>JAILYB010000080.1:1250000-3776515 GCA_021437785.1 Rhodomyrtus psidioides | reverse complement strand
GATGCGATCAGCGTGGACTGATCGTGTCATAAATTAGTTGCACAGAACGTATAGTATAGCAAACTAATCAAGGAGAATATAATCTGAGTTAACTGAGCCACACGACTTCGTGTTATTCCCATAATATGATCCGCATTTCAGATTTTCTTCCTTTCTCATACCTCCATATATAGCTAGCTATCAAGGAGAACAAAACCTGAATCAGCCGAGCCACACGACTTTGGTTATTTCCATAGTATGATCCGCTTTACAGATTATCTTCTTTTCTGGAAAAAATTATTCAAAAAGTCCTAAACCGATTGCACTTTACCGATTCAGTCCTCAACCTTTTAATTGTGGCAAGTCTATCCTAAACTCCGCATTTTTTTTCAATTGAGTCCATCCGGCCAACGCTGATGTGGACTCGACCAAGCTATATGACGTGGACGATTTTAATAATACTTTACTATCATTGGAATTTACCAGTATTTTAGTGTCAGTGGACCTCGGCGATGGTTGACAACTGGCCAAAGACGAGCACCGACAAGGTCAGCCTTGCCATTGCTCTGGACGAGGCTCGAACTTGCCAGATCTGTGAGGTTGGGCCTCCAGCCACTAGCGAGACTTGACCACGCCAACCTCGCCCCTCGCTAGTGGTCTGCAGGGACGAGCTTCACCAGAAGACGATGAGCCCGGTCGTTGAGGTCCGGCGACCAGCTAGAGAAAAAAGGGAAAGAAAAAGAAAAGAAAAGGGAAAAACAAAAATTAATAAAGAAATTCGAAAAAAAAATATTGAAATATATTAAAAATTATCCACGTCAGGGTCGACCTCGCCATGTAGGATGGTCAGCAGTTTCGTGCCAAAATTGATCAAAAGGACTCAATTGACAAAACGTGAATATATCTATGACTCGATTGACAAAAATAAAAGATTTAATACTGAATTAACAAAAGTATAATAGGTTTATAACATTTTGGAGACTTTTCTCCTCTGTCCTTGGTATACAAGTTTATATCTGTACACCGATACAAATAAATGATTATATCCTTATTTTTTTATTTTTTTATTTCCATCGATGAATTCAGAATAGACAGTGGTCACGCGATTTGTTGGCTTTTCCATTTACGCTACATGAAGCACAAGACTGAAAACGCAAAAGGAAATGATGGAGGAAACTTGAAAAGTCCATTCAATGATTCAATCACATCCTTTTTGTGGAGCGACACGATGGTCCTTGCATCAATATTATTAGGAAAACAGCACGCGCCATGTTTATTTGGGAAAGTGAGTTTATATGTCCGAACGTTTGTAGAGAGATAAATACACGAATACGCGGATTAATCAAGGATAAGTTAATTAAATGAGACTAAGGTGTGAAAGAGTTCATTCAATCTTGAAAAGCAATGTATATGTGGGTCTTGGTTGACAATTATCTTGGCTGTTTAAATTGCGATTTTTGCCCATTTTGTTATACCTCTCATATGGATGATGCATTCTTTTGAACGATGGGCGTTTCATGAATTTTTTTTTTGGCTAAAGTTTTAGTTTCAAATACCCATTGGGTTGATTTCTATATAGTAGAGATGTATGTATGTATGTATGTATGTGCGTTTGCATTAGACCTGTCAAACATATGGTTGGGTCGGGTCGGGTATGGATTGGATTGAGAATGGTCCGACCCACATAGACCCCGTTGATCCGTTTTTTACTCATTTCCATACAATACAAATTTAGTAATACGTACCTGACATAGTCCATATTCCTAAAACACTTTCACAGTTAACCCAATCTAGGATAATTCATATCCAAATTGTGATGAAAGTACAGAGTGAGCAAGAGCGAGATAAAATGAGGTCGAGAGAGATTATATATATAATCGAAACACAACAAACATTTTTGGGGTACTATGGTTAGATATCAACTCTGTTATTTTGTCAGGTTACGACTTTATTTAAAGTTCCAAGCAATACAATATCAAGCTCGAAACACTATAAATAGTTCATTACGATAGAATCTCTCTAACATTCAAGAGCCAGTAGTTCGAAAAGATGTGATGTGATCTCCACTCGTTGCATGCATGCTCGGTCCATCACCTCTCCCATTCAGGGGACCTTCTTGCCACACTTGGTTGATCGTCACCATGTCCCTGGTCAGGTGAACCGTGGGGAATATGGTCATCTCGCTCTCCTTCTCGAATGTCGTGGACATCCTCGACAACCGGTACTTCAACCTCCCCTCCGGCAGCATCATGGCGTACGAGTCGACCGGCGACGTGTACACGCGCATGGAGCCGTTGTTGTTCCTATGATAGGCGACGAGCGCATGCGAGCCGACCATTTGCTTGCCCGAGGGGCTAATCACCCAGGCGACCCACCTCGAGTGCGTCGTGCCGACGGCTCGGAACGCCACGTCGAGCTCGTACGAGGATCGGTTGTAGTTCCAGTGGAGGGACGAGTTCAGGACCGGGAGGTTGACGCATCTGGCGAAAGTTCTGTGGCTAGAGAACGTGCGGTTCCTGCAGGCGTGAGCAGCGAAAGATGGAGCGCGCAAGGTGATCAGAATGAGCAAAGCAAAGGGGAACGCCGCCTTGTGCATGGTGAAAAATGGGCGATGAAGCTCGGGTAAAATCGATGGATGATTGTCGCAACCCTCTCGCGAGGAGGGGGCTAATGGGCCGCTCTATGTCGTCTGATCGGATGCGGGCCTCTCCCAAGGTCCATTACCCAAATCGCAACGGCAAGATATGCGTGGTCGACCTTCAGTGCGGTCTGGTGACATGTGATATGTGTACATGCCAAGGAGTTGCCACCAATCGTTTCGTGGAGGGTACGATTGGAAACCCTATCGAATAGTTGGGAGCGATCTATTCGATTCTGTGAAAACCAGAGAAATGGGATCGGGGACTTTGTTACGCCAACTGTCAGAGTTGACGCCCTTTCGGCACCTAAGTTGAATGATTTATCTAATCCTAGGATTTCATACAGATGAGTGGGGTACGGATCCTAAGTCTAGGAGTTCATGCAGATGGGAATGGCTATCCTATCACTCACAATCAGTAGAAATAAATGCGCAAATCAAGGATCCAAAACATGCAGATAAATCACATGAAAGCAGCGTGGCATACCTAGTGAGGCCCTATTAGCCTAGAGAAGTATCAATCAAGGCTTATGAGTAATTTTGACATGATTCGCCCATGAGGAGCAAAATCGTAATTTTGAGAAATTTAGGGATAATTTGCTCCAGAAGGGAAAAATTGTCATTTTAGATGAAATATGTAGTCAAAAGATGATGAAAATGGGATTGGCGATCAAACCCTTCCATTTCCTATTTTTCGGGAATTTTCAGAATTTTTTTGGAATTTAAAAGTGATTTTACCCTTGGAGGGGTAAAATCGTCATTTTGGGCGAAGACGAGAATTGAAAATCTCAAACATTAGGATTGATCGACCACCTGACTCAAACCCTAATTTTAAGCAATTGTCAAGACTTGATTGGAATAGGAAAGACGATTTACCCTCTGAGGGGTAAAATCGTCATTTCAGGGAAAATGATGAGATTCGAAAACCCAAGCAAAAAGATTCGCCACCTAACTGGTCTTATCCTAATCTAGGCATTTTCGACCTATCTCAAAATACAAAGCAGGGACGAATTACTCCTAAAGGGCATAATCGTCAATTTCCGAAGGAACGGATGAGAAATCCCAAAAATAGGATTGACCAGTTGTCTATGGTCAATCCTCAATTTTTTGGAGTTTCTGGAGTGTCTAGGAATTTCCTACAAATTTTCTATATTTTTTGGGATTTTCTAGCATTTTTTAGGATTTTCTAGAATTTTTTGGATTTTTTTATTTTTTAAAATCATTTTTCGATTTTTTATTTAAAAAAATGTTATTCGGACCCGGTCGGGTGACCCGGGCCACGACCCGCGGGCGACCGACCAGGCTCGGATCCGGGCCCGCATCAAAACGACGCCACTTCAGCCTCTTTCGCTCGAATTTCAAATTCCCGCCCAAATCGATCCTACGGCCTAGATTGCGCCACGTGTCGACGCACGGACGGCCCGATCTAAACAAGGAACCAACGGTCCAGATTGAAGAGCTAGATTGAACCATGGCCGTCCAATCTAAGGTATTTTTTTATTTTGAAAAATGCGAGATCGCGACACGTGGCTAACTCTCCACCGTCAGATCAAATTTATTTTTATTCGGTATAGCCGAACGGCTGACGTGGCTGCCACGTTAGCGCCAGGTGGGCGTTGACCTGGTCAACCATCGTTGACCGGTCAACGACTCACCGGGGAAGACGATCGGCGCCGGCACTGTCTCGCCGGCGCCTCGTCGGAAGGCTATATCTCGGCCTTCCGATATCCGATCGACGCGAAACCAACGGCATTCAACTCGCCGTGACTTCCTCTACAACATATATCACACTCGACATAGCAGAATCAAGTTTGATTAACCTGCAAACCTAGGCCGGACCTAATCTCCGGCGAGAGTATCGCCCTAGCCGTTCTACACGTAGCATGACTAATATAAACCATCAGGAAGCATCCAAGGAGTTCGAGAGGACTTACCTGACCATCGCGGAGCTTCGGTTTGGTCGAAAACGAGCCGTGGAGCTCGCGACCGATCGGAGAGATTTGGAGGCCGGTTCGACGGTTCAGGCAACCAAAATGCACAAGATCAAAGCGAAATGAATCAGCAAGACATGTAGAGTAGATTGCAAGTCATAGCGCTCAAAATAATCGACGCTAGCCTGAGTTGCCATGTGAGGCCGTGAGGAAGCTCGAAGGAGGACCTCACCTTTTTCAAGAGCGTCGGCGAGTATGGGTCGGTCCGACGCGTTCTCCGGGTGAGGCGAAGCTAATGGGAGTGGTGGTGTCGAAAGACTTCGTCTGGATCGCCGGGAACCCAAGCTCGAATTTCTTGAGTTCAGAGCTCCCATGGTCGCCGATCTCTCTCTCTCTCTCTCTCTCTCTCTCTCTCTCTCTCTCTCTCTCTCTCTCTCTCTCTCTCTCTCTCTCTCTCTCGTCGTTCTCTCGTCCTTTGTTGTGGAACTCTTCTCAACCGAATCCCCTCTTTCAACCGACTTCTCGTTCTTTTTCTTTACTTTGTTATCAGACTTCCAGGCCGTCCCTCCTCGTGCGCCAACTGCTTCCCATAGTTGGGTGACACCGGACGAAGATGTGAAGGATCGTCGAATGGGCACGCCGGTTTGAGGTTCCATTTGGCCTCTCCTCCCTTCGGTTTCCTGTGCGTGCGCCCTGAAGGAGAACGAAGCAGCCCTGTTTTGTTTGTTTAAGCTGAGCTGGTCAATCGGGTTGACTGGGTTGGGTCAACCCGACCCAGTTGACCCGATTCTCATTTTTTTTATTCAAATTGGATGTCCATATGTGCAAAGATCACAAAATTGACACTAAGATTAGACTCCATGGCACAGACTCTATCTAAAAATGTGATTTTCGTGACCAAAACGTCTATAGTCGTGTGAAAACCCCAAATGTTGAGTAGGATCCGAAATCGATTTTTGCCAAATTGATGTTATTAATGGACGAATCAACCCCAATTGAGCCCACCATTAGATTCAGGAGTCAAAACCTATAGAACGGAAGCATTGGGGTTCTATGGGTGTCTCTCAGAAAAGTTTAATTTTGGGTGTGGCACTTTAGGGACTAAAATGAATAGATTTTCATGCAATTAAGTCCCTAAAGCCAAAATTAATCAAATCAAAGCACAATTGAACCAAATTGAAATGTGGGGCAATCAAGTCGAATGCCAAGATTCTGAAGATGCAAAATATTGCAAATAAAAAGACTCAAAACATATTTTTTGACAAATTCAACCATGTGCGTTATAAGGAAACACACAAAATTAAACTTGAATTTCAACTCTTGATGAGGTCAAAATGACAAGGGATTTAAAATAAAGATGTAGGACATTTTTCCATATTTTTGTGACCTCAAATTCTATTTTTGTTGATTTTTCTAGTATTTTCCTATTTTCTAAAAATACTAAAAAATACGAAAAATATAAAAAAATTATTTTCTTTTGTCAAAAATGGTTCCTTAGGCTTGGCCAAGGCCACCAAAGTTGATTTTGTAATTTTTTGACTTTTTATGGATTTTTTGTGATTTTTCAAAATAAGACTGAAAAGACTTGAACAAAAATCAGGTGTCAACAGCTGCCCCTCTTTGAGAGGAATCTCGTGAGAGGTTTTACTCAAAGACAGGTGACACCTGAGTCTAGACCGACTCAACTGGGGAAAAGAAAAACGAATCCTGACATTCAATATTTCTTGTCTTGCTGGTGAACGCTCTGTTCATTTTGTTCCAGCTGATGTGGGAGAAAGTAGAGAGACTTACTTGCTATTTACCTGTTGCTCACCTGCCTGATACTCGTGTGGCATACACGGTGTATGGCGAATTCAAGTGAATACCTAGGGACTCGTCTCTTGAGCATCCTAGAGCGGTTAAGTTCTAGCCCGTATGGTAGGCCAAACCAGAATAGGATTCCTGTCTTGACAGGAACTTAAGGACGATGCACCCGTTCTTTAGGGATTGTCAAAGGTTTCGATCCGTATGGTGGATTAGACCATGAATAGAACTTCTATCTATCAGGAACCTATTGATGACGCACCCGTGTCGCGACCCATCCGAAAGCGGACGCGGCTAATGGATTACCGATCGCGGGCTTTGGATCGGCGCGGGCCCTCCCAGGCCCATACCAAATCGCGGCGGGAGTATTTTTGAGGAATTCGACGATAAGAGTCGGTCGCTTTCGACCTTAGTGTGGTCGTGGTGGCATGTGCAACTTGTGCATGCATTTGGAGTCGCCACCGGTCTTTCTTGGAGGGTAGACCGGAAACCTTACTGACCGATTGGGAGAAATCGATCAGTTCTGCGGAACCAGAGATTTTGGGTTCGGGGACTTGGTTACTCTGGTGTTATTACCAACGCCCTTTCGGTACCTAACGAGAGTGATTTTCCTAGCTAAGAGTTCATGCAGGCGCAATTTTAGGTGAGATAGGTTTGATTCAGGGTTTCATGCAGATTGAAATACTATTCCTATCAATCACAATCAATTTAAATGAAAGCACAATCAAGTACATAAATAAATCACTTTAATGCACATCAATTCAGATCAATGGCTTCCTAGCATAACCATAAAGGCTTAGGGAAGGCATGATTTAGGACCAGGGGCAAAATGGGAAGATTCTGGAACGATTAGCCCGAAGGGCAAAATCGTCAATTTTTGGAAGATTTGGATACCGAATTACCCAAAATATTCCATGGCCAGTTGTTTGTGGCCATTTCCCATTTTTGAGAATTTTTTGGAATTTTTCTGAATTTTCCGAATTTTTTTGAATTTTTTATGATTTTTTTATTTTTTTATTTATTTTTATTTATTTTTATTTTTTGAGCGAAGTCAAGAACTTGTAATCCAAGGGTCTTAATTCAGGTAAGCTACCACACTGTACACAAACTGATCAACCAACCACTGACGAAGACATGGACTTTGGGATAACTTTGCTAACAATCCCTTGCAGCCAACCAAGAGAAGAATAACTTGGTAAATGCAGGAAGAGCTCGCTAATACACCATGCTCATCCACTTTTCAGATGTAACAGGTATTGCCACTAGCTTTTCAAAAAGTCCCTCAAAGAAAATGCCTTTCCAGCGTGGAGTGACTTGGCTGGTTTGCATGTGCGAGGATTGCGCGAGGATTGCGCGATTTAAGCTATCAGCACGAGCCTTTCATTGCCCATAAAATAATAGCATAAAGAGATTGGGGGGAATACTTAACGCGGTCAAAGTTTTGAAAGGTGGAATATGGCAAACAAGCCATCGTGGGGGGAATTAAAAAAGAGAAAAAGAGAGAGAGAGAGAGAGAGAGAGAGAGAGAGAGAGAGAGAGAGAGAGAGAGAGAGAGGAATGGCAGCTGCTGGCATCTTCGTGATGGTCGGACCACAGAGTGGCGCTCAGCCTGGACTACGAGTCCCTCTCCCCCGACTGCGCCGACGGTATCGTGAATTCGCTCTCCAAGCTGTTCGACACAGGGCTCATTTTCATCATCGATCTCAAGCTCGTCCCTTGGGGGGGAACGACTGGATCTCACCCGATGGCTCCCTCTCTCGCAAGCATGGACCAGATGAATGCCTACTAAATGCCATTGAAGCTGGTGCCATCATCTCCATCCGCAGGACCAACAACCACCACAACGAGTCCTTGCTGCGGTCCATACCGTTCGCGGTTAAAGAGGAAACTTTCTGTTCGTTCGAGGGAATGCTGGACACCCTGGACAGTCTCAGGCAACAATACGGGCTTGCTCAGTCTGCGAACGAGGCGAACCTCGTCATCGAAGCACACAAGGCACTTCGCGACCGAGCTCACTGCCCTCCCGACCATGTTGTTGGCCACCTGAATGAGTTTCGCCCCCTCTTTGAGAGTGAGCTCGTCAGAGGTTGCTTTCAAAGACAAAATGACACCTGGATCTTGACTGACTCGACTGGGGAAAAGAAATGCTATGACATTGGAACCTTAAGCCTTTTGATGAGTGTTCAAATTAATCCCCGGTTTGCTCTTGCAATTGAATTTAGGCTGGAGGGAGAGAGGCTTACCTGAAGCTCACCTGTCGGATGCTGCCGGTTGTGACGACTTTCAAGCCGATACCTAGGACTCATCATTCAGGATATCCTAGGGAGATTAAGCTCTAACCTGTATGGTAGGTCATACCATCATGGGATTCCTAGCTGGTAGGAACCTAAGGAGGGCGCACCCCACGCTTTGGGATTTGCCAAGGATTTTGATCTGTATGGTGGATCGGACCTTTGTGTTGCTCCTTACGGCGGTATTTACCAATGAGTTGACCCTTATGGCGGTTTCTACCATATTTGATCCTTCAGTCGGTTTCTACCTTATTTGACCCTTCAGGCGGTTTCTACCTTGAATTGACCCTTCAGGCGGTTTCTACCATTGATTTGACCCTTTAGGCGGTTTCTACCTTTGGTTGACCCTTCAGGCGGTTTCTACCTTACATTGACCCTTCAGGCGGTTTCTACCATGAGCTTTTCTTTGAAAAGGGGTCTCATGACGAGGGTTCTCCACGTCCGATGAGACTGTTTGATATTTTTGAAAGGGGGTCCTAAGACGAGGGTTCTCCACGTCATGCTAGGACTGTTTGATATTTTTGAAAATGGGTCCTAGGACGAGGGTTCTCCACGTCATGCTAGGACTTGGGTCTGTTGAGGCGACATTCTGGGAGCTGGGTTCTCCAGGTATCCTGCAGAAGTTTGAGCTTGAAAGATTTTTCTTCACCAAGAAAACGTTAGTAATTTTTGGGAAGACCACGGCTGTCCATTTGACAAAAACCGTATGACTTAAGTTTTAATTGTGAAATGTGCATTTTGATGCTGGAGGTTGTCCAAAGCATTCTTGCAACATGCAAATGTGATCACAAATCCCTTGCACGGAAAATCTGGATCAAACAATTTGAAATTTCCAAAAAGAGTTTGTTCAAAACATCTATTGGAGAATTTCTCATCCAAGAGGGCTCCTCACCGCTCTGTGATAATAGTCTTTTGTAAGGAATGCGCTCAACTTCCTATTAACCTGTGCCTAGGTTTTAGGATCATTCGCAGCGCATACATTTTGATCGGTCGGGAGGTCTTCCATGGGACCGTAATGTTGGGCTTGGTTATTGATCTTCAAGAGGGACTCACTTTTGAGTCAAGGTCATTTGAATGAAATTCTTCACCATCTGCTCCGGGTTTACAAGTCGAGAACCCTGCAAAATGAGAAAGAAATAGTCTTGCTCGTACTTCTTCGAGCTAAGCTATATGTTAACCCAAATGTCTTAGTCAGAGAAGACTGTTTCAGGGTTATGACATTGGTAGGATTGGGGACCGAAAAAGGCTTGTTTTTGGCCCAGAAATCACGAAGGATTTGACATTGGTGATCATTGCCAATTTGTCACATGTCTTTTCCATTCTGCATCTTCCATTTTTGAGGTGTGCAACCGCTTTTGAGGTGTGCACAAGTCCTTTAGAGAACGTCTCTTGTGGTATTAAGAGATTGACAATTCTGTCCGTGTTTTTGCACCACGGCTGACATCATTTGGGGAGCAGTCTTCTTGATCTGACTCCTTTATGGGTTTTTCTCTCTTCCCAACTAGGCTTTATTGGGGATCAATCAAACAGTTTTCACGAGCATCGGCCTTGCTTTTACCAAGCACTTTGCTTTTTCTTGATGCTGGGGATTTTTTTCTTTGTTGAAATCCCGCCTTTTCTTTTCCTTTGGAACTACGATGTTCAGAAAATTGTGCTAGATATACAACTTGAATCATAGCACATTTAAACGCCGATATGAGATTTTTCTATAAATCCCATCTCTTGATTTCTTCCGTTCTTGGAGTGATGCAGTTTCCATCTTGAAACATCCCATGATCACCAACAGGGGTTTATGAAATGAATTTGCAGGCTCAACTTGGCTGTGCAAAGGATATGGTGTGTGGGATAGAGAAATGAATGCTTCTCGTCATCCTATGGCACTTGGATTACCATATAAACAACACACAAAGATTGATGTTAGTCCGAGCAAGAAAATTTCTAACCATTTTCTCCTGATACCACTGGACTCACCTCCATTTTGCCCCGATGTGGGGTGGTTCTTGACAGGGTTAAGAATGAAAACCGTCATTCAAAGGGTTTAATAACGGTCACCTGTAGTGTTTGAGGGATATGAAACGAATGCCTCCGTCATCCCAACCCATGTAATCGTTGCGAATAATCCCTACTTCCGTAGGTCCAGATTTTGCTATCTGATCCGCTTCACTTCTCTCCAGTGTGTGTAGGACGTGTTTGGACTAGGCTTTGCCTCTTTTCTTTTGAGAAAACGTCCTTTTAAAAGTTTTGAACTTTTGATTGGAAAAAATCTCTTTCATTTTCTCCAAAAATTTTACCCGTCAAGGGGATTTTATGATGCCCCATGCATGTTCTTATTCATGTTCAGATAACCTCCTGTTTTAAGACATGAATGCCACTGAAGTTTGAATTCTATGTCTTTTCTAGACATTAGATTCTGAAAGCTTTTCTTTTTCTCTCTGTTTTTTATTTAACATCTTCAATGGATTGGGGAAAGGGATACTTACCTGTCCCCCGCGGCTGGAGATCCTGAAAATGCGGAAGAAACATGTTATTGTACGTTCACGAATTTCTCAAAAAATTAGAACGATACAATTTACCCTTGGTCATGTATTCTAACGGGTAATACATGGGATGTGTGTTGACACTTGATTTTTGACCATATGTTATTGTGATTTTTATTTTTTAAAATTAATTAAAAATATCAAAAAAGGTCATAAAATCACAAAATCAGCTTTGGAAGCCTTGGCCTAGCCTCGGGGACCTATTTTGAACAAAAAATATTTTTTGGTATTTTATAATATTTTTCGAATTTATTTAATTATAAAAATACCCAAAAAATCAGAAAAATACCATTCGTGGTCAGAAAAATACTCAAAAATATTCAATAATTTTGTTTTAATTTCCTCTTCAAGTGTGTCACTTTAAATCTCAAAAATTCAGCTCGGGTCACTATGTTCCTTAACAAACATAAACCCGAACCGAGCCCAAAAAAATCATTTTCGAGTCTTTTAGTTTTCAATTCTCACTTTTTATAAGCTATGACATTGGATTCTAAAGTCTTAAAGTGCAATTAGGTCAATTTGCCCTCCAATTTAATTGCACATTTTTCTTTCAATTAGTCCCCGGTTTCACGGATGTATACGTATGCTCTACGTATTTATACGTCATACGTATTTATACGTTATGCATATTTGTACTGTTTGGTAACCTCTTTAACTCTTGTAATAATAATAATGGTTATTATTTTTAACACCTTTGTTAGTGCCTTTTTTTTTTAGCATTTTTGTATTGTGAGTGCTATTGCTAGTGCTATTTTTAAATAGCATTTTTTGTATTATAAATTGTGAGTGCTATTGTTAGTGCTATTTTTAAATGACATTTATTTATCATAAATTGTGAGTGCTATTGTTAGTGCTATTTTTAAATGGCATTTATTTATCATAAATTGTGAGTGCTATTATTAGATAGAATTTATAATTGTTAGTGCTATTTTTAAATAGCATTTTTGTATTATAAATTGTGAGTGCTATTGTTAGTGCTATTTTTAAATAGCATTTTTGTATTATAAATTGTGAGTGCTATTGTTAGTGCTATTTTTAAATGTCATTTATTTGTGAGTGCTATTTTTAGATAGAATTTATAATTGTTAGTGCTATTTTTAAATACAATTTATTGGAAGGTATTTTTGGCTATAAAAGGATGGCAAGAGTTTTGAGGTTGAAGAAGGGAGAGACATTTTGTAGAGTGTGCAAATTTTTGAGAGCTTAGAGAGAAGAACACAAACACTCTCTATATTCTCATAATCTTGAGTGAGCAAAATATACTAAGTTCGGAATATTGATTCCGCATATTGCTAGCACAATTGTTGTGGAGTTATTAGTCGTCTCCCCGTTCGTCAATTGGTGGTGCATCCGAACTAGATGCCTAACACTTGTGGAGGCTGAGATCGAAGAATATCGAACCGACACCTCCGTTCAAGCACGCTACGAGAGGTAATCTATTTACTCCCTTTGAGGTTTTGTGATTTTTTTTCGATTGAAATGCACGAAGTACGCCTCTGGAGATATATGTATGGGTTGTTATTTATTTCCGCTACGTGTTACGTGGATCCCAACAGTGGTATCAGAGCCGATCCTTAGGTGTTTTCGTGCATTTAATTGATTTTTTGCAATTTTTGCAATACTATGGCCAATATGTATTAACGAATTGTTCGTCTTACATGGCTAATGGAGGTTGATTATTTTATATGATAAATTAATCAACGTAGCAAAAATTGAGACTAAATAAATTTTGAATCGAAAATTTATGGCTATCTTATTTTACGTAAAAATTCTGAATATGATTCAACGTAGAATTTTTATTGTGCCTTCCTAAGTTTTAAATTGTGAATTTATTACTTACGTGGAAGGGTGGTGATCATGGAAAAATCCCTAATCAATGTGATTGATGTATGTATGGATGTATGGTGATTATTTATATATTTGGGGTTGTAATTATTAAATGGAGGCTGCGTACTCCTTTTATTTTTCATGTAATCTTTATTTTTAGCATAGTCAATTGTTGATGTAAATGCTACGAGGATTACGTGGAGGAGCCTTTTAAGTCGGCGAGCTCTTTGGGGCCCGATTCTTGAAGAGTTCAAGAAACCAAGAAGAAGCGAAGAGCGGCTCTCCGTTATTAAAATATTAAAATGATTAAATGTGGTCTCATTGGCTCGAGACCCATTAAATCATAATTCCATGGTCACCACGTAGGATAGATGTTTATGTGATTGGCATCTATTTATTTATTATGATTACGTGAGCATGTTAAACTGGTTAATGTGCAAAGTCAAACTTACCTCACCCAAAATTGCACCTGCATGAAATCCTAGTTAGGGAAAATCACTCGCGTTAGGTACCGAAAGGGCGTTGGTAATGACATCAACGTAACCAAGTCCCCGAACTCAAAATCTCTGGTTCCGCAGAATTGATCGATCTCTCCCAATCGGTCAATAAGGTTTCCGGTCTACCCTCCAAGAAAGACCGGTGGCGACTCCAAATGCATGCACAAGTTGCACATGCCACCACGACCACACTAAGGTCGAAAGCGATCGACTGTTATCGTCGAATCCCTTTGAAAAATACTCCCGCCGCGATTTGGTATGGGCCTGGGAGGGCCCGCGCCGATCCAAAGCCCGCGATCTGCACCCTTGTGCGGGGGAAGGCCCGCGATCGGTAATCCATTAGCCGCGTCCGCTTCGGACGGGTCGCGACAATGTGAAAACCTGTTCGTCTGTAAGGCGATTCCCCTGTCAAGGATAAATAACGAGTATCAATTCATATTCTCAAATTCAAGACAAATTGGAACGATACAACTTTATTCTTGGTTCTCATCCCGTTCTGATATTGCGTATTGATATGAACAACATCTATCAAATCCGCCTATCCATTCTTGGAGTGTTTGCAACATCAATGGTTCATCTGCCCCCAGTTAGGCAACGTCTGTTCTGTTATTCGAACAAATGGCTCCTTGAGTGATTTATCCACGTTTATCACCTGAGAAGGGAAAGAAATGAGACATTACTTCGGTATTCGATTGAAGATCGTTTAGGAACGATACATCGTTTTACCAAATAGGTGGCTTCGCGGCCAAACGTATTTCGTATTGAAGGGGTAGATCCCATTATACTCCGCGGGTGATAGTCATTGTTCGGGGAACTTGATCCACGGATTAAGCGATTAATCCACGGCCCTCGGCTTGAAGATGCTCAAAGGGTGATGTTGACACTCACGCGCAATTAGTTCTAGACATTAATGAAAGATGTTCTCGTGGGAACCTTACAGTGCGATCAACAACATATTCAATAGGAGTGTTCCACCCCTTTCGTCTAAGCATTTTTCATCGAGTAACCATGCCTTGCATCAGACGTTTGGTCACCTGCCTTGCGTCACCACTGCGATGGCCCTCCGGCTCCAAATTGATCGAGCCAAAGATTGAACTCATCGCCAAGGAAATTGCTCGGGTCTTCGAGCCATTGATGTTCAAGTTGGGTATCAACAATTGTTGGGGGCAGATTTCCTTCATCGCCTTCATTGTGAGGAACTGGAGTCTTTGAGCTGGAACCTTCATCATTGCCCTGTTGGGGTCGAGACATACATTCCTGAAGAGTATTGATCCAAGTGTCCAGCTCCTCCTCAAGGAAATCGCCTGTTCTTTCTAGCCCTTGGTGCCCAGATTGGCTGTCGTCGACTGCAGGCGAGGGATTCCTCTCTTTGCTCTCACCGTGAGCAACTTGACCCCTCGAATTGGAACTTCCTCCAATGACCGGCAGGTTTATATGTGCACTCTCTACCAATGCCAGATCCGCTTCAGGGACAGCATTAATGACCGAATCGCGCTCAAACTGAGGAATCCCTATGTGCTGGAACTGCGGTATATACTCTTGAGGAGTATTGAGATAGCTCGGCGGAGCATTCTGATTTGGGTTAGAGGAGTCGCTGACACGACTGCTGGTCCCGTCATTGCTGAAACACGGTTGGGTGCTCTCGGCTCTCCAATCATCGTGGTTGTAACTCTGCCCGGCACTTGAGCTCCAACTGGCTTTATGATGGTTTAACGCTATCCTTCCATCCCTTAGCAATCTCCTATAGTACTTGAGGTGAGACTCGACGTTAATTCTAGAGAGCCCCGGCACATTCATAATCTCGAGTATGCGTAGTGGGCTAGCCGAATCAACTCCCAGCTCTCGAATTGCATCAACAAATTTGGTGTGAAGTTCATAGGTCCAGTAAAACCTTGTTCTCTTATCACCCAAAATATCGTCAATACTTCGGTAGCTATTCTCTACGGGATCTAGTCGTTTCAAAAGTTGTCCAGGGAGGGACTCACCGACTTTGGATTGGCTGGCTGCGACAGCGAGTTCGTCATTGAGAGAACTCCCCCTGTGATGATTCATATCCCATTTCTCAGAGGATGTTGGTGTTGATCCTATGGTGTTGACTTGCTCATGCAGATCTCCGGCGATATCTGGCTGTGTCGGAAAATGCTGTGGAGAACACGGTAACAGCTGAGCGTTATTCGTCAACAGGGACGGTTCATCGAGGAACACCTCGCCGAGGACAACAGGATTACCACAATTAAGGCAGGTGGCCTTGGTCAGAGCTTCCTTATATCTCGCGCTTTCAGCTTGAAGCTTCTCATTCTCCTCCTTCAGGACCAGTAACTCATGGTCTGCGTATTGCTGTTTCACCCGGGTTAGTTTGTTGGCGAACCAAAACTTGACCTTCGAAAGCTCCAATCCTATTTTTCGGCTCAACTCCATTTTCTGTTGTCTGCTTGGAGTGGGGCATTCATTGAAGAAAGCTTCGAGCTCTCGGATTTGGCCTGGAGTGTGGCGTTGTAGTTGCTTCCTTTTCCGACTCTGGTCATCATTGTATATTCCTTCTTCGTAGCTGAAACCTAGAATTTCATCGCTGGAGGAGTCAGTCTCCACGGCCTTCGGGCAGGATTCAGCTCCAGGATCTTCAAAGTCTCCCAGCAGTTCGTGCTCAGAAATGTCCAGGTCGGGCGTTTCTAGCAGATGGGAATAGCTTTTAAACATGATGGATCGAAGTATCTCGGGCTGATCTAGTTCACTCCGCTTTCTCTATTCGCTCTTACGTGTTTGCTCACTCTAGAAATTTTCTCAAGTGATTGTGCGTGTCCTAGAACCATCCTTCAGGCTGCATATGAAGACCAGCAAGCAAGCGCTCCTCCCGAGACCCTGTAATTACTCATCGTCTGTATTCCCCTTTCTTTTTCCTCGTGATAGGATCACAAACTCTTTTGCATTGATTCGGTTTCATCGAGTATTGCGCTCGTCCCCTAGTTCAGTCTTCAAAGTGGTGGGTCTACAATCTTTCGGCGCCTTTTATGATTTGCTAGGCCCGAGAACGTGGGGAGCAGCGGTGGGCCCGCAATTAATGACTCCGTTTAATTCATTTAGCTCCATGGGAATTAACGCTATGATCTTCTCTCAACCCATTTTCATCGTTCAAACGAAAGTGGCATTTTCCCTGTGCATGCTGTTACTCTTCATTTCAGCATCCCGGGCGCTTGGTGAGGAATGAGTTCGTGGCCACTCAAAATTTTAAAGACCGTCTCTGGTTTCAGACTTAATCTAACAAGGGATCATCACAACTGAGCATGACGATGTTCGTCGATAGCGTTGGTTTTAATATAGAATTAACTATAGTCATTAAAGAAAAATGTTCCCGTAGGAACTTTACAACGGATAAAATGAGTGATCTACTCGTGAACATGTTCTTCTTTCTATGGGTGTTCGTGGTGACCGACCCATCGTGCCCCGAGTCAAGTGCTAGATCATGGCTGTCCAAGCATGCCAGCTTCCCACTGATTGAACAAGGCATCGAGCCCCTCATCAAAGAAATCGTCTGTCGTGGGTTGACCAGCGGCAGGCAGAGCACCAGCCGACTGCTGCTCGAATGGAGGAGTGCGCACTCGCTGTACTTGTGACACGCGCTCTTGAGAAGTGTTGAAATGGCCCGGGAGGACATTCTGATCAGCTTTCAGTTTGCCGGTGGTCGGGCTGCTAGCTTGATTGATGCTTAGATTTGGCCGGGTATCTCTTGATGCCTGAGCATTACAATGGCGGTCGCCCCTAGCTTTTGAGCTCGAGACGGATTCATCCCGGTTTAGCTCCGCTCGACGTTGTTTTAATAGCTTTCTGTAGGCAGCAAGGTGATTCCTGACCAGTTCCTTACTAAGCCCCGGTACATTCATGGCCTTAAATATGCGCGTCGGAGTTGCTGAATCGATCCCCATTTGGTGAACCACGTCTAGGAATCTGGAATGCAGTTCAGGGGGCCAAGCGAACCTCCTCTTATCGTGGCCCAAAATTGCATCGATGGCTTGACGACTGATTAACTCATCTCCAGCGGGACCCGACCCTATCGAAAATTGTTGTGCATGAGGCTGATATGCTTTGAGCTGGTCGGCGGTAACATCCAGCTCCTTGAAACTGTAACTCCAATCAAAGCGATGCAAATCCCATCCCCCAGGAGGCATTTGTATCGTCTTCGTAGGATCATCCTGCCCATGCGTGACTCCGGCAAAATCTGGGTGAGCAGGAGATGCCCCGAGGGAGTAGGGTGGTAAGTGAACGTCTTCAATCATTGCGTGAGGCTTATCGGGAATATCTTACCGCGGGCGATGAGGTTATCGTAATGAGGGCAAACGGTAATATTGAGAGCTTTTTCATACCTCATGTTTTCTGTTCGCAGCTTTTGGTTTTCTTCCTTTAAAATCTCGACCACCTGACGTTTGCGTTGAGCCCTCGATTTGGATCTCCTATTTTGAAACCAAAACTGGATCCTCGACTGATTAATCCCCAACTCCCGGCTCAATTCAATTCTCCACTTCTTTTTCATGTAATGGCTTTTACTGAAAAGGGTTTCCAGCATTTGGGTTTCCTCCTGAGAGTATTGGTGAGGACGTCTTCTTTTCCCGAGTTGAGCATTGTGGATGTCGTTGTCGTCGTCGCCGTGATCTTGATTTCCGTTGCCAGAAGTGTTGGGCTCCATGGTTTTGGCGTTAGACTTGATCTTGGAATCTTCGAGATCCCTCTGTGGTTCAATTTATGAGATTTTTGAGTCAGTCGCCTCTAGCAGCTGACAGTAACCTCTTAAATATGTTGGATTGAGAAATGTTTGATTAGTTCTTGCCCACTCAGAGTTCTCCACTCTCTCCTGTATGCTCACTCCCTATAAAGTTTTCTTCGAGTGACTTTGCATGTTCAGGAGACGCTCTTCAAGCATCATTAGGCAAACGTTCCCCCTCAAGACCTTGAATTTCTCGCTTAGCTTTTCAACGTGATGGGACTGCCAAACCCTGTTAGGGCTCTCTTCGATAGTTGCGCTTTCCTCCCACCTAACTCTAATAATGGTGATCCCGACAAATCTTTTACATCTTTTAATTGATGAGCCAGAAATCGAGAACCGAAACGAATCCAATGGTTCTCGTGAGGGGACCTCCTGCTTTACCCCCTAACTGGGCTCCACCAGCATTATTACTGAGACCCTTCATCATCCTCGAGTTGCTATAAAATGAGGAATTAATGTATGGAAGGTTAACGTTCTCGCATAATCAGCTTCTTCCTTCTAATCTCTCTGTTAAACTCGTCTTATTCTCAAGCCAACCCAACGCAAATGGCCTCATCTCCCGTACGCACTTTTTCAACTAATGTCTTGGCCCAGTGGGAAAAGCTTTATAACCTACTGGGTCGCGGTTACGCGCACATAACCGATCATTCTGCAACCGAGGATGCAATCTGTGTCCTGCTCGAGGACCTTGATACCACTTCTCTCGAAGGTACTACACTGGGGAGGGAATATAGAACTTTCCCGACTCTCTTTGCACACTCCTTAGAGGCCTATCGTGTTGCTAATCGGGAGGTTCTGGTGGCTCGCGTCTTGCGGGCTCGTTATGAGGATCGATCTGATCATTTGGTGCTGACCAACTATCTGGTTGATAGTTACAAAAAGGCCGTCGAGTTTGCTAATGAGCGGGTCGCGACGTTGCTTCGCGAGAGGAGAAATCTGGTGGATCAATTGGCCATATCCCTGACCACCGGCGAGCATGACCGCCGCAACGTCCTGTTGAGGCTTCAGAGCGACTGGCAGGAAGAACGGCTCGACAAGATAACCGAGGACATAGCTCGCGGGAATGGACTGGTTCGGGACCTGGAAGTAGTCACCGAAGAACACGAGGCCAAGGTCGCCGAAGTTAAGGGAGAATGCAGAAGTCTTCTCCTCAGGCTTGCCGACCACAACATGCGGAGCTGGGAGTATGAGCAGAGCATTAATAACATGGAGGGTCAGTTGGGATCCTTTGTGTCGTTAATTAGGGCTCACTTTGGCTTTACTTTTCCACCCCGACTTGTATGACCTGCTTCTGAAAACCCTCCGCTGAGCAAAATAAATGAAAGTTCTCGTGTGTGTGTTTTAACTTCTGTATGGTTCATTTCTTCGAGCATCCAAACATCTTCAACTTGAGTGAGCCGAACCATAATAGCAATAAGCCGAGCAAATACGTCCTGATTTTATAACTCGCTCATGATCAGATGGAAGAATAGTTGCAGATTTGTCCAAGAAAAGATTTCTCTATACTACTTGTTTTTCACCTGCAAATAAAAAGACAGAATCAGAAGGAATAATTTGAAAAAGAAATCAAAAACCCCTTTCAATCCTATGCTTGCCCATGATTAATAAGGACAAGAACTTTTACAAGGGTTTTAATCTTGCGCAAAAAGTTTTTATCAATATTCCTCGAAAGAAAGCATACTATTGAAAGGAATGTAATTCACAATAATCGCTTTTGATCAATTTCGAGAGGAACGAATTACTCAAAAGTGCGAGGCATAATAACGTGTTTTAAATTTAATTGAAGATACGGCATCCAAATCAAGACCGTTTTATTAAGAACGAGAGTAATTTTGACATCTATCTCGTCATTAAATTCAAAACAACGCCGATATTCTCGATCAATTATCGTGGATTACCAGCGACGTAAAACATGCATGGACCAATTCAAGTGTATAATTCCTTCTAGCGAAATTGGGGTTGGATTACCCTATACGACCAAAAAGGCCGTGCAAGATTTCCAATTTTAATTTCCTCTAAAGGAATTATAAACTTGACTTGGGAGTATTCGGATGATTAGAGAAAATGCCACTATCACATTCCCATGACCTGTCAAAAGAAATACAACCAAGTTCCATCTAAATGTATACACCAATAGATCCCTAATACAATCACTCTAAGGGGTGAGATAGAGAAAGCCTCGATAAAAATAAACCCTATACAAGAGGACTAGTAATGGAAAATGAAACAAAGGAATGTGATCCTAACGTTTAAGGATGTCCCAGTTTCGATCTGTGTCTTCAGGATCACTTGCCCCAACTCGTCATCTTCGTTGGATGATACCTCAATAATGTCCACAGTATGCTCCTCGCATACTCGGTGTTCGTCGTGGGATATCACCCTCCTCGTCTTCTATCAAGGACGTTGAAATGGCATTTAATCTAATCACCGGAATGCATCGAATGAAATGCCTATATTTATATGAACTGTAATAGATTTGAGGGATAGAGAGTCTTACCAACCAAACTCGTCGACTTATGTGCGGTTTTAGGTGTACCAACCGCCCAAAGACATGCGCATGAGACAAGTGATGATGAACTTCTAAAAATCAGAGGGTTTGGTACCTAAGGTCAATGCTCCCACCTCGAGTTCTAGAAAGAGCCGATTCCATTGCACAACTATCGTTGCATTGGGACTCGATCCATAGTTCGAAGCGAGCGGAATTGAAAAGTAGATTACCCCGTGTTTTTCCTCACGGAGATTCCATTTTCAATTCCTTCTATTGTGTTCTTAAAGGCGGCGCCCGGAGTTTTAGGCGCGGTTGTGTGTGTCCACATGTTGTGATCATCACAATGCAATTCATGCACAGCAGTTTATCAATCAGCACTTCAAATCATCCACACAACATACATTCCTACGCCCAACCTGCATAAGACAATGTTAGTCACGGACTACACCCCTTATTTCTCCAATCTGAAAAAACATATAACACATACCATAAGCGGACTTACCTCACCTTCGAGAGCGCCTGCAAGGTTAGAAAAATCACTCAGCGTTTTAATTACGGCCTAAGTCCACTTGAGGTTTAGAACCATAGGTTCTAGAACAAATTCCCCAGCGGAGTCGCCAGCTGTCGCGACCCGTCCGAAAGCGGACGCGGCTAATGGATTACCGATCGCGGGCTTTGGATCGGCGCGAGCCCTCCCAGGCCCATACCAAATCGCGGCGGGAGTATTTTTGAGGAATTCGACGATAAGAGTCGGTCGCTTTCGACCTTAGTGTGGTCGTGGTGGCATGTACAACTTGTGCATGCATTTGGAGTCGCCACCGGTCTTTCTTGGAGGGTAGACCGGAAACCTTACTGACCGATTGGGAGAGATCGATCAGTTCTGCGGAACCAGAGATTTTGGGTTCGGGGACTTGGTTACGCTGGTGTTATTACCAACGCCCTTTCGGTACCTAACGCGAGTGATTTTCCTAGCTAAGAGTTCATGCAGGCGCAATTTTAGGTGAGATAGGTTTGATTCAGGGTTTCATGCAGATTGAAATACTATTCCTATCAATCACAATCAATTTAAATGAAAGCACAATCAAGTACATAAATAAATCACTTTAATGCACATCAATTCAGATCAATGGCTTCCTAGCATAACCATAAAGGCTTAGGGAAGGCATGATTTAGGACCAGGGGCAAAATGGGAAGATTCTGGAACGATTAGCCCGAAGGGCAAAATCGTCAATTTTTGGAAGATTTGGATACCGAATTACCCAAAATATTCCATGGCCAGTTGTTTGTGGCCATTTCCCATTTTTGAGAATTTTTTGGAATTTTTCTGAATTTTCCGAATTTTTTTGAATTTTTTATGATTTTTTTATTTTTTTATTTTTTTTATTTTTTTTTAGACCCAGACCCAGATCAGGCCGTCGGGCCCAATCCGATCCGAGAGGGGGACTTGAACCAGGCCTGGTTTGAACAAAGAGCCCAAGCCCATTTTCTTTTCCTCTGAACTTGTAGAATCCACTTGCCCAAGCACATTCTCTTCCTACCAGCCCTAACGCCAGCCCAACCCTAAAAGAGGCCCACAAGACCGAATAAACCCAACAAACCAAACAACATGAAAAGTGAACCTTACCTACTGTTCATCGTCTTCGACGTAAAACGTCCGCTTCTCCCCCACGAAAACAGGACCAAGCTCAAATGCTTTGGCTCCCGTCGCTCATGACGCGACTCCCCCCTCCGCATGCGGCTTGAAGTCGTCACCCGTCGACGACCACCACACTCCACTTCGGGACCACTCGTCGGACCGCAAACGACTTCGAGTGGATTGAGGAAACTCGGTCAGTGCACGCCGGCACCAAACAACAGTCGCGAATGACTGGGCAGCGACTCTGAGCAACCGAACGGCGACAACTCGACGTCTGGCTTGCGCGGCTGAGCAGAGCTCGTTGGGGCCGCAATGAGTTCGGGTCTGACGTCGGGAGACTTGAGACTATGGGGTAGAAGGCGAAAGTGACTGCGGATGGTCTAGTAATGCTCGTGAGGGTGGGTAGCAGCCTCGAAGAGAATGGAGATGGGCTTGTCGAAGACGACGAAGGCGAAACTCATTCAGGTGGCCAACAACATGGTCGGGAGGGCAGTGAGCTCGGTCGCGAAGTGCCTTGTGTGCTTCGATGACGAGGATCGCCTCGTTCGCAGACTGAGCAAGCCCGTATTGTTGCCTGAGACTGTCCAGGGTGTCCAGCATTCCCTCGAACGAACAGAAAGTTTCCTCTTTAACCGCGAACGGTATGGACTGCAGCAAGGACTCGTTGTGGTGGTTGTTGGTCCTGCGGATGGAGATGATGGCACCAGCTTCAATGGCATTTAGTAGGCATTCATCTGGTCCATGCTTGCGAGAGAGGGAGCCATCGGGTGAGATCCAGTCGTTCCCCCCCAAGGGACGAGCTTGAGATCGATGATGAAAATGAGCCCTGTGTCGAACAGCTTGGAGAGCGGATTCACGATACCGTCGGCGCAGTCGGGGGAGAGGGACTCGTAGTCCAGGCTGAGCGCCACTCTGTGGTCCGACCATCACGAAGATGCCAGCAGCTGCCATTCCTCTCTCTCTCTCTCTCTCTCTCTCTCTCTCTCTCTCTCTCTCTCTCTCTCTCTCTCTTTTTTAATTCCCCCCACGATGGCTTGTTTGCCATATTCCACCTTTCAAAACTTTGACCGCGTTAAGTATTCCCCCCAATCTCTTTATGCTATTATTTTATGGGCAATGAAAGGCTCGTGCTGATAGCTTAAATCGCGCAATCCTCGCACATGCAAACCAGCCAAGTCACTCCACGCTGGAAAGGCATTTTCTTTGAGGGACTTTTTGAAAAGCTAGTGGCAATACCTGTTACGTCTGAAAAGTGGCTGAGCATGGTGTATTAGCGAGCTCTTCCTGCATTTACCAAGTTATTCTTCTCTTGGTTGGCTGCAAGGGATTGTTAGCAAAGTTATCCCAAAGTCCATGTCTTCGTCAGTGGTTGGTTGATCAGTTTGTGTACAGTGTGGTAGCTTACCTGAATTAAGACCCTTGGATTACAAGTTCTTGACTTCGCTCAAAAAATAAAAATAAAAATAAAAAAATAAAAAAATAAAAAAAATAAAAGACTGATCAAAATTTAGGTGTCAACAACCCGTTCTTTAGGGATTGTCAAAAGTTTTGATCCGTATGGTGGATCAGACTATGAATAGGACTCCTTTCTGCTAGGAACCTATGGATGACGCATCCGTTTTGTGGGGATTGTCGAAAATTTTGATCCGTCAGGGGGATCAGGCCGTGAATAGGACTCCTTTCTACTATGAACCTATGGATGACGCACCCGTTCTGTAGGGATTGTCGAAAATTTTGATCCGTCAGGGGGATCAGGCCGTGAATAGGACTTCTCCTTTCTGCTAGGAATCTATGGATGACGCACCCGTTCTGTAGGAATTGTCAAAAATTTTGATCCGTCGGGGGGATCAGGTCGTGAATAGGACTCATTTCTACTATGAACCTATAGATGACGCACCCGTTCTATAGGGATTGTCGAAAACTTTGATCCGTTAGGGGGATCAGGCCGTGAATAGAACTCCTTTCTGCTAGGAACCTATGGATGACGCACCTGTTCTGTAGGGATTGTCGAAAATTTTGATCCGTCAAGAGGATCAGGCCGTGAATAGGACTCATTTCTATTAGGAACTTATGGATGACGCACCCGTTATGTAGGAATTGTCAAAAATTTTGATCCGTCAAGGGGATCAGGCCGTGGATAGGACTCATTTCTGCTAGGAACCTATAGATGACGCATCCGTTCTGTAGGGATTGTCGACAACTAAGTTGATCCTACACTTTGAGGAATCAACGAGGGTCTATACAAGGGAGGTGTACCCAACTTTTAGGCTTACCAAAGGAGCTATTCTGGGTTTAGGGATTACCTAGAACCTTATAGAAAGCTGGTTCTAAAAATTATCCTTTTGACATGTAAGGTGTTGTTCTGGGATTTAGGGACTCCAAGTATCCTGCAGAAGACTCAAACATACAAAAATTTTGATAAGATTTTTCTGGGATTTAGGGGTTACCTGAAATCTCGTAGAAAGACGATTCTGGATATTGTCCTTTCGACATGGGAGGTGATATTCTGGGATCTGGGGACTCCAGGCATCCTGTAGAAAGTTCAAACCTATAAAAACTTTGATAAGATTTTTCTGGGATTTAGGGGTTACCTGAAATCTCGCAGAAAGACGATTCTGAATATTGTCCTTTCGACATGGGAGGTGATATTCTGGGATCTAGAGACTCCAGGCATCCTGCAGAAAGCTCAAACCTACAAAAACTTTGATAAGATTCTTCTGAGATTTAGGGGTTACCTGAAATCTCACAGAAAGAAGATTCTGAAAATTGTCCTTTTGACATGTGAGGTGGCATTCTGGGATTTGGGTACTCTAGGTATCTTGCATAAAGTTTAAACCTACAAAACTTTTATAACATTCTTCTGGGATTTAGGGGTTACCCGAAATCTCACAGAAAGAAAATTCTGAAAATTGTCATTTTGACATGGGAGGTGACATTCTGGGATCTGGGTACTCCAGGTATCCTGAAATCTCGCAGAAAGAAGATTATGAAACTTATCCTTTTGACATGTGAGGTGACATTCTGGGATTTTGGGACTCCAAATATCCTGCAGAAAGTTAAAACCTACAAACATTTCATCAAAAGATATTTTTCTGGGATATGGGATTACCAAGGATCCTTTAGAAAAGTAAGCTTGAAAGCTCTTCTTCACAGAACAAGGCATCCTTCTAGAATCTGGGGCTACCATGAGTTCTGTAGAAGTTTAACCAAGAAAGATAGCATTCTGGAATATGGGGTTACCAGGAGTCCGTCAAAAGCTTAGTCATATAAATTTTTCTTCTCAGAGAAAGATGTCATTCTAGGATCTAGAGTTACCACGAGTCCTGCAGAAGTTTAAACCAAGAAAGATAGCTTTCTAGGATCTAGGGTTACCAAGAATCCATTTGAAGCTTAATCATATAAACTCTTCTTCTCAGAGAAAGACGTCCTTCTGGGATCTGGGGTTACCACGAGTCCTGCAGAAGTTTAAACGAAGAATTACCAAGAAATATGTCCTTCTGGGATCTATGGTTGCAAGAAATCCAGCAGAAGCTCAAACTCGAAAGTTATTCTTCATAAAAGAAGTAGCATTCTGAAATTTAGGGATACAAGGGATTCTACCGAAGGTTGAACATGTAAACTCTTTCTTACCAAGAGAAGTTGTGTTCTTCTGAGATATGGGATTACCGGGAATTCTGCAGAAGCAAGAGAGGTTGTGTTCTTCTGGGATTTGGGGTTGCTAGAAATCCTACAGAAGTTCGAACATGTAAATTGTTTCTTACCAAGAGAGCTACAAGCCATTCTGGGAGCAGAAGTCATCAAGAATCTTGGAGAAGCTCCAATCTAAAAATTTTCTCACCAATGGCACATCAATGGTCTTTAAGTGATATCTAATGTCAAACTGTCATCACTTTATGACTTATATCGTAGTCATGAAAAATTTCAATAAATGCATTATGATGCTGGAGGTTATCCAAGACACCTTGTAACATACGAAAGTGATCAAAAATTCCTTGTGGGGAAAGTTTGAATCAAACAATCTGAAATTACCAAAAGAGTTTGGTTAAAACTTCCATTGAAGTATTCTCATCAAAAAGGACTTCTCACCGTTTTTGAGATAATGGTCTTTTATCAAGAATGCACTCAAATTTCTTATCAAACCTATGCCTAGGGTTCAGGATCATTCGCAGTGAATACACCTCGATCAATCAGGAGGACTTCCAAGGGACTGTAATGTTGGGCTTGGTCAACGGTTTTCAAAGAGGGACTTGCAAGCAAGTCAAAGCTATTGAAGAGAAGTCTTCAACGTCTGCTCCAGGTTTACAAGTCAAGAAACCTGCAAAATGAGAAAGAAATAATCTTGCTCGAACTTCTTCGAGCAAAGTTTAGACATTAAACCCTATGTTAATCCAAATGCTTTAATCAGAAGAGACTTCTCATGGTTGTAACGTAGGTAGGATTGGGGACCGAAAAAGGCTTATTTTTGGCTCAGAATATGCGAAGGGTTTAACATTGGTGATCACTGCATGTTTGCCGCCGATCTTGTCCCTTCCGGTTCAAAGAGCGTCTTCAGTCTTCGAAGTGCATTGATAGTCTTTGAAGAGCATCGTCAGTCTTTTGAGAACACTCTTTGTGTTTGGAGAGCATTACTGATCTTCGGAGAGCATCATCAGTCTTCAAAGTGCACATTTGTCTTTAGAGAACATCTCTCTCATGTTAAGACGGCGTCAATATCTTGTCTATGCTTTCGTCATCTGAATGTGACATAACTTGGGAGTATCTTTCGTAGTCTAGCTTCCATGGGATTTTCTTTTACATCTAGATCTCACTAGTGACCTATACAAGGGTATCATGCCATCAAATACATGATTCACAAGTGTACAAGTATTTGGATGGGCATTGGCCTTGCTTTTACCAGGCACTTTGCTTTTTCTCGATGCCCAAGATTGGATTTTTCTCTCTTGTTTCCTTTTCTCATCTTTTATTGAAATCCCACATTTTCCTTTCTTTTGGGAATTAGGATTTTCAAATAAGTGTGCTAGATGTACAACTTGAATCTTAGCACTCAAACATTAACCCAGGAATTTTTCATAATTCCTATATTTTGAACTCCTCCGCTCTTGAAGTGATGTCGCTTCCACCTTGAAATGCAATGATCACCAACGGGTTTGTGAAACGAACGTATAGGCTCAACTGGGCTGTGCAAAGGGTAAAAGTGTATAGGATAGAGAAACGAATGCTTTTCGTCATCCTAAAGCACCTGAATTACCATAGAAGTTAAAATGGCAAGCAACACACAAAGATTGATGCAAGTCTGAGCAAGAGAAATTCTAACCATTTACCCCCTGATACTGCTGGACTTACCTCCAGTTGGCCCCAATGTGGGGTGGCTCTTGACAGGGGTAAAAATGCAATCGCCGTTCAAAGGGTTATCAATGGTCACCTGTAGTGTTTATGATAGAGAAATGAACGCCTCTGTCTTCCCAATCCAGGTAAACAATGCGAATAATCCTTACATCCGTAGGTCAAGGTTTCGTTGTCCTTTCCACTCCACTCATCTCTCAAGTGTATATAGGACGTGTTTAGATTAGGCTTGCCTCTTGTCAGAGGAAACATCATTTTGAACAATTTAAACAACTCTTGTTGGAAAAGTTCATTTCGCTTTCTCCAAAACTTACCCTCCAAGGGGATTTATGATGCACAATAGATATTTCAATCATGTTCGGATAACCTCCAAGTTTAAACATGAATGCTAATGACATGACTGTGAGAATTCTGCGTCTTTCTAGACATGAGAATTGAATGCATGCTGGATTCCAAGAAGTCTTCAAATTCTAGTAATAAGGATTCTGAAAGTTTTAAAACCTAAGAGATTGGGAAATGAATACTTACCTGCCCACCGTGGCTAGGGATCCCTGAGAATATAAAAGGAATATGTCAGTGTATGCTCTCGAATTTCAGGAAATTAGAACAATACACCTTACCCTTGATCATGCACTCCAATGGAAGTGCATAGATTCATGAAAATCTATATTTTTCTTAACAACACAAGATGGTTAAGTGTTCTAAAATTTCTTGAAATTCTCAGTCTTTGGATAAAAAGGACATGTACCTGGCCACCACAACGGTAGGTCTCCTCGATCATGCATTCCAATCTGAATGCCAATATGTAGATTACAGAAAATGGCCATTCTGATTGGGGCAATGAATCCTGCTCGATGGCTTCATTCATCTTTTGAATGTGTTCCATGCCATTCTTCGAAATTCCTTATTCAAGAAAAAATGAGTTCTTATCAAAATGTACGCTAAAGCATGTGGTGTGGAAGCGATACTTTTTACCCTTCACTCGATCTTATAGCCAAAGATCATTTCTTGAATGCTTGACTTCCGAAGCTGTTATCTCCAAAGATCATTTCGCCTTGAATTTGAGTCGGCGAGTTCTTTCCTTTTGAGTCCTTTTGAGTGTCAATAATTTTCTGTTGAAATTAGGGCAAATTCGTATTATGAGAAAGATCATTAAAGATCAAATTAGAACGACACCAAGTTACCCTTCACTCAAGTTTGTATCTCGAGATTTGACTCTGATGTGAACGACTCTTCCATCACGTTCATTGATCTTGCTGGGAATGAAATGCCACTTTTTCATACAGTCGCGTAGATGATTCGCTTGCCCCAATTAGGCGTAACTTGTCATGGCTAGGTAATGCTTGCCCCAGCTAAATGGCTCTATTCATTTTTGCATTTTCATGCAATACCCTGTCCAATTTGGGATATCTCTTACTTGGATCTTCACTTTACTTTTCACCTTTGAGGTGTCCTTCTTCCAATGTTTAAGAAAATCGTTTGCTTCAGGCGTCTTGTCACTTGTGATCATCCTTGTGATATTCTCCTCTTATTGGACCCATGATAATGTCTTATCAGCGTATTCTGCCACAGAAAGAAATGGTTTTGCATTAGCAAATGAGAAAAAGAGGTAAATTGAATAGGACACCCAACTACCATTCTTTTATCAATTGTCGACATTTCTCTTTTGATCGAGTCCATTCCAATATTATATACTGATATGGACAACATTTATCGAATCCCTCCATCCATGCTTGAAGGTGTTGGTAACATCATCAATCAATTTGCCCCAGTTGAACGACGTCTATCTTGGCCAAATACCTTAGCATTTTTCATATCCTTTGACAATTTTCAATCCCCATTTGAAGAGGTCTTTGTACCTGTACATGAAGTAATGAGTATTCATCCATGTTTGACTTTATATAAATCACCAAAGAACGTGATACTCCCTTTGAGGTATTGCATTTCCGTTGATCAAGGAAATCGTCTCTTTCGGTTGCTTTGCCCCAGTAGGGTATATCTTGATGCTTGTCATCTTTGGACTTGATAACTTGCTCCAATATGCTACTTGGTGGCACATGAGAATCTTGCCCCCAACTTGGTTCCTTGACAAGAAAAGAGGGGTTCACCCTAATGAATTTTCTTTGTTGACTCTACTCATCTATCTTGACTACCAGAATCTTCGATCGTTTTCGTTTGTCTCTTGGTAGCTTAACAACTTTGGAATCTTTCACATAACAACTTGGCGACTCTCTCAATCACAATCGCCCTCGAAGTGTCGGATGTTTCCCTATCAAAGGAAATAAGGGTACGTTTAAATGGCATATAAAATGGACCATTGAAATTGATACAATTTACCCTTCGTTCCTTGGGTCTTGGCATTTTCCTTAACTGTTTTATCACTTCAAACTCACTGATTTTATTGATGGACAAGAGTTTTTTCGCGTCCTCCTTCGAAAATTCTTTCTTTTCGGATTAGCCTTCTCTAGGGGCGTAAAATCGTCCAGACCTCGTTACCGCATCTACTTCCTCCGTCCCATAGCCCCAGTGGACTGCCTTAAGATTGTACTCTTCTACCGGATAGACTTTTATAGTTACTGTCGTTGGGCAAGATGCCTCTGGTTCAGCTCTATCGTCTACTTCATCTCTTGGCAGTCGAATCACAACAGGTTTGATCAGACAATCCTCTATCTGACTCAAGCTATCAAGCTCTTCTAGTTTGATTACCACAGTTGTAGCGGTTTCAATTATCGACACAGTGTCGCCAAGGTCTTTTGAGAAAATTTCATTTTTCAGTTGACGATGCCCGTCATCGTTACTTAGTTTTGCTGATATCGCAAATTTTGGGTACCCTCTCATTCCCTTGAATAGTCCAACTGAGTCTTGCCGCTGATCCTCTGATCTCTTCATTTCGACATACTGTTCTGCGTTAAGCTTGGCATCTATCTTCTGGTCAAGCGATGATTCAAGTCCTTTCGTAAAAAGCTTTTCCACGTCCTTCGGGATCTCCGGTTGAACGGGATCATCCATACCCTCCCATCCGTCTAGTATGATATCTTCCATTCTCTGATAGAAACTAGGTAGAGCAGAATATTTCACCTTAAAGTTGTATCCCCCAGAATCTTCACCCAAGTTGTCTATGATTTCTCCCATTTCTAGTGCGTTAGCCATGAATCTGCTATCTGATAAACTTCGCCTGCTAGCTTCTAGTTTGTCCTCGTCAAATTCTTCTTCTGGCTTGATGATCCGCCCAAGATCGCTTACCAGACTTTCGTGCGGGATACTCTACGTGTTTCCCTGTTCGTGCGGGATACTCCACGTGTTTCTCTATTCAATTTTAATCACAAAGTGGCTCCCTTCCAAACTTATAGAGGCCTGGACTCCCTCGAATCTTTCATCGGTAACACTCGACATTATCCACAAGCTCATCATCTTAGCGATACACAACTTCTTTTGGATATAGTGAAGCGATCGCCAGAATGTTGGTCAGCTTAGGTATATCCATCTTCAGCTCAAGGTGGTTTTCCTCTTCGTCAGTGAATATTGACCCTACTGTTTGGTGATCGGGGAGTGGGTTCTCTTGTACATTCGGAATCACGTTATCGAACTTCAAAATTTGACTGTCGATCAAAGCTTGCACCTTCAGCTTAAGGATATAGCAATTATCTACGTTGTGTCCCCTTTCACCCATATGATAGACACAGGTCTGGCACTCATCAAAGCCAGGATATTTAACAGGATTTGCCATAGGTGGTTCTTTTGCCATCAAGTGTTGTTCTAGCAGCATTAGGAGCAGCTTGGATAAAGGCCTTGGGAGCTGAGAGAACTGCTTTGGCGCCGACCATGATGATCCTCCCTTGGTCTGATTAGAGTTATTAAACACATTGGGCTTATAGGGGTCTGGTATGAAGGCTATGTCAAGCCCAGCCTCTCGTTGCTTTTTCAGGGGGTATTGCTTTTTAGTAGAAGTTTTGTGTGGCCTCCTTTCTCTTAAGGCCCACTCGAGTCTCTCGGCCACCTTTATTAGATGAGTAAAAGTTTGACATACTGAGGTGTTCAATCTGTCAAAGTATTCGTAGGGAAGTGCTTTTAGGAACAAGTCAATCAGCTCCTTATCTGAGATTGACGGTTTTACTTGGGTTGCCAAAGCTTGCCACCTCTGGGCGTATGTTCTGATCGCTTTACCCCTCGCTTTTGAAGTTCGTAGCATGTCTTCCCTTGTCGGGGCCGTAGTTGTGTTGAACTTATACTGCATGAGGAAATCTTCTGCAAGATCTTCCCACCCATCATAGTCATCCAGGTCCAACTCGATGAACCAAGCCAGGGCGGCGCCAGCCAGACTCTCCTGAAATGTATTCATCAGCAGTGGAACGTAGTTTGAATATTGCGCCATCTTACACAGGTAATATTTGAGGTGAGCGCGGGGACAACCTATCCCATTGTATTTTCTCACGGAGTCTGGCTCCTTGTAATCATGAGGGGTTTCCACCTTGGCGAAAGGAGATATCTTGTCAAAACGGGCCAGCTCAGAACCCTGGCTACTTAAACATTCTTCGATCTTGGCTATTCTTTTAGCCTCTGCTTCAATTTTCACGATCTGCTTCCCCTTTTCATCCTTCTCGAGGTTGATGACAACGGGGGATGCCTTTGGCTGTGACTGGATGTTCGGCATACAGATATCTTCCTCTGTACGTTGGGTATCTTCTGCCGTTTCTTTATCAGCAACATTAGGTGCGAAGGATGGAGCTGAGTTGTTATGTTAGGAGCTACTGTCTGTCTCGCGTGGGAGGCTTCCAGCATCGCCTTAATATCAGCCATCATTGTCGCCATATCAATCATCTGAGTTTCCAGCATGCCTACTCGTAGGGTCAACTCATGTTATTCCATTGTTGTCTTAAGTCGAGTGCGAAAATGATGCGTTGGTAATTTCGTGATTAAAGTATACCTGCTATTTTTTAAAAAGAATAACAAGTGAGTGTTTCTTCAGGATTGACAAAAGGAAGTACTTGATTCGTCTAATTGCATGTTTTATATTGGTGAACGAGAGAAAGGACTACATTGTGAGCCTTAGTCTCACGTGGGCAGTTCTTTTAGTCATTCTCCAAAAGAATTCATGAAATTAAAATAAGCGTAATCTTTGACGATAGTTTTTATGCATTTATAAAACATGTACACACTCATGCACATGCGTCCAAAGTAATATTCAGTACAAGTGAGTATGCATGAAAAGACATTATCATGTTTGCTTATTTTACACTTGACATAATAACCTATTCAAGTCTAGGACGCTTGAGGTCTAAGGTGTCCTCATCATCCCAATATAGATCAATCTCTTCAGTCTGGGACTCTTCGTCTTCTGAATACGACGGCGGTCAAATATCTTCGGGTATGTACGGCTCTACTCCAGGCACGTACGGTACGATATATTCGGGTACATAAGGCTCAACAAAGCTGCGTCTGGCCGCCTCAAAGTACTGAATGTATTCTGTGGTAGCCCTGTGAACGTTCTCCTTTCGAGTCATATCTTTCGGCCATCTTATATCTTCAGCTTGAGAGTTCTTCAAAGAGTGTATAATAAATTACACCTTAGCTTCAAACTATTTCTTCTTTTCTCCTGTAAGGGTTACTTTTGGCATGTCAAATGAGAAGATACCAGGTCGCGGTGGTGAAGGGATCTCCTATAATGCCCCAAATTGTCGGATAACCCTCTTTAGATAATATGCAGTAGCGCCTGTGAATCCTAACAAAGGGACTGGGTCTTCTTCATTACATGGGAGCTTGACTTTGCCTAGTGTTGGCAATCTAAGCCGCCATCGGAGCTGTTCTGGTTTTAGAGTTTTAAGGAATTTTTTTCCATTCTATGAAGTTGAACTTAGGAATACATGTATGGGTTCTGACGAAGGTTTTAAGAGGATGGGTATCGGAGCTAATCTCAGTGAAACCCATGCAGATATGGAATTGTCTGATATGAGATGTGAACCACAGGTACAGAAGATCACTAGAGGCTTTAAAGATTCCCTTCTTATTTTTCCTGAAGCGGTTTAGGGAAAGGAAGGTTTCAGCGAGGATAACATTCGAGTAATTACACTCACAACAAACTTGTCTGACCACTACAGCCATAATAGGGTCGAAGGTAACAAACGAGATCGGGAATAGCACAAAGCTAAAGAAAGCCAAGACAAAGGCTTGTCGCGACCCTCTCGCGGGGGATGGGGCTAATGGGCCGCCCGATCGTCGCCTGATCGGACGCGGGTCTCTCCCAAGGTCCAGTACCCAAATCGCAACGGCTGGATATACGTGGTCGACCTTCAGTGCGGTCTGGTGACATGTGATATGTGTACATGCCATGAAGTCGCCACTAATCGTTTCATGGAAGGTACGATCGGAAATCCTATCGAATAGTTAGGAGTGATCTATTCGATTCTGCGAAAATCAGAGAAATGGGATCGGGGACTTTGTTACGCCAACTGTCAGAGTTGATGCCCTATCAGCACCTAAGTTGAATGATTTATCTAATCTTAAGATTTCATACAGATGAGTGGGGTACGGATCCTAAGTCTAGGAGTTCATGCAGATAGGAATGGCTACCCTATCACTCATAATCAATGAAAATAAATGTACAAATCAAGGACCCAAAACATGCGGATAAATCACATGAAAGCAGCATGGCATCCCTAATGAGGCCCTATTAGCCTAGAGAAGTATCAATCAAGGCTTAGGAGTGATTTTGACATGATTCACCCATGAGGGGCAAAATCGTATTTTTTAGAAATTTTGGGACAATTTGCTCCGTTTCAGATGGAATATACAGTCAAAACAATGGTGGAAATAAGATTGGCGATCAAACCAATCAATTTCCTATTTTTCGAAAATTTCCAAAATTTTTCTGGAATTTAAAAGTGATTTTACCCTTGGAGGGGTAAAATCGTCATTTTGGACAAAGATGAGGACTGAAGATCTCAAATATTAGGGTTAGTCACCCACCTGACCCAAACCCTAATTTTAAGCAATTTTCAGGACTCAATTGGAACAAGAAAGACGATTTACCCATTGAGGGATAAAATCGTCATTTTGAGAAAAGGGACGGGATTCAAAAACCCCAAGCCTAAGAATTGATCACCTTACCGACCCTAATTATTACCTTGACATTATCGACTTTATCTTGCATACGCAACAAAGGCGACATACCTCTAAAGGGTAATATCGTCAATTCTTGGAAGAACGGATAAGAAATCTCAAAAATAGGATTGACCAGTTGTCTGTGGTCAATCCTCAATTTTTGAGGATTTCTGGAGTATTTAGGATTTTCCCACAATTTTTCTACATTTTTTGGGATTTTCTAGCATTTTTTAGGATTTTCAAGAATTTTTTTGATTTTTTTAAATCATTTTCTGAATTTTTTTATTAAAAAAAATGATTCGGACCTGGTCAACCCGACCCAGACCCGGACCCGCGCGACCCACAGCCATGAAACGACGCCGTTTATCCTTTTTTATTTTTCTGATTATTTAGACTTAATCCAACGGTTCCTATTGAACCGCGTGGCTAACCCACGACCGCCGGATCAGATTACTAAAACCTAGGGCTTAGATTGAACGGAGACTCGACCAGGGCCTTCTGATCAACCTACTAAAACCTACAGTCAGGATTAGAAGACAAGACTCGATCTGGACCTCCCATCCTCATTAACCTAAACGACGCCGCACTTCCACTAACCTAAACGGCACCGTTTCGACTCATTTTTATTTTCTGATTTTAAAATATTTTTGGATATTCCGAATTACTAATCGGACGGCCGCCATTTGTTAGACTCGATTAACCCTAGCCGTTGGATCTAACCAACTCTGCCTAACAGACCAACGGCCAAGCTAACTCGACTTCCACGTGGACCAATCACAGGACGACACCTAGACCTTTGACTCGTTGACTCCGCCACGTCAACTTCGTCTTCAACCTCTCGACTCCGACGGAACGAACGACCGAGCTTCTCCGACGATGATCCAATGGTGGGATCTTAACGAAATCGTGCGAAACTAGCACCAATCAACTCGCCACAGTCTCTAGCTTAACATATCTAAGAATCAAGGGACTTCATTCACCAAATCACGATTGCCATGCGAGATGCCGAGTACGGCCATGGAAACTCAATCGCACAAACCACTCGAAATCAGGGCAATTCATTCACAGATTAGCACGAAAGGAAGTTCAGAACGCTTACCTCTAGCTCCGATCGAGCTCGCACGACCTAGATTGGGCTAGGCAAGAATGAACAGGGCACGGCAATGGAGGTTGGATTTGGAGACTCAATTCAAGGTGTTAAGACGAAACCAATGCAAAGAAGATAGGCGACGATGGTCAGTAATGTCTAAGGAACAAAACGCACAATCTAGATGCAAGAATGAGTGAGAAATACATGAATCGCCATTGATGCGCAGTGAGAAGCTCAGAAGTCCATCTCACCTGTTCCGGCGGTTTCAGGCAGCACGGCTGACGGCGATCAACTCCCGGCTGCTTGGGTGTTCTCCTGACGATCTCTCTGAGCTTTGGTCTAGCCAGCAATGGCCTGACCGACGCTCTGCAAATTCGAGCTCTGCCCTCGACAATGGCGATGGAATGCGAGCTCTCTCTCGTTCGTTTTCTCTTTCTTTCGATTCTGTTCAACCCCCTTTAACTAACTCAATCCCCATCTTTAACAGAAAGCCTCCATAGGTTTATATGGCTCTTTGAATTTTGGCGTCGAATCGGGGAAGTGTGTACCGGCTTCAATCGCACGTGAGGCTACGTGCCTTTAGGTCCAAACGGCGTCGGGGACGATGGGCATTCCGTCCAGGCCCGTTTAGTTCTCCGGCAAGTCCTATCTAGTGCGAATTTGACACGAATTTACTCTGAGTTTGGGAAGTGTTAACTTTCGCAAGTTTGCAGGTTTGACCGGCCGATTACTCCTCTCTCCGGCGACATCAAATTTTGATGCCGGCGTCAATCGACAGGTAAGGGTGAGAATAACAATACGCCCACCAATGCTCCTCCAATTGTTGTCGATTGGTCAACCAATTTGAGGATCAAAAATCCCCTCAGAACTGCTCATCTGCACGAAAGCTTAATGAAGAAGACGACACTGAGGCGGACCGGTTCGATCGGTCCGACCGGCGGTCAGACCGGTCTGAACCGGTTCCGAATTACAATTTTTCAAATTAAACCCAAATTAATGGGAAATTTTTGCAATTGGTCCTCAGAATCCAATTTAGGGCATGAATTTTATCTAAAAATGTGGTTTTGCCCAAAAGTTCATATCAATTTCAACAAAAACCCCAAATTTTCATTTAATTGGAATTAGGCAAATCATGAAATTGAAGGCTCAAATGATCAAATTGGACCAAATTACCGATGCCAATCGATTAAAAATGGTAAAAACCATTGGGCAATGTCTTTAATTTGTAGTGTTAGTCCTTGAATTGAAAGTAATTTCAATTATGCCCAATTTCAAGGACTAAAATGCAATTAAGTGTACAACTTTGCTTAATTCGTGTAATTAAGCAATCTGTTCAAACAATTCGGCCAAATTGTAATAAGGGACAATTAGATTGAATGTCAAGATCCTAAAAAATGCCAAAATTACAAATTAAAATACTCAATTGACATTTTTTTACCAAATTCAATCATATGTGTAACAAAGGGACACGTAAAATTGAATTTGATTTTAGAATTTTTGTGAGGTCAAAAAGACAAAGGACTTAAAATAAAAATATTGACTATTTTTTCATATTTTTATGACCTCAAATGCTATTTTTCTTGAATTTTTAAGTTTTTTCCTAATTTCCAAAAATACTAAAAAATGATAAAAATATGAAAAATTATTATTTTTTGTCAAAAATGGTTCCTTAGGCTTGGCCAAGGCCACCAAAATTGATTTTGTAATTTTTTGACTTTTTATGAATTTTTTATGAATTTTCTAAAGATAAGCTAAAAAAGGCTGATCCAAAATTAGGTGTCAACAAGGCTCTACCAAATTTAGTTCCCTTAGCGGCAGGGGGGTTGGAAAATCGATCTAGAAGGAAGGATAGGGAAATTCGTCCAGAATTACTTTTGGCATCTGCTTTGACTTCGTTGAGACTTGTGTCAAGAAATTCAGCTAGTTGACTCAAGGGCTCAAATCCTATGGGAGGTTGAACTAGTAAGTAAACTCAACTCCAATGGCGGCGCTGTACTCTTCGATAGTAGGGGTAACTTCCAGTCCCTCCATGCAAAATGTAGCTGTGGTAGGATCCCAATAGAGCGACATGGCTTGGATAAAGGCAGGTGGGCACTCAATCTTTAGTAGCTCCAATAAATACCCCAGCCGTGATTTGGAGTATTTCTGGCTAGCTTCGCCCATGCTATCCCACCATGATAGGAGCTCGGTCCGGGGAACTTTGAACACTTGAATATCATTCTCTCCCATCAAGTCCAAAATATGCAAATGGTTTTGAAAGGTCAATCGTCAAAAATTACTTTAAATATGTGACATGCAAATGCCATGAAATATGCATGGGCTAACTTAATTGCATAGTTCAATTGAAGAAATAGAAATGAGAACCTTTTTCAGGTACGGAAGGCCTAACTTAAAGTCTAATTTGAATTTCAGGAAAGTGAATTATGCAATTTAGTCAGGTTTACTCTAGTGATTGAAGGAGACAACAAAGTCACATTCCACTAGTCAATACATCAAATGGGAGTAGAGCAGAGTGAATCCCTTATTACAACCAGGACGCCTAACGAAAGAAAGGTAAAGAGAGACTTTTACAAACAAGAAAGCCATAAAAGGCCGATGGAATGTGAGAATCTAAACCACCCCTTCCCAAAGGTCTATTCTTCTTCACAATGATAATCAGTCGGGAACTCTCCCCAAGTTGAGTGTAAGGGGTCGTCTTCAGTGAATTGATCGAGGTATCTCAGCTCCTCTGGCCATTCTCTGGTCCATGGTATAATGACTTCAGGAGTCTTCTCGCGTTTCGTCTTTTGAGTATGATACGTTTCGGTCTTGTCTTAATCGCAGGGCGTCTCCTTTTTCCCCAACGGGTGATCATGAGTGTATCTCCATTAGCTTGCCGTTCAGCCCTTCGACGAGCATATGCTTCCCTAGCTAAGCGGTTGCGATGTTGTCTCTTTATTTTCAAGTAATTCTTGAACATTTCGTCTGCTTGTCGCTTAAACCTAAGGTTATCGACATAGTAGCGGGTTTGGCAATCTTCGGCGTATCCCAACTTGCGCCCGGTTAGCTCTCGGCCATGCACAAATCTGGTAAAGTGTAATTTCGTGTTTGGTCCAGGGCGAGTGACTTTCCTTAGATATTCGAAGGTTACCAACTGTGTTGAGCTTCTAGGAAACAGTGACATCCTACTCCCTTATCATCGTTACTTCAATTAGTCACTTGAGTGATTTTTATGATGTATGCAAATGCATGTGGATGTATATAATGCATGAATCATACTATGGAGCAAGGAATAGTAATATACATTGAAAGTAAATGCCTTACCAACCAGACTCGGGGAATGTGAAATGTTCCCCTGTAATAATGGGCGATTTTAGATATATCAACCATCCATAGGCATGCGCATGAGACAAGTGGGTATACTCTAAAAATAAAAAATCAGGTGAGGAACCTATGGCTCAGGCTCCCACGATCCAAATGAGGCAGACTCCTCCCTAAGGGTACCCACCCAAGAGGGCTAAATATCGCCAATTTGGATTGTGAGCGGGAACGAACACGAAAGTCTCAAGTGCCATCAAACACGAGATCCTTTCGTACCCTTTCCCTATCTAAGGTAACCTAAAGGTGGTCGCAGTCAGGGTTTGACCGCCAGTGTGTGCGATGTGTCGTGATCATTACAATGCAAGTCATGCACAGCAGTTTGTATCAAACACCGCTTCAATATGCGCATAAGATAAACATACATTCCCAACTCCAACCTGCAGGAAAAATGTCAACAATCACTTCACCCCTTATTTCTCCAATCTGCAAAAATATTTAACACGATGGTTAGGATACGTACCTCACCTTCAAGAGCATCTGCAGAAAACAAGGTCAGACAAACCAAACAACTTTTTAATCTTCTCAAGTCCTCTGGTCTGCGAAACCAGAGATTCTGGTTTGGAACTTCACCAACGGAGTCGCCAGTTTGTCATGACCCTCTCGAGGGGGATGGGGCTAATGCGCCACCCGATGTCGCCTGATCGGACGCGGGCCTCTCCTAAGATCCATTACCCAATTCGCAACGGTTGGATATGCGTGGTCGACCTTCGATGCGGTCTAATGACATGTGATATGTGTACATGCCAAGGAGTCGCCACCAATCGTTTCGTGGAGGGTACGATTGGAAACCCTATCGAATAGTTGCGAGCGATCTATTCGATTCTGCGAAAACCAGAGAAATGGGATCAGAGATTTTGTTACGCCAACTGTCAGAGTTGACGCCCTTTCGGCACCTAAGTTGAATTATTTATCTAATCCTAGGATTTCATACAGGTGAGTGGGGGACAGATCCTAAATCTAGGAGTTCATGCATATGGGAATGGCTATCTTATCACTCACAATCAGTAGAAATAAATGCGTAAATCAAGGATCCAAAACATGCGGATAAATCACATGAAAGTAGCGTGGCATCCCTAGTGAAGCCCTATTAGCCTAGAGAAGTATCAATCAAGGCTTAGGAGTGATTTTGACATGATTTGCCCATGAAGGGTAAAGTCGTAATTTTGAGAAATTTAGGGACAATTTGCTCCAGAATGGCAAAATTGTCATTTTAGATGAAATATGTAGTTAAAAGATGATGAAAATGGGATTGGCGATCAAACCCTTCCATTTCTTATTTTTCGGGAATTTTCAGAATTTTTCTAGAATTTAAAAGTAATTTTACCCTTGGATGGGTAAAATCGTCATTTTGGGCGAAGACGAGAATTGAAAATCTCAAACATTAGGATTGGTCAACCACCTGACCCAAACCCTAATTTTAAGTAATTTTCAAGACTTGATTGGAATAGGAAAGACGATTTACCTTTGAGGGATAAAATCGTCATTTTCAGGGAAAATGATGAGATTCGAAAACCCAAGAAAAAGTATTCGCCACCTGATTGGCCCTATCCTAATATAGGCATTTTCGACCTATCTCAAAATACAAAGCAGGGATGAATTACCCCTAAATGGCATAATCGTCAATTTTCGAAAGAATAGATGAGAAATCACAAAAATAGGATGGACCAGTTGTCTGTGGTCAATCCTCAATTTTTGGGGGTTTCTGGAGTGTCTAGGAATTTCCCACAATTTTTCTATATTTTTTGAGATTTTCTAGGATTTTCTAGCATTTTTTGGATTTTCTAGAATTTTTTCGATTTTTTTATTTTTTAAAATTATTTTTCGATTTTTTATTTAAAAAATATTATTCATACCGGGTCGGGTGACCCGGCCCACGACCCGCGGGCGACCGACCCGGCCCGGATCCGGGACAGCATCAAAACGACGCCGCTTCAGCCCTCTCCCGCTCGAATTTCAAATTCCTGCCCAAATCGATCCTACGGCCTAGATTGCGCCACGTGTCGATGCACGGACGGCCCGATCTAAACAAGGAACCAACGGTCCAGATTGAAGAGCTAGATTGAACCATGGCCGTCCGATCTAAGGTATTTTTAATTTCTGAAAATCATTTTTTATTTTGAAAAATACGAGATCACGACACGTGGCTAACTCTCCATCGTCGGATCAAATTTATTTTTATTCGGTTATAACCGAACGGCTGACGTGGCCGCCACGTCAGCGCCACGTGGGCGTTGACCTGGTCAACCGCCATTGACCGGTCAACGACTCACCGGGGAAGACGATCGGCGCCAGCATTGTCTCGTCGGCGCCTCGTCGGAAGGCCATATCTCGGCCTTCCGATATCCGATTAACGCGAAACCAACGGTATTGAACTCGCCGTGACTTCCTCTACAACATATATCACACTCGACACAGCAGAATCAAGTTTGATTAACCTGCAAACCTAGGCCAAAGCTAATCTCCGGCGAGAGTATCGCCCTAGCCGTTCTACACGTAGCATGACTAATCTAAACCATTTGGAAGCATCCAAAGAGTTCGAGAGGACTTACTATTGGAAGAAACAGTGTTAAAAATGAACAATATTATTTTATAGATATGGAGGATACCTAAAATTCGAATGGCAATAATAAAAGTAAGCAAACTGCCTCAAACATGGAAAAACAAGTTGGCAGAAGCACTAAAACTGAGCCTTCAACCGCAGAAGAGGCAGAGTTTCCCATGAGCACTTTCTCCCCATCAATTGGTTCGAAAGTCGTGAACATGTCCTTATTGGAGCGCACGTGCCTAGTTGCCCAAGTGTCAATCCACCATTCCTTTGAATTGGACCCAATAAAGTTCACTTCAAAAATCATTGCAGAGAGGTTTATGTCTGACATGTCTTTTGTCATGTCATTCACCATATTTGTCTCATGATTCTTCCTCTTTGGAAGTTTGCAATCCACATATCTGTGACCCGCCTTGGCACAGTTGAAGTATTTCCCTAGAAACTTGTTCTTGGAAACTCCTCCTTTTGGTCCCAACTTCGGCTTGGCGACTTCTTGTTCTCGTGGCCATGCTTATGCTCCACAACATTTGCGTTAGCTGTAGCAGGGTTGAATCCTTTGCGTTCAGAGCTTCCGTTGTCTTCTTCAATTCAAAGTCTAACAATCAGCTCCTTCAGATTTATTTCCTTTCGCTTGTGCTTGAGGTAGTTCTTGAAATCCTTCCACCCAAGAGGTAGCTTCTCAATAATCGCAGCCACTTGGAAGGTTTCACTCAAGTTCATTCCTTCAGCCTGGATCTCATGCAAGATCACCTGAATTTCTTGCACTTGACTGATTACAGCCTTAGAATCCACCATCTTATAATCAAGGAATCGACCGACAACAAATTTCTTTGCTCCGGCATCCTCTGTTTTATATTTTTGGTCTAAGGATTCCCATAACTCATTTGCCGTCTTTATTGCACAATAAACATTGTACAATGAGTCATGTAATCCATTCATGACATAATTCCTACATATGAAGTCAGAATGTTTCCAAGCCTCAACAGCATTGAAGACTTGCTTATCAGTTTCTCCATCGGATACCTTAGGAGGTTCCTCAGTCAAGAATCTCGCAAGATTCAGTGTTGTTAAATAAAACAACATCTTCTGCTGCCACCTTTTAAAGTTCGATCCGTTGAACTTTTCAAGTTTCTCACCATGGTGGAAAGAAGGCGCAGCAGAAGCAGAAGATGATCTAGGTTGATGGACAGCAGAAGCAGAGCTTTTGGTGATGTCATCAGCAGGCACATCAACAACGTCTTTTCCAGTAGCCATTCGAATTGTAAGTGTCGAATAGAATCTGTTTTAAGATTGTTGGAAGAAACAGTGTTAAAAATGAACAACACTGTTTTATAGATATTGAGGATGCTTAAAATTCAAATGGCAATAATAAAAGTAAGCAAACTGCCTCAAACATGGAAAAACAAGTTGGCAGAAACACAAAAACTGAGCCTTCAGAAGTAGGTCAGAAGTAAGTCAGAAGCAGTTCCTTCTGAACCCGTCAGATGCAGTTCCTTCTAAACTGGTCAGATGCAGTTTCTTCTGAACCCGTCAGAAGCAGTTCCTTCTGAGGCTCCTTATGAGTCTCCTTCTGACCTTCCTTTTGAGGCTTCTTCTGACCTTCCTTCTGAGGCTCCTTCTGAGCCTCCTTCTGACCTTCTTTCTGAACCTCCTTCTAAGTTTCCTTCTGAACCTCCTTCTGAGCAACAAGTTTCGAATTGAAATATAACAATATAAATAAATTGAATTAAAAAGAATACCGAGGCATATGTCCAACACAGTTTCCTTAAAACAGATTCGTCCCCTCCAGTACGTGATTTAAGGTTTCATGAACGTCTGTCTCCCAGGATACAACGGTTAAGCAGCGATAGAGGCAAGCACAACACTTCAAAGCTTTCGGCGAACTTGAACAACACGAAAACACTATCGAAAACAATGTAAATGCAGATAATTCAATAGAGGGAAAAGTGATCTTGTGTTCGTTGTTCTTGAAATAGAACAGGAAGCCATCTATTTATAGGCTAAGCGGGGCATTGCGAAAATAAAGAATAATGGCTAAATAATTATGCCGTTTAGAGCCGTTATGTAATTAATTCTGTAACCACAGAATTATAACAGCCGTTACTTAGTTAATACCATTAACACACCGGTAAATAACTTAAGAACGGTTAACGGCTTGAGTTGGAAAAAATTAAAAACATAAGGCAAAAATGGGCTTGTCGCGAGGCCCACTTTTCGGTCCTGTATTCGCATACGCAGGTCATGCGCGCGTGCCCAAGTTCAACTTGTCGAGCCTCCGTCGGGGTTCGGGATTTGCACCCCCTACGCGTGCGCGCGAGGCATAGTGCTTTGTTATGATAATTACCACTCAAAGAGAGTGTATCCATATATAAAGCACTTCAAGGCCTTCTTCCTTTCCTATGTGGGACTAGTGCTTTGTCACTTCCCACTTCCAACTTAAGGGTGTTCTTTGAGAAACAATTCCTCATTCACTCACCCATCAAAATACCTTATATTTTCCAAAGCACTATGCCTCGCGCGCATGCGCATGAGGGGTGCAAATCCCGGACCCCGACGGAGGCCTGACAAGTTGAATTTGGACACGTGCGCACGACCTGCGTACGCGAATGCAGGACTGAAAAGTGGGCCTCGCGACAAGCCCATTTTTGCCATCTGTTTTTAATTTTTTTCAACTCAAGCCGTTAACTGTTCTTAAGTTATTTACCGGTGTGTTAATGGTATTAACTAAGTAACAGCTATTATAATTCTGTGGTTACAGAATTAATTACATAACGGCTCTAAACGGCATAATTATTTAGCCGTTATTCTTTATTTCCGCAATGCCCCGCTTAGCCTATAAATAGGTGGCTTCACGTTCTATTTCAAGAACAACGAACACAAGATCACTTATCCCTCTTTTGAATTATCTGCATTTGCATTGTTTTCGATAGTGTTCTCGTGTTGTTCAAGTTTGCCGAAAGCTTTGGAGTGTTGTGCTTACCTCTATCGCTGCTTAATCATTGTATCCTGGGAGACAGACGTTCACGAAACCTCAAATCACGTACTGGAGGGGACGAATCTGTTTTAAGGAAACTGTGTTGGACACAAGCCTCGGTATTCTTTTTAATTCAATTTATTTATATTGTTATATTTCAATTCGAATCTTATTGCTCAGAAGGAGGTTCAGAAGGAATGTCAGAAAGAGGCTCAGAAGGAGCTTCAGAAGGAAGGTCAGAAGGAGTCTCAGAACGAGACTCAGAAGGAACTGCTTCTGACGGGTTCAGAAGGAACTGCTTCTGACGGGTTCTGCTTCTGACGGGTTCAGAAGGAACTGCATCCGGTCGGTTCAGAAGGAACTGCATCCGACGGGTTCAGAAGGAACTACTTCTGACTTGCTTCTTACCTGCTTCTGAAGGCTCAGTTTTTGTGTTTCTGCCAACTTGTTTTTTCATGTTTGAGGCAGTTTGCTTACTTTTATTATTGCCATTCAAATTTTAAGTATCCTCCATATCTATAAAACAGTATTGTTCATTTTTAACACTGTTTCTTCCAACACTTACCTGACCATCACGGAGCTTCGGTTTGGTCGAAAACGTGCCGTGGAGCTCGCGACCGATCGGAGAGATTTGGAGGCCGGTTCGACGGTTCAGGCAACCAAAATGCACAAGATCAAAGCGAAATGAATCAGCAAGACATGTAGAGTAGATTGCAAGTCATAGCGCTCAAAATAATCGAAGCTAGCCTGAGTTGCCATGTGAGGCCGCGAGGAAGCTCGAAGGAGGACCTCACCTTTTTCAAGAGCGTCGGCGAGTATGGGTCGGTCCGACGCGTTCTTCGGGTTGAGGCGAAGCTAATGGGAGTGGTGGCGTCGAACGACTTCGTTTGGATCGCCGGGAACCCGAGCTCGAATTTCTTGAGTTCGGAGCTCCCATGGTCGCCTCTCTCTCTCTCTCTCTCGTCCTCTGTTGTGGAACCCTACCCCCCCCCCCACCCCACCACAGCCCTGGATCTGAAATCCACAGCCCATGAACCCTAGATTTGAGCTCCGTTGCCCTGGTCGCCAATTGCAACGGCGAAGGTGAAGGAGGAGGAGGGAAAGAAAGAGGAGGAAGACGGAACACGGCCACGAAGGGTGGGCCGGTGAGGGCTGTAAGCCCTCGCCGCTGCAACAGAGGGAATCCCTCCTTTTTTTTCTTTTATTTAATTGATTTTTTTTCAATTTTTAGCTTATTTGGTGGGATTTTTTTAAATATTTTTTTGGCTTTTTATTGGTGATTAGGATCTCCGGCAAGCCACATGTGCACCATGCATGACTTCCGGCAAGTCATGTCGGACATGGCACTCAGATGACAATTTTTTTAAAATTAGCACTGAAGTGACCAAAAAAAAATTACACTAAAGTGAGCTCCATACACAAATATTGACACTTCTGATGTACTTCTGCCCATATATATACCAAGTCAGTGTGAAGAAAAACCTAATAGTAAATTTCTAACATAAAAAAAAAGAAAAAAAAAACTCTGATATTTTTATACATACATGATAAATTATAATATATATTTAACATACAACGTGTCGAAACTTTTTATTTTTTTAGAAATGATGTGTTGACGTGTCATGTCGAGTTGTATCGGGTATCGATATCGATATCGATACTACTTAAGTGCTCACACGTTAAGAGAGAGATATGCACCTAACTCTCCTCTCCTCTCCTCTTATTCTTCTTCATTCATCTACTCGTCCCTTAAAAGATCGTCCACGTACCCTTGCTTAGTCACTGCTTCACAACACTTGCTAGATTTGTATATCCTCAAAAATCCGTATTCACAAAAGACGAGCAATCGATAGAATAGAACTCAACATCCACCTTTGCCTGGCGACCTGTTGATCTCCGCTAAATGCTGCAGAAAAATAGAAAGGGAGCCCTACATTCTAGATGCACACTCAGTTTATCTCGTACAAGTTTCCTCAGTAGTTCACTCGTTTCTAGGTTAGACCAGACCGCGCCTCCTTTCTCCTGCTATGAATCCGTCACGTTATTAGGTCGGACCGAGAAGAAATACACCCTCATCTCAAAATAGCATCAGGAGAGCAGATTAAGGAAATGGAAATTAAGGAGGTTGTTCCATTCATGTCAGAGAGAAAACAGACGCACTCACATTCTCTCAATGATGAACAGTTTTAGCACGACATTCCATCCCGCAATCTGCACGACAACTAAAATAACATGGCCAGTGAACAACCCTTGACTTAAATCATCACTCTTTCTCACCACACCCCGCCCTATAAATATACCCAACTGTCTTGTTCCTGATCACGCTCCTACCCTTTTGAGCATAATTGACACTTAAGCAGTGTACGTTCCTCTTCAGTTTATACAATCATAAAGTTCGAATTTTACTCTGATAACTCTGGAGAGAGCGGTTTCTGGAGACTCTCCGCATTGCTCACGAGAAATCCACTCACCCTGATCGTTTCAGGAACCCCATTGGGCCGGAGCACAACCTGGTGTTCTGAGTCCGGCATTTCATCGAACACCCTCCGCGACACAAATGGCCGGCCCAAAACCCATCCTTTCAACCCTCTGCATCGTCCTCTGTTCATTCCACATGGCCTCGTCCCAGGCCGACAGCTGCGCCAACCACACCTTCTCGAGCGACAAAGCCTTCGACTCGTGCACCGACCTCCCCGTCCTCGGCGCCCACCTGCACTGGACCTACAACCCCACCGCCGCCAGCCTCCACGTGGCCTACCGGGCCTCCCAGTCGCCCTCCGGGTGGATCGCGTGGGCCATCAACCCGACGGGGACGGGCATGGTGGGGTCGCAGGCCATCGTGGCGTTCCAGAAATCGGACGGGACGATGAACGCCTACACGACGCCGATCGACAGCTACAGCCCATCGATGGGGGCGAAGGAGCTGAGCTTCAGGGTGTCGAACGTGACGGCGGAGTACTCGGGGGGCGAGATGACGATATTCGCGGTGGTGGGGCCGCTGGGGAACGGGACGACGAGCGGCGTGAACCAGGTGTGGCAGTCGGGGGACTCCGTGGTGGGCGGCGTGCCGCAGGCGCACGCGGCGTCGGGAGATAACGTGAAGTCCATGGGGACGATTGACTTCGTCTCCAATTGAGAGAGAGAGTTCGGTTGGTGAATGTGTGTTTTATTTCTGGATTATGTGTTATCCTACTACTCCCGTGCTATTTATTTATGAATCTCGCGGTTTGCTCATGCCCAAAAAAAAAAAAACATTCAAGAAGGAGAAATTACTACAGATTCAATAGACTATTGTTCCATTTCGAATAATAATCCCACCAAAAACTCTAGACGCACGCGACACAATATCTCAACAACAACAACAACAAAAACAAAAATTCGTGTCTCCAACACTCCTAAAACTTGTGCAACATATATATTCCAAGACTTCTGTTCATAATGGGGCATTAAAATCCGACATTTAGTACTCGGGATAATGTCGCATTAAAATCCGACATTTTGACATAGCAATAGTTGCATGTTCCGACAAGAGCCTAGCCAAGTCAAGTTTTTTCAACGGACCATATGGAAAGAAGCTTTTCTTTTTCTTTTTCTTTTTTGTTATCGACACAAGCTTGGGAATATTGGTGAGACGAAAAAAAGTTTTTGGTAATGGTATCCAATGAGAGCAACTTTAAGATTTTTTTAAGAGACTATTTCTATTCATTTTTTTATCTACTACTATTGAGGCATGGGATAGGTGTGTGCATGATCGTGTCCGAATAATCTAAGAAGAGAGAGAAATCCAATCTTTTAAATGAATTGAATGAGTATTTAGTTGAGTGGATATATAATGCCTAGTTATTGAATGTGCGTGAGTTGAGTGGTGACTTAGGGTGCGTATGGTAACGTTTCTGTTCCCGGAACAACTTTTGGAACAGAAACACTTTTTTGTGTTTCTCTTCCCGGCTACAATTTTTTGGGAACAGAAACGCGTTTGTTAACTGCAAAAAAAATCTGTTCTCGGAACAGAAACGCGTATGGTAATCGCAAAAAAAAAATGTTCAATAGTCATGTGGGATTATGATGAACGCTGTGATGGAGATATGACGATGAGATTATTGGCTAAAATGATTTAAAATAAAACTTTTTAGTCAATTTAGGATTATGTTCAATAGTCATGTAGTCCCAGACTGAATTTTTAAAACTTTAAGAGGCCAAAATGAAAAGAGAATTAAAATAAAAATATAAACTATTGTTGCACATTTTTCCGACCACGAACACTTTTTTTTCCTGATTTTCAGTTATTTTTATTATTAAAATAAATTAAAAAATGTCAAAATTTATGAAAACTATTTTTTGTTCAAAATTGGTTCCTAAGGCTAGGCCAAATCTTTCAAGGTTAATTTTGTAATTTTATGATTTTTTTGGTCTTTTTAATTAATTTTTTAATATAAAATAATAAAATATTAAGTATCAAGATCATGCAAGAACAAAAGAGAAGAGAGCGAGTTAAAAACAAATTATTCCCAATTGTTTTTAAAAAATGTTCCAAATGTGTTTCTAAAAAGTGTTCCGGAAACACAGAAACAAGTTTTTCTTGTTTCTTGTTTTTGCTCCAAAAGTGTTCTTGTTTCTCAAAAGTGTTCCCGGAACACTTTGGGAACATTTTTTTACCATACGCGTTTCTGTTCTCAAAGTGTTCTCAGAACACTTTGGGAACAGAAACACTTTTTCTGGAGCGTTACCATACGCAGCCTTAGGTTCCGTTCATTTTGCGGAAAATAATTTTTAGAACAATCTTTTCCTAATTTTTTGTGTCTGATTCATAAAAAAAATAAATGAGTCAATCGAAGCATTTTTCGTCAATGAAAAAATACCTTTAAAATTGAGAAAAATAACTTCTTCTTTTTTAAAAAAAAAAGGAAATTATTTGTCCTCCTTTTTTTTTCATTCAGACAAAGTTCGTTGTCCTTTGTGCAGTCCTTTAAATTTATTTTCATTATATTATCTTTTTATTTTTAAATGCTCACTTTTTTTTCTTCCTTTTTCTTTGGCCCCGGTGAGGGTCGAGTTCGCCTGTGGCAAATCGCGGGCTGTCGCAAGGAAAAAGAAAAGAAATAAAAACAAATAAATAATAAATATGAAAATAATAAAAAATAAAAATAGCTAAATTAAAAAAAATCACTAAAAGAGTGCATGAAGCAAATCAAATTCGATTTTTTATACAAATGGCCGAAAGTGTTTTTCAGTTCATTTTTAGATTTCAGCCAAATACCGAAAAATATTTCTCAAGCATAGACTTAATGGAAGAGATAGTAATAGGTAATTTAATTCTTCATGTAAGGGTAATTTCAAAATTAACAGAAAGTGAGATAAAAATCAGCTATGACCTAAATAGTTCAGTAAACTCTAGTGCATGACGAAGTGATAAGTCCCCTTGCAACTTATTACGCACAATTGCCTCATTCGATACCATAAGTTTAATTTATTCAACAAATTTAAAATTCAGTTTAAATGGTAAAATTCGCCATTATTGGAAAGTGAGAGATCCTTTCTTGTAACTCTTCCAATTATCTTGGTAAATTTTTTATTAGTTCATCTCGATATTAACTGATAATTAATCATAAAAAACAGGTTCGAACTGTCCAAAAATGAGAAAAAAACGAAAAGAAAAAGTTGAGTTGTCAAGAATGGGATTCGAACCCATGCCCTTTCGGACCAGTACCTGAAACTGGCGCCTTGGACCAACTCGGCCATCTTGACTTTGGTTATTTTGCTAGGCATTTTATAAATATATTATAAGATGGAAAGAAATTCGAATCGTTATTTTGAATTCTTTATATTAGAATTCAAGTGTTATACATATTAAATATTATTTTAATTTTATATCATAGATCCCTTTTATTCCACTTTTACGGTAAGATAATTTAATCTCGGTTATATTATTTTTATAAGCGACTTTATTCTGCCATGGTCGGACAGCGCTAAATGTTATTCGGACCGTGAGACGGAACCTCAGAGTTTTCATCAACCGCACGAAACATCTAACAACAACATCCTTCCTGGCTTTCAACATGGAGGTGAAGTCTTCCATTTCACTTGACAAGCGGTACGGTCATGAAGATGATCTTGCGGTTGCGTCTCGCTTTCCTCTTTTCCCTCCAAAGCGCGGCGGCCCAATCCTCGGGCCGTCCTGAGTCCTGAGCGAGCACGCGAAAGGGCAAAAGCCAACGCCGGTCTTCTCCTGCCATTCCCTCCATTTTTTGCGTTTAAACAATTCGCGGTTCCAAAGTCCAAATTCAACCTTCCCTCCTCTCCTTTCCTCTCCTCTTTATTTAACCGGCCCCCCCATGATCTTGGAGCCTCGCCATGGCATTCTCGCTCCCCCACCAGCCCCCGCCCGCGCCAACCACCCCTTTCACAGCCGAAGTTGCAATCTTTCTCGCTCCGCCCATGGCCTTCTTCAACCCCTCGACCCCTCTCCCCTCGTCTGGATCTGGGTCTGCTCCTGCTCGGACGTCCGCCCGCGTCGACGGCGAGATCCACGTCATCGTGGGCCCCATGTTCGCCGGCAAGACCACCGCCCTCCTCCGCCGCGTCAAGTCCGAGCTCACCAGCGGCAGGTGTGGATCTGGGTATTGCTTTGAGTGGGTCGGAGTTTGAATTCGGCTCCCACTGTTTTGATTTTGGGGTCTCGGTCGCCTCTGTTGATTTATGTGCCGTTTTCATCAACTCTGTAGTTTGTCCCTGGGGATATGCAGGTCGTAATGGGTTAGCAAAGTTGTGCGGCCGGTTCCAATCATCCGACTGAATTTTTTTGCTGCTGCGTGCAGGAATGTGGCTATAATTAAGTCGAGCAAGGACACGAGATATGCGACTGATTCAGTGGTGACCCATGATGGAATGAAGTTCCCGTGCTGGGTTGTATCGGATCTGTCGTCGTTTAGACAGGAATTCGGAGATGATGCCTATGAGAAGGTGAGTCTTGTCCGAAGACGATTTTCTTTAACTGGAATTTAATATCTTCATATACAGACAGAATTGGTACGTCGTCTCTGGTTACTCGCTAGTAAATCATAACACAAGTCGAACAGCGGTTGCTCTTGGTGTTGACCAGTGGGCGGTGAACGATTGAAGACAGTGAAACCAGTTCATGTTTAACCTCTTGACGTACAAATATAGAGTATGTTTTTTTATTGAGCTTGTCACTTGGGTCGTTTCCTAGCTCTTTAAGATAACAAGAAGGGAGTGGGAGACATGAATGCTTACTATGGAGTTGCTATTTCTTGTAGTAACCATTCATGTCCAGCAGCCCACCATATTGACTTATGATGAGAGTATTTTGGGATGGAAATGGTTACTAGAGAGGTAAAAGCCCAGCGTTTTAGGAGTTGTGAGCATTCACCTTTTCTTGTAAGCAATTTATGCGGAGAAGATAGGCATATATAAGGATCTACGTTTTTGGCAGTCAGTGAAGTGCTTGTACTAGAGTTGCATTTGCGCTTGCCAACATTTACATGCGAGTAATGAGGTGAAGTTTCGAATAACTTGATCTACAAGAGAGTTTGATGCATGATGTATTTTCGTGAACTGGAGATGCTGCTATACAAATATTTAAGCAGTGTAGTAAAGTACGATTTTTATAGTCAAGTACTAAATTGACAGATTATCACTCTTTCTTATTTCTGCTCCATGCTGGCAGCTTGATGTGATTGGCATTGATGAAGCTCAATTCTTTGAAGACCTTTATGATTTCTGCAGCACAGCTGCTGATCGTGACGGGAAAGTTGTCATTGTTGCAGGCCTCGATGGCGACTACTTAAGGTGCTTCCCAATCATGAGATAATCATCTCTGTAATTTCGGATCTCACAAAATTTGTCCATCACATTGCTTCCAATTCCTTTTGTTGCTAATCAACCTTGCACTAACTTCAACACCCCCCCCCCCCCCCCCCCAAAAAAAAAAAAAAAAAAAAAACAGCTTGCACTAACTTGATGTGAAATGCATACTCTTAATTGCAGAAGGAGCTTTGGTTCTGTTCTTGATGTAATACCGCTTGCTGATACTGTGACCAAGTTGACAGCTCGATGTGAGCTTTGTGGTGGGAAGGCCTTCTTTTCATTGAGGAAGACCCAGGAGACACGGACTGAACTGATTGGTGGGGCTGACATCTACATGCCGGTTTGCCGTCAGCACTATGTCGATGGACAAACTGATGCAGAAGCTGCAGGAATCCTAATGAATTCTACACTTCGGACTGATTTCTTTCTTGAGGCAGCTTCAGTGGTTTAGTCACATGTAAATTGCTAACATGTAAATCAGTTGTGAGCTCTATGAAGCGCATAATCTAGTTCCTTTTCGTTTCTTTCCTTGCTTTCCAATGTAGTAATCGTATTTTTAGCCCCTGCATGGTAACACTTTTGGTTAACTTTTCAACTTTTGATCATATTGATTTCTGGTAGGGAAGTTCTACTTCTGGTGGGTCATCAAGCAGCACCTTAGTGTATCTGTAATTTGTCATAATACAATCATGTGCCTTTTGGCATTTACATTTAATTTGATATAGTTGGAGCAACTACAAGTTGCCTGGATATGCATATGGATGAACATTGGTTCGGCAGGATATGGCCGATCATTGTCATTGTAGATCATTGTTATTAGTTGGTTACTTGACATAATGATCTGAGTAACACTGTTATCATAGGAGAAGACAGATGAACGTCAACTGTGGTATATTATATTGTTCAAAGGACATAGCACTTCAGATAGATTAAAAAAGAAGAAAAAAGGAGAAGAAGAAGAAGAAGCAGCTGCAGAAGCGCGTGTTGAGCATTTTTACAGAGTTCATAACCTCAGTCTTATTTCGCCACGATTGCGAGTCTTTGCTAGAATGTCCTACTACGTGGACACGTTGCACCTGACTTTTTCCTTGTTTTCCTACTTCCGAGCAAGGTTATCCGCTGGAATATTTTCATTAGTCTGCTGGCGTATTTCCTTTGGGTTGCAAGCGTCACAGAGCCAATGCAACCTGTCTTTTGTCCAAGAGGGTTCTTTCTCTTGCTCATTGATCTATTCTCCAGTCCAAATGGTTTGACATTCTGTAATTTGTTTGAAGTCAGCTCTGTTCTCTTCGAAATGTTTTGCCATTGCAGGCTCCTCTTTAAAGACACGAGCTCTTGTTCAAGGGTCTGAATCCGGAAGCTCGTGGATTCGTATTCCTTTTCTGGCCTATCAGATTCTTGAATTGTGGGATCCTTCCAGAGCAGAGCGCTCAAGGGCCTTCTTGCAGGCTCTGCTTCTTCTACGTAGGGGCTCTCACCTAGATTCTGACTCTTGGAGTATGGACACCTAGAGCTCGAGAGGCTTCCGGAGAACTCCCCACAATGTGCATACCTAAACGAATTGGAGCATTCTTTGAAAGCTTGATGCGTGTTCAGTTGTTGAATGAAAAGTGCCTGGACAATTAAACGGAGAGGCATCAAGTCATTCTGAACAGCCTCGACGCACACCTCTTGCGATAGCTTTTGGCAGGTAAGGTACTTGCAGACTGTGGTCTTTTCTTCTTGGGAGGCATCAGGGTGTGCCTGAACAAGAGAAATGCTTTTCTTCATCACTTTGTCAGTTAAAAGTTTATTAAACTAGATATAAGAAGTTGATCCTACTATTGATTTCTCATGGGTTTCTGCCAGGCTACAAGCCAGAACTCTTGGGCAAAGAATTCGAAATAATTGAGGAATCAACAGTGCTTCACCTGAATTCAAGTTTCACCAATAGAACAACTCGGTATATTTTCCATGTGCATAAATCGAATGAATTACAGCGAAACTACGAAACCTGAGGTACTCACAAATATTAACTTCAAGACAACAACAATGTGATGCTGATGTTTTTCCATTTTCTTATGTGTCCAATCTTAATAATGTTGACTATAAATGCATTTAAATTATCTGTGATTTTACCTGGAGGAAAGTGTTCAATGCTTTGTACAAGTTGTCGTGGCTCTGCCTGTATGAAAGCGGTGCTGCTTCAATCAGTTCCATGAACCGCTGCTGCCCCAGTTTCGGGTCAAGCGCTATATTAGCGAGATACGCGTCCCATAGTTCAGCAACAACTGAGTTGCTCACGGAAGGAGTATGATTCAATTCCAAATCAAATGATACGTATGTTGAAATTATGCTCTCCATCGTAGCCAACTCTATGCTGAAACAGACTGATTCAGCCCTGCTTTTTGGAAGGATAAAATCGTCCACATGCGCAAGTGGCAACAGCGAAGCGATCTGATCCTGCAACTTTGATCTGATTTCGCTCCTCAAATCGAGCTCTAGAGACTTGGATAGCACGGCAAAGTAGAAACCGACGGGGATGATTCTGCTAGACTTCTCCCCCATGGGAAGTAGATCAAGAATGCCATGTAAGATAGTTGGGACTTCATCTTCAGCATTTGTATCACAGTCGATTTCACCAGAGTTCTGACGAAATTGATGCGTCTTCGCGGAGATTACCCATTTATTGGCGTAGAAAACAATCATTGGGCTAACATATTTTTCTTTCATCCCTTGCCTTCTCAGAGATCCTATAATCCTTTTGAAGAACCCAAATGGCAGAGCAATCAGGTCCTTGACCCAGAGATCTCGGCTCACGAGTTCCTTCACGCTTTCGCAGTTCCAAGCAGAGCTACCTAATGCCTCCAACGTCAACACTGGTTGGTCGCGTCTCCTCTCCGGATCGAGAATCTCCATGCAAGCCATGAAGGCAAGAGATTCGATGCAGCGGCTCACAATTAAGAGTTCTTCGGCCCATGGAAGTAAAGTTTGGCACTTCTGGAGTACAATCAAAGTGTCGTCCCAATTTTGCAGAGCCACTCGGTTCAGATACAGATCAAACCTCTCACACAGATTGCCGGAGCAGTACTCTTCCGTCATCTCGAGAAACTCAGCCGCACATCGCAGGGCTGCCACATTAAAAGGGTCGATCAAAGTGGAAGAACCGTAGACGAACAGGGTGATCTTCTCAAAAGTCCCCAGCCCTCCTGGAAAATCTTCCGGTAGCTCAACCTCAGTTGAATCATTGAACTTGCTACTGAAATATCCGCTCTTGGAAGACAACGGGACCTGCAAGCACAAAAAGGGGCAAAAAAACCAAGACTCAGTTTCAGTACGACTCCAACTGAGAAAATTCCCGGTCCTACTTCTTTTTTCTGCTTATTACAAGTTCATGAGACATATCCGTATTTGCAAATTGAGGTACTGAATTCTAAGCCAGGACAGGAGAGCTATTCAGGAGAGCACAAGACTAATCTTGCAAGTCTCGAAAACAACCCTTTTTAGTTCACGCAATCGGACGACAACAAATTCCATCTTACCTTGTGCAGGCAGAAGGTCCTATCACGAAGCCGAACACGAACGGAAGCAGGCAATCCAGTTTCTTGGCTCCTAAAAAAATGAGTAAGCAGGTACAATTGTCAGGTTTCCGAAGATCCTGTCTTCCAGTTACCACCAAATATGATGCAGATTATGAGACTCGCAAAACAAAGTAAACCCGCTAACCATGAGAGGATCTTGATCTTGAGGAGGGCGCTGATGTTCGGCGAAGAGAGTGGACTCGACCCCACTGAATTGTCTTTCGGACTGGCAGCTTCCATCTTGCATAACTGATGGAAGTTCTTCCAGAGCAACAGCACAGTATGTTCTCGCTTCAAAGAACTTACAAAGGTTGCTTGCTGGTGACTATCACTTCCTCTTAGCAACGTCCATAAATGCTAGATAATTGAACGAAGCCCATCTCAGGAATCGAAGTGCAGTACCATCTGACCTTCCAGAATTCAGAAAACCAGGGGAGTTGGAATAGAATTAGAATGGACAGAGAGAGATGGTTTTTGCTATATCTACTCGATTCTGCACATCTGTCGAGATTATGCCGTATATCTATTTTGGCAGTTTATATACTTGATTGATTAAATTTGGTATTACTTTGATCTTTATTACCTTAAATAGTCATGTAAACTCTTTTCTATTCACATTGAAATATACAGAAATTCTCCATTTTTTTTATGGCGGCCTTTATTCTCCAACTTTCTTTAGTTTAATAAGATCAGTCTGTTTCACACGCTCGTGCAGCTCTAGATCTTCTTCTTCTTTTTACCCTTTGTTCGAGTCAAAGTCAAATGAATATGCACACGAGCTAACTCTAAAATCCAAGTTTTCAGGCTTCAAAGTCGTTCTTGAATCCAGAGAAGTTGAAGTATTTGGGGGTCATTCCTTTGCTTGAACTCGGATTTTCATGAGCCACCCCACGTGCATAATTGTACAAAAGTCCCATTTCCTAGTAAGAAATCTTGATATCTGGGAATGAAGACTCGAGCCATATGAAAGTAACTTTTAGCTTAGATCAATCAACTTGTCAATGCAAGAACTCCCTCAATTCATGTCTCAACTAGGGTTTTTTCTTAATTGGTATTCCGCTCGCATCTATCCTAGATCGACCCGACCGGCCCTGATGGCGCCAAATATTCCCCAATCCACGATATTTAGCGATCGAATCACTATCCGAACTCGTACTTACTAAACTCGACCCCCTTACTCCGGTGCATGGAAACATTCTAACCTTGATGGTTATGTTACAGGCATTAGATTTCGGCATGAGAGCCTATTTCTCTGGCACAAGGACAAGTGGGTATAAGGTTAGTGGAGGTAATATTTGAATAATATTACCTATATTACAGAAGGTAAATAAAATACAATAAAGTATGAGAGAGGCGTAGAAGAAGAAGTAAGATTGAAGCTTTCCCAAAGCAAAAGAAGAGGAGGAAACGGACGCACCCAAGACGGCACGGCTGCTGAAAATAAGGAAGCTTTGGAATTGGAGGGTGTGGTCTTTGCTTGCTTCTTGCCCAACATATCTCAATCCCCAATAACTTATTCTTGTCCTTCTTTAATATTCCTTTTTTTTTTAAAGTAGAAAATTACTAATTAGAACACAAGCAAAGCAAGCAATCTTGGGTACTCGAAGTAAATTTCCCGGTACTTCCGAGAGAGATCGCAACGATTAATTTCGAAGACGAAACTTTATCAGGAGGTGCAAGAGAGTTCCGATCTCGGCGATTATGATTGCTCCTGCAGTTTAAAATTTCTTCCGTTTACATAATGTTTTCGCCCGACCTTTTGCTTCCTTGCAAGGCTCAACTCGCTCTTTAGTATTTCCAATAACAACTGTTGATGTTTTTTTCCCTGGCCAATGTCCACTCTAAAGCGACATTTTTGGGAATTGTTAAGAAGTCACTGTTAACTGATTTTCTAAGACGTGTCCAAAGCAGCCAATCGAAACATAGGAAATCTTCTTCTGACTTGCAAAAAGAAAATACTGTTTCAAAGTCTTTGCCCCCAGACAAAAAGGAAGAGAAGTGGAAAAGAACGAAAGAAAAAAAAAAAGTCTTCGTCTTGACAAACCAACTACCTTCCAAGCTTCAATCTCACCTTGATGCATCCAATGGAGAATCGGCCGATGATGCATCTAGGGTTTTAAAAAAGAAGGGCATTCAAAAGCGTGCTGGGAGGGACAAGAAGGTTTCTTTATTTGCCATTTTTATTATTATTATTTACAGTTTCATAGGTCAGTGGGACCAAGAAGATTTTGGGGAAGGAACAAGGCCAGCTTAGATGCTTACAGCGCAAGCAACACATTCCTCCAAAGCTGCAGAGGAATTCTACACAACTATTATAATTTGAAGGGGAATTAATGCTTCGATCACCATAAGAGAGGATTGGTGGAGAAGAACCTTGGACTCTACGTTGCCTCAAATCTCTACAGACCTTGCAAGATTTAGGAGGATAGAAAATCAGAGAAATGCTACGGCAAATTGTCGAAGCCCGTCGGAGCGAATGACCATTGACCCAAGAGCCGAGGAAGCCGATTTTGCAAAGGAAGCCTTTTTGAGGAAGTTGGGCAGGTAGATGAGTCTGCTTGCTTTGGGACAGAACTGAGTTCACGCGGCACGACCGTGAGTTGAACAATTTATTTAATTTTTTTCTGAATTATTTATTTATTTTTCTTTTTTTTTCCCTCTCTTTCTTTACCCACTGTGGCTGGCGAGGGTCACGGAAGCTCACCAACTATTGGGCGAGGGCCGTGGTGTCATCAACCGCCATGGAGAGAGTCGCGGCCTCGAGCAAGACCGCCTCGCATAGATCTGAGCAAGGCTAGCCTTGCCAAGGCTTCGTGGGCCGCGGGCGACGTTGCGCGGCCACTATGGCCTCTCCCTCATCTTGGCAAGTACGAGCGAGGGTGAAGAGGCCCTCACTTGAGCTTAGTGGCCACGGTGTGTAACCAAAAAAAAAAATGAAAAAAGAAAAAACATTAATAAAAAATTCAAAAATAGTAAAAAGCTTTTAAAAAAATTATCCATGTTAATGCCGACCATTCCACATAGTAGAGACGCCATGTAATACGACCAACGTCTACGCACAAATACAAAAAGTTTGACTCAATTGAAAAAAAAATGATTTAGGATTGAATTAACGTAATTACAATAGGTTATTCTCAGTGACTATTCTATAAGTAAATAGGTTGTCGGGTTTTTTTTTTCTCGAAAGTAAATAAGCGTAAGTTATTCGAAAAAAAAAATAAACGTAAGTTAAGGGTGTGTACGGTAACGCTCCAGAAACGCGTACGGTAAAAAAATATTCCAAAAATGTTTCGAGAACACTTAAAAAAAATACTTTTGGAGCATAAATGAGGAACAAAAAATATTTGTTTTCTCTCTTTTGGAACACATGGGCTTCTCATTCCAAAACCTTCTGATGCCTCACACTCTCTTTTGAAGGCATCGAGTGCTTCTCCATGCTCATCGATAGTCGACGCCGATCATCCAACCGTCGCTCCTCCGGTGAGTCTCCGCCTCTTCATCCTCTTCTTGTTCATCTTCTCGGCACCGGGCGATAGCACGGGTGTCTCGCGCGGAACTCGACCTTAGCCGCGCGAGGCCGAGCCCTGCCTAGATCTGGGCGGGGCTCGCCTGCGCGACCCACCCAGGGGTATGGGTCGCGACAGGCGGGGCTCGGCCTCGCACGGCGAGGTCGCGACCCACACTCGCCTGCGCGACCCACCCAGAGGTCGCGACCTCCCCCATTGTTGCCACAAGTAGGAGTTCTATGCGTGTGCATCATAAAGCTAAAACCTGTCTTGATTTTATCCTCTTTTATATGGTGGTGTTTCATGAATTTGATTTGACCTGAGGTTGCAATATTATGCAGATGGGCGATGAGCTCCTTGATTCTCAAAGGAAAACCTTCAGAGCAAGCACCAGTTGCAACTGCGAACTCCAGCACCACTCTTACTTCTTCAGCTTCCACTCCCAGCTTTGGTATGGCTGCAGTTATTTAATTGAGATCTCTGAATGTGCTCCCCAGAAGCCTTTAGTGATGGTGACACCAGTCTAGTTATAATTAGTTTGCATAAGCTTGAGTTGGTTTTAGTGATGGTAACTTTATTGCAAATAAAATGACAAGTGACTACAACATGCCTGCAATTCCATGACTTTGTATTTTTTATATCATGTAATCATATTTTTAATTACCTAGGAACATTTATGTCTGCCTCATTACTGTAATTTTTTCTATCTATGGAAAACATAATTGATATTCTCATTATTTAATTTCAAATTCGACTTCTCTTTCAATTTTTTTTTAATAGCTGATCTTGTCCATATCATAAAATTTAATTTACTAAATTGAATGAGATGTAATTTAATTTTAATATATATATAGTCACCTTAATTAAACGAAAAAAAATTGGAACAGATGTTCTTTGCATTTACCATACGCATTTGTGTTTTTTTTTTGTTCCGGGAACAGAATCTTTTTGCAGTTACCAAACGCATTTCTGTTCCCAAAAATCGTAGCCGAAAACAGAAACAGAAAAAAGTATTTTTGTTCTAAAAGTTGTTCCGGAAATAGAAACGTTATCATACGCACTCTAAGGCTACGTATGGTAGCGTTTCTGTTCCAGGGAGCATTTTTTGAACAGAAACATTTTTTTGTGTTTCTGTTCAAAATTACGATTTTTGGGAAAAAAACGCGTTTGGTAATTTAAAAAAAAATACTTTTTTCAGTCGCCGACCGGCGATCGGCGGCGGCTGGCGACCGGAGGAGGGCGACGACCGGCGGCGGGCGATGGGTGGTGGCGGCGGGCGGCCGCCGCCGCCGGCGACCAGCACCGGCGGCGGGGACGGCGGTGGCCGACGGCGGGCTGCGGCCGGCCGGCGACTTGCGGAGGGCGGCGAGCGGCTGGCGGCTGGCGACCGGCGGCGGCTGGCGGCTAGCGACCGGCGAGGGCCGGCGACGGCCGGCCGGCGAGGGCCGGCGGCGGCCGGCCGGCGACCGGCGGAAGGCCGGCGGCGGCGGCCGGCCGGCGACCGGCGGCGGCGGCACCGGCGGCGGGTGGCTGGCGATCTGCAGCGGCGGGCGGCCGGCGGCGGGAGACCGGCTACCGGCGGCGGGCGGCCAGCTTTTAGTGAGGCGGCGGGTGGTAGTCGAGTCGGCGACGATGGATGGTGGTTTCAAAAGTGTTCCAAAAAGTGTTCCAAAATCCCAGAAGCAAATTTTTTTTGTTCCTTCAAAAGTGTTCCTTGGCCCAAAAGTGTTGCGCGGAACACTTTCGGAACATTTTTGAACCATACGCGTTTCTGCTCCAAAAGTGTTCTCGGAACACTTTTGGAACAGAAACAGTTTCCCCAGCCACCATCCATACGCAGCCTAAAAGACCCAAAAAAGCAACTCTACCTCCTAAGTGATATAAAGGAAACAAATAGCATTTTAAAAGTCAAGTATATCGAGTTCGGGTATTGGGTTTCCAATAGAACCCGACCCACTTCTCCGAACCCGCTATCCTTATAGGTCGTCTGACCTATGATCGAAAGCCACACCTCCAGATTCTCGGAAGGAGAAGTCGCCAACTGAGCCAAGCTTGCGCAACATGCCTACGTGTTTTACCAACAGAAGAACAATGGCGTTAATTTTTCACAGATGAACAGGCCATTTCAAATACTGTAAATTACAAAATACCGTCGAACCAGATCATTCGAACAATTAAAACGTAGGAACTATTAACCAACTGCTCAGAATTACAAATAAGGCCTGTTGACAACTATTTCTGACTCCGAATTCAGGCAGCTATGACTGACGAACTTTCTAACCAAAGAAAGAACAGCTCTGAACCAGAAATGTCAAAAATCCACCAAGATCAATGGAAATGCCATCTAGATAGTTTTGCTTCAGTGGCTAGGGATAAAAATCATCCTCACTGGAAAAGCTAAAAGCATACAAGCCGTGGAAGTCCCCCGATCAACATATCTCGTGGAACTGCCATTTTCCAAGACCAAATTCTCATATTCTACCAAAAGCTTTACCCAAAAAATGCAAGAGCCAAAAGACGGATAACAGGGGGAGTTTTCTATTGGATATAAGCTCGTGCTTACCACATGGACAAAAAAGCTGGATCAGGACGCAATCCAAGTCCGGGAATGAGAAAAGCCAAGCATACACAGACCAGGAGCACTCTCATCCATGGAAAAAAGCAGAAAAGGTAGTCCTTCCTTTCCTTGCCGGCGACAAGAGATTAGGTTTCCATCCTACAATTACTTGTTACACTCGTCATTAGACCGAAAAAATGCACAAGCACACGAACACAAAGAAGCATTAAGCCAGAAAACCAAGCACACTAAATACAAAGTCTTCCTCTGGGGCACCGTGGAAACTATCAAAAAACCACTATCTAGAGAACGGCACTGACGGAGAAGCCTGACAACTCACTTACGCAAAGCCTATGCTTGCATGGAAAAGGGACTTCGCTCACAATAATATTTTGGACTAGTCCCAATGAGAATTTCAGGCAAAGAATCTACAGAATGAAAAAAGCCGATCCTATGTCATACCTGATCTACGACTCAAACCCTTTTTTAAGTTACATGTGCTCTTCCCTTTACATGCAAAATGTTCATGACTTCTGGAGGACGTGCTTCTCGTATAGTGCAAGCAGGTCCTTCTTGCAAGGATTCTTCAACTGGAGCAACTCGGCACCAAAATCATGACTCGTGAGTTCTTGCCTCAGTCTGAGCATGGTGAACTTGGTATAATCCTCCTGCAACGTTCTGTTGCTGTGATTGTCCTCATCGCCTTTGTACACGGATCCACCGTCATCTGGCTGAATGTTCTTTAGGGGACTGGTCGTGCTTCGCGATCTCTTATTTACTCTGGAGACCTTATCAATATCCATATCTTGAACAGATTCCACGCCAATTTCAGCATCGTCTGCTCTGAGCCGTTTCCCGAGAGAAGCAGTCTTGAGCTTGCTATCCAATGCTGTTTCATTTATAAGAACAGTAGTTAACTTTTGTTGGAGGGAATCAATCTTTGCCTGAGCAGATTGTAGCTTGACCGAGAGATCTTCTGCTCTGCTGTTGGCTTCTGCACGGGCTTTTCGTTCAGTGTCAAGAAGACTTTCCAGGACCTTAACTGTACTAGCCCTTTGCTCATTATTTGAATCCAGCAAGGACTCGATTTCTTTCTCCCTTTCCTCCACTCTCGCCTCTAATAAAGTGACTTTTGAGAGGGCCTCTGTCTCTGATATGCGTGCCTCCTTAAGTTGATCTTCTAATGCAATTTTATCTCTCCCTAAACTCTCAATAAGCCTCTCAGCCCTCTCAATTTGAGCCAGTCTCTCCATCGCCAGCCTTTGAATATCGTTCTTTTCCTTTTGGGCAGTGACTGCATCTGCTCGTGCTTTGTCAGCCATTTCAGTAGACCTTCTGGCTTCTTTTTCAGCATTTCTGCACCGTTCCTCAACTTCCTCAAATCTTTTGAACGCAGATAAGTACTTCTGTTCAAGATGGATCTTCTCCTGCTCCACAATCCTAGCTTCTCTTTCAAAAGATTGGGCTTTGACATTTGCAGTTTCAAACTTCTCGCTGAACGCTCTGATTTCATTCTTCAGGGACATAATCTCCACATCATAATTCTCTATTTTTGACTCAGCAGCCTGGAAAGCATATCAATCATCAAGCACAAGAAAGTGCACAAAGATGAACAGGAGTATTGTCCCACAGACCAGGACTGATGGAAACAATAAAGAAGTTATCAGGACAGAAAATTCAAATTAACGTGTTCATTAAAACATGTGCTAAACCCAAACTTCAGCAGTAAAATCATCGCCTTCAATTTTCAATGCTCCTGGATCAAAATGATAAGAGATTACCTTCAGCTCTGACTTTATGGTGATCAAGCACTGCTCAGCATACTCGATTTGCGCCACCTTCTCCTTCACTGCTTCCTCCTGCATACCATCCACAAATGGTAAACACATCAATTCCACTATTATAGGGCACAAAGAACAGGAAGAAAGCTACATGTGTTCACACCAACACAAACGGGTGCATGCGCGCACGCGCGCGCGAGAGAGAGACCTTTGCAGCCAATTCAATGGAAAATTCCGCCCTTAGAGCATCTTCCCTCTTTTGTGTATCCTTATTTGTGCGCTCTTGTGCAATTGCTGCCTTCTCTAAGGCTGCTTTTGCTTCTCTAACAGCAATATCATACTTCCTTTTCCACTCCTCAGCCTCCTCTTGAGCCGACTGAGCTTGTTCCTTAGCAGCAGCTAGTCTTGCCTCAGCAGCACTACTCCGAGATTTGAGAATAGCAATTTCAGAACTAGCCTGGTCTTCCTCAGCTTTCTGTTTAGACAACACTTGCTCGTATTTCCTTTTCCAATCCAGAGATTCTTGCTTTGAAGATTCTAATACTTTCAGCAAGCTGGAAGACCTCTCTTCAAGTAAACTACAGGTACTCTGTAATTTAGTTATACGGCTTGAATAATCATCAGAAAGCCTGTTCTTATCACCGATGGCATCTTTATATTGCTTCAGATACTGAGATTTGTAATTCTCACTGGCTTCCAGTTGCTTATTAAGCATCCCCACCTGATCCTCAATGGCTCGACATTTCAGCATTAATGAACTCCTCTCAGATCCAACCCGATCAATTAGCCTTTTGGCAAGGTCTAGTATTGGGCCTTCCAAGCTGGGTAATTTTAAAACAGTAAGTCAAAATAGAGATGGAGCTAACGAACTCAGGAAACAGAAAGAACATGTTCAAAGAATAAAGGGAAAACCTTTGTTGCAAGAACATTGCAAGCTTTTGCCATTTTGATGGACCATGAGATGATGCTTCATATTCTGACAAAAGAGCATCAAGAACCTACAAAACATCGACAGAACACAATCAAGATGATTACCAAATTGACATTAACAATCCATACTTTTCCATAAAATGGTGGGTACAACAAGCATAAATAATTGTAACATATATTTTTAGACCTCAAACTTTGACATATGATGGGCCTGATTTGTTATTTTAGGTGAGGATGTTTATCAAGCAAGATTACTTTGTGTTAAACCATTTATATAAAACGCGTCTTCATCTAATAGCTTAAACTTTTGAATTAGAAGTAGTTCCACAAAATTTTACATAGTATTAAAGCAAAACATTGTGAGTTCGAACCACTGTTAACTCCTTATTTGACTCCCGATGAATATTTCTACGCTTTAGTCTTAAACCAATCTTTATGTGAAGGGAGTGTCAAACCATTCTGTAGACGTAGGTGAGGGAATATTATTTTTCCTCCATTTTCCAATAGGTTACAGATTATAGGAGAAGAATACCAAAAACAGAAAAGAAAATATACAACTAACAAGAAAGGAAATAACTATTCCTCCAAATTAGGCTAATCAGATATTTACACAATCAATGCTAATCTAACAGCTAGCTAATTAGACAGCTAGCATATACAGAAAATCAATCCGGCCAATCAACACTTTCAAAGAGAAGAGAATCTTATCTCCCAGCATCACTATGCTTGCTTGCAACAGTTAACTTGAAGGTATTCAGGTTTAAATAAAAGCTCAGCATGCTTTTTATGAGATTGATCAACCAATAAATAGCCTACCAACTTTAGCGTTAGATAAAGAATAATCTTTGATAAACTGCACTCCGTGTCCATGACACAAGTGTTCAATACATCAAAGTTCCCCTATATTTGGATCTGGACCTTGTTTGCATTTGGTACAAGCATGGAAAATTTCCCAAATTCCATAACTTCCACCCTTTCAACACGTCTACATCTACTAGACACTAATCAGACCCTACACAAATGATGGCCGCCTCACAATTTCACCATCATCAACATTCGACAAGATTATTTTTTCAGTAGATAAAGACAACTTCAAATCTGCATTATTGAAACACAGCCCAAATGCTACAAAAATAAGACAAGCTCTGATTGTCAGAAGCAATTTGATCTAACAAGACATCAATGCAAGATGAGCTAACAATATCTAAGTCTCATAAACAAACAAAACATATTCAAGCTCATATTATAAGGTATACCAAGAAAAGAATGAGAAAGAGAAAAAGGAATATCTCTTTTAGGTAGAATCAAAGATGACTACTAACCTTAACGACATTATCAATACTAGCATCAGGTGTATGACAAGCTGCTCTCAGCCTCTTTTCCATGCTCTGTACAGCATGTGAACACTGCAAGTCTGCCTCCATAAATGCATTCCTCTTGTAATCCTGCATGGACCAATTTAGTCAAGAGAGGATTGCTTAAGTTATTGGTCCAAATATAGATAAATCAGATAACCTAACAAAAATAGACCATTTCATTATCCATAATTAGTCAACACGCCACAAATTTTAAGAGAAGGAAATATTTATAATTAAACCTTATCTACCAATGCAAACATCATCTTTTAACCGCATATCTCTCAACTTGACACTACGTTTTTTTCAAAATCCTGGTAAACAAGATCTTCAAATACGTTGGCCACTCGGTTTTTGCACTTTCTGCGACATAGATCAATTTTTAGACCAACTATCCCATAATGTGAGGGAAAAAAAAATCTAGTGGAACATGGATCTCCATAATCTGACATTAAGGGTGTCAATGGGCCGGGTCGGGCCAGGTCACGGCTCAGCCCGAGCCAGCCCGAAATGAGCAGTACCATGCTCGGGCCGAATTGTTTTTTTATTTCATTTTTTTAAATTTTTTTTTAATCAAAATCAATTAACAAACTATCAAATGAAAAATTATAAAAATAAATTAAATTTAAAAGAAAAAACGGGTATTAAAAAAAGTTTGGCGCCGGCCCGGCCCGAGTACCAAACCTGGCCCAAAAAGGCCCGAAAATGCAAGAAAATTTTCGGGCCGGGCCGGGCCGGCCGGTTCGGCGCGGGCCAAATTGACAGCCCTATCTGACATGACAATGCACATCAAAGGGAGCAGATCAAACAAAGTGTTGACCCAAAAAAAAAAACAGCCCCATCAATGCCAAACCCAATGCAACCAACTAAACACAAGCACAAAGGAAAAGAAGAAACAGATATCATAGAGACTTAATTTCCCCAATGTAATAATGATCACAGAACCAACTTATTGGGAGCCATCCATGATAAAAAATAGCGCCACAAATTCCACTTCATCGCAGCTGCAAAATGGTTAGCATTTTGTAATTTAGGCACTACCTCAAAAGCCCTTCTGAAGAATTTATGGAGAAGCTCCTCATGTTTCTTTCTCGCCGAACCAGCACCAACAGCATTCGCATTGAATGCAGCTAATGATTTTTGTACTGCTTCCTCATGAGCCTCCCTCATGCCATCCTATATTAACTGAAATTAGGAAAAGATCGATATAATAAAACATTTATTTCTCTGGCAAAGCGTTGCTTACTTCCTCCAGTGGCTTAGATCGGTCAAAAGTAGACATGTAAACCTCAGTAGCTGAATCATAAGCTCTACGGCACTCAGCTTCTTCGACACTCTGCAAAAGTAAGAGGTAAAATAAGAGTGAAAACATAACTACAGCACGTTCAATAGATAGCAATAACAAGTGATGATCAGCACCACACAGTTCTTTAGCTTTGTTCTGCTAATAATTGATGAATATTATCAAAAGATGATAAAACCATTTTAAAATTAACTCAATGCATTATAGAAAAAAAAAAACGGTAAAACAAAGTTCAAGGACAGACACGTCAATTTGCAAGATGAAAAGGATTCTGACATCCAAACAAAGTGGAGAAGGCCCTTACTCATTAATACTAAACAACTCAATATTTAAAAGAAGCTCATGAAAAGGTTTTTATTTCTAGGGACACAAAGTCTAAGGTAGCAAACATATCAAGCAATCTCATTGTCAGGCACCAAAAATATTTTGGGCAATACTTGCACAAATTAATCAAACGTTCATCTTTATTACCTTAGTTTTAATTTGTAAATATTCATAGCCAGGCTTGTTAATTAGATGAATAATTTCACCCTTTTAATTTTGTGTGGATGAAAAAAAAAAATACACCAAAATATAAAGGATTTTCTCTCTTAGGGTGTGTTTTGTAACCACATTAAACCTCTGAGAATTGTACTTTTCCAATGCTGAATGTCATTAAGTGCATTTGATCACATTTAACTACACAACTATCGCTTAAAGAGGTAAGGAAGGCCTTACTCAATGGGTTAAGTGATAATATATTCCATAGAAATTAAAACCTTACCCAATCGTATAACCAAAACATGCCAATAATGCTCACTATTCCACGTTTGGTATAATACTAATACAATTTATTTTCTATCATCAAACAAGTTTTTATTTTCATTGTCAGTACTTAAAAGACTTTAGCACTTAATATTCATACTTAAAATTTCAGCACTCATTTTTTAGTGTTATCAAACAAGCCCTTAATTGCAGACACCCATTTAGTCCTGGGTCAACTTGTGACAAAAATCCTCATCATCAACCACCCCAGGACAAATAAAAGAAAACGTACAAAGGCATAGGGGCACAAGGGGATTCCAAAGGGCTCCATATCATGACTAAACATGGCAGACAAGTTGTATAAGTTGCAAACGCCACTGAAGCCACTCAGTGGTTTCATTCAACACTTAGTAAGATTGTTGTAGCAATTGTTGGAGAAAATTATCATGTGTACTCAGATCCAACCCAATTTGGGAGACTGGCCAAGTTTTTAAATTGAAAACATAAAGAAATTCAAGATATTACCAACCTGCCATGAAGATGATATCGTAGGCACTGCGCCATTATTCAATGCCTCCAAGTAAGACTCTGTGACACCTACTAGAACAGGGCCAGTCAAGACAGTGGCCCCAACTTGCTTGGGCCTTGTTCTCTCAAAAACAAACTTTGTCAAGGCCTCCAACCCAGACCTAAACTCAGGCCTCAATTTATCCATCTGCAACAAACATCACACATATAAACCATGAAATAAGAACTACAGAGTGAAAAATATTTTCTGAAGTAGATAAAAGTGCATCTAACAATGACAAGATACTCACTGATATTTGATCAAGCCGTTGTAGATCATTTTCATTATTCAAAGGTCGCACGAGAGTGAAACACTCTCTATCTGGAAATAAAGCTCGAATAGAGTCCCGAATCTGGAAAGCATTTCTTTAAAAGTTACAAGCTCTAACAACATAAAGAAACACTGAAAAAGTAGTGGCAAGTAGTACCCTACACCAAAGATGTAACATAGACACAAGCAGGAACTGGGCAAAGAAGAAATTGATGACGCACTGAAACATGACGTTAAATTCCTTTTAACACTAGAACATGACAAAAGGATTTTAGCCCAACCATTGTAATGAATCAGTTTCTAAGTAAGTGTTCTAACTACAACCCGAATAACAATTAAGAAATATGTTAAACAATCGTCTACTCCCAAAGCATTTTTTTTTTAAGGGAGGAGGGGAGGGGGATTCTAAAGGGTCCAATACATGTTGGACCACCCAAAATTTTAACAGCACACAATTAGTTGCAACCAAACGACTCCAAGTACTACTTATAGCTGGGATGACACAAACACAATTGTCTATGGAAACATGCCACTTTCGTAGATGGATATTTGCCTCACATAAACCGGGCTAAAATAAGGTCAGAGAAAATGTTTATGGGAGCTCCTATTCATGGATCCTACACTAAAAGGGGAAAAACAAAGACGCAGATAATACCTCATTTTTGGCAGCTATATCTCTTCCACTACCTTGAACTGGCCTCAAAGCAAGTTCCAAGTAATCACGCGGTGTGATTCTCCTATTATCTTCCACTAAATCCAAATAGAAGTCCTACATTATGTAGCAATAAAAACAATAGTTCAGAATCACAGTTTATAGAGTAAAAGAAGCAGAATGGTTTGGGGAAATTACTCTCAGAAGCCAAACAAAGATAGGGGAGAATTGTCCCAACTCAGAAGCACTACTCTTTCCCCCAGACGCTCTCACACGAATATGCTTAGTCATCTGAGTGACAAGAGACAGCCGATCCAATGCAGCTTCATCAATTCCGCCCATCTGAATACGAGTAATACACAAGCAAAATGAGTAGTAAGAAAACGTAAACTGAAGTGTCAAGTGTGCTTCAGCAAAGCGATAATAAGGTTGAGAGAAAGGAAAAAGTTTAAGACACGATCAGCAACTTATAACTATAACTAATACCAAAAATCTTAAACACCTAGGACTTGAAAGCAATAACACTATGACTTTGCAAGACTTCACCAACCTGGTTGTAGATGAACATGCTAGACAAGAGAACGGCCAAAGAAAATATCTGTGTGCTGTATGTTCCCTATGAAAAAAAGAGTGCAAGGACAACGATAAGAATAATTGTTGGCGTAAAGAAAAAGCTTAATGGCACAATATGTCATCATTCTACAACAATCAAATCGGTGATCAAAAAGTGATACTTAGTTCATTGAAATTGGCCTACCGTTTGATCATAAGCATCAATCCCTTCACTGTCCAAAAGTAAAAGATTATACTCGGTACCATCAAGAGCTCTTCTCTTCAACGGTGCACTCCACAACCAAAGCCCTTTAGTGCATGGCCGGTGGGTTGATGCTACTTGGAATCCACTACTCTTTCCAAGAAGCTACAGTACAAAATAAACATCACAATAAATATCATAGCACCTTAACTGGATCACCTACACAAGCCAAAATAGATAATTGTACAACTAGAACCAAAGCAGAAATCACGGCAAACGGAAGAACTATCAACTGATTTGTTTATTTTCCTGCACTGCACTTGGCTGCCGAAGAGAGGAGAAGACGTTCCTTACTATGCTTAGTGATTTTTTATTAGAATCTTCCGTCTTGATCACTTTTGGCATAACTTTATTTGTTTATGCATAATTGTCCACATTATAAATCCTTCAGTATTTTCTCATAATATGTTGTATTTCATTCAGGCGTTTGTATAGGCCACCAATTCCTACATCCCAAAGCAGCAGCAGTAGGAAATCTAATTTTTGAATGAAATTTGTCTCCTTTCTTCACTTCTAGTGTCATTTGCATCATTAAGACCTTTAACCTTAGGAAAAACTTCAAACATTGTCAATGATAGAATTAGTAGTGGATCCTGTAGCATGAAACTTTCCATCATTTTCCAGAACTAATTGTCTAAATATTTCGACAAATGATTCTGCTCACACCTCGCTATGACAATTCATGAATTCAGAGCAAGGAGACTTTCAGCCCTACAAAGACCTTCAACCATGCTTCAATCATCAATGATCGAAATAGTAGAGCATACTGTCCATCATTCTTCAGAATTGTTTATATCTATATACAGACCCAAGAATGATTCTGCTGCTCACTTTGCCATGACAATTCATAAATTCAGGGAAAGGAGGGCGTCGCCAAACAGATAAGTTAGTAATAGCCCACTTTAACATATCTTGCATAGAAACCGAAGAAGGATATTACCACAAGCATTTATATGGCACTTGCCACAAATGAAGACAACTAAACCTTAACTAGCCACAAAAGAAGACTACTATAAACATATTCTCAGATTGGATGCAAATCGCTAGTTGAGTTGACAAAAGCTGACCGTAACACCACCATTCCAAAACATAAAACACCATTTAGATGAGGCCTAAACTTGTCCAGGAAAAAAATGAGGGCTAAAACTCACACAACACGAATTCCAAGAACCTAGAGCCTGAACTATGAAATCACCTTCCAACAGAGAGATAAGTGCAAAGCCAGCTCATCCAGCCACTAAAGGCAGCTCCCGCACAGCAAGAATTGCAAAAACACAATAATCAGGCATATTAAATCCATTTCAGGCCACATCACATTAGAATTTACAATACTAGCCTCCACCTAGCCTAAAAAACAGTGTTTCACCTCCACAAGTGCAACGCAAATGCTCATCAGAATTCCTCTTCCAAAAAACAACCCTTCCGGATTTCGCACACGAAGCGGCAGAACACGGGAAATACTTTAGAACCCAGCAGAATGAAGAGACAAAACCTAGTAAAGTCAGCCCTCGTCACTCTAGACTGCAATTAGAAGCTCAAGCAGTTCGAACCCTAATCACACGAGAGAGCTCAAACCCTAGCCATCGCCAAACGCTGGCACATTGAGAAAAGCTCACCTGGTTCAAAATAAAGCTCTTCCCCTGTCGGGCACGGCCGCACACGGAGACGACGCCAATCGGCTCCTTCACCAGCTGCAACACCGCCACGGCCTCCGGATCCATCCGGAACCGCCCCTTCTCGTCGCAATACACGAGGCGGATCGGCCGCGCGGGCCCGGTGATCGACGCCGGCGAGGACGACGGGGAAGGCGCGTACGACTGCGGCGAGGCGTCGGAGGGAGCGTCCCTGCTTCGGTTGAACAGCCTCATCATCGCGCGCGGGTGGTCTCCAGCGTTGAGCTCCTTGATGAGCTCGCTAGTGTAGTGCCTCGCGTTCGATTTCTTCGCGTTGTAAGTTGCTTTTTTGAGAGAGAGCGCGACCGAGTTTAAAGCCTGGGGAGGGAAACTGGAATCGGGCTGTGTGGTGACACCGAGCGAGACGGTGAAAGAAGACTCGAATTAACAAAAAGGGACAGGGGAGCTCCGTGTAAGCGAGGGTGCTTTGGTCATTTCGCGACGAGGCCCTCCGTTTTTTTTTTTTTGGTCGAATCGAGGCCCTCCGTTGAGTTCCAATTTTTTTTCACTAAAAACTCTTTACGACACAAATACTCCAAATTATTTTGTGTCATGAACAATTCCGAACTTATATCAATGTTAACATACACGCTTGATGATCATTCGGCATGTCGGAGAATATTGGATACGACACGGAGGCCCTGAAGAGTATCAATGCTACATAGTTTGTGTTCAGTAGACAAATTTAGGATTTTTAATGACACAATAAAAATTTAAGGTAAATATGTTTCAACGAGTATAGTTTGGAATTTTTTTTGTGGTATTTATGCTAATTTTAATGAATCCCAAACATTTAATGGAGTAGGGAAAAACTCCATAACACTTAGCAATTTAGGAAAATCAACAAGAATGCTTTGTTTGATCGTCGAGACAAGATGACGAGTTGAATAAGATTAAAAAATTCCTGAATTAGTTTATATAGGAGGCCGGAATAGGATCACTATACAAGTCGATCGTGTGCTTCATCTACATCAATATGAGAAGAAAACCAAATAAGCTCGAAAAGAAGATTTATCGCAAGAGAATGCATTGTTATAGAAGCCGTCTTCTGGAACCACCAGAATTGAGGACATAAATTTGGAGAGGAGGTGGGGACTAATGTGATCACCGTACAATAGAAGAAGAATGAACCCCAATTCCTCTTTTGTCTATCTTTGCTTCTTCCTTTTTTTTTTATTGTTTTTGTCTCTCTAATTTGCCATCCAATGCGGGTGGTTTAAAACGAAGGATGGTTTTCACCCCACCTATTCGAGAATTTTCAATTTAAGGTGGGCAACCAAGATCATCAACATCACATTTATCTCAATCTAGATAGGGTCGACAGGCAAGACCAATTGTAAAAGCTTTCGAGAACCACCAATAGAAATTGAGGTATAAATATCGTTTTTTTGGAGATTTCCAGGAATGGCTTTGCATATGACATGGCTTGGATGATAGTCGCAGTAGCAGCGGCCCCGTTGCCACAAGGACAAATAGTTTCAACTACTTCATTGGAAAAGGGAACACCATATCAATCGGCCAATGTGGAAGCTATCATCCTTGATATAATTTTGAAAGTTTCCGAGAATCACCAATAGATATTGAATAGTGAAGATTGTCTGAGGCATGTAAATACGATCATTCAGGGTTTAGGATGGTCGTAGGATTTAAAGTTTATCCTTAAGTTAGGCCCGACACAAAGGATTCACTTGCCTGAGTGCTCAACTTGAAAAAAAGAAAAAAGAACGCGCATTCCCTCAAAACAATTCAATAGTTGATTTATTACTTTCGTCACGAACAGGGCCTTCGACAATGTTTTATGTTTGCCCATCCTAGACATCGATGAGTGTAATCAAATCTTTCCACAGTTTGCTAGTCTACATTTTTTTTTTTGGGGGGGGGGGGGGGGGGGGGGTGTGTGTGTGTTGTTCAGGCTAGTCTACACCAATGCACATATTTTGATGCTTAGGGCGATTTACGCTAATGTAAGTTTCTCCACACTTGGTTTTCGCCATCACTTTCTGTAGTTTGTAAGAGTAATCTTTCCATACCGAGTAACCATTTTAATTACAGGTCAGAAGTAAAAAAGTTAGGAGGAGAAGTTTTCCACTTATTATGAGTCTCATTTCTTGAAATCCAAGCAGCAAACCAAACACCGCAGGAGTCATGTCCACAGGTTGATCAACAATAGAAGTCCCATTTCCATGGACGAGTGGAAGTGCGGAACTTTGACTTGAATATGCAAAGTTTCGTCCATTTGATAGTGGATGCAAAAGAGAAAAGTAGACATCCGTGCTTTCAAAAAATCATGCATCTGCCATAGAGTTGACAAGAAGTCGTATTTTCGCTGTCCACCACATGCATAAACATGCGGAAACTGCAGATTCAAAGCAAGAGCTCCTCCATTCTAATGGTCATGTATCCTAGGCCGGCTTCTACCATACAACGTACTTCTTCAAGTCCCTTGGAATACACACCGTAAATCATATTTGATGTTCTTCTGAATCCGCATGTCACAGTAGCACCTGCACCATACTAATTCTAACGAAGTAGGCATTATGAATCAGCTAGAAGGGATAACAATATAGAATGCACTAGTAAATCGAGAGGACTCCAAGGATTGACAGATCTGCAATTCTTTCCCCTTTCTTCCTTTTTATTCCTTACACCTCTGCTACTACTTCTATCCACTACTATGTACTCGAAGAGTGACTGAGAAATCGAGAAACAATCCATGAGGTACAGGAGGGATTGACAATAGTCAGTGACAGGTTATTTAGGCAGGAAGAATCAGATAATAACTTGGCCAAATAATACGCTCACAGAGCCATCAACCAGTTAGGTCAGTTTCCTCGCCACAGACCTCGGAAAAGAAGGGGTCTTTGAGAAGATCGGAAGCCGATGGTCGTGCCCTTGGTTGAGCTATGCACTTCTCAATAAAAGCCTTCACTTCTGGACTTGTCACTTTGCTCATAGCTCGAGGCCATATGCCACCCGTCACCTTCTTGTATATTTTGGCAATACTGTCACATTCACTGTAGGGTATTTCCATGGTCACCATCTCCAGCAGACACATTCCAAAGGAGTAAATATCGACCGTCTCTGTGTAGTCCTCCTCATACAGCTCGGGTGCCATATACTCTGGAGTCCCAATCAATGAATGCGCTGTATGGCTCTTACCCACAACAGCTGCCAACCCCAGATCACCAATTTTTACCTGTTCATCCAGAATGTTTGAGTTTATAGAGTTGGGGAATGCCCAATGTCCACGGGTAAACTGACTGGAATCATATAAACTCTTGCATTGTGCAAATGTTAGTTCAAGTATTCTCACATATCGGTGGAAATATACATGTAGTAATCAAGAATTATTTGCAGTAGGTGACAGAACAGTTTGACATAAACACAGAGAAAGGGCCAATAAAAGCCAAAAAAGGAAGAAGAAAACAGAGATACAATCAGTATTGATGAGACCATTCCTCCTCTTGCATTATTTATGCTAAGCAGCAATAGATACAATCAAACAATCCAGTCCGAAATAAGATGGCTGATAGGTTTATATTCACTTTTTTAATTAGGTAGGCGTAGTCTTATGTTCTGCAGCTGCCCTTAGAAGTCTAAAGTAAAACCACTGAGGATAATCAGACCTTATGTCAGCAGAAAGTTACACATCCTTTAATTGCTCTTAATACACATGTGCCTAGACCGAGTTGCAACAGAAGGTTTCATTTAGTGGCGTAGCTAGGAATGTAGCAAATTGGGTGCGAAATCCAAAATAGATGCATAAAAAGCACATTTTAGCTTTTGACAAGAGATATGAATAAAAGGGTAAAAAGCCCTTTAAACATCAATAGTCACTAACATAATGCAAATGATAAGAATGACTTGATTGCATCAATTTAAATTAACTTTCAAGGTCACTGATGAGCATGGACTTGGAAAATTGACGGTGTCAAATTCCCAAGTCTCCGGGTGAAACTACATTTCTTTTGAAGAGTAATTTGGTCTATAAAGAAGCACAGATACCATTGGAGGGCGATTTCCATACCTGGCCAACGTTCCCATTCATGAAGATATTGCTGCAATTCAAATCTCTGTGAATGATGCAGGGGTCATGCGTATGGAGATAATCCAGTCCCTCGAGTATTTGCTTTGACCATTTTTTCAGTGCCTTAATAGACACCTGACGATGTTTCCTCCTGTAATTCCTCAAGTTCCCTGAATTGCATACTTCCGTAATGAAGTTCAGAGTATTGTTTTCCTCATTCCTCCACACACTGTGGCAGACAATAATGTATTTGTTCTTCAATGTGCTCAGCAACTGAACCTCCGAGTAAAGACGATTAATGAGCACCGGATCGCCGCTGAAATTAGCCAAACGAACCTGATTCCAAGCCACCTCTATTCCTTCTTCCTGATCAAATGCTCTGTAGACCTTTTTCACTGCACCATGTCCAAGGAGATCGCTGTACCTCCCAAATCGCCCTGTGGGATCAACCTCCATGAAAGGTTCTGCATCTCGATCAGACGAGTCAGCACTTGCTGCCGGCATATCCAATGATGGGACAACCTCAAATGGTCTGATAACATTAGAAAGCATAGTGAGCCTAGCAAGGAAAAGTTTCTCCTGAGCTATATTATCTACAGTTTGATGGTGGTAATGTTCACCGAAGGCCCCTAAATGCCCCGGTACGAACAGAAGTTTGCTATCGAGAGCATACCACGAAGAAAGAAAGAGGTCGGTCGAAACTTACTTGGGGGAAAGTAGTAAAACAAGATTTAAGAGAGTGGGAAATAGATTGGCGTACGGTTTGTCTTAGGACGGAGTAAAAGAAGGCTATTAATATTGTAGAGGGGTAATTAGTGTGTATATATCTTTATTTATTTATTTTTACATATTTTTATCTTTTCCCTCGATTGATTTTGCTTTATTTTTATGAATTTTGGGTTCATCAACCGCCGACCCCAACTAGTTTGGGATGAAGATGTTGTTGATGTTGATGTTGATGGTGGTAATGTTCACCGCGTATACTTACAATAAGGCAAATCATACAAAGGACGATGCTCAAGAAAACTGGATTTCTACTGAAATGTCTACAATAAACGCGATCAATAGGACCAATAAAACTTCAGACATGCTGAACAGTGAACAGAGAATTTCCCTCATAGATTTTGTTTAATACACTAATTAGAGATGATCCATGCAGAATTTCCAAGAACTAGCCACTTCAACAAGATAAGAGAATCCAACGGTAGCAGCTATCTACTTCAATCACAATGGATTTTCACGAGTAACCAAAAAAAGAAAAAGTGGATTGATTAAATTCAAGATGCCCAAACACCACATATCACAAATAAAGACTCGAATCATTTCTTCACCAGAAACGTTAGAGCTGGTGAGGATTATCGCACCGCGATCAGCCAGACCAAGTATGAAACACAAGCTCAATGCTAATTACCCGACCAAACCCTGCGCCCTAAACCATCCACTAAACGTAAATTCGATCCGAAGCACGAACTCGATGAACTGAAGCGCCATTTCTTCCTCGCGAAGAAACGACAAGTGGCACAGAGGCAATTCCCGCACGCACGCGAGCGGTGAAAGGGACGCCAAAAAAAAAAAAAGAACGCAACAACGCATGCCGACTATAATTCTCGAGCCAGGGATCGATCCGCGAGTGACGAAGGACAGCTCATATCAGGATCGAACCTGGGAAGCACGCCACAGCGTTGCAACGAAGGAGCTGAACTACGCGGGCACAAGAAGCACATGCTTGAACAAGCGTATCACTGCGAGATGCGATTCGGGGCGAGGGACGAAAGGAAACACGAGCATCAACGCAAGGCATGGAGCGAATCTGGCGTACCTTTCAAAATGGACGATTTCACAGCGAGCCAGCGAGCGAGCGAGCGAGCGAGAGAGAGAGATTGGTCGGTTTCAGCTTCAGCTGAGGGAAGAGAGAGAACACACGGATTTGCCGTGAAAATGAGCACGGGGATGGCGATGCGGTATTTATAGGTGCCTTGGGGAAAGTTCGTCCGGCACGACACGTCGTCGTTTCCGCAGCCTCCTCCTTCTCCTTCTTTAAAAAAAAAAAAAAAATTATGGGGAGGTATTATTTTTTGACTTTGAAGCAGAAAAGGAAGATTGACAACCTCATCATGGGGATGAGATTTTTGCATGAGGAAAAGGGTAACTTGATCAAAAAGTTGTCTAAGTACATGAATTTTCTAGGGTCGATTATCGCTTATGTCTTTATTTACTTGCTTATTAAAAATAAGGTCACGCTTTGTGTGATTAATTTAGACTTATCTTGGACGATTTAATATAGATCGGATATGAGCCAACAATAACTTCACTTACGAGTTGACAAGCTATAAGACATTAAAAGCCGTCACTGATCTACATAACAACGATCATTATTGACACATCTCTCTGAAAATCTGAAGTGTTGAGCTTTCTAACAGCGTCAGTCCCAATCGGTTAAATTCTTCTTGCTCCTCCTACCCCGGCTTACACATGAAAGCAGGCGTGGACATATTATCCCACATCCCCTCCGTCTGGCATCCGTAAGATTACGCTCTTCGCTTGAATTTTCTAGCACTTCAAAAAGCAATTAATCACTTGTATCCTAAGTTTTGACCCCAATTTTAGCCGAGGTCAGCTGAGCTGTCTAGCCCGGACCGGAAGGCGGCTTTTGAAGAAGCAACCAGCAAAGCAAGCAAGCACCCCCCGCAGGACCATGTGAGGCTCGTGAGAACATTAAATCTTTTGCCTTCTTTGTCGCGATGGACAAATTGAGGATTCCTTGAGATGCCGATCGTCTGTTTCATCTGCCAAATCTCATGCAGGGTCAAGAGAAAAGTGGTCATCGGCCAGGGAGATACCCGTGTTGTTCTAGACAACATTGAATTCTAACTGTGCATGTCCTTCCTCGTTTTCGTTGTTTACCGACGGTTTCATATATGACTCCCCCCCCCCCCCCCACCCACACGCCTTAAATTTATCGACTCTCACATAAATTTACAAACATTTACTTGAGTTACCAACTTTTCCCGATTAAATTACAAATTAGTTATGAATTACCAGCTGTCATTTAAGTTACTTACCAATATTTATAATTTTTTTTTTTACTACCAGAAATCCAATGCGTAATCTTAGCATTCAATGTGTATTCTTGAATAATCTCATTTTTCAATTATTCAACCATTTCATTTTACCAAGTTCAATGTTAGCCAAATTAGTCAACATTTATATGTTTCGATGCAACAACAAGATGTTATTTGTAACAAGTAGTTTTGTTGGTTGGTTAATTGGTCACATTTCTTTTTTCATAAAATGGGTTGAATTGATTTTAGTCTTCCTACTCAATCGAATAAGTACCTTGTTTCAGAATTGAGAAATTTTATGGCTCGAATCTTTAGTATTCTCTTATTTATTACATGTGTTTACTATTTAGGCATAATATCGTCACCTATTGTTACTAAAAAATTCAAAGAAACCTCAGAAACGGAAGAAAAGGGGGGAAAAGCGAGGAAGAAACAAATGTAGAAATAGAAGAAAGAAGCCAAAAAGAAACAAGAGGGAACCACCGGAGATTTTAATTTAGCGACTTTTGTTATACTTTAGCAACTTTTATTTGTCTGTTTTACAAATGCCTTAAATGTATCAACTTTTCTGCGTAACTTATCTAGTTTTCTCCATTGCTTCAGTTAACAATAGTCCTTTGGCACAGAAAAAATTGGCCTTTCTGGGTACGAAACAGTAGGAGTATGCGATATCGGCCGACCATGTCCGCATTAACTCGCCTTTTTGCTCGGCTATACCACAAGCGGCAAGCGTGGCGTGGTTGAATATGTTCATCATGGTTTTGTCTAAGATGCGATACATGCATGGAGTACGTTGAAGGTTGATATGGTGTGAGAGCTGGGCAACCATTGAATTGTTTCAACTGAAAGTCACACAACATGGAGAGAGCCAGCGCAGAGCCGCACGGACCCCTTTATTGCAGAAAAAGCAAGGATTCCTATGAGCCATGAGCTGGAGGTGAAGAGGTGAAGTGTCTCTGTCGACGCCAAAGCGAGCGAAGGCCGGATCGAATCTGTCGTCGGGTGGGCGAGACGAGCGAATCGAGATAGCGAAACGCACGGGAAGCAAGTTGGATCATGGAAGCGCTGAGCATCACATGAAGGCATGGGGTGTGCGCGCGCACGTGAATTCTAGTGCAGTGGAGTGTTGGTCAAGTGCAGCAGATGAAGAAGCTCTGGTGATGAGGGGAAAAAAGGCCGAGACAAGACATCTTTGTGCACGTGAGTCGACCAGGCCATATGGTTGAGGGATCCCTAACGAATCACATGGCGAATCTGGTTTTTTTGCCATCTGTGTCTCCATGATTAACCACGTCAATGTAATTTTGCAACTTATCCCAACAGAGCCAGAGGACAGAGGTGAGCGAAATGAATCGCCCGAACCGGTCGATTCTAGGCGACTCCCTTTGGAATCGATGAATATGAGTCTGACTCCTGATTCCTATTGTCGACACACTCACCCGGATCGGAGTCGGACCGATTTTTTTTCCTGTTTTTATTTATTCTTACAAACCTGAAAATCGTTCACAAATCCTAATGCAACATCTCGCTCACAAGATACAAACCGTAACAGATAGATTGAGCATCGCACATCAGTCGCTCACGTCTCTCTCTCACGAGTCAAAGTCACGATACTCAATCGCTCGTTCTCACACCTCTCGCAACCTCACTTGAGGCTCCTGACAACAATCACTCTCAAGTCATGCCCTCTCGTCTCGACGCTACACCTCTCAATCGGCTCTTGCCTTGACGACACCCTCTCTCTCCACGCTACCCTCTTGCGATCTCATCTCATCAAGGTAAATATCTATGACGACCCAGATCCTGATGGCGGGCAGGGATGGCAGGGGAGGCTGTGCCTCTAGCCTAGACGTGGGCGGGGCGAGGCTAACCATATGTCTCTTGTCCCACATCGCCGAGGAGGGAATCCTGGACTAATTGATTATTAAGAATGCGCATCAGAATTTCGATACCTTCATTTGGAGAGATCGTCAAGAGGGAGCCTAAATTCAAGCTCGTCAATATATCCACTTGGACTCACTTTTACTCAAAAATTTAAACCAATGAATTATGAGCTAATTAGAATATGTTAACTACTCAACACCACATCAATTCTCCGGCGTAGGACTTTCACAGATGCTTTCTAATGATCTCCCCCTCACGTATGAGCTCTAGTGTTAGGTCTACTCCCTTTAATTCAATTATCCTTCTGCATCAAGATATCCCAGTATAAATCTCTTAGTCATTACAATGCATCCGCAACTATGCATCATGACCAACCAACATCAATTGCTAATTTGGGATTGCATTACTCATGGTCTCCATCTCGCGTCATCAGACCAACTGTTCATAGTCTTTTCTCACCAGACCAATCGTGATAGCAATTTCCATCCCAAATAAGCGTCGATCATAAAATTTCTTACTTGAAATATTCGTCATCTCCAAATTAACCGTGATAGCAATTTCCATCCGAAACAAGTGTCAATCATGAGATTTCTTTCTTGAGATATTCGCCAAACATCGGAACATATTGGGTGTGGGCCACTAATCAACTATTGGCTCTGTTATTAACGAGTAGCCACATGAGAGAGATACAGATTATTGCTGCTTCGACTCATGGGTCAGATGTGTAAGGGGGAGATTGTCGGAAGTTGTTCCACATCGGTTATAGAAGGGGCTGGTGGTTAATTAATAAATGTGAGGAAAAATCTCATCTTTTGAGCTGACTTTTAGGTGAGAGGGGCCCAAGACCACCCAACACTAGTATCAAAACCCAAGTTACCAAAGAGTCTGGACCCAAAAGTCTCAGGGAGAGATACAGATTGTTGCTGCTACGACCTATGGGTCCAATGTGCGAGGGAGAGATTGTTGGGGTTGTCCTACATCGGTTGTAGAAGGGACTGGTGGTCAGTTAATAAATGTGAGGAAAAATCTCATTTTCGGATGAGAGAAGCCCAAAATCAGCCAACATTAATAAAAGCTTGGGGTTCTCTCCTCTTTATCATACGTTTTAAAGTTGTAGGGGTCAGTAGCTCAAAGCGAACAATATTACACAGTAATAGCCCGTTAGGTGCTTAAAAGTATCCATGTTCCTTTTTTCTTTTTCTTTTTTCCGTTCAAACTTCGAACTGATCACTGTGGGTTCGCTAGAATACTTGAATGAAATGTGAGAACCTGTCTTTGGAGACTTGTGTATTCAGACTTAAGAATTGCAAGAAGCTGTCATGGGGGACTTCCTCGTGCAGCCAAGAGAGATGTTGCAACTATGTCCTCACCCTGACAAAGTAAAAAATGAATCGCAAGAATTTTGAAATATATGTGGTCATACGTTTTGAAACTCTCATAACGATATTATACCCTGCAATGGCTAGTTCCATGGATCAATCCGGGAACCAGACCGGATCAATGGTCCAGTTTCCCGTTGGGTCCAAGAACTAGTGGGGGTTCTCGATTCCCAATTTGTGGAACCGATCCTTAATGAGCGATTTTCGATTTCAAAGTGAGAACTGACCCAGTTCAGAATCAGAACTAGTCCATCCTGAAATCGATCACCCTTATTAGAGGATAAGAATGCAACATTTCAAATCTCATATGGAACCAAAGAAAACTTGTGAATTAATACCAATGAAGATTCGCATTAAAATTCACTTATCGAAAACAAAACCGCCGGCCATTGGATAAATGAACCCTTTCGATCCGATCCATACTGTTACTTGCGTGATATGATCACTGCCCCATCTGTGCATAATCGATCCCTACAGTTACTTATGTGATCCTATCATTGCCCCCAATTGAATAAATTAATCAGCAGCCATACATAAATATCAAAATGCTAAATCAAGAGAGACATCCCTCGATTCGTTTGGACCTAAATCGTGCCGAGAAACTCCTTCCAGACCGTCATCTGTTGGGAATCGCAAGAGTCACGACTCTTCGTAATCCAAGCTCATCGTAAAGTGGAGTCTTGGAAGATATTAAGTTGTTGCAATTATTATCTAGAGAATAGGAAGAGTCCTAGACGTTGTTATCTAGGAGATTATGTTCATTTATTAGCTTTAAATGTCATGTATCTGGACGTGTCTGTTCGTTTGTCTAGAGAAGTCGTAGAGTCATGCCTACAGCCTATAAATAGGCGTGTTTTGTAATCGTTTAGTAGAACATGAGAGTGAATAACATTTCCAGAATTTTCTTCTTCAAACACTTAGGTATCAGAGTGCTGCGCCTCTAAGATCCAACATTTGGTATCAGAGCCAGTGAGAGCCAGTTTGGCTAAGTTTTTTCTCTCGAGTCAGATGGCTTCTGTGAGTGGTACTGGGATGGTCCAACCTCAACTCCCGAGGTTCGATGGGAAGAATTTTGAGCATTGGAAGATCCAGATGGAGGTGCTATTCGGGTTTCAGGAGCTGACCGAGATTGTGGAAGAAGGATTCGAGGAGCCAGAAACGGCAGCAAATTTGACAACGGAGGAGCAGAAGACGCTAAAAGAGAATCGTAAGAAAGATCGTAAGGCTCTCTTTTACATCTTTCAAGCGATAGATTCGTCAATCTTTGAGAAAGTGGCGAATTCGAAGACGGCGAAAGAAGCTTGGGGCACTCTCATCAACATTTACAAAGGCGTTGAGAAGGTCCAGAAGGTTCGGCTTCAGACTCTTCGACGACAGTTCGAGCTCCTTCAGATGGAAAAGTCGGAGTCCATTTCCGATTATTTCTCACGGACGTTGGCTCTTGTCAATCAAATGAAGGCCAATGGTGAGACTATTCGGGATCAACAGATTGTTGAGAAGATTCTTCGAACTCTAACTTTGCAGTTCGAATATATTGTGACTTCCATCGAAGAGTCACGAGATCTCTCTGTCTTGTCCGTCGATGAGTTGGTGGGCTCTCTACAAATGCACGAGCAACGAATCAAGGAGAAATCCAAGACGGTGGAGGAAGCTTTGCAAAGCCAGTTGGTGTTGCCTGATGAAAAGAAGAATCTTTCTAATCAAAGGAAAGATCCAAAGCGGCAAGAGAAGTATGCCGGACAACAAAAAGATAAGTCATTTATTCAGTGTTTTAATTGTAAAAAGTATGGGCACTATAAATCTGAATGTCGGAGCAAGAAGACTGGTGGTCAAAAGTTCCATGCTAAGGTAGCAAGATCCGTCGATAGACATGTCGATGGAGATGGTGAGCAAGGTAATGCTCTTTTATTCACATGTAATTCTGCGGTGGAGAACCAGAAGAATGTTTGGTACTTAGACACCGGGTGTAGCAATCACATGTGTGGCGAGAAGGAGTTATTCTCAAACTTCGATGACACCTTTCGTTCGGAGGTGAGATTTGGGAACAATACCAAAGTTCCTATCATGGGAAAGGGAACTATTAAAATCAAGGCGAAGGATGGGTCGGTTCAAAGCATTTCCGACGTCCATTATGTTCCCGGTCTTCGAGAAAATCTTCTAAGTATGGGACAGTTGTCTGAGCGAGGCTATCTCATGACCATTAAGGATGAGATTTGCACGGTTCATGATGGCAAAGGAGGATTGATTGCAAAGGTAAAAATGGCTCGAAATCGACTTTTTCCTTTGTATATTAACTATGCTACGTCATGTTTTAGTGCCTCGGTGCAAGATTTGACATGGCTTTGGCACAAGCGGTTCGGACATGTGAATTTCGACAGCTTAAAGCTGTTGTCTCAGAAGAAGATGGTACGTGGACTACCTGAAATTTCTTCTCCGAAGGAGATTTGTGAACCATGTGTTGTTGGGAAGAAGTGCAGAGAAAGCTTCCCTTCGGGAAAATCATGGAGAGCGTCAAGACCGTTGGAGTTGGTGCACTCCGACCTCTGTGGACCGCTCGGTGAGTCGTCGAATCGGGGGTACAGGTATTTTGTTACCTTCATCGATGATTTTAGCAGGAAAACATGGGTTTATTTCTTGAAGCAAAAGTCAGATGCCATCGATGCTTTTAAGGAGTTCAAAGCCTATGTAGAGAAGCAAAGTGGGCATGGAATTCGGATTCTCCGAACTGATCGTGGCACGGAATATTTGGTTGGAGATGTTTTCTTCAAGCAGTGCGGCATCAAACATCAGTTGACAGCACGATATACTCCTCAACAGAACGGAGTAGCGGAGAGAAAAAATCGCACTATTGTTGATATGGTACGTACTATGCTCCATTCCAAACATTTGCCTAAGCATTTCTGGGCAGAAGTGGTTGCTTGTACTATTTACTTGTTGAATCGCTGTCCAACTAAAGGTCTTGAGTTCAAGACACCGACGGAGGTGTGGAGTGGTCAAATCCCTTCAGTTCAGCATCTTCGTGTGTTTGGGTGTATTGCTTACGCCCATGTGCCTAATGAACTTCGCAAAAAGCTTGATGAGAAGAGTGAGAAATGCATCTTTCTTGGTTACAGCAATGAGACGAAGGGTTATCGGTTGTATAATCCTATATCGAAGAAGGTGGTTATCAGTCGAGATGTCACCTTCGACGAGGAAGCTGAGTGGATGTGGAACAGGGAAGAGAAGAAGCAGTTTCATTTTGTCTTCGATGAGGAGGAGTCAGTTCAATCTGAACCAGCAACGAGTTCGATGCAGCCTACTTCGACAGCAGATCCTGTCGAAAATCCTGTTGAAAATCTTGTCGAAGATCGTGTCGAAAGTTCCTCCCGTCCACGGCGAGAACGAGTTTTACCTGCTCGTTTGAGGGATTATTCTTTGTCGAATAATGATGACCCATCTGATGAAGAAATTGTCAATTATGCTTTTTTTGCAGATTGTGATCCGACACACTTTAAAGAGGCTTCCTAAGATAGTGGTTGGATTCATGCCATGGATGATGAGATATATGCGATCGAGAAGAATGATACGTGGGAACTCACGTCTCTTCCAGAAGGCAAGAAGTCCATCGGTGTAAAATGGGTCTACAAAACCAAGCGTAAGCCTAATGGTGATGTTGATCGGTTGAAGGCTCGTCTTGTAGTCAAGGGTTACAAACAGAAACCCGGGATTGACTATTTTGAGGTATTTGCTCCGGTTGCAAGAATGGATACTATTCGTATGATTTTTGCTTTAGCAGCTCAAAGGCGCTGGAAAATACACCAAATGAATGTCAAGTCCGCATTTCTCAATGGCGTACTTGAGGAGGAGGTGTATGTGGATCAACCGGAGGGCTATGTCAAAACAGGACAAGAGGGCTTAGTCTACAGATTGAAGAAAGCTCTTTATGGCCTCAAACAAGCACCACGAGCCTGGTATACCAGAATTGATTCTTATTTCTTGACTCATGGTTTTATCCGCTGTCCTTATGAGCATACTTTATATGTCAAGGTTGGCTTGAATGGTGAAATACTCATTGTTTGCTTATATGTCGATGATCTCATATTTACTGGAGATTGTCAAGAAATGATTTGTGACTTCAGGGAGGCCATGACCCGTGAGTTCGAGATGACAGATATGGGTCTCATGTATTATTTTCTTGGCCTAGAAGTTACTCAATCGGAGGATGGTATTTTTGTTTGTCAACAGAAGTATGCCAAGGATATTCTTGAGCGTTTCAAGATGGCTACTTGTAAACCAATTAGCACTCCCATGGAGGAAAGATTGAAGTTGACAAAAGACGGAAGTGGTTCTGAAGTCGATCCCATTTATTTCAAGAGGTTAGTTGGGAGTCTACGATATTTGACTTCTACTCGGCCAGATCTTGTTTATAGTGTTGGGATGATAAGCAGATTTATGGAAGTTCCTAGACAATCACACTTGCAGGCGGCAAAAAGGATTCTTCGGTACATTAAAGGTACTGTGGATGATGGTATATTCTACACTTTTTCTAATGATTTTCAGCTTGTGGGATATACAGACAGTGATTGGGGAGGTGATATTGGAGAAAGAAAGAGTACTTCCGGTTATGTTTTCTCTTTAGGAAATGGGATTTTCTCCTGGTCTTCGAAGAAGCAGCAGGTGGTTGCTTTGTCCAGTGCAGAAGCAGAATATATAGCAGCGGCTTATTGTGCTACTCAAGCAGTTTGGCTACGTTCGATGCTCGCTGAACTTCGTCATAAGCAAGAGCATTCGACGGTGATTTATTGTGATAATAAGTCAGCCATAGCACTTGCAAAGAATCCAGTCTTTCATGGAAGAAGCAAGCACATCGATATAAAGTATCACTTCATTCGAGATCTAGTGAAGTCCAAGGAGATTGTGCTGCAGTATTGCAAGTCGGAAGACCAAGTGGCTGATATGTTTACGAAGCCGTTGAAGACAGACTCCTTCCTTAAATTCAAGAGAATGATCGGCATGGTCAAGATGAGCTCGGTTTAAGGGAGGCTGTTGGGAATCGCAAGAGTCACGACTCTTCGTAATCCAAGCTCATCGTAAAGTGGAGTCTTGGAAGATATTAAGTTGTTGCAATTATTATCTAGAGAATAGGAAGAGTCCTAGACGTTGTTATCTAGGAGATTATGTTCATTTATTAGCTTTAAATGTCATGTATCTGGACGTGTCTGTTCGTTTGTCTAGAGAAGTCGTAGAGTCATGCCTACAGCCTATAAATAGGCGTGTTTTGTAATCGTTTAGTAGAACATGAGAGTGAATAACATTTCCAGAATTTTCTTCTTCAAACACTTAGGTATCAGAGTGCTGCGCCTCTGAGATCCAACATCATCTTTCTCCTTCTTCAATACATGCTTCGACATTCGAGGAGCAATAATCGGGTAAAAATTCGCAGTTTTTTTTTTTGCTTTTCTTTTTCCATTACAAATTCGGCGTCACGAATATAAATTTTAGCGTTTAAACAGAAATAAAAAAAAAACCTGCCGAAGGGCAGCATCGAATCGAGCATGGAATAAGAATTGAGAGACGGAAAGGAAATATTCTCAAAGAAATAAGACTACTTCATTTTTGGTGGAACATATGCTCTTGCCTTTTCATATGCCTAAGGTCTACATTATATGTGGGAGAAATGGCGCACGCCAAAAAGCAAGAGAAAGCGTCTGCGAGGGGCAAATTCGTCAAATCGCGTTGCACGCCCAGGGGGAAGGAAAGTCAAACGACTTCCACTTGTTTAATCCACGGGACGGGAGGGGCTCTCCTCGTAGTCCGTGAAATCCCCAAAACGGGTCTTCCGACAAGCTCCGGCGTTGGTCCCGTCGCTGGGCCCCACGTGGAGCATCCAATGAGAACCGTTTGCCGAGAAGGGAGCAAAGATGCTCCAGTGCGTCTGACCGCACCGGGTTCCGGCTCTCTTCTTCTTCTTTCTTCTCCAAAGTTGGACTGGGCTTCGAAATCTCAGAGCTTTCAACTCTCTCTTTCTGCGGATGAGCCACCCATCTTCATCGCTATCAACGGCTGCGATTCGTGGGGGAGGAATTGAATTGGGCTCTGATTGAGCTGGAAATGAAGGTAAAGTGATCTTTTTTAACATCCCTTCTTGTTCTGATGATTTCAGCTATAGCTTACTTCTTAATTATGCTTTGGAGCCTGTAATTTTAGCTATTCAAGCTTCGATTGGTGGGAATTATCGGTTATTCAGTGTTTAGTTTCACACCCAAGCGTTAATTTCGGTTAGTGCTTACCATTTTTTCCCATGATTTTTGGGATGAAGGGAATTAGTCCCGGGTCTCGTGGTTTCTTGTGATTTTGAGCTACTTCTCCATCAATTGTCATCTTCACTTGAGCTTACGGGCGCTTCAGGACATGTTAATTAGAAGTTAGAACCCAGGAACAGAAAATCCTTGCAATAAGTTCAACGGAGTCAATTTCTGCTTCTTGCCTAGAAGAATTGGAGAAACAGTTAGCTCTATTTACTCTCTGAAGTAGACTTTTTGGGGAAAGTTCGGGTTCTTCATCGACTATGGAATTAAGTGAAAGAGCCAATTTTGGGCTGATTCTAAGGGGGAAGATTGTGCTACTTTTCCATCAAGTTTTTGGGTTCTCTTTTGGTTATTGGATTGTTAGTTGAAGACGGTCGGTCCTCTTTTCTCAATTAGCAACCTGCTTGTTTGGTGTGATGTTGCTGACTATGTAGATTCCTTGTAGCTGCGTTATCCTGTGTGGTAGAGCTGTGCTTGGCAATCCATGTTTTGAAGGTGTAGCACTTTGGAGCCGCACCTGAAGTTGGGTAGAGCAGCGATGCTGCAGCTGTCAAGTGTTTTGCTGAATACCTTAAAAGAGCTAAAATAAGCCTTTGGAAGGCTGTAACTATTCAAGGAAGCTGAGCGCATCCTGTTCAGAGCTGTGATACCTTTAAGTTGGATGGAATAGCTTCCTATAAGCTCCTTTGATTCTTAAGCTGGACATCTTGTAAGTAGTCATACATTCTGAAAGATGGAAATCAATAAGTTGATCCTCTTGTTGCTTTAGAGCCAATGGGGAAGGAAAGGGAGTGGGAAGCTTTTTGCAGGAGTTGAATGTTCTTGTTATAGTTACAGTAACAACTGGTGATATGCCTTTTAGTTTTGGTCGTGTAAAATTATGTTTGCGTGTTTTCTAGACATGCTAGAAACAATTCTTGGCCTCTGTTGATCTTTCTGTGCAAGAGTTCATTTTCCTTGGACTTGTTCTGAACTATTCAAAGAAAGCATTACAATCGGAGTTGTTCTATAGCTAGTAGCTTCATGAAGTTATTTGCTTTTTCTAACGATTTTTCTTTTAATTAATCTTGGATCTTTTTTATCACACTCTACCTTTTTATGGTAAAAGTCCAAGCAAAACATGGTTTTATGCAAGTGTCTACAAATCTTTATCTTACTGAGTCGTGCATTCTATGCTCAGATGATAGTGTGCCTTTTGGCGAAGTGAAGACTTTTAACAATCCTAATCTGAAGCGATCATATGGCTAATGAAGAAAGCACACCAAATGAAACTGGTCCTGAAGGGGTGAAGCCAGAAAACAACCCTGATAATGGACGCGATACACCACAGCCTGATCGGGAATCAAATTCAAAAGAATCCCCCGCATGTGATATGGGGCTTCAAGGGGCACAGACGAAGGAACTTTTAGTATTGGAGCTGACCCCTGAAAGTGTTAAGCATGGATCACAATCTGGTCAAGAAGGCAGCACTCCCTCTATCAGTTATGAAAAGACTTCAGAGGATGGATACAATTGGCGAAAATATGGTCAGAAAAATGTTAAAGGAAATGAATTTGTGCGTAGTTATTACAGATGTACGCATCCATACTGCCTTGTGAAGAAACAAGTGGAGCGCTCGCGTAGTGGCCGGATTACCGATAACATCTACTTAGGCGAGCATAGTCATCCTAGCCCACAGAAGCACCTACCAATGGCTGTCAGCTTTGCCGTGTCCATAGTTGAGGAGAAGCCAGAGAAGCCTTCTTCCACAAGCGCACAAGGTATGGGGAGCATCACTTTTGCTTTCTCTTCCCTTTTAAAATGGTGGTGACATCATTTGGCTCTTAATTTTGTAGATAAATCATCACAAGCGAAGAGCCAGGCATACCATCAAGTCGACAACAAAGAAACTCCTCAGCCTTTAGCGCTTCCAGCTCCTGCTGACGTGAAACCTGTGGTACCAGCAAAAGCCAAGGTACAGGATGAAATAGCTACTGATGAGGATCCTTCTGGTTCAAAAAGAAGGTAGGCTGTTTCTTGCTAGTAGTTTTTTCCCTATTTGGGGTGGCGGGGGATCAAAAATTTTTGTTGGAATTTTTTCCTTAAATATTTTGCCTCATCATTCAAATGAATTTAGGACCTAGAGGGCGGGAGTAAATACTACAAAACACCACCCCCCACCCCCCCCCCCCCCACAAAAAAAAAAAAAAAAATCCCACTCCACACAAAAATAAAAAGAAAAAACAAGTTTAATCACTGCTTGCTAGGACGTGTAAGTTGCCTTTTCTTTGACTATCAGAAGCATTGAACAGGAAAAAGGACAGTTGCAACACAGATACCACTTTAGTGGATAAGACTACCACTGAAGCACGTAGCGTCGTTCACACCGTGAGTGAGGTTGATATTGTCAATGATGGGTACCGGTGGCGCAAATATGGCCAGAAAATGGTGAAAGGCAACTCTAATCCGAGGTACGCAATGTTAGTGCTTTGTGATTGCAACTGTACTTCCGTTTGATTAATCTTCTCCCTTGTTGCATGCATAACGGTTCATCTTTCCAATCAATAACTGCATTATTGCTGTCAATCTATGGAGTAGAAATAACTAAAGCAAGGTAGGCTGGCCTCCTCGGTAACATGTGTTGATCATCATCTCATACTAGGTGTTGCAATAAGGGCGATTATCTGTCAACTTTTCCACTTCGCCTTGATTTAATGCAAGATGGTTAATGAGTTGAGGCAAGATAACTAGAAATTTTTTGGGGTACTTCAAATAAGTGAGTTAGTTTCATAGTTGCATTTTAGGGCCTTGAAATGCTGCTTTCATAGTTGCATTTTAAGGCCTTGAAATGCTACTTGCATTTCATCCTCTTCTACCGAGAATTTGATATTAGTTATTGATGGAAAGTCCCCTCAAGATCGATTTTTCCTTTAACTCATTGTTATTTCATCTTACATTGAGATGTGTACTGTGCACTGCTCGTGCATTGCAGGAGTTACTACAGATGTTCAAGCCCCGGATGTCCAGCTAAAAAGCACGTGGAGAGGGCATCTCATGATGCCAAGGTGGTCATGACCACTTACGAGGGTCAGCACGACCATTCTGTCCCTCCTTTAAGGACAATCATGCCTAATTCGGGGGGATTCAATGGTCATGCAACCACCCAAAGTGGAGATGTGAACATCAAATTTCTGGATGGTGAGACGGTGTCTCACAGTGTTGTGGAGAATGCTAGCTCGGCTTCTGGGAGTAAGTCAACCGACCAATCCAATGGCAAGGCTGAAGAAACATCGAGACCTGGTGATCAAGTTGGGGATAGAACGGTATTTAATAATGATTTAGGTCCTGAGGATCGAATTAATGAGCAAAAAGAAGACCTGTCGAGTACTAAATCAGGGGAACGTGATCCTGTTCATCTCGACTCCGTTGTGAATGTGATGGGGGAGAATTCACACCCGCAGCAACAGCCATCTAATGCAGCAGCTGTTCAAAGCTAAACCAGTGTCCTAATCTGTGATGCTCAACCCGCGCACAAAACGTTCGCCGAGGCTGTACTATATTTCTTATGTTAATGTATGAGTGATCAGGTGTGGGATAGGTTATTGGGAGTTGCCTAAATTTGGTAACAGATGTTTAGATTTAACTTTGCACTGAAGATTACATATTAGTCAGAATATTATCAGTTGAATACAGATTCCAAGGAGAATCCAATGTGAGAAATATATTTATTCTCAGAAGCTCTCTTTCATGTCTCCTCCATGCCAAATCATTAGCATAGTTAAATCCGTGTCGGGGAAATCGAGCAAATATAAGACAGCACTTCAAACCCAATGGCGTACTCATGTTCTTCTTCGAGTGATTCAACAGTTGATGGGTTTGCTGCTGGATCTTATGGCACCTTATCTTTACTGTGAAGGGGGCCAAACATAATGAAATGATCTCACAAACTTTTGAAGGCTTAATCTATGGAAGAAAGTATAATCATCTGCGACTTTTCAAGCAAATTGATACAACAGTGAGAGAGTAAGGTTGCCAAAATCCTATCTTTTTAGCAGAATTAACGAGGTCCAGCTCTTTTTACTAGTATCCAGTCATGCCCCGCAATTCAAGCAAAACACGTAAATGGTAGGAATTCTTATAATGTTCGACGCCTTTCCAACATGATTACATGACAAACTCATAAAATCCGTGACTGCATTTAATAAAATGTAGCTGTGGGGCTTTCAAAAGCATTCCCTCTTTGAAAAAATTTGCACCTGAGTTCAGCATAATGGTCACCCAAAAAAATTCCAACCCAGTGCAAATGAGTTCATCCTACCTTTGTCAGTGGAAGAGTAGAGCATGAAATCTGGGACTATACAAGGTGAACAGCTTCAAACACCTCATCAAAGGTAACGAGCTAAATGATTACAAAGGAGCGAAACATGAAAAGAAGATAAACAATTCCAGCTGCTCCATCATGCCGGCTTTATACTTTCTCGGATTATTTCACTTCCATGCGCAAGACGCTACCAAGTCTCGATTCATCCATCCCAAATAAAGAGCTCCATCCCTCTCCTCAAGCCTATACTTATGAGAGTAATTCTCCAACAGCCTTTTGATGGTGGCGTTCACTAGGGAGCTCAAAGGGTATGGCGTAAATCCTGCCATGGCAAAACGCAACCTCCACTTCCCCAGAAGCTCGTGCCTTTCTACTCTCTCGGCCCCCTCGCACGCGATTATATTGACAACATCTCTTGCCAAGCAGTGCTGCTCTACGTTAATCCTCTCCTTGTGCTCTCTGGGAAGAGTCACATCCATCGACTCGAACATGGCCGCGTAATGGTCCATCGCCTCCATGAACCGCGGGAAAAAGGCAGCAGTATTCGTGTTAGATTCTTGCTCCACTAGGGTCACCACCTTTGGCGACAGGCTCTTGACCAGCCTCAGGAGCCGGTCCCGATGGTTGTGAGTGCTCACACTCTCATCAGGCATGTGGTGAAGCATAAACGCGAAATTTACGGCCAAAGCCTCCCCGGGCCTAACATCGAGATGGTGCAGCTGTAAATCTGAACCTGGTATCGATGCAGCATGGAACTCAAAGGGGACTTTGTATGACTGAGCAAGTTTAGATAGCCTCTTCCCCACAATGTCCAATCCTCCTCCACGGGCATAAGCTGACGCGGAATCATCGAATCCAGTTATTCTTATGTGGGGTGGCCCGCCAGGCCTCGCTGCAAATGCCTGGATTAAAGTGATCCACTGGCTACCCTGACCAATTTGGAAGTCAACGATGTGGACTCTTTTCTCATCCTTCATGGCTTCAGCTATCGCACCATTTGCCGACATGTATCCAAATTTGAAGTATGGACAGACCTCATAAAGAATGTGCATGTAGGAAAGGAGCTCCGAGCTTTCAGGTTCTTTCAATTGCAGAGCTTTATAGATGGAGCTTCCTGAGGAGGCTAAACGAGCGACGAGACCTTCCAACATGTATGCTCCCAGCCTCTCAATCGGTTCCCCAGAAACTGAGACCATTTCACGCAACTCATCCATCAACCAGTTCGCTGTCCATAGATCATTTTCTGAAACTGCCTTTGCGGAGGCAATGAGGACTTGTTTTAAATCCCTCCGTTCTATTGCATCCATCACTTTGATCCCCAGCGAGGCTACATGGATCCCCTTATGAAGACCCCTCTCACAGTTAGTGGGAATATCAGAATCAGGTCCCAGCATTACGTTCTCCAATTCTCTCAGCTTGTGCAAAAAATCATTTGCATCGTCGGTGACACAAGACCCACTTATGGAGGAGGCATAGGTATTATCTGGGGAGTGTAGGGTATCAGGTGGAAAAGACACAGAATCTTGCAGGGAGACAGGACTCCCGTTGGATGAGAAGCTGATTGTTGATGGTGAGTTGTAAATAGCATAACCTCCGCTAGCGGAGGATGACTCGAGGGTGCAGTATTTTTCCGGGAGACTCTGTGTGTGATAGTGGCAAGGGTGGCAATCTAAAGTATGAAACTGAGGCAAGCAAAAGGTGCCGATCTCACGCGCAGACTGATAATAAATTTTGTTCGACATGCTTAAATGAGTCTTCTTCTGTTCTTTGATGCTTGCTTCTGACCAACGATTCACTTTGGACTTTGAAGGACCACCTGCTCGCTGTATGGCAGGGTAAAACTATCGAGTTTGGGTCTCAGTTTGCCAGCTAACTGGCATGATGAGCTCTAAATTCAATGGTAGCAAAGACTTTATCCAACCAAGCAGCCAAACCCTGCACAACACAAGTTGAATATATAAGTGACTTTTTCCCACCCCACCAAGAGGATGCAATGCAGTTATGCAAAATATCTCTATGTAAAGATGCATCGGCTTGAATGATGATGCAGAAAAAGTACACAGATTAGAGGTAATTGGCAATATCAAGGGTTGGGCAGGTCATAAAGATGCAAAAATCCTCCTGAGTATGGAAGAGATACTTCATGCTCATTCAGGCGATGAAATGTTCTACTCGAGAGGTTTCTGGAAAGTGGCTATGCGTAGAAGCCCTAGAATTACAACTATAGTAAAGTGGAGAACAAAACCCAATCAAGACAGATGAGATTATCAGCGTACCTAAAAAGAGGAGAGGGAGGAGATGAGGGAGAATCAAATTATGACAGGCTTCAGGAAGGACAACCACCATAAAACAAGTTTGACAATCATAAGAAAAGTCATGCAAAGCCCTGAAATCAGCAAATAGCAAACTGCATCCTTCTGCATCTCAAGCATGAATTTGAACCACAATTGGACAAGGTTTAAGAAATCATCATTCTATTCTTCCAAAGCACACCGAGTAACCTTGGTGTCTTGCTTGTAGAACATGTCTATTCTTCCTTTTCCTTCAATGAGAGAAGAAAAATCAAGGATAGTCCGGTAAAACCTCATAGACACTTAGAAATTCAGTGACTTAAAATGCGAGTACAGAATGTCTTACTCGCTGAGCCTTTCACAGCAGAAAGAGTGTATAGGAATACCAAGGAGGATATATTCTCCTGCCTATTTTTCTTTACTTTGTCCATCTCGCTTTACCCTCTGAAGCATTTTCCACATCTTAACATCCAAGATAAGAGGAAGCCTACTCAGCAAAGGCTGACAAACCAAAACCAGACAAGAACAAGCAAGGAGTCTCGGACATGAAAATCGTGATATTGTACGTCGCAAGCCGTTAAGGATTGCAAGCAACCAAAACACTAAATCAGATTAAGCTGATTACGCACCCAATAACCCCAGGTCTGCATGTCTACCATGTAGGGAGAGCTGCTCTCTATATGCAGATTCTAATATTTTCCATTCAGGTATGTGAGAGTGATATCTAAGGCAAAAAAAAGGAAAAATCACTTCAATCTGGTTACTAGTGGATCCAATAACTCATCTGAGTTTTGGCACATTGTCTGCTCTAAGAATTGAACCGTACTTTGCTCGTTAAAATAAGTGATTCTGTCTTTGTTTATTATATGAGGAAAAGAAGGATGGATGGACCACATTTGACCAGAAATGATAAGCAATCACATCCTGGAAAAACAGAGCACTTCATTTTCAGCTCTATGTCAAAATGAAGCAATCAATTCTTAATTCACTGGAAACCCAATTGCCTATATCTATCACCACGATAGATTAGGTAAGCCAATTCCCGAAGGAGATTAGCAATGCAATCAGCTAGGAGAAGACGAACTTCTGATGATGCTCACATTTCCTCAGGAGACAGGTTTCGTCAACAGAAAAATACCGGACCAACAAAACGAAAATTTCAAAATTCAGAGGAGAGAATTTCTATTTATTTTAAAAGCCAAAAGCTTTTACCTTCAGAGTCATCAATAAGACACGAATCCCCATAACAGAGCAAAGAATATGTCAGTCTCACTCATCTAAACGAGGGAAGACACCAACGTAGCTCACCGCCCATAAATCCCCCACAAATCTAACTTCAGAAGCAACGATTCAAGTCTTGTATGATGATCCATCACCCAAAATTTTCTTCCAAAAATCACTCAGCTTCAACGAACAGAGAACAAACGAAGAAAACAGATAGCGGAAGGGGAAAAACTGGGAAATGAACATTTCTACTTCTGAGATCAAGAATGGGTTTGGGGGTGGGTTTCCAAACTCAAACAAGCAGTTGACAAAACCGACCTTGAGCGAGGAAATTAATGTTTCCAGTGAGCTCCCAGAGAAACTGGCTCTTGGGTCTTCTTTCTCAGGAAGAGAAAGGAGAGAGCAGAGCTCCCACTGCAGAGAAACAAGATTCTATTATAAAATAAGAAGTCCCCCGAATTGCCCTGGAATTTCAACGAATCTACGTGACTGCCACCGATGCCACCGAGAAATGAGAAGCAGGAAATGACAAATCGGCCCCGAGTCGGTCAAATTAAGTTTGGAATTCCGCATTTACGAAATCCGGCATCCAAACAATTTCGACCCGACTGTCCCACGAGATGATACTCGTGGCCTTAAGATTACTCGGGGCCGGCGATGTCAATTTAGATTTGGAATTCGCCGGATCCAAATCGAAACATTTTTAACCATCATTAACGAATAATCCAATTCCCACCGAACCGAACGAAACACACGAACGCGTTAGATTCTAGAGAGATGACCCCGAAACTTAGAGACATGAATTTGAACTCAAAACATTTAGGGTTAAATCATGCTTTCTCTCTCTCTCTCTCTCTCTCTCGATGTTCTTCCTATCCTTTTCGTACCTTCTCTTCCCTTATGTTGATGTATCAAATTATTCCAGTTTCCTTGGCAAAAGTCGGTGCGCATCATTATGAAGTGGGTACTCAGCCCACTTTGCCACAAGAGGGCAACATCAAAAGACAGATCAATTTGGACATTAAGAACCTTCGTCCTAAGCTTCCTCGCGCTTGCCACCAAAATCACACCGAATCATCGCCTCGCTCGATCACCAACGCGTCACTTGATCTCGATGACGAGCCATACCAAATGATTCGATTCGAATCACTTGAGGTCGAGCACCTCGAGGGAAAATCGCCCTGTTAGTCCTAAACATATTGTGACGACATCAATTCAGTTGCATACTTTTCAATTCTGCTAATCGAGTCCTAAATCTCTGTGTGAAATTCTAATGTGATTATTCCTATCAATTTTCACCTAAAATCGCTGACGTGACGTTCCAGTCATTGCCAACCGTCCTACGTGTCATTGAAATATCGCGATTTCCGACGAAAATTGACCAGCATGACTGTATTAAAACTTGGCACAAATATTCAGGACGGAATTGGAACGTTTATGAGTGAATTGGAATCCGCATGACTAATTAGATAACTTTTTCCATAGGTTAGTGAACAAGTTATTAACATGTATTGTAATTTGTTAGTCGTTAAAATATTTTGGTCTTTTTTTTCCAGGTCTTCCCTTTTTTTTTTTTTTGGGGGGGGGGGGGGGGGGGGGGGCATAGCACCTCTTCGAGATTCCATAATTAATCTATGGCCATGATTTGTACGAAGTGACCACAAGCGGTCAAGAAGTTTGACTTATTAGTACTTCTTTTTCATTCTAGAAGACCAATCATCAAATTAGTAATAGTGTAAGCGATAGGTGATTCAAATGAATTGTATGACACATAGCATAAGCAAAGCTCTTAGAATCACATGCAAAAAAAAAAAAAAAAAAAAAATTGAAAATCACAAGTACTAATCGGTAGCAAAGGCTGATTGGGATTGGGGGACCCGCTATTGGAAAAATGCAATCCTACTCCATCGTTCACGTACCAAGGTCACTGTAGTCTTTAAAGCAACGTATTTTTCTTGCCCATATTGGATTCCTACCATAAAAACCAACCAACCTTCTTGTTGACCCTTCACATACCATGTACGGCACGTTCGATGCGTAAAGAGATCACCGCGTGAAAGGGAGATCGATAAGAGCTGACAGTTGCAGTCGCCCTGAAAACGTCCGAGAAACTATGCATGAGCACGTAATTACATGCGGTCGACCAAAAGGGACGTGATTGATATGACTCCAAGCGTTCATCGATGAAACGTGCCGGTCATGTTCGAGTGAATTTAAAGGGCCGTTTCATACGTGAGGTGAGTTCCACCGCCGTAATCGACTCAACCAGGCGACGAAACGCGAATGAACTCAAGCACCAGGCTCCCAAGGATGGATTAAGAATAATTTTATACAACCCATTAGTCGGTGCTGTTGTTCTACCATAACCACAACGAGATTTGTATTAATAGTTATTTCGGGTTACTCCTACGGAAAAAACCTAAACTTTGTTTCTCAGGACGCGAATACTTCAAGTCTCTTCCGTCTCGCCAATAACTTTGAACTTTGTACCCTGCCCACAACGGTCGTTTAAAATCGTACATGGCATCGATGACGAGTGATGCCATGTTGGATTTGGGACGGTTATTGCGAGGGAACCGTGACAAAATATACTTTTGGGTCATTAATACGAAATTAAAGGTATCGAGAAAAAAAAGTGGTATTGGCGTTTCATTGGAAAAAAAAAAATCGAATTTCTAGGGGATATTCACTACTTTTTAGAACAATTTGTGCAAGTAGCGGCATTTCCGGTGAGCCAATTGAGACGTAACGGGGAGTTACGACCACGAATTTCTTCGCCGACCTATACACCTCAGCAGGGCCTAGATGTTTCGAACCAGTTCTGGCACAATGTCCCAAGCTTGTGAGTGATGAAATGAATGTAGCTTTATCCACTAAAGTCACCCTCGAAGAAGTCCAGGATGCCGTCTTCAAGATGGGCGCAGAAAAAGCTCCAGGACCTGATGGTCTTAATGGACTATTCTACCAACAGAATTGGGAGCACATCAAGACGGGGATTTTTAAGGAAAGTCAAGAGTTTTTTTTTTACAAGTCAGGAGCATGAATCCAAAGTTGAACAAAACCCTACTAACTCTCATTTCGAAAGTGAAAAATCCTGAGAGGTTAGACCAGTTTAGACCAATCAGCCTATGCAACTTTGCGTACAAAATCATCTCAAAGATCATTGCAAATAGGTTGAAGAACTGGCTACCCTGCTTAATTGCGGAAGAACAAAGTGCTTTCGTCGAAGGAAGATAAATTCAAGATAATATCTTGGTAGTGCAGGAGTGAGAATTCGAAAGAGAAAGAAGAGGTTTCGAGCGATTTTGAATCTCGACATGAAGAAAGCTTATGATCAAGTTGAATGGGACTTCCTAGAGGCTTGTGACACGGTCCGGGAGAAAGAGGATCGTCCAGGAGGGTTTTGACACGAAGATAGTGGCACGTTCGAGGAAGAAATCCCTAGCAAGTTCTCAAGAGATCTAGATTCTTCCAAGGGCGGGCGATATGGGAAATTCTCGTGTCTGTATTTATTGTGGGTAGTTAGGAAGTTGGTAGATACAATCTCCACCGTTAGATCGAGGAGGGATCTACGGTCTGTAATCCACGAGTCTTTGTATATAAGGGGACCTCCACCCCCTCAATGTATCATCTCATTCTCACGAGTTATACAATCCAGAGCTTCTCTCTCTAGTTTCTCTCTCTAGAGTGTAGTGAGTTTGAGTGGGAAGGTTGAATTAGGAAGCGGAGTTTCTAAGAGCCGCGCGAGTCTGATCGAGGATCGAGTCTTGAATCGATCGGCCCGTGACAAGTGGTATCAGAGCCAATCTCAACCAGCATAGCCAGTTGATTCATCCGACGAGACGCGATGGATCCTAATGCTGCTCGTATCCAAGGCGAGGAGGTCGTGGACGAGACCAGGGGAAAGAATGCCGACGTCGTGGAAAAGACGAAGAAAGGCCGTCCCAGTTCCAAGGAGTTGATGGGCAACTTGGAGTCTCGCATCGCACGAATGGAGGTGGCGCTTGCGGAAGTCCAAGGCGCGGTTGGGGACATGGTCAATAACTCTGACGAAGACGAGCCAGACAAGGTGGTGCTCACGGCTGAAGTCCAGGAGCTAAAGTCTGGCATGGGAGAGCTTCGTGGAGAGATGATGGGGACCCTGACATGCACTTCTGACGAACTGCGACAACAAGTTACCGACTTGAGGACCCTGGTGGAAGCTATGCGTGGCAAGTTGGATGCGGTCAAGGTGAGACTTGATCGTGCTGAAGCGGCTGCACCCGTGAATGGAGTGATCACAGTGCAACCAGCTCCTCGAGTTGAAGCCCCGAAGCCTAAGGAGTTCAAAGGCACAAGGGTGGCTAAAGATGTTGACAATTTCCTGTGGTACTTAAATCAGTACTTCAGGGCTATGGCCATCACTGATGAAGCATTGAAGGTAAGTACCGCTGCTATGTACCTTACTGAGAATGCAATGGTCTGGTGGCGACGCAGATGCGATGAACGGGTTGGTGACCCCATCACTACTTGGGAAGTGTTCGAGGCTGAGTTTCGACGCCAGTTCTACCCGGCCTATGCAGAAGAGGAAGCAAGGGACGAACTACGCCGACTCGAACAGAAAGGAGGTGTCCGAGACTATGTGAGACGATTCTCGGAGCTGCTACTCCAAATTCCAACGATGAATGATCGTGAAGCTTACCATCAGTTTGTTGGTGGTCTCAAACCATGGGTCAAGAATGAGATCAGGCGGTCTCATGCGGAGGATCTAGCCTCGGCCATGGCTGTGGCCGAAACCATGGTGGAATTCAAGTCAACGGCGATGTCTACAACCAAACCAGACGTTCGTCCAAAGGACAAGGGCATAGGTGGGGGAGATCGAGTCAAACCTCACTATGCCAGCTCTTCAAACAAGGTGTCTTCAGCTCCTCCTAAGGCGAAGGGCGAGTCGAAGGCCGAGTCAAGCGGGAAAGATCGCGGAAAGAAGCGATTCCATGTCAAGTGTTTCATTTGCGACGGCCCACATTTTGCTCGCGATTGTGCATCAAAAGGGCAAATTGCTGCTGCTGTCAAAGAATTAGAAGAAACCAAGAAACGGGAAGAGAAAGAGGAGGCACGGCTTGGAGCATTGCGCGTCCTCAACTCGATCAAGTCAAAGAAGGCTGATAAGTCTAAAGGCTTGATGTTCACCGACGTGAAGATCGGCGACAGGGTGATTAAAGCGCTGGTAGACACTGGAGCGTCTCACCTCTTCATGTCCGAAGAAACTATGAAGAAACTCAACCTCCAAGTCGAGAAGGGAGGTGGTTTCCTAAAGACGGTGAATTCCAAAGAAGTTCCCACGACTGGCATAGCAAAAGAAGTGGAGATCCATATCGGACCATGGACAAGCAAGGAAGACATCGAGGTAATCCCTATGGATGACTATGATATGGTAATTGGTTTACAATTTCTGGATAGAATCAGTGCCTTGGTCATTCCATTTGCGGATTGTATTTGTATTCTGGATAATCGGAATCAATGTGTGGTTCCCATTACGCGTGGGTCGAGGAATAAGGTGATCTCGGCCATGCAACTATCAAAAGGGATTAAGAAGGGAGAAGAGACTTTCCTGGCCGTCCTGAAAGCAGAAGGCCCCCGAGTTGATGGAGAGGATGTCCCGATGGAGGTGACTCATGTCCTCGAGTCATTCAAAGATGTGATGCCTCCTGAGCTGCCAAAAGTATTGCCTCCTCGAAGAGAGGTGGACCACAAGATTGAGCTTGTGTCTGAAGCACGACCACCCGCCATGGCTCCGTATCGCATGGCGCCCCCAGAACTGGAAGAACTAAGGAAACAATTGAAGAATCTGCTCGATACTGGTTACATCCGCCAATCCAAGGCTCCGTTTGGTGCCCCGGTGTTGTTCCAAAAGAAGCAAGACGGTTCGTTGCGAATGTGTATCGACTACCGGGCGCTAAACAAACTAACCGTGAAGAACAAATACCCGATCCCTCTGATTGCGGATCTCTTCGACCAACTTGGTGGTGCTCGCTGGTTCACCAAGCTGGATCTTCGATCGGGTTATTATCAAGTAAGGATAGCGGAAGGGGACGAGCCAAAGACAGCTTGTGTCACGAGATATGGCTCATATGAATTCCTGGTCATGCCTTTTGGCCTGACAAATGCCCCTGCAACGTTCTGTACGCTGATGAATAAGGTACTCCACCCGTTCCTGGATCAATTTGTTGTGGTGTACCTAGACGATATTGTTATATACAGCCGGACGTTGGAGGAACACATCGAGCACATCAAGAAGGTCTTCCAGGCGTTGCGAGAGAATGAACTTTACGTCAAGCGCGAGAAGTGTGCTTTCGCTCAACCGATGGTACCTTTCCTCGGGCACATTGTGGGGGAAGGACAAGTGCAGATGGATTCGGCCAAGATTGAAGCGATCGTAGATTGGGAGCCGCCAAAGAAAGTTCCCGAGCTGCGTTCCTTCCTTGGCTTGACTAACTATTACCGGCGGTTCGTGAAAGGTTACTCAGGCATTACCGCCCCACTCACCGACATGCTAAAGAAAGACAAACCGTGGGAGTGGACGGATCGATGCCAAAGAGCGTTCGAACAACTGAAGAAGGCCATGACGGAAGAACCCGTGTTGACATTGCCCGATCACTCGAAACCATACGAGGTAGAGACTGATGCCTCCGATTTCGCGATTGGTGGTGTCTTGATGCAGGATGGTCATCCCGTGGCTTATGAGTCGCGGAAGCTCAACGAGACCGAGCGAAGATATACCGTCCAGGAGAAGGAGATGACGGCCGTAGTACACTGTCTGCGTACTTGGCGCCACTATTTGCTGGGAACACGATTCGTGGTGCGGACAGACAATGTAGCCACGAGCTATTTCCAGACCCAGAAGAAGTTGAGCCCGAAGCAAGCCCGGTGGCAAGACTTCTTGGCAGAGTTCGACTACGTGCTGGAATACAAGCCGGGGAAGTCCAATTCCGTGGCGGATGCGCTAAGTCGAAAGGCGGAGTTGGTCGCCATGAGTCGACCAGAATGCCCACTGGTTGACAGGATTAAAGAAGGATTGGTGCATGATCCTACGGCCAAAGCTCTTCTTGAGTACGCGAAGGAGGGCAAGACTCGAAGATTCTGGCACGAAGATGGCCTGCTATACACAAAAGGGCGTCGACTCTATGTCCCACTCCATGGGAAGTTGAGAAAAGAAGTCGTGCGGGAGTGCCATGACTCGAAATGGGCCGGCCATCCAGGTATGCATCGTACCCTTGCTCTAATCGAGGAACATTACTTCTGGCCGCACATGCGCGACGATGTGGAAGCGTATGTTCGGACGTGTCTAGTGTGCCAACAAGACAAGCTGGAACAGAAATCACCAGCTGGTCTTCTGGAACCACTGCCGGTTCCGGAACATCCGTGGGAGAGCGTCTCCATGGATTTTATTGTGGGATTACCAAAGTCCGAAGGCTGTCGGACATTGATGGTCGTGGTGGATAGGTTTTCCAAGTATGCGACGTTCGTGCCTGCAACGGATGACTGCCCAGCCGAAGAAGCGGCCAAGCTGTTCATAAAGCACATCGTCAAGCTTTGGGGAGTTCCACGCACCATTGTAAGCGACCGAGACCCTCGGTTCACTGGGAGGTTTTGGACCGAGCTGTTTAAACTACTGGGAACGGACTTGAACTTCTCTACGAGTCTACATCCGCAGACCGATGGTCAAACGGAGCGGGTGAACAACTTGCTGGAAGGATACTTGCGACACTACGTAAGTGCAACTCAAAAGGATTGGGTAAAGTTGATCGACGTAGCCCAGTTCTCCTTCAACCTACAGCGTAGTGAATCGACCGGGAAGAGTCCGTTCGAGCTGGTCATGGGGCAACAACCGCTCACACCGAGCGCAATTGCCACGAGTCATAAGGGAAGCAGCCCCGCCGCACACAAATGTGCCATGGAGTGGCACGAGCAAGCTGATCTCGCTCGTACTTGTCTACACAAGGCATCGAAGAGGATGAAGAAGTGGGCAGATCAGAAAAGGCGGCACGTGGAATATGAAGTCGGAGATATGGTGCTATGCAAATTACCATTGCGGTATAAAGATGTTCACAAGGCGTTACTCCGACGATACGAGGGGCCCTTCAAAGTTGTCCAACGGGTGGGCAAGGCTGCATACAAGTTGGGACTCCCGGCCAAGTTGAAGATTCATCCGGTGTTCCATGTGAGTATGCTTAAACCTTTCCATACAGATGAGGAGGATCCGGATCGGAATAAATCACAACGAGCACCGCTTGGGGCAAAGATATCCTATGATCGAGACGTCGAGTGCATCTTGGCTGATCGAGTGGTTAGGAAGCGGTACTGCGCGCCGAAGAAAGAATATTTGATCCGATGGAAGGGTCTACCTGAGAGTGAAGCAACATGGGAACTTGCCGAATCGTTGTGGCAGTTCCAAAGGCAGGTCGAGGCGTACCTGGCTGAGAGCGCGACGAGGGCGTCGCCAGATTAAGTGGGGGAGAATGACACGGTCCGGGAGAAAGAGGATCGTCCAGGAGGGTTTTGACACGAAGATAGTGGCACGTTCGAGGAAGAAATCCCTAGCAAGTTCTCAAGAGATCTAGATTCTTCCAAGGGCGGGCGATATGGGAAATTCTCGTGTCTGTATTTATTGTGGGTAGTTAGGAAGTTGGTAGATACAATCTCCACCGTTAGATCGAGGAGGGATCTACGGTCTGTAATCCACGAGTCTTTGTATATAAGGGGACCTCCACCCCCTCAATGTATCATCTCATTCTCACGAGTTATACAATCCAGAGCTTCTCTCTCTAGTTTCTCTCTCTAGAGTGTAGTGAGTTTGAGTGGGAAGGCTGAATTAGGAAGCGGAGTTTCTAAGAGCCGCGCGAGTCTGATCGAGGATCGAGTCTTGAATCGATCGGCCCGTGACACTTGCTTGGTCAAAATAGGATTCTGCGGTGTATGGGTGGATAGAGTTATGAAATGCCTCACCTCGGCCACATTGAGTGTGAAATTTAATGGCGAACCTCTGCCTTACTTCCAACCGTCAAGAGGGTTAAGACAAGATCTCCCCATATCTATTCATCCTAATGGCTAATACTCTGTCTATGTTGATGAAGAAGGTAGTCAGTCAGGGGACCATAAAGGGCATCCAACTGAATGGTTCATGCCCTCCTCTATCACACCTTCTATTTGCAGACGACTCAATTTTCTTTTTGGAAGGGAAGTTAGTAGAATGTTAGAACTTGGCGATGATCCTAAATCAGTACCGTTATGCCTCTGGTCAAGAGATTAACCTAAACAAATCCGGACTCTTCATGGGTCCAAACTGCCCAATGCAACTCCAAGAAAGCCTAGCTAATGCTCTGAGAGTTCCAGTTATGAGGAAAGCAGGAAAGTATTTGGGCATCCCCTCTGACTGGAGTGAAACCAAAAAACAGATGTTCTCATGGATCAATGCGCGAGTAGATATGAAACTGAAAGGTTGGAAGGAAAACTTATTCTCCAAGGTTGGAAAAGAGACCCTCATCAAAGCTGTTGTCCAGGCTCTTCTCCAGTATGCTATGTATATTTTTAAAATCCCTAAGTCGATTTGTACTTCGATTGAAAGGAAAATAGCCCACTTTTGGTGGAAAAATAGTGAGCAGAAAACGGGTATTCACTGGCGCAAATGGGAGCTCCTGAAATCAAGGAAGGATAATGGAGGTTTAGGCTTTAGAGATATGGCAAGCTTCAACCATGGCTTATTGGGAAAACAAGCTTGGAGATTAGCTCAGAACCAAAACTCCCTGTGGAGCAGAGTAATGAAATGTATGTATTTCCCAAACTGTAACTTTTTACAGGCTAAAAGAGCCGTGAGACCAACTTGGGGTTGGATCAGCATCCTCTGTGGCAGGGACACTATTGCAGATTCGGTGCACTGGTCTATTGGAACGGGGGAGGGTGTACTTATCAAGGAAGATCGCTGGCTTAGGAGGGGTATTATTGGGGGTCCGGCAAACATATCGGACCCCTTATATGTCTCAGAGTTGATAATACAGGAGGAAGCTATTTGGGATGTCGAAAAAGTTAAGCTCCTTTTTTTTATGAAGAAACGGCTTCAGAGATCCTAGCCATCCCTTTAAGCCCAATACTCTATGAAGACAAGCTGAAGTGGATTGAGACTGAGAAAGGGGACTACACTGTGAAGAGTGCCTACAACTCCATGCGGGAAAAAGAAACGAAACAGATCCCGGATATGGCTTCTACTTCGGTCCAACCATCAAGAAAACTCTGGAATGGAATCTGGAAAGCCAAGATCCCTCCTAAAGTCAGGTTCTTTCTATGGAATACGGCACAGAATGCTTTATCTACAAAGAGTAACTTGTTTCAACGAAACATAACCCAAGACCCGAAATGCCCTATTTGCAACCAACAAGCAGAAACAGTTGAACACCTATTTCTTTTCTGTCCGTGGACAAAACCGATCTGGAGAAAGCTGAATATGAGCCATCGAATTCCGCTGATTAATCGCATGGATGTCTGGTTACAGTCAATTATCTGCGACCCAAGCTGTGCTTCCATCTTCGAGCTGGTTGTAGTCACACTCTGGGGAATCTGGAAATCAAGGAACAATTGGGTGTTTAGGAGGTCGAAACCGAATGAGGAATCTTTAATCGACGAAGCAGAATCGACTCTTACGACCTATAGAAGATGGAACGGGAAAGCCAAGAACCCTGTGATAACAGACGCAAACTCACCTACTGTGTGGATGCCTCCGAGACCCCCAGATCTGAAGCTAAATGTTGACGCCTCCGTCGGTGGTGCGGGAGATCGAGAAGGCGCGATCGCGAGTGTTCTTCGTGACTCAAGCGACGCCCTGGTGGATGGATTCGTGGAAAGCATCTTGTCGTGCGCCCCTTTGATAGCCGAAGCTCAAGCCCTAGTCGCTGGGTTGAAGCTTCTGGAAAAGAGGAGAGAGATAAAATGAGAACTGATCTCTGCTCGTGTGGAATCATACTCCCATTCTTTAGTTCATGCGGTCAACGGAGATGTGAATGCCAGCTGGGAAGCATTCTCTTTAATCATTCAAGCCCGTCAAAGTCTTGCCTGTCTCCCAAAGGTTTTTGTCTCCTATTGTATGAGAAGTGTGAACCAAGTGGCCGACCGAGTGGCAAAACTACATCGCTCTAAGCAGCTTCCGGCCCAATGGGCCTCCAACCCACCGATCCCAGTGTGGAATTTACTGTGTGCTGATGCTCCTTCGACGGGCTTATCTGTTCGAACCTTTAATTATGAGTAATAAAAGTTTGCTTGTTCCGACCCAAAAAAAAAAAAGAAGAAGCCTGGAACGGGTGGATGGGCACTGCGGAAATTTTCTCGAGATGAAAGGGCATAATCGAGAAAACAAGTGAGACATAAAATGATAAAACTCTTCTCCGCCTTGGCCCTACACGGCTAAGTGGGGACAGCAAGAATTAATTTTTTTTTTTTTTGGGGTCGAAGGACAAGCAAGAACCTTACAATTAATGAAGCAGCACATTAGGAATATTTTTATGATAGTACTAGAAATTAACAATATTAAGGCGCTGATTTAAAAGAAAAAATTCCTAAGAATCGTCACTTGTTTCTCTTAAGTTTTTTTTTTTTGTCGGAACTTGTATCTCTTAAGTTGATTAATCAATTTTTAGCAAAAATGACCGAAGCTTAAGTAATATAATAATTTTTTACGCATATCGAAAACAACTCGCTTGTTTTATATCCATGTGCACCAAGTGTGACGTTGCTTATGATACCAAGTTTAAATTTCAATTTTGATGTATCTAACCATTCTGATCGTCAAAGAAATAACCCACGCGATTACATCTTTTGTGATGAGACTGGGAAAGCGCCCCAGCACGAGGCTTCGTGCTTTCGTATGATCATCGGACATGTGACCTTGCTTACTTATCTGAAAGTGATTTTACGATAAACTAGTATCTCTATTGTATACATTCTCTCCCGATCCAGAGCTATATTTAGAGTTGGATGCTCTTCTATCTCGATTTACAGATATATCTAAAATTTAAAATGTATTTTCTATGTTCTTTTAATTTATTGGTGTTGATGTGCTCTCTGTACGATGATGGTGCTGGGCGAATCTAGGCACGCACCGCTTTTTTGTCAAAATCTTAGTTACGAAAGAGAAATTTCTCGATGTGTGCTCATCATTGACGCTGATGCAAGATTCTGTGATTAGCAGCCGTCTGAGCTTTGATGCTACGACAAAACCGTCTTTTTTGGAATGGGTCAGTCTCTGCAAGAAATATCAAGTTGATTCACTTTTCAAATTTACTTATTTTATTTTCTTTGTGGGATTCGCATCTTTCCTTAAAGTTATGTATTCATTTTTCTTATGAAATGAAGATGTCCGTTTCGGGAGGAAAAAAAACGGGGACCTTCATAATCTCCTGGGCAGCTCTGTGCCTTTCTCATCCTATCCTTTTTAAAAATATATATAGAGTTTGAGCTCAAAAAATAAACTTTCCTAATTCAAATTGGTTTTATAGTTTGGTAGTTTCCTTAAAAAGAGGTCTTCTATTTTGGATTTGCTCATCTATATATAATAAGTGGCTTTATGGTATTGCTTAATCTATGTGAAATTCTTTATTACTCTCCTGTGGACACAGATCATGCCGATCGATTTGGCATCCGACTTATTATGTCTATTTTTCTGTTCGATCGCTTACTTCCGCCGCATCCATGTCTCATCTTTCAAAACCTCTTTTTCATCTTCTTGGTCTATCCACCTCTCCCCCAATAGTGGAATTCTTTATTAGTCTCCCGTGGACCCGGGTCATACCGACCGATTTGGCATCCAACTTATTATGTCTATTTTTTTTGTTCGATCGCTTACTTCCTCGACATCCATGTCTCATCTTGCAAAGCCTCTTTTCCATCTTCTTTGTCTCCCCACAACACAAACCCCCCCCCCCCCCCCCCAACTCAACAGCCACACACATATGGACGATGACGTAATCACCTCTGATTAACACCCCCCCCCAAAAAAAAATAAAAATAAAAATAATAACAATAAATTAAAAATAATTTTTGGTGAGGGATGATGGTTCGCGGCTCGTTCGATGAACCGTCCAGGTCACATCGGAAGAGAGTGGGATTTCGTTTTCGCACGTGCCGGTCGCTTTCTTGGTTCGATGAATCGTGGGACTGTTATGTAATAATTAGCGGGCCAATCTCGGAGTAATGTATGGGCTTAAGGCAATTTAAATAAGATTAGCGCGTGCCCAGTTGATTGGTGCTTTGCAAGCGACGTTCACTAATTCTGTTAGTGAACTCGATTGCTGTTTATGGATTCTTTTGAGTCGACATCTACGATCCATCCTCGGTATAGACGAATATTATCTTCGAAATAACGACATTGTAACTGCGACATTTTACGGTATATTACACAGCCAGAGTGCTTCCCGACCCAAAAAAAAAAAGCCAAAGTGTTTCCCAGTTACCCTCGAAATAAAAAAAGAATCGGCTGGGCACATTTTCGTTCGGAGTTTAGTTGCGTATAGAATTCCAATGTACCGACGTGGCGGTCTAGTCATCGCCAGTTCAACAATTTTGACAAATATTGCCCGAAATGAATATATCGAAACTTCGCGCAAAGTCTTCAGAGTGAATTGGCAAAATCAAAAAAGTGTAGGGTTGATTTTTTTTTTTTTGGTCGACAGAAAGATTTCATTTATTAATCAGGATAATAGTCGAGAGAATTACATAGAATAGCAAGCTTCCAAATAACTATAGAAAAAAAAGTTCCACAAAGCGAATGACAGAATATATTATGCAGTTAGAAACATATTCTCATCTTTCAATAATAGATCAGCCATCATAAAATTTCGATGGTCGATCATCAAAATCGGTAATGAGCACACACCAAGAACTCTCATTCCACCAATTGCAACTACTTGCGGTGCCCGTATAAATTCGACGTCCCATCACCATCGCCGAGCAGTAACACCAATATCAATGTGTTGAAAGAACGTAGTCAGATACCTATAAGAAACTCTCAGATCTATATCTAGATCTAGATTGATAGAGTAAAATCCTTCGATCTAGACCTAAATCTAAACCAAGAGTGGAGAGAGATCTAATCTCGAAGAGTTTGTGGAGCCATGTCACGAACATCTTCATTGACTGGTCTCTACATCTATTGAAGATTAGTTGCAGAAAATTATTTTTTATTCGTTTTTGGTAACCGAGATGTCCGGGCCAGCTTGCGCGCACCTCGACTATTCATCGGATGAGACTAGCACAACAACTCACCGCTATGGCCCCTCACTTAAATCACATATGCTCAGTTGGGGAATTGAACCTAGGACCAATGCGCCTAACCACACAGTCTCAAGTGCGCCCTAACCAACTGAGCTACCCATGAGTGGGTAGTTGCAGAGAATTATTCGTACTTATAAACTTCCAAAACATCATGGGAGATAAAAGGGAAAGATAATCCTAGCAAAGAAAATCAATGGCGAGTCGAAGGCTTCGACTTGATGGTCTTCTTCCGAAGGCTAATGATTAGAGGAACATGAATCAGAATTAACTTCCAAGCCAAAACCCAACCAAGAAGCATGTAGAGAATACGAAGGTGATAGCAAGAAACAGACAGAAAAGAAACATATTGAGGAGGAGGAGGAGGAGGAGGAGGAGGAGGAGGGGAGAGACAGAGAGAGAGAGAGAGAAAGAAGTCCCTCTCTCTAGGAGTAAGCAAGTCGGACTGACCAAATCGGGAACTGTCTGGACCAGATCGGACCGGTGGACTGGTTCCCGATAAGGAGGAGGAGGAGGAGGAGGAGGAGGGAGAGAGAGAGAGAAGTCCCTCTCTCTAGGGTTGAGCAAGTCGGACGGATCAAATCAGGAACTGCCTGGACTGGATCGGACCAATGGACAGGTTCCCGATTCCAGAGGGGGGCGGTCCGGTTCCCGATCCTTAAAATTGGAATTAGTGTTCGGGCAGTTCGGTTCCCATTTCCAAAGGGTACAGAATCGGACTGGACCGCTGGATCGGACCGAAAGATTTTAAGTCACAACCCTATTTTTTCACTCTTCAACTCCACATCCCAAATTGTTATATGCTATGCTATCATCCCACAGAGAGAGAGAGAGAGAGAGAGAGAGAGAGAGAGAGAGAGAGAGAGAGAGAGAGAGAGAGAGAGAGAGAGAGAGAGAGAGAGAGAGAGAGAGAGAGAGAGAGAGAGAGATGTTGGTGATATTGCAGTCCAAGGTTCTGCTTTCGAACTGATTTTTCGGCAACATTCAATTATCTTTCCTTCTTCATTGCGGGAAGTCGATCCTTTTCATGGGTTTTATGTAGTAGACTTCGAATTTGTGCGACTCTGCACATGTTTTTCTTTGCTCATTTTGTTTTGATTCCGTCGTCCGTGGTAATTTGTTCGTAGAAGTTCTTGTTACAAAATTGAATCATAGAATTTCCTTGTTCGCATGATGATTTGATTTCTTCGATTCTTGTGCCATGTGATTTGTCGCGATTCATCTCGCTATCTTATTTTTCTCCGAGTTCTTTAACTTTGCCATCGTGACTCGATTTGTTTTAGATTGCTTGGAGAAGGACATCGGTCCCATTGGACCGCCCGAGAATTGGATCGAACCGGTTCCCAAGACCGTCGGTTTAGTCCACGATTTCGAAAATTGAGAACCGGGAACACCAATCCGATTCTCGATTCTCAAGGAGAACCGGATCGGATCGGAAATCAATCACCCCTATCTCTCTTCCTCAGAATATGGGGGGGGTGGAAACCTTAAAGGGAGAGGGGGAGAAGGAAATTCCAGAGGGAGAAAGAGTCTTCTCCTAATTACAGGAAATGATTTTTGTCACTGATGCACCTAGGATCAGCAGACAGAATCAGTCAACGACATCGGATTGGGCTCAAATTCGGTCGGTTGAAGCGAAACGGCCGTCTGATTAATACTCGGTGCCGTTGGCATTGGATTTTGGCAATTCGGGGTCGTTTAGATGGATTTCCGGGCATTTTTCTATTTTTAGGCAATTTTATAATTTAATGGTATTTTTGTAATTTTTGCGTTATCTTTTGTCATTAGGGTTGACACCTATATAAGGTCGTCTTTAGGGTTTTGATGACAGATTATTGAATATTGAGAATATCACGATTTGATATCGTTTTTTAGTGAACAGTGATTGTTCCTCGTTTATCGTTTCGATTCTTCCGTTTAGCCTTGCTTTCTATTGCGCTTCGGCATCATTTGGTATCAGAGCACAGGTTGCTTGAAATCAATGGCTGAACGAAATTGAGGTGGTCGAAGACAGCGTGCTCGTGGAGGCCGGGAGCGTGGAGTCGTTCCTGATGCAGATGAACAGCCGCGTCTTAGAGACCCGTGAGATATAGAAAATGAAGAGCTACGGAGACGAAAGCAGGATTTGAAAAGACAACTTGTGCGGGCGCTGAGAAGGCAAATCCAGCGATTGGAGCGACGACTTGCGCGAACAGGGTTGGACTTTCAATCCGAAAAATATCCGATCGTTGATGAATATCCGATCGTCGATGAAAATCCGATCGTTGATCAATATCCGATTGTGGATCAATATCCGATTGTCGATGAAAATCCGATCGTCGATGAAAATCCGATCTTTGATCAAGATTTGATTTTTGATAAATATTCAATTTGTTACGAAAATCCAATTTTTGATACTGATCCGGTCTATGAAAATCCAATCTACGATGAATCTGACGGAGGACAAGAGGATGCAGATCCAAGCGCGATGGTAGAAATCTTCGCGGATGCAAAGGACGGCGAGGGTGTTCCTAGCGATGTCTCCCAGGCGGAGGCATTGATGCCAGCATACGAGGTGAAGGATTGGGATTTCGCCGCGTTCAAGGAAATGGCCGATTTGGTTCCTGACGATGCGCAGAAGGCCGATGTTTCGGGGATCACTGAGGATCGAGGTAATTCTGTTCTTGAAACTGATGATTTTGGTGACAATGAGTTTGTCGCTATGGATGAGGTCGATCATAATGCGTTATTCACTGGGCGCATTTATGCGCAAGGTGGAAAACTCGTTGACCGAGCCGTAGCGTTTAGAAAGATTTATGAAGATATTATGTTGGTTGTGAATTTGTCTGTGGCCAAGTTTGAGACGAAAATTCTTGGTGTGTTCTGGTCACATGAAGACAAGGTATATTTGTCATCTAGTTCTTTCAAGAGTAGTGCGTCTGATTTGCACAGATCATCTTCTTCAGATGATGCATGCCTCTACGTTGCTGAATCTGAAGATGATGATGATATTGACCCTTCTATAAGATCAATCAGGATGCGTTTGCCATATGTGAAGCGGCGTAAGAAATTGCATGGCTCTGTTGAGACAGAGAAGATTGATCCTGTCGGTATTTTGACTTTGCAATATAACGACGGTGAAGTTTTCCAGTGGAGTAAGGTGAGGGATCAAACACTGAGCTGGATAAAAAGTCACATAGAAATGATGGTGGCCACCAGTGGATGTAAAAAAACTGTTGTAATCCCTCATTCAATGGGTGTTTTGTACTTTCTGCACTTCATGAAATGGGTTGAGGCGCCAGCTCCAATGGGTGGAGGCGATGGACTTGATTGGTGTTCTAAGCATATAAAAGCAATCATGAACATTGGTGGGCCATTTCTGGGAGTTCCAAAGGTTGTTGCTCGGCTTTTCTCCGCTGAAGCAAAGGATATTGCAGTTGCCAGGGCAATTGCACCAGGTGTCCTGAGCAATGATATATTTCGTGTCCAAACTCTACAGCGTGTAATGAAGATGAGCCGCACATGGGACTCCACCATGTCAATGATGCCGAAGGGTGAGGACACAATTTGGGGTGGTCTTGATTGGTCACCTGAGGAAGGATATCTTCCTAGCAAGAGAAGGCAAAGGATGAATGACTCACAGGTTTCCAGTGAAAGTGGCACCAACAGTTTCGCTTGCCTAGAAGATTTCAGGTATAAGTTTCTCAAGTTAGTTGGTGCACCTATAATACACAAGTTTTCAGATTGCTTGCTAGTCAGGTGCCAAGAAGTCGAAGGATTGACTGCATTGACAGATAAATCTCCTCTTACTGTGGCCTATCAAGAGATTCTTAAGGAAGCCGAAGTCCGAGAGAACAAGCAAAACATGAAGTATATGCGCATGAAAAGAGTCTTTCAAAAGATGTTCTTATCAATGACGACGAAGCAGATTCGAGGGCGAATCTTTTTTCTAGCAGGGGAGGATGATGCACCTAGGACCAGCAGAAAGAATCAGTCAACGACATCGGATTGGGCTCAAATTCGGTCGGTTGACGCGAAACGGCCGTCTGATCAATACTCGGTGCCGTTGGCATTGGATTTTGGCAATTCGGGGTTGTTTAGATGGATTTCCGGGCATTTTTCTATTTTTAGGCAATTTTATAATTTAATGGTATTTTTGTAATTTTTGCGTTATCTTTTGTCATTAGGGTTGACACCTATATAAGGTCGTCTTTAGGGTTTTGATGACAGATTATTGAATATTGAGAATATCACGATTTGATATCGTTTTTGAGTGAACAGTGATTGTTCCTCGTTTATCGTTTCGATTCTTCCGTTTAGCCTTGCTTTCTATTGCGCTTCGGCATAATCAAAACCCTAAAGACGAAGCCTTCGACTCGCCAAAAGATAACACAAAAATTACAAAAATACCATTAAATTATAAAATTGCCTAAAAATAGAAAAATGCCCGGAAATCCATCTAAACGACCCCGAATTGCCAAAATCCAATGCCAACGGCACCGAGTATTGATCAGACGGCCGTTTCGCGTCAACGGACCGAATTTGAGCCCAATCCGATGTCGTTGACTGATTCTGTCTGCTGGTCCTAGGTGCATCATCCTCCCCTGCTAGAAAAAAGATTCGCCCTCGAATCTGCTTCGTCGTCATTGATAAGAACATCTTTTGAAAGACTCTTTTCATGCGCCTATACTTCATGTTTTGCTTGTTCTCTCGGACTTCGTCTTCCTTAAGAATCTCTTGATAGGCCACAGTAAGATGAGATTTATCTGTCAATGCAGTCAATCCTTCGACTTCTTGGCACCTGACTAGCAAGCAATCTGAAAACTAACTAACTTGAGAAACTTATACCTGAAATCTTCTGGACAAGATATAAGATCAATTCCCCAAACTTTCTTTGCCGAATTTCTCTCATCATCAACATCAGCTTTCAACTTATCCAGCGTGTCACTGAATTCAATTTTTGCCCATAACTCAAGCCAATTGGGTCGATCACAGCTGACAGATAAAGAGGAAAGCTTTTGCAATTTGCTTTCATCCATAAGAGAGAATGAGATCCCAGAATTAACTGTGAGAGATTCTAATTGGTTATCGAAAGAAATCATCAAATAGGCAACACATCCAATATTCTCCGAGAAAACTAGTTCCGTCTCATCCCTGTACAAACCAACCTGGCCACAAGTATTAAACGCTGGATGAAGCTCTTCGGCCTCGGACCCATAAATTTCTCCAGATTCATCAGAAACATTCACACTGCTGTCCTTGATTGTCAATACAGTATTCTTAAAGAAATTGGTCAAACACCTGACAAAAGTAACCTGATTGTTGTGCTGATCGGGCGTCAATTCCATCAATTGCTCCGGGTCGATGGTCTCATCGACCTCCTCCGCGCCTCTATCGCCTAACTCGCCGCCCTTCGCCGACACGAAAGCTTCTACCATCGCTCCTGGGTCCGCATCTTCTGGTTTTCTATCGGATTCATCGTAGACTGGAAGTCTATCTTCATCATAGTCTGGATCTTTATCAAAAATTGGATCTTCGTCAAATTCTGGATCTTCGTCAAAGATTGGATTTTTATAACAAGTCGGATCCGCATCCACTTGTTCTTCGTCAGATTCATCGTAGACTGGATTTTCATAGATCGAATCCACGAATGCGGCGAACGAGTAATTTTGATCAAGAATCGGATCTTGCTCAAAAATCGGATCTTTGTCAAAGATTGGATCTTGAAGCTCGGGAATCTCGATCTTCATCCCGAAATTAAGAAAAGTGGACTGACTTCCAAGTCGTACTCCTCGATTCCGTCCCTGGTTCAAATCCTCGAAAGGATTGTCGTCCTCTTCTTCAACATCGGATGAGTCAGCAAATTCCGTTCCTTCTTCGGATTGCGCGTCTAGCCCTGCCTCCGCAAGACGTCGCTGCAAATCCTGCTTTCGTCTTCTCAGCTCTTCAACTTCTATGTCTCGCGGGTCTCTCAGACGCGGCTGTTCATCTGCATCAGGAACGACTCCACGCTCCCGGCCTCCACGAGCATGCTGTCTTCGACCACATCGATTCCATTCAGCCATTGATTTCAAGCAACCTGTGCTCTGATACCAAATGATGCCGAAAGCGCGATAGAAAGCAAGGCTAAACAGAAGAATCGAAACGATAAACGAGGAACAATCACTGTTCACTCAAAACGATATCAAATCGTGATATTCTCAATATTCAATAATATGTCATCAAAACCCTAAAGACGACCTTATATAGGTGTCAACCCTAATGACAAAAGATAACGCAAAAATTACAAAAATACTATTAAATTATAAAATTACCTAAAAATAGAAAAATGCCCGGAAATCCATCTAAACGACCCCGAATTGCCAAAATCCAGTGCCAACGGCACCGAGTATTGATCAGACGGTCGTTTCGCCTCAACCGACCGAATTTGAGCCCAATCCGATGTCGTTGACTGATTCTGTCTGCTGGTCCTAGGTGCATCAGTCACTCTATGGGCTGAATTGACATCCGTGTAACAGGACAATTTGCTCCTCGAGACAGAAAGATTGCAAACATATTGGAATTAAAACCAGAGGTTAACTAGTAATTATTGAAAAAATAGTGTTAAAAATAAGTACTCTCTTTTATAATATTGGAGGAAATTCAAAATTCGAATGACAATAGTAAATATAGGCAAACTGTCTCAAATATCGAATTTGTAAATATATTCAATTGGCAAAGACACAAAAGTTAATTCGACAAAAGCACAAACACTGAATCGGCAAAAGCACCGCACTGAATTGGCAGAAGCACAACACTATGAACAGAATCACAATCAGTATTGAAAGGAAATGGAATTGATACAAATGCCGAGGCCTGTGTTTGACACGGTTTCTTTAAAACAGATCCGTCCCCTCTTGTATGTGCTTTGAGGTTTCGCGAACGTCTATCTCCCATGATACAATGGTTGGCAGCGATAGAGGCAAGCATAGCACTCCAAAGCTTTCGAGAACTTGAACAAAACGTGAACACTATCGAAAACAATGCAAATGCAGAGAATTGAAAAAGAGGGAGAAGATGTTTTCTTTTCATTGTAGTGTCTTCTATTTTTTTGAAAAAGAATGGGAAGTTACCTATCTATAAGGTAAGTGGAGCATTTCAGAAATAAAGGAATAACGGCTGAATAATTCAGCCGTTATAACTTTAATTATGTAACAGCAAAACCATAATGACAGAGCAGTTATGCTTCTGTAATGGCAGCAGAGCCATAACGATAGAACCATAACAGCAGAGCTGTTATGCTTTAATTCTATAACGGCAAAATTTAATGTCATTAACTTGCCGTTGCTTTATTTAATGCAGCAGCTGTTACAAGCGATTTGAGTTGAAAAACTGCCGTTATGCTTCTGTAACGGCAGCAGAGTCATAACGGTATAACCATAACAGCAGAGCCATTACGCTTTAATTCTATAACGGCAAAATTTAATGTCATTAACTTTGGAAAAAATTAAAAGGAAAATTGGGCTTGTCGCGAGGCCCACTCCGGTCCCGCATTTTTGGCTAGCGCCCAAGTTTCAGCTCGTTGGGGTCTGGGATTTGCACCCCTTGCGCGTGCGCGCGAAACATAATATTTGTGCTATGATAGTTACCACTCAAAAGAAGTGTAACCACATATAAAGCACTCCAACTTCCAAGGTCTTCCTCCTTTCTAACGTGGGACTAGTGTTTTGTCACATCCAACTTCCAACTTAAGGGTGTTCTTTGAGAAACAATTTCTCATTCACTCACCCGTTAACATATCTTATATTTTCCAACAAGAATTACTGAACTAATAGGCATATTGTCTTTCTAGAAGACACCTGCAATTTGATGGGAATTTGAGATGATCCCCCACCCCACCCCCCAAAAAAAAAACCCAAGAAGCTGACCATTTTTTTTTCCTCTGTTAATGGCGATTGAAATAATGGAGTTGATGTAATCCAGCAATTGATCGTGCTTAAACATGGGATTGGAATCAGTGAGTCGTACGTTGGCCAAAAGCGCAAAAAAAAAAAAAAAAGAGTTGGGGGAGAAAAGGGGGAATCATGTTCTCCGCTTTGTCTCCTATTTTGAAGATAGTGAACCTAAAGCTTATGGCCCGCAATTATAATATCTTATTCAAAGGTGTCCCTTTTCTAAGTTCTGATTCTCTAAATTGGAACTTTGTGTCTGTCTGTCTACCAATGATCTTCAGTCGGACTCAGATCGGAGTGGCGTAACTCCAACTTCGATTCGACCCTTTTGTATAATCATATTCGACCGAACAAATCGCAACCCGAACGAGTGCATCGTCCGGGGAGAGTTTTTATCTCGTCCGCCGAATAATTCAACTTGTAAAAAGGGTCAGCCGATTACCTTCCTAATTTAAAAAAAAAAAAAAAAATTGCATACGAGGCGCCCCGATATCATCCCTATCGCCGCCCCCGTTCCGTATCCTCGGCTTTTCGAAGGATCTTTACGTCATCGGCCAAGCAGGCCATGCTTATTATTGGCTAACATGGTTTTGCTAGGATAATTGACTAGATCATCCTAACCTTTCAATTTCTTTTCTCTCTCTCTCTCTCTCTCTCTCTCTCTCTCTTTTTTAAACCCAGAGCCTCATCTTTGCCCTTCCAATAACATGAAAGGAGATCAGATCAGATCCCACGCCCCGCAATTTGCAGACCTTGTAATGAATGGGGTCTCTGTCAGCAATCTTTGGAAGTTCCTATCCAGACAAAAAGCTTACAATATGTCCAGTTCAATTCAAGTACAAAACAGTGTCTTTTTTTTTTTTTAATGCGACTGCAAAGGAAGTCATTCAAGTTGGCAATTGTTTCGAATAGATTAAGAATTCGACATTAAAGAAATTCAGGAGTGGGGGGCGAAACTCAAAGGGCATTGGTACCAGCAATTTGGCTGCACCCCTTGATTGTCCGGGGTTACTGAGACAGTGCAATCTTTGGCAGATGAAACCCTAATTCAAAGGTGTTGGCACTGGTCAAGAAGAGAACCCTTTTTGGTGGGATGGGGGATCAAAGCTTTGCAAAAAAAAAAAAAAAAAAAAAAGATACTCCTGTTGACTAATGACCCCGAGGTGGGTCTTTTTTTCCCACTGAGCATGAGGATTCGAGGACTACTTCGATTTTCCTTTCTTTTGTTTTTTTTGCCCTTTTCATAAGGATCTATTTCTTCTTTCCTCGTAAATTTTATCGACAGATTCGTGCGCCGACTCGGCGCGTCGCCATCGAGCGACTAAGCCATCGAGCGACTAAGCCTTTGAGGCGCTCGACGTCATCTAATGTTGAAATTCACCGCATTCATGTATTTAGAGAAGGGTTGATACCATGAAAAAACACCCAGAAACTGGTATATATATATATATATATATATATATATATATATGATAAATTCATTCCAAACTAATTTTTTTGATTACCAAAAACTCGAGATCGATACACTTGTGACAAATTTATCTCTTAGATTATACCATCAAATTGTTGAGTTAGACGACACGTAGTAATTGGCGGCGAATGTACCAATTTGAGGTTATTACCTTTCGTTTGCTATAGTTATATCAGTTTGAATTGATCAGAAAGATGAATTGCGACTACTATTTTTTTTTTGTTTTTTTGTTTTTTTGCCCCCTTAGGGATCCATGTTGAATGTCGATGTCGGGCGTGGCATCGGAGACATTCACGACAGTGGGGTTTTTGCAGTTCTACAAATCCAAGTTCATGTTCTCCTTTGTCATTTAATGATTTTGTGGAGGAAAAGAAAAGAAAAGAAAAGAAAAATTAAGGAGGAATCGAGGGAAGTTGGAAGGAAGGAAGAGACAAAAAGAGGATTTGATGATGAGGCTTGACTTTTTGCGTGCGAATTTCTTTATCTCCACATCCCCCGTCCTCACGCAGACCATGTTTTTGGGCCTTTTTCATGGGCCCCACTTTGGTTTGGTTTTCAGTTCAGCCTTTCAAAAAGCTCTCTCTCTCTCTCTCTCTCTCTCTCTCTCTCTCTCTCTTCGTCTTGCGTGGTTTTGTTTTGTCCTTATCTTTTCCGAACTCTGGGTCCCAAGGATGTTTTGAATCTCAGGGCTCGTGGGGGTCCCTTGTGTCTTAAGCCTAATTACTACGTGGCCTCTTGGAAATAAGTGCATAAATCGCATGCATCCAGTGCATTTCGAGCCCACAGCGTTCATGATTCGACTTCTCTCTCCCGGGTAATCACGAAATCTAGGATCGATGTTATGGCGTGGGGGTTATCGGTTCCCCGGTCGGGTTCCCGATTGGTTCCAAGGAATCAATAAACAACGATAAATTTCTGCACGTGCCCATGACAAAGAGCATATTTTCTTTTTTCAAGATTCATCACTATTTCTTTACTCTGATTTTAGCTTCTTGGTCTTATGTCCCTAAAACCGGAAATCGGAAACCGGAAACCGGACCGGACCCATCTAGAATCGGAACCTGATCAGACCCATCTAGAATCGAGAACTGGACCACCGATCCGATCCGGGCGATTTTTGATTTGCTCACCCCTATTATAGTGCCTGAAAATCCTATATTCAAGTAGAACTGTAGAAGAGACCTTGGGTGCTGATTTATGTTTTGAAACTTAGTCTCAAATGATCACCATCTTGAGTGTTTTTGAAAACCTGGCTCATGGGATGGATGTCCGTCAAAACTAGACCCTTCTCTACTACATGTGTGTGATTCGCGTACAAGAGAATCCATGGGGCGAAATGTAAAGGATATAATCGTGAGGCTGAATATCTAATGGGTCAAAACAGATAGTACCTTCAAGTGAGTGAGTCAATCGAGGAATGTTACACCCACGGTCGGTCGGGCAACGTGACCGACCGATCATCCGAGCTATCTTCACTTTTGAATTTCGGAAAAAAGCCTGACTCGATAATCAAAGCGGACAATGTGTCTCCATGTCTCGCGGAGCAAACACATGCATCTCTCTCTGCCCCTGGAAAAAAAGCCAAAAGAAACCATCTGGAATCGAAGTTTGAAACCGTCAAATTTCCCAAGAGTAGATTCGTTTCTGTTTTTCAGACCGGGGGCCCGGGCTGCTATGAGCCCGGATTAGGGTAAGTCCGACATCAAAAATTGCATTCAAATATTCCTAGTCAACACATCTTGTTCTACTTGGGACATGCTCTGTTTTTTTTTTTTCTTTTTTTCGATTCGATTCGATCCCACGTTGCTTCTTCTCCTCTGCCTTAGAGATTGTGTAGATCGGAGCTCCATTGTCGGCCAAATGCATAAGAGACTTAAAAAGAATAGAGAAGGTCGCCCCGTACCTCTTTTCAGGCACGTTTTCTCGTCTCGAGAGACGCCACGTCATTAGCGCTACGCGGACGATTTCCATCTCGACCGGAGGGATCAGGAATCCACGCTCGAAAATGACACGAGCGGAAAATGTGCGGCGAAGCGCAACGACAATCGAGAAAAGGCGGGCCTTTTTGGCATCCACAGGTCGGCGGCCAGGTTAGGTGCACCAGCTACTGAGAATCACGCTTTCGATGATCATAGTCAAATCGATTCTTAATGTACTTCCCACGTCGGGAAAGTCGTGCAAGAGGTTGAATAACAAAATGTTGATTCCCCCGGCTGCACACTAGTGGCAAACTTTGGGCGAGTCGTGAGTGGCCATCACGGATTTATCGACTAGAGGAAGACTTGGACGACTCCAATTCGAGTCAAGCAGTGGTTGACGTCTTTTGTGCCGAAAAGTTGACTCACGAACTAGACGCAATATCGACTTCGCTTACACGGCAGGCGTTTTTGATCATGGGTATGCCAAACCAAGTGCCTCAAACTTTCCCATCATCTTTCTATGATTGTTCCTATTGTTAATTATAATATCATTAATGATAGAGACAAGCCCTTTTATTTTCTTGAACCTTATGATGGTTTCTCACGTGGAAGGGACTGATCCGATTGAAGGAAGGCGGGCGAGTTGCCTAATTTACGTGTAGCCTAAGCAAGTTTCGAGGTGTCGAGGCATGACCTGGCGAGTTCTCACTTAGCAGGTAGAGAACGAACACGGGGTAGGAACGATTTCGTATGCGGGCCGTACGTGAGAATTTCACGAGCCTGTGATTTATCTATCTAAGATGGAGAATGCTAAGACAATTTAGCAAGTAAGTGCAATTTCGTTTGTTTTGATCTATCTAAGATGGGAATGCTAAGGCAATTGGCAAGTAAGTACCACAAGTTTCGTTCATTTTGATATCTAAGGAACGAGTGAAATGGGCCAAAGACCAAATCGAAAGACGAAACAAACCATTTGAGCCGTTATAGTCGGAGTGCTCTTCAAATGGGCTTTGTAGGCTTAATGGGCGCAAGTAATCGCGCGAGCCCATAAGTTTCTGTTCTCAAGAGCCCAAGGCTCGTTCGGCCAGAACGCGTGGAACGACAAGTCGCTCCTGTTCCCGTGCGGTCCGCCTTGGAAACTCGAAACGACATGACGGAGACCCCTCCAAAATGCAAGATAGAGTTGCCGAGGAACGACGTGAGGAAGGATTTCCTTTTTCACTGCGAGCTGGCTGAATCCATCGCGGAGCAATCGATCTTCTTGGGAAGCTCTCGCTCGCTAACCCGGTGGAGAGAGGTGGTCGTCGTCATCGCCAATGCCGAAATATTCATACGCCGGATTGTGAGTTCGTGTAGGTTTGAATTCGAATTGATTTTCGGGGAGTGCGATGTATCAGTGGAGGAAGTTCGAGTTCTTTGAGGAGAAGTTGGGAGGGAAATGCGCGATCCCGGAGGAAGTGGGCGGCGAGATCACCTGCAGCTCCAGCGGCCGAGGGAAGCTCGTCATCGGCTGCGACGACGGTGGGGTGAGCTTGCTCGATCGCGGCCTCAAGTTCAATTCCGGTTTCCAAGCTCACTCCTCCTCCGTTCGCTTCCTACAGCAGCTCAAGGTTCGGCCTCTCTCGCCTTCTCGGTTGACTTCGTTAGCGAAGAGTGTATGTGCGTAGAGTTATTTGAGGATGAGCTTCTTAATTTTGTCTCTCCTTTGAAGTTGTGTCCAGTAATTCGGATGAGTCATTTACCTGCATCAATGTGGCGCACTGGTTATACATTTCTTTCTTCCCCATGTATATCTCGGCGGTGCTTTTGTATTGAGTTCTTCGATGAAATTCTCCTTATGCGCTGTACGTTTTAAGGGATGAGTTTGATTGCTTTCGTCTTAAGTTGTCCGGTTAGAAAGCACGTTCACTTTTTAGACAAAAGTTTTCTGGTAGTCATGCCTTAATGTTTGTACCTGGGCTAAAAATTTCATTTATGGTCCTTGAAATCACATATAGACTTGAGGATATGAGCATGTGCAGATCGATTTTTATTTCTTGTCTCCTGAGCTCAGCAGTTATTTGCCGCACATTAATGCTTTGGGATGACATAGACTGTTGAGAGCGGGTATTGTAAAGAGAGAATGCGGATAACGTCGGGAAGAAGGTGATGTGTATATTTGTATGTTTATCCACAGCAACGCAACTTTCTGGTGACTGTCGGTGAAGACGAGCAATTATCTCCGCAGCAATCGGCTTTGTGCCTCAAGGTGTTTGACCTTGATAGGAGGCAGGAAGAGGGCTCCAGTGCAGCCAGTCCTGATTGTATTGGAATTCTTCGGATATTCACTAATCAGTTTCCTGAGGCAAAGGTAATTCATTTTATTTCTTATCTCCGCTATTGACACCTAAATGGAGAGAACTTTTATGGTATTGAGAAGCTTTGGATGTGATGCAGATTACATCGTTTTTGGTCTTTGAGGAAGCTCCTCCAATACTGCTCATAGCCATTGGCTTGGATAACGGTTGCATATACTGCATTAAAGGGGATATCGCAAGGGAGCGGATCACACGTTTCAAACTTCAGGTGGACAATGCTGTGGATAGAAGCCAGTCTTCTATAACCGGTCTGGGGTTCAGAGTTGATGGTCCAGTTCTTCAACTTTTCACGGTCACTCCAGCATCAGTGAGCTTGTTCAACTTGCACAGTCAGCCTCCAGCCAGGCAAACACTGGATCATATTGGCTGTAATGTCAACAGCATTACAATGAGTGATCGCTCGGTATATCTCGTTTGTGCTTTATTTTCTTTTTAATTGGTTAGCGGTAATTTCTTTGCCACTGCTGAGTATTTCACTTTTCAGGAGCTGATAATTGGTCGACCTGAGGCTGTTTACTTCTATGAAGTTGATGGACGTGGCCCTTGTTGGGCTTTTGAAGGAGAGAAGAAGTTCCTAGGATGGTTTCGTGGCTATCTTTTGTGTGTTATAGCTGATCAAAGGAGTAACCGAAATATTTTCAACATTTATGACCTGAAGAATCGTTTGATAGCCCACAGCCTAGTGCTTAAAGAGGTTTCTCAGATGCTTTGTGAATGGGGTAACATAGTTCTCATACTAAACGATAAATCTGCACTTTGTATTGGAGAGAAGGATATGGAAAGCAAATTAGATATGCTTTTCAAGAAAAACCTATATACTGTCGCCATTAACCTTGTGCAGAGTCAACAAGCTGATGCTGCTGCAACTGCAGAAGTGTTAAGGAAATATGGGGATCATCTGTATTCTAAGCAGGATTATGATGAGGCTATGGCACAGTATATTAACACAATTGGTCACCTTGAACCTTCTTATGTGATACAGAAGTTTCTAGATGCTCAAAGAATCTACAACCTAACAAATTACTTGGAAAAGTTGCATGAGAAGGGACTTGCATCTAAAGATCACACGACACTTCTGCTGAACTGTTACACCAAATTGAAAGACGTTGAAAAGTTAAATGTGTTCATTAAAAGCGAAGATGGTGTTGGGGAGCACAAATTTGATGTGGAAACTGCTATAAGGGTCTGTCGAGCTGCCAACTATCATGAGCATGCAATGTATGTTGCTAAGAAGGCAGGGAGGCATGAATGGTATCTAAAGATTTTGCTCGAAGACCTCGGTAGGTATGATGAGGCTTTGCAATACATTTCGAGTCTTGAGCCCAGTCAAGCTGGTGTAACAGTCAAAGAGTATGGTAAAATTCTCATAAAGCACAAACCAGTGGAAACCATTGAGATACTCATGAGGCTTTGCACTGAGGATGGAGAATCTACAAGAAGAGGAACTTCTAATGGTGTCTATCTATCTATGCTACCTTCTCCCGTTGATTTTCTCAACATATTTATTCACAATCCCGAGGCCCTGATGGAATTCCTTGAGAGGTACACAGACAAGGTTAAAGATTCGCCTGCACAAGTAGAAATACACAATACCCTTTTAGAGTTATACCTGTCTAATGACTTGAATTTCCCGTCTATTTCACAAGCTGACAAGGATGGGGAGTTCGATACTAGAGCAAGACCAGCAGCAGCTGGAATTTCAAAGGTCGTGACTGATGGGAAATTGGTGTCAAATGACAAAGACATTAGCAAGGAATCTTTGGAAAGGCGTGAAAAGGGGCTTTGCTTGCTTAAGGTTGCATGGCCAGCTGACATGGAACATCCACTTTATGACGTCGACCTTGCTATAATTCTTTGTGAAATGAATGGATTCACACAAGGGCTTCTCTACATCTATGAGAAGATGAAACTTTATAAGGAGGTAATTGCTTGCTATATGCAGGCCCATGACCATGAGGGTTTGATAGCATGCTGTAAAAGGCTAGGGGATTCAGGTAAGGGAGGGGATCCGACTCTTTGGGCAGACCTCCTGAAATATTTTGGTGAGCTTGGTGAAGATTGCTCCAAAGAAGTGAAGGAAGTCCTGACTTACATAGAGAGGGATGACATGTTACCTCCTATAATTGTTCTTCAGATGCTTTCTAAGAATCCTTGCCTCACTCTCTCTGTCATCAAGGACTATATTGCCAGAAAGCTCGAGCAGGAATCTAAACTCATTGAAGAAGATCGACGGGCTGTTGAGAAATATCAGGTTATGTCCCTTATCGCTTTATACCCCTTTCACATGCTTAATGTTTTGTTTTCCGACTATTATTTGTTATCTTTATAACGAGTGAAAATTTTATTTATTGCTGCATCCTCCTCCGGTTAGGTTATGTAGTTCCTTGACGTATTGCTAAAGAGGGTTTGAAGTATTTACTTTCATATGTAAACTGGTATCTACCATCACATGATTTTCATTGATGTTAACAAAGTTCACATAATAATACACTGCGTATATATTAAGAGGAAGTGTTATCAGTAAAGATGTGGGGAACTTTGCAGTTACATATTTTTTCAAAGTGATTGCAGTCGCCAATTACATAAGATAATTTTTGGAAAATTGAAACTTGTCTAAATGCTTTCCATAGACAATATGTAAGTTCGCTCATGCGTGGCCTAATTGCTGAAATGGAAGTTTGATGTGAGTTAATAGCGGGTCTTATCAACCATTAAGATGAACTGTTGGTTAGAGGGAATGGAAAGATATGGGGACCGGTGGCTATAAGCTGGAGAAGAAAATTTGAGATTGTCAAACTTCAAAGTTTCTATATTTACTAATTAACGGTAGAAGGGTGAAGCAGCTAGTGGCGGCAACCATGATGTGCTCTGTAACTTCGAATCTTTGACAGTTATATGGTACATCAATCATGCGGTTGGTAATCATCTCTTTCATCGCTAATGATGGAGATGTCAAAGAATTGGTTGGTATATCAATAAATGGACAACTTTTACACAGAAACACATTGGATTAGCATCCTTAGCCTTCTTATTCACTTTTTATGGGCAACTTACATATTATTATCTGAAATGGGATTACATAATTCCTTTGCCCCCTGCACAAGTGGACTTGCCAATTCTTTCGATTTTGTGTCACATACATGTTATGTGCTTTTGGAGCTGGATAGATCTGGTGAACTTGTGAATCGAATATGCTAGAACCATCTGGTCCGACATTCATTTTTTTTTTTTTTTTTTTTGTGTTAAATGCCAATGCAGGAAGATACACAGACTATGAGAAAAGAAATTGAGGATCTTAGGACAAATGCTAGAATTTTTCAGCTTAGCAAGTGCACAGCATGCACATTTACACTGGATCTCCCTGCTGTCCACTTTATGTGTATGCATTCGTTCCATCAGCGTTGTCTTGGTGATAATGAAAAGGAATGCCCCGAGTGTGCACCTGAGTATCGATCTGTGCTGGAAATGAAGAGAAGTTTGGAGCAAAGTGCCAAGGACCAAGATCGATTTTTCCAGCAGGTGAAGACATCAAAGGATGGGTTTTCCGTGATTGCCGAGTACTTTGGGAAGGGGATCGTGAGCAAGACTAGCAACAAACAGACAGGTACTCTTAGGTAGAGCAACACCTTCTACAGCAGTGGGCTGATGATTGACTTGTTAGGCCTTCATATTTTGCTCGATGCAATGCTAATCAAAGAAGCTGATCTGTTCAGAAAGGTGTTCGTATGGGTGAAGTTGAGGGTAGTGTAATTCCCACATTTGTCTTTGATTTGTGAGTGCTGAGTGCCGACCTTTCTGATTGAATCGCGCCGCCTGTAAGTTGATGGGAAGTTCATGTTGCCCTAGCTGTACATAAAGGAGGAGAATAGCAGTGCTACAGTCTCCGGGTTTATTGCCAATTTCATCGAGATTTACTGGAGCTGGGGGCATTTGGTTCTTAGTTACACATCTCGTTTTTGCAGATTCAATGTTTCCTGCATTTTCCCTCTCATTTGAGCCTTGTGATTGTCAGTTGTGATCCTTCTGACCTAGCATGCAAAAGGGGACATTGCGCCGCTTTTGTTATTGTTTTTCTTTATGTTTACTCTTGTTGTAAGGTTTCATATGAATAATACATACAGTATGGTGGTTCCCCACTTATGGTACTGCGCAGATTCCGAGATCCGTATGCTGCTCGAATTACCCTTCTTCCATCCTTTCCTGAACACCTGCCCAAACTACGCATATTACCATTAACTTGAAAATAGCAGCATCTTGGCGAGAGAGTTTTGATGTTGGTTCTGCTTTCTTCTTGTCGGGTTCGAAGCTGATCAATTATGGCAGATGGACTTGGATGGAACTATGCACCACCTTTTCCAAGGGAAGGGAGGTCTCTGGTCCCATGAAGGGTGTAAAGTGATTTCATATGGTCCATCACGTGATTTATTGCCCTAATCATCTTTGTCAGTTTTGTGGTTTGAGTTAGAGCTTGATTACTCTGTCATACCTAACATCTTGGATGCGAGCTCTGCTGAGATGGAGTCTGCCTCTTTATCGGCCGGTTGTGGTTGTTTCTCTTCTGTTGGGTGGTGTTATCTTGGAGACGATGCTTTCGTGGGGCCCCCCTAAATTTTCATCTCAGAAGGCATTGATGCTCACTAATCTGTGTACCGACTTATTCGGTTGCTTCTATCACTTTTTTTTTTCCTTCTTCGGTCGAAGTTGCTTCTACTGGACAGCAGGGAAATTGCAGGAAAGTGGTTGTTGTCTCTGGTCAGTTTGGCGTGGAATCGACAATTGACGAGGGGGAATGTATCGGCGGATGACTGCATAGAGGCCGAATGCATGGGATCTTATCAGGACAAAAGGTGGAAGTGGTTCTCCAAGAGGACCACGCCGTGTCTCCTTTGTTCTCACGCGGTATGTATGTTATGTAGGCTCTCTATTTTACCTTTCTTTCTGGATATAGAGATCCACGTGCTTCTGCAACTTTATTAGTTTGGAATAAGGACATGGTACAAGTGTTGATAGGTCCTTGTCAAGAAAATCTCGAGCTCGGTTGCTCTCCTCCTCCTTTCTTTTTAACCTTTTGAAAAGGAAAGATCTAAAGATGAAGGGGCACGTATCCGGTAACCATTCTCCCATGTCTACGTGTGCTGGCGGTGGTCCTATTAGCCGAGGAAAGGAAGGAAATAAACGATCGCATAGCGTCGCCGATGCTGCTAGTCCATTCCCTTTTTCAAGGTATAAGAAAATTTAAGGTTATTATAGCAGAAGTCCTAAAACTTGCCGTGAAGATGCGCTGACCCATCACATCAAAATAGAAAACTACGTGATGCGCTGACCCATCACGTACAAGGCATCGACTTGACTTCAGGTTGTTTCAACCTTCTTTAGTCGTAGTGTTTAACTTTCCCAAGCTTGGCTATCACATAAAAACAATATTCACGGCCTTGAACAAACCTATCTAGGTTGGTCTTGGAGCGAGGGGGCACTCGAGTTTTTTCGCCCTTTTTCTAATAATTAACTTGGCATACAATCTAAATAGTGAGACAAAACTCCCAGCTAGGGGACAGAGGCGTTGAGGCATTTGGAGTCCAGTATGCCGGTTCCAAAAGATTACTCGGATCTTAAGCTCGATTTATTTCGTGAAAAATAAGTCGGTTCTGAAAAATATTTTTAAGGAAGTCAATTTTCCAGAATATATATATATATATATATATATATATATATATATATATATATATATATATTTGTGTTTGGTTGAGACCTGAAAATGAATTGAAAAATATTTCCCATCGCTTGGTAAGGAAAATCTAATCTAATTTGATTTTCTGCTTTGCTTTTTGATCGAAAATTGCTGATGTGGGGCCGATCATCTTACTTGATACGCCTGTCGCTAATTTGGATAATTTTTCTATTCATAAAAAAATATAATTTTTTATAAATCTTTCAATTTGTTCACGGCTGAGTCTCGCCTGTGGCCGGTGATTGGCGGAGGAATTTAAAAAGAGAGAAAAAAATAAAAGAGAAATATAAATTAGAAAAAAAAAAAAAGGAAAAAAAAAGAAAAAGAAAAGAAAAGGAAAGAAAAGAAAAATAAAAAATAGTATAAAAGAAAATGAATGTAAAGGAACTAAGGGAACAAAAATGAGGGAAAATGTTTTCCTTTTTTTTAGGAGAGGAAAACATTTTCCCCACTTTTGAAGGAGTTTTTTTTTCCATGAACGAAAAATGTTTTCCTAGACTAGTTTATTTTTCGCGAACCAGAGACCGGAAAATGCTTTCTTTGAAGTTGTTTTTTCTCGAAACAAAAGGAGCCTTAGAATAGCGGAACGAGGTTATATACGGCGTATGGGGCTGGGCAGGGTATATACTTATAGTTCGCCAGGCTACCTTCCTCTAAAAGGAAAGGAATCGTCCAACATTTCCTTAGAAGGTTAGGCCATAACTTTGCAATCCGGGCCGTTCATGTTATAAATGGATGGCCCAGATTATTACTAACAAAAATATATAAAATAAATTCAAAAATTTGTCCTCTAAAATCAGGAAATCTAGACCGTCCGTCCAAAAATGAATAGCCCGGATTGCAAGGTTAGGTGTCTAACCTTCTGAGGAAATGTTGGGCGATCTGGATCTCCTCTAAGAGTGGCTCTTCTCAAATTCATTGGAGTGTTGTTCGGTTTGGCCAAGTTAACTGAAACGCCCAAAAGAAGGGTTTCCAAAAGACCTCCTATCATGTACTTTGCAAATGTACATTCAAAGAGAAAAGTACACCTGGAGTGCCTTATCTTTTGTACGGTGTGCACTTTAGTGCCTTAACTTTCAAAGTGTGCACTTAAGTGCCTAATCGGAATAAAAGTGTGCAGTTGAGTGCTAACTCCGGTGAACAATGTACACGTGGATTTTTTTATATATATTTTTAATAGTTTTTGAAAATCCATGTGTACATTAAATATTAATAAAAATACTGTTCACCGGCGCCACGTCAGCATTTCCGGCGGCCACCTCACATTTTCCGGCGGCCACGTCAGCATAGGCACTTAAGTGAACACTTTTTAAAAGTTAAGGCTCTTAAGTGCACACTTTGAAAGTTAAGGCACTTAAGTGCACACCGTACGAAAGTTAAGGCACTTCATGTGTACTTTTCCCTACATTCAAATAAATGAAAATGTCTCTTCCAACCCCCCAAAAAAAAATGTACATTCAAATAAATGCAAAGTGCTTATGGCAAAAGAAGGAAAAATTGGCGGAGTGTTTCAACAAACTATCACGAAAGTATTGACCAAGGAAGAACAAGCCCCGATCTTATCACTTTAGTTGGCACAGTGCCCTTTTTACATGCAAGAAGATTCCTTTCCGGCTTATAAACTGACTAAAAACGAAGGCAGACATATTTTTACTTGAGCTCACATCATTTGAAACGTATAGTCTTTGCCTCTTTGGGTACGTTGAGTGATCGAAGTGGAAGAACAATTGAACTGATGCTGATCAGCTGCTCAAAAATATTTCTTTTAAGTCAATTTTATTTTTTATTTTTTTTGGGGGGGTGGGTGGGGTGGTGCGTCGGAAGATGATTTTTCAGGTTTTAGATTGTTTTGACAGAAGGAAAGCAGCTTTATCCGAAGGAAAAAGGCAAAAGAGGACCGATTTACCCGAGTTTGCATGGCTCAGATTGAGCGGGCACTAGACAACACAAACGGGATTGGACCCATTCGCTCAATCAAAGAGTGAGGAAAGCCAAGCCGTGGTCTGCTACTTCACAGACTCCAACTCGTCTTCTGCACTTTTTTTTTTTCTTCACTCCCTTCTTCTTTAACTTCCGATTTCCCTCCCTCTCTCTTACTGGGTTTCCAATCTCAGATGTAGAGAAATACCAGATCAGCACGTTTTCTCGCGGTAAAATACCATCACTGTTCTCTCTTTCTACATGTTGGGTCGTTAGGCAATTAATTTCGAGGAAAGTGAGAATCCGGATTGATTTGGCGATGGCAAGAAAAGGGATGTTTCTTGATTCCATGTTTAGTTTAGAATCCTCTTAAAGCTCTGATTTTTTCCTTCTCGGATTTGACTCTGAAGCTGAGCTGATTTTAGGAGCAGTCCTTTCTTGGTAATTAACATGGTTAATTCTAGTGGTTTTGTTCTGTTGTTCCAACTGTTTTGGTGGTTGAATTTGATATCGCTTTGCTCTGATTACTGTTTGAAAAGGGTAGTCCCTTTTCTGGAGAAGCGAATTGAGATATGAACAAAGAACTGCCACCGGAGCCTCTTGATTTCTTCATTTGGACTGTTGAGGTATTCCAATTTCTTCCTACTTGGATCTTCTCTTCTGATTTTTTTAGTCTGATTCTTTGTTTAATTGCGATCCTGGGGGTGCGCTCGTGCTTGTGTGTGTTTGTGTGTGTATATGTGTGTGAGAGAGAGACAGGGTTTAAGTGATTCTTCAGTGGGCTGTCAACCAGAATACCCAAAAATGAGCTATTCACATGTGAAATCTGCTGACTCGAAGAGTTGATTCAATGTTAAAGTTGTTCAGCCGATCACATTATAACTGTGCGAGTGCGCAGATATTTTAGTTGCCTTGTCAGAACGTGATGACAGAGTGCGTGAAGAGTCTTGGAGTAGCTGTAATTGCAGCTTTTTAATGACCTATGAGTCAGATCATCTCTCAATACTTTTCTTCCAACCCTTCTGGTCACTTGTCGTTTCCTTTTGGTGCTGAAGACCCGGAAGCAGAGTGATGTACTAGTTCATCTGCGATAAGAGTGAAGCCAATCTGTTCTTTTTGGCATAGACTTCTGGTCATTTGTCAATTCCTTGTGCGTATCTCATACTTATTGACCTTTCAAGCTACAGAGGCTGTTACACAATGGATTGTTCGCTTCTATCAAAACTCCTTTCGTAAGGGGTCTTCAATCAGAAATGTAATGTTTAAATTGTTCTCCGCAGCTAAAATTATGTAATAGTTGGACAGTGCCAACCCCAACTTACATGAAGTGGTGGAGAAAGGGCAAGCGCTTGAACTAAATTTTGCTGTGCCATTTGGTTTACATAGATAGTTTCATCCTTCGTCAGATTCTCAGATCTCTTGCATGAGCTCTAGGGGTCATTATGGAGTAGCATATTGGTCACTCGAAATTCATTAACCACGCATGTTCAACAGAATATCTTTAGACCAGCCATCCAGTTCCTTGAAGCGGTTGAGTTTGGAAAACATTCAAACGAAACAGCAGGGCTTGTGTCATTTGGATACAGACGGAGTATCTATGATTTGATTTAGGTGATAGTCACATAACACATTGGAGGCTAATGACTTTAGTTGCGAGGCCATAAACAGGACGTATGGGGATGGTGGGTTCTTCACATGAGGTGGCATATACATGAAGTGTTTATGGCGAGACTATTTAGTCATAGTTGACATATGTTTGAAGACATAAACTGGTGCATTTATGTGAGCATGTATGCATATGATGTTTTGCATCTCTCCACGTGAAACTTAATCAAGCTAACTCCAGCCATGCTGTATGAATATACAGACAATGGATGGAAGGAACTGGAAGCATATTTTCTTCTTCTAATGGGCTGATATGGACAATTATTAGAAGCGAATCTTGTACTGCTTTTAGAAGTTAATTGGACAGTTAGCTTTGTAGCTGAATATGATGGGAAGATTTGATCCCATCAACTTAGCTGTTGACTAATCATGCTCTCTGCCCTGCAGCGAGCATTTCTTTTCATCTCAAGTTTCTGCTTGAATATGCTTTGTTAATTGAGTAGTTTTCTTAATGGAAATTGGAACACCAATCTTTTAGAACCTTTCCTCTGCATCCCCAGCGAGGTCACTACTAGTTCTTAGCCATTCTAATTGTTTTGCCAGGATGTCGGTTTGTGGTTGGAAGAGATAAATTTGGGTGGCTACCGTCAAGTTTTTAAGGAAAATGGTGTCAACGGAGAATATCTTGAGAGCATGTCTATGTTCACGACTGAACAGATCCTCCGCTTTATTAGGCGGTGCCACATGAAATGGGGCGACTTCATCACATTATGTAAAGAGCTTCGTCGGATTAAGGGTTCTCTCTCTCTCTCTCTCTCTCTCTCTCTCTCTCTCTCTCTCTCTCTCTCTCTCTCAGTCCACAGACATGATGCATACACTGAAACAATTGTTTTTGCTGAGAAATGTCAAGTGTGGTAAATTGGGAACAAGTTGCTAGCAATCTGCTCAGGAGATGATACTTCTTTTGTTTTTCTCTAATAACTAACGGTATCGTGTTCATGATTTCATCATCAGTCAATGGCATTCTTTGGCATGCACATGTGTTTGAGATGCACTTTAGTTAATCTGCACAGGAGATGATATTTGTTTATTGTATAGCACTTAATAATTGATAATCTTGGATGCTGCCTCATTTTGCAACAGTTTCTGTCACTTATGCCCTGATCTTTCGCCTTATGGTCAAGGCATTGCTACATGACGATCTCTTTTCTCCGTAGAAGTTTTTGCATGTTTAATTTTTTCACTTCTTCTCTATGTCGATTTCTAAACTCGAGTTGGTGATGCTGACTGCTGACGAGTGAAACCATTTTCCAGTGGCATGTCTAAAAGGAGAGCAGAAGGTGCGCCGACCATGGTGGGCTCCTTCTTGCCTTTCCGTTTTCTTTGTCAGGGTGGCGAAACGGAACAGGCAATCTCGGGTTGTTTCACTTAAGCTGGAACCCTGATGCAAGATCATCTGGCTACTAAATACGTACCTTTTATTTATTTATCTTCTCTTTTTTCAGATAAGGTTCAAACAAGTAGATTGAGTGTTTTCTCTCTTAAGGTTGTATGTATCATATCAAGCTGTGAAGTTTTTTTGCCCTTCAGTTCTTCCTCCAAGAGCTGTCCCCTAGGTAGAACCTGCTTTATCCGTGTTCTTGCCGTCGTTCCTGTAATTGTACCACTCAAGTTTGTGATAAAAAAAAATGGATATAATGAAACATGAACATACAGCCTCGCTGTTGAGTGAGTTTGGTGATGCTTTCCATGGTGATGATTCGCCCAGTGTCTCTACTAGGAAAGAGTTGGACTCATTTTCAGTTTGTGAAGACGGTGGCAGCAAAGGCGTGCATGGGGTCGATGCCGTTCTTTAAACTTGGTTATATAGGAATCATCCTACTTTTATAGACTTCTTAACCATTCTTACTGGACAATTTATTGACTACAGGAATTAGTAGAGGTCGTATCGTTTGTTTTCCTTGGCTGTCACGGCTGAACTTGTGATGTACTGACTATGCTAACAATGGTACTGGTTTAGTTTGGATCTGCGTTCGAACTTGAATATCACTCTTGAGCAAACAAAATGATGGTGTGTGCTGAATCTCGGGCGCCGTTTGTTTTCTGACGCTCGCTGCACCTAGCGAGTCATTTCCGCCTAGACCTGTTAGACGGTCGGGTCAGGTCATAAATAATCCGACCTAAATAGTGATGGAATAATTACTCTTAACCCGTTTTTCATTACTTTAATTCGGATTTGTTAGTTACTTCATTTCGACGAATCTTAGTGATGGAATAATTAAATTATAATTAATTGGATGATTGTATCATTAGCAATTTTTTTTAAGGAATTTATCGTGAATTCACTGATTTATGTCACTTTCGTTATTGCTGCTATGTTAACCGTTGGGCTTGCATCTATTGGACCTAGAGTTGGTTAAGGTTCTTAGGATTCGGCGCACAAACTACAAACGAACTAAATCATAAAACCTAGAAAAGAAAATCGAGGCATAAGATTTATTTCATCCTTAAATTAGGGATGCCTATCGTATAATTTCTCTATAAATAGCACATCGTACTTCTTTATTACATCCCTTAATTACAAGATAAATAAATAATATATATTAGTAGTTATTCATGAACATAAGCCCAAACCACCAACGAAAAAATATGTGCTCATACTATAAAAAAGCCTTTTGGCAGCTCGAGGGTGTTGGCCCCTCTGGACCCCAGTGGGCAAGCCCCATAGACCCTCGTCTCCTCACTAAGAAGTGGGACCCTCATGTCTTCCTGTCGATCTAGAGTGTGAATCACACCACAACAAAAGTACTGCTGCGAGCTCAGTTGTAGAAGGTATCGCAATATAGCTCAAAGAATGACCCAATTATTGCAATGCAAATTTTGTGATTCATAACCAAAATATCCCGACTCAACCTGTATTTCTAAAACATTTGCATATTTAATCCCATTGAGGAAAAATCAAACCTAAATTGAGGTGAAAGTGTGGAGTAAGTGAACGCGAGATCGATTGAGGTAGGGGTCCAATTGTTAAGTTTCAAGTGGAACATGTACGGAATTTGGAACCTTTCTTGCCTGCCTTGGAACTTGTAACCTATCCTGACATAGCTTTGATGATTGATTTTAGGGTTTAGCTAGGTTTTAGTTGTATTCATAATTGAACAATTATAGTGAATCATCACATTTAATGATTATAATTTGCTATTACAATCTACGAAATATAACTCATATTTAGGCATACGAATAAATATGAAACATTAACAAAGTAAAAATCTAAGTCATAAATATCGTAGGAAATGGAAGTTCAGACTAGTATTTTTGAATTATACACTCATCATCGTCGGATGCCATGAAATACCCAGGATCACGCGAAGGCATATAAAAAAATAAAAAAAAATAAAAACTTGTAATAGCTTTCAGGTTCCACTTGTCCGTCGGAATATGTTTCCCAATTTTTGGAACCTAAAACATACCATGCATATGTTGGAACCTAATCGGTCCGGTTCTAGGTTTCCCTTCTGCTCACCCTCAATGGCAAGAAAGAATTAAGAGAGAGTTATAAAGACGATTGGGGTCTAAATAAGTTTGTAAACTCATCAGTTATAATCCATTTGACACTCATATTATGTTTAAAATCATTTATAACCAACTTATTGAATATAATTAATCCATATAATCACTCAATCCATCATATATGAGCTAAGAAATATATTCATGACCTATTTTGACATGTCTATTTTTGCCTGAAAGCAAGTAGGTATGGGCATAAAAAAGGCAATAAATGGTGCACTTAAAATTTTAGAATGTCCCTTCTCGGACATTAATCTTGCTCGACCGAACAAATATGGGCTTGGAGCCATCCATCACCATGCCAATTCATCATTGCGTTTGGTGCAACGTTTTAGATGAGGTGGATCTTAAGGTAATTTCGAAGTCGGGGACGTCTTGCATGCGCGCTCACTTGTCCCTATATATGTGTGTGTGTGTCAATAGCATCGTTGATCGAGTGATCTAATCTCTTGAAACACGAACTATCTCTTCTTATGTATAGCTTTCATGCCAATTATAGTTTGATGTAGTTCTTATGTAGGCAAAATGACACAAATAGTCCCTAAACTTTGGCAGAATATGCAATCTGGTCCATGAATTTTTAATTTATTCAATTTAGTCCCCGAACTTTGGCAGAATATACAATTTGATGTTTAAACTTTTGACTTGTTCAATTCAATCCCTGAACTTTTAGTAAATGTTCAATCTAGTCCTTGAATTATAGGAAAATGTTCAATATAGTCCTTTTGTTAATTTAAGATTAGGAATAATGTTAAACATTTTCATATAGTCCATGAACTAAATTGAACATTTACTAAAAGTTCACAGACTGAATTGAACAAGTTAAAAGTTTATGGACCAAATTGCACATTCTACCAAAGTTCAGGGACTAAATTGAATAAATTAAAAGTTCAGGGACCAGATTGTATATTCTGCCAAAGTTCATGGACCATTTATGTAATTATCCCTTCTTATGTATTTATTAGAACAAGAAAAAAAAAATCCAATTATCAAATTCAAAATCTTATGGACCCCTGTGATGTGATCTGGGCCGCGTAAGCCCAGAATCCTTCGTTCGTTTTGGCCTCTCCTTCTCTCTCTCCGGCGAAAACCTTTTTAAACCCTAAACCATTTCCCTCTCTTCCCTCTGCCCTCTCTCTCTCTCTCTCTCTCTCTCTCTCTCTCGGTGCAACGAGATGTTCTCGCCAGGAACGAAGAGACTGAGCTCGAGCTTGCGTGGACGCCTCCAGAACGCGCCCGATTCGCCATTGACTCCGGTCTCTGAGAACCAAGTCCCTCACCGGCCGAGCACCGGCACTCCTGCTCCGTGGGCTCCTCGCTTGTCCGTTCTCGCCAGGTGCTTCCTTCACGCCAGTTTGCCTTTTCGTCCTCCTCCTCCCTTCTCTTTTCGAGTGTGCGCTTTCGTACTCAAACTTGCTCGGAACCTCTCTCGGACTCGTAATCGTTGCCCAGATTGGGATTCGTTGTCATTTTCTCGTTTGCTGCAGTTGATGCGACTGATGAAGACGACCGGTGCGAAATTCGTTTGCTGGAGTTGCTCTGGATTTGAAGTAAATCGGTTGCTCTAGTGTGCTGTCGAATGACGTCTCCTGTTTCTCTCTCTCTCTTTTTTTCCCGGGAATCTGGTGCATTTCCTTTTATGGATGCTTGTCGTGCTTAGGCTAGAGGTAGGAGCTAGGATTATCACTGAATGGTTCATACTTCTAAAGCGTCGACTTGGGAGATTCTGGAGTACAAAGCTAGAAGCTAGATACAAACTGTTAGTCGCCCAGATCGCTTGTTGAGTGTGGAATGTAGTTTGAGATATTAGCGGATGGGATTCTTGATTGTATCGCGTCTGCTTGGCAAACTGTATTTAAGTTGTCCAGTTATTCCTTTTCTATCTCATATAAGTAGACTTCACCTTCTCACGAGTGATGGAATAAGTTGCTAACTATCAAAAAAGTCCAAAAGTAGACGTGTAGGTGAGTTGGCTTGGTGGTGAAATAACCATGAAGGAGGCTTAGATGCGACATTTCTTGGTTTGAATTCTGTATGCGTGTGTGGCCTGGCGCTCATTTCCATGCATTGGAGTTTATAAAAGTTCTCATGTTACATATATGAATGTATTTATATTTTTTTCCCCCTCCTTGCTTTTGGTGAACTTGGCATGGGTGATGGATTTTTAATGGTGAAGGCTTGAGGTGCATTTCTGCTTGAGATAATGGGCTTATGTCATTTATTTTCTGATGGTACTAGTTTGCTCGAAGAATACAAACTAACTAATGAATGAGCTGTCAAATTTGAGTGCCTTATATCATGCAGAAAAATTTGCTTGCTCGAGAGTGACTCAAGTTCTTTCTTTTTGTTAGGCAGGAGTGACTCATTGTTCTTGTTTCTCGTCCCTCGTACTTCTTTTGTTATCGGCCTTCACCCACGGTGATATACGAAATGTTAGACATACTTGTATAGCCTTGTAGTCTTATAGCTTTCTCTTACATTCCTTCTTTCTCTTTAGTCCCACATAGGAAGAGCACTAAGCTCTTTACCTCTTCTAAGCCTATATAAGGGCTTCTCATGTACATTGTTTGACACACCATTATTAGAGAACAATACCATTCTCTCTTAATCATTCTTTCTTATCATGGTATCAGAGCCAATATCATTGTCTTGAAAAGTATGCTCTGCGGTTGCCACAAATTGGATCTTCCGCATCAGAAATTAAGATAATGAGCTCATTATTTTTAAAAGTATGCTCTGCGGTTGCCATAAATTGGATCTTCCGCATCAGAAATTAAGATAATGAGTTTTGGGCTATTGAGCCGTCACCCAGCTTTGCTAGCGTCTCTAATTTGTGTCTCTCGATCCTTTTGATCAGCTTTCCCACCTCAACCCACTTTTCTAGCTTCACTAGTGATTTTTCTGTTGTCATGGGCGATTCTAGTGACCGCATAGATGTCAAGCTTGATGGTTCAAACTATTCACTTTGGAAACCATCGGCAATGTCGGCTCTTGTTTACCGCGATTTATTTGAGCATGTTGAAGGTTTCCGTCTATGTCCTGATGCTCTTAAGGAAAGTGCCTCATCTGAGGCGGTTGTAAAGCGTACCGCTGAAATTCGAGCATGGACAGTTGCTGATCGGAAGGCATGGGCTATTCTTTTTGGCTCTATTGATCCTGCTCTTCGCCCACAATTTTCTCATATTGTTGGAGCGAAATGTTTGTGGGATCAGCTCGCCGAGATGTTTACTCAGACCGGGGACATTCGGGTTTATCAGTTGGAGCAAGAAATTTACTGTGCTACGCAAGGGTCTCGCTCTATTCGAGACTTTTACAATTATATGCATTCCCTTTGGAGTCAATTAGATATTCTTGCTCCTGTTCTTTGCTCGACATGCTTGAACTGTACTAGGTGTCCATCTACTCGGCTTCAAACTCAAGATAGACACCGTCTACATACTTTCCTTATGAAGCTTGGCTCTCCTTATGAAGGTGTTCGCAGCCAGCTTCTCCATCGCTCTCCTAGACCGTCCCTCCTTGACGCTATCAAAGAATTGCAGTCTGAGGAAACTCGTCTGGGTCTACTTTCCTCCTCTGCAGTTGCTGATTCCGCTGCTGTTTTAGCTGCTCCACCACGTGCTCCGCCTGCTGTTTTGGCTGCTTCACCACGACCTCCCTCTGCACGTGGCTCTCGCCGCCTTTTATGTACTTATTGTCACCGTCTTGGACATGAGGAGCCACACTGTTGGCAAAAGAAGAAGGAAGCTTCACGCCCTTCAGCAACACCGCGTTCTATTCAGTATTCTGTGACATCTCCACACTCTCGACCTATTACTCTGGTTTCTTCTTCTACGGATAATCGGATTGCTGCCCTTGAAGCACAGCTTGCTCGATTGAACCCTTCTTTGCTTGGGTCTTTTCCCGATTCCAGCACTCCTACAACTTCTTCATCTACAGGAAACACTGCTGCAGCCACTCCATCTTCAGGTGACACTTCTATTACCTGGATACTTGACTCAGGAGCTGCTAGACATATGTCTAGTTCCGCTGCTTGTCTCACTCAGCTCTCTGAGCTCAAGCATCCAGCACATTTCTTTACTGCTGATGGCTCTCCTCTCCTAGCTACCCGGCGGGGTACTCTCACCATCTCTCAAGATTTCCATGTCCCTAACGTGTTACATGTTCCATCTCTAGCTCTCAATTTATTATCCGTTGGACAACTTACTGATGCTGGATGTACTGTAAGCTTTACAAATAGCTCTTGCTTTGTGCAGGATCGTTTGAGTGGTCGGATGATTGGGAGAGGTAGTAGACGGGACGGACTCTATATTATGCAGCATCTCCACCTTCCAACTTCTTCTCTTCCTTCTCCTGTGTTGGCTACCATTGATCTTGCCCGATGGCATCAACGTCTCGGACATATTCCTTCTTCTCGTCTCACCGTCCTTCATCAACGAGGTGCTTTAGGTCCTGTTTCTTCTGGTAATCTTCTTCCATGTTCTGTATGTCCCTTGGCCAAACAATCTGCTAAGCCTTTTCCTATTAGTAACTCTAGATCTAGTGCAATTTTCGATCTTATTCATTCTGATGTATGGGGTCCTGCCCCACTTTGTTCAAAGAGTGGTTTCAAATATTATGTCTCTTTTATTGATGATTACTCTCGTTACACATGGGTCTATCTTATGCGTCAACGCAGTGATTTCTTTTCCATCTATCAGTCTTTTACTACCATGATTTCCACCCAATTTAATACAAAAATCAAAGTTTTTCGTTCAGACTCGGGAGGAGAATATCTTTCTACTGTTTTTCGTTCCCTCTTGGCCAGCGATGGTACACTTCCTCAACTATCTTGTCCTGGGATTCCAGCTCAGAATGGGGTTGCTGAACGCAAGCACCGTCATATTTTAGATACCACTCGCGCTCTCTTACTTGGGACATCTGTTCCTACTGAGTTCTGGGCTGAGGCACTTCTCACAGCTGTTCATCTAATTAACCGCCTACCCTCGTCTGTTCTTCATCAAGACACCCCTTTCCAGCGTCTCTATTCTCGATCTCCCAGCTATAATCATCTTCGAGTTTTTGGGTGTACTTGTTTTGTCATTCTTCCACCCACCGAACGTACGAAGCTCACCGCTCGCTCCATCTCGTGTGCATTCTTGGGTTACAGCACCGAGCACAAGGGTTATCGCTGTTATGACCCAAATGCGCGACGTATACGTATTTCTCGCAATGTTACCTTTCATGAACACGTTCCCTTCTTCCCTACAAATGTAACACCTCCTGTCTCGACCCATGTTCCATTTATGGATTTCCCTGTTGATCCTTTTCCTGATCCTCCTTATTCTGCTTTCACCTCGGAACCAGATATATCACCACCGTCCCCATCTTCTCCTACCCGTTCTGCTGTACCTCCTACTCTACCTGCCCTCGACGATTCTGCAGTTCTAGAGCCACGCCGTAATCCTCCTCGGGATCGACGTCCGCCTACTCGGTATGTTGCTTCTACTTCTTATTCTACTGAGTTTAGCTCTTTTTTGGCTGCTGTTCATGCTGTACAAGAACCCACTAGTTATCGTGAGGCAGTTCAGCATACTGAGTGGCGTCAAGCTATGTCTGAGGAGCTCAGGGCATTGGAAAGTACTGGTACTTGGGAGCTTGTGTCTCTCCCTCCAGGCCGCTCCTTGGTATCATGCCGATGGATATATAAGATTAAAACCCGTTCTGATGGCAGTATTGAACGTTACAAAGCACGTCTGGTTGCCAGAGGTTTCTCGCAGGAGTATGGCATTGATTATGAGGAGACGTTTGCTCCCGTAGCAAAGATGACATCTGTCCGAGCTTTACTAGCTATTGCTTCAATTCGTAATTGGCCCCTCTTTCAGCTTGATGTCAAGAATGCTTTTCTTCATGGGGATCTTCAAGAGGATATCTTCATGCAACCTCCACCTGGTCTTGGTCATATTTCTGGACAGGTTTGCCGCTTGCGACGGGCTATTTATGGTCTTAAACAGGCTCCTCGTGCTTGGTTTGAGAAGTTCAGTGATGCTATTCGATCTGCTGGTTTTACTCAAAGCGAGGCTGATCATGCTATGTTTGTTCATACCTCTTCTGCTGGTTGCACTATTCTTCTTCTTTACGTTGATGATATGGTTATCACTGGAGATGATCGCGACCATATTGAACATACCAAGCGGCACCTTCAGCAACATTTTGCCATGAAGGATCTTGGACCACTGCGCTACTTTCTTGGGCTTGAAATTGCTCGCAGTTCACGTGGTATCCTTATTTCTCAACAAAAATATACTGCTGATATTCTCTCTAGGGCTGCTCTCTCGGATGCACGCACTGCCTCCTATTGAGCTGAATCAGAAGCTCTGCTCGGATGACGGGGAGCCTCTTTCTGATGTGACCCGCTATCGAACTTTGGTTGGCAGCCTTGTATATCTTACTATCTCCCGACCCGACATTGCTTATGCTGTTCATGTTGTCGGTCAGTTTGTTGCTGCTCCTCGCACAGTTCATTATGCTGCTGTTCTGAGGATCTTGCGATATCTCCGAGGCACTTTATCGCGTTCTTTATTTCTGCCATCTTCTTCTGCTCTCAAGTTGCGTGCCTATTCTGATGCTGATTGGGCTTCCAATGTGTCTGATCGCAAATCTATCACTGGCTATTGCATTTTTCTTGGCGATTCTCTTATTTCCTGGCGTGCCAAGAAACAACAAATTGTCTCACGCTCCTCTACAGAGTCCGAGTATCGTGCTATGGCTGACACTACCGTTGAGATTGTTTGGCTTCGCCGCTTACTTGCTGACATGGGTGTTTCACTTTCGGATCCCACTCCTCTACACTGTGACAACAAGAGTGCCATCCATATTGGTGCAAATCCAGTCTTTCATGAGCGTACAAAACATATTGAGATCGATTGTCATCTGACTCGTCATCATCTTCAAGCTCGCACTATTTCTCTTCCTTTTGTTGGAACTGAGAATCAACTTGCAGATTGTTTTACGAAGGCTCTTACATCACAACGCTTTAAATTTCTTCTTTCCAAACTCTCGTTGTTTGATCCACCTTGAGTTTGAGGGGGGTGTTAGACATACTTGTATAGCCTTGTAGTCTTATAGCTTTCTCTTACATTCCTTCTTTCTCTTTAGTCCCACATAGGAAGAGCACTAAGCTCTTTACCTCTTCTAAGCCTATATAAGGGCTTCTCATGTACATTGTTTGACACACCATTATTAGAGAACAATACCATTCTCTCTTAATCATTCTTTCTTATCACGAAAGACATCTATATTTTGGAGGGCTAAGAATAGAGGACTCAGAGACTCGAAAATGAAAACCTTTGTGTTAGCTTCAATGGAAACTCAGGCTATGACATTCGCGGCTCTGAAAAACGATTTTTTTTGTTCAATGATATAAGTTGTCTCTCATCATTACGTATGGACTAATGCAGTAACATATTGTGGTAGATTTACTTATGGTTTCTTGAACCCAGAATTCCAGCAGGAAACAGAGTCAAAAAAGATGCTGAGGTTGATCCGACCAAACCTGTATTTGTTGGTGACTTCCCCCCAGCAGTGCGAGATGAACAAGCGAGTATTTTGCAGAATCGTCTTCCTGGTTTGTACATGCCCTGATATGAACATTCGCAGTGTAAATATGCATCAATTATGGCGGCAATATTTAATGTATTTTCTTAGCAGGTTATGTGCGAATATCTGGTGGGATAGACCATGCAACTTCCATTACTTGGATTATCTGTCAAAATAAGATTTTCATCTGGAATTACTTATCTCCTGCAACTTCTAAAAAGTGCATTGCTCTTAATATTCCTACTATCCTATCTGAAGTTGGAGATAAGAACAGAAAATTATATGATAGATCCAATTGGTTAGTCTGTGTTGTTAGCTGGGATGGCACACACCTCCGAAATAACAATGTTACACAACATTGCAACTCAGTCGGTATCGTCATGTGTAGCAAAAGAAGTCGAGCCATTGTATACTGGCCAGAGATCTTCTCTGATTCTGAAACTGATCCAATTACCAGTTTTGTTCCCTCCGATGAGCTGGATGGTTCTCCTGTTGATGACAAGACTAGTCCAGATAGCCTACAACGGCATGGTAGGCTTGGAAATGTTTCACCTGGATATGGCATTTTCAACTCCTTAATCGCTACTTCTATTCCTGACAGCGGAAAAGAGTGTGTTGCCCTTGCATGTAGTTCCAGTGGTGAGCTTTGGCAGTTTCATTGTGGTCCATATGAAATAAACCGGAAATTGATATATAAGGAAACGGGCAGTTCTTTCTCGCATGGCAGTGATATTGGCCGTAGCATGGGCAGGAAGGTTGCTTTGAGGTCACTCAGTTGGCGTTCTCCTTCTGTTTCTTTGAAAGGATCTTCTCAACAATTCTTCCTGCTGACAGATTATGAAATACGTTGCTTCAACCTTGAACTTGATTTGCATGTCTCAAACCTCTGGTCTCAGGAGATTGTTGGGAATGATGGTGATCTGGGTATTAAGAAGGATTTGGCTGGTCAAAAGAGAATATGGCCTCTGGATTTGCAGGTAGATGATGGTGGAAAAGTGATCACTATTCTTGTTGCAATTTTCTGTAAGGATAGGGTTAGCGGGTCAAGCTACACGCAGTATTCTCTACTGACCATGCAATACAAGTCTGGAGTAGATGTGTCTTCTGGAGCTGTAGAGCCATCGCACGAACGGATTTTGGAGAAGAAGGCTCCTCTTCAAGTGATAATCCCCAAAGCAAGAGTTGAAGATGATGACTTCTTATTTTCAATGAGGCTGCGGGTAGGGGGCAGACCCTCAGGATCTGCAGTTATACTTTCTGGTGATGGAACAGCTACTGTCTCCTATTATTACAGGAACTCCACCCGGCTGTATCAATTTGACCTGCCTCATGATGCTGGAAAAGTTTTGGATGCTTCAGTTCTTCCATCTACAGATGATTGTGAAGAAGGTGCTTGGATTTTTTTAACTGAAAAGGCGGGCATGTGGGCAATACCTGAAAAGGCTGTCGTACTTGGTGGAGTAGAACCACCAGAGCGAAGTTTGTCACGGAAAGGGAGCTCAAACGAAGGATCTACAGAAGAAGAGAGAAGAAATCTTACCTTTGTTGGCAATGTTGCTCCAAGAAGAGCTAGTTCTGAGGCTTGGAATGCTGGGGATCGACAAAGAGCTGTTATGACTGGCACAGCACGCCGAACTGCTCAGGATGAAGAAGCAGAAGCCTTGCTTGGTCATCTTTTTAATGACTTCCTGATGTCTGGGAAAGTTGATGGCTCACTGGAGAAACTCCGAAATGCCGGGGCATTTGAAAGGGAAGGAGAGACAAATGTTTTTGTAAGAGCTAGCAAATGCATTGTTGATACCTTAGCTAAACACTGGACAACAACCAGAGGTGCTGAGATGGTGGCCACGGCAGTTGTCTCTACGCAACTTATGGATAAGCAGCAAAAGCATCAAAAGTTTCTTCAATTTCTTGCTCTGTCCAAGTGTCATGAAGAACTGTGTGCCCGACAGAGTATGTACATGTTTATCCTGTCATTGCTGGTATACATGCTTAGCATTCATTTTCTTCATCGTTTCTTGCTTCCATTTTACTAACAGGTAGAATGCTTTTGCTGAAGTATTTGTGTTGCTCTGCTATGTTCTTTCAAGGATTCTTAAGCTTTCGTGTCAGTATTTGGGTTGCATAAATAATAGTTTGAGTATTTGGAGTTCGCTATATTGCTCTTGCATTTTTACCCTTGTCTTCTGGAGTATTTTATTGAACTGAAGGTATTAATCTTTTGTGCTTTAGTGAATATCATCCTGTATCTGCATCAGTATCATAAAATAGTATTTCTTTTTAGACATGAATTGATTTGGAGTTATTGTTGGAGGGAATCACCATGATGTATTTGTGTTTTTGCAGGAAATTCGCTCCAGATTATTTTGGAACATGGTGAAAAGCTGGCTGGCATAATTCAACTGAGGGAACTGCAGAACAGGATGAGCCAGAACCGTTCTAGTGGAGTTGGCTCACTTTGTCCTGGATCAGAGAGTGATGCTTCAGGTGCTCTTTGGGATCTGATTCAATTGGTTGGGGAGAGAGCCCGTAGAAATACTGTTCTTCTGATGGACAGAGAAAATGCAGAAGTATTCTACAGTAGGGTTTCTGAGCTTCAAGAAATTTTTTATTGCTTGGAGAAACAACTAGACTTTTTGGTCAATGTGGATCTGCCACTCGAGATTCAGATCCGAAGAGCTTTTCAACTCTCAAATGCTTGTGTCACAATAGTTCGAACTGCCATACAATTCAGAAGTGATACTCACTTCTGGTATCCACCACCAGAGGGCTTAACACCTTGGTATTGTGAGCCTGTGGTTCGTAATGGGCTGTGGGGCATTGCCTCGCGCATGCTCCATCTGTTGAATGAAGCAAGAACAAGAGTGGAATCCTCTGTAAAATCAGAAATCTTCACTCACCTGCAGGTGCTGACCGAAGTTCTACTTGAAGCTTATGCTGGGGCTATCACTGCAAAAGTTGAGCGTGGAGAAGAGCAGAGAGGCCTCTTAGAGGAGTATTGGAACAGAAGGGATACCCTTCTTGATTCTCTTTACGAACAAATGAAAAATTTAGCAGCAGCAAGGCAAAAGGTTCAATTCTTGCAGCCAACTGTTTCATTGAGTCATTTGATTACTCACATGCCGGTCCCCTCTTTCAGTCAAGTTTTTCTGTTTTCAGCAGCAGCAAGGCAAAAGGTTCAATTCTTGCAGCCAACTGTTTCATTCAATCAGTTGATTATCCACATTATGCTCACTTGTGCAGGACCTTAATGAAGGAAATGGACAGGAGAATGAGGAGAACTTTCAAAGTCTCTCAGCGCAATTGCTGGGTGTAGCAAAAAGGCATGAAGGTTATAGGACTTTGTGGAGCATATGTCGTGACCTCAATGACTTTGGCCTACTTAAAAATCTCATGGTAGGAAGTTATTATGTTGACCTGGCACGATCTCTAACCCCAGCTCGAGGCATGAATTTGCAGTCCGCTTTTAGTTTTTGAGTCATGAATTTGAGACGCTTTTTTTTTTTTGGGGGGGGGGGGGGTAAAGTGAATTTGAGACGCTTTTGCGTGCTTGTAATACTTAAATTCAATTTTTCATAATAAAAAATGAATTTTGCTCATTTCCGTAGCTTGTAGGTCTTTAACAAAGATCTCCTGTCCGCTGATATCGCGAGATTTAATTCTCCTGGCTCACTTAACCAGTCCTTGCCTGTCCTTTAAGCGACTAGCATTTTCATTCCGCATTCCCTTACGAGCTGATTTTTCTGCTGGTTTTTTAATGATGTGCAATGCAGCGCGACAGCATGGGACCAAAAGGAGGGTTTAGTTATTTTGTCTTTGGACAACTATACGAGAGAAAGGATTTTTCAAAGCTTTTAAGACTTGGGGAAGAGTTTCCAGAAGAGTTGTCAATTTTTCTCCAGCAATATCGTGATCTCTGCTGGCTACATGAAGTGTTTCTTCATCAGTTCTCATCAGCTTCAGATATGCTTCATGGATTAGCTCTTTCTCAAGATGGGGGGAGTATTTCAGTAGCTGAAGATGGGGTTGAGCTAAGGGATTTGAATCTGGCACTGTCCGATAGAAAACGTTTTCTGAATCTTTCAAAGATAGCTGCTTTAGCAGGTTTTTTTTTTTTTTATGCCAATTTCATTTTTTTGCTCGTTTACATTCAAGATACATACTGTCTGATAATCTCCTTGAATTTTCATAAACCTTGCCTGTTTCGTTTTCCATGTTTCTTTTTGATTGTTTCGTTCCCTGGGTTTTGCTTCCCTTATGCTGTAGTCCTTTGAAGTTTATCTTTGATGTCGATTTTGTCAAATAGTTATAACTTGCCTGACTGAAACAATTAAGAAAGTAGGTGCACTTTGCCTGATTCTGTAAATATCACGTGCCAATATGACTTCATCAATTGGCTCTGAGTGCTGTGACCAAAATATGGTATTTCTTACCTGTGTGTCTGCCCTTCAAGTGTAGGTTCTTAATGGATATTAGTGATTAACGAGTTAAAAGTTTGATGGCATATGTAATTTGTAGTTGTAATGTCCAATATTTTGCGTATTGCTGGATTCTTATGTCTAATCCAATAAGAGGACTTTTACTTTGTTTCTGAGATCTGGTTTAAGCATAGACAAATTTTAGATCATATCTGGTCACTGCTGTTCATTTGTCTTTCTTCATCAGCGCGACAGTAATATTGTGGAACTGCTCATAGACTGGTGACATTGCGATTTTTATTCTTGCGAACCACAGGTAATGATCCTGATGCTGAGATAAAGATGAAACGCATTGAGGCTGATTTGAGAATTCTGAAGTTGCAGGTTTGCTTTACTCCTATTTGCAGCAAAAAAGAAAAGTTGGTCACTATGCTTTCTTTAAAAACTTATCTGCATACCTCTATTTTGGGCAATTTCGAAAGTGGTGTGGTCTGCACTATTCTTTTCACTTTGCAACTTGATTGCAACTACAATATTATGCTGAGGATGCCTATTGAGTTTATAATGCGGCAGCAGATGCGGCAAACCTTAAGCAATGCAGTGTATAATCCAGTGTTCATTTTGTATTTGGATTTGACAAATTGGCCGGCCGGTATTATCACTGTGAATTTGTGTATAGAAAGGGACAGCAAACATTTGGAATGAGGATTTTTCCATTGCGGTAATTGAAACCATTCGGCTCCATTCAATGGTTTAAACTAGAGTAGGACAATTGTCTAGATAACTGAGAGAATGCATTCCCGGTCCTTTTTTGTGGCATCGTTCACCTCGTTCTGATAGTGATGGATTTGTGAAATCTGGTCTTATATTAGCTCGTAATTCACTTATCAATCCATTCACTTCACTATAAGGAGCTCTCTGCTCCTAGGTTGGGTAGAAAGTTGTGCTTAGGTTATCCAACATAAACAAACATATGGCAGATCATTTCCGCAGCTGTTTATTATTGAACCGTGGGGAAATCTATCCATCCATGTGTGAATTATTCATCGTTACCTTCGGTGATATGAGATGTATGCTTGTGAATGTATCTGCAAGTTTTTCTAACCATTAGAACTTGCAGGAAGAGATTATGGCCCTTGATATCGAAGCCAAGCAAAACATTCAGCAGCAGCTTCTTCCCCCCGATGATCTGATCAAGTGGTGCCTTAAAAGTGGTAGCGCAGAGCTTATCCTGCGTGCTTTTGATATATTTGCATGGACCAGCTCCTCTTTCCGCAGGTTTCACAAAAGCCTTTTGGAGGAGTGCTGGAAAAGCGCTGCCAATCAGGACGACTGGGGAAAACTTCATCAAGCATCGACCGTCGAAGGCTGGAGTGATGAGGAGACATTGCGTGTCCTTAGAGATACCGTGCTTTTCCAGGCTTCGAGCCGGTGCTACGGGCCCGAGGCAGAAACTTTTGAAGAAGGGTTTGAGGAAGTGCTGCCATTGAGGCAAGAAAATATGGAGCCAACTGTTCTAAAGGAGTCGGGGTCTACTGTGGAAGCAATATTGATGCAGCACAAGTGTTTTCCAGATGCAGGAAAACTTATGCTGATGGCAATTGAGTTGGGCAGTGTTCGGAGCGGTATTGACTGTGAAGAGTGTCCTTCGCCCATGGAATGATAACTGTCGGACCGAATGATAGTACCTGTCCTGCTTATGTCCTTGTACATTGTAAATGATTCTCGTGTTTCTCATGGCACGATCATCTAGGCATCCGCATTTGTCTTTCAAGGTTTTTGAGAACTGTTGAAGCAGATGTGGTGCAACTTAACATCTAATTGAGCTTAGCAGATGAGTCGTGTGATATCTGCGAACTGCAGTGGAATGAAAAACCTACGCCCTCCATATTGTACAAACAGGGAGAACAGAATGTGAATTCTACCTAAGCCACTTCTATGTTCCACGATCTTTTCGCCTCTTTTTCTTTTATTTTTTAATTTTTAGTATGGCAAGTTACGTGATCTCTTAGGAAATTTCCGTCTAGTTGTTTCTGTTGGGGTATGGTTCATATTCCCCTGCCACAGAAAAGCACGTGAGTCCTGTTCCATGCTGAGCGGGCGAGGGTCTCAAGGGGACAGCGTCCTCTGGACACTAGAGTGCTTTTATGATTTTAGCCCGTAAATTTTCATTAGTAGTTTGGGTTTGGGCTCATGAATAGCTACTGATGTATATATTCTTGTTCGTTTGTAATTGAGTGATGTAACAAGAAGGGTTGACATAGTGAAATCCTTTACTGAACGTAGCCCTAATATAAGGGCGAATCGGGATAAATCTTGTCTTTTACTTTGCTACGATTGTGTGTCGATCCTAACACTTTCGGTTTGCAGTCTCATCTCAGGGTCTTGGGCAATCAGCTAGGCGCTAGCCCAATCCAAAATAGAGTTTCATTTTCTAGATCCAAAATAGAGTTTCATTTTCTAGATTTGATCAGTTAAATGATTAGCTACATGGATGTAATACTTTGGTCAAAACTAGTAGCACTTTTGTGCTTTTTTGCTCCCGTCCTTTTACTTTTATGGGTTGCAGTTAAAAATTAGGGTTAATACTATGAAAATTTTTAAAGTAGTACACGTGTGATAAATTATCCTGAAATTAATTCTTTAATCATAAAAAATCTCAAACCAATACACTTATGAAATATTTATCTTCTATTAATTTTAATTAAATTTTACCATCAAATTGCTGAATTAGATTACACGTGGCAGTTGATGGGTATACTAATTTAGCATTTGAATCTCAGTTTGTTGCAGGTACACTAGTTTTGAGTTCTTGATAATAATCTAATTAAATGATAAATAACGAAAAGTAAATTTATCACAAATGTAATAATTATGAGTATGGTAATGAAGAGTAAATTGAGTTTTGAGGTAAATTTACCACAAGTATAACAGTTTATAATTTATTTTGATAAAAAGATTAATTGTGGATGAATTTATCACATGTGAATTAGTTTGGGATTTTTCATGATATTACCCTAAAATTAACTCAAGGAGCTTAATAATTTCATTGTAAGTTTCAAGAAACTCGAGCTTTTGTAAAAGAAACCCAAAATTTATGTAGCAAAACATACTTCTATAAAAAGATAAGCCATATCCATTGACGAGAGAAGTCAATTTCATTATGATAGAAGTATATCATGTATAAATAAATAATATGGTGGCCCCTGAATGTGACTAGGATTTAGCTCTATCATCCCACTCCGCATGTTTACGTCCACAAGATCTTCCACAGTCCACGTGGCGGACGACCACCCCCTCTGTCGTCGGAGAAATCAGAAGGGGAAATCCGAATCCGACCTCAGGACCAATGGGAAGATGCTGACGTGTACATATCCTGATCCAGGGAAATCTTCTCATTCCCAATATAACCCCTCTGCTCTCTCCTCCCCTCATCATCATCCGCACCAAGCCAACTCAGCTGCTCCTTCTTTGCCGTCTGTTCCGAGCCCAAGTCACAGTCTTCTCAGTGTAGAGGAATGGCGACCACCGTGATCCAACAGTCTGCATTCGCCGGCCAGACCGCCTTGAAGCAGTCCAATGAGCTCGTCCGCAAGGTCGGCAACTTCGCCGGAGGCCGCGCCACCATGCGCCGCACCGTCAGGAGTGCTCCTCAGAGCATTTGGTAAATGTCTAATGCTCTTGCTTGACTTTTTGGTGCTTAGTAGCTTAGCTCACGTGATGTCTTATTTCTATCTCGCGGCCTGAGCTTATAGCTTACTTGATGGCACCATTTCAGAAGAGTGAAAACACGTCAGTCAGCAATGAATTCTTACCCAAGTGAATTCGCAATTTGATTGACAGGTACGGACCGGACCGCCCGAAATACTTGGGCCCTTTCTCGGAGCAGACTCCATCCTACTTGACTGGTGAATTCCCTGGTGACTATGGCTGGGACACTGCTGGTTTATCTGCAGACCCCGAGACGTTCGCCAAGAACCGGGAGCTCGAGGTCATCCACTGCAGGTGGGCCATGCTCGGTGCTCTCGGGTGCGTCTTCCCCGAGCTCCTGGCGAGGAACGGTGTCAAGTTCGGTGAGGCCGTCTGGTTCAAGGCTGGAGCGCAGATCTTCTCTGAGGGCGGTCTTGACTACTTGGGCAACCCCAACCTCATCCATGCACAGAGCATCCTTGCCATCTGGGCCTGCCAGGTATATTAACTGTGTTATGCTTCATTAATTATTTTCACTAGATAATAAAATCAAGCCTTCGACAAATGCATCCTATATTTTGTAGGTTAAATGGCAATGGCATATGTAATTTGAAAATGGTATGACAAATTCTTAGGAGCTTATTTAGATGAAACAATCTTTTCTCGTGTTCAATGAGATTTATTCCAACACATATTAGGGATAACAGCTAAAAAGGTTTGTTTAAATGATTCAAGTATCCGAGATTGAGTACGACATTCTAGCATATAACTCGCCACAAAAGCGAAACTTGGTTGTTGATCAACTTAATTTACTTCTTCTGCTGTTAGGTTGTGCTCATGGGATTAATTGAAGGATACCGGGTTGGAGGAGGACCACTTGGCGAAGGCCTTGACCCACTTTACCCTGGTGGAGCATTCGACCCTCTAGGATTGGCAGATGATCCCGATGCATTCGCAGAGTTGAAGGTGAAGGAGATCAAGAATGGAAGGCTTGCAATGTTCTCCATGTTCGGATTCTTTGTTCAGGCCATTGTAACTGGAAAGGGCCCAATCGAGAACCTCTTCGACCACCTTGCCGACCCCACAGTCAACAATGCTTGGGCTTACGCCACTAACTTTGTCCCTGGAAAATGATTTTGCATTGAGGGCTTGCTGAAGTGTAAAAGATCTTGGTTTCATGGAACTTGTTGTGTCGGGGCCTCATTAGAACTAATGTAACTTTACTGGTCGGAAGATGCCCGAGACAATGTATTACCAGACTTTCAGCTCTGTTGTGCTCCAAGCAAAATATACTTTGGACTGATCGTCTTGTTTAATTTGGTATATGACGGCTCTCTCTCTCTGAGGAACCGCAGTCTGGTTATTCAGAAGTTGTTGCAGTCACTGGAGCAAGTTACTGGTATCAAATTGTTTCTTTCTGAAAATACCAGCGGAAGCTACCCAAGTGATCAATAACACAGAAATGGCTTAATCACCAGAAATCATTGCAAGAACATGATCCACTTTTAAAATGATGGAAACGGCTATTATCTCTCACAATGATTTCCCGATCATAGATACGGGAAAGTAGCTTAGTTACAGAATGACAATCGTTGCAAACACGAAGGTTCTTCATGATGCGTATTGGACTTCCAGAGTGTACATTTAAGAGACCAAAAGCAATGGCCAGTCTTTCACTATGGTTTCCCAATTCAGTTTCCTTCTCTTCCTCCTCAATGCAGAGAAGAACTTGGGAAGTATCGGGCACATGCCCTGCCAATTTCAATCTCTCTCCCATTTCAGTCAACTTAGAGTAAATTTGTTCCGTCTGCGGATGTGACTTATCACCCACAAGAAACTCATGAAGCATTCCCTTGTGCTCAATCGAACTACAACCGGGCTCTTTCCTAATTCCTTTCTTCTTCATCATTTCTCTAACTTGAGAAACTTTGTCCCACTGACCTGCAGCAGCATATATGTTCGAGAGAACAACATAACATCCTATTGTCTCTGGAGCCAAGTTGATCAGATGTCGTGCCGCATATTCACCAACCTTTTGGTTTCCTTGGATTCGGGAACCGCTAAGTAAGCTCATCCACATTACTTTGTTGGGTTTCATGGGCATGGTGTTGATCACATACTTTGCCTCTTTCACACGCCCAGCTCGGCATAACAGATCCACCAAGCAACCATAGTGTTCCATTGTTGGTTTAATTCCATATTCTTTTTCCATCATTTCAAAATAATGGCGTCCATGATCAACCAAACCGGCATGATTACAAGCATTTATTACTCCAACAAACGTTATGGCATTGGGCTTAATTCCGGCTTTGCGCATTTCAGCAAATAGATGGAGAGCAGGACTAGCCATGCCATGCATTCCCAATCCTACAATGATGGTAGTCCAATGGCCCAACTTCTTCTTTGATATCGAGTTAAAAATAGCCAGAGCACTCTCAACGCTCCCACATTTGGAATACATTTCTATTAGCGAAGTACCAAGAACACCATCTAATGGAAGCTCATTCTTCACCATATAAGAGTGAATGCAGCTTCCCATACTAAGAGTTGCCAATCCGGAAACTGAAGAAAGGGCACAAACTAAAGTGGCATGATTAGGTATGAAACCTTCTTTTACCAGGGAGTTAAACATGTCTAAAGCTTCCTTAAACTGCCCATTGAAGTCATATCCTGCAATCATTGAATTCCACGTAATTAAATCTCTCACCTGCATGTCCTCAAACAAATTATGAGCCGAATTGAAATCGCCTGATTTCATGTACCCGTTAATCATGGCATTCCAAGAGACCAAACTCCTACTTGGCATTTTTTCGAATATTTCTCTAGCAGCCTCAACCTTCCCACATTTCGAAAGGCAATCGACCAGAACCGTCCACGAGAAAGAATCCCGCTCTGGCATTTCGTTAAACACCTCCAACGCCAGCTCAACCTCCCCACACCTTGCATACCCATCAATCAAAGCATTCCAACAGACCAAATCCTTATTGTCCATGTCATCAAAGACCTTCCTCGCAGAACCAATGCAACCGCACTTGGAATACATGCTAACCAAGCTACTCTCCACGAACTTATCCAAACCCAACCCAATTTTCAAAGCCAGTCCGTGAATCTGCTTCCCCTCCTCAATGGCACTCAACCGAGCACAACCCTTAATCACACACGGCAACGTGAAACTGTCAGGCCTGAAGTCCCAAACCAGCTCGCGGAACAGACATAACGCCTGGTGGGAGTGTTGGTTCTCGACGCAGCACTTGATGATGACGTTCCAGGAAGGCAACGCCGGTTCGGGAATTTGGTCGAACACGGAGCGTGCGTAGCGGAGGTCGTTGATCGCCGGGTTAGCATAGAGGGCGAGAAGCTTGGAAGCCGTTGCGGGGTGATTGAAAGCCCCGGTCTTGAGGGACAAAGCGTGGACTTGCTTCGTTTCTTGAGCGGTCCTGCAATTCAGGAGGAGAGAGAAGTCGAAGTTCTGAGGAAGGTCGTGGCGGAGAGGAGGAGGAGGAGGAGGAGGAGGAGACGGCGCGAGATTTAGCATTAGATAGGTTGCGGCTCGAAGACTCTGAATCCGAGACTCGTGGAGAGGGCGAGTTCAACGAGAGGACCTCAAAACTCAATGGCGCAGTTGGCGTCGTCCAAAGACTCCAAACTATAACACCGAGAGGAGGAGGAAATGTTGCAGACTTGCTCCTTATCCTTCATCCGATGGTCCTAACGGGCCCGAAATTCGGGCCGGGTCGGTCTGGCCCAGAACATCGTTCCTGACAACGATTGCCCAGGCCCGTTCACGGCATGAAGGCTCTCGAAATCTGAACCCGATTCGGCCCGAAAAAGAACGTAGTTCCGAACCGACCCATGTGAGATTCAAATAAGGGATATCAATTACGGCTGAATTCCGTAAAAACCCCCAAACGTTTGGTTTTGTCCCAAATATATCCTAAACTTTTTTCTGTCTTGGAAAAAACCCTGAACTTTGACTATAGTCCCAAATCTACCCTACTTAGTCATCCCTAAAAAAATCACCGTTAAATCACTTGACGTGGCAATTCCACGTCAGCACAAAATCCACGTCAGAATTTGACGCGGAAAAATATTACATAAAACGACAATGTTTTCTACGCGAAGAGAGAACGCGACCTTAGGGCTTGCTTGCTTCTTTTTCAATTCGGGCTCTAATACAACACGGTCGCTCGCTCAGTCTCTACCCAGCGAAGCCAGAGCAACGAGCTTCTTCTTCCCACGGAGGGGAACCAGGGGAATTAAGGCTTGCTGCTGCTTCTACTTCAATTTCGATCAAAGAGAGAACCCTCGATCACTCCCCCAGTATTAGATTTGCTCTCGACACGAAGTCAGAGCCAGCGAGCTTCTGTGTCCTCCGCACATCAACACTTCTCCTTGCGTTGGCCTCTCGACTCCTTCCACTCAAAGGAATTAATCGCGGAGAAGAGGAATTCTTCGATGAATCGGCTGGCTAGGAGCAAGTCTGTGGCGCCCTTCGTGAAGGTAACCTCTATATTTGGATGGCATTCATGTTTGCATTGTGTCTGTTCATTTTAGTGGTGCTTTTCTCTTGTCCTTTTTTTCCCAAAATTTAACATCGAAATGCTAATTAAGTTATGAATAAATTTATCTTGTATTGGTTAGTTTTTACTATTCATGTTATGTGTATGGTTTTGATTGGAAGCTACATGTTCGGGGCTTACTGTTGTTGTTTCCTTGTTGTTTATTAGTTAGCACCTTGTGTTGTTTTCTCGTGGTCATCCGAAGATGTGAATTGTATCGTTCAATATCGCTTCAATCAATGCGATGTTTGACATTGAAATTGCAGGTTAACAGTCATTTTTCTTGCAAGTTTTGCTAGTAGAAAGTTGGAGTGTTATTAGGTTGAAACGCAAGTAATGATGAGTTGATTCCATTGTTGACTCTTTACGTCCGAATAGTGTTTTTAGTTATCAGCTTCTGATTTTGTGTGTTTTTTTAACAGAATGAAGTTACAATTATAGCTCATTGGACTGGAGTGATAAAGAATCAAATATATCAGATGATAAAGAGTTGGTTGACAAGGGGATGATGAGGGAATTCGAAGAATCAAGAATGGGGGAGGCAGATTATGGTCAAGATTTACACGTAGATTCCACCGATGTCTTATGTGAAGATGAGGCAGCTGATGCAGCTGATAAAGATGAGGCTATCTCAAAAACTCCATGCCTTCAACAATTTAGAATCAGTGGTGGATTGTGAAATTGTGAACCAAGAAATGCTTGTGGATGTTCAGTGCATGCTTTTAGATGAGGCTATTTTGTTGCAGATCAGAAAGTGCTACTTTTTTTTTTGGGTAAATGGATTTGGTTGTGTACTATCTGTCTGGGATGAGGATTTGGTAATTTTGTGTCCAATTTCTAATCTTGGAGTTCAATATCAGCAATTTTTTATCCTGGAGCATTTTGTAATGGTCTAGAGTTCAGCATCAGCATTTCAGTGCCAGCATTTTATAAATGGATTTTGTTTCCTGAGATGATCCCAAGTTGATTTGTACGGTAATGAGTCTGATGCAGATTTTGTCCTTGCTTCAAAGTTTCACTTTTTTTCCCAAACAATTGATGATTTTGTATGCGAAGTTTTTCATCTATGAATACAAAGGAGAGGCTGAACATTTGCTGGTTTTCATCTATGTTGGAATACATTCATCAGATTTGCAAAATAATTGGTCTAAATAATCTACAGTACATGTGCACTTAGTCTTTCATCAGCAGCATGGCTAATGCAATCTTATCTGTTGTTTAAATCATTGATGTCATGGATATTCCTGGATGAAAGTGCAATTGAATGGGCAAAATCCCAAACAACATTGTTTTTATGTTAATAAAACATGAATAAAGCTGAAAAGCTGCCTTTAGAATCAATTTCCGTGAGTTTGAATGCATAAGTTTGCATTATCTGTTCAACTCACTTCTCTTACAAGTAAAAGATGACTATACTTAGAATTCCACCAGCTTCTCATTGAATAAAGACCAACAAACTAATATAAAACTATGGAGACAGGCTCTCGTCATCTGAACTAGAATCATACATCAGTTGGTCTAAAATTGCTGACTCCATAATCCACATACAGCCCAAGAGCATGATAATGTTCTGTCGAACCAGGTTTGAGTCGTCCACGAGATGTTCCAATCTAACACTAAACATTCTTTGGCTCTCGCTTGCAAAAAGTGCAGTCCGAATTCCTTCTAGCAAATACAACCTCTTGATTTGGACCAAAAAAAAAAATACAGCCTTTTGATCACTTTCGCATGTACTTGCAGTAGCATTCAAGTAATGCCCTTTGATTTCATCTGTCTCATCTTTTAGAACGGATGATCTCCTGATCGATGAAATCCAAAAGGGTGATTTACCATCCTTTCCTCTGACATCGGATAATTTCAATGGTGTGTCAAGCTTAAATGTCTGCGCACCACCTCTACACGTCCCATCATTCATGTGATTACCGGTTTTGAGGATTGCTTCTAAGAGTTTAAGGAACAGTCCGTTGTCTTTGAGCTTACCGCAGGTGATCTGCAATTAAAAGAGAGATTAATTTTGGTTATGGAATGACAATGATCAATCTATATTACATCTATGCAGAACTGTATACAAATAAGAGCTAGATATGCCCTAAGTTTCCTCTATTATAACTGAAAAATGGTGATGGGAATGTCCCGCACCTCTGCTAACTCGAGTTTAACAGAGAATTATGTATTAATCAAAGAAACATAAGTGCAAAAAAAAAAAAAACCAAGTTTGAACTAAGTAGTAAACATTCACCTCTAAAGCTGTCAAAGATTCTTCGTCGTCGGAAACTTCTTCCTGAGCGAATTTCATGAATAGCAGTGTTTCCACTCGCTTGAAGGCATATGAGATGTCAACCAAGACCTTCAAAAATCTCTTTGCTGGGCCAAGTTGGGATATTTCACCACTAAACGATTGGAATTTTGACCTTAATATAAAAGCAGTGAATTGGTCCACATAACAACTTGAGAATGGTAACTCATCCTTTCCAGTCAATTGTTTGCGTACCAACTCCCAATGCATGTACGTGATTCAATATTTGGATTGTATCTCAGTTACACTTAGACAACAGCAAATAGTCTCAGGGCACAACGAAAAATTGATAGTCTATAATAAGTCGCCAACCTCCAGATCATGATCTCTCTCAGGTCATGAAACCCAGGCTGTGAGCTATTGAAGCATCAGGCTTGGCAAAGTTGGTCACCATGTCATGGTCTCAATTACACACGAGGGTGTCATGTTAATTAGTTATCAAATTCTATGAGGTTATTTGATACAGTTCCTGTGAAAAGCATGACTAAAATGAACAGACACAACGCAAACATGAATGCCCATCCAAATATAGTGGTTACCTTCACGAAGGGCGTCACAGACTTGCTCCTAATCAGCCAATTCATCGAAGAATTCCCCCTCTCTGCGATTAATTCCTTCGAGTGAAAGGAGTAGAGAGGCTAACGCACGGAGAAGGGTTGATTCGCGGAGGACACAGAAGCTCACTGGCTCCGGCTTTGTGTCGAGAGCAAATCTAATACTTGGGGGGGGGGGGGGGGGGGGGGGGCGGCGATCGAGGGTTCTCTCTTTGATCGAAATTGAAGAAGAAGCAGCAGCAAGCCCTAATTCCCCCAGTCCCCCTCTGTGGGAAGAGGAAGCTCGTTGCTCTGGCTTCGCTGGGTAGAAGATTGAGCGAGCGACCATGTTGTGTTAGAGCGCGAATCGAAGAAGAAGCAAACAAGCCCTAGGATCGCCTTCTCTCTTGCGTGGAAAACGTCGTCGTTTTATGTGGGGTTTTTCCATGTCAAATTCTGACGTGGATTTTGTGCTGACGTGGAATTGCCACGTCAAATGATTTAACGGTGATTTTTTTAGGGATGACTAATTAGGGTAGATTTGGGACTATAGTCAAAGTTCAGGATTTTTTCCAAGACAGAAAAAAGTTTAGGATATATTTGGAACAAAACTTAAAGTTTGGGGTTTTTTAGGGAATTCAGTCTATCAATTACTAATTAGTTGATGAATTTTGGCAATGCCATCCCAGTGCTTGCGATATGTTTAATTTTGTCCTCTCACTTTAGCCTAATATATAATTATCGTCCCTAAATATTGAATTTATGCAATGTGCCATGTCATCCGTGAGACTATTTACGTCGTAGCTTTATGTCTTGATTTAAGATTAATTGTGTTTAATTCATAGGACAGGGAGAAGAGCTGGGTCAACTCCTCCGTCCTTTGAATCGTTCTGGTCAGCAGCCATGCAAAGCTCCGAATTGCAAACGTCGTTCCTCTGTAGCTGTCTCTAGCTCTACGATGTGTTTCAAACACGTGGATCTCATTAATGTCGTTCCCAGCCAACTTCTGATTGATGCACTAAGTCAACTTAACAGTTAAAAAAAAAAAAAAAAAACAATTGGAGACTTCATAGTGTTCCGGAGAATTCTTCTAGACGAATTTATCGCGATGTTTGAATTCGGATTTCGCTGGCAAAGGACAATGGAATGCAACGGACAAACAAGTTACCCATCCAAGACAACTTCATCTTCCGTTCGAATGAGTAATTCGGTCGCACGCGAAGGAGATCGTCAAATGTTTCGTCTGCGAATGACTGGACGAATGAATACTGGGACTTGCTGATGCCATGGTGTTCATCTAGAAACGAAGTGGGTGACGGCCCGGTGGTTTTGCCACATTTGTAGGAATACGTTCGTCGTCGACACGAGCAGAACTTAATTTGGGCACTTAATTAGCTTCGCGAAAACAACTTAATTGTCACAATATCATCGTTAAGATCTACTCCAAAACCGTTATTGGTCTTACTAGCGCAAGGTAGGGGTGAGCGGTTCCCGGTCCGATCCGGTTCCCCTCAAGAACCGGGAACCGGACCAATAGTCCCGGTTCCCATTTTTCGGAACCGTGGACCGGACCGGCCACCCTGAGAACCGGGAACCGGACCGGACCGCCGGTCCGGTCCGGTTCCGGTCCGGTTCTAAGGAACCAATAATACAAACAAGAAATCTGTCCAAACTCCATTCGAACCTGTTAGAAACGACTTCAACAGAACCAATAACACAAAAACACAAAATGGACTCCGCTAGTCATTCCACTTATTTCATAGCAAATGAAGTGCGGCTGGAACAAAATGGACAAAAGGGATGATGAATATACTGAGAGTTAAAAAGAATAACCATTCTTTCTAATATATACATGACCATTCGACTGAAATTCCAATTCCCACATAAAAAAACAGCACTCATAGAAATGGGAAAGGATTCGGAAATCAGAACCACAATAAATGAATTGAGCGCAAAAACAAGAATAGATAACAATTATACATTAGTGCATCACAGTGAAAAAGATGATCATGAAACGTGAAACTAAACAGATTGTACTCCTGAAGGCTTTACAGATTGTATGCTAATTAAGGAACATGAAACGTGAAACTAAACTAACTTCTCAGTAAGACTAACAAATCATCTGTTCCGCACTAATTATTTCTGAAAGAATTTATAAATTAGAAAGCTCAACTGCAGAGAGATTCGAAGTTTTAGAAACACTTAATGCAAAAAGATTTGAACATTTGGAAAAGGCTACTACGAAGAAAATAGAGGAAATGGAAAAAACAATTACTGATAGGTTTGAAAATAGGATAGACTCATTGGAAAAGAGCACTAATGAGAGATTTAGAAAAATGGAGGAACAAAATATAGAAAAACAAAACCAAATTCAAGAACAACTAGAAAAATTAGAACACTCTCAGAAAAGATTTGATGCATTTATTGACAAACATACCCAAAAGAAAATACTCCATGAAAAACAAGAAATACTTCAAGAAGAACATGAGAATAACTTGCTGTGTACTTCACAGAAATATTCATCGATAGTTATAGCCGTAGAAATACGACTACCTAAGAGATCATTCAAGCCCACTGCTTTTGTAGACACAGGATCTACAAATAATGTTATAGACTCAAGACTACTTAAAAAGGATGAACTTATATTTGAACCAACTTCTGCATCACAATCAGATGGATCACTTGTACGTAACCCATACAAAATGATAGATGCAAAACTCAAAATGAAAGATTTATGTGGGAAGTACTCAAGGACATATGAACTAGGAGAGACAAACTCTAGACCATTTGAACAAGATTATTTTGGCATAATACTAGGATTATCCTGTATGATTGGAAAACAGGAAGGAATTATACTCACTAGAAACACTTTCCAACTTATCTCAGGAGGGGATCAAATACCACTTGAACCTCCCATAGGACTAAAGAAAGATCATTGCAATTGTAAAGACAAGGGATCATGCAAATCCCAAGAGCAATTACATTTCGAATATTTAGAGATGGACTTCCAAGAACATTGTCTAGACCCATTCACTGAACATTTGTTAGAAGAACGGGAATATGATCTAGGACTTCCAGATCAATGCTCACCCCAAGTAATGATCTCTCTTCTTCTGTTCCTTGGAAGTTCTTTGAACCCATTTTCTATTTTTACAAGAAAGATGACTACTTTAACGATTGAAAGGGAAAAGAGAAAGGATGATACCTCGAGAACGTTGGGCACGAGAGGCGGACGAAGCTGCACTTCACCGGAGACATAGATTTCACCAGAGAGGAGAGGCGGACGAAGCTCGACGGCGCCGAATCTCTCGCGCTCCGATGTACACCTCCGTCCGAAGCTTTGAACTATCGCGGCATCTCCGTGCTATTTTACAGCGAGCAAGGAGGTTGCCGAGAGGGGTAGACTGAATCGATCGAAATCTGCTTGCCCGGTTGGCCTCCACCTAATCTCGCTCACGCTCGCGCAGTCGGACATGGATGGGCAAGAGAAGAGGAGAACGAGATGACTCCGAGAGGCAAAGGAAGGAACCCTAATCCCAAATGAGTAATAAATCTGATCGACTAACGTGAGTAAAGTAAAAGTGCTATATTTTTTTTCTTTTTTTTATTACAAACCGGGCGGTCCGGTTCCGGAACCGGTCCCTAGAACCGGGAACCGGACCGCCCGGTCACCGGTTCCAATTTTTGGAACCGGGGACCGGACCGGACCCCCCTAAAACCGGGAACCGGACCACCGGTCTCGGTCCGGTCCGGGCGGTCCCGGTTCGGGCGGTCTTTTTTGCTCACCCCTAGCGCAAGGTGCGGTATGATCTTCAGGTGTAAATAGTCAGGCTGACTAGCTTGCTAATCTTGGAATCAATAAGCGCATTTACAATAGATTCTTGCCTCTTAAAGAGTTGCCTCGTGTTTTATGAAAGCGATAAAATAGAGACGGTAAATTGTACTCGGCTTTACCCCATTTTTCATTGTTCCAAAAAAAAAAAAAACATTGAGAGAACGAGGATTATGTAATGATCAAAGCCACAATTGTTCTACTCCTCTCTTTATTTCATCCCCTTTTAATCCTCAATTGGACTTTTGAAGTAGTATTGTAAAGTCCGAGTTACATTTTCACCGCAAGGTAATCGAGTTCATCTTGAGGCCAGAAAAAAAAAAGAAAAAAAGAATCGAGTTCTTCTACTGGGATTAGCGTAAGTTGCGAATCAATGGTCCGCACGTGGAATTAGAGAAATGATAATGGAAAATGCTTAATTTTTAACACGTAATCTTCTAACAAATACTGGGTTCAAAATACGTTCGACAAAAATTGTTCCAAAAACCTAAATTTATAGTACTTTTGTCAATTCAGCCATAAACCTTTTAATTTTGTCAATTGGGTCACTATTGCTCGTTTTTCGACCAAAACAAACTATTGCACATTTTGCCAATTGAATTTATCCAACTAATTTTGGCCAAAAACCATTGATATGGGTAATTCCTAATGATTTTTTTTAATATAATTCACATTTTATTTACTCTTTTTTTTTTCCTCTTCTTTTTTCACTCCACCAATGACCTCGCCCTCGTCGGCCTAGCGAAGGTCGCCTTCATGTGGGCAAGCATGGGCCGCCCTTGTTCGATATGGCGGAGGGCTGCCCTTGCCAACCCAGGCCCGGGCTACCATCGCCCGAGGCCGATGAGGGTGGCCCTCGCCTTAGGTCGACTATCTCCAATTCTCTGCCGATCATTCATGAGTCCTGGCGATGGCCGGCGCTTGGCAATGGTTGGTGGAGGGAAAAAGAAAAATATATATAAATAAATAGCAAAAAAATTAAAAATTTATTAAATTTTATTTATGTGAGTGCTAATTAGAACAGTCGACGTCTATGTCAGCGATTTCTAGCCAAAATCGACTGGATAGATTTAATTGACAAAATGCGAAAAGGTTTAGACTCAATTGACAAACTTTAGAGACTGAACTAGAAAAATGCAATAGATTTAAAACTTTTTGGATAATTTTCCTGGGGTGAATGAGTTTTAGAACTTTGAATGCAAAGGGTCGAGGGAGACGATCGCGCTCGCCATACCACCGTTGCAAAAGAGCTCCCTCCCGCTCCGAAACTGGGGTCGACCGAAAGAGGCCACGCTAGCGAGCTTCGCATCGTCTTCCTTCCATTGGGATGGTAGTCTCCAAAGCGATGCACAACGTGACGGATCGGAACAACAATCCCTTCCGCTCCTTGTCCCCTCCTGCGCGCCCTTTTGTCTCCACTCCAAACGAATAAGATGAACAGAGAGTTGAAAAAATCCGGGTTAAAGAATTGATATTTGGGCCCCGGAAAACCGCAACGACGAGGAGGTGATCACGTCCTTCGCCGAAGCCTTCAAGTCCTAGAAGACAAGCCGACACAGTGGATCATCACCTAATCGTTTATTCCCACCTCCACATCCCTCCAAAGACTACAACAAATCCTGGTTTGGATTCACCCTTTTACCTTCTTCCTCTCCTGAAAAAGTCCTACACCCCCGCCCCGCTACTAACCCACCAAGCTCAACCCCCCTCTCTCTCTCCCCCTGTGTGTGTGAACCTGCCTTTTGGAGCTTTGTTCTTGGAGGGTTGCTGCAGAGCAGCCTGATTCTTCTTCCTCGTGACATCACCCAGAATCAAGAAGATGGCCCATATGGAGAGCAACCCTTTTGCTCTCTCTCTCGATTAAGGAAGCGATTTACGTTGACACCTGTGGAGTTTTGGTGAAAACAAATGGGTAATTTTCAAGAAATCCATGGTGAAACCAAGGTCTGTGGAATACCCTGTCGCTTAATGTTATGTGTGTTTTCACGGGACGATTCTCTGTGTCTCTTTAAGGACATGCTCATTGGAAGGGTACAACTTTACAGTTGTGCAAGGTCAATGGTTTAACAGTTCATTTGAAAAATGAACTATGGGGGAGTTGACACAGGAACATTTCTCTAGGACACTCCTCTCGTGTCCTCTGTTTTCCCTTTTTATATAGAGAGATCTGAGACTTTTCCAGAGCCAGCTTCGAGCTTCTTTCAGAGGCCAACATCGTTAACCCCCAATCTATCTTCCTCGTCCCTCGAAGGCTCTTGTTCAATGGGCAGGCAAAGTAGTGATCCTAGCCCCACGGCCGCGAGCTCTTCCATCGCTCTGCTACAGGAGAGGTTCAGAGAGTTGCAGAGAGTGAAGCAGAAAAGAGAGGAAAGAGAACTCAGGAGACTGTCTCCCGAGCCGGACCTGGTGGCAGCCCCTGTCGGGAACCCGGATCATCTGGCCATGTTCTGTCTCCAACCCAGCACGAGTTCCAGTTCTTCCCCACAGGATTATTGCTCTCTCACGCTTGGCCTCACGACTCATGCCAACGGCGACAAAGCCAGCTCGGGAGCCGCGAAGAGTAAGAAGACCGATCCTAGGATGAGCTTACGGCCCGGCAACAGTAGCCTGGCAATTTCAGGAACATCGAAAGGTTTCGAGAGCCCTGATGTAGATACCTCCCTCCATCTGTAGAATGTTTTCCTTGCCCTCCGTAAGTCCTGGATGCATGTATGTAAGTACCGGATGTATGCTCTCTTTTACCCTTCTTTTTGCAATAGCATCTTGAGTTGGACCGTACGCAATGTCTCGGCACCAGTCGACAGATCCTGTGTTCATGTAAATTTTTCGCTTGCTTGCTTCTCTTTTGCTGGTCGTTTCGGAGGTTGCCGTTCTTGCGGTGATCATAGACAAATTCTGTATATGTTTAAAAGGCTAGATCGGAAGGTGACCGCGTACCGGCTGATCCTCGATGAAAGCATCGGATTCCGCAGTTTTCGTCTCAGAATGGACTGATCCCTCCTTCGCCTTCTGTGCTTGGTTTACGGTACACCCGAGATGCAAAGAGCATCTAATTTTCCTTGACAAAAGGATCTTGTTAACGAGTGTCGCTTGTTAAACATGATACAAAAGTGACGACAAATTTATCAAATCACTGACTACATATCACGGGACATCGGCCGGTTCATCAAAAAGCCGGAACGTTTTCTTAAACAGTAGCTTGACGGGTATCCGAGGAACCCTCTCCAACAAAAACCATTCATGTGATTCTTCGTCGACTCCTGATTCCTGCCGTGGTGGCTCGAGGGGAAACGGGCTGCTTTTTAGTCGGGTTCAAATCTAGCTCGGGGGTCCGTCTAGTTCCACGGGCTATGTTCTAGCCCATTTGTGTTTTTGGTCGGATGTTCTAGCCCATTCAAAGCCCCTCATTTTGATCATCGTGAGAGGAATGCGGTTCAGAGCAGACGGTGGGGTTGCTCGACTCTTCTTGCCCCGGAGAATCCCATCGCAATATGGAATTCTGTTAATTGAAATCAGGAAACCTATTACCGCATCCGTTTTCTCGGCGCCATGCGTAACTAGTGTGATCTCGAATTACATAATATTTTCCCCCGCGAATGATGGGATCGGCCCGACCGTAATTAAGAAAGTCTTGCATCGCAGCGAAACATCGAAGTTAACCACATTGTTATCGCTAAAGCCGCGCCACAAAAGAAAAATCGGGAATCCGGGATTTCTCGAGCTCGATATGAGAGTTTTTCCCATGTCATTAGAGAACCCCACAACAACTGAGAGGCACGTTTAATAAGGAGTAAATGATGCAAATGGTCGATGGACTTTATTCCAACGTGTAATGTGATTCATAAAAGGATTGTCAATGAAAGTACAACATTGAATATTTTTCGAACAATGACTAAATTGAACATATATAAAAAAAAATTCATGAAGCACATTGAGCAAATTAAAAATTCAATGACGGCATCGCACATTAGGCTACAATTTAGAGATCACGTGGAATAAATTTGAAATTCAAGAATCATATTGCATATTTAGTCAAAATTTGAACATCATTTATGTCATTATCGCTTCAACAAGATCATGATTTTGATACATGGACATATATATATATAGTTGAGAATATTACCTTAATGACGTATTTGTGGTGTAAATGGTTTATCTGACGTGGCAAAAGCTGATTCGCTAACCGGTCGGGGCTCTTGAAAAATGACGTGATACCGGATACAGGGGCACTTGCCCCGCTGGGCTCTGGTTCGCCACCGTCTCCAGAACCTTCTTCCTCTTCCCTAAAACCCTACTAAAACCCCCGCAACTGAGTCCGCTCACTCGCTGCCATTTCGTGACTCGCGGAGGTCGCTGTGGTCTACTCTTCCCTCGCCTCTTTGGCGCTTTCTCTCTGCCGATCTCGATTACAATCCCCCGACCATGCATAGGCTCTCCTCGAGGCGCTCCGTCTCTGCTCTCCTCCGCCTCCGCGGCGCCAGCTACCGCACCACCGCCGCTCCCACTTGCTGCTCCGCTCCCGCCGCCAATACGGTACGACCACCCGAACTCGAAGCTATCTCTTCAATTGAGGTGGAATGGTAAAACTTTGCTGCGAATTCGCTCACATGGAGGGCGCTCGGTCATTTCGATTCCCGGTTTGCGTTCGTTGAATGCTACACTTTTTTTTTTCATTTCCGGTCATCTCCGGTGGTTGGATTACTTGAGAGGGGTTATCCGAATTCTTATCTTACTCGTCTGTTCTTCGTGCATTGAATTTTTGGGAGTATTGGATATATTTCTCATTGGGCGATGTGGAATTAACTCTTTCTTACTTGTCTCTGGCATGGACTTTGCGCAGACGACAGAGAATGAAATCAGAGTCGGTCAATATCCTGCAGTGTCCAGAGGGTGGTGCAACATTGCTGGACCTTCGCACTCATTGAACTTGAAAGGTTCTTTGGCTTCTGGCCGGAGGTATGAATCAACCGCGGCAGCGAACGATGCGTCTCCTCCACCGTCAGCCGAGAAATACGAGTATCAAGCAGAGGTATGCCGCTTGGAGGGACTGATTTACTACTTCTCTCGTTGATCGGGATTGTTCGTTGTTGAGTTGTCTGTTTTGCTTTTTGATGGCAGGTTAGCCGACTTATGGACCTCATCGTGAACAGCTTATACAGCAACAAGGAGGTGTTTCTTCGGGAGCTCATCAGGTATCTTTTGGGTTTTGACCTATTCGTCTTGTGGATTCTGGTGCTCATGAGTTTCTTCTTTCTCTTGTCGGCTATATAAATTCTGTCTTCTCATGGTGGTCTAAGCACTATTTCGATTTTAAACCATGATTTGAAATTGATATCATTAATGATACGGCTGTGGGCCTGTGGCCTTGAGCTATGCTATCTGTGGCTTGGGACTCTATTTATGATTCAAAAGAAAGTACTGGAATTTGAAGCTTGATTCCACACAAAAGGCCTTGAATGTCTGGAAGACCAATTTTGGTCGATATGCTGAATTACTAGTAACATTTGATGTGGTCAACCGTTTCTTTATTTAAATTGAATGGATGCTGAAGATAGGATATGGTGTCTTTCACATTGAAGGACGAGTGACATTCTTTTTGCCTACCAATATTGACTTTGAGGCCCAATATAATGGGATTCACCTTCATATATGAATCGACGCATGTACGGGTACACAAACAAAGTTAAGTGTTCTGCACTATCAGTAGACTAGTGCAACTGAAATTGTTGTTCTACTTTATGACTGCTGTTATTTTGTGGAGTATATCATTTAAGTCAGTTCATTGTCTTAGTTATTTTTTTGTATTCTCATTGCTGTCGAGGCAGCGTAAGAAGAAAAGTAATGAACTTCTTCTTACTAAATAATTGAGTTGTCGTCAACCTTATTTTACGGTACTCATGCATGTATTCTCAGCAATGCGAGTGATGCCTTGGACAAGTTGAGATTCCTCAGTGTTACTGAGCCACAACTTTTGAAGGACGGGGCTATGGATCTTGATATCCGTATTCAGACTGATAAAGATAATGGAATCATATCAATCACGTAAGTCAACGAGCTTCTAGCTTTGACTGATGATTTTACGTTCTTTAAGTTGCTTAAAACCCTGCATGTTGTGTGTGCAGTGATTCAGGTATCGGGATGACTAGAGAAGAGCTGGTTGACTGTCTTGGAACAATTGCTCAAAGTGGTACAGCAAAATTCTTGAAGGCAGTAAAGGTCCTGTGTTGTTGCTTCTGATGGTGGTGTTTTTCTTGTCCATTCTGATTATTTAGATTTACAGTATTTGCTCATGGATGTTGTTGCTGCAGGAGAGTAAAGATTCTGGTTCTGACAGCAATTTAATTGGTCAATTTGGTGTGGGATTTTATTCTGCCTTTTTGGTTGCCGAAAGGGTACATTGTCCACTTTTTATATCTACTCATATCTACAACGAGTTTGCTCACTGCGATAGTGTCAATCATTGAGATAGTTGTTTTTCTTCCCCCATTTTGAAGGTGGTTGTCTCCACAAAGAGTCCAAAATCTGATAAGCAATATGTGTGGGAAGGAGAGGCTAACTCCAGTTCCTATTCCATTCGAGAGGAAACTGATCCAGACAAGCTTATTCCTCGGGGAACTCGCCTGACCTTGTATCTTAAGGTAAGCTAAACGCTGCTTATCTTTATGTTTCAACTTGTATCAGTGTCTGTCCATCTTATGCTATGTGGGCCGATATTTACTCTCTTATTGGGCTCACACAAATCCTTATTGGTCTATGTTGCTGTAGAATGATGACAAAGGTTTTGCACATCCAGAGCGCATAGAGAAGCTAGTGAAGAACTACTCGCAGTTCGTTTCTTTCCCGATCTATACTTGGCAGGAAAAGGGATATACTAAAGAGGTTTGACAGATCCATCGATTTATCTTTTTTCATGCACTTCATTCCGTTGGAGAGCAGCAGTAGTGACATGGCACTTCTGTGGCCCATTTCTTCTATTATTTAATGTTGGCATGCTATTCTCATGCAGGTGGAGGTTGATGAGGATCCTGCAGAAGCCAAGCAGGAGGGTGACGATGACAAAGCTGAGGTGATCTCTTTCTCATCATACTCTAAAATCTGGTCTATCTGTGAAGCACGGAGTTCTTTTGATATGCTCAGTATAAAGTTTGTATAGCTGCTCTTTACCCCCAAAAAAAAAAAAATTGTATAGCTGCTTATCTGCTACTGGAATCTGATGATGTTGCAGAGGAAGAAGAAAACAAAGAAAGTTGTTGAAAAATACTGGGATTGGGAGCTGACCAATGAGACACAACCTATATGGGTGAGCTAGATGTCTAAGCCTTTGCTCTGTGTAGATTGAAGTTTCTTCATTTGGGGGAGAGTTTAATACTTGTTTTTCTTTTATCGTAGCTCCGGAACCCTAAAGAAGTTTCCACCGAGGAGTACAATGAGTTCTACAAGAAAACATTTAATGAGTACTTGGATCCATTAGCTTCTTCGCATTTTACAACTGAGGTGATGCTCATTAATTTGCTTGCATGTTTTCCGTTTCGCCCATCAGATCCAGTAGCGTTAACTTGACACTTTTCCTTACATTCTCAATTTTTCGTCAGTTTGCCGAAGCTTGTTCTCGCTCTGTTCAGTATATGATTTGACTAATTAGTAGTCGCATACATGATATTAACACCACTCCATTACAGGGCCATGTCTAGCATAAGTTCTAGATGGGCTCTCGACAATGAACTTTTTACCTATGGGAAAATTAGTACTAACATTCAGCTTGTGCTTATTTTGAATTTTGTAAACCTCATGTGTTTTATACTTGGTGATGATGTCTTCTAGCGCCTCTTTATGTGTTTATAGGAAGCTCAAGTACGGAGATAGTTAGGATGAAAATGCCATTTGCTTGCACCACCTATTGCTGCTCTTGGTGTTTGAATTATGAAGGTAGATCAGGATTCTTACTTCGGTTGATGATGTGATGTCTTTATTTCTGCAGGGAGAAGTTGAGTTTAGGTCTATCCTTTATGTGCCAGCTGTCTCATCTATGGCAAAGGAAGACATGGTTAATCCAAAGACCAAAAATATAAGGCTCTATGTTAAAAGAGTCTTCATATCAGATGACTTCGATGGGGAACTGGTAAGCAGAACGTCAATATTTACTCAGTGAGATAAAAGGAAGGCCTCGGTTGAATGTAAGCTTATTAATGCTTCTTCATTTTCTTCTTTGCCTTCTTTGCTGGTCTTGGAATAGTTTCCTCGTTATCTAAGCTTTGTCAAAGGTGTTGTGGATTCCAATGATCTTCCTCTCAATGTCTCAAGAGAGATTCTTCAAGAAAGTCGCATTGTAAGTGCAATTGGCATCATTATTTCTGTGGAACTGGTGGTCTCAAAGTAGTTTCCCATCTAATCTTTGCTATGCTTACTCTGTTTTTCTTTGAAGGTCCGTATAATGAGGAAGCGTCTGGTAAGGAAGGCCTTTGACATGATTCTGGGCATATCACTGAGTGAAAACCGAGAGGTTTGTCTTGCCTTTTCTCTTGAGATTTACATGCTTCTTCTAGTTTCATGGTGAAGATTACTGACCACTATGGGGTTTCCTTTGAGTTCTATTTCATATATGCCTCTTTAATACCTGTCTCTCCCTTCAGGATTATGAGATGTTTTGGGAGAACTATGGTAAATACTTGAAACTCGGATGCATCGAAGATCGTGAAAACCACAAAAGGCTTGGACCATTGCTAAGGTTTTTCTCCTCGCAAAGTGAGAATGAGTTCATCAGCTTGGATGAGTATGTGGAGAACATGAAACCTGAGCAGAAGGATATTTATTATGTCGCGTCAGACAGTGTGACTAGTGCTAGGAATGCACCTTTCCTCGAGAAACTTCTTGAGAAGGATCTTGAAGTATGTATTTTTTTTATTCTTCACCTTGTTAATAATCATTTTTCCTTTTTTTTCCTTTGTTCAGTGATGGAATTTGGGGTGCTCCTTTACAGGTTTTATTCCTAGTTGACCCCATCGACGAACTTGCTATCCAGAATTTGAAATCCTACAAGGAGAAGAATTTTGTCGATATCAGCAAGGAAGACTTAGAGTTAGGTTTGTTAAGCTTGTTACTCTAATTGTTATCCTATGTACCAGTGGAAGTCTTGTCAAGATTGAGCAGTACTATTTGGCAGAAATTTCGAGCCGTATTGATTGGGCTATAGGTGTCCAGCCCCTATGTGGGATTGTTGTGAATCTCTCTGTAGACTGTAGCATGATGATTGTTGTTCGGTCTCAACAGGTGACAAAGATGAGGAAAAGGAGAAGGTGACGAAGCAGGAGTTTGCGCAAACTTGTGATTGGATGAAAAAGCGACTGGGTGACAAGGTGGCTAGTGTGCAAATCTCTAATCGGCTCAGCTCATCGCCTTGTGTTCTTGTATCTGGAAAGTTCGGCTGGTCTGCTAATATGGAGAGGTAACTTGATCTTTGTTTTGTCAGGCGATTTTGCATTTTGCCCTTTCTGGAAGGAACAATTCTCTCTCTTTTTTTTTTTTTTAATTTGTCAACTTCTTGATCGTGGATGTTGTACTTCTGGTAGGATAATGAAATCACAGACTGTTGGGGATACCCAAAACCTGGAGTTCATGAGAAGCAGAAGAGTTTTCGAGATTAATGCAGATCACCCAATTATTAATAGCCTGAATGTATGGCTGGTTGTCTGTGTTTTTCAGTCTTTTGCACCATTTAGTTGAAAGTGATTTCTGATGCATCTTCGACCTCATAATGCTTTCTTTCCAGGCTGCCTGGAAGAGTAGCCCTGATGACGAAGATGCGTTGAGAGCAATTGATCTTTTGTATGATGCAGCATTAGTCTCCAGTGGTTATACTGTGAGTATCCGTGGACCTCCCCATCTCAAATATTCAATCATTCTCGTAAACACGATATAATGAAAGCTCATTGAGAAGCAGATTGGGGGACACAATGCACCCCTTTCCCTAAAGGGCGTTACCTCAAACAACAGTCAATAGAAGCGACATGATCCAAACTAGCTTGTCATTATTTTGCTCGATACGCCAATATATTGATATATTCTTGTATGTGTGATCATGTCATGACTCTACTGTACTTGCAGCCTGACGATCCGGCGCAACTTGGGGGTAAGATATATGAGATGATGGGCATGGCTCTTTCTGGCAAGTGGTTATCTGCGGCGGAGGTCCAGTCTGCACCAGGTGGATCTCAAACTCCGGGGACATTAGAGGCCGAGATAGTCGAACCGGTTGAAGCAGGCACTCAGAAATGAGAATATATTTCTTCTTTTATGTGCCATCTCCATCGAGCGTATTAGTGGGTATATGAAGCGAAACAGGCTCTTACTGGGGAGGATGAGTGGGTCAGTTTCATGTGTTGGAATTTTGATTGATGGAAAAAGGATGGAAGGAAGCGCTATTAGTATTTTCTCGTGTAGTTCTTAAGACTTGTGAATGCTCTCATTTTTTCCCCACTCTTTGCTGCTGCTTTGCGTCAATGCACTTTTTGCATTATGCCAAGAGGACTCCGGAGGTTCATTCTTGGTTTTAGTGGATCATTTCAAAACAAAGCTTCAGGTTTTAATACCAATAGCAAAACTAATCAACTTACTTTTGTTTTTAGGTTGTGTTTGGTAGACGGGATAAAATTTAGGATTGGATAAAAAATTTATCTTATCCCGTGTTTGGTACGTGTTTAGGATAAGATATAATGGAATATAATTTGGATAAAATATTTCATGGGGAAGGTGAAATATTGGTATATTGATGGATATGATTTTTAATAATCTTAATGCATAAGTTATTTTTTTAAATAATAATTTTCTCAAACTAATAAAATTAAAATAATATTAGAATATAAATTGATTTCTATTATAAAAAATAATGAAAATAATAAAAATAATTTCATTATTGTTTATTTTCATTTTTGTTTATGTATTGGAATTTATTTCTATCTTATAATATAAATTCTGTATATATATATATATATTAGTAATTTAGGAATACTAGTATAATTTACTATTTACTAAAATGTTAATAGAGAATGATGGAAGGGAAAAAAATAAATAAATAAGAAAACAAAGAATAAAAAAATTAGCAATAAAAATGAAGTAGGCAAGGGTGTCACGAGATATTCTTATCATTTTTGTTTGTGCAATTTTTAGATTCATTTATGTCGTTCATACTCGAAAAAATATCCGGCTTTGTTATTGCTAGATAGGATATAATAAAATCTCTGGATTTTATATCTTATCATATCCAGTCCTATCCTGTCTAGAAATCCCGATGACTAGATGTAGCCTTGGAGTTTAATTCTTCTTCAAATGGCCCAACCACTCCGAAATACCCGATTAAATTCGTTTAAATGAATAATATAGGAGTCAAGTCTAATTTTAAGACTACTGATCAACTACTTGTGTTAGACTAAGTAGGTCATGTATGGTTATGTGAAAAAATATCGATTGATGATGACGTCCGCAACAAATGTTTGACAAATGTTCGGATTTCGATCAAAATGGTTCCATTAAATTTAAGGGTCATGGCAATTCCATGATTTTATTAAGGTAACTAGGCAAGCAGGCAGTAAATTATGCTTCTCATTACTTGGTTCTCAAGAAAGGAGATGATTCTGAAGTTTTTTCTTTAAAAAAAAATTGTTGGTTCTGTTGAGTTAAAAGAGTGAGTGATTTTTCTCTTTTTGTTGGTTCGGATAAGATAATAATTGTTATAGAAATGGATTGACGATTGTAAAGACGTACATGATATTGTCCTTGAAAAATGATTAGAGGCGGAATTCTCTTTTTCGTTGCAAACAAGTGGAAACGACGACGGAACGATCTCAACTGGGTGGGAGCGGTTTGGACTCCGAGAGTGCATCGTCATTCGTCGGATTTACAGGTCAGAGAAAAAGCAAAAGACAACATTCGTAGAAAGACAGAAGAAAGAAACGTGCCCAACCGGTCAACTCATGCGACCGACCGGCTGAGCCCGTCGTCCCATCGTTGAAGATCCACAAAGCGGACGCGCAACCGTCTCCTTAAACGTGCACCCAACTCGTGTCTCCGGTGGATCGAGGGTTTTCGCCGGTAATCTGCAGAGGCATCCTCTGGAGTCTGACGATTTCTGCATAAACGTCTATCTTAGTTTGCTTGTGCTGGTTGGCTTTGAAGTTTCAAACTTGGGCAGTTTTCTCTTGCTTCGAATCTTCAGTCGAATTTTCTTGGGTGTTTCGCCATCTGGGTAAGCGATGCTAAGATAGTTGTCTCTGATCTATGGATTTCTTCGCGGTTCTTCGGTTCCATCGCTGAAAAATGAGACCACCTAGTCAACTAAGCTTATGGTGATCTTTTAGTAGCTCTAAAGGGTTTGTTTTGGCAGGTTCATCGGGTTTAGTTTTCAGTTGAGATCTCGTCTTTCTTCATTTCATTTGCGTTTCCGCTGAGATTTTCGGGAGGAACTTTTATTTCGATTTGATTCCGGTTCTTGATCTGGGTATGGGTCTCCATGGTCGGCTGTGGAAACGCGTTGTTAGCGAGTTAGCTTCGTTATGGAAGTTTACGCTCTGTGTTTGAGCTGGTTCCAGTCGTGATCTTTGGCTTTTCTGGGTTAGCATTATTGAATCGGATTAAGCAAAGAAAACAACTTGTATGTGAATCGATACGAGAAATCTGCTTGGATCTTTGATTGGATATATATATATATATATTTGTTATCAACGAGGAAGCTCGCTATAAGTAGATATACTCCATGAAAAAGCCTCTCTGAGTTCGACCTGGTAAGACCTAAGCCAAAGCCCTGGTGGATGGCACAAACTTATTTGCGCTCGGCGGTGTAGGGAATCGAATGGATGCTATGCATCTCATACGGGCACATATCCCTTCCTTACCCAATAAGCCCACTGCATGTGATTCTGGTTGGAAATTGACTGAGGCCATTATGAATCTTGGTCTCGAGAGAGTCCGTTGTTTGCAAGAGCCATTTTTAAACTTGTCCTGCAATTATTTTGTTTCTTTCTCGTAGGATAGCAGCATAGTTAGGTTCTCTGTCAGATACATATCTTTTGTGCTTTTCTGTTCTTAATCTTGTATTCTTTTCAGATATATGTAACGCAATAGCATAGTGTTATGGAAAGTTAATAAGCTTTTTCTTCTTGTCACAATCGCGCGATCAGGAAGATCAAAATCAACTGATGGGAACATCATCTGGTTCTAACATTCACCACCAACCTCCTTCACAAATGCTGCCTCCACGTCAGCAGGCTCGGGCTGGGGGTTTGCAAACATCCCTTTCCCTTGTTTCGTCGGATGCCCACTTGTCTCCTGATGCGCAGGACCCTCGACCCAACTCTGATCAAATTCACGAGTCGCCTACTGAAAGTGCTAGCTCTAGGGAAACATGGCCTACTGCCGATGCTATTATCGGAAAGAAGTTGGAGAACGGGAAGTCTGACAATGAGGCCTTCGAACATTCGGTCGTACGCCGTCTTTCCAGTGCAGATAAGGTATCCCTCCGGGACACTGCGAAAGAAAGAGTTGACCTGATTGCTGAGAAAATGCATCGTTTGCCAGATGATTATCTTGACGACTTAAAGAATATGCTTCGGGCTATCCTTGAAGGGAACGGCGGGTCACAGCAGAGAGAGGAATTTTTGATTTTGCAAAAGCTTGTTCAGAGTAGATCTGATTTAACTGCCAAGACGTTGATCAGAGCGCATCGAGTACAGCTTGAGATCCTTGTTTCTATAAATACTGGAATTCAGGCATTTTTACATCCAAATATCAGTCTCTCTCAGACTTCTCTTATTGAAGTCTTTGTGTATAAGAGATGCCGAAATATTGCATGCCAAAACCAGCTTCCTGCTGATGATTGCACCTGTGAGATATGCACGGGAAGAAATGGTTTCTGCAACCTTTGCATGTGTGTCATATGCAACAAGTTCGATTTTGAGGTGAACACTTGCCGGTGGATCGGTTGCGATTTGTGCTCTCACTGGACTCATACTGATTGTGCCATTCGCGATGGACAAATTTGTATGGGGCCCTCCGTTAAGATTGGAGCAGGCCCGAGTGAAATGCTTTTCAGGTGTCGGGCATGCAATCGGACATCCGAACTGTTAGGTTGGGTGAAAGACGTGTTCCAGCATTGTGCCCCAGCCTGGGACCGTGATGCTCTTATTAGGGAACTTGATTTTGTCAGTCGAATTTTCCGTGGAAGTGAGGATCCACGAGGAAGAAATCTCTTCTGGAAGTGCGAGGAACTAATCCAAAAAATGAAGGATGGCCTAGCGGAGTCAACAGCATGCAGGGCAATACTGATTTTTTTCCAAGGTATCCTTTATGCTGCTGTTCTAGTAAGATAACAAGTAACTTTTTAATCACATGAACATGTACTCTACAGTGATAATTTGGTGTAATTACTCCACTAAGCTTACTGCTCGACACTCTCGGATGCACGTCAACATTGCTTATACATCATACATTATTGGATGCATCCCGTCTTTGACAGTGCTTAGTTGGATATCAGTACTGTTTCATATTTCGAGTACGACTAGCCGCGAAAGTGAAATGATTTCGGCTTGCAAGTTTTAGGAAACATGGTCTGTCTATAATATAGTAGAACTGCCCTTTTTTTAGCTATTGCTGTGAGTAGTTACTATTACTTTTATGTTTGCAAAGCAATAAAAGCTCATCTGAGAACTCATTGCATGGATTCGCACCTCGACGTAGCCTGTAAAAATGAAACCTTTAACACGCTTTCTACTGATCTTGTCTGTCTTCTTACGGTGTAGACACTTGCGAACCTCCTAAACCTGAGCTCTCTTGACAATTAAGCTGTGTATTTCTCTCTAGTAATGACGATATTGATTGTATGACATCTTAATGAAGAGCTTGAGGGGGACTCTCCAAAGAACCTGGAAAACGGGGAAGGTGGACGATTGATAGCTCCACATGAGGCATGTGGCCGTATTGCTGAGGTGGTGCAGGAAGCCATAAGAAAGATGGAAATGGTAGCTGACGAGAAGATGAGGATGTTTAAGAAAGCTCGCATGGCTCTTGAGGCTTGTGACCGGGAGCTTGAAGACAAGGCCAGAGAAGTGACGGAACTGAACTTGGAGCGGCAAAAGAAGAAACTCCAGATTGAGGAGCTGGATAAGATTGTTAGACTGAAACAGGCAGAGGCGGATATGTTCCAGCTTAAGGCTAATGAGGCAAAACGGGAGGCGGAAAGGATGCAGAGGATTGCTCTTGCAAAGTCAGAGAAGTCCGAGGAAGAGTACGCTAGTCGATATCTCAAGCTTCGTCTCAGTGAGGCCGAGGCTGAGAAGCAGTATCTGTTTGAGAAGATTAAGCTCCAGGAGAGCTCACGAGCATCGCAAAGCAGTGGCGGGGGCGACTCGTCGCAGATGATGTATTCCAAAATCCAGGACTTTCTGCAGATGTACAATTCTTCTTCGAAGACAGAGAACCAGTCCAACGGGCACCATCCTTTCAGATCAAGTTCGTGAGAAGTGGTCGTGAAGCGCTTGTGTTGTATGCCGTGATTGTGCTTTTGTCATGTGATAATTATGTTTTGTATTAGAGCAGATTTGAATGCTACCTGGTTTCATGTGATTGTGTTAACTAAGCCATGCAAGAGAGAGGTGAGAGCTGTTGTACGCGGTTGCTCGGTAGTATTGGTGACCTGTATCGCGCTCTTCTCTATTCAGTTAATACTCGGGAGGGGCACATGGCTTGTATATACATGATCTTGGGAGGCTCTATTTGGACCAATGGACATCTTTACTTTCTTAGCACTAGCCGTCGCTATTTGCAACATTTGCCTGTGCTCGTGTCATTCGATTCCAGACCATTACTTTGCTAAATGCTGCTTGTCACGCCGTGTGTTACCTTTGAAATTGGCTGAAATTGAAAGGACCAGTGCAGTGAATGGTTCGATTTTGGGACTCGGACATTGCAATATCTCAGTCTGGGTCAATGAATTCCGCCGGGTCGAAGCGAGAGCACCAAATGTGTCGGCACCAGTTTGACGATCCGCAAATCTGGCATCTGAGAGGAAGAGAAACATACGCGAGGGATATATCTGCATTGGTTTGGACTCGACCGGCCATCATCATCACCTTCCAGACCAAGTGAAGATTCATGAAAAATTTTCTTCAAGTGCTTTTTGTTTGATCTATTCATGCTCGGAGGGCGGGGGAACAATTTTTTCAATATGGAGGCGTTCTCCCCAACCAATTCATAGAAAAGCCATCCGCATCATTCAACGTATAATGGGCAGTCATTGACCATTTTGATGGTAGAGCAGCATAGAATGTTAAATACGGGCTCGGTCCAATTCTCGTAAGTTGAAATGATATTTGGCCCCATTTGAATCTTGATAGTGGACCTGCGAAAACTCAATGTTTAAAGACTAAAATGGGCCCCAGGAAAGAAGAGAGAGAGAGAGAGAGAAGGGGCACATAATGGAGAGAGGGAGAGACCTAAAATGTGGGCCGTAACAGTTACTAGACTTGATTAATACGACGAAAAATTTTCAAATCGATATATTTATGATAAATCTATCATAAATTAATTTTTTTTTATTATCAAAAAATTTCAAATTGGTATATCGATAACAAATTTATCATTCGTTTGTTTCCGTTAAATTTTACTATGAAATTGCTGAGTTAAATGACACGTGAAAGTCGACAGGTATACCAGTTCGGGATTTTGACCCTCAGTTTGTTGCAGGTGTACCGATTCAAGGTTTTTCACGGTATTAACCCAATTCAATGGAAATTAAACGAGGGTAAATTTATCACAAGTATATCAATTTGGAGTAAATTTGTCGTAAGTGTACATGAGTTTTTTTGTGGTCAAAAATAGTATTTGGTAAATTTGTCGCATGTGTGCCATATTAACGCTACACTCTATGACATTACTTCGTGTACCGTAGATCTGACTTACACAAAACTCCCTCATTAATCATTCAATTAAGCAAATAAGAAGCATTTTTGGGGGGTGGTGTTAATACTTATGGGAACTGCAAATGCTTTTCTCATGTGAAACTGACGGGCCAAAGCTTGTTTCTGTCCTTAAGAAGGCGACGACAATGTAAATAGGAGAAACTGGAATGAGTCCAAGAACAAAGATGTCGGAAATCATCAAAAGAACGCGGTGGAAGATAGTGTGATCCGGGTCTACAATAGCAATGTTGGAGTAGCTGTCCAAAAGAGAGTCCTGTCAATGTCGCCACGGCAAGGAAAAAAAAAAACAGCTAAACCCGGAAAATAGGTCTCAAGTGAAAAGAAAACCAGATCGGTGAACAGCTAAGCTTTTGCTAATCTCTCGCCCTTTGTTCTTTTATTTTTTGTTGGTTGTGTTTTGGATCGTGTCTTGTCTCTACATGTTCACTGGGTTGTCTCCTTCTGCTTGGTGTGATCTCCCCCTCTTGATTTCCACATGACTTCCCTGTTGGGAAAGCCTAGCCGAGGATTGTGGTTTCTGAGGATGGTATTTGCTTGTTGAGATTATATGTAACAGGTGCGTGGATCTTGCAAATCACCCCACGTGAACAAATTTGATTTGCTCTTTAAGGATTAATTATACATTCTCGAAGTGGGCTGTCCGGGATCTGTTCCGGTTCCCGATCGGACATCTCGTGCGTTCGTCGTTCTTGATGGCAAAACCTGCTCAATGACCCAGATGAATCCCTTCGGGTGCTGTCTCATTGCATTCCTGAAGAATCGTCACAGTGAGTACCTTCATGATGGTCGTAGGCCCTTTAGATTTTATCAAATGGAGGTCCGTTAACTTTTGTATTCATCATGTGGTAAGTTATGCAGTTGAGTTAAGCGAATGCATAGCTGGTGCGCTGACACATGAACCCCCACCGTTCGTTCGTTCGTTCTTTTTATTCTGCAGTAGTTTCGAGTTTGGAATTGCTCGCGAGGGTAAAATTCGCGGATCAAAGTACTTTTGATGAGTGTCCTCCTGACTTGGCTCGCTCGTCCTGGCGGCCTGGGCCCTCGTGAATGATCGTTACAGCTCAAGCCGAACGTTTCAGAACAGTCACAAAACTTCAGGGGGAAAAAAGAAAAGAAAGAAAGAAAAAAAAAGTAGGCAGGCGGTTGGAAGCGAGTACGAAGACCAAATGAATGTGGTGGAAAAATCTATCCTTGGACAACTTGGGATCATTTTGTAGGTGTTTGTCTGGATTTGTTGGATACTTGTCAAATCTCACAATCTCAATCGGATTAGGGGGGCTGAGTAGACAGAATTAGCATCATAAGTGGGATGGGAACAGCTAAGGTCATGCGTGTGTTATCTGGTGCCCTACTGCTGGCCCATCGTTCCTCTCGGTCAGACCAAGTTGGAGGAAAGCCATGACAAAAAGGCAAGAGTATGCTCCCAAGAAGTATGGTGATGCAAATTGCAAGGATTTCAATAACTAAATCTACAAGAACATAAAGTTGACGAGCTCCATGGATGGCGTCGTGCACTATTATTGTCTGTAGCAAGCAATACTAGTCATCTACTCCAATAATTTTCCTATTCAGGGTCCCACGATGAGTTAATGTCATGATGGATCCTATCGATCAGGCCGATTTCCACAAGATCAGCACCTTTGACTTTTTTCCTTCTAATAAAATCACAAACGACATTATTAAAAGCGCGGAAAGTTTGAACAGGGGAACAAAATCCCAGAATGTCCCTTTGCTTGGCACCACCCCAGAAAGAAGAATCCTCAGAAGAACTCTGGGGGAGGGACATGGCAAAGGCAAAGCTGATATGATATGGTCTAAATGGAATTTAAAAATAAAAATAAAATGGAACTTTATTTCATTTGCCTAAAAGGAAAAACTGTGTGTAGTGCTTCCATGACGTGGTCCGAGCAATGGGAATTTGGAGGCTCATCTCAAGCGCTTTTGTCCTTGATATATCATTTGTTAATCTCAAGAGATTAGGCAGAATCTCTTCCACATGCCACACATTTACCATTAAGCACGCTCCTTTTTGGGACCAGTCTTAAATACATTCTCTTCCTGAAAAGCGAACAGAATCTGTTGCTTAGTTCGCCTGCCGGAATCGAGTTCTGCTCATCTTTTTTGCATCCTGTGGATAGAAAAAAGACCAAGTGGGTTCATTCATCCCTGTACAGCAACCTGTTCTTAACTCGTGAGTCAACACGTCATGTCAAGGAGAGGTCTTTGATCTGCACATTTGCCATTAAAGTGTGGAAAAAAAAAAAAACGAGATGAGGACGACGCTTCGATACCGAGTTAGAAAATATGGAGAGCAAAGAGAATGATCCGGTGGCTCACTTGGTTCTAACGTTGGAAACCTACGAACTTATGTCCGCGGAGAGATCGTTCGAATTGTAATGCGCGGGAAAACAATCTCACACTATCGACCAACAAAACGATCAGTTACTCCATTTTTGCTTAAATTTCTCTTCTACCGGAACTCTTTTACTCGGCCGATATATAGTCTGCGTGCGCAAAGCAAAAAAGCTATCTGGTTCGCAATTCGCCGGAGCGGAGACCGGGTACGGCTCTGGGCCGATTAAGTTAAAACCGCATGTTGAAAAGCCGCATCATGAAACTCACGTCGCATCGGTGGTCTCGGTGAAGTTTGTGGTTATCTCATGGAGCACGCACCATGAAGCAAACGACGACAAGGCACGTGAAGTCGTTTCGACTTCTCGTTCGTGTCTCCCCCTCAAATCGCAGTCGTTCCCGCTCCATCTAGCGCACCTCAATTAATGTAGAATGAAAAGGGAGCGTCTAAAAACGACAACGGTTTTCCAACCCCCAAAAAATAAAATAAAATAAAGACGACAATTGTTGAACTGCTGTGGGGCCCCATCAAGATCCTTATTTCGCGAGTAAATAGCACGAGAGTTGGTATCCGTAGTATGCGACAATTTAATCTATATGGATATTCAGGAATTCTTGTTATTTTTTGAATTTTTCGATAATTTAATCATATGTCCGTACATATACTAAATTCATTTAAGTATCATAGAAAAATTTCAAATAAGAGCATGAAGTTCACTTTGCTTCAAATAAAGACCTAAAATACTCTATCATTGTTTCAAACAACGGTCCGATCAAATTTTTTTTTTGTCATTCTATATTTTCTGATTTTTTTTTCTTTTTAGTTTTGCTATGTCTTTTTTTTTTGTTCTCTATTGAGACCGGCGATGAGAGCACTTTAGTATTTCCCACACAATGTGCTCATTTCCCTAAACCCCTCGCGTGGGTGAGGGTCGCGACAGCCTCAATTGGGCTAGGCAACCCTCTCCCGCTATAGGTGAGGTCGACCAGAGGTGACCTTGTTGGTGGTCGGCCATTGCCTGAGATCGACCACCACCGATAAAAAGGAAGGGGAAAAATAAAAATAAAAATTAAAAAATGTAAAATGACAAAAATACCCTTGATTAAACCCTTCTTTGAAGCAATGAGGACTTGAAATTCCTTGAAACAATAAGGGTCTTTCATACCCTTTTTTTTAAAATAAGGTCCACTTCATGCTCTTATTTAAGAAAATAGATAATGATAAAAATGATCCATAAACTTTAGCCCAATATAATCCCTGAAATTTTAATTTGACAATATGGTCTATGATTTAATTTGATCAATATGGTCCCCGAAATTTTGAAACGTGTTCAACTTAATCCCTGAATTATAAGAAGATGCTCAACGTGTTCCTTCAGTTAATTCAAGTTTAAGGATGAATTTGATCCTTTTTTTTATAATTCAAGGATTAAGTTAAACATATTTCAAAAGTTCAATGGGTCATATTGAATAAATTAAAAGTTCAATGATCACTTTGCACATTATGTCAAAGTTCAGGGACTACATTGGTAAATTAAAAAAAAAGATACCATATTGTACATTGCGTCAAAGTTTAGAAACTATTTGATTCATTTTTCCTTAAGAAAATGATGATAATTCAGACTTTTATTTGAAATTTTACCAAGAATCCTTATAGACGCAAAACTAATGACGCCAATAAACAACGTGGGTGGGTAAAAGAGGAAAGGCGTAAAAGTGAAGAGACAAAAAGATACAGTAAAACGGGTAGACCGGGCCGGGCTCCGGTGGGGGAGTGTTGTAGCATACGCTCGGGCCCACCGTCGTCGCGCGGTGACGTGTCGTTCGCCCGGGTGGGGCCCCACGCGAAGCGTCTGACGTGTCGGCCCCCGGTGCGTTCCGTTCGCTTCTGTTACATTAGGCCGTGCTTTGGAATTTCTCTACCTTTTTTTTTTAATTTCTTTTAAAAGACGAAATTAAAGGAGGGGGAGGCAACGTGATTTGTCAGATCGTTGCAAGCTGTCGTGGACCCCACCCATTTTTGCTCACGCCTCCCGATGCTCTCTCTCTCTCTCTCTCTCTCGAGTCTCTTCCCCCTGGCCAATAACTCGCGTCGAATCGGCGATCCGGGAGTTTTTGGCATCGTCTCGCCGGGGGGTCCCCCGCGTCCCGTGAATTTCTCGTGGGTCCCAAAATCCTGATCAGTACTAGAAATATCAACATCCACTTAAATTAAATAGTTCCTTAAATTTCCTCACTAACAAAAATCTCTATTCTCCGATCAAAAATAGATTGCTTTATATTTTCTCCAAAGCATCTTTTCTTTACAGGAAAAAAGCTCTGTGATTCTTCTAGAAATATAAAGAGCCTAATGCCCAAAAAAATCTCCGACTCATCCCAATTTCTATTTCTTATTTTATAAAAAAAAAACCTCCACCTTTAGGTACAACATTCTACCCTAAACTTTTTTGCGATCCCGCAAAAAAAATCCTCAACTTTAGGTCATGCCTCAATTCTACCGTAAACCACTTTTTTTTTTGTCCTATGAAAAAAAAAACTTTAAGTCTCATCCCAATCTTATTCTAAAAATTTTGGCAATATGACAAAAAGATCGCAAACATTTGCTTGAGTTACGACGAAACATTACCAAGCACGAGAGATCAAAGACCGAGCGGGCGATTTTGACAGAGGGTTAATGGAAGCAGGTTTAGGACTCGAGTGGAAGTTATTGGTGATTTTTATAAGACAAAAAAATTAGAGTAAAATTTAAATTGGACCTAAATATGCGATTTTTTTTTATGAGACGGAAAAATTTAGGATATAATCAGTACTTAACCAAAAATTGAAGATGTTTTGAGGATGTTTCACGAGACCAAAAAAAAGAAAAGGCCAGAATAGAGATTGCACCAAAAGTTAACTTTTTATGAGATAAAAAGGTAAAATCGATATAAGAGCTACGTTGGATGCTTTTTAAGGTATTAGATCGAAATATAAGAAAGAGACTCGACAAAGTCGTCATCAAGAAACGTAAATGATGAAAATATCATTGGTTAAACTTATATTAAAAAAAAAGAGAGTATTTCGGGTTCTTATTTATAATTTTCTCTAAAACTTGGGTTCCAAAGAGAATTGCCCCACTCTCTCTCCTTTTTTTTTTTTTTTTGTGCTGGTGGAATTTTCGAGAGGAAAGTGATTGACTCGGACCGGCAAGGTGGAGTGAATGTAACCAAGTACAAAATATGTGCACGAACCGACCAGTTGCCTGATTCCAACATTCGATTTTGCCAAGAGCAAAGACTGCAAGAGATGTGTTGTTCCATTTCGATCCGAGGATGCACTCGCGCACCTTCAAAAAAAAACAAAAACAAAAAACTCTTGATTTGACCATGCACCAATAATTTAATCTATTGACAATGAGCGCATTGTTTGATCTTGCACACAAGTCCCATCTCTCCCCCCCAATTTTTTTTTTAAACTCTTTTCGTTACTTTTCCCGTGATCGTATTTGTACTCGTTATTATTATTGTTATTATTGTGGTGAGCGAGGTGAAGATATCGATCACGCCGCGCGATAATAAAAAAAAAGGTCAATTTTCCCGCGAGTGCGTGGATGATAAGAAGTCCGTTAGTAAATAATCGAGTTCGCGTTGCGACTAGAGACCCCCCTTCATATATATGCGCGCGCACACACACACATTATCACTAATTGGAGAATTAACGTAGTTAATGCTTACTTAAGTTTGGCTGCTACGTGATTGCACACTGCATGGCCAGCTTCATTATTGTTTGATAAGCAATTTTATTTTTATTTCCTTGAAGCAGTCAGCACTGGACAGACTTTATGTTTTTCTTCTCTGTTTTTATGTTTTGGTAATTCTCGGCATGTTTTTCAACACGGAGCTTTCGATCTTACGTACCCTGCGGCTTTGCTTCATTGATTATCTCCGATCATAACCGTTGTGCAAATGGTAGGGAAAGTTGTCAAAAAAAAAAGTCTTAAATCAATTGTATTTTGTCAATTCAGTTTTAAACTTTACAATTTTTGTCAATTCAGTCCATCCAATTTATTTTGGCCGGCTGGCGCTGGTGAGGGCGAGCCTCGCCGTCGTCGGGCGAGGTTGGTCTCGCCCAGCTATGGCGAGGCCCGCCCTAGCAGTCAGCAATCTATTGGAGAAAGAAGAAAGGAAAAGAGAAAAAGGAAAAAAAAATAAAATAAAAAAACTTGAAAAATACTAAAATGTTATTAAGAATTACCCACGTTAATGTCCACCATCATCTAAGTCAGGGTTGGTCGGCCAAAGTTGACTGGATGATTGAATTGACACAAATGCAAAAAAAGAAGAAGAAGTTTATGGCCGAATTGGCACAAATGTAAAATGTTTATGACAGAACTGTCACAAAAAATGCTTAGCACTGAATTGGCGCAAAATGTAACAAGGTTAGGATTATTATTATTATTATTATTTTTGATAATTTTCCCCCAACGATACACGCACCTCTCGTCCATTAGATTGAGAAAAATATCACTACGCGTCACTAATGGATTTCGAAATGAATCGTTTGCATTACTCAGGAATCGCATTCAATGGAGAATCTAACACTAACAGTTCCTCGCTCGTACTCTCGCATGAGATTAGATTCCTCGCCGTACGTACAGAAGCTCCTTCATCGAAAAACGATGGTATCAAAGAGGCGAGTGAAATCAGCAAAACGCCATAGGCGGGCCAAATGTCCCCGGTGCTCGTCTGATTAGCAAAGCTAATTTCTGGGATTTGTCTATTTGGAAGAACGGAGAAGCGAACAAAAGGGAACGTGGTGGTGGTCAAAAACTAATCATGGGCATTGATTAGGGCAAAGGCTAATCTAATCATGCCATTAGTAATTTGATCTCAAAACCAAATCTCTCTCCCTGATATTTTTTTTTTAAACTCTTGGTGGGATATGGCATCTAGCCGACAATCACATTTGCGTAAGGAAGATGGAGGACCCCCAAACCAAAAGAACCAAAAAAAAAAAAAAGTATGAAGAAGAAGAAGAAGAAAGAAGAAAGAAGACTTGACAATCTCACGCCATGCCGATCCTTTTCCACAGCGCCCTCGCATCATGATGTCCTTTGGGAGAATGCAAATGGAGATGACAAAGGCAATTTGTTATGCGCTTCGTGACCATTGTTTAATGCCATGGAAGATGAAAAGAACGAACCGATTGGAAAATTCTCGGGAGATATTTTTGGTTGACGTGTCATGACGATCGAAATTCGGGCGTGGATCCCCTGCCTATGTTTTTCCTAGGCAGGGTGATCCCCACCCTTCATTGGGGGTGGGCCCCACAGTGTGTGGGGTGGGGATCACCCTGCCCAGCCGAAATCCGGGCAGGGGATCCGGATCCTCAAAATTCAAAGGTATTTTGATCGCACTGTAATTTTAGATAAAACGGCTAAAAAATCTTTTTGTAAGAAAAAAAAACTCAAGAGGCTGTAGAAGTACTATTTTTTAACGTAACAGATACGGTGGATAATGGCGTAGATGGTTCATGAATTATGATTTTAATATGCACCGTGGTCATCGAATTTTGAATTTGTTCAATACGATCCTCATAACTTTAACTCAACGTGCGACCTTTTATCCAAGATATGGGGATGCATCGCGTTTTGTGATATAAGAGACGGAAATGGGCCGACATCGCTCACTGCCCTTCGTCTTCAATAATTCACAGTCCTCATTGTCTTTCAACGTGTTTGGAAAAGACGAGTTAACACTACCACCTCACCAGATTTTTTAAGTTTTGCTAGTTCCCTCCACTCCACATGGATAGGACACCGTATTGTACAGGCAAAGACTCGGGCTCCACTCGGAGCTTCTCTGACCTTCTCTCTCTCTCTCTAAAAAGTCAGTATTTCTGCTGCACAGCAGAGAGAGGACAAATGCCTTCTCTTGAAAACGCCGAACGGGGTGGTGGGGCAGTCACCTTCCACCTACACCAAAAGCAAAAGAGACCAAGAAAAACAAAAGGGACGCTATGTATAAACAGAGAAAGACTAGTCAAGATAGTGCTGTAAATATTAAGTTCTTCTCCTTGGCATAATTCTTGATATTTTCCCAAGCTTGTTTGCTTTTGCCTAACCCTTCATTGTCCACTTGATGATGAGGCAATGATATAGTGCACCCAACTTCCAAAATCCATGCTAGACACCACCACACAGAGAGAGCGAGAGCGAGAGAGAGAGAGAGAGAGAGAGTTTGGCCGGTTCTGATCGATTAAGCCCGATCGTGCATTCTGCGATTCAAGTGGGGGTTCAAGGATTTGAGTTACCTTTGGGGAAAAAGAAAGAAAGTTGAAAGCTTGATGCTTCTTTTGGCGATACAGGGCTATGAGAGGAGGGAAAGAGCACATACTCAGAAAAAGGGCCTAAGTTTTTCTTACCTCATTAATGATTCTCTCACAGGTTTGCTAGCCACAACAACAGCCGGTTTTTTGGGTACAGCTAGTTGTTTTGGAGTGATTATCTCTCCAACTTTATCTTCTCCAAAAGAGGTGTGCTCTTGATGACCTTTCGGGCTTCTCAGGGCATGGACTCAGAAATTTATAACAGAACGAGAAATTACACACCAGGAGGAGATCAAGAAAAGGCAAGAACCTGCTGCTTTGTTTGCTGCTATAGTGTATTAGCTAGAGCGTGGTAGTCGTCGGGTTGTTTCTCAAGAATCGCAAAGCATTTAAATCTTGTCCGGGTCAAGCCGCGGAGTCTTCTGGGTCATGTTATCTGTCGGTTGAGCTCTGGCTATTGATGAGTTTGTCACCTTTCGTTGGATTTGTTCTTAGGCTATCAAGTCTCTTTGTTGAGTGGCCTATGGTAAAGATGCATCCTAATGGCAAGCTTGCCGGATCTAACGGCAAGCTGCAAGCGAGTTTCAACTTGAATAAAGTGAACGAGCCCATTGAAGTTCCCAAGTGTATGGAAATATGGAGGAGAAAGCTGATCTTCTTTTGTGTTCTGCTTATGGTCGCCTCTGGGGTTGTTTGGTTTTTCTTGGATATCAGTGAGAGTTCTTCGGTGGGGAAGGCGAAGTCCCCTGAACCGTGGGAGGAAAAAGCTCGAATCTTCATCCAGCATTTCAATGTCAGCAAGAACCAACTCCATTCGTTAGCTTCTCTGCTCGGCGACTCCAATCAGGTAATGTTTTGCTCTCTCCTCTTTCTTAAGATTTTCAGTATCCCTGCTTGCGCGGCATCTCAATATTGTGGCCATTGTTGCGATCGTTGTTGAAATCTCTTCTCGTTTGCGTGGAGGAAAGGTTTAATATTACGAAGGACATAGTCGTAGCACTTCTTTGTTTGTTGAAATGTTTATTCATCTGGCGCGTACTTTTCAAACTTGATTGATGCGGAGATGATATCAAGTAGTAAGAGTTGTAAGATGAAAATCTCGTGTCTTTAATTATTACGGACTTTTAAATTTGTTGAGTCGAAACCTGGTTTCCCCCAGCTATCTTCTGATAATCTGCACCCTTGACTCAGCCGGAATTTCATAGAACATCCCTGTTTTATGACTTTGTCGGAAGGAAATTCATTGGATGTTTGGAAAGAATTCTGAGGAAGGGCACGAGGGGAACCAACCCATGTAGCTTAACTTTAGCGTTCGTGGTACCACTAGAAACGTTGCTACCTGCAAAAGTCTGTACTTTTCTGGAGATTTTGTTTTGGATGTTCATGTTCTTTATTTAGTGAATGAAGGATAGAAAGGCTTAGGATGTGACTGAGAAATGGTAGCTCTCAGTTGCATCAGCGTTTTTTTGCCTCAGTTCACCTCCTATGATAGTGGACTGTGTCCTGGTTGCTGTGGGCCTTTTGTTTCACTATTTGTGTTCGCTGCATTTCACTAAGTGGATCATATCTCTGGGCATGCTCTCAATATTTTTTAACATTGGTCGAAGAAATCTGTTGGACATGCTCTTGGGTTTGTTAACTCCAAAATTTTAAGAGGGAACAGCGAAAATCGAATTCTTCATCTTTGAAATGGCTTGACTGAAGTACTGTATTTGGTTTATCTATTTCAGGTAGCACCTGTTCAATGTTCCAAATTACTCAAAGAAATGGGAAAGGAGATGACATTCGTAAATGGTTGTGCCAGCTCTTTAAAAGTCGTTTGCTCAGAACATCTGGATCTTCTGAAGCAGCAAGTATTGGATGGGGAAGATGCTGAACTCGAGGACCAGTGCCCAGTTCAACCCGAGAACCTCTCTTGGGAGGATCGTCGGTCAATGCTACAGCAAAAATCAATTGTAGCTGCTTCTCTATCTGAAATTTCATTCCGATCAGTCGATAATCCAAATGTTCTAGAGGTATACTGCTTCAAGTAGCGATCGGCTATGTGTAGTTGCATACATATACTTGTCTTCCGTAGTTTCTGTCATATTTTTGTACATGTCATGCTTATATCTCTGATATTGTCATTTTTGGTAGCTAGGATTTCCACCTGAGATAGCATCCTTCTGTAGTGATTATACGAAGCTATAAGGATATCTGATGGATATATTAGGTAACTCTATTGGAAAGAAACGGTAATCCCCCACAGAGGCATCCCCTTTTTATCTGCTTGCTGTGCTATCATTTCCTTTATTGAATGTTAGCATTTTGTAGAGATCATCTGTGTATTAGACTTTTCATTATCTGCATAGTTCTGCATCACTCTCATGCCTTTACTTGATATGACGTTAGTTGAAATACATTGCTCATTGAAGCTTGTCTTCTGATGTTACCTTAAAAACTAACCTCTTGTTTTGCCGACTTTCTAATTAATTAACTACAAGATATCGTTTTTACAGTTAAAAGGCTTCTTTCCTTTGTTCATGACCAGGACATGTCACAGGCAAGACACAAGGCAAATCATGCTGGAGATAGTTGCAGGACTAGGTCCTTTGGTTTAGTAAAAGGATGCTGGTGGGTCATTGTTGTGGTGATGTTGATGTGCAAGATGTGTGGTTTTTATTTGAGAGTTCGGAGGGACCAAACACAAAAAACAGTTAAGCCAATGCCAGCGAGTCAGCTGCTGCTTCAGCAGAGGCAGCAACAGCAAAACCATAGTTCCTCCAAAAGTGCTGGGAGGTGGCGGAAGAAACTTTTGATTGTATTTGTCCTACTTGGAGTAATAACGTCCTTTTGGTTGTTTTGGCATTTGTATGCAAAAAACATTTTGAGGAGAGAAGAGACCCTAGCCAACATGTGTGATGAGCGAGCCAGGATGCTGCAAGATCAGTTTAATGTCAGCATGAACCATGTTCATGCCTTGGCTATTCTCGTTTCCACGTTTCACCATGGAAAACAACCTTCAGCTATAGATCAGGTGACATTTCTCTCTACCCCTTCTTAATTGATACTTGTGCTAGATTTTTATGGCTTCAGGGGTTCTATCTTGACAGTGAAATGTTCATACTTGCGTCACCACATAGATCAGGCAACAGCTAGACTAGGTTATTTTCAAGTGCTGAAACTATGAAGTTTGCTTGAATTTGTTCCCCATATTAGTGATTTCAGGGTGGATTAAAAATTAACTGACATCCAAGCATTTTAAGGTGTTAGATCAGGAGTAGATTTCGCTCGAAAATTTTGACTGCAAACTCAATTGAGCCTAAGAACAATGGCTACATAGCTGCCACTTGTGGTGAATGGTCTCTGCAAAGAACAATCATGACTGATCAAGGTGGTGATAGTTATATTTGAGTGCATATTTGGTGGTCTCAAGTAAGCAATAAATTGAGAATAAAATAGAAGAACAATAATGGGGTGCGAGCTGTACTGGTTGCTGATCTTGAGATTCTGCCCCTTAATATAAGTCAGTATTGGATGGGCCATAAGCTATGGTAGATTGGAATTTGTTATCAGCAGCCTCAATCATGTTTACATGCATGTGGACAATATTGAGAACAAGTTATTCGATATTTTTTTTCCCTTTTTAGACCAGTGTCTTTCTGTTGAGTAGAAAAACATATGTTCGGCCTTCAGGAGAGTGTAGAGAAAAGCTTGCACTCTGTTAATTTCTACAACATTAATTGTACAGAAAATTTGTGCTAAAAAGCGGTTCTTGAGCTCTACTAGGGAAAAGACCTTTGAACTTGTGAAGTTGCTTAAATTCCACAAGGACTCTGCAGAGCCAAAGTTCAAAAAGTGATGCCTTGGTTTATTTATGCCTTATCTCCTCAATCACGCATATGCTTCCTTCAAGCTGATACCTTCTACCCATGCCATGCCATGACCTTCCAAATAGAATTAGACAGGTCGGTTGATACTGTGGGAACTAACTTACCTTGTAAAGATATTGTGAGAACCAATAATAACTTTTTGAGCTTAGTTGCTTTGTGACATGCTGGTGCAGCAAATTTTTCATTCGTCCTTTGAAAATACGATGGAGAAAACTCTTGAGATTGATATTCGTTCAACTTTATCTTGCAGAAAACTTTTGGAGAATACACAGAAAGAACAGCTTTTGAGAGACCACTTACAAGTGGTGTTGCGTATGCTTTAAAAGTACCTCACTTAGAGAGGGAGCAATTTGAGAAGCAACATGGGTGGACGATAAAGAAAATGAAATCTGCCGATCAGACACTTGTACAGGACTATATACTGGATAGGCTGGACCCGGCACCTATTCAAAATGAGTACGCACCTGTTGTATTTTCTCAAGAAACTGTCTCTCACATAGTCTCCATTGACATGATGTCTGGAAAGGTGGGTCGAGTAAGACTAATGTGTGTTTTATCACTTTCCTCATCTTTTTATCTTTAATGTGCAACTTGCTCTAACTTTTGATGTTGCATATTATTGTCCTCGATTACTGACGATGTCCTGATGAGTATATTTTTTTAGCAAGAGTAATTGAAATATTAGTAGTTAGTAGAAAACTGTTAGAAAGTCCAACCCAAAAGCTTTACGTGCAAGCTGATAACGAAAGGGATAACATTGGCTCTGATACCATATTAGAAAGTCCAACCCAAAGCTTAAGCTGATAGGTGGAGAGAGACCACATGAATATAAAGAGCATGTAGGATCTGTTGTCAAACGATGTGGGATAGCAGCTTCAACAAAAACATACTAATACATGGAAGTTACACTAACTGCACTTGTAACTTCAGGGGAATCCCATCAAGTTTGGTAACTTGTTGGACTATTCTTGTATAACACATTGCTTTTGCTGCCAATACAGGAAGATCAGGAGAATATATTGCGGGCTAGGGCATCTGGGAAGGGAGTACTGACTTCTCCCTTCAAGCTTCTGAAGTCTAATCACCTTGGTGTTGTACTAACTTTTGCTGTATATGATAGAGAACTCCCTGCTGATGCTACAGCTGAGCAACGTATAGAAGCAACAATGGGGTAGGTGTAACTTGATGGTTTGGTAAATTTGTTCTTTTGATGCAGGTAAATGCATTAAGGCTATGTTTTCCATCTTTTAGCTATTTGGGCGCATCTTATGATGTACCCTCCCTAGTTGAGAAGCTTCTGCACCAGTTGGCTAGCAAGCAAACGATTGTCGTAAATGTCTACGACACAACCAATGAATCTTCACCAATCAATATGTATGGTGCTGACATTATTGACACTGGGCTTGTGCACGTTAGTAACCTTGATTTTGGGGATCCACTTAGGAGACATGAGATGCACTGCAGGTACATCTCTTTACTAAATAAGTGCTCGTATTGCCACTTACTTGGGGCATCACATGGTTACAAGGGCTGTTAATATGTAGGTTCAAGCAGAGACCTCCTTTGCCGTGGACTGCAATAAATGCATCAGTGGGACTGTTGGTCATCACGTTGCTTGTCGGCCATAGCTTTCATGCAGCTATTAATCGAATTGCTAAGGTGGAGGAGGACTACCAAGAGATGATGGAGCTGAAAAGTCGTGCCGAGGCTGCAGATGTGGCAAAATCTCAGGTGCACTTTGTTTCTGTTTCTCTAAATTGACCATTTCTAAGTTCTTGTTTTTCCTCAACATGCATATCTATTTATTAATAAAAATCTACTTTCTCACCAAAAATGTGGGTGGCATCTTCGAGTGATTTCTCTTATACTGTAACATAGATGCTGCTATGATAAGTACCCTGTATTGAGTTTCTTCGTTTTTGTTTTTCTCGCTGTAGTTTCTTGCGACTGTTTCCCACGAGATTAGAACTCCTATGAATGGTGTCTTAGGTAAGTAAAAGTTCTTTGGAAATACAATCCAATTGCTGATCTGACTGAAACATTGACAATGGGCTAAAATAATGTTCCAGGCATGCTGCAAATGCTTATGGATACAAATCTTGATGCAAATCAACGGGATTATGCCCAAACTGCTCATGAATGTGGAAAAGATTTGATATCTTTGATCAATGAGGTTCTTGATCAGGCCAAGATTGAATCTGGACGTCTCGAGCTAGAAAGAGTGCCTTTTGATCTTCGTTCTGTTCTGGATAACGTGCTATCACTTTTTTCAAGCAGATCTAATGAAAAAGGAATTGAGGTAAGCACCCAGTCATTTTCCTTTTCCAATGAATCATCTGTAGCTGTTTCATGCAAAATCTTACAGGAGCTTGGTTTGTCTCTTGTGATGCTTCTGTTGGTGAGGGAAGTTGGCTGTCTATGTCTCTGATCGGGTGCCGGAAGTTGTTATTGGTGACCCTGGTCGATTCCGGCAGATAATTACAAATCTTGTGGGGAACTCAATCAAGGTCATTGTTACTTCGTATTCTGTCCATTTTCTCTCATGCAGTCTTTTTCACAAATATTCTTGGTATTCAGAAAGTTAGTCATTAGTTTGTCTGTTTGTTAAAAGGACCTTATGTCTAAGCACAAAAAAATAGCACCGGATCTCCAACTATTTCAAAGAATGTATTTCTTCTTCTTATGTTTCTCTTCCGTCCTTTGATAACCAAATTTTCTTGGAGAAAAGTTCATGTGCATAATGGATATACCAGTGAAAAGTAGACCTTGCTGCACATGTTTGGACAGTCAATCCGCTCATCAGATTATCTTTTGCTTCTTCGGTGGCCTTTCAACTCTTTTTTTTGTTCGACCGAATTTTTTTTTTTCTTTGAAGTAAAGAGCAATTTATTCTTACTGTCTAATTCTTTGCCATGTAATCTGTGATCTTTCGGTAACATCAACTGTAAGACAATTCCATTATTTTGATGTCTCCATTTTACTGCAGTTTACACATGAAGGGCATATATTTGTCTCAGTTCATCTGGCAGAAGAAGGGTGCAGTCAGCACGATTTTAGAGATGCAGAGATGAGACTAAGTTCAAACTTAGTTGAAGATACATCAGACAAAACTTTTAATACATTGAGTGGGTTTCGAGTGGTTGACAGAAGGAAAAGCTGGGAGCACTTTAAGAAGTTAAATCGTCCCAATCAAATTGATGTGAATAAATCAGTTGACATTCTGGTTACTGTTGAGGATACAGGTGTTGGAATTGCCAGAGATGCACAAAGCCGCATATTCACACCTTTTGTGCAGGCTGATAGCTCCACATCACGCACATATGGCGGCACTGGAATTGGTTTGAGTATCAGCAAATGTCTGGTGGATCTCATGCATGGGGAGATCGGGTTTGTAAGCGAACCTGGCATTGGAAGTACATTTGCCTTTACTGTCCCTTTTGCAAAATGTGAAATGAACTGTCTTGACATGAAGTGGCAAAATTACGATCCGATCATATCAGAGTTCCAAGGATTGAGAGCCTTGGTGATAGATAAAAGAAGTATCCGAGCTGAGGTCGCAAGATATCATCTTGAGAGACTAAGAATATCAGTGGATATCAGTTTGATGTCAGCCTGTACTTACCTATCCAACTCTTCTAGCCCAAGGTAGATCCACTTGTCACCATAGTGACAAAATTAAATCTACTTTACTGTTTTGATTCTAAATGTGTAAACAAGCCGAAAAAGGTTCACACTGTACAGTTATCTATGATCAGACCTTTGTACTTTGCTCTAGAACAATGATCTAACCGTAGCTTGTAATAGAGATGTATCATATGTACTTTGGTGGTTCCGTAGTTATATAATGTAGCATCTATGTAATCTGCTTGTTGCCTGGGACTTCTAAAGCTGGTTGAATCTCAGCAAATGTCACCTACAAAAATTGACAAATGTATCTGGGATTGTTGAATGATAAATCTGGTCAGATCTTTTATCACCCCATTATTTGGTTATTCTCTCTCTCTCATCGCTACATATGTATCATTGATCTGCATATCTGAACTTCTACGAGGAAATGATTGTACCCCAGTCATAATTCTCTACCATGGCTGAAAGGAAGATTCATATTTAGAGTTATGCTACTTCAGACAATTGAAAGTCTCCGTGTGTAACAATTTCTTGATTGTTTCTCCTGCAGGGAACAATCAGATTTTGACATGGTTCTCATCGACAAAGATGTTTGGGACACGCAAACAGGTTTAGAATTCAATATTCCGCTTTGGAAACACAGGCAAAATGGCAACAATGGAGTGTCCATACGTCCCAAGATTTTTCTTCTAGCTACCTCCATAAGTCCAATTGAGCGCAGCAACCTCAAATTAGCCAACCTGGTAGATAGTGTGCTGGTAAAGCCTCTCAGATTGAGTGTCATGATTTCGTTTTTCCAGGAAGCCCTTGGCAATGGTAAGAAGAGGCTATCTGATAGGAGAAAAGTATCGAGTCTTGGCAATTTGCTGAGAGAAAGAAGAATCTTAGTTGTGGATGACAACTTGGTAAACAGGAGAGTAGCAGAGGGTGCTTTAAAGAAATATGGTGCCATTGTTACTTGTGTTGGGAGTGGTAAGGATGCTTTAGCCATGCTTCTGCCACCCCATGACTTCGCCGCTTGCTTCATGGATTTGCAAATGCCAGAGATGGACGGGTAACATATCTGCTTTTTTGTTATTTTATGCTGAATGATATTTTGCAATTTGGTTATTTCTCTGTTTGTTTGTATATTTTATATTAGTGAACATCTGGTAGTTTCTTCTAATATTGTAGGTTTGAGGCAACGCGGCAAATTCGTCACCTCGAGAGGGAGTTTAATGCTAAGATTGCATCTGGGGAAGCATCTTCCGATGCATTTCATAATGCTGTACATTGGCATACTCCTATATTGGCCATGACGGCTGATGTAATTCAGGCTACAGATGAGAAATGCCTCGAGTGTGGAATGGATAATTATGTCTCAAAGCCTTTTGAAGAAGAGCAGCTTTATTCAGCCGTCGCACGGTTCTTTGAGTCTGGCTGAGAGAGAGAGATATGACGACAGCACACCTACTGTCTAAAGTTCCGCGCCAGCAGCTGATTACTTTTTGCGGCTTCACCAGGGCTGCCCTTTTGGGGCGGGGGACATCAAACGGTTGTCACGATGAGCCTCGTGCATCATACAGCCCGTCTATCCTAGTGGCGTTCCTGGAATTCCAGGTAACTCTATTTATCTAGATGAAAGATGGGAAACTTTTTGTACATAACAAGGAACTTGTTTCTGCTGTGTACCGGAGTATTGCACAGAGTCTTGACTTATTGTATCCAACTCGTATAGGGTTATTAGATAGTCTAATACTTCAAACAATGCGTTCAAAATTGTCCGAACTCAGAACTTTTGGTTAGACTCATCTGATTAACACGCGTTCATTTTATATCTACTGCAGGAGCTCTGAATTTGTTCCATCTATTTGATTCTGGGGAGCAATGTACTGGTGTCTTGACGCCATCCTGATTTGTCAACATTGATTTGTTATTGGATTCATGCTTTTCCCGGAACAGATTCATCCAAAGGGTGTGGCTTGGGGATTGTTCAGAGTCCCAGCTAGTCTTGTTGCAGAGTCAAACTCAGCTCGGCATATCCCAGTATCCTACTACCATACCTCAGCTAAAAGTGAGGTAATTGCCTAATGTCAGGGAGCGTTCGTATTAACAACGTTCATAGCAGTTAATCAAGCAATCGGTTTGATAGTCTTTAGTTCCTACCAAATTTCCTTTCTTTACAGCAGCTTCGAGGAAGACGGATGACCATTTTTTTGAACCCTTACAAGTCCGAGATGCCTGTCTGAGATGCACCGTGGATCCCCAAGTTACTGAGATCGAGTTTTCGGGCATGTTGGCTCCTCTCAGAGTAGAAGGGAGTTGAGTTCCTCATTCTTTTCCTCTCGCCGGTGAACCGCCTCTACGATGCTCAGTAAGGAATTGTATTCTTTTGGACACTGAAGAAGCAGGCTCGAAATGATAATAAATTTGTGAAGCGTGTTTTCTCCCGCGGCGGAAGAAAGAATATAGCTTAGTTTTTGTTTCCTTCTGCAAGCGTTGGTCCCTATTCTTACCAAAAATACCTCAGTTGAAGGGGTCCCATCTTTAGTGACATTGTCATAAACACATTCCCACTCTCAATGTTATGTATGGAGATCATAATGTGGAGATTACTATGGTTCTATTATCCCCACAGAGACAAATGATACGTGACTTTGTACATAGATGGGCATCCCAAAACAGACGACCTCCTTTTTACCATGTTAGAATCAGTCAATATTCAAAGCATCAGGCCTTCAAAAAATAATGAAGTCCCTATTTTCTCAGGTTGGCCATAAAATTACATGAGAAAGCAATATCTTCTCCAGTATGCCAAAACGGCCTTGGTAAAATTTCACTAGCACTGCATTTTTGTCACAGGAACAAGAGAATCCTTTAGTGTGTAATACACCCAGTTAAAACCATGGATAATGTACTACAACATTTGAATTGCACTGGACCAAATTATCAAGGAGTATGGTATTTTCTTGGGTTTCTTAAACAACAGACATAAACCACTGTCTCAGCTTTAGACATGATAACAGAGAAACCCAATGAAATTTCAGCAGCAGAGTGAACATAGATTTCCAATTTAATTAAACAAGACACAGGGCACATCCGGCTTTTTGAGATCTGAATCACCATACACGTTAACTACAGATCTTGAGTTCCTTAAGATCCTTAAAATAGCAAGCTTGCCCAAGCAGCAATGAATGCGAAACCTCCAACGGGTGCCAACATGGAGTATTTTCTGTCTTCATACAATGCAGCCGTGTAGCACCTGAAATGTTTTGCTGTTAGTGAGGAAGTATAGATGATATCCAGATTCGACAAATTGAGCAAATGGAATTGTCAATGATCATCAAAACAAGAAATTGTGGCTAGCGGCAATTGCATGATCGAGACAATAGCAAATCCGTACTGTTAGAGTAATTAAATAGTAAACCACGCCTTCATCTAACCGCTTAAACTTTTAGAGCAGCTGTCAGAGGTCCCATAAAAGCTAACATGGTACCAGAGCAGGAGGTCCTAAGTTCGAATCTTTCAGGCCCCATTTGACTTCACAATAAAATTTATCCACTCCTAGTACTAGGTAAAAGAGACCAAACTAAGTGTGAAAGAGAATGTTAGAATAATTAAATAGTAAACCCACGTACCAACTAGGGAACGCATGAACATATGTATCTATCTCCTACAATGCCAAAAGCTAAAAAGGTGAAATTCAATGCGCCATTGCCAATTTCTGTGAAACTTCATTTATACAAAGAATCTAGGTCATTATACTGAGTTAATTGCCAAACAAACCCAAGTCATTACCATGTTCAATTCGCTGCATGTGAACTGTACATACAGGTGCAACACAATCATCACAAGTCCCACGCCATAATAGAGGGAGCTCATGATGTGAAATATTACTGTAGAACCACCCCACTTTCCCGAGGATCATCACAGGAGGGGAGACTCAAAGGGGAAGCTTTTAATGCTTGATAAGAGAAAACAAACAGGAAAAGCTCTGAAAGCCTTGACGCTTTTGCTGAGGCTTTTTTCACAAAGATGCAAAGATGGTTGACGCCCACAAGTAGGTCTCAAAGTTTACACCAACTCTCTCTCTATCTCTCTCTCTCTCTCTCTCTCGCGCGCGCGCTCGCACAGCTGTGACAGTGGTGAAGCAGCAAGAAAAAAGACCAAAAAATCCATTTGGTGGTAATGAAATCACTTAAAACAACTTCAGACGTTTCATGCAGAAACAAAAAGGCGTTTCTCAGGTTTTTGGTGAAGATTACTTTAGAAAACATCCACCAAGTCACTTTTGTACTCTACTGAGAAGGTAGAGGAACTTCAAGAAAAATTAATCTATGTCGACGAAATTAGAAGGAAATATGAAACCTAGAACAAGAAGCATGGGATTATGAATGGGTGATGTAGTTGACTCAAGTCAAGTTGGCAAGCAGAGAAAATTCTCCTAGAACCACCAGTAGATTTGCATGGTAGTTGCTTTAAAATTAAACCTGCACAAGGTGCGAACCCCTTATGCTAGCACACAAAACAAGTCATGGTTTCCTGCAACGCAAGGAATAAGTAGGCCTCACAAGATCCTCGTCACCCACCATGCTGGAGAAAAACTCAAATTAAAATGTCCCATTTTGTTCCTGCAAACTTCAAAGCATTAACTTTCAATATGCATGTACTTGCCTCTCTGGCCCTAAGTCCTTAGAATTTAGATGCTAAGTGCCGTCTAAGTAACTAACAGAGGATACCAAACCCATGATGTCCTATATGCTAAAATTGCAATCCTAGTACAACATTCCTACGGGAAACAATCTCCAATTAGAAATTATATGAATTACAAGCACAAAAGAATTCATTGCATAAATACAGCATATGGGTGAGATAACATAAAGGGGCTGAGACTTACGATCCGGAGAACAAAAGAATTCCAGCAGTCAAGAGCCCTCCAAACTGAAACAGGAAACGAAGGGAACCCACTTATTAGAAACGCACAGCCACTTCCATAAAAGAGTAACCAAATAAACTGAACCGTCTTTCATTGACATTTCATAACATCTCTCCCATAACAACCCAGCATAACATCAGTCCCTCCTAAGATCACCAATACAAACTCCCAATTGCAAGAACAATCGGTGTTTTAAGGAGAAGATGTACTCACGAGATGGGGATGTTTGGTGAAAGGGGCAGTGACAAGTGCTGCTGTGTGAACCAGATGGTACAAAGAGGCTGTTTGCCATACCTTCACATAAATTTCAAATAGAAAAAAATCCACCAAAAAACAGAAGAAACCCATTCAGTTCAAACAAAATCAGATCCTCAAACGAAATAAAGCAAGCACGCGCGCGGCCATGGAAATGCACCTCCTTGTAAGAGGGATTTTGAGGTCTGAAGACATGGGCACCATACGTCCCCAATCCAAGGGCCGCTACTCCTGCTCATTTCAATCAAAGAGATGATTTTTCTCGAACACTTGGATGATAAAATTTGAGAGAGAGAGAGAGAGAGAGAGAGAGAGAGAGAGAGGACCAGAGACGGCAGCGACTTTGTGCCAGGTGAGAGCGTTCATGTCTCCTCACAGTCTTCGCGTCTTCTGAGCCCTTTTGACTTCCCGCAAAATTTCCGCGGATGATATTTACGAAGCAACGCTCGCTCTTTCCAACTGCTACGACAACGCAGGGAATCGATCGGAGCGATTACTAGTCAGCTCTTTCTTCATCCGCTGGCCAACTGTTTGTTGTCAAAATTCAGGTTCCAACAAAAAGCCAGCGTCTTGTACAGGGCCCGTGACGAGTTAGGCACTTAGGGCAGACTCCATTGATCTCATCGAAGCTCCCGTTCAAATCCCTAAGGGACATATTTGATAATGTTTCTGTTCCTTTAATTTTATTTTTCAGAATAAAGAAATAAAAAACATATTTGATAATATAAATAATTTTGATTCTAATTCTGCTTTTGGGAATACTTTTAGATAAAAAATAAAAAATTATTTCTCCAAAAAAAAGAACACTTTTCAGAATTGTAAAAAGAACAAAGTCTCAGTTCTTTAAAAAAAAAAGTTCAAGTGGACTTTTGAACTTAAAAAAAAATTAAAATTAGATTTGAAAATTTACTAACAACTAAGTTTTTAAATTTAGTTTATTTAAAATTAAAATTTAAAATAAACTTTAAAATTTAACAAAAAAATTTAAAAAGGGAGAAATTAAAAATGAAGGAAATTTTTTAAAAATTAATTTTTAAAAAGGTTAAAAATGCATTTTATTTTTTTTAATAAAAAAGATAAAACATGTAATTTTGTATAGTTACCAAACGTATTCTGATTCTCTAAAAATCATTTAGGAAATAAAATCAGAAAATATAATTATAATCAAAACCATTTTTTTAGAACATAATCGTTGCTTCTTACCAAGGGGAAGGGCCAATCATGATCCAGTTTCTTCGGCCCAGAGACGGAGAGTAACGATCCAACGGGTCGTTGTGCAAAATACCAACAAGGGTTCGGATTTTGGGGCGAGATCAAGAAGACAGCAAAGCTAATATGTAAGACATGATTCACTGAATCACTGTGCCGCAATCGTCACCCAATTAAGATTGTAATTTGACTTGTGCTTCAATCGGTGTAGGGACGGGATATCTGGAGATAATGACATTCTATCCAGAAAAATTGCAACTTAGGACATGTATGGTAACACTCCAAAAACGCGTATGGTAAAAAAGTGTTCCCAAAATATTCTGAAAACACTTTTAAGAAACAGAAACACTTTTGGAGCAGAAACGAGAAAAAAAAAACTTGTTTATGTTTTCGTAGAACACTTTTTAGAAACACATTGAAACATTTTTTAGAAATAATTGGGAACAACTTTATTTTTGAACACATTCTCTTCTCTTTTGTTCTTGCATGATGTTGACACCTAATTTTTGACCATTTTATTTTATAAAATTAATTAAAAATATCAAAACAATTCATAAAGTTACAAAATCAACCTTGAAAGCTTTGGCCTAGCCTTGGGAACCAATTTTGAACAAAAAATAATTTTCATAATTTTTGACTTTTTTTGGATTTATTTTAATTATAAAATAGCCGAAAATCAGGAAATATAGTATTCGGGGTCATAAAAATGCGCAAAAATAGTCCATATTTTTATTTTAATTCCATTTTCATTTTGACCTCTTAAAGTTTTAAAAATTCAGCTTGGGACCACATGATCGTCGTTGAACATAATCCAAAATTGACTAAAAATATTTCATTTTAAATCATTTTATCAAAATCTTTTACTTTAGAGTCATGACATGAGACTTTGATACTCTGCATCTCATTTCAGTCCTCATATTTAAAATAATTATAGAATTGGACTAAAAAGACCTAAATGTACAACTATTTTTCATTTTAGTCCCTAGTTTCACTCAAAGTGTAATTAATAATTTTTGTAGGGGTCCCCATTTAAACGTAATCATATTTGTAACTACTTGGAACATTTACGTGTGACTCATAATTGTAATTTTTCCTACCTATAGAAAACATATTTGATGTTCTCGTTGTCCAATTCAAATTCATCTCCTCTTTCAGTTTTTTATTTTTTATAGTTGATCTCATCAATATTGTAATTTGATAAATTATGCATAAATTACTTGTACATATATTGGTCTAATTTGATTTAGTAAATTGCATATATATATATATATATATATATATATATATATATAATATTCCCTTAATTAAATGAAAAAGTTAGGAATGACTTTTTTTGCAGTTACCAAACGCATTTATTTTCTTTTTCTGTTTTGGAAACAAAAACTTTATACAGTTATCAAATGCGTTTTTGTTCTGGGGATAATTTTTTTTTTTTGTAGTTACTAAACGCGTTTCTGTTTCCAAAAATCGTTGCTAGGAACAGAAATAGAAAAAAAGTATTCCGAAAACAGAAACGTTACCATACGCAGCCCTAGTTCCTACATTTGACTAATATACTTGTCCTCTAGAGATTCTTTGTGCCCTTTGGGGGTAATAGGTCAACAAGTAATTTGCCGGAGATCAATGACTTATGAGTTTCCTCTTTCACCCATTTCATATTTATGTGATAGCTGCATGAGTTTGGGCATTCAATTAAAGGTCAATACCATCAAAACAACTCACTGATGGACACCTAGAGCCTGCATGACAACCATTCTGGTTCTCTAATTCTGTTCTTCGAAACAGAAAAAGATGAGAACCTTGTTTGGTAATGTAAATGATTTTGATTTTGATTCTATTCCCGAAATCGATTTTAGTTTTAGAGCGAAAACAAGAACAAATAAAAGTTGGTTCTTGAAAAAATAAACACTTTTGAGAATCACAAAACAGAATGAAGTCACTTCTTCCTCAACCTAAAATAGAACAACGAGGTCTTATTCTAAAAAAAAATAACAAAAATAAAACAAAAAACAAAAAAATCAAAAAAATTTGGAAAATTTCTAAAAAAATCACAAAAAATTTAGAAAATCCCTAAAAATAGAAAAAGCTTAGATTAGGCTAGTTTGACCTCACTTTCATAAATTTGGGTATGAATTTCATAGATTTCATAGATTTTGTTCTTTTTTAGAAAAATCATAAGCACATTTGAAATTAAACTGGAACCACATTTTTCTAAGCTCCTAGGGGCTTCGTTAGGGTTTTATGATGCGATTCATCAATGTCATGATCCCTTGATTGTGCAGTTGATTTCATTGATTATAATTTACGTACGCTTATGTACTTTAGACTTAGTCTAGTTTTAGAAAATTCTGAAAAAAGACAAAATCACCAGCGTGAACACTTAGCAAGCTCTTGTTATTAAGTTTTGGATGAATTAAACTAAGATTGGATTTCCTTGAACTAAAAACGCACACAAATGCAGGATAGTGCAGTGCATTTTCCTTGCAGAAATGAGGGTATCGCTCGTGTTGGTTTTTCGCTCGCTCAAAAGAGTTGGATGAAACCTCACAATAAATGGCGAAAATGACTTGTGATGATTCTTGATATTTATTTTTACATTTCAATAAGTAATATATTATATAAGAGAATCAATATTAATTAATTTTCAATTAATTCGAAATGTAGGATAAAATTTCACAAAGTGACTACGTAATTATTTGAGTTAGATGCAAAAATTGGGAAGAACGATTATTCCCGGGAACAAAAATTATGTAAATTTACCAAACACATTTCTGTTCTAGGAACAAAAATTTTTATGCAGTTACCAAACGCGTTCTGATTCTTTAAAACTCATCTAGAGAACAGAATCAGAAAAAAACATTTTAATCAGAATAATTTTGTCGGATCAGAATAGTTGTCATACAGGCCCTAGAGTCGACTTTAGACGAAGTACATATAGAGTAAATAGATCTAACATCCTCATAACTATTGACCATGTGAGTCCCACTGATTTGATGATTGTTACGGTGTTGATCTCTATAAATTGAGTCTATCTGCAATATTTTTCCCCTTGATTGAGCATGATTTTATGAATTTTGAAGCTCGATTTAGCAAGGCGTGTCATGTGAACTAAGCTTGATAATCAAAATGGCGAAATTTACCTTCACAAGAGATTAAACCTAAAGAATTTAGACATGCATGCGATAGGAATTTTTATTGAAATTTTGAGGTTCAATTTGTTTCGCAAAAAAAAAAATGATTTGAAAACTATTTTTCTAAAATTGGCGCTTGTATCATTTGAAATAATTAGTCAATAAAAAATATTGTCATTTATAATGATGATTTATGTCTAACTATTTTTTTGGACAATGGAAATACTTTCCATTTAATAGAAAATCTTTTTCATATAATTTATTTTACATGTCTTTTCTGGTTGATCGAGTAGATTCGGCCTCTTAGGATGCGCATGATAACCATTCTATTTCTCTGTTTCTATTTCAAACCTGTTTCTGGAACAAGTTTGGAACAGAAATTTGTTTGGTAATGTAATTATATTTTTCCGTTTTTGAAATAAATTTTTGTTCCAAAAATAGATTTGAAAGAGAAATGAGAAGCTAAAAATTGTAACTTTTCCGTTCTAGAAACAGAAATGAGAAATAACCTACCAAAAACCTTTCATTTTTTCTCAAGTCCTTGTCGCACTCTTTCTGTTGCCCTTCCTTTGTCGGTCACCGCCCATCGCTGCCAACCACCGCTCCCCGTAGATCTTCGCCGGCTGCCCCCGCCCACTGTCGGCTGTCGCCGACCCCTGCTACTAGTCATCGTAACCACCATCGGCCATTGTGGCCCCACCATTAGCCGTCGCTATCCATCGCTGGTTGTCGCCAATCGTTGACCTGGCCATCGCCCACCGCCGACATCCGCTGGCCCCCACCACCAACCATTGTCCTCCTCTATGACCACCGCCGAACGCCTACCGCCGTCGCCTCCTACCGCATTGCCGGCCGCCGCCTCCTACTGCACTGCCGGCCGCCGCCAATGGTCGACCCATCCGTCGACGACTAATGCTGACCCCCTTCCTGCTTCCCTGCGCCAACCTCTATCGTCCACTACCGGCCATCGCCCACCACCGCTGTCGTCGGAGTAAAAAATAAATAATAATTTTTATTTTTAAATAGTAAATAATATTTTCTAATAGTAAAAATTATTTTTAATAAATTTAAAAAATTAAAAATGAATTTGAAATTTTTCGTAGAAGATTTTTTGCTAATAGTATTCTAGAAGTAGAAATTTTCAATTGTTATCAAACAAACTTCTGTTCTAGGAATAAAAATTTTGTGTCACTATCAAATTTTTTTTTTTTTTGCTCAAGAACTGATCCATATACTAAAAATAGAAAAATCTATTTGTAGAGAGAATTTGATTTCAAAAATAGAATGATTATCATGCACGTTAATTCTTCGAGGCTGATTCCCTCCACTTTTCTTCTCCCGCAGTTACCACGCCCACCTCGATCCTCATCTTTCCCCTCGTAGATTTTTTTTTTGGTAAGGTAAGTTAGTATATACTTTTCGAATAACTGGGTACAAAAAACCGGACACAAAAAATCATGAACCAAACTAGGTAGCGCAGTGCCTAGGTGGGTTCAATGGTGACCGGTTGCCAAGACGCCCTACCTTCAAACGCGTCAAACAAGATGCCAACAAGCGGCCATCATAAGATCAACCAGGCGGCATAAACAAATAGAAGGGGGTAAAAAAGGGAAAAGCACATTAAAAGACGGCCAAAAAGTGGCCTAAAGATTCGGGTACGGTAGGACATGGACCAACCAGCACGGCGCCCAACAAAGGAGAATCAGCTCTGTTGGAATAGACAAAATGAGCAGCAATGCTAGGAACAACTTCCATGCGGTAGGATACGTATTAAAGATTTTGTCTGCCATCTTCAAAAATGGTAGAGGAGAGGCCCCAGTTTCGCTGAATTCTCCTATTGCGGGGGTTGTCAAGAACAACACCAAGAGTAGAAGTTTTGTCCTTGACCAATTTAGTAAGATGCAAAATTATCGCCGGAGCAAAGAATTTCTTGTGGCGAAAAAGGATGTCGTTCCTTTCCATCCATATAATGTGACACAATGCACCTAGGGAAAATCTAGCAATGCGGTGAGAAAAGCATCGACCACCAATGTTTTGTATGGCCCATTGTATATGATTCTCCCATGGACGATTCCTCCAATTTAGATTGCACTTGGCCGCCCATATCGACGCAAGGTTGCGGGTATCCGAGCAACCAAAGAAAAGATGGTTAACCGAATCAGGCCTCGTATGGCAAAAGGCACATTTTACATCATCAACCCTGCGGTGTTGTTGTAGCATAAGCTGAGTAGGTAGCCGTTTAAGCATAGCCAACCACATGATGAAAGAGTCTCGGGGAGCAAAAGCTTTATCCCAAATGAAAGAGTGCCAGGGGACAATATGGCGTTTATGTCTTATGAACTCCCAAGCTGAAGAAATCGAGAAGTCTCCAGAGTTGTGGCCATTCCATCTATATTTATCTTCTCTGGTATCCAAGGGGGCAGTTTCGGGTCCTAAGAAGGCAAGTAGAGCATCCAAAGTAGGGGTAGGCTCAAGATCTTCATTATCTTCATTAATATGAAAAATCTCAAGATCTAATTTTGAGTTGACCAATAGGGTTGATCGTGTTTGGCCATCTGCTCTAGTTTATTCCATAGGATCTCCATGCCACCATGCCACCATGTTAGGGTTGGTGGGAGATGATGGATAAGTCCTCACGTTTTATTTTTCTAGTATCAAGATTGATTTGAGCGGCTATATTTTCTCGATGAGAAGGTTGATCCTTTCTTTCAGTTTTACTCTTCTAGAGAAAAGGATCGAGAACCCTTCTCGGTATATATCCACACACTGCTTTGCATCCCAAACTTAAAGTATACTAGCTTGATCTTAGGGCTGAACTGCATAGCCTAAAGACCGATCAGCCCTTCTTTCGGTAGGCGCAAGAAACGAACGGGAAAGATGGGGCAGAAGCATTTTTTGGGGACCAAACGGACAATTTTGTGTAAACATATTAATTGATGATGGGATAGATTTTGAGTCCAATACGAAAACTCGAGGTTTAAAAACGATGGCTTAAAAAGCGATCGATGTAGAGTAAGGAAGACAACACAAAGTTGCTATAGCTCATGGAGATAATAACAAGTTAGATTGCAGCCGCGTATTCTCATCCCGATATGACGGTCGCCCAAAGTCATGAAGATAGTGGATGGAAACATGCAAAGATTCATCTCAACCTGAATGCATGATGACTGGAATTCGTCAGCCGGCAATGTGTACGGGAGTCCATGTTATTATCCGCACCATACACACGCTAGTTTCATCCGGGTCAACGCTCAATAAGCTATTTGTTCATACATAAGCAAACTTAGTCAGTGATGGTACATCGTATTAAAGAAGTGCAACTTATCTGGTGAAGTGTTTGGTCAGCATTATCCAGGTCAACGGTGCATTAAGCTATTAAACAAAGAAAGAGTGGCGGTGAATGAACAGGTAAGAATTCCATTGGTTGTATTAATTATCCATATCAAAAAGGAGGACCTGTTCATATCTTCCCTCGCAACTGGCCCATGTGAACACGACTTCAAAAATAATTACTGGAGTGCTGACTTCGATGAATTTTGTCGGAAATTTTATGGGACAATTTTTTTTTATTAATAACCTAATCTTACGTGGCTCCCGGAAAATCCCACCCAACAATAAAAAGCTACAAAATTTAAAAAATAAAAAAATAATCTAAAAAACTAAAAAAAATTTAAAAAAGAAGAAGGAAAAGTAGTGGGTTATAGCAGCGAGGGCTTGCGCAACCCGTGCCATGACCGCCCCACCATCGCCAGCAATGGTCGGCAAGGGCCGCTGAGCCCCATCCAGTGGCTGACAACCTCGCCGGCCATCTCCCATTTTTGCTTTGCTTCTCACGTGCACTTTTCAGCTCTCCATTTGTTCAGCTCGCACACTAAGTGTTCGACCAAATGCCTGAGCCATGCTCTCCTTTAATTCGGCTTCCACCCACTTCGTCATCCTGCGCCAGTGCCAAGGGCCGGCGACCCTCGCCGTTGTAACCCCACTTTTCTTTTCCTTTTTGAACTTTTTTATTTTTATTTTCATTTTTAGCTTATTTTTAAGCATGAGATTGAATTTAAAAACAATTGCCACGTGGAGTACACATGGATCGATTTTTAATTACGAATGACATGTCACTAAAATATTTTAATTAAAAATACCACATATATATTTTGGCCGGAATCTCTCGCTGTTAGCGCTTAAGTGATCTCTTTTTGAACTATGAAAAATTTTGGCACCAAAATAAGCGCTGTATACAAACTTTGACACATTTGGTGTTCTTCTGCCGAAGTTCTCTTTTTTCTTTTTCGCATTTACAAATTGGAACCTGAATTAATGATGCATGGAATGCGTGAACACAATGTATATGTAAGCTCATGTTATTGGATCCGGATCGTCTGCCCTTCCTTTAGAAGGGCAGGCGCCCGCCCTTGGGATCCAAGCCGTCCATTTTTAGACGAACGGCCTAGATCTCCTATTTTTAGGGGGTAATTTTTTGGATTTTTTTTTTATCTGGGCCGTCCATTCATAACACGGATGGCATGGATTCCAAGAGCAGGGCCTGCTCTTATGAGAAAAGGGCAGACGATCCTTTCACCATGTTATTGGCGGTACCATATAATTTGTATGAAGCAATTATGTTCTTTTCAAATTGGTCATAACATATATTATTCGGTGAAGTGTTTGTTAATTTCATCTTGGTAAGCTTTACTTGGTCGTACATACACAAACCTAATTGGTGATTATAGGCGTATTAGAAATACATATACTTGGTGAAAGCCTTGTTATATTTTTATCCAGGTAAATGAACATGTATGAGTTTCTATTGGATTTATCCATCTCTACAGGAGGACCTGTTCATCTCTTCCCTCCCAAATTACCATTGTCTTGTCAAATTTTCTTAACAAGACATGTTCCTCGTCCACTTGTTGGGTGAACATGTTGGTCCTTCACCTACTTCCTTAGTCTATAAAAACTGTCGTTCGATCTTCTCTCTCCCTGCCTAGAGAAAACAACCAATCTTGCGAATTGTCATATCTAAGTTTATACTCTAAAGTACACGGTTTTAAACTTTAGTCCCTTGCATGCATGAAAAATTAACTCTTTCTAAGGTTCTAGGTTTTTTTTCTCACCCTCTCGCTCTCGCTCTATGGTAGGCTCTTGTCTCATGGACTTGATGATGTTAGAAAAAATCCCTTATGATATTTTGAAGATGACAAAATAATCAAAGGCTACTAATGTGTTTGTTGGTTGAGTAGAACCAGGTGAAAGAAGCACAACCCGTTATGCAAATGGTGTCTTAACAGTACATCAAAAGGTTATGAGTTATTTATTAATGGTGAACAAGGCATTGGGCATAGAGGAGTCTACAAGTTGGAGATACCTAAGTAGGAGGTGAACAAGCCTAGAACGAGAAGTTTGGTCAAGCTTGGAAGGACCTTAGATACGTGAACAACGATGTAGAGCCGCAATTGCCAATATGCTTGGAGGGACCAAAAGATGAGGCTTAAGATATTGATCTAAGTTATGCATTCTGAAGACTGGTTTTGTTTATGAAGACTGTTCAGGTGCAGCGAAGTATTCGGATGCAGAAGACTGTTCTGCTTCTGAAGATTGTTAAGAAGCCGTGAGATGTATTCAGAAGCTGCGAGATATATTGATTCGAGGTTCTAAAGACCCACGGCTGACATATATCCGTTGTTGCTAAGGTATTTATGGAAGTTTATAATCTTTGATTGATAGGATTATTTTATAACATGATTGATAGAATATCCTTGATTGGAAATTACCTTCTACGGGAAAAGGAATCTTCTATATCTGATGAACTCCACTTATGAAAACAGAAGATTGAGTTGTATGGGTGATTGAGTTTGAAGGGTTCAGATTCTACACCAACGGTTAATAAATCTCCCGAGATACAGTCTCGTTCAATCAAGATTGACGAAATCCAATCAGCGATTAAAGAGCGATCTTTTAAAGACCTGTCCAACGGCTAGTTTGGGGGTGAAAGAGTATAAAAGGAGATCCATGGTGCTACTACAGAGTAGGATAAGAATCATAAATTCCAAGGTGCTAGAGTTGTTCAGATTTATACTTGTCCTCGTGAGCTTTATAAGAAAATCATTAAGAGGCATTGTGAGAGTGTTTGAGAAAGGATAGTGTAACCTATCAAAGAGAGTATCATCACTTGTTGTAAACCTCTATTGATTCATCCAGTGAAATCCAGCCAATCGGCTGCTAGTGTGAGAGAGTGGACGTAGGCTTGATCTAAGCCGAACCACTATAATCGTCGTGTGTAATATTCTCTATCTCTAACTCTTACCATTGTGGTTAATAATATTGTATATTGATATTCATATTCTGAATCTGCATACTCAGAAATTACATACGCGTGTTCAGAAGCAAAACTACATTTGTTCAGATTCAGATTTATATTCTATGTACATTTTGAATTGATTCTTTTATTTCCGCATTTTCTAGTCAAAATTTTTAAAATCACCTATTCACCCCCCTCTAGGTGATATTGCTAGATCCAACAATTGATATCCGAGCAGGTTGCTCATTTCTTGTGAAGTGTTTTTAACTTCAGAGTTAACGATCTATTATGTCTAGCAATATTTCTTCAGGATCAAGTGATGCACAGTTCGACTACAAGCCTCCTTATTTTGATGGAAATGACTCAACGTTTGGTGCAATAAGATGAAGTGGTACTTCAAGGCATTAGACAATCTGATTGTGGGAAGTCATGACTAAAGGAGCAAATCCTACAACTACTGCAGGGAAAAGTACACTTTTAGTGCCAAACGTTGTGTACATAGATCACTTTAGTGCAAAAAATTTCAAACAGATCACTTTAGTGCCAAAAGTTATGTACGGAGATCACTTTAGTGCCAAAAGTTTTAAACGGATCACTTTAGTGCCAACTTTTTTTAAAAACAATTGCTTAAGTGCCAACTTCTTTTAAAAACGATTACTTTTAGTGCCAACTCTCATGTATTTAGCATGAAAATGACTGTGGACCAAGTCTTTGAGCACGTCTATATGAACATCCGGCCTAAATGAAAGAGAATAAAACTGATTGATTGCCGGTGTGCTGTATGGTCATATGAGGGAACGATGATGTGTTTTCATGGCAAGTTCGTACTGTACAATGGTATGGAACCACACGACTTGCCAGAAGCACGACAATTCTGATCCAGTGCCAGCTAGTATGAATTCAAGGATTGTCGAATGCCGGTCGTAACTTGTGAAAGACCGACGCTTCGTATAGGAATGCCTACTTGCCTTACCGTGCAACGGGTGTACTGGATACATTGCTTGTAGTAGCCGCTGCCGAGAGGAAAAGGAGCTTAGCCTGGTTCGTCCAAATGAGTATGATATCATACTAATGGTGAGAGTTGATCACGCCAATCGCATGGATCCTTTCATCAATTTACGCCAAGGGCGTGGTTCATCTTTAATAAATGGACTCGTGGTGGTGTCCTGTGCATACTTGTGAATGCGATGCTGTGTTGAGTGATGGACTGTTATGACTGTTGAGTCGAGTCAAGCATTGCATTATGTATGGCTGAAGGCTGTAAGTATGCATGTGGATGATTATCATATCGTGGCTATACTTGTGTGTTACATGTGGATATATGATTTTGTGATCCTTGCGATTAGGATGTTCTATGCGAATCAGTATCATAATCGAGCTTAAGCTTGATTCACTGAAATTTATTCTCACCCCATCGTGTGATAACATTTTCAGGTCCCAAGTGACGGAGCCCTGTGGATGCTAAGGCTTGGCTGTTGGAGTAGTCTTTTGAAGTAGATGAGAAGTCAATCTTATCCGACCGAGTAACCTTTTGAGGTCCTAGTGAGCCGCCCCTAAGTGTGAGGTTGTTTATGCCAACTGTAGCTCAGTAGGGTTAAAACTCATTTGCTTATGGTTAACGTTTGTAATTGTCTTATATGAATGACTGTTGTGACTTCCTATTTCTCTATCCCATGTTAATTTGTTGTCAGTGAGAGTTAACATGTTTCCGCATGCGTAAGTAAGTACTAGGTCGATAGTGTGCCTAAGACGCTATTTATATGACCTAGTGGCGAATTTGGCAAGGGATGTCACGGGCTCGAGAGTCGGGGCGTGACAGATTGCAAGTAAAATCATGATGCAATCGAAAATGGATCTCAATGAGGAATATTTTCTAAGTAGGTTGTAAAAGAATCTTTCTATTTGAAATTGGAAAGTTTGTTCAGAAGCAAAAGTTCAGAAGCACAAATGTCAAACATTTGTTCAAAAGCAAAGTTGCAGAACATTTGTTCAGAAGCAAAAGTTCAGAAGCACGAACGTCGAACATTTGTTTAGAAGCAAATTTCAGAAGCATAGTTACAGAACATTTGTTCAGAAGCAAAAGTTCAGAAGCACAATTGCCGAACATTTGTTCAGAAGCAAAGTCTAGAAGCACAGTTCATAAAATGTTGATCATAAGCAAAGAACACGAACTGTCACCTTCTTTGAAAAACCTCTATTGATGTCTATAACCCAGACGTTCTCTATTGAACATAAATCAGCATCTGAACATCATTCTAGAAATTGTTCAGACTCAGGGAGAGTTTTTAGAAGAAAGACAAAATTCCATTCTCAGACGCAAGGGGAGCTAGAAAAAGTGCACAAGGATGACATTATTGATGATACTCATATCAGTTCTTGCATCTTGAAGTTGCAATTGAAATGGAAATCGACAACACTGTGGCACATCTATTGACCCAAGGAGAGTAAGGAAAGAAATGATCAGATTTATAAGGAGTCTACTGATCAGATTCAAAAGGAGATTATTGATCAGATTCAAGGAACAAATATTCAGAAACTCTTGAAAAGGACGACAATCCTTGAAGATGAAACTAAAATCGAAAATCAATATCACTATTCAGCATGTGATTATTGATATTTTCGAATTTCATGAATTGGTTTCTCACACTTAGGGGGAGATTCAAATCGAGAGAGAGAATCATCTCAAAGAAGCAAAAAATTGAAGGGGAGCGTTAACCAAGCATGGGAAAATCTTGTTGAATTTGAACTCGTTTCAATCCCAATCTTGATTACTATCCAGACAATGGAAGAATGGGTAAATTGTGTTAGAACTTGCTAAATTCTACACAATCCGATTAGTACATCTTTCATTTCCCTTACTTTTTGTCATTACAAATCTCTAATCTTTATTATCGTTTTATTATGACAAAAATGAAGTGAAATTTAGCTGCACTCCTTGATATATGTTCAATAACGTACATGTTGGTTGATTTAGAACATGAGCTATATTTCATATCTTTTATGTTCATTTCAGAGTGTAGAAGATGTTTTGCATCTGAAGAGATATTCTCGATGTGATGCCCTTTTTATTGTTATTTTTTTTTGATTATGACAAAAAAGGGGAGAGAATATATATATGCATATGTGCTGATTAATTATATATATGCATATGTGTTAAATATTGAGCTGCGATTATGTTCTATATATCATTATGCTCAATAAGCATATTTCGTTAACTTTTCAAGATTATATAATTGAATATCGTTGAAACATGTTTGCACATCTACATATTCAGAGATTATTTTGTCATCATCAAAGAGGATGAGATTGTTAGGGAAAATCCCTTATGATGTTTTGAAGATGACAAAATAATCAAAGGCTACCAATGTGTTTGTTGGTTGAGTAGAACCAGGTGAAGAAGCACAAGCCGTTATGTAGATGGTGTCTTAACAATACGTCAGAAGGTTATGAGTTATCTATCAATGGTGAACAAAACATTGAGAGTAAATGAGTCTACAAGTTGGAGATACTTAAGTAAAAGGTGAACAAGCCTAGAACGAGAGGTTCGATAAAGCTTGGAAGGACCTTGGATAGGTGAACAACGAGGTAGAACCGCAATTGCCAATATGCTTGGAGGGACAAAAAAAAATGGAGCTCAAGATATTGATCCAAGTTATGCATTCTGAAGACTGGTTTCGTTTATGAAGACTGTTCAGATGCATCGAAGTATTTAGATACAGAAGACTGTTCTGCTTATAAAGTCTGCTTCTGAAGATTGTTTAGAAGCTGCGAGATATATTGATTCAAGATTTTGAAGACCCACGACTGGCATATATTCATTGTTGCTAAGGTATTTATGGAAGTTTGTAATCTTTGATTGATAGGATTATTCTATAACATGATTGATAGAATATCCTTGATTGTAAATTACCTTCCATGGGACAAGAAACCTTTTATATCTGAAGAACTCCATTTTTGGAAACTGAAGATTGAGTTGTTTGGGCGACTGAATCTGAAAGATTTAATGGTCACTAAATCTCCCGAGATACAGTCTCGTTCAATCAAGATTGATGGCGCCCAATCAACGATTGAAGAGCGATCCTTTGAAGACCTGTCCAACGGCTAGTTTGAGGGTGAAAGAGTATAAAAGAGATCTATGGTGCTATTACGAAGTAGGACAAGAATCATAAATTCCACGGTGTTAGAGTTGTTCAGATTTATACTTGTCCTCGTGAACTTTATACGACAATCATTGAGAGACTTTGTGAGTGTTTGAGAAAGGATAGTGTGACTTATCAGAGAGAGTATCGTCACTTGTTATAAACCTCCATTGATTCATCCAATGGAATCCAGTCAATTGGTTGTTAGCTTGGGAGAATGGACGTAGGCTTGATCTAAGCCGAATCACTATAATCGCCGTGTGCGATATTCTCTATCTCTAAACTCTTTTCATTATGGTTGATAATATTGCATATTGATATTCATATTATGAATCTGCATACCCAGAATTTGCATACGCGTGTTCAGAAGCAAAACTGCATTTGTTCAGATTCAGATTCAGATTATATGTACATTTGACTCGATTATTTTAATTCCACATTTTCTAGTCAAAATTATTTAGAATCACCTATTCACCCCTCTCTAGGTGATATTGCTAGATCCAACACATGAATGTGCAGGCTTTTCAATAGTGACGATGGAGGCATTACCAATCAATGGCGGCACCATGACCATATGGAAATTCGAACCTGTCATGGTCCAACCCGAGTCCGAGACACCCAACGGGTTCTACTTCCTATCAAGCCTTGACTAGGCCAATCCCTTCACCATGAAGACGATCTACCGCTATGAGAAGGGCGGCGACAACGTCGGAGACGTGCTCAAACAGGCTTTGTCCAAGGTTTTGGTCCACTATTATCCACTTGTCGGCTCCATGGCCAAAAGCCTGAAAGGGCGCTTCATCGTGGAGCTGAGGCTTAAGTACATCATAAGTGCCATAAGTTGTGTACAACGCTAACTTTAGTGCCAAAACTTTCAAATCAATCACTTTAGTGCTAAGTTTTTGTAACTTCGATCATTTAAGTGCCAACTCATTTTAAAAACGATCACTTTAGTGTTAACTCCGACTTAAGCTGATGTGGCTCGCCGAAAATCAGACACGTGTATTTTTTATTATTATTTGAGCTGACATAGCTCATCGGACTTGGCACTGAAGTGATCATTTTTAAAAGAAGTTGGCACTTAAGTGATCGAAGTTACAAAAACTTAACACTAAAGTGATCGATTTGAAAGTTTTAGCACTAAAGTGATCGAAGTTACAAAAACTTAGCACTAAAGTGATCGATTTGAAAGTTTTGGTACTGAAGTGAGCGCCGTACACAACTTACGGCACTTGAGGTGTACTTAACCCTGGAGCTGATGAAGAAGGGCGTGCCGTTCATGGAGGCAGAAGCTGATTGTAGTATGGACATGCTGGGCGATGTCCGAGTTCCCGATCCCGATGTCACGAATAAACTTATTTACTCCGATCCTAAAGCCAAAACCATACTCGAAACACCCTTACTAACTGCACGGGTTGGGGAAATATATGGTTTTAGATCAATTTATTCACTTCAGAGTAATTGCACCGTTATTTTTGAAGTGATTAGCATGCATAAAAGACAAAGTATTTCCGCAATCTAAGTTGATCAAATGACACATATACATCTTAAATATATGATAAGCATATAGTCAGTTTCTCTTAAACTTTTTGGTGAAATTACATACTTTGATTTACGATTGTACTGAAGATAAAGTGAAGAGGATAGTATGTCAACTTCATTCGACCGCTTGATTTTTTTTGGTCGGAATTCTACCGCTTGATTATTAAGAGAAATACATAAATAAAAAAATCTATGTTTTCCAAAGGAGTGCTATGGAACCAACCGGCAAATATGTGATTTTTCGGTTTATGTTCTGACCAAGCTTTTCTTCATAAGTTAACCCGACTGTATTTGGTATTTGATTTTGGGCTATTATATTTTCCTTCATCTGTAGCTAGTCGGAGGATTTAATTGTTGGTTACAAATATGGACATTATTGTCGTGCAAACTTAATTAAAATGAAAAATGCGTGGTGATGTTCGAATATCCGTAATTCACCGATGCATGCCTGATTAGAGAAAGTTTCTTACAATTAGGGACGGAGGAAAATATAGCTTCCCCAACTTTTTAGTTGCTTGACATATATATATGTATACACACACTAGTATATAAGGGATAACTCTCGATAAATAGACGTGGATATGATCGGCTGCTGCGACCTTTATATTATCCGCACGTCTCCACATCGAAGATGACGTCATTTTTGGAGTATCTTAAAATGCTCCGTTATTGAATTACAGTGAGTGATGAATGGTCCGTCGGTGGATCAGCGAAGATTGACGAAATAAATCTAATAAAGTAATCGTGCCCCGATCATAGTTGTCTCCGTCGCACTTATCTCCGTAACCCTAACGTGCATGGCGACTTTGTTTCATTGCATGATGGTTTTGGAGATCAGGTGACGAAGTTCAAGTGCGGCCGAGTCACTCTGGAATCGGAATTAGCCACAGCCTGGTTTATGGCGCTTCCGGGATGAACTTCGTCAACTCGTGGGCCCAAACCGCTTGGGGAAAGCCAATGACCGCCGTCCCTTCCCACGACTGGACCCTGCTGAAGTCGCGTGTGCCGCCTCATCTCCAGATCAAGTATCCCTATGACTACTTCGTCTAGGTCACCGACACGTCAGACATGGAGTCGCTGAACCAGCGAGATCCTCTGGTGCACAAACCCTTTCTCTTCGACGCCGACAAGATCGAGGCAACCAGGAAAGCTGCGCTGTCCGAGGGAAAGGTGAGGAGATGCTGGGCTTTTTTCCTAACCATACCAAAAAACACAAATATTTACCAAAATAGATTGAAATTTTTTTATTTTACCAAACCAGGCCCGGCTCGGCAGTCAAACTGCCGAGCCGGCCTGGCTACAGTGCCGCTCGGCAATCACACTGCCGAGCGGCACTGTTCATCCCACTCGGTTTTTTTTTTTTTTTTTTTTTCACGTAATTTTACAGCTATTAAAGCCATGAGTAGTGATAGTGATGAATTTGACTGTTCACATTTTGCCGTGAATGAAGAAAAGCTGGATTAAGAAGAAGAGGGGCAGGTGTACGGTGGCAAGCATCTGTTTTTTTTTTCCTGTCATTGTGGGGGCAGGCACTCACCTTTTTTCCTTGTCAATTCCGAGCAAGCACTCACTTTTTTTTTCTTTTTTAATCATTTTAATTTCTTTTTCTTGTGTTTTTAATCAATTTTTTTATTATTAAATTTGTTTTCTAGAATGGACAAAATGTTAATGAAATTCGTATAAAATATCATGTTCTGTATTAATGAGTGAACGAACTATCGAAAAATTGAGCGCTCGGGATTGAGGTTCGCTTGCTCGAACGAACCAAAATTTAATATTTATCGTCATTATATTTACAACGCCTTTTTAACCACGAGGGTTTTTTCGTTACAAAATTCGTCGCATTGCCAAAGTTTTCGTGACAAAATTCGTCGCGACCAAGCATTTTTTTTAAGCGAGAAAAAACTGTTCACAGCAACACAGAGAATCACTGCATTGGATAAACGTGTACAGTCAAATTCACCACTATCACTACTCATGCCTTTAATAATAATAATAATAATAATTAAAAAAAAACCGGCCGAGCATGATGAACAGTGCCTCTCTGCAGTATGACTGCCGAGCGGCACTGTAGCCAGGCTGGCTCGGCAGTTTGACTGCCGAGCCGGGCCTGATTTGGTAAAAAAAAAAATTAAATCTATTTTGGTAAATATTTGTGTTTTTTGGCATGGTTTGGAAAAAAAGCCGGAGATGCTCGAGCTTTGCGGCCGTCACAGCGCTGGTGTGGCGCGCGTGGAGCGAGGCGCTGAGCATGAAGGCTCACCAACTGACGAAGCTCCGTATAATGGCCGACGTCAGGTCCAAGCTCGAGACGAAGCCATTGCCCGAGCATTATTTCGGCAACGCTGTGGTCACGACCGCGAGCCTCTGCTCCGCGGGGGAGCTGCACGAGAGGCCCATCAAGTTCGCTGTGGAACAGATACAGAAGGCGGTGGAGCTGCTGGACGAGGAGTATGTGCGTTCGAGGATGGATTTTGTCGACACATACTGGCCGCAGCTCTCGTTGGTGGGCACGTTGGTGATCAGCTCCTGGACTCGGCTGGCCTACGGGATGTCCGACTTCGGGCGGGGTGACCCGTCACAGTTCGGGTGTGGAGACCTGGCGAGGGAGCTGTACGTGTTCATGCCAGAAGGGGATCGCGGCGGTGCTGGCTTTGCCGCTGTCGGCCATGAACGCCTTTGAAGAGCTGGTCCAAGTTTGAGGACTGACTGATAATAATGATTTTTCATTTTCAAATGTGGCAAAATTTCCTCTTTTTTCAGTTTTTCCTTTTTTTATAATGTATCCGCAGAAATGGAATTGTACGTTCAGCAACGTTCTTCAATTTTCTTTTTATAATCTAATCTGCTTTAAATTGAATTGGTTGTTCAATCCGCAAGAAATTGTACGTTCACTGCACGACCCTTTTTATACTTGGATAAATATCACAAAAAATTTTAAATTAATACATTTGTGATAAATTTATTTCAAATTATTTTTTTACCACAAAAAATCTCAATCTCAAATTGATACACTTATAATAAATAGAGGATAACGTGTACACATGACAATTATTAGGTATTATCTAACCCAACAATTTGACGATAACATTTAACGAAAAGTAACGGAGAAAATAGGGCTCACACTAATCTTTATTGGTCTATGCTGTAGAATGATGACGATGGTTTTGCACATCCAGTGCGCATAGAGAAGCTAGTGAAGAACTGCTCGCAGTTCGTTTCTTTCCCGATCTATACTTGGCAGGAAAAGGGAGATATTAAAGAGGTTTGACACATCCATCGATTTATCTTTTTTCATGCACTTCATAGTTCATGTCATTGGAGAGCAGCACTAGTGACGTGGCAATTCCGTGGCCCTTTCCTTCTCCTATTAGTTAATGTAGGCATGCTATTCTCATGCAGGTGGAGGTTGATGATGTTTAGAAAAATCCCTAATTGATTTTGAAGTTGACAAAACAATCCATAATCTTTAATATCTAAGTTAATGCAATGAAATACTATTTTGCAGATTATCCAAAAGTGTTTGGACTGAGATACATGAGATTGAATCTGGCAAGATTGGCTCAAACGATGTTCTGAGGGACTTAGACCCTATTGTTGTTCCTGGCTAGGCTATACACCTAGAGGGGGTGAATAGGTGTATTTAATCAAACTTCGACAAATAATGCGAAATTGAAAATATCGAGTTTGATAGAGGCACATGTATTAGCAGAGTCACGCAGTGCTTCTACCAGACAGTAAATAGATGCGAGATTAGAGAAGAAGCAATGCACACAAGATTATAGTAGTTCGGCTTTGGGAAGCCTACGTCCACTCTCCCACACTAACAGCCTACTGGCTGGATTCTACTAAGTAATCAAGTAAGAGATTACAGAAAGATGTGATTGCTTGAACACAAACACTTCCAACAGAAGCGAGCTATGCCTTTACCCAGGCTTTCCACTCTTCACACTTGACTCTGTATAACACCTCTCACAAGATCTCATTTTAAGCACGATAGATAATTCAAACAGATGAAGCTATCTTGATAAATGAGTATTTATCTCTTTATTTTTCTTCCTTCTTCTCGAACTTGGTGGTCTTTATATACTCCTATTCTTCCAAGCTTCCCGCTGGACAGAATCAATCTCCAAAACTAGCGGTTGGTTGATTGTTGAATAAAGATCACGAGTCTTTTGAGGTAAGAGCAATCAGAGATTTGAGAGGATTTACTCGCCCATACAATCAAATCCTTAACTCCATAAATCAAGCTTCTAATAAAAGAAATTATCTAAAGACGATTGCCAATCAATCAAGAGTCCTCACATGGAAAGTAATGAGAATATCTTTATGATTGATGATCAATCAATTTAACTTAGACACGCAATCCTAACCAGATAATTGACCGTTAGTGGGGAAATTTAATCTGCGAATATATACAAGAATAATATTGATTAAACAATGAGGATAAATCAAAGATCAAAATATATCTCATCATGATTCTCGAATCAGTGTGCCTCTGCCACGAAATCTGCATGCTTCTATCAAAATAAAAGCGTTAAGCACATTATATATAAAAAGGCATAGAGATATATTTATAGTAATTCCTCAAGGTATAAATCAAAGTCTTTTCAATAAAGCATGCGAGTTTTGTTTCCTTCAAAATCAATTATAATATTCCTAACAATCTCCCCCTATTTTGATGGAGACAAAACCTTTCGAGCAATATATAACTTTGAAAAGATTTTGATGAAAAGGATACTTGCGTAAGATAGTTTTTTCAGCTCTGATCGAAAAACACAAGTACTATAGCATAAGCATAAAGTAATCGAATTTCTTACTGCAATGCTTCTGCTTGGACTTCTTTGCATTCTCCCCCTTTAAGAAGAACACAAGTATTAAAGGCATAAGCATAAATATTGAAAAAATTGCTTACTACGATGACTTTGCTTGAACTTCTTGCCTTCTCCCCCTTTTTGTCAACATCATAAATAGGCATAAACAATACTAAGGAGAGATAAATTCCATATCATCATCAAGTTTCTCTGCCTTCTATCAAGAACCTTTGTGAGCTTCTATATTTCCTTCATTAGAGCCAGACGTTGTGTACCATTTCATCTTTCACTCATGCTTATACAGCTTTCATATATTGATCAACCAACTCCCCCTGAGTTCTAACTCTTTCCAGAAATTCACTGAAGTCTCTTCATTTGTAACTTTTTGGCCAGCTACTATTCTGGTATTCTCATTTGTTACTGCTCTAGCAACGGCAATAGTATCTTTGGCTTGAGCTTCTGCCTTAGAAAATGCTTTTGTCTCATCTCGTGCCTTTGCATCTGCTTCAGCTTTACTATTGACTTCTTCCATAACTTTTGCTTTCGCTCTTCATACGTGAGGTTGCTTGCTCCTTCTTTCCAAGACTGTTCTCTCTTCTATTATCTCATAATGACCTTCAATTCTCAGAGATCTCCTTCAAATTTGGATTTCATTGAAAGATTTGAAATGATTTCGAAGTAAACAAATTGAATCTTTGAACGAGATAGAAATAAAAGAAGTTTTTCGAACAAAAGATTTAATTTTGAAGACTAGTCCGAGATTTTAGAGATTTGAAATAAAATCACAACGGACGGTTATTTTAAGAAATAAAGTGAGACACTAAAAAAAAACAGCGATTTAGCCACGAGCATTTAGCCACGAGATCATTTTCGTCGCTAATTTGTGACTAAAATAGTGACGACATGGAAGTTCGTCGCTATTCGCGACGAAAATAGTGACAAAAAAATTCCTCGCAAATTTTGTGACGATTTTTGTGACGAAAAAATATTTGTAGCTAATTCGTGACGAAATTAGCGACGAACAAGAAATTCGTAGCTAATTAGCTACGAAATTAACGACAAACAAGACATTTGTAGCTAAATTAGAGACGAAAAATTAATTTCGTCGCTAAATGGAGATGAACTTAGCGACGAAGAACAATCCGTCGCTAAATGACCAGAAATTTTTTTTTAAAAAAGAAATAATTTAGCGACGAGAATCATTATTCGTCGCTAAATTGGCCACAAACAATGTTATTCGTGACTAATTTTTTTTTATTTTAATTTTTATTTGGTTTTTGGTCTATTTAGCGACGACTAAGACCGTTTGTTTAGCGACGACAATTAGTGTTTGTCGCTAAATTTTATTTATGATTTTTTTTTTGTTTTTTGCTCAACTTAGCGACGAACAGTGTTGTTCGCTAATTTAGTGTTTCTGTTGACACCTGATTTTTGATCAGTCTTTTCTAGTTTATATTCGAAAATAATTCGTTGAAAATCTATAAAAATTTAAAAAAAAAATATATAAAAAAAAGGGGGAAAAGGTGACGACGATGTTATGGGGATGGGGGGGGGGGGATAAAAAAAGAGTCTTGGAAGAAGTAGAGGACAGCAGGGTTTGTCCTCCACCGCGCAATAGAAAAGAAAGGATAAACAAAAAAAAGAGAGGAATGGGAGCCCGCACGAACAACACCCCCTCCCTGCCTTCTCCTTCTTTTTGGGGTTCTTTTTTATATTTTTGGCGACCATCCCTCCACTGAACCAGGACCACTCCTCCCTTTCGGCGAATGCCCCTCCTTTGCACGACCCAAGGGGCCAGCATATTGCGAGGGCACTGCGGCAGCGTCGGTACAAGGTCAGACGCATGTCTCGGCCACCTGGGGGCAACGACAACGAAGCGGTCCTCGCTTACCTTAACCGGTTCTCAGTCCCATATACAAATGACCTGGTATCCCATACTTTAGGGAGTGGGAGGAAGTGGTTTATAAAAAAAATTTTGGACCATCCTGCTTGGGTGGTACAGCAGTAACCCAAAGCCCTCCTCCTTACGGCCTTTGGTGGCCGCCTAGGCGGATAGCTGTCTGCGGGGTTGGATTCGACCACAGCACAGAAGATCCTGACCACTGAGCAGCTGGCTGGAGGAGGCGGGAGCGGTCGTCACGATCCACCAGCCATCGAACTGACTACTATATGTTCGACAAGATACTTGAAGGAAGGCAATGCGAACTCTGTCATTGGGAAAGAGGTGTGCATGATCACTGAAAGGTGTTCGAGAGAGAGAGCTCAGGGAGGAAGGTAGAAGGGAAGAGGGAAGCATCGCAACCTTCCTTGGCCGCAGCAGTCACCCTCATCACTTAGCGGCTGCTCCACCGGTCTCCGAGAGCTACCCCTCTGTCCGTCGCCGACTCCAACTCGCCCCGCGTCTCCTACGGCGACTCGGTCGTCCCCGTCGACCCCAATCCTGACCACTCCTTCCAGGTCGGCTAAGCAGGTGTTCGGCCAACCGTAGACTGACGACGACGATGCCTCCGCTACTGCCGCTTCGCCATCCGAAGACCTGCTCCCAGCATGGAGGTCATCCGCGCAGACGCGGAGTGGAAGCAGAAGGAGCTGTCCGAGTTCGACGGGTTCAAGCCGGAGACCGTGCCTGTTTAAGGAGCTGGTCTCGGAGTTCGCGGTGTGCGACATGTGGTTCACGTCGATCCCGGCGTCGGTGCAGCCCGACCTCCTGTGCGTCCACGCGGCGACGTCGTGCGGCGCGGCGGGGAGCGCGCAGACTGGTGGAGGTCGGTGGCTTCAGCAGCGGCCTCTTGTGGACAAACAGGTCCTGGGAGCCGAAACCGACTTGAGCTGGGTCCTGTCATGGGGGAGGAGCGGGCGTCTCACGGTGAAGACGATCTACAGTGAGGTAAGGTCTATTTTCATGTTGGGCTGGGTTGGTAGGATATTTAGTCTTGTGGGCTTAGTTAGAAATGGGCCATGCGTTGTTGTTGGTAGAAAGACGATTGGGCTTGGGCCAATTGTTTTATTAGGTTTAAAGAAAAGAAAGTGGGCTTGTTGGGCTCCTTGTGCGAGATGGACCCGGTTCAAGCCCTCTTTCCCGATCCGGGCCCAAGAGTCCTATCCGGATCCGATCGTTTTAATTAAGTAATAATTAAATGACAAAACAAAAAATATATATATTTTCTAAAAAATAAAAAAATTATTAAATATTAAAATCAAGAAATTCCAAAAAATTCTCAAAAATGGGAAATGGCCACAATCAACTGGTCATGGGGTATTTTGGGTAATTCGGTATCCAAATCCTCCAAAAATTGACGATTTTGCCCTTCGGGCCAAATCGCCTCCAAATCTTCCCATTTTATCCTGGACCTGAAATCACACTTTACTTAAGCCTTTATTGCTATATTAGGAAGCCTTTGATTTGAATTTATGTACATTGATGTGATTTATTTATGTATTTGAGTGCGCTTTCATTTAAATTGATTGTGATTGATAGGAACAGTCTTCCAATCTGCATGAAATCCTGAATTAAGCCTACCTCACCTAAAATTGCGCCTGCATGAACTCTTAACTAGGAAAATCACTCGCGTTAGGTACCGAAAGGGCGTTGGTAATGACACCGACGTAACCAAGTCCCCGAACCCAAAATCTCTGGTTCCGCAGAATTGATCGATCTCTCCCAATCGGTCAATAAGGTTTCCGGTCTACCCTCCAAGAAAGACCGGTGGCGACTCCAAATGCATGCACAAGTTGCACATGCCACCACGACCACACTAAGGTCGAAAGCGATCGACTGTTATCGTCGAATCCCTTTGAAAAATACTCCCGCCGCGATTTGGTATGGGCCTGGGAGGGCCCGTGCCGATCCAAAGCCCGCGATCTGCACCCTTGTGCGGGGGAAGGCTCGCGATCGGTAATCCATTAGCCGCGTCCGCTTCCGGACGGGTCGCGACAGTTTCTTTTGTATTTGTTTTTTTGGTAAATTTAGCGACGAACAGTGTTGTTCGTCGATAATTTGAGGAAAAATAAAATAAAAAGAATTGATTAGCGACGAAATTGTCGTTTCGTCGCAAAAATAATTTTTTTAAAAATATAATTAGCGACGAAAAACTTTGTTCGTCGCTAAATATTATTTTTTATTTAAATTAATTTAGTGACGAAATGTCAATTTTGTCGCTAATTAGTTCTTTTTTTTTTTTTAAAAAAATTTCTTTTATCAATTGCTACAAGCTTCGTGAATCTTATGTAATTTTTCTATGGCGACGAAAACAATTGTTCGTCGCTAATTGTTATCCTTAATTTATATTTTTTTCAAGGTTTATTAGGACCTTTTTTTATATTTATTACATATATAAAGTTGTGAACAAACAAAAATGGAGATCAATTCTTTTGATAAAATATAACTTAGAAAAAAAATCGTCTTTGATGAGATACTAAATAGAGTAGAGTAAGGATCTATTCGAAAATGATTTACTTTGCATATATAATATTTGATCACCAAAAATATATATTGTAATTGTGTGATCCACGAAAATGAAATCGATCGGTTCTTTCTTCTAATTTTGAAAGATAGATAAGATACTATAAGCGAATAAGAGATGTTCTAAATCAATTAATAAAGATTTCAAAAACATTAGAATGATCAGTTTTTTAGCAAGGTACGGAATGTATCATAAAATATTCAAATGTGATTCTATAAGATCTAGTTTCGTTCAATATTAGTAATGAGGGTACAATATATCACACGTTAATCAACCAAAGAAATGTTCAATAATAACTAAAAGAAAGATCGATTATTTGGAATCTTTGCTCTCTTCAAATGGTGAATGATATAAATAAGAAACGCTTATGATACGTCGTTTAGCTTAGCTTATTTATGTTATTTCTTCGATTATATTATTTTATATTAATCTACATTAATTCTTTTTAAAAGAAAATGAAAATAGAGCGAATATTTTTTTGAAATTTAAAAATGAATATATTATTAATTAAGTAAAGATTACATTAATAAGCATAAATGAAGAGTGTTGACACTTGATTTTTGATCAGTCTTTCATAGTTTATTTTTAAAAAATTCATAAAAAATCTATAAAAAGTTAAAAAAATTAAAAAATCATCTTTGGTAGCCTTGACCAAGCTAAAGGAACCATTTTTGATAAAAAAAATAATTTTTCATATTTTTTAATATTTTTTAATATTTTCCAAAAATAGAAAAATACATGAAAAATGAAGAAAAATAGCGTTCGATGTCGTAAAAATATAGAAAAATAGTCAATATTTTTATTTTAATTTCTTTTACATTTTGAACTCATAAATAGTCAAAATTCAAGTTCAATTGCATGTGTTTCTTCACAACGCATAGAGTTGAATTTGGCAAAAAAATGTCATTCGAGTATTTTAATTTGTAAATTTCTACATCTTTTTTAGTCTTGACGTCCAATTAGATCGACCACCATCTACAATAAATGCCCCTTGCTGAATATTTTCGTTTTTGTTTCACATGATTTCATGGTGTAAAACGTCGAGTGGATCCCCAAATATAATCGGGTCGGCATGAGCTCGATAGCTCGTCCAAGACCAAACCAGGGCACGGCGAACCCCATGTGAGTACTCTCGAACTCCTTCGATGCTTCCTAATGCTTTTCTTAGGTTAGATCGTGTGTAGAATGGCTAGGACAGCTAAATCATTCTTGAGCTGTGATTGATAAATAGGACCTTACTAGGAATGCCATTTGATTTATTTGCATATCTAGATTCCTTGAGTTGAGCATTTTATTACTGATTGTGATTGGTAGGATAATCACTCTTATCTACATGAATTTTTAGATTTAGGGTTCATACCTTACTCATCCGCATGAATCTCAAGCTAGAAAATTCAGTCAACTTAGGTACCGAAATGGCGTCAACTCTGACAGTTGGTGTAACTAAGTCCCCGAAACCATTTCTCTGGTTCTCGCAGAATTGAATAGAAACTCTCAACTATTCGATTGGGTGGTCCAATCATACCCTAAAAAAATGATTGGTGGCGACTCCATGGCATGCACACTTAGCACATGTCACTAGACCACACTGAAAGTCGATCACGCATACCTCCGTTGCGATTTGGGTAATGGGCCTTGGGAGAGGCCCGCGTCCGACCAGACAGGACGGCCCATTAGCCCTCGAGAGCCCGACAACCTCAAGAGGGTCGCGACAGACTGGCGACTCCGCTGGGGACTGGTTCTTAACCATTTAGTGGACTTGAGCCGATTAAAAAGTTGATTGATTCTTCTAACCTAATTTTATGCAGATGCTCTCGAAAGTGAGGTGTATATGCTAACGAATGTGTTAGATGTTTTTGTAGACGGGAGAAATAAGGGGTGAAGTGCTTGTTAACTTTGTTTTATGCAGGCAATAGTTTTGGATGTATGATTGTGTGGATGTTTATATTGAAGCGGTGATTGTTAAATAAAATGCATGTCTTTTGCTTTAGCACGACACAATGAATACACACAATTGCGCCTAAAACCCCAGGCGCCCTCTTTAGGAACACAATAGAAGGAATTGAAAATGGAATCTCCGTGAGGAAAAACATGGGGTAATCCACTTTTCAATTCCGCTCACTTCGAACTATGGATTGAGTCCCAATGCAACGATAGTTGTGCAATGGAATCGGCTCTTCCCAGAATTCGAGGTGAGAACCTTGGCTTTAGGTACCAAGCCCTATCTTTTGATTTTTAGGAGTTTTCCCTCACTTGTCTCATGCGTTTGTCTATAGAAGGTTAGTATACCTAACACTGCTAAAAATACAGAGAAGCTTGATTTTCTCTTAAGTTTGGTTGGTAAGACTTTTCTATCCCTCGAACTTGTTACAGCTCTTAATCATTATATTCATTGCATAATTCCGGTGATTGGATTAAATGCCATTTTGAGGATAGATAGGTGTGTTTTCCTCCCAATGTTCTTGATGGAAGATGAAGATGGTGTCATCCCATTACGAGCGCCAAGTGGACAAGAAGAGCCTGCTATGGACATCATTGAGGTATCATCTAATGAAGATGACGATTTCGAATAGGTGATCCTGAAGTCACGTCTCAAAGATCGAAACTGGGGCATCTCTAAGTATTAAGATAACATTCCTTTGTTTTAATTTTCATTTCTAGCCTTCTTGTATAGGATTTATTTTGCTGAGATCCTCTCTATCTGATCCCTTAGATTGATTGTATTAGGGATCTATTTGTGTTTATATACATTCAGATTGAAATTTGTTGTATTTCTATTGACTTGTCATTGGAATGTGATAGTGGCATTTCTTCTAATCACTCGAATACTCCAAAATCAATTTTATAATTCCTTTGGATGAAATTGAAATTGGAAGTCTTATACAACCTTTTGGCCGTATAGGGCAATACAATCCCAATTTCGCCAGAAGGAATTATAAACTTGAATTGGTTCATGCATGTTTTGCATCATTGGTAATCCACAATAATTGATCAAGAGTATTCGTGTTTTTCAAATTTAATGAAAAGATAGATATCCAAATTACTCTCGTTCTTAGCAAACGACTTTAATTTGGATACCGTATCTTCAATTGAATTTAAAACACATCGTAATTGTGTACTTTTGAACATTCCATTGATTTTCTTGGAATTGATCAAAGGCGATTATCGTGAATTACATTCCTTTCAATGATATGCTTTCCTTTGAGGAATATTGATAAAAGCTTTTGCACAAGGTCAAAACCCTTGTAAAAGCTCTTATCCCTATTAATCACAAGTAAGCATAAAATTGAAAGGATTTATGCTTTATTTTTCAAATTCTTTCTTCTGATTCTGCCTTTTCATTTGAAACAGGTTAAAAACAAGTAGAGAAGAGAAGTCTTTTTGTGGATAATCGTGGTGGGAGGTTCCTTTATCCGATCATAAGCAAGATTAAAAAATCAAGATGTACACGCTCGAATCATAAATGTCAAAGCGCAGCTTGCCTAGGTTGAGAGTGGTCAGGTGTTCGAGAAAGTCAGCCATACAGAAGTTGAGACACACACATTAGAGCTTTCATTCATTTCGCTCAATCGAGGGACCTTAAAAGCAGATCATACAAATCATCGGGGTGGAAACATAAAACCGCAATGAGCCCTAATTAGCATCACAAAGGAACCAAGTTGGCCCTCCATATTATTGATGCTTTGCTTATACTCACCACCTCGAGACTCGAGATCTGCAAGCTTAAGAAGAAGGCGTTTACATTCCCCTTTAAGCTCGGCAACCTTGGTCCCGTGATCTTCGGCGGCTATTTCCAAGTCCCGAACTAGTCCTCTCCCATGGGCTATATCCGCGGTAATGCTGTCAAGCCTTTCTTCCTGCCACTCACATTGAAACTTCAACACGACATTACGACGGTCGTGCTCATAGGTGGTCAGGGATAAGGCCAAGCGCTCCACCAAATTTCCCCTCTCGCGAAGCAACATCGAGACTCGCTTGTTGGCGAACTCAACAGCCTTTCTGTGACTATCGGCCACAAGGTTGGCCAACACCAAGCAGTTGGACCGATCCTCATAGCGAGCTCGCAAAACGTGAGCCACGGTAGCTTTTCGATGAGCGACACGGTAAGTCTCTAAAAAGTTTATAAAGAGGGTTGTGAAGATTCTATATTCCCTCTCTAAATTAGTGCCCTCGATGGAGGTGGTGTCTATTTCCACGAGCAAAATGCGGATTTCATCTTCAGTTTCTGGGTGATCGGCTATATGAGCATAGCCTCGACCGATGAGGTTATAGAGTTTTTCCCACTGGGCCAAAATTTCGGCCGAGAAAGCGCGAATAGGAGAGGAGGTCATTTTCGTTGGAGTGAGGGAGAAGAAGATGAGTGTGGTAGAGTGATTAAAATAAGAAAAGGCAATTATGTAAGAGTGTTAATCTTCTCTGCATTAACTCCTCCTTTTATAGCAACTCGAGAATGAAGAAAGGCACAGCAATAATGCTCGTGGAGCCAAGTTAATTGGGTAAAGCAGTGGTGGCTCTTTCGGTGAACCATCAGATCTGTCCCAGTCCGCGATTTCAGGCTTGATAAACCTAAAAAAGTTGTAAAAAGATATGTCGGTGTCACCATATTAAAATTGAGCGGGAGTTAAGCGCAACTATCGAAAAAAGTTGCGAAAGGATTTGGCGGTCCCATCATATTAAAAAACTGAGCAGGAGGCGAGCGTAGTTCCACCTTTTTGAAAATAAGTGGGAGACAGACATGGATATCGAGAAAAGGAAATCGATTTGGTGTCCCTCCACGTTGAAAAGAAGAAAGAAGACGACAAAGCGGGAAATACGAAATCTTGGGAGCAACGCTTGCCTGATGATCTTCATCCATGTTTAAAGAACGTTTCATGGGTATACAGAACCACTCAAAAGAAAATTTAGAGAGAGTGAGCATACATGAGAGAGTAGAGAACCCTGAGTGAGAAAAAATTGATCGAACATTTCTCGATCCAACATGTTTGAGGGTTACCATCAGTTGCTAGAGGCGACTGATCCAAAAATCTCAGAAAATGAACTACTGAGAGATCTCGAAGATTCCAGGATGGCGTCTGGTACCAGAACCACAGAACCCAACCCTTTCGGCAACGAAGTTCAGGAGCTCAGCAGCGACGACAACAGCAGCAGCGATGGTCAATCTCGGAAAAGGAAACGTCGCCAGTGCCACACTCAGAATGAAATCCAAGAGCTTGAAGCTTTCTTTAGTGAATGCCCTCTCCCGAACATGAAACAAAGAAATGAATTGGGCCAGAAGCTAGGGATGAAACCTTTGAGGGTCAAGTTTTGGTTTCAAAATAAGCGAGCCAAATTGGGGGTTCAACACAGACGTCAAGAACTTGCGATTCTAAAGGAGGAAAACGAAAAGCTTCGAGCAGAGAACATGAGGTATAAGAAAGCTCCCAGCACTATCGCTTGCCTTAATTGCGGTGGCCCTATCACTCTCGGCGAAATGTTCCTTGATAAGCCTTATATGAGGATTGAAAATGCTCATTCACCACCCCACTCCCTCGAACCATCTTCGATACAATCGGATTTTGTTGGAGATATGCATGAACAAATCAATTCTACGAAGTCAATATCGATGCCTTCTAAAGGATGTGATATGCGTCACCATGATTGGAGTTTCCTTAACGATGAGCTTACTATCACGACCGACCAATCCAAAGCTGATGAATTCCCTCCACAACAATTTCCGGCTCGATCAAATTCTACTGGAAATAGGCCAGAGAGCAATAGCCAAGTTGTCAACACTGTTCCGGGTCGCAAGAAGACGAGGGTCAATTGGTCCCCCGAGCTTCATCTCAAGTTCCTTAGTGCGGTTCAGCAACTAGGGATCAACTCAGCATATCCAACGCGCATACTTGAGATCATGAACATACCAGGACTCACTAAAGATGGAGTCGCGAGTCACCTCAAGAGCTACAGAATGGCGCTAAGACAGCGCCACACAGCACTGAACCTGAAAGAACTCAACTTGTGCCTAAACACTAGGCATGGCTATAACTACAATGCCCCTAAAGTAAGAAATACCCTGCCGAATCTAGGCACCGACCAAGCTGGTAGCAGCACCATCGACTACTTGGGCGCTAATCAGAATATTCCCCCGAATCATCTCAGCACCCCTCAAGAGTATATGCCACAAGTGCAGCAGGTACGAACTCCTTGGTTTGAGCAACAACTTTTCGCTAGTGCTCTTCCTATCCCCGATCAACATATTGCGCCTAGTGTTCAAAGATCTGCCCGGCTTGGGCATATGATTTCGGAAGATCAAGCAGGCAGATGCTTTGAGGATTTTTGTTTCTCCCATTCCCAAATGGAAGGTGCTTTTGATAGTGAACCGATCAATCATCCTCTTATAATCTCGAGCAACGACGAAGGTTCTAGCTCGAAGAATCAGATCGCTCACAACAGAAACATGAATCCTTCAACGCCAAGCGATGATGGTCAACCCGAATATCAGTTGCTCGAAGAATCAAAAGATTTCCTTGATGAGGAGCTCCATATCTGGATCGATCAGTTTAAAACTGATGGACTTATGAAGTTATGATCCAAAATGACGATTATATGTCTGATTCATGGTGTAGCTGGCTGATCACCGAGAATCCTCAAGGGAACTAAGCACATGTGAATAGATGTATCATTAATCTTTCTGTCATAAAGTCTTCCATGCAAGATAATCTTCCTTAATGCCTAGAGTTAATCTGGGGCAGCGATCAGTACTACCTGCGAGCATCATCATGCTTGAGTACGACAATCCCTTGTTAGATTAGAGTCGAGGCGAATCAATTGAACGCCACGAAGAAAAACATTTAAAGGCTTCACATAGGAAAATGCGAGCAAAAGCCCGAGCGAGCTCAAAGACGGTTAGCTCTGTATCGTTCTAAGGGACCTTTAGTCGTTATGAACTCTAAATTGAGCTTGTTTCATTCTCGATGGGGGTCGCTAACTGCTTCAAGAATTTTATAACAAAAAACAAACCAGTTAGGGACGCCAATAGTGCTTTGTCCTGGTAGTCAGTGAACTGGAAGTGGTACGAAACGTCAGGAGTTCGATCTCAGGATTGAAAAATCATTTTATCAGTTTGTCTATCACCCGATGAAGTTCAAAGAGATTCGACGCAGATGACTATAGAACTTGGGGCAATTCGAAAATCATCGATTCATTTTCATCAAGCGGCGAAGTTGGTATTGTAAAATGTGAAGCACGCAAATGACAAATCCGAAGCAGAAGGAGATGAATCATGATTCGCTTATCCAAGGTCGAGATTTCAACCTTCGACTAAAGCCAAATCTAGGATGAGTTTTTGATCTTGCCCACTCGACAAAACCCATCTCCACTGAAAATGGGGGCAAACCATTCCTACATCTGGAAAGCATGTCGAAGCCGAAGACATCAAATTCATCGTTTGATCCGTGGGGCAAGTCCCCGAAGCGATAGTTATCATCCGCAGAGCGTAATGGAATCCATCCTTTCAATGTAAAACACATTTGGCCGCGGAGCCACCCATTTGGTAAAAAGAACGTATCGTTCCTAAATGATTTTCAATCAGATGCGGGGATAATGTTCTCTCATTTTCCTCTCAGGTGATGAACAGAGATGAGGCACCTAAGAAGCCATGCATTCAAATAACAAAACAATGCATGAAACACGCCCAAAAAGATGAATGAATCTCCTCCGACGTAAATCCTCGAGGTGGATTCGTTGCCCAACCAGACGAAGAAATCATGGCCACAAGCTTGAGGGCCGGCTTCTACAATCCGCACATTGGCATGCAGAAGGAATTCAAATCAAGAGTAAAGTAGTATCGTCCCAATTTGTTTTGAATTTGGAAACCCAAAATAATGCTTAATATTTATCCTTAGCAGGAGCTCGCCATCAGGGCAGACATGTAAGTTTCATTTTTCTCCAAAAACCAAGAAGTCGAAAGAACTTTAGAACACCCAACAATCTTGTGTTACTATGTGAAGTGCAGATTTTCACAACCCTTGTACACTCGTTGGAGCATATGACCAAGGGTAAGATGTATCGTTCCAATTTTTGTAAAGTTTTAGAATATACAATGACATATCCCTTTTATATCTCCAGGATCTCCAGCCTCGATGGGCAGGTAAGTATCCCTTTTCCCAATTCATTGGAGATTAAAAACTTTCAGAATTAATTCGATTCTCACATCTAAAAAGACATAGAATTCTTACTTCATTGACATTCATGTTTTAAAACATGAGATTGTCTGAACATGAATTACACATGTATGGTGCATCATAAAATCCCTTTGAAGGATAAATCTTGATGAAATGAAATGAATTTTTCCAATAAGAGTCGTTTGAACTGTTCAAAAGGGTATTTTCTCATAAGAGAAGCGAGCCTAATCCAAACACGTCCCATACACACTTGAGAGATGAAGAGATTGGAAATGATAGCGAAACCTTAACCTATGGATATAAGGGTCATTCGCAACGATTACATGGATCGAGATGACAGAGGCATTTATTTCTTCATTCCAAACACTACAGATGCCCATTGAGAACCCCATTGAACGGCGATTTTCATTCTCAACCCTGTCAAGAACCACCCCACATTGGGGCAAATGAAGGTTAGTCCAACAGTATCAGAAAGTAAACGGTTAGAAATTTTCTTGCTCGGACTAACATAAATCTTTGTGTGTTGTTTATATGATAATCCACGTGTCATAGGATGACGAGAATGATTCATTTCTCTATCCTACACACTGTTATCCTTTGCACAACCAAGTTGAGCCAGCAAATTCATTTCATCAACCTATTGGTGATCATTGCATATTCCAAAGCAAAGGCAACATCACCCTAGGAATGGAAGCGTGCCAAAGTTTAAGTTGCATATCTAGCATGATTGCCGAAAATCCTAGCTCCAAAAGAAAAGAAAAACACGGGATTAAAAAAAGGTGGAAAAGAAAAATCCCTAGACATCAAGAAAAAGCAAAGTGCCTGGTAAAAAGCAAGGCTGATGTCTATTCAAAATATCCCCAGTAAAGTATAGAGAGACGATGAAAAGACCCTGCAAAGGAGTTAGATCAAGATGACTACTCTCCAAATGTTGTCGTGCTCAAATTGCAAACACACAAACAGACGGTCTCTTAATGTAACAAGAGACGCTTTTAAACATCCTTGTGCGCTCTAAAAGAGGAGTGTACACTTCAAGAAATGGAGATGTTCTTCGAAGGACATGTGGCAAATTTGCAATGATCACCAATGTCAAACCCTTCACAATTTCTAGGCAAAAAATAAGCCTTTTTCGGTCCCCAATCCTTCCAATGTTACAACCCTGAAGTAGTCTTATCTGACCAAGACACTTGGGTTAATGTATAACTTAGCTCAAAGAAGTACGAGCAAGACTATTTCTTTCTCATTTTGCAGGGTTCTTGACTTGTAAACCCGGAGCAGATAGTGAAAAATTTCGTTCAACGGCCTTGACTCAAAAGTGAGTCCCCCTTGGAAACCGATATCCAAGCCTAACACTACGGTCCCGTGAAAGACCTCCTGATCGGTCGAAATGTATGCGTTGCGAATGATCCTGAAACCCAGGCACAGGTCGGTAGGAAATTGAGCATTTTCCCTATTAAAGATCATTATCACAGAGCAGTGATGAGCCTTCTTGGGTGAGAAATACTCCAATGGATGTTTTGAGCAAACTCTTTTTGAAATTTTCAAATTGTTTGATCTAGAGTTTCCGTGCAAGGAATTTATGATCACATCTGTATATGGCAGGAATGTTTTGGATAACCTCCAACAATCAAAATGCACATTTCATGACTAAAACTTAAGTCGTAGAATTTTGTCAGTTAGACAATTATTGTCTTCCCAAAGATTACTAATATCTTCTTGGCGAGGAAAATTTTTTCAGGTCTAAGCTTTCTGCAGGACTTTTGGCCACCCCAAAGACTGGGTGCGTCATCCTTAGGTGAAGCCTTTTAGTAGGCAAATCTTTTCTAAGACCGATCCACAGAATGATCGAGTCTCCGACTAGCCCCGAAGAGCGGGTACGTCATCCTTTGATTCATATCAATTTGGAATCTCATAAATGGTAGAAACCGCCTGAAGGGTCAACTCAATGGTAGAAACCGCCTGAAGGGTCAATTAATGGTAGAAACCGCCTGAAGGGTCAACACAATGGTAGAAACCGCCTGAAGGGTCAATGTATGGTAGAAACCGCCTGAAGGGTCAACCAATGGTAGAAACCGCATGAAGGGTCAAAATAATGGTAGAAACCGCCTGAAGGGTCAATGTATGGTAGAAACCGCATGAATGGTCAACCAATGGTAGAAACCGCCTGAAGGGTCAACTCAATGGTAGAAACCGCATGAAGGGTCAATGAATGGTAGAAACTGCCTGAAGGGTCAAAGGACTGGTAGAGACCGCCTGAAGGATCAACCCAATGGTCCGATCCACCATACGGATCAAAACCTTGATGAATCCCGAACGCGGGAGGAGTCGTTTTCCCTAATAAGCCTTACATTAGGCAAGCCATTTCTAGTTTAGTCCACCACACGGATCAAAACCCTTGGCAAATTCCCAAATGTGGGATGCGTCTTCCTTAGGTACCTATCAGTTAGGAATCCCATTATGGTTTGACCTACCATACAGGTCAGAGCTTAACATCCCCAGGACACTCCGATGACAAGTCCTTAGGAATCTACTTGAACCCATCAGACACAGCAAATGCCGCAAGCATTCGGCAGGTAAGGGGCAGGGAAGTCTATCTACTCCTTAACTTTCTTACATCATATCAGGGAATTGAATGGGCACATCTCTTTTTAAGGAAAAGCACACATTGATGGGCATGAAAATTGGATGTCATGATTTCTTTTCTTTTCCCAGTCGAGTTGATCGGAACACAGGTGTCACCTTGTCTTTGAGAGAAACCTCTGACGAAATTCCTCTCAAAGAGGGGCAGCTGTTGACACCTGATTTTTTATCAGTCTTTCATAGTTTATTTTTAAAAAATTCATAAAAAATCTATAAAAAGTTAAAAAAATTAAAAAATCATCTTTGGTAGCCTTGACCAAGCTAAAGGAACCATTTTTGATAAAAAAAAATAATTTTTAATAATTTTTAATAATTTTTAATATTTTCCAAAAATAGAAAAATACATGAAAAATGAAGAAAAATAGCGTTCGATGACGTAAAAATATAGAAAAATAGTCAATATTTTTATTTTAATTTCTTTTACATTTTGAACTCATAAATAGTCAAAATTCAAGTTCAATTGCATGTGTTTCTTCACGACGCATAGAGTTGAATTTGGCAAAAAAATGTCATTCGAGTATTTTAATTTGTAAATTTCTACATCTTTTTTAGTCTTGACGTCCAATTAGATCGACCATGTTGACACCTGATTTTTTACCATTTATTATTGTGATTTTTATTCTTTAAAATTAATTAAAAATATCAAAAAAGGTCATAAAATCACAAAATCAACTTTGGAAGCCTTGGTTTAGCCTTAGGAACCAATTTTGAACAAAAAATATTTTTCGGTATTTTTAATATATTTCGAGTTTATTATAAAAATACCCAAAAAATCAGAAAAATACCATTTGTGGTCAGAAAAATACCAAAAAATATTCGATAATTTTGTTTTAATTTCCTCTTCAAGTGTGTCACTTTAAATCTCAAAAATTCGGCTCGGGTCACTATGTTCTTTCACAAACATAAACCCGAACCGAGCCTAAAAAAAAAAAAAAAAAAATCCTTTTCGAGTCTTTTAGTTTTCAATTCTCACTTTTTATAAGCTATGACATTGGATTCTAAAGTCTTAAAGTGTAATTAGGTCAATTTGCCCTCCAATTTAATCAATTTTTACCAAAAGGGCTTAATTGCACATTTTTCTTTCAATTAGTCCCCGGTTTCACGGATGTATATGTATGCTCTACGTATTTATACGTCATACGTATTTATACATTATGCATATTTGTACTGTTTGGTAACCTCTTTAACTCTTGTAATAATAATAATTGTTATTATTTTTAACACCTTTGTTAGTGCCTTTTTTTAGCATTTTTGTATTGTGAGTGCTATTGCTAGTGCTATTTTTAAATAACATTTTTGTATTATAAATTGTGAGTGCTATTGTTAGTGCTATTTTTAAATGACATTTATTTATCATAAATTGTGAGTGCTATTGTTAGTGCTATTTTTAAATGACATTTATTTATCATAAATTGTGAGTGCTATTATTAGATAGAATTTATAATTGTTAGTGCTATTTTTAAATAGCATTTTTGTATTATAAATTGTGAGTGCTATTGTTAGTGCTATTTTTAAATAGCATTTTTGTATTATAAATTGTGAGTGCTATTGTTAGTGCTATTTTTAAATGTCATTTATTTGTGAGTGCTATTTTTAGATAGAATTTATAATTGTTAGTGCTATTTTTAAATACAATTTATTGGAAGGTATTTTTGGCTATAAAAGGATGGCAAGAGTTTTGAGGTTGAGGGGGGAGACATTTTGTAGAGTGTGCAAATTTTTGAGAGCTTAGAGAGAAGAACACAAACACTTTCTATATTCTCATAATCTTGAGTGAGCAAAATATACTAAGTTCGGAATATTGATTCCGCATATTGCTAGCACAATTGTTGTGGAGTTATTAGTCGTCTCCCCGTTCGTCAATTGGTGGTGCGTCCGAACTAGATGCCTAACACTTGTGGAGGCTGAGATCGAAGAACATCGAACCGACACCTCCGTTCAAGCACGCTACGAGAGGTAATCTATTTACTCCCTTTGAGACTTTGTGATTTTTTTCGATTGAAATGCACGAAGTACGCCTCTGGAGATACATGTATGGGTTGTTATTTATTTCCGCTACGTGTTACGTGGATCCCAACAATGGTATCAGAGCCAATCCTTAGGTGTTTTCGTGCATTTAATTGATTTTTTGCAATTTTTGCAATACTATGGCCAATATGTATTAACGAATTGTTCGTCTTACATGGCTAATGGAGGTTGATTATTTTATATGATAAATTAATCAACGTAGCAAAAATTGAGACTAAATCAATTTTGAATCGAAAATTTATGGCTATCTTATTTTACATAAAAATTCTGAATATGATTCAACGTAGAATTTTTATTGTGCCTTCCTAAGTTTTAAATTGTGAATTTATTACTTACGTGGAAGGGTGGTGATCATGGAAAAATCCCTAATCAATGTGATTGATGTATATATGAATGTATGATGATTATTTATATATTTGGGGTTGTAATTATTAAATGGAGGCTGCGTACTCCTTTTATTTTTCATGTAATCTTTATTTTTAGCATAGTCAATTGTTGATGTAAATGCTACGAGGATTACGTGGGGGAGCCTTTTAAGTCGGCGAGCTCTTTGGGGCCCAATTCTTGAAGAGTTCAAGAAACCAAGAAGAAGCGAAGAGCGGCTCTCCGTTATTAAAATATTAAAATGATTAAATGTGGTCTCATTGGCTCGAGACCCATTAAATCATAATTCCATGATCATCACGTAGGATAGATGTTTATGTGATTGACATCTATTTTTTTTATTATGATTACGTGAGCATGTTAAACTGGTTAATGTGCAAAGTCAGACTTACCTCACCCAAAATTGCGCCTGCATGAAATCCTAGTTAGGAAAATCACTCGCGTTAGGTACCGAAAGGGCGTTGGTAACGACACCAGCGTAACCAAGTCCCCGAACCCCAAATCTCTGGTTCCGTAGAACTGATCGATCTCTCTCAATCGGTTGGTAAGGTTTCCGGTCTACCCTCCGAGAAAGACCGGTGGCGACTCCAAATGCATGCACAAGTTGCACATGCCACCACGACCACACTAAGGTCGAAATCGATCGGCTCTTATCGCCGAATCCCTTTGAAAAATACTCCCGCCGCGATTTGGTATGGGCTTGGGAGGGCCCGCGCCGATCCAAGACCCGTGATCGGTAATCCATTAGCCGCGTCCGCTTCCGGACGGGTCGCGACAGCTGGCGACTCCGCTGGGGACTTTGTTCTAGAACCTATGGTTCTAGACCTCAAGTGGACTTAGGCCGTAATTAAAACGCTGAGTGATTTTTCTAACCATGCAGGCGCTCTTGAAGGTGAGGTAAGTCCGCTTATGATAGGTGTTATATGTTTTTGCAGATTGGAGTGATAAGGGGGGTAGTCTGTGATTAACATTGTCTTATGCAGGTTGGCGTAGGAATGAATGATTGTGTGTATGTTTTATATTGAAGCGGTAATTGTTAAATAAGATGCATGTTTATCACTTTAGCACGACACCGAAAATACACACAACCGCGCCTAAAACCTCGGGCGCCTTCTATAGGAAAACAATAGAAGGGATTGAAAATGGAATCTCCGTGAGGAAAGACACGGGGTAATCCACTTTTCAATTCCGCTCATTTCGAACTATGGATTGAGCCCCAATGCAACGATAGTTGTGCAATGGAATCTGCTCTTTCTAGAACTCGAGGTGGGAACCTTGACCTTAGGTGCCAAATCCTTTGATTTTTGGTAGTTTTATCCTCACTTGTCTCATGTGCATGTCTTTAGATGGTTGGTATATCTAAAACCACCTAAAAAAAAAATCGGTGATCCTGGAGTCACATCTCGAAGACTGGAATTGGGGCATCTCCAAGTGTTCGGACCACATTCCTTTGATTGATTTGACATTCTTAGTTCTATTGTATAAGATTAATTTTGCTGAGATCCTCTCTATCTCGTCCCTTAGATTGATTGTATTAGGGATCTATTTGTATTGTATACATCTTGATAAGGCTCATTTCTATCGAAAATGGGGGCAAATTCCCCAAACCCGTGGAGCATAGTGGAATTCGTCCCTTCAGTGCAAAATACATTTGGCCGCAGAGCCACTCGTTTGGTGAAAGGACGTATCGTTCCTAATTGATTTTTAATCAGATCTGGGGATAAGTTTTTCTCCATTTTTTTTTTATCTCAGGTGATAAAAGAGACAATGCACCCAAAAGCTCATGCATTCAAATGACAAAACAGACGTCCCCCAGCTGGGGCAAATGAACCGTAGGCGTTGCAAATACCTTCAAGCACGGATGGAGGAATTTGATAGATATTGTTCATATCAATATGCAGCATCAAAACGGAATGCAAATCAAGTGTAAAAGGACGTATCATTCCAAAATGATTATTTTCTTGATATGGGAATAATGCTTCATTTCTTTTTCCTCTCATATGATGATTAAGAGCAGAGGACGCAGGATGTGATGCTTTCAAATAACAAACAGGGAACATCAAATACCTCAAATGGTGACTGTGATCGAGAGAATCACCAAACCGCTACATGACGAATCCCAAGAATATCAGGCTGTCTTGAGACAGATAAAATTGATCAAGGACTCTGACAATCGAGACGGATGATCAGAATCTGCAAAAATCAATGGGAGCAGTTTCCCCCCCCATTTACTTTGAGGAGCCAAACCGGGGGCAAACTCTCATGATCCCCCATGAAAGCGCATCAAACCAAGGTCATCGAATCCAGAGATGACAAACAGCAAAACCATGCCTAACTGGGGCGAGTGAATCATTTGTACGCCGGACGTTTCTTCTCTGGCAAAGTCAATGGACGCAATAATAGAGTCGTCCGCATCAGAATCAAACCCCAAGATACGAATTTGGGTGAACGGTAACCTTGTATCGTTCCAATTTGATCTTCGAAGACCACATGCCTAACATGAGTTTTTACTCATTTTGCAGGAAGTCGTTGGCGCCGAAAGCCTCAAATGAAAAGAACGTGCTAACAGGGAGGCGAATTGAATCATTGGCCTTAGAAGTCAAGATTCCAGAAGATGGTCTTTGATCATAAGACCTAGTGGATGGTAAAAAGTATCGCTTCCACACTTCATGCTTTGACATGCATTCTGATAAAAATTTCATTTTTCTTGAATAAAAGGAACTATGAAGAGCGGCGCTGGAATGCGTCCAAAATCACAAATGGATCTCCTCTATGGCAAATCCTCGAGAAGGATTTATTGCCAACCAAACGGAGGAATCAGGGCCACAATATAGATGGCCAATTTCTGCAAGCCGCGCGTTTGTGCTCAAATGGAAACACAAAACAAAAATAAGGCTGTATCGTTCCAATTTGCCTTGAATTTTGGAACGCAAACTGACGCCTAATTCCCGTCTTTGACAGGGGATCGCCATCAAGGCAAAACAGGTTTTCATACCCCATGAATTACCCGTTGGAGTACACGACCAATGGTAAGATGTATCGTTCTAAATTTTTAAAAAATTCGTGAACGTACAATAACATATTTTCTCTGCATTTTCAGGGATCTCCAGCCGCGGGAGACAGGTAAGTATCCCTTTCCCCAATCCGTTGAAGGTGTTAAATAAAAAGAAAAGCTTTCAGAATCTAATGTCTAGAAAAGACATAGAATTCAAATTTCATTGGCATTCATGTTTTGAAACAGGAGGTTGTTTGAACATGAATAAGAACATGCGTGGGGCATCATAAAAATCCCCTTTGACGGGTAAAATTTTTGGAGAAAATGAAAGAGATTTTTCCAATAAAAAAATTGTTCAAAACTTTCAAAAGGACGTTTTCTCAAAAGACGAGAGGCAAAGCCTAATCCAAACACGTCCTATACACACTCGAGGGAAAAGTGGAGCAGATCAGATAGTGAAATCTGGACCTACGGAAGTAGGGATTGTTCGCAACAATTACATGGATTGGGACGACGGAGGCATTCGTTTCATATCCCCGAACACTACAGGTGACCATTGACAACCCATTTGAACAGCGGTTTTCATTCTTAACCCTGTCAAGAACCACCCCACATCGGGGAAAAATGGAGGTGAGTCCAGCAGCATCAGGAGAAAATGGTTAGAAATTTTCTTGCTCGGACTAACATTAATCTTTGTGTGTTGTTTATATGGTAATCCAAGTGCCATAGGATGATGAGAAGCATTCATTTCTCTATCCCACACACTGAATCCTTTTGCATAGCCAAGTTGAGCCTGCAAAATCATTTCATAAACCCGTTGGTGATCATTGCACATTCCAAGACGGATGCAGTATCACTTCAGAAACGAAGGAGTTCAAGACTTAGGGTTTGCAAAATTTTTTTTTGCTTAACCTTGTTAGACCTTTGATCGTAGGTCTAACACGATCCCATGAAGATGAAAAAAAATGGGATTTCAAAAAATGAATGAGAAAAATCCACGGCATCGAGAAAAAGCAAAGTGCCTGGTAAAAGCAAGGCCGATGCTCGTGCAAGCTGCTTGCTTGATCCCAGTGAAACTTGAATGGAAAAAAAGAAAATTCCTAAAGGAATCAGATAAAAAAAAAGACTGCTCTCCAAATGATGTCAAGCGTGGAGCAGAGACGCAGACAGAGTCATCAGTCTCTTAATGCGACAAGAGACGCTCCTTAAAGAGCTGGTGCACACCGCAAGATAGGTTGCGCGCCTCAAAGGCTAAAGATGCAGAAAAGAAAGAACAGGTGGCAGATTTGTAATGATCACCAATGTCAAACCCGTCACGAATTCTGGGCCAAAAATAAGCCTTTTTCGGTCCCCAATCCTACCAATGTTACAACCCCGAAGCAGTCTTCTCTGACTAAGACACTTGGGTTAACATATAGCTTAGCTTGAAGAAGTACGAGCAAGACTATTTCTTTCTCATTTTGCAGGGTTCTTGACTTGTAAACCCGGAGCAGATGGTGAAGACTTTCATTCAATGGCCTCGACTCCAAAGCGAGTCCCCCTTGAAAACCAATATCCAAGCCTAACATTACGGTCCCGTGGAAGACCTCCCGACCGATCAAAATGTATGCGCTGCGAATGAGTCTAAAACCTAGGCACAGGTTAGTAGGGAATTGAGTGCGTCCCTTATAAAAATCATTACCTCCAAACAGGTGAGATGGCCTCCTTGTCGAGAAATATTCCAATTGATGTTTTGAACAAACTCTTTTTGGAATTTTCAAACTGTTGATCCAGATTTTCCGTGCAAGGGATTTGTGATCACATTTGCATGTTGCAAGAATGCTTTGGATAACCTCCAGCATCAAAATGCACATTTCATGATTAAAACTTAAATCATACGGTTTTGTCAAAGTGGACAGTCGTGGTCTTCCCAAAGATTACTAACGTTTTCTTGGTGAAGAAAAATCTTTCAGGCTCAAACTTCTACAGGATACCTGGAGAACCCAGCTCCCAGAATGTCGCCTCAACAGACTCAAGTGAAGTTTTGTCAAAATAAAATCTTTCACTGCTTCAAAAAACTGAATTCCCGACAAACTTCGGGGTCTCCAAAAAAAAGGGGGAAGAAAAACCCTTTTAAAAGAAAAAGTCCTATCAGACGTGGAGAACCCTCGTCCCAGGACCCATTTTCAAAATATCAAACAGTCTCATCGGACGTGGAGAACCCTCGTCATGAGACCCCTTTTTCAAAACTTAGGCAGTCTCATCGGACGTGGAGAACCCTCGTCATGAGACCCCTTTTCAAAATATCAAACAGTCTCATCGGACGTGGAGAACCCTCGTCATGAGATCCATTTTTCAAAACTTAGGCAGTCTCATCGGACGTGGAGAACCCTCGTCATGAGACCCATTTTTCAAAACTTAGGCAGTCTCATCGGACGTGGAGAACCCTCGTCATGAGACCCCTTTTCAAAATTTAGGCAGTCTCATCGGACGTGGAGAACCCTCGTCATGAGACCCCTTTTCAAAAATTCAAACAGTCTCATCGGACGTGGAGAACCCTCGTCATGAGACCCCCTTTTCAAAATTCAGGAAATCTCATCAGACGTGGACAACCCTCGTCATGAGACCCTTTTTCAAAGTCAAACCAAGGTAGAAACCGCCTGAAGGATCAACAAAGGTAGATACCGCCTGAAGGGTCAAATCAAAGGTAGATACCGCCTGAAGGGTCAAATCAAAGGTAGATACCGCCTGAAGGGTCAATCAAAGGTAGATACCGCCTGAAGGGTCAAATCAAAGGTAGATACCGCCTAAAGGGTCAAATCAATGGTAGATACCGCCTGAAGGGTCAAAACAAAGGTAGAAACCGCCTGAAGGGTCAACTCATGGTAGAAACCGCCTGAAGGGTCAAACCAAGGTAGAAACCGCCTGAAGGGTCAAACCAAGGTAGAAACCGCCTCAAGGGTCAACTTATTGGTAGATACCGCCTTAAGGGTCAACACGAGGTAGATACCGCCTTAAGGATCAACACGAAGGTCTGATCCACCATACGGATTAAAATCTCTAGCAAATCCCAAAGCGTGGGGATGCGCCTTCCTTAGGTTCCTACCAATTAGGAATCCCATAATGGTATGACCTACCATACAGGTCAGAGCTTAATCTCCCTAGGATTTTCTGTGACGAGTCCTAGGCATCTTCTTGAAAGTTGTCGCAACCGGCATCATCCGACAGGTGAGCTTTAGGTAAGCCTCTCTCACTACGGCCCATGTTCAAATTGTTAGAGCAAACCGGGGATTGATTTGAGCTTTTATCAATAGGCTTAAGGATCCGATGTCATAACATTTCTTCTTTCATTTTCCCAGTTGAGTCGGTTAGGAATCAGGTGCCACCTTATCTTTGAGAGAAATCTCTAACGAGATTCCTCTCAAAGAGGGGCAGCTGTTGACACCTGATTTTTTACCATTTATTATTGTGATTTTTATTCTTTAAAATTAATTAAAAATATCAAAAAAGGTCATAAAATCACAAAATCAACTTTGGAAGCCTTGGTTTAGCTTTAGGAACCAATTTTGAACAAAAAATATTTTTCGGTATTTTTAATATTTTTCGAGTTTATTATAAAAATACCCAAAAAATCAGAAAAATACCATTTGTGGTCAGAAAAATACCAAAAAATATTCGATAATTTTGTTTTAATTTCCTCTTCAAGTGTGTCACTTTAAATCTCAAAAATTCGGCTCGGGTCACTATGTTCTTTCACAAACATAAACCCGAACCGAGCCTAAAAAAAAAAAAAAAAATCCTTTTCGAGTCTTTTAGTTTTCAATTCTCACTTTTTATAAGCTATGACATTGGATTCTAAAGTCTTAAAGTGTAATTAGGTCAATTTGCCCTCCAATTTAATCAATTTTTACCAAAAGGGCTTAATTGCACATTTTTCTTTCAATTAGTCCCCGGTTTCACGGATGTATACGTATGCTCTACGTATTTATACGTCATACGTATTTATACATTATGCATATTTGTACTGTTTGGTAACCTATTTAACTCTTGTAATAATAATAATTGTTATTATTTTTAACACCTTTGTTAGTGCCTTTTTTTAGCATTTTTGTATTGTGAGTGCTATTGCTAGTGCTATTTTTAAATAGCATTTTTGTATTATAAATTGTGAGTGCTATTGTTAGTGCTATTTTTAAATGACATTTATTTATCATAAATTGTGAGTGATATTGTTAGTGCTATTTTTAAATGACATTTATTTATCATAAATTGTGAGTGCTATTATTAGATAGAATTTATAATTGTTAGTGCTATTTTTAAATAGCATTTTTGTATTATAAATTGTGAGTGCTATTGTTAGTGCTATTTTTAAATAGCATTTTTGTATTATAAATTGTGAGTGCTATTGTTAGTGCTATTTTTAAATGTCATTTATTTGTGAGTGCTATTTTTAGATAGAATTTATAATTGTTAGTGCTATTTTTAAATACAATTTATTGGAAGGTATTTTTGGCTATAAAAGGATGGCAAGAGTTTTGAGGTTGAGGGGGGAGACATTTTGTAGAGTGTGCAAATTTTTGAGAGCTTAGAGAGAAGAACACAAACACTTTCTATATTCTCATAATCTTGAGTGAGCAAAATATACTAAGTTCGGAATATTGATTCCGCATATTGCTAGCACAATTGTTGTGGAGTTATTAGTCGTCTCCCCGTTCGTCAATTGGTGGTGCGTCCGAACTAGATGCCTAACACTTGTGGAGGCTGAGATCGAAGAACATCGAACCGACACCTCCGTTCAAGCACGCTACGAGAGGTAATCTATTTACTCCCTTTGAGACTTTGTGATTTTTTTCGATTGAAATGCACGAAGTACGCCTCTGGAGATACATGTATGGGTTGTTATTTATTTCCGCTACGTGTTACGTGGATCCCAACAATGGTATCAGAGCCAATCCTTAGGTGTTTTCGTGCATTTAATTGATTTTTTGCAATTTTTGCAATACTATGGCCAATATGTATTAACGAATTGTTCGTCTTACATGGCTAATGGAGGTTGATTATTTTATATGATAAATTAATCAACGTAGCAAAAATTGAGACTAAATCAATTTTGAATCGAAAATTTATGGCTATCTTATTTTACATAAAAATTCTGAATATGATTCAACGTAGAATTTTTATTGTGCCTTCCTAAGTTTTAAATTGTGAATTTATTACTTACGTGGAAGGGTGGTGATCATGGAAAAATCCCTAATCAATGTGATTGATGTATATATGAATGTATGATGATTATTTATATATTTGGGGTTGTAATTATTAAATGGAGGCTGCGTACTCCTTTTATTTTTCATGTAATCTTTATTTTTAGCATAGTCAATTGTTGATGTAAATGCTACGAGGATTACGTGGGGGAGCCTTTTAAGTCGGCGAGCTCTTTGGGGCCCAATTCTTGAAGAGTTCAAGAAACCAAGAAGAAGCGAAGAGCGGCTCTCCGTTATTAAAATATTAAAATGATTAAATGTGGTCTCATTGGCTCGAGACCCATTAAATCATAATTCCATGATCATCACGTAGGATAGATGTTTATGTGATTGACATCTATTTTTTTTATTATGATTACGTGAGCATGTTAAACTGGTTAATGTGCAAAGTCAGACTTACCTCACCCAAAATTGCGCCTGCATGAAATCCTAGTTAGGAAAATCACTCGCGTTAGGTACCGAAAGGGCGTTGGTAACGACACCAACGTAACCAAGTCCCCGAACCCCAAATCTCTGGTTCCGTAGAACTGATCGATCTCTCTCAATCGGTTGGTAAGGTTTCCGGTCTACCCTCCGAGAAAGACCGGTGGCGACTCCAAATGCATGCACAAGTTGCACATGCCACCACGACCACACTAAGGTCGAAATCGATCGGCTCTTATCGCCGAATCCCTTTGAAAAATACTCCCGCCGCGATTTGGTATGGGCTTGGGAGGGCCCGCGCCGATCCAAGACCCGTGATCGGTAATCCATTAGCCGCGTCCGCTTCCGGACGGGTCGCGACAGACCACCATCTACAATAAATGCCCCTTGCTGAATATTTTCGTTTTTGTTTCACATGATTTCATGGTGTAAAACGTCGAGTGGATCCCCAAATATAATCGGGTCGGCATGAGCTCGATAGCTCGTCCAAAACCAAACCAGGGCACGGCGAACCCCATGTGAGTACTCTCGAACTCCTTCGATGCTTCCTAATGCTTTTCTTAGGTTAGATCGTGTGTAGAATGGCTAGGACATCTAAATCATTCTTGAGCTGTGATTGATAAATAGGACCTTACTAGGAATGCCATTTGATTTATTTGCATATCTAGATTCCTTGAGTTGAGCATTTTATTACTGATTGTGATTGGTAGGATAATCACTCTTATCTACATGAATTTTTAGATTTAGGGTTCATACCTTACTCATCCGCATGAATCTCAGGCTAGAAAATTCAGTCAACTTAGGTACCGAAAGGGCGTCAACTCTGACAGTTGGTGTAACTAAGTCCCCGAAACCATTTCTCTGGTTCTCGCAGAATTGAATAGAAACTCTCAACTATTCGATTGGGTGGTCCAATCATACCCTAAAAAAATGATTGGTGGCGACTCCATGGCATGCACACTTAGCACATGTCACTAGACCACACTGAAAGTCGATCACGCATACCTCCGTTGCGATTTGGGTAATGGGCCTTGGGAGAGGCCCGCGTCCGACCAGACAGGACGGCCCATTAGCCCTCGAGAGCCCGACAACCTCAAGAGGGTCGCGACAAAGAGCGATCAATTTATTTATTTTTATTATCCTTGTTCCTGAATTAGAAAGAATTCATTTTGTTCCTAGATAGCTTCTTTGAAAAGGGTTTCTGCTTCTTCAGTGAATGCTTTAAAGAAGATATAATTTCTTAGAATTGAGGTTTGTTTCTGTTTTTCTTATTCTTGAATTAGAAAGCATTCATTCTGTTTCATTATTTATGTGTAATCATTATTACACATCATAACATATCTTTTGCCTTGTTGGTTGTCGCGTGGATGAAGTATTTCGGTGATCGCGGGTTCCATTCCCATCGTGTTTCATCTTATTCATTTTGTTTTTGTTGCTAATTTAACGAATTCTTTTGAATTATATAGGATATATATTTTCTTGCTAATTTTAAGAAGCTTCACATTTTTATTAAATATGTATTGAAATTTTTGCTCTATTTATGCTGCGGCTAGGGTTTATTTTGATGTATCTAATTAAATGAGCGAATTATTCAATTTTATTTTTAGTGACGAACATCTCTTTTCGTCGCTAAATTAGCGACGACATTCGAAGGTCGTCGCTAATTTTCAATTTCGAGCGGCCCGGGAAAAAAAAGCGCCTTTTTTTTGCAGCGAAATTGAAAATTAGCGACGACCTTCGAAGGTCGTCACTAATTTTCAGTTTCGCAGAATCAAAAAATGGCGCTTTTTTTCCCGGGCCGCTCGTCTATAAATCAGCTTCCCCGGCCGCTCTCGTCACTCCCTCTCTCGTCATTCCACTTGCCACTCCCTCCCTTTTCTCTCCCTTCGCCTCGATACCAAACTCCGTCGTCCACCTTCAACAAAATCGTCGAGGAGCGAGCTCGGACGGAAGAAGCTCACTCCGGCAATCGACTCGACATCCCCGGCCGTGAGCAGCTCAGAGGGAAGGAAGCTCACTCCGGCGATCGACCCGAACCCCTCCCTCTCCGGTCGACGGCGGAGCCGGTGATTTCACCGCCCTAGAATGCCATCCTACGTCTTCGTTGTCGGCTTTTGGCTTAACTTTCATGTGTCTATGTATAGCCATCGTTGGAAATGCTTTTGCTTTCATTTTCCTCGCAATCTTCGTTGCCATCTTCTTCTTGGACAATTTCCCAGAACTTCCTCCGACCCAAAAAAAAAAATTACAAATTAGCGACGAACGGCTTTGTTCGTCGCCAATTTTGGCGACGACCTTCGAATTTTTCGTCGCTAAATTTAGCGACGCCGAATTAGCTACGAATTTTTTCTCGGCGCTAATTCGTCGCCAAATCAATTTAGCTATGAATTTTTGTGAAATTCTCGTCGCTAATGTCGTGGCTAATTGCGTGTTTTTTTGTAGTGAGAGATAAAATCTTTTAGAACAAAATCTTCAATCAATCAGATATTCAATCAACAAGACAATCAGATACTCAAAGATATTCGATTTTGAGACATGGAAGAGAGAAAAAATGTAATTAAGGTAGTTTTTGAATACATTTGAAATGTCCAAAAATTAAGAGATTTTGAAAGAGAATTACAAGAGTTATTTTTGGAAATAATATCTCATAAAATCACATCATAAAATCGCATAATCAATCAATTAATCAAATCAATTAGACAATCAAGTATATTTGAAAAAGATTGAGATGCGTACCTGATTTCCTTCCAAATATAATTTCTTGAACAAGAGATACTTACTTGATACATTTTTTAATAGAGTCACTTGCTTTGATAGAACCACATGCGTATGATAGAACCACTTATTCTGCTTCTGCTACTGTACTCTGATTCTAATTTCATATGAGTCTTGAGTAGCCACTGTTTAGGTTCCATTTGTTCTTCTTCTTCTTTGGTATCTACAAAGAATAAGCAGATTCACGCTTTCTTTGGTACCCAGATTTTCTTGGGTCCTTTCACGTTAGTTAATTCTGTCATTCTTAAGATAATCCCTCTGGTTGATCTCCAAAATTTAGGACAATCATTTTTTAAATGATTTTTATCTCCACAGTTTGAACACTTGAAAAATTCGCGGCCAACAGGTTTTATGAAATGCTTTCTAAAATGATTTTTGTAAGTAACTTTCGAAGGATTTTGTTTTCGTCCCTCTTTGTAATTTGGAAAATCATTCTTTAAAGAAGTTTCCTTTTCAAAACCTAGACCACACTTGTTATAGTATGGAATTTGAATAGAAAGAATATGTTCCAATGTTTTTGAACCAAGAGAAAATAACTGAAATTTGAGATTTGCAAGATTCATTTTCCTTTAAAAGAGAATCACAATTTTCTTGAACTTTCAAAACTTCCCTTTTGAGAAAATCATGCTTTTCTTTCAACTCAAAAACTTCCTTTTGAAGAAAATCAATCTTTTTTCTTTTAGAAAGATCATGTTGCCTTAAACTCAAATTCTCTTTTTTCAACTCAGAGATTTTCTTAAGAGCAACTTTATAATTCATAAATAACTCATTAATATAATCAGACACTTCATCAGGGATTTCAGAAAAACTTATCTCTGTTTCATCTTCAGAATCTGATTTGGCCATTAAGCAAATGTTGGCACGTTTTTCTTCATCGCTGCCTTCACACTCTGTATCGCTCCATGCTTCATCTTTCAACGCTCTCTTTTTCTTTTCAAATCTCCCTTTGTTTTTCTTCAGGAGTGGACAATTTGTCTTGGTATGTCCACGTTTCCTGCACTCAAAACAAATTATTTCCTTACCTTCTTCGTTGTCGCTAGAAGATTTCTCAATTTGTTTGCTTTGTCGTTTTCCTTTGAAGTTTCTTCTTTTTCCAGCCATCCTTCTGAACTTCCTTACCATCGCGGCTAGTTCTTCATCATCTTTGTCTTCCTCTGAATCTGCATCAGTTGAATAATATATTTTTGATTTCAAAGCAATTTCTTTTTCACCGTTGGAACCATCTTCATCATTCAATCGTTCAGACTCATAAGATGTCAATGTTCCCACAAGTTCATCAACAGTTAGAAGCGAGATCCGTGAGGTCTCCCGAATGGTAGTCTTGATATTATTCCATTCTTTTGTCAATCCTCTCAGAATTTTGTTGACTCTCTCAGTTTGAGAGATTCGCTTGCCGTAGTAGGTTAATTCATTCACGATATCTGTAAACCTGTTAATCATATCAGAAACGGATTCGTCAGGTCTCATCTTAAAAGATTCATACTTTTCAAGAAGAATATTTGTCTTTGTTTCCTTGACTCTATCAGTCCCTTCATGGGTAAGTTGCAGACTTTCCCAAATTTCCTTTGCTGTTTCACAAGAGCAAATGCGGTTATATTGAGACGGAGATAAAGCACAATAGAATGAGTAAATTGCTTTTGAATCCAAAGATTCTCTTTTGGTGATTTCTGTGATACTGTGCTTTGGTTCTTCCTTGCTACTTTCTTTTGACGAGGAGATTGTAGGATTTCCCCCATTTTGCACAACATCCCACATTAGTGGATCTGTTGATTTGATGAATGCTTTCATCTTATTCTTCCAGATGTTGTAGTCTCTTCCATCAAAGTATGGAGGTCTCGTGTTGCTTTGTCCTACCACAATACATGCTCCAAGAATGCTTGCCATTGAGGATCGTTAGCTTAGAAGTATACATTCTCAAAGACAAGCCTTAGGCTCTGATACCAATTATTGTTCCTGGCTAGCCTATACAACTAATTGGGGTGAATAGGTGTATTTAATCAAACTTCGACAAATAATGCGGAATTGAAAATATCGAGTTTGATAGAGGCACATGTATTAATAGAGTCACGCAGTGCTTCTACCAGACAATAAATAGATGCGAGATTAGAGAAGAAGCAATGCACACAAGATTATAGTGGTTCGACTTTGGGAAGCCTACGTCCATTCTCCCACACTAACAGCCTACTGGCTGGATTCCACTAATTAATCAAGTAAGAGATTACAGAAAGATGTGATTGCTTGAACACAAGCACTTCCAACAGAAGCGAGCTATGCCTTTACCCAGGCTTTCCACTCTACACACTTGACTCTGTATAACACCTCTCACAAGATCTCACTTTAAGCACGATAGATAATTCAAACAGATGAAGCTCTCTTGATATATGAGTATTGATCTCTTTATTTTTCTTCCTTCTTCTCGAACTTGGTGGTCTTTATATACTCCTATTCTTCTAAGCTTCCCGCTGGACAGAATCACCCGAGGATCAATCTTCAAAACTAGCGGTTGGTTGATTGTTGAATAAAGATCACGAGTCTTTTGAGGTAAGAGCAATAAGAGATTTGAGAGGATTTGCTCGCCCATACAATCAAATCCTTAACTCCATAAATCAAGCTTCTAATAAAAGAGATTATCTAAAGACGATTGCGAATCAATCAAGAGTCCTCATATGGAAAGTAATGAGAATATCTTTATGATTGATGATCAATCAACTTAACTTAGACACGCAATCCTAACCAGATAATTGACCGTTAGTGGGGAAATTTAATCTGCGAATATATACAAGAATAATATTGATTAAACAATGAGGATAAATCAAAGATCAAAATATATCTCATCATGATTCTCGAATCAGTGTGCCTCTGCCACAAAATCTGCATGCTTCTATCAAAATAAAAGCGTTAAGCACATTATATATAAAAAGCATAGAGATATATTTATAGTAATTCCTCAAGGTATAAATCAAAGTTTTTTCAATAAAGTATGCGAGTTTTGTTTCATTCAAAATCAAATATAATATTCCTAACAATCTCCCCCTATTTTGATGGAGACAAAACCTTTCGAGCAATATATAACTTTGAAAAGATTTTGATGAAAAGGATACTTGCGTAAGATAGTTTTTTCAGTTCTGATAAAATAACACAAGTACTATAGCATAAGCATAAAGTAATCGAATTTCTTACTGCAATGCTTCTGCTTGGACTTCTTTGCATTCACCCCCTTTAAGAAGAACACAAGTATTAAAGGCATAAGCATAAATATTGAGAAAATTGCTTATTACGATGACTTTGCTTGAACTTCTTGCCTTCTCCCCCTTTTTGTCAACATCATAAATAGGCATAAACAATACTAAGGAGAGATAAATTCCATATCATCATCAAGTTTCTATGCCTTCTATCAAGAACCTCTGTGAGCTTCTATATTTCCTTCATTAGAGCCAGACGTTGTGTACCATTTCGTCTTTCACTCATGCTTATCCAGCTTTCATATATTGATCAACCAACTCCCCCTGAGTTCTAACTCTTTCCAGAAATTCGCTGGAGTCTCTTCATTTGTAACTTTTTGGCCAGCTTCTATTATGATATTCTCATTTGTTACTGCTCTAGCAACGGCAATAGTATCTTTGGCTTGAGCTTCTGCCTTAGAAAATGCTTCTGTCTCAGCTCGTGCCTTTGCATCTGCTTCAGCTTTACTGTTGACTTCTTCCATAACCTTTGCTTTCGCTCTTCATACGTGAGGTTGCTTGCTCCTTCTTTCCAAGACTGTTCTCTCTTCTATTATCTCATAATGAGCTTCAATTCTCAGAGATCTCCTTCAAATTTGGATTTCATTGAAAGATTTGAAATGATTTCGAAGAAAACTGATTGAATCTTTGAACGAGATAGAAATAAAAGAAGTTTTTCGAACAAAAGATTTAATTTTGAAGACTAGTCCGAGATTTGAAATAAAATCACAACGGACGGTTATTTTAAGAAATAAAGTGAGAGATAAAATCTTTTAGAACAAAATCTTCAATCAATCAGATATTCAATCAACAAGACAATCAGATACTCAAAGATATTCGATTTTGAGACATGGAAGAGAGAAAAAATGTAATTAAGGTAGTTTTTGAATACATTTGAAATGTCCAAAAATTAAGAGATTTTGAAAGAGAATTACAATAGTTATTTTTGGAAATAATATCTCATAAAATCACATCATAAAATCGCATAATCAATCAATTAATCAAATCAATTAGACAATCAAGTATATTTGAAAAAGATTGAGATGCGTACCTGATTTCCTTCCAAATATAATTTCTTGAACAAGAGATACTTACTTGATACGTTTTTTAATAGAGTCACTTGCTTTGATAGAACCACATGTGTATGGTAGAACCACTTATTCTGCTTCTGCTACTGTACTCTGATTCTAATTTCATCTGAGTCTTGAGTAGCCACTGTTTAGGTACCATTTGTTCTTCTTCTTCTTTGGTACCTACAAAGAATAAGCAGATTCACGCTTTCTTAGGCCATCAAGCCTAACTGTCCTCTTTTAAAGAAGAAAGGAAGGAATGAAAAATTCAAGAAACCTATGAAGACAGAGACTTGGAGTGACACATAATGTGAAAGTGATGAGGAATACGCCAACATTTGTTTAATGGCCAACTCAGACTCTGAGGATGAATCTGAGATAACTCATCCTAGCATTCCTTCTGAGGTATTTGAATATATAGATGAATTGTGTTCAAATTTAAAAAAAAAATGCTCTTAAAAAGATTTCTGAATTGAAAAAGGAAGTCGCTTGTTTGAAGAAAAATGATGTTTCTCAAAAGGATAAAATAAATTTTCTTAAAAGCGAGTTCTCTCAAATCAAAGAAAAATTTGATTTGCAAATCGAGAACAAATCTTTGAAAAAGGAAAATGACTTGTTGTAAAAGGAAGATATTTCTTTGAAAAAGGAAATTTCAGATATCAATAAAAAAAATTTCCTTTGGCTTAAAAACTTTACGACATATTCTCTCTATACAAGTTTCTTACTACAATAAGTCTGGACTTGATTTTCAAAAGGAAAGTGAGTTGAAAAATAATTTCCCAAAAGCAAATGAAAGAATGAGAAAAAGACCTTCAAAACATGCGTACAAAAATCACTTTTATATGCAATTTATAAGATCTGAGGGATAGAACATCTTAAAATGTTCAAACTGTGGTGATCTAAGGCATTCCAAAACTTATTGTTCTAAGATCTGGAGACCCACTTGGGATATCTTGATATTTACAAATTCTACTAACCCAAAAGAATCTAAACAGATTTGGGTACTAAAGAAAAATTAAATTCTTTTGATATTTCTAGATACCAATGGAAAGAAGAAACAAATGATACCTTCATAACGGGTGTTCTAGACATATAACTAGAGACTCGAAGATATTTATCAATCTTACTAAGTTTGACGGAGGAAATGTCTCTTTTGGCGGCAATAATAAAGAAATAATTATTGGCAAAGGAACCGTGAAAATTGGCAACCTCTTCATCAATGACGTCTCATTGATTAAGGGTTTGAATTTCTATGTTATAAGCATAAGCCAATTGTATGGTATTGGATATAAAATCTTTTTGGTGGAAGATAAATGCTCAGGAACTAGCAAGGACAACAAGTGTTTATTCACAAGACATAGACATGGCAATATGTATCTTCTGGACACATCATTTGAGTATGTCAAATTGCCTTGTATCCATCAAAGATGAGTTAGAACTTTGGCATAAGAAGTTTGGACATATAAGCTTCAAGTAAATCTCAAAACTTTCCTCAAAAAAGCTTGTGAGAGAACTTCCTGATGCTAAATTTGAGCAAGCAAAGCTATGTGACGCTTGCACTCTTGAAAAATAAGTAAGAAATTCTTGCAAACCAATAAATCAAGTTTTCACTTACCGTGCTCTGCAGCTTTTACACATGGATGTTTTTGGACCTACTCGAACTCAGAGCATTGAACGTAAAAAGACTTGTCTATTAATAGTAGACGATTATGCTAGATTTACTTGGGTTTTCTTTCTTGCATATAGCAATGATTCATTTTTATATTTTGAAAGTTTCTCAAAAAAAGTTCAAAATGAAAAAGATTATTCAATTTCCAACATCAAAACTGATTATGGGGGAAAATTTGAAAATCAAATCTTTGCAGATTGTTGTGATCAAAATGATTTCCAGCATAATTTTTCTTCTCCTTATATTCCACAACAAGACAGAGTAATTTGATAGGAAAAATCAATCTTTACAAGAAATGACACAAACTCTCTTGGTTGAAAGCAAATCTCCTTCTCATTTTTGGGCAGAAGCTATTTCTATTGCTTGTTCCATCATAAATCGTGCTTTCCTAAGACCATTGCTTGAGAAAGCCCCTTATGAGCTTTCTAAAGGCAAGAAACTAAGCATATCATACTTTCATGTATTTGGATATAAATATTTTATCCTCAAGAACTCAAATGATCATCTGGGAAAGTTTGATGAAAGATTAGACAAAAGTGTATTTCTTGATTATTCCACCTCAAACAAGGCATATAGAATCTTAAACAAGAGTTCAAGAATAGTTGAAGAATCAATGAACGTGGGATTTGAAAATGGAAATGACATTGAGAAGATAGATGCAGAAATCACCATATCATTTGAGAAGAACCCATCATCTGAGCAGACTTCGATATCTGATGACATATGATCATCTGAAGCTACTCAGACATGGAAAATTCTCAGACGATTACATCTTCTGAAGACGAAAATCAAGATGTATCTCCCAAGCACAAATAAAATGACAAATTCAACAAGAATTGAAAACACAAATGTAGTCGTTGTACAGATCTAGTCATTGGAGACATAGAAGATGGAATCCAGATCAAATCGAAATTCAAGAATGTCATAAATGCTTTTGCACTTATATCTAAAGTTGAACCCAAAGGAATGAAGAGGCTCTTGCAGATGAAAGTTGGATGTAAGCAATGCAATAAGAGCTACATCAATTCAAATTTAGCAAAGTTTGTGAACTTATGCCCAGACCTAAGGATCATTTACTCATTGGAACCAAATGAGTATTCAGAAATAAGTTGGATGATAAGGGCAAAGTAACAAGGAACAAGGCAAGACTTGTAGCAAATGAATACTCTCAAGAAGATGGGATTGACTACGATGAAACATATGCTCTTGTAGCAAGATTGAAATCTATTAGACTACTACTTGCCTATGCCTGCTACAACGACTTCAAACTATATCAGCTAGATATTAAAAGCGCATTTTTAAATGGCTACATCAAAGAAGAAGTGTATTAGAACAACCACCAGAATTGGAAGATCCAAAGAGCTTAGATCATATCTACAGACTCAAGAAAGCTCTTTATGGACTCAAAAATGCACCGCGAGTCTAGTATGAGAGGTTAAGTAATTTTCTTGTCGAAAAGGGTTTTGAAAAAGGTAAAGTAGATATAACTTTATTATTAAAAAATGAAGATAAAGATATCTTGCTTATCTAAATATATGTTGATGATATCATATTTAGTTCTTCTAACGAAAAAATTGGCAAGAATTTCTCTTAGATAATGCAGAGAAAATTCAAAATTAACATGATGGGAGAACTCACATTCTTTCTTGGACTTCAACTGAATCAATCTGAATAAGGAACATTCATATATCAAGATAACTACGCCAAGGAAATTATGAAGAAGTTTGGTCAGAAAAACTGTAAAAAAACTGAATCATCAATATCTTCTTCATCCAAACTAGATAAGGATGAACATGGCATATAGGTTGATCAGAAACTTTATAGAAGCATGATCGGTTCTTTACTATATCTTACAACTTCTAGACCTAACATCATGGATTAAGGAAGATGAAGATGAAGATGACTCACTTAATGAAGTAATTTATCTATAGAAATCCAGGATCACGATTGTATGGGCAATTTCATCCAAATGTGATTCTTTTCTTTGTTGACCTCAAGAGCTACGAAATCCTTTATATACAGGCTCGTCCAAATGAGGAAGTTTGGAGAGCGATCCTCTAGAGATCTTGCAATGGGAAGTTGGAGATGGAGGAGTATAAAAGGAGACCTCAAGGCTAAAGAGCATATGCACGAGAGAACAAAATTCAAAATTCCAAGATTAAGATAGTTTCACGTCCTTCACGTTTTTTTGATCCAATACTATAATACTTAGAGGAGAACATATGAGTCTAAGAGTGTTAGGCGAGAAGTTATTCATCAAACTGTAACCTTTGAGCTATTCACCAGTGGAATCTAGCTGATTGGCTGCTAGCGTGAAGAACTGGACGAATGTTTGAACAAAGCCGAATAACTATAAATCCTTTGTACGCGTTCTCTTTCCCTTTCATTGATTATATTCTGTGATAGTGAAATTGTGCACAGTGCTGCATCTGAGAGTATCTTAGATCCTTCTAGCTAGCATCATCTGAACGAAGCTCTGGGCTTACTCGTTTATATTCCGCATTAATTTCTTAAACTCTAGCCATAACAGATGAACATCCTGCAGAAGCCAAGCATGAGGGTGAAGATGACAAAGCGAGGTAATCTCTTTCCCATCATGCTCTAAAATCTGGTCTGTCTGTGAAGCACAGAGTTCTTTTAGTATGCACAATAGAAAGTTCGTGTAGCCGCTTATCTGCTACTGGAATCTGATGATGTTGCGCAGGAAGAAGAAAACAAATAAAGTTGTCGAAAGATACTGGGATTGGGAGCTGACCAATGAGACACAACCTACATGGGAGAGCTAGATGCCTAAGCCTTTGCTCTGTGTAGATTGAAGTTTCTTCATTTTGGGGGAGAGTTTAATACTTGTTTTTGTTTTATGGTAGCTTCGGAACCCTAGAGAAGCTTCCACCGAGGAGTACAATGAGTTCTACAAGAAAGCATTTAATGAGTACTTGGATCCATTAGCATCTTCGCATTTTTACAACTGAGGTGACGCTCATTAATTTGCTTGCATGATATGGTTGGCCGTTATGCCCATCAGGTCCAGTAGCGTTAACTTGGCACTTTTCCTCGCATTCTTAATTCTCAATAAAGCAACCTGACCACATTTGCACACGATTGAGAGGTTAGATCAATTATTAGTAGCAAAAGAAGACCGGATTAGCCCGTTGCCACGAGGCGCTTCTCTCACTATTTAGCCACCAAACGAACTTAATTTATCGTGAAATTACTATCGTAAAGTATTTGCATGTGAGGATATGCAAATCACGGACCGTCGGAAGTGGGTGCTTAGGCAGATATTTTCGTGCTCCCTCCCTCCTGTTGAAATCCAAGGAAAAGGGAATATTCACAGACAAAATAGCACAAATCGCTCCCTTGAACCGTCACCGTCAAGCCCAGCTTGGTGGCCCGGTGGCCGCCTAAGCAAACTGAGTATCAGTTAGCTATAATAACAAAATAGATCCTTCAATCATAAGCTTAGGCAATAAAGCTACCCAATATATATTTTTTATTCATTTTTTATGTTACCCAAAATTTGAAGAACATTATACTAGAATATCTAACACTAAAGTTGTAAATGGAAAAACCCTCCACATACATAGTAAGTAAATTCCAGTATATTAAACGAATTCAAGACATAAAAATAATGTTTCCCGTGGTAAATTTCGGCTACTCTATTATATATCCAAGTCAAACCTCCATTTATTTCAATTTTTTGATGTACCACTTTCACCTCTTACTATGTATAATAACTGGTTAATGAGTAATTAACCTCTTTCTATGCTTATATAACCACCATTTCCTTTCATTTTGCATGAGTGTCACCATGATTTAGGACACCATGATAATTGTATACGTTCGCGCAATCATTCCCAATGTCACCAAATGGATTTAGCAAATAAAATGGGGAGTGAATTTCCTCCCTTTAAGGTAGAAGTGTCCCAATTCAAAATGAACGGTCCAGATCGTTCATGGGATGTAGACCATCATCTTAAAAGTAACCAGTAGTATAAAACAAATGACGAAATAATGCTCAGACAAATTAACGATCATCATGTAAATAAAGGATTATAACATTTATTTCTAATATTCTAAACAAAAGAATTTATAACGGATATAGACTGGCGGGTCGCTTCACTAACTTCTCCTTCTCTGCTAAGCTCAAGCTTCGATTTTTTTTCCCCTAAGGAAAAGGTCAAAACTACGGAAAGTGGAAAGATGATCTAATGTTTCTCTCTCATCAGACGTTCACGGGCTTGCAGAGGAACATCAGCGACGAGGACGCGGTCGCGGACCCGTCGCCAAATCTACTACCACCACCGCTCCCATTCCCGAGCCTCTCGTAGTAATCCACACAGAACAGGGAGAGCGACAGCTGCAGCTCCTCCCGGGACCGGACCCGCCACGGGAGCTCGGCGCGGCGGGACGGCCCGAGGCGGCCGAGGACGGGGCGGATGCAGACCATGTAGAGGCGGCGGTAGCCGCCGAGTGCGGAGACGACGGGGCGGACGGAGGAGGGAGGGGGAGGGGAGAGGTGGCGGAAGCAGAGGTGTTCCCAGACGGAGTCGTGGCGGGCGAGAGCGGACCAGAGGCGGCAGACGCAGGCGGCGAGGCAGAGGGAGCGGCCGTCGAGGCGCTTGAGGATCTCGGCGAGGACGTCGACGTGGTCGTTGATGCAGAACTTGGGTCTCTTCTCTTTGCAATGGTGGTGTTGGTGCACCATCATCTTTCAGCTCAGCTCAGTTCAGCTCAGTTACGAGAGAGAGATAGTGAGGGAGAGAGAGAGAGAGAAGAGGGTTTATATAACGTGGGGGGGTGCGTCAAAAGGATGTTGATTACCTGTGGGGGGAAAGAATAGCGTGGAGTTTAAGGGATTTGACTTCACAAGAGAGAGAGAGAGGGGGGGAGAGAATCGAGGTGAAGGAGAGAAGAGGCCAAGAGGAAAAGTTAGAAGATGAAGAACTGGAATCAATGCAATGCAGAGAGCTTACGTGTTCTCCTCTTCCTCCTCCTTTGCTTGTGGGTTTTTGCAAGAGAGATGAATAGAAATTGTCTGAGAGTTTTTGTTTGGTTGTGGGTTTTGCAAACTTCAAGAATTTGGAGGCCGTTGTGAAATCACTGACTTTCGAGACCGTCCATGTCCATCGTCCGTAGTTCACTTCACTACTCTCTCTCTCTCTCTCCTTTTTCCCTTGGATGGAGGAAGGGTTTTGTCTGCAACTGCAACTCCTTTTCTCCCTTCTTTTCACTTCGCTGTGCATGGAAGGAAAAGAGTAAGTAGGCGTGAGTGACCGTTCACGGGGGCGACGTAATTATTGGCCAAGCGCCAACTCCAACTCCAACTCTTCGGAAAACATGGTTCTGGACTAAATTTCCCAACGTCTTGTCAAAATTTAAAAAAGTGCCAAGCATTTGTTAAAATTTATTAAGCAGCTCTGCATAAAAACAATTCCCCATGCGTCCGTAACAATTGTTTCTTTTTTCCGACCAAGAAAAAAAAACAATTGTTTCTTTTTACATAGGATCTTGACCGAGAAAATAAGCGCACATGGTAATCATTTTATTTTTCTGTTTTTCTATTTTATTTTTTGTTTCTAGGAATGATTTTGGATTAGAAATTCATTTGATTAATGCAATTTTATTTTTCTAGCTCAAGGATAAACTTTTGGCCTAGGAACAAATTTGGAGCAGAAATGAGAAGTAGAAAATTTTCACTTTTCTATTTCTGAAACGACGACAGAAATAAGGTCTCTTTTTGTTTTTGGTCGCCACAACTGTAGCTCCACCTAGGGGTGTCAATAGTTCAGTTCAGTTCGGTTTTTCAAAAAACAAAACAGAACTGAACTATTAGGAAATATGAGCAAATTGAACCAAACCTTGACACTAACCGAACTGAACTGAACTAAAAAACGCAATTTGATTCGGTTCGGTTCAGTTTAGTTATCGGTTCGATTTTCGATTTTGTTTTTTTTTTCTTTGTTTTTTTTCCCTTTTTTGTTTCAAATTTCGAGTCTCTTCTGTTGCCTCCTCTTCTAGAGAGATAACCAAATTCATCAGAGCGCGTTAGGGCTTGGGCTTTTCTAGTGAAGTTAGTAGTTGCTATAGCGTCTCTCTAAAGCCCCCTGTCTTGGCTCTCTGCGTTGCGACTAGCATGAGCTCGAGCAAGTGCTGTAACATCAACCAAAGCCAAAGACGCGACCCGAAGTGTGGGTTCAACATGCTTGTTCCCTTCAATGTGCTATAGGCTGCCGAACTGAAATTGCCGGTGTGGAGGATTTGGTGGAGGAAACTCAAGAAGGAACACGAGAGGATTTTCGATTCCTTTGCTCCGGTTTGTACCCACTATGATCCCTTCACGTACGCGCAAAACTTCGATTAGGGGCAGACGTGGGCCGATCCGGATAACCTCTCAAGGACGTTCTCTGCTCCGTTCGCTGTTCCGTCGAGAATTCTTGAGGAGACCGAGTTGGTGGGCTGATGCAAGTTATGAGGTTGATGTAGTTTTTACTTTATAGTCACTGCATAGTGATATAACAGCAAAGGTTTCTCTGTTCAATGTTCATATTTACATAAGGGAAACTAGAACAAGCCTTTTGGTATTTGTCAATTGAGTAGTGTAGGCTATGAAGTTTTTCCTCTCTTCTGTGTCTTGCTTTTTTTTCTTTTCTTTTCTCTTTCCATCTCTTTTCTCGAAGGAGGAGGCCAGCGAGCGAGAAGAAGAACAAGCCGACGAAGAGGAGTGATGGAGACAAGAGAAAAGGAGGAGAGAGAATAGACCAGTAAAGTGAAATAGAGATTGACAGCGCGAAGACAGAGGAAAAAAGGATAAAGGAGAGAGAGAGAGAGAGAGAGAGAGAGAGAGAGAGAGAGAGAAGTAAGAGTGAGTGGAGAGAGATGAAGAAAGGAAATGAAAAGTTGGTATCCGCAAACTGAACCAAACTGAACTGATCCGAACTGAGCTATTAAGGTATCCAAATTCTTTTGCTATTAACCGAACTGAAATTGAACTGAACTGAACTGAAAATTTACGAAATTTCAGTTCAGTTCGGTTCGGTTCAGTTTTGGTTCAGTTATTCGGTTCAGTTTTGACACCCCTAACTCCACCTATCGTCGCAACTCTAGTCTATGCCGCAACCGTAGAAATTTTATGCTGTTATTAAACAAACTTCTGTTTCGGGAAAAGAAATTTTGTGTCGTTAGCAAACACATTTCTCTACTCAGAAACTCGTATAGAGAATAAAAATATAAAAATCTACTTCTAAAAAAAATTATTCCCCAAAATAAAATGGTTATCGTTCTCACCCTAAGGTACAGTTCTCTTTTTCTCGGATAATTCTAGAGATATAAAAAACGAAACCCAAAGTTGGTTACATAATGTGATGTAATGGAATAGACATCTAAACAAATTCATCCAGACTCAAGTTTCCTAATTGATTTTGGACTAAAAAAAAAAGTTTCCTAATTGATTACAATCATTACATGATGTATGTCGTTTTATTGGTCGACTTGAAAGCTACGAGTCGTGTATCGTCATACTTTTAAAAAAATATATGTTTTGCGATATTTTAAGTACATAATTTTGTTTATCCAACATCATTTACCATATATTCTTTACGATTGATTTGGCGAGCCAAACTCTGCTATGTTTGGATAAATTTCACGATTTGGTTACAAGATAAAATAGGATATAATAGGAAAATAACCGGATGACAAATATCCCATGTCGGAGTTAGGAAAAAGGTGGCCATGATTTTAATATTCATAATATAAAGGTCATTTTTCTCGAAGAACAAATCTCTTAAATTAATAAAATTAATATAATATTTGAATTTTAATATGAAAAAACTTTTAAAAAAATACGAACGATTTCATTTTTATTTATTCCTATCTTTGTCTATATATTCGAATCTCTTCCTATCTTATAAGATATGTTCAATACGTATAAGTATATATTAACTATTTATATTTATTCCATATTTTTAGTATTTTAGGATATTATTATAGTTTACTATTTAATAATATTTTATTAGAGAATGATGGAAGGGGAAAAAAAGAATATGAGAAAAGACAAGAAATCAAAAAAGAGAGAGGGAAAAGTATTGAAAAAATAAGCAAATAAAAATGAAGTAGGAAAGAGTGACGTATTGAGTTTTACAATCTTTTATGTTCATTTACAATGATATGTTCTTCATACCAAACAATGGATATGATATCAGATGAAAATATTCGATTTTATTATTGCGATTCATCAAATAGTGGATATTATATAGAAAAATGATTGGATTATATTTGTCCCTATCAAGTCCTATCCTGACTGAAAATCCAAATGACCAAACCCCAACATCAGAGATTAATGCTATAGCCTCAATGACATTTTACTCGCATTGGGGGATTTAGCTGTTGGGTAATGTTCAGGTCGGTTCCCGTGCACCTCAACTGAGCCATCTTGCCAATCGATTTTAACGGCACATTCTCCCAAATCAATTTGATGCAATTAGGATTTTACTTCCCAAGTGCTTCCAAATGCTGTATCATCAATTTGTTTTCAAAATGCAAAACTTTATGGATCATCAATTGAATGCTTCTTTAAAGAATTAACCTGTTATAAAACATAGTAAATAAATAAGGGTTAACACTGCAAAAAATCTCAAATTGGGACACCCATAATAAATTTACCCAGAACTCTTTTTTATCACAAAAAATCCCAAATCACTATACTTGTGACAAATTTATTCTGAACTAATTTTTTGACTGCAAAAAACTGCTAACTGGTATACCCTTGACATATTTACCTCAGTTAGTTTCCATTAAATTGAGTTAATACAAAAAAAACCCCCCAAAGTTGGTACAGCTATGACAACCGGAGAGTAAAACCCCAAACTCTGTCAATTGCTATATGTCATCCAACTCAATAATTTGTCGGTAAAATTCAATGAAAAATAACTGAGGATAGATTTGTCGCAAGTGTACTGATTTTGGGGTAAATTTATCACATATTGTTGGGAATCGCAAGAGTCACGACTCTTCGTAATCCAAGCTCATCGTAAAGTGGAGTCTTGGAAGATATTAAGTTGTTGCAATTATTATCTAGAGAATAGGAAGAGTCCTAGACGTTGTTATCTAGGAGATTATGTTCATTTATTAGCTTTAAATGTCATGTATCTGGACGTGTCTGTTCGTTTGTCTAGAGAAGTCGTAGAGTCATGCCTACAGCCTATAAATAGGCGTGTTTTGTAATCGTTTAGTAGAACATGAGAGTGAATAACATTTCCAGAATTTCCTTCTTCAAACACTTAGGTATCAGAGTGCTGCGCCTCTAAGATCCAACATTTGGTATCAGAGCCAGTGAGAGCCAGTTTGGCTAAGTTTTTTCTCTCGAGTCAGATGGCTTCTGTGAGTGGTACTGGGATGGTCCAACCTCAACTCCCGAGGTTCGATGGGAAGAATTTTGAGCATTGGAAGATCTAGATGGAGGTGCTATTCGGGTTTCAGGAGCTGACCGAGATTGTGGAAGAAGGATTCGAAGAGCCAGAAGCGGCAGCAAATTTGACAACGGAGGAGCAGAAGACGCTAAAAGAGAATCGTAAGAAAGATCGTAAGGCTCTCTTTTACATCTTTCAAGCGATAGATTCGTCAAACTTTGAGAAAGTGGCGAATTCGAAGACGGCGAAAGAAGCTTGGGGCACTCTCATCAACATTTACAAAGGCGTTGAGAAGGTCCAGAAGGTTCGGCTTCAGACTCTTCGACGACAGTTCGAGCTCCTTCAGATGGAAAAGTCGGAGTCCATTTCCGATTATTTCTCACGGACGTTGGCTCTTGTCAATCAAATGAAGGCCAATGGTGAGACTATTCGGGATCAACAGATTATTGAGAAGATTCTTCGAACTCTAACTTTGCAGTTCGAATATATTGTGACTTCCATCGAAGAGTCACGAGATCTCTCTGTCTTGTCCGTCGATGAGTTGGTGGGCTCTCTACAAATGCACGAGCAACGAATCAAGGAGAAATCCAAGACGGTGGAGGAAGCTTTGCAAAGCCAGTTGGTGTTGCCTGATGAAAAGAAGAATCTTTCTAATCAAAGGAAAGATCCAAAGCGGCAAGAGAAGTATGCCGGACAACGAAAAGATAAGTCCTTTATTCAGTGTTTTAATTGTAAAAAGTATGAGCACTATAAATCTGAATGTCGGAGCAAGAAGACTGGTGGTCAAAAGTTCCATGCTAAGGTAGCAAGATCCGTCGATAGACATGTCGATGGAGATGGTGAGCAAGGTAATGCTCTTTTATTCACATGTAATTCTGCGGTGGAGAACCAGAAGAATGTTTGGTACTTAGACACCGGGTGTAGCAATCACATGTGTGGCGAGAAGGAGTTATTCTCAAACTTCGATGACACCTTTCGTTCGGAGGTGAGATTTGGGAACAATACCAAAGTTCCTATCATGGGAAAGGGAACTATTAAAATCAAGGCGAAGGATGGGTCGGTTCAAAGCATTTCCGACGTCCATTATGTTCCCGGTCTTCGAGAAAATCTTCTAAGTATGGGACAGTTGTCCGAGCGAGGCTATCTCATGACCATTAAGGATGAGATTTGCACGGTTCATGATGGCAAAGGAGGATTGATTGCAAAGGTAAAAATGGCTCGAAATCGACTTTTTCCTTTGTATATTAACTATGCTACGTCATGTTTTAGTGCCTCGGTGCAAGATTTGACATGGCTTTGGCACAAGCGGTTCGGGCATGTGAATTTCGACAGCTTAAAGCTGTTGTCTCAGAAGAAGATGGTACGTGGACTACCTGAAATTTCTTCTCCGAAGGAGATTTGTGAACCATGTGTTGTTGGGAAGAAGTGCAGAGACAGCTTCCCTTCGGGAAAATCATGGAGAGCGTCAAGACCGTTGGAGTTGGTGCACTCCGACCTCTGTGGACCGCTCGGTGAGTCGTCGAATCGGGGGTACAGGTATTTTGTTACCTTCATCGATGATTTTAGCAGGAAAACATGGGTTTATTTCTTGAAGCAAAAGTCAGATGCCATCGATGCTTTTAAGGAGTTCAAAGCCTATGTAGAGAAGCAAAGTGGGCATGGAATTCGGATTCTCCGAACTGATCGTGGCACGGAATATTTGGTTGGAGATGGTTTCTTCAAGCAGTGCGGCATCAAACATCAGTTGACAGCACGATATACTCCTCAACAGAACGGAGTAGCGGAGAGAAAAAATCGCACTATTGTTGATATGGTACGTACTATGCTCCATTCCAAACATTTGCCTAAGCATTTCTGGGCAGAAGCGGTTGCTTGTACTATTTACTTGTTGAATCGCTGTCCAACTAAAGGTCTTGAGTTCAAGACACCGACGGAGGTGTGGAGTGGTCAAATCCCTTCAGTTCAGCATCTTCGTGTGTTTGGGTGTATTGCTTACGCCCATGTGCCTAATGAACTTCGCAAAAAGCTTGATGAGAAGAGTGAGAAATGCATCTTTCTTGGTTACAGCAATGAGACGAAGGGTTATCGGTTGTATAATCCTATATCGAAGAAGGTGGTTATCAGTCGAGATGTCACCTTCGACGAGGAAGCTGAGTGGATGTGGAACAGGGAAGAGAAGAAGCAGTTTCATTTTGTCTTCGATGAGGAGGAGTCAGTTCAATCTGAACCAGCAACGAGTTCGATGCAGCCTACTTCGACAGCAGATCTTGTCGAAAATCCTGTTGAAAATCTTGTCGAAGATCGTGTCGAAAGTTCCTCCCGTCCACGGCGAGAACGAGTTTTACCTGCTCGTTTGAGGGATTATTCTTTGTCGAATAATGATGACCCATCTGATGAAGAAATTGTCAATTATGCTCTTTTTGCAGATTGTGATCCGACACACTTTAAGGAGGCTTCCCAAGATAGTGGTTGGATTCATGCCATGGATGATGAGATATATGCGATCGAGAAGAATGATACGTGGGAACTCACGTCTCTTCCAGAAGGCAAGAAGTCCATCGGTGTAAAATGGGTCTACAAAACCAAGCGTAAGCCTAATGGTGATGTTGATCGGTTGAATGCTCGTCTTGTAGTCAAGGGTTACAAACAGAAACCCGGGATTGACTATTTTGAGGTATTTGCTCCGGTTGCAAGAATGGATACTATTCGTATGATTTTTGCTTTAGCAGCTCAAAGGCGCTGGAAAATACACCAAATGGATGTCAAGTCCGCATTTCTCAATGGCGTACTTGAGGAGGAGGTGTATGTGGATCAACCGGAGGGCTATGTCAAAACAGGACAAGAGGGCTTAGTCTACAGATTGAAGAAAGCTCTTTATGGCCTCAAACAAGCACCACGAGCCTGGTATACCAGAATTGATTCTTATTTCTTGACTCATGGTTTTATACGCTGTCCTTATGAGCATACTTTATATGTCAAGGTTGGCTTGAATGGTGAAATACTCATTGTTTGCTTATATGTCGATGATCTCATATTTACTGGAGATTGTCAAGAAATGATTTGTGACTTCAGGGAGGCCATGACCCGTGAGTTCGAGATGACAGATATGAGTCTCATGTATTATTTTCTTGGCCTAGAAGTTACTCAATCGGAGGATGGTATTTTTGTTTGTCAACAGAAGTATGCCAAGGATATTCTTGAGCGTTTCAAGATGGCTACTTGTAAACCAATTAGCACTCCCATGGAGGAAAGATTGAAGTTGACAAAAGACGGAAGTGGTTCTGAAGTCGATCCCACTTATTTCAAGAGGTTAGTTGGGAGTCTACGATATTTGACTTCTACTCGGCCAGATCTTGTTTATAGTGTTGGGATGATAAGCAGATTTATGGAAGTTCCTAGACAATCACACTTGCAGGCGGCAAAAAGGATTCTTCGGTACATTAAAGGTACTGTGGATGATGGTATATTCTACACTTTTTCTAATGATTTTCAGCTTGTGGGATATACAGACAGTGATTGGGGAGGTGATATTGGAGAAAGAAAGAGTACTTCCGGTTATGTTTTCTCTTTAGGAAATGGGATTTTCTCCTGGTCTTCGAAGAAGCAGCAGGTGGTTGCTTTGTCCAGTGCAGAAGCAGAATATATAGCAGCGGCTTATTGTGCTACTCAAGCAGTTTGGCTACGTTCGATGCTCGCTGAACTTCGTCATAAGCAAGAGCATTCGACGGTGATTTATTGTGATAATAAGTCAGCCATAGCACTTGCAAAGAATCCAATCTTTCATGGAAGAAGCAAGCACATCGATATAAAGTATCACTTCATTCGAGATCTAGTGAAGTCCAAGGAGATTGTGCTGTAGTATTGCAAGTCGGAAGACCAAGTGGCTGATATGTTTACGAAGCCGTTGAAGACAGACTCCTTCCTTAAATTCAAGAGAATGATCGGCATGGTCAAGATGAGCTCGGTTTAAGGGAGGCTGTTGGGAATCGCAAGAGTCACGACTCTTCGTAATCCAAGCTCATCGTAAAGTGGAGTCTTGGAAGATATTAAGTTGTTGCAATTATTATCTAGAGAATAGGAAGAGTCCTAGACGTTGTTATCTAGGAGATTATGTTCATTTATTAGCTTTAAATGTCATGTATCTGGACGTGTCTGTTCGTTTGTCTAGAGAAGTCGTAGAGTCATGCCTACAGCCTATAAATAGGCGTGTTTTGTAATCGTTTAGTAGAACATGAGAGTGAATAACATTTCCAGAATTTCCTTCTTCAAACACTTAGGTATCAGAGTGCTGCGCCTCTAAGATCCAACACATATGTATCATTTTGAGGTTTTTCGTGACAGTGATCCAATAAAGAATGATATATTCTTGAAAATTATTAAGCTGAAAAACGGAAAAAAGGAAATGTCGCAATCAGATCGTGCAGCGAGAAGGCCCCCGTCAGATGCATGGTCAGGCGAGCAGCCACTCGGTTGTCTTATGGACTTCGTCTCAATCGAGTTGGCATTTGGCCCGGGCAAAGGGCAAAAAAAACCAAAGTCCCGCGAGAAGCAAAGCATGAAATTTCGCAAAAAAAATATCACCGAGAAGGTCCCGTCCAGAATCGACCTCAGGCTTCTTCCATAATGGAAAAAAAAAAAACATAATTGGACCCACCTCCTATATATAGAGAGAGGATGAGAGGGAGTGTCATTGGGAGTTGTTCTCTTTCGCGTTTGGACTTGTTTGTTGGACGCATTTGAGCAGCACTTTTCCCAATTCTAGCTTGGAGGAATTTGATAATTGCTAAATTACAAAAGCATACCCGTAAAGTGCGCAAAAAAGAGGAGGAGGAGAAGAAGAAAATCTTTATGTTTTCTCACATATTTTCACTCACTCCCCCAACAACTATCATTTGTACTTCAGTCGCTTGTAAAGTGTGTGCTCCCCCACAAACAAGTCAAACGCACACATGAGTGTTTTCACCGTGTCCATTTGCCATATGCCCTTATTCGTGGGTAAAAATATTCCATAACTTATCCTATATGTATTGGCACGGATGTTCCTGCATTGAATTTTTCTTTTCTTTTCTGTTCTTTTCCTTTCCTTCCATATATAGCTACAAATCATTTGAGTTAGAAGAGGAATTGTGCAGGAGGGAACCTACTTATTTGCGAATAAATTACATCTGACGCACAACGTGGGAACGACTTTGAAGTTCTTTGGTTGCTTATGATAAATTTCGGGGTCCAAGGCGAGAAAGCATTCGGAGCTCCTATTGCACAGCCAATGACGTGGGGGAAGCAAGTTAATTAACGGTTGCTTCCTAAATCGGGAAGTCACATTTAGCATTTTTAACGGTATAAGTACAGTACAAGTGCCATAACTTTTGTACGACGTTCACTTGAGTACCATAACTTTCAAAACATTCACTTGAGTGCTATGTCGGAGCAAAATCGTTCAGGTGAGTTGCCAATTCCGGCGAAAAACATTCACTTGAGTGACATGCTATTATTTTATTAATTTCTAAGTGCCACATGGATTTTTTTTTAAATATTTTCTGATTTTTTTTTAATTTTTTTTATTCATTTTGATGTTTTTATTTTTATTTTTGTTATTTAATATTAAAAAAACAGAGAAATCTCCGCCAGCCACCACCGAGAAACCAAGGGCTTCTCTGGTTTTTTTTTTAATATTCAAAATAAGAAATTTTTTTAAAAAATAAGAAAATTATAAAAATTTCCACGTGTACAATAAAATATTCCAAAAAATCGCTTCCCGGTGCTACGTCAGCATTCCCAGCGGCTACGTTACCTTTTTCCAGTTACCACGTCACCTTTGGCACTCAAGTGAACACTTTTTAAAAGTTATGGCACTTAAGTAAACGCTTTGAAAGTTATAACACTTGAGTGAACGTCGTACAAAAGTTGTGGCACATATAGTGTACTTATCCCCATCTTTAACTAAGGTAAATAAAATATTTCATGAGTTGATTTGTTATGTCACGTGTCAATGGCGAGCCATTTAAGATAGTACACTTCACGCATGTTTGATATACAAAGTTTTAGGTTTAAGTATACCACAAGTGCCAAAACTTATGTATAACGCTTACTTCAGTGCCAAAACTTTCAAAACGATCACTTAACTACCATTTTTTTTAAAACGATCACTTCACGGTCAAAACTTTCAAAACGATCACTTAAGTGTCAAATCTTTTGAAAAATGCCCACTTAGTGCCAACTCCGGCGAGCCATCTCAGCTCAAATCAAAGTTGGCATTGAAGTGAGCGTTTTTTCAAAAAATTCAACATTTAAGTGATTATTTTGAAAGTTTTGGTACTAAAGTGAGCGCTGTACACAAGTTTTGACACTTGTAGTGTACTTAAGCCCAAAGTTTTTAATAGACCGTCAAGTTTATGACATTTCTGAAAAGAATTTTCAGAGAGGCAAATGTGACTTTATGTACTAAATAATACACATCAAGGGTCAATGCTTTTCGATTTTTCCATAATCTAATGACAAAAAGTGAATCCAATGATCCGATCACATCAGAAAAGTTCATGTGTTGACATGTGTAATGAATTCTCTCTCTCTCTCTCTCTCCCAAGCTAATCTCCATGATCAGTAGGATCCAAAGAGCTACTTAAAACTCCATTTTTGTTGGCTTCTCCACTGACACGAGCTCACTATTAAATGGTTTGTCTGAGCCCCTGGTCAATGTCGGGGATATATACATTTATATGTGAATATAGTTTTTAAAGAGGGTCTTGTTTTGTTTGTTGGATCGACATGCCGGGTCTGCATTGAAAATCTTTTCGGAGACTTTCGTGCATGTGATGATAAAAACTCGACAACAACTTGAAAAGGACCAACACGTAAGAACAAAACATGAAGCAACAACAGCAAACCCTAAAAGGGACTTCATTTCTAGAATTGTTGCCGTTGTTTGGGTATAGACCGACCTTTCTCGCCCTAACTGCTCCTTTAGCCACGAGCTGCCGATGAAGGAATCTGTGAGTATTTCTTGTCTTTGTATTTGATACATAGAGTTCTTCTTTTGGTTAGAAGTTTCTGATGGGGCTTTTTTAGGTGTGTTAGGATAACCATTTTTTGCTAAAGGTTTATGCTTCTTGTCGAGAAGTTGATGGGGGATGCAAATGGATATGTATTAGCCGGGCCTTACGTGTAAATAGAAAAGATGTCGGATGTAATCACGTTGTAATAGAATGGCACGAATAAGATAATGCGAAAACATGATAAATAAGGGGTCGCGCTTTTTCCACTCCCAATTTGGCTTAAACACTCCCTTTCATAATGTACTGACCATATTACCCCTTGCTTTTTCCTCCTTTAGAATTATATATCAGCAAAGACTCAAATGTGGGGCCCATTTAGGTTCTATTTTATTTGTTTCTTATTTTTCTTCCACTTCCCTTTTTTGTGGTTTTGTTGATTATGGACTCCCGACTTTGAGGATGACGCCGCCTCCCCTAATCTGAGGATGAACGACAAGAAAAAAATCAACCAATGCTGTAAAATAATTGTATCAACTCCAAACATATTGTTTTTGAATTATTCAATAATTACTAGAGATGAGAAGTCATATTCTTAACGAGAACGAGACTATTTCTAGAATGATTTTGTTGATATAGTCTTTGATGCTTTCGTGATCTGGTTGTTTTTTTTTTAAATCTAGATGAGTAATCTCAAAGAGCTGTTAATTCTGGTAAATTCGAGAAATGAGATATTCGACTGAATTCATAAACATTCGTAGCAAAAATGACTTCTCATTCGCATTCTAAAAATCACGAATGGATTTCTCATATCACTCCAACCGAGTAATTATGGAAGTCATTGAGATATTCTAATTTCAAAGGCGTTCCGCTTGAAACGTATTCGTTGGTGTGCATAGAGATCTCAGACGAGGAAGATAAAGAAATCTGTGATACACTTCAATGTAAGTGAGAACAAGAAAAAGGAAAGTGGAAGAAAAAAAGAAAATAAAAAAAATGGATCCCACATCGAAGGGTAACATAGTCAATACATTATGAAAGGGAGTGTTTAAGCCATGCAAGGAATGGAAATAGCGCCGCCCTAAATAAGTATTCAAGTTGAGAAACATAATGCGGAAAGAGAAATATGAAATTTGTATATTTCGATATATTAAAAAGAGTACGTGGAGAGCTTATTTTTAGGCTTTATTAGAGGACTATCTGAGGAAATAATATAAACATAATATCGAATATAATCAATTAAGGATATGAACTATCAAATGAGATATATGCATAATCCTGACATATATGCATTATAAACTAAATATCTTAATATGGTTAACATCTCCCCTCAAATGTAAGGTGAGTTGAATCAACTTGAGTTTGAAAAACAATATGAACATTGTCCAAAAAAAATCTTCGATCGCCATGAAATTAATAGCGAAAATTGTCGAACCCGGCATTGAACAAATATTAGGCACAATGGATCGTCGACCCAAGCTTCTATTGATAATGAGATTTCAATATGTTGATTGTTTGACGGCGACAAATCTAGTGATGGGCTCGACTTCTCGAAATGACACATGAAACATCGAGAATTGGAGCGAAAATAGCAAGCGGCCTATTCGGCTGGGTTGTGAATCACTAACTGGGCGACGCAGCCTGTACGACTAGCAAAAAATAGTTACTGAGTGATGCGGCCTGTGCGGCTGACATCGAAAGAAGAGCCACCTCCATTAATCGAAAGTCAATATGTTGTCGATGTTGTAACTTTTTTATATTTCGATATGAATAGAAAAGACTACAACGATATTTATAGGTTTTATTACATAACTATCTAAGATAATAACATAAAGAAAATATCAAATATAATCAATCAAGGATATGCACTATCAAATGAGATTTATGTATAATCTTGAGAGATATGCATCTAAAATATCTCTAACTTCCTCTCAAACTCATGATGATTTAGTCACTTTGAGTTTGAATCAATGTCAAACAGTGCACCAATAAGTTTGCAGTGGGATGGTATGTGAGGCGACATCTGCCAAATCTGCTTTGCTAGATGGTGACAAGTCTGTTGGTGGCGTTGGCATCTCGAAACAAGAAGCGAAAAGTCGAGAATCAAAGGCATTTGAGTCGAACAACATGCGTCCTTTGCGGTCGAATTTGTTGTCAGGATAGTAAACTTAACAAGCACCGCCTATATGACTGAGGTGGCTATAGCAAGCGAAATATACTAGGCATTGTTGAGCAAAGGTTACTGTGTGAAGATACGTCTTCACAGCGTCAAAAAATACCTCTGGAGAAAAGAAAAGCTCGATTGGGTTACCCGTTGCCGACGTCGTAACACGATCACCGTGGCACTTGGTCCAAACATGAATGAGGCACTCGAGTGAACATTGTCGACGGGAGGGATTTATTTTGCCAGGGAATGCATTGGGTGCAGTGGTGCACCAGGATCTTGGAGTGTAATAGTATTGCCTCAGGGAAGGAGGCTCTGATACCAAGTTGAAAAATATGATGGGAAGAGAGAAATATGGAACTTGTATTTTTTGATATATTAGAAAGAGTACATGAAGAGCTTATTTATAGGTTTTATTAGAGGATTGTTTAAGTAAACAACATAAACGTAACGGTGAATACAATCGGTCAAGGATCACTACAAAAAAATCAGGTTTTAGCCACGAAATTTGCAACGAAAAATCTTCCAAAATTCGTTGCAAATCGCTTTTGTGACGAAATTTGCGACGAAAAAAAATTCATTGCGAATCCAGCGTTGCAAATTTTGCAACGAAAAATTCGATGCTTCGTCGCAAATTTGCGACGAAAATTGCATCGAATACAATGTCGTCGCTGATTTGCAACGAAAAGTTTATTCGTCGCAAATTTGCAACGAAACGTTTATTCGTTGCAAATTTGCAACATTTCATTGCAACAAATTTGCAATGAAAATCTATTTCGTCGCAATTGTAAATCTTGTGACAAAGGAGACTTTTGTTGCAAAACTTGCGACGAATTTACATGTCGTCGCAAATCTGCGATGAATTATTTGTCGTCGCAATTTCATCGCTAATGTTGCGACGACATGTAAATTCGTTGTAAATCTACATTGATATATTTGTTCGTTGCAGATTTGCGTCGCATTGCCTTTTCATCGCAAAATTTGCGAATCGGAGTTAGCCACGACTTTTTTTCCGTCGCAAAATTCGTCGCTAATTGGTGACCAATTATATATATATATATATATATATATATATATATGTTTGTCTTGTCGACAATATTTCATTAATTTTTAAATATTCTCGATGGATTTTGCGGGCATGTAGCCATAATGATATTCTCAAAAGACCATTTCTGCAGTCGCAGGCTTGCAGTACATTCCCATAGATGTAAAAATCATCAAGCATATTCCATCAAACACTGAGACTCAAGAATGAACAGAATAAGTACAGGATATATCCAACTTCTGGAAATTTACAGAAGGGAAGTCTACATCAGAAGAGAATGGAAAATCAGCATCAACAGGGTTCTCTCGGCCAATTCTTTCTACTTCAGAAAAAGAACTGATGATCCAGCTAGTGCTCCGGTCAACCAATGCAGCATCAGAAGGTACCTCATCATCCATAAACACAACACGTTCCACTGTATCAAGCTGTCCGGATATGTCTACAAGCTTCTTTAGCTCCTTTTTGCCACAAATAACAGTCGTTACCTTCGTCTATGTCGCGACCCTCCCATCGAGGCGGAGCGGGCTAATGGGCCGCCCGATCGCTGGCTTGATCGGACGCGGGCCTCTCCCAAGGTCCATTACCCAAATCGCAGCTGCTGGATATACATGGTCGACCTTCAGTGTGGTCTAGTGACATGTGATGAGTGTACATGCCAAGGAGTCGCCACCAATCGTTTCGTGGAGGGTATGATCGGAAACCCTATCGAATAGTTGGGAGTGATCTATTCGATTCTGCGGAAACCAGAGAAGTGGGTTCGGGGACTTAGTTACGCCAATTGTCAGAGTTGACGTCCTTTCGGTACCTAAACTAAATGGTTTATCTGATCCTATGATTTCATACAGACGAGTGGGTGTTGACACCTGATTTTTTTCCATTTATTATAGTGATTTTTATTCTTTAAAATTAATTAAAAATATCAAAAAAAGTCATAAAATCACAAAATCAACTTTGGAAGCCTTGGTTTAGCCTTAGGAACCAATTTTGAACAAAAAATATTTTTCGGTATTTTTAATATTTTTCGAGTTTAAAAATACCCAAAAAATCAGAAAAATACCATTCGTGGTCAAAAAAATACCCAAAAATATTCGATAATTTTGTTTTAATTTCCTCTTCAAGTGTGTCACTTTAAATCTCAAAAATTCGGCTCGGGTCACTATGTTCCTTCACAAACATAAACCCGAACCGAGCCTAAAAAAAAAAAAAAAATCCTTTTCGAGTCTTTTAGTTTTCAATTCTCACTTTTTATACGCTATGACATTGGATTCTAAAGTCTTAAAGTGTAATTAGGTCAATTTGCCCTCCAATTTAATCAATTTTTACCAAAAGGGCTTAATTGCACATTTTTCTTTCAATTAGTCCCCGGTTTCACGGATGTATACGTATGCTCTACGTATTTATACGTTATGCGTATTTGTATTATTTGATAACCTCTTTAACTCTTGTAATAATAATAATGGTTATTATTTTTAACACCTTTGTTAGTGCATTTTTTTAGCATTTTTGTATTGTGAGTGCTATTGCTAGTGCTATTTTTAAATAGCATTTTTGTATTATAAATTGTGAGTGCTAATGTTAGTGCTATTTTTAAATGACATTTATTTATCATAAATTGTGAGTGCTATTATTAGTGCTATTTTTAAATGGCATTTATTTATCATAAATTGTGAGTGCTATTATTAGATATAATTTATAATTGTTAGTGCTATTTTTAAATAGAATTTTTGTATTATAAATTGTGAGTGCTATTGTTAGTGCTATTTTTAAATAGCATTTTTGTATTATAAATTGTGAGTGCTATTGTTAGTGCTATTTTTAAATGTCATTTATTTGTGAGTGCTATTTTTAGATAGAATTTATAATTGTTAGTGCTATTTTTAAATACAATTTATTGGAATGTATTTTTGGCTATAAAAGGATGGCAAGAGTTTTGAGGTTGAAGGGGAGAGACATTTTGTAGAGTGTGCAAATTTTTGAGAGCTTAGAGAGAAGAACACAAACACTCTCTATATTCTCATAATCTTGAGTGAGCAAAATATACTAAGTTCGGAATATTGATTCCGCATATTGCTAGCACAATTGTTGTGGAGTTATTAGTCGTCTCCCCGTTCGTCAATTGGTGGTGCGTCCGAACTAGATGCCTAACACTTGTGGAGGCTAAGATCGAAGAACATCGAACCGACACCTCCGTTCAAGCACGCTACGAGAGGTAATCTATTTACTCCCTTTGAGGCTTTGTGATTTTTTTTCGATTGAAATGCACGAAGTACGCCTCTGGAGATACATGTATGGGTTGTTATTTATTTCCGCTACGTGTTACGTGGATCCCAACAGTGGTATCAGAGCCGATCCTTAGGTGTTTTCGTGCATTTAATTGATTTTTTGCGATTTTTGCAATACTATGGCCAATATGTATTAACGAATTGTTCGTCTTACATGGCTAATGGAGGTTGATTATTTTATATGATAAATTAATCAACGTAGCAAAAATTGAGACTAAATCAATTTTGAATCGAAAATTTATGGCTATCTTATTTTACGTAAAAATTCTGAATATGATTCAACGTAGAATTTTTATTGTGCCTTCCTAAGTTTTAAATTGTGAATTTATTACTTACGTGGAAGGGTGGTGATCATGGAAAAATCCCTAATCAATTTGATTGATGTATATATGAATGTATGATGATTATTTATATATTTGGGGTTGTAGTTATTAAATGGAGACTGCGTGCTCCTTTTATTTTTCATGTAATCTTTATTTTTAGCATTGTCAATTGTTGATGTAAATGCTACGAGGATTACGTGGGGGAGCCTTTTAAGTCGGCGAGCTCTTTGGGGGCCCAATTCTTGAAGAGTTCAAGAAACCAAGAAGAAGCGAAGAGCGGCTCTCCGTTATTAAAATATTAAAATGATTAAATGTGGTCTCATTGGCTCGAGACCCATTAAATCATAATTCCATGATCACCACGTAGGATAGATGTTTATGTGATTGACATCTATTTATTTATTATGATTACGTGAGCATGTTAAACTGGTTAATGTGCAAAGTCAGACTTACCTCACCCAAAATTGCGCCTGCATGAAATCCTAGTTAGGAAAATCACTCGCGTTAGGTACCGAAAGGGCGTTGGTAACGACACCAGCGTAACCAAGTCCCCGAACCCAAAAACTCTGGTTCCGTAGAACTGATCGATCTCTCCCAATCGATCAGTAAGGTTTCCGGTCTACCCTCCAAGAAAGACCGGTGGCGACTCCAAATGCATGCACAAGTTGCACATGCCACCACGACCACACTGAAGGTCGAAAGCGATCGACTCTTATCGTCGAATCCTTTGAAAAAATACTCCCGCCGCGATTTGGTATGGGCCTAGGAGGGCTCGCGCCGATCCAAGACCCGCGATCGGTAATCCATTAGCCGCGTCCGTTTTTTCGGACGGGTCGCGACAGCTGGCGACTCCGCTGGGGAATTTGTTCTAGAACCTATTGTTCTAGACCTCAAGTGGACTTAGGCCGTAATTAAAACGCTGAGTGATTTTTCTAACCATGCAGGCGCTCTTGAAGGTGAGGTAAGTCCGCTTATGATAGGTGTTATATATTTTTGCAGATTGGAGTGATAAGGGGGGTAGTCTGTGATTAACATTGTCTTATGCAGGTTGGCGTAGGAATGAATGATTGTGTGTATGTTTTATATTGAAGCGGTGATTGTTAAATAAGATGCATGTTTATCGCTTTAGCACGACACCGAAAATACACACAACCGCGCCTAAAACCCCGGGCGCCGTCTATAGGAAAAAATAGAAGGGATTGAAAATGGAATCTCCGTGAGGAAAGACACGGGGTAATCCACTTTTCAATTCCGCTCATTTCGAACTATGGATCGAGCCCCAATGCAACGATAGTTGTGCAATGGAATCTGCTCTTTCTAGAACTCGAGGTGGGAACCTTGACCTTAGGTGCCAAATCCTTTGATTTTTGGTAGTTTTATCCTCACTTGTCTCATGTGCATGTCTTTAGATGGTTGGTATATCTAAAACCACCTAAAAAAAAAAAATCGGTGATCCTGGAGTCACATCTCGAAGACTGGAACTGGGGCATCTCCAAGTGTTCGGACCACATTCCTTTGATTGATTTGACATTCTTAGTTCTATTGTATAAGATTAATTTTGCTGAGATCCTCTCTATCTCGTCCCTTAGATTGATTGTATTAGGGATCTATTTGTATTGTATACATCTTGATAAGGCTCATTTCTATCGAAAATGGGGGCAAATTCCCCAAACCCGTGGAGCATAGTGGAATTCGTCCCTTCAGTGCAAAATACATTTGGCCGCAGAGCCACTCATTTGGTGAAAGGACGTATCGTTCCTAATTGATTTTTAATCAGATCTGGGGATAAGTTTTTCTCCATTTTTTTTTTATCTCAGGTGATAAAAGAGACAATGCACCCAAAAGCTCATGCATTCAAATGACAAAACAGACGTCGCCCAGCTGGGGCAAATGAACCGTAGGCGTTGCAAATACCTTCAAGCACGGATGGAGGAATTTGATAGATGTTGTGCATATCAATATGCAACAGCAAAACGGAATGCACATCAAGTATAAAAGGACGTATCGTTCCAAAATGATTGTTTTCTTGATATGGGAAATAATGCTTCCTTTCTTTTCCTCTCAGATGATGATCAAGAGCAGAGGACGCAGGATGTAATGCTTTCAAATAACAAACAGGGAACATCAAATACCTCAAATGGCGACTGTGATCGAGAGAATCACCAAACCGCCACATGACGAATCCCAAGAATATCAAGCTGTCTTGAGACAGATAAAATTGATCAAGGACTCTGACAATCGAGATAGATGATCAGAATCTGCAAAAATCAATGGGAGCAGGTTCCCCCCATTTGCTTTGAGGAGCCAAACCGGGGGCAAACTCTCATGATCCCCCATGAAAGCGCATCAGACCATGGTCATCGAATCCAGAGATGACAAACAGCAAAATCGTGCCTAACTGGGGCAAGTGAATCATTTGTACGCCGGACGTTTCTCCTCTGGCAAAGTCAATGGACAAAATAACAGAGTCGTCCGCATCAGAATCAAACCCCAAGATACGAATTTGGGTGAACGGTAACCTTGTATCATTCCAATTTGGTTTTCGAAGACCACACGCCTAACATGAGTTTTTACTCATTTTGCAGGAAGTCGTTGGCGCTGAAAGCCTCAAATGAAAAGAGCGCGCTAACATGGAGGCAAATAGAATCATTGGCCTTAGAAGTCAGGATTCCAGGAGATGGTATTTGATTATAAGACCTAGTGGATGGTAAAAAGTATCGCTCCTACGTCACATGCTTTGACATGCATTTTGATAAAATCTTCTTTTTTTCCTTGAATAAAAGGAACCTTGAAGAATGGCGCTGGAGTGCGCCCAAAAACACAAATGGATCTCCTCTGGGGCAAATCCTTGAGAATGATTCATCGCCAACCAAACGGATGGATCAAGACCACAAGATAGAGGGCCAAATCCTGCAAGCCGCGAGTTTGTGTTCAAATGGAAACACAAAGCAAGAACAAGGCTGTATCGTTCCAATTTCCCTTGAATTTTGGAACGCCAACTAACAACTAATTCCCGTCTTTGACAGGGGATCGCCATCAAGGTGAAACAGGTTTTCACACCCCATGAATTACCCGTTGGAGTACACGACCAAGGGTAAGATGTATCGTTCTAATTTTTTTGAAAAATTCATGAACGAACAATAACATGTTTCTTCTGCATTTTCAGGGAGCTCCAGCCGCGAGGGACATGTAAGTATCCCTCTCCCAAATCCCTTGAAGATGTTGAATAAAAAATAGAGAAGAAAAGAAAAGCTTTCAGAATCTAATGTCTAGAAAAGACATAGAATTCAAATTTCATTGGCATTCATGTTTTGAAACAGGAGGTTGTCTGAACATGAATAAGAACATGCATGTGGCATCATAAAATCCCCTTTGACAGGTAAAATTTTTGGAGAAAATGAAAGAGATTTTTCCAATAAAAAAATTGTTCAAAACTTTCAAAAGGACGTTTTCTCAAAAGACAAGAGGCAAAGCCTAGTCCAAACACGTCCTACACACACTGGAGAGATGAGTGGAGCAGATTAGATAGCAAAATCTGAACCTACGGAAGTAGGGACCATTCGCAGCGATCACATGGATTGGGACGACGGAGGCATTCGTTTCTTATCCCCAAACACTACAGGTGACCGTTGATAACCCCTTCGAACGACGGTTTTCATTCTTAACCCTGTCAAGAACCACCCCACATCGGGGCAAAATGGAGATGAGTCCAGCAGCATCAGGAGAAAATGGTTAGAAATTTTCTTGCTCGGACTAACATTAATCTTTGTGTGTTGTTTATATGGTAATCCAAGTGCCATAGGATGACGAGAAGCATTTATTTCTCTATCCCACACACCGAATCCTTTGCACAGCCAAGTTGAGCCTGCAAAATCATTTCATAAACCCGTTGGTGATCATTGCACATTCCAAGACGGATGCAGCATCACTTCAGAAACGAAGGAGTTCAAGACTTAGGGTTTGCAAAAAAATTCCTAAGTTAATGCTTAACCTTGTCAGACCTTTGATCATAGGTCTAACACGATCCCATGAAGATGAGAAAAAGTGGGATTTCAAAAATGAACGCGAAAAATCCACGGCATCGAGAAAAAGCAAAGTGCCTGGTAAAAGCAAAGCCGATGCTCGTGTAAGTTGTTTGATTGATCCGCAATGAAGCCGGATGGGAAAAGAGGAAATCCCTAAAGGAGCCAGATCAAAAAGACTACTCCCCAAATGGTGTCAAGCGTGGAGCAGAGATGCAGACAGAGTCATCAGTCCCTTAATGCGACGAAAACGCTCTCTGAAGAGCCGGTGCACACCTCAAAATCGGTTGCGCATCCCAAAAACTGAAGGTACAGAGAGGAAAGGGCAGGTGGTAAATTTGCAATGATCACCAATGTCAAACCCTTCGTAATTTCTGGGCCAAAAACAAGCCTTTTTAGGTCCCCAATCCTACCAATGTTACAACCCTGAAACAGTCTTCTCTGACTAAGACACTTGGGTTAACATATTGCTTAGCTCGAAGAAGTACGAGCAAGACTATTTCTTTCTCATTTTGCAGGGTTCTTGACTTGTAAACCCGGAGCAGATGGCGAAAACTTTCGTTCAATGGCCTCGACTCCAAAGCGGGTCCCCCTTGAAAACCAATATCCAAGCTCAACATTACGGTCCCGTGGAAGACCTCCCGACCGATCAAAATGTATGCGCTGCGAATGAGCCTAAAACCTAGGCACAGGTCAGTAGGGAATTGAGTGCGTCCCCTATAAAAAAACCACTATAGCAAAACAGGTGAGAAGACCTCCTTGTCGAGAAATATTCCAATTGATGTTTTGAACAAACTCTTTTTGGAATTTTCAAACTGTTGATCCAAATTTTCCGTGCGAGGGATTTGTGATCACATTTGCATGTTACAAGAGTGCTTTGGATAACCTCCAGCATCAAAATGCACATTTCGCGATTAAAACTTAAGTCATACGGTTTTTGTCAAATGGACAGCCGTGGTCTTCCCAAAGATTACTAACGTTTTCTTGGTGAAGAAAAATCTTTTAGGCTCAAACTTCTGCAGGATACCTGGAGAACCCAGCTCCTAGAATGTCGCCTCAACAGACCCAAGTGAAACTTTGTCAAAATAAAATCTTTCACTGCTTCAAAACTGAATTCCCGATAAATTTCGGGATCTTTCAAAAGAAGGGGTGAGGATAGAACCCTTTTTCAAATATCAAACAGTCCTAGCATGACGTGGAGAACCCTCGTCCTAGGACCCCTTTTCAAAAATCAAGCGGTCCTAGCTTAACGTGGAGAACCCTCGTCCTAGGATCCCTTTTCAAAAATATCAGGCAGTCTCATCGGACGTGGAGAACCCTCGTCATGAGACCCCTTTTCAAAATTTAAGCAGTCTCATCGGACGTGGAGAACCCTCGTCATGAGACCCCTTTTCAAAATTTAAGCAGTCTCATTGGACGTGGAGAACCCTTGTCATGAGACCCCTTTTTAAGCAGTCTCATTGGACGTGGAGAACCCTCGTCATGAGATCCCTTTTCAAAATCAAACTCAAGGTAGATATCGCCTGAAGGGTCAATCAAAGGTAGATACCGCCTGAAGGGTCAAATCAAAGGTAGATACCGCCTGAAGGGTCAATCAAAGGTAGATACCGCCTGAAGGGTCAAATCAAATTTGGTAGAAACCGCCTGAAGGGTCAACACAAGGTAGATACCGCCTGAAGGATCAACTCAAGGTAGATACCGCCTGAAGGGTCAATCAAAGGTAGATACCGCCTGAAGGGTCAAATCAATGGTAGATACCGCCTGAAGGGTCAACACAAGGTAGATACCGCCTGAAGGATCAACTCAAGGTAGATACCGCCTGAAGGGTCAATCAAAGGTAGATACCTCCTGAAGGGTCAAATCAAAGGTAGATACCGCCTGAAGGGTCAATCAAAGGTAGATGCCGCCTGAAGGGTCAAATCAAATTTGGTAGAAACCGCCTGAAGGGTCAACACAAGGTAGATACCGCCTGAAGGATCAACTCATGGTAGAAACCGCCTGAAGGGTCAACACGAAGTAGATACCGCCTTAAGAATCAACACGAAGGTCTGATCCACCATACGGATCAAATTCCTTGGCAAATCCCAAAGTGTGGGATGCGCCTTCCTTAGGTTCCTACCAGTTAGGAATCCCATAATGGTATGACCTACCATACAGGTCAGAGCTTAATCTCCCTAGGATTTTCTGAAACGAGTCATAGGTATCTTCTTGAAAGTTGTCGCAACCGGCAGCATCCGACAGGTGAGCTTCATGTAAGCCTCTCTCACTTCGGCCCATGTTCAAATTGTTAGAGCAAACCGGGGATTGATTTGAGCTTTTATCAATAGCCTTAAGGATCCGATGTCATAACATTTCTTCTCTCATTTTCCCAATTGAGTCGGTTAGGAATCAGGTGCCACCTTATCTTTGAGAGAAACCTCTAACGAGATTCCTCGTCCTAGGATCCCTTTTCAAAAATATCAGGCAGTCTCATCGGACGTGGAGAACCCTCGTCATGAGACCCCTTTTCAAAATTTAGGCAGTCTCATCGGACGTGGAGAACCCTCGTCATGAGACCCCTTTTCAAAATTTAAGCAGTCTCATTGGACGTGGAGAACCCTTGTCATGAGACCCCTTTTTAAGCAGTCTCATTGGACGTGGAGAACCCTCGTCATGAGATCCCTTTTCAAAATCAAACTCAAGGTAGATATCGCTTGAAGGGTCAATCAAAGGTAGATACCGCCTGAAGGGTCAAATCAAAGGTAGATACCGCCTGAAGGGTCAATCAAAGGTAGATACCGCCTGAAGGGTCAAATCAAATTTGGTAGAAACCGCCTGAAGGGTCAACACAAGGTAGATACCGCATGAAGAATCAACTCAAGGTAGATACCGCCTGAAGGGTCAATCAAAGGTAGATACCGCCTGAAGGGTCAAATCAATGGTAGATACCGCCTGAAGGGTCAACACAAGGTAGATACCGCCTGAAGGATCAACTCAAGGTAGATACCGCCTGAAGGGTCAATCAAAGGTAGATACCTCCTGAAGGGTCAAATCAAAGGTAGATACCGCCTGAAGGGTCAATCAAAGGTAGATACCGCCTGAAGGGTCAAATCAAATTTGGTAGAAACCGCCTGAAGGGTCAACACAAGGTAGATACCGCCTGAAGGATCAACACAAGGTAGATACCGCCTGAAGGATCAACTCATGGTAGAAACCGCCTGAAGGGTCAACACGAAGTAGATACCGCCTTAAGAATCAACACGAAGGTCTGATCCACCATACGGATCAAATTCCTTGGCAAATCCCAAAGTGTGGGATGCGCCTTCCTTAGGTTCCTACCAGTTAGGAATCCCATAATGGTATGACCTACCATACAGGTCAGAGCTTAATCTCCCTAGGATTTTCTGAAACGAGTCATAGGTATCTTCTTGAAAGTTGTCGCAACCGGCAGCATCCGACAGGTGAGCTTCAGGTAAGCCTCTCTCACTTCGGCCCATTGTTGACACCTGATTTTTGACCATTTATTATTGTGATTTTTATTCTTTAAAATTAATTAAAAATATCAAAAAAGGTCATAAAATCACAAAATCAACTTTGGAAGCTTTGGTTTAACCTTAGGAACCAATTTTGAACAAAAAATATTTTTCGGTATTTTTAATATTTTTCGAGTTTATTTAATTATAAAAATACCCAAAAAATCAAAAAAATACCATTCGTGGTCAGAAAAATACCCAAAAATATTCGATAATTTTGTTTTAATTTCCTCTTCAAGTGTGTCACTTTAAATCTAAAAAATTCGGCTCGGGTCACTATGTTCCTTCACAAACATAAACCCGAACCGAGCCTAAAAAAAATCATTTTCGAGTCTTTTAGTTTTCAATTCTCACTTTTTATAAGCTATGACATTGGATTCTAAAGTCTTAAAGTGCAATTAGGTCAATTTGCCCTCCAATTTAATCAATTTTTACCAAAAGGGCTTAATTGCATATTTTTCTTTCAATTAGTCCCCGGTTTCACGGATGTATACGTATGCTCTACGTATTTATACGTCATACGTATTTATACGTTATGCATATTTGTACTGTTTGGTAACCTCTTTAACTCTTGTAATAACAATAATGGTTATTATTTTTAACACCTTTGTTAGTGCTTTTTTTTTAGCATTTTTGTATTGTGAGTGCTATTGTTAGTGTTATTTTTAAATAGCATTTTTGTATTATAAATTGTGAGTGCTATTGTTAGTGCTATTTTTAAATGACATTTATTTATCATAAATTATGAGTGCTATTGTTAGTGCTATTTTTAAATGACATTTATTTATCATAAATTGTGAGTGCTATTATTAGATAGAATTTATAATTGTTAGTGCTATTTTTAAATAGCATTTTTGTATTATAAATTGTGAGTGCTATTGTTAGTGCTATTTTTAAATAGCATTTTTGTATTATAAATTTTGAGTGCTATTGTTAGTGCTATTTTTAAATGTCATTTATTTGTGAGTGCTATTATTAGATAGAATTTATAATTGTTAGTGCTATTTTTAAATAGCATTTTTGTATTATAAATTGTGAGTGCTATTGTTAGTGCTATTTTTAAATAGCATTTTTGTATTATAAATTGTGAGTGCTATTGTTAGTGCTATTTTTAAATGTCATTTATTTGTGAGTGCTATTTTTAGATAGAATTTATAATTGTTAGTGCTATTTTTAAATACAATTTATTTGAAGGTATTTTTGGCTATAAAAGGATGGCAAGAGTTTTGAGGTTGGGAGGAGAGAGACATTTTGTAGAGTGTGCAAATTTTTGAGAGCTTAGAGAGAAGAACACAAACACTCTCTATATTCTCATAATCTTGAGTGAGCAAAATATACTAAGTTCGGAATATTGATTCCGCATATTGCTAGCACAATTGTTGTGGAGTTATTCGTCGTCTCCACGTTCGTCAATTGGTGGTGCGTCCGAACTAGATGCCTAACACTTGTGGAGGCTGAGATCGAAGAACATCGAACCGACACCTCCGTTCAAGCACGCTACGAGAGGTAATCTATTTACTCCCTTTGAGGCTTTGTGATTTTTTTCGATTGAAATGCAAGAAGTACGCCTCTGGAGATACATGTATGGGTTGTTATTTATTTCCGCTACGTGTTACGTGGATCCCAACAGTGGTATCAGAGCCGATCCTTAGGTGTTTTCGTGCATTTAATTGATTTTTTGCAATTTTTGCAATACTATGGCCAATATGTATTAACGAATTGTTCGTCTTACATGGCTAATGGAGGTTGATTATTTTATATGATAAATTAATCAACGTAGCAAAAATTGAGACTAAATCAATTTTGAATCGAAAATTTATGGCTATCTTATTTTACGTAAAAATTCTGAATATGATTCAACGTAGAATTTTTATTGTGCCTTCCTAAGTTTTAAATTGTGAATTTATTACTTACGTGGAAGGGTGGTGATCATGGAAAAATCCCTAATCAATGTGATTGATGTATGTATGAATGTATGGTGATTATTTATATATTTGGGGTTGTAATTATTAAATGGAGGCTGCGTACTCCTTTTATTTTTCATGTAATCTTTATTTTTAGCATAGTCAATTGTTGATGTAAATGCTACGAGGATTACGTGGAGGAGCCTTTTAAGTCGGCGAGCTCTTTGGGGCCCGATTCTTGAAGAGTTCAAGAAACCAAGAAGAAGCGAAGAGCGGCTCTCCGTTATTAAAATATTAAAATGATTAAATGTGGTCTCATTGGCTCGAGACCCATTAAATCATAATTCCATGATCACCACGTAGGATAGATGTTTATGTGATTGGCATCTATTTATTTATTATGATTACGTGAGCATGTTAAACTGGTTAATGTGCAAAGTCAGACTTACCTCACCCAAAATTGCGCCTGCATGAAATCCTAGTTAGGGAAAATCACCCGCGTTAGGTACCGAAAGGGCGTTGGTAATGACATCAACGTAACCAAGTCCCCGAACTCAAAATCTCTGGTTCCGCAGAATTGATCGATCTCTCCCAATCGGTCAATAAGGTTTCCGGTCTACCCTCCAAGAAAGACCGGTGGCGACTCCAAATGCATGCACAAGTTGCACATGCCACCACGACCACACTAAGGTCGAAAGCGATCGACTGTTATCGTCGAATCCCTTTGAAAAATACTCCCGCCGCGATTTGGTATGGGCCTGGGAGGGCCCGCGCCGATCCAAAGCCCGCGATCTGCACCCTTGTGCGGGGGAAGGCCCGCGATCGGTAATCCATTAGCCGCGTCCGCTTCGGACGGGTCGCGACAGCTGGCGACTCCGCTGGGGACTTGTTCTAGAAACTATGGTTCTAGACCTCAAGTGGACTTAGGCCGTAATAAAAATTGAGTGATTTTTCTAACCCTACAGGCGCTCTTGAAGGTGAGGTAAGTCCGCTCACGATAGGTGTTATATGTTTTTGCAGATTGGAGTAATAAGGGGTGTAGTCTGTGATTAACTTTATTTTACGCAGGTGTGGCGTAGGAATGTATGTTGTGTGGATGATTTGAAGTGCTGATTGATAAATTGTTGTGCATGACTTGCATTGTGATGATCACGACACATGGACACACACAACCGCGCCTAAAACCCCAGGCGCCGCCTTTAGGAACACAATAGAAGGAATTGAAAATGGAATCTCCGTGAGGAAAAACACGGGGTAATCCACTTCTCAATTCCGCTCGCTTCGAACTATGGATTGAATCCCAATGCAACGATAGTTGTGCAATGGAATCGGCTCTTTCTAGAACTCGAGGTGGGAACCTTAACCTTAGGTGCCAAACCCTCTGATTTTTAGAAGTTCACCATCACTTGTCTCATGCGCATGTCTTTGGGCGGTTGGTACACCTAAAATCGCACATAAGTCGACGAGTTGGGTTGGTAAGACTCTCTATCCCTCAAAACTATTACAGTTCATATAAATATAGGCATTTCATTCATTGCATTCTGGTGATTAGATTAAATGCCATTTCAAGGATAGATGCATGTGTTTTTCCCAAACGTCCTTGATAGAAGACGAGGAGGATGATATCCCATGGCGAACACCGAGTGAGCAACAAAGGAGCCTACTATGGACATTATTGAGATATCGTCCAATGAAGATGACGAGTTGGGGCAAGTGATCCGGAAGTCACAGATCGAACTTGGGGCATCCTTAAACGTTAGGATCACATTCCTTGGTTTCATTTTCCATTACTAGTCCTCTTGTATAGGGTTTATTTTTATCAAGGCTTTCTCTATCTCACCCCTTAGAGTGATTGTATTAGGGATCTATTGGTGTATACATTCAGATGGAACTCGGTTGTATTTCTTTTGACGGGTCATGGGAATGTGATAGTGGCATTTTCTCTAATCATCCGAATACTCCCAAGTCAAGTTTATAATTCCTTTAGAGGAAACTAAAGTTGAAAAACTTACACGACCTTTTTGGTCGTACAGGGTAATCCAACCCTAATTTCGCTAGAAGGAATTATACACTTGAATTGGTCCATGCATGTCATACGTCACTAAGTAATCCACGATAATTGATCAAGAGTATTGACGTTATGTCGAATTTAATGACGAGATAGATGTCCAAATTGCTCTCGTTCTTAACAAAACGGCCTTGATTTGGATGCCGTATCTTCAATTAAATTTAAAAACACGTCGTTATGCCTTGCATTTTTGACTAATTCGCTCTTCTGAATATTGGTCAAAAGCAATTATCGTGAATTACATTCCTTTCAATAGTATGCTTTCTTTCGAGGAATATTGATAAAAACTTTTCGCACAAGATTAAAACCCTTGTAAAAGTTCTTGTCATTATTAATTACGAGCAAGCATAAGATTGAAAGGGGTCTATGCTTTCTTTTTCAGATTATTCCTTTTGACTCGGTCTTTTCATTTGCAGGTGAAAAACAAGTAGCATAAAGAAATCTTTTCTTGGATAAGTCTGAGGCTATTCTTTCATCTGACCATGAGTGAGTTAGAAAATCAGAACACATCTACTCGACTTATTATGGATCGGCTCATCCAAGTCTAAAGATGTCCGGATGCTCGAAGAAATGGATCATATAAAAGCTAAAACAAACACAGGGGCTTTCATTCATTCTTGCCCAAACCAGATCATACAATTCATTGGGGTGGAAAAGTAAAGCAGAAGTGAGCCCTAATCAACGACACAAAGGAGCCCAGCTGGCCCTCCAGGTTATGGATGCTTTGTTTATACGCACCACTCCGCGTATCATGGTCCGCAAGCCTGAGGTGGAGGCGTTTGCGTTCATCATTGACTGCAACAACCTGAGTCTCGTGATCTTCGGCGACTGCTTCCAAGTCCCGAACAAGTCCATTCTCACGAGTTATATCCTCGTTTATGCCGTTGAGCCTTTCTTCCAGCCACTCGCTCCGATTCCTTAGCAGGGCATTACGTCGATCGCGCTCATAGGTAGCCAGAGATAGAGCTAAGTCCTCCACCAGATTCCTCCTCTCGCGTAGCAATGTCGAAACCCGCTCTTTGGCGAACTCAACAGCCTTTTTGTGACTATCGGCCAGGTAGTCAGCCAACGCTAGGCGGTCGGACTGATCCTCATAACGGGCTCGCAAGACACGAGCCACGGTAACTCCCCGATAAGCAGCGCGGTAGACCTCCAAGGAGTTCGTAAAGAGCGTTGGAAAAATATTGTATTCCCTCCCCAACGCGGTACCCTCGAGGGAGGTAATGTCCAGGTCCCCGAACATGACTCTGATCTCATCCTCGGTTTCGGGATGATCGGCTATGTGAGCGTAGCCTCGACCCAAGAGGTTATAGAACTCTTTCCATCGAGTCAAAGCTTCGGCTGAGAAAGTGTGAACTTGGGAAGAAGCCATTTTCGACGGAGATGTGTGTAGTGGAGCGATTAGAGGATGGAAGCAAATTATATGAGAGCGTTAATCTCCCAAACACCAACTCCGCATTTTATAGCGTCTCGAGAGTGGAGAAAAGTTGCAGCAATAATGCTTGTGGAGCCGGGTTAATTAATGTAAAGCGAGGGCTGCTCCTCCCGTGAATCATCAGACATGTCCTGATCCGCAATTTCAGGCCTGACAAATTCGGTCTCGCCATTATTAAAGCTGGGAGGGAGGCGAGCGCAACTATCGAAGAAGCCGCGAAAGGATTGTGTTGTTCCATCACGCATGAAGCTGGGCGGCGAGTGAACAGCTCTGCCACTTAAAAAGAGAAGACAGTGCTGAACAGGCATGACTATTGAGGAAAAGTGAAAGGCGAGCGCAACTATCGAAGAAGCCGCGAAAGGATTGTGTTGTTCCATCACGCATGAAGCTGGGCGGCGAGTGAACAGCTCTGCCACTTAAAAAGAGAAGACAGTGCTGAACAGGCATGACTATTGAGGAAAAGTGAAAGGCGAGCGCAACTATCGAAGAAGCCGCGAAAGGATTGTGTTGTTCCATCACGCATAAAGCTGGGCGGCGAGTGAACAGCTCTGCCACTTAAAAAGAGAAGACAGTGCTGAACAGGCATGACTATCGAGGAAAAGTGAAAGGCGAGCGCTACTATCGAAGAAGCCGCGGAAGGATTTGGTTACCCCTTCGTGTCGGAAAGCTGAGCAGGAGGTAAACAGTTCCGTCGTTTCAAAAACAGAACGCTGAACAGACCTAGCTTTCGAGGAAAAGGAGGCAACAAATCGAAAGAGCGAGTATACAAAAGAGAACAGAGAACCCCGAGTGACGAGTTCGTTGAAAGACCTCAAATTCTCTAGAATCAGATTCGACATCGAAGCCATGGAACTCAACATCGCCGGTGACGAACATCAAGATCGCAGTGGTGACGACGGCAGTGGCCACGACGCTCAACCCCGGAAAAGAAAAAGTCGCCAGCGCTACGCTCGGAAAGAAATCCAGGAGCTTGAAGCTTTCTTCGATGAATGCCCTTGCCCAAACGAGGAACAAAAGATTGAATTGGGCCAGAAGCTGGGAATGAATCCTATGAGAATCCATTTTTGGTTTCAGAATAGACGTTTCAGACTAGGTGTCCAACACAGGCGTAAGGAGATCACGGCCCTAAAAGAGCAGAACCAAAACCTTCAAATGGAAAACATGTGGTATGAGAAAATTCTCAGTACTATTACCTGCCCTGACTGCGGTGGCCCTACCACCCTCAGTAAATTGTTCCCCAGTAAGCCTTCTACGAAGATGGAAGGTGCTCATTTATCCCCCTGCTCCCTTGAGCCATCTCCGGTACAATCAGATCCTGCTAATGGCGCGCATGAGCAGATCGATCCTACAGAAATTATACCAGTGTCTTCGGAGGAAGAAGATATGTGTCGTTATGATCGGAGTCACCTCATCGAAGCCCATGAATCTCCTCCACAACAGCTTCCGGTAAGATCAGATACGGTTCAAGAGGAGTTAGAGGTTAGTCGGCAGGCTATCTACGCCACTCTGGACGACGAGAAAAAGAAATTCACTTGGCCCCCGGAGCTTCATCTCAAGTTCTTGGACGCAGTTCGACAGATAGGACTCGACTTCATAGGTCCGACAAGCATACTTAGGGTCATGAACGTACCGGGACTTACCAAGCAATTAGTCGCGAATCACCTTGGTTGCTACAGAAGGGCGTTAGGACAGCGTTATGCAGAACTGAATCCGAGCAATAGACTCGGCTGCGAACCCAGCACCCTTATGACAAATGAGGCCCGGTCGAATCTGGACGACTATTGGGGATTTGATCAGGATATCCTCGCGAGTCATTTCAATATTCCTCAAGAACACGCATCACAAGTGCAACGAGTAAGCACTCCTCCGTCCGAGCAGCAGCTAGTCAGTGTTCATCCTGTCGCAGATCAGCCCACCACGCCCAGTGCTCAAGGGTTTGCCCAATCAGAGCATATGGCTTCAGATGATCTAATGGGAGAAAGCTTGGAGCACTCTTATTTCCCTAATCCCCAAGTGGGAGATGCTTGTGGTAGTCAATCGATCAAATCTCCTCTTATAATCCCAGACAAAGATGGAGGTTCCAGTTCGAAGAACCCGTCGGGCGATGCAGCTCAACCTACACATCAATCGTTCGAGGGGTCGGGTGATTTCTTCGATGAAGGACTTGATACCTGGTTCGATCAGTTGGAAGCTATTAAAGGTTGGCAACCATGATCTGCACTTGGTAATGGCACACCTAAGCTGAGGCCAGACTGGTTAGTCATTGGACATGCCCCAAGAAAGAAGGGGATGTACGCGAGAAGGATGTATCTCCTATTGTAAAGTTCTCATCGGTGCATGCGTTTGTTTCTTCAATAGCTAGAGTTGATTCTGCATAATGTTTTTCGCAAACGTCATCTCGTGTGTATACGGTAATTCCTTGTTATTAAGTTCAAGGTAAAATCAGCCCCGACGCGTGAAGGCAGAATTGATAGCATGAGTTACTAGCAGAATGTGATCGAGCTCGAAAGTGAAAGATTACTAGCGGCCCCAAACGCAATGACCGCAAAATCAGGGGCAATCTTTAAGTTTCGAGCAACTACAAATCTATTTCTCACGAGGCATTCAGGTCAATCAAATATAAAGCGTCGGGCTGTGAGAATGATGCGTAGTCAATCTGTTGACACAGGTGAAAAAGGAGTCGCGTAGATCCGAAAGCAAAAACCTTTCTTGGCTAGTCAACAATGCAGAATGAAAGAGCATATATAAACAAACTCGCATTTATTTCATCCAGCAGGAAAGTTTACAAGTGGATCACTGAGGGGGAGCAGTAAACCCAAAATGAGTTCTGACAAGCATCACAAAAAAGCTTAACTGACTCTCCATGCTATCCATGCCTTGCTTACAACCCACACTCCGGGAATCGAGGTCTACAAGCTTGAAGAAAAGGAGACGACATTTCTCCTTAAGTTCGTTCACCTTGGTGTCATAGTACTCGAACTCAAGCTCTAAGTCATGAGCCAGTACCCTCCCGCGAGCTATATCCATGCTCAGGTCTTCAAGCCTTTCCTCCAACCAGGCACACTGGAACCTCAACACGAAGTTGTGCTGGTCTTGCTCAAAGGCGGTGTCAAAAAGAGCCAGACGCTCCACCAAGTTGTCCCTCTCACGGACCAGCATCGAAACCTGGGCGTGGGCGTATTCAACAGCCCTTTTATGGTTATCGGCCGTCAGCATGGCCAACATCAGGGACTCAGTTCGGTCCTGATAACGGGCTCGCACGATACCAGCCAAAGTGACCTCCCGGCTAGCAACTTCGTAAGCCTGCATGAAATTGTTAAAGAGAGTTGGGAAGATCACAAACTCCCTTTGCAGTTTCGTACCTTCAATACACGCAGTATCCAGGGCCGGAATCAGAGTACGAACTTCAACCTCAGCTTCAGGATGATTGTTTATGTAGCCATAACCCCTACCCAAGAGGTGGTAAAATCTCTCCCATTGGGTCGAAGCTTCAGGTAAGGCAACAGGCATAGAGGAGGAATCCATATGCGATGGAATGACGGAGAAGAGAGTGAGAATGTGAAGAGTGTTTGAGAGGCTGAGTCTGATAAGGCTAAAGTGTTAATCTTCTTGACATCAATCTATCACCTTATAAATGCTCGAGTACAGGGAGAAGTGGTAATAATATTTTATGTGCAGTAGAGCCAAGCGGGTTTCGTTAATGCATCCCCGATGAGTCACGAATCCACCACCGTCCTGTGATCTCGGGTTTTGCGAAACATAATGGCGCCGAAAGGTGGGCAGGCTTGTTACTCTAGAGACTGGGCCAGGGGGACAAGCGTAGTGCTCGACAAAGCGAAATCAACGCAAGAGATCTTCAGGCTCCGTTCACGTAGAAAGGAGCAAAAAAGGACAAAGTGGGAATTACGAAGCCTTGAGAAAAACGCTCGTCAAGTAGCCATCACAAAAGGACGAAGTGGGAATCTCGAAACATTGAGAAGAGCGCTCGTCGGGTAGCCATCACCTTTGATCGAAGAACGGTGATCCGGCTCCTTTAACCTCTCAGAATTTGCAGAGAAAGTGAAGATCCAAGGAGGAACAAAGAAAGCTGAGTTAACGGAAAATCAAACAGTGATATCCCGGTCAAAATGTTCAAGGGATTCTGTCATTTACTGGAAGCGCCAGACTTGGAGGTCTCCGAGCTTGAGCTGCTGGAAGAGTTTGAAGATCTCAGGACCGAACCTGACACGAGGGCCATGGAGACCGATCCTTCTAATGATGAAACCCGCGGCTTGGTTAACGAGAACAGTACCCGCGACGGTTATCAGCGTCAGAAAGGGGAATATCTCAAACGCAACACTTCAGGTCAAGTCCATAAACTCGAATTGTTTTTCAGGGAATACCCCTATCCGGACATGGAACAGAAAATCAAAATGGGCCAGGAGATAGGGTGGGAGCCTCGGAAGGTCAAGTGCTGGTTTGAAAACAAACGAACCCGGCTGAAGCAGCAACGCGATCGGCACGAGTTAGCGGTTGTAAGGGAGGAAAATGAAAAGCTTCGAATAAAAAACACTCAATACAAAAAAGCTCTAAGCATCGCTATTTGCCTGGAGTGCGGTAACCCTGTTCCCACGGACGGAGTATTCACTGAAGAGCCAGATCTGGGGGTTTATAATGCTCATTTGTTGCAATGCCCTTCGCAACATCTTTCGGAACAGGCGGGTACCGCCGAGGATCTACAAGAGGAAACTAGTGCTATAAGGTCAAAGTCGACGCCCATTGTGGAAGGGAACATGCGTCATGACAAGTCGGGTCCGCTCGATGATGAGCTCACCATCATGACCAGCCGATCTGAGACCACTAAATCCCCTCCAGAGCAACCTCCAACACGACCAGATTCCGAGAAGAGTAACCGCCAAGTTGCTGACACCACTTCGGCTAGCAAGAAAATAAGATTTCGTTGGACCCCGGAGTTTCATAGCAAATTTGTTGATGCAGTTCAACAGTTGGGGATCAGTTTTGCTTGCCCATTGCGCATACTCGAAATCATGAACGTGCCGGGACTGACTAAAAATATGGTCAAGAATCACCTTTGGCGCTACAAGAAACTACTGAGAGATGGACGAGCGTCGCTAGACCAAGATAGAGGCGGTTCAACACGACCAGATTCCACGAAGAGTAGCCGCCGAGTTGCCAACCCTACTTCGGCTAGCAAGAAAACAAGGTTTTATTGGACCTCGGAGCTTCATAGCAAATTTGTTGATGCAGTTCAACAGTTAGGGATCAGTTTGGCTCGCCCATCGCGCATACTCAAGATCATGAACATGCCGGAATTGGATAGAAATAAAGTCAGGAACCACCTTTGGTGCTACAAAAGACTACTGAGAGATGGACGAGTGGCGCTAGACCAAGAGAGAGGCAGTTCAAGTTTAAACGATGAGCATGGCTGTGATCGCAATCCTCATGAAGCAGGAAGCATCCAATCACCTCTTAACACCGATGGGACTGACAATTACACGGTCGATTGTTCAGGCATCAATCAGAGTACTCCCATGGGTTATCCCAGTACTCCTCAGGAGTATGTACCGCTATTTCAGCAAATCGGGACTCCCCAGTCTGAGCACCGACTGGCCGTTAATACTAGTCCTACAGCGGATCTAACACTGGCAGGAGATGCACATACAATCTTGCGAGACGATTACGGAGATTCCGGCTCGAAGAATCAGGTGGTCCATGACGAAAATGGCAAAAAGATTCCTTCTCCAGTAGTCGACAATACTCAACCTGAGTGTCAGTCGCTCGATGGTTCAGACGATCTCCTTGAAAACATCTATTCTTGGTTCGATCGGCTGAATTCCCCCCTGAGTTACCCTGGTACTCCCCAAGAGTATGTACAACAATTTCAGCAGGTATGGACTCCCCAATTTGAGCACCAACCGATCGTTAGTGTTATTCCTACGGCGAATCCAGCATCGGGTACAAACCTACTGGACAACGATGAAAATACCAACTCGAGAAGTGAGGTTGTTCATGTCGAAAGTAGTGTGAGGAACCCATCGCCAACGGTTGAGGATGCCCGACTTGGGCGTCAATGGCTTGAAATTTCAAGCGAGTCCCTCAGTGAGCAACTCGGCGTGTGGATCACGCATAAACCGAGAAACCAGGTTGTTCATGCCGAAAGTGGGAGAAGTCCGTCACCAGCAATTAAGGATGCTCAACTTGGACGACTCGAGCGGTCGGACGATCTCCTGAATGAGCAACTCAGCCTATGGGTCAAGCATTTTGGAACAAGTGCATCTTCGCAGTCGTGACCGGTACCGGCGACCGGACATCTGGTTCGAAGCTCGTGTGCTAAATCATTAGAAGGCTCAGGAGAGTGAGAGGTGAATACATCGAATGAATGTGTTACGGATTTCGTTGTAAAGTTCCCGCGGGAACATTGTAATTAACGCTGAAAACTAACCGCTCTGAGTGTCAACATTACCCTTTGAACGTCTTCGAGCCAAGGGCCATGGATTAATCACTTAATCCGTGGAGCAAATTCCATGAACGATGACTATCACCCGCGGAGCATAATGGGATCTACCCCCATTCAGCACGAAATACGTTTGGTCACGAAGCCTCCCATTTGGTAAAACGATGTATCGTTCCTAAACGATCTTCAACCGAATACCAAAGTAATGTCTCATTTCTTTCCCTTCTCAGGTGTTAAACGTGGATAAATCACCCAAGGAGCCATCTGTTCAAATAACAAAACAGACGTTGCCCAACCGGGGGCAGCTGAACCATTGATATTGCAAATATTCCAAGCATGGATAAGCGGATTTGATAGACGTGGTTCATATCAATACGCGACGTCAGAACGGGATGAGAACCAAGAGTAAAGTTGTATTGTCCCAATTTGTCTTCAATTTGGGAATATGAGTTAACACTTGCTATTTATCCTTGATAGGGACTCACCATCAAGGAGGACAAATTTTGACAACCTGTGTGCACTCGCAGGGGCACACGACCGAGGGTAAGATGTATCGTTCTAATTTTTTGAAAAATTCATGAACGAACAATAACATGTTTCTTCCGCATTTTCAGGGATCTCCAGCCGCGGGGGACAGGTAAGTATCCCTTTCCCCAATCCATTGAAAATGTTGAATAAAAAATAGAGAAGAAAAGAAAAGCTTTTAGAATCTGATGTCTAGAAAAGACATAGGATTCTAACTTCATTGGCATTCATGTTTTGAAACATGAGGTTATCTGAACATGCATTGGGCATCATAAAATCCCATTGACGGGTAAAATTTTTGGAGAAAACGAAAGAGATTTTTCCAATCAAAAGTTGTTCAAAACTTTCAAAAGGACGTTTTCTCAAAAGACGAGAGGCAAAGCCTAGTCCAAACACGTCCTATACACACTTAAGAGAGAAATGGAGCGGATAAGACAGCAGAATCTGGACCTACGGAAGTAGGGACCATTCGCAGCGATTACATGGGTTGGGACGACGGAGGCATTCGTTTCATATCCCCCAAACACTACAGGTGACCGTTGATAACCCCTTTGAACGGCGGTTTTCATTCTTAACCCTGTCAAGAACCACCCCACATCGGGGCAAAATGGAGGTGAGTCCAGCAGCATCAGGAGAAAATGGTTAGAAATTTTCTTGCTCGGACTAACATTAATCTTTGTGTGTTGTTTATATGGTAATCCAAGTGCCATAGGATGATGAGAAGCATTCATTTCTCTATCCCACACACCGAATCCTTTGCATAGCCAAGTTGAGCCTGCAGAATCATTTCATAAACCCGTTGGTGATCATTGCACATTCCAAGACGGATGCAGCATCACTTCAGAAACGAAGAAGTTCAAGACTTAGGGTTTGCAAAAGAATTCCTAAGTTAATGTTTAACCTTGTTAGACCTTTGATCATAGGTCTAACGCGATCCTATGAAGATGAGAAAAAGTGGGATTTCAAAAATGAATGAGAAAAATCCACGGCATCGAGAAAAAGCAAAGTGCCTGGTAAAAGCAAGGCCGATGCTCATGAAAGCTGTTTGCTTGATCCCCAGTGAAACTTGGATGAAAAAAAAAAAATTCTTAAAGGAGTCAAATAAAAAAAGCTGCTCCCCAAATGCTGCCAAGCACAGAACAAAGACATGGAGAGAGTCGGTCTCTGAATGCAACAAGGGACGCTCTCTAAAGAGCTGGTGCACACCTCAAAATCGGTTGTACACCTCAAAAACTAAAGATGCAGAAAGGAAAAGACAGGAGGTAAATCAGCAATGATCACCAATGTCAAACTCGTCATGAATTCTGGGCCAAAAACAAGCCTTTTTCGGTCCCCAATCCTACCAACATCATAACCCTGAAACAGTCTTCTCTGACTAAGACACTTGGGTTAACATACAGCTCAGCTCGAAGAAGTACGAGCAAGACTATTTCTTTCTCATTTTGCAGGGTTCTTGACTTGTAAACCCGGAGCAGATGGTGAAAACTTTCATTCAATGACCTTGACTCAAAAGTGAGTCCCCCTTGAAGACCAATATCCAAGCCCAACATTACGGTCCCGTGGAAGACCTCCCGACCGATCAAAATGTATGCGCTGCGAATGAGCCTAAAACCTAGGCACGGGTTAGTAGGGAATCGAGTGTATCCCCTATAAAAAAACACGATCGCAAAACAGGTGAGAAGACCTCATTGTCGAGAAATATTCCAATTGATGTTTTGAACAAACTCTTTTTGGAATTTTCAAACTGTTGATCCAGATTTTCCGTGCAAGGGATTTGTGATCACATTTGCATGTTGCAAGAATGCTTTGGATAACCCCCAGCATCAAAATGCACATTTCACGATTAAAACTTAAATCATACGGTTTTGTCAAAAGGGACGGCCGTGGTCTTCCCAAAGATTACTAACGTTTTCTTGGTGAAGAAAAATCTTTCAGGCCTAAACTTCTGCAGGATACCTGGAGAACCCAGCTCCCAGAATGTCGCCTCAACAGAATCAAATGAAGCTTTGTCAAAATAAAATCTTTCTCTACTTCAAAACTGAATTCCCGACAAATTTCGGGATCTTTCAAAAGAATGGGTGAGGATGAGACCCCTTTTCAAAAATCAGACAGTCTCATCGGACGTGGAGAACCCTCGTCATGAGACCCCTTTTCATAATTTAGGCAGTCTCATCGGACGTGGAAAACCCTCGTCATGAGATCCCTTTTCAAAATTTAGGCAGTCTCATCGGACGTGGAGAACCCTCGTCATGAGACCCCTTTTAAAAAAATTTAGTCAGTCTCATCGGACGTGGAGAACCCTCGTCATGAGACCCCTTTTCAAAATTTGGGCAGTCTCACCGGACGTGGAGAACCCTCGTCATGAGACCCCTTTTCAAAATTCAGGAAATCTCATCGGACGTGGAGAACCCTCGTCATGAGACCCCTTTTCAAAATTCAAACAGTCTCATCGGACGTGGAGAACCCTCGTCATGAGACCCCCTTTTCAAAATTCAGGAAATCTCATCGGACGTGGAGAACTCTCGTCATGAGACCCCTTTTCAAAGTCAATCAAAGGTAGATACCGCCTGAAGGGTCAATCAAAGGTAGATACCGCCTGAAGGGTCAACACAAGGTAGATACCGCCTGAAGGGTCAACACATGGTAGATACCGCCTGAAGGGTCAACACAAGGTAGAAACCGCCTGAAGGGTCAAATCAAAGGTAGAAACCGCCTGAAGGGTCAATTAATGGTAGATACCGCCTGAAGGGTCAAACTCATGGTAGATACCGCCTGAAGGGTCAGCACAAGGTAGAAACCGCCTGAAGGGTCAAACCAAGGTAGAAACCGCCTGAAGGGTCAACTCAAGGTAGAAACCGCCTGAAGGGTCAAACCACGGTAGATACCGCCTGAAGGGTCAAATATGGTAGAAACCGCCTGAAGGATCAGCCTAATGGTCCGATCCACCATACGGATCAAAACCTTGACAAATTCCAGACACGGAAAGAGTCGTTTCCCTAGGTAAACCTTATAGTAGGTGAACCATTTCTGGTTCGATCCACCATACGGATCAAAATCCTTGGCAAATCCCAAAGTGTGGGACGCGCCTTCCTTAGGTTCCTACCAGTTAGGAATCCCATAATGGTATGACCTACCATACAGGTCAGAGCTTAATCTCCCTAGGATATTCTGAATGACGAGTCCTAGGTATCTGCTTGAAAGTTGTCGCAACCGGCAGCATCTGACAGGTGAGCTTCAGGTAAGCCTCTCTCACTCCGGCCCATGTTCAAATTGTTAAAGCAAACCGGGGATTAATTTGAGCTTTCATCAAAGGGCCTTAAGCGATCCAATGTCGTAGCATTTCTTCTCTCATTTTCCCAGTTGAGTCGGTTAGAAATCAGGTGCCACCTTATCTTTGAGAGAAACCTCTAACGAGATTCCTCTCAAAGAGGGGCAGCTGTTGACACCTGATTTTTGACCATTTATTATTGTGATTTTTATTCTTTAAAATTAATTAAAAATATCAAAAAAGGTCATAAAATCACAAAATCAACTTTGGAAGCTTTGGTTTAACCTTAGGAACCAATTTTGAACAAAAAATATTTTTCGGTATTTTTAATATTTTTCGAGTTTATTTAATTATAAAAATACCCAAAAAATCAAAAAAATACCATTCGTGGTCAGAAAAATACCCAAAAATATTCGATAATTTTGTTTTAATTTCCTCTTCAAGTGTGTCACTTTAAATCTAAAAAATTCGGCTCGGGTCACTATGTTCCTTCACAAACATAAACCCGAACCGAGCCTAAAAAAAATCATTTTCGAGTCTTTTAGTTTTCAATTCTCACTTTTTATAAGCTATGACATTGGATTCTAAAGTCTTAAAGTGCAATTAGGTCAATTTGCCCTCCAATTTAATCAATTTTTACCAAAAGGGCTTAATTGCATATTTTTCTTTCAATTAGTCCCCGGTTTCACGGATGTATACGTATGCTCTACGTATTTATACGTCATACGTATTTATACGTTATGCATATTTGTACTGTTTGGTAACCTCTTTAACTCTTGTAATAACAATAATGGTTATTATTTTTAACACCTTTGTTAGTGCTTTTTTTTTAGCATTTTTGTATTGTGAGTGCTATTGTTAGTGTTATTTTTAAATAGCATTTTTGTATTATAAATTGTGAGTGCTATTGTTAGTGCTATTTTTAAATGACATTTATTTATCATAAATTATGAGTGCTATTGTTAGTGCTATTTTTAAATGACATTTATTTATCATAAATTGTGAGTGCTATTATTAGATAGAATTTATAATTGTTAGTGCTATTTTTAAATAGCATTTTTGTATTATAAATTGTGAGTGCTATTGTTAGTGCTATTTTTAAATAGCATTTTTGTATTATAAATTTTGAGTGCTATTGTTAGTGCTATTTTTAAATGTCATTTATTTGTGAGTGCTATTATTAGATAGAATTTATAATTGTTAGTGCTATTTTTAAATAGCATTTTTGTATTATAAATTGTGAGTGCTATTGTTAGTGCTATTTTTAAATAGCATTTTTGTATTATAAATTGTGAGTGCTATTGTTAGTGCTATTTTTAAATGTCATTTATTTGTGAGTGCTATTTTTAGATAGAATTTATAATTGTTAGTGCTATTTTTAAATACAATTTATTTGAAGGTATTTTTGGCTATAAAAGGATGGCAAGAGTTTTGAGGTTGGGAGGAGAGAGACATTTTGTAGAGTGTGCAAATTTTTGAGAGCTTAGAGAGAAGAACACAAACACTCTCTATATTCTCATAATCTTGAGTGAGCAAAATATACTAAGTTCGGAATATTGATTCCGCATATTGCTAGCACAATTGTTGTGGAGTTATTCGTCGTCTCCACGTTCGTCAATTGGTGGTGCGTCCGAACTAGATGCCTAACACTTGTGGAGGCTGAGATCGAAGAACATCGAACCGACACCTCCGTTCAAGCACGCTACGAGAGGTAATCTATTTACTCCCTTTGAGGCTTTGTGATTTTTTTCGATTGAAATGCAAGAAGTACGCCTCTGGAGATACATGTATGGGTTGTTATTTATTTCCGCTACGTGTTACGTGGATCCCAACAGTGGTATCAGAGCCGATCCTTAGGTGTTTTCGTGCATTTAATTGATTTTTTGCAATTTTTGCAATACTATGGCCAATATGTATTAACGAATTGTTCGTCTTACATGGCTAATGGAGGTTGATTATTTTATATGATAAATTAATCAACGTAGCAAAAATTGAGACTAAATCAATTTTGAATCGAAAATTTATGGCTATCTTATTTTACGTAAAAATTCTGAATATGATTCAACGTAGAATTTTTATTGTGCCTTCCTAAGTTTTAAATTGTGAATTTATTACTTACGTGGAAGGGTGGTGATCATGGAAAAATCCCTAATCAATGTGATTGATGTATGTATGAATGTATGGTGATTATTTATATATTTGGGGTTGTAATTATTAAATGGAGGCTGCGTACTCCTTTTATTTTTCATGTAATCTTTATTTTTAGCATAGTCAATTGTTGATGTAAATGCTACGAGGATTACGTGGAGGAGCCTTTTAAGTCGGCGAGCTCTTTGGGGCCCGATTCTTGAAGAGTTCAAGAAACCAAGAAGAAGCGAAGAGCGGCTCTCCGTTATTAAAATATTAAAATGATTAAATGTGGTCTCATTGGCTCGAGACCCATTAAATCATAATTCCATGATCACCACGTAGGATAGATGTTTATGTGATTGGCATCTATTTATTTATTATGATTACGTGAGCATGTTAAACTGGTTAATGTGCAAAGTCAGACTTACCTCACCCAAAATTGCGCCTGCATGAAATCCTAGTTAGGGAAAATCACCCGCGTTAGGTACCGAAAGGGCGTTGGTAATGACATCAACGTAACCAAGTCCCCGAACTCAAAATCTCTGGTTCCGCAGAATTGATCGATCTCTCCCAATCGGTCAATAAGGTTTCCGGTCTACCCTCCAAGAAAGACCGGTGGCGACTCCAAATGCATGCACAAGTTGCACATGCCACCACGACCACACTAAGGTCGAAAGCGATCGACTGTTATCGTCGAATCCCTTTGAAAAATACTCCCGCCGCGATTTGGTATGGGCCTGGGAGGGCCCGCGCCGATCCAAAGCCCGCGATCTGCACCCTTGTGCGGGGGAAGGCCCGCGATCGATAATCCATTAGCCGCGTCCGCTTCGGACGGGTCGCGACAGTAATTAACCGATAGCATAGTAAAATACCTCAAAAATTGTGGAAAGTGATTGTAGCTATACTTAGCAATTGTTCTCAATAATGGTAGTTTTTTTTTTAATATTATAACTCGTCGTAAATGACAAGTTAGTACCAATCCTTCACATCGTACATTAATTCACCTTAAAGTATTGTAAGGCTGAATATCCGAGCATCCATAGCTTTCCATGAAAAAACAAATTTGCTTGAATTCCTCATATCTCTTCATATAATATACGTAATCGTCTTCGTGTGTCATAATCTTCGTAGACCATAGTGACATGACAATCTTATAGTCAATAGTTTTCCTTAAATGTCGGTGAGTTGCTACATTTTGAAAATCACCCAACGTTTGATATCTTTTTTTAATAGTTCATATTACATACGGACCGGTTCCATAAATTGCTGGAATGATAAATAGAATTTCCCCTCGTGAAATACGGGGAAAAGAAACTCTGCATTTTTCACCATGTTGTTATAAGTGAAAATGCAAGAAGGGAAAAGAAAACATTTTTTTTTTTGGGTCGGAAGAAAAAACTTCAAAACTCCACATATTTCAAATTTTTTATGTAGGTGGAAATGTTAATACCCTTGACACTTTTACTCAAAATTCATATTTTTCTTACAAAACATTATCGGTACAACATGACACAATAGTTTTGGATTCTTATAATGCGTAACATTTCTGTTCGAAAAAATAATTTATGTTTAGAAATAGTTTTCTCTATTTCTATTTCCTACACGAGTTTTTAAGCAGAAAAACGGATTTAGTAACTGCACAAATTTCTATTCCCAAAATAGAAAAGAACATAAATACATTTAGTATGACCCTAAAAATTCATATTCCCAACTTATTCTGGACAACAATAAGCATATTTATTATTCATCATCATAGAACATAATAAAGTAGTAAGCACAACTTTACCAGATTAATAGAGCTAACGTTAGTCACAGTTAACATTAACTCACATCTCTCTACAAGAAGATGAAGATGAAAATCTGGGTCGGAGATTCGCCAAAGCAAGGGAGTGATTTAAGTCAAATCATGTGTGAAAATTGAAAAGTCTCAGCCACTTATTGCGCAGATCGGTAAGGGCGGCCCTCCTAGATTTGCGAGTCATCTGCAATTTCACTCACCTCAAAGTAAAGCTCATGCAGTTGAAGCATATGATTCGATGATGGTGGTGAAGAAGAGTGTTAATCTCAGTCATGTCCATACTCTACTCATGAAAAAGACGTATTCTCTCATTTTGCGTCGATTATGTAAAGATAATGAAAATTATGCCAATTTAATTTTAATTTTTTTTTGGCCAATTTAGTCCATCCAATCGATTTTGAAAGGCCAACGCTAACGTGGCACGTCCGACCATGAGGTGGAATTTTTTTAAGATAATTTTTTTTGTTTTTCTTTTCTTTTTTCTTCCTTCTTTACTTTCTATTTATGGTTGACAAGGGTCGCTAGAGCTCAATGGCCATTGGGCGATGCACGTGAGGTCGCGACCTCGCTGACCTCAAATAGAAAGCAAAGAAGGAAGAAAAAAAAAAGAAAAAAAATCAATTAAAATGACATTGTTTTTCTTTTTGTTCCAGGGAACCAAAAAGTACATTTTTTTTTACTTTTTGTTTTTGTTCCAAACCTATTTCCTAGCTACTAATCTATTCCGAAGAACATAAAAATTAACTCACAAACACATACATATTTATATGTATTTTTTCTATTCTAGGGAACAAAAGAACAATAAATAAATAAATATACCAATTACCAAACATGCCCTTATAGAAGGAAATTTAGTTTGGTATATTAACAATGGAAAAAGATAAATACAATGCAAAAGAAAAACATCATAAATAAAGAAAAGGAAAAAAGTCACAAAAAACTTCAAACTATGCTCACTATGGTACAATTACACAAAACCTTTTTACATGATACCATAAATCCAAAACTTGTAACCGTGTGACATGCTTTTCCCAAAAAAAATATTCTTAATTGACGCCAAAAATCTAAAACTCGTATGGTGCGACGCATTTAGCCCAAATTGTCCTAGTGTGACAGAATTACCCTCAGTCAAAATTTTGTTAATGAACGCTGTTAAAAATCTTATGTGCATGTTTTTATGGACAACGGAAACCAAACAGTGCTGGTATGACTAAAATATGTCAATTATTGTATATTTATTTTCTCGTTTCTTTTTAATTTTTAATTTTTTAACTTCCTCCTTCATTCTCTTCCTTGATTCAGCACCGATGAGGACGGGGAGGGAGGCGGCAATGGAGGCAAGGCAGCGGTGAAGACGAAGGAGGAAGGAAAAAAAATGGAGGAGGATAAATGTGTGGCATGAGTATAAGTTTTTAGTTTTTTATGTCATGAAAGATTTATTTGTAGCTTAAATACTAGTCTGGAGATTTTGTGTCACAAAAAAGAAAATTTGGAGTAAATGTGTAACACAGATATAAATTTAGAATAAATATGTCATGTGGGTATGAATTTGAGATTTTTAGTGTCATAACAAAAGTTTGGGTAAATATTTCATAATTTGAGGTTTTTGGTAATTTTTGTCTTAAAGAAAAAGTGGGGAAAAAATCTGATGAAAACACGTGTACGCTCGGACCGAGAAATATCAAAGATCGAATCTCAACCGGCTATGACCGCACGCCCACAGAGCAGCAACTAGACTCCACCGTATGCGAAATTCACTCTGCTTCTCTTAGGTTAGGAAGAGAGCCCCTCTCTCCAAACTTCCTGCGGGATCAATAGGCATACGCCCAGAGACGGCTGTGGATCGCCCGCCGAAGCAGAGAGACGGAGAAGAATCCATGGCGGCACCAGAAGCTCCTCTCTGCTACGTCGGCGTGGCCCGCCAATCTCCTGCTTTTCGTCTCATGAAGCAAATGGTACGCTGGGTGTTGGTGCGGGCGCGCGCGTTTTTTTCTACTCTTTTCGTTGCATATGCATCAATATGAGGCTTGGCAGCCCAAAAGGAGGAATTTTTGGTAGTTTTCTGATGTGTTTCGATGGCGGGTCTTTGATTGTGCGGTGCGGTGTTGATAGGGGTGGGAAGAAGGAGAAGGTCTAGGCAAGGACAAGCAAGGGATCAAAGGCTACGTTAGGGTCAAGAACAAGCAGGACACGACAGGTCCGTGCCTGATTCTCGTTCTTCATTTCACTGCTAATTGACGGTGATCGAGGTTTTGTTGTTGTTCTTATTTTGTGTGTGTGTGTGTGTGTGTGGGTAATTTGCTCGTTGGTGACCTCGATAGGGGTAGGCATTGAGAAGCCGAACGAATGGGCATTCGACACGGCTCAGTTCGATAGCATTCTGAAGAGATTGAAAGTGGTAATGCTATTTTTCTGCTTTTTCACATGTAGGCAATTTGTCTTCCGCTTCTAGCAGTCTTTAGTTTTGTTTTGGTGTTTCTAATTGGATTTCGTGCTCTTACATGGTGGTTTGCAGCAAGGAGCGAAACCAAGTGATGAAGGTAAGATATGACATCGTCATCTTTGAATTTTTGCTCAGTAATTATGTTTTGAATATATGACATAAGTTTGTGATGTGTTTGTTTCGCTAGATTGTTTTTTGGGTCTCGATCTGAGAAGCAATGCAAGGTTCTCATAGTTCTGTGTTAACTTTTTCCTGGCAGCTTCTGAGAAGAGAACTGAAGTGGAAGATGATAAAAATGACACTAATGATGCTCAGGCCCCGGTTCCTAAAGCTACTCGAGCAAGGGGAAGGTGTGTAGTTTTTACAATTCTGCATTTGCTCTGCATTTTTTCTGTTTGTGCATACGAAGTGAACTCTCTTTTTATTAATTTCAGCTATTTTGCTATATGTTGATAAATAGGTATAAGAAGAGAGAAAGGGGGAAGCTTGTCCATGCTTATTCATCACAAGATCTTGAAGGAATTCTTGTACGTTGATAGCTGTAGCTTCCTTTTGTCTAATTTTTTCTTGATTTATTATCATGAAGTGTTGGTAAGGTTCAGTTAATTGCCATTCGGTTTGAGTCCCTGGGTACAACAAAGGATGAGCACGGGCTCCTTCTGTCAACGACAAACTTTTATCATTTTATTTTGGACAAAGACTGTGAGATGTAACATGCCGTCTTCCCATTCTGTTTTTGGTTCTCATTTTTTTTGGTCAAATTACAAGTATGGCTATAATAAATGGAAGATACTTACTGGGTGGGGAATTATTTAAGTCTGTTAGCCGATAAAAATATTGACAAAGTCATTGTGTGCTATTTAAGATTTGGTTGTTCGTTTATTTTATTATTATTATTATTTTTTTTTGAGTTGGATGGTTGTCCATTTATTTGATGACCCATATTTTGATGTTCATGGTACTTTTGTTAGATGACGGATCTACAAGTGCTACCTCAGATTCAAGAACATTTTCTTAGAGACCCTTAGTATTTTTTGGTTCCTAACGTTGGCTAGTAGCTATATACTATTTTTATGAGTTCTCTATTTTCTCATTTTACTTGGTAATCTTTATACAGGTGAAAAAGGTGGAGGAGTCTCCACAAGAAGATCTGGATCCCATCGAGGACGGTTACCTCATGGATGCATCAGAAAGCCCTGTCCTTGCCACCGAAGGTAATTTTCTGGGAACAAGTAATTGAGGTCCTTTTTAATGTAGGAGATCCAAGTAAAATCTTGAAAAGGTTAAGAGAGGCATCTTGATTATTGGATTTTATCACTGTACAAAGCACGTTAGGACTGCCCAACTTGATCGAGCGCTCAACTTACGGTTATGGCTATGGCATTTTTAAGTCACGTCTTCAGTGCATTAATGCACTAAACCACCAAATGCAAAATGGCCACCTGCATCTCACCCTTTTCTGTTGGAGTTCTTTGTTACACATATAGTTCCACCTAGAGAATAGAAGAAATTGTACCAATTTAGTCAATAGCTTTATTAGAAAATAGTCACTCTTTTCGGGACATAACGCTAGCTGCCTGGCACTGGTCTAGCATATCTGTTCCTTAGGCAATGGTTATTGGTACTCTTGTCTTGTCTTTGTCACACGCATTCCTGATCAACTGAGAATATCTACTTCATTTATTGATCTTAACTGTTGGATAATTAGACCCTAACTTGTGCATCTAATATGACGATGTTCTTTAGCCTTTCAACAGTTGCAGCAGCTTTCGTGCTTTTCTTTTTTGCACATGGTGGTTTTGCTTTAGAGAAAGAAAATCGCTTCCATATTGTGGCCTGAACTTGCTTCCATGGTTATGATGTTAGCTTCTTTTTACAGGAAAGCTAGATGAGAATTCGCCAGAGTGGTGGGGCTCCAAATATGGTTTTGTCTCTGGAGGCTTTCTTGGAGCAGGATCTACTCGAAAAAGAATAGTTGGCAGCAAGGATGCTGGGAAAAGTAATGAAAGAACTGCATTTTTTGAAGAGGATCAAGAGAATCTCTACAAGCTAGTCCAGGTACTTGAATTTTTTATCTTGCCAAACTCTCTTGTCCGTATGGTTTTTTTGGCGACTTTGTTTGTATTACTAGGTGAATTTAGTTCGTGAAATTTACATAGGCCAGTACTTAAAATTATTTCATGCCTGTTTAGTCATGAATTTTGGGATTGGTGTTGTTTGTAGAAGATGCAACACATTTGATTCCATTTTTTTTTTTACCCTGGATTGTTAGTGTACGCCTGATACTTTGTTTTATCATCTCTATTGTATGGGTTAAGAATGTTATATTTTGAGTATTGCGGAGTAGAGATAAGGATCTTAAGTTAGAATCTGCTTATTTTGCTGGGAAAATATTTGATTTGGGAAACAATTTCTTGAAATTCATCGCTTGAAATTAACAATTTCTGTCTAAATAATTTCGTGGACGATAAACATATTTTCTGTTTATTATTATTATTTTTTTTTATAACCGATACAAGCAATCATTTTTAAGAATTTGTTTTGCAAATTGTTCATGTTTCACTAAACAAATGTAAAAAATATTTGGCATTGGTTGTGATGGGTGGAGGTAATCAATGAGTTATCACCATTAATATGTTAACGTCTCAGGACAAGGCAACTTCCGGAAAGCAAGGACTTGGAATTAAGGACAGGCCGAAGAAAGTGGCTGGTTGCTATTTTCAAGGGAAAAAGACGTCATTCGACGACAGTAGCGATGATGATTCCTCAAACTCAGGTTCATTAAAGCGAAAATGTGATGACATGCTAGAAAGGGGTAAGGCAAGCGAGCAAAAATTGAATCTGAAAAAGTTGTGTGAGCAACTTCTTCGTCAGGCAAGTCTTCCCAAATTAGGATATGTTTTGAACTTTTAAGGTCGCAATGTGTGGTTTACTAATTATCAAGTTGATGCGGTCCAGGTCCCTGGGAATTCACTCAAGTTAAAGAATCTGAAAGTCCTTGTTGAGGAACAGTCATCTTCTGCCTTTTCAAACTTTTCTTCCAAGAAAGATGCAGTTGCTCACTTGAAAGTAAAGGTATTTATTGACCTCCTTGAGATTTTGTAACATGGGATTTCTAGTAAACCTTTTAACCTATTCTTGCAGTAATTCCTAAAAAGAGTCCGGAACAAAACTTGTGCCCTCATGATGAATTCAAAAATTTCTCTTGGTGCTGCTGCTGTTGATATCTTTTGGGACTATTGATTTGCTATGATTTGCAAGTTGGTCTTTGAGCAAATTTGAACAAGTTTTTATTTGTTGCTGCAGCTGGGAAGCAGTAGGAAATTCTCTGTGGAGGGGAAGAGGGTGAGCCTCATGTCCAGGAAACGCTGAAAAGTTTTGTAGAGATTTAGTTGCGTGCGCCAATATGTATATTGCAGCTGAGTTTTAGAGGAGAGAAAGGCGGCTGTACAATCACTAGCTTTTTTGCCGGGTTGGCTGGGACGAGGTTATTGTTCTCTTTCCTTATCATGCTAGGACATAAACGAGATAATATGTTTTCTATTGTTCCTCTTTTGAGCGTTGTAATAGTGTTTAGATGCTTGGATCGAAGATGTACCAGAGGGGATCATTGAGCAGCGAGAGGGCTTGGAAAGAGTGGTGGTGTTGTAGTTCTTTGAGAGTAGGATTCGTTTGTTTTGGCACATTTTGGAAGGACTCCTATCATTGTAATTTGACACTAGCATTATTTAGGCGGTGACTGATTCTTGGGAATGACGAATGAGGATGCCATCCTCTGCTTCTTCTGCTTCTGCTTCTGCTTCTGCTTCCATTAGTCCTCAAGCTACTACAGAACTAAAATGTGAATGCATCTTTTCAATTTTTTTTCATGTGGGACTGATCTCTCTCTCCACTCTTTTCCTACTATCCCACTAACCCATTTGCTTCGTCCCCGTGCTCCTCTCTCCACCGAGGAGCTAGTTTGCAATTCTCGATGAAGACGGCTAAATTCTACTCATATATGAAACTCTTTACCATCTCATTTAAGGTTCATCCAGGGTTTGATGTGGGGAGCTCCTGATATTGGAATCCATTTGATCTAAATGGTGAAAGGACTGTTTACACCAGACAAGCACTAATTAGTGAGGACTCCATTCAAGTGGACTTGGGAGATGCCGTGAGTTTGATGGCAATATATTTCCCTTCAGAATTTGTTCATCTGACTTCATGAGCCATCATATCTGATTATAAGTTTCTTGACGTAGACTCTGTCATACTTGATCCCCCGATCAGTAAGATCTGCGACGATCTTTACTCGCTCTTAGCATAGTGTCGAGCTCCTTTCAACCCAAGTCGCGGAGAGTGAATAGATGCGGTCAGTACCCGGCATCGAGTCATTGAGTTGTATAATCAGATCTTCACGCACACATTCATCAAACGATATTCGTGTCAATGCATAGAGAGAGAGAGAGAGAGAGAGAGAGAGAGAGAGAGAGAGAGAGTTGAGTTGTATAATCAGATCTTCACGTATGCACACATTCATCAAACGACGTGTCGATTCTGAGAGAGAGAGAGAACCTAACAAACCTCACGAACAACATTTGCTTTTCACATATAACTAATCGAAACTAGAGATGCTTCCCCCCCAACCCATGTTTTAAAGAAGCCTACAAAACTCAAGATTTGGGTCCATGCAATGCGACCCCCCCTACTCCACCACCAATCCAATTTCACAATCAATACCTTTCCAACATTCACCTTCCTTTATGAGTAGATCTTTCTAAAAATCTCACACTCTAGCTAGGAATAGCCGTCTCCACTCTAATATTATTCCCTAATACATAGCCCAGAAGATCCAAAAATCACTATCTACATCGTGATGGCTAAAGCAAAAGAAAGGAGCATGTATTTGATATTGCGCAAAGATCATGAAAGAGATTATGATAGTGCCCCATACTGGACCCAGCTACGTACTTTCTCAATTCAAGTTACTTTCCCTTGGGTTTAGACTTTAGGGTAATGTGCAGCCATTACTTCCCTTTTTTTTTCCCCTTCCCTTTCATGTCCCTCAGCTATATGGGGGATTCATGAATCTCTTTGTACTGCCCGAAGTGCAGTTCATCGATGATGTTCGCGCACGTCGTTGTATGCCGGATAGAGATGACGCGCGGACAGTTCATCGAATCGTTGACTTTCTTAACCGGCTCACATCGGCAAAACCATGGAGTTCCGATGGACCTATTAGTTGGCGGGTCAATAATGTCCTTTCTTCTACGCCTTATACAAGGACTATGAATGTTACGAGGGAGAGATCTCTTTGCTGTTACTTGAATATTATCGGATCTACATTCATTGAAACAAATTCCAGCAATTTCCTCTCGTTCTCTCCATTGTCGAGGAGGATGTTTCGGCCGGGTCTAGGGTCGGCGAAACGTGCCAGCGGCCTCGTCCCTCGCACGCTGAGTGGGTGAAGTATATAAAGATTGGCACTCTATACACCTCATGCATCCCTAAACTGTTGCCATGGGCAATATCTTCGGTTTTTGGTACTACTTTCCTTGCACTAAAGTGCTCATTTAGGGTTCAACTTGGGTAATAATTCAGTGCCGCTCTTGTTGACTCCGGGCGAGATCCCAGCGTCCCCTGCCGTGGCGGTTCAACTATCTCCTCCAAACACGCTTGGAGGGGTGGACTTTTTCTCCATTCCTTTGTTTAATCTTCTCGCGCGTTAAGATTTGGACAACTTGGATTTCGAACGTACCAAACTTTTGGAGTCGGACGAGCCCCGAAGCTAAAAGCTACGGCCAAGTTGCGCGTGGAAAAAGGGAGAAGACGGGGGGGACCGCCCAATGAATGACCACCGCTCTCTTCATTCTTGTGATTTTCTTGAGGAAGTTATTGTACTGTTGCTCATGCATGACATACGCACGTCAGACGTGCGTTACATAGTTGCATAGAGGAGAAGAACACCGGAAGTGCCAAAAATCACGTACGACGCTCACTTTAGTGTCAAAAGTTTCCGCTAAATTACTTAAGTGTCAAATTGAATGAAAAACGATTAGTTAAGTGCCTCCAGATAGATATTCCGGCCAAAATCAATACGTGACATTTATAATTAAATGCTTAATACAAAGTGGCATTGTTTTAAAAGAAATTAAATCCACGTGGACTTCTCAATTTAAAATAAATTGAAATTAGATTTAAAATTTTTCTAAAGACTATTTTTTAAATGATTTTTTCAATTTAATTTAAAAATGAGCTTAACAATTTAACAAAAAAAATTGTAATTCAAAAAAGGGGTTGAAATTAAAAAAAAATTCAAAAAAAGTAATTTTTTTTAAAAAATTAAAGAAAATAGAGGAGAAATTAATAAGTTCTAATTTTTTTATAGAAAAAATAAAATATAAAAAGATAAAAATTTAAGAAAAAAGAAGATGAAAGACTTAAAAAAAAAAATTCTCGCCGCCTAGTTCTTCTCCACCCCTTTTTAATTTTTTTTTAAAGCTTTTCAATGATAATTTTTTATTCCCAGTTTTAAATTTCATTTTAAAAAATTTCCATTCTAAAAAAATAGTTTTAGCAAAATTTAAAATCTAATTTTATTTTTTTAAATTTTTTTTAAAATTTAAGAAAATTGTTTTTTTTGGGAATTTTATTTTTTTTTTTAATTTTTTTAATTTAATTAAGTTTGTATTTTTATTTTTCATTGTGTCTTTTCAACCTTTATCTTTTTTTAATTGCTGACTAGACCTCCGACGAGCCACGTTAACTGTAAATATTAATAAAAAAATATTGCGCCGGATTTCTAGCCAAGTAGATTGGAGTAGGAACTTACATGATCTTTTTTTTTATAAAAAAAATGGCATTTAAATGATCCGAAAGAAACTTTTGACATTAAAGTGAGCGCTGTACATAATTTTTGGCACTCATATGTTCTTCTCTCGTTCGATAGGAAATAGGTCCTAAATGAATAAGATCCTCTTTGTTTCGTTCAACCACATCCGGCTCAATTCAATCTGAAAGTCCCCTTGTTCAATCATTAGCAAGGGTTAAGGACCCGCCCCCGCCAACGTCGATTAATACGGGTCGCATTGCATCACCACGGTAAATTAGCTTATGGAAATCTTTTAAGGGCATGGTTGAATCTTCTAATGGTCGCTTGTATGGTCTTGTTTCTCGCAAGCGGATCAAGAAAATTTGTGGACAAAAGTATTAAAAAAGTCCTAAGCCTATTATATTAATATCAATTTAGTTCTAAACTTTTCTGTTGGACCAATCCTAAACATTTTTGCATTGTAGCAACTCAGTCTATCCGACCAATTTAGGCCAAAAATCGATGATGTGGACGTCGGCTGTTTTACATGGTACCGCCAGCGTTGACGAGACTAGTAGCCACGAGGTTCGACCTAGCCAGATCGGGCAAAAGGGGGCCTCGTCGGCGCTCACCCTTGTCCAGTCAAGGTCAACCATTGGCAAAAAGAAGGGGAAGAAAAAAGAAAGCAAGGAAAAAAATTATAAAAAAAATTATACACATCAGCGTCGGCAGTGCCACGTAGAATGACTGGCGTCCACGTTAGTGGTTTTCAATGGAAATTGGGTGGAAAGATTAAATTGATACTAATGTAAAAAAGATTTAGGACTAAATTGATCAATTAAAAATTGATTTCCCTAAAATAGATTTATAACTTTTTTTTATTACTTTTCCCAAATTTGTGAAAAGTTGACACAAGATATCTTCGGGCATGGCCTGGAAATCAAGGCCTCTAGGACACTACAGCCGCCGGCGCAAGAACATAGGTGGCCTCTACTTTATGGGGACGACATAACTTGTGATTTAATCAATTTCAAGATTGTAAACTTTAGTGTGAACTCAAATCTGAAAAGACATGGCTTCTATCTACTAGACCTTTTTATCCGGATCGTGGTCAATATTTTCAGCACATAGTTGGTTCGCAATCAGAAAGGGCCTTCGGCAATCATAGACGAAGACAATCTTCAGCCCTCTCTAATCCTTTTTTTTTTTTTTTAATTTCATCATTAAAAAAAAGTGTTGACTTATTAAGATGAATTTTCAAAGAAATCGACTAACTTATACCTTCTTCTTCTTTTTTCGGGTAAACCGATAAGTAGGAAAAATTATCAAAAAAGTCATAAATCTATTGCAATTGTGTCAACTCAGTTCTATTTTTTTTTTCTTTTTGCCAATTGAGTCATAATTCTTTTATAATTGCGCCAATTCAGTCCATTTGACCGGCCTGTAGTGACGTGGCGGTATGGAGCCTATCTAACAACTAATCACGAGAAAAAGAAGTTGTAAGGTATATATGTTCACTTGAACTGAATAATTAAAGCATTAAAGGAATGTGGAACAATTATTGGTGACGCCAATCTTTTTAATTTCTTGTGGAGTAATGTATTTCCAAGTGATCGAATGGGATCCAAAAAGGTGAAGATCCGCTGCCCCTCTACAATGGATTCATCTACTGTCCCATTCACGAGATCACATCACATGTCCATTTTCTTTGTATCCCCTCCTCATCGCACCACCAACTCGATCGAAAGGTCGCCGGCCCAACCAGCCGACAATGCCCCCAACTAGCCGAGCCTCCGTCGCCGTCGCCCCAAGCCCCGCGACCTCTCCTTCCTCCTTCTCTATCTATTGACTTCGACAATCGCTATCCGGAGTCGTTTGAGGGTTTTTTTTTTTTTTTTTTTTTTTTTTTTTTTTTTTTTTTAATTTGGGATACCTGTTTAGGATTTTGTGCAGCCTCAAAATCCTCTGTTCTCCTAGGTTTAAGATCACCGTTTTTTTTTTTCCTTTCTATTTTAGGTCCAAGTTGCTGCATTTTCTTTCATCCCTTTTGCTACTTATTATCATTTTCAGATTTCTTCCTTTCAGCTTATATTTGATTTTCTAAATTCCTAGGTTTGTGTTAATATTTAGGGATATGTGCATTAGAAATTCTAAAACTTATCATCAAAGTACAATTAAGTCTTAAAACTGATTATTTGTACTAGGGATATGTTCATTACAAGTCCTACAACTTGTCACCGAAATTCAATTGAGTCACCAAAGGCCTAGCGACCCCAGCCGACCCTTGCCCTCCTGGCGATGGTGGGGGGTGGCAGCGGCAAAGGCCAGCAGCGGCCCTCACTGGTTTTGCTTTTATATATATAATTTGATTAATGTTTCGATTGTACTTTGATGATAAGTTTTAGGACTTTTAGTCAACATAATTTTTTTTTTTACGCGGGCCTTTGTGGCAATCCTTTGTCTTTGTGTGCGAGCTTTTGCAATGTCGTGAAATTCGTGTCATTAGTTCAGTACCTCCGCGTCACAAACGTTGGAGGATTACTTTGTTTATGGATATGGTCGCATCCCCATGCAAGAATTCCAATACAATTTGCACCAATCCCACTAGCAACTCTGTATGTGCTTATTCATTTATTTCGTTTGTTTATTTTTCCCTTTGACTTTCTCCATGTGACAGCCATTTTCGAACTTTCGAGTTTGAGATATTTATGAAACTGACTATTATATGCCGATAGAGTAATTAAATATTATATTATACCTCCATCTAACAACTTCAATTCAGTTCAAATCTTTTCAGACCTCATTTGCCTCTTCATTTTCAGGTCTTGAATTCATCTAACAACTCTTCTGGCAATGATCTCATAAAATCTAACATATCTTGTTAAAAGATCTAAAATCCGTCTTACATAATTTATCAAAAACAGTATAACCCTAGGCGGGAAATTTCCTAGATTGTTCATTTTCTTCTTCTTCTCCCCATATTGTGGACTGACCCGAAAAGGAAGACACAAGTTTTCCAGCAGGATCTCCCGTAGTTCCCCAAGTCCACAGCCGACTAGTGAACAATCCACAAAAAGGGCAAAAAAAAAAGAAAATGGAGCTTTTCATAAATGCCAAAAGTTCAAAGTCATCCACGAAAGTGAAGGGAAGTGCAATGAAAAAGATAGAGAATCAACTTTAGCCACAACCATAAATAGAACCAAAGAAAGTCTTGGTGTCTCCTGCAACTTGTATATAAGAAGGACTACTATATCTTCTGCTGATTCACGCATCCATTCGTTCAATGCCCTATAATGTTTTAAAAATCGTCTGACTTTTCCCGCAAAGTCAAACCCAGAATATGGATGCAAGAACTCGGGGGTTGAGGCGAAACTGGAGACTTCAAGCTCGCAGCTTTTGAATTCGTGACCCGAAATCTCTCCCAATATATAAACATCCTCCTCCCTTACCTTCTTTTTATCAGCCTTTGATCTGAGATAATCTCCTACGGTGCAATGAATCCCACGTGCGTTGTCGATGATTGGGATCTGCAGGCCGTCGTCCAGGGGTGCGGCGTCGGCGAGACTGGTTACGACGTCACGGATTGGGCGACGTGGTGGTCTGTCGCCGACCCGCGACAGGAAGAGTTCCACTTTGGCGGGTTTCCTGAGTTTGCCGAGACGTCGGCGCTCTTAGATGATTTGGAGCAGCTCTACAAGCCGTTCTATCCGGCGGCGCCGTCCGTTCAAGACGCGGCATCGAAATCCGACCAAGTGATTGAAAAGGCCGGGGATAAGCTGAAGGAAGAAGAGCCCTTGACGGATGCTTCGATGACGAGCCAGGCAGTTCATTATGATGGAGCTAAACAAAGGAGGAGGTAAGAGGAATAGGTGTTCTTATTATGAGAATTGGTTTGCGAGTTGATGTTCATCAAAAGATTGACTAGGTTTAATTGGATAATTAGGAAGAATCAGCAGAAGAGGGAGGTGCACCATGTGACGGCGGACGGAATCTCGTCGGACATGTGGGCTTGGCGCAAGTACGGCCAGAAACCGATCAAGGGTTCTCCCTATCCCAGGTCGGTCCAAAAGATGCCACTTGAGCGTCAATTTCCACTGAATGGCTGTGTTTAAATCATTCTCAGTTCGCAAATTTACTCGGCAACATTTCAATTTTTTTTTCTCTCAGATACACACTATTTCAGCTTTGACCTAACTGAATGTGTTGCTTGGGTTGGAAAAATTTGTGCATAACAGGAGCTACTATAGGTGCAGCAGCTCAAAGGGATGTTTGGCAAGGAAACAAGTCGAGCGGAGCAGCTCCGACCCCAGGGTCTTTGTCTTGACCTACACCGGCGAGCACAGCCACACCCACCCGACTCGCCGGAATGCGCTCGCCGGCAGCACCAGGAACAAGTTCACTTCCCCTAAAGCAAAGCAATCCGCGATGGTTAAAGGCAACATGCGTGGGCCTCTAGCCAACAGCGCTTGCGACTCTCCGGGCTCGACCGCTGCTCGGTCTCCAACGACTCCTCCGCTCATGGCGACTCTTTCTGAAGAAGACAAGGAGCAATTATCCAGCTGCGGGAGCGGGTTATCGGGTGGGAGCGACGAGACTAACGCCGACCCAGCGTTGTTCTTCAGCGATGAAATATTCATGGGGTTTGAGGAGTTGAACGAGATGGTTATGGATCTAGGCCTCGCCGGCTGCAGCTAAAATCACCACAACGAAGAAGTCGTTCGACAGAACGAGATTAACGAATCACATCTTTTGTAGCCTTTTGTCCAAGTTATGATGTTTTTTTTTTTTTTTAGTCTGCTTCTCAATTGTAAAGATCGAAAAGGATATGGAAGATCCATAACTTATGACATGCATGGAAGAATACGGTAAAGAAATTTCAATAGCGCCATTAATTTTGGCTCCCTGGATGAGACTGCTTTCATTAGGAAATTTTAAAAAAGGATTGGCTGGGTTTTGATCAGCTAAGTATCGGCTAATCATACAAATTACAAAGCGAGGCGCATAGAAAATGTCTTTTGCAAATTCCCATGTGGAACTAAATCTTAACACGAGAATATGTCCGAGGGAAGCAAGTGCAAATACAGAAGGCAGTAATAAGACTTTGTCCCCCGAAGTTCCCGGAGATGTAATGAAGAATTAAGAAAGGTATTTCGTAATTTGACAACTGCAAGGATCATGGGACGTCATGCTCATGCATGTGTTTCAATAATTGAGATGACTCAGACATAATTTTTTTTTTCAATTTTTTTTTTCTAGATATGCAATCAACTTGTGCACGTTCTCGGGCGTTTTGTCAACCGGGTGACCAATGCCACCGCCCCCATCCTCTTCCCTACTGAATCATTAGGAAAAGGATGGCAATAAAAAAGCAAGAAAAAAAAAGCATTAAAAGAGGAAAAGCACATATTAGAGTCAAAATGGACCAAAAGCTCATTAGGGTTCCTTTTCAGGCTTCTTTTCATTTTCCTTTTCTGTTCTTTTGTTTATGCATTCGTGAAAGATATTTTTTTTTAATGACCGAGGTGTCCGGGCCAGCTTGCGCGCACCTCGACTATTCCTCGGGGGGACTAGCACGACAACCACCAGCCACGATTTTCTTTTGGTCTTCGCTTGTTCTTTTTTATATCCTGTTAAAGAATGGAGTCTTCATGCGGCAATTTTGTATAGCACAACATATAACACATTATTCTATACATAGAGACAAAATCAATATATTAAAAAGATATTGAGTATAGTCCGGTTACCTCAGAATCGAAGACCAGACGGTCCGGTCCGGTCCTTGGGCAGTCCAATAGAACCGGTAAAATGAAAATATATTTTAAAAAAGGGACTTGTTCGATATTCACATATCTACGTACCGTATTCTCGTGATTCACATGGGAATGTCCATATCACAGTGAATATCGAATACAATGTTCGATATCGTATGGACTTATGCGAATCTCATTTCTACATATGATATTGCATTTAACGAGAAAACATTCAACCGGAAGCTTTTCCTCATGTGCAGGTCCCTTTCTTTGTCCACAATCTCATTTTTATGCATGTCAATGGTATTTAATTTTTTTTTAAAAAAATAAACACTTATCGGTCCGGGTGGAGGGTTCTTCGGTCCAATTCCCCCTAGAATCGGGAACTAGACCACCCAGACCAGGGGAAGAGCAGCACACGAGTGGTTACAACTCATGTGTGTACTGTCTTGTTAACCTCATGTAAACATGAAGTCAACTACAAGGGCCTGAGCCAGTGAACATGGTATTTAGCCCTGCGCCTTAACTCAAGCATTCCTTATTTTAATGTGCCGGTGCCCGCATGCCTTGCACCCCCAATTGGGACTGATATTTTCCTCCCCGTCCCCGGGAGTAGCCTTCTTTAATGTCATTAGGCAAGACGAAGCCTTTTAAGGTCTTGCTTAGGACCTAGACACCCTTATAGTGTATACAGATTTTAAGATAATGTGAAAATGTCTTTCTTTCAGTAAATTATTTCACATGATTCATGTGCTTTCAGTCAATGGTTATTGGAGTTAACCAAAGTCTTAGCAGCAATAATATCTCAGAGAGGTTCCTATGATTTTAAGGTAAATTTCATTCGTGGTCAGCCCACAGTTCTTTGGAGTCATTCTCAGACTTAGAAACCAAAGCAGCCACCGCCCCTACAAAAGCGGCGTTCATGTACGTCGCGGGCTCCGAGTGCGAGTAGTCCAATCTCAAATCACTGAACCGGTCGTTCGAGTCAGGCCCGCCCACAATCGCTCCTGCATGGGTGTTCGGGTTCGGATTGGCTGATGAATAGTACGTGGTGAGACCGTCGTGGCAGCCGACCTTAGCAGGGTGGACATGGATGGACGGGATCGACGCGCCACGGTGGTGCAGCTGCCTCGGGTATTTGGAGCCCCAGCCCACCATGTATGACATGTTCATAGGATTCTTCCCCAATATGTAGTCCACCTGAGAAACATTTGCATACCATGATCAAAAAAATGTTCCCTACGTTCTTAATTTTTGGCTGAAGTTCACGAACACGTTTCAGTCTGGATTTAACATTGATCCATCGCCTGCTTGCGTGGTTTGTCCATTCGATGGTACGTTCCTGTTCAAATTAATCTTGATACGTGTAATTTGGCTAGGATCTCTATATCTTTGTCTGAGGAAGGTAGCGTTTAACCTGTGATTTCGCGAATTCTCTAATTTGGGAGGCAGAGAAATGTGCAGACCCGCATTGGACTCCGTCGACGCGACCCCCGCTCAACGTCTTGGAGTGTATCAGGAGCACCATTGACGCACTCGTCGCATACTGCAGATTCGAACTGTCTCGAGTATACAGCAGGCCACCTGCAAACATGATGTATCTGAGCTATTCACTCTCTTTCCCTGGGCGGCTCACTGATCACTAGAGTGGAAATTTGAAAATCCCAATGACGTAGGAAAGCCAAGAGCGTGTACCGGGCGTCGTTTTGATCTGGACAGAGCTACTTCCGGGCATCAAAGCACACACGAATGATGCCGCGTCACTGTTGAACTTGGCCAAACTGTTCTTGCCACCGTGGAACTCCTGATCAAAGGAGCTGGATAAGTTGATACATTTCCAACGGAGATAATTGGATATTTCAGCCTCGGAAGAAGGCAATGGTGTTTTCGATCGACGGAGGTTGTTACCTCGGCCAAGAGCACTTGCGCGCCCGCAAACTTATTGTCCCAGCTGAACTCGGAAACCGCCTGGCTCCAACCCTGGTTGCTCAATACATAGTTCAGGTAGCTGCTGTCTCCGCTTGCCTTGTATAGCCACACACTGGCCCATAAGAGCTCATCCTGCAAGAACTCAACTTTACTCAATGATTTCAGGAAAAGAACCAACGACTTTGTGGGATTTACCTGGTAGCCTGAGTAAGAGCAGTAGAAAGGGCATGAGCCCTGGTAAGATCCTCTGTACTTGTCTGCCAATTCAAACAGCTGAAACAGTGACAGTGTTCGTGCCTCAGTGTGACATTGTCATTTATGAGGTACGAGGAATCTATATTCACATGGATTCTTGGCTCTTACGGATTTCGATTTCCTCAGAAGCAGCGTGGAGTAGTTGGAGTCGACGGACTTAAAAACAATTGAAGCTGCAGAAAGAGCGGCGGCGGCTTCAGCTGCCACTTCGGTTCCTGGCGAACTAGAGGTGATCTTATAGAGGGTCCTGGCCGTGTCCATGTCTTCGGGGCGTTCCCAGCATTGGTGATCCGAGTTTCCGTCTCCCACCTATGAAAGTGACGTGCAACATGAGACCGCGCTATAATAACTCTTACAATGATCGAGATCTGGGAAAATAATTGTACAAGTCCTAATTCAGATGGTAAAGCAAATTAGTTCGCTACACAACTGATGTAGAACGAGACAGCACCGGACCTGCGTATAAAGTGTGGTAGGCGACGCGTGAGCGCGTAATAGGAAGTCGGTCCCCCATTTGATTGCGCTTCGCAAATACCTGAGCTGGTTGGTCGCGGAGATTTCCCTCTGGTACTCTGTAGCGGTCCAGCTCAACAGGGTGACAGTGAATGCCATCGGCCAACCGAACTTGACATTGTCGCCGGCGTCGTAGTATCCTCCAACCAAGTTCACCTGCCGAAAGAGCACCATCATGTCCCTAATTTGGAGGACAAATTTTCCGAGACAATAGTAAGGAACTGTTGTGTCTATTACGGTCCTCAGTAACATAGGACAATGCTCAAACTCGATAAGAATAAATTTCAAGACAGAAGCTTAGAATCTTCCGTGCAGATGATACGAGTAATTGACGTGTCGGGCATAAAACAATGATTCTATATTACATTCTCAGGCCTGCCGTCCGACAGCGCAGAGTCACCCCTCCATTCGACTTGATGGCCCGCCGGCAACTTCCCCGACCGCTGGCCTTCGAAGAATAGAATGGCCTTGCCGAGCACGTCACCATAGTTAAAATGTCTGAGGCATGACCCTTTGTCCGCCTCGGCTCGAGCCAATTCTTCGCGACTCGCCATTACACACCAGCAGAACAATATCAAGAACAACATCATCCCACAATGCCGCTGACCCATGATTTTCTCTCCCGCAAGAGAAGCTTGATCAATTGGAAGGAATGTGGATAGATCCGACTCCATATATAGAAGAAGCACATTACCAAAAATGAATTGACAGAGGTTCCACGAAATCGCACGATATGGTCGATTCGGACTGAAATATGCAGGTGTGTTAAATGTGGGAATGATGTAGCAGAGTGGACATTGCGTGAAGTGTCTGAGGAAGGATTGTGAAGGAGATGATGAAGATAAAGATTGTAACCTCCCATTCCTCAACGTGGGCATGAGCATTCAGCTTCCAATAATTTCTCTGTTTTTGGCTATGTAAGATCCACTATTTCTTTACCATTTTCTAGCAAACTTCTCCAAATTCACTGCATGCATGGTTTCGTGTTTTAGTTGTCGACTCCAAAGCTGAACCAGACTTTAGACTTTATCACATACCTGAAAGATTCTCATCCATATTCACGAACTCATCGCATTCAATGCTGCTGCTTTCACATAGAAGTAGGACAGCATGGAAAAAATAAGAAGGGAAATGCCAATAATTTCCTACGCAAAACTTATGCTTCTCCAAATGGTAATTTAATTTCCCAATTATTCCTTTGAAGGATTACCAACATTTTACCGACGAAATTACCATCTTGTTTTAGGATACCAGTTAGTTATGTATCAATTTTTATTTGTTTATCAATTCTTATGCAAACTTACCAATCTTTATTTGGGCAACTTACCATTTTTTTTTCTCGTATTAATCCACCATTTAATTTACCAAGTCTCATTCGAGTCGATTACCAATATTTTTGGGATTTTTTTTTTCATTTGCCAACGTTTCTATTGAGTTACCACTTTTATTTGCCTGGCTTATTTTTTTTTTTTTTTAGAATCTACCAGCTTTCTTTTTTTTTTTGGTAAATTATCAACTACACTTGGAGTAATTAATAACTTTTCTCGGACTAAGTTATCAACTAGTGTTGCATTACAAACTCTTATTTTACTAATGTCTATTTGAATTGTTTTTGACATACCAATTTCTTATTTCATAAAACAAAATATTTTTCCTATCATTTACTACCTTTTATTTACATTTCTTATCGACAACAACAATTAATCAAGTTAATATATTTGTGACTACTTTTCTCTAACTAAGTTGCCACTTAGTGTTGAGTAATCAACTCTTATTTGGCTTTTTTACTAATGCCGATTGGTTGTCTGTTATATTTGCCAACTTTTTTTTTTTTTTTTTACTGAATAGCTGCCTTTACTTGACTTGCTTTCCAACTGTTCAAATGTACCGACTATTTTTAGAACAGGTTAACCTCAATTAGAGTGATTACCAAATTTATAATAATACCACGAAAAATCTCAAATTGGTATACTTGTGAAAAAATTATTTTTTTAATAATAAAAAATCTCAAACTTGTACACATGTGATAAATTTACAACCCATTAGTTTTCTTTAGAATTTACTATCAAATTACTGAGTCAGATGATAATTATTTTGTGGTATTAACCCTATAATAATTACCATTTATGTTACCAATTCTTATTTGAGCTAGCCACTGCTTTGCTTTTTTAAAATCTCAAACTTATCTTATCTAGACAAAAAAAAAAGAACTATTTTTTACGGTTACTTCCTTTTATTTTAATTTTCTTCGACAGCCTTAATCTACCGATTAATATATGAAATTGTCGGCCGCTTTTGTGTTACATACAAAACTTTCCAAATCCTAGTGATGGATGTAGAGTTTTAACCAGAGAGGGTGACCAAAAAGATTCGGGAAAGATCTAAGTTTTAAGAGGACAAAATATCGAGATTTTCTACACGAAAAATTCAACATATCAATTTCCTACCAAACAGTTGGCTTGTTTCTGTGGACCAATTGGAGAATAACTTGAGATGCAATAGTTTCTGCCAGGAAATATTACCAAAAAAGTCCTAATCATGTTGTAATTATGTCAATTTAGTTATAATTTCTTTTTGTTATCAATTGAGTCTTAAACCGTTTGCATTTATGTTAATTCAGTCATTTCGGCTGGCGACGCTATGTCAGCATCGCCGGTGTGGACATGGAATATTTTAATAATTTTTGATTTTTTTATTTTGATTTCTTTATTCTTTTCCTGCATTCTTTTCTGTTTTTGTAACCCACTATGGCCCACCTCGGCAGAGCTCATCGGCCAATGGGAAGAAAAAAGCAACCAGAAGGAGAAAGTGGAAGAAAAAAAATTAAATAAAAAAAATTAAAGATAAAATAATAATAATAAATTAAAATATTCTTAAAATTGTCCATGACTACGCCAACCGGTTAAAGGAATTGAATTGATACAAATGTAAAAGATTTAGAATTCAATTGACAAAAAAAAAGATTTAGGATTGAATTGACATAATTACAATAATTTTTAGACTTTTTTTTATATAATTTCCCGCTTCTACTGCATTGTTCCCACTCACATGACCATTGTGATTTTATATGAAGAAAGCGTTACAGTTAAATTGCAGAAAAACCTCTGCAAAAGGAGAGATCATAGCAATGGCAGAAATCGGATTGTGAAGTAGAGCAAGAAGAAAGAGAAAAGAAAGAGAAAAAATTTCCGTCGTTGAGGATCGATGTTAAACATTCCTATTCCATAAAATTCTCAAAAGCCACCTGTATTTCCTCTCAATATATGTGAATTTTGCAAATCGGAGCAGGAGGTCCCGATTTTGAATTTTTCCAGGCTCCTATTTACCTCACAACCTATATGGAAGAGGGAATGTCCCACAAAATCTCGTAGAAACAACCACTCTTCTCACTTGTCAAATCATGTAAATATGCCTTATTGTTCTTCTCTTTATTGTGCATTTACTCTCTCCATTGCTATTTCTAATTCGCTCGTGTTCGGCGTGCCTTTATACGCGATTCCTCTCGTATCTACAACCTCTCACTCACCATCCCTTTGACGGACCGCATTGGCAAATTCAGTCACTTGAAGAGACATGATCAATCGAATCAAACCTAGAACTAGATCATTAGGTGGCTCCCCTCTTGTGTTTTCGATTCAACAAGGTACAGCGTGCGGGTCACTTCTCGCCAGTTAAAGTTAAGGAAGAAGAAGGTAAACGATGGATTTTTGTGTATTTCATTCTTCATTTTACAATGTACAGAAGGAGCCTATTTAACATGGTTTACAAGAATAAATACAGTAACTAATCAATTACAATCAATCTGATTGATTGATATCAATCAGAATGATAATAATATCAACAGCCCCCCTCAAACTCATGGTGACATAGAAGAAGTCAGCTGGAGTTTGGAGAAAAGATCCTGAAAGCGCCTGGGTGGATGTGCTTTTGTGTAGATATCAGCAACTTGATCAGTAGATGAAATGGAAACAAGTCGTACTGTGCCACAGAGCACATGATGCGTATGAAATGACAATCAATCTCAATGTGCTTGGTACGGTCATGGAAAACATCATTATGAGCTATTTGAATAGCGCTCCTATTGTCGCAATAAATGACTATTCCACCGATATGACGGACTCTCATGTCTTCCAATAACCATCGTAACCAAAGTAATTCTGACAACATATCAGCAAGATCACGATATTCGGCTTCGGTGCTTGATCGAGCGATAATGGTCTGTTTCTTGCTACGCCATGATATGAGTGAAGTACCAAGAAAGAAGCAGTAGCCTGTAGTGGAGTGACGATCAAGGGGATCACCAGCCCAATCAGCATCTGAATAAGCAGTTAACTCTAAAGTAGAGTCGGCAGAAAAATGAAGACCATGAAACAAGGTGCCTTTGACATATCGAAGAATACGAAGAACAGCAGCAAAATGAGTTGTGCGCGGTGCAGACATAAACTGACTAACTATGTGAACCGCATAGGCAATATTGGGACGAGTAACTGTAAGATAGACAAGGCTGCCAACCAACTGTCGATAAAGAGTAGGGTTCGGAAGAATGGTTCCATCGTTGTCATTAAATTTGGCATTTACCTCAATTGGAGTTGTAGCAACCTTGGTATCTGTTAGTCCCGCACGAGAAAGAAGATCGGTGGCATATTTTGCCTGAGAAAGATAATAACCCGAGGAGTCTAAAGCAACCTACAAGCCAAGAAAGTAACTGAGATGCCCAAGATCTTTCATTTCAAACTGCTGACTGAGATATTGTTGGAGTTTCGCGATACCGATATGATCATCGCCAGTAATAACCATGTCGTCCACATATAATAGTCGAAGAATAGTCCCACGAGATATTTTCTGAACAAATAGAGCATTGTCATGAGGACTGGCTCGGAAGCCAAGACGCTCCATGGTGGAGCTGAACTTTGAATACCATGCACGAGGAGCCTATTTCAGTCCATATAAAGCTTTTCGTAATCGACAGACTTTATCAGAAGAAATAGCAGACCCAGGAGGAGGCTCCATATAAACTTCCTCAGTAAGATCTCCATTAAGAAATGCATTTGTGACGTCCATATGGAATAGTGACCATCGCTTAATGGCTGCAACGGCAAGAAGGCTTCGAACCGAAGTAAGACGGGCAACTGGAGCAAATGTCTCATCACAGTCAATCCCATATTCTTGAGTAAAACCTTTTGCAACCAGTTGGGCTTTATAGCGTTCCATTATTGTCGCGACCCTCTCGAGCGCTATCTGGCTAGCGAGGGTTAATGGGCCGCCCGATCGTCACCTGATCGGACGCAAGCCTCTCCCAAGGTCCATTACCCAAATCGCAACGGCTGGATATACGTGGTTGACCTTCAGTGTGGTCTAGTGACATGTGATATGTGTACATGCCAAGGAGTCGCCACCAATCGTTTCGGGGAGGGTACGATCGGAAACCCTAACGAATAGTTGGGAGCGATCTATTCGATTCTGCGGAAACCAGAGAAGTGGGATCGGGGACTTAGTTACGCCAACTATTAGAGTTGACGCCCTTTCGGTACCTAAGCTGAATGGTTTATCTGATTCTAGGATTTCATACAGAGGAGTGGGGTTCAGATCCTAAATCTAGGAGTTCATGCAGATGGGAATGACTACCCTATCACTCACAATCCATGCAATAAATGCACAAATCAAGGATCCATAACATGCGGATAAATCACATGAAATCAGCATGGCATCCCTAATGAGACCCTATTAGCCTAGAGAAGTCTCAATCAAGGCTTAGGAGTGATTTGACATGATTTGCCCATGAGGGGCATAATCGTAATTTTGAACAATTCATGGAAGATTCGCTTTGAAAGGGAAAATTTGTCATTTTAGATGAATTGGGAAGTTAAAAGACGAGGGAAATAGGATTGGCCATCAATCCAACCCATTTCCTATTTTTCGGGAATTTCCAAGATATTTTTTGGAATTTAAAAGTGATTTTACCCTCGGAGGGGTAAAGTCGTCATTCTGGACAAAGATGAGAACTGAAAATCTCAAATATTAGAGTTGGTCACCCACCTGACTCAAACCCTAACTTTAAGTAATTTTCAAGACTCGATTGAGACAAGAAAGACGATTTTCCCATTGAAGGGCAAAATCGTCATTTTGGGAAAAGGAATGAGACTCGAAAACCCAAGCCTAAGAATTGGTCGCCTACCCGACCCTAATTCTTACATTTGCATTATCGGCCTTATCTCGTATATACAACAGAGGCGACTTACCCCTAAAGGGTAATATCGTCAAGCCTCGGAAGAACGGATAAGAAACCCAAACATAGGATTGACCCGTTGTCTGTGGTCAATCCTAGGTTTTTGAGGATTTTTGGAGTGTCTAGGATTTTCCCACAATTTTCCACATTTTTTTGGAATTTTCTGGAATTTTCTAGCATTTTTTTTGGATTTTCTAGGATTTTTCTGATTTTTTTATTTTTAAAATTATTTTTCGATTTTTTATTAATAAAATGTTATTCGGGCCGGGTCGGGTGACCCAGCCCATGACCCACGGGCGGGCGGCCTGACCCGCTCGGACCCAACCTGAAACGGCACCGTATTGCTTTTCCCGCTCAAATTTTTAATTCCCGCCCAACTTGGATCAACGCTCTGGATTGCGCCACATGGCGGACGCGCGGACGGTCTGATCTTAACGAGGAACCAACGGCCCAGATTGAAGTGTCCGATTGAATCATAACCGTCCGATCGATTTTTATTTATTATTAGAAAATGATTTTTATTTCCGAAAAATGCGAGATCTTGACATGTGGCATATTATCCACCGTCGGATCAAGTTTGTTTTATTCGGTTATAACCGAACGGCTGACGTGGCTGCCACGTCAGCGCCACGCCAGCGTTGACCCGGTCAACTTTCGTTGACCGGTCAACAAGTCTGCCGAGGAAGATGACCGGCGCCGGCGCTTCGCCGGAGGGCCATATCTCGGCCTTCCGACATCCAAATTCGACGATTCCAACGCCATTCAACTCAGCCCGAAGAGCTCTACAACATATATCACAACCAACATAACAGAATCAAGTTTGACACACTCGCCAACCTAGGCCGGAGCTAATCTCTGGCGAGCTGACGTTATAGCCGTTTCTGACGAGATCTATCCTACCAAATCAGTCAAGAAACATCATAGAGGATTGAGAAGACTTACCTGGCCATCAAGAGGTTCTGATTCAACCTAGGAGGAGCGTTTTTTGAGGTGAAAGGCTGATCAGAAGGGCTCGGTAGCTTCTTTGGAGCTCAGAGAAGTCGGATATGGTCGTCGCTGGCTTCGGTTTCTTCGGGGATGGCCTGACAAACACTCCACAGAATCTGGAAGATCCAACTCTAATGGCTGTCTCCCTCTCTCTCTCTCTCTCTCTCTCTCTCTCTCTCTCTCTCTCTCTCTCTCTCTCTCTCTGGACGTTCGGTTCTTGCCTCTGTTGTTGTGGAACTCCCCTAACTGATTCCCCCCGTCTTTTGTTATACCCGAACGGCCCTGTGAACGAACTCTTCGAGCTCCCGTCACGTGCCGAAGGCACGTGCGTTTTGGCACGTCGGCTTCGAGTTCGATCCGGCGAATGCATCGGAGCTGTTTTGCGCGCCCGGGTGTGTTAATTCCTTCTCCGATTTTAGTGATCGAGCTTCCTCTTTCTTTCCCCCTTGCTGGTCTGTGCGCGAGAAACTGAAGGAAGGACCAAGGTTGTTGTTGGTCTTTAGTCAATGGGTTGACTGGGTTGGGTCAACCCGACCTAGTGACCCTATTCGTCAAGAAGAAGACAAATTGACCTACCAAAATTCTTAATTTCTCAAATTAAATCCAGAAATCGGCTTCCACGAGATGAATCCCATCTAATATGGTGATTTAGCGAAAAATGAGTGTGGAATCAAACGAAAACCCCAAATGTAAGGTGGGATCCGAAATTGATTTTTGACAAATTGATGTTCTTAATGAAGGAATTGGCACCAATTAAGCCCACCATAAGATTCAAGAGGTCCAATACTATAGGGTATGGGTCTTGGGGTTCTATGGGTACCTCTCGGAAAAATTTAATTTTGGATTTGGCACTTTAGGGACTAAAATGAATAGATTTTCATGCAATTAGGTCCCTAGGCCAAAATTGATCAAATCAGTGCACAATTGACCCAAATTGAAATGTGGGGCAATCAAGTCGAATGTCAAGATTCGGAAATGCAAAAGATTGCAAATAAAAAGACTCAAAACATATTTTTTGACAAATTCAACCCTGTGCGTTACTAAGAAACACACAAAATTAGACTTGAATTTCGACTCTTGATGAGGTCAAAATGACAAAGGATTTAAAATAAAAATATCAACTATTTTCCTATATTTTTGTGACCCCAAATACTATTTTTGTGATTTTTCTAGTATTTTCCCATTTTCTAAAAATACTAAAAAATGTGAAAAATATGAAAATTTATTTTTTGGCCAAGAATGATTCCTTAGGCTTGGCCAAGGCCACCAAAGTTGATTTTGTAATTTTTTGACTTTTTATGGATTTTTGTGATTTTTTAAAATAAGGCTGAAAAAGACTTAGTCAAAAATCAGGTGTCAACAACTGCCCCTCTTTGAGAGGAATCTCGTGAGAGGTTTCGCTCAAAGACAGGTGACACCTGAGTCTAGACCGACTCGACTGGAGAAAAGAAAAACGAATCATGACATTCAATCTTTCTTGTCTTGCTAGTAAACGCTCTGCTCGTCCTATTTTTGCCAACGTGAGAGGGAGAGGCGGGGTAGAAATAATCACATGTTACTTACCTGCCTGACGCTCGTGCGACATACGCGGTGCATTACGGGTTCAAGTAGATACCTAGGGGTTCGTCTCTTGAGCGTCCTAGGCAGTTAAACTCTAGCCTGTATGGTAGGCCGTACCAGAATGTGATTCGTATACTTGATAGGAACCTATGAATGACGCACCCAGTCTCTTAGGGATTGTCAGAAGTTTTGATCCGTATGGTGGATCAGACCATGAATAGGACTCCCTCTGCTAGGAACCCATAGATGACGCACCCAGTCTCTTAGGGATTGTCGAACATTTTGATCCTTCAGGGGGATCAGGCCGAGAATATGACTCATCTCTACTAGGAACCTATGGATGACGCACCCAGTCTCTCAGGGATTGTCGAGCATTTTGATCCTTCAGGGGGATCAGGCCGAGAATAGGACTCCTCTCTGCTAGGAACCTATGGATGACGCACCCAGTCTCTTAGGGATTGTCGAACACTTTGATCCTTCAGGGGGATCAGGCCGAGAATAGGACTCCTCTCTGCTAGGAACCTATGGATGACGCACCCAGTCTATTAGGGATTGTCGAACATTTTGATCCCATATTCTAATGAATTAACTAGGATCTTTACAAATGAGGTGTGCCTAACCCTTAAGCTTTACCACATGAGGTATTCTGGGTTTATGGGTTACCTAGAATCTCACAGAAAGCTGATTTCGTCAGAAGTTTTTGATCCTATATTCTAAGGAATTAACTAGGATTTATACAAGTGAGGTGTACCTAACCTTTAGGCTTCACCAAACGAGCTACTCTGGCTTTAGGGATTACCTAGAACCTCGCAGAAAGCTGATTTTGAAAATTATCCTTTCGACATGCAAGGCATTATTCTGGGATTTGGGGATTCCAAATATCCTGCAGAAAACTCAATCCTATAAATCTGAAATCTCACAGAGGGATGATTTCGAAGATTGTCATTTTGACATTGGAGGTGACATTCTGGGATCTGGGGACTCTAGGTATCCTGCAGAAAGCTCAAACCTGTAAATTTGAAATATCTGAGAGGGATGATTTCGAAGATTGTCCTTTTGACATTGGATGTGACATTCTGGGATCTGGGGACTCCAGGTATCCTGAAATCTCACAGAAAGACGATTCTCAATATTGTCCTTTCGACATGTTAGGTGACATTCTGGGATCTGGGGACTCCAGGTATCCTACAGAAACCTCAACCTACAAAAACTTTGATCAGATTTTTCTGGGATTTAGGGATTACCTGAAATCTCACAGAAAGACGATTCTGAATATTGTCCTTTCGACATGGAAGGTGACATTCTGGGATCTGGATGCTCCAGGCATCCTGCAGAAAGCTCAAACCTATAAAACTGAAATCTCACACAGGGAGATAATTTCAAATATTTTCCTTTCGACATGGAAGGTGACATTCTGGGATCTGGGTGCTCTAGGCATCCTGCAGAAAGCTCAAACCTATAAAACTGAAATCTCACACAGGGAGATAATTTCAAATATTGTCCTTTCGACATGGAAGGTGACATTATGGGATCTGGGTGCTCCAGGCATCCTGCAGAAATCTCAAACCTATAAAAACTTTTCATAAGAATGTATTTTCTTGAGATATGGGGTTACCAGGGATCCTGCAGGAAAATAAACTTGAAAGCTCTTCTTCACAGAGCAAGGCATCCTTCTGGAATCTGGGGTCACCATGAGTCCTAGAAGCTTAGACCTGAGAGTTCATTCCTCATTTGCCAAGATATTAGCCCTCTTGAGGTAATGACTATTATAAGGCAGGTAAAAGGCTTCATTTTAACCTATGTAGTTTATGTAAAACAGCTTAGGACGTCGGAGGTTATCCAAACATCTCGAAGCATGCAAAGCTGATCATGAATCCTTGTGAGGAAAAATCCTCGGATCGAACAATTTGAAGTTCCCAACCAAAGCTTACTTTCAAGCATTCTATTGGAATATCCCTGTCAGAAAGGTCTCCTCACCAATTTTCTGATTTGGTCTTTTCACAATTATAGCACTTGAATTCCCTAATACCCTATACCTGAATTTTCGGAGCCGTTCGTAGCGCATACATTTTAGATCAATCGGGAGGTCTTTACTGGACCGTAATGTCGGGCTCGGACATGGTTTCCGAAAGGGGACTCATTTCCTGAGTCAGGTCTTTTAACGAAATTTTCTTCATATGCTCCAAGCTTACAAGTCAAGAACCCTGCAAAATGAGAAAGAAATAATCTTGCTCGAACTTCTTCGAGCTAAGCTTAAGCATTAAACCCTATGCTAATCCAAGTACTTTAATCAGAAAAGACTTCTCAGGGATGTAACATAGGTAGGATTGGGGACCGAAAGAGGCTTATTTTTGGGCCCAGAATATGTGAAGGGTTTAACATTGGTGATCATCGCAGGTTTGCTGCCGATCTAGTACCTCATAGATCGCCTTTATTTTTTGAAGCGCACTGGTAATCTTTGGAGAACCCCTTTCTTGGTGTGGCGTCAACATCTGAATGTGACATTATCATATCTCGCCAGTGACCTATACATAGGTATCATGCCGTCTTTTGGCATTTTCAAGATCAAACTCATGATACATAAAGGTACAAATATTTGAACGGGCATTGGCCTTGCTTTTACCAGGCACTTTGCTTTTTCTTGATGCCTCAGGATGGAATTTTTCTTTCACTCTCCTTTTTTTTAGGTCCATTCTTTCTCTTTTGGGAGCCAGGATTTTTCAAATGAATGTGTTTGACGTACAACTTGATTCTCAACACTCAATCATTAGTCTTAGGATTTACATAAATCCTACCTTTCGAATTTTTCGCTCTAGAAGTGGTGTTGCTTCCGTCTTGGAATATGCACTGATCACCAACAGGTTTATGAAATGAATGTACAGGCTCAACTGGGCTGTGCAAAGGGTAAAAGTGTATAGGATAGAGAAACGAATGATTTTCGTCATGTTAAAGCACTTGAATCACCACAGAAGTTAAAATGACAAGCAACACACGAAAATTGATGCAAGTCTGAGCAAGAGGATTTCTAACCATTCACCTCTTGATATGGCTGGACGTATCTCCAGTTTGCCTCAATGTGGGGTGGTCCTCGACAGGGGTAAAGAATGAAACCGCCGTTCAAATGGCCATCGATAGTCACCTGCAGTGTTTAGGATAGAGAAATGAATGCCTCCGTCTTCCCAATCCATGTAATCGATGTAAAGGGCCCTTGTATCCTCAGATTCAGGGTTTCCTATTCTCACCCTTCCCTCATCTCTCGAGTGTATGGGGGACATGTTTGGGATTGGGTTTGCCTCTCATTCAGAGGGATATTCCTGTTAGATAGCCTAAGCAAGCTGTGTTTCTGGAAAGATCATTTCGTTTTTCTCCAGGCGTTTTACTCCACAAGGGATTTCAATGACGCCTCATGCATATTTTGAACATGCTTGGACACTTTCTGACCTTGGCAGACGTGTAGTAAATGCAAGGAATTTATCATCATTCTTTCATGATAGAATATTTATTCCTGAGTCCAGCCATGTGAACGCTCATTCCTTCGTTTTTTTTTTTACCTTACAGGAAGTGAGATACTTTACTGTGCTCTTCTTTTGCTGTCTTCTGTCTTCAGTAGACATTCCTGCATGCATGATAAAAGAGATGTTCTAGTGAGTAAAGCCGGCTTGACCTTTGGTGGAACAGATACATATCACCTAGTATTTGGGGTCGATGACCTTCCTTTCCGGGGTTTTGTTTGAATGAGTCTGATTCTGAGTTTACTTCTCGAAACCCTACAAAATTGAACATATGCTAGTATATGCATGGATGCATGATGTGTTTATGCAATGATGATTCTGATTGATCTGGGATAAGCCACATGACCGAAATCTGATTTTATTTCAGGGGTAATACTTCTTCACAGCATCTGAATTTACAGGGTGTCCCAATTCTTCTCCTTCAGAGTTTACAAGAATTAATGCTCCTCCTATGAGAAACTTCTTGACAATGTAGGGACCTTCGTAATTCGGGGTAAATTTGCCTCCCGGATGGACAACATTTGGTAGAGTCTTCCTTATCACCAAGTCGTTTACTTTGATATTTCTGGCTTTAACTTTTCGATTAAATGACTTGGCCACCCTCTTCTGGTAGCTTTGACCATGACAGATCGCTCTAAGACGCTTCTCGTCTATCAGATTCAGCTGTTCATATATGTTCTTAGAGTACTCTGACTCAGAGAGTTTACCTTCTAATAAGATCCTCAAAGAGGGGATCTTAACTTCCACGGGTAGGATCGCTTCCATTCCGTACACCAGACTGTAGAGAGTTGCTCCTGTAGAGGTCCTGATTGAAGTTCGATATGCCATCAAGGCAAAGGGTAGCCTTTCATGCCAATCCCTGTAGTTTTCCGCTGTTTTAGCCAAGATCCTCTTGATGTTTTTGTTGGCAGCTTCCACTGCCCCATTCACCTGCGGGCGGTAGGGGGATGAATTCAGATGTCGAATACCAAAGTGATCTAGTAGACCATCGACAATCTTGTTGTTCAGGTTGGATCCATTATCTGTGATGACTGCTTGAGGGGTACCATATCGAGAGATGATGTCTCTTTTAATGAACCTTGCCACGTTTCTTGTAGTGACATTCTTGTATGAACTGGCTTCTAGCCATTTTGTGAAGTAATCAATCGCCACCAGGATGAAGCGATGACCATTTGAAGCCGCTGGATTGATAGATCCTATCATGTCTTTCCCCCACATAGAGAAAGGCCAAACCTCATACATTTGATGCAATTCATTCGGGGGTGCATTAATCTTATCGCCATATATTTGGCATTGGTGGATGCAATTCATTCGAGGGTGCATTAATCTTATCACCATATATTTGGCATTGGTGGCATGACCTGACATGCTGGCAGCAGTCTGATTCGATGGTCATCCAATAATAGCCAAGCCGCATGATCTTCCTAGCGAGAATGTGGCCGTTCATGTGAGGCCCACATATACCTTCATGGATCTCCTTCATGAGAATATTTGCTTCTTTGGCATCTACACACCTTAACAGAGTAGAGTCAAATGACCTTTTATACAGCATTTGTCCACTGAGGAAGAATTTGCTGGCTATCTTGGTTATGTATCTCCGATCTCCTGGCTGACATCCTTCAGGAAACTCTCCTTTTGAGAGATAATTCTTGATGTCGTAATACCATGGCTCTCCATCAAATTCATCTTCGATTAGCATACAATAAGCTGGCTTTTTAACTATGCCGATCTTTAGGGGTTCTATTTCCATCAGTTATTTGTAACATTGAGGCCAGGGTGGCTAGCGTATCTGCAAATTGATTGTGAGACGTCGATAGGTACTCGAATGACACTTCTTCGAACTTAAGTGAAAAATTCTTCAAGGTATTCGTGATAAGGGATGAGCTTTGCGTCCTTGGTCTTCCACTCTCCTTGTGTCTGCAAAATGATGAGCATGGAATCTCCATAAACCTGCAGCTTAGGTATTCCCATGGAAATGGTCAATCGCAAGCCTAGAATGCATGCCTCGTATTTCGAGATATTGTTGGTGCAAGGGAAGGTCATCTTCGCTGCAACGGGATAATATTGATCATCAGGGGATATCAGTACTGTCCCAGTGCCTGCTCCTGATAGATTAACAGCGCCATCGAAATACATGACCCACTTATCCTCTACTAAGCTCAGAATTTGATCTTCTGCCTTTATCGTTTTAGAAGGCTCACCGTTTGACGGGTTTTCTGCCAACATGTTAGTTATAGCTCTCTCATTTACTGATTTTTGTGGAGAACATTTGATGTCAAATTCAGATAATATCACCTGCCATTTTTGCTAATTTCCCAATTAAGGCGGGTTTCTCCAGGAGGTATTTGACAGGGTCATTTTCTGTCACCAGCTGAATATGGTGATGTAGGGTATACTGTCTTAACCTACGAAGTACCCATACGATTGCCACACATGCCCTTTCAACAGGTATGTACTTTGCTTCAGACAAGGTGAATTTCTTGCTTAAATAATAGATGGCTCTTTCCTTGCCATCCGTCTGGCTAGTTTGGGCGAGTAAGGCTCCCAAAGATTCCTGTTGTATAGTAAGATATAAGGTCAAAGGATGACCTGGGATGGGCGGCACAAGTACTGATGGAGTGACCAGGTAGTTCTTGATCTTCTGGAATGCCTGACTGCACTCTATATCCCATGTCACTTTCGCGCCCTTCTTGAGTAGTTTGAAGATCGGTTTAGCCACATCTGATAGCTGATTGATAAATCTGGCAATATAGTTCAGTCTCCCCAGAAGACTTCTCACTTCTTTTATTGTGGAGGGAGTTGCTAGATCATGGTTGGCTTGAATCTTTGAAGGATCAATCTCAATGCCCCTATTACTGACCATGAATCCGAGAAGTTTCCCAGATTTTGCCCCAAACACACATTTGTTAGGGTTCAACCTCAACTTGTATTTGCGCAGTCGCTCAAACAGCTTTCTTAATACCTGAATGTGATCCTGTCCCTTCTTGGACTTAGCGATCATGTCATCGACATATACTTCGATTTCCTTATGGATCATGTCGTGGAATAATGTGATCATAGCCTTCTGGTAGGTGGCCTCGGCGTTTTTTAATCTAAAAGGCATAACCTTGTAGCAAAAGTTTCCCCAGGGGGTGGTGAAGGCAGTCTTCGATTTGTCCTCTTTCTTCATGAGGATCTGGTTATATCCGAAGAAGCCATCCATGAACGAGAATAGCTCGTACCCTGCGGTACTATCAATCAATACGTCGATGTGAGGCAGCAAAAAATCGTCTTTCGGACTTGCATTATTCAAATTCCGATAATCCACGCAGATCCGGATTCTACCGTCCTTCGTCATGACGGGGACTATGTTGGCAATCCAGTCCAAGTATGGGATAGCCTCAATAAAGCCCACCTTGAGAAGCTTCATCACTTCTTCTTTGATTTTGTCTTCTAACTCGACTTTCATCCGTCTATTGCCTTGCCTGACAGGTTTGATACCGGGATCTGTGGGTAAAGCATGTTCCACAATTCTAGGATCCAAACCCAGCATGTCAGCGTAGGACCATGCAAAGACGTCCTGATACTCCCTCAATAATTACTGAATCTGAGCTTTTCACCCCGGGATAGATGTCCACCGATCTTGACTTCCTTGATATTCATAGAGTCTCCCAAGTTAATAACAACTGGTTCCTCCGAGGTGGGAGGTACTGACTCTTCGAAGGCACTCCATTCTCTACGGATAGATGCATAGCCTTCATCCTCATCCTCTTCTTATTTATTGTAGGAACATTCATCATGATGATCTGAATCACACGATAACCCGGTATGTATGCTTGAGATGATATGCCTGAATGTCATGAGCATGGTTAGTTCGTTCTCGATAAAAATGCCATGCATGATTGTGGAAAATCTTTTCGAAAGAGTTTTCGAAATAAGTATAGGTATAAACGGGACTAATCCTCTTGTCATCAGACATCCTGGCCTCGTGGAAATCCTTTGGAAATTAGGAATCATATGACGAATCAAGCCTCAAGCTTCTGTGTGGAAGACTAGTATCATCATCGGACTGATTTACGGTACCATATGTCCTTAACAAAACTTGTGTGATTTTTATTGAATGCAGAATGGGTCGCCTTACAAACTATGCTATTTGGACCAACGGCCGGAGATCCAAAGGCTTTTTCTTACATCTAGAACAAGTAATGAAAATAAAATGCAGAAAGTTCTAAGTGTTGTATTTAAAAAAGGAATGAAGCTTCTTTACTCAGAGGAAGTGGCTTTGTCGTCCAACCACTTTATGATGATATTCACGAAGTTATCTTCGAGGAAAGGATTTGCCAGATCTGGTTCTACTGTCGGAGTGATATCCTCTTCTGATCTGCCTTTCCAAGCTGGGGAACCAATGAATGAACCCTTTGAGTTGCCCTGGCTTCCACGGCGTCCTAGGCTCTTGCCTCGGCCTCGGCCTGTTGCCTTTGGGACGGACTCGTCCACGTAATCCTTCTGATATCCCAAGCCCATCCTATATTGGTTAGCTTTTAACTGCATGTGGGTATTTATTCCCTGACCGTATTTACCTAGACCTTCTCCAGGGTTAAATCCATATGCCAGTAGCATCTTAGTTGGTAAAAGCTTGGCTTCACAGATGTATGGAGCTCTCAATTTTGTCCCTACTGGGGTATGAACTGTCGCTACTAATTCCAGGGAATGATAGCTCGCTTCTGTCTTAACTTCAGGTTCCACGTAGGGAACGGCGCTGTTCTGGTATGTCTGGAGGTCGACTTCTCCATGCACAGTAATCACCTTCCCCTCCACTACAAAGCGTACTTTCTGATGCAAACTAGACGGTATGGCTCCCGCTACATGGATCTAGGGTCTTCCCAGTAAGAACCCGAATGCACTAGGCAAATCCATTACTTGGAAGTTTATGGAAAATTTTGTTGGACCGATGAGTACATCGAGTTCAATCTCGCCTATCACAGTTTTCTTCATTCCATCAAATGCTCTTACAGCTGTTTTGGGGGTTTTATTCGTTTCTTCATTGATTCCTAACCTTCTCAAAGTAGTTAGAGGGCAAATGTTGAAGGCCGACCCGTTGTCGATTAATACGTGCGCCACTCTCTTCCCATTATATTGTGCAAAAATGTACAAGGCCTTGTTGTGCCCTCTTCCTTCCATGGGAAAGTCTTCATCAGAGAAGCTCAGTTGATCTTTTAGGAGAATCGCCCCTATGAAGTCCCCTAATTGTATATCATTGATTGTCTCAGGGACGTGCACCTCGTTGAATATCTTCAGTAGTGCCTTCTTGTGCTTTTCTGAATTGATGAATAAATCCAGTAAGGATATTTGAGCTGGCATTTTCCTCAGTTGCTCTATTATTTCGTACTCGCTAGTCTTTATAATAGATATGAGCTTTTCTGCGTTTTCTTTCGAGACTTCCTTCTTTTCGGATTCACCCTCCCTAGGGGCATAAAATTGTCCAGACCTCATTACTGCATTGTTGACACCTGATTTTTTTATCAGTCTTTCATAGTTTATTTTTTAAAAATTCATAAAAAAATATATAAAAAGTTAAAAAAATTAAAAAATCATCTTTGGTAGCCTTGACCAAGCTAAAGGAACCATTTTTGACAAAAAAAATAATTTTTCAATTTTTTAATATTTTCCAAAAATAGAAAAATACATGAAAAATGAAGAAAAATAGCATTCGATGTCGTAAAAATATAGAAAAATAGTCAATATTTTTATTTTAATTTTCTTTTCATTTTGAACTCATAAATAGTCAAAATTCAAGTTCAATTGCATGTGTTTCTTCACGACGCATAGAGTTGAATTTGGCAAAAAAAAAATATCATTCGAGTCTTTTAATTTGTAAATTTCTACATCTTTTTTAGTCTTGATGTCCAATTAGATCGACCACCATCTACAATAAATGCCCCTTGCTGAATATTTTCGATTTTGTTTCACATGATTTCATGGTGTAAAACGCCGAGTGGATCCCCAAATATAATCGGGTCGGCATGAGCTCGATAGCTCGTCCAAGACCAAACCAGGGCACGGCGAACCCCATGTGAGTACTCTCGAATTCCTGCGATGCTTCCTAATGCTTTTCTTAGGTTAGATCGAGTGTAGAACGGCTAGGACAGCTAAATCATTCTTGAGCTGTAATTGATAAATAGGGCATTACTAGGAATGCCATGTGATTTATTTGCATATCTAGATTCCTTGAGTTGCGCATTTTATTACTGATTGTGATTGCTAGGATAATCACTCCTATCTGCATGAATTTCTAGATTTATGGTTCATACCTTACTCATCCGCATGAATCTCAAGCTAGAAAATTCAGTCAACTTAGGTGCCGAAAGGGCGTCAACTCTGACGGTTGGCGTAACTAAGTCCCCGAAACCATTTCTCTGGTTCTCGCAGAATTGAATAGAAACTCCAAACTATTCGATTGGGTGGTCCAATCATACCCTGAAAAAATGATTGGTGGCGACTCCATGGCATGCACACTTAGCACATGTCACTAGACCACACTGAAAGTCGATCACGCATACCTCCGTTGCGATTTGGGTAATGGGCCTTGGGAGAGGCCCGCGTCCGACCAGACAGGACGGCCCATTAGCCCTCGAGAGCCCGACAACCTCAAGAGGGTCGCGACAGACTGGCGACTCCGCTGGGGACTGGTTCTTAACCATTTAGTGGACTTGAGCCGATTAAAAAGTTGATTGATTCTTCTAACCTAATTTTATGCAGATGCTCTCGAAAGTGAGGTGTATATGCTAACGAATGTGTTAGATGTTTTTGTAGACGGGAGAAATAAGGGGTGAAGTGCTTGTTAACTTTGTTTTATGCAGGCAAGAGTTTTGGATTTATGATTGTGTGGATATTTATATTGAAGCGGTGATTGTTAAATAAAATGCATGTTTATTGCTTTAGCACGACACAATGAATACACATAATTGCGCCTAAAACCCCAGGCGCCCTCTTTAGGAACACAATAGAAGGAATTGAAAATGGAATCTCCGTGAGGAAAAACATGGGGTAATCCACTTTTCAATTCCGCTCACTTCGAACTATGGATTGAGTCCCAATGCAACGATAGTTGTGCAATGGAATCGACTCTTCCCAGAATTCGAGGTGAGAACCTTGGCTTTAGGTACCAAGCCTTATCTTTTGATTTTTAGGAGTTTTCCCTCACTTGTCTCATGCGTTTGTCTATGGAAGGTTAGTATACCTAACACTGTACAGAGAAGCTTGATTTTCTCTTAAGTTTGGTTGGTAAGACTTTTCTATCCCTCGAACTTGTTACAGCTCATAATCATTATATTCATTACATAATTCCGGTGATTGGATTAAATGCCATTTTGAGGATAGATAGGTGTGTTTTCCTCCCAATGTTCTTGATGGAAGACGAAGATGGTGTCATCCCATTACGAGTGCCAAGTGGACAAGAAGAGCCTTCTATGGACATCATTGAGGTATCATCTAATGAAGATGACGATTTGGAATAGGTGATCCTGAAGTCACGTCTCAAAGATCGAAACTGGGGCATCTCTAAGTAGTAAGATCACATTCCTTTGTTTTATTTTTCATTTCTAGCCTTCTTGTATATGATTTATTTTGCTGAGATCCTCTCTATCTGATCCCTTAGATTGATTGTATTAGGGATCTATTTGTGTTCATATACATTCAGATTGAAATTTGTTGTATTTCTATTGACTTGTCATTGGAATGTAATAGTGGCATTTCTTCTAATCACTCGAATACTCCAAAATCAATTTTATAATTCCTTTGGATGAAATTGAATTGGAAGTCTTATACAACCTTTTGGCCGTATAGGGCAATCCAATCCCAATTTCGCCAGAAGGAACTATAAACTTGAATTGGTTCATGCATGTTTTGCATCATTGGTAATCCACAATAATTGATCAAGAGTATTCGTGTTTTTCAAATTTAATGAAAAGATAGATATCCAAATTACTCTTGTTCTTAGCAAACGGCTTTAATTTGGATACCGTATCTTCAATTGAATTTAAAACACATCGTAATTGTGTAATTTTGAAAATTCCATTGATTTTCTTGGAATTGATCAAAAGCAATTATCGTGAATTACATTCCTTTCAATGATATGCTTTCCTTCGAGGAATATTGATAAAAGCTTTTGCACAAGGCTAAAACCCTTGTAAAAGATCTTATCCCTATTAATCACAAGTAAGCATGAAATTGAAAAGATTTATGCTTTATTTTTCAAATTCTTTCTTCTGATTCTGCCTTTTCATTTGAAACATGTTAAAAACAGGTAGAGAAGAGAAGTCTTTTTGTGGATAAACACGGTGGGAGGTTCCTTTATTCGATCATAAGCAAGATTAAAAAATCAAGATGTACACGCTCGAATCATCAATGTCAAAGAGCAGCTTGCCTAGGTTGAGAGTGGTCAGGTGTTCGAGAAAGTCAGCCATACAGAAGTTGAGACACACATATTAGAGCTTTCATTCATTTCGCTCAATCGAGGGACCTTAAAAGCAGATCATACAGATCATCGAGGTGGAAAAGTAAAACCGAAATGAGCCCTAATTAGCATCACAAAGGAACCCAGTTGGCCCTCCATATTATTGATGCTTTGCCTATACTCACCACCTCGAGACTCGAGATCTGCAAGCTTAAGAAGAAGGCGTTTACATTCCCCTTTAAGCTCGGCAACCTTGGTCCCGTGATCTTCGGCGGCTATTTCCAGGTCCCGAACTAGTCCTCTCCCATGGGCTATATCCGCGGTAATGCTGTCAAGCCTTTCTTCCTGCCACTCACATTGAAACTTCAACAAGACATTACGACGGTCGTGCTCATAGGTGGTCAGGGATAAGGCCAAGCGCTCCACCAAATTTCCCCTCTCGCGAAGCAACATCGAGACCCGCTCGTTGGCGAACTCAACAGCCTTTCTGTGACTATCGGCCACAAGGTTGGCCAACACCAAGCAGTTGGACCGATCCTCATAGCGAGCTCGCAAAACGTGAGCCACGGTAACTTCTCGCTGAGCGACACGGTAAGTCTCTAAAAAGTTTATAAAGAGGGTTGGGAAGATTCTATATTCCCTCTCTAAATTAGTGCCCTCGATAGAGGTGGTGTCTATTTCCACGAGCAAAATGCGAATTTCATCTTCAATTTCTGGGTGATCGGCTATATGAGCATAGCCTCGACCTAGGAGGTTATAGAGTTTTTCCCACTGGGCCAAAATTTCAGCCGAGAAAGCGCGAATAGGAGAGGAGGTTATTTTCGTTGGAGGGAGGGAGAAGAAGATGGGTGTGGTAGAGTGATTAAAATATGAAAAGGCAATTATGTAAGAGCGTTAATCTTCTCTGCATTAACTCCTCCTTTTATAGCAACTCGAGGATGAAGAAAGGTCACAGCAATAATGCTCATGGAGCCAAGTTAATTGGGTAAAGCAGTGGTGGCTCTTTCGGTGAACCATCAGATCCGTCCCAGTCCACGATTTCAGGCTTGATAAATCTAAAAAAGTTTGTAAAAAGATATGTCAGTGCCACCATATTAAAATTGAGCGAGAGTTAAGCGCAACTATCGAAAAAAGTTGCAAAAGGATTTGGCGGTCCCATCATATTAAAAAACTGAGCGGGAGGCGAGCGTAGTTCCACCTTTTTGAAAATAAGTGGGAGACAGACATGGATATCGAGAAAAGGAAATCAATTTGGTGTCCCTCCACGTTGAAAAGAAGAAAGAAGACGACAAAGTGAGAAATACGAAATCTTGGGAGAAACGCTTGCCTGATGATCTTCATCCATGTTTAAAGAACGTTTCCTGGGCATACAGAACCACCCAAAAGAAAATTTCGAGAGAGTGAGCATACATGAGAGAGTAGAGAACCCTGAGTGAGCAAAAATTGATCGAACATTTTTCGATCCAACATGTTTGAGGGTTACCGTCAGTTGCTAGAGGCGACTGATCCAAAAATCTCAGAAAATGAACTATTGAGAGATCTCGAAGATTCCAGGATCGCGTCTGGTACCAGAACCACAGAACCCAACCCTTTCGACAACGAAGTTCAGGATCTCAGCAGCGACGACAACAGCAGCAGCGATGGTCAATCCCGGAAAAGGAAACGTCGCCAGTGCAACACTCAGAATGAAATCCAAGAGCTTGAAGCTTTCTTTAGTGAATGCCCTCTCCCGAACATGAAACAAAGAAATGAATTGGGCCAGAAGCTAGGGATGAAACCTTTGAGGGTCAAGTTTTGGTTTCAAAATAAGCGAGCCAAATTGAGGGCTCAACACAGACGTCAAGAACTTGCGATTCTAAAGGAGGAAAACGAAAAGCTTCGAGCGGAGAACATGAGGTATAAGAAAGCTCCCAGCACTATCGCTTGCCTTAATTGCGGTGGCCCTGTCACTCTCGGCGAAATGTTCCTTGATAAGCCTTATATGAGGATTGAAAATGCTCATTCACCACCCCACTCCCTCGAACCATCTTTGATACAATCGGATTTTGTTGGAGATATGCATGAACAAATCAATTCTACGAAGTCAATACCGATGCCTTCTAAAGGATGGGATATGTGTCACCATGATTGGAGTTTCCTTAACGATGAGCTTACTATCACGACCGACCAATCCAAAGCTGATGAATTCCCTCCACAACAATTTCCGGCTCGATCAAATCCTATTGGAAATAGGCCAGAGAGCAATAGCCAAGTTGTCAACACTGTTCTGGGTCGCAAGAAAACGAGGGTCAATTGGTCCCCCGAGCTTCATCTCAAGTTCCTTAGTGCGGTTCAGCAACTAGGGATCAACTCAGCATATCCAACGCGCATACTTGAGATCATGAACATACCAGGACTCACTAAAGATGGAGTCGCGAGTCATCTCAAGAGCTACAGAAGGGCGCTAAGACAGCGCCACACAGTACTGAACCTGAAAGAACTCAACTTGTGCCTAAACACTAGGCATGGCCACAACTACAATGCCCCTGAAGTAAGAAATACCCTGCCGAATCTAGGCACCGACCAAGCTGGTAGCAGCACCATCGACTACTTGGGCGCTAATCAGAATATTCCCCCGAATCATCTCAGCACCACTCAAGAGTATATGCCACAAGTGCAACAGGTACGAACTCCTTGGTTTGAGCAGCAACTTTTCGCTAGTACTCTTCCTATCGCCGATCAACATATTGCGCCTAGTGTTCAAAGATCTGCCTGGCTTGGGCGTATGATTTCGGAAGATCAAGCGGGGGGATGCTCTGAGGATTTTTGTTTCTCCCATCCCCAAATGGAAGGTGCTTTTGATAGTGAACCGATCAATCATCCTCTTATAATCTCGAGCAATGACGAAGGTTCTAGCTCGAAGAATCAGATCGCTCACAACAGAAATAGGAATCCTTCGCCGCCAAGCGATGATGGTTAACCCGAATATCAGTTGCTCGAAGAATCAAAAGATTTCCTTGATGAGGAGCTCCATATCTGGATCGATCAGTTTAAAACTGATGGACTTATGAAGTTATGATCCAAAATGGCGATTATATATCTGATTCATGGTGTAACTGGCTGATCACCGAGAATCTTCAAGGGACCTAGGCACATGTGACTGGATGTATCATTAATCTTTCTGTCATAAAGTCTTCCATGCGAGATAATCTTCCTTAATGCCTAGAGTTAATTTGGGGTAGCGATTAGTACTACCTGCGAGCATCATCATGCTCGAGTGCGACAATCCCTTGTTAGATTAGAGTCGAGGCGAATCAATTGAACGCCACGAAGAAAAACATTTAAAGGCTTCACATAGGAAAATGTGAGTAAAAGCCTGAGCGAGCTCAAAGACGGTTAGCTCTGTATCGTTCCAAGGGACCTTTAGTCGTTACGAACTCTAAATTGAGCTTGTTTCATTCTCAATGGGGGTTGCTAACTGCTTCGAGAATTTTATAACAAAAAACGAACCAGTTAGGGACGCCAATAGTGCTGTGTCTTGGTAGTCAGTGAAATGGTGGTACGAAATGTCAGGAGTTCGATCTCGGGATTGAAAAATCATTTTATCAGTTGGTCTATCACTCGATGAAGTTCAAAGAGATTCGACGCAGATGACTATAGAACTTGGGGCAATTCGAAAATCATCGATTCATTTTCATCAAGCGGCGAAGTTGGTATTGTAAAATGTGAAGCGCGCAAATGACAAATCCGAAGCAGAAGGAGATGAATCATGATTCGCTTATCCAAGGTCGGGATTTCAACCTTCGACTAAAGCCAAATCTAGGATGAGTTATCGATCTTGCCCACTCGACAAAACCCATCTCTACTGAAAATGGGGGCAAACCATTCCTACATCCGGAAAGCATGTCGAAGACGAAGACATCAGATTCATCGTTTAATCCGTGGGGCAAGTCCCCCAAGCGATAGTTATCATCCGCAGAGCGTAATGGAATCCATCCTTTCAACGTAAAACGCATTTGGCCGCGGAGCCACCCATTTGGTAAAAAGAACGTATCGTTCCTAAATGATTTTCAATCAGATGCGGGGATAATGTTCTCTCATTTTCCTCTCAGGTGATGAATAGAGACGAGGCACCCAAGAAGCCATGCATTCAAATAACAAAACAGCGCATGAAACACGCCCAAAAAGATGAATGAATCTCCTCCGACGTAAATCCTTGAGGTGGATTCGTTACCCAACCAGACGAAGAAATCATGGCCACAAGCTTGAGGGCCGGCTTCTGCAATCCCCACATTGGCATGCAGAATGGAATTCAAATCAAGAGTAAAGTAGTATCGTCCCAATTTGTTTTGAATTTGGAAACCCAAAATAATGCTTAATATTTATCCTTGGCAGGAGCTCGCCATCAGGGCAGACATGTAAGTTTAATTTTTCTCTAAAAATCAAGAAGTCGAAAGAACTTTAGAACACCTAACAATCTTGTGTTACTATGTGAAGTGCAGATTTTCACAACCATTGTACACTCGTTGGAGCATATGACGAAGGGTAAGATGTATCATTCCAATTTTTGCAAAGTTTTAGAATATACAATGACATATCCCTTTTATATCTCCAGGATCTCCAGCCTCGATGGGCAGGTAAGTATCCCTTTTCCCAATTCATTGGAGATTAAAAACTTTCAGAATTAATTCGATTCTCACATCTAAAAAGACATAGAATTCTTACTTCATTGACATTCATGTTTTAAAACAAGAGATTGTCTGAACATGAATTACACATATATGGTGCATCACAAAATCCCTTTGAAGGATAAATCTTGATGAAATGAAATGAATTTTTCCAACAAGAGTCGTTTGAACTGTTCAAAAGGGTATTTTCTCATAAGAGAAGCGAGCCTAATCCAAACACGTCCCATACACACTTGAGAGATGAGAAGATTGGAAATGATTGAGAAACCTTAACCTATGGACATAAGGGTCATTCGCAACGATTACATGGATCGAGATGACAGAGGCATTTATTTCTTCATTCCAAACACTACAGATGCCCATTGAGAACCCCATTGAACGGCGATTTTTATTCTCAACCCTGTCAAGAACCACCCTACATTGGGGCAAATGAAGGTTAGTCCAACAGTATCAGAAAGTAAATGGTTAGAAATTTTCTTGCTCGGACTAACATAAATCTTTGTGTGTTGTTTATATGATAATCCAAGTGTTATAGGATGACGAGAATAATTCATTTCTCTATCCTACACACTGTTATCCATTGCACGACCATGTTGAGCCAGCAAATTCATTTCATCAACCTATTGGTGATCATTGCATATTCCAAAGCAAATGCAACATCACTCTAGGAACGGAAGCATGCCAAAGTTTAAGTTGCATATCTAGCATGATTGCTGAAAATCCTAGCTCCAAAAGAAAAGAAAAAACGGGATTAAAAAAAAGGGGAAAAGAAAAATCCCTAGACATCAAGAAAAAGCAAAGTGCCTGGTAAAAAGCAAGGCCGATGTCCATTCAAAATATCCCCAGTAAAGTCTAGAGAGATGATGAAAAGACCCTCCAAAGGAGTCAGATCAAGATGACTACTCCCCAAATGATGTCGTGCTCAAATAGCAAACACACAAACAGACGGTCTCTTAATGCAACAAGAGACGCTTTTAAACATCCTTGTGCGCTCTAAAAGAGGAGTGTACACTTCAAGAAATGGAGATGTTCTTCGAAGGACATGTGGCAAATTTACAATGATCACCAATGTCAAACCCTTCAAAATTTCTAGGCAAAAAACAAGCCTTTTTCAGTCCCCAATCCTTCCAATGTTACAATCCTGAAGCAGTCTTCTCTGACTAAAACACTTGGGTTAATGTATAACTTAGCTCAAAGAAGTACGAGCAAGACTATTTCTTTCTCATTTTGCAGGGTTCTTGACTTGTAAACCCGGAGCAGATAGTGAAAAATTTCGTTCAACGGCCTTGACTCCAAAGTGAGTCCCCATTGGAAACCGATATCCAAGCCTAACACTACGGTCCCGTGAAAGACCTCCTGATTGATCGAAATGTATGCGTTGCGAATGATCCTGAAACCCAGGCACAGGTCGGTAGGAAATTGAGCACTTTCCCTATTAAAGATCATTATCACAGAGCAGTGAGGAGCCTTCTTGGATGAGAAATACTCCAATGGATGTTTTGAGCAAACTCTTTTTGAAATTTTCAAATTGTTTGATCTAGAGTTTCCGTGCAAGGAATTTATGATCACATCTGTATGTGGCAGGAATGTTTTGGATAACCTCCAACAATCAAAATGCACATTTCATGACTAAAACTTAAGTCGTAGAATTTTGTCAGTTAGACAATTATTGTCTTACCAAAGATTACTAACATCTTCTTGGCGAGGAAAATTTTTTCAGGTCTAAGCTTTCTGCAGGACTTTTGGCCACCCTAAAGACTAGGTGCGTCATCCTTAAGTGAGGCCTTTTAGTAGGCAAATCTTTTCTAAGACCGATCCACAGAATGATCGAGTCTCCGACTAGCCCTGAAGAGCGGGTACGTCATCCTTTGATTCATATCAATTTGGAATTTCATAAATGGTAGAAACCGCCTGAAGGGTCAACTCAATGGTAGAAACCGCCTGAAGGGTCAATCAATGGTAGAAACCGCCTGAAGGGTCAGCACAATGGTAGAAACCGCCTGAAGGGTCAACACAATGGTAGAAACCGCCTGAAGGGTCAATGTATGGTAGAAACCGCCTGAAGGGTCAATCAATGGTAGAAACCGCCTGAAGGGTCAACATAATGGTAGAAACCGCCTGAAGGGTTAATGTATGATAGAAACCGCCTGAAGGGTCAACCAATGGTAGAAACCGCCTGAAGGGTCAATGTATGGTAGAAACCGCCTAAAGGGTCAACCAATGGTAGAAACCGCTTGAAGGGTCAACTCAATGGTAGAAACCGCATGAAGGGTCAATGAATGGTAGAAACCGCCTGAAGGGTCAAAGGACTGGTAGAGACCGCCTGAAGGATCAACCCAATGGTCCGATCCACCATACGGATCAAAACCTTGATGAATCCCGAACGCGGGAGGAGTCGTTTTCCCTAATAAGCCTTACATTAGGCAAGCCATTTCTAGTTTAGTCCACCACACGGATCAAAACCCTTGGCAAATTCCCAAATGTGGGATGCGTCTTCCTTAGGTTCCTATCAGTTAGGAATCCCATTATGGTTTGACCTACCTTACAGGTCAGAGCTTAACATCCCTATGACACTCCGATGACGAGTCCTTAGGAATCTACTTGAACCCATCAGACACAGCAAATGCCGCAAGCGTTCGGCATGTAAGGGGCAGGGAAGTCTATCTACTCCTTAACTTTCTTACATCATATCAGGGAATTGAATGAGCACATCTCTTTTTAAGGAAAAGCACACATTGATGGGCATGAAAATTGGATGTCATGATTTCTTTTCTTTTCTTTTCTTTTCGCAGTCGAGTCGATCGGAACACATGTGTCACCTTGTCTTTGAGAGAAACCTCTGACGAAATTCCTCTCAAAGAGGGGCAGCTGTTGACACCTATTTTTTATCAGTCTTTCATAGTTTATTTTTTAAAAATTCATAAAAAAATATATAAAAAGTTAAAAAAATTAAAAAATCATCTTTGGTAGCCTTGACCAAGCTAAAGGAACCATTTTTGACAAAAAAAATAATTTTTCAATTTTTTAATATTTTCCAAAAATAGAAAAATACATGAAAAATGAAGAAAAATAGCATTCGATGTCGTAAAAATATAGAAAAATAGTCAATATTTTTATTTTAATTTTCTTTTCATTTTGAACTCATAAATAGTCAAAATTCAAGTTCAATTGCATGTGTTTCTTCACGACGCATAGAGTTGAATTTGGCAAAAAAAAAAAAATATCATTCGAGTCTTTTAATTTGTAAATTTCTACATCTTTTTTAGTCTTGATGTCCAATTAGATCGACCACCATCTACAATAAATGCCCCTTGCTGAATATTTTCGTTTTTGTTTCACATGATTTCATGGTGTAAAACGCCGAGTGGATCCCCAAATATAATCGGGTCGGCATGAGCTCGATAGCTCGTCCAAGACCAAACCAGGGCACGGCGAACCCCATGTGAGTACTCTCGAATTCCTGCGATGCTTCCTAATGCTTTTCTTAGGTTAGATCGAGTGTAGAACGGCTAGGACAGCTAAATCATTCTTGAGCTGTAATTGATAAATAGGGCATTACTAGGAATGCCATGTGATTTATTTGCATATCTAGATTCCTTGAGTTGCGCATTTTATTACTGATTGTGATTGCTAGGATAATCACTCCTATCTGCATGAATTTCTAGATTTATGGTTCATACCTTACTCATCCGCATGAATCTCAAGCTAGAAAATTCAGTCAACTTAGGTGCCGAAAGGGCGTCAACTCTGACGGTTGGCGTAACTAAGTCCCCGAAACCATTTCTCTGGTTCTCGCAGAATTGAATAGAAACTCCCAACTATTCGATTGGGTGGTCCAATCATACCCTAAAAAAATGATTGGTGGCGACTCCATGGCATGCACACTTAGCACATGTCACTAGACCACACTGAAAGTCGATCACGCATACCTCCGTTGCGATTTGGGTAATGGGCCTTGGGAGAGGCCCGCGTCCGACCAGACAGGACGGCCCATTAGCCCTCGAGAGCCCGACAACCTCAAGAGGGTCGCGACATGCATCTACTTCCTTTGTCACATAGTCCCAGTGGACTGCTTTAGGGTCATACTCTTCTACCGGAGGGACTTTTATGGTTATTGTCTTTGGACAAGGCGTCTTAGATTCAGCTGTGCTGTTTTCTTCCTTTTCCTCTTCCGGCAATCGAATCACCACTGGTTTGATTGCGTAATCTTCTGCTTTCTTCAAACTATCCAGTTCTTCCAATCTGATTGCCACAGTTGTGGCGGATTCAATCATTGATACGATGTTGTCAAAGCCTTTTGTAAAAAGCTTTTCCCTGTCCTTCGGGGTTTCTGGCGGAGTGGGATCATCTATACTTCCCCATCCGTCTGGTACGATATCCTCTATCCTCTGATAGAAACTAGGAGGAGCAGAATATTTCATCTTAAAATTATATTTCCCAGAATCCTGACCTAGGTTGTCTACAATTTCACCCATTTCAAGTGTGTTGGTCATAAATCTACGATCTGCTGGACTTCGCCTGCTGGCCTCCAATTCGTCCCTTTCGAATTCCTCTTCTGGTTCTAAGATCAACCCAAAGTCGCCAACCAGATCCTCATGCGGGATGTTCCACGTGCTACCCTGCTCATTTTTTTTTATCACGAAATGACTTCCTTTGAAAGATAGAGAAGCTTCGACTCTCTCGAATCCTTCATCGGCAATATCGGACATTATCCCTAAGCTCCTCATCTTGGTGATACATAGCTTCTTTACGTCAGCAGGGATCTCCCCTCCTTTTGGATATGACGAAGCGGTGACTAGAAGGTCAGTCAGTTTAGACATGTCTATTTTCAGCTTGAGGTGGTCCTCCTCTTCTTCAGTGAATATTGCCCCAATTGCTTGATGATCAGGGAGAGGGTTTTCTTGCACATTTGGAGCCGCGCTGTCAAACTTCAGGATTTGACTGTCAATCAGGGCCTGTACCTTCAGCTTAAGGATATAACAGTTATCAACATTGTGCCCTCTTTCGTCCATATGGTAGATACAGGTCTAGCTCTCATCAAAGCCAGGATATTTAACAAGATTTGCCCTGGTTCGCCACCAAGTGTTGCTCTAGCAGCATCAGGAGTAGTTTGGACAAAGGCCTTGGGAGCTGTAAGAACTGCTTTGGGGGTTACCTTCTTCTGGGTTCTTGCCCTTTTTGCGTCGACCATGACGATCCTCCTTTGGTCTGATTAGAACTGTTAAATCCTTTGGACTTTTGGGGGTCCGATATGAATGCTATGTCGAGCCCAGCCTCTTTCTCCTTCTTCAAGGGATATTGTTTCCTGGTGAAAATTTCATGAGGCCTCCTTTCTCTTAGAGCCCACTCCAGCCTTTCAGCCACCTTGATCATGTGTGCGAAGGTTTGACATCTGGAGGTATTCAATCGATCGAAATATTCGTAGGGGAGCGCTTTTAAGAACAAATCGATCAGCTCATCTTCCGGGATTGATGGCTTTACTTGAGTAGCCAGAGCACGCCACCTTTGGGCGTATGTTCTGATCAACTCACCCCTTGCCTTCGAGGTTCGTAGAAGGTCTTCCCCCGTCGGGGCTGTAGCAGTATTGAACTTGTATTGTCTGAGGAAATCCTCAGCAAGATCTTCCCACCCATCATAGTCATTTAGGCCTAGCTCGATGAACCAAGCTAGAGCGGCGCCAGCCAGACTCTCTTGGAACATATTCATCAGCAGTGGAATATAATTCGAATAGTGCGCCATCTTGCGCAGGTAATATTTGAGGTGAACACGGGGACAGCATGTCCCATTATACTTCCTCGCGAAGTCTGGTTCCTTGTAGTCAGGAGGAGTCTCCATTTTGGCAAAAGGAGATATCTTGTCAAAACGAGCCAACTCGTAACCCTGGCTGCTTAAACACTCCTCGATCTTGGCTAACCTCTTAGCCTCCACTTCAGTTTTTGTGATCTGCTTACCTTTTTCCTCCTTTTCGAGGTTGACAACAACAACATGGGGTGCCTTTTGTTGTGGCTGAATGTTTGGCGTACGCATATCTTCCTCTGTATGTTGAGTATCTCCCGTCGCCTCTTTATCTGTTGTATCAGGTGCGGATGGCAGATTTGAATTATTCTGGTTAGGAGCTACTGTTTGTCCGGCTTGGGTGGCTTCCAGCACTGCCTTGATATCAGCCATCATAGTTGCCATTGCAGTCATTGATATGTTCCTATCAAAGGAAAGATGGTTCATGTCTGAATGGCATACAAAATGGACCATTGGAGTTAATACAATTTACCCTTTATTCATTGGGTCTTGGCATTTTCCTTTCATTTGGATTTTCTGCTTTTGACATGTCATCATCTTTCAAAGAAGAGTATGCATATAAATGATGTACGCATGATATGCATGATGCAAGTGATCTAAGATGATTCGTGTTTGCAACGAAAAATGAATTCGTGCTTTTCACCCTATTCACAGAAAGCATCTCTTATCAAGTATGCCAATCTGTAAAGTTTGAATTCTTTCTTTTCGAATGCTCTTTTCAAAGAGACTTCTAATTGCTAAGAAACTTTTCAAGTTTTCTCGAGAATTTTGTTCACAAGTTGAGCCATTATGGCGCTCTTGAGATTATTTATCCTAAATGCATGTATGAGATGATATGAAAAATGGGTACTCCATGTTCTGTCATTTGAAGTCGTTGCTTCTTTGGTGTCTTGACTCTGTTCATCATCTGAGAGGAAAAAGATAGAAAATATTATTCCCACATCTGATGAAAACTTATTTAGGAACGATACGTCCTTTTCTATCAAGATGGATGGCTTGGCATCGTTCTTCTTGGAAGCGTTGTTGCTATGGCAAAACGCTTTTTGTATTCAATGGATGTATTTCATTCCATTATGTTTCATGAGTGATAATCATTGTTTCAGGGACTCGCCCCATGTATCATCATGATGAATCTGATGTCTCCGGCTTCGGCTTCGGCATGCTTTCTGGATAGGGAAATGATTTGCCCCCAGCAATTTAGTACTCCACCTTGAGTTAGTTGATTTAGCCATATGAAGCTCCATTGTATCACGCTAATGCCTTCCATGTTGGTTGAGTCAATCACTTCCATGTCAGGTGATTTTGGCGTTTGACATCCTTCAATCTATTCTAACACATGTCTTTAAACTAACATTCTCTGTATATGAAAGAGAAACATCTCAGTCATTTGTATGGAATGAAGTCAGGATAAGGGACAATTTACTCCCTTTTGTGACATCAGAGAATAAAACTTCATCGTAATTATCCGAAGGTCTCAGCATTTGATGTTCCACGATGTTCGACACTACTTGGGTTCTGTCACTCTCCTTCTTGAGGTTGGGCGATCTTTCGCCACTTTCGCTCTATTGATGCATTTCAATCTGTTTAGAGGGAAAGAAAAATGTTTGACATTTGATTATGAAAATCAATTATTAAAACAAGTACTCCCTCTTGATTCAAAGATGGGCAACGATCATCTCTTCGTAGTCTTTTCGATTTGTCATGGCTGCATGACGCTCCTCAAGCACCCTACTACTCGAGATCCACAAGTATAGATTTATCTCTATTTGTGTACATTTACACCTTGAAGTGTTGCTTTGCAAATAAGCATTCAGTTTTCTTCATCCCTACATATAGAAAATGAGATGATCATTTCCTATCTTGAGAGGATTGAAATGTGGAACGATATACACCCTTTTGTGGTTGAGTGATCATCAATCTCATGGTGAGAAACACGAGTATTTATACTCCTTGAGATGTGCTTCAATTGGCAATCGTGCCATGTCACATTGGTATCCAGTTTTGAGGGTCCACAATTGAGTCTTTTTTAAAGAGACAAATGTCGACCTCATATAATCCTTTTATTTCACCTACATGACAGAAGGGATGAATAAGTCAATTGCTGCACAAAAAGCTCAAATTGAAACGATCACAGATTTACTATCCCCAAAGCATATTTCCTCAGCTCCCATTATTTTGAGCATCAGGAATGAAGGAACATTCCTTAACGATCCCCACTCACTTTTTATAATCACCTGCAAGTGTGAGTAACCATGTCATTGTCGCGACCCGTCCGAAAGCGGACGCGGCTAATGGATTACCGATCGCGGGTCTTGGATCGGCGCGGGCCCTCCCAGGCCCATACCAAATCGCGGCGGGAGTATTTTTCAAAGGGATTCGACGATAACAGTCGATCGCTTTCGACCTTAGTGTGGTCGTGGTGGCATGTGCAACTTGTGCATGCATTTGGAGTCGCCACCGGTCTTTCTTGGAGGGTAGACCGGAAACCTTATTGACCGATTGGGAGAGATCGATCAATTCTGCGGAACCAGAGATTTTGAGTTCGGGGACTTGGTTACGTTGATGTCATTACCAACGCCCTTTCGGTACCTAACGCGAGTGATTTTCCCTAACTAGGATTTCATGCAGGCGCAATTTTGGGTGAGGTAAGTCTGACTTTGCACATTAACCAGTTTAACATGCTCACGTAATCATAAAAAAAAATAGATGTCAATCACATAAACATCTATCCTACGTGGTGATCATGGAATTATGATTTAATGGGTCTCGAGCCAATGAGACCACATTTAATCATTTTAATATTTTAATAACGGAGAGCCGCTCTTCTCTTCTTCTTGGTTTCTTGAACTCTTCAAGAATCGGGCCCCAAAGAGCTCGCCGACTTAAAAGGCTCCTCCACGTAATCCTCGTAGCATTTACATCAACAATTGACTATGCTAAAAATAAAGATTACATGAAAAATAAAAGGAGTACGCAGCCTCCATTTAATAATTACAACCCCAAATATATAAATAATCACCATACATTCATACATACATCAATCACATTGATTAGGGATTTTTCCATGATCACCACCCTTCCACGTAAGTAATAAATTCACAATTTAAAACTTAGGAAGGCACAATAAAAATTCTACGTTGAATCATATTCAGAATTTTTACGTAAAATAAGATAGCCATAAATTTTCGATTCAAAATTGATTTAGTCTCAATTTTTGCTACGTTGATTAATTTATCATATAAAATAATCAACCTCCATTAGCCATGTAAGACGAACAATTCGTTAATACATATTGGCCATAGTATTGCAAAAATTGCAAAAAATCAATTAAATGCACGAAAACACCTAAGGATCGGCTCTGATACCACTGTTGGGATCCACGTAACACGTAGCGGAAATAAATAACAACCCATACATGTATCTCCAGAGGCGTACTTCGTGCATTTCAATCGAAAAAAAATCACAAAGCCTCAAAGGGGGTAAATGGATTACCTCTCGTAGCGTGCTTGAACGGAGGTGTCGGTTCGATGTTCTTCGATCTCAGCCTCCACAAGTGTTAGGCATCTAGTTCGGACGCACCACCAATTGACGAACGGGGAGACGACTAATAACTCCACAACAATTGTGCTAGCAATATGCGGAATCAATATTCCGAACTTAGTATATTTTGCTCACTCAAGATTATGAGAATATAGAGAGTGTTTGTGTTCTTCTCTCTAAGCTCTCAAAAATTTGCATACTCTACAAAATGTCTCCCCCTCCTTCAACCTCAAAACTCTTGCCATCCTTTTATAGCCAAAAATACCTTCCAATAAATTGTATTTAAAAATAGCACTAACAATTATAAATTCTATCTAAAAATAGCACTCACAAATAAATGACATTTAAAAATAGCACTAACAATAGCACTCACAATTTATAATACAAAAATGCTATTTAAAAATAGCACTAACAATTATAAATTCTATCTAATAATAGCACTCACAATTTATGATAAATAAATGCCATTTAAAAATAGCACTAACAATAGCACTCACAATTTATGATAAATAAATGTCATTTAAAAATAGCACTAACAATAGCACTCACAATTTATAATACAAAAATGCTATTTAAAAATAGCACTAGCAATAGCACTCACAATACAAAAATGCTAAAAAAAGGCACTAACAAAGGTGTTAAAAATAATAACCATTATTATTATTACAAGAGTTAAAGAGGTTACCAAACAGTACAAATACGCATAACATATAAATACGTATGACGTATAAATACGTAGAGCATACGTATACATCCGTGAAACCGGGGACTAATTGAAAGAAAAATGTGCAATTAAGCTCTTTTGGTAAAAATTGATTAAATTGGAGGGCAAATTGACCTAATTGCACTTTAAGACTTTAGAATCCAATGTCAAAGCTTATAAAAAGTGAGAATTGAAAACTAAAAGACTCGAAAAGGATTTTTTTTTTTTTTTTTTAGGCTCGGTTCGGGTTTATGTTTGTGAAGGAACATAGTGACCCGAGCCGAATTTTTGAGATTTAAAGTGACACACTTGAAGAGGAAATTAAAAAAAAAATTATCGAATATTTTTGGGTATTTTTCTGACAACGAATGGTATTTTTCTGATTTTTTGGGTATTTTATAATTAAATAAACTCGAAAAATATTAAAAATACCGAAAAATATTTTTTGTTCAAAATTGGTTCCTAAGGCTAAACCAAGGCTTCCAAAGTTGATTTTATGATTTTATGACATTTTTTGATATTTTTAATTAATTTTAAAGAATAAAAATCACAATAATAAATGGTAAAAAATCAGGTGTCAACAGCTGCCCCTCTTTGAGAGGAATCTCGTTAGAGGTTTCTCTCAAAGATAAGGTGGCACCTGATTCCTAACCGACTCAACTGGGAAAATGAGAGAAGAAATGTTATGAAATCGGATCCTTAAGGCTATTGATAAAAGCTCAAATCAATCCCCGGTTTGCTCTAACAATTTGAACATGGGCCGGAGTGAGAGAGGCTTACCTGAAGCTCACCTGTCGGATGCTGCCGGTTGCGACGACTTTCAAGAAGATACCTAGGACTCGTTTCAGAAAATCCTAGGGAGATTAAGTTCTGACCTGTATGGTAGGTCATACCATTATGGAATTCCTAACTGGTAGGAACCTAAGGAAGGCGCATCCCACACTTTAGGATTTGCCAAGGATTTTGATCCGTATGGTGGATCGGACCTTTGTGTTGATTCTTACGGCGGTACTTACCAATGAGTTGACCCTTATGGCGGTTTCTACCATGAGTTGACCCTTATAGCGGTATCTACCATTAATTTGACCCTTCAGGCGGTTTCTACCTTGAGTTGACCCTTCAGGCGGTTTCTACCATGAGTTGACCCTTCAGGCGGTTTCTACCTTGAGTTGACCCTTCAGGCGGTTTCTACCTTGAGTTGACCCTTCAGGCGGTTTCTACCTTGAGTTGACCCTTCAGGCGGTTTCTACCTTGAGTTGACCCTTCAGGCGGTTTCTACCATGAGTTGACCCTTCAGGCGGTTTCTACCTTGAGTTGACCCTTCAGGCGGTATCTACCTTTGAGTTTGACCCTTCAGGCGGTTTCTACCATTGGTTGACCCTTCAGGCGGTTTCTACCTTTGTTTTGACCCTTCAGGCGGTATCTACCTTCATTTGACCCTTCAGGCGGTATCTACCTTCATTTGACCCTTCAGGCGGTATCTACCATTGGTTTGACCCTTCAGGCGGTATCTACCTTGAGTTGACCCTTCAGGCGGTTTCTACCTTGTGTTGACCCTTCAGGCGGTATCTACCTTGGTTTGACCCTTCAGGCGGTATCTACCATGAGTTGACCCTTCAGGCGGTTTCTACCTTTAGTTGACCCTTCAGGCGGTATCTACCTTAGTTTTGACCCTTCAGGCGGTTTCTACCATGAGTTGACCCTTCAGGCGGTTTCTACCTTTGATTGACCCTTCAAGCGGTTTCTACCTTGAGTTGATTTGAAAAGGGCGTCTCATGACGAGGGTTCTCCACGTCCGATGAGACTGCCTAAATTTGAAAATGGGTCTCATGACGAGGGTTCTCCACGTCCGATGAGACTGCCTAAATTTGAAAATGGGTCTCATGACGAGGGTTCTCCACGTCCGATGAGACTGCCTGAGTTTGAAAAGGGGTATCATGACGAGGGTTCTCCACGTCCGATGAGACTGTTTGATATTTGAAAAGAGGTCTCATGACGAGGGTTCTCCACGTCCGATGAGACTGTTTGATATTTTGAAAAGGGGTCTCATGACGAGGGTTCTCCACGTCCGATGAGACTTCCTGAATTTTGAAGAGGTGTCTCATGACGAGGGTTTTCCACGTCTGATGAGACAGTTTGATATTTGAAAAGGGGTCTCATGACGAGGGTTCTCCACGTCCGATGAGACTGTTTGATATTTTGAAAAGGGGTCTCATGACGAGGGTTCTCCACGTCCGATGAGACTTCCTGAATTTTGAAGAGGTGTCTCATGACGAGGGTTTTCCACGTCCGATGAGACAGTTTGATATTTGAAAAGGTGTCTCATGACGAGGGTTTTCCACATCCGATGAGACTGCCTAAGTTTTGAAAAGGGTGTCCTAGGACGAGGATTCTCCACGTCCTGCTGGGACAGTTTGCTGACTTCTTTTGAAAAAAGGTTCTATCCTCACCCTTTCTTTTGCAAGATCCCGAAATTTGCCGGGAATTCAATTTTGAAGCAGTGAAAGATTTTATCTTGACAAAGCTTCACTTGGGTCCGTTGAGGCGACATTCTGGGAGCTGGGTTCTCCAGGTATCCTGCAGAAGTTTGAGCCTGAAAGATTTTTCTTCACCAAAAAAACGTTAGTAATCTTTGGGAAGACCACGGCTGTCCATTTTGACAAAACCGTATGATTTAAGTTTTAATCATGAAATGTGCATTTTGCTGCTGGAGGTTATCCAAAGCATTCTTGCAACATGCAAATGTGATCACAAATCCCTTGCGCGGAAAATCTGGATCCAACAATTTGAAACTTCCAAAAAGAGTTTGTTCAAAACATCAATTGGAATATTTCTCGACAAGGAGGTCTTCTCACCTGTTTTGCGATAGTGGTTTTTTTTATAGGGGATGCACTCAATTCCCTACTAACCTATGCCTAGGTTTTAGGCTCATTCGCAGCGCATACATTTTGATCGGTCGGGAGGTCTTCCACGGGACCGTAATGTTAGGCTTGGATATTGGTTTTCAAAGGGGACCCGCTTTGGAGTCGAGGCCATTGAATGAAAGTCTTCACCATCTGCTCCGGGTTTACAAGTCAAGAACCCTGCAAAATGAGGAAGAAATAGTCTTGCTCGTACTTCTTCGAGCTAAGCAATATGTTAACCCAAGTGTCTTAGTCAGAGAAGACTGTTTCAGGGTTGTAACATTTGTAGGATTGGGGACCGAAAAAGGCTTGTTTTTGGCCAGGAATTTGTGAGGGGATTGGCATTGGTGATCATTGCAAACTTGTCACATGTCTTTTCCATTCCGCATCTTCAATTTTTGAGGTGTGCAACCGCTTTTGAGGTGTGCACAAGTCCTTTAGAGAACGTCTCTTGTGGTATTAAGAGATTGACAATTCTGTCCGTGTTTTTACACCACGGCTGACATCATTTGGGGAGCAGTCTTCTTGATCTGACTCCTTTATGGGTTTTTCTCTCTTCCCAACTAGGCTTTATTGGGGATCAATCAAACAGTTTTCACGAGCATCGGCCTTGCTTTTACCAGGCACTTTGCTTTTTCTTGCTGCTGGGGATTTTTCTTTGTTGAAATCCCACCTTTTCTTTTCCTTTGGAACCATGATGTTCAGAAAATTGTGCTAGATATACAACTTGAATCATAGCACATTTAAACGCCGATATGAAATTTTTCTATAAATCCCATCTCTTGGATTCTTCCGTTCTTGGAGTGATGCAGTTTCTATCTTGAAACATGCCATGATCACCAACAGGGGTTTATGAAATGAATTCGCAGGCTTAAGTTGGCTGTGCAAAGGATTCGGTGTGTGGGATAGAGAATGAATGCTTCTCGTCATCCTATGGCACTTGGATTACCATATAAACAATACACAAAGATTAATGTTAGTCCGAGCAAGAAAATTTCTAACCATTTTCTCCTGACGCTGCTGGACTTACTTCCTTTTTGCCCCGGTGTAGGGTGGCTCTTGACAGGGTTAAGAATGAAAAGCGCCGTTCAAAGGGGTTTATCAACGGTCACCTGTAGTGTTTGGGGATATGAAACGAATGCCTCCGTCGTCCCAACCCATGTAATCGCTGCAAATGGTCCCTACCTCCGTAGACCCAGATTTTGCTATCTGCCCACTCCACTCATCTCTCAAGTGTGTGTTGGACATGTTTGGATTAGGTTTTCGCCTCTCGTCTGAGAAAACATCCTTTTGAAAGTTTTGAACTTTTGATTGGAAAAAATTTCTTTCATTTTCTCCAAAAATTTTACCCGCCAAGGGGATTTTAAGATGCACTATGCATGTCCTTATTCATGTTCAGACAACCTCCTGTTTTAAAACATGAATGCCAATGAAGTTTGAATTCTATGTCTTTTCTAGACATCAGATTCTGAAGGCTTTTCTTTTCTTCTCTGTTTTTTTATTCAACATCTTTAGTGGATTGGGGAAAGGGATACTTACCTGTCCCCAGAGGCTGGAGATCCCTGAAAATGCGGAAGAAACATGTTATTGTACGTTCACGAATTTTTCAAAAAATTAGAACGATACAATTTACCCTTGGTCATGTATTTCCAACGGGTAATACATGGGATGTGAAAATCCGTTTTGCCCTGATGGCAAGCCCCTGTCAAAAACAAACAATAAGTGTCAGTTTGTGTTCCAAAATTCAAGACCAATTGGAACGATACCGCATTGTTCTTGCTTGGCGTTTTCATTTGAACACAAACGCGCGGCTTGCAGAATCTGGCCCTCTATCTTGTGGTCCTGATCCCTCCGTTTGGTTGGCGATGAATCATTCTCAAGGATTTGCCCCAGAGGAGATCCATTTGTGTTTTTGGGCGCATTCCAGCGCCATTCTTCAAGGTTCCTTTTATTCAAGGAAAAAAAAGAAAATCTTATCAAAATGCATGTCAAAGCACGGGACGTAGGAGCGACACTTTTTACCCTCCACTAGGTCTTATAATCAAAGACCATTTCTTGGAGTGCTGACTCCCAAGGTCAATAGCTTTATTCGCCTCCTCGTTGGCGAGTTCTTTTCTTTTGAGGCTTTCGGTGCCAACGACTCCCTGTTAAATGAGTAAAAACTCATGTTAGGCATGTGGTCTTCGAAGACCAAAATGGAACGATACAAGGTTACCGTTCACCCATATTCGTATCTTGGGTTTAATTCTGATGCGGACGACTCTACAGTTGCGTCCATTGATTTTGCCAGAGAATAAACGTTATTCTTTGTCCGGCGCACAAATGATTCGCTTGCCCCAATTGGGCGTGATTTGTCGTAGCTAGGTGACGCTTGCCCCAGCTAACTCCCTTTTGCATTTTGCTGCATTGACGCATTCAGGCTATTTGACATCCGCAAAAATGGGTTTACTCGTGATTGAGTACTTCAACAACCTGCGCGATGAAAGGAGTGAAAGAGTCAATCACCGCGTAAGGAGCTTTAATTGAAACGATTACGGATTTACTATCCCCGCTCTGGTCACTTCTGGCATCCAAGATGCTGGAAATTTTTCAGTGGTCCCATTCATTTTTGTCATCACCTGCAAGAATGGAAAACCATATCAACTCGCGAACCGGTCAATCCGATTTGGAACGGATACAACTTTTTCGACTTAGGGAGAGTCGATCCAAATTAGGTTGCCCCAGCTTCACGTTGTCTACTTAAGGCTCATCACAATAAATCCATCTTGTTTTTGCAAACCCAATGGGTGATGCCCGATGAAGGTGCACTCCTTTCCATTTTGTAGGGAAGGCAAGCTCCCTTTTGTTGGTCTTTAACCATCTTATCCTGAGAGGAAGAGATATGAAATATTATGTCATTATCTGATTGAAAATCAATTAGGAATGACACGTCCTTATCCTTGATTCGGTTGCCCGGTCAAGAGGCATTTGCCCTCGTCAGTTGACTCTCCAAGGTGGTCCAGCGCTTTTCCATGCCATCCTGGTTCGTTTCAACTCGCGATTGATTCTTCACACAAGTTTTTGGATTTTGATTCATAAGCGGCGCTGAATGACCTTTTGGTTTCGAGGTGTACCAATCATTCATATACATACGCATGAGACCAGTGAGGTTTGGCTCTAAGAATCAAGATAGGGTTTGGAACCTAAGGCCAAGGCTCCCACCTCGAGTTCTAGAAAGGGTAGATTCCATTGCACAACTATCGTTGCATTGGGACCCAATCCATAATTCGAAATGAGCGGAATTGAAAAGTGGATTACCCCGTGTTTTTCCTCACGGAGATTCCATTTTCAATCCCTTATATTGTTTTCCTATAGGCGGCGCCCGGGGTTTTAGGCGCGATTGTGTGTGTTCATGTGTTGTGAGTATCACAATGCAAGTCATGCACAACAGTTTATCAATCGGCGCTTCAAATCATCCATACAACATACATTCCTACGCCAACCTGCATAAGACAATGTTAATCACGGACTACACCCCTTATCTCTCCAATCTGCAAAAACATATAACACCTACCATGAGCGGACTTACCTCACCTTCAAGAGCGCCTGCAGGGTTAGAAAAATCACTCAGCGTTTTAATTACGGCCTAAGTCCACTTGAGGTCTAGAACCATAGGTTCTAGAACAAGATCCCCAGCGGAGTCGCCAGCTGTCGCGACCCGTCCGAAAGCGGACGCGGCTAATGGATTACCGATCGCGGGTCTTGGATCGGCGCGGGCCCTCCCAGGCCCATACCAAATCGCGGCGGGAGTATTTTTCAAAGGGATTCGACGATAACAGTCGATCGCTTTCGACCTTAGTGTGGTCGTGGTGGCATGTGCAACTTGTGCATGCATTTGGAGTCGCCACCGGTCTTTCTTGGAGGGTAGACCGGAAACCTTATTGACCGATTGGGAGAGATCGATCAATTCTGCGGAACCAGAGATTTTGAGTTCGGGGACTTGGTTACGTTGATGTCATTACCAACGCCCTTTCGGTACCTAACGCGAGTGATTTTCCCTAACTAGGATTTCATGCAGGCGCAATTTTGGGTGAGGTAAGTCTGACTTTGCACATTAACCAGTTTAACATGCTCACGTAATCATAAAAAAAAATAGATGTCAATCACATAAACATCTATCCTACGTGGTGATCATGGAATTATGATTTAATGGGTCTCGAGCCAATGAGACCACATTTAATCATTTTAATATTTTAATAACGGAGAGCCGCTCTTCTCTTCTTCTTGGTTTCTTGAACTCTTCAAGAATCGGGCCCCAAAGAGCTCGCCGACTTAAAAGGCTCCTCCACGTAATCCTCGTAGCATTTACATCAACAATTGACTATGCTAAAAATAAAGATTACATGAAAAATAAAAGGAGTACGCAGCCTCCATTTAATAATTACAACCCCAAATATATAAATAATCACCATACATTCATACATACATCAATCACATTGATTAGGGATTTTTCCATGATCACCACCCTTCCACGTAAGTAATAAATTCACAATTTAAAACTTAGGAAGGCACAATAAAAATTCTACGTTGAATCATATTCAGAATTTTTACGTAAAATAAGATAGCCATAAATTTTCGATTCAAAATTGATTTAGTCTCAATTTTTGCTACGTTGATTAATTTATCATATAAAATAATCAACCTCCATTAGCCATGTAAGACGAACAATTCGTTAATACATATTGGCCATAGTATTGCAAAAATTGCAAAAAATCAATTAAATGCACGAAAACACCTAAGGATCGGCTCTGATACCACTGTTGGGATCCACGTAACACGTAGCGGAAATAAATAACAACCCATACATGTATCTCCAGAGGCGTACTTCGTGCATTTCAATCGAAAAAAAATCACAAAGCCTCAAAGGGGGTAAATGGATTACCTCTCGTAGCGTGCTTGAACGGAGGTGTCGGTTCGATGTTCTTCGATCTCAGCCTCCACAAGTGTTAGGCATCTAGTTCGGACGCACCACCAATTGACGAACGGGGAGACGACTAATAACTCCACAACAATTGTGCTAGCAATATGCGGAATCAATATTCCGAACTTAGTATATTTTGCTCACTCAAGATTATGAGAATATAGAGAGTGTTTGTGTTCTTCTCTCTAAGCTCTCAAAAATTTGCATACTCTACAAAATGTCTCCCCCTCCTTCAACCTCAAAACTCTTGCCATCCTTTTATAGCCAAAAATACCTTCCAATAAATTGTATTTAAAAATAGCACTAACAATTATAAATTCTATCTAAAAATAGCACTCACAAATAAATGACATTTAAAAATAGCACTAACAATAGCACTCACAATTTATAATACAAAAATGCTATTTAAAAATAGCACTAACAATAGCACTCACAATTTATAATACAAAAATGCTATTTAAAAATAGCACTAACAATTATAAATTCTATCTAATAATAGCACTCACAATTTATGATAAATAAATGCCATTTAAAAATAGCACTAACAATAGCACTCACAATTTATGATAAATAAATGTCATTTAAAAATAGCACTAACAATAGCACTCACAATTTATAATACAAAAATGCTATTTAAAAATAGCACTAGCAATAGCACTCACAATACAAAAATGCTAAAAAAAGGCACTAACAAAGGTGTTAAAAATAATAACCATTATTATTATTACAAGAGTTAAAGAGGTTACCAAACAGTACAAATACGCATAACATATAAATACGTATGACGTATAAATACGTAGAGCATACGTATACATCCGTGAAACCGGGGACTAATTGAAAGAAAAATGTGCAATTAAGCTCTTTTGGTAAAAATTGATTAAATTGGAGGGCAAATTGACCTAATTGCACTTTAAGACTTTAGAATCCAATGTCAAAGCTTATAAAAAGTGAGAATTGAAAACTAAAAGACTCGAAAAGGATTTTTTTTTTTTTTTTTAGGCTCGGTTCGGGTTTATGTTTGTGAAGGAACATAGTGACCCGAGCCGAATTTTTGAGATTTAAAGTGACACACTTGAAGAGGAAATTAAAAAAAAAAATTATCGAATATTTTTGGGTATTTTTCTGACAACGAATGGTATTTTTCTGATTTTTTGGGTATTTTATAATTAAATAAACTCGAAAAATATTAAAAATACCGAAAAATATTTTTTGTTCAAAATTGGTTCCTAAGGCTAAACCAAGGCTTCCAAAGTTGATTTTATGATTTTATGACATTTTTTGATATTTTTAATTAATTTTAAAGAATAAAAATCACAATAATAAATGGTAAAAAATCAGGTGTCAACAGTCATCCTATAAGCAAATCAATTTAATTTGGAACGAATACATCCTTTTCGACTTAGAGAGGTCGATCCAAATCAAGTTGCCCCTTTTTCAGATTGTCTTTTTGGACTTATCATAGTCGATTCATCTTATTTTGGAAACACAATGGGTGGCGCCTGATGAATGCGCATTTCCTTTCATGTTATAGGGAAAACAAGTCTCGCATCATTGGCCTCAGCCATTTTGACCTGTTGGCAAAAGGAATAACCAAGCAAGTCAAGTATAACACTCGAAGTTTTTATTGAAACGATTACAGTTTTACCATCGTTCGATCACATCTCGCATGCGATTAGATGAAGAAATCTTCAATAAATGTCTGTCATGTATAACTTGTCAGAAAGGAGATACACTTAGCATTTTACATAGCAAAGACATCTCTCAGTGAGGTCGCCTCCTATAATGAAAGCAAGGCGACAATACATATCCCATAATCCCTATTTACGGGCTTCTGATGTTCGCCAAGATTTCAAGATAAGAGGAGAGTCATTAAAAGATCGATCCACGGTCATCAATCAAACGCCCATTTAATTCCAAACGTTTAATACGCAAATGGGGGCATTAATCTTGAAAGATTGTTTTGTGACATTTTTCTTGTAAAAATCATGTGATCCTTGTTTTTATGAAATCACTACACAAAATGTGATTGCAAACATGGTCTTAACTTTATGCCCCAAAATCTTGAATTGGAAGAATTTTAGACATAAAAAATGTCATCTTAATCAATGATTGAAAATTTGGATGAACCATCTATTCCATAGGGACAGCTTAGAAGTGTTCCAATTTTGTATCTAAAATTCATTGTCAAAAATTTTCATTTGTAAACTCAAACACACAGGGCATTCGGTTGATTTCCATGAATTTTCTATCATGAAATTTCACTAGGAAATGAACAAGTAGAGAGAGAAGTCATACTTATAGTGATCAGCGGGATTTTTTTTTTTTTTTTTTGGTTTTAGGTATACCAACCTTCCATAGACATGCGCATGAGACAAGTGGGTATACTCTAAAAAATCAAAAATCAGGTGAGGAACCTATGGCTCAAGCTCCCATGATCCAAATATGGCAGACTCCTCCCCAAGAGTACCCACTCAAGAGGGCTAGATATCGCCAATTTGAATCGTGAGCGGGAACGAACACGAAAGTCTCAAGTGCCATCAAACACGAGATCCTTTCGCATCATTTCCCTATCTAAGGTAACCTAGGGGTGGTTGCAGTCGGGGTCTGACCGCTAGTGTGTGCGATGTGTCATGATCGTCACAATGCAAGGACATGCACAGCAGTTTGTATCAAAACATCGCTTCAGTATGTGCGTAAGATAAACATACATTCCCAACTCCAACCTGCAGAAAAAATGTCAACAATCACTCCACCCCTTATTTCTCCAATCTGCAAAAATATTTAACACAATGATTAGTGTACGTACCTCACCTTTGAGAGCATCTGCAGAAAATGAGGTCAGATAAACCAATCAACTTTTTAACCGGCTCAAGTCCTTTGGAATTCGTAACCAGAGATTCTAGTTTAGAACATTCCCCAGTGGAGTCGCCAGTCTGTCGCGACCCTCTCGAGCGCTATCTGGCTAGCGAGGGTTAATGGGCTGCCCGATCGTCGCCTGATCGGACGCGGGCCTCTCCCAAGGTCCATTACTCAAATCGCAACTGCTGGATATATGTGGTCGACCTTCAGTGTGGTCTAGTGACATGTGATATGTGTACATGCCAAAGAGTCGCCACCAATCGTTTCGGGGAGGGTACGATCGGAAACCCTATCGAATAGTTGGGAGCGATCTATTCGATTCTGCGGAAACCAGAGAAGTGGGATCGGGGACTTAGTTACGCCAACTATTAGAGTTGACGCCCTTTCGGTACCTAAGCTGAATGGTTTATCTGATCCTAGGATTTCATACAAGCGAGTGGGGTACAGATCCTAAATCTAGGAGTTCATACAGATGGGAATGACTACCCTATCACTCACAATCCATGAAAATAAATGCGCAAATCAAGGATCCATAACATGCGGATAAATCACATGAAATCAGCATGGCATCTCTGATGAGGCCCTATTAGCCTAGAGAAGTCTCAATCAAGGCATATGAGTGATTTGACGTGATTTGCCCATGAGGGGCAGAATCGTAATTTTGAACAATTCAGGGACGATTCACCTTGAAAGGGAAAATTTGTCATTTTAGATTAATTTGGAATTCAAAAGACGGGGGAAATAGGATTGGCCATCAATCCAACCCATTTCCTATTTTTCGGGAATTTCCAAGATTGTTTTTGGAATTTAAAAGTGATTTTACCCTCGGAGGGGTAAAACAGTCATTCTGGACAAAGATGAGAACTGAAAATCTCAAATATTAGGGTTGGTCACCCACCTGACCCAAACCCTAACTTTAAGCAATTTTCAAGACTCGATTAAGACAAGAAAGACGATTTTCCCATTGAAGGGAAAAATCGTCATTTTGGGAAAAGGAACGAGACTCGAAAACCCAAGCTTAAGAATTGGTCGCCTACCCGACCCTAATTTTTACCTTGGCATTATCGGCCTTATCTCGTATATACAGCAGAGGCGACTTACCCCTAAAGGGTAATATCGTCAAGTCTCGGAAGAACGGATAAAAAACCCAAAAATAGGATTGACTAGTTGTCTGTGGTCAATCCTCGATTTTTGGGGATTTCTGGAGTGTTTAGGATTTTCCCACAATTTTTTCACATTTTTTTGGAATTTTTTGGAATTTTCTAGAATTTTTTGGATTTTCTAGGATTTTTTTGATTTTTTTATTTTTAAAATTATTTTTTGATTTTTTATTAATAAAAGTTTATTCGGGCCGGGTTGGGTGACCCGGCCCATGACCCACGGGAGGGCAGCCCGACCCGCTCGGACCCAACCTAAAACGGCATCGTATTGCTACTCCCGCTCAAATTTTTAATTCCCGCCCAACTTGGATCAACGCTCTGGATTGCGCCACGTGGCGGACGCGCGGACGGTCTGATCTTAACGAGGAACCAACGGCCCAAATTGAAGTGTCCGATTGAATCATAACCGTCCGATCGATTTTTATTTATTATTAGAAAATAATTTTTATTTCCGAAAAACGCGAGATCTTGACACGTGGCATATTATCCACCGTCGGATCAAGTTTGTTTTATTCGGTTATAACCGAACGGCTGACGTGGCTGCCACGTGGGCGCCACGCCAGCGTTGACCGGTCAACAGGTTTGCCGAGGAAGATGACCGGCGCCGGCGCTCCCTTGCCGGCGCTTCGTCGGAGGGCCATATCTCGGCCTTCCGACATCCAAATTCGACGATTCCAACGCCATTCAAATCAGCCCGAAGAGCTCTACAACACATATCACAACCAACATAGCAAAATCAAGTTTGACACACTTGCCAACCTAGGCCGGAGCTAATCTCCGGCGAGCTGACATTATAGCCGTTTCTGACGAGATCTATCCTACCAAATCAGTCAAGAAACATCATAGAGGATTGAGAAGACTTACCTGGCCATCAAGAGGTTCTGATTCGACCTAGGAGGAGCATTTTTTGAGGTGAAAGGCTGATCGGAAGGGCTCGGTAGCTTCTCCGGAGCTCAGAGAAGTCGGATATGGTCGTCGCCGGCTTCGGTTTCTTTGGGGATGGCCTGACGAACACTCCACAGAATCTGGAAGATCCAACTCTAATGGCAGTCTCCCTCTCTCTCTCTCTCTCTCTCTCTCTCTCTCTCTCTCTCTCTCTCTCTCTCTCTCTCTCTCTCTCTCTCTCTCTCTCTCTCTCTCTCTCTCTCTCTCTCTCTCTCTTTGGACGTTCGGTTCTTGCCTCTGTTGTTGTGGAACTCCCCTAACTGATTCCCCCCGTCTTTTGTTATACCCGAACGGCCCTGTGAACGAACTCCTCGAGCTCCCGTCACATGCCGAAGGCACGTGCGTTTTGGCATGTCGGCTTCGAGTTCGATCCGACGAATGCATCGGAGCTATTTTGCGCGCCCGGGTGTGTCAATTCCTCCTCCGATTTTGGTGATCGAGCTTCCTCTTTCTTTCCCCCTTGCTGGTCTGTGCGCGAGAAACTGAAGGAAGGACCAAGGTTGTTGTTGGTCTTCAGTCAATGGGTTGACTGGGTTGGGTCAACCCGACCCAGTTAACCCGATTCGTCAAGAAGAAGACAAATTGACCTACCAAAATTCTTAATTTCTCAAATAAAATCCATAAATCGGCTTCCATGAGATGAATCCCATCTAATATGGTGATTTAGCGAAAAATGAGTGTGGAATCAAATGAAAACCCCAAATGTAAGGTGGGATCCGAAATTGATTTTTGACAAATTGATGTTCTTAATGAAGGAATTGGCACCAATTAAGCCCACCATAAGATTCAAGAGGTCCAATACTATAGGGTATGGGTCTTGGGGTTCTATGGGTGCCTCTCGGAAAAATTTAATTTTGGATTTGGCACTTTAGGGACGAAAATGAATAGATTTTCATGCAATTATGTCCCTAATGCCAAAATTGATCAAATCAGTGCACAATTGACCCAAATTGAAATGTAGGGCAATCAAGTTGAATGTCAAGATTCGGAAAATGTAAAAGATTGCAATTAAAAAGACTCAAAACATATTTTTTGACAAATTCAACCATGTGCGTTACTAAGAAACACACAAAATTAGACTTGAATTTCGACTCTTGATTAGGTCAAAATGATAAGGGATTTAAAATAAAAATATTGACTATTTTCCTATATTTTTGTGACCCCAAATACTATTTTTGTGATTTTTCTAGTATTTTTCTATTTTCTAAAAATACTAAAAAAATGTGAAAAATATGAAAAATTATTTTTTGGTCAAGAATGGTTCCTTAGGCTTGGCCAAGGCCACCAAAGTTGATTTTGTAATTTTTTTAACTTTTTATGGATTTTTTGTGATTTTTTTAAAATAATACTGAAAAAAACTTAGTCAAAAATCAGGTGTCAACAATTATACCATCTGCCTTAGCTTTGATCTTATCCACCCATTTATAGCCTATAGCAGACTTTCCAGAAGGTAAATCAACCAAATCCAATGTATGAGATTTGTCTAAGGCGTATAATTCATCCGCCATTGCTTGCTGCCAAAGAGAGTTAGTTTGGGCTTCTCTGTAACTGTGAGGCTCGTGAAAAGAAGCAATGGTGGAATAACAATGATAGTCACGAAGTCGAACAGAAGGTTGACTTGCTCGAGTAGAATGACGAGTATGAGAAGAAGGGATGACTAAGTCCGGAGGATCCGCAGATGGTGCAGACAAATTAGGAGATGCCGAAGTGGATTCACCAGAAGTATCTACATTAAGATTAGAGAAAGACAACTCCAAAGAGGAAGATTCCGTGGATGCATCTTCAGGAAAGAGATCCACTGAAGGATCAGTAAAGAAAGGAGGAGTAATAGAAGAGGAGTCAAAAGGACGAAGTGAATAGAACATTTTGTGTTCCCAAAAAGTAACACGGCGAGATACACGAAGTCTATTGAAAATAGGATCCCAACATCGATAACCTTTGTGCTCAATTCCGTACCCAAGGAAACAACACAGACGAGCACGAGGTTCTAACTTCGTGCATTCATTTGGAAGAAGATGGACAAAACAAGCACTGCCAAAAAACTCGAAGAAGATTATAATTTAGAAGACTGCCATACAACCGTTCATAAGGAGAGATATTACCTATAATAGAGGATAGAGTGCGATTGATGGTGTAGATAGCTGTATGAGAAGCTTCTCCCCAAAATTTTTCAGGGCAAGAAGCTATGATTAGAAGAGTGCGAACAATATCTAAGATGTTTACGCTCAGCTCGGCCATTTTGTTGAGAAGTTCCTGGACAAGAACGATGAATGACAGTGCCATTTTCGAAAATAATTTTGAGAAACTCTGTATCTCTATATTCCATGGCATTATCAGTACGAAAGATCTTGATGCTTTTGGAAAATTGTGTTTTAACCATTGCAACAAAATTTCGATAAATATGAGTCAGCTCAGAACGATGCTTCATAAGATAAATCCATGTAAAACGAGAATAATCATCCACAAAAATCACAAAGTAGCGAGATCCACCCATAGTGGGGATAGGAGATGGCCCCCAAATATCAGAATGAATTAAATCGAAAGAAGCATGAGAAACCGATTCACTAAGATCAAAAGGCAAGGTGTGATGTTTTCCCAGCTTACATGATAAGCAATCAAAATTCTTATTATCAACTGAACCTAAAAGACCTTTAGAAATTAAATGACTTATTCGAGAGGAAGAAGCATGACCCAAACAAGAATGCCAAGTTTCAGATGAAACTGTGGCAGCACAATTACTTGGAGCATTAGGAAGCTTTAAAGAGATAAGCTCGAATAGGCGTCCCACTTTACGACCTGTCCCAACTATATGTCCCGTCCGTGGATCCTGCACACGACAACCATTGGAAGAAAAGTGAATATCAAAGCCAAGTTCACATAGTTGACCCACTGATATCAAATTTAAAGAAAGCTTAGGAACAATGAAAGTGTCTGGTAATGATAATGTGGAGATGGATATATTTCCTATGTGGCTAACTAACATATGTGAACTGTCAGCTGTATGAATAATAGGTGTTTGTGAAAGACCTGACGTTGATGTAAACAAATTCTTGTTCGAAGTCATGTGATTGCAACAGGCAGAGTCAAAGAACCATGAATCAGAAGTACCTAGAGTCACAGACAAAGCAGAGGCACTAGAGACTGAGGGATTAAAGGTACCGGATTCTCGAAGAATGCAGCGAAGATCTTCTAAAGATAAGGAAACAGATGAGTTGCTTGGAGAACCCTCGATAGTAGCAGCAGTAGTGGATGAACGGGCAGGTGGACCTCTGTATCGGGATCGATTGGTTGCCCCTATAGGTTGCTTCGGTTGTCGTCGATAGCAAGTGGATGCAAAATGACCAGTTCGATGGCAATGCGTACAGTAGGGCCTGTTTGAAGAAGAAGAGACAGGAGTTTCAAGAACCGCTTCTCTAGGAGTAGACAGAATAGGGCGATGCGTCTTCAAGGTAGCAAGCCGAGTCTCTTCAGTCAATAGTTCTGAAACAACCACCTCAAGACGAGGCAACGAATCTCTATGCAGAAGCGAAGCTCGAACGGGTTCAAACTCATCATTAAGTGCCATCAGAAATTGCATAATACACATACGATCACGATATCCAGCAAATTTGAATGCATCAGTATCAGCATCCCATTTTGGCTCAGATAGAGCCAATTGATCCCAAATTGCATGCATAGAGGATAAAAAATCATTAATGGACTGATTTGTCCCTTGATGCATACGGTGTAAATTTCCTAGCAACTGATACTGATGAGCAATATCTGAGGTGGAATACCAACTTGCAAGCAAATCCCATGCTTCCTTTGCTGTATTTAGGTGACCAAATTAAAGCCTGATAGAAGGAATCGAAGTATTTCGAAACCATGTTAGAATCTGATGATTCTTGCTGTCCCAATCCTCCAAACTCTTGTTAAATTTATCTTCTGTTTCCCCACCAGCTCTCTTAGGCAAGGGAATTTCGCTGGTAATGTAACGCCAGAGTTTACGTCCTCTCAGGAAACTTGGTATTTCTTGAGCCCACAAAATATAATTGGTTCCATTCAACACAGTTTGGATGGGTACCAGCACATCCATTTTATCCATTGAAAATATTATTTTCGAGGATAAATATCAAGAAAATTACTGCAAGACTGCAAAATTGAATAAATATGACCCCAAAAATGGAATCAGCACGTCAAAATACCTCAAGAGCCGAGCCAGTCAACTTTTGGTCAACGCTTACTGGACTCGGACCAATTTAATGACGTGGCGAAGCAGCTGCAACAGTGGAGAATTGTCCACTCTCCAATAAAGTCTCCTGGTGAAGAATCCCAATAAAGAAAAAAAATCCCAATCTTCAATAATGTCTCCGCTCTCCTGTCCACTCTCTAGTGCACGATAAAGAAATCCCAATCTCCTGAGCTTATATAACACTTTTGAGGCCTGCTGCTCCTTGGGTTCCAGAAGGTCGGCTAGACTACCCACAGATGACGAAGAGCTATGGGTCTCTCGGCTGGATTGCGAAGGCTCGGATTTTGGCCGGCTGAGCTCAAGAGACGACGGTTGCGGGGTCGCGGCTGCTCAACGATGAACAGCGATCACGAGCGGGTGGATCTGCGAGCACGAGCACGAGTACGAGCGGCGCGAGCACGAGCACGAGCGAGGGTGGATCTGCGAGCACGAGCGTGGATCTGCGAGCACTAGCACGAGCGTGGATCTGCAAGCACGAGCACGAGCGGCGTGAGGGTTGATCTGCGAGCGTGGATCTGGGAGGTTGAGTCGTAGACGAGTCAGCGCGGATCTGGGAGGCTGAGCGGTTGAAACGAGCACGAGTCAGCGGCGTCGCGAGGCTCGGCTGGATCTCGAGAGGCTCGACATCGACGGCGTGAGGCTCGACGACGCTGGATCTCGCAACTCGACGGCGCGAGGCTCAGGTGGTGGGTGTGCGGCTCGGCTGGTCTGTAAAGAGAGAAACCCAGATTGACACGGCTCAGGTGATGAAGATGAAGGCGTCGGCGAAGGAGGAGAGGAGACAAGGTAAAGAGGGAAACCCAGGTGAAGGCGCCAGCGAAGTGGCTTAGCTCACAGGACAATTCACCTAGCCAAGAAGGCTCTGATACCAAGTTAAAGTTAAGGAAGAAGAAGGTAAACGATGGATTTTTATGTATTTCATTCTTCATATTACAATGTACAGAAGGAGCCTATTCAACATGGTTTACAAGAATAAATACAGTAACTAATCAATTACAATCAATCTGATTGATTGATATCAATCAGAATGATAATAATATCTAACATCTATCGCGACCCGTCCGAAAGCGGACGCGGCTAATGGATTACTGATCGTGGGCCTTCCCCCGCACAAGGGTGCGGATCGCGGGCTTTGGATCGGCGCGGGCCCTCCCAAGCCCATACCAAATCGCGGCGGGAGTATTTTTCAAAGGGATTCGGCGATAAGAGCCGATCGATTTCGACCTTAGTGTGGTCGTGGTGGCATGTGCAACTTGTGCATGCATTTGGAGTCGCCACCGGTCTTTCTCGGAGGGTAGACCGGAAACCTTACCAACCGATTGAGAGAGATCGATCAGTTCTACGGAACCAGAGATTTTGGGTTCGGGGACTTGGTTACGCTGGTGTCGTTACCAACGCCCTTTCGGTACCTAACGCGAGTGATTTTCCTAACTAGGATTTCATGCAGGCGCAATTTTGGGTGAGGTAAGTCTGACTTTGCACATTAACCAGTTTAACATGCTCACGTAATCATAAAAAAAATAGATGTCAATCACATAAACATCTATCCTACGTGGTGATCATGGAATTATGATTTAATGGGTCTCGAGCCAATGAGACCACATTTAATCATTTTAATATTTTAATAACGGAGAGCCGCTCTTCGCTTCTTCTTGGTTTCTTGAACTCTTCAAGAATTGGGCCCCAAAGAGCTCGCCGACTTAAAAGGCTCCCCCACGTAATCCTTGTAGCATTTACATCAACAATTGACTATGCTAAAAATAAAGATTACATGAAAAATAAAAGGAGTACGCAGCCTCCATTTAATAATTACAATCCAAAATATATAAATAATCATCATACATTCATATATACATCAATCACATTGATTAGGGATTTTTCCATGATCACCACCCTTCCACGTAAGTAATAAATTCACAATTTAAAACTTAGGAAGGCACAATAAAAATTCTACGTTGAATCATATTCAGAATTTTTACGTAAAATAAGATAGCCATAAATTTTCGATTTAAAATTGATTTAGTCTCAATTTTTGCTACGTTGATTAATTTATCATATAAAATAATCAACCTCCATTAGCCATGTAAGACGAACAATTCGTTAATACATATTGGCCATAGTATTGCAAAAATTGCAAAAAATCAATTAAATGCACGAAAACACCTAAGGATTGGCTCTGATACCACTGTTGGGATCCACGTAACACGTAGCGGAAATAAATAACAACCCATACATGTATCTCCAGAGGCGTACTTCGTGCATTTCAATCGAAAAAAATCACAAAGTCTCAAAGGGAGTAAATAGATTACCTCTCGTAGCGTGCTTGAACGGAGGTGTCGGTTCGATGTTCTTCGATCTCAGCCTCCACAAGTGTTAGGCATCTAGTTCGGACGCACCACCAATTGACGAACGGGGAGACGACTAATAACTCCACAACAATTGTGCTAGCAATATGCGGAATCAATATTCCGAACTTAGTATATTTTGCTCACTCAAGATTATGAGAATATAGAGAGTGTTTGTGTTCTTCTCTCTAAGCTCTCAAAAATTTGCACACTCTACAAAATGTCTCTCCCCTCAACCTCAAAACTCTTGCCATCCTTTTATAGCCAAAAATACCTTCCAATAAATTGTATTTAAAAATAGCACTAACAATTATAAATTCTATCTAAAAATAGCACTCACAAATAAATGACATTTAAAAATAGCACTAACAATAGCACTCACAATTTATAATACAAAAATGCTATTTAAAAATAGCACTCACAATTTATAATACAAAAATGCTATTTAAAAATAGCACTAACAATTATAAATTCTATCTAATAATAGCACTCACAATTTATGATAAATAAATGCCATTTAAAAATAGCACCAACAATAGCACTCACAATTTATGATAAATAAATGTCATTTAAAAATAGCACTAACAATAGCACTCACAATTTATAATACAAAAATGCTATTTAAAAATAGCACTAGCAATAGCACTCACAATACAAAAATGCTAAAAAAAGGCACTAACAAAGGTGTTAAAAATAATAACCATTATTATTATTACAAGAGTTAAAGAGGTTACCAAACAGTACAAATATGCATAACGTATAAATATGTATGACGTATAAATACGTAGAACATACGTATACATCCGTGAAACCGGGGACTAATTGAAAGAAAAATGTGCAATTAAGCCATTTTGGTAAAAAATGATTAAATTGGAGGGCAAATTGACCTAATTGCACTTTAAGACTTTAGAATCCAATGTCATAGCTTATAAAAAGTGAGAATTGAAAACTAAAAGACTCGAAAAGGATTTTTTTTTTTTTAGGCTCGGTTCGGGTTTATGTTTGTGAAGGAACATAGTGACCCGAGCCGAATTTTTGAGATTTAAAGTGACACACTTGAAGAGGAAATTAAAAAAAAATTATCGAATATTTTTGGGTATTTTTCTTACCACGAATGGTATTTTTCTGATTTTTTGGGTATTTTTATAATTAAATAAACTCGAAAAATATTAAAAATACCGAAAAATATTAAAAATACCGAAAAATATTTTTTGTTCAAAATTGGTTCCTAAGGCTAAACCAAGGCTTCCAAAGTTGATTTTGTGATTTTATGACCTTTTTTGATATTTTTAATTAATTTTAAAGAATAAAAATCACAATAATAAATGGTAAAAAATCAGGTGTCAACAGCTGCCCCTCTTTGAGAGGAATCTCGTTAGAGGTTTCTCTTAAAGATAAGGTGGCACCTGATTCCTAACCGACTCAACTGGGAAAATGAGAGAAGAAATGTTATGACATCGGATCCTTAAGCCTATTGATAAAAGCTCAAATCAATCCCCGGTTTGCTCTAACAATTTGAAGATGGGCCGGAGTGAGAGAGGCTTACCTGAAGCTCACCTGTCGGATGCTGCCGGTTTGAACGACTTTCAAGAAGATACCTAGGACTCGTTTCAGAAAATCCTAGGGAGATTAAGTTCTGACCTGTATGGTAGGTCATACCATTATGGAATTCCTAACTGGTAGGAACCTAAAGAAGGCGCATCCCACACTTTAGGATTTGCCAAGGATTTTGATCCGTATGGTGGATCGGACCTTTGTGTTGATTCTTACGGCGGTACTTACCAATGAGTTGACCCTTATGGCGGTTTCTACCATGAGTTGACCCTTCAGGCGGTTTCTACCTTGGTTTGACCCTTCAGGCGGTATCTACCGTTGAGTTTAGTTTGACCCTTATGGCGGTTTCTACCAATGAGTTGACCCTTATGGCGGTATCTACCAATGAGTTGACCCTTATAGCGGTATCTACCATTAATTTGACCCTTCAGGCGGTTTCTACCTTGAGTTGACCCTTCAGGCGGTTTCTACCATAAGCTGACCCTTCAGGCGGTTTCTACCTTGAGTTGACCCTTCAGGCGGTTTCTACCATTGATTGACCCTTCAGGCGGTTTCTACCATGAGTTGACCCTTCAAGCGGTATCTACCTTTGATTGACCCTTCAGGCGGTTTCTACCATAAGTTGACCCTTCAGGCGGTTTCTACCTTTAATTTGACCCTTCAGGCGGTTTCTACCTTGAGTTGACCCTTCAGGCGGTTTCTACCATAAGCTGACCCTTCAGGCGGTTTCTACCTTTGGTTGACCCTTCAGGCGGTTTCTACCTTTGTTTTGACCCTTCATGCGGTTTCTACCTTTGAGTTGACCCTTCAGGCGGTATCTACCTTTGATTTGACCCTTCAGGCGGTATCTATCTTTGATTGACCCTTCAGGCGGTATCTACCTTTGATTTGACCCTTCAGGCGGTATCTACCTTTGATTGACCCTTCAGGCGGTATCTACCTTTGTTGATCCTTCAGGCGGTTTCTACCTTGGTTTGACTTTGAAAAGGGGTCTCATGACGAGGGTTCTCCACGTCCGATGAGATTTCCTGAATTTTGAAAAGGGGGTCTCATGACGAGGGTTCTCCACGTCCGATGAGACTGTTTGAATTTTGAAAAGGGGTCTCATGACGAGGGTTCTCCACGTCCGATGAGACTGCCTAAATTTTGAAAAGGGGTCTCATGACGAGGGTTCTCCACGTCCGATGAGACTGTTTGATATTTGAAAAGGGGTCTCATGGCGAGGGTTCTCCACGTCCGATGAGACTGCCTAAGTTTTGAAAAGGGGTCTCATGACGAGGGTTCTCCACGCCCGATGAGACTGCCTAAATTTTGAAAAGGGGTCTCATGACGAGAGTTCTCCACGTCCGATGAGACTGCCTAAGTTTTGAAAAAGGGATCTCATGACGAGGGTTCTCCACGTCCGATGAGACTGTTTGATATTTTGAAAAGGGGTCTCATGACGAGGGTTCTCCACGTCTGATAGGACTTTTTCTTTTAAAAGGGTTTTTCTTCCCCCTTTTTTTTGGAGACCCCGAAGTTTGTCGGGAATTCAGTTTTTTGAAGCAGTGAAAGATTTTATTTTGACAAAACTTCACTTGAGTCTGTTGAGGCGACATTCTGGGAGCTGGGTTCTCTAGGTATCCTGTAGAAGTTTGAGCCTGAAAGATTTTTCTTCACCAAGAAAACGTTAGTAATCTTTGGGAAGACCACGACTGTCCACTTTGACAAAACCGTATGATTTAAGTTTTAATCATGAAATGTGCATTTTGATGCTGGAGGTTATCCAAAGCATTCTTGCAACATGCAAATGTGATCACAAATCCCTTGCACGGAAAATCTGGATCAACAGTTTGAAAATTCCAAAAAGAGTTTGTTCAAAACATCAATTGGAATATTTCTCGACAAGGAGGCCATCTCACCTGTTTGGAGGTAATGATTTTTATAAGGGACGCACTCAATTCCCTACTAACCTGTGCCTAGGTTTTAGGCTCATTCGCAGCACATACATTTTGATCGGTCGGGAGGTCTTCCACGGGACCGTAATGTTAGGCTTGGATATTGGTTTTCAAGGGGGACTCGCTTTGGAGTCGAGGCCATTGAATGAAAGTCTTCACCATCTGCTCCGGGTTTACAAGTCAAGAACCCTGCAAAATGAGAAAGAAATAGTCTTGCTCGTACTTCTTCGAGCTAAGCTATATGTTAACCCAAGTGTCTTAGTCAAAGAAGACTGCTTCGGGGTTGTAACATTGGTAGGATTGGGGACCGAAAAAGACTTATTTTTGGCCCAAAATTCGTGACGGGTTTGACATTGGTGATCATTGCAAATCTGCCACCTGTTCTTTCTTTTCTGCATCTTTAGCCTTTGAGGCGCGCAACCTATCTTGCGGTGTGCACCAGCTCTTTAAGGAGCGTCTCTTGTCGCATTAAGAGACTGATGACTCTGTCTGCGTCTCTGCTCCACGCTTGACATCATTTGGAGAGCAGTCTTTTTTTTTATCTGATTCCTTTAGGAATTTTCTTTTTTTTCATTCAAGTTTCACTGGGATCAAGCAAACAGCTTGCACGAGCATCGGCCTTGCTTTTACCAGGCACTTTGCTTTTTCTCGATGCCGTGGATTTTTCTCATTCATTTTTTGAAATCCCATTTTTTTTTCATCTTCATGGGATCGTGTTAGACCTACGATCAAAGGTCTAACAAGGTTAAGCAAAAAAAAAATTTTGCAAACCCTAAGTCTTGAACTCCTTCGTTTCTGAAGTGATGCTGCATCCGTCTTGGAATGTGCAATGATCACCAACGGGTTTATGAAATGATTTTGCAGGCTCAACTTGGCTATGCAAAAGGATTCAGTGTGTGGGATAGAGAAATGAATGCTTCTCATCATCCTATGGCACTTAGATTACCATATAAACAACACACAAAGATTAATGTTAGTCCGAGCAAGAAAATTTCTAACCATTTTCTCCTGATGCTGCTGGACTCACCTCCATTTTGCCCCGATGTGGGGTGGTTCTTGACAGGGTTAAGAATGAAAACCGCCGTTCAAAGGGGTTGTCAATGGTCACCTGTAGTGTTCGGGGATATGAAACGAATGCCTCCGTCGTCCCAATCCATGTAATTGTTGCGAACAATCCCTACTTCCGTAGGTCCAGATTTCACTATCTGATCTGCTCCACTTTTCCCTCGAGTGTGTATAGGACGTGTTTGGATTAGGCTTTGCCTCTCGTCTTTTGAGAAAACGTCCTTTTGAAAGTTTTGAACAATTTTTTTATTGGAAAAATCTCTTTCATTTTCTCCAAAAATTTTACCCGTCAAAGGGGATTTTTATGATGCCCCACGCATGTTCTTATTCATGTTCAAACAACCTCCTGTTTCAAAACATGAATGCCAATGAAATTTGAATTCTATGTCTTTTCTAGACATTAGATTCTGAAAGCTTTTCTTTTTATTTAACACCTTCAACGGATTGGGGAAAGGGATACTTACCTGTCCCCCGCGGCTGGAGATCCCTGAAAATGCAGAGAAAATATGTTATTGTACGTTCACGAATTTTTCAAAAATTTAGAACGATACATCTTACCCTTGGTCGTGTACTCCAACGGGTAATTCATGGGGTATGAAAACCTGTTTTGCCTTGATGGCGATCCCCTGTCAAAGACGGGAATTAGGCGTCAATTTGCGTTCCAAAATTCAAGGCAAATTGGAACGATACAGCCTTATTCTTGTTTTGTGTTTCCATTTGAGCACAAACGCGCGGCTTGCAGAAATTGGCCATCTATATTGTGGCCCTGATTCCTCCGTTTGGTTGGCAATAAATCCTTCTCGAGGATTTGCCATAGAGGAGATCCATTTGTGATTTTGGACGCATTCCAGCGCCGCTCTTCATAGTTCCTTTTATTCAAGAAAAATGAAATTTTTATCAGAATGCATGTCAAAGCATGAAGTGTGGAAGCGATACTTTTTACCATCCACTAGGTCTTATGATCAAAGACCATCTTCTGGAATCTTGACTTCTAAGGCCAATGATTCAATTCGCCTCCCTGTTAGCACGCTCTTTTCATTTGAGGCTTTCGGCGCCAACGACTTCCTGCAAAATGAGTAAAAACTCATGTTAGGCATGTGGTCTTCGAAGATCAAATTGGAACGATACAAGGTTACCGTTCACCCAAATTCGTATCTTGGGGTTTGATTCTGATGCGGACGACTCTGTTATTGCGTCCATTGACTTTGCCAGAGAAGAAACGTCCGGCGTACAAATGATTCACTCGCCCCAGTTAGGCATGGTTTTGTTGTTTGTCATCTCTGGATTCGATGACCTTGGTTTGATGCGCTTTCATGGGGGATCATGAGAGTTTGCCCCCGGTTTGGCTCCTCAAAGTAAATGGGGGGGAACCTGCTCCCATTGATTTTTGCAGATTCTGATCATCCGTCTCGATTGTCAGAGTCCTTGATCAATTTTATATGTCTCAAGACAGCCTGATATTCTTGGGATTCGTCATGTAGCGGTTTGGTGATTCTCTCGATCACAGTCACCATTTGAGGTATTTGATGTTCCCTGTTTGTTATTTGAAAGCATCACATCCTACGTCCTCTGCTCTTAATCATCATATGAGAGGAAAAAGAAATGAAGCATTATTCCCATATCAAGAAAATAATCATTTTGGAATGATACGTCCTTTTACACTTGATTTGCATTCCGTTTTGATGCTGCATATTGATATGAACAATATCTATCAAATTCCTCCATCCGTGCTTGAAGGTATTTGCAACGCCTACGGTTCATTTGCCCCAGCTGGGCGACGTCTGTTTTGTCATTTGAATGCATGAGCTTTTGGGTGCATTGTCTCTTTTATCACCTGACATAAAAAAAATGGAGAAAAACTTATCCTCAGATCTGATTAAAAATCAATTAGGAACGATACGTCCTTTCACCAAACGAGTGGCTCTGCGACCAAATGCATTTTGCACTGAAGGGACGAATTCCACTATGCTCCACGGGTTTGGGAAATTTGCCCCCATGACATTTATCAAGATGTATACCATACAAATAGATCCCTAATACAATCAATCTAAGGGACGAGATAGAGAGGATCTCAGCAAAATTAATCTTATACAAGAGAACTAAGAATGTCAAATCAATCAAAGGGATGTGGTCCGAACACTTGGAGATGCCCCAGTTCCAATCTTCGAGATGTGATTCCAGGATCACCGATTTTTTTTTTAGGTGGTTTTAGATATATCAGCCATCCAAAGACATGCACATGAGACAAGTGAGGATAAAACTTCTAAAAATCAAAGGATTTGGCACCTAAGGTCAAGGTTCTCACCTCGAGTTCTAGAAAGAGCAGATTCCATTGCACAACTATCGTTGCATTGGGGCTCGATCCATAGTTCGAAATGAGCGGAATTGAAAAGTGGATTACCCCGTGTTTTTCCTCACGGAGATTCCATTTTCAATCCCTTCTATTGTTTTCCTATAGGCGGCGCCCGGGGTTTTAGGCACGGTTGTGTGTATTTTCGGTGTCGTGCTAAAGCGATAAACATGCATCTTATCTTCAATATAAAACATACACACAATCATTCATTCCTACGCCAACCTGCATAAGACAATGTTAATCACAGACTACCCCCCTTATCACTCCAATCTGCAAAAACATATAACACCTATCATAAGCGGACTTACCTCACCTTCAAGAGCGCCTGCAGGGTTAGAAAAATCACTCAGCGTTTTAATTACGGCCTAAGTCCACTTGAGGTCTAGAATCATAGGTTCTAGAACAAAGTCCCCAGTGGAGTCGCCAGCTATCGCGACCCGTCCGAAAGCGGACGCGGCTAATGGATTACTGATCGTGGGCCTTCCCCCGCACAAGGGTGCGGATCGCGGGCTTTGGATCGGCGCGGGCCCTCCCAAGCCCATACCAAATCGCGGCGGGAGTATTTTTCAAAGGGATTCGGCGATAAGAGCCGATCGATTTCGACCTTAGTGTGGTCGTGGTGGCATGTGCAACTTGTGCATGCATTTGGAGTCGCCACCGGTCTTTCTCGGAGGGTAGACCGGAAACCTTACCAACCGATTGAGAGAGATCGATCAGTTCTACGGAACCAGAGATTTTGGGTTCGGGGACTTGGTTACGCTGGTGTCGTTACCAACGCCCTTTCGGTACCTAACGCGAGTGATTTTCCTAACTAGGATTTCATGCAGGCGCAATTTTGGGTGAGGTAAGTCTGACTTTGCACATTAACCAGTTTAACATGCTCACGTAATCATAAAAAAAATAGATGTCAATCACATAAACATCTATCCTACGTGGTGATCATGGAATTATGATTTAATGGGTCTCGAGCCAATGAGACCACATTTAATCATTTTAATATTTTAATAACGGAGAGCCGCTCTTCGCTTCTTCTTGGTTTCTTGAACTCTTCAAGAATTGGGCCCCAAAGAGCTCGCCGACTTAAAAGGCTCCCCCACGTAATCCTTGTAGCATTTACATCAACAATTGACTATGCTAAAAATAAAGATTACATGAAAAATAAAAGGAGTACGCAGCCTCCATTTAATAATTACAATCCAAAATATATAAATAATCATCATACATTCATATATACATCAATCACATTGATTAGGGATTTTTCCATGATCACCACCCTTCCACGTAAGTAATAAATTCACAATTTAAAACTTAGGAAGGCACAATAAAAATTCTACGTTGAATCATATTCAGAATTTTTACGTAAAATAAGATAGCCATAAATTTTCGATTTAAAATTGATTTAGTCTCAATTTTTGCTACGTTGATTAATTTATCATATAAAATAATCAACCTCCATTAGCCATGTAAGACGAACAATTCGTTAATACATATTGGCCATAGTATTGCAAAAATTGCAAAAAATCAATTAAATGCACGAAAACACCTAAGGATTGGCTCTGATACCACTGTTGGGATCCACGTAACACGTAGCGGAAATAAATAACAACCCATACATGTATCTCCAGAGGCGTACTTCGTGCATTTCAATCGAAAAAAATCACAAAGTCTCAAAGGGAGTAAATAGATTACCTCTCGTAGCGTGCTTGAACGGAGGTGTCGGTTCGATGTTCTTCGATCTCAGCCTCCACAAGTGTTAGGCATCTAGTTCGGACGCACCACCAATTGACGAACGGGGAGACGACTAATAACTCCACAACAATTGTGCTAGCAATATGCGGAATCAATATTCCGAACTTAGTATATTTTGCTCACTCAAGATTATGAGAATATAGAGAGTGTTTGTGTTCTTCTCTCTAAGCTCTCAAAAATTTGCACACTCTACAAAATGTCTCTCCCCTCAACCTCAAAACTCTTGCCATCCTTTTATAGCCAAAAATACCTTCCAATAAATTGTATTTAAAAATAGCACTAACAATTATAAATTCTATCTAAAAATAGCACTCACAAATAAATGACATTTAAAAATAGCACTAACAATAGCACTCACAATTTATAATACAAAAATGCTATTTAAAAATAGCACTAACAATAGCACTCACAATTTATAATACAAAAATGCTATTTAAAAATAGCACTAACAATTATAAATTCTATCTAATAATAGCACTCACAATTTATGATAAATAAATGCCATTTAAAAATAGCACCAACAATAGCACTCACAATTTATGATAAATAAATGTCATTTAAAAATAGCACTAACAATAGCACTCACAATTTATAATACAAAAATGCTATTTAAAAATAGCACTAGCAATAGCACTCACAATACAAAAATGCTAAAAAAAGGCACTAACAAAGGTGTTAAAAATAATAACCATTATTATTATTACAAGAGTTAAAGAGGTTACCAAACAGTACAAATATGCATAACGTATAAATATGTATGACGTATAAATACGTAGAGCATACGTATACATCCGTGAAACCGGGGACTAATTGAAAGAAAAATGTGCAATTAAGCCCTTTTGGTAAAAATTGATTAAATTGGAGGGCAAATTGACCTAATTGCACTTTAAGACTTTAGAATCCAATGTCATAGCTTATAAAAAGTGAGAATTGAAAACTAAAAGACTCGAAAAGGATTTTTTCTTTTTAGGCTCGGTTCGGGTTTATGTTTGTGAAGGAACATAGTGACCCGAGCCGAATTTTTGAGATTTAAAGTGACACACTTGAAGAGGAAATTAAAACAAAATTATCGAATATTTTTGGGTATTTTTCTTACCACGAATGGTATTTTTCTGATTTTTTGGGTATTTTTATAATTAAATAAACTCGAAAAATATTAAAAATACCGAAAAATATTAAAAATACCGAAAAATATTTTTTGTTCAAAATTGGTTCCTAAGGCTAAACCAAGGCTTCCAAAGTTGATTTTGTGATTTTATGACCTTTTTTGATATTTTTAATTAATTTTAAAGAATAAAAATTACAATAATAAATGGTAAAAAATCAGGTGTCAACAACATCGCCATTGAGGACGAGTTCAAGTTTTTCAAGCTGTTCTAAGCTTGTAGAGTGGTATCAGACGAAGAGGCTATGTGCGGAGAGGACGAGGAGGATGAGTTTAATTTACATTGGATATTGCTTCTTTTTTATTAATTTTTTTTTTGGGGGGGGGGGGGGGGGGGGGGGGGGGTGGAATTCAGTTCAGGGACTGGATGTCACATATTCAAATCCCACAAATTACGAGCAAACGGCTCTCGATCAAGGTGGCAGGCATATAGGTCAAAAGCCCAAACTCAAATCAATTCGCAGCACTTACAGGTTGTATCATGGGCTTTTAATGTCCAGATCCTTGCGTATGTGCTCGAAACTGTCAACTTTTTTGTCTCTGCATTATGGAACACTCAAGACTCTCATCTCAAGGCTTAATTAAAGGAATCACACGTGACCACACGATCTTTTGTAATATGATCTTTTACCAATTTCAAAGGGGCACTCTCGAAACTACATACATGCAGAGAAAGAGAGAGACGTGATTATTAAGTAGCCGTAGCTTGGTTTTTTGGGTACACGCCAGCTTGTAACTTAGCAGGAAGCTTCTTTGGACAATTAGCTAAGAATGACAATGTTTTTTGTCATATAAGCGTTGCCCTCGCACCATTAATTATATCCTGGTGCAAGTTGAGGATTATGTTTCCGTTGCACCCAAACTCGCTTCCATTCACGTGGTTTTACAATGGACAACCTGCGTCACTCTCTCTCGTTTCGTCTGTGTATCGGCCCGTGGTTTCTCTTTTTATATCATAAACATGTCTCAAGGTGTGGCAATACCACAAGTGATGAGCACCAAATCGAGTTTCCTTATCCGAGAGAACAAGTTAAAATTGCAGATGTTGAAAGCGACAACGCAGAAAATATAGCTCGAGAGGCGGGATGACAATGACAACGTGTTACCGTTCCTAACTCGAGGAGGAAAGAAGCTGTAATTTGATGTGAGATGGGGTTTTAGAAAATGACGTGGCAAACTATCGTCGGAGTGTTGCGAAAACTTTCGGAAACGTGTTACAAATGATGTGATTCTGAATCTAGGGTGGGTCTCTCTCGATGCTTGGAAATCGACACCCCTTATTCTAACCCACCGCAACCGCATCACATTGGTGTCTCTAGTTGTTTAATCCTTATCGGATCAGTTGTTTAACAAAACGTAAGCCCATGTACTTCAAGACATTCCAGACCCGGTAATGAGACGTTCTCTCTTTCATTTAGGAGAGCTTAAGAATATTCTCAAGAGTGAGGAAGAGTGCTTTGTCCCAAGTGTCTTACCAACAGCCAATTGGGACAGTTGAGGTAGTTGAATGCCACTTGTCTCTTTCGTGGATTTAAGGTAATCGGGGCCACCCTAAAAGCTCGAGAGGGTTGCCTGAATGGGAAGAGTTTATTCCGACCTATTTTTACTTGCATCCCAACACCTCTAGAATCCCATCATCTACTCATCAAAACCTTCCTTTGCCTTCCCATTTTCTTAGTGGAGCCGTATGGATGGAAGACTCCCACCAACGCTGCTGCCGCCGCCGCCGCCGCCGCCTCTGCAGCCGCCATTGGCTCCAGCTGAAAATATGTTCCCATGCATCAACCCGCACTTGCTCCCATCAACCCCGTTATTGCACCCTCATGCGCTAATGCCGCAATCCTTAGACCCTCAACAGTTTGCCATGGAAATCGACTGGTTTAACCTCCTGTCTGGGTGTGATAAATTTGCGGAGCACCACCCTGCTCCAACAAATGCATCCTCAAGCATTAGAGGCGATAATAATGGAGGTGAAGAAGTGAAGATTGGAGGTAGAAGCTGCAATAAGAAAGTTGGAAAGACCAGGAAAGCGATTCCGCCGAGGGTTGCGTTCCACACAAAAAGCGCCGACGACATTCTTGACGATGGTTACAGGTGGCGCAAGTACGGCCAGAAAGCGGTGAAGAACAGTGGCCATCCAAGGTGAGACTAACCTCCCTCTATTTGAAAACTTTTGCTCGATTCGTACAGTTTCGAAAGAGCCTCAACATGATACTTCTAGTAGTAGCCATGCCATCTGGAACAATGTAAATGCTGTTTGTCAAGCTTCGAGCTGGTGACCCTAAGAGCATTAGGGGTAGCCATCCAAGGAGATCCGCCACATCTTTTTGGCCTGGAAAATTTCCCTGGGATGTTATTCGGCTCTCACTTGAGAGTTTATCGTATCCAGTCCATAAATACCAGGGGCATATAAACAGGTCGCATTCCATCTTTCGTACGTGATTCGTAGCACTTTTAGGGTCAATAACTGCATATTCCGTCAAGATTATCCCAAACCATTTTGGATTTATGGGTTGTTGAAGTCTGAAGTTAGCCACAATTTCAACTCAAGCTTCTCACAGTTTATTTTTACTCGACATGAACAAGGAGCTACTACCGTTGTACTCACCACACATGCACTGTGAAGAAGCAAATCCAGCGACTCTCGACAGACTCAAGCATCGTCGTGACGACATATGAAGGTATTCACAACCATCCCTGCGAAAAATTGATGGAGACCTTGACCCCACTACTGCGGCAACTGCAACTGCTCTCTGGTTTCTAGATCCAGTTCGTTGGTATCCAGACGAATCAGCAGAATCTGGGGAGAAATTGCGTGGATCGAATGTCCTAAGATGAAGACTGACAAGATGAAGGAAAAAACCTTGGTAATTGCTAGTAAAGAACAGAATAAGCTTGCAAGTCAATCTGCCTTTCCAGGCAATGTAATACCACTCAACTTGTGGGTTTGAGAAAAGAATGTTATTATCTCAGCTTATAGTACAACATTAGTAGATACTACAGAATGTCAGAACAGGTATACCATGAGAATTGAAGAGTGAAATTGGAAAGAAACTGAAACTTACACTCGCAAAAGACTATCAGTCTCACGAAATGCCTGTAAACTTTATCTGGTAGGCGATGTGCCATTACAACAACATTTATACTGAAGTAAAGAAGACAACAATGCATAAGAAAAATGAAAAATTTGTACAAGATGTGCTTATAGTCGGGTATCTTTCGATCAATGGAATCTATCAACCTGCCAAGTCCCCAGCTCAAAAGAAAGTAGTTGATATTGTTCCTCCTCAACCCCACTTTGATATGCCCGAAAAATGGAAAGAAAGTATAATCACCGTTGACCACCTGTACGGGGATCATGTTCTGCCCAACTTTGTAAAAACCTTGAGCATTTGACTGATGATGCCATACCGATGGAGGGGACGTTATCTATACCTTATTTAAGAAACCCATCAAGACATTGCCTGATGACGATGCTAGAACCATTCGGATTCCATTTTCATCAAAAGCAGCACGAGCAGTCTTCTTAAATGCAGCTTGGGCACAATATGATGCAGTAGCAATTTCATAATGGAAAAGTTCCCAGCTCATGGCCATGCCTTGTGAGAAGAACTTTTCTCTCACCGGCCCATTCTAAGCGATAGGAGAGGTCAAGATTGTGAATCAAAATGTTCAAACTGTCTTCGCCTGCACCCTTTAACTTGTCCTACATTATAAGTTTCAGGTCAGAATGGATCAACAATTTATAACTCATACATTTGTTGTTGCTACTGCTAGTCTTTACAAACCTACGTAACAACCTTATGTTGCACGGAATCCTAACAATGAACTGATGTGATTGTCCAGGTGCATTTGACACAACATGACATAACTACAAAATGTGGTATGCCACATGGTTCCAAGATCCATATTTTGGGACAAAAGCCATGCCACATGTGTAACATGTGACCTGCCACTTCTACCAGCTAGATTTGCTACATGCTAGGACTTAAAAGCTGAGTCTAAGCCATGAGAGCAGGATACACCGACTTCATTTAAAGTTAGGGTAGAAGACAAAGTGGAGACGAATTATCCTGTAAATACGGTAGTAGAAACATTATCCGTAAAAAAAGGAAATAATAACATACATTTGAATTTCATGTAAAACTAAAATGAAAATTTAAATTACATTTACCCCCTTTCTATGTAAACTGGAAAATCATTTTAGGCTGTCAACTTGACATTTCCTTTTACATTTCGTGCGGAACTAACCACTAGACAGCACTTCATAAACCCCATACAAGTCAATGTCTAGTTAACGTGAAAACCACTTCAATTCACCTCGTTTAACATGAAATCACCCCCATGTATAAGGATCTATCTATGAAAACTATGCAAACCATGGCCATTTAATGAAGTTGTGCAAAGTCTGTCAATTTCGGTGTACTCCCTCAAACTTCCCTGTCAAGAAAATATCGAATGAATTGACTACTAATGGGCCATTAATGAGAGATACAGAGAGAGAATTCTTAACGTTACAAACTACAGTCTAGTTATTAGTGGAGTCAATGAATGAGAGAATCCATAGAACCAAATGAAAATTGATGTTAGCCCAAGAGTGTAATTTTGACTTTTGCTTAAACACGTCAAATAGAGTTTTCTTTTGTTCAATAACTGACCATTAGATTATCAAACATGAAGCCTAGAACTTCAAATAGTAGTTGGCCGCTCCTTTAGATTTCTAAATCATATTAAAATTGTTCATTTTAAAGACAAAGAAAGCTTTTCACTAAGAAATCCCTTCTTATAGAAAAATAGTAATGCATATGCATCCAAACCCATGCAGTTTCATTCCCAGGCCACTTGTACCGACATGCTACCATGATACAAGCAGCAGCACAGGTGAAAGCATGTAAGCAAGGCCAAAAGAGCATGAGACATATCACCACGAAATTAAAACTTCACCTGTGGACTGGATTGCCCACCAGGTCCCATTATGCTCGCCATCACACTTCTCTGAGCAGTTTTAGGTGAAAATCCTTCCCAAGGAGGAACAAAAATCAATTTGGTGCATTGGACGGGAACATAGTTGCGGCTGAGTTTCTCCCACCAAACTGATCCTAATGACCACCATCTTATCATCAACCCATGCTCAGAGAAAGCAACTAAACCCTGCAATTGAAAGCTAGTGAGAAATGGTTGAATAAGAGTGAAAGCCCATTCAGGACACCTAGGAGGAGGACATGAGTTAAAAATAGTTAAGCCTTCTGACAGTATCGAAAGGTTCAAATGCTAAATTGAGTTACCTCTCCATCTGGAGAAAAACTCAACGCTGAAATCACAGTTGTGACTGCTGTCTCAGAAGATCCTGCAAGAAAACTCGGTAGTCCAGGAGGTGCACTTGCATCCAGAATCTTGATTTTCATCACACTGTATAGACAAAGAGTGGGCAAAGAAAAATGATGAATATTCTATTCAGTGAATAGTCATTAACGTTAATAGTTTTTTTTTTTTTTTGGTCATGTCGTTAACAGTAGTTCAAAGGCATATTTCTATAATATTTTGTACTTCCATGCATGCTTTGTGAACTTCTATAGTAGAGATGAGCAGCCAACTGGTGTATGTAACTCTATCGAAAAGCATCAGCGTTAATTGGTTTGTTAAATTAAGATTCAGAAACGAATAATACCTGATTGGGAAAAACCATTGTCAAATTATGATCTAATGATTTAGTTGGCATATTACACAAATATATTATTAAGAGGAAAAGTTCATTCAATCATAAACATGGAGAGTGAAGATCACATATAGATGGTTAAGAAGTTCAAGAGACAAATGGCATCCTATACCTTCATTTGCTACAGAGATGTCAATGTTGATAAACAAATACTCTCCTATACTGTTACTCCTTGTTTTCATCCGTCAACTAAAACCATTCACGGGATATCTAGTAATTGCAATTGAAAAAAGAAGAAGAAAAACCCTTCATCGGAACTCCCATGATTATGTTGCATCATACCTTTGCATGTCATAAACACGAATGCTAGCATTGCTAATCTCTCCAATGGCATCACCAACAGCTAATCTGGTCAAATTGTCATTCAGTGCTACCATAGGAAATACGCGAACAACTTCCTTCAAAGTTGTCATTGAAGTCTGAAGGCAAGTTTTCCGCATGATTGAGTTGCCAGGGTCCATGGTTTGTAAGATAAAGTTAATTGCCTGCGATTCAGCACCATGCTTACACACATAAAGGCATTCCAAAAACAGCATTTCATATTTTCATCAAGTCCAGGACAGCACAATCACAATAACACGATACAGTTCATACGCTAGTATATACTAACTGAGCAGCAAATAAAACAATCACATGGTGAGAACCCAAAAATGAGGAATAACACTGAAAAGACCAGAAGGCAAAGGCATATAGAAGAAGAAACTGGGCACTTGGAGGAAAGATGGAAAAAGAATCGTGAGAGTGCACATTCACCAAAAGTGGCTAAAATACACCACTATTTAAATGCACCACTATTTTGGGACTTAGATAAGCACAAGCAGAAAAGTTTTTAAGTAAACTGCAAATGTGGGAATTACTTATAAAACCAGTAGACTAAATGAGCCAAGGAATGTTTTATTCCTGTAAAAAACGGCTAACTATGTAATAGTTCAAACATCCCAGAAGATAGAGGAAAAACATTGGGAATAAGAAAAAAAGTGTGACATGAGATACTAGTCTGCCGACATACATATACGATCAAACTCCATTTTGAGTTCTTAAAGAATTGCTTCTGTGACATAAAACTTGAAGGAACATTTTACTAACCTTATCAAGGAATTGAGCCAGATTCTTGGGAGCTCCGCGCACAACTCTAATTAGTGTAGTAAGGGATACTAAGTGAACTGGTGAATCAGATGCAGTAGACCAGATTTGGCTTTCTATGGCATTAAGAAAGCCATGAATATCAGCCATTGCAACGCTTGGAAGAAGAATCTCAATCAAAGTCTCCTGAATTTTACTGGGTATGGCTGGACTTGCAGATGTACCGCTTACACACTCAATTTGGAAAAAGATATCTCCAATCAAACGGAGGATTTCAGATCCAATGCAACCCTTCCATACGTCTGCCATACCTTCAGCCAACAGCTCTGCGGCAGTAGAACTATATTTTTCGTTCATAGCCATGACCAATTTCACTAGATGATGAACAACCAGCGTAGCCAGATTTGGTTTTACAAGACTGGGGTACCAAATGGCTAATGCAGCTGCAACGATAATATGAGATGTCATTGCATCTTGCCCTGTTCCTCCAACACATGAAATCCAATCCTGCACTTCATAAGATTCTAGCCATATCAGAATATCGGATTCCTCAACCTGCGAAATCGCTTGTGTTTCCAGTTCTTCCATATCTGCTCTGTCAGATACCATCTTTTCTTTTGGATTTTCATGTTCATCTTCATTTTTCCCAGCCATAGAACTCACAAATTTTATGTGATTAGTCACCTCTTGACTAGACAAAGGGAGAGGTATTGCCTGTGAAGCAGCACAATGGAACAAAGATCGTGCAGCCATCCTTACATGTTCACTATCATCTTGCCAGAAACTTACCAACAACTGCATAAACACAGAGAATTTCAATATGATGGACAAACACTTGTGCTATGTAACATTTAGGGGAGAGTTCCAAAAGCCTATTAAAAGATTAATGTTTGGCAAGACCATATACTGGGCAGGAGACATAAATTATTGATAAGTCACTCTCACTTAAAGCCTCCAGTTTTCCTCTGTATATAATTGGCTGCATTTATAGCATTAACTTACATAAGCTTACTCATTGGAAGTTTAATTCTATATTAACCATCAAAACAGTAATGGAGCATCTTCAATCCGTCTCGAGGATAAATGCATTATACAAGCGGAAAATCATTGGATCCTTTAACTGGAGATTTGACATCAAGTGTAGTAAACCGCAAGAGATAGCCAAGCATTCGAAGAACAAGAATAATGATGTTGTAAGTAGCAGCTTCTTTCCGGATTTATCAATGTCATTTCCCAAATTGACACAGTTTATATGTTTTTTTATCAGCTAGATTGGATAACGAAAGATTTACTTAGATAGTTTACCAAATGGGTGTACTAAGTGATGTGGCAGAATTTTATTGCATTTCGAATATGAACCACTTCTTTTAAAAAATTTGCAGTCTACACTTAAAAATATCTAACTTATAGACTTACTTTAGCATACCTAGCATTACTCTTAGATCCTACTCCCCAAGATGATATAACCAAACAAACGACATTGTTTATATGAGTGCCTGTGTCGGCTTCCACCGTAACGTAAACTCACCTTGTCTTCTTGTATTTACTTATCCAAAAATAAGACTTAACTAAAGGGCGCAAGATACAAGTTGAAAAAACACAGCACAGATTTTCTAGATGTTGCAAAAAAAAGGAATTTACACGTAATTACGGGTATTCTCATCCTCACACCAAACCCACTCCCTCCCTTCTTCCATGGACAGAACCCCAAAGGGGAAAAAAATCCAAACTAGTAGGAGGCTGGCAGCGCAATAACAAAAGATCTAGTGAGTTTACGCAATCTTGCCTCAGTTAAATGTTCGTACAAGTCCGGAGTTCATTAATGCTGGACTGCTGGAAAAGATGCAAAAAAAATAAAGGCATTAAGGAATCCCAGAAATTGCTATACCTGAAGGGAAGGTGGCTTAATCTCTGGGACTTTCTCTGCGAAGTTCCGAGTATAGAACGCCGCCAGGGCACTGCAGATTAAATAGCAGACCGTTCAATTTTGAGACCATTTAAGATGAAAAGTGAACAGAATGGACAATTCAAGAAATAAGATGGTTTGATGCCGGATGCTTCAAGAAAAATACTGAAAAGCATTGTGAGAAATCCTTGAAAAGTAGATTAACAATATTTACAAAGGAAATTCACTACTATTATCTGCATCACTGCATCCCAACTTTAAAGAGTCATTCAAGAAACTGTATTACCATGCTAAAAATATACTGGTGCATCCACTAGTAAGTCCTTATTGATTTGTTTAACTGAGAAAAATCAACTATCACAGTAGATCAATCTTTGTAGACAAGCTATGACAATAGACACTAGTCTAGATCGATCTTTGCAGACAGCCTATGGATCTTTAAAAAATGCTACCACTTTTTATTAGTAAATTATGAACTTACAATACAAATTCCATCAGTATACCTAGAAGCCATCTTTTGCTTTGCAAACCAGGTAGTTAAATACCGTCAAATTCATCTAATCAGATGAAAACAACTTACATAAACTCAGGTACCATACTAAAGTAAAGCTCCGTAGAGCACTCCAATGACAAGAAGTTCTAAAGAAATGTGTAAATCAATTGAGCGGACTAGTAAAATCAAATAAAGCAAACTTCAATTGAAGGCAAAAGCTTGAATTTTTGGATGCCTAAACCCAAAAAAAATCACGAATTTCAGTCATTCAAATAAAATGTTGCTATTGAAATCTAGCCAAACTTAGGACGTACTATTAGGTGGGAATGCTCAATAATCAATACCTGCTAGCAACTGAGCAGGAATGGCACAGGCTAACCATGCGTTGGGCAAGGGATACCATGGTCAATGACCTCATTGCACAAAACTCGGAGGACAATTTCCATAGCTGAAATGCGTTTATTCAATGTCTCAGAAAAATTATAAAAGTGGAAATGAGAAAACTTGTCCCTGGCAGCAAATACAGATCATCAAAATACCTCAAGGACAGCACTTCTACCAGGAAAAGTCACTGTAAAGGACCCTTTATCCCCTGGCAAACCTGGTGCAATAATGAAGTTCTCAGGTCTTATCAACTTCATGCCAGTAATTAGCAATTGATCAAGCCCATTGTCTACCCCCCATGAATGCAAAACTGACAAGCTAAACCGTACAATGCTCTCTTCAAGCGAAGTAATGCAGTCGGACTCCATGTGACTGTTTGATGTGTTTGGACCAGCTCCATTATCTGCAAACTCAGCGACATTGTATTTCTTTGAAGGAGAGTCAGCTTTCCTAATTTGACTTGCACATAACTCATCCCCCTGAGGACGAAGCATCAGTGAAGTGAGATCGAAACAAAGAGTTGCTACCCCAGGGAACGGACAAGAGCACTTAATGGAGTGCTTGATGCTTTGGACAATAGATGAGCTGGCCTGAAAGGATTCAGTAGAGCTCTCCTTGTTAATGAGGGCTTTATGAGTAAAGGACTCAATTCTTTTAGTTGACGTTGCCATTGCACCAGCGGAAGAAAATCCCTTTTCTGAGTTTTCTATATGAGGTTTAGAAAAACCAATATCCTCGACAATGGGAAGAAGCAGGGAGGAAACAGAAGTACTTCCATCCCTCACAGATCCAGAGACTGACTTCATGCTAACGCCCTTACAGAAATGATCAAACATTGAATGAGAAGCTACTCCTCGAAGGATCCGTTCTCTGGCTCCACTCTTGATGTCCCATATGTACAACACATCACTTGTATCAGATGTTACTAAATAGTTTTGGCAAAGACATGCAACATAACCTCTTACACCATCCCAAACAACCCTATCAGGATAACAGGGATGTCCAGGAAAAATCCTCTCAACCCTTAGAGTTTCAAGTGAAGCAAGAGCCACACATGAATCCTCTCCAACAGAAAGAAAGCAATCACACCAAGGATGCTCAGTCTTATTAGGAGGGAGAATAATTTGGCGGACAGGAGCCACATGATGGTGCATTACAGTGATGAGATTGCCATTGTCAAGATCCCATATTCGAACTGAGCAGTCTTTGCTTCCAGACACCAAGACGTTACAAAAATTCCATCCTTTTGCATTGCCTGCCATCTCGTGAGCTGCCAAACAAAGTACAGCACTCGTGTGCCCTGTGAAATATCTCCTACATACATCAGAATTTATTTCGAGAGAAGAACTCTCACTATGATAACCCGGCGCATGAACTAAATCAAATCGCACAATTTCAATGTCGCCATTGCAATAGCCATAAACAACAGCATAGGGTGCACATGAATTACCGGAAATAACCATGGAAGAAGATACAATACGATCATTGAGTGAAGGGCTATTGTCTTCTGTATGTAGACTATTGGGATATTCGGAATTAGGTGTGCCACCCTGCTCCAAACCACCGCAATCCTTGGTTTCATGGACTAGGGAAGATTCTGAAATCAAGTCGAAACAAGAAACACCTTCCCCAACAAATTCACACTTTTGAAAGTGCTTTGAATGGTCATGATTCCTTGACAGTGACCAAATTGTAATGTGGGGTTTCCATTGAAAAAGTTCTTTTACACCAAAGCAAACTGACTCAACACGGAGAAGATAATTTTTCAATTGAATGAAACAAACTGACAGTCTTAAACACTCTGGATGAGAAGCAGCAGATATTGAAGAGAGAGGCCTACAATCAAATAAGTTATCTGAATATGAAACAAGATACAGAGTTCCAGAACCTTTGACGTTCCAAATAATAAAATTGACTATGCACATTCTGTGGGATTGCCCAGGCAGAATATCATGGGAACCACTTTCCAGAAACATGCATCCCGCAGCACCATGCATGTGACCAGTAACGCCCTGAGGACAAAGATCATCTGTCAGAGAAACCTCTCCAATAGTAACAGCAGTGTCCACTACCCTGAAGATGCAGCGATTAGATAACAGAAGAGCAATAATGTTTCCTGTGGTGGCACATGATAACACTACCCCATCCTCCATAAAACCATTTGTACAATCAATTATCTTAGGCTCAGAACCATTTCTGGGCAAGCCACCCCGATTCTCCCCTGCTGGATGAGAGTCTTTTGATATTGGAACCTGTTGCATCCCGCCATGTGAATTAACAAGGACTGCAGAATACTTCTCCCTATCCTCGGAAGTTAAAAAGATAGTCATATACCTTGGTAACCCAATAGATAAATTTCCATGAAAAATTGTCTGTACAATCGTGAGGGTATAAGTATCTACAATAACTACAGTACACTTGGGAGGTCTCTTATGATGAGATTCTGAGTCCAATGAAAGCTCAACTTCCTGTGTGGATCCAAAAGCCTGGTGCTCAACCCAATGGCTAGCATCGACAAACGAACAACCGATACATACATATCTCTGATTAGATGGCAATGTGCATAGATGGGATGGACTGCCCGCCCAAGGTGGCAGTTGTCTCCGGCGTCTGCAGTGTCCACTGCCCCTGCTCCATACACACATAACACCATCTTTACACACGCTTAATAGAGCTCCACAACTTGAACTCTCTGTCTTTCCATCTCTGACCAGCGCGGAAGGATGACAAATGGCAAGATCAGCTACTGATGAAGCATGGCCACACAACATAGCTACTAGCTTAATCTCCTACACATTAAACCACATGGAGATATCATTTGCTTTGATTCTACACAGTTCTTGTCTCGGCATAGGTTCAACAGAAATTACAAGGAAAACACAATCCAACGTAATGAAATCGTCGGAAGATGCATAACTAACAGATATTCTCTCTCGAAAAGTGAGCCATTTAGTTAGTACTACATCCCTAAATTAAACATAATTGCAGCAAATACAAGCAAAGTTCGAACAGAGATATCAGAAGGTAGAACACCTGGAAGACAACATTTTCGAATTCACGCACATTAACAAAGAGACAAGTCCAACAGCTTTCTCTCACGCTTCGTTCGGAGACAGCGTCATTGAATGGACATATAAAGAGCATATAGATCAAACGAGAGCTGAGCGAACAGAAGTGATTCGACTTACCGGATTGGCTTCGGAGCCGGAGAGGTTCCACCAAAAAACGGAGCCATCAGCTCCGCCAGTGTAGAGCGTCGGAGGCAGATTGAGGACAACGGCGGCGGTGACCCGGTGGAGAGAAGGAGGCGTCGCCGACCATATGCACGCCACGGATCGGCACTTCATGGTGAGAGAGAGAGAGAGAGAGAGAGAGAGAGAGAGAGAGAGAGAGCGAGCTACATGGAAGTGGTTGTTCAGAAAGAGCGAGCCACGATCTTCGTCTCTCTGCTCTTTCGACGAACGCCGAGAGCTTCGACCACCGGTGATTATCGGGCCGATCCGATCGTATTAAATCAGAAAACCGACCGGTTCGGGCTTGAAGACTTTTTACTCTTGAGTTCGACGCGAGAGTGACGAGACACGACATGTCCACAAGTAATTTTTCAAAAAATATAAATATATAGGCTTAATATATAATAAAAAAAACCTCGAATTTTAGCATTTGTATCAATTATATCCAAAACTATTTTTTATCTCATAAAAAGCCCAAACTTTTATTTTTGTCCCAATTATACCCAAAACTTTTACTTTTGTCCCAATACCAAAAAAACCATCAACTTTTATTTTTGTTCCAATTTTACTAATCCTCAACTTTTACTTTTCTCCAAATTCTACACAAAACTTTTACTGTTGTCTCAATTTTACGGGCCTAGTACCAAAAAAATCATCAATTTTTACTTTTGTTCCAATATTACCACCGTTAGCTTTTCTTCTATAATCATCATTAGTTAATCTTACATGACATTCTCACGTCATTAATGAATTACACCTCGAAAAAACTAACATGAAAAAATTTCGAAATTCTCTTCTATTTTTTGCTACCCATATATATTGCTGAGTCAATAAAGACGGCGTATTTCGTATTCTTTTCGGCACTCAATAGCTCAAAAAATAGCTAGATATGAAGATATTATGATGAACTTTTTAAAATATCGTCGTCTCTGAAATCTACTGTTTCTAAATTTCGAAAATTTATTGGTAAATTCGGCAAGAAAACTCGAGTCACGTAGGGTTAACTAACGGTGATTATGAACAAAAGGCTGACGGTGGTAGTATTGAGATAAAAGTAAAAGTTGAGGGTTTTTTTGGTACTAAGCCAGTAAAATTGAAACAAAAGTAAAAGTTAAGGGTAGAATTGGAATAAAAGTAAAAATTGAGGGTAGAATTGAGATAAAAGTAAAAGTTAGAGGTTTTTTTATGAGACAATAAAAAAATTGTATATAATTGACATAAATGCTAAAGTTAGAGTTTTTTTTTGTACTGGGCCTAAATATATATAATAAATTATCATATTTATGATTTCACAAATAAATAAATAAATAAATAATAAAGAAAAGCCTTAGAATGAATTTCCACTAAAATGAGGTACCTAATTAGCTCAAATAGGAGGTGACTTATTCACAACGTTCATTTCTCTATGGAGATATAAATAGTTTACGCAGCCGCGCGGCGAGCACGGAGCGAACTATTCTCATGTTCATCCTCTCTGCAGTCTGCACTTAGAAAGGAGTTCATGTTGACCCGAAAAGACGAGTTTTTGCAGAACCCCTGCACAAAAGTTGAGATAAACCATCCCGTATCAAATTCTGTCCCCCTTATAGAATCCCGGAAGGCACAAAATAGAGAAATCTATAGCAATCTGGTTTCTTGGTCCAGAACCCATCAATCGATTCTTGGGCCTAACATGATCTGTCGCGCATTTCAGGATCTGATCTGAGGAGAGCATTGGTGCTTGGTGATTCTTGTGGTGATGATGTTCATCGTTAGAGCTGGGAGCAGGAGAAACGGACCCCTGGAGATGATCCGCTACAGCACCATAACTTGCATAGCATACAGTGCCTCGGTGACACAGTTTGGAGGAGTTGGAGATGGAATGGCGCTGAGTACCATGGCTTTTCAGGCCAGCCGATAACACTTTGGATTTTTGCTCTACAAGTATTTCTGAAGCAGAAATCCATTTGTTAATGTAACTTCTGAAACAGAAATCAATTTGGTAAAAAAAAATGTTACTTTTGAAAGAAATTTTCAATTGTTTTCTCCCAATTCGAAAAGTTAAAAAAATTAGCTTGTACTTTTCGTTTGATCTTCTTTTTATTAAGCCATCACCCTCTTTTCGATCATACCCATCTCCTCTTACCTATGTCGCCGCCGACTATTGCTGGCCATCGCCCATCGCCGACCTCCACTGACCGCCACCCACGATCACCGCCGACCGCTGACCAACGCCTACCCCCTCCCACGGCAGACCTCTGCTAGCCACCTACTGCCCCCGGCAGTTGCAGCCAAACACGGTCGACCTTCGTCGGCCGTCGCCCGCGATTGCCGCCACCATCGTCGACCTTTGCCAGCTGCCGCCAACCGCTATCAACCATCGACCACCACGTTGACCGCCGCCACCAGAGTAAAAATATATAATAATATTTTTAATAATAATTTTTTTAAAAAGAAATTTAAAAATTTCAAAAATGAAGTAGAAATTTTTCAGAACTTCTGTATCAAAAGTTTAAAAAAAATCAATTTTTACTTTTAAGGAAAAGTAGAAAAATCAACATCTGCTCAGAAGTTGATTTTTGAAGCAGAAGTGTTACCATGCGTGTCCTAATTACGCCAAGGCCAAGGGTGGGTCACAGCTCTGTCGGGTTAAGTACACATCAAGTGCCATAAGTTACGCACGGCGCTCACTTTAGTGTCAAAACTTTCAAATCGATCACTTTAGTGCTAAGTTTTTGTAACTTCGACCACTTCAGTGCCAAAACTTTCAAATCGATCACTTTAGTGCTAAGTTTTTGTAATTTCGATCACTTAAGTGCTAACTTCTTTTAAAAATGATCACTTTAGTGCCAAGTCCGATGAGTCATGTTAGCTCAAATAATAATAAAAAAATACACGTTTCGGATTTTCGGCAAACCACGTCAGTTTAAATTGGAGTTGACACTAAAGTGATCATTTTTAAAAGAAATTGGCACTTAAGTGATCGAAGTTACAAAAATTAGCACTAAAGTTATCGATTTGAAAGTTTTGGCATTAAAGTGAGCGCCGTACACAACTTATGACACTTGAGGTGTACTTAAGCCCAGCTCTGTCCCTTTGGGAAGATGGCTTACTAGGATCTTCAACCTCACCAGCCATTAGAGCTGTCAAATGGGCTCACGCCCGCCCGACCCGACCCGTCCCGGCCCGGCCCAGTCTCTAAAATTGAGAAATTTTAGAATTATAGGGGACGCACTTACGTCAGTGTAACAGCTAGAGGGAGCCCTTCAGGTACTGCAACTACCACAATGGTAACCTGGAAGGTTTAAAAGTTATTCATTTAAAAGTTATTCAAGAGCTAACTGAAATAATTTGCAAAACTGTTCCATCAGAAATACACTTGCTGCAACAGTGATTATTTTGATTGCTCCATCTACAGCATCACTAACACTGGTTTTCCGCCTTAAACTGAACAGTCCCAACTGGATTTTCCGGCTAGTAAAATTCTGCTTCAGAAGTGTTATCATGCGCACCCTTAATTACCCACGCTCAATCCAATCCGTATTAGCAAAACACATTAAGGGTGCATTTGTTTTGGGGAAAGTATTTTCAGGGAAAGTGTTTTCTGGACTTTCGTCTGTTTGGTTCGCGGAAAATGATTTGGCCAACGGAAAGTACTTTCCAGTCAACAAAGATTTTATTCATTAAAATAGGAAAGTGAATTCCCCAAAATAAAAAGGTGAAAATACTTTCCCAAATTTGAGTCTCACTTTCTTTGAAAACGGGACTGAGGCCGATCCCGGGGCCGAGGCCAGCGACCCGGGCCGGGGCATGCGATCGGGACCGGGGACCAAGAGCGGGGCCAGGGCAGGGGACCAAGAGTGGAGCCAGGGCCGGGGTCGGGACTGGCAATAGAGGCCGGGGACCGAGGCTGGTGATCGAGGATCAGGGCCTGGACGGGGACCAGGGCCGGGGATCAGGGCCGGGATTGGAGCCGAGGATCGGGACTGAGGCCGAGACAGGGCCGGGAATCAAGGACTGGGGCCGGGGCTGGGACCGAGACCGGGGCCGGGGACCCGGGTCGGGGCCCGGGCCGGGACCGGGGCCGAGGACCGGGGCTTGGAACCGGGGACAAGGGTCGGGACCGGGGCCGGGGCCTGGCCGGGTCAGTTCACGTCAGCTCTCTCGACCATCTGCCTCTCCTCAGTATCAAAGACAATCCCTTTGATGAGATTGAAATCGTTTTCCAATTGAGAACCAAACACCGAAAAATATTTTCAGTAACATATTACCAAACAAAGGAAAACAAATCGTTTTCCGAGAAAGTGGTTTTCAGGAAACCACTTTCCAGAAAACGAATTCCTGAAAATCACTTTCCTTGAAACAAACACACCCTAATACTTAACCCAATCTAAGAAAATCCTTACCTACCAATTTAACTCACTTTTATATGTTATCCGGATAAAACTTCACATCAATTTCTTTTTATTTTTTTATTTTATTTGGGGGGGGGGGGGGTTCGAAAACCTTCATATCAAATTAAAAAAAGTAAATTAAACAACAAAAAAATTAGTAAATAAAACTTTGGTTACAAGACTCAGGCCTCAAAGAAAACTGATAAAAAATGATCGTACCATCTTCACAGCAACTACAGTCAGGTAATTTTTGGAACTTTACCTACAATACAAGTGAAGTTAACAAATGAAGTGCTGCATTCAAACTGCCTATTAGCTACTCCCTGCATTTATGACCAGGAATTGCATCATTGCTTCTACCCGGAAGAAGAACATCAACTAGCAGGTTTGACATCCCGCTAGATGTCTTCTTTGAAGATAGTAGTACATGTTCAATCAACCAGAATAGTAGCTCGCCAGAGCTGCCTCACGAAGCAGCACTTGTGATTTGGTATAAGGCACAGGGCAGATGACTCAAGAATGGTGAAGGCACGATCAGTTTCCGAGAATCTAAAGCTGCAGACAAGCCATTTGGAGGGAAAACAATACCTTCCCAAAGGTGATTTCAGTAAAATTGTACCAGTGCTTTTGAAAGGTAAACAACTGGATACTGTTCAAGAACACATAAATGGATCGTGCTTAAGAGATAGGATGCAAATTATATATGCTTTCTATAACTCGAGAAAACATGCAACTTTTAACTGATGGACAAGTGAACAGCTTGAAACAAGAACTCAATAGGTGAAGCCTACATAGTGAGGATGCAGCAGCACACACAGTTAGAAAAGGAGGAGAAGACCATAAACAAAAATAAAACCCCAGAGAAGTTTCACACGATAGAAAAGAAGATTTTCTTCCGCAGGTAATAAAAAGCACATACCCCAACAATTAACACGATGAAGATGAAGATTACCCAAGGAGTTCACCTAATCTTTCTTCCATTCGCTCCTCTAAATGACATAGAGATGAGATGGTTGGCTACATGAACAAACTAACAAGAGGGAAGAACACAAAAAACATAGAATTTCTGATGAAAATTGTCATGCATGACAAGATTTCATTTATTCCACTGAGTTCTTGAAGGCACTAAACATCCCAGGAAGACCCAGTCATTACTTGCAGCTAAAAGAATGTATGCCCCTAATACTTCCGACAAACATCAATCTTGGCCCTGGAATATGTAACAGCACAAGCCTTATCATCACACACTTGAATTACTGAAGCAAATATACTCGATGGAGGTAAGATTGGTGCTAAGGTCCCGATTTCTAGGACAAGTCTTACTTCAAAAGCTTCACAATAGCCTTTCTGAAGGCAATATCCAATAAGACCATGCTATGCAAAGACTATTAATAAAAGATAAGTCCAATCTCTTAATTATGCTGTATTAAATTTGCCAAGACCAGTTCTGAGTCATGGCCAAATATGTAGCTTTATCTAGAGTTATGTTGCTAAAAGAACCGAAGATCTTAACCCGTGAAGATGATGATAGATATGCCAGCAGCAACACGGAAATACAGTGAACCATGAGGTCTTCGACAGTCTTCCCTGTCACTTCACTTTTTAAAGTAGTTCTTTTGTATCTTCATAATCTCAGAGAACTTCCTGTTGCATGATTAAGTCACTGGAATCGTATTTCCTTCTCCTCTCTATGAACCAATTTCAATCTACTGAAGGAAGGGAACAAAAAATGTAACAAGAAATATTTACTGCTTCATGTCATTGTCGCATTTTCTTTTGTTACTTTCGTTTCTCCAATAAAAAGGACATTTTCCGCTAAAAAAAAAAAAATCCCATGCGCAGCTCAGGCAATACAATTAGCTTCTCTATACAAGTTAATGAGCACATAACTCTTCAGCTTCTAACACTAAACACCACTTAGTTGATCTTAATGTCCGCAATCCACGCCCATATAAAAGTAGTGGCTAAAACACAATTCTATAGTTTACAGTTCCCAAGGAAACTCTAGTAAATGGAAGCAATCTTTCTAGAAGTAAAATTCGTGGCAATGAGAATTGGATCGAGTGAAAAACTCTGCCAAGTTCTCTTAAATTACACTGGCTAACTTTTGTAGAACAAACAGAGACTCGAGCACCAGAGCGGTACAGAAGATGTACATACCCAATACTAAGCTATGCTACCGCTGCCTGCAGAAGGCACAGGAATCCTCCTCGCAGGCCGTGATGGCTTCTTCACGTAAGAAGAATTCCACTCCCCACCGTCCTGAGCATAATAATCCATCGGGTAATCTCCAATATCATCACACTTCGAAGCTCCGCTACTTCCGCATTCGCATACTGAGTCACCCTTGCTGCAACCGGAACCAGCTATGCAACCTGAATGCGTCTTCAAATTTCTCTCCCACCAACCAGAAACGAACCCAAGAGCAACCTCCGCCTCGAAAGGTGTCAATACCGGCTTATGAAATGCGTCACCCCAGTCAATGGAAAGCCTCGGACAGGCGATCTGAATCCAAGCATCCACAGAATCTTCGAACAGGGCGATCCTCCCAGGGGTGATCTCAGACATCAAAACCACCGTGTAATCAAAGCCCTTTTCCCTCATCTTCTTCTCCAACCTCTCTAAAATCCTCGGATTACCTTGCCTCCCGAGTGTCCCCAACACGAGTCCCCAACTCCTTGCGCACTCCCTCGCCTTCAATATCGCATTCCGCCTTGATTCCCTCATCCCCTTTTGATCATACTCCTCAAGAAACAACTTTCCCATATAAGGATCGTATCGAAAGGTCTTAATCTCTGGGTTCGCTATCATAAAAGCTTCCAAGTGAAACCTCCCATCTGCTACAAACACCGCAATCGTCCCCTCGTTCGAGTCAGAACGGACCCTTGGAGCGGTGCACCCGAGAACCTCACCGGCCGACAGCGGCTTTGCCTGCGGCACCAAAACCCTAAACCCACTGCTCTCAAGATTGGGCTTTGCGGCGCGAATCGCCCCAGCGAACTGAATCGTGCCAGCGAGCACGACGTCCGAGTACTCCCCGCCCAAATTCAGCTTCAGAGTTTCCACGAGATGGCCGACATCGATCCGAATCTCAACGAACACGTAGAGGCAAGGTATGGTGGTGGTGTCCACGGGGACGAGGCAGCTGTGGCCGTAGTGGATGAGGAGGTCGGCGCCGAGAGCGAGGGCGGAGCGGTCGTCGACGCAGCAGGCGCCGTAGGTGACGTCGCCGAGGACGAAGCAGTGTTCGACGGCGGCGAAGGAGGCGAAGATGTCGGAGAGGAGGAAGGAGTACATGAGGAGGCCCTCGGGGAGCTGCAGGGCCACGCGCTTGGCGCCGGAGGAGAGGATGCGAGCGACGCACTTGTGGACCTCGAAGTTGTAGTTCGCCGGGAGGAGGGAGATGGCGGCGTTGAGGGAGGCGTTGTTGAGGATGGAGTCTGGGATCTGGGACTTCGTGAACCGCTTCGGCGTCGGCCTAGCCGGCCTCACCACCGCTTCGTCGCTGGTGGTGTCGCCTCTGTCCGCTGCCGTGGCCATGACTGCGCTCAGCCAAGCAAGTCCGCTCTCCCTCTCGGTTCGGTCTATCAGTCGATCGAATTCGCGGCAGTCCTAATAAAATATGGTGGACCTTTTGATAATTGGTAAAATTCACCGCACGAAAATAATTCGAATTAATTATGCTGTGTCAATCTATTTAATCATTTTGATAAAAAAAAATCTATTTAATCATTATTAAGTTAATCTTTTTAATCATTATTGTGTAATATGATTATTCATGAACTTTTAATTTAACCTATACATCAGACATAATTTTTGCAGGCGATGATGGGGCGGGGACGACGAGGGTTCCAGGCTTCTTGCAACCCGGCATTTTTTTTTTGTTTTTTCTTTCTTATTTTTCAACTTATTTTAATTCTCGACCAAAAAAAAACTTATTTTAATTTATTTTAAATGAAGTTTTTATTTTAACTATTTTTTTTTTATTTTTTCTGAATTTTGAAGTCTACGTGGAACCAATATGAACTTCATTTTCATAAAAAAAAAATGCCAATTAAAATTTAAAAAATTAATTAAAAATGCCACATGGTAATTTTGGTCGGAATTTTCTATCGGAGGTACTAAAGTGATCTTTTTTTCTCCGACTTGGCATTAAAATGGCCTGATTGAAACTTTTGGCATCAAAGTGATCTTCATACGCAACTTTGGGTACTAATAGTGTACTTTTGCCAAAGATCTTTGTATTTTTTTTTTTCGGTGGATGATCAAATGAAGAGGATAACACATATTTATATTGTAAAGGGCCTCAGATTACAACCATTGATCTATATTTGATCCGATGACTAAAATCACATCTCTCATCTACCTATCCACTAATATTAAATAGGAAGGTTTCATAACACGGGACAATTACTGTCTCGCCCGGACCTGAGAATATTCTAGAAGATGGTAGAAAACCCTAGGCAAACCCTATAGGTCCAAGACACAGCAAGTCTTGGGTACCTCTCGACCATATGATCGACCGATCGTGCACTGAAAATCTCGGCACATCGCACTTGTTTAATGTTGATGATATGCTATTTATAGCCTTATTGGCAACCTTCTTGTTTGTCGACACATTAGATCGGTGAAACTTGTGAGCTTAGCCGTAATGGAGTGGACTTCATATATTTCATCAAACAGTTAAGAAAGGTTAAAGGGATTTTCTTGATTTTGTCTCAAGAAAGGTCCCGCTTTGAAGTCAATTGAATGAGAATTCTCCTCTGTAGGTCACTTGTGGAATCTAGGATTTCTTTGGAAAGAACGCAAATTTCACATTTGCGGTTGGGGTACATGTGACATGCTACTTGAACAAAACAACCTTATCATATTGGTATCAGTGTTCGGTCATGAGGTTAGAAAATGATTCAAAGCAAGTTTAATGCACGGAGCAACTGAGTCTAGCATTAATTTACAAAAGTGCAATGAGAAAAAAACGATACAATTGATCAAAATACCCCAAGGACAGCACGTGTACCAGGAAAAGTCGCCCTTTTAAAGGAAGGGTAGACGATCTCTTTGCGTCAGGAACTAGCAATTGATCAAGCCCACTATCTAATAATCCCCATGAATGCAAAACGGACAAGCTAAACCGCACAATGCTCTCTTCAAGCGACTTAAATGTAGTCAGACTCCATGCGACTGTTTGATGTGTTTGGTCAAGCTCCATTATCCGCACACTCAGCAACATCTGTTCTCTTCAAAGGAGAGTCGGCTTTCCTAATTTGACTTCCACATAATTCGTCCCGCTACGGAAGAAGTATCAGTGAAGTGAGATCAAAACAGGGGTTGCTACCCCGACAATGGACAGGAGCACTTGATGCTTTGGACAATAGATGAGCTGGCCTAAAAGGATTCAGTAGGGCTCTCCTTACTAGTGACTAATGAGGGATTTATTAGAGAAGGACTCAGTTATTTTTAGTTGATGTTGACATTGCACCAGCGGAACAAATTCCCTTTTCCGAGTTTTCTATACGAGGTTTAGAAAAACCAATGTCCACGGCAATGGGAATCAGCAAGGGGGACAGGAGCCACATGATGGTGCATTACAGTGATGAGATTGCCATTGCAGTCTTCGCTTCCAAACACCAAGACGTTACAGAAGTTTCATCCTTTTCGCATTGCCTGCCATCTGGTGGGCTGCCAAACGAAGTACAGCATTCGTGTGCCCCGTGAAATATCTCCTACATACATCGGAATTTATTTCGAGAGAATAACTTTCACTATGATTGTTAAAAACATGTCTCGAATTTGAGTCCCGAATGAAACTCGGGAGTTATGCACATTGGCATTGACTCGGGAGTTAGGCACAAGTTGGCATTGACTCGGGAGTTAAGAGTTTGGCAAGTTTGGCAAGTATGAAAGACAAGAGTTTGGCAAGTTTGGCACATCTTTCTTTTGACTTGGAAATTAGGCATAAGTTGGGCACAATTTGGCATGCTTCCTCCTTCCATATGGCTATATAAGGAGGAGAAGATGCAATTGAAGAAGTGCGCCGAAGCCAAGTCATTCGGTGGCCGAGAGAAGAGAGAGTTCTTCTCGTGAGGGTTTTGCTTGTCGTAATTACACCTGAGTGTTTTTGCCAGATAAATTCTTGTGAGTAGAATTTGTATAATTCCTTGAGTGAGGTTTCACTAGGAATTGTGAGGGGCTAAACACTATGTGAGTTTGAGGTGTAATTGGGGTTTGGGAAACACCAAGAGTGTGTTTGAGTGCTCGAGTGATTGATCTCGTTGTATCGCTTTCTATAGTGGATTCTGTGCTGCTCTCCCCGTGGACGTAGGTTCCGACATTCGGACCGAACCACGTAAATCTCGTGTCATTTGTTATTATTTCTTTTATTTCTCTGTCGACTTTGCAAACGCTCATCGATCCGATTCTGCTGCGACACCGATCGAGGTGTCCTATTTCACAACAATTGGTATCAGAGCTAGGCTTGCTTGAGTTGAAGCAAATCGATGGCAACAGAAGCTAAAGTGAAAATCGACAGATTTGAGGGGAAGGACTTTGGTTTCTGGAAGATGCAGATAGAAGACTACTTATATCAGATGAAGCTGCATGAGCCCCTGTCTGGGCAAAAGCCAGAAACGATGAAGCAACCCGATTGGGAATTGCTGGATAGACAAGCGATGGGTGTTATTCGGCTGACGTTGGCTCGTAACGTCGCATTTAATATTGTCAAGGAGAAGACCACTGCGGGTTTGATGAAAGCCTTGTCGGACATGTACGAGAAGCCCTCTGCGATCAACAAGGTCTATTTGATGAGACGTCTGTTTAATTTGAAGATGAGCGAAGGTACATCTGTTGCTAATCATATCAATGAATTCAATGTGATAGTTAGTCAATTGAGTTCAGTTGAGATTGACTTTGAAGATGAGGTACGTGCTTTGATTCTATTATCCTCATTGCCTGATAGTTGGAATACTACTGTTACTGCTGTTAGCAATTCTTCTGGGTCAACTAGTTTGACGTTTGATGGGATTCGAGATTTAATTCTGAGTGAGGATATTCGTAGAAGAGAATCTGGCGAATCTGTATCTACTGCTTTAGTAGGTGAAAGAGGAAGAGCTAGTACACGTGTTAGCAGAAGTAGTATGAACATGAATAGATGCAGTCAGTCTAGGACTGGCGGTGATGTCTGTTGGAATTGTGGCAAGAGAGGGCATCTTAGAAGAAATTGTTTTAAGCTGACAAATGAAAGAGCTAAGGAAATTGGAGTTGAATCTGCAGATGATGTTGCAGTTGTAGCTGAAAATTCTGATGATGTCGATTATGTCTTGTCTGTCACTGAGAATTCGTCGTTTGACGGTTGGATTATGGATTCTGGTTGTTCTTTTCATGCTACACCAAACAGGAACTGGTTTACTTCTTATCAATGCATGGATAGTAGTAAAGTGCAGTTGGGAAACAACGCTGAATGCGATGTTGTGGGTGTTGGTGATATTAAAATCAGAATGCATGATGGTATTGTGAGGACATTGACTGGGGTAAGACATGTTCCAGAATTGAAAAAGAACTTAATTTCCTTGGGTGCTCTAGATTCAGTTGGATGCAGGTATTCTTCACGAGGTGGAGTCCTAAAAATTGTTCGAGGTGCTCTGGTGATAATGAAGGGAATCAAACATGGCAGCCTGTATGAACTTCAAGGTAAGACATTGATAAATTTTGCTCATGAGACGTCGACATCTGTTCAAGAGTCTAACGGCTACTCGAGGAAGGCCTGGGTGTTTGTGCGAAAGCACATGTTTGATGCTGTTGTCAGGAATACGCAGTCGAGAGCTTTGATCGGAATGGAGACTGGTAAGTTGATCAAGCATGTGCGAACTAACAGTGGCATGGAGTCCTGCTCGAAGCTGGTAAATAAATTCTGCATGGAAAAGGGCATAGTGAAACATCGCACTAGTGCTAGTAAACCACAGCAGGTTGCAGAATTGATGAGCAGAGAGTTACTAGAGACGGCCCGTGAAAAGATCTCTAGTGCTGGTATGGCTGGGAAAATTCCAGCAGATGCGATTAGTATGGCGAGCTACCTGGTGAATAGATCCCCATCGACTGCGATTGGATATCAGACTCCCAAAGAAGTATGGTCAGGTAATGTTGCTGATGATTCTAATTTTAGAATGTTTAGTTGCCCGTGTTATTATCGAGTAAGTGATGGTAAGCTCGATGTGGAGGCAAGGTGCATATTCCATGGTTATGCACAAGGTGAGTGTGGCGATCAGTTGTGGTGCCCGATAGATTCACCTGTTTGCAGCAGAGAAGTTACCTTTGACGAGTCTCCAGTACTTCTAGCTAGGAGTGTTTGTGGCAGTGTTTATACGGATCTGGACGGTGTTCAGCTTGAGGTGGAGTTGCAACCAGAAACTCCTGAGGTAGCGGATACTAGCGAAGTAATCGACACAGATGGTGCTTGTAGCGAGGTGGAGTCTATACAGCCAACAGTTGCTGTAACTGCTAATATTGACAAGGTACGTGTTCAATCTCCTGACAGATATGGATGCAACGAAGGTTTTGCTTTATCTGTGATTATGGAGCTTGTGTCAGATAGTCCTTGTGGAGTAGTTAAAGGTGCATGTTCAGTTGGTGTTCTGATGAGGTCCTCGGTTATGGCGAAGTTCAAGCGGGGCTTGGACTTGGATGATTTCTGTGACGGTTGAGCCCAAGAGGGCTGTGGGAGAGTAGCAGGAAAGAATGAATCCACTGAAGCGATTGTGACTTGGCTCAAATGTCGAGCCAAGGTGGAGATTGTTAAAAACATGTCTCGAATTTGAGTCCCGAATGAAACTCGGGAGTTAGGCACATTGGCATTGACTCGGGAGTTAGGCACAAGTTGGCATTGACTCGGGAGTTAAGAGTTTGGCAAGTTTGGCAAGTATGAAAGACAAGAGTTTGGCAAGTTTGGCACCTCTTTCTTTTGACTTGAAAATTAGGCATAAGTTGGGCACAATTTGGCATGCTTCCTCCTTCCATATGGCTATATAAGGAGGAGAAGATGCAATTGAAGAAGTGCGCCGAAGCCAAGTCATTCGGTGGCCGAGAGAAGAGAGAGTTCTTCTCGTGAGGGTTTTGCTTGTCGTAATTACACCTGAGTGTTTTTGCCAGATAAATTCTTGTGAGTAGAATTTGTATAATTCCTTGAGTGAGGTTTCACTAGGAATTGTGAGGGGCTAAACACTATGTGAGTTTGAGGTGTAATTGGGGTTTGGGAAACACCAAGAGTGTGTTTGAGTGCTCGAGTGATTGATCTCGTTGTATCGCTTTCTATAGTGGATTCTGTGCTGCTCTCCCCGTGGACGTAGGTTCCGACATTCGGACCGAACCACGTAAATCTCGTGTCATTTGTTATTATTTCTTTTATTTCTCTGTCGACTTTGCAAACGCTCATCGATCCGATTCTGCTGCGACACCGATCGAGGTGTCCTATTTCACAACAATTGGTATCAGAGCTAGGCTTGCTTGAGTTGAAGCAAATCGATGGCAACAGAAGCTAAAGTGAAAATCGACAGATTTGAGGGGAAGGACTTTGGTTTCTGGAAGATGCAGATAGAAGACTACTTATATCAGATGAAGCTGCATGAGCCCCTGTCTGGGCAAAAGCCAGAAACGATGAAGCAACCCGATTGGGAATTGCTGGATAGACAAGCGATGGGTGTTATTCGGCTGACGTTGGCTCGTAACGTCGCATTTAATATTGTCAAGGAGAAGACCACTGCGGGTTTGATGAAAGCCTTGTCGGACATGTACGAGAAGCCCTCTGCGATCAACAAGGTCTATTTGATGAGACGTCTGTTTAATTTGAAGATGAGCGAAGGTACATCTGTTGCTAATCATATCAATGAATTCAATGTGATAGTTAGTCAATTGAGTTCAGTTGAGATTGACTTTGAAGATGAGGTACGTGCTTTGATTCTATTATCCTCATTGCCTGATAGTTGGAATACTACTGTTACTGCTGTTAGCAATTCTTCTGGGTCAACTAGTTTGACGTTTGATGGGATTCGAGATTTAATTCTGAGTGAGGATATTCGTAGAAGAGAATCTGGCGAATCTGTATCTACTGCTTTAGTAGGTGAAAGAGGAAGAGCTAGTACACGTGTTAGCAGAAGTAGTATGAACATGAATAGATGCAGTCAGTCTAGGACTGGCGGTGATGTCTGTTGGAATTGTGGCAAGAGAGGGCATCTTAGAAGAAATTGTTTTAAGCTGACAAATGAAAGAGCTAAGGAAATTGGAGTTGAATCTGCAGATGATGTTGCAGTTGTAGCTGAAAATTCTGATGATGTCGATTATGTCTTGTCTGTCACTGAGAATTCGTCGTTTGACGGTTGGATTATGGATTCTGGTTGTTCTTTTCATGCTACACCAAACAGGAACTGGTTTACTTCTTATCAATGCATGGATAGTAGTAAAGTGCAGTTGGGAAACAACGCTGAATGCGATGTTGTGGGTGTTGGTGATATTAAAATCAGAATGCATGATGGTATTGTGAGGACATTGACTGGGGTAAGACATGTTCCAGAATTGAAAAAGAACTTAATTTCCTTGGGTGCTCTAGATTCAGTTGGATGCAGGTATTCTTCACGAGGTGGAGTCCTAAAAATTGTTCGAGGTGCTCTGGTGATAATGAAGGGAATCAAACATGGCAGCCTGTATGAACTTCAAGGTAAGACATTGATAAATTTTGCTCATGAGACGTCGACATCTGTTCAAGAGTCTAACGGCTACTCGAGGAAGGCCTGGGTGTTTGTGCGAAAGCACATGTTTGATGCTGTTGTCAGGAATACGCAGTCGAGAGCTTTGATCGGAATGGAGACTGGTAAGTTGATCAAGCATGTGCGAACTAACAGTGGCATGGAGTCCTGCTCGAAGCTGGTAAATAAATTCTGCATGGAAAAGGGCATAGTGAAACATCGCACTAGTGCTAGTAAACCACAGCAGGTTGCAGAATTGATGAGCAGAGAGTTACTAGAGACGGCCCGTGAAAAGATCTCTAGTGCTGGTATGGCTGGGAAAATTCCAGCAGATGCGATTAGTATGGCGAGCTACCTGGTGAATAGATCCCCATCGACTGCGATTGGATATCAGACTCCCAAAGAAGTATGGTCAGGTAATGTTGCTGATGATTCTAATTTTAGAATGTTTAGTTGCCCGTGTTATTATCGAGTAAGTGATGGTAAGCTCGATGTGGAGGCAAGGTGCATATTCCATGGTTATGCACAAGGTGAGTGTGGCGATCAGTTGTGGTGCCCGATAGATTCACCTGTTTGCAGCAGAGAAGTTACCTTTGACGAGTCTCCAGTACTTCTAGCTAGGAGTGTTTGTGGCAGTGTTTATACGGATCTGGACGGTGTTCAGCTTGAGGTGGAGTTGCAACCAGAAACTCCTGAGGTAGCGGATACTAGCGAAGTAATCGACACAGATGGTGCTTGTAGCGAGGTGGAGTCTATACAGCCAACAGTTGCTGTAACTGCTAATATTGACAAGGTACGTGTTCAATCTCCTGACAGATATGGATGCAACGAAGGTTTTGCTTTATCTGTGATTATGGAGCTTGTGTCAGATAGTCCTTGTGGAGTAGTTAAAGGTGCATGTTCAGTTGGTGTTCTGATGAGGTCCTCGGTTATGGCGAAGTTCAAGCGGGGCTTGGACTTGGATGATTTCTGTGACGGTTGAGCCCAAGAGGGCTGTGGGAGAGTAGCAGGAAAGAATGAATCCACTGAAGCGATTGTGACTTGGCTCAAATGTCGAGCCAAGGTGGAGATTGTTAAAAACATGTCTCGAATTTGAGTCCCGAATGAAACTCGGGAGTTAGGCACATTGGCATTGACTCGGGAGTTAGGCACAAGTTGGCATTGACTCGGGAGTTAAGAGTTTGGCAAGTTTGGCAAGTATGAAAGACAAGAGTTTGGCAAGTTTGGCACCTCTTTCTTTTGACTTGAAAATTAGGCATAAGTTGGGCACAATTTGGCATGCTTCCTCCTTCCATATGGCTATATAAGGAGGAGAAGATGCAATTGAAGAAGTGCGCCGAAGCCAAGTCATTCGGTGGCCGAGAGAAGAGAGAGTTCTTCTCGTGAGGGTTTTGCTTGTCGTAATTACACCTGAGTGTTTTTGCCAGATAAATTCTTGTGAGTAGAATTTGTATAATTCCTTGAGTGAGGTTTCACTAGGAATTGTGAGGGGCTAAACACTATGTGAGTTTGAGGTGTAATTGGGGTTTGGGAAACACCAAGAGTGTGTTTGAGTGCTCGAGTGATTGATCTCGTTGTATCGCTTTCTATAGTGGATTCTGTGCTGCTCTCCCCGTGGACGTAGGTTCCGACATTCGGACCGAACCACGTAAATCTCGTGTCATTTGTTATTATTTCTTTTATTTCTCTGTCGACTTTGCAAACGCTCATCGATCCGATTCTGCTGCGACACCGATCGAGGTGTCCTATTTCACAACAATTGGTATCAGAGCTAGGCTTGCTTGAGTTGAAGCAAATCGATGGCAACAGAAGCTAAAGTGAAAATCGACAGATTTGAGGGGAAGGACTTTGGTTTCTGGAAGATGCAGATAGAAGACTACTTATATCAGATGAAGCTGCATGAGCCCCTGTCTGGGCAAAAGCCAGAAACGATGAAGCAACCCGATTGGGAATTGCTGGATAGACAAGCGATGGGTGTTATTCGGCTGACGTTGGCTCGTAACGTCGCATTTAATATTGTCAAGGAGAAGACCACTGCGGGTTTGATGAAAGCCTTGTCGGACATGTACGAGAAGCCCTCTGCGATCAACAAGGTCTATTTGATGAGACGTCTGTTTAATTTGAAGATGAGCGAAGGTACATCTGTTGCTAATCATATCAATGAATTCAATGTGATAGTTAGTCAATTGAGTTCAGTTGAGATTGACTTTGAAGATGAGGTACGTGCTTTGATTCTATTATCCTCATTGCCTGATAGTTGGAATACTACTGTTACTGCTGTTAGCAATTCTTCTGGGTCAACTAGTTTGACGTTTGATGGGATTCGAGATTTAATTCTGAGTGAGGATATTCGTAGAAGAGAATCTGGCGAATCTGTATCTACTGCTTTAGTAGGTGAAAGAGGAAGAGCTAGTACACGTGTTAGCAGAAGTAGTATGAACATGAATAGATGCAGTCAGTCTAGGACTGGCGGTGATGTCTGTTGGAATTGTGGCAAGAGAGGGCATCTTAGAAGAAATTGTTTTAAGCTGACAAATGAAAGAGCTAAGGAAATTGGAGTTGAATCTGCAGATGATGTTGCAGTTGTAGCTGAAAATTCTGATGATGTCGATTATGTCTTGTCTGTCACTGAGAATTCGTCGTTTGACGGTTGGATTATGGATTCTGGTTGTTCTTTTCATGCTACACCAAACAGGAACTGGTTTACTTCTTATCAATGCATGGATAGTAGTAAAGTGCAGTTGGGAAACAACGCTGAATGCGATGTTGTGGGTGTTGGTGATATTAAAATCAGAATGCATGATGGTATTGTGAGGACATTGACTGGGGTAAGACATGTTCCAGAATTGAAAAAGAACTTAATTTCCTTGGGTGCTCTAGATTCAGTTGGATGCAGGTATTCTTCACGAGGTGGAGTCCTAAAAATTGTTCGAGGTGCTCTGGTGATAATGAAGGGAATCAAACATGGCAGCCTGTATGAACTTCAAGGTAAGACATTGATAAATTTTGCTCATGAGACGTCGACATCTGTTCAAGAGTCTAACGGCTACTCGAGGAAGGCCTGGGTGTTTGTGCGAAAGCACATGTTTGATGCTGTTGTCAGGAATACGCAGTCGAGAGCTTTGATCGGAATGGAGACTGGTAAGTTGATCAAGCATGTGCGAACTAACAGTGGCATGGAGTCCTGCTCGAAGCTGGTAAATAAATTCTGCATGGAAAAGGGCATAGTGAAACATCGCACTAGTGCTAGTAAACCACAGCAGGTTGCAGAATTGATGAGCAGAGAGTTACTAGAGACGGCCCGTGAAAAGATCTCTAGTGCTGGTATGGCTGGGAAAATTCCAGCAGATGCGATTAGTATGGCGAGCTACCTGGTGAATAGATCCCCATCGACTGCGATTGGATATCAGACTCCCAAAGAAGTATGGTCAGGTAATGTTGCTGATGATTCTAATTTTAGAATGTTTAGTTGCCCGTGTTATTATCGAGTAAGTGATGGTAAGCTCGATGTGGAGGCAAGGTGCATATTCCATGGTTATGCACAAGGTGAGTGTGGCGATCAGTTGTGGTGCCCGATAGATTCACCTGTTTGCAGCAGAGAAGTTACCTTTGACGAGTCTCCAGTACTTCTAGCTAGGAGTGTTTGTGGCAGTGTTTATACGGATCTGGACGGTGTTCAGCTTGAGGTGGAGTTGCAACCAGAAACTCCTGAGGTAGCGGATACTAGCGAAGTAATCGACACAGATGGTGCTTGTAGCGAGGTGGAGTCTATACAGCCAACAGTTGCTGTAACTGCTAATATTGACAAGGTACGTGTTCAATCTCCTGACAGATATGGATGCAACGAAGGTTTTGCTTTATCTGTGATTATGGAGCTTGTGTCAGATAGTCCTTGTGGAGTAGTTAAAGGTGCATGTTCAGTTGGTGTTCTGATGAGGTCCTCGGTTATGGCGAAGTTCAAGCGGGGCTTGGACTTGGATGATTTCTGTGACGGTTGAGCCCAAGAGGGCTGTGGGAGAGTAGCAGGAAAGAATGAATCCACTGAAGCGATTGTGACTTGGCTCAAATGTCGAGCCAAGGTGGAGATTGTTAAAAACATGTCTCGAATTTGAGTCCCGAATGAAACTCGGGAGTTAGGCACATTGGCATTGACTCGGGAGTTAGGCACAAGTTGGCATTGACTCGGGAGTTAAGAGTTTGGCAAGTTTGGCAAGTATGAAAGACAAGAGTTTGGCAAGTTTGGCACCTCTTTCTTTTGACTTGAAAATTAGGCATAAGTTGGGCACAATTTGGCATGCTTCCTCCTTCCATATGGCTATATAAGGAGGAGAAGATGCAATTGAAGAAGTGCGCCGAAGCCAAGTCATTCGGTGGCCGAGAGAAGAGAGAGTTCTTCTCGTGAGGGTTTTGCTTGTCGTAATTACACCTGAGTGTTTTTGCCAGATAAATTCTTGTGAGTAGAATTTGTATAATTCCTTGAGTGAGGTTTCACTAGGAATTGTGAGGGGCTAAACACTATGTGAGTTTGAGGTGTAATTGGGGTTTGGGAAACACCAAGAGTGTGTTTGAGTGCTCGAGTGATTGATCTCGTTGTATCGCTTTCTATAGTGGATTTTGTGCTGCTCTCCCCGTGGACGTAGGTTCCGACATTCGGACCGAACCACGTAAATCTCGTGTCATTTGTTATTATTTCTTTTATTTCTCTGTCGACTTTGCAAACGCTCATCGATCCGATTCTGCTGCGACACCGATCGAGGTGTCCTATTTCACAACAATGATAACCCGGCACATGAACTAAATCAAATCGCACAATTTCAATGTCAGCCATTGCAATAGCCAAAAACAACAGCATAAGGTGCACATGAATTACCAGAAATGACCATGGAAAAAGATACAATATGATCATCAAGTGAAGGGCTATTGTCTCTTGCATATAGACGACTTGCGTATTCGGAGTTAGGTATATCACCCTGCTCCAAACCATCGCAATCCTTGATTTCATGGAGTAGAGAAGATTCTGAAATCAAGTCGAAATTCAAAGTGCTTTGAATGGTCATGATTGCTTGACAGTGTCCAAATTGTTATGTGGGGTTTCCACAGAAAAAGTTCGTTTAAACCAAAGCACACTGACTCAATGCGGAGAAGATAACTTTTCAATTGAGAGAAACATACTGATAATCTTAAGTGCTCCGGACAGAGAGGCCTAGAATCAAATAAACTATCTGAGTATGAAACAAGATACAGAGTTGCAGAACCTTCGACGTTCCAAGTAATAAAGTCGACCGTGCACATTCTGTGGGATTGCGCTGGCGGAATCTCATGGCAACCACTTTCCATAAACATGCATCGTGCAGCACCATGCAAGTGACCAGCAACGCCCTGAGGACAAAGATCATCTGTCAAAGAAACCTCGCCAATAGTCACGGCAGTGTCCACTACCCTGAAGATGCAGCGATTAGATAACATAAGAGCAATAAGACCATACTACTCCATCCTCCATAAGACCATTTGTACAATCAATTATCTTCGACTCAGAACCATTTCTGGGCAAGCCACCCCTATTCTCCCCATCTAGATGAGAGTCTTTTCATATTGGAAACTGTCGCATCCCGCCATGCGAATTAACAAGGACTGCAGAATACTTTTCCCTAAAGTTTTGGGTATTTGCAAATTGGTCCCCGGAGAATTGTTTCTTTTGCAATTAAGTCCCAATGTGGCCAGCCAGCCAGCCCATGCCAGCCCATTGAGTGGTCTTGGCCAGCCCTTAACCTCACTTATGTTCATCCGCTCTTTATTAGGCCTCTTTTCTATTTAATTGAGCTTTAGATAAAATCCTTTTTTGATTAATTATCTTAAGCGGGCTGAATTAAGCCTAAAATAGACCCTAAGGTGTGTTTGGGAAGGGTTTTCCCAAGGGCCAAAGTGTGGGTGTTTGGAATTTTTTTTTTTTCAAAACTTCATTAGGTGAAAGTCAGCTTTTAAAAGGCTGAAAATCCAAGGCTGCCTTGGCTTTCCAGCATTCTTGACATGCTACCGAGAATGTTATTATCCTCACATATTAAATATAATTCCAAGTTTAGCCCTTTCAAAATAGAGACCCTAAATCTAGCCTCTCGTTTCTTTTCTATTGTCTTCCGAAGCTACAAGCTCTCTCTCGAATCTCGAAGCTCGCCTCTCGCGTGCTTGCCAAGCTTTTAAACTTGAATCTCGCATGCTCGCATCTTCTTCATTTAGTCCGCAGTTGCTCGTCTCAACCGGAATCTAGATTCTCAAGTGTCACTCTCTATGGAATCCTGAAGCTCGCTTCTCGCCTGCTCGCCTCTCAAGCTTGAATCTCACGTGGTCGCCTCTCGCGTGCTCGCGTCTTCTTCGCTCTATCCGCAATTGGTCGTCTCAACCGGAATCCAAGTTCTTTCACTTTGATTTTTTTCTCGTTGTGCTTTTTCTAGTCGTGATTCTAGTGGACGGTAGTCAGGACCATGGAGCAGCAAGCGGGGACGTTGACGATGTGGTCTCGGCCACCAAGAGTTTGGCCGAGTGTCTTTTCTTGTTGTGCGTTGTAACTGATTGGCCCTCTGCCCATTGCTCTCCTCACATTTATCACACTATATTTGACTGTGGAATGCGCCACATCCCAAGGTTCACATGCCTTAGCAAGTATATTGCTCAATATTTCATGAGTACATATTTTATTCATTCTTTGCCCCACACATGATAAGATAGCCAACTACTCCTCGGTGGTTACGTGTAATCCCACAAATGAATATTGACCAGCAATTGTTCTTTCTATTTTGACAATGGTCCCGAAAGACCTCAAAGTCTCAAAATTATGAATGCAATCATCCATCGACGGTCCAAATGCAAAATTTATAATGTCCAACTATATGCAGCATGTTCCTAAAGTCTATATATGCAATTTAACTAATATTTTTGTTTAGGGATTGAACTGATCTCTAAGTTTTTACGTAAAAATTGATCCCTATGTTTTTTATGCAAAAATTTAATAACTGAAAAGAGCAGCCAAATCGACCCCGAGATTTGTCTCGATGGCACGGGTATCGATATATCTAATCTTAACTATTAGATTTGATTCCTTGATCTAAGCTGTCATCTAATTCAAACCGGAGAATATTTTCAAAGGATTCATTTTGAGTTGTTACCCTAAATAAAAATGTCTAAAAGATTTAGCAGATCAGGTTTGTTTCAAACCTTGTTTATCTAATCTTGAATTAGGAAGATACGGTTTCCTATCTCATCAATTTTGGGTAATAAATCAAATAAATTTCGGAATCAAATCTGTGAAGATTGCACATTATATGATTTAAAACATGCAAATAAATGGGTAAAAATGAAAAGTTTACGTCTAATTTCTTTTTAATTTTTTTTTTATTTATACTGTGTCATGAGTGAGTCGATAAGGATATGCCTTAGTATTTATTGTTCTCTAATTTTTGGGGGGACGCATATGACCTAATATGAAAGCTCTAGAAAATGACTTGCTCCCGTCAATTTCTCAATTTAAATGTCCACGAAAATATCTAGATATAAATTATTTTTTTGGTGGCGAAAATTTTTGTTATCGATAAATTATGTCAAGCGATGCAGTCAATCATTTATTAGGGTTGATCCCACAATACATAACCCATAGGTATAACCTTTCGCTCAATATTATAATCGACAATTGAAGTATCTGAGACTATATTAATCGGGGATACACAACAAACGGAATTGTATCTTTTTCTCTTTCTATCTGGAATCATGTGTGTTTCTTCGAAGACCGAAAGAAAAGCGGTAAATAAAATAGAAAAAGATATTTAAAAAAATAGTAATCAAATCGATCCATCTTTGTAATAGGTAAATGCATCTTTTTTTCCTGAAGCTGTCCGTATTGATTCATGGAATGGAAATTCTTCTATTTATTTGACAAGAAATGCGAAACAACAAAATATTTAAAAAAGAAAAAGAAAAATAAGAGAAATCCAATCCATGTTGGAAATGAAATTCGACTATTTTATTTGTATCTCTCTTCCACCTTGATAGGGCGATGCTCTAATTCCCAGTGAGCAAAGTGTAGAGTATACATACTTTTTATGATTGCATTTAAACCATCTCTTTTTCGACCCTGTTATAATCGGTTCTCAGTTTTTGGAACCGAGAACCGACCCTGTTTATCTTGGAACCTATTTTGGAACCGACCCTGATTTTCGGTCCGGCTTCAGGCTCTACCCGAAAATATGTTTTTTTTATCAAAATAATATGAGTATCGATAAAATGAATAATAAAAATTACAATCCACCGAAAGAACAATCCAACAAATAACAATTAAATGAGACGAGGCAAGGAGCCGAGGGCCGTGAGCAATGAACATGAGTAACAAGGGCAACGATGCATTAGGGAGTCGGGACCTAGGATTTCTTTTTTTTTTAATAGCAACTAAAAATCGATTCTAAAAATCGGTCCGAGTGGGCCTACACCTAGAACCGAAAATCGAACCAATTTAAATCGGTTTTCAAAATTTAGAACCAGTACCCGGACCGATTTGAGCGGGAACTGGTTCCCGACCCTGTTTTTCGGGTGGGCCGGTCCGAGTTCCAGGTCAACTCGGTACTATTGCACACCCCTAGATTGCATATAGTTTAGAACATTCTATTCTTGTAGATTGAGTATTTTATTTTACATACGCACGTCATATGACCTAGTCACATATCGTTATGTCATTTTCATGTTGCATTGATTAGCTATGTCATATAGTTCAGCCACGTCATTAAAGTCTGTCATATCATATAATTCGGCATGTCATTTTGTCGTATTATTTATTGCATGCCGCATTATTCATCATGTCATTATCCCTGACACATCATTGATGCCATGTCGCATTAGTACATTATTTAGAATTATGTCAAGGTTAAGTCATTTTAGGCTAATGTCACATGCCATTTAGATTAAATTCATTTTGCTTTTGCATAACATATGAATTAGAATTCATGTTACTTTGCACGCCATTAAGATTCGAAAATTCTACAAAAAATTGTTACACATTAATGTCATATTAGTATGATTGTCACTTATCATGTCATTGGAATAATTGTGTTCTTAGAATACAATTACACTCATGCATTGCATTCCTTAAATAAAAAAAAAATCCAAAAATAAGTACACCTTTGGAACTTTAAATAAGAATCCTCAAAGTTCCCAACTCAGATAGTTTTCATGAAATCGATACCGAAAAGGCATTAATAAAAATAAGTACACCTTTGGTGCAATGGTCAGAACAGTTGAAAGAGAGGAAGCGCAGTTGAGGTTAGCCAAACAAGCATATTCATTGACGTTGCCAGAGTGGTCATGATACGTTCATAGTATGGATGAATTGGAAGCTTTGATGCAAGCAGTTGAAGATTCTACACATCCCTTTTCACTTCAAAGGGCTACAATTCAAAACCCGGATCCGAATCCGAACGTGACTGAAGATATAAGGGTGTACCTTGTGAATGGTGGATCAACTTGTAGTGGAAGAGTATGGTGGTTCTCTAGTTTTTACTTTTTTTTTTCCATTTTTCTTTTATTATCTTATTTATTGTTAATTAATTTGCTGGAAATAGCTACACTTTCCCTCCGCCGGTGGGATAAGAGAGAAGAGAATTTGTTTTCTTCTTTTGATAATTTGTGTTGTTAGTTGTGATTGCAAGGAAATTTGTGTTGTTAGTTTTGATTGTAAGGAAGTGAACAAATGTGAGGGCTCGGAGGCCATTTCTGGCTCTTCTTTGCTGATCTTGCCTTTGGTTTCACATAGGACAAACCATGCTTGTGTCACGAGCCAACATTTGAGGGTCAATCTGTGCGGCAGCGACTTAGGCACCGTAGAGAGAGTTCTAGAGAGAGACTTTAGGAGGAATGCTCGTTGTATTTGTTTTTGCGGGTGATCAAATGATGAGGAGGACACCTCTTTATATTATAGAGGGCCTCAGATTACAACCATTGATCTATATTTGATCCGATGGCGAAGGTCGCATCTCCCATCTACCTAACCACTGATATTAAATAGGAAGGCTCCAGAACACGGGAAAATTACTGTCTCGCCCGGCCCTGGGAATATTCTAGAAGATGGTAGAAAATCCTAGGCAAACGGCCCTGGGAATATTCTAGAAGATGGTAGAAAATCCTAGGCAAACCCTATAGGTCCAAGACACAGCAAGTTTTGGGTACCTCTCGACCATATGATCGATCGGTCGCGCACCGAAAACCTCGGCACATGACACTTGTTTAGCACTGATGATATGTTATTTATAGCCTTATTGGCACCTTTCTTGTTTGTTGACGCATTAGATCGGTGAAACTTGTGAGCTTAGCCGTAATGGGATTGTAGTCTGTTTTTGACATTATTTTGCAGTGGACGAGAAGGCTTGGTTTATGCAAAACTCATACGCACTTCATACATTTCATCAAACAGTCGAGAAAGGTTGAAGAGATTTTCTTGCTTTTGTCTCAAGAAAGGTCCCTCTTTGAAGTCAATTGAATGAGAATTCTCCTTTGTAGGTCACTTGTGGAAATTGGGATTTCACTGAAAAGGACATAAATTTCAAATTTGCTATTGGGGTACATGTGACATGCTACTTGAACAAAACAACCTTATCGTATTGGTATTAGTGCTTGGTCGTGAGGTTAGAAAATGATTGGGCAACTGAGTCTAGCATTAATTTACAATAGTGCAATGAGAAAAAACAATACAGTCGATCAAAATACCCCAAGGATAGCGCGTGTACCAGGAAAAGTCACTGTAAAGGATCCTTTATCCCTTGACAAACAAACTTCATGTCAGTAACCGGCAATTGATCAAACCCACTGTCTAATAATCCCCATGAATGCAAAAAAGAACAAGCTAAACCGCACAATGCTCTCTTCATGCGACTTAAATACAATCAGACTACATGCGACTGTTTGACGTGTTGGACAAGCTCTATTATTTGCACACTCAGCAACATTTGTTCCCTTCAAAGGAGAGTCGACTTTCCTAATTTGACTTCCACATAACTCGTCCCTCTAGGGAAGAAGCATGAGTGAAGTGAGATCGAAATAAAGAGTTGCTACCCCGGCGAATGGACAAGAGCACTTGATGCTTTGGGAAATATATGAGCTGGCCTGAAAGGATTTAGCAGCGCTCTCCTTGCTAATGAGAGCTTTATTAGAATGGGATAAAAAGTATGATAAAAATCAAATGAAGAGTAAGTGGAATAATCTTAAGGAGGAATATAAAAATGGAGGAAATTGCTTCTAAATGAAACAGGACTAGAATGGGATGTAAGAATTAAAACCAGAGAAAACTGATCCCGATTCTTTAATCACGAAATGAAACTCGTGCAATATCGGGAAAGTAAAGCGAAAACGTGAATAGTGGATTACATACCTCCAGCCATTGATGAATCCAGACGAAGACGGACATTTAACGTTGAACGATCGGCAAAACAGGATGCTACTAAGCCAATTGCCCCTCCGAAACGATGGTGTGTGTTTTCTATAAACGTACGCTCTCAGTAGTACTTTCTGAATGGAGAAACTGTCGACATTAAAAAACGTCGTAATTGCCTTCTTAAAAACTAACGTAGTGGCTTGGCTTAGATGACCCATTTAAAACTGACTTCTGCCCCTTATAGATAACTGTCTTCCATCAAGACTATTATTGAGCTAGACGATTATCACTTAAAATTAATATGCGTAATATAACGTTGATGTAATTTAAATATCGGTATGTCATTAATGTGGGATCATAAATAATTAAATATTACATTCTCCCACTTGATCCCAACATTCATCAACGAAATACTGAACCAAATACACATTAACTTCATGCTGAAGATAAAACACATGAATCATGGCGACAAGTCCTCTTAGAGCGAGTACTATCTTCCATGTATCACACTGTATCTTATCGCATCTAAATCAGCCCGTATGTGATAATATAACTCAATGAATAAACCCAATGTTTATTCTAGGTCTACTTAATGAATGAACCTTTTATGTTTATTATAGGTAAAAAATGACTGATTTTCTCATAATAACTGAGTGTGCACCTTAATTGAGAAAATCAACGCAAATACATAAGAGCTCCACAACTTCGTCCAGACGAAGAAAATTTACATGATGGGACCAATTCCCATTATATCCACATGATCCTTGTAACTCCTTGGTGGCATGCCTTTAGTTAAAGGATCAGCTATCATCAATTCAGTGCTAACGTGTTCTATGACCACTTTCTTTTCTTTAACACGTTCCTTAATGGCTAAATACTTAATGTCGATGTGCTTGCTTCGACTACCACTCTTCTGATTTTTAGCCATGAAAACAACAGTTGTATTGTCACAAAACATCCTTAATGGCCTAGCAATGGAATTCATAATTCTAAGCCCTGAAATGAAACTCTTCAACCACACACCATGCGAGGTGGCCTCAAAATAGGAAACGAACTCGGCCTCCATAGTGGAAGTAGCAACCAAAGTCTGCTTTGTACTTCTCCAGAATACGGCTCCGCTAGCAAGCATAAAAATGTATCTAGATGTTGATTTTCTAGAATCAACGCAACCAGCGAAGTCCGAATCCGAATATCCAATTACTTCCAAGTTGTTAGTTCGCATATACATAAGCATGTAACCTTTTGTACCTTGTAGGTACCTCGTCACTTTCTTTGCAGCTTTTCAGTGGTCCATACCTGGATTACTCTGATATCTTCCCAACATTCCCACAGCAAATGCATATCAGGTCGAGCGCAAACCTGAACATACATTAAGCTTCCGACAGCAGAAGCATATGGGATGTTGTTCATTTCTTCCCTTTCTAGAGCATTCTTGGGGCACTGAATCAAATTGAACCTGTCACCCTTCACAATAGGTGCTACACTTGGTGAACAATCTTTCATTCGAAATCTCTCTAAGACTTTATTGATATAGGTTTCTTGAGACAATCCCAAAATGCCTCGAGCTCTATCCCTGTGGATCTTAATGCCAATGACATAAGATGCCTCACCCATATCCTTCATGTCAAAATTTTCAGAGAGAAATCGTTTCACCTCATGTAACAACCCCTTATCATTGGTTGCAAGTAAAATATCATCCACATATAGGACAAGAAAACATATTTTGCTCCCACTAACCTTCTGGTATATACATTGATCCATGATATTCTCTACAAAATCGAATGAAGAGATAACTTCAAGAAACCTTAAATACCACGGGCAGGATGCTTGTTTCAAGCCATAAATTTATTTCTTAAGCTTGCACACCAAATGCTCACCATCATTAGAGAGGAATCCTTCTGGTTGTTTCATATAAACCTCTTCCTCTAACTCTCCATTGAGGAATGCCGCTTTCACATCCATTTGATGCAATTCCATGTCAAAATGGGCAACCAACGCCAAAACAATACGGAGAGAATCTTTCTTAGATACAGGAGAAAAAGTCTCTTTATAATCGATTCCTTCCTTTTGAGTGAATCCTTTGGCAACGAGTCTAGCCTTATATCTCTCTATACTTCCCAATGAGTCCTTCTTAGTTTTGAAGACCCATTTACAGCCAATGGCCATTTTACCTTCGGGCAACTCAACCAAATCCCAGACTGCGTTAGATGCCATAGAACTCATCTCTTCCTTCATGGCATTGTACCACAAATTAGAATTATCGCAACTCATTGATTGCAAAAACGTTTCAGGATCATTCTCAGCTCCAATGTTATAATCAGATTCTTGCAGGTACACAAAATAATCACTAGGAATTGCTGACTTCTTCGTTCTAGCAGATCGCCTCAATGTTGCATCAACATTCTCCTGAGGAGTGTTCGCAAAATTCTCAACGCAAGTGTACATGTCGAACAAGTAATATAATGATGAGAAAAGATATCATCCCACAGAGACTGATGATTAATAAACTAATTAAATACTGAAAATGGACTAATTCTAAAATTTATCTAACAAATAAAAATAGAATTGAGAATAAATAAAATTGACAATCTTAAAGATTAAAGTTTAGAATTAGATGCGATAAAATCAATCAAATAAATATGTTAGAGCATCCGATTTCACCATAACCACTAAACATGAATTTCAGATCTTTACGCACACAAGAACGACATCAAACATGTGATAGCGGAATTTCCTCTGCTATTTACTATCCTATCTCTAGGCATAATAAACCTACTCAGTTTATCAATCCACTATATCTCTATGTGAATTTAAATAAATATAAGTGCATTAAAATCTGTGAATATTTCCGATTTACAATGAGTCTTTTGGATCATCTTATCACCGAAAGCTACACAAATAACATTGTATATTTCTATCCACATTGTAATTCATGGTTATATATTATAAAGAGCAATTGCATATTATCACTTTTCAGTCTCAAGCATGTACATCGGATCATTCAAGTGGTGGCCAGTCACTTAAAAGCATAAAGCATAATAATATATAACTCATATGAACGAAATCACTTGCAAAACATGAACATCATGAAAATCATATCATCATGATCAGGCTATATCGTAGCCCTAACGAAAGAAAATTAGAACATTATAGAATAAGAAGAAGAAGCAAAAATATAAATTAAATCAAACATCTTGAATCAATGAACAAGAAATCTGTCACCACTTTGTCTTCTCTTCAAAAATACTTCAAAAGCTCCAAGAACGACGATGGAAGAAAAAGTAAAAATGTGATAAAAAAAAAAACCCAAACGTCCCTCTAAGACTAATCCCCCTCTAGAATAACATTACATATCCATAAAAATAAATAAAATCCTAAAGATAACATTAAGATATTCTAAAAATAATTGAATCTCTAAGGATAACATTGAGATATTCTAAAAACAAGGTAATATTCTAAAAATTCTGCTGGTGACATCTTGATTCTCTTCTATTTTCCTTATCTTCTCCATATATCATTATTCTGTACAAATAAGGAAAAATTGAATAAATAGAATGAAATCCAAATATTTTCTCACATATGTCACATTATCTGTTGCTCAAAATATATAAAATAACTCTATTTTTATAGAGTTATCAAACCCCCAAACTTGACATTTTGCTAGTCATGGAGCAAAAGCAACAATAACATATATCAAATTATTCCATAGCATTCTTCCATAATTGTTCGTATTTACAATTCAAAGAAAAACAAAAATTTCATCCAAACATTGAAAATAAGTTAAGACTAACTCTAATTATGCGATCCAGTTGTGTGTGAATCCCCATCTTTTCAAATCATATGCAATCCAGATAAATTCACATTAGTATGCAACTTCTCAAAAACTCTCAATAATATGACCAAATCTCATAAGTTTGTTTTTCATTCCTCTCTCCACTAATGTAAGCTAATCATCCAATCAAAAATCAATAGGACTTTCTCAGGTTGTAATGTGAAGCTGGGCTAACAGTGAGATAAAGGTAAATTTAAGCTCAAATTGCCCATTAACACATTGATTTCTAGGATATAATTAGAGCTTATGCCACTATCCTCAATTTCACTCCTTGAACATAATCATTTTGCCACCACTTATCATCATCAATTCATTCTTTTTTTTTTCAATTGCTTTATGGTGGAGTTCCTCCCTATGTCCCTCCAGATATAACATGAACATTCCCAACTCATTGAGTATCCAAAAGGCTCACTCAATTGAAAGTTGGATAGGGAACCATAGATTGCAAAAAAAAATTTAGAATACACCCCAACAACAATAGCAATAATTTTTTTTCATGCTCCAACCTTCCTCCCAAGTTGCAATTATGCTCAAATTTTTTTATTCTGAAAATCAACATGTTCATGGGCGTGGGATAATGATATAATTTTGTAAAAGCTGGGCTAAGATCATGTAGGTGTCAATGAAAAAAATTGGATAAGAGTTACGGCTCAACAAGATGACTAGAGATAAATAAATATGGTTGGCTTGAAGGCTCAATCGGTCCAAAAAAATTGCCTAAATCATTTTCTTAGTCAGATGTAGCTTAGAATTTCGCCTCAAGAAGAAATCAAACAAATTCTAAGATTTGGGTGAGATATAAGAAAATCACACACTTCACACGAATCTTCTTTGGATGCACACATAACCCAAAAAAAATTAAGGACTTTTAGTGCTCAGTAAGTGGATCAACATAGTCAGAATCAAAATTAACTTACATAGTTGGAACAAAATTTAAATTTCCCTAAGAATTGCAAAAATTCACAATACGGAATGCAACCATGAAAGAAAGCATGAGTCATGACACAAAAAAAAAAACAGATTTGATTTCGTCTCCCCCCAAACTTGAATAAACATTGTCCTCAATGTGAAAGACAAGATAAAAATATGAACAAGAAAACTCCCCTTGTTTTAAGATGTGTCCACTGATAGCCTTGATAAAGAGAACTCCAAATTGTTGATCTTTTGAAAAAGAAAATTAACCTGCATAAAATAGAGAGAAATTAATTTTTTTTAAAACATTAACAAAGAAACATAATGAAAATGCTTGGGTTGCCTCCCAAGAAGCGCTTGCTTTATAGTTTCAGCCAAACTCTTCGATATCGCTATTCTGGAGGATGAAGTTCAATGGTGGTCTTTTGCTTGTTGTATCCACTTTCAAAGTAGGGCTTCAAACGTTGACAGTTCACCTTAAATGTGCCCTTGGTATCATTTGCAACTTCAACTGTTCCATATGGAAATACCTGTGTGATTGTGAAAGGACCAGACCATCGGGATCGTAACTTTCCTGGAAAAAGTTTAAGACGAGAGTTATAAAGTAAAACTTTTTGCCCAATTTTGAACTCTCTTCTAAATATTTGCTTGTCATGCCATCTTTTTGTACGTTCCTTGTACATCTGAGCATTTTCATAGGCCTCATTACGAAATTCCTCTAATTCATTCAATTGCAACAATCTTCCTTCGCCTGCAGACTGCATGTCAAAATTTAAAAATTTCAAAGCCCAATATGCTCTATGCTCCAATTCCACTGGTAAATGACAAGCTTTTCCAAATACTAGCCTAAAAGGAGACATCCCAATTGGGGTTTTGAAAGCTGTCCTATAGGCCTAAAGAGCATCATCAAGTTTCATTGACCAATCTTTCCTAGAAGCATTCACTGTTTTTTTCTAAAATTCTCTTGATTTCTCTATTTGACACCTCTACCTGACCACTAGTCTGAGGATGATAAGGTGTTGCAACCTTATGGGTAACTCTGTACTTACTTAAAAGTGCTTCAAACTGTTTGTTGCAAAAATGTGTTCCCCTATCACTTATGATTGCTCTAGGTATGCCAAATCGAGTAAAAATATTTTTCTTCAAGAATTTAACCACAACCTTAGCATCATTTGTTGGCAATGCTACAGCTTCTACCCACTTAGATACATACTCCACAGCAACTAAAATGTATAAATTCCCATGAGAAGGTGTAAAAGGTCCCATAAAATCAATACCACAAACGTCAAATAATTCACAAACAGTAATGTTGTTTAAAAGCATCTCATTTTTCCTAGAAATATTTCCTGTTCTCTGACACCGATCACATGAAGCAATATAAGAGTATGCATCTTTAAAAAGTGTAGGCCAATAAAATTCAGACTGTAAAATCTTAGCTGCAGTTTTGGTGGCACCAAAATGACCACATGTCTCTCCGTCATGACAATGATGTAAAATGTTTGCCCTCTCTTCGTCTGGAACACATCTTCTTATGATTTGATCAGCACAAATTTTGAACAAGAAAGGCTCTTCCAAAAAAAAAGTTAACATCAGAAAAGAATTTTTTCTTCTGCTGATATGACAATTCAGGAGGAAGAACATTACTTACCAAATAATTCACAAAGTCAGCATACCTCGGAATGCTTGTAGATTTGATAGAAAAAATTTTCTCATCAGGGAATTCTACTAAAATTGGGCTTACCTCTTCCTCTAAATTCGGGATCTAGATAAGTGATCTACAACTAGATTTTCAGTCCCTTTCTTATCTTTAATTTCCAAATCAAATTCTTGCAGCAATAGAATCCACCTAATCAATCGGGGTTTTGATTCCTTCTTTTCCAGCAGATGCTTAAGAGCAGAGTGGTCAGAATAAACTATAACTTTTGAGCCAATTAAATAAGAACGAAATTTATCAAAAGCAAAAATTACCGCCAATAGTTCTTTTTCTGTTGTTGAATAATTCAATTGTGCACCTGACAAGGTTCGACTGGCATAGTAAATGGTTTGAAAAACTCCATTCTTCCTTTGTCCCAAGACAGCTCCCACTGCAGAATCGTTGGCATCACATATCAGCTTAAAAGGTAAATTCAATTCTGGTATTGTCATGATTGGTGCTGACACTAACTTTTCCTTTAAAGTTTTAAAAGCCTGCAAACAGTCATCAGAAAAATTAAATGGAATATCTTTTATCAAAAGATTAGAAAGGGGTTTAGCAATTCTTGAAAAATCTTTTATAAACCGCCTATAGAATCCTGCATGGCCCAAAAATCCTCTGACAAGTCTCACAGATGTTGGTGGAGGCAATTTTGCAATGACCTCCACTTTGGCGCGATCAACTTCAATTCCATTTTTAGAGATTTTATGCCCGAGCACTATTTCTTCCTGAACCATAAAATGACATTTCTCCCAATTCAAAACAAGGTTAGTTTCCCCACATCTTTGTAAGACCAAAGCTAAATTATTTAAACAAGAATCAAATAATGCGCCAAAAATAGAAAAATCATCAATGAAAATCTCAATATATTTTTCAACTATATCTGAAAAAATGGCCATCATGCATATTTGAAAAGTAGCTGGTGCATTGCAAAGACCAAAAGGCGTTCTTCTAAAAGCAAAAGTACCATAAGGACAAGTGAAAGTAGTTTTCTCTTGATCTTCTGGTGCAATAGGAATCTGATTATACCTTGAATATCCATCAAGAAAAAAATAAAACTCATGCCCTGCAAGTCTTTCCAACATCTGATCGATAAATGGTAAAGGAAAGTGATCTTTTCTAGTGGCATCATTCAATTTTCTATAATCCATACACACACGCCATCCAGTAACTGTCCTAGTTGGGATCAATTCATTATTGTCATTTTTCTGAACAGTCATACCTCCTTTATTTGGCACCACTTACACTGGGCTTACCCAAGAACTATCATATATAGGATAGATAATCTATGCATCAAGTAATTTAATTACCTCAGTCTTCACTACTTCTTGCATTTTCGGGTTCAAACGCCGCTGAGGTTGGATAGTGGGTTTGTATTGTTCCTCCATCAAAATTTTGTGCATGCAAAGTGAAGGGCTAATTCCCTTGATGTCAGCTATTTTCCATCCAATTGCATCTTTATGCTCTCTTAGCACTCTGAGCAGTTTCTCCTCCATCAAATCTGTCAAAGAAGAAGATATAATTACTGGCAAAGAAGAAGCTCCATCTAAATAAGCATATTTTAAATGAGAAGGTAATGGCTTGAGTTCAAGAATTGGAGGCTCTTTAATTGATGATTTAGGCTTTGTTGAGTGTTGTCCCAACTCCTCAAATTTTGTTGCCTTTTGCATTGAATATGATGAATTTGCTTCCATAAAATTTGCATACTCCTTTATCTCCCCATTCTCAATTTCTTTGTCCCTTGGTTGAACCAAACATGCTTCAAGTGGATCTTTAAAAATATTTTCCTGAAAAACTTTATTCACCAACTTGTCAATTGTCTCAACTCTAAAACAAGAATTATCATCAGAGGGATATTTCATGGCTTTAAAAACATTAAAGGTGATAACATCATCTTGAACTCTAAGAATCAACTTCCCTTGTTGTACATCAATAAGAGCTCTTCCTGTTGCTAGAAAGGTCGACCTAAGATAAGTGGTACCTCAAAATCTTCTTCCATGTCAAGAACTATGAAATCTGCAGGAAAAATAAACTTGTCAACCTTTACTAATACATCTTCTACAATACCTCTCAGATGTTTAATCGATCGATCCGCCAATTGAAGTGACACTGTGGTTGCTTTTACTTCACACAATCCTAATTTCCTAAAAATCGCAAGAGGCATCAAATTAATGCTTGCACCTAAATCACACAATGCATTTTCAAAGTAAGAATCCCCAATAGTGCAAGGAATTGTAAAACTCCCTGGATCTTTTAACTTCGGAGGTAATTTATTTTGCAAGATGGATGAGCATTCTTCATTCAACTTCACAGTTTCATAATCCTCTAATTTTCTTTTGTTTGCCAAAATCTCCTTCAAAAATTTTGCATAGCTAGGTATTTGCGCTAAAGCATCTGCAAAAGGAATGTTAATATACAATTTTTTAAATACACCAAGAAATTTAGAGAATTGCTTATCTATTTTGTGCTGCTGAAGTCGCTGAGGGAATGGAACTGGTGGCACATATGGCTTTGGATTATCTGGAAAAAGTCTACTCTTGTTTGCCTCATTTGATTGCTGATTGACTTCCTCTTCTTTGTCTCTAGAAGTCTCAACATCTTCTTGTCCCACTTGTTTGCCACTTCTCAAGGTTATAGCTTTTGCATCTTCAATTGGATTTTTCTCTGTATTGCTAGGCAAAGAACCATGTTGTCTTCCTGATATCATGTTTGCTAATTGATCCACTTGCATCTCCAGATTTCTGATTGAAGCCTCTTGATTCTAAAATCTCACATCTGTGCTTTTGATGAAGTCCTGAGTGGTGCTAGCAAGTTTGGTGACTATATCTTCTAGATTAGACTTTGTCTCTTCTGATTGTTTAAATCCCGGTGGTGGTTTCGTCACATTCTGATTACTCCATGAAAAATTTGGATGATTGCGCCACCCCGGATTGTATGTGTTGGAATAAGGATTATTCTGCAATCTATTAAAATTTCCAACAAAGTTAGCATTTTCACTAGATTGTGTAAAAGTGTTACTTACCAGACACTTTACGCTAACATGTCCTCCACCACAAAAATCACATGTCATATTCTGAATTGGCATAACGGAAACACTCATGTTGTCTATCTTTTTGTTGAGTACTTCAAGTTGTGCAGCAATTGCAGTGACATCATCTACTTCATGAAGTCCGCTAGATTTTCGCACAGGTAGCCTCTCAGTAGGCCACTGATAACTATTGGATGCCATTTCCTCTAATAGGTTGTAGGCTTCTTCTGGTGTTTTATCATTCAAAGTTCCCCCTGCAGCTGCATCAATCATAGAACGAATATTTGCACTAGATCCATTATAAAAAGTTGGTACCTGCATCCATACGGGGAGTCCATGATGTGGACATCTCCTAAGAAACTACTTGATTCTTTCCCATGATTCATACAATGATTCATTATCCATCTGCATAAAATTAGTAATATCGTTACGCATTTTTGCAGATTTTGCAGGTGCAAAGAACTTACCAAGAAATTTTTGGGCCATATCATTCCATGTAGTGATTGATCCTGCAGGAAGAGAAGAGAGCCAACTCTTAGCCTTGTCTCTGAGAGAAAACGGAAATAATCTCAATCTAATAGCATCATCTGTAACTCCATTATATTTAATTGTGTCACAGATTTCAAGAAAAGCATCGATGTGAGCATTTGGATCATCGCTTGATAGCCCACTAAATTGCACGGATTGTTGAAGCATTTGAATGAGTGATGGCTTGATCTCAAAGTTGTTCGCTTGGATTGCTGGTCTCCTGATGCCTGATGTAGTGCCCTGAACTATTGGCGCAGCATAATCTTTCAAGAGCCTACGTTGATTTTCAACATCTCCCATCTTTTCAGTGTGATTTCACTGTTCTCTTAGTCGCCTTTTGAATGTACGTTCGATTTCTGGATCAAACTCAACAAGTTTCCCTTGTTGGCTACGTGCCATACACTGATGTGCGTCTGCAAAAAAATAAATAAAAGCTAGATTAAACTTAGAATTATCTTGTATCAATATTAACTAGCATTAAACAATCAATCCCCGGCAATGGCGCCAAAAACTTGTTCGCAAAATTCTCAACGCAAGTGTACATGTCGAACAAGTAATATAATGATGAGAAAAGATATCGTCCCACAGAGACTGATGATTAATAAACTAATTAAATACTGAAAATGGACTAATTCTAAAATTTATCTAACAAATAAAAATAGAATTGAGAATAAAATAAAATTGACAATCTTAAAGATTAAAGTTTAGAATTAGATGCGATAAAATCAATCAAATAAATATGTTAGAGCATCCGATTTCACCATAACCACTAGACATGAATTTCAGATCTTTACGCACACAAGAACGACATCAAACATGTGATAGCGGAACTTCCTCTACTATTTACTATCCTATCTCTAGGCATAATAAACCTACTCAGTTTATCAATCCACTATATCTCTATGTGAATTTAAATAAACATAAGTGTATTAAAATCTGTGAATATTCCCGATTTACAATGAGTCTTTTGGATCATCTTATCACCGAAAGCTACACAAATAACATGGTATATTTCTATCCACGTTGTAATTCATGGTTATATATTATAAAGAGCAATTGCATATTATCACTTTTCAGTCTCAAACATGCACATCGGATCATTCAAGTGGTGGCCAGTCACTCAAAAGCATAAAGCATAATAATATATAACTCATATGAACGAAATCACTTGCAAAACATGAACATCATGAAATTCATATCTTCATGATCAGGCTACATCGTAACCCTAACGAAAGAAAATTAGAACATTATAGAAGAAGAAGAAGAAGAAGAAGAAGAAGAAGAAGAAGAAGAAGAAGCAAAAATATAAATTAAATCAAACATCTTGAATCAAAGAACAAGAAATCTGTCACCACTTTGTCTTCTCTTCAAAAATACTTCAAAAGCTCCAAGAACGACGACGGAAGAAAAAGTAAAAATGTGATTAAAAAAAAAACCCAAACGTCCCTCTAAGACTAATCCCCCTCTAGAATAACATTACATATCCATAAAAATAAATAAAATCTTAAAGATAACATTAAGATATTCTAAAAATAATTGAATCTCTAAGAATAACATTGAGATATTCTAAAAACAAGGTAATCTTCTAAAAATTCTGATGGTGACATCTTGATTCTTTTCTATTTTCCTTATCTTCTCCATATATCATTATTCTGCACAAATAAGGAAAAATTGAATAAATAGAATGAAATCCAAATATTTTCTCCCATATGTCACATTATCCGTTGCTCAAAATATATAAAATAACTCTATTTTTATAGAGTTATCAAGGAGTGTGTTGTTCAAGTAGTTGTTCAACAGTTTCTGGTAAGTGTTGAACAATTGGATCTACCGGATTAATATCAACAGGTTGTGGAGCTTCAATGATTGGTTGTTCAACAGCCATTTGAACTGGAGGGGCGTTATGAATAACAATCAATCTGGTACTTGAAGTGGAGGGTCGAGCATCTGAATGATCTTTTTCAGGTGCAGGATCCCGAAATCGATCGCTCCCACTAATCAAGTCATTTTCAAAAAAACTACGCGTTTCTTTATTCCACAAACCTAGTGGCATGAGATGGACAATAAAACCTGTATCCCTTAGACTTTTCGGCATATCCAACGAAGTATCCACTTATAGTCCTTGGGTCTAACTTCTTTTCCAGTGGATTGTAGACTCTTACTTCAGACAGGCATCCCCAAACGCGTACATGTCGCAAACTTGGTTTCCAACCTTTGAATAACTCAAAAGGCGTCTTAGGGACGGCCTTAGTCGGAACTCGATTTAATATGTACACTGCCGTCTTAAGAGCTTCAGTCCACAAGGACTTAGGAAGTTTTGAGTTACTAAGCATACTACGCACCATGTCCAACAAAGTTCGGTTTCTTCTTTTTGCCACACCATTTTGGTCAGGAGAACCAGGCAAAGTGTATTGGGCAACTATCCCATGCTCTTGAAGAAACTTCACAAACGGACCAAGTGCTTGTCCATCTTCAGTGTATCTACCATAGTATTCCCCACCTCTATCTGATCTCACAATCTTGATTTGCTTACCGCATTATTTCTCTACTTCGGCCTTAAATACTTTAAAGGCATCTAATGCTTCGTGCTTATTATGAAGCATGTAGAGATACATGAAACGTGAGTAATCGTCTATAAAGGTGATGAAATATTTCTGACCATATGAGTCCATATCTGGACAACAAATATCTGTATGTATGATTTCTAATATTTTCGTACTCCTCTTGGCACATTTCTTTGACTTGTTGATCTGCTTTCCCTTTATGCAGTCCACGCAAGTATCACAATCAGTAAAATCCAAAGTATTGAGAACTCCATCATTTACCAATCGCTTAATTCTATCTATGGAGATATGTCCCAATCTCCGGTGCCACAATATAGAGGAATCTTCATTCACAACACATCGTTTTATACCAGCGTTATCATGAACATGCATCGCACCATAAAGGGCATTGTCTTGCAAATTAATTCGAAAAAGACCATCAGACAAAATACCATTCCCAACAATTTCAGATTTATATGACAAACTGAAGGTCGAATATGAAAAGTTAAAGGAATAACCAAACGGTACAAGTCTTGAAACTGAAATCAAGTTTCTAGAGAAACTAGGTACATAGAAGGTCCTTTCTAAATTTAAAACAAAGCCGCTATTAAGGACTAAACTGTATGTCCCAATAGCTTCTACATGCGAACGCATCTTGTTTCTTGAATAGATGCACTGTTCACTTCCCACCGGCTTCCTGTGGCTTTGAAAGCCCTGCAAGGAATTCGAAATGTGGATTGTAGATCCAGAATCAATCCACCAAGTGTTGTGACTCACATCAGCCATATTAGATTCATATCAAACACAAGAGATTAGATTACCTTTCTTCTCGAGCCAAGCCTTATATCTGACACAATCCTTCTTTATATGCCCCCTCTTTCTACAGAAGAGGCATTTGGATTCCTTCTTAATGTCAGCTTGAGGAGGTATTTTACCCTTTCCCTTATGCTTGCCTTTCCCCTTATTCCTTCCTTGGGTTGCCAAATGAGCACTATGTCCCACTTCCATAAGCAGTCTTTCTTCCTCTTGAACGCACATGGTCATGGGTTCATTGATTGACCATTTTTCTTTATGTGTGTTATAGGAGATCTTAAAAGGTGTATACTGCTTTGGAAGATAGTTCAGAATGTAGTATACAAGGAAGGATTCAGGTATCTCAACCTCAAGGTTCTTAAGCTGAGCCACAATATCCCTCATTTTCATAATGTGCTCACGCACACCTCTAACATTGGTGAGCCTTAACGATGAAAACTTCATGATCAGGGTCATGGCGTGGGCCTTTTCCAAAGACGCAAATTGCGCATCAATGGCCGCTAGCAAAACCTTGACATTATTATGCTGAGCGACTGAACCATGAATACTAGCAGAAAGTTTGCTTCTTATGAACATCACACTAAGGCGGTTGGACCGCTCCCATTGTTCATAAAGAGAAACTTCAGCTGGAGTGCTAGTTTCTGTAACAGTAGGCGGTTCATCTTTCCGAATAGTATAATCAATGTCCATACACCCTGATTGAAGGAGAATTAATTCCTTCCAGGACTTATAGTTGTCACCGTTCAGCTCGGGAACATTAATATCAGAGATATTCACAGGTGGTAAAACTACATAATAAACAAAATAACATGCTCATGTCACATATTTGAGGCAAATTCACTTAATACATGTCTCACCCATGCAAAACATGTCGTATAATATGAATCACATAACATCAAAAACTGTCTGTGGGCTAAGTTTCTAATTTAAATAGATTCATAATAACTTTATGATGAAACTATCACATTATATTCCTTTCTCCGAATCCCTGTGGGGAAATTAAGAAAAATAATATGATATTTCAACCTAGTTAATCATATTAATATAATGAAAATTCCTGTGGGATAAAATTCACTTATTAATATAATTAATTACAAGTAAATGTCATTTGCTATAAGTGATTTTGAGGTTCTTAATGTATAATTTAATCAACTAGAGTTGCTGTGGCTAAGCTCTAATTAATCTAATAATATACAGATCACTAGACATTTAATTTCATGCAAATATACTTTATTGCATGTAAGGGCAAATCTGTAAATTTACGTGGGTAGGGACTGAAATGTAAATTAACTGTAGGAGTAAAATCGTAAATAAAATAAATTGGGGTTTAAAATCGTAATTTTCTAGCTCGGCTAAGGGGTAAAACGGCAAAATAGGCAGCGAGGGGCAGAACCGTAATTTTTGTTTATGGGCATAAAAGACAAAGCCTTTAAAAAAAAAATTACTGAAAAGGAAGGTTCTCCACGTGGATGTGTCTTTCCCACGATACCCTACTTTGCAGGTTTCCCCATCCTTTTATAAAATAATAAAACCCTTCGAAAATGGGTTTGGAAGGGAGAGGAGCACGTGGGTTAACCCCACGTCAACTGCCCGCGCCACCGAAGCGGCAGTTTTGCCAATTTTTTTTTAATTATTATTATATAAGAAAAAACCCCAAACTGCCCGCTGCCCGTGCTGCCCGAATGAGTGCGTGCACGGCATGCGCCATCTTCTTCCCCAACGCGAAGAACAGGATCAAACTTCATGGTTTTTCACCGCGACTTCAATCGGTCCTTCCTCCTCCGATAGCCCATTACAAACCGAATTAATGAGCCGGTTTTATGCAAAATGCCGGCGCGACCACACAGATCCAAAAATCAACGGTAACGGTGAAGAATTTTGCCCGCAATCGAGCAAAAACCGCTCGGACACCGAAACCCTAACCGCGAAATTTCAACGCCAAATTCGCTTCCGACGAACAATCAAATGCCGAGAAACCTCAGGGCTTTTGTTCCTCATGATGAAGCGACTCTACTGTACCGAATGCGAGCCGTGAATTGCCGGAGTTTGGCCGGAATCGGCAAAAACTCTCGCGGCCAGAAAAGCCCCAAATTTCGATTTACCCAAAACCCACGAAAATTGCACCCATAATTCATAATTCAACGCAATTAAACGTTAAACATCAAGGCAGAGATTAACATGCTCTAATACCAAATGTAAGAATTAAAACCAGAGAAAACTGATCCCGATTCTTTAATCACGAAATGAAACTCGTGCAATATCGGGAATGTAAAGCGGAAACGTGAATAGTGGATTACATACCTCCAGCCATTGATGAATCCAGACGAAGACGAATGTTTAACTTTGAACGATCGGCAAAACAGGATGCTACTAAGCTAATTCCCCCTCCGAAACGATGGTGTGTGTTTTCTGTAAACGTACGATCTCAGTAGTACTTTCTGAAGGGAGAAACTGTCGACGTTAAAAGAAATCGTAATTGCATTCTTAAAAACTGACCTAGTGGCTTGGCTTAGATGACCCGTTTAAAATTGACGGCTGCCCCTTATAGATAACTGTCTTCCATCAAGACGGTTATTGAGCTAGACGATTATCACTTAAAATTAATGTGCGTAATATAGCGTTGATGTGATTTAAATGTCGGTATGTCATTAATGTGGGATCATAAATAATTAAATATTACATGGGATGCAAGGAAGAATATCATTGGTGCGAGTAGCGAATGGTGGGAGAGGACAATTAAGGTGTTTGTCTCTTATTTCGTTACTTTTTTCTAAGTTCTTCTTTTATGACACAACTCACAAAAATGTTCTATTGTAACGGAAGGATCATAAAAAGGTTTTTCGAACGAAAAGCATACATTCTACCGGAAGTATTAGCAAATATGGGCGATGGTGCAGGATCTATTAGCCGAAGACTAAATTACTTCGACGAACCAAATATAATGAGAACGGGGACTTGGTAATGCTAATCTTTTCAATTAACTCCTTCTCGGTATCAATTTTGAAATGGATTAAAAGGATTAGAGAAAGTATTTGGTTTGCTGCGTCGTAAGGGTGCGGACAAGATTATTTTGGCAGAATATCAACTAGAAGAAAATGCGGAGCATTTCTAGTAATGCTAGTGCTGCGATGAAGTCGGGTCAGGTCCATAAGCAAAGAATAGACTTGTCACTTGAGGAATGCTTTAATCTGCTTTAAAGCAAAGGATTTACTTTATAGTTTCGGGCTAGTTATTCTTTGCTTATCAAAACAAGGAAATGACAACAGTTCTTTATACATGCTTTGGAAATTCTTCTTCCTCTTTTTTAAAAAAAAAAAAAATAGAAAAAAGTGCAAAAAAGAAGTAAATAAATTATACATTCAATTGCCTTGTCGGACTGAAATGGAATCCAACACGAACACACGTGATGGAGTTTCTCAAACATCATGCTTCAGCATATTTCCGTGATTATTTCTTCATTACAAAAGTGCCACCCCACCTAATGTTACCAACACGGTTTATTCATTCAGAGCAAATTGGCAATAATTAGTTAACATGGTTTGAGTATATACCCAAAACGACCACAATTCAAGACGGACGAGTCGGATCTTATCGCGAAAATAGATCCCCCTCTCGTTCGAACAGCGCTTCAGCTTTAGCTATCATACTTAGCTACCGTCAATTTCACGAACACCTCTTATGCCATTCGTTGAAGTTCGATGGTCACCGACCTGGACTCTGCTCTTGTCTAAACTAATATTCGGCTTCACCCCAGTGTTGGCCATTATAGAGGTGAAAGTGAACAGACCTATGATCGATAGTACAATGTCGGCGGGGGGGGAAGATCGGGTAATTTTTGTAACCCAGTTACCGAGAGCAACCAACCATGACTAGAACCTTAGAAAAATTACCTCACTTGTGCAAGTAACTTTTACCACGATGTCTTCTTTAATGGGGAAGCTTTCTGATCTCCTCCTCCTACTTCGACGGAGGCTGGGCCTGGTTGGGTTGTAGTTGACTTTTGACTTTGGCATTCTTATTTTGTATTTGTATTTGTATTTGTATTTGTACATTGCGAGACAAAACCGCATTTTTTTTTTTGTCGAAATAGAAGTCACACTTTAATTTGTCAGAGATAAGTCTAGGTTCGGATACAAAGCATCAGAGCATAACATGGCTTACGCGAAAAGTTCGAAGGAGACAAATCTATGCTGCCACGGCAAGGAACGCGGAAGCTCGTTTATATGTGATTTGGCCCGCCGGATTACAATAGAATAACATAAGCCGTCCGATCAGATAGAACGGATGGATCTGTACGGGACATTGAAAAACTTACAAATTGTTGAGGAAAGCTACAGAGCAAGACTGGAGAGAAATTTATCAACTATATCACGCGCGACCTACTTCACTTGTAAAGTATCTCACACTTCGGTAATTTATATTTTGTTTTCTAATTTCGTTTAACAACTTTCCCCATCAATGCGTGAGTTTGGACCGGCGTTTCTTTCCACGAGACGTCGGTTAACCACCGGTTCGACCATTCATAAGCTGCTTCATCTTCTTCTTTTTTTCCTTATCGGACGGCTTACGTTGTAACGTTAAGATCCGGCGCTCCAGATTTACACAAGAAGGAAGCTTCTATATTCTTTTTTTTTTTAATCAAAGGAAGCTTCTATATTCACACACGTACAAAAAGCACGAACGCAGAATAACAATGGCGAAGTCAATGGTCAACCGAAGCCCAAACCCAGGCCCAACCGTCCAAGGGAGAAGAAGATTCCTTTCGTTTTCCCTCCTCTTTTCCAACCTTTTTCATTCGCACCCAGAAGAGCAGAAGGGTCCAGAATTCCTTGCTTTGCTTCGATCCTTCCCTGCCTCAATCATTAAATCCTCGTTCCTTTCCTCAAATTTTAAATAGGAGCAGTGAACTCTCTCCTTCTTCCCACTTTCGCTTCACTTGCTGCCTCTTCCTCTTCCAAATCCCCCGTCGCTTCCATCTTCCCCGTTGACTCCCCGGCGATCGGGGACGGGAGAGACCGGCATCGGCGCAGCAATGGCGGCGACCAGCGATTTGGAGGACAGGGCGAGGGCGGCCTTCCTCGACGACGACTTCGAGTCGGCCGTTGACTTCTACTCCAAGGCCATTGACTCGAGCCCCGGGAGCGCCGATCTGTACGCCGACCGCGCTCAGGCCCACATCAAGCTCCGCAACTTCACAGGTGGGGTTTGATCCTTTTGGTTCTGGCTTTGTCGAATCTTGAAGCGGGTGCTGTGCGTGGTAGGCGAGGGGACGCTCGCGCGCCGACGCGTGACGTCGCTTGTGTGCGTGATCTTGGCGAGGGTCTCGTTGAATAGTTTTGTTCGCCTATCCGTTCGTGGTGCGTGCTTTTCGTGATTAGGGCGTGGGATTGAACTCTGTGTGTTTTTGCCGGGAAAAGCAGTTTCAGCTTTTCCTGCTTTTATTGCCGCTTCTCTTTTTTCACGTCTATCATTGACCCATTCGTCAAACCCAGAAAAGGTGAAAAAAAAGGTATTGGTCCGCTTTGTGGAGGCAATCTTTACCGGCATTGCTGTCCAGTTTGAGTAATCTCAATGCTGCTTCTTTGTGACTTTGGACCCAAGAATTTTTTTTTTACCTTTGTGGGAACACTACGAATCTGTCTTTGGATCTTTTATCTCTGTTGTCGTACTGAAGTGTTTTCTGTTTTCTTGATGGAGCTGTTCTCGTGCAATGCCCTGGGTGGCGTGCTTCTGATTATCGTTTATGCTATTATCGTTTGATCAGAGGCTGTTTCGGATGCAACTAAGGCAATCGAATTGGACCCTTCATCGGCCAAGGCATACCTGCGAAAAGGGTGAGTAAGCTTCGCCTGGCTGGGCATGAATTCTTTCTCTTTTACTCAGGTTTATTTAGTCAGATAGTTTTATGCTTTCTTTTTCTCCTTTCTGAAGGTTGTGGAGTTGATTATATGGTGATGCGCTTTAGGTGGTCTGCTTGTTTTTAAGTAGCTTTAACGATGGCTAGTATGTTTTGTTTGATAAAACTTATTTCAATCGCAGTGTTGCTATTGATCCACTATTTATTGCACAGAATGTGATAGGTAGTTTGCATTCGCTGCTCTAGGATTTACTTCTAGCGCTAGATATTGCTTTGGATGCACTCAATGAACAGTTCTGAGTGCATATATGCAGATTCTTTAGATGTAGTAGTACTCCATGGAGTATTAACCTTAATCCCTTACATGTTCAATTTTTTCTTTTTATTTTGCAGTTCCGCCTGTATGAACCTTGAAGAATATCATACTGCCAAGGCAGCTCTTGAAATAGGTGCTTCTTTGTCAAAAGATGCTTTAAGATTCACCAAGCTAATTGAAGAATGTGAGAAGCGCATTGCAGGTTTGCACTCATGACAACCTCTAGTAATTAATATAAGGTCTATTTGATTGAATGACTGATCAGAACTTGTTTATACTTGTTCATCGTGCTTGCGTGCTGGTCTTTGCCTACTCTGGTGCAACTTGTTGGTCGTCTCTAATATGGCTTTCAGAGGGCGAAAAAAAAAGAACCTGATTGTGATCTTCTCTGTCTTCCATGTTTCTTTATGGGTTTCTTGCTTTAATCTAATCACGAAGAAAGCACATTGACCACATGATGGCTTAAATCTTTGCTGAATGAGTGGAGACTTCGGTTCCTTTTGTTTCGGGGTGAATGAATAATTTGGAAAACATTTCCTAAAAACATTCGCTTATGTCGCTTACAGAAACGAATGAAGGAAATACACTTTTATCGTCCACAAAAGTATCTAGGAATGAATCGTTGTCGTTGATGAAAGCAGTTTCCATTTGCTAATTATTTTAAGCGATACAAGCGTTTGTTTTTAGGAAAATATTTTCCGTGAAAGAAATGGAGCCTTGAACTATGGAAATGTACCCGAGATAGTTTTAACAGTATTTCTGAAAATCGAAGCATATATATATGAGGAGAGTAGAAGTGGTGAGTAATGCATGGTCTGGCTCTCTATCATTTCTTTTAGGACCAAATCAGCTATACCTTCCTATCTCTTTAAGGTAAGTCTTGACTCCAGCATAGTGACATGGAAATCATAGCACCTTCTTTCATGGCTCTAACCTTCTTATAAGACTGCTCAGAATGTTGTGTGTCCCTGTTATATGGAAAAGACTTTGATGAGAATTACTTCTTTGGAACTTCAGAGAGCTCATAAAGATGTGTACTGTTGTACACATAAACAGACTGTGTCATTGTGACATCTATGTCAATTTTCTTTTGAGGTTTCACGATAGTCTGGACCGATGAAAGTTGAAGAAGAACAGCATAAAATGTTAATTGAAACAACATACTACTGGCTGTTAACCAGGTCAACAGAAGAATCGGAAATGATATGAGATGGCTTTTTTTCTTCATATGTGCATGACTTGTTAAAATTTTGCACATATTTAATTAAGTTAATTTTGCTGCCTTTATAGTCTTAGAATCAGAATCAGGCTATTGCCCCTATTTAGCATCATTCTTAGATTTTGTGAATTTTTTTCTCTGCATTGCATGTTGCATTGGCTTTCATGCTGCCTTTAATGTCTGTCTTGCCATTGTTTGTACATTTTAATATTTATTGTCGAAGAGATGTGATATATGCTATCTAACTTACTAGGTGAATTCCATTTATATTCTTGAATGTTGATTTGTGGTGCTTCCACAGAGGATGTAACTGATCAGAAGGAACATGTTGTTGCCCCACCTTCCTCTGTCACTGCCCTGCCATCTGATCAAAATGCTGACGCAGATGAAGAAATTCAGAAAGGGCATGGAATGGTACAGCAGATTAATGCAATTGAACCAGTCAAGCCCAAATTCAGGTTCTTGCAATATTACCTATGCTGTCTACATAGAACCTGGCTTGGCACCATGATTCTTAAGTGGCCACATGGCCGATTGTGAAGTTTCTCTTTGTTAGTTGAAAGTGAGGATATTTTCCTTGTTTTGGTCATTGATGTGCTGATTCAAAGCTCGCATGTGAACACAAGGAAGAATCAAGTTATTTGCTTTGACCCTACTACATAAATGCTGAAAATAAAAAATTCAAGATGTTGATCAGCTATCTTTCAAACTTGGGTAACTAGCAAACTTAGACTAGAAATTGGAGTTGTCTGAAGCTTTTCTCCTTGCAAATGCGGTCTTCTCATTGCTGTCTGTAAGAACTTGTTTGTCCTCATCATGTAGTAATTTACATGATACGAGGAAGGTTGTCAATATTTAGAGTAGCTTTTCATAGTTCACTTTCAGAAAGTACTTTTACAGTCGCATGACCGGACAATTCATTGTTCAACAGACATGGATTTTATCAGAAACCAGATGAAGCTGTTGTGACAATATTTGCGAAGGGTGTCGCACGAGAGGATGTACTTGTTGAGTTTGGTGAACAAATTGTATGTTTCCATCTCTCAAAGAATTTCTTTTATTGTATGTAGAATGTGTTTTTCATTTGACCCCTGTATAGATGACATGAGCGAGTATATTTATCTTGCAGCTAAGTGTGAGAATCAATGTGCCCAATGACGCTTATAACTTTCAAACTAGATTGTTTGGCAAGGTAATTTGAAGAGCTTCTTTTGGTTTCTGATTGGGTGCGGCTCATTTTCTTGTTTTGCATATGATTTAACCGTGCAACAGTGATCCAGTTTAGGCTTCTCTGATGATAGTGCTTGTTATAGCACTTGGTTTGGTTTGATTGGTTGAGTGCCCTTTTGAAATGCTTTTGCAAGTGCATATTTTGATCTTTCGTTTGAGGATATCCTCTGTAATATTTGCATTAGACTTTCTTTTCTGAACTCAACTCTACTTTATTCAGTCACCATGTGTAAATGAATTTAATTTTCTTTTGTATTACTGGTCTTTCTAGTGTGAAAAAGAAAGCTTTGGCTTGCCTACATTTTGCTCCTACTTCGCTGTAACTAATGTTTGATGCTTTATGCGATTCAAATCAGGTAATACCTGAAAAGTGTAGATACCAAATATTATCAACTAAAATTGAGATCCGTCTTGCAAAAGCTGAAACAATCCATTGGAGGTCTCTTGAATATAGCAAAGAAGCTACAGTTCCCCAGAAAGTCAATGTGCCATCAGGTCGGTGCCTTTCTTAATTTATTAGATGACCCAAATTTACCTGGTGTCCCATGTTTCTGTAGAATGAGAAAAACCATCTGCTTCTCTCGGCAGTTAATCAGCTATTTTCCATTTTTTTGCAGTTGGACTAAACAGACCTGCATACCCGTCTTCGAAAAATAGAGCTGCAGACTGGGACAAGTTGGAAGCCCAAGTCAAGCTGGAGGTACCGGACATTACTAATTGTTGGAATAAGTTTTTAGAGTAGTTGGCAAGTGGTTCCACCAAATCTCACATGGTATCAGAGCAGGAGGTCCTGAGTTCAAATCTTTCCAGGCCCTTATTTGCCTCCCCAATGAATTTGTCCACGCTTAGTACTAGGCAAAAGACCAGACTAAGCGTGAGGGGAAGTGTTGGAATATATAACTATTAAACCACGCTTTCTTCTAACAGCTTAAGCTTTTGGGTTGGACTTTATAACACTAATGATTTCTTAATCTCCAGGACGGTTTTGTTCTTTGTTTGCTTTATCCAACGGCTGACTGCATAATTGCGTAAATTTTAGGAGAAGGATGAGAAGCTTGACGGTGATGCAGCTTTGAACAAGCTTTTCCGAGAAATATTCCAGAATGCAGATGAGGACGCGAGAAGAGCTATGACAAAATCATTTGTAAGAGCATTAGTTCGCTGCTGCATCTCAGAAGTTCTACAAATTAGTACATTTTATTTCTACTTCACAATTGATTTGTCACCCTCCATTGTCTCTCTGTCGAGAATTTCTCAACCTCCATTTCTTTAGGAGCTTTTCCCTCTTAGCCTGATCCAAAACTTTATCCTTTACTGAATCCTGCCATTTTCGCATTTTCTCTCATTTTTGCAGTATTTCCAGAGACTCAAGATCTCTTGTTTACTTTCTCTGCATGTTAGATCCTCAATTATGCTCGTCTTACTAGGTGCATTTGTCTTAATCTGCACTTTGAACCGGGGTTGGTTAAGCAGATGATAAGTTCGTCAGACTTCTTATCGTCAAGCTCCATAGTATTCGACCATGTGATTAGGCGTTCCATGAAAGCAGATGATAAGTTCGTTGGACTTCTTATCATCAAGCTCCATAGTATTCAATCCTGTGTTATTAGTAGGCATTCCATGAAAATGCCAATGTTTTTGCTTAATTTCGACCCGTTATGTAGGTCGAGTCTAACGGAACAGTCCTCTCTACAAACTGGAAGGAAGTGGGTGAGAAGACGGTAGAAGGTAGCCCTCCCGACGGAATGGAGCTGAGGAAATGGGAATACTAACTCGGCTGTGGTGGATCACCTGTATCTTGCTGCAACTTCATGCTCGATGAATTACTTGACAAGAACATCTTCCACATTCAACATTGTCACATCATGTCTGGCGAATACCTTCTCTTTCCGATTGTGTTACTTCTTTGCCGTGTCCTCTGCTTGGATTTTGTTTGTTGTTTTTGGTAGTGCGGAGTCTGTATTTTTGCGCGAACGTCGTACGAACATTTGGAGTGCCTATTCTTTTTCCCATTGTCATCATTGAATTGTATATATATCAGTTCGCTTTCATGTCAGCGTGACGAAGCAGAGACAAACTTTGTAATGTCCAGTTGTGAAATGCGATGGGACAGTCTTTCTTTTTTCATAACTAAGTCATCAAGGCGAGGGAAGTAGCGAAATAGCCCGCCGTAAACACGGCGCTGGTGGCCTCGGCAGGTTCTTCCCACCAAATAGCAGCTCAAAATGGAGATGAGTATCGGTGGTTACTGTTGGAGAAATAATTCCTTGCCAGGAGGCAAATCTTACTTTTCGTTTTTGCTGAAAACAGTAACCATCATGGAAGAGAGGATCGTTGCCTTGTTGCAGCTTTTGTCATGGAACAATATCGAGGGAAGGATAACGTATGTCAAAATTGTTGTGTTCAGTTGGTACAATAGGAGACCCTTTCGCTTCCCTGAATATCAACACCATTAGGAGCGGGGATTTTTGGGGCATCAGGTGTTTGAATTGTTTATTTATTCAAAGATCACTTACAATTTGCCACATTGCTTACTACGTTATTTTGGACAAATTTTAAATAAGGATATGAAGTATTCTTATTTTTTCAAATAAATGTTTGAAGTTGACCTTATTTCAAATAAGAATCCGAAGTGACCATATCATTAATCATTATCTAAAAAAGGGGTTTGACCGTCTTGAGCGTTTTCGTCTTACTTTTTTTTTTGCATTGTTTTCCTTTTTTTCCTTTTCCAATTCTTTTTTTTTCTTTGTTGCTACTCGTGAAGGCTTAGCGACCATCGCCCTAGGTGGCCTCACCTGTGGCCAGCGAAGGCAGTCCTCACCCAGCCCACTTTGGTGGCTGGCCATCGATGAAAAGGGAGGGAAAAAAGAAAGGAAAAAAAAGGAAAAATGAAAAAAAAAATCAGACAACGAAAATGTCTTTAACCAAACGGAAGATTTGGCAAGCCGAAGAGATTAGACCTTTTTAAAAAAAAATTTGACATCGTCACTTCAAGCTCTTATTGAGATTGACATGGCCACTTTCGGCTCTTATCTGAAATAAAGTTCATTTCACGCATTTATTGGGAAAATTACCAAAAAAGTCATAAACCTTTTACACTTTGGCCATTTCAGTCCTAAACTTTTTTTTTTTGGCTGATTCAGTCCTAACCTTTTATAATTATGCCATTTAAGTCCATCCGGCTAATTTTGGCCGGCCAACGCTGACGTGGATGTCGGCTGGCCGGCAGTCAAATATTTTAATATTTTTTAATGATTTTTTTAATATAATTTTTAGGATTTTTTTCCTTTTTTTGGCCCTTTTCTCTTTGCACCGCTTTCTTCCTCCTTCACCTCCTTCCTCCAGAACGCAGCTCACTCATCCTTCGGTGCTTCTCTGTCCTCCTTCCGCCAGCCGCCCGGCGATGGCCATGTCTCGGCCCGGCGAGCTCGAGACGGCTGGCCCCCGCGATCTCGGGCTCGCCCGAGGCCGGCGAGCGATGAGCTCGCCAGATCCAGGCGAGCTCGAACTCGGCCATGGCCGGCGAGCTCGGGGCTTGCCAGATAACGAGCTCCGAGCTCCGCCGAAGCCAGCGAGGCAAGAGCTCGTCGGCCTCCTTCGAGCCGAGGCTCGCCGATCTGGCGAGCTCGCGTTCCACGCCATGGCTGAGATGGACCGGATCTGGCAAGCCTCGAGCCGAGGCTCGCCGATCTGGCGAGCTCGCGTTCCACGCCATGGCTGAGATGGACCGGATCTGGCAAGCCTCGAGCTCGAGCTCGCCTGGATAATAAACCTCCTCAAATGGCAGTCCCTAAGCCACCGTATCAACTGCATTGACCACCACCTACATCGACATGGCTGGCCGAGGTCGAGCCCGGCCATGGCCGGTCGAGGCTCGACCTCGACGACCCAGATTTGGGCTTGCGAGGCCAAGCCTCGCTCCGCCATCGCGGGGCTCGACCTCGCCGTCGGTGCCTCGACACGCGACGGCGAGGCCGACCACGGCCATGGCCGCGCGAGGTGGCCTCTTTGGCTGCGTCTCTGAGTTGTAGGGGAGGGAAGGGAAGAGGCGCGTTGCAGGGGAGGGATGGGAAGGGGATGGCGGGGCGGGGCTCGACCTCGCCGTCGTCGGGTGAGGCCAACCCCCGCCATGGCCACGCGAGGTGGCCTCTTCGGCCGCGTCTCTGAGTTGCAGGGGAGAGAAGGGAAGAGGCGCATTGCAACTTGCAGGAGAGAGGAGGGGAGGGGAGGGGAGAGGAGAGGAGAGGGAGAGGGAAAGGGGGAAGAAAAAAAATAAAAAGAAAAAAAATCCTAAAAATTATATTAAAAAAGTATTAAAATATTAAAATATTAGGTCGCCGGCCGGCCGGCGTCCACGTCAGTGCCGGCCGGCTAAAATCCATCGGATGGACTTAAATGGTACAGTTACAAAAGGTTTAGGACTGAATCGGCCAAAAAAAAAAAGTTTAGGACTAAAACGGCACAACTATAAAAGGTTTAGGACTTTTTTGGTAATTTTCCCCTCATTTATTTGACATGCTCTTATTTGGAATTTTCTTGTCATTTTGTGGTGGATAGACTCTCGAAGTATATCGCGATTCATTCTCGAGTGTGGTTGCCGGTCTCCCAATGGACATGTCAAAATGAGAAGCATTCTCTTCCTTAAAAAAACATTCTCGAATCTAACTGGGGCTCCTCTACAGCCTGTCGAATGAAAAATGTTCTCAAGTTTTTTTTTTTTTTTTTTGGTCGGAGTTCTCAAGTTGTGCGTGCTGGGTCTAAACTCCAGGCTATCATCCACATTCATCGCCTCGACATCTTGATTTAACTGATCAGGTTCGATTGGGCCTATCCATCCTGACAATCCTCGATGGTATATAGCCTTGAACTCAAAGGCAATTCTTCCGGTGGGAACTCCTTCATTTATGTAAACTCGACAACGGACTACTTTGTAATGAGTCCGTAAGGGATTGTTAGGTCGAGCTACTGTACACCTTTCTACAGATCGACTTATCCATAAGGGTTTGTTGTGAAAGTGACGTTCCACAGGAATAGGTGCAGTTGCCTTTGATATTCTAAAAAAATTGTTTGAACCAACGGAATGAGTATACCTCAACAAGTATGACCACCAGGCCAAACGATTAAACCTCCTATAGAATTGTAAAATTGGAGGAAAACATCGTCGGATTCAATCAATCAAGGTATAAAATCTCATAACCGTACAAGGTTTGCAATCCATCACAATCTAGATCTCAAAATCAATCAAAGTCAAGTTGATCGGAGCTTAATGTTGCGACCCTCTCGCGGCGCTGCCGGCCGGAGGGGGCTAATGGGCCGCCCGATCGCTGGCTTGATCGGACGCGGGCCTCTCCCAAAGTCCATTACCCAAATCGCAACGGCTGGATATACGTGGTCGACCTTCGGTGTGGTTTAGTGACATGTGATACGTGTACATGCCAAGGAGTCGCCACCAATCGTTTCGTGGAGGGTACGATCGGAAACCCTATCGAATAGTTGGGAGTGGCCTATTCGATTCTACGGAAACCAGAGAAATGGGATCGGGGACTTAGTTACGCCAACTGTCAGAGTTGACGCCCTTTCGGTACCTAAGTTGAATGGTTTATCTAATCTTAAGATTTCATGCAGATGAGTGGGGTAGAGATCCTAAATCTAGGAATTCATACAGATGGGAATGACTACCCTATCACTCACAATCAGTAAAAATAAATGCGCAAATCAAGAATCCAGTACATGCGGATAAAACACATGAAAGCAGCATGACATCCCTAATGAGGCCATATTAGCCTAGAGAAATATCAATCAAGGCTTAGGAGTGTTTTTGACATGATTCGCCCATGAGGGGCAAAATCGTAATTTTGAACAATTCGGGGATAATTTGCCTCGAAAGGGAAAATTTATCATTTTAGATGAATTGGGAAGTCAAAAGACGGGGGAAATAGGATTGGCCATCAATCCAATCCATTTCCTATTTTTTGGGAATTTTGAGGATTTTTCTGGAATTTAAAAGTGATTTTACCCTTAGAGGGGTAAAGTCGTCATTTTGGAAAAAAAAGGACTGAAAATTTCAAATATTAGGGTTGGTCACCCACCTGACCCAAACCCTAATTTTAAGCGATTCTCAGAACTTGATTGGAACAAGAAAGACGATTTTCCCATTGAAGGGTAAAATCGTCATTTTGAGAAAAGGGACGGGACTCGAAAACCCAAGCTTAAGAATTGGTCGCCTACTCGACCCTAATTCTTACCCTGGCATTATCGGTCTTATCTTGCGTATACAGCAGATGCGACTTACCCCTAAAGGGTAATATCGTCAAGTCTCGAAAGAACAGATAAGAAACCCTAAAAATAGGGTTGACTAGTTGTCTGTGATCAATCCTCGATTTTCGAGGATTTCTGGAGTGTCTAGGATTTTTCACATTTTTTTTTTGAATTTTCTGAAATTTTCTAGCATTTTTTGGATTTTCTAGAAATTTTCTGATTTTTTTTTTATTTTTTTAAATCATTTTCTGATTTTTTATTATTAAAAATGTTTCGGACCGGGTTTACCCGACCCACTCGGGCCGGAACCCGGCCCAGACCCGGACCCACGCGGACCACGGCTGCAAAACGACGCCGCATCGCATTTTTTATTTTCGGATTATTCTAATCTGATCCGACGGTCCCTGATGGACCACGTGGCTAATCCACGATCGTTGGCTCTGATTACTAAATCTTACGGCTCAAATTGATTGTTGACACCTGATTTTTGACCAAGTCTTTTGCAGTTATATTTTGAAAAATCACAAAAAATTCATAAAAAGTCAAAAAACTACAAAATCAACTTTGGTGGCCTTGGCCAAGCCCAAGGAACCATTCTTGACCAAAAAATAATTTTTCATATTTTTCATATTTTTTAGTATTTTTAGAAAATAGGAAAATACTAGAAAAATCAACAAAAAATAGAATTTGAGGTCACAAAAATATAGGAAAATAGTCAATATTTTTCTTTTAATTTTCTTATCATTTTGACCTCATCAAGAGTTGAAATTCAAGTTTAATTTTGTGTGTTTCTTTGTAACACACAGGGTTAAACTTGTCAAAAAATATGTTTTGAGTCTTTTTATTTGCAATCTTTTGCATTTTCCGAGTCTTGACATTCAGCTTGATTGCCCTACATTTCAATTTGGTTCAATTGTGCACTGATTTGATCAATTTTGGCTTTAGGGACCTAATTGCATAAAGATTCTATTCATTTTAATCCCTATAGTAGCAATTCCAAAATTAAAATTTTCTGAGAGACACCCATAAAACCCCAATACTTCCTCCCTATAGGTTTTGACCCCCTGAATCTAATGGTGAGCTCAATTGATGCCAATTCCTTCATTAAGCACCCTAATTTGACGAAATTGAATTTCGGATCCTATCTCATTTTTGGGGCATTCACATGATTCTAAGTGTTTTAGTCACGAAAACCACATTCCCAAAGAGAAATCATGCCGTGAATAACATTGGAAGCTTCAATTTTGCGAAAAAAATGCCAATTACCAGTTCAATTTGGCCATTATTCATGAACAGGGTCTGACGGGTCGGGCCCGACCCAGGGACCCGGTCACTGTTCACCATCTCCCCAAAGTTTTTCACGCTAAAAAAAACAGAATGGGCGAGGGGGAACGGGGGCAGTTGAGAAGAACAGATTCGGTTGGAGAGGGGAATCAGTAAAAGGAGTTCAATAACAGACCCAAAAGAAAAAAACAAAAAAGTGAGAGCTCGCGAGGGCAAGCGGGCGAAGAGAGAAGAGAGAGAGAGGGAGAGAGCGAGAGAGAGAGCTCGCGGAGAGGGAACTCACGGAGAGAGAGAGGACGAAAAGGAGAGCTCGCGAAGAAGGCGAGAGGCAGAGAGAGAAAGAAAGGCACATGAAAGAACAGAGAGCTCAGAGAGAGAGAGAGAGAGAGAAATCAGGGCCATGGGAAGAAAGAAGCCGCGAGCTTCAAAGGGTCGACCCCAACGAACGACGCGAAACCGAAGCTTCGGATACGTCCTCCGAGCTTCGTGACACCCCAAGGAACGTCCAGAACCAAGCGGCGCCTCATTTCATCGCAGAATCAGGTGAGGTCTTCCTTCGAGCTTCCTCTTGGCCTCCAATGGCAACTTAAGTTAGAGCCATCCATTTGCAACGATTTTGGTTGCAATCTGTTTGTCTCGCTTCCCTGAGCATTTTCGCTTTTGATCACATATCATTTCATCGCCGGAATCGCCGAGTCTGCCCCCTACCATGACCGATCGGTCACGAACTCCACGGCTCGTTTTGGATCAAACCGAAGCCTCGCAATGACCGGGTAAGTCTTCTCGAACTCTTACGATACTTCTTGACTGATTTGGTAGGATAGATCTCGTCAGAAAAGGCTGGAACGTTAGCTCGCCGGAGATTAGCTCCGGCCTAGGTTGGCGAGTTTGTCCAACTTGATTCTGCTATGTTCATTGTGATATATGTTGTAGAGCTCCTCGGACTGAGTCGAATGGCGTTGGAATCGTCGAGTTTGGACGTCGGGAGGCCGAGATATGGCCCTCCGACGAGGCGCCGGCGAAGGAGCGCCGGCGCCGGTCATCTTCCCCGGCAGACCCGTTGACCGGTCAACGCCCACGTGGCGTTGACGTGGCTCCCACGTCAGCATCGTCGTTATAACTGAATAACAAAAAAAAAAGAATTGATCGGACGGTGGAGAGTTGGCCACGTGTCGCGATCTCACGTTTTTAGAAATAAAAATGATTTTTCAGAAATAAAAAAGGCCGTGGATCGGACGGTCGTGATTCAACCTTGCCGTTCAATCGTGGCCGTCGATTGCTTTTGATAGATCAGGCCGTCCAAGAGTCGACACGTGGCACAATCAGGACCCTTGGTTCAAGTTTGGGCGGGAAATCAAAATTCAAGCGGGAGAAGCTAAAACGGTGTCGTTTCAGTGAGGTCCGGATCCGGGCCGGGCCGGTCGCTCGCGGGTCGTGGGCCGGGTCACCCGACCCGGCCCGGATAACATTTTTTTTAATAAAAAATCGGAAATTGATTTTTAAAAAATAAAAAAATCAGAAAAATCCTAGAAAATACAAAAAATGCTAGAAAATTCCAAAAAAAATGTGGAAAAATTCTAGACACTCCAGAAACCCCCAAAAATCGAGGATTGACCACAGACAACTGGTCAACCCTATTTTTGAGGTTTCTTATCCGTTCTTCCGAGACTTGACGATATTACCCCTTAGGGGTAAGTCGCCTATGCTGTATATGCGAGATAAGGCCGATAATACCAAGGTAAGAATTAGGGTCAGGTAGGCGACCAACTCTTAGGCTTGGGTTTTCGAGTCCCGCCTCTTTTCTCAAAATGACGATTTTTCCCTTTAATGAGAAAATCGTCTTTCTTGTTCCAATCGAGTCCTGGAAATTGCTTAAAGTTAGGGTTTGGGTCAGGTGGACGACCAACCCTAATATTTAAGATTTTCAGTTCTCCTCTTTGTCCAAATGACGACTTTACCCCTCCAAGGGTAAAATCACTTTTAAATTCCAGAAAAATCCTGGAAATTCCCGAAAAATAGAAAATGGATTGGATTGATGGCCAATCCTATTTCCTACAATTCGTCTAAAATGACAAATTGGCCATTTCCAAAGCAGATTTTCCTCGAATTGTTCAAAATTACGATTTTGCCCCTCATGGGCGAATCATGTCCAAAATCGTTCCTAAGCCTTGATTGATATTTCTCTAGGCTAATAGGGCCTCATTAGGGATACCATGCTGATTTCTTGTGTTTTATCCGCATGCATTGGATCCTTGATTTGCGCACTTACTTCTATTGATTGTAAGTAATAGGGTAGTAATTCCCATATGCATGAACTCCTAGATTTAGGATCTATACCACACTCGTCTGTATGAAATCCTAGGATCAGATAAACCATTCAGCTTAGGTACCGAAAGGGCGTCAACTCTGACAGTTGGCGCAACTAAGTCCCCGAACCCATTTCTCTGGTTTCCGTAGAATCGAATAGACCACTCCCAACTATTCGATAGGGTTTCCGATCGTACCCTCCACGAAACGATTGGTGGCGACTCCTTGGCATGTACACTTATCACATGTCACTAGACCACACTGAAGGTCGACCACGTACATCCAGCAGTTGCGATTTGGGTAATGGACCTTGGGAGAGACCCGCGTCCGATCAAGCTAGCGATCGGGCGGCCCATTAGCCCCCCCCCCCCCCCCCCCCCCCCCGCGAGGGAGGGTCGCGACATTGATTAGAGAATCGACCGGAACCGTCCGATTGACCTATTAAGACCTGCGGCCACGATTAGAACATGGGATTTGATCAGGACCGTCTATTCTCACTGACCCAAAACGACGTCGCCTGGTCCCTTATCAAAACGGTACCGTTTGTTGTTCTGATTGATTTTTCGATTAAAACCATTTTCAGTTAATCCTATCTACTAATCGGACGGCTATTATTTATTAGACTCGATTAACCTAGACCGTCCGATCTATCGCTAACTCATCTTAACAAGCTAACAGTCGAGCTAACTCGACATCCACGTGAACCAATGACCTACTGCCACCTAAGGGTTTGATCGGTTGACCGCGCCACGTCAGCTTCGTCTTCAACCTCGCGACCCCGGCGAAATGGACGGCTGAGGAACTCCGACGACGATCCGACGGTGGATTCTCAATGAAATTATGCGAGACCAACGGCAATCGACTCGCGATCATCTCTAGTTTAACATATCTAGGAATCGCAGCACGTCATTTGCAAAATCATGAGTATCATGCATAGTGCCGAGTACGGCCATGGAAGCTCAATCACGCAAACTACGCGAAATCAGATCAATTCATCTTCAGATTGACATGGCATGATGTACAGAAGACTTACCTCGAGCTCCGATTGAGCTCGCACCGCCTAGATTGGGCTAGGCAAGTATGAACAGTGGTCGGCTATGGAAGCTAAGTTCGAAGACTCGATTCAAGGTGTTCAGGCAAAATCGATGCAAAATCAAGATGCGGGTATGGTCAGTGATGTTCAAGGAGTAAAACGCACAAAGTAATTGCAAGAATGAACAAGAAATGCAAGAGTCGCCATTGAAGTGCAGCGAAGGATTCGAGGTTGCGACTCACCTGTTCCAGCGGTTTCTGGCTACACGGCTGACGGCAACAGCTTCCTCTCAGCACGGGCAGCCTCCTGACGATCTTTGCGAGCTCTGGTCTAGCCTGAAAAGGCCTAACCGATGCTCTGTGGATTCGAGCTCTGTCCTCGACAATGGCAGTTGGAGGACGAGCTCTATCTCTCTCTTTCTCTCGATTCTGTTCCCCTTTTTTTAACTGAACTCGCTCTCTCCCTAACTGAAAGCCCTCATAGGCTTATATAGCCTGTTGGATTTTTTGGCGCCGAATGGTGGACTGTGTACCGGCCTCAATTGCATGTGTGGTCACGTGCAATTACGTCCAAACGGCGTCGGGGAGGATGGGCATTCCGTCCAATCCCGTTTGGTCCTCCGGCGAGCTCTATTTCATGCGAATTTGGCATGAATGTGGTCTGCGTTTGGGTAAATATTGACTTTCACAGGTCCGTAGTTTGACCGGCCGATTGCTCTCTGCTCTGGCCGCCATTGATCATCATTCCGGCTCCAATCGACGGGGAACGGCCTAAGGAACTAAACGCCCACCATTGCGTCTTCAATTGAAGTCGATTGGCCCGTCAATTTCCCCGTCAAAGTTCGACCATTTACTGTTCATTCGCGCAGGTGCTTGAGGAAGACGATGACACTGTAGCGGACCGGTTCGACCGGCGGTCAGACTGGTCTAAACCGGTCCCGACTTGCAATTTTCCAAATTAAACCCAAATTAATAGGAAATTTTTGCAATTGAACCTCAGAATCGAATCTAGGGCATGAATTCTATCTAAAAATGTGGTTTTGCCCAAAAGTTCATGTCAATTTCAATAAAAACCCCAAATTTCTATTTAATTGCTAATTGGGGATTGTGCAATTGAGGGTTTAAATGATCAAATTGGGTCAAACCACCTATGCCAATCGATTCAAAATGATGAAAACCCTTGAGAAGCATGTTTAATTTGCGATGATAGTCCTTGAATTGAAAGTAATTTCAATTATGCCCAATTTCAAGGACTAAAATGCAATTAACTATGTAATTGAGCAATTTGTTCGAACAATTGGGCTAAATTGAAGTGGGAGATAATCAGATTGAATGTCAAGGTCCTTAAAAATGCCAAAATTGCAAATAACAAGACTCAATTGATATTTTGTTCTCAAATTCAATCATATGTGTTACAAAGGAACACCTAAAATTGAATCTTATTTTGGGCTTTTTGTGAGGTAAAAAAGACAAGGGATTTAAAAAAAATATTGGCTATTTTTTCATTTTTTTGTGACCTCAAATTCTATTTTTCTCGAATTTTCTTGTATTTTTTCTATTTTCTAAAAATATTAAAAAAAGTGAAAAATATGAAAAATTATTTTTTTTTGTCAAAAATGGTCCCTTAGGCTTGGCCAAGGCCACCAAAGTTGATTTTACAATTTTTTTTTTTACTTTTTATGAATTTTTTTATGATTTTTCAAAGAAATAACCAAAAAGGGGTGATCGAAAATTATGTGTCAACACTTAACACTCACAATGACGAACCATAGCAAATCTAGTAATAAAGACTAAAGATCTACTTGCCTTCGCAGAAAACGAAGTAGAAATGACAAAGAACCACTTTGAGCACCCTTGGCGTGGACATGAATCACTCGAGCACCTTGTTCCTCGATCTGGTCTTGATAACCACGAGCTAAGATAAATGGACGGCCGGCGATGTTTAGAGAGGAAGAGGGTTGTTCTAACGAACGGATGACGAAATGAACTGACGTCAGAATTATTTATAGGCGAAGCACAGTAAAAAATCGACGAATCAGGAGCCGCCACGTGCCACTCCCGGGTCCCACCTCCTTAGCCGACTTACCCTCCACGTGTCAAACGTAGGGATACGTGGCATGACCGCAAGCGACGTGTCATCACAGACAGTGCATGGCTGCCACGTATCACATGATCGTGACACGTTCGCACCGCCTCACAACCGCTTTGGCCACATGTCGTATGGCGGTGACACGTGGCTTCCTAAGTGCCAAGTCGCGCTTTCTTCCCCAGTTGTTCTAATTTCGTACATGTTTGACCAATGGGACCTAAATAAAACATAGAGTGACCCTAGAATAAATAAATTCACCATAGAAAAAATGTTTTTAGAGCTCGTTTACTATCAACTCGAGCCCGACGAGTGCTATCTGCTCATAACTTAAGCTGGTGGAAAACTCGGGTCAATACACTCAATATAATTTGATTGAATAGTTGACCCAACTCCTTTTTTTTTTTTTTAAGAAACCCTCCATTTCAATTGGTATTTTTTCGCGAAAAGCAAACGTGAGATAACAAATCCATTCTTTAACCCCAGTCTTATTATTATTATTTTTTTACCATCGGGATCAATATCAATCCAGGCCTCAATATCGACTTTATTTCTAAGACAAAAATAAAAAATTCTCCAATCAAAATATTTTCTATATATAAATTTATCCATATTCATAATATTATTATCTTTTAAATTAATAGAGATAATACCTCCTGGCATATAAACTAATTTAGCTTTTTTTAATATATCTTGTTGTAATTATAAGACATCTCCTGCTTATTATTTATACAAAATGGTGATACATAAATATATAATTCCTTCTTATTTTCATAATTAATCAATTTATATGAGAAAAGTCTTATCTATAGTATTTTTGGAAGTTATATTTTGAATTTGGTAATGAATTTGATTTAAAATCATTTAATTTTTTATAATTAATTAATATTAATCAACTTTTCATCGGAATTCCTTTTGTTTAAATCTTTATTTTGCACTATACGTGTTTGATTGAATCTATTTCGCCACGATACACTCTGATCGGAGATAAATCATATTGATTATTAAAATATGTTTCAAGTTTGAGCCCGATACGAAATTGTGAATATTTCAAATCGAATATTTTAAGGACATCCGAAATTGAGCAAAAATATAATACCTTGTGATTGAATATCTTTTGACAAGATTGGATAAAGTTTGAAATCTACGGAACCTACTGCATATTGGAATCCACGATTTGACTGTGAAAAGAAAAGGAAAAAAAAGGAAAGCATATAAATCCAAAAGTAAGTGGCGTGCAAGAGTGAGGACTCGTCCAAGAAAATAGGAAAAATTTCAAAAAAGGGCCCAAAGTAACTTCGTTTTTTCATATAAGGGCCCAGAGTGAACATTGTTTTAAATAAGGGCTTGAAGTGCTCATATTATTTCCAAAAAGGGCCTTTTGTCTTTTAATATATTTGTCTTTTCTTTTCCGTTTTTCCCCCTCCCCTCCCCACCTGTTCATCGTCTCCCCCAGCATGTCTTCTTCATGGGAATGTCGCCGGCACCAAGTCCAGTTGAGTGCGAGGTTGAGATCCGTGGTGACGCATTTCTTGAGGTCCCGGGACATAAAACAAAGCTATTGAGAAGAAGCCGACGAAGAGGTGCTTACTGCTTCCTTTGCCTATTTTCTTCTCCTCCTCATCCTCGACTAAGAGGTGCTTCTTTGCCGAAGAAGCCGACACGACGCCATGGCTCGACCTTGCCAGATCTGGGCAAGGTCAATCTTGCCCAGCGACGGCAACTGCCGTGATTAAAAGCTCGAGGCAAAGGTCGAGCGACTAGAGAGAAAATTGTCTGCTCACCAATGGAAAGCAATCGGAAGTGGAGGGCAAATAATCTTTGATTAAGTTATTGGAATATGGGGTTGGAAATGAACTAAAATTAAAAAAAAGAATTTTATAATGGCGAAAGTAAGGAGAGGAAATGGAAAAAGATAAGAGGTAGTGGAGCAGCAAGGGGGGTGTCTCCACCGTCGGCTTGGCATATTCGATTGGCCCTTCCTTTTTGTTTCTTGAGGTGTCGAGACCGAGACGTAGCTGTTGCTGAAGAAGCAGACTAAGAGGTGCTTCCGTTGCCCATTTTCTTCTCCTCTTCACCCTTGACGAAGACGTGCTTCTTTGCCGAAGAAGTCAACACAACGCCATGGCTCGGCCTCGCCAGATCTAGGCAAGGCCGAGCTTGCCCAGCGACGGCGGTGCAGTGGTCGACCGACTTCTAGTCTGGGGAAGAATGAAGAAGATGAACAGTAAAACGAAAAGAAAGAAAATGAAAAAAAATAAAAAAAAATAAAAAATATTAAAAGACAGAAATGCCCTTCGAGTAGGTCATTTTTTAAAATAATTTGAGCACTTCATGCCCTTATTTGAAATGATGTTCACTCTGGGCCTTTATTTGAAAAACAAAGCCACTTTGGGCCTTTTTTGAAATTCTCCCAAGAAAATATAACAGAAAGTTTGTCGGAGTGGTTGGACAGAAATTGAAAAGTCGAAAGTGGACTTTGAAGTTGACGTGGTCAACATGAACTCTCATATATAAATGTCTCTTACACGCTGGATTGGGGTTTTCTAGTTTTTGATAGAAGCGTCGCTCTTTATCTCTGAGTGCCGTGGGTGAGTTCATAGGTGTTTGGTGCTTGACAGTGGGTCTTCGTGCAACTAGAATGGGAATTTCTTTGCCAGAAATCAATCTAAATCACTTTCGAAGTACAAATACGTTTGGCAAAAAAATTAATTCATGGTATGATTTTCTATTTCTGATTAGATTTTTGGCCAACTTTGAGAAGTTAAAAATTTTTACTTCTCGGCTCCAGAATCACTTTTTTTTACTACACGAGCCTCGGCCGACCACCGTTGCCACCTATGGCCAGCCGCCGCCCTAAAGATTTTGTTAATAGTGTTTCAAAGATAGAAAATTTCAACCGTTACCAAATGAATTTCTATGATCAGAAGCAATCTGAAGTAAAAATAGAAAAATCAACTTTTGCTTTTGAGGAGAAGTAGAGAAATTAATTTCTAGTCAGAAGTTGGTGAGAAGTGTTACCGTGCCCTACCTAAGATTTCTTCGTGAAATTACATCCAAAAAAAGCGATTAAATTGAAGGCTAAATAATGTGTGCATTATTGAATGTAATTGGGGCTGAAAAACACTCGGAGCATTTAAGTACCTCTGCCATCTGGTGCCCAATTTATTTTGCTTATTCTATTTATTTATTGTTCGATCACTTGTTCCACACAACAATTATAATGAATCATTAACTAGTTTTTCCATTGAATCATTCCTAGATTCAAAATATTTGTATGTTTTAATTCAGAATGAAAAGTTCATCGTGTTTCAAAATAATATCATCATGGCTCTCAAAGTCATGCACGGTCACAATACCAAACCAAATATGACGAATTGTCAGGTCCTCAGCTAAGCCTTGGCTGGTACTTAAAAAAAAAGAAAAAAAAAGAGAGACAAGGTTTCACTTTTTCTTAATACGTTTTATCCCGTGGGGATTTTTATTTTGCTAATTGGTGCACTTATCTGTCATATCATAATAAATAAAAAAAAATCTTAAATAAGATGTTCAGTTCATGCCAATATCGAATTGTATAGGAAGTCAAGATCCGACACAACATCACTGTCAACTGTCAAGGGCATTCTTCTGGGATCCGGATCCCCTGGATAATGATCCCCTGCCATACAAACAGGGGATCCGTTCACATTCTTCTGAGGCAAAAAGAAAAGAGTTGGGCAAACAGAGGTTCATTTTTTTCTCAGATGCTATGTGCAGCTGCATTCCAAGTGATATAACTAATCAATTTTAGGAAATTATTTTTCGCGAAATAAACAGACCCTTGGGAACTTTTCAAAGTTAACTACTAAATTAAAAAGTATAAGTACATAAAAAGTTTTAAAACTTATCAAGTGCAATCGAGTTCTAAAACTTTTAAATAGTGCGATCAAGTCTTAAAACTTGTCAAATTAGTATAATCGTCTAATTTGAGTAACAAAAATGTTGATGTGGAATTTTTGTTATTTATCGAAGAGAGATTGTGCAGATGTGGCATTTGCGACTCCAACATTTTCTTCTACTCTAATGGTCCGTCATCACCCAGATCCGTCACCATGGTTGTTCACTCGACTCCGTCACTGCTCCAGCACTGCATCCCCTAGTTCCGATCGCTCATTGTTGCGCCCTCTTTGTCACCAGCCTCTAGGTTTAACCTCCCACGAAATGATGTTCACAAGCTTGACAAAGCTCAAGTGACCATGGCCCCAAACTTAAAGAAGCTTGAAAGCTGGAGCGGCCATGGCTGAGCTTGACGAAACTCAAGTGACCGTGGCCACCTGGGAGCTCGAAGAAGATAAGAGTGGCTACGGTCATGGGCTGGAGCAACCATTACCGAGCTCGATGAAGCTATAGAACAGCTATGCTCAAGCTTGGCGAAGCACAAGAGGTCATGCCGCGAGCTTAAATTATGAGGCACTCTCGAAAATATAATTCATATCTTTTTTCCCCAAATGAAGGACAATTAGATCTCTAATGCATCAGAAGTTTTCACCGAACAAGTTGCATGCACATGATATCGAGTTCATCGTAAAATCATTTCTGATAAAGAAAATATTCTGGTCAATAGTCGATTAATTAGTCGATAAAACTCACTTAATCTAGAAAAGAGAATCTTAATATCAATAAGATGAATAACTCGTAATTGGGTCTGCTAATAGGTATCGAAATCTCTTCTGTATCCAGTGATTTTTCTGCTTCCCTATCTTGGCCTCCAATACTGAAACAATAGTTTAGCGAAATGCACCAAAAAATCTTTCTTGTCCCACTCTAATTGGGTTACATGCTTAGGGCGCGCATGGTAACACTTCAGAAGCAGAAATTCTGCTTCTGAAGTGCTTCTGAAGCTAAAATCTGTTTGGTAAAGACGCTTCAAAAGTGCTTCTGAAGCTGAAAACCATTTGGTAAAAATATTGAGAAATCACTTCCAGAAGTACTTCTGGAAGTGATTTCTTTTTTAGAAGCTACAATTTGTAACTTCTCAAAGTTGGCCAAAAATCCAACCAGAAGTAGAAATCACTTCCAGAACTTCTGGAAGTGATTTCTACTTCTGGTTGGATTTTTGGCCAACTTTGAGAAGTTACAAATTGTAGCTTCTAAAAAAGAAATTACTTCTTCAACTACACCGGTCTTCGCCGACCAACGCCCGCCTGCCGACGCCCCCTACCGCCGGCCGCCCGCCCCAGGTCGCCGGCCGCCACCGGTCGCCTTCCACCAGCCGCCTTCTTCCACCAACCACCACCGCCGGAGATTTTGTTAATAATGTTTAAAAATTAAAAATTTCAGAAGTAGAAATTTTATCAAACAGCTTTCTTTGATCAGAAATCAACTTCTGCTTTTGATTGAGAAGTTAAAAAATCAACTTCAGCTTCATAAATTATTTCTTTTGCAGAAGTGTTGCCATGCGCACCCTTAATTTATGGAGGATTTATTACAAGATGGAGTGTAGTGGCATAATAATTAAGATGCGTATTGTCGGCCCACTTAGACAGCGTTTGGACAATCACCTTGCCAAGTGACCTTTGGTCAAATGTTAGGGCGTTTGGCAAATTTTTTTTTTTTGGAAGAGTTCTGTGAAAATTCATTGCATTTCCATAATCCTCTAAAGTCCTTAGTCTAAGGCAAATCTGTAGAAACTTTGGGTTTTAGCATTTCCGGAATGTTAAGAAATTTTTTTCTTCCAATTAAGCCCTCACTAAATTTTTAAAATTTCGAATTGTTCTTATCATTTTCCACCTTACTTGATGTCACCAGCGACACCAAAGCGGACCACCGGTGCCAGAATGGCCAAATCAAGCTCGTTGGCAGCCTAAGTCCTTTGTAAGCACGACGAGGGGTTTACACTTTGCGAGTGTGATTTTTTCAATTACCATTTAAACTAAAGTTTCTTCTCAATGCACTTTTGAATTACTCTTTACCAAGCACTATTTGCATTTCAAAAAACCCATTTAACCTAACGTATTTTGTATTTCTCTAAAGGTTTTCCCCAAAAGCCCAAGTAACCGCAGCTTAGTGTAATAAGACTTGGTTTTTGGTTGCCGCCGTACTAATGCTGCGATGAAGTCAGGTCCATGAGCAAAGAATAGACTTGTCACTTGAGAAATGCTTTAATCTGCTTTAAAGCAAAGGATTTACTTTGTACTTTCGGGCCGGTTATTTTTTTTTTTTTGATAACCAAGGTGTCTGGGCTAGTTTGCGCGCACCTCGATTATTTCTCGGAGACATAGTTCTTTGAATGCCATGGGAAAAAATAATAATGAAAGAACATCAAATAAAGTAAAGAAATTATACATTCAATTGCCTCGTTAGAATGAAATGGAATCCAACCCATGTGATGAGTTTTCCCCCAACATCATGCTTTAACACGTTTGCGTGATTATTTCTTTGTAGTGCCACCCTAATTTTAGCCACTTGGTTGAGCAAGTGTGGGAATAATCAGTTAACATTGTTTGAGCATATACAAAAATCAATCACATTTTAAGACGGGTGAGTCGGACCTTATCGAGAAAATAGACTCCCGTCTTGTTTGAACTACGATTTGGCTTTACCCTACCATACTCAGCTACATAAATCTCTTATACTTTTTTTTGTCAAAAGATACCTCCCATTTGATTAAAAATTACGAGTCCTTACACAAAGCATCCATTAAAAGGGCATCTAAACATAAAAGATCCCAAAGAGATTGGGGAGGCTTAATTAACCATGAAAAAGATAGACTATTAGAAAAATGAGATTTTGCGATCCAATCCGCCACTCTATTCACGGATCTGTAACAATGGGTCAGAGAAACATTATGGAGATGGGCTAGTCAGGTCTGGCCCCTGGGCTTCGTCTATCAGAGGTTCTATATCCCAGCACACACGTGTTTCTTTCAGAACCTGGTTGACCACTGCTTCACAATCCATCTCGACACTCTCTCTTTTCTTCTACCCACTTCAGAGCTTCAATCAACACCATAGCTTCTGTTTGGATCTCCGATGAAGAAGGGATTTTACTGGCAAACCCCACTAGTAATGTTCTATTCATTGAAATTCGATAGACTCCGATCTGGATTCTGCTCTTGCCTAAACTAATATTCGACTTCAACCCCGTGTTTTCCATTATAGAGATGAAAGGGAATAGACATATGATCGATACTACGATGTCGGCGAAGAAACATTTGGTAATGTTTATAACCCAGTTACAAAAGGACAACCAACGATGACCAGGGTCCCGTGTGTTTAACGGAAAATGAATGATTTGAAAAATATATATTTTAAAATAATAGCTTATATTGCTTGAAATAACTAATTAATGAAAAAATTATTACCAATAATAATTAATGTCTAGACATTTTCACGATGTAAATATATTTCATTCATTAAAAGCGATCATTTTTAGAAAAAAAAACTCATGAAATTAAAGTTGGCGATCTCCGTAATATTGTGTAATTTTAAGATTTTAAGCAATTTCGTGATTTAGTAATATTTTCGTAATATTGTGTTTCCTAGGTTAACTAGGTTAGCACCTTATATAAGGGTGTTTAGGGTTCGTGAAAGGCGGATTATTACAGATTTTTGATATTTTGTTGAATTTGATAAATCACAACTGAATGAACGATTGTTACCCATATCTATTCAAGTTCTTCTGTTTAACCTATTTTTTATCGTGTTTCAGCATTAAAAACATTTTTCAAACCACGCGGCTAGCAGGGTGGTGAATTAAAGCTTGACGGTCAAACGGTCTAACGCCAGCCACATATCTATGTGAGAAAACTGGAAGACTTCTTGAACCGGTTTCAATGTTCTGAACTTCTGATTTCTATGTTTTCTTTGGCAAACTAAAAATTAGAGACAAAATAGGAGGAAAGCCCACCGTTGTTCCACTATTGCTGGCTAGACACAATTAAAGCTTCTAGTCCTAAATTGAATCCCAATTGATTAAATTCTCTAATCCTAAATCCCATTAAGTGAATTTTCTTGGATATGAAGAAATAAAAAAAATACCAAAATATAGAAAATCACAAGTAGAAAATTTATCACTAACTATGGGAAATCGTTAATGCCACCATAAAGATCTATTTTATTTAAAGAGGAAAAAACACTTGAAATGCCGCTTTGCGATTAATAATGAAATTGTTGTGTAATGAAATGGCTCATCATTCCTTTCACTAAAATCACATTGCTCTAGGATGACTCTACAGTGACCTAAAATCAAGATCGTGATATCGATCATGCATAAAATAATGAAGTAAAGAAAAGATCAAATTATGGATACTGAATTAGTAGACGCAAAAATTACCCCATTGATTCGAATCTCTAGACAAAGAAGTACAAGGACCTAAAAAACCATAGGATATAAGCTACAACTTTCAGGTGATGGATATTATTCCAAAATCAAATGTATACTTTAACATTTTTCCTGAAACATATACAATTAAATAAGACGATTGCAGAATTTAGTGTGTTTTCGCATTGTGTCAAAAATTTCTAAAAATGAAAAATAGTTTTTATCTAAACAAATAAAAGGATGAAAATGTCACTATAAAATATTTACGCCAATCGCTAAATAAATTTTGCATTAGAGTTTCATCAACATAGAAAAGGAAAAGTAGAGACGAAAAGCTTGGGGGCAGTTTTTTTGTCACATTCGTTAAAGGCAATCAAACAATGGTCAGTTAAGTCAATTCGGTTGTCCAACAATAATGCGAATTCTTCTAGCTTGAGTCTCAGACATCGAAATTAACAAAAAGCCCTTTCAAATCAACTTCCTCGGTACATTAATAGATTTTGTTACGGAAAAAATGTTTGGACGGGGTTGAAAACAACCTCGTGCACTGCTAAAATGTTCTATTTATGTCCCCAATAAAAGACCAAATGCCGATTGGGTAGCAAGTTACAAAAATGTGATTAAAGATTGATGCAAACAAAATACAAGAAAATAACCTTAAAGTGTAATAGAAGAGTTGAATCAACTAAACACCATTTCTTATATTTGATTATCTGAGTTTTGGTTATCAATAGTTCTAGATTTTTTTCTCTTTAAACTTACTTTTAGCAAAATTTTGTTATTTATGGGAATTGATTTTCGAAGGCAACTGGACATAAAAGTCATCCGATTTCCTTGGGAAATTGCAGGGTGTAGAAAGCACCGTTACTCTGCCTAGAGTAACGGTGCCGTTTCTCAAGCATTTTTCTTTTTTAAATTATTTATTTTTTGTGAAACAAACGCACCATAAATCTTTAGAAAAGTTACTTCACTTGTGCAAGTAACATTTGTTACAACGTCTTCCTTAACGTGGAAGCTTTCTAATCTCTTCCTCCTCCTTCTTCGACGGAGGTTGGGGCCAATTTGGGCTGTAGTTGACTTTTGACTTCGGACTTTTAAGTTTATGTTTGTTTATGTGATAGTGCATTACGAGACAAAACCAAATTAGGTAAGATGGTTTTTTATCCAGTGCTGCTGCGGCCGGGAATGCGGAAGCTCATTTATATGTGATTTGGGCCGCCACATTTCAACGGACCAACCTAATCCGTCCAATCAGATAGAAGTGTTGACATGCCAATCTCGCCCGTTTCAGGCAAGCCCGACCTCACTAGATCCAGCGAGATAGAGCCCTCGCTCGAGGCTGGCAAGGCTCGAGCTTGCATGCCTTAGGAGAGCTCATCCTTCGCTTGTGGCTGGTCACCAGCAGTTGCTGTGGCCGGCGACCGGCAGAGGAAGAAAGAAAAAAGAAAAGAAAAGAAAAGAATAAAATTTAATTAAAAATTCGAACTTTTTAGTAATATTCCCGAGGAAAGTTTGATTTTTCATGCCAAACTGCAAATATATATATATATATATATATATATATATATATATATATATTATTTTCATTTTCCCTTTCATTTTCAAGTTTTAGCCAAACACCAAAAAATATTGTCATTTTCCTGAAAATTAACTCTTTTTGGAAAACTTTTTCCAGAAAATTTAAACTGGAAACATATTCGCTTCATACATGAATTGTTCTTTGGAGTATGGAACGACTGAAACATATTCATAGGAAATGCTCAATTGAACAATTCATATGTTTTAAATGGGGTGAACGACGGCCGCCATCAAAGAAATGTTGAGGAGAAACCACCGTCAAGTTCAGTAATTTAGTTTAATATCTTATAGAATCAGTCATTCCAATCACGAAATAGAATTGTTTGGATAAATATAAAGTCATGAAAGAGATAAAGTCAAAGGGATGATACAAAATTACAACGACTAAGGAGGAGATACTTATGGTAATACCATGCCTATTCTAATAGTATCTCTAAACACACGATGGAGGAGTTTATTGTAAAGCTCTGCAAAATGTTCCTCCACTAAACCATTTTTCGGCTAAGTTAAGACGAAAATCACGGACATGGCCGAGTACTGACATTTAAATTTTGACGACTCCATTTAGAAATTCATTGCATAGAAAATTAGGGATCGACTCTGGCCCTTAAACAAAAGATGTTAGTTATATTGCATATAAATATTAGGGCCTAACATGTAAAAAAACTCCCAACTTTAGCATTTGTGACAATTATATCTAATTTTTTAACTTTTATTTTTGTTCCAATTCTACTTATCAAACATCCAAAAAAACTTCAACTTTAGTATCTGTCTCAATTATATTCGAAAACTTTTTTTGTCTAATAATAAAGACTCTCAACTTTTACTTTTATCTCAATTCTACCATCGTCAGCCTTCCTTCCATAATCACTGTTAGTTAATCCTATGTGGTTTGAATTTTCTCACCGAACTTATCAATGAATCTTTGAAACAATAGATTTTAAGGACGATGAAATTTTAGATCATTCATCCAAATATCTCTCTGTCTAGTCATTTTTTTATTTGTTAAGTGCCGAAAAGAGTACAGAAGGAGCCGTCTTGAGTGACTCTGTGTCTCCCGATAATATGTAGGAAAAGCAAATAATAGAAGAGAAGTTCAAGGGTTTTTTCATGTCAGTACTGCTGAGGTGTAATTAATTAATGACGTGAAAATGCCATGTAGGATTTTTTTTTTGTGGGACACTTATGATTAACTGACAGTGATTATGGATGGACGGTTAACGATGATAGAATTGAGACAAAAGAAAAAGTTGAAAGTTTTTTATTAGACAAAAAAAGTTTTAAATATAATAAGAACATATGCTGAAGTTGAGGTTTTTTTTTTTTTTTTTTTTGTATAGGCCGGTAGAAATGAGAGAAAAGTACAAATCTGGGGTAGAATTGGGATAAAAATAAAAATTATAGATTTTTCGCGAGATAAAAAAAGTTTTGAATATAATTGCTATAAATGCTAAAGTTGGAGCTTTTTTTTGGGGGGATATTGGGCCTAAATATGAGAAGCATTTGCCATATAGTTTGCATATTTATCGGACCGACAGCGAACGAGCTCAAAGGGGGGATTAAATTCACGTGGCCGAAAATTACCTATGCCTAGTTCGTGGGTGTTGTAAAAATTAGAGACCAAGAAAGCATATTCTTTGGCAAAAGAGAGATTCACGACTTGGGCACAGACAATTGAAGAGCCGAATATACGTACCTGTCCGGAGGAAAGAAGGAAACAAAGGATCAATTAATAAGATTTTCCCATTATTACATTCATGCAGAATCTTCCCATTATTACGTTCCTTGATCGTCCCGTTTTCGTCCAATTTGGAAGCAGATCGTTCGAGTTAGGTAATTTTCTCGAATGGAATTGATTTCAACATTGTGCTGCCTAAGTTGGATTATTTGACATTAATCTTGATTTGCCTTTTCAGATGTTTTAAGCATTATCCGATTGGGGGTGTTTGTATCAAGATCAATGTAATCACTACTTTGAGACGTAGAGGACCTTTTTTAGTTTTTTTTAGGGAGGCTATGGTAATCTTAATTTACTCCGTAAGAAATAAATTTATTTTTTAAATTAACTTAACCTTGTGATCTCTTGGATTTCGGTGATATCTTGAGTGGGTTGGACACGCCTCTTCTCTTTAATTCAGATAGCTTTTCCTAATTTGAAAATATAAAAAATGTCACGTCTTAGTTTTTTTTTTTTTTTGGGGGTGGGGGGATAGGATTTCGCGCATAGACATTATCTAAAGACTTCGGATATGTTAACAACTTTAGATATGATTTAATTGGCTTGCTTCTTAATTTGATTTTGATAGGACCTTGCATTAGATATTTTAATTACGTTAATTTTTCAAATCTTCATAAAAAAAATCACAAACATATCGTATAGATTAGGATTGTATCTTGCCATATGATGCATGCCACATCATCCTTGCTATGTGTTGGCACCTGATTTTTAATCATATTTTATTTTGATTTTCATTTCTAAAATTAATTAAAAATAGCGAAAAAATCATAAATTACAAAATCAACTTTGGAAGCCTTGACCTAGCCTTAGAAACCAAATTTGAACAAAAAATATTTTTCGTAATTTTTAATATTTTTTTGAATTTATTTAATTATAAAAATACCCAAAAAATCAGAAAAAAATACCATTCGTGGTCAGAAAAATGCACAAAAATAGTCAATAATTTTATTTTAATTTCCTCTTCAATTTGGTCATGTTAAATCTCAAAAATTCGACTTGGGTCACTATGTTCCTTCACAAACATACACCCGAATCGAGCATAAAAATTTCTCTTTGAGTATTTTAATTTTCAATTTCCACTCTCAATAAGCCATGACATTTTGATCTAGAACCTTGAAGTGCTATTGGGTCAAGTAGGCCTTCAATTGATCAATTTTGACCAAAAGGACTTAATTGCACAAATTTCTTTGCGATTTAGTCCCCTCGGTTTCGCGAATCTTAAAATTAAATTCTCTTTGGAGACACCCACGAAAATAAAATACCTCTACCCTATAGTTTTCATCATGCCGAATCCATTGGTGGCCTCAATTTGAACTAATTTAATCGTTTGAGCCTCCGATTTGGCAAGAATCATTTTCGGATCCTAGGCACGATTTGGGGTTTTCATTAAATTTCAATTCAATTACTCACGAAAATACCCATTCTAGATGGAAAACATGTCGAGGAAACCGATTTTGGCATCAATTTCATGAAAAATGGTCAATTAGAGCTTCAATTAGGCGAAAATTGACGGCCGGATCGGTCCGGTCGGACCCGACCCGACCCGTTCGGGTCTGCACCAAGGGAACAGAATGTTCCCTCACGTATAGGAAGCAGAGGACGATCGTGCAGAGGACAGGGGGAGCATTGGCGACCGAGACCGAGGGGCAGCAGACACCTTTTTCAGATGGGAGGATGGCGTGAAGGCAAGGGCGGATCCGTGGCGACCGAGGACAAGAGGAGCACGTCCACAGTAGAGGAAGAAGGAGGATTTTTCGGATTCACAAAAAACAGAGGGACATGAGAGACGAGAGAAAAACAGAGGGTGAAGGGAGCCGAGAGAGAGATAGCGAGGAGAGGTAGAGAAATGGAGGGGGTTATCCACAGAGAGAGTTGAAGGGAATTCTTGGTTCAAAGAAAACAGAGCAAAAAAAAAAGGAGCGAGAGAGAGAGAAACCAAGGAAGGAGATACGAAGAGAAAAGCAGAGAGATCACTAAAAGTGGTGGGGTGCTCTTCAGTTCTTCCTTTTACCAAGAAGGAGAGGAGGACGCCAGTAGCCCGCACCTCCAGTATCCAGATTTTCGTCGTTCGTGGTAGGCTTCCTCTTTACTTCTCAGCTAGGTAAGGCTCGCTTGAGGTCTCGACCCCTCTTCTGTTTTACCTCACCTGCAATACTGAGTTCGTTTGATAAATCTGTGACTTGTATTCCTTGGCCATGGAATGGAACCTGTGCGTTCTTCTCTCTTTCCTTTTGCTTTGCGTCGTTACATGACCTTGCTCCGTCCCTACCTGAGCCGCACCCGTTTAGTCTTCTTCGGTTTTGTTTTCATGTCCATTTGGTCGCGTGAGGGTGAGGATGCAATCCTTTTGGCTTGTGGAGGTGTCGAGGGTCATCAGTGCATCTCTCGGTAAAAAGAAAATAAACCAACGGGAGGGGCAGAAGTAAATTTTCTTTAGAGGAAGGGAGAGTTTGGCTTTGGTAAAAACAAAAAGAGAAGAGAAGAAGAGTGCTCGGGGGGAAGCTCGTGTGAATGCGTCCAAGGCTTTAAAGTTGGGGCTGGTCAGCTTCGAGGCCGGCGTTGGGCTTCGATGCCGGCGGTAGTCGTTGATGGTGGAAGTCGATCGACGGCGACGAGATGCGAGGCCAGCGAAGGCGGTGGCCAACGTCGGCGAGCGTTGAGGATCGCGACCGTCGAGGACCTCTATATTAGGCGTTGGTGTGAAGAGTTCTCGGCGGTAGGAGGCAATCACCGGTAGCGTTACGTCGATTTCGGTGGTCGGAGTCGTCGGCTTACAATAGAGTCGACGTTGATGGACGTCAAGGGGAAGCTTTGCAGAAGGCTTTCGTGAAAGAGGGAAGTCCCACGAAGAAGATGAAACGATAACATAAAGAAAAGAGATAAGTAAAAAATAATAATAAAAAATTTTAAAAACGTGAATGATGAGGATGAGCAGGTGTACGTGGGATTTATTCCGTTTAGTGCTTGGGCTGGTGTATGGTGCGGGTTTAATTTGAAGTTTTCCGGTTGGGCCTCTGGAGGGAAGAATGGAAAGAAGATTGGGCCTAGATTAGGTTGGAGCATATTGGGTTTTAGAATAAAAGTCGGCCTTTCTTGTTTTAAACTTCATATGGGCTTCGTGTCTCTCCCTAGCCCGCGGTTTTAGAAGGGTTGGGCTCAGAAGCCCAATCCGGATCACCACTTTCAGAATTTTAAAATATAAAAAAAAATAAAGAATTTCGAAAGAAGCCATAAAAAAAATAAAAAATAGAAATTCATAAAATAATTAAAAATTGGGAAAATTCAGAAAGTTCCAAAAAAATTCCAGAAAATAGGAAATTGCCACAATCAACTGGCCATGACCTATTTTGGGTCTTTTGAAACCCGATCCCTTCAAAATTGACGATTTTGCCCTTTAGGCGAATCGTCTTCCAAAAATTGCAAGAAATCCAAAAAAATTCCAAAAAAAAATTTCAGAAAATAGGAAATGGCCACGATCAACTGGCCAGGTCCTATTTTGGGTCTTTCGAACCCCAATCTTTTCAAAATGACGATTTTTCCCTTTTGGCAGATCGTTTCTCAAAGAAATTCAGGAAAATCTCAAAAATTTCAGAAAATAGGAAATGATCACAATCAACTGGTTTGGGTCTTTTGAAACCCGACCCCTTCCAAAAATGACGATTTTGCCCTTTAGGCAAATCGTCTCCCAAAAATTGAAGAATTCCAGGAAAATTTTAAAAATAGGAAATGGCCACAATCAACTGGCCATGACCTGTTTTGGGTCGTTCGAAGCCTGATCTTTTCAAAAATGACGATTTCGCCCTTTAGGCAAATAGTTTTCGAGAAATCCCGAAAAACTCAAGAAAAATCTCCAAAATAGGAAATGGCCACGATCAACTGGTCATGACCTATTTTGTCTAATTCGACACCCAAACCTCCCAAAAATTGATGATTTCACCCTTCGAGTAAATTTCGCCCTTCGAGCAAATCGTCCCCAAATCTTCCCAGTCTACCCCTGGTCCTAAATCACACATTCCCTAAGCCCTTAAGGCTATACTAGGAAGCCATTTATTTGAATTGATATGCATTGACGTGGTTTATTTATGCACTTGATTGCGCTTTCCTTATATTGATCGTGATTTGATAGGACTAGTCTTCCAATCTGCATGAAACCCCTGAATCAGGCTTACATCACCCAAAATTGCACTTGCATGAAATCTTAGTTAGGAAAATCACTCGCATTAGGTACCGAAAGGGCGTTGGTAATGACACCAACGTAACCAAGTCCCCGAACCCAAAATCTCTGGTTCCGCAGAACTGATCGATCTCTCCCAATCGATTAGTGAGGTTTCCGGTCCACCTTCCAAGAAGGACCGGGTGGCGACTCCAAATGCATGCACACATAGCACATGCCACCACAACCACACCAAGGTCGAATGCGATCGACTCTTATCGTCGAAAACCCTCAAATTAACTCCCGTCGCGATTCGGTATGGGCTTGGGAGGGCCCGCGTCGAAAAGGCCCACGATCCACATTGCAGAGTGGGGGCCCGATTCGACAATCCGTTTAGCCCGAAAACGAAAACGGGTCGCGACACTATGCCATGTCAGGTGCATAGACTCTCCTGGATCTTGCCATGTCATTATGCTTTGTCATTTTGTCAAGCAGATTAACATGTCGTCATGCTATGTCATTGAGTGATTTTCACATCATCATGCATGTCATCTTACGTTGCCATGTCATCCATTTATGCCACGTACTCTTACCACGTTTATCACACCTGGCAATGTTATGTCATCATACGTGTGCCACATCATCGCAATGTCATTTTTTTTATCGTGTCTTTAATAAAGAGAAACTTCTAGAAAAATTAATCTCATTCATACACAGATAGTTTAATTTTCTTGCCAGGATGATAACAAAATCCAGAAAAGTACATTGGCTTGTTTTGCTTTATCATTTCTTGCAAATTATTTGCTTTGATTTATCGGGTATTTGTTTCGTTGATTGCGCACCTCACCATTTATGTGTTAATAATTTAGGTTTAAAATAACTCCAAATTGCCTGCAAAAACATTTTTTAAAATAAAAGAGAAAAGGTACAAAAGAAGATATAGTGGTGCCGAGATAATGAAAAGTTTGTACTTTTGTTTAGGATGTAATTTTGAATAAAATAACCAGCAAAGTAAAACAATCGTACGGTTACCTCAGGAAGAGTACAATTTAGCTATTTGCTCCAAATAATTTCGATTCATGAATTTACATTATTGGAAGAAATTAATTGTGCTTATCAAATGCAATCGCTGAGTCGGAGGGAGAAAAAAAAAAGAAAGATGATGATGAATTTACTTGTAGGGAATTTCTATTTTTTCCATCCCCACCTGTTTGTTATTGTTAGACATACTTGTATAGCCTTGTAATCTTATAGCTTTCTCTTACACTCATTCTTTCTCTTTAGTCCCACATAGGAAGAGCACTAAGCTCTTTTACCTCTTCTAAGCCTATATAAGGGCTTCTCATGTACATTGTTTGACACATGAATTTACTTGTAGGGGAATTTCTATTTTTTCCATCCCCCACCTGTTTGTTATTGTTAGACATACTTGTATAGCCTTGTAGTCTTATAGCTTTCTCTTACACTCATTCTTTCTCTTTAGTCCCACATAGGAAGAGCACTAAGCTCTTTACCTCTTCTAAGCCTATAATACATAAGGGCTTCTCATGTACATTGTTTGACACACCACCATTATTAGAGAACAATACCATTCTCTCTTAATCATTCTTTCTTATCATGGTATCAGAGCCAAGATCATTGTCTTGAAAAGTATGCTCTGCGGTTGCCACAAATTGGATCTTCCGCATCAGAAATTAAGATAATGAGCTCATTATTTTTAAAAGTATGCTCTGCGGTTGCCATAAAATTGGATCTTCCGCATCAGAAATTAAGATAATGAGTTTTGGGCTATTGAGCCGTCACCCAGCTTTGCTAGCGTCTCTAATTTGTGTCCTCTCGATCTTTTTTGATCAGCTTTCCCACCTCAACCCACTTTTCTAGCTTCGCCTAGTGATTTTTTCTGTTGTCATGGGCGATTCTAGTGACCCGCATAGATGTCAAGCTTGATGGTTCAAACTATTCACTTTGGAAACCATCGGCAATGGCGGCTCTTGTTTACCCGCGATTATTTGAGCATGTTGAAGGTTTCCGTCTATGTCCTGATGCTCTTAAGGAAAGTACCTCATCTGAGGCGGTTGTAAAGCGTACCGCTGAAATTCGAGCATGGACAGTTGCTGATCGGAAGGCATGGGCTATTCTTTTTGGCTCTATTGATCCTGCTCTTCGCCCACAATTTTCTCATATTGTTGGAGCGAAATGTTTGTGGGATCAGCTCGCCGAGATGTTTACTCAGACCGGGGACATTCGGGTTTATCAGTTGGAGCAAGAAATTTACTGTGCTACGCAAGGGTCTCGCTCTATTCGAGACTTTTACAATTATATGCATTCCCTTTGGAGTCAATTAGATATTCTTGCTCCTGTTCTTTGCTCGACATGCTTGAACTGTACTAGGTGTCCATCTACTCGGCTTCAAACTCAAGATAGACACCGTCTACATACTTTCCTTATGAAGCTTGGCTCTCCTTATGAAGGTGTTCGCAGCCAGCTTCTCCATCGCTCTCCTAGACCGTCCCTCCTTGACGCTATCAAAGAATTGCAGTCTGAGGAAACTCGTCTGGGTCTACTTTCCTCCTCTGCAGTTGCTGATTCCGCTGCTGTTTTAGCTGCTCCACCACATGCTCCGCCTGCTGTTTTGGCTACTTCACCACGACCTCCCTCTGCACGTGGCTCTCGCCGCCTTTTATGTACTTATTGTCACCGTCTTGGACATGAGGAGCCACACTGTTGGCAAAAGAAGAAGGAAACTTCACGCCCTTCAGCAACACCGCGTTCTATTCAGTATTCTGTGACATCTCCACACTCTCGACCTATTACTCTGGTTTCTTCTTCTACGGATAATCGGATTGCTGCTCTTGAAGCACAACTTGCTCGATTGAACCCTTCTTTGCTTGGGTCTTTTCCCGATTCCAGCACTCCTACAACTTCTTCATTTACAGGAAACACTGCTGCAACCACTCCATCTTCAGGTGACACTTCTATTACCTGGATACTTGACTCAGGAGCTGCTAGACATATGTCTAGTTCCGCTGCTTGTCTCACTCAGCTCTCTGAGCTCAAGCATCCAGCACATTTCTTTACTGCTGATGGCTCTCCTCTCCTAGCTACCCGACGGGGAACTCTCACCATCTCTCAAGATTTCAATGTCCCTAACGTGTTACATGTTCCATCTCTAGCTCTCAATTTATTATCCGTTGGACAACTTACTGATGCTGGATGTACTGTAAGCTTTACAGATAGCTCTTGCTTTGTGCAGGATCGTTTGAGTGGTCGGATGATTGGGAGAGGTAGTAGAAAAAAAAAACACAAAATTATTTCTTATCAGTTATCATTTATTTTTTTCGTTGTCATTTTTCTCTGTCTTATTTGTCTTTCTTCGTGGCGAAGTGAACTTTTGTCAACATTAATTTTTGCTGAGAGTGTACGAAGATCCCCCCCCCCCCCCCCCCCCCCCCCCCCCAAAAAAAAAAAAAAACAATGCGGTAATTAAGATGCGTTTACAACACTTTTTGCCTAAGCGATAGCTGCTGGACTCTTCATTGTTCTTTCATGACTTAGAAGGCTGTTCCGCTGATTAGCCTTTTAGCACGCCTCACCAGTCACCCCTAATTGGAAATTAACAAAGGGATAAAAGAGTGTGAACTAGATTTGACGAATGGTCATGGTCATGGATTTCAAAGCTTACCATGCATTAAAAATATACACGTGTGCTAAATTAAAACTTAGAAAATTTCTGTGGAATTTCTTTGTGACGTGGAATTGTTTCGTCTGCCTCCTCCCTATTCCGAAGCTAGCCACGACAGCTCGGATGAGTCAACATGGCTGCCGGCTGGTGACGCGCCGGTGACGCCACTGACTCTCCACATCTGGCCACCCATGGCCGTCGGCGTCACTGGTCTAGGTGGCGCTGCTGGCTCTCCAAATTTGGCCTTCCATGGCCGTCAGCGTCGCTCGCAGACTTTGCTCCGCCATGGCCTCAAATCTAGAATCACCCATGGAGGAGCTTGAAGCAGGCGAACTAGATTTGGTGCAGCGTCAAGGCCAGGCCTCCGACGCGGTGCTGTTGGAGGGTGGTGCGGAACAACGAGATTTTGTGTTTTTTTTTTATTCCACGTCATCAGACACACATGTTAAAACATGACTGGATGTTTGGGAAACGAAAAAAATCTCGTCAGAGTCATCTGTGGCATTAATATGCATAATGCCACAGCTGTAAACCTACCAACTGGCCGAGAGAGAGAGAGAGAGAGAGAGGTGTCGTCAGCGGTCGTGTTTGTAGGCCATTAATGCCCCTGCCAGGTCTCAATCGCTTTTAATGAAGACACGCAATTCTGAAGAAGTCTCTCTCGTCAAACCCGCAACTGGTGTTGTACAGCTTGTGCTTGCAAAAGCATGTCAATACCATCAGAGTACTAAAACGGTTCTCATTACCTTTCAGGCGCGCCTGGGGGGAGGACTGCAAACAGAGACACGCCTGGGAGAAGACCACAAACCGAGCCATGACAACGTCTTGGATCATCGGCCGTCCTAAATAGTTGAGAATATCCAACGGCCTAAACTCATCGGAGCCAATTATTTAAGCTCACCTTCTCCTCTTCCAAGTGAAATTCACGCTGCCAATTTATCTTTTTCCAAACCAAGACAAACCGATGGCCAATCCCTTTCTCCAAAGTGTCCTCCGATCCGATGAACAGCGGCGGCTTCGCCGTAATGGGTACAGCCGCGCGCTTATAGCTGCCATGCAAACTGGGAGGAGGTAGACGGAATAAATTCAATTGGCTATACCCTTTTCATTTGTTCTGATTTTCGGTTCTTTTCCTCTTCTTTTTCTTTTTCGTGCCATGGTCAGTGAGGTTCAAAGAGAGAAGATAGAGTTGCTGGCTTCCGAGGACGCTTATTCGGCTGACGTCGTCAGAGTGGTCGTCCAAAACACGATATATGTCCATAATATGCAAGATTTGGAAGCTTTGATGCAGGTGTTGAAAGATGCTACACCTCCCTATGCGCTTCAAAGGGTCACAATTCGTAACCCGGATCCGGACGTGGCTAAAGAATTGAGGGTGTACCTCGAGAATACTGGATTCGAGCTCCAGGAAGAGTATGGTGGTTCTCTATTTTTTTTTTTTTTTGCCTTTTTTTTTTGTCTTATTCATTTGTAATCTATTTGCAGGGACGATACCTACACTATTCCTCCGCAGCTGGAATAGGAGAGAAGAGAAGAGCAGCCGTGCTTCTGTTTTCTTCTTTTAGGAGAGAATTTTTATGATAATTTGTGTCGTTATTTTTGATGCTAAAGAAGTGAACAAATGCCGTCGTTTGGAGGCCATTTCTGGCTTCTTTGCTGATCTTGCCTCTGGTTTCACACTAGGGTTAGGGAGTAGTACGATGCCATGCCCGTCTGACGCCGGCCATCCATTAGATTGGTGTAACTTGTGTGCTTTGGAGACTTGGAGTTGCAGTCTGGTTTGTCATTGTTTTGCAGAGGACATTTCCGGAAGGAAGGGTTGGTTTATGCAAAGTTCATAGACACGTGCCCTGAATTATTTAAGTTTTACGTAGCAATAGCGTCGGTTCAGCTTGAGCTTAGACGTCACCATATGGGCCCGCTCAAGCCAGGTGTGCCCGAATGACACTTTGGGCGGGCTTGCAAAATCTAATTATAAAGATCAGCCCGGCCCGAGAATTTTAAAGGGTTGTTTCAACCATTCAGGGCGATCTAAATGGCCGCCTAGGTTGGCCCAAACCCACCCATTGTTGATCACATCTAGTTCAAACCTAGTCTTAATTGGGCTGGCTTGAGTATTAGGCTCGACTGGGCCCCGATTAAGAATAAATGGATCAAGTTTGACGGGCTTGCGAAATGGTTCAATTAGGAGCTCCACCCAGCCCCACCATACCCCCAGACACCCTTTGTTTCACATTTATATCCTCGATGCTCTTTACACCTTAGGGCCACTATTGGGCCTGACTTGACCATTCGACGGCCCGCTTTAGGCAATGATCCCATCAGAGGAATAATTGGATATAATACTATTGTTTCGAAAATTCTCCATAACGTAGTTCCTTCTAAAATAAATTTTCTAGAATTTCAACCTTCTGAGTTAAGGATTTGAGAGATCGAAGTCTTTTCGCGAGTCCAGTCATCCCTCATCGACATGCACCCATTTGTCATAGAATATCGAGGAGTGATTTTTCATTAGACATGTAGCAACTAGAATCTCTCTTTTTTCTACTGGATTATCAAGCAAGATTTGATAGGTAATAGTCAACTAATCGGAATTCATTTTATCAATAGAACGAAACCACCTTGTCTAAATGACTTGTCAAGGGGTCACTCTAATTCAACTAACCTTATCGATGTAGAGACAAAAAGAGAAATTTCAAAGCGTACCGTCAAAATGTTTACACACAGTGATTGGCAAATTAATGGACAATAAACCGAGTGGGTAAAGATCTGAAGCATGATATATTGGCCTGCCAATTGAAATCCGGCCGTACACAGTTTCCGGCGACACCAACATCAGGCATATATGATTGCAATCTACAACAAAATCCAATTTCAATCATTCCACATTTTCACAAAAGTACAATTAGGTTAAAGTGATTAGCCAGATTTCACCCGTTACTCATCATCTCGCCTTTGTGAGAGGGGAATTTTTGAATAGTTTTGAGGCCAAACTTCCAACTAAGGAAGATGAAAATATTATCCCAAAAAGTCATAAACTAATTATGCCTTTTGCCAATTCAATCCAAAATCATTTAATTTTCTCAATTGAGTCCTAATATTTTCACGTTTTGCCAATCGAGTCCATCCGATTGATTTTGATCGGAAATAACTGACGTGAGCTTTGATCGTCCTACGTGCCATTAATGCCCCTGCGAAGTCTCGATCGCTTTTAATGAAGTCTCTCTCGTCAAACCCATAACTGGTTCTGTCTTCTGGAAGTGCAAAAACAGAGCCACACCATCAAACGTGGTGTTGTTAGTTTTGATTGAAAGGAAGTGAAGAACGCCGTCCCCTGGAGGCCATTTCTGGCTTATTCTTTGCTAATCTTGCCTTTGGTTTCACAGGAAGTAGTACAATGCCATGCTTGTCCGACTTCGTGTTTGTTGACACGTTAAATTGGTGAAACTTGTAAGCTTTAGAGCCTTAATGGAGTTACAATCTGGTTTTGACATTGTTTTGCAGTGGACGGGAAGGCTTAGTTTATGCAAAGTTCATACGCACTTGAAACATTTCATCAAACAGTTAAGAAAGGTTGAAGAGATTTTCTTGCTTTTGTCTCGAGAAAGGTCTTGCTTTGAAGTCAATTGAATGAGAATTCTCCTTTGTAGGTCACTTGTGGAAACTAGGATTTCATTGAAAAGGACAAAAATTTCACATTTGCGATCGGAGTACATGCTACTTGAAAAAAAAATTTATCATATCGGTACCAGTGTTTGGTCATGAGGTTAGAGAATGATATAATGCACCGGGGCAACTGAGTCTAGCATTAATTTACAAAATTGCAACGAGAAAAAACAATACAGTGGATCAAAATACCTTAAGGACAGCAAGTGTACCAGGAAAAGTCACTATAAAGGATCCCTTATCCCCTGGCAAACAAACTTCATGTCAGCAACTAGCAATTGATCAAGCCCATTATCTAATCCCCATGAATGCAAAATCGACAAGCTAAACCGCGCAATGCTCTCTTCAAGCGACTTAAATGCAGTCGGACTCCATGTGACTGTTTGATGTCTTTGGACAAGCTCCATTATCTGCGTACTCAGCAACATTTTTTCACTTCAAAGGAGAGTCGGCTTTCCTGATTTGACTTCCACATGAGTTATGTGACATAACTCGTCCCGCTAGGGAAGAAGCCAATGAAGTGAGATCGAAAACAAAGAGTTGCTACCCCAGGGATGGACGAGCACTTAATGGAGTGCTTGATGCTTTGGGCGGTAGATGAGCTGGCCTGAAAAGATTCAGTAAAGCTCTCCTTGTTAATGAGGGCTGTATTAGTGAAAGACTCGATTCTTTTAGTTGACGTAGCCATTGCATCAGCGGAAGAAAAATCCCTTTTCTGAGTTTTCTATATGAGGTTTAGAAAAATCCTCGGCAATGGGAAGAAGCAGGGTGGAAACAGAAGTACTTTCATCCCTCATAGATCCAGAGACCGACTTCATGCTGATGCCCTTACAGGAATGATCAAACATTGAATGAGAAGCTACTCCCCGGAGGATCCGCTCTCTGGCTCCACTCTTGCTGTCCCATATGTATAACACATCACTATTATCATACGCTCCTAAATAGTTTCGGCAAAGACATGCAACATAACCTCTTAAACCATCCCAAACAACCTTATCAGGATAACAGGGATGTCCAGGAAAAATTCTCTCAACCCTTGGTATCCTGAGGACCCAGGATCACTGCAACTGCTCTCTGGTTTCTAGTTCCAGTTCCTGGGTATCCAGGGTACAACGAATTAGCAGAATTTGGGAAGAAATTATGTGGATCGAAGGTCCTAAGATGAAGACTGACAAGATGCAGGAAAAAAAACCTTGGTAATTATCTGTAAAGAACAGAATAAGCTTGCAAACCAATCTGCCTTTCCAGGCAATGTAATACCGCTCAACCGGTGGGTATGTGAATAGAATGTTATTACCTCAGCTTATAGAACAACATTAGTAGACTTACAGAATGCCAGAGCAGGTATACCATCAAAGTAGAAGATTGAAAATGGAAAGAAACCGAAATTTACACTCGCAAATGACTATTTGTCTCACAAAATACTTGTGAATATTATTACCATGCCGAGGATGTGCCATTACAACAACAATTATACTGAAGTAAAGAAGACAACAATGCAAAAGAAAAGAAACAAATATTGTACAAGACGTGCTTATAGTCAGGTATCTTTTTTTATCAATGGCATCTATCAGCCTACCAAGTCCCCAGCTCAAAAGAAAGTATTTGATATCGGTCCTCCTCAGTCCAATTTTCATATGTCCACAAAGATAAAATGCATGTATAATCATCGTTGACCACCTGTACAGACATCCTGTTCTGCCCAACTTCGAAAAGACCCTTGACCATTTAACTGATGATGCCACCGATGGAGGGGAAGTTCTCGACACCTGATTTAAGAAACTGTTGGAAATTACGCCCATCAAGGGCTAAATTAATTAATTTCCATTATTACAATAATTGACAATTAATAGGATTTGTTTCCTATTCTAAGAGAGAAGATGGTGATTCTCTCTTCCACAGAACCTGCGTTTGTTCTTCCAACCACGACCCCCGAAAAACTCTCTCAAAAAACACTCCATGGACATTCTCTCTCGACGACGATCGATCGCTAGATCTGGAATCGTTTCTCATCTGCAATAGGGGCTTTAATCTGTGGCAATCAATGTAAGTCTGTTCTATGTGATTTACTTTTACGATCAGTGATTCAAGTCGATTCTCGGACATGTAATTCAATCTATTCCGCTGCGTATTTGTACGTATTTGTATTCGGGATCCGTTCCCGACTTTGGTATCAGAGCCTAGTCGTTCTTATTTCCTGATTGTTTGAGTTTTGTGGTCGAAGTAGCGCAAAAACCCATCTTCGATGTTACTGTTCACGGTTTGTTTGTGATTTTTCGGTGTGATAAAAATAATTTTTGAACACATATTCGGAACGGGCTCGGCGAAACGAGAATTTTGAGTGGTCGCCCGTCGCGAGGAGACACCGGGAGCGACCGCACGCTCCGCCACGGGATCGGTCCCGACACAGCAGCACATCGACGCATTTTCATGCAATTTTGCTTAGTAAAAATGGGAAATGAGTATACCATTAGACTTGTATCGACGAGTCGAGTATTTTGAGCGGTCGAACGCCGCCAACGGAGGCCGGAGGAAGCCGCACGCGCCACGTGCCACTACGGATTGGGTTCCCGACACAGCAGCATTTCGAGGCATTTTTCGTGAAATTTCGTTCAACTAAAATTGGATTTGAAGATACCATCACGATCGTATCGACGAGACGAACATTTGGCGAGGTCGATCGACGAAAACAGTCGCCGGAGGAAGCGGAACGCGCCGTATGGCCACCCGAGAGCGGTGCGCGTGGGGCTCACACGCCCACGAGCTGTGCGCGTGCCTTGAGTGGCCGTCCGCGCGGGTGATGTCATGCTGACGTCATAAGGCCGGTTCGGCCACTTCGAACCGGATCCACGACCCAGATCCGATCCGACCGGCGACTCGTGAACCGGCCCGACCCGGTTTCGCTCGACCCGGTCAACGAATCGACCCATTGAACGTTGACCGTTGACCACATTTTCAAAAATTGCCTTTTAGTCCAATTTGATTCCCAAACTTTCGAAAAATTACAATTTGATCCCCGAATTTTTAAAAATTTCAATTGAGTCCCCGATTTTTCTAAAAATTACAATTTGGTCCCCGTACTTCTAAAAATTGTAATTTGATCCCCGAAATTTTAAAAAATTATGATCCGGTCCCCGAACATTTGGAAATTGCGATTCGATCCTCAAAATTTTGAGAAATTACATTTTGACCCCATTGACCGAGCGTTGACTAGTCAAAGCAAAAAATTTGACGGGCTCGTGTGGATGCATATGAGTTCCGATTGGGGCGTGCGAGGTACCGTTGGGTTCGTATCGAAATTTTCTTCAATTTGATATATTATTTGGACATGTTTGATGATTTTAAAATTATGAAAATACGTATGGAAGCCCATGATACACGTTTTTTTTTTACCTTTTTCAAGTATTAAAAAAATGGCTTAAATGTAGATAGCCATTTTGTGTAAAGAATTTATTGATGGCATGAATCCTATAATTTGAGTATGATTGATGTGTAAAGTGTGTAAGTATAGTTCAAATCATGTCATGCCATGTTATGATTACAAGATATAAGGATCATTGAATGAATTGTCATCCTTATTCGAGTGGGGAGTTCTAGAAAGTTTTAGTAACTTCAGTGAACTCGATTTTTACATAAATAATTATGTTAATGATAATTTCAAGCGAGGATTCTTGGACGATGATTGGGAACATAGTGAACTTTTGAATCTGAGACCTTGTGTGAAATTATTCATTAATATAATTAGTTAGTATAAAATAGATGCATAAATGTTAGGCATCAATGGTTCGTGAATGCATGTCTATGGAACTTCGTGTTCAGAATAACGGTTACGCGCTTAGCGAAACAAATGAGAAATTGGATGGCGAAAATTATGAAAACTGGAATATGAAAATCCAGTTTGTGCTATGATGAAGAGCAAGAAACATTTGAAGCTCTTAACCTAGCTATGGAAGAACCTGAAGATGAAAATACTGCACATCCGACATTTGCTGCATGAAAAATGATGAACTCTATTACTTGCATTATGTTACTGAGTAGCATAAAAAAAATGATTTTATGCATGAGTTCAGGCATTTATGAAAATGCCAAAGTCAAGTGGAGAACATTAAAGCTAAATTTGGTTAGACATCGGTCACCAAGTTGAGACAGATCACTATAAGTTTTGACACTTATATGATGCCTCATAGGCAGAATATGAAATGACTTTTATAACGTGTCAAACATGATAAGTGAACTGTATGATGTGGACCACTTTTTGACTGATGAGTAGCAAGTGCAAGCAGTAATTTGTTCCTTACTTCATAGTTGTGTGCATATGAAAATCCACTTGATTCACAATAAAAAAAGGTAAAGACTTTTGAGAACGCTATGCGCTGTCTTGAACTAGAGTGCTGTTTCTAGATCAAATGGAGTTTCATGCTCCAAGCATAAGCATCAAGGCGGGTTCAAGAAATAAAAAGGATAAAAGAATAGATCCTTCAAGATGGAAATCGAAGTTTAACCGATATTGGAAAAGAAAATGTCCTTTCAAGAAAAACATCTCAAGAGTGAAATATTTTTTAAATGTGGCAATAAGAGTCACTTTGCTTATGACTGTGGTGAACCCAAAAAAAATGTATACTTGAAAGTGTTACTTAAGTCTCTAATTCAATTTTTGTTACTGAATTATATCCTTTGTGGATTATAGACTTATGGGCCACGAATCATGTAGTGAAATATAGAAATGCCTTCGTGGAATTTCAACGAGTTCGACATGGAGCAAAGTGGATAAATGTGAAACATAATTCCTGCGTGGATGACACTTGCCAATTGAAAATGCGCGGTGGTCACACCCTATTTCTACATATTGTGTTATATGCTACAAAAACTCGACGTATGCTACAAAAACTCAACGGAATTTAGTTTCCGTGTTAGTCTGGGTTGAACTTGATTTCAGTTTGAACTTTCATAACGATGGTGATGACATGTCATTGGGAACAAGTTATTATGATTCTGGATGATTTCATTGTGCTGATTATTGAGTACAATAATTTAAATATTAGTTATTCACTATTTTTCATCTTTTTGTGATGATGTGAAAATTTGGCATGCTAGGCTAGGTCATATTGACCGATAACAAATTTTTAATAAGCTAAAGAGGGCTTATAGGGCAATTGAAAAGGTCGATTTGCCTATTTGTGAGTATTTCCAAGCAGGACAGACAATGAGCAAACCATTTGGAAAATGAACAAGTGCTGAGTTTCCTTTGAAGATGATCCATTCAGACATATGTGGTTCAATGAATGTGAGAACAAGGCATGGGCTGTTTAAATCATCACATTTATACATGATTATACTCGATTCAGATATGTTTTCGATTTCTCATAAATCTGATGCATAAGTTGCTTTGAGAAAATTTTTTAAGCTTTTAGAAATCTTAAATCCGATCAAGGTCAAGAAAATATGTCCGATCAGTTCAGATGTTTATATGATGAAAAGGAATAAAAATGCAGTTGACTATTCCAGCGATTTCTTAACAGAATGGAGTCGTAGAGAGAAGAATCAGGTCCCAATGAAATAGTTAGATCTATGATGGCACGGGCTAATTTGTCTATCACCTTTTGGGGTGAAGTTTTATTGATTGATGTCTAGATATTTAACCATATGCCTTCTAAATCAGTTACTTCCACTCCATATGAGTTGTGGAAATGTCGAAAATGAGATTTGAGTTTTCTCAGACCTTGATGTGCTTCCTATACACACGATTTCTCACATTGGTAAGGAAAATTGGGCCTTAGAGGCATAAAAGAGTATCTTGTTGAGATACTAAGAGCACTCCAAAGGAAATGCGTTATAGGTAAGCAAGAAAGTGAGAAGTGTAACTGAATAGAATCATCACATTCTTAGTGAATGAATTTCTGAAAAAGAACGAGATAAGTGAAGACTATTCTCCATTTGAAATCTTGGATATTGATGATAACTCTATTGGGGCATCTAATCCAAGTGGGAGCAATGTGAGAAGTGGGAATTTGTTTCGAACTAGTCTCAATTGCAACCACTTGATGTGAATAAGATGCCGTCATTATCTAATTCAAGTGGGAGTGTAATGGAGAATGATGTATTAAGTGTACAATCTTCAATGCGGCAAACAAGCCACCAAGTGGGAGCGTTATGGAGCTTGATGTACTAAGTGTATAATCCTCAATTTAGCGAACAAGTCGCAAAAGAGGTATCCGTTGATTTGTCGACGTTTAGACATTGAAGAAAAAGCTTTCATGGTCGCTCCACAAGAAGAGGATGAGCCAATGAATGTAAATGAGGCTCTGACTTGCCCTGATAAGGAAAAGTGGATATAAATAATGGAAAAGGAGATGGAGTCAGTGAGATCAAACCCAGAATTGATTGATCTTTCAAATGGACATAAAGCCATTGGGAACAAGTGTGTTCTCAAAATTAAAGCGTAAAGCTAATGGCTTGATTGAGAGATATAATGCTCGTCTTGTGGTGAAAATGTATAATCAATTAGAAGTAATTGATTAGGAAGATGTTTGTTCTTCTATGGTGAGATTTACCTCAATTCACCTAGGTCGACAATAGGGATTAGTATGAATCTTAAATTACTACAATTCTCAATGGAGAATTAAAAGAAGAAATTTTCAGAGAAACAACCTGCTGGGTTTGTTTCAATTGGCCAAGAACAAAAAGTATATCGACTTTTGAGATCGATATATGGCCTTAAGCAGTCTTTGAGATAATGGTATATACTTTCTTGTAATGTCTTAGTGGTATATGATTTTGTAATGATTGATGAAAAGCATTACGTATATATCAAAAGATTCTAAAATCAATATGTGATCTTATCATTATATGTTGATGATATACTGATTGCTTGGAGCAATATGGAATTTGTAAATACAGTCAAGAGTTGGTTATGTTCCAATTTTGAAATAAAAAGATATGGGTGAAGCTACATATATTCTTGGAATTAAGATTTCAAGAGATCGTTCAAAGAGATTATGGTCTCTTTCACAAGAGACTTATATGGATAAAGGCATCGAACCCAAAGATACTCCTATTGCATGCGTGGCTTATTCACCAAGTGGTGTTATACCTATGTCAACCCAGTTTTGGCCCAGAAAGATTCCTAGTATCTCTCTATCCAATAAGAATGGTTAGGCAATTGTCAAATGATTTGTTTCTGATCCGCGAAATATGTCTTAAGACTCCACAAGCAAATGCAGAAATAAAAAGTGTTCCATATGTTAATGTTTAAATGCTTGAAATACACTATGAAGTGTACAAGACCTAATATTTGTTATGTGGTTGGAATGGTATGTATACCAATATAATCTAGGTCAAGCATATTGGATTGCCATCAAGAGAATTCTTTGAGATATTTGAAAAGTATTGTTAAGTTTTTCTACTAAGTTCAAGTGAGAGATCTGCACCTTGAAGGCTATAATGATATTGACTGAGGAAGAGGTTTAGATGAGAGAAAATCTGCCTATGAATTTGTATTCTTACTGTGCAGTGACACAATATCTTGGAGTAGTAAGAAGTAAAGGTGTATAGCCTTATCCACGATGGAAATTAATCTCGTGGTGTTAAGAAAACGTAAATAGTCTTATCCACGATGAAAGGTGATCTCATGGTGTTATTAACAGCAGTACAAGATAATGTTTGGATCAGTGAGATGTTGCTAAGGATGTTGCAGGTACAATTATTAGTTAATTGTGACAGCCAAGTAGAGGTGGCAATTTGGGTCACAAACCAATATTTGACCCATATTTGTAAAATATGGGTCAAATATGGGTCATTAACTTTTAAAAGGTTCACTAAAAATGGGTTAACAATGGGTCACACTTAAATCAATTTTCGACCCACATTAACACACTTTCGACCCATATTGACCCACTTTCAACTCATAAGGACAACATCCTTCCATAAGTTATAAATGGTCTCGGGACTGGGACCCGGTCCCCGGGTCTGGTCCAGAGGTCGGGTTCAAGGGCCAGGGCGGGTTTCGGGGCCGGGTCCCGGGGCCAGGGTCAGGTCCGGGGCCGGGTCCGAGGGCCGAGTACGGGGGTGGGTTTGGGGTCGGGGCCGTGGCCGAGACCGAGTCCCGGGCCGGGTCCCAGGTCCGAGGCCGGGGCCGAGTCCTCGGACCGGGGCAGGGGTCGGGTCTCGGGACCGGGGCCGAGGCCGGGTCTCGGGACCGGGGCAGAGGCCGGGGCCAGGGCTGGGGCCGGGGTCAGGGCTGGGGCCTGGTCCGGGTCCCTAGGCCGGGGCGGGGTCCCGGGGTCGGGGCCGGGGCCGTGACCGGGACCGGGACGGGGGGGGACCGGGGCCTGGGCAGGCGGCCGGGGTCGGGACCGGGACAGGGGCCGGGGGCCGAGTCCCGGGGCCGGGTCCCGAGTCCGAGGCTGGGTACGGGGCCGGGTCCCGGGTCCGGGTCCGAGTTCGGGTCCAGGGCCGGGTCTCGGGTCCGGGGCCGGGTGTCGAGAGTCGGGGTCGAGTCCCTGGATCGGGGCCGGGGTCGGGTCTCGGGACCGGGGCCGAGGTAGAGGCCGGGGTTGGGGGGCCTGGTCCGGGTCCCGAGGCCGGGTCCCTGGGCTGGGGCGGAGTCCCGGGGCCGGGACCGGAACCGGGGCCGGGGCAGGGGCCGGGACCGGGACCGAGGTCGAAAACTATTTTAGTAATATTATTTTTTTAAAAAAATTATTGTGTTTTGGTAATATGGGTCAAAACGGGTTGGGTCGGGTATGGGTCAGTCGCGGATCGGGTCGGGTTTGGGTCATTAAATATGGGTCAATATGGATCGGACCATATTCGACCCGACCCCACCCACCCATTTGCCACCTCTACAGCCAAGCAACAAGAGCTTACACTAAAGATCCATTGTCAGACCAAGCAAATAGACATACAATATATTTTTTGTGAACGACATGGTTGTAAGAAAATATGTGAACATACAATGCACATACATGCACAGAATGATAGCAGCTCTTCTGTGAAGAGAGTACCTAGAGATGTTGCTCCTCAGTCATGTGTTAGCAAAATGATTAGTTTCATATATTGAAATCTCTAGAAGTGCATAAAAGTGAGAGTACTGGATATTTATATTTCCCAATGTTTACAGTTAATGGTATATGCTATTATTATTGATGTCTTTGAGTTTGTATGACATTTATGCATATTAATGCTTAGTGCATTATGTTGAGAAGGTATGTCGGACATATGGAGATTAGCCCACTCACACGGATAATCGCATCTATGATGAGACAATTTTAAGGTCATTATCTTGGTGATAATTGAGTGCTCGAGCTTAAAATATAGATGTCGCCTTAACTAGAGTGTTAAGATGAGAGCATAATATTTATTATGCCTGAAAGTGAAATAACCCACATATTTCACTTTATTTGTCTTTAATGCCATATGTGAGTTCTGATTGATTATTTTAAAAGGAGTAGATTTGTGAACTCTGTTGACACCTAATTTTCGATTAACCTTTTTTGTCATTTCTTTGAAAAATTATAAAAAAATCCATAAAAAGTCAAAAAATTGCAAAATCAACTTTGGTGGCCTTGGCCAAGCCTAAGGAACCATTTTTGACAAAAAAATAATAATTTTTCACATATTTTACATTTTTTAGAATAGGAAAAATACTAGAAAATTCGAGAAAAATAGAATTTGAGGTCACAAAAAATGGAAAAAATAGCCAATATTTTTCTTTTAAATCCCTTGTCTTTTTTACCTCACAAAAAGTCCAAAATCAAATTTAATTTTGTGTGTTTCTTTGTAACGTACATGATTGAATTTGAGAAAAAATATCAATTGAGTCTTTTTATTTGCAATTTTGGCATTTTTAAGGACCTTGACATTCAATCTGATTGTCCCCCACTTCAATTTAGCCCGATTGTTCGTACAAATTGCCCAATCGCACAAATTACATGCTAAATTGCATTTTAGTCCTTGAAATTGGGCACAATTGAAATTACTTTCAATTCAAGGGCTATCATGGCAAATTAAACATACCGCCTAACGGATTTTACCATTTTGAATCGATTGGCATAGGTAATTTGGTCCAATTTGATCATTTGGGCCTTCAATTGCACAAATCCCTAATTTGCAATTACATGAAAATTAGAGATTTTTGGTGAAATTGATATGAACTTTTGGGCAAAACCACATTTTTAGATAAAATCCATGCCCTAGATTCGATTCTGAAAATTAATTGTAAAATTTCCCAACAGATTTGGATTAATTTCGAAAATTATAAATCAGAACCGGTTCAGACCGGTCTGACCGCCGGTCGGACCGATCGAACCGGTCTGCTACAGTGCCTTCTTCCCCAACTCTTCCCGCGCCATTTGCAGACTTACGATTTGGATTTTAATGGCAAAATTGGACCTCAATCGGCTTCAATTGGTAAAATTGATGGAGGCGTTTCATAGACAATGAAGTTTACCGTCGATTGAGACCAGGGTCACGGCTAATGGCCACTAGAGGAGGAAGAAATCGATCAGTCAATGCCCTGGCGGCCGTGAAAGTCAACATCAATGAAACTACTAAATTGGCCGTCCATTAGCACTCGACGAAAGGCTTGACGGACTTGGGCAGGTACCCAACGGATTCCGTCACCGTCTGGTGACCAAATGGCATGTGTGGGGCACGTGACAGAGCCAATGGGAGTTCCCCCGCTCCGTGCCAAAATTCGAAACAGGTATATAAGGCTAAAGGACTTTTCAGTTAAGGAGGTTAGCGAGTTTAGTTGGAGAAGGGGGAGCAGAATCGAGAGAGAGAAAAAAAAAAGCGACTCAGAGCTCGCCCTCCAACCGCCATTGTCGAGGGCGAAGCTCGAAATTGAAGAGCATCGGTCAGGCCTTTCCAGGTTAGACCAAAGCTTGAGAAGATCGTCGGGAGGTCGCCCATATTGAGAGGAAGAGATCGCCAGTGGTAGCGCAGCCTGAAACCATGAAAGGAGGTAATCCCGAGCTTCGAACTCTACACTGAGCTTTAATGGCGGATTTCAGTTTTGGTTATGATGTTTGCATTTAACGTGTGCGTTTTGCTCTTTGAACATCACTGACCATCATCGCATCTTCTTTTTGCATTGATTTTGCCTGAATACCTTGAATTGAGTCTTCGAACTTAGCCTCCATAGCCGACCACTGTTCATACTTGTGTAGCCCAATCTAGGCCGTGCGAGCTCGATCGGAGCTCGAGGTAAGTCTTCTGCACCTCCTGCCATGTCAATCTGTGAATGAATTGGTCTGATTTCGCGCGGCCTATGTGATTGAACCTCCATGGCCGTACTCGGCGATTCGCATGATGTTCTTGATCCTGTGGATTATATGCTCCGATCCTTAGATATGTTAGGATAGAGTCGATTGCGAGTCGATTGGTGTTGGTTGCGCGCAATTTCATCAAGGTCTTACCGTTAGATCAGTGCCGGAGTTTCTCAGTCGTCCATTCCACCGGGGTCGAGAGGTTGAAGACGATACTGACCTGGCGACTCAACGAGTCAAAATGCTCAGGTGGCAGTAGGTCATTGGTCCACGTGTCGGTCTAGTCAGCTCGGCCGTTGGAGGTTGTTAATCGAATAGATAGATCCAACGGTTGAGATTAATAGAGTCTAATGAATGATGACCGTCGGATTAGAAATTAGGATAATTCGAAAATGATTTTAATCAGAAAATAAAAATTGGTTGAAACGGCGTCGTATGGGTTAGTTAGTAGGCGACGTCGTTTAGGTTAGCATGAATAGACGGTTTAGATTGAGTCTTAGGTTCTAATCATGGCCGTAGATTTTAGTAAGTTAATCAGACGGTCCTAGGCGATTCTTTGTTTAATCTAGACCGTAGGATCTAGTCAGACCATCCGATGGCCGTGGATTAGCCACGCGGTTCATTAGGGACCGTCAGATTAAATTCGATTAAACCGAAAATAAAAAACACGCGATGCGACGTCGTTTTAAGGAGTTGGTCTCGCGGGTTCGGGTCCGGGCTGGGTTCTGACCTGAGTGGGTCGGGTTGACCCGGTCCGAAATATATTTTTTTTTAAAAAATAATAATAATAATCAGAAAAATCCTAGAAAATCATAAAAAAATTCTAGAAAATCCTACAAAATTCCAAAAAAATGTAGGGAAATTGTAGGAAATTCCTAGACACTCCAGAAATCCAAAAAAATTGAGGATTGACCACAGACAACTGGTCAATCCTATTTTTGGGATTTCTCATCCGTTCTTCCAAGAATTGACGACAATGCCCTTTAGGGGTAATTCGCCCCTGCTTTGTATTTCGAGATAGGTCGAAAATTCCTAGATTAGGATAGGGCCAGTTAGGTGGCGAATCCTTTTGCTGGGACTTTCGAATCTCATCATTTTCCCTGAAATGACGATTTTACCCCTCAAAAGGTAAATCGTCTTTCCCATTCCAGTCAAATCCTGAAAATTGCTCAGAGTTAGGGTTTGGGTCAGGCGGACGACCAACCCTAATATTTGAGATTTTCAGTTCTCATCTTTGTCCAAAATGGCGACTTTACCCCTCCGAGGGTAAAATTACTTTTAAATTCCAGAAAAATCCTAGAAATTCCCGAAAAATAGGAGATAGATTGGATTGATGACCAATCATGTTCCCCCCGTCTTTTGACTTCCCAATTCACCTAAAATGACAAATTTGCCCTTTCGAGGTGAATTGTCCATGAATTATTCAAAATTACGATTCTGCCCATCATGGGCGAATCATGTCCAAATCACTCTTAAGCATTGATTAACATTTCTCTAGGCTAATAGGGTCTCACTAAGGATGACATGCTGCTTTCATGTGTTTTATCAGCATGTACTGGATCCTTGATTTGCGCATTTACTTTTAATGATTATGAGTGATAGGGTGGCCATTCCCATCTGCATGAACTCCTAAATTTAGGATCTATACCTCACCCATCTGTATGAAATCTTTAGGTTAGATAAAACCATTCAGCTTAGGTACCGAAAGGGCGTCAACTCTAGCAGTTGGCGTAACTAAGTCCACGAACCTATTTCTCTGATTTCCGCAGAATCGAATAGAGCGCTCCCAACTATTCGATAGGGTTTCCGATCGTACCCTCCTCGAAACGATTGGTGGCGACTCCTTGACATGTACACGTATCACATGTCACTAGACCACACCGAAGGTCGACCACGTATATCCAGCCGTTGCGATTTGGGTAATGGACCTTGGGAGAGGCCCGCGTCCGATCAGCCAGCAATCGGGCGGCCCATTAGCCCCCCTCGCCCACCATCGAGATGAGGGTCGCGACAGACTGGCGACTCCACTGGGGATTTATTCTAAACCAGAATCTCTGGTTATGAATTCTAGAGGATTTGAGCTGATTAAAAAAGTTGTTTGGTTTATCTGACCTTGTTTTCAGCAGATGCTCTCGAAGGTGAGGTACGTACACTAACCATTGTGTTAGATGTTTTTGCAGATTGGAGAAATAAGGGGTGAAGTGATTGTTAACATCTTTCCTGCAGGTTGGAGTTGGAAATGTATGTTTATCTTACGCACATACTGAAGCGGTGTTTTGATACAAACTGCTGTGCATGATTTGCATTGTGATGATCACGACACATCGCACTCACTGGCGGTCAAACCCCGACTGCAACCACCTCTAGGTTCCCTTAGATAGGGAAAGGGTACGAAAGGATCTTGTGTTTGATGGCACTTGAGACTTTCGTGTTCGTTCCCGCTCACAATCCAAATTGACGGTATCTAGCCCTCTTGGGTGGGTACTCTTGGGGAGGAATCGGCCATATTTGGATCGTGGGAACTTGAGCCGTAGGTTCCTCACCTGATTTTCGATTTCTAGAGTATACCCACTTGTCTCATGCGCATGTCTATGGATGGTTGGTATACCTAAAATCGCCCATGGTTACAGGGGAACACTTCACATCCCCCAAGTGTGGTTGGTAAGGCATTTACTTTCAATGTACTTCAATATTCCCTGTTTCATAATATGGCTCATGCATTACATACATTCACATACATTGGCACTATGAAAATCACTCAAGTGGCTAATTGAAATAACAATTATAAGGGGTAGGTAGTCGCTGTTTCCCAAGAGTTCGACAGAATTGGTAACCTTTGAGTACCTGAGGAAAGTCACTCGCCCTGGACCGAACACAAGGCTGCACTTCACTAGGTTCGTGAATGGTCGGGAGCTGATTGGACGCAAGTTGGGATATGCTGAAGGTTGTCAAACCCACTACTATGTCGACAACCTCAGATTCAAGCGACAAAGGGACGAGATGTTCAAGAGTTACTTGGAAATGCAGAGGCAACGTCGCAACCGCCTAGCTAGGGAGGCATACGCTCGTCGGAAGGCTGAATGACAGGCTAAAGAAGATATACCCATGATCACTTTTTGGGGAAAGAGAAGACGCCCTGCGACCAAGACAAAGCCGAAACGCATCACACTCAAGAAGGTGAAACCCGAGAAAGTTCCTGAGGTCGTCATACCATGGACATGAGAATGGCTAGAAGAACTAAGGCACTTGGATCAATCCATTGAAGACAACCCCTCACACTCGACTGGAGGAGGGTTCCCGACTGACTTTCATTGCGAAGAGGGGTAGACCTCTAGGAAAATGGTGATTTAGATCCTCACATTCCATCGGTCTTTTATGGCTTTCTTGTTTGAAGAGTCTCTCTTTACCTTTCTTTCATTAGGCGTCCTGATTGTAATAAGAAATTCATTCCACTCTGTTCATTTGATGTATTGACCAATGTAATGTGACATTGTTGTTTCCCTTAGTCACTCGAGTGAACCTGACTAAATTGCATAAGTCACTTCCCTGAAATTCAAATTAGGCTTTAAGTCAGGCTTTCGAGACCTGAAAAAGGTCATAATTTCCATTTCTTCAAATTGAACTATGTAATTAAGTTAGCCTATGCATACTTCATGGCATCCGCATAATCACATGTTTTAAAGTAATTTTTGACGATTGATTTTTCAAAATCATTTGCATATTTTAGACTTGATGGGAAAGAATGACATTCAAGTGTTCAAAGTTCCTCGGGCCGAACTCCAATCATGGTGGGATAGCATGAGCAAAGCCAGCCAGAAGTACGCCGAATCACGACTGGGATATCTATTAGACTTGCTGAAGATTGAGTGCCCACATGCCTCTATCCAAGCCATGGCGCTCTATTGGGATCCTACCACCGCTACATTCTGCATGGAAGGACTGGAGATTACCCCCACTATCGAAGAATACAGCGCTGTCATCGGAGTTGAGTTCACTCACTCGTTAGTCTAACCTCCCATAGGATTTGAACCCTTGAGTCAATTAGTTGAATTTCTTGACACAAGCCTCAAAGAAGTCAAAGCAGACGCCAAAAGTAATTCTGGGCGAGTTTCACTATCCTTCCTCCTAGATCGATTTCCCAACCTCCCTGCCGCTAAAGGGACTAAATCAGGTAGAGCCTTTGTGTTGGCCTTCTTTAGCTTCGTTCTATTCCCAATCTCGTCTATCACCTTCGATCCTATTATGGCCGTTGTAGTCAGGCAAGTCTGTTGTGGGTAGGATTACTCAAACATCATCCTTGCTGAGACCTTTCTTTCCTTAAATCGCTTCAAGAAAAATAAGAATGAAATCTTTAGAGTCTCTAGTGATCTTCTGTACCTATGGTTCACATCTCATGTCAAACAATTCCATATCCGCATGTGTTTCACTAAGATTAGCCCCGATGCTCATCCCCTTAAAACCTTCGTCAGAACCCATACACGCATTCCTAAGTTTAAATTTAGAGAATGGAAAGAATTTCTTAGAGCTTTAAAACCCGAACAGCTCCGATGGCGGCTAAGGTTGCCAACACTAGGCAAAGTCAGACTAGCACGCAATGGCGAAGATCCAGTCCCTTTGCTGGGATTCACGGGCGTTGCCGCATATTATCCGAAGAGGGTTATCCGACAATTTGGGGCATTACAGGAGATCCCTTCTCCACTACGACCTGGTGTCTTTTCATTTGACATACCAAATGAGACCCTCTTGGGAGAAAAGAAGAAACAGTTCGAAGCCAAAGTGGCGTTTATTATTCACTCTCTGAAGAACTCTCAAGCCGAAGATATAAGCTGGCCAGAGAATATGACTCGCAATGAGAACATTCACAGGGCCACCACTGAGTACATCCAGCACTTTGAGGCGACCAGACGCAGCTTTGTCAAGCCTTATATACCTGAGTATATTGTACCGTACATGCCTGGAGTAGAGCCGTACATACCCGAAGATATGGGGTCGCCGTCATATTCAGAAGATGAAGAGTCCCAGACTGAAGAGAGGAATCCATATTGGGAAGATGATGATACTTTAGACCTCAAGCGTCCTAGACTTGAATAGACTATTCTATCAAGTGTAAAATGAGCAAAAATTGCGATGCCTTTTCATGCATTCTCATTTGTACTGGATATTATTTTGGATACATGAGCATGAATGTGGACATGTTTTACAAATACATCAAAGAAAAACTATTGTCAAAAATTACACTTCTTTTAATTTCATGAATTCTCTTTGGAAAATGATTAAAAGAACTACTTACATGAGACTAAGGCTCATCAGGTAGTCATTTTTTTTATTCACCAATAGAAAACATGCAATTAGAAGGATCAAGTAATTTCTTTTGGCAATATCGAAGAAATACTCATTGGAAATTCTTCTGAAAACAGGTACACTCTCATCACGGAATTACCAACGCATCATTTTCGCACTCGACTTAAGACAAGAATGGAGCAACAAGAGTTGACCCCACGCGTAGGCATGTTGGAAACATAGATGACTGCGATGGCAACTATGATGGCTGATATTAAGACGATGCTGGAAGCCTCCCACGCCAGACAGGCAGTAGCCCCTAATCAGAATAACTCAAGTCCATCACTTACACCCGATATAGCTGATAAAGAGACAGCGAAAAATACCCAACGTACAGAGGAAGATATCCGTGTGCCGAACGTCCAGACACAGCAAAAGGCACCCCCCGTTGTCATCAACCTTGAGAAGGATGAAAAGGGGAAGCAAGCCGTGAAAACTGAAGTGGAGGCTAAGAGATTAGCCAAAATCGAAGAATGCTTGAGCAGCAAAGGTTACGAGTTGGCTGGCTTCGACAAGATATCTCCCTTCGCCAAGGTGGAGACTCCTTCGGACTACAAGGAACCAGACTTCGTGAGGAAATATAATGGGACAAGCTGTCCCCGCGCTCACCTTAAATATTATCTACGCAAGATGGCGCAGTAGTCAGACTATGTTCCATTACTGATGAACACGTTCCAAGAGAGTCTGGCTGGCGCTGCTTTGGCTTGGTTCATCAAGCTGGACCTAGAAGATTATGATGGGTGGGAAGATCTTGCAGAAGACTTCCTCAGGCAATATAAGTTCAACACAGCTACGACCCCGACGGGAGAAGATTTGCTGCGGACCTAAAAGACAAGGGGCGAGTTGATTAGAACATACGCCCAGAGATGGCGAGCTTTGGCAACCCAAGTAAAGCCGTCAATCCCCGAAGTCGAGCTGATTGATCTATTTCTAAAGGCACTCCCCTACGAATATTTCGACAGATTAAATACTTCTGGATGCCAAACCTTTACACACCTGATAAAGGTGGCAGAAAGGCTCGAATTGGCCTTAAGAGAAAGGAGGCAGCATGAAGCTTCTACCAAAAAACAGTATCCCCTAAAGAGGGAGAAAGAGGCCGGGCTTGACATGGCGTTCATACCAGACCCCCATAAGCTCAAGACGTTCAACAATCCTAATCAGACCAAGGGAGGATCGTCGTGGTCGATGCCAAAGGGACATGAGCCTAGAAAGAGGCAACCCCAAAGGCAGTTCTCTCAGCTCCTGAGGCCTTTATCCAAGTTGCTCCCGATACTGCTAGAGCAACACTTGGTGGCGAAAGAACCACCTAGGACAAATCTTGTTAAGTATCTTGGCTTTGACGAGAGCCAGACCTGTGTCTACCATATGGGTGAAAGGGGACATAATGTGGATAACTGCTATATCCTTAAGCTGAAGGTACAAGCTCTGATTGACAGTCAGATTCTGAAGTTTGACAACGTGGCTCCAAATGTGCAAGAAAACTCTCTCCTGATCATCAAGCAATTGGGGCAATATTCACTGAAGATGAGGAAGGCCACCTCAAGCTGAAGGTGGACATGTCTAAACTGACTGACCTTCTGGTCACCGCTTCGTCATACCCAAAAGGAGGGGAGATCCCTGCTGACGTAAAGAAGCTATGTATCACCAAGATGATGAGCTTGTGGATAATGTCCGATATTACCGATAAAGGATTCGAGGGAGTCGAAGCTTCTTTATTTTTGGAAGGAAGCCACTTCGTGATCAAAACTGAGCAAGGTAGCACGTGGAACGTCTGGCATGAGGATCTGGTAGGCAACCTTGGGCCGATCATGGAGCCAGAAGAGGAATTCGAAGAGGACGAACTGGAGGCCAAGAAATGAAGTCTAGCAGATCGCAGATTCGTGGCTAAAACACTCGAAATGGGGGATATCATAGACAACCTGGGTCAGGATTCTGGAGGATACAACTTTAAAGTAAAATATTCTGCTCCTCCTAGTTTCTATCAGAGAATGGAGGATATCGTACCAGACGGATGGGGAGGAATAGATGATCCCGCTCAACTCGAGATCTCGAGAGGCATGGAAAAGTCTTTTACGAAACACTTTGACAACACTGTGTCGATGATTGAAGCTGCTACAACAGTGGTGATTAAATTGGAGGATCTTGATATTTTCGAAGAGGTAGAAGATTGCCTAGTCAAGTCTGTTGTGATTCGATTGCCGGAAGAAGAAGAAGGCAACACAGCTGAACCAGAGGAACCTGGTCCGACAACAATAACCATACAAGTTCCTCCAATAGAAGAGTACGATCCTAAAGCTGTCCACTGGGACTATGGGACAAAGGAAGTAGACGCAGTAATAAGATCTGGACGATTTTATCCCCCTAGGGAGGGTGAGTTCGAAAAGAAGGAGGTCTCGAAGGAAGACGCAGAAAAGCTCATGTCTATTATAAAGACTAGCGAGTTCGAAGTAATAGAGTAACTGAGGAAAATGCCAGCTCAAATATCCTTACTGGATTTATTCATCAATTCAGAAAAGCACAAGAATGCACTACTGAAGATACTCAACGAGGTGCACGTCCCCGAGACGCTCAATGATGTGCAGTTAGGGGACTTCGTAGGGCGATCCTCCTGAAAGATCAACTGAGCTTCTCTGATGAAAACTTCCCCATAGAAGGAAGAGGACACAACAAGGCCTTGTACATTTCTGCGCAATGTAATGGGAAGAGAGTGGCGCACGTACTAATCGACAGCGGATCGGCCTTCAACATTTGCCCTCTAGCTACTTTGAGAAGGTTATGAATCAATGAGGAAACGATTAAAACCTCCAAAACAGCTGTAAGAGCTTTTGATGGAATGAAGAAAACTGTGGTAGGCGAGATCGAGCTCGACGTACTCATTGGCCCAACAAAATTCTCCATAAACTTCCTAGTAATGGATCTGTCTAGTGCATTCGAGTTCTTGCTGGGAAGACCCTGGATCCATGTAGCAGGAGCCGTACCGTCCAGTTTCCATCAGAAAGTGCGCTTTGTAGTGGATGGGAATGTGATTACCGTACATGGAGAAGTCGACCTCCAAACGTACCAGAATAGCGCCATTCCCTACATTGAACCTGAAATTAAGATAGAAGCGAGCTATCATTCCATGGAGTTAGTAGCGACAGTACACACTCCTGTAGGGACAACATTGAGGGCTCTCTACATTTCCGAAACCAATCTTCTACCAGCTAAGATGTTACTGGCATGTGGGTTCAACCCTGGAGAAGGTTTGGGCAAGCATGGTCAAGGAATGGGTACCCCCTGCAGTTGAAAGCTAACCAGCATAGGATGGGCCTGGGAAACCACTTGGGCGAGTCTGCCTCAAAAGAAACAAGCCGAGGTCGAGGCAAGAGCTTGGGACGCCATGGAGGCCAGAACAACCCGAAGGGTTCATTCATCGGTTCTCCAACTTGGAAAGGCAGGTCACAGATATTCAATAATCCTTTGAACGCCCACTTCAACCAGAACTCTAAATGGTTGTCAGAAGAGGATATCACTTCATCAACAGAACCGGATCTGGCGAACCCTTTTTTCGAAGATGACTTTGTGAATGTCGTTATAGAGTGGTTGGACGACAAAGCCACTTCCTTTGAGTAAAGAAGCTTCTCTCCTTCTTTAAATACTGCACTTAGAACTTTCTATATTTTGTTGCATTTTCATTCCTTGTTATAGATGTAGGAAAACGCCTTTGGTTCTCCGGCCGTTGGTCCAAACAGCATAGCTTGTAATGCGGTCCATTTTGCATTCAATAAAATCATGCAAGTTTTATTAAGGACATATGGAACCACAAATCAGCCCGTTGATGATAATAGTCTTCCGCGCAGAAGCTTGAGGCCTGATTTTCCATATGATTGCTGATTTCTAAAGGATTTTGAAAGGGCAAGGATGTCCCATGATGAGAGGACTAATCCTATTTATATTTGCATTTATTTTGAAAACTCTTTCAAAAAGATTTTTCGCAACTCATGCATGATATTTTTATAGAATACAGACTAACCATGCGCATGACATTTCAGGCATGTCATCTCAAACATACATACCAGGTTGTTATGCGATTCGGATCGTCACATGGATTGTTCCTACAATATTGAGGAAGACAAGGACGAATGTTATGCGTCTATCCGCAGAGAATGGAATGCCTTTGAGGAATCGATGCCTCCTACTTCAGAAGAATCGATTACTGTTATGCCCTTTGGACTAAAGAACGCAGGGGCCACCTACCAGAAGGCTATGGTCACATTATTCCATGATATGATCAATAAGGAAATTGAAATATATGTCGATGACATGATCGCCAAGTCCAAGAAGGGACAGGATCATATACGGGTGTTAAGAAAGTTATTTGAGCGGCTGCGCAAATACAAGTTAAGGTTGAACCCTAACAAATGCGTGTTTGGGGCAAAATCTGGGAAACTTCTTGGATTCATGGTCAGTAACAGGGGTATTGAGATTGATCCTTCAAAGATTCAAGCCATCCATGATCTAGCGACTCCCTCCACAGTAAAAGAAGTGAAAAGCCTTATGGGGAGACTGAACTATATTGCCAGATTTATCAATCAGCTGTCCGATGTGGCTAAACCAATCTTCAAATTACTCAAGAAAGGCGCGAGAGTGACATGGGATGCAGAATGCTGTCAGGCATTTCAAAAAATCAAGAACTATCTAGTCACTCCACCGGTACTTGTGCCGCCCATCCCAGGTCATCCCTTAACCTTGTATCTGACTATACAGCAGGAATCTTTGGGAGCCTTACTTGCTCAAACAAGCCCGATGGATGGTAAAGAAAGAGCCATCTACTACTTGAGTAAGAAGTTCACGCCATCCGAAGCAAAATACATACATGTTGAAAGGGCATGTGTGGCAACCGTATGGGTACTCCGCAGGTTGAGACAGTATATCCTACATCACCATATTCAACTGGTGACAGAAAATGACCCTGTCAAATACCTCCTGGAGAAACCCGCGCTGATTGGGAAGTTAGCAAAATGGCAGGTGATGTTATCTGAATTTGACATCAGGTGTTCTCCGCAAAAATCAGTAAAAGGGAGTGTTATAGCTGACTGTTAGCAGAAAATTCCTCGACTTGCGAGCCTTCCCGAAAAGTAAAGGCATAAGGCCAAGTTTTGAACCTGGCAGAGGATAAGTGGGTCATGTATTTCGATGGTGCCGTTAATCTACCAGGGGCAGGCACCGGGGCAGTGCTGATATCCCCTGATGATCAACATTATCTTGTTGCGGCGAAGATGACCTTCCCGTGCACCAATAATATCTCGGAATAGGAGGCGTACATTTTAGGCTTACGATTGGCCATTTCCATGGGAATACCTAAGCTGCAAGTTTACGGAGATTCCATACTCATCATTTTGCAGACACAGGGAGAGTGGAAGACGAAAGACGCAAAGCTCATCCCTTATCATGAATACCTTGAAGAATTGACACTTAAGTTCAAAGAAGTGTCATTCGAATACCTGCCAAGATCTCATAATCAATTTGCAGACGCGCTAGCCACCCTGGCCTCAATGTTACAAATGGCTGATGGGTTGGAAATAGAACCCCTAAGGATTGGCATAGTTGAAAAGTTAGCCTATTGCATGCTAATCGAAGAAGAGTTTGATGGAGAGCCGTGGTACTATGACATCAAGAATTATCTCTCAAAAGGGAGTTTCCTGAAAGATGTCGAGCGGGAAACCGGAGATACATAACCAAGATGGCCGGCAAGTTCTTCCTCAGTGGACAAATTTTGTACAAAAGGTCATTTGACTCTACTCTGTTAAGGTGTGTAGATGCTAAAAAAGCAAATATTCTCATGAAGGAAATCCATGAAGGTATATGTGGGCCTCACATGAATAGCCACCTCCTCGCCAGGAAGATCATGCGGCTTGACTATTATTGGATGACCATCGAATCAGACTGTTGTCAACATGTCAGGTCATGCCACCAGAAAGAAGAAGAAGAAGAAAGATTCACTTTACCAAAGGTACCTAGACGGTGATCCAACCGTGGGTCCTCTTGGTGAAGACGGCGGACGCTGGCAATATATGGTTGAGTATGGTTCTCCCAAACCTCCTCAAATTACTGCACCTCCACCGACTTGTCCCCCAGATGAACCAAAGCCGCCACCTCCACCACCAAAGAAACCCATCACTTCTCGATTCTACAAACCCATCCTCAAATGGGTAAAGAAAAACTCATGTCCCATCAAACTCCCTCAGCCATACACTTGCAATCCTAAACCTGAACCACCTCATGTTTTACCCAGTATTTGCATGTTCAGACCAGAAGACTTTCCACCCTTACAGCCTGCCCCATCTGAAGAAAGCTCAGCCACTTTCAGATTCCCTCCTGTTGAAAGTTTCTCTGATGCACAGCAGAAATACTTCCATTCTCCAAAGATCACAACTCCACATGATGTCGATCTTCAAGGAAGAAGGAAAGGCCCTACACCGGTTGAGGCTGTTCTAAATTGGCAGACAGAGAATGCTCTAGCCCAGAATGTAGCAATAAACACAGTGGCTACTCGTCTTGACAGGGTAGACCATGCTACATTTGTCTCTAAGAAGATGTTGGAAGATTTCCAGAAGAGGCTGTACCTGATGGAAACAAAACAGATTCCTATAAGTCATTACCTGGAAGACCAAACTCCTGAGAATGAGAAGCTTAGACGCCAAGTCCAGATACTGCAAGAACAACAAGCTCTCCTTGAGCAAAGGAATCTACAAGCCCTGGATCCATTTTTCTTTCCAACAGTAACTCCTAACCCCACATCCTTCTTGCCAAGCTCTCCAGACCCCAACTCTTTTGCAGCTGTACTCAGCACAGCACCACCTCCTCCAAAGACGAATATCCTTGCTCTTTGGGATCGTCTTAAAAAGTTAGACCAAGAGAAAAAAGAAAAAAGCAAACAGACCTTTTTCCCACCTCCTTCAGCACCACCAGAAAAATCTCCTCCTTCTTCCTCTCCTCATAAACCTTCCCACTCATACATGGTTTCAAATCCCTTGGAAAATTTCCTTCGAAACCAGGTTCCTACCATCTCCACAGTGAAACCCATAAATCCTTCACCCCCAGCTACTCTTGAAATCTCTATCAGTGAGTCATCTTCCATTCCAGATACTGAATCATATGATTCTAGCACCCAGTCTGTTGTGGCAGACGTAATGATGGCTGACCCTGCAGAGCCAATCATTGAAGAAGAAATGGAAGACCCACCTGAAGTTGAGCATCCACCTCCACCTACACAACCTTACCATGACCCATCGTCATCGACCTATAAGTCCTATTCATCCAATTTCTTCACTTTGGATGATATCCCTTACCACAAATGGGTAGAAAGGCTTCAAGAGTTTCATTCTTGGTTGATTACTAGAAACCTGAAGGAACACGGTTCTTATGATGTTCTCCTTGAATTTGTCACTCGATTCACTGGTTCCTTGAAAGATTGGTCGAAGTTAGCCCCAGAAAGAGACCAACTTCAGTTTTTAACCATGTCCTTTGATGAAGCAATCCAGCTCATTCATCTTTTCTTTATTGGCCAATCTCAAGATTCGAAAGAGCTCAAAAGAAAAGAATTCTTTAAAAGAAAATGCTGTTCTCTGGCCAAAAAAGACCTGGATCGACACTTTCGAGAAATGATCAAGCTTTTCTACCAGCTTGGTTCTGATCCTAATCTCAAGTCCATATTCCTGGCTTCCATCCCTAAAGAGATTAGTCAAGTTGTTGAGAAAGCCATGATGCTAAAAAACAAGACCATCACAGATGCGACTTTTGGAGAAATCCAACAGTCTGTCCACCTTGCCATTGAAGAAATGTGCCACAGAAGAGAAGTCTTCAGAAGTTACCACCGGGAGAATCGTTCTCTCGAAAAGAATTGTGACAATCCTCATTGGAAGATCAAGTGCTCAAGAAATTACAGTGATCCCTCTTGTGCTGGCAATAAGAAACGCAAGCACTTCAAGAAGTTCTCTTTTGAGAAATTCTCTTTTGGCAGACGAAGACCTAAGAGAGGCAAGTGGAAGTTCCTTCGAAAAAAGAAACGGCATCACTCCTCTGCTTCTGGTTTCAAGAAAAAGAAGAAATCTGACCGATGCTACATCTGTAGCAAGAAAAGACACTTTGCAAAAAACTGTCCTCAGGCAAAGCGCCAAGGAAGCTACATGATCCAAAAGATTTCCTCCACCACAGGAATCCCTTTGGATGATGAAGATATTCAGTCTGTCTTCTCTGTTGAAGATGAGCCTTCACCCGACACACTGTTTGCTCTCCAAACATATTCCTCAAACTCTGATGAATCCCCAAGTGATATCTTTGCATTCTTTCATGATAATATCCCCGACTCCTTCCATGTCCAACCCGTTTTCCACTCTCCATATATCCCCATCCAAATCCATACCCCAGAAAATGACAAAACTGTCCAAGTCATTGCTCTCATTGATACCGGCGCGGCAGCATCACTCATGGATATAAAATTACTCCCAGAAGAATTCTGGACGCCTTACACAAGGTATTTCCATTCTGCTTCCGGAGATACTTTTACCACAAAATTCCGCAGCAAAACTATCACCCTCCAAATATTTCCAGGCTGTTCCATATCCACAAAAATCCTTGGTTGTAATTCCCCAGATAAAGACCTCATCATTGGTTGGGATGTTCTAGCCCAGCTTTCCCAGCTCAGAATTAAACCTACTGGTTTACAATTTGGTGATCAGTTTCGTGAATATGTGGATATCCAGAGACTTTAGAAATCCTTGATCCAATTACCCAAAGTCTCTTATCCTGCTGCTCTGAATCTCATTCTCAGTTTGTCCAAACTTGTTCAAACCCTCTTTGGAAAAATCCTGACTTCTTTGTCAAACTCCCATTCAAGAAAAGTGAAGATGTTAATCCCACAAAAGCCAGTCATTCTGGTATGAATCCTGAACATCTTACTCTGGCCCAGAAGGAATGTGCTGACCTGCTCTCTCAAGGCCTCATTGAACCCTTTGATTCACAATGGGCTTGCGAAGCCTTTTATGTGAACAAGCGAGCAGAACAGAATCGTGGTAAGCTCAGATTGATGATCAATTACCAGCCCTTGAACAAATTCCTCCAAGATGATAAATTCCCTTTGCCTCACAAAAACTCTTTGTTTGGTAGCCTAGCCCAGGCGAAGATCTATTCAAAGTTCGACCTGAAAGCAGGTTTTTGGCAAATTGGCATTCATCCTGATGACCGTCCTAAAACTGGTTTTTGCATTCCAAACCAGCATTTTCAATGGACAGTTGTCCCCTTTGGTCTTAAAACAGCCCCATCCATTTTTCAGAAAGCCATGTGTAGAATTTTCCAACCCATTCTCTCACATGCCCAGATTTACATTGATGATATTCTCCTCTACAGTCCTGATGAGGAATCTCATTGTAAATTACTCTCCCAGTTCGTTGAAATTGTCCAGAAACATGGAATCATGCTTTCCCAAAAGAAAATGATCCTTGCTCAAAAAGAAATTGAGTTCCTTGGTATGCATTTGAAAGAAGGAACCTACTGTCCAGGACCTCACCTGGCAAAAGAACTCCAAAAATTTCCCTCTGAGAATTTGACAGTTAACCAAATCCAGGCTTTCCTTGGAATTGTCAATTATCTCCGAGACTTTGTGCCAAAAATATCTAAAGCACTATATCCTCTTCAGAGGATGTTGAAGAAAGATGCTCCCCCATGGGGACCAAAGCAGACAGGCTGTAGCTCATCTCAAAGAAATTTTGCAGCATCTTCCTCCTTTGCAAATTCCTTCCACTGGTCAAAGAATTCTGCAAACAGATGCTAGTGATAAATATTGGGCAGCCATTCTCCTTGAAGAAATCAAAGGTAAGCGCTTCATCTGCGCTTACAAAAGTGAGCGATTCACTCCCGTAGAGATGCATTATCACTCCACTTTTAAAGAGATTCTCGCAGTCAAATATGACATCAAGAAGTTTGAATACCACCTTATTGGGCATCACTTTTTGGTCGAAATGGATATGTCTTCATTTCCCCAAATGCTCAATTTCAAGCGGAAGCAGATTCCCCATCCGCAATTGTTAAGGTGGGCCGAATGGTTCTCGAAATATTCTTTTGATGCTAAACACATAGCAGGCAAAAAGAATGTCCTCGTAGATTTTCTGTCCCGACCGAAGCAGCCAGTTGAATCCATCAACATGTATGTCCGCAGAAATCCATTGGATGCAAGAACATTTCGTACCACACCAATGCGAGATACACCATGGAATACTCTCACTTATCTTCCAGAAGTCCCCAGGCAAGTTGCAGAAAATAATTTCTGTGAGAATTTGAAGTATTACATGAATGAGTACCAAAACCGCATATTCAACACTTATGGTGGATTAATGTTAGGACCACATGGTCTTAATTCTGATTATCCATTTATCCATATTTTGCGGTGGTCTCCTGATCAAGATTTCCCTAAAGACCTCAAATGGTTCTTTTGGTATTTTCTCAACGTATATACTGTTGCCATTGAATTTTCCACAGACAAGATTGTCCGAGTCCTGTCCAGAGCACTCATGGGAGATTTCTCAAACCAAAAGGCTTTAACAGAAATGCTCACTTGGTTCCAGCCTTTAGCAGCATGGAAACAACACTTCATCTTTCAGCGAAATTGTGGAATAGCTGACCCAGAAAGACACACCACAGTCCTTTTTCATAGGCCTTGGGTTTTCTTCAGCCCAACCGGAGATGTCCGAGAAAAAGCATTGTATTATGGCACCACTACATTCAAGCCCAATCTCCATCGACAAGTCTTTCGGATCTACACAACACTTCCCAAATCCATCACACTAATACAATATGAGTATAGAGAACTCCAACGAGTCCTATGTCAAGAAAATCATGAAATTCCCCCTGAAATTTGGCCATACCATCACATGAATCACTCGTGGGATAGGCTCAAAATGCACCCTCAGGTACTTCAAGCTCTTGAAGATTATAGAAGCAACCAGCCAAGTTCTTCTATGGACACTGACACTCCTGACACTCAAGACCCTTGGGAAGGACAATTATCACAAAATCCCTACTCTACAGCAGATATTGTGTCCAGCACCCAGGACCAGCCATCCAGCTCGTACACGTGGCCTCAGCTCCAACTATGGCCCCAGCCCCAGATGCCATCCAGCTCTAATCAAGGTGCTCGACAAGATCCCCCAGACCCAGTCACTATGGAAGATATTTTGTCAGGCGAAAGATACGCAGCAGAACAAGAAGATAGTCCCTCACTCACCGAAGACGAAGACCTAGACGTTAGACTGTCCCAGCTCGAAGAACAGTGGTACTGGAATAAATTCAAAAAGGACAAAGACGGCCCAGACAGCTCTGACTCTGACGATGCCAATTATCACCCAGATCCATATCGTCGTCGGCTTTGAACTACTCAGTTTCACGTGCATGTAATAAAAGTCTGAGATGACTTTGTCATCGTTTGTCAGAATGTTGTAAAAATCCTCGTGCATTTGTTGTTATTAGGTGTGCTAAAAGTTTTAAGAAGTAGGTATGAATGTCAGAATAATGTCCTGCAAAATCAGAAGACTTTTTGCGAAAAGTACTGTTCACGGCACTGTTCACGGCACTGTAGTAAAAGCACTGTAGCAAACACTGTTTGGCACTGTAGCAGTGTTGTAGCACTGTAGCAAACACTGTTCACCCGAAGACTTTTTAGTTTTTCGTCGTGAATTCGTCTGTCATGTTGTCAGAAGTCCTTTGGTATGTAATTTGCCTATAAAAGGCCCCCGAATGCATTGTAAACAGGGAGGAACAACCTTATGTGAAATATCAGTATGCTTTCCAATATCATGAGTTTCTAAAGTTTCCCTTCTTCTCCTTTCTCATAAGCATGGTTTTTCGCATATCTGAATCCTCTTGTTGACTCAGTAGTACGATTGGTTTGGTTTAGTATGCTCTTCAACTTGCCACTATGTGGAACATGTTGAACCAGAAATATCTGGCACCTTAAGGGTTGAGCTTCAAGAATGGGCTTGAGTGAGCAAACAGGCAGTCCCCTTTTAAGGCCAGGAGCGCCGTGTTTGTGGGGATAACATACCTGATTAATGCGCCCTCGAATGAATTGCATCAAATGTCTGAGGTTTGGCCTTTTTCTATGTGGGGGATATACATGATAGGACTTATCAATCCCGCGGCTTCAAATGGTCATCGCTTCATCCTGGTGGCGATTGATTACTTCACAAAATGGATAGAAGCCAGTTCTTACAAGAATGTCACTGCGAGAAACGTGGCAAGGTTCATTAAAAGAGACATCATCTCTCGATATGGTACCCCTCAAGCAGTCATTACAGATAATGGATCCAACTCGAATAACAAGATTGTCGATGAGCTGCTGGATCACTTTGGTATTCGACATCTGAATTCATCCCATTACCGCTCGCAGATGAATGGGGCAGTGGAAGCAGCCAACAAGAACGTCAAGAGGATCTTGGCTAAAACGGTAGAAAACTACAATGATTGGCATGAGAGGCTACCCTTTTCCTTAATGGCATATCGAACTTCAATCAGGACCTTTACATGGGCAACTCCCTACAGTCTGGTGTATGGGATGGAAGCGGTCCTACCCGTGGAAGTTAAGGTCCCCTCTTTGAGGATCTTATCAGAGGGTAAACTCTCTGAGTCAGAGTACTCCAAGCACAGATATGAACAGCTGAATCTGATAGACGAGAAGCGTCTTAGAGCGATCTGTCATGGTCAAAGCTACAAGAAGAGGGTGGCCAAGTCATTTAATCGAAAAGTTAAAGCCAGAAATTTCGAAGTGAACGACTTGGTGGTAAGGAAGACTCTGCCAAATGTTGTCCATCTGGGAGGTAAGTTCACCCCAAATTACAAAGGCCTCTATATCATCAAGAAGATTCTCACAGGAGGAGCATTGATTCTTGTAAACTCTGAGAGAGAAGAATTGGGGCACCCTGTAAACTCTGATGCTGTGAAGAAGTATTACCCTTGAAATAAAATCAGAATTTGGTCGTGCGGCTTGTCCAGAATCAATCCGAATCGTCATGACAATCATTGTATAAGCATGTCATCCATCCACGCATACACTAGCATGTGCTCAGTTTTGCAGGGTTCCAAGAAGCGAACTCAAAATCGGATTCATTCGAGCGGAACCCTGGACATGAGGGACGTTGACACCAAGCACCAGGTGATATGTATTTGTTCCATCAAAGGTTAAACCATCTTTCACTCACAAAGATGCCTCTTCTATCTTACATGCATGAATGAGTGATGAAGACGGACGACGGCAAAAGAAGAGCGCAGTAAAGTATCTCTCACTTCTTGTAAGATGAAAAGAACGAGAGAGTGAACATTCACATACTTGGGCTCAAGAATAAACATTATTTCTGAAAATGAATTCATTGCACACCTGTTAAAATCAGGAAATGGTCCAAAGCATGCATGATGCATCATTGAAATCCCCTGTGGAGTAAAACGCCCGGAGAAAAATAAGCTGATTTTTCCAGAAACATGGCTTGCTTAAACTATCTAGCAGGAATATCCCTCCAAATGAAAGGTGAACCTGATCCAAACACGTCCTACATACACTCGAAAGATGAGAGAAAAGTGAGAATAGGAAAACCCGAATCTGAGGATACAGGGGCCCTTCGCATCGATTACATGGATCGGGAAGACGGAGGCATTCATTTCTCTATCCTAAACACTACATGTGACCATGGATAACCATTTGAACGACGGTTTCATTCTTTACCCCTATCAAGGACCACCCCACATTGGGACAAACTGGAGGTACGTCCAGCGGTATCAGGAGGTAAATGGTTAGAAATCTTCTTGCTCAGACTTGCATCAATCTTCGTGTGTTGCTTGTCATTTTAACTTCTATGGTTATTCAGGTGCTTTAAGATGACGAAAAGCATTCGTTTCGCTATCCTATATACTTTTATCCTTTGCACAGCCCAGTCGAGCCTGTACATTCATTTCATAAACCTGTTGGTGATCAGTGCATATTCCGAGACAGAAGCGACACCACTTCTAGAGCGAAAAATTCGAAAGATAGGATTTATATAAATCCTCATACTAATGATTAAATGTTGAGAATCAAGTTGTACCTCTAGCACATTCATTTGAAAAATCCTAGCTCCCAAAAGAGAAAGAAGGGACCTCAAAAAAGGGGTGAAAGAAAAATTCCATCCTTGGGCATCAAGAAAAAGCAAAGTGCCTAGTAAAAGCAAGGCCATTGCCCTTCAAAATGCTTGTACACTTTTAAATCACGTGTTTGATCTTGTAAATGCCAAAAGATGGCATGATACCTATGTATAGGTCACTAGTGAGATTTGATAATGTCACATTCGGATGTTAACGCCACGCTAGCGCAAGAAAGAGGTTCTCCAAAAGACTATCAATGTGCTTCAAAAGACTGAAGACGCTCTTTGAACCACAAGGTACCAAGATCGGCAGCAAATCTGCAGTGATCACCAATATTAAACCCTTCGCGTGTTCTGGGCCAAAAATAAGCCTTTTTCGATCCCCAATCCTACCTATGCTACAACCCCGAGAAGTCTTTTCTGATTAAAGCATTTGGGTTAGCATAGGGTTTAAAGCTTAAGCTTAGCTCGAAAAAGTTCGAGCAAGATTATTTCTTTCTCATTTTGCAGGGTTCTTGACTTGTAAGCCCAGAGCATATGAAGAAAATTTTGTTAAAAGACCTGACTCAGAAAATGAGTCCCCCTTTGGAAGCCATATCTGAGCCAAACATTACGGTCCAGTAAAGACCTCCCGATTGATCTAAATGTATGCGCTACGAACAGCTCCAAAAACCCAAGTACAGGGTATTAAGAAATTCGAGTGCTATAATTGTGAAAAGACCAAATCAGAAAATTGGTGAGAAGACCTTTCTGACAGAGATATTCCAATAGAATGCTTGAAAGAAAGCTTTGGTTGGGAACTTCAAATTGTTTGATCCAAGGATTTTTCCTCACAAGGATTCTTGATCATCTTTGCATGCTTCGAGATGTTTGGATAACCTCCGACGTCCTAAGCCATTTTACATAAACTGCGTAGGTTAAAATGAAGCCTTTTACCTACATTATAATTGTCATTACCTCAAGAGGGCTAATACCTTGGCAAATGAGGAATGAACTCTCAGGTCTAAGCTTCTAGAACTCATGGTGACCCCGGATTCCAGAAGGATGCCGTGCTCTGTGAAGAAGAGCTTTCAAGTCTAGTCTCCTACAGGATACCTGGAGTCCCCAGATCCCAGAATGTCACCTTCAATGTCAAAAGGACAATCTTCAGAATCATCTCTACGTGAAATTTCAGTTTTACAGGTTTAAGCCTTCTGCAGGATACCTAGAGTCCCCAGATCCCAGAATGTCACCTTCAATGTCAAAAGGACAATCTTCAGAATCATCTCTATGTGAGATTTCAGTTTTACAGGTTTGAGCTTTCTGCAGGATACCTGGAGTCCCCATATTCCAGAATGTCACCTTCAATGTCAAAGGGACAATCTTCAGAGTCATCTATATGTGAGATTTCAGTTTTACAGGTTTAAGCTTTCCGCATGATGCCTGGAGCCCCTAGATCCCAGAATGCCACCTCCGATGTCGAAAAGACAATATTCAAGATAGTCTTTCTACGAGATTTCAGGTAACCCCTAGATCCCAGAAGAATCTTATCAAAGTTTTTGCAGGTTCAAGTTTTCTGCAGGATACTTGGAATCCCCAAATCCCGGAATAACGCCTCGCATGTCGAAAGAACAATTTTCAGAATCAGCTTTCTGTGAGGTTCTAGGTAATCCTTAAACCCAAAATAGCTCATTTGATAAAGCCTAAAGGTTAGGTACACCTCATTTGTATAGACCCTAGTTAATTCCTTAGAATATAGGGTTAAAATGTTCGACAATCCTTAAAGAATGGGTGCGTCATCCATAGGTTCATAGCAGCAAGGAGTCCTATTCTCGGCCTGATCCTCTTGAAGGATCAAAATGTTCGACAATCCCTAGAGAACGGGCGCGTCATCCGTAGGTTCCTAGCAGAGAGGAGTCCTATTCATGGTATGATCCACCATACAGATCAAAACCCTCGACAATCTCTAAAGAACGGGTGCGTCATCCATAGGTTCCTAGAAGAAAGGAGTCCTATTCGCGGCCTGATCCCCCTGAAGGATCAAAATGTTCGACAATCCCTAAGAGACTGGGTGCGTCATCCATAGGTTCCTAGCAGTAAGGAGTCCTATTCTCGGCCTGATCCCCCTGAAGGATCAAAATGTTCGACAATCCCTAAGAGACTGGGTGCGTCATCCATAGGTTTCTAGCAGAAAGGAGTCCTATTCATGGTCTGATCCACCATACGGATCAAAAGCCCTGACAATCCCTAAGAGACTGGGTGCATCATTCACAGGTTCATGTCGAATATAGGAATTCCACTCTGGTACGGCTTACCATACAGGCTAGAGTTTAACCGCCCTAGGATACTCAAAAGACGAGTCCCTAGGTATCCACTTGAACTCGTTATAGGCTGCGTACGCAGCACGAGCGTCAGGGAGGTAAGTAACAGGTAAGTATTTCTACCCCGCCTCTCTCTCTCTCTCTCTCCTGTTGGCAAAGATAAGACAAGCAGAGCGTTCACCAGCAAGACAAGAAAGATTGAATGCCAGAATTCATTTTTCTATTCCCCAGTCGAGTCGGTCTAGACTTAGGTGTCACCTGTCTTTGAGAGAAACCTCTAGCGAGATTCCTCCCGAAGAGGGGCAGCTGTTGACACCTAATTTTCGATTAGCCTTTTTTGTCATTTCTTTGAAAAATTATAAAAAAAATCTATAAAAAGTCAAAAAATTGCAAAATCAACTTTGGTGGCCTTGGCCAAGCCTAAGGAACCATTTTTGACAAAAAAAATAATTTTTCATATTTTTTTACATTTTTTAGTATTTTTAGAAAATAGGAAAAATACTAGAAAATTCGAGAAAAATAGAATTTGAGGTCACAAAAAAAATGAAAAAATAGCCAATATTTTTATTTTAAATCCCTTGTCTTTTTGACCTCACAAAAAGTCCAAAATAAAATTTAATTTTGTGTGTTTCTTTGTAACGCACATGATTGAATTTGAGAAAAAAAATATCAATTGAATCTTTTTATTTGCAATTTTGGCATTTTTAAGGACGTTAACATTCAATCTGATTGTCCCCCACTTCAATTTAGCCCGATTGTTCGCACAAATTGCCCAATCGCACAAATTACATGCTAAATTGCATATTAGTCCTTGAAATTGGGCACAATTGAAATTACTTTCAATTCAAGGGCTATCATGGCAAATTAAAGATACTGCCAAATGGATTTTACTATTTTGAATCAATTGGCATCGGTAATTTGGCCCAATTTGATCATTTGGGCCTTCAATTGCATAAATCCCTAATTTGCAATTACATGAAAATTAGAGATTTTTGGTGAAATTAATATGAACTTTTGGGCAAAACCGCATTTTTAGATAAAATCTATGCCCTAGATTCGATTCTGAAAATTAATTGCAAAAATTTCAACAGATTTGGATTAATTTCGAAAATTATAAATCAGAACCGGTTCAGACCGGTCTGATCGCCGGTCGGACCGGTCGAACCGGTCTGCTACAGTGCCTTCTTCCCCAACTCTTCCCGCGCCATTTGCAGACTTGCGAGTTGGATTTTAATGGCAAAATTGGACCCTCAATCGGCTTCAATTGGTAAAATTGATGGAGGCATCTCGTAGGCAATGAAGTTTACCGTCGATTGAGACCAGGGTCACGGCTAATGGCCGCCGAAGGAGGAAGAAATCGATCAGTCAATGCCCCGGCGGCCGTGAAAGTCAACATCAATGAAACTACTAAATTGGCCGTCCATTAGCACTCGACGAAAGGCTTGACGGACTTGGGCAGGTACCCAACGGATTCCGTCACCGTTCGGTGACCAAATGGCATGTGTGGGGCACGTGACAGAGCCAATGGGAGTTCCCCTGCTCCGTGCCAAAATTCGAAACAGGTATATAAGGCTAAGGGACTTTTCAATTAAGGAGGTTAGCGAGTTTAGTTGGAGAAGGGGGAGCAGAATCGAGAGAGAGAGAGAGAGAGAGAGAGAGAGAGAGAGAGAAAGCGACTCAGAGCTCGCCCTCCAACCGCTATTGTCGAGGGCGAAGCTCGAAGTTGAAGAGCATCGGTTAGGCCTTTCCAGGTTAGACCAAAGCTTGAGAAGATCGTCGAGAGGTCGCTCATACTGAGAGGAAGCGATCGCCGGTGGTAGAGCAGCCTGAAACCACAAAAGCAGGTAATCCCGAGCTTCGAACTCTACACTGAGCTTTAATGGCGGATTTCAGTTTTGGTTATGATGTTTGCATTTAGCGTGTGCGTTTTGCTCTTTGAACATCACTGACCATCATCGCATCTTCTTTTTGCATTGATTTTGCCTGAATACCTCGAATTGAGTCTTCGAACTTAGCCTCCACAGCCGACCACTATTCATACTTGCCTAGCCCAATCTAGGCCGTGCGAGCTTGATCGAAGCTCGAGGTAAGTCTTCTACACCTCCTGCCATGTCAATCTGTGAATGAATTGGTATGATTTCGCGCGGCCTATGTGATTGAACCTCCATGGCCGTACTCGGCGATTCGCATGATGTTCTTGATCCTGTGGATTATATGCTCCGATCCTTAGATATGTTAGGATAGAGTCGATTGCGAGTCGATTGGTGTTGGTTTCGCGTGATTTCATCAAGGTCTTACAGTTAGATCAGTGCCGGAGTTTCTCAATCGTCCATTCCGCCGGGGTCGAGAGGTTGAAGACGATGCTAACCTGGCGAGTCAACGAGTCAAAATGCTTAGGTGGCAGTAGGTCATTGGTCCACGTGTCAGTCTCCGTTGGAGGTTGTTAATCGAATAGATAGATCCAACGGCTGAGATTAATCGAGTCCAATGAATGATGACCGTCGGATTAGAAATTAGGATAATTTGAAAATGATTTTAATCAGAAAATAAAAATTGGTTGAAACGGCGCCGTATGGGTTAGTTAGTAGGCGACGTCGTTTAGGTTAGCATGAATAGACGGTTTAGATTGAGTCTTAGGTTCAAATCGTGGCCGTAGATTTTAGTAAGTCAATCAAACGGTCATGGGCGAGTCTTCATTTAATCTAGACCGTAGGATCTAGTCAGACCATCCGATGGCTGTGGATTAGCCACGCGGTTCATTAGGGACCGTCGGATTAAATCCGATTAAACCGAAAATAAAAAACACGCGAGGCGACCTCGTTTTAAGGAGTTGGTCTCGCAGGTCCGGGTCCGGGCTGGGTTCTGACCCGAGTGGGTAGGGTTGACCCGGTCCGAAACATTTTTTTTTTAAAAAAAATAATAATAATCAGAAAAATCCTAGAAAATCATAAAAAAAATTCTAGAAAATCCCAGAAAATTCCAAAAAATGTAGGAAAATTGTAAGAAATTCCTAGACACTCCAAAAATCCCCAAAAATTGAGGATTGACCACAGACAACTGGTCAATCCTATTTTTGGGATTTCTCATCCGTTCTTCCAAGAATTGACGACAATGCCCTTTAGGGGTAATTCGCCCCTGCTTTGTATTTCGAGATAGGTCGAAAATGCCTAGATTAGGAAAGGGCCAGTTAGGTGACGAATCCTTTTGCTGGGACTTTCGAATCTCATCATTTTCCCTGAAATGATGATTTTACCCCTCAAAAGGTAAATCGTCTTTCCCATTCCAGTCAAGTCCTGAAAATTGCTCAGAGTTAGGGTTTGGGTCAGGTGGACGACCAACCCTAATATTTGAGATTTTCAGTTCTCATCTTTGTCCAAAATGGCGACTTTACCCCTCCGAGGGTAAAATCACTTCTAAATTCCAAACAAATCCTGAAAATTCCCAAAAAAATAGGAAATGGATTGGATTGATGACCAATCATGTTCCCCCCCGTCTTTTGACTTCCCAATTCACCTAAAATTGCAAATTTGCTCTTTCGAGGCGAATTGTCCCCGAATAGTTCAAAATTACGATTCTTCCCCTCATGGGTGAATCATGTCCAAATCACTCTTAAGCATTGATTGACATTTCTCTAGGCTAATAGGGCCTCACTAGGGATGCCATGCTGCTTTCATGTGTTTTATCCGCATGTACTGGATCCTTGATTTGCGCATTTACTTTTAATGATTGTGAGTGATAGGGTAGCCATTCCCATCTGCATGAACTCCTAAATTTAGGATGTATACCTCACTCATCTGTATGAAATCTTTAGGTCAGATAAAACCATTCAGCTTAGGTACTGAAAAGGCGTCAACTCTAGCAGTTGGCGTAACTAAGTCCCCGAACATATTTCTCTAGTCTCCGCAGAATCGAATAGAGCGCTCCCAACTATTCGATAGGGTTTCCGATCGTACCCTCCTCGAAACGATTGGTGGCGACTCCTTGGCATGTACACGTATCACATGTCACTAGACCACACCGAAGGTCGACCACGTATATCCAGCCGTTGCGATTTGGGTAATGGACCTTGGGAGAGGCCTGCGTCGATCAGCCAGCGATCGGGCGGCCCATTAGCCCCCCTCGCCCGCCATCGAGAGGAGGGTCGCGACAAACTCAAGCTAGACATTAAGTATGTCTGAGCTATCATCTGTACAGTATTAAAAGGAAAGACATACGCTCCATGGGAAAGGAAAGAATATCGTAACACGTACTTCATATTACGTATGCATGATACGATCAATAAGAATTGGCAAGAATTTTGATCTCAACTCTGTAGCGTCGGTCATCATTCACGGCACAACTAACATGGATAAGTTTTACAGTTTTTTTTTTAATTTTTGTTCAATTTTTTCTTTTCATTTTCTTCATTTCTTTTTTTCTTACCCTCATCGAACCAAAGTTGGAAGGAAAAAAAAAACAAAAACATTCAAAAAATAATAATAAAAAAAAAAGATCGCCAAAATTATCTACATCAGCGCTGACCGTACCATGTAAGACGACCGACGCTAACTAGACTCATCGGTGATTTATAGCCAAAAATTAACCAGGAGTATTAAATTGGCAAATCGTCTAGATGTTTAAGATTAAATTGACTCAAGTGAAAGGTTTAAAATTAAATCGGGCGCAATAAAATAGATGTAGGACTTTTTGGACAATTATTAGGGATGGTTTTTTCTAGGGTAAGATAGGCATTTTGATTGTGTCATCAAGCTTCCACGAAATACATTCTGATTTCCCTGTTCCTTTTTTTTTTTTGTTTTTTCAATCCTTAAAAGTATTGTTTCTCTTGGACCCTCGTGAACATCGACCGACCGGTACATGCTCGGATCGACATTATATGTTCTTTATTGAATCTTTCTGAATAGCACACGCACGCATTCTTGTTACGGTCTCTCCTGGTAATCTCATGTTGCAAACGAAAAATATGATATATATCGAAGATTCTTAAATTCTTATGACAAGCTAGATCCCAAAGTCGTCATGTTACGAGAAGCTCCCCCGGAAAGTCGCCATGAGTACCTAGAAAAGTCAAAAACTCACAACTTACTCAACGCGTTTGGCATCTGGGAAAAACGAAGACGACACAGGATTCCCCATCTGTTTTTTCAAACACTCCGTACATAAAACCACCACCACAAGTCCAATCACACGTAAAAAAGAAGTAAAAAAAAAAACATCTCCACAGAGAGAGAGAGAGAGAGAGAGAGAGAGAGAGAGAGAGAGTTAGCCCTAGTATGGAGAAGAACCAGCAAATGAATCCTCTTGCGCCATCAAGTGCCCAAAACCCTAGAAGTGACCAAGAGTCCTTGAGCAATCACATGGAGCAAGAAAGGCGCCAGAAGAGGCTCAAGCTGGCCGCCTACATCACCGCCTTTGCCGTGTTCCAGGTCGTCGTCATTCTCGTCTTCGTCCTCGTGATCATGAAGGTCCGCACCCCGAAGTTCCGTGTCGGCACGCCCCACATCCAGGCCCTCGCCACCACAGCCGCCGGATCAAGCTCCCCGTCCTTCAACATGACCATCGTCGCACCCATCAGGCTCAAGAACCCCAACTTCGGCCCTTACAAGTACGACTCCACCACCGTCATCTTCGCCTACGGCGATGCCACCGTGGGACGGGTCGCGATCCCTAAGAGCAAGGCCGACTTCAAGTCCACGCAGAAGATCGACGCCACGGTCACGTTGAGCTCCGGCTCGTTGTCCAGCACCTCGAATTCGAGCCTCAGGACCGAGCTGAGCTCTGGGGTCCTTACGCTTACAAGCTCAGCGAATCTGAACGGTAAGGTTCAGTTGATGCTCATCTTCAAGAAGAAGAAGTCCACGAGCATGGCTTGCACCATGAAGATCAACGTCTCTACACAAACCGTTCAATCGGTGACTTGTAAATGATCATCTGTACGACCTAAAGTTTCTTTCTTGCTTTCTGTCTTTCTTTTTACCATTTCTTCATAGGTTCTCATGTTTTATTTGAGTGATCATATGTCTATACAATCTTCATGTAATAAATCCCACGTGTCGGTATTGTGATTTCCTATATGGATTGGCTTCTCTTCAACTTCAGTCGATACACCTTCGTCGCCAATTCTTTTTGGGAAAATGACACAAATAGTCCCTGAACTATGACAGAATGTGCAATCTGGTCCCTGAACTTTTAATTTGTTCAATTTAGTCCCTGAACTTTGGCAGAATGTGCAATTTGGTCCTTAAACTTTTGACTTGTTCAATTCAGTCCCTGAACTTTTAGTAAATGTTCAATTTAATCCCTAAACTATATGAAAATGTTCAAAGTCGTCCCTAATCTTAAATTAACAAAAGGACTATATTGAACATTTTCATATAGTCCAGGGACTAAATTGAACATTTACTAAAAGTTCAGGGACTGAATTGAACAAGTCAAAAGTTTAAGGACCAAATTGCACATTCTGCCAAAGTTCATGGACTAAATTGAACAAATTAAAAGTTCAGGGACCAGATTGCACATTCTGTCATAGTTCAGGGACCATTTATGTAATTATCCCATTCTTTTTTCATATCCTCCTTCTTTCCCATGAAGTTCATCATAATTGATGGCGACTGTTCTTTCCAATCCCATGACGCTAGAGAATTAAAATGAAGGAAAGATGAAAAAGTTTTTGAATCGTTCAAAGTCGTAATATTGCAGCATTTTTTCACCTCTATACTGGCAAGTTATTCCACGAGTGCATATTCGAGATGGTCGTCATAATGTGAAACATTAATTTATCCTTTCCTTGCGGGACAAACAATAGGCGAAACATATTCTACAAAGTTTAGGGGAGGACAATGGTCAAAGAATCATCACTTTAAAATCGAGAATCCCTTTGAAAAATTGATTCACTGAATTCTACGCGATGGGTCCACCATAACGGCGATTCGCTTTGGAAAAAAAGGATGAGGAAAAAAACAAGTGTGTCTTAGCATTATTCAGCAAGAGTATTTGTCATTCTAGATGTGCTTAGCCATTTGATGGTAGGTCCAATTTCTCGCGATATTTCTAGAGGTCAACCATCAAAAGAAAAGCCAATGGCTTATTTAGCCCAAAAACTTAGGGCGGGTCTATTAAACATACAAATCAATATTAAAAGTCGCACTAATCTATTATGAGTCGATTGGAAACACAAGTAAGTGTGAGAGAACGCTTTACTTTTCCTATCCAGAGCTATCATGGATATGAAAATTTGGTTACGCTACATAAATCTAACGGCATTTCGGTACATTTTCTCTTTTTTTTAAAAAAAATATTTAATAGCTAGTCGTGATCAATTTTAAGCACGATCCACTAACATGCGATGGGTGATCCTGCGAACGTGCAATCAAATAATAAGCAACAAAAAAACCAATTGCTAGAAATAGGGGTAACCTAAATGCAAAGCAAAGCATAACTTCATTATGATAATTTCTCAATATCTGCAAGATCTTACTGAAAAAAGAAAGCTTGCCCTAAACATATATAACTTCTAAATGCGGTGAGGATTGTTTCGTTTTTGGGTTTTTCTTGTTTGAATTTAAAAATATATGCAATGCATGAGATGCAATGTAATTCTAGATTTGTCTGTGTGATGTTAACCCCACTAATGACATATGACATGGATCATATAAATACAATCTTTATGGAATTTAATTCTAATATGATATGCAATCTAATCTATATGAGTCTGAACATGCAATAACTAAATGACATTGATACGATGTCACGGCAACGATCACATGGTAATGATGGCTTGGCAACAACGACATAGCAATGATGCAACTAGTTCTTTATGATATATGCATGTTGTATTTTGTGATTTCAACTAGGAAGTATTTTATCCTATTCTAAATTAGGTAATTTCCCGATTAATTACATGGTTCCTAGATGTGCAGTTTTCAATTAGAAATTGCATAGGATTCAATCTATCCTGAATGTAATGCAAACTTTTTTTATATATAATTTATGAAAAGAATATTTCCCAAATTGATGATATGCAAAATATAAACCCACATAGTTAGATGTACGCCACATCCAAAATAGGAAATCAAGGTAATCGTGGCGTCGATTTTATATTTTAAAGATCGAAACCCTAACTACCATTAATATGCACAACTCAAAAATAAAATGAATTTTTCTATTTGGGAAATGCCTATAATCTCACACAAAATCAACGTAGAATCAAATAATCCAAATTAGATAATTGAATATTGGAATTGGATTTTGTTTAAGAAAATACCTATATTGGGACCGTGATTCTAATGAGATCGGCGACTAGGGGTGACTGGCGTGGGGTGTTCGTGGTGGCACCGGGGCAGTGACTGGAAGAACCCCGGAGTTGTTTTGAATCACAATGAAGGATTGGGCTCGGTAATAATTGGTAGCTCTTGGTCGAATCTCAGGGCCGTTAAATCTTTGATGCTCTTATTACTTTGGTGGGGTTGCAGAACAAGGTGTTGTAGAGATCTCCTCAAAATTTCATTGCATTTCTACCTAGAATGAACACTTACTCACTGTTTTTACGAGACAGCATGTTCAACTCTCTTGTCTTATCGCACTCTCCAGAAAAATTTAAGTACGACCCAGCGATTAACGAATGTGCACTCGTCCATTTTGTTGCATGAATTGGTTCCATATCATGCATTATACCCAGTTATCGAACCACTGGATGTTTGAACCCAAAAAAAAAAAAAAACACGCACATGCACCACTGGATGGGTGATACTTGTCCAGAGAATAGTTGATAAAAGGGATAATGGCAAAATTGGTCCCTAAATACTCGCCCCAATATGCAATAGTCCCTCAATTTTAAATTTGTCAATATGTTTTCTGAACTTTAGCTTAATGTACAATGTCTTTTCTAAACTTTAAATTTGTTTACTGTGATTACCGGACTTTGTTACATAGTTGATAAAAGGGTAATGACAAAAATGATTTCCGAAGATGTTCAATTTTATCCTTCCAAATGCTATAATAATTGGGCGAGGCTAGCCTTGCCTGTGGGTGCAATGACCTCACGCAGGGCCCGGTGATCCTCGCTAGCTACTATAAGAAAAAAAATAAAGAAAAAAAGGAAAAAGGAGAAAAGGATTTGATGAAAAAATAAAGAAATTATTAAAATAATATTAATTATTATGCACATCAATGTCGATGTGCCATGTAGGATGGTTGGTGTCCATGTCAAAGTTTTTTTTGCCAAAATTGACCGGATAGGCTCAATTGGCATAACATGAAAATGTTTAGGATTCAATTGGCGAAATTAAAAGGTTTAGAGCTGAATTAGAAAAAGTGCGAAGGTTAGAAATTTTTGGACAATTTGCCCTTATATAATATTAACAGTAAAAATCATCAATTATTATTGGCATTTCTTTCGACACAAAAGGAAGATCATTAACTTTGTTTCCTCCTATTTGCAAATTTTCTCTTCACTTTACAGGTATTAAGTAAGGATGATACTGCAATGCCCTATAGAAATGAACCAATAAATCACCATATAATTTGGTACTTGAGTCAACAAGACGATGAAGGAAGCATTGCAGTAAAACGTAGCATATCTAGTCAAGAGTCAAAGGACTGACTTGTGATTCCAAACAAGTGGGGGTACCATTGCTTCATCAATTCCTCGAGCTCCCAGGCTGCTTCTTCTATACCATGATGCTACCCCAAAGCTCTAACTAATGGAATGGCCCGGTTCCTTAGAACTTGTTTCTTGCGATCTAGGATTCACACATGCTCATCCACATACTTGACTCTCTTGTCCACTTCTATAGTCTCATAATCCAATACGTGATTTGGGTCAGGGTGATACTTCCTCAACGTGGATACATGACATATATCATGTATGTGGGATAACTTTGGTGGCAAGGCCACCCGATATGCCGTATCCCCTAGTATTTCTAGGATTTTGTAAGGTCCAACGTGTCTGGGATTCAGCTTCCCCCTCTTTCTGAATTTGGATATTCCTCTTATTGGCAAAACTTTCAGAAACACATGATCACCTACTGCGAACTCCAGAGGTCTATGCCCTTTGTCAGCGTAACTTTTCTGACGACTTTGAATAGTTTCAAGCTTATCTCATACCTCCTATATCATCTCAGTCGTTATCTGCACAAGTTCTGGCCCTGTCATCTTACGTTATGCTACTTTGTCCCAACATAGAGGTGTCTTGCGCCTTCTCCCATATAATGCTCAAAAAGGCGCCATGTTGATGCTTTGTTGCTCACATAAAAAAATTAGTGTGATGTGGAATATTTAATATATCTTAATAGATTCATAACTCATTGGTTTAAGGAATTTGTGTGAAGATGTGTCAAAATGAATATGTTGACAAGCTTGGACTTGGGCTCCCCCTTTGATATCTTCACAAGTGAATATATCCAGTTTCTACTTCGTGTTCTAAACAAATGCTACCAGAGCTAGTGATTAATTAATAGAGCCCACTCCCACCCTTCGTAGTCAGTTTTTAAGTAAATGTGGATTCAACCAGATGTATTGATAGGTTCAGATTGAGGCTCTTTTTTGGCACCCGAATGAAGATATCAAACTTATACTGTGCGCTCCCGACACATACGACCGCGAAATCAAAGTCTAACAGGTACAATGTTTTCCCTTGTTCTTTCCTGCGCGACAACATCAACATACTTCGAGATAATAATCTTTCCGGATCAAGATATATATATATATATCAATCAATCAATCAAGAAATCGTCGGGTCATGGGGACTTCCGCTGAAGCTACGCTGAGAATAAGAATATATGATATGTCAGCACGCTTTGCGGTTTATTTATTTACATTAATCAATTCATTCATCTACCCCCACTTGCATTTTCCACAATTTAATTCTATTGCAGCACAAGCAGGAGATACATCTAATGTATAAAGCATTATATAACAATTATTTAGACATAGCCGTATGTTTAGAACACGCTTATTCTCATCCAACGGTTACGCCCACGATTAATTTAGTCGAACGGTTACGATAAACTTCTTCTAAGAACTCTTCAACCGGAAGATTAGCTAGAAGCAAAGATCGGGATCACATCCTTGATCAGACAAAATCATCGAGGAAGAGACCACTTCATACGATTCTTCCATAAATATAAAATGCGTCAAAAAACACGATTCTCAAAATTAAATCCTATATGCAAAAAAGAAATAGTATTTGTCAACTTTGAAAATTCTCGCTATAATTGCCAGGTGTATAAGAATTGCTTGGCTGATCTTGATATGATTGAGAGCAATTTTTGGAATTGCTTTGATCTTGATCTGATTGAGAATTGTTTGGCTATGATCTTGATTTGATTGGGAGCAATTCTTGAAATTGCTTTGATATTGATCTGATTGAGATATACTTCCTCTAGTACCGCTGAGATCTTCTTCTTTTATTCCAAGAACTTGGTCGCTCGTTGACCAGGTGGCCTTTCACGCCGGACGCCACGCCGCCTTCCGCCACGCGAGCCAGTAAAAATACATTACAGGCCCGCCTCCGCGTTTTCATAATCCAAAAGGATTGAAGAAACAGAAAAACCACGACCCCCTTTTTATAATCCAATGGCAAGGCCAATTTCTCGAGTCTCCCCTACCCCTGTCCATTTTTCTTTCTTTCTTTATTAAACTTCATTTCATCGGCGGGGGCGTTCCAAAGAGCAGCAGAGACGGAGCAAACTCACCTTCACACAGTCGTTGAAAGTTGCAGACAGTTGAAACCCAATCGTCACCTTTCTCCCCTCTCTCTCTCTTTATATACCCATTAATGCATTCATAACGTACAATCAGATTCTGCCATCGATCATCCACACGTCCACCGACATTTAAAAAAAAAACCACCTCAAAACGAAGCAGAAACCCATCAACCCTCCGTGAGTGACTGACCAGAGCTCTGGTTTCGCGATGGCTGAAGAAGACCCGATCCCCCAACGGAGCGACGACGTGCAGCTCGCCTCCTTCGCCAAGCCCCCGCCTCGCCGCAACCAGCGGCGCAGCAGTAAGTGCTTTGTCTACGCCCTCGTTCTGATCGTCATCCTCTGCACCGCCTCCCTCGGGTTCGCGCTAACCGTCCACCACTTTAAGACCTCCGAGCTCAGGCTCCGCCGCGTCGACGTCAGGACGCTCAACTACTCCACCACCGCGACGGCCTCCTCCTCGGCTTCCTTGAACGCCACGCTGGTCGGCGAGGCCGTCCTCAGGAACACGAAGATCTGGAAGTTCGAGTTCTTGAGCGGCACGGCGGTGAGCGTGATGTATGGAGGGACGGCGTTGGGCGGAGGGAAGATCAGAGGAGGGAGAGTGAGGGCAGGGGAAAGGGAGAGGCTAACGGTGAAGATGGAGCTAAGGTCGAGCAAGCTGGCGGCGGACGTCAATGGAAGCAAGAACCTGACCAGCGACGTCGGTTCTGGGATGGTGAAGCTCACGAGCTACGCGGAGACGAGAGGGAGAGTGACGGTGGTGGGGTGGATCAAGAGGTGGCGGACGGCGGAGATGAACTGCACCATGAGCCTTGATTTGCACGGCCGGATGGTCCGGGATTTGCGGTGCAACTGATAGTGGCGTTTTCTTTCGTTTTCCGTCTATTTTCTTCTTTCGCATTTTCTGTTTTCGTTTTTAGCTTTTCCATTAGTGGGGCTGTATTTACTATTTATTTGATTAGGGCAAGGTCCAAACAAAAAAGAGAGAAGAAGACTTGACATAGAGCTTGAGATTGTTGCGACGTTGATAGCAAACAGAAGGAAAATCAAAGAGATTTTTGGACGGGGGCCGTCATGTGGTGGATTTCTAATTGACATCGAAAATCACTCGCTTTGAATATTGGGACAGGATGGTTACAAAATATTAAGGTGACGATGTTTCGTGGCAATAGAATATTTAATAAACCGCATCTTTGTCTAATGTCTTAAATTTTTAGAAGAGTTGCTAATGGCCACACAAAATCTCACGTGGTAAATAAGATTCCTTCAATAGGTGGGTGGTTAGGGAAAAGCCTTTGGTCTACACGATCCTGTGAGGATGGGGAGTCACCATCGAAGCTAAAGAAAGCTCAGATATGGTGTGGTTCTCGTCTAGCTTCCAGGATGGTAATAGTGGGATATGAATGAGCCGAATTGCTTAGCGAATAGGGAAAACCTTCCTGGATCAATAGGTGAATCTCATGAGGAGGTCTACTATCACGTTTCCAACAAGGAGAGTAACATGCATTGATCCGCTAAGATCAAGAGAAGGTTAGTATGCGAAAGAAAGTGTTGCCGAGGGAGCATAGTAGGCTCGAGATATTACACTTATCAAGGAGAGTGCAATGGAGTAGGAGTGTGACTTGTTCTATTGGGCGAGCGTTGTCATTCATGTAAGCCTTGAGGGAGTGGCATTGATGTTTGAGGAACACAAGGAAGCAATAGAGCAGACCACAATGACGGCATTGCGAAATTGGGTGGGGGAGAATGTCACGAATGCTCTCATACTGTGGTGAGCTAAAGAGTGGAGTTTTGTGGCATCAAGGTGAAGAGCGAGTGATGTAGAAGGGACAATACAACTGGTCCTAGGTGCGACATTAGGGCATTTAAGCTAGGAGTTCTGTGAAAAAATGGTTATATTCTAAGGAGCTCCGAAAGCATGGTTGACCACCTGTGCATAAACTAGTTGATGTCGCTCTCTTGATGAGGTCATGGTAGGCCAAAACCAATTAGTGTACTAAAGTGTTCTGTGTATCTCACTCGAGAGACTGGATGCCCGAGCTAAACTTGGTGTGGTATGATCATGTATGGGGATGTGATTTGCCACACAAAAGGAATGTTGGAATGATGTTCTCAGTTCATTAGGTGCCACACATGCTATTTCGCTATAAAAAATCTTTTAGGCCCATAATAATTGGTATTAGGGCATAAGGACCTTAGTTCAAATCTTTTTAGGCACCGATTTGCCTCCCTAATGAAATATTTCCACGCTAATTACTAGGAAAAAAAACTAAATAAGTGTGACGGGAAGTGATAGAATATTTAATAAGTCACACTTTCATCTATTAGCTTAAGCTTTTAGAACTACCAGCAGTAGGGTGGGTTTGGTTCAGCATTTGGAATGAGCTTTGGGGAAATGCAAATACCTTCAACCTAAAGGGATTTAGGAAAATGCTAATTGCGTTTGGCAAAATTTCATTTGAAAATGGGCTTTGGATTGAATGGTGTTTGGTAAAAACAACATTGCAAATGAGCTTTCAATGTAATTTTTTAAATTTTTACTTAAAAATTTACCTTTTGCCGAACTGGAGAAAAAGATAAATAATAAAAAGTGGGGCAAAATCGAAAATATAGAAAATTGATGAGGTTAGTTTCGAAAAGAAAAAAAATCTATTAGCATTTGGCCAAATGCTGAAAGCCCAATGCTGGTCCCTAGTAGCATTGGGCTTTCAGCTTTCCCAAGGCCAGCATTTGTTCAAATGCTGGCTTAATGCTGAACCAAATGTTTCAGCATTCTCTCAATGGGCTTTGGGGGCTGAAAACTTATTGGGAATGCTGAACCAAACCCACCCGTAGTCATTAAATTTCACACTAGCGTACAACAATTTATTCTCCTAAGTGTGACGGAAAGTGACGGGATATTTAATAAATCACGCATTCATCTATTGGCTTAAACTTTTAGAACAGTTGCCAGTGGTCTCATTAAATTTCACACTAGCGTATAACAATTTATTCCCCTTATTTAGACTTAGTTTGTCGACTATTTTTAGTTTTCATTAGCGTCGATTTTATTTCATTGTGGCATGAATCATTGTGTAGTAAGTTGTCAAACCCCAGAGCTCATGGAGTCCCAGGCTTGCCACGTCGACTAACAAATTATATAATTAAATAACTATAAATCATATGGAGACGAGTACGACAACCGCAACATTTATTTAATAGAGGTTTGATATCATCATCCATGACACCATAGATAGTCATAAAAGCATGTCGGTAATTCTCCGCATCCATTCCTCCATTCACCGTAATATTGACAACTACATGAACCATCTCATGTCAGGAAAACTAGAACAAAGGTAAGGCTCCACACTCATTGTGACTTCTACGGGTATGCCATAGAATGTACTCGGGGTAGGACTAGCCATGTTTCTCACTTGAAAAAAAAAATGTCAACGATGAGAAGTGAGATATAAATCTCAGTAAGTTAAACCTCTAAAATGCCGATTAGTCAATCCAATACAGACATCGGACAATAGTAACTAGAGGGTTAGACTTAGACAAAAAGCTTCACAAGCATAGCCAGCCACAACCTCAAATAATAATGCATCATATGTAACTATGCAATGTGATGGATATGTCGAGATGCAAATGATGCACTTGACCCAATTCGCTTTTAGTAAGTGAATTACTCATTCATCTGGTGTCCACACTTGTCTCGTACCACCTCTGAGACCTGGCCCACACAAAATTTCAGGCCACCCGACACACAGTGGGGTCTTCCCATATCTCCATGGAGCATCAATTGTCACCACGTGACTTCTCTTTCCATTTATTTCGCCTTTCTTTCTCAGATATTGATCAACACAAATCACATGATGAATGCACGTGTTATGCAAAGAGTAATACCTTACGTGTTATGCGAATGAAAAATAGTAGGCAATACCATTCAACTGATTATCCATGCTAGACCACTCAAAATCTAACACAAAACCACATCTTTATTACATCACTTTACGCTCAGGATCAAATACTGAGATCCCACTACATTCTCCAGTCCTTGCCGCACAAACTTCTCAGCCACTAGCTAATGCTCACAACTGCAGCATTTTATTTTGTGTTTTTCGTATCCCACGTTCACTTGACTAACAGAGAGCACAAAATCCACTTAACCTGTAATACCTCAATACCAAAAACTAAAGCACCAAACCTTCAGCCTTGAACACGTATTTCACTCCCCAATACCTCTGCGAACACCACGACTTCATCTGCGACTCTCTCGTCTTCCTTCCTTATATTATTATTTAACTTGTGTTATCTCATACCTCAATTGCCCAGACAACCAATTCGACTTCAAGATGATCACATTTTCTCTAACTTGGACCAAACCAACCTCCCTCACCCGACTCCTCCCTCGTCCGACCTTCCCAATTCGAGCCTTCGAATTCCAATCCCCTATTTAACCCATATGGAGGCGTCTTATCGCCCTCCCGATTTTAATCCTTCAAACCCAACTTCCTTACTACCAACCCAAAACCAAAACAGAAAAGTGCAGAGAAGTTTGGCTACCTCAAGTCACCGAACTCCCCTCCTTACACCCCTGACCGCACGACCATTTTCCCAATTCATCAGCCTGAGCAAAGTTACCTTCCGTTCCAGCTCAGTCAGTGTTAGGGATGAGCATGGTTCCAGGGTAGAACCGAGAACCGGAGAACCGAACCGTCAGTTCCAATCCAGTTCCCGGTTTTGATGTGGCAGGGTCCGGTTCTCGGTTCTGCATTTTAAAGAACCGTCGGTTCCGGTTCCCGGTTCTATATGGAACCGAACCGGAATCGGACCCGGACCCGGAACCGGATTTTTACAAACCCTAGTTTATACTTTTCCTCTCTATTCTCGATGGTTTCCTTTGAATCCTCTCTATTCTCAATGGTCTCTCCTCCCTCGCTTGAGACATCCTCTGAAACCTCCTGACGCAACACGCCCGACGGCCATCCCTCACTGTTCACTGGGCTTTGCTCCCTCTCCAACCCTTCAAGGCTTCAACGTCGTCCCTTCCCTCGCCATCCATCGCCTCGTCGGACGGCCATCCTTTCTTTTGCGTGCGATGCTTTTCTTCCTCGCAAAATCCGAGCTTTGCTTCGAACGAGGACGGAACCTTCCGTTCAGCTGTCGCGATGGATGGGCTTTGGAGATTCTTTGTGCTTTTCAGCTGAATCTGTCCTTCTCGGGGTGCCTTGTCGTCGGAATGATCCTGCTTTCCAAATAGGTTGGGAAGTTTTAGGGTTTGCGTCGCCCTTCTGTTTGATGGAGATGAAGCTTGGACCGTCGAATCTTTTGCTCGATTGATCCAGGTTCCTTTGGGTTTGCCTGGGGAAAAGGTGTTGTAACGAAACGCGGAAACAAACACAGAACAACAAGGATTTACGTGGTTCGATCAAGGTGATCTACGTCCACGGGCGAGGCAAAACGAGATTCCACTATAATCAATGAGAGTGCAGATTACAAAAGTCGTTCTCAGCGACTGAACAAAGCTCACAGCTCACAAATCTCTCAGATGACGAAAAAAACCGCCGTACTTCAAAATAAACCCTAGCTGCATTAGTAAATAGGCCCAACTCTCCGCGTCACGAACCAAATCTCAATTTTCTCTCCAATTTTGGATCGCACAAAATATGTCGGGTCGGGTAATTAACCGGGCCGAGTACATAAAATTCAAGACATATTTAACAAAAGGAAAATGGAATTGAGTGTGAGGGAGGTTCCAATTCGATGACTCTGGACGGCCATCTCTCGACGACGTCGGACGTCCATCCCTCAACGGCGCCCGAGGTTCGTTGATTTTGTGGGTTGATTTTGCTTTTTACGCATGTATTCGTGGGTCGATTGTGCTCTGTATGATACTGAGAATAGACAAATCAGAGAAGAGGACTTTTAGTTTGTTGTTTCAACATATGCAATATTGCGAAATTTCTTATTTGCCCTCATTGGATTTGATTCTGGGACAGTAGAAATTACGGGCTGCTGCGGAAGTGGACGCTTGTGGGAATCCGGGTGTGTGCTTTTGCGTAATGAGGGTCGCCTGACCTTGCTTTGTTGTGTGAAATTCGCATTTTCATTAGGATGGAGGCATAGACGGAGTCCTCTTCTCAACATTGTACTTATTTAGGGGTAATGCATCTTCTGATTGTCATTTCTTTCATACTTGCATTCTGGCTTCGTGCTTGCATTGGGATTCTGTTCTTCTGATAGACTTGCCTAGTTAATTGCTTATTTTGTCGAAGTGAGCTCTGCTCAGTGCTGTCAAAGACTCTTGATGAAAATATTTTTGTAAAACTTTGGTTGGGGAAGGATCAGTAGTATCACCAGTTTGATTTTCAAGTTCTGCTTTGGCTAAAGCAAATTGACACCAACCTCAACATGTTGCGAGATGCGCTACTCTTTGTTAGGTGGGGAAACATTTTCCAATAACTCCCGAAATTTGATTTCAGTTCTGCTCTAACTAAACTTTGTCTGTTTTAATCTAGTAGGCGTATTTGAACTTGCTGAGTTCTCTATGAACGAATTTTTAGTAATCCGTGGGAATCCTTCGACTTTCTACTTGTTTGCATTCCAAATGTTCAGACTTTCTTCTATTTTGATGCAAAGAGAGTTGCATTGATAGGTTCTAGGGTACCCTAAAATCGGATCCAGAACCGGTCACAAAGTAGGTTCTAGGTTCCAGAGTATAGATGGTAGGTTCTAGGTTTTGAAAAATGAGGAACCTGTACTAGCGGATGGGTTCCAGATGGAATCTACCCAGAACCTGGAACCGCTCACCCCTACTCAGTGTACCAACTCGACATGCACGCCTCTCATTTTCCCATCCGGCCACCACCACCACCTTTAGTCGCGACCAGAACCGAACTTCCCTCTTTCGCCATTATTGTCCCACCGCATTGTAGAGTCTAGGTAGAAGTTTAGAGAATCAACTCACCTCGTTGATGCTGCGTCGGAGTCGAGTCGTGAGCCAGAGGAGCCGCGTCGCGTCGCTGGAGGGCTGGTCGAGCGGAAGCCAAGGAGTTGTAGAGGAGGCGTCGTCGACCAGCTGCACACGAGCCGAAGCAAAGAACAGAAGCGGATCTGCATTTTATAATCTTATGCAGCAAACTTTGGGCTCAAGTTTCCATTTTCGTAGCCCATCTCAAAGTGGATCAGAGGCTGACAAACTGGGCTTCAAATGGCTTCAATTCTTGTCACTCTAATTCACGTATCAGCACTTCATTTCTTTTGGGCCAGATCCGAAAATTGGTGAGCTGACCGAACACAAACCCAATTCAATGGGTGGATGTCCTTGGGTGGGCTTGGTGGCATGCAAGGCCCAAGGCTCTCAGGCCCAACCACCTATATATATATATATATTCGAACCAAGTCTACTATACCAATTTAAATTATTCACCACTTCCTTTGGCACAAGTCAACTCTTTAATCCATTTCATCCAATTCCTGTTTACCTGGAACTATAAACATGGGACGTCACAAACTCTTCTCCCCTTAAATAATTTCGTCCTCGAAATTGTCTGTTTCCTTACTGTACGTTATTCAAATAAATGGGGATAATTCTATTTCATAGTAGCTTCGTTTTCCCAAGTTTCTTCTTCTTGTCCCTAACGTTGCCATAATACTTTAACCAAATGAATCGTTTTCATGCGTAGAACGTGTTCCTTTCGCTTCAAGATCTTGACTGGTGCTTCCACGTATTGAATCCTCTCATCAACTTCCACAGTATCATAATCCAATACATGGGATGGGTCTGGCTCATATTTCCTTAACATCGAAACATAAAAGACATCATGTATACTAGACATCTTCGGAGGTAATGCCAAACGATAAGCGACCTCCCCAGTCCTTTCCAAAATTTCAAAGGGCTCCACATATCGTGGACTTAATTTTCCCTTTTTACCAAATCTGAAGACTCCACTCATTGGCGACACTTATAAGAACACAAGGTCGCCCACCTGAAACTCCAAAGGACGTCTGTGATTATCCGCATATCTCTTATGTCTGCTTTGGGCCCTCCGTAAATGCTCTCGAATTATTATCACTGCATCAGAGGTAACCTGAACAAGCTCTGGTCTTGTCAATTTCTTTTCTCCTACCTCAGACCAACATGCAGGCGTTCTACAGGTCCTTCCATATAGTGCTTCAAATGGTGCCATGCCAATACTCTGTTGATAACTATTATTATATGCAAACTCCACCAGAGGTAACTTTTCATCCCAATTTCCTTTAAAATCAAAGGCACAGGCACGTAATATATCCTCAAGGATCTGAATTATCCTTTCAATTTGTCCATCTGTCTGAGGGTGAAAAATAGTACTAAACTGCAGTTTAGTTCCTAATAGAGGTGTGCAAACTGGACCGGACCGGCCCGGACGAGCCGCGTTGGTCCGATCCTTGAGGTGGATGGGTCAGTCCCCGATCCTAATAAATGGGACTGGTGACTGGGAGGTCCGGTCCTCGGGTTCTTGTGTTGGGACTGGACCGATCCGGCCCGGACCGGACCGTCAATAATATATAATTATTTATATATATAAATATATATAATTACAAAAGAAATTGAAAACAATCGGATGTTGTTGACTTGGTTGAGGAACTCCTCCTTTTTCCTGTGTTTCTTTATGATTTGTGATGCAGAACACCTTCATCCAAAATTAAGTGGATGCTTGTTGAATGGCCTCGTTCTTTCAAGTTGCTCAGTGTAGTTTATCACGTGGACCTCTATCACCTCTCTTGATCCAATTAATGATGCACTTCATGCTGTAAAATTCTGAGATAGTAAGTTTTGCTCAATCTACTATTATCGATATCTTTGGAAAAGTGTTGATCAAATTGTCTCACAGATCAAAAGGACTGTACATGGAAGATTAGTTGACTCCTTGTTGTCACTAGGCAGATTGCATTGAATAGGTACAAAGGGATTGGGCCGGGACCGGGACCGGACTATTGATCCAGTCCCCGGGTTCATGCCAGGACCGGATCGGCCCGGACCATGCACACCCCTAGTTCCTAATGCCTCTTACAGGCCTCGCCATAACTTCGAGGTAAACTTTGAATCTCTATCTGAGATAATGGTCACTGGTACCCCATGTAATCGAACAATTTGCCTAATATATAGCTCAGCGTACCTTTCCATTGGGTAATTCACCTTCACTGCTATGTAATGAGTTGATTTTGTCAGACGATCAACCACCACCTAGATCGAGTCGTGCCCAGTCGACGTTCTCGGAAGTCCTTGAATAAAATCCATAGTTAAGTGTTCTCATTTCCATTCAGGGATTTCCAACGGCTTCAGTAATCCGGCTGGCTTTTGGTGTTTTGCCTTCACCTATTGACATGTCAAACACCTTGCCACATACTGAGCTATATCTCTTTTCATTCTGCTCCACTAGTAATTTTGTTTAAGATTCCAATATATTTTAGTACTTCCAAGGTGGATACTGTACTACTTCTGTAGGCTTCATGCATGATTTCCTCTTTCAGCTCTTTATTATCTGGTATGCAAATACGTCCTCGAAAGCGAACAATTCCATCCTCAGACAAGTTAAAATCTGTCTATTTTCCTTGTGACATTTCTTCTCGAATTTTCATGATTTCCTCATCTGTAAGCTGCAAGGCTCTAACTTTCTGTATCACTTCAGGCTCAATTCTGAGTGTTGCCAAAATACCAGTTACCTCATCTACTTCCACTTTAAATTCTGAATTTGGGATTTCCTCGAGTAATTTCCACTCTCGCATCTGTAAACTAGCTAACGACGCCGATTTCCTACTCAAGGCGTCTGCCACCTTATTTTCCTTTCTAGGGTGATACAGTATATCATAGTCATCGTCTTTCAATAACTCCAGCCACCTTCTTTGTCTCATATTCAGTTCTTTCTGAGAGAATAAATACTTGAGGCTCTTATGATTGTCGCGACCCTCTCGAGGGCTAATGGGCGGTCCAATGTTGCCTGATCGGACGCGGGCCTCTCCCAAGGTCTATTACCCAAATCGCAACGGCTGGATATACGTGATCGACCTTCAGTGTGGTCTGGTGACATGTGATATGTATACATGCCAAGGAGTCGCCACCAATCGTTTCGTGGAAGGTACGATTGGAAATCCTATCGAATAGTTGGGAGCGATCTATCAAACCAATCAATTTCTTATTTTTCGAGAATTTCCAGAATTTTTCTGGAACTTAAAAGTGATTTTACCCTCGAAAGGGTAAAATCGTCATTTTAGATTAAGACGAGAATTAAAAATCTCAAATATTAAGGTTGATCGTCCACCTGACCCAAACCCTAATTTCGAGCAATTTTCAGGACTCGATTGGAACAAGAAAGGCAATTCACCCATTGAAGGGTAAAATCGTCTTTTCGAAAAAAGGGATGAGATTCAAAAATCCAAGCCCAAGAATTGGTCGCCTAACCGACCCTAATTCTTACCTTGGCATTATCGACTTTATCTCGCGTACACAGCAGAGGCGACTTACCCCTCGTCAATTCTTGAAAGAACGGATAAGAAACCCCAAAAATAGGATTAACCAGTTGTTTGTGGTCAATCCTCAATTTTTGGGGATTTCTGGAGTATCTAGGATTTTTCTACAATTTTTTTTATATTTTTTTGGGATTTTCTAGGATTTCTAGCATTTTTTAGGATTTTCTAGAATGTTTCTGATTTTTTTTTATTTTTTTTTAAATCATTTTCTGAATTTTTTATTAAAAAAAATGATTCGGACCTGGTCGGAACCCGGCCCAGACCCCGGACCCGCGCGACCCACAGCCATGAAACGACGCCGTTTGCCTTTTTTTTTCTGATTATCTAGACTTGATCCAACGGTTCCTATTGAATCGCGTGGCTAATCCACGGCCGTCGGATCAGATTACTAAAACCTACGGCTTAAATTGAACGGAGACTCGACTAGGGCCGTCTGATCAACCTACTAAAACCTACGGTCAGGATTAGAACGCAATACTCGATCTGGACCGTCCATCTTCACTAACCTAAACGACGCCGCACTGCCACTAACCCAAACGGCACCGTTTCAACCCATTTTGATTTTCTGATTTTAAAATATTTTCGAATAAACCTAATTACTAATCGGACGGCCACCAATTATTGGACACGATTAACCCTAGCCGTTGGATCTAATCCAACTCAGCCTAACAGACTAACGGTCGTGCTGACTCGACACCTCCGCGGACCAACCACAGGACGACACCCGGGCCTTTGACTCGTTGACTTCGCCACGTCAGCTTCATCTTCAACCTCTCGACCCCGGCGACACGAACGGCTGAGCACCTCCGACGACGATCCAACGGTGGAACCTTAACTAAATCACGCGAGACCAGCACCAATCGACTCGCAATCGTCTCTAGTCTAACATAACTAAGAATCAGAGGATCCAATTCACAGAATCGCGAGCATCATGCAGAATGCCGAGTACGGCCATGGAAGTTCGATCGCTCAATTCACATCAAACCATGGCAATTCAATCACAGAATAGCATCAATAGAGGTTCAGAAGACTTACATCAAGCTCCAATCGAGCTCGCACGGCCTAGATTTGGCTAGGTAAGAATGAACAGGGACCGGTTATAGAGGCTAATTTTGAAGACTCGATTCGAGGTATTCGAGCGAAGTCGATGCAAAATGAAGATGCAATGATGGTTAGGGATGCTTGAAGAGTAAAACGCCTACCCTAACTCGAAGAGTTAAGGTCAGAATCGAGTTCCGCCATTAAAGCACAGTGCGAAAGCTTGAAGATCAGACTCACCTGTTTTCGCGGTTTCAGCTCGCGCGGTCGACGGCGATCGCTTCCTCCCAGTATGGGCAGCCTCCTGACGGCCTTGTTGAGCTTTGGTTTAGCCTGAGAAGGCCTAACCAACGCTCTGCAAATCCGAGCTCAAACCTTCGACCACCGTGAGGAAAGGCGAGCTCTCTCTCTCTCTCTCTCTCTCTCTCTCTCTCTCTCTCTCTCTCTCTCTCTCTCTCTCTCTCTCTCTCTCTCTCTCTCTCTCTCTCTCTCTCTCTCTCTCGTTCTCTCTCTCTCTGTTGATTATGTTCGTCCTCCTCTAACCGAATCAACCTCCTTTTTCCTCTTTCTTGCTTTCTTTTTATATTTCTCCTTTTTGAAAAACGGTTCACGCGGAGCAGAAGAGGGCCGGTGACCTACGGACGTGCAGACACGTGCGAAATGGTCACCGACGACAGGTGATCGACGGGAATCAGATGGCCAGTTCCGTTAAGACCTCCGGTGATCACATTTGGCGTGAATTGGGCGAATTTCATTTGAGTTATGTCGTTGTTGACTTTTGCAGGTGTCGCAGCCTTGACCGGCCGATTACTCTCTGTTCCGGCGACCATTGGTCATGATTTTGGTCTCGATCGACGGGGAATGACTTGAGGAACAAAACCCCTCCTCAAACTCTTCCAATCGTGGTCGTTTTTACCCTCAATTTCGTCATTGAAATCGAACTTGACATTGTTCATTCGCACGGGTTCTTGAGGAGGAAGACGACACTGTAATGATCTGGTTCGACTGGTCTGACCGAGTGGTCTGACCGGTTTGAACCGGTTCTGAATTGCAATTTTTCAAATTAAACCCAAATTAATGGGAAATTTTTGCAATTGGACTTTAGAATCGAATTTATGGCATGAATTTTATCTAAAAATGTGGTTTTGCCCAAAAGTTCATATCAATTTCAACAAAAATCCCAAATTTTCATTTAATTGGAATTAGGCAAATCATGAAATTGAAGTCTCAAATGATCAAATTGGACCAAATCACCTATGCCAATCGATTCAAAATGGTGAAAAGCACTAGTTAGTGATTTCAATTTGTAATGTTAGTCCTTGAATTGAAAGTAATTTCAATTATGTCTAATTTCAAGGACTAAAATGCAATTTAGTATACAATTTTTCCCAATTCATGAAATTAAACAATCTGTGCAAACAATTGGGCTAAATTGAAATAAGGGATAATTATATTGAATGTCAAGATCCTAAAAAATGCCAAAAATGCAAATTAAAAGACTCAATTGACATTTTTTTTACTAAATTCAATCATATGTGTAACAAAGAAACACGTAAAATTGAATTTTATTTTAGACTTTTTGTGAGGTCAAGAAGAAAAGGGATTTAAAATAAAAATATTTACTATTTATATTTTTGTGACCTCAAATGCCATTTTTCTTGAATTTTCAAGTATTTTCCTAATTTCCAAAAATACTAAAAAATACGAAAAATATGAAAAATTATTTTTTGTCAAAATGGTTCCTTAGGCTTGTCCAAGGCCACCAAAGTTGATTTTGTAATTTTTTGACTTTTTATGAATTTTATGAATTTTCTAAAGATAAGCTAAAAAAAGGCTGATCCAAAATTAGGTGTCAACAATGATCTGTATAAATCTCAAAATTTTCTTCATATAGATAATGTCTCCAAATCTTTAATGCAAATACTATTGCAGCCAACTCCATATCATGGGTAGGATAATTTACCTCGTACGGCTTTAACTGTCTAGATGCATAGGTGACCACTTTTCCATGCTGCATCAGAACACACCTCGGACCTTTATACGAAGCATCACTGTAAACCACAAATCCTCCAGATTCAGACGGTACCGTCAATATAGGGGCCGTCATCAATTTCCTCTTTAATTCCTGAAAACTCTTCTCACATTCTGCACTCCATTCAAACTTTACATTCTTTCTAGTCAACTGAGTTAAAGGACCGGCGATTCTTGAAAATCCTTCTGCAAATCTTCTGTAATACCCTGCTAGACCCAAAAAACTACGTATCTCAATCGTTGTAGTCGGTCTCGGCCAATTAAGAACTGCCTCTATTTTTGTTGGATCTACTGATACTCCTTCTCCAGTGACTACATGACCCAAAAATACTACTCGTTCCAACCAAAACTCACATTTACTAAGTTTAGAATGCAACTTATGGTTCCTCAAAGTCTGTAATACTAACCTCAAATGCTGCTAATGTTCCTCCTCATTCTTGGAATAGACCAATATGTCATCAATGAACACGATCACGAACTTATCCAAGAATGGTTTCAATACTCGATTCATTAAATCCATAAAGGCAGCTGGGGCATTTGTTAGTCCAAAAGGCATCACCAGGAACTCATAGTGACCATACCTTGTCCGAAAAGCCGTCTTTGGAATATCCTCCTTTTTCATTGGTAGTTGGTGATAACCCGACCGAAGATCAATTTTTGAAAATACAGAAGCCCCACAAAGTTGGTCGAATAGATCGTCAATCCTTGGAAGTGGATACTTGTTCTTTATGGTCACCTTATTCAACTGCCTGTAGTCAATGCACAACCTCAGCGATCCATCTTTCTTCTTTACAAACAAGACATGTGCACCCCAAGGTGAAGCACTGTACCCTCGGTCCAATAGCTCCTGTAGTTGCACCTTCAACTCCTTCAATTCAGCTGGTGCCATCCGATAAGGTGCTTTAGATATAGGCTCTGTTCCTAGAGCTACTTCTATTGCAAACTCTACTTCTCGCTCTGGGGGCAATCCCGGTAATTCCTCAGAAAATACATCTAAAAATTCTTTAACTACAAGTATCTCCTCTAATTTTCTCTCAGGCTTTTCTTTGTTGTTGACTACTGCCAAATAGCCATAGCACCCTTCGTTTAATAACTGGCTCTTAACAATTAAAAAAGAAAAAATTAAAAAAAAAATAAGCAAAATTTTTATAATAAAAAAAATCACTCAGCGTCAACCGTGCCACATAAAACGATCAGCGTCCATACACGTCAGTGACTCCCGGCCAAAATGGATCGAAAAGACTAAATTAGCAAATTTGTTAAAAGATTTATGACTCAATCGGCACAATGAAAATGTTTAAAATTGAATTGGGCATAGCGCAATAGATTTATAACTTTTTTTTTTGGTAATTTTCCCCCTGGACAAAGAGTGTTTATATTGGGGGAGTGGACGACTAGAGGAGCTGGAATTACCCTCGTTGGTGTGGCTTAGATTTCGTTACCATAATTCCCGTACCCGATATCACCATCCCTTAGGTGAAAGTTGGTTGTGGAACATCTTCAAAATTGTATATCGGCTTAAACACATTTCTTTAATATTCAGGGCTTGGAGATCCCTACCTTCCTAAAAGATCTATTAAATACTGTATTTAATCCTCATAAACAGGTTAAATATAGACTTACGATCCAGATAAGTTCATAGGCAACTCCGATAGTAATCCAAGTATGTCAATCCGAGCCTCTGACTAAGTAAGCTGAAAATCCGCTGGCACCTCAATCAATTGCGCCAATCAGGAGGGCCATTATGATCAGATCCCTTAGTAAGGGGAAGAAGTGTCCAAAAAAAAACTCTTAAATTTATTACATTAGTGTCAATTCAGTCCTAAACATTTTGCATTTGTGCCAATTCAGTCCTAAATCTTTTGTATTTATGCGAATTGAGTTAATCCAACTAATTTTGATCGAAAATTGTTGACGTTGACATCGCTTGTCCTACGTGGCACAACAAACGTTGACTTTGATTTTTTTTAATATTATTCTATAATTTTAAATAATATTTAAGCATTTTTTTTCTTTAAAAAATGCAACCCAATAGTCTCTTGAACGTTCAGCCATCTCAGTCTCGCTTCCTCCGAACGTTTTTCGCCGAGACTCCCGCGGGACGCCAAATTGTCTGCTTGATTTGGGGCTTTAGGGTTCACATAGATGGAGAAGGTGAGGAGAAGAGACGCTTGGAGACCGTCACCGACGCTCGATTCGTTGCCGAGACACCCGCGGGATGCCAAATCGTCTACTTGATTTGGGGCATTAGGGTTCACATGAATGGAGAAGGCGAGGAGCAGAGACGCTTGGAGACCGTGCCGTCCCCGTTGCCAATGCTCGATCTACCGTCAAGACTACTGCGGGGATGCCAAATCGTCAGCGGGCTTTAGGTCCCAGTCTTCGGAGAGAGAGAGAGAGAGAGAGAGAGAGAGAGAGAGACGATGGAGAAGAAATGTGGAGAGAGAGGGTGAGAGTGAACGAGATGTCGTTTTGAGTCTTGGATAGGAAAATAAAGGTAGCCAATACGACTTAGTTTAACTGACGTGGATAAGTTGAGCAAATATATTTGCCACGTAGGAGAGAGAAATGATTAAAATATGTCACGTCAGTATTTTCCGTTAATCACGTTGGATAGATTTAACGAAAGGACTTAATTGAACTAGCTTGACAAATTTTAGGACTTGATTGCACTTTTTACAAGTTTTAGGACTTAATTGCATTTTGATGACAAGTTTTAGAACTTTCAGTGAACATATTTTCTTCTTTTTTTATCCTTAAAAGTACTGTTTCTATCGGACACTCGTGAACATTGACCGACCAGTACATGCTCAGATGGACATTATTTGTTCTTTATTGCATCTTTCTGCACAGTATACGCACGCATTTTTGTTACGATCTCTCCTGGCAATCTCATGTTGCAAACGAAAGATATGATATATATCGGAGATTCTTATGATAAGTCAGATCCCAAAGTCGTCATGTTACGAGAAGTTCCCCGGGAAAGTCGCCATGACTCTCTAGAAAAGTCAAAAACTCCCAACTTACTCAACGCTTTTGGGACCTGGAAAAAACGAAGACGACACAGGATTCCCCATCTGCTTTTTCAAAAACTCTGTACATAAAACCCCCACCACAAGTCCAACCACATATAAAAAAGAAGCAAAAAAAAAAAAACACATCTCCAGAGTTAGCCCTAGTATGGAGAACCACCAGCAAACGAATCCTCTTGCGCCATCAAGTGACCAAAACCCTAGAAGTGACCAAGAGTCCCTGAGCAATCACATGGAGCAAGAGAGGCGCCAGAAGTAGCTCAAGTTGGCCGCCTACATTGCTGCCTTTGCCGTGTTCCAGGTCGTCGTCATCCTCGTCTTCATCCTCGTGATCATGAAGGTCCGCACCCTAAAGTTCCGCCTAGGGATGCCCCGCATCCAGGCCCTCGCCACCACCACGACCGCTGCCGGTCGAGCTCCCCGTCCTGACACTGACGAGCTCGGCGAATCTGAACGGTAAGGTCCAGTTGATGCTCATCTTCAAGAAGAAGAAGTCCACGAGCATGGATTGCACCATGAAGATCAACGTCTCTACACAAACCGTTCAATCGGTGGCTTGTAAATGATCATCTGTACGACCTAAAGTTTCTTTCTTGCTTTCTGTCTTTCTTTTTACCATTTCTTCATAGGTTCTCATGTTTTATTTGAGTGATCATATGTCTATACAATCTTCATGTAATAAATCCCACGTGTCGGTATCGTGATTTCCTATATGGATTGGCTTCTCTTCAACTTCAGTCGATACACCTTCGTCGCCAATTCTTTTTTCATATCCTCCTTCTTTCCCATGAAGTTCATCATAATTGATGGCGACTGTTCTTTCCAATCCCATGACGCTAGAGAATTAAAATGAAGGAAAGATGAAAAAGTTTTTGAATCGTTCAAAGTCGTAATATTGCAGCATTTTTTCACCTCTATACTGGCAAGTTATTCCACGAGTGCATATTCGAGATGGTCGTCATAATGTGAAACATTAATATATGCTTTCCTTGCGGGACAAACAATAGGCGAAACATATTGTACAAAGTTTAGGGGAGCACAATGGTCAAAGAATCATCACTTTAAAATCGAGAATCCCTTTGAAAAATTGATTTACTGAATTCTACGCGATGGGTCCACCATAACGGCGATTCGCTTTGGAAAAAAAGGAGGAGGAAAAAAACAAGTGTGTCTTAGCATTATTTAGCAAGAGCATCTGTCATTCTAGATGTGCTTAGCCATTTGATGGTAGGTCCAATTTCTCGTGATATTTCTAGAGATCAACCATCAAAATAAAAGCCAATGGGTTATTAAGCCCAAAAACATAGGGCGGGTCGATTAAACATACAAATCAATATTAGAAGTCGCCACTAATCTATTACGAGTCAATTGGAAACACAAGTAAGTGTGAGAGAATGTTTTACTTTTCCGATCCAGAGCTATCATGGATATAGAGATTTGGTTACGCTACATAAATCTAACATCATTTCTGTACATTTTCTCTTTATTTTAATTAGAAAATATTTAACAGTTAGTCGTGATCAATTTTAAGCCGGATCCACTAACATGCAATGGGTGATCATGTGATTGTGCAATCAGATAATAAGCAACAAATAAACCAATTGCTAGAAATAGGGCTAACCTAAATGCAAAGCAAAGCATAACTTCATTATGATAATTTCTCAATATCTGCAAAATCTTACTTGGAAAAAAAAACATAACTTCTAAATGCTGTGAGGATTGTTTCTTTTTTGGAATTTTCTTGTTTGAATTTAAAACCATATGCAATGCATGTGATGCAATTTAATTCTAGATTTGTCTATGTGATGCTAATCCCACTAATGACATATGACATGGATCATATAAATACAATCTTTATGGAACTTAATTCTAATATGATACGCAATCTAATTAATAGGAGTTGGGGGAGTTGGGGGAGTTGTGGGAATTGCAGGAGTTGTGGGAGTAGTGATATTTGTAGAGGGAGGCATGACAGTTTCCTCGGAAGAAGTGGATGTGTTACTCATATTTGGATCGATGAGCTTTCGCCCTTTTCCTGCTCTAATACCAAGATAGAAGAAGAAATGCAAAAAAAAACAGAGCATAAAGAAGATATGAAAATTGTGTATATTGATTTATGAAATATGTGTTTCAATGAATAATTACTCTTACATATAAACACTAAAAAGAATGTCAAGAAATAAATATCGATAACAGAATTGGTTACTCAAGAGATAATAAGATAACAAAAGTGGTAACCATAATTTGAATCAATCTCAGATTGCTAATTACTTGGATATTTTGACTTTGATTTGACTCTATCACGCGGATATTCTGATTAGGGGTGAGCATGGTTCCCGGGTAGAACCGGGAACCGGAGAACCGAACTGCCGGTTCCCGGTTTCGATGTGCCCGGTTCCGATTCCCGGTTCCTTTTTTTGAGGAATCGACGGTTCCGGTTCCGATTCCCGGTTCCACTATGGAACCTACCCGGAACCGGAACCGGAACCGCACGCTGTTAAACAAAAACCCTAATTTCCTATTTCAGTTTCCTTTCCTCAGCCGTAGCACTCCCAGTCCCAAATCCTCTCCCTCTCAAAATGGCCCATGAGAAACCCTAATTGTCTCCCTTCTCCCTGTTCCCTTACTGCGCATTGCTCAATCTCCTCCCAGATTGCACGCTCGCTCGCTACCATGTCGTCCTTTCGTGGCACTATCGCGCGAAGCCCACCTCCTCCTCTCCACGAACTGGGGGACAACTGAACTTTCTGCCATTCATATTCCCGAGACGATCTCGCCGGCTGCAGCGAAACTTCACATAGAGGAGGAGCAAGAAGAAGTAGAAGAAGAAGCAACGGCGACGAAGAAGAAGCAACGGCGACGAAGAAGAAGCAGCCGCAGAAACGCCGCCGGAAGTCTCCCAGGTCTCTCTCTCTCTCTAAATCTCTTGCGACGCTTGTTTTTGTTGAGGATTGCGTCGTGAATGATGGAATATCCGCTAAAATCGTTGCATCAATAGATTCTATCGATCTTTGGTTAAGGCCACCGTGCCGATGAATTCCGGGATCCGTCTTGTTTAATTGATCATCGGTACGGCGAGGAACCGTATATTATATCTAGAAAGGACACTTCGTATTTTCCCTGGGTTTTGCTGTAGCCATGGAATAGATTGGGGTTCGTTTTAGTGTTTACAGCGATATGTGCTCCAATGGTTGTCTAGAAACGATGTGGATGGATTCTATGCGATAATCGGAACATTTGTTGGGAATAAATAGACCATATTTTGGAGCACATCGTTTCTAGACAACCATTGGAGCACATGCTTTATAATGAACTAATCTCTTACTGGTAGTCTCAATAATGGAAAACCTTCCTTCTTAACTCTGTCTGATTTGCATCTTTTAAGAGAGCTGATTTTTTTACAGCACAGTCAGTGTTCACTTGTATATTAAGAACAACACAAGGTCTTTATGAAGTCGTCAAGTTAGTTTGATGTGTAAAGTTTTTGTTCTGTATACAGTTTTTTTAAGTTACGTTTCATTAACCTGCTAATGTTCTTGAGTCCTTCATGCTCTAATAGGCGGCACTTAAAACACAGATAGTTATTCACAGACTCTTGAGAGAGGGAGATCCTACATTTCGGGAAGAGCTTTTGACTTTTTCACAGAGGGGACGAATACTTCAGCTTCCTAATTTTAAGGATGACTCAAGTCCCATAGGTTTACCTCTCTCTCTCTCTCTCTCTCTCTCTCTCTCTCTCTCTCTCTCATGGCATTTGCTTTTAATTTTCTTGCACTAATCAGTGTACTGAGTATGATGCTATCACTGATTTTTGCACGGTTTCAGCTTGGGATTGCTCGGCCTGGGTGAACACCTATGCACTGTTCTTGGAGGAACGACTTGAATGCTTTAGAATAATAAAGTATGACATCGAAGCAGAGAGTCTTCCAAGGGCTGCTCAAGGAGAGGAGAAGGTATTACATTTGGTGTATCTTCATTTTCTCTCCTTAGTAGGAACATTACAAGTGAATAAATTCTCAATGAGGAGAACTTGCTTGATTTGATTGATATTTGGAGTCAAGTTGGCCACGAGGCTATCTATAGGCTTGTGATGCTGATATTTGAGATTTTTCGGTCTATTTATATCTGTAGTTATTTGAGAATCATATAATTTGCATGAATTATGTCATCATCAAAATTAATTTATTGCTGGAAGTATTTCTGATCCCATTGATAACGAGTGGGACCAAATAATTTGTCAAGTTAGTTTGTGGAATGGAAGTCAGAATCTTGATCCCCCCCGGCCCACCATATTGTGGAATAGAAGTCAGAATCTTGATTCTAACTAGCAGTTTCCGTGAGTTTTTTTTTTTTTTGTACTTTGGAGTTTGGATGATTAAGCGTAGGTTCTCGGGAACCCTGGAACCGGAACTGGAACCGGTGACAGGGTAGGTTCCAGGTTCCCATAGTGTGGCGGGTAGGTTCCAGGTTCCAAAAAATGAGGAACCTGTACCAGCGGGTAGGTTCCAGGTTCTAGGTGGAACCTACCCGGAACCTAGAACCGCTCACCCCTAATTCTGATTATGCTTTGATTTTTGGTGCAAGCTGGAGATAACGTTAACACTTGGACTTGGGCTCTCTCTTTGATATCTCCACAAGTGAATGTAAATAGATCAAGAAAGGACGTGGGCATTGTGAAGACTTAAGGGTGGGTTTGGTTCAGTTTTCCCAAGGGACTTTTAGCCCTCAAAGCCCCTTGAGAAAATGTTGAAGCGTTTGGTTCAGCTTTTAGGCCAACATTTAGCTAAAAGCTAGCATTGGAAAAGCTGAAAGCTCAATGCTGTATGGACCAGGATTGGGCTTTCAGTATTTGGGCAAATGCAAAATGTTCTTTTTATCCTCACTATTTTCTCATTTTTCCAACTTTGCCCCCTCTGTTACTGTTCATCTTCTTCCTTGGTGAGGGATGAGATCTACGGTTCAAGGAGGACTGGCTGAGGAACGGCGAGGGGCTAGCAAGGTGAGGTTGGTCGGCCAGGCAGCCGCCCAAGCGATGACACCTGGGTCACGTGACCCTGCCAGCGGCACCTAGGTCGCGCGACCCAAGTGAATAGCTAGGTCGCTCGACCCAAGCGACGGCCTCCTGGGGCCGTGTGACGTTAGGCGTCGGCCGCCTGGGATCGCGCAACTCAGGCGGCCATCGCCTGGGTTTTCCTGACCTCAGGCAGCCTGAGGTCGAACAATGGCCGCCGATGGCAGATCTAGCTTGCTTGCGGCCGAAACCTTTGCCGGTCCGGCGAAGGTTATTTTTGATAAAATAAAAAATAAAAAAATTGTGTTCAAAGCTCTTTTGCAAATTTCTTTTTACCAAACACTAGTTTAACCAAAGCTCATTTTTAATGAGTATTTACCAAACGCAACTAGCATTTTCTTAAACCCCTTTGAGTTGAAGGCATTAGCATTTTCCCAAAATTCATTTCAAATGTTGAACCAAACTCACCCTTAAGTTTTTAAGTAAATGTGAGTTCAACCAGATGTGATGATAGGCTCAAACTTGGGCTCTCTCTTAGTGCCCGGACGAAGATATCAGACTTATGTTGCGCGCTCCCTACACATAACCACCACGAAATCAAAGTCTGATGTGTATAGTGTTTTCCCTTGTTCTTTCTTGCGTGACAGCATCAGCATACTTCGAGATAATAATCTTTCCGGATCAAGATCTATTGATCCTTCAAGAGGTTTTAAGTATGTCAGAAGTGCAAAAAAAAAAAATCAATTAATCAATCGATCAAGAAATCAAGAAATTGCTCGCAAGGATTCTCTACCATGAAGGTAGAGAATCATTGCAATCCCACACATCCATCCGCTGAAGCTACGCTGAGAATAAGAATATATGATATGTCAGCAAGCTTTTGCGTTTTATTTATTTATATTAATCAATTCATTCATCTACCCCCACTTGCATTTTCCACAATTTAATTCTATTGCAGCACAAGCAGGAGATACATCTAATGTATAAAGCATTATATAACAATTATTTAGACATAGCCGCATGTTTGGAACACGCGCTCATTCTCATCCAAAGGTTACGATAAATATCGTCTAAGAACTCTTCAACCGGAAGACTAGCTAGAAGCAAAGACCGGGATCACATCCTTGATCAGACAAAATCATCGAGGAAGAGACCATTTCATGCGATTCTTCCATAAATATAAAACGCGTCGAAAAGCACAATTCTCAAAAAAAAAAAAAAAAAAAAAAAACCTTGCATTTTAACTTTGATTATCTTTTTTAACGTTTGCCCATCTCTCTTTTTAATGAATCAAGACCCCTAATGTTCAGGATCCATATTGATTACAATGGCTACTAGGAATGAATCGGAATGATCATACCGGTTGACGTACACGCTAATTATCGAGAACATTTAGCTCAAAACGTTAACCCAAAAGATTAATCATCGCAAATCGTTAGTTAATTGGCCAACCACGTAATGATCTGACGTGATTCATCGTAATTTTAGAGTAACTCGATACATTAGATTCTCGACCAATAAACAAAACTAAACTGTCAAAATATAAAAATAAAAAGAAACTGCAGAGAAGAAAGAGGTCAAATATACCCAACACCTAGAGCAATGTTATGAATGCACTGAAGTTAGGCCCGGGCATAATAGGTTGACCAAGCTGGGACCGTTCGGACGGACCTAACCGGCTTGTTTAGTCCGGTTCTCGAGAGCTCCCATCTGATTTTGGTTCCATAAATTTAATTGGAACCGGTTGCGGTCGGTCCGGTTTCCTGTTTCAAGAGGAATTGGACAGCCCGGATCGGACCGGATAATATTTCTTTAAAAAAAGAAATTCTTAAATGCAAACTTAAATATAACTCTAATATGCTTAAGATATTTAGCATGATGACTTTCAAATTTAGTGTTAATGCGATATCTTTAATAAGAGGTAGTGCGCTAAATATGTTGCTAACAAAAAATAATTAACAACAAATAATAAAACAAAAAATGTGACCAATTTAATTATTGGACCGTCCCACCCCTCCCCGGTTCATGTTCATGTTCGATCACGTGAGTCTCGTCTAACATGACCCAGGCACCACTGAGCACTGACATCTCTCTCTCTCCCTTCCCAGAACTTGGTCGCTTGTTGACCGGGTGGCCTTTCACGTCGGACGCCACGCCGCCTTCCGCCACGCGAGCCGTTAAAAATACATTACACGCCCGCCTCCGCGTTTTCATAACCCAAAAGGATTAAAGAAACAGAAAAATCGCGATCATCTTTCTCCCTCTCTTGCTTTATATACCCATTGATGCATTCATAACGTACAATCAGATTCTGCCATCGATCCATCCACACGTCCACCGACATAAAAGAAAAAAAACACCTCAAAACGACGCAGGAACCCATCAACCCCCCCGTGGGTGACTGACCCCGAGCTCTGGTTTCGCGATGGCTGAAGAAGACCCGACCCGCCCAATTGCGCCCCCCGGATCCCACCTCCGGAGCGACGATGTGGAGGTCGCCTCCTTCGCCAAGACCCCGCCTCGCCGCAACCAGCGGCGCAGCAGCAAGTGCTTTGTCTACGCCCTCGTTCTAATCGTCATCCTCTGCACCGCCTCCCTCGGGTTCGCGCTAACCGTCCTCCGCGTCAAGATCCCCCAGCTCAGGCTCCGCCGCGTCGACGTCAGGACCCTCAACTACTCCACCACCGCGACGGCCTCCTCCTCGGCTTCCTTGAAAGCCACCCTGGTCGGCGAGGCCGTCCTCAGGAACACGAACTTCGGGAGGTTCGAGTTCTTGAACGGCACGGCCGTGAGCGTGATGTATGGAGGGACGGCGCTGGGGGGAGGGAAGATCAGCGGAGGGAGAGCGAGGGCGAGGGAAAGGGAGTGGGTGACGGTGAAGATGGAGCTGAGGTCGAGCGAGCTGGCGGCGGACGTCAATGGAACCGAGAACCTGACTAGCGACGTGGGTTCTGGGATGGTGAAGCTCACGAGCTACGCGGAGATGAGAGGGAGAGTGACGGTGCTGGGGTGGATCAAGAGGTGGCGGACGGCGGAGTTGAACTGCACCATGAGCCTTGATTTGCACGGCCGGATGGTCCGGGATTTGCGGTGTAACTGATAGTGGCGTTTTCTTTCATTTTCTGTCTCTTTTCTTCTTTCGCATTTTCTGTTTTCGTTTTAAGCTTTTCCGTCAGTGGGGCTGTATTTACTATTTGATTAGGGTAAGGTCCCCAAAAAAAAAATGGACATAGAGCTTGAGATTGTAGCGACGTTGATAGCAAGTACAGAAGGAAAATTGTTGAAGATACGTACGTGTTGCACGTCAAATTCCCTCAGCTGGGCCCGATTGATTTTTTCGGCCCTATAGGGAAAAAGCCCAAAATGGGATAACGCGAGAAATCTTTTATCGAATGTTAGTAGTTCGTTAAGAAAGAATGGTTCTGGGCAAGTTTTGGACATAGAGTGTCAAATGCAAAATGTATATTGATAGAGTTGCGTCTTTCGACAGCTTTGTACAAACTTTCGATAGACTTCCTGGTGACGCCTCAATGAAACTTATCTAATTGCTTCAACACCAACGTAAACAAGATACAGCACCGGAATTGAATTGACGATGCCGGACCTTACTATAGGACACGATGTCGGAATCTAATCTACGGCACCGGACGGATGGAAATGTATGACACAACACTGGAATTTAATCGACAGTACTGGACGGGGTGGATAGACCAATACAACACCGGAATTCAATCGACAGTGTTGGACTGGGTGAGCAGATGCCGGTATCTAATCGATGACACCTAACTCTAGATATGAAACATGCCGGAATCGAATCAACGACGGGAATCTGAAAGCTACAACTAATTTAAAGACTAAGTTGAATGATAAAGACTGGTTTTGTTGTGTTGTGTGTGTTTTTCTGCTACGTGATCTCAGGCTTTTATAGGCTTACTCTTGGTAACCGTCGAACGGTTATTGCCGTGGGTTCCAAGCACGTTCTCCTTGCGGATAACTCCTTTGGCGGTTTCCTAGACTCTTCGCGCCTTTTGCTTCTCAGCTTTTGGGGATTGCCGCCAATCTTCGTAACTGCTTTGATCGTGGCTCTTTTTGCGCGTTTTTTCTCCTTACTTTCGGGGAGAATACCACTAAAACTTCACCTTACCACGTGGCGCCTTCAGGGCTGACGCTCACCTAATCCTAGTAGAATTGCCCGTAGGTGATCATAACCCTTGCTCGTGCCCGCCACGTGACTCTTTTAGGGTAACTTTGGGTGTTAACAGTACAGTTGCCTTTGGAATGAGAGATCTTGATATCGACAGCAATCTCATTCGATACTGATTGATTTGATTGTTCTGAATGTTAGGAATTGATTTTATATTATTCTGTATATCTTGGTTTCCTTTTCTTAAGTTAGACCTATGTATAGGACTGTTATTGTACAGTTTCAAATAGAGAAAAAGCAATACATAATACAATTCCTCAATAGCACTCTTTCATTGTTTTTTCTTACATGGTATCATAGCGTTGATTTTAACCTAGCTTCCACATATTTTTCTGCCCAACCATCCTTCTTCGCACAACCTGTAAAGAAATTTTTTTGAGTCATATCATATTTAAAGCCAGAAAATCATGCCTAGAAATCAAGGCTTAAAGTCAGGAACCTCCGAGGATTCGGACAATTTTTCCAATAATCAAGGGTTGGAAAATCCGCCTTTGGAACCCCAATCGAATCTGGTACATGATAACCAGACCATTGGAGAAGGACATGAAGAGCTTTCGAGACCAATGCAACACAACAGTGGATCCATTCAACCTAACGCAGAACAATTTTTTGCAGGGCAATATGTTTCATGGGTCCATGTTCCTGTCTGGCCTCCGTAGAGTAGCATAGGTCCTACGAAGAGAACCCACCCTGGGAATACAAGGCTAGAAGGAAGTCCGGCCTCCGTAGAGTAGCATAGGTCCTACGAAGAGAACCCACCCTGGGAATACAAGGCCAGAAGGAAGTCCTACGATTTTCCCGAACGGCATTCCAGGGATCGGCAGTGGATGGGTAGGACCCGGACCTGGTTCGGTATATTCAGGTTCAAACGTACTAGGTCCAACGGGTTCTCCTTAGACATGGCCATTTGGGCTCGTGGGCCCGGAACCGGCCCGTTGACCGGGCCCGAACCGGCCTTCAAGGGCCGGTTCCGGTTCCACATTTTTCGAATCCGGGCCGGTTCCGAACCGCCATTTTTTTTAAAAAAATAAAATAAAAAAATAGAGAAAATGATAATTGCTTGAAGTAGGATTCGAACTCTTGACCTTTTGGTTGAAGTAAGTATCCTAAACCACTCACTACCTTCAATTTGATTGTTTATATTGCAAATAAATTATAAAAAAAAAAAGTATGGACAATTGAACCGGCGGAACCGGCGGTTCCTTGAACCGAACCCAGAACCGGAACCGCCTCTTCAAGGGCCAGCTCCGGTTCCGGTTCCGGCTTTTTTAGGAACTGGAACCGCCGGTTCCTAAACCGAAACCGGCGGTTCCGCCGAACCGGCCACGTCTAGTTCTCCTTACCTGGGTTTCGGACTTGATTTTTTTTCTTTTGCAGGAATTGCCGTTTGCCGGTCACATTTCCAAAATCGAACCAAACGCAACCCTAGTCCATGGAAATATTTTCTTGTGAAAAAAAAAATGAATTGGCAGAGATCTGAATAGTCCATTCATTAGAGTTTTATTAATTTCCACTCAAATCCTTCAGGGAAAATTACCAAAAAAAAAGTCTTAAATTTATTGTAATTATGTCAAATCAGTCCTACAAATTTTTACATTTTGCTAGTTGAGTCTGTTTGGCCAATTTTGATTGAAAATTGTTGAAGTGAACGCCGACTGTCTTATGATTTTAATAATATTCTGAATTTCTTTCTCTTTTTCATTTTTTTTATTCTTCTTTTCTTTTCTTTAATTTTTAATTTTTTTCCCTAGCTTAGGGATGGCAAGGGTTGCCGGCGAACACTCGTCAGCACTAGCGAGGGCATCGCGGCCCTCGCTGACCCCAGGATGAGCACAATTACAATAGATTTAGGGATCAATTGACAAAAAAAAATAGAGATTTAGGACTAAATTGGCACAATTACATTAGGTTTATGAATTTTTTTATTAATTTTCTCAATCCTCCAAGTAAAGCTCCCCAACAAATCTTCACCTGCCTGAACTGCCCAAAGCTTCAAGGAAATCAATTTTTCCTTGAGGAGAAAACGTATAATTGGCCAATGGTTTAAACTTTATCCTACTATAATTAGCATTTATTGTAACTATAAACTCGATGATTCATCGAAGACTTCAAGTTCTCCCATTGCATTAACATCTCTTTATTGCCGTTGACATGTCATGTTTAGCCTTAACTTTTCGACAACATCTGTTAGCAAAACTCATGGAGTGAATGCAGCATTCATGATTTTCTCATGCACGCAAAGGTCGCCAGGATTGATTAACGAGCTCAAGATGATTGTTTTTGAAATTAATAAATTGACGAGCTTAGTTCATTCTTGGAAAGACATCGAAATACGACTTTGCTTCTCCTCCGTCGCTAATGAAAAGATGGAAGCATTTCGTATAACGGTGTTGTCAGAGACTACTTTACGGCGAAGTCGCCGCATCAAACGACACAATTGGGGAGGATTCGTTGTAATTTATCCATGCACAATCTGAATTTTTTAATTCTTGAAACCATATAAAGTTAGGGCATTGTGTTTATGATCCAACTACAACACGAAGAAATATTGGTGGAAAAGTCCTAAACCGCTAAATTTATTGGACTTTGATCAATTCAGTCATAAACCTTTTAATTTTGTCGATTAAGTCTTAAACTTTTTGACAATTTTACAGTTGAGTCCTATCGGCCAATTTTGGCTAGAGATTACAGACGTGGATGCGCAGCACAGTCGACGCTGACCTGAAACTTTTTTTATTTTTTCTGGTCAGCCACTGATCGAAGCCCGACTGTAGGCCCTCGCCCAGTGGCTTGCGAAGGTCGCGCACCTTGCTAGCTACCAGTGGGGGCTTCACGACCCTCACATGCGGCTAGCGAGCACTTGTAGGCCCCCAACCAGTGGCCTCCGGCAGGAGTCAATGAGCCTCAATTAATGGTCGGCGGCCCTTAGGCGGCTCTAAATAATTAAAAAAGAAAAAATTAATAAAAAATAAACAAAATTTTTATAATTAAAAAAAATCACTCAGCGTCAATCGTGCCACATAGAACAATCAGCGTCCATACACGTCAGTGACTCCCGGCCAAAATGGATCGAAAAGACTAAATTGGCAAATTTGTTAAAAGATTCATGACTCAATCGGCACAATGAAAATGTTTAAAATTGAATTGGGCATAGCGCAATAGATTTATGGTTTTTTTTTTTTGGTAATTTTCCCGCCGGACAATGAGCGTGTTTATATTGGGGGAGTGGACGACTAGAGGAGCTCGAATTACCCTCGTGGGTGTGGCTTAGATTTCGTTACCATAATTCCCGTACCCGATATTGCCATCCCTTAGGTGAAAGTTGGTTGTGGAACATCTTCAAAATTGTATATCGGCTTAGGCACATTTCTTTAATATTCAGGGATTGGAGACCTAGCCACCTTCCTAAAAAATCTCTTAAACACTGTACTCAAGCCTCATAAACAGGTTAAGTATAGGCTTACGATCTAGATAAGTTCACAGGCAACTCCGATAGTACTCGAGTGTGTGAATCCGAGCCGCTGACTATGTAAGCTGAAAATCCGCTAGCACCTCAATTAATTGCGCCAATCATGAGGGCGATTATTGTCAGATCCCTCAGTAATTGGGTGGATTTTGCCGGAAACAATGGCACCAACTTTCACTCGGAAGATTACTTTTGGCTGCAATTTTTTATGCACACATGTTTTATGCGATGACATAGCACTCGCATGCCCTCCATAAACACATCTAAGCCACGCCATCTCCCATATTCAACGAGACTGTCATTCCGAATCAAATGGAGATAAACCTAGAGCCGCATGAAATGACATTGTTCGTGCTAACCGAGCTGAACGAAATCATTTCCCAAGTCAATCGATAGGGTTTCAAAGTCGAGAGATCGAGAGAGACGGCGATCATGGTTAGGGTTCTTCTGAAAAGCCAACTGAAGGTGCATGGGAAATCATGCAAAGTTTGTTGAATGTGTTGTCATTTTGTGAACGAGGCCCAATTCGCGAATCCCTCTCTCTCTCTCTCTCTCTCTAAACATGATTTGAAGTCCCAATGTTTTGACTCTGAAACAATGCCACCTTCATCATATATGGAGGAGGACATCATTATCGTTTGTTATGTGGAAGACACCGCTATGACACGACACTCATCGTTTGACATTTCCAGCATCCGCTTGCCACGCCGCGTAAACAAATTTCTTGCCAAATTATCCCTCCATTCCAATAAAAGTTGATGTCTTATTAGGTGACGTTTGAAAGTTTGGGGTCGAAAGCATCCCCACAAGGTAAATGTTGGTGCTTCTTTATGTAATACTCAAGAGATTGAGGGGCCAAGATATTTCCCCGAGTAAAAGTTGATATGTCTTTTCCCGTGATTAGGTGTTTCTTTCTTCTTCTTCTTCTTCTTTTTCCGGCAGAAGTTGGGACTTTGGGCTTTTCTACAAGATGATTATGTATGATTGGATGGTCGAATATGATGAGAAATATTGATACCCCAACGAGGTTGGCGAGCGGGATTTGGATCCCCTGCCATAGTGGGGTTATGGCAAGGGTGACATACTTTCAATCCCAACCGTCTATTCAGATCCAACGGAGGAGATTCAGCCACGTCATCTTGAAGACAGCAGCTCATAATTTGCCCTTCTTTTCCTTGGTTAATTAATTCCGCTCTTGAGCTGTGCGAACCCATATATTCTATTTGGACCATCATCAAGAACAAACCCTTCTTCTCAAGAAGCATCTAAAACATGAACAAACATTAATATAATGGGGCGTTCGACATGCACCAAATATCCAATTACAAACGCTTAAATTTTTTCAAATACTTTAATCCAAGTCCAATTCCATTATTTGATAGAGATAAATAAATAACTAAGAAAAGGAAAGCAATTCTAGACAAAGAGAAGCTTCCGTAGAAGTCATTTGGGTCAACCCAACGACAAACACTCGGCTGAATTTTCTCGTATGGACATAACCCAACGCAACTTAGTCAACAGTCGTGCCGTGCGAAGCCCGTGCAGAGACGCGTCGATAATGAAGTACCATTACCACCCAGTCAATATCCACACCCCAGGAACGCTTCGCCCAATCATTTCCTCAAACGCTTGGCCGGCAACTCCAACACAAAGTGCCCCCGCCAGCCGCCGCCGCTGGACATGGCCGAGAAAGAGCAAGCTAGGCCTCTCGCGCCCGCCTCGTACATCGTCCGCAGCGACGAAGATGAAGCCCTCTCGGCCCACTTCAGGCTCCGCCGGCCCACCTACCTCAAGTGCTGCGGCATCACCGCCGCGCTCTTCCTCATCCTTGCCGTCGTCGCCCTCGTCCTCGTCTTCACCGTCTTCCACGTCAAGGACCCGATCGTCAGGATGAACCGGGTCCAGATCCCCCAGCTCGCCCAGCTGGTGTCGAACGGGACGGCGCTCTCCGGCGCCAACATCACCGCCGTCGCCGACGTCTCCGTCAAGAACCCGAACGCCGCGTCCTTCCGGTACGGCAACTCCACGACGGTTCTGTACTACGGCGGGGAGGTCGTCGGCGAAGGCAGGATCCCGGCGGGGAAGGCGGCAGCGCGGCGGACGCAGCGCCTGAACGTGACGGTGGAGGTGACGCCGGCGAAGATTGCGAAGGCGCCGAGGCTGAGCAGCGACCTGGCCGCCGGGAACCTGACGATGGAGAGCTACACGAAGATCGAGGGGAGGGTGAAGATATTGAAGATCATAAGGAAGCACGTGGAGGTGAGGTTGAACTGCACGATCACGTACGTGATCGCCAGTCGGGAGATGAAAGAAGAATGCCAACGGCGAGTTTCGTTCTGAAGGTTCTCATCTTTGAGCTGAGATTTTTTTTTTTTTTTTATGATTTATTTACGCGCGAATTATGTATAAAACTTTTTTTTTAACTTGTTTGGCGAAATTGAAAAGTAATTAGTATACTTAAAGAAAGAATTACTTTAATGACGGAAAAATCTGAGTGAAAAATGGAGAAAATTACAGTAATTAGATTTTCCATTGAGGAAAAAAAAATCTTAGTCGTCCGTAAATGGCTTGCTTCACGATTAAGTTCGTAGTGAGATATCAACATCCTCAACCAAGGATCCAAGGGCGGCCGGCGCCGGCAATGGCAATGGCTCTTACTCTCCATAGGTCCACAAAAATATCCTCATAGGATAAAAAAAATCACCAATTATGTTTCAATTAAAAATATTCGCTATGTCTTGCCTCCTACCTCGAATTATTGATATGTGGTTGCCCTTAGAAAATCTTGAACTTATGGTTAGCCCATCATTGTCAATTATTTAATGATCGACCTGATTAATGTGAACAAGTCACATATGAATGAAGATAAAGACTTTAGCAGTCATGTCACGTTACATATGAATGATAGTATCTTTGGAATTTGATCACCCATATTTTTATAATCCAGAACCATGGATATAAAGATCCAGTTATTTGAAGAACACCATATCTCTAGTTTGTGTAGGTAGAAGGTGCATGCATCGGTCCTGTCCAACTAGAGGATCAGACCAAATTGAATCGATTGGTTCTGAGCAGTTCTCGGGAGGACCGTTCTGGTTTATGATTTCACATAAGAAATCAGATCACCCAGACTGACGGACCAAGATATCTTAATTTTTTTTTTTTACTTCAAAAGCAAGCCCTTATTAGTGACTTATTTATTCCTTTTAGTATTGGAAAACACTCTCTCTCTTCTCGGTTCCACAAACTAAAAACCGACCCTGCGCGATAGGGTGGGAACCGACCAACTCTAGAAGCAATGACCCCTGACGGGTAGGCCCCGATTCAAAACAGGTTGCACATAACTTTTGGAATTTCAAGGGGTGGTGTACATTTTCTGGAGTTTGAAATTTCTCCGGCACCCTCAGCCAACTACGTCAATCCCGAGGATTCATTCGAATTGCTTTTGGAATTTGGTTTAGTCGATACCCTTCGCGGCTATCGGCTTCTTTCACGAGTGCTTGTGCCTGCTTCCTCGGCGATTTGCAGTCATTTCGTAAAGAAAAAGGCAAAAGTTGCCCTACCCCGGCCCATTGCCAGAAGGGAAGACGATCTTTGACACGTGGCCTTCTTTTTTGGGGGGGCGAAGAAGAAGGAACTATTTCAAATACAAGCCCGGCCCACTCTAAGACCCAACAGACCCAATACTACTTTCTTTTTTTCATTGTTTTCCTTTTCGGCATCACATAATTAGTCCAATACCCAAAAATAATCCTCAAATTTTAGCTTTTGTCCTACTTACATAAAAAAAAAAATATTTCATAAACAATCCTCAACTTTTGCTTTTGTCTCAATTTTACTTGCACGATACCAAAAAAACCCCAACTTTAACATTTGTCACAATTCTACCGATCTAGTACCCAAAGAATTCCCTAACTTCAGCGTATGCCCTAATTTTATCCAAAATAATTTTTTGCCACATTAAAAATCCTCAAATTTTACTTTTATCCCAATTTTACCACAATTGTCATTCCGTTCGTAATCATTGTTAGTTAATTCTACATGACATTTTCACGTTGTTAATGAATTACACATCAACAAAGATGACATGAAAAAAAATCTTGCAACTTCTCTTATGTTGTCTGTTGTCCCTACACATTAATGGAGATACGAACCACTTAAGACGGCGGATTTCGGATTCGCGCCGACACTCAATAGCCAAAAGTACGGCTAGACATGAAAATCTGATCATTTGGATGAACGACCTCGAATTTAGTCATCCCGGAAACCTGATGTTTTTGAATTTCGAAAATTTATTGGTAAGTTTGGCATGAAAATATGAGCCACGTAGAATTAACTAATGGTTATTATGGACGAAAGACTGACGGTGATAGAATTGGAACAAAAGTAAAAGTTGGAGATTCTTTATGAGATAAAAAAAATTGAGTATAATTATGACAGATACTAAAGTTGAGAATTTTTTTTATTTCAAGCCTCTAAAATTAGGAAAAAAAAATAAAAGTTGAAGATTTTTTATGAAACAAAAAAAAAATATTTGGATATAATCGGGACAGAGACTAAAGTTTGGGGTTTGTTGTGAGGTAAAAAAAAAGTTTTGGATATAATTAGGACAATGGCTATGGTTGAAGGTTTTTTTTGGGTATTAGACCTCACATAATGAAGGTGATTTCGTGATCGTCGTCAGTGTGTATTAAGATGTTGTAGGTACTACGAAAAATAATTAAAGTTAGTGCATGTTCGAATATAATGTCTTCATATCATGTTATTGTCGGAGGAAGATCTTCCTTTCATATCAAAGCGAAATGCATCAAAATGAAAATCTCACAAAGTAAGTAAAACTGAAAAGTGAATCAATTTAGTTTTTATTTTTATTTTTTGGTTGAAATGAATCAACTTAGTTTAATCTACAAAAACTTGCTCACTCCACAAAGACGGATCTATTATAGAATCCAAGCACAACCGATTGCCGATCACCGAATCTCGCATCATCATCACTGATGAGTACATAGAGAAATCCCTCTCTAGTAGTTACAGCTTTGCCAAAAAGCAATGCGTGACTAGATTCAGCGTCCCAACTCCATCACCGCATATAGATAACAACTGTTGGAATATATAAATATTAAACCACGCATTCTTCTAATAACTTAAACTTTTAGAACAGTTAGTTATGGTCCCACCAAATCTCACATGATATCAGAACAGGAGGTGTTGAATTCAAGAGTTCAAATTTTTCTAGGCCCATATTTACATCTCCAATGGATATGCTCACCCTTAGTACTAGGCAAAATACTAAACTAAGCGTGATGGAGTGTTGAAATATATAAATATTAAACCACGCATTCTTCTAATAGATTAAGTTTTTAGAACAGTTGGTTGTGGTCCCACCAAATCTCGCAACATCACAAATAAGTTGAAAATCTAAGCCCCTATTTGCATACATGAAACCAACACAGGTGGGGAAGTATAGGTTACTTAGGGGCGCGGGACAAGCCTCTCTAAGGAACTCGGCAAAATAGCCGAGTAACTTTGGGAGAAAGGGTGCCTCCTCACAAAGGGGGTCGTAGTGACCATGCCTAAGCGACTGTTTACCAAAAACACAAGTCTTCGCAAAGTCATAAGACCATGTATGGGGGTTGACGCTTGCCCAGTGCCAAAAAGTCAAGGAAGTTAGTAACCTAATGACAAGGGAGCCGACGACCGAAGCCTCCATGAATGGCGACCGTAATTATAACGGTCCTAAGATAGCGAAATTCATTATTGGGTAAGTTTCGACTCGCACGAAAGGTGTAACGATTTGGGCACTATCTCAGAGAGAAACTCAGTGAAATTAGGGGTGTGCATGGTCCGGGCCGGTCCAGTCCCGGCATGGAACCGGGGACCGGACCAGTAGTCCGGTCCCCATATTTTCGGGACCACGGACAGGACCAGGACCGGCGGTCCGGGCCGGTCCTGGTCCGGGCAGATCTCGGTCTCGGTCCCGACCCAGTAGGATCGCTAATTCTAACTGATTATGAAAATTACATGTTTCTTCGGTGGAGTTTTTATGCAACAGCAGGAATGCTAGAATTTTTGATATCCCTGTTAACTCATAGCTAATCTCAACTAGAAGGAAATATTTCAAAATGATAAAAATGATATAAACTTTTTATTTGTGCTCCAAAATCGATTTAATTTTCTCCATGATGATTTTCTATACTTTAATAGAAGCTATAGGAATGTCACTAGTAAATGTACGTGTACTGGACGGTTGAGAGTTTTTTCATTCTAAAAGCCATATTGACCAGACTTTAGTTTGTCATCCATCAATTGTTTCCCACTGCGTCTCCTTTATGTCTCTTGTGTTTGTTAGCTTTCCTTTTGTTCCCTTCTCAAGAAGTATGTCCAATTGGTGTTTCATTACTTTATTTTTTTTTAAACAAAAATCATTAGGTTAACTAGATTAGCTTCTTCTTTTTTTTTAACATTACTGGTCCGGTCCCAAACCATGGAACCCGGGGACCGGACCGCCAACCTCAAGGACCGGACCAACCCGATCAGGCCGAGCCATTTCGGGCCGGTCCGATCCAGTTTGCACACCCCTAAGTGAAATAGACATGTCTGTGAAGATACGGACTACTTGCACCTAGACAGAAAGATCCTGTGAAACTTTATTGTTCCTTGGGATTGGCTTTGGGCCTTTCCTGTACAGTTGACTGTGGTCTCACCAAATTTCACAACAACACAAATAAGTTGAAAATCTAGGCTTCAATTTGCCTCCCCAATGAATATGTACATGCTTAGTACTAGGCAAAAAATCAGACAAAGCGTGAGAGGGGGTCCAGACTAAGTGTGAGATGGAGTGTTCGAATAAATAAATATTAAATTATGTCTTCTTCTAATAGCTTAGGCTTTTATAACAATTGGTTGTGATCCCACCAAATCTTACAAAAAACACAAATAAGTTGAAAAAAATATAGAAAACGCTTTGTAAATCCCAGATCTATATCTAGATCGGATAGAATAGCACTCAAATTTAATTTCAATTGTAAACCAGGAGAGAATAGCTGCAAAATGATGTCTATTGATCACAAAATCACTAAGATTTTAACTTTGCTGGGTTGGCATTGGATAGATGGGAATCGTTACTTTTGCCTAACGATGTCAAGTCAAAATAACAATGGTTTCTTGATTTTATTTGCTTTTATAATAATATTAACACCAAAAAAAAAAATCCTCAATTGGTACACAAGTGATAAATTTATCTCAAATTAATTTTTGCGTCGCTGAAAATCCAAATTTATATACTTGTGATAAATTTACTCCAAATTAATTTTTGATTGACCAAAAATTTCAAATCGATACTCGCGTGATACATTTATCATCCGTTAACTTTCGTCAATTTTATCATGAAATTGATATGACAAGGCAATAATTGGGCAAGTCCACATGGAAATATGTGACATAAACAAAAAGATTTTTGGACATATCAAGCGAACCTTCTACCAATAGTGGAGTTTGATTCATAGAGCCTGATAATCGCAAAAAAAATGTTACCCTTCATTCATCAAAAGCACAGGTGAATGGATAAACTTACATTTCGATTTGTCATATCAATTGAGTTATCGACACGTGTCGTCCAGCTCAATAATTTCATTGCGAAATTAATTAAGGAACGTTAACGGATGATAAATGCGTCGTGCGTGTACCAATTTGAAGATTTTGGTGATAAAATTCGCCGAATTCGAGAAAGAACAAAATTTTCGAAGGAAGAAACTTTGCGAGATCGAGGAAAAAGAGTGGAAATTGGCAAAATGAATTCCGGAGCATTGCCTCCAATGGGACCTCTCTCTACTGGGGCGTAAGCGTAACACGCGGCTCGCTCCACAAGGAGTCGAAAGGCACTCACGGCGAGCGGGGAGCACGGAGCAGTTTTCCTAATCTTGGATTGGGATGTGATTTTTCCGATCGCGGATTGAATCAAAGAATCTCGTGAGGTTTGATCTGATCATGGGAGAGAATAATTGGCATTAGTCCAAAAAGAACCTTGTAAAAAGCAAACACTAGGAATAAGAGACAAGACAAAAGACGCCCCATAGAGAGAGAGAGAGAGACAGAGAGAGAGGGACAGAGAGGGGGAGAGGGTTGCCGCTAGGTCTGCTCATAGCCACAAGTTCCCATGTGGACATTAGGATAACCATCCCTTGATTTGAATAATGTTTAGGCTAATTAATCTTGCTTCTCGGACATAAAACCAAAAAAAAAAATTATTATTTTGCATGCTGTCAGTACAATCACAATAAGATTGAGCGTAAACATTAGAAAAAGAAAATCGAGACATAAAATCCATCCTAATTCATCCTCAAACGGACTATATCTATCAACAGAGAATTTCACTGTAATTTGCACTTTCTCAACTATAGACGAAAAAGAGATATTGATAATATATCAATAGTTATTCCCGAGTCAATATTCAAATTAAGAACAAACATAGACTCAAAATATAAAAAAAAATCATTTGGTGTCCCGTGTAGGGACATTGGCCCCCTTGAGATCTCTGTTGGTTATCGATGCTTTTCCATCGATGAAAAGCATGAAGCGCACACCCGTCACGATCCGTGTGGAACGAAATTCAAAGGGAAAAGGAGCAAATGAGGTAGGGTCCCGGTCCAGGTCCAACACCGCGGCACAACAAGACAAACTAAAAATCTCGGAAAGATGATGTCGATCTCGCGAACACTCCACCAGGAATGGGATGACGCATCGCCATCAATTTCAAATCCTCGATTCTCCAAGCTGACTCTTGGAATTGCGCATTGCAAATGCACCCCCTCCGCCATTAAGACAAAAGAAGAAGAAACAGAGTGCAGCAAAGGAGCAAACAACCATGAGAGAGAGAGAGAGAGAGAGAGAGAGACAGATCTGACAAGTTATTAACTCTGCGAGACCTGTCTCTCTCTCTCTATCTCTTGCCTTTCTTTTAATTTTAATTTTTTTTTTGGTCGAATCCCTCTTTTGCTTTGACGAGCAAGAAAAGCGCGAAAGCGAGAAATCCTTTTCACTGTTCCGGCCCACACTTTCCCACTTCGCTGACCGCTAAAGACGCCTTTGTTTTCATTGAAAACAGAAACCAGAGAGGAGAAGAAGAGTCAGACTAATTCAATATTATATATATATATATATATATATATATATATATTCAAGACAGTGATGCTCCAGTCCAGATCACATTTACCGAAATGCAGAACCCATACACAAGATCTGATACGATCCTCTCACTTTCATCACAAGAAAGAAAACCCCCCCCAACCCCACTTCATCCCTTCTATCCTTGACCCTAATTCCCTATAGTTTCCTGGAAAATTTACAGTGGAGAAAAGAAAAAGACGGTTGACGGCCCATGGGGGGAAAATAAATCATTTCCTTAGTCGCGCACCCTCCTTGTCTTTCGCCCCCTCTTTCATTGGGCAATGATTTCCAACCAACATCGAAAAACCACGCCCAACCATCATACGTTTGGATTTGGTTGTGCCTTATTTTTCGGTTTTCCTCTTTTTCCCGCGCTTTCTGCCTTCATTTTCGGTCCTCCGACGAGCTTCTGGACGCATCCTTGCGCAGCGGATCGCTCACTGACCTCGCCAACAGCGACGACTCCGAGTCTAATAAACCTTACCGCACCAAATAGGAAAAAGAAACACCCGTCATTCGAATTACTTTCTGCTGCAATAGCCCAGAATAAAAAAAAAAAAGAGACACAAATGACATGATAGTTTCTCAGTTCGAGTTCTGTTCCTCGTCAAGTTTGATTTTTTCTCATGTATATGAAAAATGTGATTACAAAATAAGAAGTCCCAAACTGATGGGTATGAAAAATTTTCCGTTACCTCGCGAGGCATTGAAGGATCTCTTGCAATGCAAGATGGCGCTCTGGATCCCATCCTGCTGTTGCAGCAGCGAATCGTCCCTCCTCGAAGCCGCCGCAGCAGCCGCCGCCGCCGCCGCGGCCTGCCCTCCCGGCGCTGCGGCGACGGCCGAGGAGGCCGAGCGGCTCTTCCCCAGGTGCTTGCACACCACCCTCAGCCCCGCCGGGATGTTGCTATTCCCCTGCCCCTGCCTCTGGCTCCTCCCGGGGCCGCCGCTGCGCACCTCCGGTACGGCCGAACCCTTCGACCGGCTCTTCTCGCCCACCGTCGGCTCAAACACAGCGTGGCCGAGCTGCCCGGATAGCCCCAGCCTCTCGCCGTACCGCTTGGAGACGCGGATGTAGAACGGCTTCACCTTCTTCAGATAGCGCCGCATCGCCTCCCTCGCGAAGCGTCTCTCGTCGCCGCTCGCCGCGTCTTCCTCGGAGGTCTGTGTCTGCGGCGGCTTCGCGCCGGAGGCGCTCCTCGAGCTGTTGTCGCGAGTGAAGAGAGAGACGAGCGGGACTTCGTCGGCGTTGAACTTCACCGTGAAGAACTTGCTGCTGCTTTGCTTGTTTTTGTTGTTGCTATGTTCTTGAGCTCTCGCTCTCCGTGGCGGCGTTGTGACGGCGAGACACGGCTCTTCCGAGGTCTCTGTTTTCTCTGCTTTGTCGAACGTGTTTATGGCCTTCGACTTCTTGAGGCCCAACATGAAGACGCGAAACTTGGTGGCAGACTTCAGTAGCGAGGCGGCGGCGGCAAACGACGGAGGCTTGGTGGAGTCGGGGTCGGAGGGCTCGATGGGCACGAGCTTCCCTTTGAAGAAGAGGTCGTCGGAGGGAGAGAGAGACGACGCAATGTTGGCGTCCGTGCAGTCGTGGCTCGACCCGGACGACCCAGAAGAGAGCGTGAAGTCGAACTCTCTGTCCACGTCGTCGCCATCCTCGTCGCAACCTCCGCATTCACTGGCACTGGCACTGGCACCGTCGTCTTCGTCGTTGCCGGGCTCGTCCTGCTTTCGCCTCTCCACCTCCTCCTCCTCAGGCTTTTCCTCGTCGTCCTCGTCGTCGGGGACAGGGGCGAACTCGAGGTCGAAGAACGGCCCGTCGTCTCCGTCGTCCTCGTCGTCGTCGGTCTCAGGGGAGGAGTGGGAGAGGGCAGAGGCGAAGATGGTGGTGGCCGGGACGGAAGTGGCGCGGGGGTCGCCGCCGCCGCCGCCGCCGCGCCAGTACTTGAGGAGGCTAAAAGCTTCCATGGTCGGGAGAGCCAGAATAAGAAGACGGGAGGGCGAAAAAGGGTGGGTGGGGGAGGTGGGAAAACTCTCTTCTGTGGGGGGGGGCTTAGCCCTTCAGAGACGTTGAGGAGAAAGGAAAAGAGAGCGAACGGAGGAAATGGAAGGAAAAAGGACAAGGGAGGAGGGGGGGAAGTTGAGGTACAGGGTAAATCAATGGTGGGTTTTGCAGTTGCAGAGAGAGCTCAGAAGAGAGAGAGAGAGAGAGTTTGGAGGGATGTGGGGTTTGCAGAGAAGTCATGTGAAGGGGCAGTGTGGAAGTCAGATTCAACAAGGACACGACATTGAATGAATGCCATTCTTCCTCCTCCTCCTCCTCCTCTCTTTTTTTTTTTTTTTTTTTTTTTTAACTCGTTTCACTCGGCTCTCCCACTTTATCCCGATTTCACGGACCAGGTGAAAAAGAAGTCTTTGACGGATCCTAAATTCATTATTCATGTAACCCTCTCCCTCGGTTGAATTGTGTGTGTGTGTCGTTTGGGCCTCATTTGAGCAAAGCATTCCGCTTTTTGTGCATTCTTTCTACACATTATCTACCCAACGCATCGCCACTAGTTTAGCTCTTCTTTTTTTGGTGCCATTTTGCGCAATGCATTCTATGGTTTTCTATTGTGGGTTTGTTCAATCTGCCCGACTGTCTTTCCCCCGCCGCATATGGCTATCTCGGCGAGCTCAAGAACCAGATTGGAGAGCCCTTGGCTGTTGGATTACAACCTAGAGCGAAAAGCCCTCGGCCACCCAAATTCTTAAAAGTTCTCTTATACGTAGCGAAAAGCCCTCGGTTCAGTGAGTCATTCAGTTAAAATAATAATAATAATAATAATTAGGAAGGTATGTGCATTCGACGGGTGAGACAAAAGTTCCGGTCATTCAATTGAATAATTCACTAAATTTTCAGTACAAAGTTTAGCTCGATTTGGTCATATTTATATTGGTGGCACCTAGCACGAATTCTGATGTTCAATATGCAAGGACAAATAGGCAATAACTAGTCAGAAAAGAGAGACAACTTAGGCAGCTGGACGAATCATCTACTTAAATAAGGAGCACAAGACATGGAGAGGATGTTCACAATTTCCTTGATGAGGCAATTCATAAGGGCCTCGCCAGCACAATCCATAACCCTAAAATCTTCAATGCAAAAATTAAGCACCAGGAAAGGTCGAGCGCCAATAAACTTAAAGAATATGAAATAAACATAGAATCTCAATCTACCTTTGAGGGCAGCTCATTTAAATTTTGTGTAAATTTTGCACTCAGAAATCAATAAGGCGATGAAGGTCGCTTTCACCTTCTAGGTTATCGTTGTACTGCGCGTCGAGCCGGACTCTGTCGACCGAGGCTCGAAGGTGGCCGTCGCGCCGGTAGAATTCTGGCGACATAGCATTGAGGCCGAAGCAAAGCCTCCCTTTTTGGGGGGCATGTCTTTATACGCTTATGACGACATGAAGTTCTCGAGTTGGTATTCACTGAGCCAACATGGACTCAGAGGCCAGTGATGTAGATGGATTTTCGGATCATCGAGACAGCGTGCAGGGCTTCGTCAAGCCGGAAGCGCTAGTGATGAGCACGTCGAAGGTGCTCTTGCGGGGAAGTCCCGGTTGAGGCAGAAAAGAGGGTGCGAAGGAGTTCGTCCAAGGCGGAGTCGAAGGTCTCGGCCCGAGATTTTATTAAATTTTTTTTGGGGATCGAAACGGCGTGAGGTTTAAGGAAAAAAAAAAAGAGGAAAATAAAACATAAAGAAAGGGAGAGAGAGAAAGGAAGAAAGAAAAGTACAAAAAGGTTTTCGGAAGAAAAAAATGCCCCGGACACATTAAGTTTGGGGTCTCGTTTGAGACTAAATTTGTCATTCCGAGGTCTTATTGGGGACAAATTTCTCTTCAAGTTAGGAGAATGAACCGCGTTTATCACTCTAGCAATCTCTCACACACTGTAATTTGTACAAGATGGAGTTTTTTTTTTTTTTTTTTTTACCAACAAGGGTAGATGGACTCATAAGGGCCGACAACGACATGCCGTGACACAACGTTAGTCGTACAAAAACAAAGTGTTTCGGGCTCGTTTCCCTCTTCCCACCTTTCCTCGAGGCTCATGCATATTTTACCCCCGTTCAAAAAAGCAAAAGTCAAAAGGCCCAACCTTGACCAAGAAAGATAGGTGGGCTGCTTGAGAAGCTAAAAGTGATTTAATCAGTCCTTTATTATTTTCACTTTGGCCGAAAAGCGAACATGCGTTTGCTCCCAAAGAACGAATGCTGTGAATCTCGAGCGGATGCGTGCACGGTAAAATCGCGAAAAGTCAGTATGAGTCGCGTCTTCAGTACCTTCCAAGTCGACCGTCTGTGAATTTACAGTATGTGGGAGCACCGTTCATCCCCGAATAACCAAAGTTTCAATGGGTGTCAAGACGTCACGTGATCTACAGATCGTGATAATTAACTAGCATATGCAGCTTTGCGGAAATCCTTTCCGGGCACTTTCAGTTTGTCATTGAGAGCTCTGTTTTCTTCCACCCCCCCTTTTGTTTTTACTGGTACATGAAATGAAAAAAAAAAAAAAAACTGAGCAGTACAACAGTTATAGGGAAATCTGCCGGCAAAATTCTGTTCTATTTCCTACCTCCTGTGAGCCCTAAGCAGACCAAGAGGCCAAAAATAGAGCATCGAGTACTTACTTTGATGACGAGAAGCGATTGCGGTCACGATCGGCCAAAAATAGAGCGAGAGAGGGAAGGCGAGAGTCAAGATACGAGCTGATATATCGCGAGCAGGAGGCGTCGAGCGAGAGGGACACAATACAGGCGAGAGGGACTGAGCGATGCCGGAGGTGTGGAGCGAGAGGTGCACACGTAAGAGGCGAAGGCTGAGATAGTGGGGCTCCTAGGGTTCTTCGCATGAGAGATGTAGGGGAAAACAAGGGCTACAACTGTGAGTGCGAAAGAAATAAGTAACCCTAAATCTCTTTAGGGTTACTTTAAAAATCAAAATTAAAATTCAGTCGGTCCGATCTGGGCAATCCGATCCGATTTTATGCCCTTGGAACTGGGAATCGGACTGCCCGGCTATCGGTTCCAATTTTAAGAACCACAAACCAGATCGCCGTCCTCTAGAATCGGGAATCAGATACTGGTCTTGGTCGATTGGTCCGATTTGCTCACCCCTAGTTTATTATTGATAGGTGTGAGCAACACAAACTTTAATTTTAACGTATTAATTAAACATAGGTTTGCACTTAAGAATGAAAAAAAAAATCGGTAGATCCTTAAGCTTACATTTAAGAAGTGATAAAATAAAAAAGATAGTCGGTCCGGCTCCCTCTGGGACTGAGAATGGACTCGAAAGTCACCAGTTCCAATTGAATGAAACTGGGAACAAGATCGATCCTGCCGGTTCGGTTCGGTCCAATCCGGCCAATTTCCAATTCCGACGGTCCGTCTTGCTTATAGTAGTGCAAACGATCATGGCGATAGTGATGGCAAATAAAATTTAGCGTTTATTCTGCCACTAGCACTCTCTTTTAAGGACACAAAGTGGGCGACATTCTTCATCTCTTTCCTGACTTTCTCAACCTTTTTTTTCTTGTCGAACATACCAATGAACAAGGCTGTCTGTAAGGTGTGTTCTTTACTCTTTTTCGAGGATTGTTTTTTTTTTTTTAACTATTCCTCGAGATGGTTTGGTAACCAAAGTTTCCAACGTGCAATAGACTATTTCTCGAGATGGTGGGGATATGAGCGCCAATATTATCGGTTAAGTCCCTCGAGACGCGGTCGGGGAGATTCGAACCTGGGATCTCATTAGTTTAACTATCTAAAGTCCAGGGATCTCACCAATTCAGCCAACGCTCTATTGGCAATTCTAAAACGAAAGTGAGGGGTGCAGCAAGAGGACTTCCCAAGAGGTCACTCTTTTTCGAGGAATCCTTTGTTGAAGGTTATTCTCAAAACACTTAATTAAGTTGGGCACGGTTAATATTTTGCTTAAAGATGTTGCTTTCTTCTCATGCTTTATTTCTCTCCTTTGAAATGCTACGCATGCATAAATCAAAGCCACTCATTCGTTTGGTCGTGGTTAGTGATCAACTGATCATGCATTGGTGGGCACAAACTTAATCCACTGGCTCTGTGGGTTCTCCAAGCACCCGGAATCATCGTCCGCACAGACGCACTTCCTCGTCAAAATCACGGAAGACCCATTCGACTTCTTGTCCAAGCAGAGGCGATTCCCACGTCCATCCGTGGCAGCCACGTGAAGCTTCGAATTGGAGATCAATCTCCAGGCGCTCCTCCGGCTCGAGCAGTTGCTGGAGAGCGTCGCCGGGAGCCCGTCGGCCACGGCCTCAAGGCAAAGAGGAGTGCCCATCAGCCTGATCGGGCCGCCATCTCGGTCGTGGCTCCACCTGCTCCAACGCCGGCACTCAGTTGCGCCTATTTCGCGGTTATTATTTGCTTGGACGCAGCGGCCGCTTTGAGGGTGGTACATAATGTGGGACAATGATGGATTGGAGCTTGGATCTGGCCAAAGAAGCGTCCCGGTAAATAATTAGGTACATGGCTGTTAATGGTCACAAAATTCATGACCAAGTCCTCGAGAAAAGTATTGCGCTTCCAATGGATTTTAGTCACCAAGTGCCTCCATAGCTAGAGAAGAAACCTAGATAGAGTACTTAGTCCGTTTAAGAAAACGCTTTATCCCATACAATGATCCACTTGATGTCTCGGTAAATCTCAACCGTCGATTAACATCTCGTTTTTATAGATAAACGGTTGAGATTTGTCAAGGCATCGAAGGGAACATCGTAAAAATGAAGGGTTCACAATCACTTTTACATATTTAAGCAAGAAACCATACCTTGAATCATCGTCTGCATCAGTTGAAACCTCTCCTTAAACTTTGGGTTTCGGAGCCCATCCCAATCGAAATCAAGAACCCCGAAGGTCTCTTCAAGCCCGACGACGCCTTCCCGGTAATAATAGCTCCCCTGCAATGCCCACAAGGCCCAGTCCAAGTCCTTCCCCGCGACGTATCCCATGAAGCAGCTCAAGAACCGGTCGTCGGCCCGGCTTTTCCCGCTCTGGTCGAACCCGAACTCGCTTAGGAACAGCGGGGCAGCGCCGGGGCCACTCGCTAGGAACCCGGCTTGGTCGTCCATCCTCTGCACAGCGTTGGCGCAGACCTGGTCCACGGGTTGGACCTCCCAGATTTTCGGGTCCCCGCTGAAGGAGTACCAGTGGGCTTCGTAGACCAGTTTGCGGTTCAAATCCAGGCCCATGGGCTTCTTCTTCAGGAAGCTGAGATCGGAGGCCCAAGTTAGGCCCGAGACAATGACCAACATATTCGGGTTGGCCTCGTGAACCTTGGTCGCGCCAATGCGAATGTACTGGTGCCAGTCGTGCTCGTTTTGACGGGAGCCGCGGAGTTCATTTCGCATGCTCATTCCCACCACCTAAAATTGCAAAATAAGAGGGAAAAAAATAGAAAAAATCATCAAAAAAGTCGTAAATCTATCGCACTTGACCAATTCTCCTTTCACTTCGGCCAATTTAAGGTGCATTTGTTTGGGAAAAAAAACTTCATAAGAAAGGAAAACCAGCCAGGATAACGGTTTGTTTTCCTTTGTTTGGCGACATGTGATCAAAAATATCTTTTGGTGTTTGGATCTTATTTGAAAATGATTTCGATTTCATGACTTTATCTGAAGCAAAAAAAAAATGAAAATTTAAAATGATCCTTTTTAATTTTTTGTATATTATGGTATTTGATATTTTTTTCTTTTACCGGCGAACAAAGAAGACAAGTAGAAAGATAAAAAAAAATACAAGAATACATAATATAAAAATATAAAATATAAACGAAGTATTAAAAAATTCAAGATGAGTAATTCCAAAAAGTGTTTTCATCTTTATAGATTTTAGAAATTCGCTTTCTTAATTTTATGCATGAATTTTCGTGTTGACAATCAAATGGGTGAAATTCGAAAATACCTTCACTCAAACAAACACACAATAAATTTTAAATCTTTTGAGGATTTGTCGACGGGACACTCTTTTTAAATTTGGCTGGAAATTATTGATGCGGACATCGAGACCTTATTTGTCAATTTGTGCTGCTCGACACGGACTCTGTCGCTGTCCCTCGTTGGTGGTAGCATGATTGACAATTGAACGGTCGGGTCGGGGCAATGGTCGGCGTTGCACGACCTAAACCAATCTCAGAGATTCCCCACGAACCCTCCAATCTTTAGGCGGTCCCCATCACACAAGAGACAACATTCGGAGCAAAAATAAGATGGAAAAAAATATGTGTGCATGAATACGGAAGGAGTCAGTAACTCCATCTCATTCCGTTGAATGTTCGCAGTGAAAATGAGAGAGAGCGTGAGATAAATATAGCAACCTTTATTTGCCAGCATATTTCATGAGAAGCATTCACTATTTACATCACACTTCTTAGATTCCGTTCAAAAGATGATCTCGAAAAATTGGGTTTTTCTTATTTGTTCGTCTCGCGGATGTCGGCCGTCATGTGATATGAGTTCGATAATTAATTCCCGACCAAAACCGTTGATATCGATAGTTTCATTGTTAGTCCAATTTTATTTTTTTGATAACAGAAACATTGTCTGAAAAGTCATAAGCATATCACATTTTTTTTTTATCAGTCCAGTCCTAAACCTTTTAATTTTATCAACTGAGTCATGCTCCTTTCGCGTTTTGTCAATTGAGTCCATCTGGCCAATTTTGAGCCATGTGGACACCAGCCGTCCTACGTGGCTCAACCGGCTTTGATGTGGACAATCGATCTCTCGCCGTCCACTTCCAAGGAAAAAAAAATATAGAGAGAAGAAAAGACGGTCCCTCGCCAGCCATATAAAAAAAAAGGACATGGAAATAAAAGGAAAGAATCAAAGAAAATATAAATAATCGAAAATATGATGAAAAAAAATTATCAACGTTAGCGTCGATCGTGCAATATAGGATGGCCAGCGTTCACGTTAGCGAATTCCGGCCAAAAGTGTCCGAATGGACTCAATTAGCAAAACATTTAAAAAGTTTAAAACTCAATTGATAAAAAAAAATTCGACAAAAAAAAAGTGACAAGATTAAAAGGTTCAGAACTGGATTGACAAAAAAATAATAGGTTTGAAGGTTTTTTGGACAATTTTCCGATCCATAATCGATATGTTCCGTCAGTAGAAAGCGGTTTCATTAGGGACGCACCTGGCCCTTCCCATGGAAGCGCTCGGCCACGGCGACGAGCCCTCTCAGCCACTCTTGAGGATCAAAATATTCATCTCCGAAGAAACCGTTCCCGTCCTCATAATGACAACACCACTTGGGCTTGCTCACATGGTTGTCCAGCACCACCATCACCCCTTGCTTCCCGAGCTCATCCACCACCGCCGTGTACGCCTCCACATGCGTCATTCCCAACACAAGAGGGTTGTTCCTAGCCATCCCGCCTTTGGCCTTCGCCAGCCCAAGGGCGTCGAGGGTCTCCCCGACGGCCTGCTGCCCGTGGCTCGGCCGAGTGAACATGTAGGTGGCCCAGGTGAGGCGCACGCAGTTGAACCGCATCCTCCGGATCTCGGCCACGATGTCGCCCAGGGGCTTCTTGTCGAGGCCCTCCGCGAGCATCGGCTCCAGGTGGGCAGCCCAGTTGACGCACGCGAGCTTAGCTCGCCTGCCGGTGGCTGCGTCGACGATCCACCTCCCGTCGGTCGAGAGCGGGAGCGGGGTAGTGACGCTTGTGAAGAGAAACAGGAGGAGAGAGAGGACGAGAGGGGCCTGTGAAGTTGATATTGGCATTTTTAAATTGTTGAGGGAGAGAGTGGGATCGTGGACTTTATATATGGCCCAGAGAATCAAATAAGAAATGGGATGTCCAGTGTTGATGCTCCACTGACATATACCAGACCATGACCATATATAGGAGGAGGCTTGTAGCCATAGAGTGCCCCGACAAGTAAGTTCATTTTTTGGATTTTGATTGCACACCGTATCTTAATTTAGGCGGAGACATTCCCTTTTACACAAGAATGTCACTCTCATCAGTTGTCGAAACACTCATCATGTCATGTCGGCTTGATCGGTGCGGTGCGTTTTGTTCAGCTTTCTCGAGGGGCATTGATTATAAAGAAAGCCAACCAAGAATGTTTCGGCAGACTTAAGAGCGAAAGCACTCGAGAGTTGACAATACAGGGCAGCGAGCAAAAAAGAAGCGTACGAACTTTGCCAAATGGTTTGGAACGGGAGATTTTGACAGATCACCAAGTCAGACCAGAAGCCACTCAATTCTTTTTCCAAGGTCTACACTGGATCATTCATCAGTGAGTTGTGCCTAACATGCAAATTTTTCCAAAAGCAGAGAAGGATTGTGATATCACTAGCTGTTGTATTGAAAAATGGAAAGTTAACTGAAGATTTTGTCAGAACATCAAGACAGACCAGAATCCACTCAATTTTCAGCAAAAGGTCTTCACTAATTCATTCATCAGCAAGTCGTGCTTAACATGCAGATTTTCCAAAAGCAAAGGTATGAAAATGGAAAATCAAAGGCCTGCACGTGCAGAATGTCGAACATCTTTGTACCAAAATGCCACAAAGCCGTCAAAACAAAGTAAAACAAAGAGCAGCTAATCACAGATAGCTGCTATACTGCCGATTACACGAAACATATGCATCCAAGGCAGACAAAACGTGACATATTTCTCCAATTCAACTGATCATCCCAACTAATTCAGCTAAGACAATCCCAAATTTCACAACGTCACCAATAACGTCAGTGAACAGCATCCCCCAATCTACTCTAGGTACCTCGCACTCTTCCATCTCCATCAAAAACTTGTACTACCAAGAAAATATAGTTGCTGGGGCAAAAATCCATCCATGCATGCTGAAGAGTGCACCGTTGAAACTGAGGGGACCATCCTCTATCCTATGTAGCTGATAAGAATCTGAACTAAGGAGCTATTTTCTCCTCTGGTCAGAAACTCTGGCTCCCAAGATTTTACAAACAGGCTCGTCTTTTGACTGAAGAAGCTTCAAAGCAGGGTGAACCATGAGATCTCCCATCACCAACTTCTGGCCAACATCCAACTCACTCAAGTCCACCTCAATATAGGGAGGGATTATGTCTGCAGGGCACAGGTACTTAACTTTCCTCTTAATGGTATTTAAAGAAGCACCTGTGAAATCATCAGGGGAATGAACACTTCAACTGGACCAACCAGCACCAGGGTCATGAACAATGGAAAGAAACAAAGTACAACACGAAGTTATCCAACTCAAATATGCGGATGCTGATTTCATATGGCAATTAACCGAAATAAGTGAGCTAACTGTTTTTTTTTTTTTAAGTGGGGGGCCCCGGCTGGTGGGTTGCTGGGTCAGTCCCTCCCGAGGAATATTCGAACCCGCGAAGCAGGCCCAGACACCTCGGTCATAAAAAAAAAAAAAAAAGTGAGCTAACTGTTACTACTGTAGAAAATCAGAAACCAATTAAACGGTTCTGATTACAGTCCATCTTTGCAGATATTATTTATAGTTTCTAAACCACACAAAAATCTCCATTCTGTGGTAGGTCTCGCCATCACTGCTAACTATGAGGTGGTGATCAGACTATCAGAGAGCTTCCATACAGCTCGCAGACATGAGAACAAGAAGAATCAAAACTATGTCTCCAAGAAGTAAGCAGTACAGCTTGCTTACTCAATTATAGCGCTTACGTATGCAATATTTATCAGTTTCTAACCACTCCCATCCTTAATACGGAAGTTAATGAATTCCCTTTCAATTATTCTTTCAAGGACAGCAACCTTTAGAAACCATAGATGGATTTGACAGAAAAAACTTAGGTAGCACCTCTGTCAAACATATAGCAGTATAAAATAATAGGGACTTTGCGAAATTACTCCCTGATGAGAAACTAAGATTCTGTTCGAGATGGAAGTTCATCTTCCGGACAACAACCAAGGTGCCCTTCCTAGGGCTCTCTCTCTTTTTTGTTTCCCCTAATAAACAGAACATCACAAAAGGGAGGAGAGATTGATGAGGATATAAGCCATAGAATAAAAAGAGATTTGATGAAATGGCGCAGTGCATCAGGATTTTTATGTGATCGCAAAATCCCTCTTAGGCTAAAATGAAAATTTTATAGAACTGCAGTAAGGCCTGCAATGCTATACGGAGCTGAATGCTGGCCAGCACAGAGGCAACATGAGCATAAAATGAGAGCAGCAGAAATGAGGATGTTAAGATGGATGTGTGGTCATACGGAGATGAATAAGATAAGAAATAAAGATATTCGACGAAAAGTTGGAGTAACACCATGGCAGAAAAGATGAGAGAACATAAATTGAGATGATTTGGGCATATTCTTCGAAGATTCCCAGATGATCCGGTAAGAACAGAAATGTGTTATCGAGAACATGACATGAAGAAATAAAGAGGTCGGCCGAAACTTACTTGGGGAAAAGTAGTAAAACAATATTTAATAATGTGGGAAATAGATTGGCGTACGGTTTGTGTTAGGACGGAGTGGAGGAAAGCTATTAGTATTGTGGAGGGGCAACATTCCTATGTTCCCAACTGTCCTTTTTAGCCCTTTTTCCTGTATATATATATATATATATATATATTTTTATATATTTATTTATATTTATATTTATTTATTTTTACATAATTATTTATTTTTCCTCAATCGGTCTTGCTTCTATTTTATTTTATTTTTGGTTCATCGACCGCCGACCCTAACTAGTTTGGGATAAAAGCGATGGTGATGTTGATAAACAGAACATCACAAAAGCTCCGCATAAGTCATTGATTCTGATGACTGCCCATGGTTATCAAGTTGAAGTGCATACACCGCAACAATTCAAGAATCATATTCTATTTGAATGAGTTAAGTTCAAACATCGTTCATGTAATGCATAATAAACAACTTTAATAGAAAGAATTGGTCAATGAGAAGGGTTCAGATGCCAGCGAATATACACGATGATCAGCTGAGACATTATCACAATTCACATCACGACATTGCTAATTCAGCTTCAGATTGAATTCATCAGATCATACCTTTCCTTATCCCGGGACATACATCGTCTCCTATGTACACAAGAGGGACTTCAACTTTCAAGAGAGCACGTGAGGGGGCTCTGATAAAGGTAACATTTAGAGGTGCATCCGTACCTGAGTGCAGATGAAGCTGACACAATGAGGAAAAAGAAGAATTCAGAGGATTGATTGTAACTACTATTTGTTGTCTCTTTTCTATCATCATCAACAATTGCCACGGTAATGAAACCCACCAGTAAAACCGGCAATAACATACCAAAAGAGAGAAAATGAACCCAATGGTCGCTCAAATAAAAATGAACCAATGAATCAAACAACATATGGATATCATATCTATTATACGACTTTTGGGGATACAACTAAATAGATAATTTAGCGGTTTGTCAGAAAATTGCTATTTGAGCGCTAACTATATAGCATTCAAACCCTAAAGAATAGCAGAAAAACCTTGATCATCATGAAAACATGAAATGGGTTGACAATTTACAGCTGATTGCTGGTTTTGCATTCAGTCAAGAGGGCTCTAATTAGTTTAGGTCATTCTGAACAGGATAGCACATTAGAGAATCATCAGCTTCCTTTTCCATTTCCCTTCCAACATCAACGTCAAATAATGTCCTAATTACAGATGCCCTGAAATTTCCCAATAAGCGTCAAGACTTCCTCTGGTGATCATCCTACGAAGAACAAATAACTACCTTCTTCTCTAAATTCGCTAATACTTAATCTACGAAAGCACGCCAACAACTGAATCTCGCTTAGACATCCACACTCTTCAGACAGCATTTAGCTCTAATAGCCTAGCAAATTTAGAGGAACAAAATGAAGCTAGATTTCAATCAAATTCCTCCTACATTTTACAGAAACACACTCCCTCGGCAGCAAAAGAAAAGCCTCACCTTCCTCGGCAAGACCCGGACCTTCTCAACGACCTCGTCGGACTCGAACTCTGCCCGGACCTCCAAGTCAAAGAGCCGGGAGAGGAGGAAAGAGTAGCCGAGGTGGTTGACGAGCTTCCTGATCTGGTTGGCCCTCACGGAGATGAGCCGCTTGTTGCCCCCGTGCTGGCCATCTTCCTGCTCGAAGACGATGCCCGGGACGCGCCCCTGCTTCCGCTCCTTCGCGGAGGAGCTCGTGCCCGAGGCGGCGCGTGGGATCGCGAGGATGGCCTCGTCGTACTTGGGGTCGGGCCTGGGGAGTCCCTCGAGGTACGTGAAGGAGGGGGGCTCGTCGAGAGCGGCGGAGAGAGCGGAGGCCGACCGCGTGTGGTGGCGGAGGTGGAGGGACTTGGCGAGCCCGGAGCGCCAGAGAAACATGCTTGGCCTCTTCGCGTAAGCGGGTCACAGAGGGAGAGAGAGAGAGAGAGAGAGTGGAGAAATGGAGAAGACGACGGTTCAGGCTGTTTTTGGGAGGGTTTTGGGGAGGGTTCGTGATTATTGTGGGCCGTTCGATTAAATGATATTTGGGCCGGGCCTACTTAAAACATGGGCTTTTAGGTGAGGGAGTGTAGTGTCACTCTCGACAGGCCTTTTGGGCCACAAAAAGTTAAAAACTGTCGGGCCAGGCCGGTCTCATATTGGGCCATACCGAGCCGGCCCATTTTGTCAAGCTTCGAATTCCACGGGCAAATCGAGCGATGCCAAAGATAGTTGAGACGGTAATTACCTAAAAAATGGCAACGATAGGGCCAGTTTGAAATCAAGGGAAATCAAATTATGGCTTTTTAGTTTCAATCAGGTCTCCAAAATTTACCACCGCATGTCTAAAAAAACTTACAGTCCTACGTGTGATTGTTATACGATAGATTTTCGTGGGTTTGCGTTGGCAAAAGTGAGCGTGTGTGGTGTGAGGTAGGAGAGGTGGACCCCATCACCAATCTTGAAACCTGTGACGGGATTAGATTTTAGATTTCAGGAAATCTAAAATCTAAAACGAACATGTATGTACGGATCCAGAAATCGCCCTGTTCTCTTCTAACCCAAAAAAAAAGAAAAAAAGAAAAAAAAAAGAGTTTCTACGATCAAATCCAACCGCCCGATGGACGGGTCCTGCTTCCACGTTGTCGGCAGCAGAATCCTAGGCCCCTAAAGAAAGAAAGGAAAGAGATTGATTAAAAGATGCTGAATATTTCCTCGGGTACGCCACGTCCTCGGAAATTCGGGTCCATCCAGCACACGCAAGGCCCGTCTCATTTAATGCATTTAAATAAAGAAGAAGGAAAAATCCAACTGAAAAATCAATTCTTTTTTTTCTATATTTCCTGGCCTAATCCAAAAAAAAAACCCCAAACTTTAGCCTTTGTCCCAAAAATATCCACAACTTTTTTTTGTCTCATAAAAAACCTCCAACTTTTGATTTTGTCCCAAATCTACCAATCCAATCCCAAAAATACCTCAAACTTTGGCATTTGTCCCAAAAATATCCACAACTTTTTTTTTGTCTCCTAAAAAACCTTCAACTTTTGAATTTGTCCCAAATCTACTAGTCTAATCACAAAAAAACCCTCAAAACCCATCTCGTAGAATTCCCGACGACCCGACGTCGGCCGTTTAGCTTCTGTCGAAACTCCAAGTGATTCTCAACCGTCGCCCGATGGTGTGGCCTTATCCCGAGACAATAGCAACCCTCGTCATCGACTTCTTACCCGTTGATAGTCATCGATGCCAATCGAGCCTTCCACCGATGACCATCGTGCCGACCCTGCATTTGTGACAACAAGTTGTTGCCGACCCTGCATCTGTGACAACAAGCTGCTGCCGACCCTGCCTCTGTGACGAAAAACTGCTGCCCCCAATGCTTTCTTGTGATCATCATTTCGGTAAAAATTTGAAGTATAAGAAGAAGATTTGTTAATATCTTGTTCCCACTGAAATTTGTATGTGAATCTCGGGTAACTCAATTATGTCTAAAAATGAATTAATGCGACTGCAATGTGTCAAACATTCTTCCTTGAGACAATTGGAAGTACATTTTGATCTTTGTCGAACAATCATGGGTTCTGTTCAACTGGGCGCGAAACACTCCTTTTTTTTTAATAACTGTGGTAAATTTGGGACAAAATCAAAAGTTAGAGGTTTTTTATGAGATAAAAAAAGTTGTGGGTATATTTGGGACAAAAACCAAAGTTTGAGGTTTTTTTGGGGACAAAATAAAAAATTGAAGGTTTTTTAGGAGACAAAAAAAAGTTATGAATATTTTTGGGACAAACGTCAAAGTTTGAGGTTTTTTTTTGGAATTAGGCCATATTTCCTATTTCGGCCGAATTCCGTAAAAAACCCCCAACTTTAGATTTTGTCCCAAATATACCCTAAACTTATTTTTATCTCATAAAAAACCTTCAATGTTATTTTAGTCCCAAATCTACCCCAATTATTCCTCAGTTATTTATCACCGTTAAGTGATTTGACGTGGCAATTCCACATCGGCAAAAAATTCACGTCAAAAATTGATGTGAAAAAACACCACTGTCGCCTCGTGCCCTGGAGCTCTCTCGCTCTCGACGCCTTCAGTCACTCTTGCTCTTTCCAGAACTCTCTTAAGCTCTCTGTTCAAAGCCTTGAGAGCTCACTGGGCTCTCTCTCCCTTTGTCTTTTTGTGGAACCCCTAGCTTCAAGAGCTCCAGGAGCTCTTTTTCCTTTGTGGCCCGAGAGTCTCCCCCTCTACTGTTCATCTTCTAACTCGCGATGTCCCCTGCATAACGAGGCACCGCGTGCGCAGACCAAATGGATGAAGCTCCGGCTAGCGCCGGGCTGACTTGAGGGTGTCGACGCCTTCGCCTGGGCTAGCGACGCAGCTGGGGCCACTCTCGATCACCGGCCACCATCAACAGCCTCCGCTGGAGTAACGCCAACGACACCTCCTCCGCGGTTGATCTCAATTCTCTATGTTCTTGTTCTGCTTTCTCGGGCTTGCTAAGCAGAGATTTTCGCTCGCTTGTTTGCGAATGGATCCGCGATGCAGTGTTCGGCAAGGTCAGATATGGGGATGGCGGGGGACCGAACTGCTCCCTTTCACTCTTTATTTTGCTGTTACTGCCCCCGAAAGGGAGCTTCCCCTCTCGGTTCTCTCCGTGAAATTTTATATAGCCTCCTCGTTCCCCCTCTCGGTTCCCCCAAAAGGGATCTGAAATTGTTGTGTTGAGCTGATGGAGGGAGCATCCACATTCTCGAATTGAAGACGAAAAGCGAGCCCTAACTCCCCCAAAATTCCGAGCAAAGAACGATGTTTCTGTGGCGTTTCTTCAGGTCAATATGTGACGTGGATGCCACGTGGGAAGATTTAACGGTGGTTCTTAACGGGAAAACTAAGAAGGGCATATTTGGGACTAAAGCAAAAGTTGGAAATTTTTTATAAGACAAAAAAAAGTCTAGGGTATATTTGGGACAAAACCTAAAGTTTGAGTTTTTTTACGGAATTCGGCCTATTTCCTTCGTAGCTAAGATTGTGAATTAGGCTGCGTATGGATGGTGGCTGGGGAAACTGTTTCTATTCCAAAAGTGTTCCGGGAACACTTTTGGAGCAGAAACGCGTATGGTTCAAAAATGTTCCGAAAGTGTTCCGCGGAACACTTTTGTGCCAAAGAACACTTTTGAAGAAACAAAAAAAACTTGCTTCTGGGATTTGGGAACACTTTTTGGAACACTTTTGAAACCACCATCTATCGACGCCGACGCGATTACCACTCGCCGCCTCGCTAAAAGCCGACCGTTGACGGTTGCCGGCCGCCGGTCTCCGACCGTTGTCGCCGGTCGCCGATCTCCGGCCGCCGTCGCCGGCAGCCTTACGCCGTCGCGGTCGCCGGCCGCCGTTCGCCGTCGCCGGCGGCCGGCCGCCGCCGCCGTTGGTCGCCGGGCGCCGCCGCCGGTCACCGGCCGCCGCCGCCGGTCGCCCCTCGCCGCCTCCGTTCGCCCGCCGCCGCCGGTCGCCCCTCGCCGCCGCCGTTCGCCCGCCGCCGGCCGTCACCCACCTCCGGTCGGCGACTGAAAAAAGCGTTTTTTTTTTAAATTACCAAACGCGTTTTTTTCCTAAAAATCATAATTTTGAACAGAAACACAAAAAAATGTTTCTGTTCAAAAAATGCTCCCTGGAACAGAAACGCTACCATACGCAGCCTTACTTACCCGTGACCGTACCATTCCGGGAAAAAAAAATTTAAAAAAATTAATGGAAACATCAATTTCGTATCCCCCGCCGCCCCTATATAATAATAAAAAAAAAATCCCAAAGCGGCGGGCCCCACACATCCCAAGAGCGAATCCACGTGTCGAAAATCTGGGACAGGTGATCATGTCATTCCGCACCCTCGTGTCCCTGGCGCGCGCTTTTGATCCTGCTCTCCGCCCTCCGATTTCAAACCCACCGGGCATCTGCCACCTGCTCCTTTTTCCGTTCCCAGCCGTAGCTCGAGGCTCGGCTCGGCTCGGCTCGGCTCCGAGCCTACCAACGGCCCGGATCCATCTTCGCGATTCGACGGTCGATACCTCGTCTCTTGTACACGGGGCACTTGTTCTGCGAGCCAAGGGCCCGGGGGTGATACGCAGCGCCTATTATACACGCGAAGGCGCTTGTTCTTCGCTTTGTCTTCTGAGTTGTTCTAGAGAGTTTCCTGCGAGAAGAGAGCTGTGGACTCCATAGCGTCGAGCGTGCCGAGGGTTTAGGGTTGTGTGGGATTTCCGGGAACCTGCCTGATTTCGATGGCCGATCACGAGGAGAAGAAAGGCGAGTCGTTGGTGGACGAGAAATCCGAGGAGATCCGCGACGGCGGTTCGTCCTCGTCGTCCGATTCCGGCGACGACAAGCCGTTGGAGACGAAGGCCAAGCCCTACCGCCTCTTCGGGAGGGAACGGCCCGTCCACAAGGTCCTCGGTGGTGGCAAGCGTATGTTGGAGTCGTTTCGTTTGATTGTCGTCGCCGTTCTCTCTGTTCTTCTTTTGTTGCTTCCGGCTTCTCCTTTGCTGTTTGAAATGCGGATCTAGCTGCGAGCGCGACGTGATATCTGCTTTACGCCCCCTTTGTTCGTTACTCTCTCCGTTAAATATGGGGATTTCGAGTTACCAACTGGCTCAGCGTGTGTGGGGATTTTGTCGTTTTTGCGGTTGATTTGTTCCTTACTTTAATTTGATTTCGTGCTGTCTCCCTTTTGGTTTATTTATCGGATGTAATCAAAGCGTTTCCGACAGTTAAATAATTTCCTGCTATTCTGCTGATTCTGATTGTGTAGATGCTTTCTTCTCTTCGTTTTATTTCTTTTGTACTGATTTGCTGAGGGGGTGTGGACCTAGATCTGCTTTATTTCCCATAGCTATTATGGCAAGTTGAGTGTTAAATTTTGGGTTTTTCCATACTTGAACAGAGTGATTGGAGGCAGATGCACTGTTCAATCTTAGTAGGTTTCCGAGCAACAGTAGTTTTTTCGCGGATGCTAGTTTGCTTTCTGAATAAAGAATTAATCACTTGACACTGGTCGTAGTTACTAACAAAGGAGATTGCATGATCATGATAATGGAACGATGTTTCGGTAATAGCGGAGAAGGAAATTTGGACCTGTGTATTTGTAATGCATACTGAACAAAGCTCATTTGATTTGTCTGGCAAAACAGCGGCTGATGTGTTCCTATGGAGGAACAAGAAGGTATCAGCTGGTGCGCTTGGTGTTGCGACTGTGATATGGGTTCTGTTCGAGTTGGCGGAGTACCACCTCTTAACTTTGGTTTCCCACTGTTTGATTCTCGCCCTGGCGGTCTTGTTCTTGTGGTCTAATGCACACGCTTTTATCCACAAGTAATTTTTTTTCTGAAAATTTGTGAACATATGCGGAAGTATTGTATTTATTATTCTTAAGTGATACTAGTTTTTTGCTTGCCCCTGCTTAGGACTCCGCCACGCATACCTGATGTGTCTATTCCAGAGGAGCCAGTCATGCAATTTGCGTCTGCCCTGAGACTTGAGATTAACTGGGCGTTCGCTGTATTAAGGGATATTGCGTCTGGAAGAGATCTTAAGAAGTTCTTATTAGTAAGTTAATTTCTCGTTTAGGCAATGATGTGAATGGAAAATATCTTCATTACCCATGGTTTATGTATTCTGGTGTTAGTCATTTTGATTGTGGAGTTCACCAACGGTCACAAATTTGATGATGATTTAGGTGATTGCTGGCTTGTGGCTCTTGTCAATCGTGGGCAGCTGGTGCAACTTCTTGACCTTGTTCTACATAGGTAAGTGACTCAACTTGCGCAATCCACCAGTTATAGATAATATGTGCTGGTGCTAAACGTTTCTATTGTGTAAACAGTCTTCGTACTGCTGCACACTGTGCCTGTGCTATACGAGAAGCATGCGGACAAGGTTGATCCATTGACGGAGAGGGCAATGGGTGAACTCAAGAAGCAGTATGCCGTCGTCGACGCCAAAGTATTGAGTAAGATCCCAAGGGGGCCGTTGAAGGATAAGAAGGTGGCTTGAATGTGGCTGACTCATGTGTTTTAATGAAAGAATTTGGTATCATTGGTGTTTTGTACATGCTCTGTGAATTCTGTATTATTTGTCTAGGACCCAGTCTTCAACTTTTGTTTTCTCCAAGTCCTTGGGTTCACTTGAATTAACACTATTTACACTAGGCTTTGGTGCTGCTGGTTTACAAGGGTTTAGGTTCATATGGTCAAATGCATTGTACATTGGTTGAACTTATATGGAGAAATAGTGATAAGTTTGGCTTAGCACTTAAAAAAGAGTGTTATGTATATTCCGGCTGAAGTTCACAGGCCATGGTAACGATGTCGGCGAAGCTTTGCCGTGATTTTGCTGGCTACTCTGTAATTTCGCATGATACTCGGATAGGATTTTGTTTTTAAATTGCCGCTACGGACCGTGGACAATGTTAAAAAGATTATATTCTGATGTCCCCGTCTGCGTTGGTTCTCGGTATTTAATAGGGAGGTGGAGTCCTCATCCTGAATGGAAAGTTGACGGAGACATTGTGGATGACAGCTTCGGGTTGTGTGCCATTTGTCCATGGAATGGCTCGTCGAGAGCGGTCAACTTTAACCGACTTGAAAAGAAGTTGCCGAAAGAGCGACTAGTGGCTGTTTTCAGAGAATTAGCAACTAAGAAACTACTACTTGGTTGTCCTCGCGGGTTATTTCTTTTGACTGGGTAAGTGGGAAAACAAACGACACCTGCCCTCAATTCATTTCTTGCTAAGATCATTATAGTCTGACCGGCACTACGGGTGTTATATCAGCAGCATCTAGCGCCTATGGACGGTGAACGGCACCTTTATATACAAATTTGTGGGATCAATTAGGGATGTAACCGTTGCATCATCTGTGACGACAAGTGAAAGTTGCCAAATGGGGAGTCGATCAACCCTACTCCAACCGATGAGGACCTATCAGATGCAAACATCTCCATCTCCCATGCAAAGTAACATAGTAAGCACGCGAAGCAACAGCAGTACAAGCATACATTGTTCATCGCCGAAGCTAAGTGATTTCGTATATTATTCTACAACTTTCATATCAGTTCTAGTTCCGCAAAGCCCTATTTACCCGTAATCCGACACTACTACCTCTAGTACTGCATCACCTGATAGTTCACTGAGATTCTCTCTCTCTCTCTCTCTCTCTCGATCTCGAGTGGTTCTTCGCCGTCCGCTTACTTCCTCACACTATTGACTCCACCTTGTCCCAGGTTTACAAATTGCAATCAGATCATCAGAAAACTCGTCATAGGACAAGTAACTCTACTCTGCAATACCCTTGACCTCAGAGGAAGTACGTTAGCTGTTGCTTCTTCCTCGAACCGCCATCCCCATACAACTCGTTCCACTGTCTCAACTCACTCATGATTGATCCCTCAGCTGCGAAGCTGGATGCAACCTGCGCGGCATTAAGCAATAGAAGAATGGCAATGTCAGTATACACCTCCAGGAAATAAGTATGCAAAACATTTCAATGAGGATCGTCCATGTCAAAACGAAGGAAGTGACTACCGAGCAAATTTCTGCAAATAAAAACACAAGGAATGGCATGTACAGATTGGCCAAGAAACTGCCACATTTCCAGCGTTCTTGGTTGAAAAAAAAAAGGAGTACAATACCAACAGGTTCAAATGCCTTGGTGGGCATCAATTAGTCTCCATTTCAGGAGAGGGGGGGGGGGGGGGGGGGGAGAGAGTAGCTACCTGATTTTTGGCTTGCCTGAAGTCTTCCATGTTCAAAGGCCTAACAGTCATAGTTATTTCCTCTTTACTTCCTCCTTTTGTATCCTGATTAACTTCTTCACTTGTCACCCCTGCAGCTCTCTCCTTTTTCTCCTGCTAAGGATAGAATAAGACCCAGTCAATAGTTACATTAACCAATCATCTACATGGAGTTGTCGCTGGTTCACCTTTCCGTTTTACATTAATTCACTAGCACCGATAATGCGCTTACCAGCCCCTTTACTCTTTCTTGCTGAATTAACTCCCTAACTGGCCGGTAAGCAGCTGTTGTGCAAAAGTTCTGCAACAAAACAATCTTGAGTCAGCAACGTCTAATCCACAACAAAGCCCACGATGAACATGCAATGCAAGAGATGACCTTAAGATCACTTCCACTGTATCCTTCAGTCATGGTCGCAAGCTCCTTGAAATCTAGTCCTCCTTCGACCCTCTCTTTGGCTAGGAGTGTTCTCAGTATCATTTCCCTGTTCTCCAAGGTCGGAAGCCCGACCATGATCCTGAGCATAGGAGCAATCATCACTAAAAGCTTATCACGTATCACTGCTGCTTGAGCCGAAAATACTCGACCTTTTTACAAGTATAAAAGCAAGAGCACCTTCGCTCAAAACGTCTGATAATTGCTTCATCGAGGTCAAACGGCCTGTTGGTCGCAGCAAGCACAAGTATGCGTTCGCCTTGTTTTGTCAATAGGCCATCCCAATGAGCCATGAACTCATTCTTTATCTTCCTCATTGCCTCATGCTCTCCCACTCGGGTCCTTTGCCCTAGCATGCTATCCACTTCATCTATGAAAATTATAGTTGGGGACACTTTGGCAGCTAAAGTGAATAGAGCTCTAACGTTCTTTTCGTCCTCCCCGAACCATTTAGACGTTATGGTCGACATAGATACATTGATGAAGCTAGCTCCTGCCTCTTTGGCGATAGCCTTGGCTAACATTGTTTTCCCAGTACCAGGAGGTCCAAAAAGCAATATTCCTCTGCACGGTTTCAGAAGGCCGCCATGAAATAAGTCTGGTCTCCGAAGTGGAAGCATCACTAGCTCTTGAAGGGATTCTTTGATCTCATCCAAAGCCCCTATATCGGCAAATGTGACACCGATCTCATTTGCTGGAATAACCTCTGGCCTTATACGCTTCTCAAATTCGTTGTCAGGAGGTACTTCCTACAACAAAAAACAATGAGTAAGCACAGCTTCCATCCTAACACAATCTTTCAACAGAGAGAGTCCTTGACATCCAAATAATTCCATTTTCAAATGCAACTGAAGGAAAATTCCTCCTTATCTATTACAGCGCAAGGGGTCATCATTGTAAGGTTACATGCATGGAATTTAATTACGACATAAACGTGAGTTAAATGACGAGAAAAACTTACTGGAGGTTTTGATGGTGTCACTGCACTATCACCACCTGTCTTTGAGGCTGTTGCTGATTCTCTAGTTCCACCTTTCGTCTCAGTTCCACTTTGCTTCTCAAGAGTAAGGACTTCGGTTTTTGTTTCTGGCTTCACAGCGGTGTCATCTCCCGTTTTGGCTTCCTATAGTACAGGAAACATGCAGAGTTAGTACTCTAATTCATGATATCGATGTTCCAGCAAAGGCTTATGCAAAAAGACAAGCAAACCTTAGACTTTTCAGCATGAGTTTCCAACTTCAACATATCTTTTCCACTAGATTTGCCTTCTTGGAATATACTCAGTCCATGGGACAAACTGTCTCAAAGTTAAACTAATGACTGTTTAGCACACCGAGGAAAGGGAATTGGCTGAAAAATACATTCTAAAATAGCAACATTGAATATTAATCTTGCCTCTCTGACGAAATGAGAAGCTTCCCATTCCTGTACTCCGGATCCTTGTTGTTCATCAAATGATAAGATATAGCAGACATGACAATCTCTTCTATGTAATTACTCAGAACCATTGTATCAGCCACGTGAATTGATTCCAGGTCATCACAATCTAGATCATTCGCTGAAAGGACTTCCATAATGTGAATTCGATTGTCCTGAACTTGAATCATCTTCATATCATCCTCCAACTGAGACTTCCAGCTGACAAGATGGTTTTCATCTTCTGGAGGCCTAATCTCAATGTTGTAGGGGAAAAGAGCACCAAGCCTATCATCTACCTCACCATAGTCATTATCCGGATCCAGAATACGTGAGCCAAGGATGAGGACTGATCCAGACAGCTTCTTCAGCATTTTTTGGAAAAAAGTTGTATATCCTCTGTGATCTAGATAAAAGCTTCTCAACATCCCTGAGATAAAGCACTATGGGGCTGGATTTTGATACAAATGCCAATACCTGCATGAACCATCTATCGCATTAGATAATAAAAAGAAGAAAAATAAAAACTTAGCTCCTGACTGCATGCGATGTTACTGCAATACTGTAATAGCTCCGCAGGATCCTGGAGTACGATTGATCCAAAAAGAAACTACCTTGTAAAGAGATTGAATAAGAAGCTTTTCGTTGAAAGACAAGCTGCTTGTGCGCTTGAGAGGAGCTAAAAAGAGGGAATAACATGAGAAGCCAAATAAGAAACAAGACTTTCACGGATGAAGGAAGAACTCTCTAATAAGTATGAAGGATGCTATGAAATGACTATCACCTATGAATATGGTTAAATTCATCATTATTCTAGGTTTTTCTATAGAAACCAATCATCTCTGTGTCCAACCATGAAATCACTAGAAGCTTTTGAAATCTTGAGTTCCACCGAAAAAAACTACACAGAAAATGATCAAAATCTTAGCCAGCAATGTAGAACCAATTAGCAACCGTGCAAAGAACAACAAAAATTGAAAGACTAGACTATGGCATATCAGTCATTCTACCATGAATAAAGAAATTGTACACGAGAAATTTTAAGAAAGTTAATCAGCTTATGCCTAGGATAATCATGATAGAAATGCCATCTTTTTGCATCCAACTAAAGACTAGATGCAAGAGAAGGCATAGCTTAGCATAAATTTTGCATGCAAAAACAACATTTTGCTTATGTAGAAGTGAGCTCTATGACGGAGATAGTGCCAAAACTCGAAGAATTGTTTATATCTATACATAGCGCTCTTTAGGAAAAGAAACTTAAGAACTCCTCCTGGGTCCACCCAAAGCTAACATTATAGAACATATGAATAACTATGAGACCATTAAGTTACTTGGAGTTAAAGACTCGAGTCTGATTAGGTGTTACCCAAACAATTTTACCACTTTAATAACAAAAGCGCAGCGAAGAAACCTGGATTAGGAGGAGCAAGTTGCGTCGCAAGGTTACTGATATTAGCTGACGCCGAGGCATTTCTACGAAGCTTCGGCGGATTGCAAGGACCTTCTGGTCCCCTGGAATTCCCAATATGTAGATGAAAAAATAATATGACAGTGGAACAAGAAAGCAAATACAATCTATATATTTCCTAATACCAACAAACATTACTGCTTAAGATTACCTTGACCCAATGTCCACACCACTGCTTCGCCTCCTTAAGTTCCCTGCACAAGAATATTATCATAGCTAAGAGCAACTAGCACACCAAGTAAGCAAATGAAAGTCAATTTCAGCATTGTCAAAAGAATGCTCCAACTACCTATCCAGACAAAGCTTGTGACCTCTACATGAGTTCTAGTATATCCTTTTTGTCAGTACCCTTTAAGAAGAAAACAAATGTGCTGATGAACGATTCATCCAAATGGTGAAACAAGAAGAGTAAAAAACTAGAAAGGTCCAACTACCCCCCACCAAGGATTTAATGAAGCCCAAAGGAAAGGAAAAACAAAGCAGCAACTAGTCCTATACTAAATAACCCGGTGGACCAGATAAAACCTCTGATTCAAGACGTCTATCATCAGAATTTTTTTACCAAACTTTAGATCCATGTTTCTCACAAACATTGATGCCTATGGTACTTCACCAATCTTTGCCAAAAAAGACAGATTAGAGTCTAAGAAAGCATGGATCCTAAACTTGCTTCTCTCTCTGGACAGCTCAACACTGCCCACAGAAGAATATCATACAAGGCAACACTGCCTCACATTTGTTTTTGCTAAAGCACTGCCTCACATGTAATATGCGTGTACAACTAAAAAGAGCCACCTCTAAAACATAGCATAAACATCTAAGCAGAAGCAAAGCCGCCACCTTGGCGTACCTTTTGCTTCCTCCTTTTGCGGAAGGATTGAAAAAGATCCAAGTAAGCCAGACCACCGCTCCAGTGTTGACTCTGATCGGGATCTTTTGAAAGACTAGATAGCGATAATACACATTAACAGAAATTAATCTGGAAGCCAAATTTTATCTAGTATACTAAGGCATATCAAATCACGGTGCATTGACCAATCAGTAAACACTTCATCAATAGGAAAGCAATGTCCATTTTCCCGTGCTTATGTGTTGGATCGAGTAAAACAAGCACAAGTATACAAGACAACAAAATTAATCAAGTCAAGATAAGAAAACAGATGGACATACATATTCTTTGTTCCCGGTTCCATATTTACTCTGGATCTGCAAGGAACATCATCAATCTTGGAATGAAAACAAATCCAAAACCAACATGTATACATTTACTCTAAATACTTACCTTTAGAGAAAAATCCGTCACGTCTAGCAGCAGCAACTTGGCTTCGAAGTAATGGGCAAGAGCCTTGGCAAGCATTTGTTGGTAAAGTTCTTTAAGTCATTACAAAAGAGGAGAAGAATTATTTTAGAGTCTCCAATGACAATGCTCAAACCAACATATTGATACATGATAATTCACAACCAACCTGCAGGTCCAGAGAGCAAAATGGCTCGACTAGCAGGTGAAAGATTTCTTGTGTACTTAGAAACTTCAGCATGCTTCAAATGAACATATGCAGCACTAGTCAACAAAACTCGTGTCTGCTCACTGTTGTTTGCAGTTGGAATAGGAGGAAAAAGTAAGTAGCTATGAAGCAACAAGTGGAAAAAAGAAAAAGCCTCAATAGCAGAAGTCAAGGGAAGCCCTCAAAGTCTCACGAAACAAAGAATCATGAATACTCATCGAAGACATAGAGAACCTCACCAGAAACCTCCCACTCTCTAGAAAGTTTGATATACACTTCAAACGCTTACGCTATTACACAAGAGTTGTAGCATCTCCACGAAAAATTCAAGTACAAACTGATAACTGAGCTTCCAATAAAAAAATTCAAATGAGAAAACACATTGGTTCCCGTAGACCCTTGACCAATATTAGATTTTCACAAAATATAACATGGACATTGTTAGGTTTATTTTAGATGTTCAAGAATTTTGCTAAGCTACAATACACGAAACAAATCAGAGAACACTCATACTGATTTCGAACTGTTCATTCTTGATTCCACACACTTTCGTTTATAAAGTTTTATAAAGCATCATTGACGTAATCTTTCCTATGTTTTTTTTTTACCCTCTCAATCTCTCATAAAGACTAATAGCACACCAAAGCATGTGGCACGAGAAATTCAGAAATAGTCTGAAATAAATACCCAAAGCTTTCAACATGAACCTTAACCCTGAAATAATAATAATAACAATAATAATACTGATAATAGTTGATCAATTCTCTGATAGAGTTACCCTTTCTTCAGCTTCTATCTGCAATCTACAGTAGCAGGAGTTATTGAAGATGGAAGGTGGAATTGGTCAACTGCTAGATTAGATGATATGCTATTGATTCAGTTAGTTCTTTCTCCAAATGAAGGGCAAGCAGAAATGGTGCTATGGAAGGCAACTCCTTCAAAGCAACTCTCAGATAACAGTGCATGGAGTGGTGCTACAGCTAGAGCAAGCAAGGTGATTGGCATAAATTGATTCGCTTTACCCATATATTTCTAAACATAGCTTTTTTGTCGGCTTGCTATTTTGCATAAGCTCTCCACTAAGAATAGGATAAAGAATTTTGCTATCAATGATGACTGTGTGCTTTGTGGAACTGATGTTGAATCGAGGAATCACTTAACTATGGAGTGTATATAAGAGCTGAGGAAATCTGGAGAAGAAGATATGAGAAAATGCGGGACAAATAGAGGCTTGCTTAATCAGGATTCTGACTCCGAGCTGCAATGGACATGTACTACTTGGAAAGGCAAATCTATTCCATGTCTCATCTTCAAGGTTGCCTGGTGTGCATTTATTTATGATTTTTTTTTTTGGGTCAGGTGCAGTTATTTATGAATGACGAAGCAAGAATATCCATGAAGACAGTTTTATTATTTTGAGCAATGTTAAATTTTCCCAGATTCATGTTAATGTCTTGTATAGATAAAAAAGAATGATTAAAAAACAAGTATAGGCTCTTCCTCTCAGCATATATATATATATCACACACACACACACATACATATATCCTTTTTAGTCCTTCTTCCCTATATTTATTTATATATATTTTTATTTTATAATTTTTTTTATATAATTATTTCTTTTCCTTCAATCGATCTTGCTCTTGTTTCATTTATTTTGGGTTCCTCGATCTGCTGACCCCAACTAGTTTGGGATAAAAGTGATGTTGATTCAATAAACCTAACTGCTTACCCAGCAAAATTGATATTTCAATAATAATTCCTTCAAAAAGGAAAATCCACAAACAGCAACAATTCACCTAAGCAGTTGAAAATTATAAAAAATAAAAAAATAAAACCACAGATGCCAACAAATCTGGATAAGAATGTTATATTCCTTAAGGATAAAAGGCAACAAAACTGAGCAGCAGTTTATGGCACAAAACAAACGCACGTGAAGAGCAGGCCAGAATCAATTTGAATTTGCCAGGATTAGAGTAACATAGAGTTTCCATAGCTTACGTGCTCGGTGTAAGTGTGTAACTACTTCCCAATAATATAGTGCATTCCAAAAGAAAATAAAACCAAGATAATGAAGAAACTGGCCAGAGCTTCACTGAAAACAAACTCGCTTTATTCGAGGATGCCTCTTTTTTTCAAAAGAAATTATCTGTATTCTGTTCATTCACCATGTCTACATAATTCCAAGACCTGTCATAGCGATAAAGTTCCGCTAGAGAATCCAGAAAAACAGTGTCGTTCCTCATCTGAACATGATTATATATGTTGGTCTTAGCCTGTAAGACCAAAAACCATTAGATTTTGACCCAAATCATTTGGGCAAGAATAAACCCTGTCCAATCAAGTGGGACAGGTGCACATGAGCACACAAGTATCATTACGAAAGGGGGAAAATGAAAACACTGCAAAAATGAGGCCCAGACAATTTCTTGCATCAGTGTTTGTTCCGTCTTCAAAATAATAATCAATTTGTTTGTTTAACACTATTGGAATTGGGTTGAATTCACTTTTCTCCAAGAAGAGGGGGGGCATCTTTCTAACCAGAGATGGAAGCCAGAGAATGTCAATGTGACCTGAGATAGTAAGGGAACTGGTCGAAAGTGACTTTGCTCTCTCTGCCGTCAACCACCAGTCTGAGCATCTCCTTCTCCACTCTCTCAGCAGTAATCGGGTCTGAGGAAGAAGCGTTACCAGCCCATTTGCTCACTGTTTGTCCTGATGCTATTCCAAGCCCCACCCCAACTCCTACTCCGACACCTATTGCCGACAGCAATATGTGTTTCTGTTCCATTGCTTGTTCTTTCTTTCTCAACACTCAAAACCCTGCCAAAGGATCATCTTTTTTCAGTACACACAAACAAATAAGCAAACAGGGCGTGGGCCTATTAAAGATCAGACAAATGGGATCAGGAAAAGAGCACCCCATAAAATCCCTTGTTCTCCTTATTTCCATAATTATAACTTACTAAACAAGGTACAGCGAAAGGCATGGAGTTTTTGCTCGCAGAAGACGTTGGAAGATGAGAGAAGGCCGATCTAGCACGGAAATTACGCTAGCGGGACAAATGAAACTCGGGAGAAAAGCCTCCAGTAGCAGATTTTATCCAAACATAAAACAGAGACTCGACACCTAAAAGAAAAGGAAGACTTGACGCCTTTGGGAGAACACAGAACATCCTGGAAACCCATAAAGTTGCAACTCTGGAGAGAGAGAGAGAGAGAGAGAGAGAGAGAGAGAGAGAGGAAACATAAGAAATGACATCATCGCGTCTCTGTACACGGTAGACATGTAAATCGTTTCAGACAAAACCAAGAAGGCAGGGCGATGACTGATAAGTGGGTGCTGCAAACCGCGAGCACCCCCAGAAACGTACCGTTCGATGCGAAATACGCGGCAGGTGGCAGAGAGGAGACAGAGCTTTGGGCCGAGAAATAGAGAGAGATGGGTTGATGATGATGAGTCGGCTCCTTCCCGCTATATAACAAAGGACCCTACTGGGTAGTTTCTCTCACCTCGGTGTTCCTCAATTTTCAGAGAGAGAGAGAGAGAGAGAGAGAGAGAGAGAGGAGAGCGAGTGAGAGAGAGAGTGTCCTTACAAATTAGCCAACGTGTCGGTTTCTTGAAGGTTTATCATTCGGTAACGACAAGTTCAGTTCTCCCATTTCCCAACAAAGGTGGTGACAATGATGAGGCATCCACGTACATTTTGTCTTGGCAGTTGGCACGTCGGGGGATCACTGCCCGAACTGGGTTCTGTCCGAAGACCCTTAGATCGCCGGAGAGCACAATTTTTCCATCCATGTTGATCATGCTCATGTAAGTCGAGAAAAGTATCCCCAAAAAAAAAAAAAATTCGTAAATCCATTGTATTAGTGTAAAATTTGATCCAATCGGCCATCCTACGTGACGAGACTAACTAATGTACATATTTTTCAATTAGTTTTTTTTTCCTTTTCTTTCACTTTGGTCGACAAGGGCTAGCCAGCCCTCGTGAGATTCTCGCCTGCGATCGGTGGAACTCACAAGGTCTCTATGGTCTTAGCCCTCGCTTAAGGTCTTCACGGCCGCGGGTGGCGGCCCCCACCCATATTTGGTGAGGGCCAACCATCCCTCATCAGCTTGCGTTAAGGGCTAGCCAGCCCTCGCCTAGTGGGCGGCCAAAAGTGAAAGAACAAAAAAGTATGAAAAAAGGAAAAAAAATTAATTAAAAAACATTTTTATAAAAAAATGGGAATCATTTTTAAAAAAAATTAAAAAAATATTCATGTTAATGCCAATCGCGTTACGTAGAATGGTTGAACTGAATTGTTACTAATGCGAAAAAAGGTTTAGGTTTAAATTGGTGCAATTAAGATGTTTTAAAACTGAAATTGTATCAATGTAATAAGTTTATAAATTTTTTGGTACTTTTCCCGTATAAGTTCTTATCGTAATTTATCTTTAACATGTGAAGACTCTAAAATTTATTTTAAAGGTTGACCGAGCGGTTAAACGCACGATTTTAAATACGACAATTCTCATGTTAAAAAAGCACGATGTCATTCATTCATGTGAATTTTGAAAATCACACGCATTAGTGTCACGAACCAAGAGTTTATCTAGCGTTACCATGATTCGTGCGCCCTTAGGAAGCGATTTCCAAGTCCGCCAACATACTCTCACACTCGCTCGAGGGGTTAATCCGAACCGAACCGAAAGACACAAGAACACACTCGCTCAAGGATCACATGACCAAGAGAGAATGGAGCGAATACTGAGTTTGTATTAATTCTCGGATGGTTTACAAGTGAGGGGCGAGCCCCTATTTATACACATAAAGGCACAGCTCGCGGGTGACTCTTGATCTGCTCGAGTTTGTCCTGTTCTATTTGTCTGACTCATGTTGCACAATGCACGCATCATGCGCATAGCTATCCTCGCCTTTCGGTAGATCTCTCCATCGGATTAGACATTCACGTGTGGGCGCTCGATAGCATTTCCTTATGACTCGATCGGCTAGAATGCACTTGACATTTCGATCATTAGCTGTTTTCGCCCCCAAGGGCGCCCGTTGTGATTCCCCCATTACGTTCCTCCTTGTCCAAGTAAAATGGTTTAAGCATGCTCACATGGAACATCATATGAATCTTCAACTTCACATGGAGTTCCAGCTTATACGCCGCCTTTCCGATCCGTTGCACCACATGAAACAGTCCTTCGTATCGACACATCAATGCTTTATGTACCCCTCTGTTTGCAAAGGACTTGGTCCCCCAATCTGGAATTCTACAGGCCAATGCTTCTTGTCAGCCCACTTCTTCATTCTCTTTGAAGCATTGTGGAGACAAGTACGTGCTAGATCAGCCTCTTCTTGCCATTCCACAGCACTTTGTAGCATCGTTGTGCTACCCACCCGATAGCTTGTTACAACCGCATTTGGAGTAAGCGGCTATTGTCCCGTCACAATCTCAAAGGGATTTTTTGTTGCGCCCTGACCCGTTTGGTCCGCGAACATCCTACCAAGGCCTTGCCATTCATTAATAGCTGCCCAGGACTCATCGGCCTTTAATCTTCACTATCTATTAAAGGTATGGAACCGAGAAACAACTCCACTCATAAAACAACAAGAAGATGGCTTGGGATAGGAACATGGTACACTTCCCATATGAATCAATATACATCAGGGGTTACAGTAGTCTAATACCAAGGGTTCAATTTCTAATCCACAAAAACAATTATAATCCTTAGGGTCACAAATATCTTATAGCCATTCAACTAACTACTTCCTCGAATGTCAATCCTTGGCCAACTGATGCTTCATCGCCTGGAACCTGAAAAATGTTAATCCCCAACGGGATGAGATATAAATCTCAGTAAGCGAATCCTAAACCTAGACCTGACCACCAGTCCCACCAGACCACACAATAATGCAAGAATGCAGGGAATTCATCAAGCAATGGCATATCGCATCTCAACATCATTTATCACAAATACTTGGCATGACAATTTACTATCAAATACATCACATGCTATAAGACCCAAATTTCGTACATTAGCATAAAACATTATATACTTTCACAAGGCATCAAAATGACATTTCATTTACTCATCGCCAAGGCTCCCAGGCCGCGATGTAATTCACAAGGGAACTCTGGCAATTTATTTGCATCAGGGCTCTCTGGCCATGCAATAACAAGGGCTCTCTAGCCATTTATAAATACAAGGGCACTCTGGCCATTTATTTGCATCAGGGCTCTCTAGCCAATTACAATGCACAAGGGCTCTCTGGCCATTAAAATTTCAAAGGCATTCTAGCCAAACAATTTCAAACAGACATTCTCGTCATTAAAACCACACATTAACAACTATCTTGCTTTTGTCATACTACCACGCTACACAATTCAATTATCCAGTAGCGTCCTAGGTTCGAGTAAAGGTTTAAGAAACACTTACCTCTTTAATCAAGCTAGGATATTCCATCCAAATGAGCTACCTAGCTCAGCAAGCTCTCGGCCAACAAGGATCACGCACGGTCCTAGAGAATTTCACCAATTCCACATCAAAACTCATTCGATTCTCAATTCCCTTGCACATATATCTCAATTTTACACACAAGACCTTATCCTCAAGCCGTCACAGTATTAATTCAATGCCCCTAAGCATGTCAATTTTCGTTCTATCAAGGCAAGTCATCCAAAGTTTTAATTCACCAAAACTGCCCAATTTGAGCCCCCATAACCAGGTTCAGTCTCACGAAAATTGTAATTTTTCTACTTATTTTTTGAGAAAAAAATTCTAGGGTCTTAAACTTCAAGATCTTACGGACATGTGGGCGAAAACGGAGCTCAATTCGGATACCGGACGACTTAGAATGACTCGTTTCAAAATCGATGCGCGTTAAGGACAAATTGGTCGGTCCTAGGAATTTCATGCAAACCGCCCATTAAAACTCATCCAAACTCCATTTTGACTCCTCATACCCTTCACCAACATATAGTAATATGTCTTAGAGAGTGTTGACACCTGATTTTTGACCATTTACTATTGTGCTTTTTATTCTTTAAAATTAATTAAAAATATCAAAAAAGGTCATAAAATCACAAAATCAACTTTGGAAGCCTTGGCCTAGCCTCGGGGACCAATTTTGAACAAAAAATATTTTTTGGTGTTTTATAATATTTTTCGAATTTATTTAATTATAAAAATACCCAAAAAAGCAGAAAAATACCATTCGTGGTCAGAAAAATACACAAAAATATTCAATAATTTTGTTTTAATTTCCTCTTCAAGTGTATCACCTTAAGTCTTGAAAATTCGTCTCGGGTCACTATGTTTCTTCACAAACATAAACCCGAACCAAGCATAAAAATTCCTTTTCGAGTCTTTTAATTTTCAATTCTCACCTTTCATAAGCTATGACATTGAATTATAAAGGCTTGAAGTGCAATTGGGTCAATTTTCCCTCCAAGAAAGACCGGGTGGCGACTCCAAATGCATGCACAATTTGCATATGCCACCACGACCACACTGAAGGTCGAAAGCGATCGACTCTTATCGTCGAATCCTTTAAAAAGTACTCCCGCCGCGATTTGGTATGGGCCTGGGAGGGTTCGCGCCGATCCAAGACCCGCGATCGGTAATCCATTAGCCGCGTCCGCTTTCGGACGGGTCGCGACAGCTGGCGACTCCACTGGGGACCTGTGTTCTAGAACCTATGGTTCTAGACCCCAAGTGGACTTAGGCCGTAATTAAAACGCTGAGTGATTTTTCTAACCCTGCAGGCGCTCTTGAAGGTGAGGTAAGTCCGCTTATGGTAGGTGTTATATGTTTTTGCAGATTGGAGAAATAATGGGTGTAGTCCGTGATTAACATTGTCTTATGCAGGTTGGGCGTATGAATGTATGTTGTGTGGATGATTTGAAGTGCTGATTGATAAACTGCTGTGCATGAATTGCATTGTGATGATCACAACACGTGGACACACACAACCCCGCCTAAAACCCCGGGCGCCGCCTTTAGGAACACAATATAAGGAATTGAAAATGGAATCTCAGTGAGGAAAAACGCGGGGTAATCCACTTTTCAATTCCGCTCGCTTCGAACCATGGATCGAGTCCCAATGCAACGATAGCTGTGCAATGGAATCGGCTTTTTCTAGAACTCGAAGTGGGAACCTTAACCTTAGGTGCCAAACCCTCTGATTTTTAGAAGTTCACCATCACTTGTCTCATGCGCATGTCTTTGGGCGGTTGGTACACCTAAAACCGCACATAAGTCGACGAGTTTGGTTGGTAAGATTCCCTATCCCTCAAATCTATTACAGTTCATATAAATATAGGCATTTCATTCATTGCATTCTGGTGATTAGATTAAATGCCATTTCAAGGATAGATATGTGTGTTTTTCCCAAACGTCCTTGATAGAAGACGAAGATGATGATATCCCATGACAAGCACCGAGTGAGCAACAAAGGAGCCTACTATGGACATTATTGAGATATCGTCTAATGAAGATGACGAGTTGGGGCAAGTGATCCGGAAGTCACAGATCGAACTTGGGGCATCCTTAAACGTTAGGATCACATTCCTTTGTTTCATTTTCCATTACTAGTCCTCTTGTATAGGGTTTATTTTTATCGAGGCTTTCTCTATCTCACCCCTTAGAGTGATTGTATTAGGGATCTATTGGTGTATACATTCAGATGGAACTTGGTTGTATTTCTTTTGACGGGTCATGGGAATGTGATAGTGGCATTTTCTCTAATCATCCGAATACTCCCAAGTCAAGTTTATAATTCCTTTAGAGGAAATTAAAATTGGAAATCTTGCACGACCTTTTTGGTCGTATAGGGTAATCCAACCCCAATTTCGCTAAAAGGAATTATACACTTGAATTGGTCCATGCATGTCATACGTCACTGGTAATCCACGATAATTGATCAAGAGTATCGGCATTGTTTCGAATTTAATGACGAGATAGATGTCCAAATTGCTCTCGTTCTTAACAAAACGGCCTTGATTTGGATGCCGTATCTTCAATTAAATTTAAAACACGTCATTATGCCTTGCGCTTTTGACTAATTCGTTCTTCTTGAAATTGATCAAAAGCGATTATCGTGAATTACATTCCTTTCAATAGTATGCTTTCCTTCGAGGAATACTGATAAAAAAAAAAAAACTTTTTGCACAAGATTAAAACCCTTGTAAAAGTTTTTGTCCTTATTAATCACGAGCAAGCATAAGATTGAAAGTGGTTTATGCTTTCCTTTTTCAAATTATTCCTTCTGATTCTGTCTTTTCATTTGCAAGTAAAAAATAGGTAATAGAGAGAAATCTTTTTCTGGATAAGTCTGAGGCTATTCTTTCATCTGATCATGAGCAAGTTAGAAAATCAGGACATATTTGCTCAACTTATTGATATTATGGTTCAGCTCACCCAAGATGAAGATGTTCGGATGCTCGAAGAAATGGACCATATAAAAGCTAAAACACACACACAGGAGCTTTCATTCATTCTTGCTCAATTGAAGGATTCCAGAAGCAGATCATACAGTTCATCGGGGTGGAAAAGTAAAGCCGAAGTGAGCCCTAATTAGTGACACAAAAGAGCCCAGCTGACCCTCCATGTTATTGATCATCTGCCTGCACTCACTGCTCCGCATATCAAGGTCCGCAAGCTGGAGAAGAAGGCGCTTGCACTCATTCTTAAGCTCAGCAACCTTGGCTCTGTGATCTTCAGCGGCGAGTTCCAGATCCCGAACTAGCTCCCTTCCACGGGATACGTCCTCGGTAGCACGATCGAGCCTCTCTTCCAGCCACTCACTTTGAAACTTCAACATGATATTACCACGGTCATGTTCATAGGTGATCAAGCACATGGCCAGTCGCTCCACCAAATTTCCTCGCTCACGTAGCAATGTTGAGACCCGCTCGTTGGCTGACTCTATAAGTTTGTTGTGGTTGTCAGCCACGAAATCAATCAGCACCAAGTGCTCGCATCGGTCCTCGTAGTAGGCTCGCAAAACACGAGCCACGGTGACTTCTCGGTGAGCAACGCGGTAAGCCTCTAGAAAGTTTGTAAAGAGGGCCGAGAAGATTTTATACTCCTTCTCCAACTTAGTACCCTCGATGGAAGTAGTGTCTGTGGCAGCAAATAGAACGCGGATCTCAGCCTCGATATCCAGATGATCGGCTATATAAGCATAGCCCCGACCCAAGAGATTATAGAGTTTTTCCCATCGGGCTGGGACTGCGATTGAAAAAACGCAAGCATGAGAGGAGTCAGAGGAAGAAGCAGAAGATGAAGCCATTTCTCGTTGGAAAGATGGAGAGGAAGACGAGTGCAATGAAATGAATGAAAGTGAAAGCTGGTCGAAGGAGAGCACTAACCTTCTCTGCATTAACTCCGCGCTTTTGTAGCGTCTCGAGAGTGGAGAAAAGCCACAACAATAATGCTTGTGGAGCCGGGATAATTAATGTAAAGCAGGGGTCGCTCCTCCCGTGAATCATCAGACCCGCCTCGATCCGCTATTTCAGGTCTGACGAGTCTGAAAAGTTGTAAAAGCATTGTCTATTTCGCCATTATTGAGGGGGAGCGGGAGTCGAGCGCAAATGTCGAAGAGGCCGCGTTAGGGTTTGGCAGCCTTGTCATGATGAAAAGCTGAGTGGGAGGTGGACATAATTCAGTCTTTTGGAAAGATAGTGGGAGACAAGTTCGGCTATCGAGGAAAGAAAAGTGATCCGAGATCTCTCCACAATGAAAAGGAGGGAGGACGACAAAGCGGTAAACTCGAAACCTTGGGGAACGCTCGCCCAATGATCTTCTTCCGTGTCCGAAGAACGTCTCTTGAACACGCGAAGTCACTCAAAGCAAAGTTCAGAAAAAGAGTGAACATACGAGGAAGATTACAAAACCCTGAGTAAGTAGTAATCGACCAACCTCTTCCTGATCCAACATGTTTGGGAGTTATCGTCAGTTGTTAGAGGCGACTGACCCAAACAGCCTGAACAATATCCAATTCGAAGACCTCGAAATTTCCAGGATCAAGCCTGATACAGAAGCCATGGAGCCTAACCGCCCCGGCAACGACGTTCGAGATTGCCATGACTACGACGACGACAACGGTAGCAATGGGCAACCTCGAGAAGAAAAAAATCGCCAGCCCCATAGTAAAGAGGAAACCCGAGTGTTTGAAGCTGTTTTCAGAAGATCTCCTCATCCGAGCGTAGAGCAAATAGAGGAGTTAAGCCAAAAGGTTGGGGATGAAGGCTAAGAGAGTCAGATGTTGGTTTCAAAACAAGAGGGCCAGAATGGTCGATCATTGCAGACGTCAAGAGCTTTCCACTATGGCGGAAGAATACGACAAACTACGGGCAGAGAACATATGGTACAAGAGAACTCTTGTCACTACCGTTTGCCTCAATTGCGGTGGCCCTATCGACCTCCGGGGATTGCTCCATGACAATCCTTCCATGAAGGTCGCGAGTGCTCTTCCGCAACCCCGCTCCCTCGAACCGACTTCTGGAGAATGGGTTATGCATCACTATACTTTCCCCGATGATAGGTCTATTTTTGCCCGTGATCAGTGCGAAGCCGATCCACTTCCTCCACAACAGATACCAGTCGTTGACGCCATGCTGAAACACCAAAAAAAGAAATTCGCTTGGACTCCGAGGCTTCATCGCAAGTTCCTCGACGCGGTTCGAGAAGCAGGACTTAAACCAGCGTGTGCAGCACGCGTACTTGACGCCATGAATGAACCGGGAATCTCTCTACAGGTAGTTGCAAACCACCTTAATAGTTACCGAAGGGTGCTAAGAAGACGTCATGCCTCGCTGAACCTAAAAGAGCCCGACCCGAACTCGAGCACCAAGCATGACCGTGAACACGATGGTCGTGCGCCAAGAGAGGCTCAGCTGAATCTCGACACCAACCAAACCAGCCATTCTACTGCCTATTGTCCAGAAATTGTTCAAAATACCTCTTTGAATCATCTCGGTATTCCTCAAGGGTACGTATCACAAGCGCAGCAAATGATCATTCCTCTGCACGAGCAGCAACCATCCACCAGTGCTCTTTTTGTTGGTGACCAAGGGTCTACTCAAGAGGGACATATGATTTCAGATGATTTAATAGAAGAATGCTTTGAGCATTCTGGTTTACCCAACTTCCAGGGAGGGAACGTCTTTGATGGTGAACCAGTCAACCATCCTCTTGTATTCTCAAACAAGGACATAAATTCCAGTTCGAAGAACCCATCGGGTGATGTTCCTCAACCCGTGCATCAATCGTTCGAAAAATCAAATGACTTCTTCGATGAAGGACTTGATGCCTTATTCGATCAGTGGGAGGCTATCAAACGTTTGCAGCCATGATCCGCAAACGGTAACCGCGCAACTGAGTCGAGACGCGATGAGTTGGTCATACCCGCAGGCAGAGAGGCATGTACGCGAGAGAGATGTATCATTTATTCCTTTCATTGTAAAATTCCCAGCGAAGAATTTGTTTTATTCTTTAATAGTCAGAGTTGATTTTGCACAATGCTGCCTGCGAGCATCATCATGTTTAGATACGTCAATCCCTTGTTGTGTTAGGTTCGAGATGAATCAACTCAACACGTGAAGGCAGAAATGACAGCATAAGTGGCGAACGGAGCATAAACGACCTCGAAAGCGAGAGATCATTAACTGCCTCAAACACCATGACCGCAAGATCAAGGGCAACCTTAAAATTTTGAGCTGCTACAAATCCATTTCCCACAAGACATTCAAATCATTCAAATGAAAAACGTCAAGTCATGGAAATAATGTGTAACCAAGCTGTTGGCACATGTGAAAAGGGAAATTACGTGGGTTCGGAAGCGATAACCTTTCTTGGCTCGGTAACCATGCGGAAGATAAAGGAACATATACAAAAACTCGCATTTATTTTCACTCGACAGGAGACTTTACAAACAGACTACTGAGGAGGAACCGTAAATCCAAAGTGAGTTCTAATGAGCGTCACAAATGAGCTCAACTGATTCTCCATGTTGTCCATGCTCTGCCTACAACCAGCGCTTCGAGGATCAAAATCTGCGAGTTTGAAGAAAAGGAGACGACATTTCTCCTTAAGCTCATTCACCTTGGCCTCATAGTGCCCCGATTCATGCTCCAAATCTTGGGCAAGCGCTCTCCCACGGGCTATATCCACTGTCAGATCGTCAAGCGTTTCCTCCAACCATGTGCACTGGAGCCTCAGCATGAGATTGTGCTGGTCTTGCTCAAGAACGGTTTGACAGAGAGCCAGACGCTCTATCAAGTTGTCCCTCTCACGGGCTAACAATGAGACCTGGGCGTTGGCATATTCAGCAACTCTCTTTTGGTTATCGGCCGTCAGCATGGCCAACACCAAGGAATCAGCTCTGTCTTGATAGCGGGCTCGCACGATGCTAGCCAAAGTGACATCCCGGCTAGCGACGTGGTATGCCTCCAAGAAATTGGTGAAAAGAGTTGGGAAGATCGCAAACTCCCTTCGCAGCTTCGTACCCTCGATACATGCGGTGTCCAAGGCCGGAATCAAAGTACGGACTTCGACCTCGGCTTCAGGATGATTGTTTATGTAACCATAACCTCTACCAAGGAGGTGATAAAACCTTTCCCATTGGGCTGAAGCTTCGGTTAAAGCAGCAGCTACAGGGGAGGAGGCCATGCGCGATCGAATGGTAGAGAAGAGAATGAAGGTCAGAAGAGTGTTTGAGAGGCTGAATCTAACTAGACTGAAACGCCAATCTTCTCGACATCGATCTCTCACCTTACAAATAAGGAACAAAAAGTTATAATAGTTATTTATGTTCAGCGGGGCTAAGCAGATTTGATTAATGCATCCTCGGTAAGTCACGGATCCACCATGGCCCTATGATCTCGGGCTCAGCAAAACATAGTGGCGCCGAAAGGTCGACAGATCTATTGCTTGGGAGACTGAGCTAGGGGGACAAGCGTAGTGCTCGATAAAGCGAAGTTGACGCGAGAGATTTTCAAGACCCGCTCGTGTAGAAAGAGTAATGGGGAATCGTAAAGTCTCGAGAGGAACGCTCATTAAAGAGCCTTTATCTGAATCAAAAGGGCGGTTCTTGGAACACGCTTAATCTCTAAAAGAGAGAGAGAGAGAGAGAGAGAGAGAGAGAGAGAGAGAGAGAGAGAGAGAGAGAGAGAGAGAGAGAGAGAGAGAGAGAGAGAGAGAGAGAGAGAGAGTTGTGAAGAGGGTGAGCATCCCAGAAAGAGTGGAGAAAGTCGAGCGAACAAAAATCAAACGGTGATATTTCGATCCAGCATGCCTGGAGGCTATCGTTACCTGTTGGAGGCGCCCGACCTAGAGATCCCCGAGCTTGAACTGCTAGAAGAATGTGAAGATCTTGGAGCTCGATTCGGCACAAAGGCTATGGAGATTGGCTCTTCCAGCAAAGAAACCCAAACCCTCGGCGACGAGAATGTCAGCGACGATGATCGACGCTGGAGTGGGAAATTCCAAAAACGCCACACTACACGCCAACGCCGAAGGCTTAATGCTTTTTTCAAAGAATACCCCCATCCAACGGGGGAGCAGAGAGCTGAACTAGGCCGAACGCTGGGGATGGAGCCCGCGAGAGTCAAGCTTTGGTTTCGCAACAAACGGGCCCGGTGGATGGATAAACTCAGACGCCGCGAGTTGCAGATCCTAAGAGAGAAAACTGAACAGCTCCGAATGGAAAACACGATGTGTAAAGAGGCTCTGAACACGGCTGCTTGCCTTAACTGCAGCGACCCTATCCCAATCAGCGAAACATTCCTCGAGGGGTCATATATGCAGATTGATAATGCTCACTTGTCGCAAAGCCTTCCACAACATCTTCCAGAGCAGTCGGATACCGTCCAAGGTTTACTGGGGCAGATCAACACTAGAGCGGAGTCTATTGGTACATGGAGCCTGTATAATAATGAGTGGGGTCCACTTGACGGTGAACTCCTCCCAGAGCAACTCGCAACACAATCATATCACGAAGAGAGTAGCCGCCGAGTTGCTAACGCTGCTCTGGTTAGCAAAAAGAAAAAAATGAGGCTTTGTTGGACCCGAGAGCTCCATCGTAAGTTTGAGGATGCAGTTCAACAACTCGGAATCTACTCGGCGCGCCCAGAGAACGTACTCGAGGTCATGAACGTAACAGGAGTTACAAAAAAAAATGTCAAGAGTCACCTCAAATGCTACAGAAATCTGATGAAGAAAGGCTTGGCAACACTGAACCCAGATGGAGCCGGCTCGAGCCAAAATGATAGATATGGCCATGACTATGATACTTTTCGGGAGCACGTATCGCAGCCCCAGCAACTAGAGCCTCCCCAATTTGAGCACCAACTTGTCGGAAGTTCTATTCCTACGACCGACCCAGCACTGACAGAGGATGCACATGCAACTGTGCAAAACAGCAGCGTAAGTTCTAGTTCGTGGAATCAAGATGCTCATGCCGAATACAATGAAAAAAATCCTCCTCCAGCGGTCGATTCTGCCCGACTCGAACGTCGATGGCTCGAGGGAGCTGACCATTTCATTGAGGAAGACCTTTCATTTTGGATCGATCAGCTGAACAACCCCCTGAGCTATCTCAATACCCCCCATGAATATGAACCACAGCCTCAACAGGACAACAATGGATGTTCCAATTTGAGGAATCAGATCGCTCAGGGAGAAAGGGATGAGAGAGATTCATCGCCAGCAATCGGTGACACCCGACCTGAGCATCAATGGCTCGGAGATTCGAGCGATTTTCTTGGGGAGGAACTCAATTTCTGGCTCGATCAGCCTGAGGCTGACGGACTCTTGCAATGGGGATACAAAGCCGATGATTAGGTGTTTAATTCAAGGCGCGTTTGTTAAAAAAATGCTCGGGGGAAAGAGGTTGGATACCCTGAATGAATGTATTGGTAACCTCATTGTAAAAATTCCCATGGGAGCATTTCTCATTTACGCTTGAAACTAGTCGTACGAGGATCCACCTTACCTTTTGAGCATCTTTAAGCTCAGGGGCGAGCTCCCCAAGCAATGATCATCGTTCATAGAACATAACGGAATCCATCCCTTCAATGCAAAATGCATCTGGCCGCGAAGCCACCCATTTGGTAAAACGATGTATCGTTCCTAAACGATCTCTAATCGGATACCGAAGTAATGTCTTCTTTCTTTTCCTTCTCAGATGATAAACATGGATAAATCACTCAAGGAGTCATGCGTTCAAATAACAGAACAGACGCTGCCCAGCTGGGGGCAAAGGAACCATCGATGTTGCAACCACTCCAAGCATGGATAGGCGGATTTGATAGACGTGGTTCATATCAATACGCGACATCAGAACGGGATGAGAACCAAGAGTAAAGTTGTATCGTCCCAATTTGTCTTGAATTTGAGAATATGAATTGATACTCGTTGTCTACCCTTGACAGGGGAATCGCCTTGGAGACGAACAAGTTTTTACATTCCACGTACTACCTGTTAGGGTAGTTGAAGGTAGGATGTATCGTCCCGATTTTCGAAAAATTCGTGAACATACAATGCTATGCTTCTTTTACATTTTCAGGGATCTGCGGCCGCGACAGGTAGGTAAGTATCCCTTTCCCAGTTAGCTGGAGATAAAAAAATGTGTCAGAATACTTTCAGCCGGCATAAAGATTTTCCAATGCATCGATATTCATGATTTAAATCGGGAGGTTACCTGAAGCATGAATAGAACATGCACGGTACATCACAAAATCCCCTCGACGGATAAATTTTGGAGAAAAGAAAATGAATTTTTTCAAATATGATTATTTTTCAAACCATTCAAAGGGATGTTCCCTCAAAAGAAAGGCGAGCTCAAATCCAAACACATCCTACATACACTTGAGAGATGAGTGGAGCGAATCAAATAGCAAAATCTGGACCTACGGAGGTAGGGACCATTCGCAGCGATTACATGGATTGGGACGACGGAGGCGTTCGTTTCATATCATAAACACTACAGGTGACCGTTGATAACCCATTCGAACGACGGTTTTCATTCTTAACCCTGTCAAGAACCACCCTACATCGGGGCAAAAATGAATGTGAGTCCAGCAGCATCAGGAGTAAATGGCTAGAAATTTTCTTGCTCGGACTAACATCAATCTTTGTGTGTTGTTTATATGGTAATCCAAGTGCCATAGGATGACGAGAAGCATCCATTTCTCTATCCCACACACTAATCCTTTGCATAGCCAAGTTGAGCCTGCAAAATCATTTCATAAACCCGTTGGTGATCATTGCACATTCCAAGACGGATGCAGCATCACTTCAGAAACGAAGGAGTTCAAGACTCAGGGATTACGAAAGAGAAATCCCGGACTGATATTTAAAGCATGTTTAGACTATATGTCTAACACGATCCCATGAAGAAAAAAATGGGATTTCAAAAATGAATGAGAAAAATCCACGGCATCGAGAAAAAGCAAAGTGCCTGGTAAAAGGAAGGCCGATGCTCGTGTAAGTTGTCTGATTGACCCACAATAAAGCCTAGATGGGAAAAGAGGAAATCCCTGAAGGAGCCAAATCCAAAAGGGCTGCTCCCCAAATGATGCCGAGTGCGGAACAAAGACATAAAGAGAGTCGGTCTCTGAACGCAACAGGAGACGTTCTCTAAAGGATTTGTGCATACCTCAAAAGCGGGCGCACACCTCAAAGACTGAAGATGCAGAAAGGCAAGGACAGGCGGCAGATCTGCAATGATCACCAATGTCAAACCCTTCATGAATTCTGGGCCAAAAACGAGCCTTTTTCGGTCCCCAATCCTACCGACATCATAACCCTGAAACAGTCTTCTCTGACTAAGACACTTGGGTTAACATATAGCTTAGCTCGAAGAGGTACGAGCAAGACTATTTCTTTCTCATTTTGCAGGGTTCTCGACTTGTAAACCCGGAGCAGATGGTGAAGACTTTCATTCAATGGCCTTGACTCCAAAGCGGGTCCCCCTTGAAAACCAATATCCAAGCCCAACATTACGGTCCCGTGGAAGACCTCCCGACCGATCAAAATGTGTGCGCTGCGAATGAGCCTAAAACCTAGGCACAGGTTAGTAGGGAATTGAGTGCATCCCCTATAAAGACCACTATCTCAAAACAGGTGAAAAGACCTCCTCGTCGAGAAATATTCCAATAGATGTTTTGAACAAACTCTTTTTGGAAATTTCAAATTGTTTGATCCAGATTTGCCGCACAAGGAATTTGTGATCACATCTGTGTGTTGCAAGAATGCTTTGGATAACCTCCAGCATCAAAATGCACATTTCACAATTAAAACTTAAGTCATACGGTTTTTGTCAGATGGACAACCGTCGTCTTCCCTAAGATTGCTAATGTTTTCTTGGTGAAGAAAATTTTTTTCAGGCTCGAACTTCTGCAGGATCCGTGGGAAACACCAATCTCCTAGAATGTCGCCTCGACAGACTCAAGTGAAGCTTTGTCAAGATAAAATCTTTCCTTGCTTCAAAATTGAATTCCCGACAAGTTTCGGGATCTTTCAAAAGAAGGGATGAGGATAGAACCCCTTTTCAAAAATATCAAACAGTCCTAGCTTGACGTGGAGAACCCTCGTCTCGGGACCCCTTTTAAACAAAATCAAGCAGTCTCATCGGACGTGGAGAACCCTCGTCATGAGATCCCTTTTCAAAATTCAAGCAGTCTCATCGGACGTGGAGAACCCTCGTCATGAGACCCATTTTCAAAAAAAAAAAAAACAAAGATAGAAACCGCCTGAAGGGTCAAAACAAAGGTAGAAACCGCCTGAAGGGTCAACAAAAGGTAGAAACCGCCTGAAGGGTCAAATCAATGGTAGATACCGCCCGAAGGGTCAAATCAATGGTAGATACCGCCTGAAGGGTCAACATGAAGGTAGAAACCGCCTGAAGGGTTAAACCAAGGTAGAAACCGCCTGAAGGGTCAACACAAAGGTAGAAACCGCCTGAAGGGTCAAACCAAGGTAGAAACCGCCGGAAGGGTCAACACAAAGGTAGAAACGGCCTGAAGGGTCAACCCATGGTAGAAATCGCCTGAAGGGTCAACTCAAGGTAGAAACCGCCTGAATGGTCAACTCACGGTAGAAACCGCCTGAAGGGTCAACTCAAAGGTAGATACCGCCACAAGGATCAACCCAAAGGTCCGATCCACCATACGGATCAAAATCCTTGGCAAATCCCCCAGCGTGGGATGCGCCCTTCTCAGGTTCCCACCAGTTAGGAGTCCCATAATGGTATGACCTACCATACAGGTCAGAGCTTAATCTCCCTAGGATACCCTGAATGATGAGTCCTAGGTATCTGCTTGAAAATTGTCGCAACCGGCAGCATCCGACAGGTGAGCTTCAGGTAAGCCTCTCTCACTCCAGCCTAAATTCAAATTGCAAGAGCAAACCGGGGATCAATTTAAACATTCATCAAAAGGCTTAAGGTTCCAATATCATAGCATTTCTTTTTCCCAGTCGAGTCAGTCAAGATCCAGGTGTCATTTTGTCTTTGAAAGCAACCTCTGGCGAGCTCACTCTCAAAGAGGGGCAGCTGTTGACACCTGATTTTTGACCATTTACTATTGTGCTTTTTATTCTTTAAAATTAATTAAAAATATCAAAAAAGGTCATAAAATCACAAAATCAACTTTGGAAGCCTTGGCCTAGCCTCGGGGACCAATTTTGAACAAAAAATATTTTTTGGTGTTTTATAATATTTTTCGAATTTATTTAATTATAAAAATACCCAAAAAAGAAGAAAAATACCATTCGTGGTCAGAAAAATACACAAAAATATTCAATAATTTTGTTTTAATTTCCTCTTCAAGTGTATCACCTTAAGTCTTGAAAATTCGTCTCGGGTCACTATGTTTCTTCACAAACATAAACTCGAACCGAGCATAAAAATTCCTTTTCGAGTCTTTTAATTTTCAATTCTCACCTTTCATAAGCTATGACATTGAATTATAAAGGCTTGAAGTGCAATTGGGTCAATTTTCCCTCCAAGAAAGACCGGTGGCGACTCCAAATGCATGCACAATTTGCACATGCCACCACGACCACACTGAAGGTCGAAAGCGATCGACTCTTATCGTCGAATCCTTTAAAAAGTACTCCCGCCGCGATTTGGTATGGGCCTGGGAGGGCTCGCGCCGATCCAAGACCCGCGATCGGTAATCCATTAGCCGCGTCCGCTTTCGGACGGGTCGCGACAGAGAGCCTCACCATCAATTTCCGGGCAAGGCGACACCTCGGCGAACCTTTAAACGACTCGGATTCCACGGTCCAGTGCAGGAGCAGAATTCTGTTCTCCTTCAAACCACACTAATCAATCCATAACTCAATCCTAGGTTCCAATTCCTCACAAAATAAACTTGCTAACATCTTATTTTACATGTCTAGGAACCTCACCAAAAGTTTTGAAGCAAAACAATCCCACAAAGCCTTCGAACCACTCGGTTTCCCCACGATCTTCAAGCGGGAAGAATCTGTCCATGAAAGATCAAGGGGATTCATCCATTAAAATCCATTTCAACTCCCACAAATCCTTAATATCAACTTGATAAACTCTTATACTATGAGTTTAGAGCGACTCATCGAAAATTTGGAGCCATTTGAAGTCCTGAAGCCCCCCAAAAATAGATTCTCTCCAAAATCGGATCAGATTTTGACATTTGCCCATTGAAACAGACCTACGGGAATAAATACCGGGTCCAATTGAGCTTATAATACCTTGTTGGAACGGAAAGACGATAAGCTTTCAGATGGCTATAGTTTTACCTCAATCCAATGTTAGACAACAAAGTTATGGCCGGAACAGTGAAGCAGTTTTTGTCTATCCACAAGAGGCTTCTCGGCCAAGAGAGGAAAAAGAAGAAAAATGAAAGGGAAATGAGGGAGAGGAAGAGGGGCACGGCTGAAGATGGGCTAGGAGGAGTGTTCCACAAATAATTGGGGCTAATTTTGATAAGATGGAATTTAAAGGCGATTAATGCCTAATCTCTCAAAAAATGGACACATGGCATGTCACCAATTATTGGCCATTTAACTTTGGCTTTCTTTGACTCATTTTCCCTCCAATTTTCGGCAGCCCCATGGAAGACTTAAAATGACCATTTTGCCCTCTAAATATTCTTAAGGCAAGGGTAATAGGTTGAGGGGCAAAACGGTAATCTGACACTTTTCGTCCGAAACTTCGTTTTTCCTATTTTGAATGACCATTGGCGAGGCGACGTCAAATCATTTTCAATTGTCAATTCGAGCTTCCATTTCATATCTCAGGCCTCGAGGGGTGGAAATTCAGAATGTCACAGTTCTTCTCCCCTTAAAGAAATTTCGTCCTCGAAATTTGCAACCTTCCAACCACACAGTCCTTTAGGGTATCGGCGTCTCATCGCACTCTCATTTTTCTAGATAACTCATTCCATGACTTAACGTTCTTACTTGTCCTTTTCGACAAAAGTCATCTTTCCATAGGACTTGTTTCCTTCAGTCCTTAATCTGTATTTGTTCCTCTCTATTCTCTTTCGACATTTATGCATCTGTTAGCAGTTTTCCCTTAATCATTCACATCGTCTCTTCCATTTGCTTATCACCATCATTACTAAACCCTCGCCAGAATGCACTCTTTAGTGCCTATACCATCTGGCGTATCATTCTTCTTCAAACGTCCCTTCGTACCAACAGAGATTCAAGGGCTTTATCAACTTGCCCTCCATTATCCAAATCGAGTTATAGTCCTCTCGATTCCTTAAAAAATTTCGTGATTATCTCCTTAGTAATCCGTTCTCGATTCCATTCGAAAAAAATCCCCTTGGATCAAAGTGATCCATCAACTTTTATGGTCATGTCTCTCTCTCATATCAGCATGTCTAATGCTCGACCATACGATAGACTAATCCAGCTTTCGGTCCTTATTACCGATAGTATTAAAGAAAAATCTTGGCACATCCTTGTGCCATCCTAAGGGATACCATAATTCTTCCTTCAATACTGGACTCATACTTTCGTCCCTGAGACCTCAAGGGTTTTATTCATTCCCATAACCCCTTAAGTATTATGGTTCGATCATGGCAATACCTCCATTCCCTTCTGGCCTTCAGGCTAGGTGCTTCCAGTACCCGTCAACTAGTCAATTGACAAACTTCCAATGTAGAAGTTGAACCTCTCATTTCTCAAAGGAAGATCTGTCCCTCTATCATTAATTACACATTGCTTAATTCTCAACTTCTTACAGTTCACATAACTTGCGAGATCTCTTCTTACACAAGCAACCCTTCTATATTCACAAGCAATTTCATCATTTAGCGTTGCCTCTCATTCAATTCCCATCGGGAACTACTACCTTATTTTCTTGTGGTATATATAGACTCAAAACCTCCTTCCACCCAAGCAAGGTTTCCCAAACTTTGTCGCGAGAACATTCGCAAACCACCTCCAACTATGCTCTAAGCATTCTAATTCATGTGGCCTTACTATCATAACGTACATGCAATACCCATTTCAAATCGCCTTGTTACGCCTTAAATTTCCTTTCCACATCACATCATTAAGATTCTATCGACTCTTTTGATTCCAAATAGGAACGCCACTACCAGCGTAATCGCCAACTTGACTCAAGCCCTCTAAGACTCATCGCGTTTATTCACCCATTTGCGTTACATCTCGCCCTTTGTCCATTTCATCAATGGAACAGCTCTCGTGGGGAATCCTCCCACGATCCGTCTATAACAATTCGCCAATCCCAAGAAACTTCAAGTTTCAGCAACTCTCATAGATCCTAGTCGATTCGTCACTCATTTCAATCCTCAAAGGCTCCACAGCTCGTGCTCTTCACATTCAGCATAGAACGAGCATCTCCTTAAAGTCCACATGATACTCTTGAAGGTTATTCATGTTTCTCATGACTCCTTAAATGAGTCCACTTATCGTCTCTAAAGTCGGTAACAATCAACTCAGTTATTCCTTGGATATTCAACCCGACTATTATCAGTTTCTCGTCACTAGACGTAGAAACGTTCAAACTGTCCTTCATACGTCTCACTTAAGAGCCCAAACATTAGCCCTCTGTTGTCAAGGGTCGCCACTTGGACCATACAATATTTTGTTCATTTTTGTCACTCTTTCCTCTGGAAACATTAGTGCCTCAGCCTCTGGGTTCCACAATCAGCTAATGCGACCATGTCTTAATTTCATCCATTTAACCGAACGTCGACACTATCCTGAAATTCAACGTTGTCTACAGGACAGTTTCTCGGACTTCACTTCCAGGGATCATTCAAGTTCCACGTCTTCTTTCTCAGTCCAGACGGTCAATCTTATTACCAAAACGATTCGGATTTTCTCTTCCTTTCACACTAGGGTTTCTTACCCCATGAAGGAAACTATACACTTCAGTGGCATTCTTTTACTTTGAATCTACTTTATCCTTCCTATTCCATAGAGTGTCAATCTTGGAGTCTGCGCCAACGGCGGTACCTCCACTTCAGGATTCAAATGTCACCATACCTGACACTATTCTTTCAGTGACTTAGTTACCTCAAGTGACAAGATTCCAATGAGTCGAGGTTCTTCCTCGGTCTCCACAAATTTTCGTATCGAATACTCAATTCGACCACCTCGAGTCACTTTGTAATTACACTATAAGCGTTCTTTTCGCTTACTCAACCATTCATTGGAATTACGAACAATCAGGACTGTCAAGTCCATTCACTTTCCTTTCCCTCAACGACCATCTCACGGTCCAATCACCCTTTAAGAACGACACCCTACTCTTTAGGCCTAACAACACACAATACCACTTCTAGTGGTCCCGATTAATCCTCAATCAATCCCATTTTATTCAACAAGGTCCAACAACTGACATAACTTCTTCCTTAATTTTCCTCACGACGGAAGAAACAAAACATCAATCTCTCATTACGAGTCTTACGCCAAGGTAAAAGCCTTTTCTCGCAGGCACGTTCCATGTTCCATAATGAACATATCTTTGCTCGTAATCCATGAGTATGAGTTCTCTTATTCACATGTCTTCCGATCATTCACTTCTCTTACTGAGTCCCATTACCATTCCTCAAAGTCATGAATAATCACTAGCCATAAAGCTTTCAAATTTCATTCCACTCAGAGACCTCACGTCTCACTCAAAGGGTCCTTGACCACCCTTGGCACACTTAGATCACCTTGAGAACTCTGTCTCACACTGGTCGATCGTCCTCAGATCCTTGCAAGATTATTAGGATCCAAACCACATTTGCTCTCAAGCAATCCTAGGAAGGTACTTCCATGGAACGACCCAACGAAGGCGATTCAGACAAATACCATGTCTTCAAGGAAAACTCTTCCTTTGGTGACATTTCACCAATCATCAACAGCATCTTAAGGTTAACAACTGCTATGGTCACTTTCTTTCTTCAATGTACCCAAAACCTCTAAGGTTTTCTCACGAAACTTTCAATTTATAAGGAAGCAGTTTAATTTCACTTTCTCCACATTTCCACTTTGGAAATGAATAATCTCAGAGTCACCTTTCTTGTGACTTTCATCACTTAACTCATCAACACTAGCATCAGTCGTCTCAGCGACTTGGGTACAGTGGCAGCTTCTTCTCGAGCTTGCCTACCCATCAAATTTCCTCATTTCCATTTAAAGTTCTCACGACCCCTTATTACACTTGGGTCTCGTACGATTAACAAAATCGAGCCATACTCTCTTTTAGAGCTCATACTGGAGTCGCTCATCTTTACTCAATTCTTATAATCCACCTCAGTTCTTGGATCTTCTCATATCTCGCACACTTGAGTCAAATGCTCCTCTAGCGACCGTACATTGGTCGTTCAACCTTATTAGGTTCTCATGTCACTGGAATTAATATGATTTCCTCCCGAAATCAAAGACTTAAGTCATCTACTCAAGCCTAGCAGTTTCAGACTGCTCATCTCATCATTCATCACCAGCAACTATCCAGTGGTTCCAAACAACTCTCAACTAGTTGCTCATTATCCGAGGATTCCAAATCATCCTTAAGCAGCAACCACACATCAGGCAAGCCTACACGAGGTAAATTCTCAAATAACAGCCAATAACTAGGCAAGCCTCAACTAGACCAAAACTCAACTAGGTCAACACCAAGCAAGTATTCAAAGTACCATTTCAATCGTTCATGCTATAAATTCAGGGGCATCTGCCACTCTAACATAACCACAATGGGCTATCTCAATCTCATCAGGCATCAGTTCAATGGGTATAAACCCCACAGGCTGTCTAATCTCTCAGTTAGACCTCGACCATAACAATCACATGATGCTAACAATAAAACATGTCTATCAGGCCAATCATGAACATCAATTTTTTTTTTCAAACGACACTCACTGCCAAATACAGGGCTCTCAGCCATGCCTATTACAGGCGCCATTACAAATAACATGCCACTTTCAAACATTTGCTTTAGGAATCACTCTTGTGCCATACATCTCTTAATCACAATCAGGCTCAACCCGATACCTAGGCTTTTCCTTTCAATTTATGACTTGGGTCATTCCTGTCTCCTTACTATCTTAGAAGCCTGTCAGGAGCCGCTCCTTGTCCGGACCTCTCTGTCCCGGCGATCGCTCCCCTCCCTCATCAGACCTGGTCGTTGCAGGTTGTTTCAAGTCATACATCTACGGAGGAAGCCCCGTTCCGCACGTCCCATAACATGCTTCATTACGATTTATAGGTATCCCATCAACTCGTCCCATACCAAGCGACAGTTTATTAAGTCTGATAGTGATAAGCGCATGCATACACCCTCATCAACTTTCATTTTAAGGCCACAAATACGTGCACATCATGACAGTCCTCACTACTTATCATACCACAATCGCCTTTAGATCAATTCTTATCCATTGAAGGTTTCTAATTCCACCAATGACCGGCATATCACATGGATCAATTGCCTATACTCACCCATACACGTCAATTTTAGTCGCTATTCAAGTCAAATTCATATGCATTCAATCACAACTGATCTTCAATCCAAATACTCCTTGTATACATCTCATCTCATATCACTTAAAGTTGTCAACAACCATCGATAACTAAAACCATCAAGGTATAACATAATTCAAGCCTGAATCCACTAATACCAATCGTCTCTTTATAACTAACATTCCTCAAGTTAGGTCATTGACAAACCACAATCACAATCATATACTTCATTGACCCTTTAATCATAAGCAATTCTCTACTAACCTCAAGCACAATTACTACCTCAAAATTCATGCCTATGTCTCTTTAGTTTCAACATGCTTCCGCTTAAACCTCAATCAGCATATCACTCAAGATCATCCATTAAAGTCAACACTAGGACCATTAGAATACCACACAAGTTCAAGCCTATAATCCTCAAGATTCAACAATCCATGCTTAATCCTAAAGGTCTCACTATCTAATTGTCCCCAAGTCATCACTCTTTATCACTCCAAACCTCAATCAAATTAGATCGAGCTGACCTTGCTCTGATACCACTTAAACGGGGATGTCACGCCCCGACCCATTTGGTCCACGAACATCCCAGCAAGGCCTTGCCATTCATTAATAGCTGCCTAGAACTCATCGCCTTTAATCTTCACTATCCATTAAAGGTATGGAAGCGAGAAACAACTCCACTCACAAAACAACAAGAAGATGACTTGGGACAGGAACATGGTACACTTCACATATGAATCAATATACATAAGGGGTTACAGTAGTCTAATACCAAGGGTTCAATTTCTAATCCACAAAAATAATTACAATCCTTAGAGTCACAAATATCTTATAGCCATTCAACTAACTACTTCCTCGAATGTCAGTCCATTGATGCTTCATCGCCTGGAACCTGAAAAATGTTAATCCCTAACAGGGTGAGATATAAATCTCAGTAAGCGAACCCTAAACCTAGACCTAACCACCAGTCCCACCAGACCACAAAATGATTCAAGAATGTAGGGAATTCATCAAGCAATGGCATATGGCATCTCAACATCATTTATCACAAATACTTGGCATGACAATTTATCAAATACATCACATGCTATAAGACCCAAGCTTCGTACATTAGCATAAAACATTATATACTTTCACATGGCATTAAAATGACACTTCATTTACTCATCGCCAGGGCCCCCGGGTCACGATGTAATTCATCAGGGCTCTTTGGTCATTTATTTGCATCAGGGCTCTCTGGCCATGCAATCACAAGGGCTCTCTGACCATTTATAAATACAAGGGCACTCTGGCCATTTATTTGCATTAGGGCTCTCTAGCCAATTACGATGCACAATGGCTCTCTGGCCATTAAAATTTTAAAGGCATTCTAGCCAAACAATTTTAAACAGACGTTCTCATCATTAAAACCACACATTAATAACTATCTTGCTTTTGTCATACCACCACGCTACACAATTCAATTATCCAGTAGCGTCCTAGAGTTCGAGTAAAGGTTTAGAAAACACTTACCTCTTTAATCAAGCTAGCATATTCCGTCCAAATGAGCTACCTAGCTCAACAAGCTCTCGGCCAACAAGGATCACGCACGGTCCTAGAGAATTTCATCAATTCCACATCAAAACTCATTCGATTCTCATTTCCCTTGCACATATATCTCAATTTCACACACAACACCTTATCCTCAAGCCGTTACAATGTTAATTCAATGCCTCTAAGCATGTCAATTGTCGTTCTATCAAGGCAAGTCATCCAAAGTCTCATTTCACCAAAACTGCCTAATTTGAGCCCCCACAACCAGGTTTAGTCTAACGAAAATTACAATTTTTCTACTGACTTTTTGAGAAAACAAATTCTAGGGTCTTAAACTTCAAGATCTTACGGACATGTGGGCGAAAATGGAGCTCAATTCGGATATCGAACGACTTAGAACGACTCATTTCAAAATCGATGCGCGTTAATGATAGATTGGTCGATCCTAGGGATTTCATGCAAACCAGCCATTAAAACTAATCCAACCTCCATTCTAACTCTTCATACCCTTCACCAAAATATTGTAATATGTCTTAGATGTTAGAATATATTCTAATTTGGATATATTCAATTGCGGGCTTTATTAATTGTCTCTGTAATTATTAATTGGTCTAATAAATGGAAGATATATACAGTTTTCTATTCTAGTCAGATATGGCGCTGGATAGTGTGAGCCGAGATAAATCTAATCTTTGATGAGGGGATATATTTCATTCTCTATAAATAGAGCTCAAGTCCCTCCTCTAAACCCTGATGTCCGCATAATCTCACATAAGGAGCCGTCAGACACGACGCGTGAGGGGGCCGTCTCATTGAAGCCAGCGATAAAGGGGGTTCATAGAGGAGAAGATCTCGAGCACAGGATCGTCGCAATTCCGCATCAAGAACGACGAATCCGAAACAGGTGTGTCAATTCTTTGACTTTATGGACTGGTGATTCGTGTATCTATACGTGAGATTTTGGGTTGCTGCATACGGATTAGAATTGCAGCTTACATGTGGTATCAGAGCTTACGCGTATTAGGTCACGAATCGCGTTCCCGGTGTATTTTCGAAATTTTATTTTTATCGAAATTCAAAGAAAATTATATATTCGGAAATGGCTTGACGAGACGAGCAAAACCATATGAAGATCGCCGCCAGCAACCTCCGGACGCGCCGCCGTGCCGCCACTTGCTGGTGGCTATCGGGCGCGTGGCGGCCACACGCCCCATGCGCATCACGCGCTGGCTCCGGGCCCCGCACGTGCGCGGCACGTGGGGGCTGACATCAGCTGACGTCATCTTAGCCGGGCAGACCCGACCCGACCCGTTGACCCTACCCGGATGGTTGACCGTTGACTCGGACTGTCCGGTCGGACCGGTCGTTGACCGGTTCGACCGGATCCTCTCGACTCGGTTCGCTAAACCGGTTTAAGGTAGCGGTCGGACCGGTTCGAAGACCGGCTGAGGCACTGAACACGTGCGATGCACGTGTCAGCGCGTGAAGCTCACGCGCCGAGACTTCAAGCGGCGCGTAAGGGCGCGTGGGTGCTCCGATGAGGACGTTCCAGGTACCGACGTGCTCGTATGCTCATGCTCTACAGGATGGTATATTTATTTTTCATGTTTGGTATTTTCATGGATGGAAATACGTACAAAACGCCAAATATGATGGTATTTTGGGATATTTTTGAAGTATTTTCTGGTATTTCTTTACGGAGTTGTGAAATACAGGTATAGGCTTACATGAAAGTACCACATGCAATTATGTGGAGCATGATTTATCGATTACATGTTTATGATTTGACATGTATTGCTGATAGGATCGATGTAAATTAGCGGCGTGTAATTTTGTGGATGATTGCCCCTAATTTCTGAAATTACATGCATACGGTAAATGTGAAATATAAAGTTATATCCCAATTTCAGGTAAATTCAGTTGGGTTGTGACCGCCAAAGCGGCACACTTAGTTGAGTTTAATAAAGTACATTTTACATAGTATTGGGATGTCTCATGTTTTAATGCATAGTTATACTCCCAAAAGAGGTAATTGCGTATTTTTGCATGGAGGGTTACATGTACAGCATATGGTTGAGGATTGATTAGTCTAAGTGATTCATACACCCAAAGGTGGTGATTAGCGAAGATTGAAATAAGTTCTCATGGCCGCTGTAATGTAGGGAGTATACAACTGCATGTCATGTTTTCTGCCCAAAGGTGATTATGTGATGATGTATGTATCTCTCAAGGTGAAATTTCACATTATGCTAATTAAAAATATTGATTATTTTTAGTCACCGTTTCTATGAATGGCAACTCTGTTGGAATTAAGACTTATTGAGAACTGAATGAGGATTATCTGTTTACAAAGAACTAGCAAATACTTATATTACTCTTGTCAAGAAAGACCCGTAGTACTCACCTTCATTGGTGAGAACTTTCAAGAGCATTATGTGCTTATTGGGTAAAGAGTGATCGGATTCGCTTATTTGATATGAAGCGGTCCACTAAAGAACACTTGAAAAGTATTTTTTATCAGTTGACTGCACTGCTAAGTAAGTAAAGGAAGCCTTGAAGGCTTTTGAAATTATATCTCATTGTTGACACCTAAATTTTGATCAACCTTTTTGTTTCCTTTATTTTTTTAAAAATTCATAGAAAATCCATAAAAAGCTGAAAAATTACAAAATCAACATTGGTAACCTTGGCCAAGCTAAAGGGACCATTTTGGATAAAAAAATATTTTTCGTATTTTTTCGTATTTTTTATTATTATTATTTTCGAAAAATATAAAAATAAAATAAAAATCAAGAAAAGTAGTATTCGAGGTCACAAAAATATAGAAAAATAGTCAGTATTTTTATTTTTAATTTTCTTTACTTTTGGACCTCATAAAATAGTAAAATTCAGGTTCGATTTTGGGTATTTTCTGATCACCATAAAATTGAATTTGGCAAAAATATTAGTAATGATTAAAAGGAAAAGGAGTGAAAAACATCATCATTCAAAAGGAAAAGGGAACTAATCATTTTGTCTTTGCTTTTGATTATTTTATTATTATTCTTACTTTTTAATATTTTATTTTATTATTATTTTATTTTTTATTATTATTTACTCACCTTTCCCCCTCATCCGTCGCTGGCTTCTTCTTCCTCTTCGGCTCCTTCTTCTTCCTGTTCTTCTTCTCCTTCCTCCTCCTCTTCTTCTTCTTCTTTTCTTCTTCTTCTTCTTAAAAAAAAAATGGAATCCTCACCTTCGTGCACTATTTGCCTTGGCCTTCGACCCTTCCGCCGTCGTCGCTAGCCGTCGTGCCTCAGAGCCGCCGTGAACACCCCAAGACCCGCGGCCTCCACCCGTTTCGGAGTTTGGTTCGAGTTTGTTTCGGATCGGGCCAAATCCGTCACCGCCATAGCGTGCTATCGCCTCCGGCGACTGCCCCGGAGTCTTACCTCCTCCCTCGGAGCTTGTGGAGCCTGCGCGCCGCTGGTGGAGCCTAGAAACGGTCTCGGGTCACCACCCCGTCGTCGGAACGTGTCTGGGCGTGTCGGAGCGTGCCCGGACGTGTCGGAACGTGTCGGAGCGTGTCAGAAAGTGTCATAGCGTGTCGGAGCGTGTCGGGAAGTGTCGGAGCGTGTCGGAACGTGTCCTAGCGTGTCGGAGCGTGTTCGGGCGTGTCGGAGCCTGTCGGAGCGTGTCGGAGCGTGTCGGAAAGTGTCCTAGCGTGTCGGAAAGTGTCGGAGCGTGTCGGAACGTGTCCTAGCGTGTCGGAGCGTGTCGGGAAGTGTCGGAGCATGTCGGAACGTGTCCTAGCGTGTCGGAATGTGTCCTAGCGTGTCGGAGCGTGTTCGGGCGTGTCGGAGCGTGTCCTACCGTGTCGGAGCGTGTCGGAACGTGTCTTAGCGTGTCGGAACGTGTCCTAGCGTGTCGGAGCGTGTCGGAGTTGTTTGGGAACCGAACTGAGTCCGAGCCGTGTCCTTTTTTATTTTTATTTTTATTTTATTTCTTTAAAAAAAATGTAAAATTGATTGTTTACATTCTGATGTGATGATCGACAGGTGATGCGTATGGAGATGGTGGCACATCGGGATTCAACGATTGAAGACCGATGTCTAATCAGGTCTATTTTTAAGTACCCGGCCCATGTATCAATGTTATTTTTCTAAGGTATTGTCGCTATAGATTTGATTTGCATGTATTTATTTCAATCTAGTGGCTAGCTTATTTATCTGGTCGAGTGTTGTCTATTGTCGAAGATATGTTTTTTTTTATTAAAATATTTTTCGAAAATATTAAAAGTAATAAAAAAAATCGATCAGAAAATGCTAAAAAAAATGAAAAACTAAAGAAAAATTCAAAAAAATTGAGAAAAATTGAAGAAAATTCCTAAAAAAATTCTAAAAATTTTCCAAGGCTGAAAATGACAAAAAAATTGATTTGTTTTCATTTTTGGGATTTTCTCCCATTTAATCCAAAATGGCGATTTCACCCCTCAAAGGGTAAATCGTCTTTGATATTCTGATGAATTGTGGAAATTGCTTAGAATTTGGTGATGGGCCAGATGGGTGGTTAAACCTTATGTCTAAGATTTCCACATTTCATTTCCATTTTTAGAAAATGACGATTTTACCCTTCGAATGGTAAATCGGTTTCTAAAATTCCCGAAAATCACGAAAATTGCCAAAAAATAGGAAATGGGTCAATTGAGTGACCAAACCTGTTTTGACTCCGGATTCATTCCAAAATGATGATTTTGTCCTTTTTGGGCAAATTGTCCCCTTTGTCTCAAAATTACGATTTTGCCCATGATGGGCAAAATCATGTCTAAATCATTCCTAAGCCTGATTGATGCTTCTCTAGGCCAATATGGCCTTATTAGGAATGCCATGTGATTTATTTGTACACTTGAATTCATCGATTTGTGCACTTTATTATTGATTGTGATTGCTATGATAGTCATTCCTATCTGCATGAACTCCTAGATTTAGGACTCGTACCCCACTCATCTGCATGAAATCTTAGGTCAGAAAATTCAGTCAACTTAGGTACCGAAAGGGCCTCAACTCTGACAGTTGACGTAACTAAGTCCCCGAACCCAGTTCTCTGGTTATCGCAGAATTGAATAGAAACTCCCGACTATTCAATAGGGTGGTCCAATCATACCCTCCAAAAAATGATTGGTGGCGACTCCCTGGCATGCACACTTAGCACATGTCACTAGACCACATTGAAGGTCGACTACGCATACCTCCGTTGCAATTTGGGTAATGGGCCTTAGGAGAGGCCCGCGTCCGACCAGACTGGACGGCCCATTAGCCCTCGAGAGCCCGACAACCTCGAGAGGGTCGCGACACTCATTTATTATTAAGAGTGGTAAATATCTGCAATGACTCCTCAACATCAAGTGTAATGGTTCTATTAAGATTAAGGATTACGTCTTAAAGTTGATGAAATTATATTTTGAACAGTTCTAAAATCATACTCATAAAGTATTATATTAAACCACTGGTTATTCTGATGATTTGGATCCATGAAAAGAATCATTTGAAAAGGATGGTGATTGCTACTTCTTTTACAAGAAGAAAGATCACATAAAGAAAGACTACAGTTAATGCAAAGACTTGGTTATCTAAGTATGAGCATAAAGTAATGATTTTTTGGTATTGGTTTTTGAATTCATTCTATCTTAGGCCTCATCTGGTTATGTGATGGCTAGATAGTGGTGCGCCATATTGTGTTGCGTTTACCATATAGGAATTCATAAACTGAAAGGTACCAAATCAGGTTGAATCAAGCTCATTATGGAAACACTTATAAAGTTGACGTTAAATTGATGGGAATGTCATTCCGGATTCTGGTTTTATTGTGACATTATGAAACATATTTTATGTACTTTTCTTAAAGACGGAATTTATTTTCCGTATCAAGTATGAACATGTGTAGTTACTCCTTTTTTGAGATTTCAAATAAAATAATTACTATTTCTTTTAAAATAAAGTTGGTTATTACTCCATGTCCAATGAATTATACAGATTATGTTTATCTCCCAATGAATTATACGTCACTTATACAGTTGAAAAGTTGTTTACAAAATTTATCTGCCTAAGGAACAATCATGCGTATTATGTAATAAATTTCTTGGTCACATCGGTAAAGAAAGAGTGAAAAGACAGATAAAGGCAAGCATTCCGCTCACTCTTAAAAGTGACCTAGACACATGCGTAGATTGAAGCAGATATAAGATAACTAAGATAAATGGTGAAACTGTAGTCGATAGTTATGACCCATTGAAGGTCATTTATACTGGTATAAGTGGATCTTATATGGTAATGTTGTGTAGAGTTTTTATCACATTTACATGATGATTTTTCTCTATATGTTTTTCATACTTGGTTAAAGAAAATGTTTATTTCCGTGACAAGTTCAACATATTTCTGACTATAGTCGATAAATTTATTATAAAAAAAAATGTCAGTTTTGACTAAGGTGGTGAGTATCATGGTTGACATGACAATGTTGGATAGCTTAAGGAGTCATTTGCCAAATATTTGAGAGGATTCTGGGTTGTGATTTTGTGCCTGATACTCCTCAATAGATATGTGTGACTGAAAGGCAAAATCACACCATACGAATATGATGACGAGTATGATCTGTAAAATCAATTTATATGTTTTTTCTGTGGGGTAAAACTTTAAAAATAACCCATTATGTTTCTATCAAAATATTTCATTGACTTCTTTTGAGTCATGGACTGGAACGTTAATCTAGTTTGAACCATATTAAAGTTTGAGGTGTTCATGCAGAAATAAAGTTACATAATCCAACATTAGATAAGTTGGACTCCAAAACCACTCGGTTTTACTTCGTGCCTTACCCATATCATCTAAAGGGGTATTGATTTATCATCTCAAAAGAGGAACAATAATTGTGGAATTACAGATAGCTAAATTGCTGGAGCTTGTCGCGACCCTCTCCCGAGGCGCTCGCTCGAGGGAGCGGGCTAATGGGCCGCCCGATCGCTGGCTAGATCGGACGCGGGCCTCTCCCAAGGTCCATTACCCAAATCGCAACTGCTGGATATACGTGGTCGACCTTCAGTGTGGTCTAATGACATGTGATGAGTGTACATGCCAAGGAGTCGCCACCAATCGTTTCGTGGAGGGTACGATCGGAAACCCTATCGAATAGTTGGGAGTGATCTATTCGATCCTGCGGAAACCAGAGAAGTGGGTTCGGGGACTTAGTTACGCCAACTGTCTAAGTTGACGCCCTTTCGGTACCTAAGCTGAATGGTTTATCTGATCCTAAGATTTCATACAAATGAGTGAGGTATTGACCATAAATCTAGGAGTTCATACAGATGGGAATAGCTACCCTATCACTCACAATCATTAAAAGTAATAGCACAAATCAAGGAATCAGTACATGCGGATAAAACACATGAAATCAGCATGTCATCCCTAATGAGGCCCTATTAGCCTAGAGAAATATCAATCAAGGCTTAAGAGTGATTTTGGCATGATTTGCCCATGAGGGGCAAAATCGTAATTTTGAACAATTTAGGGACAATTCCCCCTAAAAAAGGACAAATTCATCATTTTTGGCGAATTGGAGAGTCAAAGGACGGGGGAATAGGATTGGCCATCAATCCAATCCATTTCCTATTTTTCGGGATTTTTCAGAATTTTTCTGGAATTTAAAGGGATTTTACCCTTGGAAGGGTAAAATCGTCATTTTGGATAAAGATGAGAACTGAAAATCTCAAATATTACAGTTGGTCGTCCACCTGACCCAAACCCTAACTCCAAGCAATTTTCAGAACTCGATCGAGACAAGAAAGACGATTTTCCCATTAAAGGGCAAAATCGTCATTTTTGAGAAAAGAGGCGGGACTCGAAAACCCAAACCTAAGAATTGGTCGCCTACCCGACCCTAATTCTTACCTTGGCATTATCGATTATATCTTGCATACACAGCAGAGGCGACTTACCCCTAAAGGGTAATGTCGTCGAGTCTCGAAAGAACGGATAAGAAACCCCAAAAATAGGGTTGACCAGTTGTCTGTGGTCAACCCTCGATTTTTGGGGATTTCTGGATTGTCTAGGATTTTTCCACAATTTTTCCATATTTGTTTGGAATTTTCTGGCATTTTCTAGCATTTTTTTGGATTTTCTGAAATTTTTCCGATTTTTTTATTTTTTTTATTTTTAAAATCATTTTCTGATTTTTTTATTTTTTTAAAAATATTATCCGGGCCTGGTCGGGTGACCCGGCCCACGGCCCGCGGGCGACCGGGCTGGCCCGAATCTGGCCCCGCATTGAAACGGCGCCGTATACTCCTCCCGCTTGAATTTCAATTCCCGCCCAAATCAAATGAGCGGCCCTGATTGCGCCACGTAGCAGACCTACGGACGGCCTGATCTTCATGATGAACCGACGGACCAGATTAAAAGGCAAGATTGAACTACAGCCGTCCGATCTGAAGGATTTTTAATTTTTGAAAATCATTTTTAATTTCCGAAAAAGCGAGATCGTGACACGTGGCACGCCTACCACCGTCCGATCAAGTTTGTTATTTTTTATTCGGTTTTAAACCGAATGCGCTGACGTGGCTGCCACGTGGGCGCCACGTCAGCGCCACATGGGCGTTGACCAGTCAACTTTCGTTGACTGGTCAACAGGGCCGCCGGGGAAGACGACCGGCGCCGGCTCTGTTTCGCCGGCGCCTCGTCGGAGGCCTTTTTCTCCTCGCTCAGACCACGAAAATTCGCGAAATCAACTGCAAACGACTCGTCTCGCCGAGCTCTTCCACATATACCACGCTTCACATAGCAGAACCAAGTTCGACTAACTTGCCATCCTAGGCCGGAGCTAATCTCCGGCGAGAGTACCCCCTAGCCATTTCTGACGATATCTAACCTGCCAAATCCTTCAAGAAGCATCATAAGAGTTCAAGAAAACTTACCCGGCCATTGCGAGGCTTCGGTTTCGCTCGGGTTGAGCTCTCAAGCTCTCGACAGGTTCGGGCGGTCGGAGGTCAGACTCGGCGATTCCGGTGTCGAAAAGACATGGGATCAAAAGAGAAAATGCGCAGAAAGGCGAGATAAGGCGATTGCAACAAAAATCGTGGCAAATGATCGACTCTAGCTTGAGTTGCCATTGGAGGCCGAGAGGAAGCTCGAAGGAAGACCTCACCTATTTCGGCGATGAAATGCGACACCGCTCGGTTCTGGAGATTCCTCGGGGCGTCACGAAGCTCGGAGGATATACCCGAAGCTTCGGTTTCTCGCCGCCCGCCGTGGCCGAGCCTTTGAAGCTCGCGGCTGCCTCTCTCTCTCTCTCTCTCTCTCTCTCTCTCTCTCTCTCTCTCTCTCTCTCTCTCAGAGCTCTCTGTTTCTTTCGCGAGCCCGCCCTCCGTTCCTTCTCCCCTCTGCGAACTGATCTCCCTTCATTCTAAACTCCAACCGAATCTGTCCTTCGCAACCGCCTCTCTCAGTCAGTTGTCTAGATTCGGTTTTAGACCCGCCAGCTTGGTCCTGTGGGCGCGACGCCTCTTCTGGCCAATTGGCGATCGTCGGCCTCATGTGGACGAACGATAGGAGAGGACCCGTCGAGTGGGCATTACCATTTTGCTTCCCCTTTTTGGTTTTTCTCTCCTTCCTCCTTTAAACCTCTTTCGTTCCCTCCTCCTTTTGTCCCCTGAGCGTGCAACGAAGAAGAGGAAGGCAATGAACAGTACCCGGGTCCGTGGGTTGGATTTGTCCGACCCGACGGATCCGGTTCCCACAAGAAGGGCCAAATTCCACTAGTAATCGCCATATTTTTGCAAAATTGAAGCTCCCAATCACTTTCCAAGCATGATTTCTCTTTAGAAAAGTGGTTTTTGTGATTAAAACACTTAGAATCATGCAAAACCCCCAAATATGAGATAGGATCCGAAATTCAATTTCGTCAAATCAGGGTGCTTAATGAAGGAATTGGCATCAATTGAGCTCACCATTAGATTCAGGGGGTCAAAACCTATAGGGAGGAAGTATTGGGGTTTTATGGGTGTCCCTCAGAAAATTTTAATTTTGGATTTGGCATTTTAGGGACTAAAATGGAAAGATTTTTCATGCAATTAGGTCCCTAAGGCCAAAATTGATCAAATCGGCACACAATTGAACCAAATTGAAATGTCGGACAATCAAGATGAACGTCAAGACTTGGAAAATGCAAAATATTGCAAATAAAAAGACTCAAAACATATTTTTTGACAAGTTTAACCCTGTGCGTTACAAAGAAACACACAAAATTAAACTTAAATTTTAACTCTTGATGAGGTCAAAATGATAAGAAAATTAAAATAAAAATATTAACTATTTTCCTATATTTTTGTGACCTCAAATTCTATTTTTTGTTGATTTTTCTAGTATTTTCCTATTTTCTAAAAATACTAAAAAATGTGAAAAATATGAAAAATTATTTTTTGGTCAAGAATGGTTCCTTGGGCTTGGCCAAGGCCACCAAGGTTGATTTTGTAATTTGTTTGACTTTTTATGAATTTTTTGTGATTTTTTCAAAAATAAAACTGAAAAAGACTTGGTCAAAAATCAGGTGTCAACAGCTGCCCCTCTTTGAGAGGAATCTCGTGAGAGGTTTCTCTCAAAGACAAGTGACACCTGAATCTAGACCGACTCGACTGGGGAAAAGAAAAACGAATCCTGACATTCAATCTTTCTTGCTTTGCTGGTAAACGCTCTGCTTGTTCTGCTCTGGCTACCGTGGGAGAGAAAGTAGAGAGACCCACCTGTTACTTACCTGTTGATCGCCTGTCTAATGCTCGTGCGGCTTGCGCGATGTATAATGGGTTCAAGAGAATACCTAGGGACTCGTCTTTTGAGTATCCTAGGGCGGTTAAACTCTAGCCTGTATGGTAGGCTGTACCAGAATGGGATTCCTATACTTGACAGGAACCAGTGAATGACGCACCCAGTCTCTTAGGGATTGTCAGGGGTTTTGATCCGTATGGTGGATCAGACCATGAATAGGGATTTTGATCCGTATGGTGGATCAGACCATGAATAGGACTCATGTCTGTTAGGAACCTATGGATGACGCACCCAGTCTCTTAGGGATTGTCGGGGTTTTGATCCGTATGGTGGATCAGACCATGAATAGGATTCCTTTCTGTTAGGAACCTATGGATGACGCACCCAGTCTCTTAGGGATTGTCGGGGTTTTGATCCGTATGGTGGATCAGACCATGAATAGGACTCCTTTCTGTTAGGAACCTATGGATGACGCACCCAGTCTCTTAGGGATTGTCGGGGTTTTGATCCGTATGGTGGATCAGACCATGAATAGGACTCCTTTCTGCCAGGAACCTATGGATGACGCACCCAGTCTCTTAGGGATTGTCGAACATTTTGATCCGTCAGGGGGATCAGGCCGAGAATAAGATTCCTCTCTGCTAGGAACCTATGGATGACGCACCCAGTCTCTTAGGGATTGTCGAACATTTTGATCCTTCAGGGGGATCAGGCCGAGAATAGGATTCCTCTCTGTTAGGAACCTATGGATGACGCACCCAGTCTCTTAGGGATTGTCGAACATTTTGATCCTTCAGGGGGATCAGGCCGAGAATAGGATTCCTCTCTGCTAGGAACCTATGGATGACGCACCCAGTCTCTTAGGGATTGTCGAACATTTTGATCATATATTCTAATGAATTAACTAGGATTTATACAAATGAGGTGTGCCTAACCTTGAGGCTTTACCAAATGGGCTATTCTGGGTTTAGGGGTTACCTAGAACCTCACAGAAAGCAGATTTTGACAACAGTTTTTGATCCTATATTCTAAGGAATTAACTAGGATTCATACAAGTGAGGTGTGCCTAACCTTTAGGCTTCACCAAATGAGCTATTCTGGGTTTAGGGGTTACCTAGAACCTCACAGAAAGCTGATCTTGAAAATTGTCCTTTCGACATGCAATGCGTTATTCTGGGATTTGGGGATTCCAAGTATCCTGCAGAAAACTTAAACCTGCAAAAGCTTTGATAAGATTCTTCTGGGATCTAGGGGCTACCTGAGATCTCATAGAAAGACTATCTTGAATGTTGTCCTTTCGACATTGAAGGTGACATTCTGGGATCTGGGGACTCCAGGTATCCTGTAATATTGGTATCTCACATAGGGAGATAATTTCAAACATTGTCCTTTTGACATGTGTGGTGACATTCTGGGACCTGGGAGCTCCAGGCATCCTGCAGAAAGGTCAAATCTGTAAATTTGAAATCTCACAGAGGGATGATTTCGGAGATTGTCCTTTTGACATTGAAGGTGACATTCTGGGATCTGGGGACTCCAGGTATCCTGCAGAAAGTTTAAACCTGTAAATTTGAAATCTCACAGAGGGATGATTTCGGAGATTGTCCTTTTGACATTTGAGGTGACATTCTGGGATCTGGCAGCTCTAGGTATCCTGCAGAAAGATCAAACCTGTAATATTGGTATCTCACATAGGGAGATAATTTCAAACATTGTCCTTTTGACATGGGAGGTGACATTCTGGGACCTGGGAGCTCCAGGTATCCTGCAGAAAGATCAAATCTACAAAATTGTTCATAAGAATGAGTTTTCCTGAGATATGGAATTACCAGGGATCTTGCAGGAAAATAAACTCGAAAGCTCTTCTTCACAGAGCAAGGCATCCTTCTAGAATCTGGGGTTACCATGATTCCTATAGAAGTTTAACCAAGAACAATAGCATTCTAGAATCTGGGGCTACCAAGAATCTGTCAGAAGCTCAGGCATATAAACTCTCATTCTTAGAGAAATGTGTTATTCTGAGACCTGGGGTTACCAGGGGTCCTACAGAAGTTTAAACTTGAAATATATTCTTCACAAAAGAAGTAGCATTCTAAGGTCTGGGGATACCAGGGGTCCCACAGAAGCTTGAACATGTAAACCCTTTCTTACCAAGAGAGGTTGTGTTCTTCTGAGATCTGGACTTGCCAGGAATTCTGCAGAAGTTTCGGCATGTGAATCGTTTCTTACCAAGAGTGATACAAGCCATTTTAGGAGCTGAAGTCATCAAGAATCTTGCAGAAGCTCCAATCTGAAAATTTTCTTACCAGAGGCATATTGACACCTAAATTTTGATCAAACTTTTATTTATTTATTTATTTTTATTTTTATATTTTAAAAACAATTCATAAAAATATCAAAAAAATATCATAAAATCACAAAATAAACTTTGGAAGCCTTGGCTTGGCCTTAGGAACCATTTTGACCAAAAAAAATAATTTTCATAATTTTCATTTTTTTTAATATTTTCGAAAAATACAAAAAAAAAGAAAAGAAGAAAATCAAGAAAAATAATATTTGAGGTCACAAAAATTATATAAGAATAGTCGGTATTTTTATTTTTATTTTATATATTTTCTGACCTCATAAAACAGTAAAATTCAGGTTCGATTTTAGGTATTCTCTGATCACCATAAAATTGAATTTGGCAAAAATATTAGTAATAATTAAAAGGAAAAGGATTGAAAACATCATCATTTAAAAGGAAAAGATGAATAATCATTTTGTCTTCGCTTTTGATTACTTTATTATTATTATTACTTTCTAATATTTTATTATATTATTATTTTATATTTATTATTTTTTTATTCACCTCCCCCCTCCCATCATCCGTCTCCCCTCCTTCTTCCTCTTCTTTTTCTTTTCTTCTGGACGGACGGTGCTTCCTTTTCTTCCTCCTCCTCTTCTTCTTCTTCTTTTCTTCTTCTTCTTCTTAAAAAAAAAATGGAATCCTCACCTTCGTGCACTATTTGCCTTCGCCTTCGACCCTTCCGCCGTCGTCGCTAGCCGTCGTACCTCAAAGCCGCCGTGAATAACCCAAGACCCGCGGCCTCCACCCGTTTCGAAGTTTGGTTCGGGATTATTTCGGATTGGGCCAAATCCGTCATCGCCAAAGCGCGCTATCGCCTCCGGCGACAACCCCGGAGTCCTACCTCCTCCCTCGGAGCTTATGGAGCCTACGCGCCGCTGGTGGAGCCCAGAAACAGCCTCGGGTCACCACCCCATCGTCGGAGCGTGTCCGGATGTGTCCGGGCGTGTCGGAGCGTGTCCGGACGAGTCCGGGCGTGTCGGGCGTGTCGGAGCGTATCCGGACGTGTCCGGACGTGTCGGACGTGTCGGAGCGTGTCCGGACGTGTCCGGGCGTGTCGGACGTGTCGGAGCGTGTCCGGACGTGTCGGACGTGTCGGAGCGTGTCCGAACGTGTCCGGGCGTGTCGGACGTGTCGGCGCGTGTCGGAGCGTGTCGGAGCCGTGTCCGAGCAGTGTCGGAACAGTGTCGGAACAGTGCATGAACAGTGTCAATTTTTTAATTTTTTAATTTTTTTTAATTTTTTAGTCTTAATTTGTGAAATTGACTATCCACATTCTAATGGTGATCGACAGGTAACGGGCATGGGGATGGTCGCAGGTTGGGGCTGGGCGATTGAAGGCTGGTGTCCAATCCGGTATGTTTTACGTACCCGATCCGTATATCAGGATTATTTTTCTAAAATATTGCATTTATAGACTTGATTTGTATGTATTTGTTTCAGTCTAGTGGTTAGCTTATTTATCTGGTTGTGTGTTATCTATTGTCAAAGACATGCTTTTTGTTAAAATATTTTCTGAAAATATAAAAAAATATTAATAAATCAAAAATGCAAAAAAAATGGAAAAATTAAAGAAAAACAAAAAAAATTGAGAAAAATTGCAGAAAAATTCTAAAAATTGTCCAAGGCTGAAAATGACAAAAAATTGATTTGTTTTCATTTTTGGGATTTTCTCCCATTTAATCCAAAATGGCGATTTCACCCCTCAAAGGGTGAATCGTCTTTGATATTCTGATGAATTGTGGAAATTGCTTAGAATTTGGTGATGGGCCAGATGGGTGGTTAAACCTTATGTCTAAGATTTCCACATTTCATTTCCATTTTTAGAAAATGACGATTTTACCCTTCGAATGGTAAATCGGTTTCTAAAATTCCCGAAAATCACGAAAATTGCCAAAAAATAGGAAATGGGTCAATTGAGTGACCAAACCTGTTTTGACTCCGGATTCATTCCGAAATGATGATTTTGTCCTTTTTGGGCAAATTGTCCCCTTTGTCTCAAAATTACGATTTTGCCCCTGATGGGCAAAATCATGTCTAAATCACTCCTAAGCCTGATTGATGCTTCTCTAGGCCAATATGGCCTTATTAGGAATGCCATGTGATTTATTTGTACACTTGAATTCATCGATTTGTGCACTTTATTATTGATTGTGATTGCTATGATAGTCATTCCTATCTGCATGAACTCCTAGATTTAGAACTCGTACCCCACTCATCTGCATGAAATCTTTGGTCAGAAAATTCAGTCAACTTAGGTACCGAAAGGGCGTCAACTCTGACAGTTGACGTAACTAAGTCCCCGAACCCAGTTCTCTGGTTATCGCAGAATTGAATAGAAACTCCCAACTATTCAATAGGGTGGTCCAATCGTACCCTCCAAAAAATGATTGGTGGCGACTCCTTGGCATGCACACTTAGCACATGTCACTAGACCACACTGAAGGTCGACTATGCATACCTCCGTTGCGATTTGGGTAATGGGCCTTGGGAGAGGCCCGCGTCCGACCAGACTGGACGGCCCATTAGCCCTCGAGAGCCCGACAACCTCGAGAGGGTCGCGACAGACTGGCGACTCCGCTGGGGACTTAGAGAACTTGAGCCGATTAAAAAGTTGATTGATTTTTCTAACATGTTTTATGCAGATACTCTTCAAGGTGAGGTACGTACTTTAACCCTTGAGGTGTTAAATGTTTTTGCAGATTGGAGAAATAAGGGGTGAAGTGTTTGTTAACTCTGTCTTATGCAGGTAGGAGTTTAGGATGTATGATTGTGTGGATGTTTATATTGAAGCGGTGTTTGCTAAATGAGATGCATGTTTATCGCTTTAGCACGACACCGAAAATACACACAACCGCGCCTAAAACCCCGGGCGCCGCCTATAGGAAAACAATAGAAGGGATTGAAAATGGAATCTCCGTGAGGAAAAACACGGGGTAATCCACTTTTCAATTCCGCTCATTTCGAAATATGGATCGAGCCCCAATGCAACGATAGTTGTGCAATGGAATCTGCTCTTTCCAGAACTCGAGGTGGGAACCTTAACCTTAGGTGCCAAATCCTCTGATTTTTAGAAGTTTACCATCACTTGTTTCATGCGCATGTCTTTGGGCGGTTGGTACACCTAAAACCGCACATAAGTCGACGAGTTTGGTTGGTAAGACTCTCTATCCCTCAAATCTATTACAGTTCATATAAATATAGGCATTTCATTCATTGCATTCTGGTGGTTAGATTAAATGCCATTTCAAGGATAGATGTGTGTGTTTTTCCCAAACGTCCTTGATAGAAGACGAGGAGGATGATATCCCATGGCGAACACCGAGTGAGCAACAAAAGAGCCTACTATGGACCTTATTGAGATATCGTCCAATGAAGATGACGAGTTGGGGCAAGTGATCCGGAAGCCACAGATCGAACTTGGGGCATCCTTAAACGTTAGGATCACATTCCTTTGTTTCATTTTCCATTACTAGTCCTCTTGTATAGGGTTTATTTTTATCGAGGCTTTTTCTATCCCACCCTTTAGAGTGATTGTATTAGGGATCTATTGGTGTATACATTCAGATGGAACTTGGTTGTATTTCTTTTGACGGGTCATGGGAATGTGATAGTGGCATTTTCTCTAATCATCCGAATACTCCCAAGTCAAGTTTATAATTCCTTTAGAGGAAATTAAAATTGGAAGTCTTACACGACCTTTTGGTCGTATAGAGTAGTCCAATCTCAATTTCTCTAGAAGGAATTATACACTTGAATTGTTTCGTGCATGTTTTACGTTGCTGGTAATCCACGATAATTGATCGAGAATATCGACGTTGTTTTGAATTTAATGACGAGATAGATGTCCAAATTACTCTCGTTCTTAACAAAACGGCCTTGATTTGGATGCCGTATCTTCAATTAAATTTAAAACACGTTATTATGCCTCGCACTTTTGAGTAATTCGTTCCTCTCGAAATTGATCAAAAGCGATTATTGTGAATTACATTCCTTTCAATAGTATGCTTTCTTTCGAGGAATATTGATAAAAACTTTTCGCGCAAGATTAAAACCCTTGTAAAAGTTCTTGTCCTTATTAATCACGAGCAAGCATAAGATTGAAAGGGGTCTATGCTTTCTTTTTCAGATTATTCCTTCTGACTCGGTCTTTTCATTTGCAGGTGAAAAACAAGTAGTATAGAGAAATCTTCTCTTGGACAAATCTGCAACTATTCTTCCATCGGATCATGAGCGAGTTATAAAATCAGGACGTATTTGCTCGGCTTATTGATATTATGGTTCGGCTCACCCAAGTTGAAGATGTTTGGATGCTCGAAGAAATGAACCATACAGAAGTTAAAACACACACACGAGAACTTTCATTTATTTTGCTCGGCGGAGGGTTTTCAGAAGCAGGTCATACAAGTCGGGGTGGAAAAGTAAAGCCAAAGTGAGCCCTAATTAACGACACAAAGGATCCCAACTGACCCTCAATGTTATTAATGTTCTGCTCATACTCCCAGCTCCGCATGTTGTGGTCGGCAAGCCTGAGGAGAAGACTTCTGCATTCTCCCTTAACTTCGGCGACCTTGGCCTCGTGTTCTTCGGTGACTACTTCCAGGTCCCGAACCAGTCCATTCCCGCGAGCTATGTCCTCGGTTATCTTGTCGAGCCGTTCTTCCTGCCAGTCGCTCTGAAGCCTCAACAGGACGTTGCGGCGGTCATGCTCGCCGGTGGTCAGGGATATGGCCAATTGATCCACCAGATTTCTCCTCTCGCGAAGCAACGTCGCGACCCGCTCATTAGCAAACTCGACGGCCTTTTTGTAACTATCAACCAGATAGTTGGTCAGCACCAAATGATCAGATCGATCCTCATAACGAGCCCGCAAGACGCGAGCCACCAGAATCTCCCGATTAGCAACACGATAGGCCTCTAAGGAGTGTGCAAAGAGAGTCGGGAAAGTTCTATATTCCCTCCCCAGTGTAGTACCTTCGAGAGAAGTGGTATCAAGGTCCTCGAGCAGGACACAAATTGCATCCTCGGTTGCAGAATGATCGGTTATGTGCGCGTAACCGCGACCCAGTAGGTTATAAAGCTTTTCCCACTGGGCCAAGACATCAGTTGAAAAAGTGCGTACGGGAGAGGAGGCCATTTGCGTTGGGTTGGCTTGAGAATAAGACGAGTTTAACAGAGAGATTAGAAGGAAGAGGTTGATTATGCGAGAACGTTAACCTTCCATACATTAATTCCTCATTTTATAGCAACTCGAGGATGATGAAGGGTCTCAATAATAATGCTGGTGGAGCCCAGTTAGGGGGTAAAGCAGGAGGTCCCCTCACGAGAACCAATGGATTCGTTTCGATCCGCGATTTCCGGCTCATCAATTAAAAGATGTAAAAGATTTGTCGGGATCACCATTATTAGAGTTAGGTGGGAGGTAAGCGCAACTATCGAAGAGAGCCCTAACAGGATTTGGCAGTCCCATCACGTTGAAAAGCTAAGCGAGAAATTCAAGGTCTTGAGGGGGAACGTTTGCCTAATGATGCTTGAAGAGCGTCTCCTGAACATGCAAAGTCACTCGAAGAAAACTTTATAGGGAGTGAGCATACAGGAGAGAGTGGAGAACTCTGAGTGGGCAAGAACCAATCAAACATTTCTCAATCCAACATATTTAAGAGGTTACTGTCAGCTGCTAGAGGCGACTGACTCAAAAATCTCAGAAATTGAACCACAGAGGGATCTCGAAGATTCCAAGATCAAGTCTAACGCCAAAACCATGGAGCCCAACACTTCTGGCAACGGAAATCAAGATCACGGCGACGACGACAACGACATCCACAATGCTCAACTCGGGAAAAGAAGACGTCCTCACCAATACTCTCAGGAGGAAACCCAAATGCTGGAAACCCTTTTCAGTAAAAGCCATTACATGAAAAAGAAGTGGAAAATTGAATTGAGCCGGGAGTTGGGGATTAATTAGTCGAGGATCCAGTTTTGGTTTCAAAATAGGAGATCCAAATCGAGGGCTCAACGCAAACGTCAGGTGGTCGAGATTTTAAAGGAAGAAAACCAAAAGCTGCGAACAGAAAACATGAGGTATGAAAAAGCTCTCAATATCACCGTTTGCCCTCATTGCGATAACCTCGTCGCCCTCGGTAAGATATTCCCCGATAAGCCTCACGCGATGATTGAAGACGTTCATTTACCACTCTACTCCCTCGGGGCATCTCCTGCTCAACCAGATTTTGCCGGAGTCACGCATGAGCAGGATGATCCTACGAAGATGATACAAATGCCTCCTGGGGATGGGATTTGCATCGATTTGATTGGAGTTACAGTTTCAAGGAGCTGGATGTTACCGCCGACCAGCTCAAAGCATATCAGCCTCATGCACAACAATTTTCGATAGGGTCGGGTCCTGCTGGAGATGAGTTAATCAGTCGTCAAGCCATCGATGCAATTTTGGGCCACGATAAGAGGAGGTTCGCTTGGCCCCCTGAACTGCATTCCAAATTCCTAGATGTGGTTCACCAAATGGGGATCGACTCAGCAACTCCGACGCGCATATTTAAGGCCATGAATGTACCGGGGCTTAGTAAGGAGTTGGTCAGGAATCACCTTGCTGCCTACAGAAAGCTATTAAGACAACGTCGAGCGGAGCTAAATCAGGAGGAATCCGTCTCGAGCTCAAAAGCTAGGGGCGACCGCCATTGTAATGCTCAGGTATCAAGAGATACCCGGCCAAATCTAAGCATCAATCAAGCTAGCAACCCGACCACCGGCAAACTGAAAGCTGATCAGAATGTCCTCCCAGGCCATTTCAACACTTCTCAAGAGCGCGTGTCACAAGTACAGCGAGTGCGCACTCCTCCATTCGAGCAGCAGTCGGCTGGTGCTCTGCCTGCCGCTGGTCAACCCACGACAGACGATTTCTTCGATGAGGGGCTCGATGCCTTGTTCAATCAGTGGGAAGCTGGCATGCTTGGACAGCCATGATCTAGCACCTGACTCGGGGCACGATGGGTCGGTCACTACGAACACCCATAGAAAGAAGAACATGTTCACGAGTAGATCACTCATTTTATCCGTTGTAAAGTTCCTACGGGAACATTTTTCTTTAATGACTATAGTTAATTCTATATTAAAACCAACGGTATCGACGAACATCGTCATGCTCAGTTGTGATGATCCCTTGTTAGATTAAGTCTGAAACCAGAGACGGTCTTTAAAATTTTGAGTGGCCACGAACTCATTCCTCACCAAGCGCCCGGGATGCTGAAATGAAGAGTAACAGCATGCACAGGGAAAATGCCACTTTCGTTTGAACGATGAAAAGGGGTTGAGAGAAGATCATAGCGTTAATTCCCATGGAGCTAAATGAATTAAACGGAGTCATTAATTGCGGGTCCACCGCTGCTCCCCACGTTCTCGGGCCTAGCAAATCATAAAAGGCGCCGAAAGATTGTAGACCCACCACTTTGAAGACTGAACTAGGGGACGAGCGCAATACTCGATGAAACCGAATCAATGCAAGAGAGTTTGTGATCCTATCACGAGGAAAAAGAAAGGGGAATACAGACGATGAGTAATTGCAGGATCTCGGGAGGAGCGCTTGCTTGCTGGTCTTCATATGCAGCCTGAAGGATGGTTCCAGGACACGCACAATCACTTGAGAAAATTTCTAGAGTGAGTAAACACGTAAGAGCGAATTGAGAAAGCTGAGTGAACTAGATCATCCCGAGATACCCCGATCCATCATGTTTAAAAGTTATTCCCATCTGCTAGAAACGCCCGACCTGGACATTTCTGAGCACGAACTGCTGGGAGACTTTGAAGATCCTGGAGCTGAATCCTGCTCGAAGGCCATAGAGACTGACTCCTCCAGCGATGAAATTCTAGGTTTCAGCTACGAAGAAGGAGTATACAATGATGACCGGAGTCGGAAAAGGAAGCAACTACAACGCCACACTCCAGGCCAAATCCGAGAGCTCGAAGCTTTCTTCAATGAATGCCCCACTCCAAGCAAACGACAGAAAATGGAGTTGAGCCGAAAAATAGGATTGGAGCTTTCGAAGGTCAAGTTTTGGTTCGCCAACAAACGAACCCGGGTGAAACAGCAATACGCAGACCATGAGTTACTGGTCCTGAAGGAGGAGAATGAGAAGCTTCAAGCTGAAAGCGCGAGATATAAGGAAGCTCTGACCAAGGCCACCTGCCTTAATTGTGGTAATCCTGTTGTCCTCGGCGAGGTGTTCCTCGATGAACCATCCCTGTTGACGAATAACGCTCAGCTGTTACCGTATTCTCCACAGCATTTTCCGACACAGCCAGATACCGCCGGAGATCTGCATGAGCAAGTCAACACCATAGAATCAACACCAACATCCTCTGAGAAATGGGATATGAATCATCACAGGGGGAATTCTCTCAATGACGAACTCGCTGTCGCAGCCAGCCAATCCAAAGTCGGTGAGTCCCTCCCTGGACAACTTTTGAAACGACTAGATCCCGTAGAGAATAGCTACCGAAGTATTGACGATATTTTGGGTGATAAGAGAACAAGGTTTTACTGGACCTATGAGCTTCACACCAAATTTGTTGATGCAATTCGAGAACTGGGAGTTGATTCGGCTAGCCCACTGCGCATACTCGAGATTATGAATGTGCCGGGGCTCTCTAGAATTAACGTTGAGTCTCACTTCAAGTACTATAGGAGATTGCTAAGGGATGGAAGGATAGCGTTAAACCATCATAAAGCCAGTTGGAGCTCAAGTGCTGGGCAGAGTTACAACCATGATGATTGGAGAGCCAAGAGCACCCAACCGTGTTTCAGCAATGACGGGACTAGCAGTCGTGTCAGCGACTCCTCTAACCCAAATCAGAATGCTCCGCCGAGCTATCTCAATACTCCTCAGGAGTATATGCCACAGTTCCAGCACATAGAAATTCCTCAGTTTGAGCGCGAATCAGTCATTAATGCTGTCCCTGAAGCGGATCTGGCATTGGTAGAGAGTGCACATATGAACCTGCCGGTCATCGGAGGAAGTTCCAATTCGAGGGGTCAAATTGCTCACGGCGAGAGCAAAGAGAGGAATCCCTCGCCTGCAGTCGACGACACCCAATCTGGGCACCAAGGGCTAGAAAGAACAGGTGATTTCCTTGATGAGGAGCTGGACACTTGGATCAATACTCTTCGGGAATGTATGTCTCAACCCCAACAAGGCAATGATGAAGGTTCCAGCTCAAAGACTCCAATCCCTCACAACGAAGGCAATGAAAGAAATCTGCCCCCAACAATCGTTGATACCCAACTTGAACATCAATGGCTCGAAGACCCGAGCAATTTCCTTGGCGATGAGTTCAATCTTTGGCTCGATCAATTTGGAGCCGGAGGACCATCGCAGTGGTGACGCGAGGCCGGTGATCAAACGTCTGATGCAAGGCATGGCTAGTCGATGAAAAATGCTTCGAGAAAAGGGGTTGAATACTCCTATTGCATATGTTGTTGATCGCACTGTAAGGTTCCCACGGGAACATCTTTCATTAATATCTAGAACTAATTGCGCGTGAGTGTCAACATCACCCTTTGAGCATCTTCAAGCCGAAGGCCGTGGATTAATCACTTAATCCGTAGAGCAAGTTCCATGAACCATAATTATCACCCGCAGAGCATAATGGAATCCATTCCTTCAATACAAGATACATTTGGCCGCGGAGCCACCCGTTTGGTAAAAGGACGTATCGTTCCTAGTTGATCTTCAATCAGATCAGGGGATAATGTTTCCTCTCTTCTTCCTCTCAGGTGATAAAAAGAGACAAGGCCCTAAAAGGCCATGCATTCAAATGGCTAAACAAACGTTGCCCAGCTGGGGGGGCAGATGAACCATTGATGTTACAAACACTCCAAGCATGGATAGGCGGATTTGATAGAGGTTGTTCATATCAATACGCAACATCAGAATGGGATGAAAATCAAGAGTAAAGTTGTATCGTCCCAATTTGTCTTGAATTTGGGAATATGAATTAACACTTATTTTTTATCCTTGACAGGGGAATCGCCTTGGAGACGAATAAGTTTTTACATCCCACATACTACATGTTAGGGTACATGAGGGTAGGATGTATCGTTTCGATTTTCGAAAAATTCGTGAACATACAATGATATGCTTTTTTTACATTTTCAGGGATCTCCAGCCACGGTGGACAGGTAGGTATCCCTTTCCCCCAATCCATTGAAGATGTTAAACAAAAAAAAACACAGAGAGAAAAAGAAAAAGCTTTCAAAATCTGATGTCTAGAAAAGACATGGAATTCTAACTTCATTGGCATTCATGTTTTGAAACATGAGGTTGTCTGAACACGCATTGTGCACCATAAAATCCCCTTGACGGGTAAAATTTTTGGGAAAACGAAAGAGATTTTTCCAATCAAAAGTTGTTCAAAACTCTCAAAAGGATGTTTCCTCAAAAGAGAGGCAAGCTCAAATCCAAACACATCCTACATACACTTGAGAGATGAGTGGAGCGAATCAAATAGTAAAATCTGGACCTACGGAGGCAGGGACCATTCGCAGCGATTACATGGATTGGGACGACGGAGGCGTTCGTTTCATATCATAAACACTACAGGTGACCGTTGACAACCCACTTGAACGGCGGTTTTCATTCTTAACCCTGTCAAGAACCACCCCACACCGGGGCAAAAAGGAAGTAAGTCCAGCAGCATCAGGAGAAAATGGTTAGAAATTTTCTTGCTCGGACTAACATTAATCTTTGTGTGTTGTTTATATGGTAATCCAAGTGCCATAGGATGACGAGAAGCATTCATTCTCTATCCCACACACCATATCCTTTGCACAGCCAAGTTGAGCCTGCGAATTCATTTCATAAACCCCTGTTGGTGATCATGGGATGTTTCAAGATAGAAACTGTATCACTCCAAGAACGGAAGAAATCAAGAGATGGGATTTATAGAAAAATCTCATATCGGCGTTTAAGTGTGCTATGATTCAAGTTGTATATCTAGCACAATTTTCTGAACATCGTAGTTCCAAAGGAAAAGAAAAGGCGGGATTTCAACAAAAAATCCCCAGCATCAAGAAAAAGCAAAGTGCCTGGTAAAAGCAAGGCCGATGCTCGTGAAAACTGTTTGATTGATCCCCAATAAAGCCTAGTTGGGAAGAGAGAAAAACCCATAAAGGAGTCAGATCAAGAAGACTGCTCCCCAAACGATGTCAGCCGTGGTGCAAAAACACGGACAAAATTGTCAATCTCTTAATACCACAAGAGACGTTCTCTAAAGGATTTGTGCACACCTCAAAAGCGGTTGCACACCTCAAAAATGGAAGATGCAGAATGGAAAAGACATGTGACAAATTTGCAATGATCACCAATGTCGAATCCTTCGTGATTTCTGGGCCAAAAACAAGCCTTTTTCGGTCCCCAATCCTACCAATGTTACAACCCTGAAACAGTCTTCTCTGACTAAGACACTTGGGTTAACATATAGCTTAGCTCGAAGAAGTACGAGCAAGACTCTTTCTTTCTCATTTTGCAGGGTTCTTGACTTGTAAACCCGGAGCAGATGGTGAAGATTTTCATTCGATGGCCCCGACTCCAAAGCGGGTCCCCCTTGAAAACCAATATCCAAGCCCAACATTACGGTCCCGTGGAAGACCTCCCGACCGATCAAAATGTATGCACTGCGAATGAGCCTAAAACCTAGGCACAGGTCAGTAGGGAATTGAGTGCATCCCCTAAAAATCATCACCTCAAAACAGGTGAGATGGCCTCCTTGTCGAGAAATATTCCAATTGACGTTTTGAGCAAACTCTTTTTGGGAATTTTCAAACTGTGGATCCAGATTTTCCATGCAAGGGATTCGTGATCACATTTGCACGTTGCAAAAATGTTTTGGATAACCTCCAGCATCAAAATGCACATCTCATGACTAAAGCTTAAGTCATAAAATTTTGTCAATTGGACAATTGCTGTCTTCTCAAAGATTACCAATATTTTCTTGGGGAAGAGAAACCCTTAAAAAAAAATCTTTTCAAAATATCAAACAGTCTCATCGGATGTGGAGAACCCTTGTCATGAGACCCCCTTTTCAAAAATATCAAACAGTCTCATCGGACGTGGAGAACCCTCGTCATGAGACCCCTTTTCAAAGCAAACAAAGGTAGATACCGCCTGAAGGATCAACACAAGGTAGATACCGCCTGAAGGGTCAAACCAAGGTAGAAACCGCCTGAAGGGTCAACACAAAGGTAGATACCGCCTGAAGGGTCAACTCAAGGTAGATACCGCCTGAAGGGTCAAATCAAGGTAGAAACCGCCTGAAGGGTCAACACAAAGGTAGATACCGCCTGAAGGGTCAACTCAAGGTAGACACCGCCTGAAGGGTCAACCAAAGGTAGAAACCGCCTGAAGGGTCAATCCAAAGGTAGATACCGCCATAAGGATCAATCCCATGGTCCGATCCACCATACGGATCAAAACTTTGACTAATTCTAAATGTTGGAGAAGTTATTTTCCTAGGTAAGCCTTACTGTAGGTGAACCGCTTATGGTCTGATCCACCATACGGATCAAAATCCTTGGCAAATTCCAAAGCGTGGGATGCGCCTTCCTTAGGTTCCTACCAGTCGGGAACCCCATAATGGTATGACCTACCATATAGGTCAGAGCTTAATCTCCCTAGGATATTCTGAACGAGTCCTAGGTATCTTCTTGAAAGTCGTCGCAACCGGCAGCATCTGACAGGTGAGCTTCAGGTAAGCCTCTCTCACTCCGGCTCATGTTCGAATCGCAAGAGTAAACCGGTGATTAATTTGAGCATCCATCAAAAGACTTAATGGTCCGATGTCATAGCATTTCTTTTCACGAGTCGAGTCGATCAGGACTCAGGTGTCACCTTGTCTTTGAGAGAAACCTCTGAGGGGATTCCTCTGATGAGATTCCTCTCAAAGAGGGGCAGCTATTGACACCTAAATTTTGATCAAACTTTTATTTATTTATTTATTTTTATTTTTATATTTTAAAAACAATTCATAAAAATATCAAAAAAATATCATAAAATCACAAAATCAACTTTGGAAGCCTTGGCTTGGCCTTAGGAACCATTTTGACCAAAAAAAATAATTTTCATAATTTTCATTTTTTTTAATATTTTCGAAAAATACAAAAAAAAAGAAAAGAAGAAAATCAAGAAAAATAATATTTGAGGTCACAAAAATTATATAAGAATAGTCGGTATTTTTATTTTTATTTTATATATTTTCTGACCTCATAAAACAGTAAAATTCAGGTTCGATTTTAGGTATTCTCTGATCACCATAAAATTGAATTTGGCAAAAATATTAGTAATAATTAAAAGGAAAAGGATTGAAAACATCATCATTTAAAAGGAAAAGATGAATAATCATTTTGTCTTCGCTTTTGATTACTTTATTATTATTATTACTTTCTAATATTTTATTATATTATTATTTTATATTTATTATTTTTTTATTCACCTCCCCCCTCCCATCATCCGTCTCCCCTCCTTCTTCCTCTTCTTTTTCTTTTCTTCTGGACGGACGGTGCTTCCTCTTCTTCCTCCTCCTCTTCTTCTTCTTCTTTTCTTCTTCTTCTTCTTAAAAAAAAATGGAATCCTCACCTTCGTGCACTATTTGCCTTCGCCTTCGACCCTTCCGCCGTCGTACCTCAAAGCCGCCGTGAATAACCCAAGACCCGCGGCCTCCACCCGTTTCGAAGTTTGGTTCGGGATTATTTCGGATTGGGCCAAATCCGTCATCGCCAAAGCGCGCTATCGCCTCCGGCGACAACCCCGGGGTCCTACCTCCTCCCTCGGAGCTTATGGAGCCTACGCGCCGCTGGTGGAGCCCAGAAACAGCCTCGGGTCACCACCCCATCGTCGGAGCGTGTCCGGACGTGTCCGGGCGTATCGGGCGTGTCGGAGTGTGTCCGGACGAGTCCGGGCGTGTCGGGCGTGTCGGAGCGTGTCCGGACGTGTCGGAGCGTGTCCGGACGTGTCCGGGCGTGTCGGACGTGTCGGACGTGTCGGAGCGTGTCCGAACGTGTCCGGGCGTGTCGGACGTGTCGGCGCGTGTCGGAGCGTGTCGGAGCCGTGTCCGAGCAGTGTCGGAACAGTGTCGGAACAGTGCATGAACAGTGTCAATTTTTTAATTTTTTAATTTTTTTTTAATTTTTTAGTCTTAATTTGTGAAATTGACTATCCACATTCTAATGGTGATCGACAGGTAACGGGCATGTGGATGGTCGCAGGTTGGGGCTGGGCGATTGAAGGCTGGTGTCCAATCCGGTATGTTTTACGTACCCGATCCGTATATCAGGATTATTTTTCTAAAATATTGCATTTATAGACTTGATTTGTATGTATTTGTTTCAGTCTAGTGGTTAGCTTATTTATCTGGTTGAGTGTTATCTATTGTCAAAGACATGCTTTTTGTTAAAATATTTTCTAAAAATATAAAAAAATATTAATAAATCAAAAATGCAAAAAAAATGGAAAAATTAAAGAAAAACAAAAACAAATTGAGAAAAATTGCAGAAAAATTCTAAAAATTGTCCAAGGCTGAAAATGACAAAAAATTGATTTGTTTTCATTTTTGGGATTTTTTCCCATTTAATCCAAAATGGCGATTTCACCCCTCAAAGGGTGAATCGTCTTTGATATTCTGATGAATTGTGGAAATTGCTTAGAATTTGGCGATGGGCCAGATGGGTGGTTAAACCTTATGTCTAATATTTCCACATTTCATTTCCATTTTTAGAAAATGACGATTTTACCCTTCGAATGGTAAATCGGTTTCTAAAATTCCCGAAAATCACGAAAATTGCCAAAAAATAGGAAATGGGTCAATTGAGTGACCAAACCTGTTTTGACTCCGGATTCATTCCGAAATGATGATTTTGTCCTTTTTGGGCAAATTGTCCCCTTTGTCTCAAAATTACGATTTTGCCCCTGATGGGCAAAATCATGTCTAAATCATTCCTAAGCCTGATTGATGCTTCTCTAGGCCAATATGGCCTTATTAGGAATGCCATGTGATTTATTTGTACACTTGAATTCATCGATTTGTGCACTTTATTATTGATTGTGATTGCTATGATAGTCATTCCTATCTACATGAACTCCTAGATTTAGAACTCGTACCCCACTCATCTGCATGAAATCTTTGGTCAGAAAATTCAGTCAACTTAGGTACCGAAAGGGCGTCAACTCTGACAGTTGACGTAACTAAGTCCCCGAACCCAGTTCTCTGGTTATCGCAGAATTGAATAGAAACTCCAAACTATTCAATAGGGTGGTCCAATCGTACCCTCCAAAAAATGATTGGTGGCGACTCCTCGGCATGCACACTTAGCACATGTCACTAGACCACACTGAAGGTCGACTATGCATACCTCCGTTGCGATTTGGGTAATGGGCCTTGGGAGAGGCCCGCGTCCGACCAGACTGGACGGCCCATTAGCCCTCGAGAGACCGACAACCTCGAGAGGGTCGCGACAAGGCACATCAATGGTCTTCAAGTGATATCTGATGTCAAATTGACAGCACTTTATGACTTACATCATAGTCATGAAAAATTTCAATGGATGCTTTACGATGCTGGAGGTTATCCAAAACACCTTGCAACATACGGAGGTGATAAAAAATTCCTTGTGGGGAAAGTTTGAAATAAACAATCTGAAATTACCAAAAGAGTTTGGTTAAAATGTCCAACGGAGTATTCTCATCAAAGAGGACTTCTCACCGTCTTGAGGTAATGGTCTTTTACCAAGAATGCACTCGAACTTCCTATCAAACCTGCGCCTAGGGTTCAGGATCATTCGCAGTGAATACACCTCGATTGATCAGGAGGACTTCCAAGGGACCGTAATGTTGGGCCTGGTCAACGGTTTTTCAAAGGGGGACTTGCGTGCAAGTCAAGGCTTTCGAAGAGAAGTCTTCAATTTCTGCTCCAGGTTTACAAGTCAAGAAACCTGCAAAATGAGAAAGAAATAATCTTGCTCGAACTTCTTCGAGTTAAGCTTAGACATTAAACCCTATGTCAATCCAAGTGCCTTAATCAGAGAAGGCTTTTCAGGGTTGTAACGTAGGTAGGTTTGGGGACCAAAAAAGGTTTATTTTGGCTCAGAATACGCGAAGGGTTTAACATTGGTGATCATTGCAGGTTTGCCGCCGATCTTGTCCCTTCTGGTTCAGAGAGCGTCTTCAATTTTTGAAGTGAATTGATAGTCTTTGAAAAGCATTGCCAGTCTTCGAAGCGTACATTTGTCTTTAGAGAACATCTCTCTCATGTCAAGACGGCGTCAATACCTTGTATATGCTTTTGTCATCTGAATGTGACATAATCTGGGAGTATCCTTTGCTGTCCAGCTCCCTTGGGATTTTCTTTTATAATCAGATCTCACTAGTGACCTATACAAAGGTATCATGCCATCTTTTGGCATTTACAAGATCAAACACCTAATTCACAAGTGTACAAGTATTTGGACGGGCATTGGCCTTGCTTTTACCAGGCACTTTGCTTTTTCTTGATGCCCAGGATCGGATTTTTTCTCTTTTTTCTTTTTCTCATCTTTTGTAGAGATCCCACTTTTTCTTTTCTTTTGGGGATCAGAATTTTCAAATGAGTGTACTAGATGTACAACTTGAATCTCAGCACTCAAACATTAATCTATGAATTTTTCACAAATCCTGTGTTTTGAACTTTTCCGTTCTTGAAGTGACGTCGCTTCCGTCTTGGAATATGCAATGATCACCAATGGGTTTGCGAAATGAATGTATATGCTCAACTGGGCCGTGCAAAGGGTAAAAGTGTATAGGATAGAGAAACGAATGCTTTTCGTCATCCTAAAGCACCTGAATTACCATAGAAGTTAAAATGACAAGCAACACACGAAGATTGATGCAAGTCTGAGCAAGAGAACTTCTAATCATTTACCTCCTGATACCGCTGGACGTATCTCCAGTTTGCCCCACTGTGGGGTGGTTCTTGACAGGGGTAAAGAATGAAACCGCCGTTCAAAGGGGTATCAACGGTCACCTGTAGTGTTTATGATAGAGAAACGAATGCCTCCGTCATCTCAATCCATGTAATTACTGCGAATAACCCTTACTTCCGTAGGTCAAGGTCTCGCTGTACTTACCACTCCACTCATCTCTTAAGTGTGTATGGGACGTGTTTGGACCAGGCTTGCCTCTTGCCTGAGGAAACATCCTTTTGAACGGTTTAAGCAACTTTTATTGGAAAAGTTCATTTTGCTTTCTCCAAAACTTATCCTTCAAGGGGATTTATGATGCACAATGTATATTTCAACCATGTTTAGATAACCTCCAAGTTTAAACATGAGTGCCAATGCCATGACTATGAGAATTTTGCATTTTTATTGACATGATAATTGAATGCATGCTAGATTCCAAGAAGCCTTTCAAATTCTAGCAATAAAGATCCCGACAGTCTTAAAACCTAAGAGGTTGGGAAAGGAATACTTACCTGCCCAGCGCGGCTAGGGATCCCTGAAAAACATAAAAGGGATATGTCAGTGTATGCTCTCGAATTTTAGAAAATTAGAACGATACACCTTACCCTTGATCATGCACTCCAATGGAAGTGGATAGATTCATGAAAATCTGCATTTTTCTTAACAACACAAGATGGTTAAGTTGTTCTAAAACTTCTTGAAATTCTCAATCTTTGGAGAAAAGGACGTGCACCTGACCACCACGATAGTAAGTCCTCTTGATCTTGCATTCCAATCTGAACGCCAATATGTAGACTATAGAAAACGGTCATTTCGACCTACAGCGATGACGCATTCGTCTGATTGGGGCAATGAATCCTGTTCGATGGCTTCATTCTCTTTTGACGTCTTCCATGCTATTCTTCGGAGTTCCTTATTCAAGGAAAAATGAATTGTTATCAAAATGTATGCTAAAGCATGTGGTGTGGAAGCGATACTTTTTACCCTCCACTTGATCTTATAGCCAAAGATCATTTCTTGAATGCTTGACTTCCGAAACTGTTATCTCCAAAGATCATCTCGCCTTGAAGTTGAGTCAGCGAGTTCTTTCCTTTTGAGTGCCAGTAATTTTCTGTTGAAATTAGGGCAAATTTATATTAGGAGAAAGATCATTGAGGACCAAGTTAGAACGACACAAAGTCACCCTTCACTCAAGTTTGTATCTTGAGGTTTAACTCTTATGTGAATGACTCTTCTATCACGTTTATTGATCCTGCTGGGAATGAAATGCCACTTTTTCCTCCAGTCACGTAGATGATCTGCTTGCCCCAGTTAGGCATGACTTGTCATGGCTAGGTAATGCTTGCCCCAGTCAAATGGTTCTATTCATTTTTGCATTTTCATGCGATCCCTTATCCAGTTTGGATTATCTCTTACTTGGATCTTCACTTTACTTTTCACCTTTGAAGTATCATCATTCCAATGTTTTGAGAAAGTCATTTGCTTCATGCATCTTTGTCACTTGTGACCATCCTTGTGATGTTCTCCTCTTTGTTGGACCCTTGATAATGTCCTAATGGCGTATTCTGCCACAGAAAGAAATGGTTTTGCATTAGCAAATGCAAGAAAAAGGAGTAAATTGGATACGACACCCAACTACCCTTCTTTTGTCAATTGTCGACATTTATCTCTTGATTGAGTCCATTCCAATATTGTATGCTGATATGGACAACATTCGTCAAATCCCTCCATCCACGCTTGAAGGTGTTGATAACATCAACAATCCATTTGCCCCGGTTGGGCGATGTTTATCTTGGCCAAATGCCTTAGCATTTTTCATATCATTTGACGATTTCCAATCCTATTTGAAGAGGTCTTTGTACCTGTACATGAAGCAATGAGTATTCATCCATGTTTAACTTTACATAAATCACCTAGGAACGCGATACTCCCTTTGAGGTATTGCATTTTTGTTGATCAAGGAAATCGTCTCTTTCGGTTGTTTTGCCTCAGTATGGCATGTCTTGACATTTGTCGTCTTTGGGGCTTGATAGCTTGCTCCAATATGCTATTTTGGTGGCACATGAGAATCTTGCCCCCAGCTTGGTCTCTTGATAGGAAAGGAGGGATTTGCCCTAATGAACCTTCTTTGCTGGTTCTTGGTTATTTATCTCAACCATCTGAATCTTCGATCACTTTTATCTACCTCTTGGTAGCTCGACATCTTTGAAATTTGTCGCATGACATCTTAACGACCTTCTTAGTAGTTCTGTGAACCTGAGTCTTTCATCTCGGGATAAATGTCCACCGATCTTGACTTCTTTGATATTTTCAGTATCCCCCCAAATTAACAGTAACCGGCTCTTCCGAAGTAGGAGGCGTTGATTCCTCAAAGGCATTCCATCCCCTGCGGATAGATGCATAACCTTCATCATCGTCTTCTTCCTCTGTCCCATTGTCCCAATGGATCGCTTTTAGAATCGTACTTTTCTATCGGATGGACTTTTATAGTTACTATCGTCTGATAAGATGTCTCTGGTTCAGCTGTGCCGTCTTCTTCCTCTTCCGGCAATCGAATCACAACATGCTTGACTTAGGCAATCTTCTACCTTATTTAAGCTGTCAAGCTCTTCTAGTTTAATTACCATAGTCGTAGCGGTTTCAATCATTGACACAGTGTTGTCAAAGTCCCTTGAGGAGATTTCGTCTCTCAGTTGACAATGTCGGTCATCGTCGCCTAATACTGCTGATGTGGCAGATCTCGGGTATTCTCTTTTTCCTTTGAATAATTCAGCTAAACCCTGCTGTTGATTCTTTAATCTCTTTGTTTCGGCATACTACTTTGTGTCAAGCTTAGTATCCTCACTTGGTCAAGTGACGACTCAGGCTCTTTCGAAAAAGGCTTTTCCGGTCAAACGGGATCATCCATGCCTCCCCATCTGTCTGGTATAATATCCTCTATTCTCTTATAGAAGTTAGGGGGAGCGGAGTACTTCACTTTAAAGTTGTACCCTCCAAAGTCCTGACCCAGGTTGTCTACAATTTTACCTATTTCAGGTGTGTTAGCCATGAATCTGCAATCTGCTAGACTTCACCTCTTTGGCTTTCAGTTCGTCCTCTTCGAATTCTTCTTCCGACTGAATGACCGGCCCAAGACTGTCTACCAGATTCTCGTGCGGGATGTCCCAGGTGCTACCCTGCTCAGTTTTGATCACGAAGTAGCTTCCTTCCAAAGATAGAGAAGCTTCGACTCCTTCGAATTCTTCATTGATAATATCGGACATTATCCCCAAGCTCATCATCTTGGCGATATATGGCTTCTTTACGTCAGCAGAGATCCCTCTTGCTTTTGGGTGTGATGAAGCGGTCGCCAGAAGGTCGGTCAATTTAGACATGTCTACCTTCATTTGGAGGTGGTTTTCTTCATCTTCAGTGAATATTGTCCCAATTACTTGATGATCAGGGAGCGGGTTTTCTTGTACGTTTGGAGCCATGTTGTCAAATTTCAGAATCTGACTTGTCAATCTAAGCTTGTACCTCCAGCTTAAGGATATAGCAATCATCCACATTATGTTCCATTTCGCCCATATGGTGGACACAAGTCTGGCTCTTGTCAAAATCAGGATACTTAACCGGATTTGCCCTAGGTAGTTCCTTTGCCACAAAATGTTGTTCTAGCAACATCGGGAGTAGTTTGGACAAAGGCCTCGGGAGTTGAGAGAACTGCTTTTGGGGTTGCCTCTTTCTAGGCTCTTGCTCTTTTTGGTGCCGACCATGATGATCCTCCCTTGGTTGTTTTCTAGCAGAAGCTTCATGTGGCCTCATTTCTCTTAAGGCTCATTCGAACCTTTCAGCCACCTTTATCAAATGTGCAATGGTCTGACGTCCCGAGGCGTTTAACCTGTCGAGGTATTCGTAGAGGAGTGCTTTCAGGAACAAATTAATCAGCTCGTCGTCTGGGATTGACGGCTTTATTTGGGTCGTCAAAGCTCGCCACCTCTGGGTGTATGTTTTGATAACTCGCCCCTTGCCTTTGAGGTTCGTAGAAGATCCTCCCTTGTTGGGGCTGTTGCCGTGTTGAACTTGTATTGCCTGAGGAAATCCTTTGCAAGATCTTCCCACCCATCATAACCATCCGGGTCCAATTCAATGAACCAAGCCAGAGCGGCGCCAGCTAGACTCTCTTGGAACGTGTTCATCAGTAATGGAACATAGTCTGAATACTGCGCCATCTTGTGCAGGTAATATTTGAGGTGAGCGCGTGGATAGCCTGTCCCATTATACTTCCTCACGAAGTCCGGTTCCTTATAGTCAGGAGGGGTCTCCACCTCAGCGAATGGAGATATCTTGTCTAAACGAGCCAACTCATAACCTTGGCTGCTCAAGCATTCTTCGATCTTGGCTAATCTCTTAGCCTCCACCTTGATTTTTACGGTCTGCTTCCCCTTTTTCCTCATTCTCGAGGTTGATAACAACAGGGGACGCTTTTTGTTGCGACGGGGTATTCGGATCACAGATATCCTCCTCTGTGCGTTGAGTATTTCCCGCCGTTTCTTTATCAGCTATATCGGGTGCAAGTGATGGACTTGAGTTGTTAGGAACTACTGTCTATCTGGCTTGGGAGGCTTCCGACATTGCTTAATATCAGCCATCATAGTTGCCATGGAACTATTTGATATTTCCCCTTCGTTCCTTGGGTCTTGGCATTTCCCTTTCATTTGGATTCTTTTGTCTTGACCTGTCGACATCTTTCAAGGGAGAATATGCATATGAATGATGCATGCATGATAGGTATGATGCAAGTGATCTAAGATGATTCTTGTTTGCAACGAAAAATGGATTCGTGCCTTTCATTCTTGTTCACAGAAAGTATCTCTTCATTAAGTACGCCAATCTGTAAAGTTTGAATTCTTTCTTTTTGAATGCTCTTTTCAAAGAGACTTCTAATTGCTAAGAAACTTTTTCAAGTCTTCTCGAGAATTTTGTTCGCAAATTGAGCCATTATGACGCTCTTGAAATCATCTATCCTAAATGCATGTATGAGATGATATGAAAAGTGGGTACTCCCTGTTCTGTCATTTTGAAGTGGTTGCTTCTTGGGTGTCTTAACTCTGTTCATCATCTGAGAGGAAAAAGATAAGAAATATTATTTCCACATCTGATTGAAACTTATTTAGGAACGATACGTCCTTTTCTACCAAGGGGGATGGCTCGGCATTGTTCTTCTTGGAAGGGTTGCTGCTATGGCGAAGTGCTTTTCGTATTCAATGGACGGATTTCATTCCATTATGTTTCATGAGTGATAACCATTGTTTCAGGGGCTCGCCCCATGTATCACCATGATGAATCTGATGTCTTCGCCTTCGGCATGCTTTCTGGATAGGGAAATGATTTGCCCCCCAGCAACTGAGTATTCCACCTTGAGTTAGCCGATTTAGCCATGTGAAGCTCCATTGTATCGCGCTAACGCTTTCCCTGTTGGTTGAGTCAATCACTTCCATGTCAGGTGATTTTGACGTTTGACATTCTTCAATCTATTCTGACACATGTCTTCCACTATCGTTCTCTGTATATGAAAGAGAAACATCTCAGTCATTTGTATGAAATGGAATCAGAATAAGGGACAATTTACTCCCTTTTGATTCAAAGATGGGCAACGATCATCTCTTCATGGTCTTTTCGATTTGTCATGACTTCACGACGCTCCTCAAGCACCCTACTACTCGAGATCCACAAGTGTAGATTTATCTCTATTTGTGTACATTTACACCTTGAAGTGTTGCTTCGCAAATAAGCATTCAGTTTTCTTCATCCCTACATATAGAAAAGGAGATGATCATTTCATATCTTGAGAGGATTGAAATGAGGAACGATATACACCCTTTTATGGTTGAGTGATCATCAATTTCATGGTGAGAAACACGAGTATTTGTACTCCTTGAGACGTGCTTCAATTGGTGATTATGCCATGTCACATTGGCCTCCAGTTTTGAGGGTCCACAATTGAGTCTTCTTTAAAGGGACAAATGTCGACCTCACACAATCCTTTTATTTCACCTACATGATATGAGGAAGGAATACGTCAATTGTCGCACAAAAAGCTCTAATTGAAACGATCACAGATTTACTATCCCCAGCGTATATTTCTTCAGCTCCCATCATCTTGATCATTAGAGGTGAAGGAATGTTCATTAACGATCCCCACTCATTTTTATAATCACCCCATTTTCATGTTGTCTTGTTCTGGGCTTATTATTGTCGATCCATCTTATTTTGGAAACCCCATGGGTGGCTCTTGATGAAGACGCAACTCCTTTCATGTTACAGGGAAAATAAGCCTCGCATCATTGGCCTTCAGCCGTTTTGACCTGTTGGCAAAAGAAATAACCAAACAAGTCAAGTATAACACTCGAAGTTTTTGTTGGAACGATTACAATTTTACCATCGTTCGATCACATCTCGCATGCGAATAGATGAAGGAATCTTCAATAAATGTATGTCATGTACAACCTGTCAGAAAGGAGACACACTTAGCATTTTACATAGCAAAGACATCTCTCAATGAGGTCGCCTCTTATAATGAAAGCAAGGCGACAATACATATCCCATAATCCCTATTTACGGGCTTCTGATGTCTGCCAAGATTTCAAAATGAGAGGATACGTCATTAAAAGATCGATCCATGGTCATCAATCAAACACCCATTTAATTCCAAACGTTTAATACGCAAACGGGGGCATTAATCTTGAAAGACTGCTTTGTCACATTTTTCTAGTAAAAATCATGTGATCATTATTTTAAGAAATCACTATACAAAATGTGATTGCAAACATGGCTTTAACTTTGTGCCCCAAAATCTTGAATTGTAAGAATTTTAGACATAAAAAATGTCATCTTAATCCATGATTGAAAATTTGGATGAACCATCTATTCCGTAGGGACGGCCTAGAAGTGTTCCCACTTTTGTATCTAAAATTCATTGTCAAAAATTTCATTTGTAAACTCAAACACTCAGGGCATTCGGTTGATTTCCATGAATTTTCTATCATGAAATTTCACTAGGAAGTGAACAAGTAGAGAGAGAAGTCATACTTACAGTGATCGGCGAGATTTTTTTTTTTTTTTTTTTTTTTTTTTGGTTTTAGGTATACCAACCTCTCATAGACATGCGCATGAGACAAGTGGGGGGCTATACTCTAAAAATCGAAAATCAGGTGAGGAACCTATGGCTCAGGCTCCCACGATCCACACGAGGCAGATTCCTCCCCAAGGGTACCTACCCAAGAGGGCTAGATATCGCCAATGCAGATGGTAGGCGGGAACGAATACGAAAGTCTCAAGTGCCATCAAACACAAGATCCTTTTCGCATCCCTTCCCTATCTAAGGTAACCTAGAGGTGGTTTGCAGTCGGGGTTTGACCGCCAATGTGTGCGATGTGTCGTGATCATCACAATGCAAGGTCATGCACAGCAGTTTGTATCAAAACACCGCTTCAGTATGTGCATAAAAATAAACATACATTCCCAACTCCAACCTGCAGGAAAGATGTCAACAATCACGCCACCCCTTATTTCTCCAATCTGCAAAAACATCTAACACAATAGTTAGCATACGTACCTCACCTTCGAGAGCATCTGCAGAAAACAATGTCAGATAAACCAAACAACTTTTTAATCGGCTCAAGTCCTCTGGAATTCGTGAGGTATTGACCATAAATCTAGGAGTTCATACAGATGGGAATAGCTACCCTATCACTCACAATCATTAAAAGTAATAGCACAAATCAAGGAATCAGTACATGCGGATAAAACACATGAAATCAGCATTTTATCCCTAATGAGGCCCTATTAGCCTAGAGAAATATCAATCAAGGCTTAAGAGTGATTTTGGCATGATTTGCCCATGAGGGGCAAAATCGTAATTTTGAACAATTTAGGGACAATTCCCCCTAAAAAAGGACAAATTCTTCATTTTTGGCGAATTGGAGAGTCAAAGGACGGGGGAATAGGATTGGCCATCAATCCAATCCATTTCCTATTTTTCGGGATTTTTCAGAATTTTTCTGGAATTTAAAGGGATTTTACCCTTGGAAGGGTAAAATCGTCATTTTGGATAAAGATGAGAACTGAAAATCTCAAATATTACAGTTGGTCGTCCACCTGACCCAAACCCTAACTCCAAGCAATTTTCAGAACTCGATCGAGACAAGAAAGACGATTTTCCCATTAAAGGGCAAAATCGTCATTTTTGAGAAAAGAGGCGGGACTCGAAAACCCAAACCTAAGAATTGGTCACCTACCCGACCCTAATTCTTACCTTGGCATTATCGATTATATCTTGCATACACAGCAGAGGCGACTTACCCCTAAAGGGTAATGTCGTCGAGTCTCGAAAGAACGGATAAGAAACCCCAAAAATAGGGTTGACCAGTTGTCTGTGGTCAACCCTCGATTTTTGGGGATTTCTGGATTGTCTAGGATTTTTCCACAATTTTTCCATATTTTTTTGGAATTTTCTGGCATTTTCTAGCATTTTTTTGGATTTTCTGAAATTTTTCCGATTTTTTTATTATTTTTTTTTATTTTTAAAATCATTTTCTGATTTTTTTATTTTTTTAAAAATATTATCCGGGCCGGGTCGGGTGACCCGGCCCACGGCCCGCGGGCGACCGGGCTGGCCCGAATCTGGCCCCGCATTGAAACGGCGCCGTATACTCCTCCCGCTTGAATTTCAATTCCCGCCCAAATCAAATGAGCGGCCCTGATTGCGCCACGTAGCAGACCTACGGACGGCCTGATCTTCATGATGAACCGACGGACCAGATTAAAAGGCAAGATTGAACTACAGCCGTCCGATCTGAAGGATTTTTAATTTTTGAAAATCATTTTTAATTTCCGAAAAAGCGAGATCGTGACACGTGGCACGCCTACCACCGTCCGATCAAGTTTGTTATTTTTTATTCGGTTTTAAACCGAATGCGCTGACGTGGCTGCCACGTGGGCGCCACGTCAGCGCCACATGGGCGTTGACCAGTCAACTTTCGTTGACTGGTCAACAGGGCCGCCGGGGAAGACGACCGGCGCCGGCTCTGTTTCGCCGGCGCCTCGTCGGAGGCCTTTTTCTCCTCGCTCAGACCACGAAAATTCGCGAAATCAACTGCAAACGACTCGTCTCGCCGAGCTCTTCCACATATACCACGCTTCACATAGCAGAACCAAGTTCGACTAACCTGCCATCCTAGGCCGGAGCTAATCTCCGGCGAGAGTACCCCCTAGCCATTTCTGACGATATCTAACCTGCCAAATCCTTCAAGAAGCATCATAAGAGTTCAAGAAAACTTACCCGGCCATTGCGAGGCTTCGGTTTCGCTCGGGTTGAGCTCTCAAGCTCTCGACAGGTTCGGGCGGTCGGAGGTCAGACTCGGCGATTCCGGCGTCGAAAAGACATGGGATCAAAAGAGAAAATGCGCAGAAAGGCGAGATAAGGCGATTGCAACAAAAATCGTGGCAAATGATCGACTCTAGCTTGAGTTGCCATTGGAGGCCGAGAGGAAGCTCGAAGGAAGACCTCACCTATTTCGGCGATGAAATGCGACACCGCTCGGTTCTGGAGATTCCTCGGGGCGTCACGAAGCTCGGAAGATATACCCGAAGCTTCGGTTTCTCGCCGCCCGCCGTGGCCGAGCCTTTGAAGCTCGCGGCTGCCTCTCTCTCTCTCTCTCTCTCTCTCTCTCTCTCTCTCTCTCTCTCAGAGCTCTCTGTTTCTTTCGCGAGCCCGCCCTCCGTTCCTTCTCCCCTCTGCGAACTGATCTCCCTTCATTCTAAACTCCAACCGAATCTGTCCTTCGCAACCGCCTCTCTCAGTCAGTTGTCTAGATTCGGTTTTAGACCCGCCAGCTTGGTCCTGTGCGCGCGACGCCTCTTCTGGCCAATTGGCGATCGTCGGCCTCATGTGGAGGAACGATAGGAGAGGACCCGTCGAGTGGGCATTACCATTTTGCTTCCCCTTTTTGGTTTTTCTCTCCTTCCTCCTTTAAACCTCTTTCGTTCCCTCCTCCTTTTGTCCCCTGAGCGTGCAACGAAGAAGAGGAAGGCAATGAACAGTACCGGGTCCGTGGGTTGGATTTGTCCGACCCGACGGATCCGGTTCCCACAAGAAGGGCCAAATTCCACTAGTAATCGCCATATTTTTGCAAAATTGAAGCTCCCAATCACTTTCCAAGCATGATTTCTCTTTAGAAAAGTGGTTTTTGTGATTAAAACACTTAGAATCATGCAAAACCCCCAAATATGAGATAGGATCCGAAATTCAATTTCGTCAAATCAGGGTGCTTAATGAAGGAATTGGCATCAATTGAGCTCACCATTAGATTCAGGGGGTCAAAACCTATAGGGAGGAAGTATTGGGGTTTTATGGGTGTCCCTCAGAAAATTTTAATTTTGGATTTGGCATTTTAGGGACTAAAATGGAAAGATTTTTCATGCAATTAGGTCCCTAAGGCCAAAATTGATCAAATCGGCACACAATTGAACCAAATTGAAATGTCGGACAATCAAGATGAACGTCAAGACTTGGAAAATGCAAAATATTGCAAATAAAAAGACTCAAAACATATTTTTTGACAAGTTTAACCCTGTGCGTTACAAAGAAACACACAAAATTAAACTTAAATTTTAACTCTTGATGAGGTCAAAATGATAAGAAAATTAAAATAAAAATATTAACTATTTTCCTATATTTTTGTGACCTCAAATTCTATTTTTTGTTGATTTTTCTAGTATTTTCCTATTTTCTAAAAATACTAAAAAATGTGAAAAATATGAAAAATTATTTTTTGGTCAAGAATGGTTCCTTGGGCTTGGCCAAGGCCACCAAGGTTGATTTTGTAATTTTTTTGACTTTTTATGAATTTTTTGTGATTTTTTCAAAAATAAAACTGAAAAAGACTTGGTCAAAAATCAGGTGTCAACAGAGCTTGATATAGCCGAATAATGGTAGTTGCTCACAGACTATTAAAGGTAACAGTATGGTAGAGACAATTGTATCGTTTTTCTCTGTCTATACAGATGATCATGGAGCATTCTACATTACAGTATGATTCTGTTGGGATTCAAGTTCTTGTTATTAAGACAATTCCTGATGAAGTTTATTAGACCCCTATAAGAGCAGAATAAAGGTTAAAGTATTAAAAGATCTATCAGACAGAGACGATCAGTTGTATCAACGATCAGTTGTATCAAGTCATACTGTATAGTCTATCCAGAAGAGTATGGCTACAATATCGACTATGTAAATGATCTAGTAATTTATACAGTTGCTATTTCTTGTTCTTAATTATAATTGTGATTGGGTGCATGGTGAATGAGATACAGACTATGAAACATATGGTGTTTGAAAGCTTATTAGTATGCCTCAAGGTCACAAACTCATCTGCTGCAATTGGGTTTGTAAAACTTAAAAGGATTTCAGATGAAATTTTTTGTCTACCTTATTATATCCAATTATATTTTGATCAGTGTTTTAATTGAGAAGTTTAAAATAGATTAGTAGCCAACATTTTTACTTGTAAAGAATGAGTTGACTTAAAATAATTTTTTTTATTCAGTCTCTCATAAAGAGTTTTTTCGGAGTGATTAAGGTATTAATAGCTCATTATTATAAGGAGTTTTATTATACAGATATTAAAACTTCTTTTTAATTGGATACTTCGAGGTAGTCTTTTTATGTAACCCGAAGGTTTTGCAGCAGATGATGCAGATAAATTTGTGCATAAAGAAATAAGAATCTCATAAAGTTATCATGGAATAAAGTTTGATCATATTCATGGAGATTCTAGACTGAAAAGTCTATTTTATGGGATCAAGTAAGCTTTTAGACAATTGTGGCTTGAAGTTTTATAGTATTGTAGTTTTATCATGTTTTGTCAAGAACAAAGTAAATTAGTATATACTACAAGATCAGTGGGAGGAATTTATTTTTCTTGTGTCTTATGCAGACGATATCTTGCTTGAAAGTGGTTTTCTTGAATTACTGCATAAGGTGAAGCAGATGTTGTCAAAATATTTTGACATGATTGATCTTACTAAGGAGTATTTTGTCCTAGGCATTGAGATCCATATGGATTGTTCTCGCCACATATTGGGTTAACTCTAGAGGACATATATTGATTGTATTCAGTATAAAGTATTGCAAGTCGGGAATTACTCCTGTCATTAAGAGCAATAGACTGAATTTGTCATAGTGTCTTCATAAAGCTATCAAGAAAACCCAAATAAAGAATGTACCATATCAGAGTGCACTTAAAAGTATCATGTATGCTAAAGCTTGCACTAAATCAGATGTTGCTTTTGCAACGAGACTTCTAAGCAGATATTGGTTAAATCCATGACATGTTCACTGGATTACTGCAAAGAAAGTTTTGAGGTACTTAAAGAGGACAAAAGACTATATGCTAATTTACAGACATATTCAGGACTTGCATTAGTAAAGCATTCGGATTCAGGCTTTGTTAGCTGTCATGATAATGTGAAGTTGACAACTACAGACATTTATATGTCAAAAGAAAAGTGCAGTATTACAGAAAAGCGTAAACAGAAATCTATGTAATCCTCAATCAAGAAAGCGGAGTTTGTAGTATGTTTGTCAGCTGCTATTCAAGTTATTTGGCTCTGGAATCTCATTAAAGAGTTGACCGTATTTACTTTGTGGATGACCCATACAGTTGTGTTGTGACTATAATTCTGCAGTGTTGTTCATTAACAACAACATGAGTCGTAAGGGGTCTAAACATCTAGCGGTCAAGTTTTTGACCATAAAGGTAACAGATGAAATGGTGACACTATAGTAGAGTTTATTACACAGATGATAAGGCTGCAGACTCACTAACTTAAGGACTCTTCTCATACACATTTAGATGACACGTCACAAATATAAAAGCATCGGGGGATACTGATATTACGTGTTAATTGATGGGTTGAGTAAGCATCATGAGATGTTGTTGTTCAGTGGGAGCTGCATTCGATATTTACTCTAATAAAGTTCATATCTGTGTTTGTTACATTTTGTAACATTTAGATATGTATCAACTCCATTGCATGCAATAAAGCTATAATGATTAGGAGGAGTTGAATACATATATCAGTTGAAAATCTCAAGGCATCGTGTAAACCTTGAGTGATGGCTGTGGCATTTATTTATTTTAGCCAAAAGCATATGTCTTGTTACACGTAAAGTATAGTTAACTATAAAGGTAAGACATTGTCGCGACCCGTCCGAAAATCAACGGACGCGGCTAATGGATTACCGATCGCGGGCTTTGGATCGGCGCGGGCCCTCCCAGGCCCATACCAAATCGCGGCGGGGGTGTCTTTTGAGGGATTCGACGATAAGAGTCGATCGCTTTCGACCTTAGTGTGGTCGTGGTGGCATGTGCAATTTGTGCATGCATTTGGAGTCGCCACCGGTCTTTCTTGGAGGGTAGACCGGAAACCTTACTGACCGATTGGGAGAGATCGATCAGTTCTGCGGAACCAGAGATTTTGGGTTCGGGGACTTGGTTACGTCGGTGTCATTACCAACGCCCTTTCGGTACCTAACGCGAGTGATTTTCCTGACTAAGAGTTCATGCAGGCGCAATTTTAGGTGAGATATGTATGAGTCAGGGTTTCATGCAGATTGGGAGACTGGTCCTATCAAATCACAGTCAATATAATGAAAGCGCAATCAAATGCATAAATAAATCATGTCAATGCACATCAATTTCAATCATTGGCCTCCTAGTATAGCCATAAGGGCTTAGGGAAGATGTGATTTAGGGCTAGGGGTAAAATGGGAAGATTCGGGGACAATTAGCCCGAAGGGCAAAATTGTCATTTTTAGAAGGTTTGGATACCGAATTACCCAAAATATTCCATGGCCAGTTGTTTGTGGTCATTTCCCATTTTTGAGAATTTTTTGGAATTCCTTGATTTTTCTTCAATTTTTGGAAGACGTTTCGCCCAAAGGGCGAAATCGTCATTTTAAGAAGGGTCGGGGTTCAAAACATCCGGAATGAGACTTGGCCAGTTGAATGTGGCCATTTCCTATTTTCTGGAATTTTTTAGAATTTTTCTGAATTTTCCGAATTTTTTGAATATTTTATGATTTTTCATTTTTTATTGATTTTTTGATTATTTTATTATTTTTTATTATTTTTGAATTTTTTAATATTTAAAAATATTTTCCGGGCCGGGTCAAACCCGGCCCGCGCCTCTCGGGCGCCCGGCCCGACCCTAGGGGTCGACACCGGCCTAAAACGACACCGTTTTATATTTTTAAATATTTTTTTTTATTTTTTTAACAATTTTTTTGATTTTTTTATCTATTTTATTTAATTATCCGAAATTCCCCGGATCCGGCGGCTCTCAATGCGCCACGTGGCCTCCTCCTGTGCGTCCGATCTTCCACTAGATCGGACGTTCCAGAGAGAAACACGTGGCTCGATTATAACCGTCGGATCAAAAATCAATTTATTTTCCTTTTTTAGAAAAACCTCAAATCGGACGATCAGAACCATTCCACGTGTCCAATCGTGGTGCGTCCGATCTTGGACGAGATCGGACGATCCACAGAAGGCCACTTGGCACGTTCTTGTCCACCGGATCGATTATTCAAAAATCATTTATTTAATTTTCCAAAAAAACGAGATCGCGACACGTGTCACGATCGGGGCCGTTGATTTTATTTTATTTGAAAATACCCGGACCGGACCCACCCGGCTGACGTGGCTGCCTACGTGGCACGCCACGTCGGCCGTTGACCGCTGACCGCCGGCGAAGTCGCCGGAGAAGACGATGAACAGTAAAAATTCCGGCGACTTCGCCGGAATTCTCGCCGGAAAATGCAAAACGGCTCCGGATCTTCGAATTTTTTTACCCAAATTGCATCATTCGAATCCTCAAACATTCAGCATCAAAATATAAGCATTTCAACGGCCGGGGACGCATCGGAAATCGGCAAAAAGAACCCCCACAGGTTCGGCTCCGGCGAGGGATTTTCCAAAAATTTTCAACGTTCAAAGCCTACCCCGACCGTTCAGAAAACGTCTAAAAGAGGTTTAGAGACTTACCTCAGCTCGTTTAGAGCTGGAAATCCTCGGGTTCGCGCCGGCACGAGCTCACGGCCGAGACCAAGGCCGGTGGTGGTCGGGCCTCCTCGGCGAACACGGTTTGATGCAACAAAAGGGCACAGCGAGCTTAGAGTCGGTTTTAATGTATGCTTGAGGCTAGACACGCACAAATGGAGCTCGGGAATGCACCGACCGCGGATTAAAAGAAAAACGTGCAGGCAGACATTTCGTCGAGCACCCGATATGCATTATGGAAACAGGGGTAAAGACGGCGTACCGACCTGTCCGAGGATCGTCGGCGACGGTGGATGCTTCGGCGGTGATCAGTGAGGTATGATGAAGGTCCCCGAACTCTCCTCTCGCTGCCTTTCGCTCAAAAAATCCCCTCGGCACTCTCGGCCCTGTTTCCCCTTTAAACCCGAGCCTCCCTCTCCGCCGTGGCCGACCGGCCCGTTTTTTGATGCCCTCGCGCTTGCAGCAACGAATATTCGTCTGGCAACCTGCTTCCCACGCTCGGCCGCCCGCTTTTTCTTTGAAAAATCGCCGCCCCATCTCGCCCCTGTCCTCCCCTGCCTCACTGTCGGCCACGGTCTGCAACAATGTTGCAGACCCGGTCGGACCGGGTCGGGCGGGTCTGACCCGACCGGCCCGGTTCGGCCAATTCGCTCAAATTGAGCCCCGATTCGACTTATTTTCATGAAATTGATGGCATAATCGGACTCCTTGGCACATTTTCTATTCAATAAGGGTATTTTCACGGATCAATTGATTGAAATTTTATGAAAACCCCAAATTGTCCCTAGGATCCGAAAACGAATTTCCCCAAATCGAAGGTCCAAACGATCGAATTATTCAGAATTGAGCCCACCAATGGATTTAGCATGATGAAAACTATAGGGTAGAGGTGTTTAATTTTAATGGGTGTGCCCGTGTGAAATTTAATTTCACAAATTGTAAAACCGGGGACTAAATTGAATAAATTTTGTGCAATTAAGCCCTTTTGGTTAAAATTGATCAAATTGGAGGGCAAATTGACCCAATTGCATTTCAATACTCTAGAATACAATGTCATAGCTTATAAAAATCGAGAATTGAAAATTAAAAGACTCGAAAAGGATTTTTTAGGCCCGGTTCGGGATTGGGTTTGTAAAGGAACCCCATGAACCAGGCCAAATTTCCTTAATAAAAAGTGAAAATATTAAAGAGAGAATTAAAATAAAATTTCTGAATATTTTTGTGTAATTTTCTGACCACGAATGGTATTTTTCCTGATTTTTGGGTTATTTTAATAATTAAATAAATTCCAAAAAATATTAAAAAATTCAAAAAATATTTTTTGTTCAAAATTGGTTCCTAAGGCTAGGCTAAGGCTTCCAAAGTTGATTTTGTAATTTTTTGACCTTTTTTGTTATTTTTAATTAATTTTAGAAGTAAAAACTAAAATAAAAGGTGGTCAAAAATCAGGTGTCAACAGCTGCCCCTCTTTGAGAGTGAGCTCGTCAGAGGTTGCTTTCAAAGATAAAATGACACCTGAATATTAACCGACTCAACTGGGGAAAAGAGACGCTATGACATCGGATCCTCAAGTCTTTTGATGAATGCTTAAATTAATCACCGGTTTACTCTTGCAATTCGAGCGTGGGCCCGAGGGAGAGCGGGTTACCTGAAATCTGCCCATTGGGTCCTGCGCATGCGGAGTCTGAGGTTTTATCACTGCGCTCTCAGGATGCCGGAAAAAGGAGGGGCTTGTTCTCCTTTTTTTTTGTTTTCTTCCTTTTTTTGTTTGTTTTTGTTTTTGTTTTTGTTTTTTTGTTTTGTTTTATTTTGTTTTTTTTATAGGCCCTCGTAGCTTCTGACACACTATCCCAGGCTTTATTCCTCGAAAATCTTTCCCGGCTACTGACAAGAAACACTCACAGAAAGATTTATCGAGCACCCCGAGCTTTGGGGATCCCATGACGCTGACTAGCGGTGTCAGAGGGGATATTTTTGGCTTGAAAGGGGATCCCATGGCGCTGACTAGCGGGGCCAGAGGGGATTTCTCAGTCGGAGGTTTGCTACGTCCGGCGAGACAGTTTGATCTTTTGAAAAGGTTCCCAGGACAGGGGTTCTCCAAGTCCAATGGGATTTCCTGATTTTTTGAAAGGGTTCCCAAAACGGAGGTTTTCCACGTCCGATGGGATTACCTGTTTTTCTGAGAAGGAGTCCCGAGTCGGAGGTTTTCCACGTCCGCTGGGATGGTTTGATCTTTTGAAAAGGTTCCCGGGACAAGGGTTCTCCAAGTCCAAGGGGATTTTCTGATTTTTGAAAAGGGGTCTCATGACGAGGGTTCTCCACGTCCGATGAGATTACCTGTTTTTCTGAGAAGGGGTCTCATGACGAGGTTTCTCCACGCCTGATGAGATTACCTGTTTTTCTGGGAAGGGGTCTCATGACGAGGTTTCTCCACGCCCGATGAGATTACCTGAATTTTGAAAAGGGGTCCCATGACGAGGTTTCTCCACGCCTGATGAGATTACCTGTTTTTCTGGCAATGAGTCTCATGACGAGGTTTCTCCACGCCTGATGAGATTACCTGTTTTCTGGGAAGGGTCTCATGACGAGGTTTCTCCACGCCTGATGAGATTACCTGTTTTTCTGGTAGGGGTCTCATGACGAGGTTTCTCCACGTCCGATGAGATTACCTGTTTTTCTAGGAAGGGTCTCATGACGAGGTTTCTCCACGCCTGACGAGATTACCTGTTCTTTTGAAAAGGGGTCCCAAGTCGGAGGTTTTCCACGTCCGCTGGGATGGTTTGTTTCTCAAAAGGAGTTCCCAACACGGAGGTTTTCTACGTTCGATGGGATTTCTTGATTTTTGAAATGGGTTCCCGAATTGGAGGTTTTCCACGTCCAATGGGATTGCCTATTTTTGAAAAAGATTCCCAAGACGGATGTTTTCCACGTCCGCTGGGATGGTTTGTTTGTCAAAAGGAGTTCCTAACACGGAGGTTTTCTACGTCCGATGGGATTTCTTGATTTTTGAAATGGGTTCCCGAATTGGAGGTTTTCCACGTCCAATGGGATTGCCTATTTTTGAAAAAGATTCCCAAGACGGATGTTTTCCACGTCCGCTGGGATGGTTTGTTTCTCAAAAGGAGTTCCCAACACTGAGGTTTTCTACGTCCGATGGGATTTCTTGATTTTTGAAATGGGTTCCCGAATTGGAGGTTTTCCACGTCCAATGGGATTGTTTGGTTCTTCAGAAAAGTTCCCAAGTCGGAGGTTTTCTACGTCCGATGGGATTTCTTGATTTTTGAAATGGGTTCCCGAATTGGAGGTTTTCCACGTCCAATGGGATTGCCTATTTTTGAAAAAGATTCCCAAGACGGATGTTTTCCACGTCCGCTGGGATGGTTTGTTTCTCAAAAGGAGTTCCCAACACTGAGGTTTTCTACGTCCGATGGGATTTCTTGATTTTTGAAATGGGTTCCCGAATTGGAGGTTTTCCACGTCCGCTGGGATGGTTTGTTTCTCAAAAGGAGTTCCCAACACGGAGGTTTTCTACGTCCGATGGGATTTCTTGATTTTTGAAATGGGTTCCCGAATTGGAGGTTTTCCACGTCCAATGGGATTGTTTGGTTCTTCAGAAAAGTTCCCAAGTCGGAGGTTTTCTACGTCCGATGGGAATGTTTAATTTTAAAAAGGATTCCCATGGCGTGGGTTCTTCACGTCAGAGGAGATGTTCTTGATGATTTTTTGTAAAAGGGTTCTTCATTTCCTTTTTTTGAAAAGATTCCCATAGCGTGGGTTCTCCACGTCAGAGGGGATGTTTTTGATGATTTTTTTTTTTTGGTTGACCCTTCAGGCGGTATCTACCATGATTTGACCCTTCAGGCGGTATCTACCCTGGTTTGACCCTTCAGGCGGTTTCTACCTTGATTTGACCCTTCAGGCGGTTTCTACCATGATTTGGTTGAGGCGACATTCTGGGAGCTGGGTTCTCCAGGTATCCTGCAGAAGTTTGAGCCTGAAATATTTTTCTTCACCAAGAAAATGTTAGTAATCTTTGGGAAGACGATGGTTGGCCACTTGCCGAAGCCGCATGACTTTAGTTTAATCATGAAATGTGCATTTTGATGCTGGAGGTCTTCCAAAGCATTATTGCAACATGCAAATGTGATCACAAATCCCTTGCACGGAAAATCTGGATCCAACAATTTGAAGATTCCAAAAAGAGTTTGCTCAAAATATCAATTGGAATATTTCTCGATAAGGAGGTCATCTCACCTGTTTTGAGGTAATGATTTTTATTGGGGATGCACTCAATTCCCTACTGACCTGTGCCTAGGTTTTAGGCTCATTCGCAGCGCATACATTTTGATCGGTCGGGAGGTCTTCCACGGGACCGTAATGTTGGGCTTGGATATTGGTTTTCAAGGGGGACCCGCTTTGGAGTCGAAGCCATTGAATGAAAGTTTTCACCATCTGCTCCGGGTTTACAAGTCAAGAACCCTGCAAAATGAGAAAGAAATAGTCTTGCTCGTACCTCTTCGAGCTAAGCTATATGTTAACCCAAGTGTCTTAGTCAGAGAAGACTGTTTCGGGGTTGTAACATTGGTAGGATCGGGGACCGAAAAAGGCTTGTTTTTGGCCCAGAATTTATGAGGGGATTGACATTGGTGATCATTGCAAATTTGTCACCTGTCTTTTCCATTCTGCATCTTCAATTTTTGAGGTACACGACCGCTTCTGAGGTGTGCACGAGTCCTTTAGAGAGTGTCTCTTGTGGTATTAAGAGATGGACAACTTTACATGTGTCTTTGCTCCGTGTCTGACACCATTTGGTGGAGCGGCCTCTTTGATCTGCGCTTGATACCGTTTGAGGAGTGGTTTTTGGAATCTGACTCCTTCTGAATTTTTGCTTCTCCCCTTTTCAAACAGGTTTACTGGGGGATTGATACAAATTGTTCACCCAAGCATCGGTCTTGCTTTTACCAGGCACTTTGCTTTTTCTTGATGCTGGGGATTTTTCTCATCATCTTTTCCTTTTCATTTTTCTTTTGAAATCCCGCTTTTCTCATCTTCGGGAGATCGTGTTAGACATGTGACCAAAGATCTAACAACTTTAAGCATTAACTTAGGAATTTCTTCGCAAACCCTAAGTCTTGAACTCTTCCGTTTCTGAAGTGAGGATGCATCCGTCTTGGAATGTGCAATGATCACCAACGGGTTTATGAAATGATTTTGCAGGCTCAACTTGGCTATGCAAAGGATTCGGTGTGTGGGATAGAGAAATGAACGCTTCTCGTCATCCTATGGCACTTGGATTACCATATAAACAACACACAAAGATTGATGTTAGTCCGAGCAAGAAAATTTCTAACCATTTTCTCCTGATGCCGCTGGACTTACTTTCGTTCTTGCCCCGATGTGGGGTGGTTCTTGACAGGGTTGAGAATGAAAACCGCCGTTCAAAGGGGTTGTCAATGGTCACCTGTAGTGTTTGGGGATACGAAACGAATGCCTCCGTCGTCCCAATCCATGTAATTGCCGCGAATAATCCCTACTTCCGTAGGTCCAGATTTCACTATCTGATTCGCTCCACTTCTCTCTCAAGTGTGTATAGGACGTGTTCGGATTAGGCTTTGCCTCTCGTCTTTTGAGAAAACGTCCCTTTGAAAGTTTTGAACCACCTTTGATTGGGAAAAAAAAATCTCTTTCATCTTCTCCAAAAATTTTACCCGTCAATGGGATTTTATGCTGCACCATGCATGTTCTAATCATGTTTAGACAACCTCCTGTTTTCAAAACATGAATGTCAATGAAGTTAGAACTCTATGTCTTTTCTAGACATTAGATTCTGAAAACTTTTCTTTTTCTCTTTTTTGTTTTGGGTTGGGGAAAGGGGTACTTACCTGCCCACCGTGGCTGGAGGTCCCTGAAAATGTAGAAGAAACATGTCATTGTATGTTCACGAATTTTTCAAGAATCGGAACGATACATCCTACCCTTGGTCATGTGCTCCGACCAGTATGCAAGGGTTGTAAAAATCCTGCTTCGCCTTGTTGGCGAACCCCTGTCAAGGACGAGAGTTAGGTGTCAGTTTGTATTCCAAAATTCAAGATAGATTGGAACGATACCGCCTTGTTCTGTTTTGTGTTTCCGTTTGAACACAAACGCGCGGCTTGCAGAAGTTGTCCATCTATCTTGTGGCCATGATTCCTCCCTCTGGTTGGCAATGAATCCTTGTCGAGGATTTGCACTGGAGGAGATCCATTCATGCTCCTGGACGCATTGTACGTCTTTTCCAGGGCTTCTCTTCCTAGCAACCTGTCTCCTGCAACTGATATTTCATTTCGCCCCTACGTCGGCGAGCTGTTTTCTTTCATGACTTTTAGTGTCAACGACCCCTTCACTGATTTGCTTATGGATAGTACCTCTTGACTGCATCGGCGTTTACAGGGTGCCCCAGTTCTTCTCCATCCATGTTTACCAGAATTAAGGCCCCCCCAGGTAGGACCTTCTTAACCACGTACGGTCCTTCATAATTCGGGGTAAACTTGCCCCCCGGGTGCGACACATTCGGGAGGATCTTCTTGACGACGAGCTTGTCAGTTTCGAACTTTCGCGGTCGAACTTTACGGTTGAACGATCTAGCGACTCTTTTCTGGTATGTTTGGCCATGGCAAATTGCCTGCAGACGCTTCTCGTCTATCAAGTTCAGCTGCTCGTGTCTTTGTTGTACCCATTCCGCCTCACTGAGCTCGACGTGAGACAAAATTCTTAACGATGAGATTTCTGTTTCGACTGGTAGGACCGCTTCCATACCGTACACTAGGGAGTAAGGCGTTGCCCCGGTAGAAGTCCGGATCGAAGTTCGGTACGCCATCAGCGCGTAAGGTAGCCTTTCATGCCAATCACGGTAATTCTCCGCTGTTTTAGCCAATATCTTCTTGATGTTCTTGTTCGCCGCCTCTACTGCTCCATTCATTTGGGGTCGGTAAGGCGATGAATTGAGATGACGGATACTGAAACTGTTCAAAAGGTTATCCACCGTTTCGTTGTTCAGGTTCGAGCCATTATCGGTCACGATGGCTTGAGGGGTCCCGTATCTTGAGATGATGTCCCGCCTGATGAATTTAGCCACGTTCTTCGCCGTCACATTGGCATATGACGCAGCCTCAATCCATTTGGTGAAGTAGTCTATTGCCACCAGTATGAATCTGTGTCCATTCGAGGCCTTAGGGTTGATTGGCCCTATCATGTCTATGCCCCACATTGAGAAAGGCCAGGCCTCGGACATTTGATGAAGCTCGTTCGGGGGCGCATTGATCCTGTCTCCATACACTTGGCATTGATGGCACGATCTCACGTGCTGATTACAATCTGACTCCAGTGTCATCCAGAAATAACCTAGTCGCATGATTTTCTTGGCGAGAAGATGACCGTTCATGTGCGGGCCACATTCCCCCTCGTGTATTTCGATCATAAGCGATCTAGCTTCATTGGCGTCTACGCACCTGAGGAGGACTGAGTCATAAGACCTCTTGTAGAGAGTTGGACCACTGAGGAAAAATTTGCCCGCCATCTTTGCAATGTATTTCCTGTCTCCTGCTTGAGCATCCGGAGGGAATTCCCCTTTGGCCAGGTAGTTCTTTATGTCATGATACCACGGTAAATCCTCGAACCCCTCCTCGATTACCATGCAATGTGCAGGTTCTCGGGTAATGCCTATGCGCAACGGTTCAATGTCTATGCCGTTCGCTACTTGAAGCATAGAGGCCAAAGTAGCCAATGCATCTGCGAAGTGATTTTGCGTCCTCGGCAGATATTCGAAATCAATTACTTCGAATTCCTTGATCGTCTCCTCCAAGAATTTATGGTACGGGATGAGCTTAAAGTCCTTAGTTTTCCATTCGCCTTGGGTCTGGAGGATGATTAGCATTGAATCTCCATAGACCTGTAACTTCCGCACTTTCAAGTTAGTGGCGAGCTGCAAACCAAGGATGCATGCTTCATACTCAGCCACGTTATTAGTGCATGGAAATGTCAGCTTTGCAGCCACGGGGTAGTGTTGGCCATCTGGAGATATGAGGACGGCTCCGGTACCTGCCCCAGCTAAGTTGACCGCGCCGTCGAAATACATGGTCCATTTGTCGTCCGAAAGTGTCAGGATGTGGCCCTCCGCCTTATTCTCCTCCTCCTCAAGGGTTTCGTGACCTTGGGAATTCTCGGCTAGCATGTCAGCAATGGCTCGCCCCTTTACCGACTTCTGGTTTGAGCTCCTGATGTCAAATTCAGAAAGGAGCACCTGCCACTTGGCCAGCTTCCCTATCAATGACGGCTTTTCTAGCAAGTATTTGACCGGGTCACTCTTCGTGACTAACTGGATGGTGTGATGAAGGTTATACTGCCTTAGCCTGCGGAGTACCCAGATTAGCGCGACGCACGTCTTCTCTACCTCCTGGTACCTTGCCTCTAACGCGGTGAACTTCTTGCTTAGGTAATACACAGCTCGCTCTTTGCTATCTTTTGGGTTTGTTTGAGCGAGTAAGGCCCCTAGGGACTCATCGTGGATGGTGAGGTAAAGGGTTAGGGGGATCCCTGGGACCGGGGGCACCAGTATTGGCGGACTGACCAGATGTCCCTTGATCTCCTCGAAAGCCTGCTGGCACTCGTGATCCCACTTGATTTTGGCATTCTTCTTCAAAAGTTTGAAGAGTGGCTTAGCTGACTCTGAAAGGTGGGATATGAAGCGGGCGATGTAGTTTAACCTACCCAGGAGGCTTCTTACATCCTTAACTGTTGAAGGGGCCCCAAGGTTGAGGATAGCTTGAACCTTGGCGGGGTCAATCTCGATGCCACGATTGCTAACTATGAACCCCAATAGCTTGCCTGATCTTGCCCCAAATATGCATTTTGCGGGATTCAGCCTTAGTTTGTATTTCCTGAGTCGTTCAAACAATTTCCTTAGTACCAGGGCGTGGTCTTCGCCATGTCTGGATTTTGCTATCATATCGTCCACGTACACCTCTATCTCCTTGTGCATCATATCGTGGAATAGGGTAACCATCGCCCTTTGGTAAGTTGCCCCTGCATTCTTCAGGCCGAATGGCATGACTTTGTAGCAAAAGGTGCCCCAAGGCGTGATAAACGATGTTTTAGCCTTATCCTCATCCCTCATGCGGATCTGATTGTAGCCCGAGAAACCATCCATAAATGAGAATCGCTCAAATCCGGCTGTGCTATCAACTAAGGCGTCGATGTGCGGCAATGGGAAGTCGTCTTTGGGACTAGCCCTGTTCAAGTCTCTGTAGTCCACGCAGATTCGGACCTTCTCGTCCTTCTTCATGACGGGGACGATATTAGCGATCCATTCTGGGTAAGCAATCACTTCGATGAACCCCACTTTGAGGAGCTTCATCACCTCCTCTTCGATTTTCTTTGCCAATTCGGGTTTTGTACGCCTGAGGTTCTGCTTCTTGGGCAAGATGCTGGGGTCGGTTGGCAAAGCGTGTTCCACGATACTAGGGTGTAAACCCGGCATATCCGCATATGACCATGCGAAGACATCTTGGTATTCTCGCAGGAGCTCAATTATTCTGGATGCTTCTGTCGGCGGTAGGCTTTCTCCAATCTTCACCTCCTTGATATTCTCTGGAGTCCCTAAATTCACCGAGGTGGTGCCCTCCGCAGTGGGTGGCTTGGAGTCTTCATAGCGTTTCCAATCAACTCTGATTCCCTCCTCGACCCGGTCGTCTTCCTCTCCCTTGATATGGAGGGTAGCTTCCTTTTGAGAGTTGGGATAACTTAACAACCTACTATGTATGTGTGGAATGGTATGCCTGAAATGTCATGAAGATGGTTAGTTGACATATAATAGATACGGCTCATGGAAGATGCAAGAACAAAGATTAAAACTGAAAACGTGAGATGGGGGCTAGTCCTCATATCATTGGACATCCTTGCCTCCCTAGATTTTGAAAACTGGGAGACGTGTGGGAAATCAGGTCTCAGGGCTTTTCTTTTCTTTTCATCTCTTCTTTTCTTTGCATCTTTTCTTTTCTTCTCATTTGGATCATCATCGACCTGATTCGTGGTTCCCCCACATCCCGATTTTTGTATTTTATGAGGATTTTTTGATTTTTGTTTTGATTTTTTTATTATTATTTTTTTTGTTTTTATTTTGACGTAAAGACATAAAACAAAGGTGATAGTTCGAGGCATCTGATGTATATTCAGATGCATCAGAGGGGGGGTGGAAATTTCTTTACTCAATGACGGACGCGTCGTCGTCGATTCCCTCGATAATGACGTTGACAGAATCTTCCAGGAACAGGCTGGCCAACTGGGGGTCCTCCGTTGTAACGTCCACCTTCTCGTCCTTCAGCCACTTAGATGCCTCATCAAAGAAACGACTCAGGGGAGTTTCGAACATCTTTCCCTTGCCCTTCCATGTATTCGACCCTAGGACGTGGCCGCCACGGCCCCTACCTCTCCCATAACCTTCTGGTTGGAAATGTCGATTCGGTTCTCCTTTATAACCCAGCCCTCGGCGGTTCTTTACTGTCGCCAAGCTAACTGGCTCTTGAATACCTTGGTGGTGTTTGCCTAAACCAAGGCCCGGGATAAAACCGTGCCGCGTCAGTATTTTTCCCGCCATGATCGAGGATTTAGAGCAATTTGGGGGCCTCATGGTTGTACCGGCTGGTACATGCATAATGTACATCCTCTCCGCAGCGCGGAAGCTTGATTCTTCTCCGGACAAAGGTTTCACCAGTGGAATAGTGTCGATGTGGCTCGTTAAGTGATCAGCCTCTGAGTGTATGGTGATCAGTTTGTCGTTAACGACCATCCGGACCTTCTGGTGTAAGCTCGAGGGCACGGCGCCAGCCGTGTGAATCCAAGGTCTTCCCAGCAAAAGCCCGAATGACGCTGGGATGTCCATGACTTGGAAATTAATCAGGAATTCCGTTGGGCCCACAAGGACAGGTAGTTCTATCTCTCCAGTTACCTCGCCTTTAGCCCCATCGAAAGCTCGAATGGTGGACTTCGAGGTTTTGATTAAATCTTCTTTCACCCCGAGGCCTCTGAGCGTGCTTAAAGGGCATATGTCGAATGCGGACCCATTATCTATGAGGACTCGAGATACCCGTTTGCCGTGGCACATTGCTGATACGTAGAGAGCCTTGTTGTGTCCTCGTCCCTCAGGTGGGAAGTCTTCATCTGAAAATGAGACTTGATCTTTCAAAAGGATTGCCCCTACGAAGTCCTCCAGCTGGGCCTCATTGATTGTTTCAGGTACGTGGGCCTCGTCCAGCACCTTCAAGAGGGCATTTCGATGCTTCTCAGATGTTTTGAAGAGGTCTAAGAGCGAGATTTGTGCAGGCATCTTTCTCAACTGTTCGACCACCTCGAATTCGCTAGTTCTAATGATGGCTAGGACCTGCTTGGCGTCTTCATCCGTTATTCCCTTCTTTTCAACCTCTCCTTCCTTTTGGACTAGGCACCTCCCGGAGCGAGTAATGGCATCTACTTCACTGGTGCCGTAATTCCAATGCACTGCTTTGGGGTTGTAATTCTCTACTGCGGGGAGTGTAATTACCAAGGGTGTCACCCCGTCTTTGTGAGAACTGCTGGCCTCCCCAGTCGCCTCTACCTCGCTGTCACTACGATCTTCTTGTGTGAGGTTGAACTCAGCAAGGTTGATTATCAGCGGGGTCATACCCTCCACCATGCAGATTGATTCGCCTAGGCATGATTCCTCTGAGTCGTATAGGTTTCTCTCAAGGTCTATATTGAACACCGCGTTTGTGGTATGGTCAGGTAGTGGATTCTGTTGGATGTTTGGATCTGCTCCATCAAACTTCAGCAAGTCACTGTCGATAAGGGCCTGTACGTCGTATTGTAGGGCCCGACAATTGTCTATGTTGTGTCCCTTTTCGCCCATGTGATATGCACAAGTTCGGCTCTCGTCGAAACCTATGAACCTTGGCGGTGTTGACCTCGGCGGCTTCTTGGCTAACAACCTTGCGTCTAGAAGTTTAGGGAGTAACTTTGACATCGGGACTGGGAGCGGGGTAAAAGAGGGATGACCCCTTCCTCTTGGTGCTAAGATCCTCTGGGCCGTCCAAGAGGTGTTCCCCTGGGTCGGGGTGGAGTTTTCAAACTTTTTGGCTCTTGGTGGATTGGAAACGAAGGCAACCTCTGCAGTAGATTCTCGTTCTTTCTTTGCGGGGAACGGTCGCTTCGGAGTCACTTCCGGCACACGCCTTTCTCTTATAGCCCACTCGTGTCTTTCCGCCACTTTGATTAAGTGCGCGAAGGTCTGACACCCAGAGGTGTTTAGTTTGTCAAAGTAGTCATACGGCAGAGCTTTCAGAAAGATGTCTACCAACTCTTCCTCTGGGATGTGCGGCTTCACCTGAGTGGCGAGCGCCCTCCACCTTTGGGCGTATAAACGAACGCTTTCAGTCCTCCCTTTCGCGGTCCGCAGTAGGTCCTCTCTGGTTGGAGCAGTCAGTGCATTGAACTTATACTGGGATAGAAAGTCTCCTGCAAACTCGTCCCAGTCGTCATATCTTTGTATGTCTAACTCCACGTACCAAGACAGAGCAGCGCCAGCCAGACTCTCTTGGAAGGTATTGATCAGCAATGGCGTGTAATCTGAGTATTTGGCCATCTTGTACAAGTAGTACTTCAGGTGGGTCTTGGGACAGCCTGTCCCATTATACTTCCTTGAGAAATCCGGCTCCTTGTAGTCCACAGGGACCTCAATCTTGGTGAAAGGCATGATTTTATCGTACTTTGACAACTCAAATCCCTGGCTGGTGAGACATTCCTCGATTTTGGCAATCCTTCTTACTCCCTCATCGACCTTGACAGACTTCTCACTCTGTTTCCCTTCTAGGTTGATGATGACAGGCGGGGCTCTCGGCGGTACTTCAACAGTTGGAGCCTGCTCAGTGCCAGGTGCAGCATTCGTCCCAGCGGGTCCACCTGCGTCGGAACCAGCAGGCGTGCTTGGGTTTGCAGCTTGGTTAAGATCAACTGGCAGAGTGGGCCTGGCGTTAGCCGCGATGAACATGTCCTTCATTTCAGCCAGCATCTGAGTCACTTGGTCTAATCGTGCTTCCAGAGTCCCGAGGCGGGCGTCAACCTGTTCGTGCTCCATACGGGCCTGAGAACGCGCTTGGGCTCGAGTCCTCGTGATTGAGAGTTACCTGCTTCGGGAGATTAAAAGTTAGGCTTATGGATACGAGAGATAAATCATGTGCCGCAAAGTGAACGGCGGCCTGATCACGCTGGCGCGGTCTTGCCCCAGTTTGTCAAGGCAAGTATGTCGTTATGCAAAGAGTAATCCATGATAATTAGGATAAGTTCTTTTTGAAAAGATGCTTGGATAATGCATAAAAAAGGCTCCCAGAGGAGTTTGATCACAACAGGAAATGAAAATGCTTGACTATTCTAAACTCGATGGGAGGGCTGGCTCCTCTGTCATCCTCCGATATTGCTGGGAGCCGAGTCTTCAACTCTGGACTTCTTCGCCTTCAGGATAGGCCGGCGGTCCGACGTCTTCCGGTATGTAAGGCTCCACTCCTGGTACATATGGGACGATGTACTCTGGAACATATGGTTCGACTAGGGTTGGCCGGACTCTTTTGAAAGCCCGGATATATTCCTCGGAGGCCCGATGGATGTTCATCTCAGGGTCCAACTGATCCGGCCACTCCACATCCTGAGGCGGGGAGTCTTTCAGTGCATGTTCTAGGTCATTGATCATCATCTGGAGGCGCGCTTTGGTCCTCTTGGTGATTGGGCCTTGGGGAATGTCGAAGGCGAATTCGTCCGGAGGACTTTGGGGTGGTATCTGCTGCAGCATGCCGAACTGTCTGACGACTCTGATCGGGTAGTATGACACGGCTCCTGTGAAACCCAAGAGAGGAATTGGCCCGCCGGTCTTGGTGGCGATGCGTGCTTTATGCATCTTCTGTCGCCTTAGCCGCCATCGGAGTTGTTCGGGTTCTAATTTTTCTAGGAGTTCGTACCGGTCGTTGAAAGAGCGGTTGGCAATGAGTGATTGGTACTTGAGGAAGGACTGGATAGGGTGGACGTCTTCATCGATTCGAGCGCATCCAGCGCGAAGGTTGAGTTTTTTAAGATGGGAAGTGATCCACAAGAAGAGAAGGCCATTGGAGGCTTGGAAAATGGTTTTCCGGGTGGATTTGGAATCATCCAGTGTGGCCTTATAGCGGTTCAGGGACAGCAAAGTCTCAGCAAGGATCATATAGGAATAATCCAACTGGTCACATGCCTGCTGGGCTATGTGGACAACGAGAGGGTTGAATGTGGTCCTGGATGTAGGAAATAACACGAATCCAAAGAAGGCCAGGATGAAGACCCCTCCGGCCCTGTGGCCAGTGTCAATGGGTAGGTTCGAGTAATTGTCGAATAGGAATGAGAACGGGAATCTGCTAGAGTTGGATTTGAGAATCCTTTCAATCTCGGTGGTCTTGAGCCGAAGGAACTTGGAGAGCAGCTTGGATGGGTCAAGGCCTAAAGGAGGATGAACTAACTGTCCTTTGAATTCGACTCCGATGACGGCTGTATATTCTTCCACTGTGGGTGTGATCTCCAATCCTTTAAAGTTGAATGTTAGTGTGGTGCGATCCCAGAACCGTGCTGCTGCTTGTATCAGTGCCGGTTGGTATTTGATTTCGAGGAGGTCAACCAGGTGCCCCAGCCTTCGCTTGACATACGCCTGGTTGGTCTTGTTGAGGCGTCCCCACCAAACCAGCAACTCTCTGTGCGGGACCGGCATAATTTGGATGTCACCTCTTCCCATCGAGTCTAGAATATGAGAATGTGATTAATTATCCATGGATTACTCGGACATTAGATTCGTTCAAATCACTATTTTCCCGTGATGTGACGAGCGTTAGGCTCCCATATTTGGATAAAGGGAATGCCAAATTAGGGTTCCAACGCCAATCCCATCAATGGGCATAATGAGTTGGACAAAAATAATGATGTTATGCAAATGATATGCTTATGCATGGCGTGGACCACTTCAATCATATGTCGCATACGCCATGAAACGAGAATTAGATCCTCGCACCTGTGTTGAACAAACCAAGTGCGAGTTCTAACCCAGATTTCAAATGGAAGCGACGTATGATTGAAACAGAAAAGTTCGAATGGTTGGGTGAAATTCCAATGTCGCATTCCGGTATTAAGACGCCTATGAACGACCCGGGAATTAAAGCGCAGGGGATAGGAGGGAGATCCACAGACGGATTCCCCTTACAGACTCAGAAGACTCAGAAAATCGAATAATTCTAAAACACCTCCGGAAAGCGACCCTAAGGACCCTAAAGAGATGCCCCAAGTCAGGTCGTCAGGCGATGTCAGGTGCCCCCCATTGTTCTGTCTAGGTCCAGGTCTCTTTCCTCATCGGATGAAACGGCTATGGGGTGGAAAGGTGACGAATGTCCTTCGGGAGACTCTTCTTCATCTGACGAGATCTCGATAACCTCCGGAGGGGGTGTCGGATTTGCTCGTATCCTGCTAAATATGTCCCTTAACTTCAGGTAAATGTTCCACAACCTTTCCCTTTCGTACTCGAATTTATGTTCGCGTTCGAGTTGCTCGGCGGACTTGGTGTAGAAGCAGTCTGTTCCTCGGATAAGATTGCGTCCAGTAAGTGCCCTCCCTTGGATAAATCGGAAGGCGTGGAATCCGTTGAACGTCTCGGTGGCTTCATGACGGACGACGCGTCGCTCGTACTGAAATACCTCCGGGACCTTGGACAGATTTGGGGAGACCATCTCCACTTTATCTAAATTGTAGAATGGAATTAGACCCAACCATCGGACTCGATGAATGCAACATGTTGTGCAACAAATACGAGGCTGCAGGTAAATTAAACAATAATGGAAAGACCTTACCAAAAGAGGTATCCAATGATTTTTTGGTTTTAGGTATACCAACCACCCATATGCATGCGCATGAGACAAGTGAGGCTTGACTCTAGAAATTAAAAAGGGCTTAGGTATGGAACCTAAAGGCTTCCCCCTATCCGAGTCGATAAATTCGTCCATGAGCGCAATCCACAACAGATGGATAAAAGTCTCGACTTGGATAGAGAGTGGGATCGAATATGGTCAACCCCAGCGCGATCCACGCTAGAGCGTTGCATATCGATCCCTGATCTATGGCTACCTGAAAAGGTGATTTCGCGGCCTGGGTTTGGGCGCTTTGTGCAAAGTGTCGTGATCCTCAAATATGCAGTGAATCATGCACAACAATTTATATATCAATCAGCGCTTCAAATCATCCATATGACATACATTCCTACGCCTGTCCTGCATAAGACAATGTTAATCACAGACTACACCCCTTATCACTCCAATCTGCAAAAGCATATAACACCTATCGTGAGCGGACTTACCTCACCTTCAAGAGCGCCTGCAGGGTTAGAAAAATCACTCAACGTTTTAATTACGGCTTAAGTCCACTTGAGGTCCAGAACCAAGTGTTCTAGAACAAAGTCCCCAGCGGAGTCGCCAGCTGTCGCGACCCGTCCGAAAATCAACGGACGCGGCTAATGGATTACCGATCGCGGGCTTTGGATCGGCGCGGGCCCTCCCAGGCCCATACCAAATCGCGGCGGGGGTGTCTTTTGAGGGATTCGACGATAAGAGTCGATCGCTTTCGACCTTAGTGTGGTCGTGGTGGCATGTGCAATTTGTGCATGCATTTGGAGTCGCCACCGGTCTTTCTTGGAGGGTAGACCGGAAACCTTACTGACCGATTGGGAGAGATCGATCAGTTCTGCGGAACCAGAGATTTTGGGTTCGGGGACTTGGTTACGTCGGTGTCATTACCAACGCCCTTTCGGTACCTAACGCGAGTGATTTTCCTGACTAAGAGTTCATGCAGGCGCAATTTTAGGTGAGATATGTATGAGTCGGGGTTTCATGCAGATTGGGAGACTGGTCCTATCAAATCACAGTCAATATAATGAAAGCGCAATCAAATGCATAAATAAATCATGTCAATGCATATCAATTTCAATCATTGGCCTCCTAGTATAGCCATAAGGGCTTAGGGAAGATGTGATTTAGGGCTAGGGGTAAAATGGGAAGATTCGGGGACAATTAGCCCGAAGGGAAAAATTGTCATTTTTAGAAGGTTTGGATACCGAATTACCCAAAATATTCCATGGCCAGTTGTTTGTGGTCATTTCCCATTTTTGAGAATTTTTTGGAATTCCTTGATTTTTCTTCAATTTTTGGAAGACGATTCGCCCAAAGGGCGAAATCGTCATTTTAAGAAGGGTCGGGGTTCAAAACACCCGGAATGAGACTTGGCCAGTTGAATGTGGCCATTTCCTATTTTCTGGAATTTTTTAGAATTTTTCTGAATTTTTCGAATTTTTTGAATATTTTATGATTTTTCATTTTTTATTGATTTATTGATTATTTTATTATTTTTTATTATTTTTGAATTTTTTTAATATTTAAAAATATTTTCCGGGCCGGGTCAAACCCGGCCCACGCCTCTCGGGCGCCCGGCCCGACCCTAGGGGTCGACACCGGCCTAAAACGACACCGTTTTATATTTTTAAATATTTTTTTTTATTTTTTTAACAATTTTTTTGATTTTTTTATCTATTTTATTTAATTATCCGAAATTCCCCGGATCCGGCGGCTCTCAATGCGCCACGTGGCCTCCTCCTGTGCGTCCGATCTTCCACTAGATCGGACGTTCCAGAGAGAAACACGTGGCTCGATTATAACCGTCGGATCAAAAATCAATTTATTTTCCTTTTTTAGAAAAACCTCAAATCGGACGATCAGAACCATTCCACGTGTCCAATCGTGGTGCGTCCGATCTTGGACGAGATCGGACGATCCACAGAAGGCCACTTGGCACGTTCTTGTCCACCGGATCGATTATTCAAAAATCATTTATTTAATTTTCCAAAAAAACGAGATCGCGACACGTGTCACGATCGGGGCCGTTGATTTTATTTTATTTGAAAATACTCGGACCGGACCCACCCGGCTGACGTGGCTGCCTACGTGGCACGCCACGTCGGCCGTTGACCGCTGACCGCCGGCGAAGTCGCCGGAGAAGACGATGAACAGTAAAAATTCCGGCGACTTCGCCGGAATTCTCGCCGGAAAATGCAAAACGGCTCCGGATCTTCGAATTTTTTTACCCAAATTGCATCATTCGAATCCTCAAACATTCAGCATCAAAATATAAGCATTTCAACGGCCGGGGACGCATCGGAAATCGGCAAAAAGAACCCCCACAGGTTCGGCTCCGGCGAGGGATTTTCCAAAAATTTTCAACGTTCAAAGCCTACCCCGACCGTTCAGAAAACGTCTAAAAGAGGTTTAGAGACTTACCTCAGCTCGTTTAGAGCTGGAAATCCTCGGGTTCGCGCCGGCACGAGCTCACGGCCGAGACCAAGGCCGGTGGTGGTCGGGCCTCCTCGGCGAACACGGTTTGATGCAACAAAAGGGCACAGCGAGCTTAGAGTCGGTTTTAATGTATGCTTGAGGCTAGACACACACAAATGGAGCTCGGGAATGCACCGACCGCGGATTAAAAGAAAAACGTGCAGGCAGACATTTCGTCGAGCACCCGATATGCATTATGGAAACAGGGGTAAAGACGGCGTACCGACCTGTCCGAGGATCGTCGGCGACGGTGGATGCTTCGGCAGTGATCAGTGAGGTATGATGAAGGTCCCCGAACTCTCCTCTCGCTGCCTTTCGCTCAAAAAATCCCCTCGGCACTCTCGGCCCTGTTTCCCCTTTAAACCCGAGCCTCCCTCTCCGCCGTGGCCGACCGGCCCGTTTTTTGATGCCCTCGCGCTTGCAGCAACGAATATTCGTCTGGCAACCTGCTTCCCACGCTCGGCCGCCCGCTTTTTCTTTGAAAAATCGCCGCCCCATCTCGCCCCTGTCCTCCCCTGCCTCACTGTCGGCCACGGTCTGCAACAATGTTGCAGACCCGGTCGGACCGGGTCGGGTCGGGTCTGACCCGACCGGCTCGGTTCGGCCAATTCGCTCAAATTGAGCCCCGATTCGACTTATTTTCATGAAATTGATGGCATAATCGGACTCCTTGGCACATTTTCTATTCAATAAGGGTATTTTCAAGGATCAATTGATTGAAATTTTATGAAAACCCCAAATTGTCCCTAGGATCCGAAAACGAATTTCCCCAAATCGAAGGTCCAAACGATCGAATTATTCAGAATTGAGCCCACCAATGGATTCAGCATGATGAAAACTATAGGGTAGAGGTGTTTAATTTTAATGGGTGTGCCCGTGTGAAATTTAATTTCACAAATTGTAAAACCGGGGACTAAATTGAATAAATTTTGTGCAATTAAGCCATTTTGGTTAAAATTGATCCAATTGGAGGGCAAATTGACCCAATTGCATTTCAATACTCTAGAATACAATGTCATAGCTTATAAAAACCGAGAATTGAAAATTAAAAGACTCGAAAAGGATTTTTTAGGCCCGGTTCGGGATTGGGTTTGTGAAGGAACCCCATGAACCAGGCCAAATTTCCTTAATAAAAAGTGAAAATATTAAAGAGAGAATTAAAATAAAATTTCTGAATATTTTTGTGTAATTTTCTGACCACGAATGGTATTTTTCCTGATTTTTGGGTTATTTTAATAATTAAATAAATTCCAAAAAATATTAAAAAATTCAAAAAATATTTTTTGTTCAAAATTGGTTCCTAAGGCTAGGCTAAGGCTTCCAAAGTTGATTTTGCAATTTTTTGACCTTTTTTGCTATTTTTAATTAATTTTAGAAGTAAAAACTAAAATAAAATGTGGTCAAAAATCAGGTGTCAACAGACATATGATGGTTCGTTGGAACCGTAAAGATGTTCTCTCGTGACACATCCGGTTTAGTGACACATAAGGTGAGAGAATGACGACTGACAAGGAGGATAACATATAAGATGTCTCTGTTATTTGAGATGTTATCCATTTGCCATACTATCATATCAAATCCATATCAGTAAAGTTAAGAGTATTTGTAATCGTGGATGGCTCTGTGTCTTCTGATGCAGTTACTGGCATGGTTCGGTGCTTAAGACTTTATGGGATCGGATTGACTATTGGGAATTATCTCTAGACCAATATAAAGATGCGCATATACAGTACAGTTACAATTAATTTCGCCCAAGTGGGAGAATGTTAGAATATATTCTAATTGGGATATATTCAATTGTGGGCTTTATTAATTGTCTCTGTAATTATTAATTGGTCTAATAAAGGTAAGATATATACAGTTTCCTATTCTAGTCAGATATGGCGCTGGATAGTATGGGCCGAGATAAATCTAATCTTTGATGAGGGGATATATTTCATTCTCTATCAATAGAGCTCAAGTCCATCCTCTAAACCCTGATGTTCGCATAATCTCACATAAGGAGCCGTCAGACACGACGCGTGAGGGGGCCGTCTCATTGAAGCCAGCGATAAAAGGGAGTTCGTAGATGAGAAGATCTTGAGCACAGGATCGTCGCAATTCCGCATCAAGAACGACGAATCCGAAATAGGTGTGTCAATTCTTCGACTTTATGGACTGGTGATTCGTGTATCTATACGTGAGATTTTGGGTTGCTGCATACGAATTATAATCGCAGCTTACATTAGAGAGCCTCACCATCAATTTTCGGGCAATGCGACACCTCGGTGAACCTTTAAACGACTCAGTTTCGACGGTCCAGTGCAGGGGCAGAATTCTGTTCTCCTTCAAACCACACTAATCAATCCTAGGTTCCAATTCCTAACAAAATAAACCTGCTAACATTTTATTTTACATGTCTAGGAACCTCACCAAAAGTTTTGAAGCGAAACAATCCCACAAAGCTTTCGAACCACTCGGTTTCCCACGATCTTCAAGCGGGCAGAATCTACCCATGAAAGATCAAGGGGTTTCATCCATTAAAACCCATTTCAACTCCCACAAATCCTCAATATCAATTTGCTAAACTCTTATACTATGAGTTTAGAGTGACTCACAAAAAATTTGGAGTTATTTGAAGTCCTGAAGCCCCCAAAAATGGATTCTCTCCAAAATCGGATCAGATTCTGACCTTTACCAATCAAACAGACCTACGAGAACAAATACTGGGCCAAATTGAGCTTATAATACTTTGTTGGAACAGCAGGATGATAAGCTTTCAGATAGCGGTGATTTTACCTCAATCCAATGTTGAACGAAAAAGTTATGGCCGAAACAGTGAAGCAGTTTTTGTCTGTCCGCGAGAGGCTTCTCGGCCGAGAGAGGAAAAAGAAGAAAAATGAAAGGGAAATGAGGGAGAGGAAGATGGGCACGGTTGAAGATGGGCTAGGGGGAGTGTTCCATAAATAATTGGGGCCAATTTTGACAAGATGGAATTTAATGGCAATTAATGCCTAATCTCTCCAAAAATGGACACATGGCATGTCACCAATTATTGGCCATTTAGCTTTGACTTTCTTTGACTCATTTTTCCCTCCAATTTTCGGCAGCCCAATGGAAGACTTAAAATGACCATTTTGCCCTCCATATATTCTTAAGGCAATGGTGATGGGTTGATAGGTAAAACGGTAATCTGGCACTTTTCGTCCGAAACTTTATTTTTCCTATTTTGAATGACCATTGGCGATGCGATGTCAAATCCTTTTTCAATTTTGAAATTCTTCATTTTCAATTGCCAATTCGAGCTTCCATTTCATATCTCAAGTTTCGAGGGGCAGAAATTCAGAATGTCACACTTTTCCCCGTCAACTCTCTTCACTGCAAGTCGTACGAAAAATGAGCCACATCGATCATGTTGGCCCAATCTCTTTGGGTTGCACTTACATAGTGTCGTAAGTATACCTCTAAGAGGGCATTCAACTTCTCGGTCTTTTGTGGGTGGAGACTAGTGGAAAAATGCAGCTCGAAGTCGAGAAACTTGAAGAGCTCAGTCCCGAATTTACCCGTAAACCAATGTTCTCTATCACTTATGATCGTCGGTGGTACGCCCCAAAGCTTGATAACGTGCTTTAGGAACAACCTAGCCGCCTCCTCAGCCAGGCAATCATCTAAGGCCGGCACGAACGTTGCATATTTTGAGAATCGATCGACGACCACCATCAAGGTCCAACACCCTTCGAACTTAGGCAATCCCATAATGAAATCCATTGAGACACTCTCCTATGGCCTTTCCGGGATTCGCAACGGTTCGAGGAACCCCGCGGGAGACTTTGGCTCGAGCTTGTCTTGTTGGCACATAAGGCAAGTCTTGACATAGGCTTCCACATTATCACGTAAATGCAACAAAAAATATTGATCCTCCATGAGTGCCATAGTGCGACGGATTCCAAGATGGCCTGCTCACTTCAAATCGTGACATTCTCGTAGGATCTCCCTTCGCAACTTCCCGAAGGATGGAACATAGAGCCTCCTTCCCTTGGTGTAGAGGAGACTGTCGTCACACTAGAACGTCCGGGTTTTACCTTCCCATACATACTCGAGCAACATCTTTGTAGAGGGGTCGTGTTGTAGCCCTTCCTTAATCCTTTCGATCAAGGGACGCTTTCACCGACTCATCGAGGCCAACTCACTCTTTCGACTCAAGTCATCGGCCACCAAATTCGTCTTTCCTGATTTATACTCTAAAGCGAAGTTGAACTCAGCCAGAAAGTCTTGCCAACAAGCTTGCTTCGGACTCAGCTTTTCCTAGGTTTGAAAATAGCTCATGGCAATATTATCCGTCCTCACGACAAACCGAGAACCCAAGAGATAGTGTCTCTATGTACGAAGACAATGTACAACAACAGTAATATCATTTTCTTGGATGGTGTACTGCTGCTCTATCTCATTCAACTTCCGTGACTCGAAAGCCACCGGATGTTCCCCATTGCATCAGCACGCCCCTTATGACAAAATTCGAGGCGTCGGTCTCCACCTCATAATGTTTGGCAAAGTCAGGTAGCACCAGCTCCTCAGTCATTAGCCGCTTCAGGCGATCAAATGCCACTCCACGTACTCCCCTTCTTGAGCATATCCGTGAGAGGGGTTGTAATATCCGAGTAATCCCGAATGAGTCGACGATAGTAGCTCGCCAATCCGAGAAATGATCTCAACTTTGTCAGTTTCGTCGGTGTCTCCCACTCTATGATAGCTTGAATCTTTGCCGGGTCCATACACACTCGTCTACCCCCGACGATGTGGCCGAGGAATGGCACCTCAAGCTGTGCAAAGACGCACTCTTCCTTCTTCACATATAGCTCGTTGTCCCTCAGGACTTGGAACACCTGCTTAAGGTGCTCGGTATGCTCCTCGAGCGTCTGACTATAGATAACAATGTCATCCAAATATACGAGAATAAATCAATCAAGGAACGGTTGTAGTACATTACTCATGAGTGTACATAACGTCGTTGGTGTGTTGGTTAGCCCGAAAGGCGTCACAAGAAACTCGTATGAGCCACACCGAGTTACACAGGCCGTTTTTGGTTCGTCACCTTTCGCAATCTGAACCTAGTAATACCCTGATTGTAGATCAAGCTTCGTGAACCACCGTGCACTCCCGAACTGATCGAACAAATCTACAATGAGCGGTATGGGGTATTTGTTCTTGATCGTGAGCTTGTTCAACGCTCGATAGTCGATACACATCCGAAGGCATCTGTCGTGCTTCTTTTGGAACAACACCAGCGCATCGAAGGGGGCCTTCACAGGTTTTATATAACCAGTGTCAAGAAATTCCTTGAGCTGCTTCCTCATTTCCTCCAACTCCGGGGGTGCCATGTAGTACAACGCCATGACGGGTGGTCGAGCATCAGGGACTAGCTCGATTCGATGGTCCACCTCTTTTTTCGGTGGTAACTTCGGTGGTAACTTCAGAGGGGTGTAATATGGTGGGTCGATCAGCAATCCTTCCAGCCCACTCATCATCAGTCTAACCTTCGTAGTTAGTCACAATATTGACCACCTTCTCAGCACCCTTTTCCATCGCGTCACACAAGATTGAATCCGAACAGGGGTTGAACTCGCTCTGATACCACTTGTCACGAACTGAGAGTTTATCTAGCGTTCCCACGATCCATGCGACCTTAGGAAGCGATTCCCAAGACACACACACACACACACACACACACACACACACACACACACACACACTTTTGCTCGAGGGTCGGGTAATCCGAACCGAACCAAAAAACACAAGAACACACTCGCACAAGGGTCATGCGACCAAGAGAGAATGGAGGGAATGCTAAGTTTGCATTAATGCTTAGATGGTTTACAAGTGAAGGGCGAGCCCCTATTTATACACACAAAGGCACAGCTCAAGGGTGACTCTTGGTCTGCCCTAATTTGTCTGACTCACGTTGCACGATGCATGCATTATACGCATGACTCACAATTCGTGCACGTTTGTCCCGCGGATGAATCTGGACACCCCAGCTCAAGGGTCACATCCATTCGTCTGCTCAGCACGCTTGGATAATGCTCGGGCGAGTCAGGTCGGTTTGGGCCGATGGGTTGGTTTGGGGCAGAGTGTTTGACCCCAATAAATGAAAACTTGAGGACCTTTCCCTTCTGTTAGAAAGGGCCTGAAGAAGCTCATTAATGGGGGGACAACTTGCCCATCAAAAGAGAACAGAGAAATTTGAAAGTTTGAGCTGAGCTTCCCGACCGAACCATGTGATTTGTGCTTGATACAATATGTCAATTCCAAGAAATCTTCGACGTGAATATCTTCCTCTCTTGGCCAATCAGTCAATTTGACCGCATGAATTCTGGATAAGAAAATGGTCTAGTATAAAATCCGATGCTTATATCACGAGCTCAAAGTTTCCTTGGCCGCGGAATAATTCGTGGCGCACTTAGCAAGTTGTTCAGGCCAAGCCAGCCCTTTTCCTTTGGTTGTCCCATGGAACACTCAGGCGAGTAATTTTCCCGTATCGAGTTGTACCACGTCCAGCTTAATTCGAGCATCCTTTGTATCGAGCAATAGCAGACTACATTAGGTATTATGACTGGTTTCGACCTATCATGGCCTCATCAGGAGACCGACATCAACTGCTGATTAGTTTGTATAACGGGAGACCAACCCCACCTTTAAAGCTCCTAAGGAATGTATTCTATCTAGTCCTAAAACTCTTAGTACAAACCGATCTGACACTACTCCCACATGAGCTATGTTTGATGCCAACAAGCATCACTTTAAGGTTTTCAAGTATGGAAGGACCCCACCACACCACTCATTTGATCCCTTGCACTGTTCAAGGGACTCAAAACTCCCGGCCCGTGTCACTTGCGTCGTCAAACAAGCCAAGTGCGGAGAACTTCTTGCAAGAATCAATCTATAGCCCGATCACAATCACGAACTTCGGATCGAGATTCACATCGGTCTTTCATCCAGGAAACTCAAGAGTTTCACTCGTACTAGAGGAACATGGATATAGTTGACCTAAGGGGTTATAATGCATTGGTTTTCTTCTACCCAAACAATTTATCGCATGTCCAGTGTTACTATCATGAAAGAAAACAGAAGAAATTTATGACACAAAAGTGAGTGTCGATGGATCAAGTGACAAAGCACCCTATTCCTAATTCATATCGTGTGTGCCCGGTCCAAACATCAGACCAGAACAAAACAATAGCTGAAGCCTCATGGGCGGAGCTTCAAGCCAACCCAACAAACTTCATACGTTGCTTTCGTTCTCGTCCTTCCTCGTACATGCAAAACAGCGTTACCTTAATTTGCGTTGAATGTCTGTCCCTCGGATTTGAGACATCATGAATTCGCTTTAAGATCTTGTCGTTGACAAAAGCACCAGGTATTCAACCGTCACAAGAAATGTGAATAAACAACGGATTGTTAATCTAAAGATGAGGTTTCAGGAAAACACTACTATTATTTTGCAAACTAAGGTGAGAATGCATATCAACCCTGGACAAAATTAACATTTGGATAAAATTTTTACTAATTGATCACTAATTTACATGCAAAGCTACAGGCTATCTCATTAAACTTAAGAAAACAAAAGCATTCCAGAGGCTATGCAATAGCATGGATGGTAATAAGTTCCTTGACCGTGTAAAGAGAAGACCCATCACCACCCCGAGAAAGATGAGTGGAAGCATCCTCTGTCCATTAAAATGCGCTAAAGCAAAGGCGACTGAGCTCACCAGTATCGCACACCACACGGGCATGTATTTTGTAAGCGAAGGAAGAAGGAAACCCCGGAACACTATTTCTTCCCATACAGGAGCACAAACTGTTACTACAAGTGCATAAAGTGCCATCGCGATGGGATCCCGTGCCAAAATTGACTGTTCAACACTTGATAGTGTTACGGGTGTAGAGGGGAGAATCGGTAATAGATCAAGGTTGATTTGCGACAGGCGATTGACCAGAGGAAACAAGAGGCACCCAAGCGCGACGTCAAACTGCCACTTACCTTTTAGACTGAAACTAAACCAATCAGACGGAAGGGGATAAAATCGTGAGAGGCAGCGGTGTAGGATCAAAATTCCAGCAATGCCTTCAGTCACATCGGTCAAGAGACTATAAAGTGCCTGCCCTCTGAAAGTCAAAGATTCCTTGCTGAAACCTGCTATATGCACCGCAAAAGGAACCAGCCATGTCCCTATAAACCAGAATGAGGTAACCCATAGAACCATAACCTGCATCACGATTGGAGAATTCTTCAGACCTTCAATTAACAAGAAATTCCAATTACTTCAAAGTTCTGACCAAGAAACTCATGCACATGGAGATTTATAGCAATTAAAAGTAAGTACCTTTAACACTGTCTCTGCTGTCCAGGGCACCGTCCAAGGCCTTCCAATTGCTCTGAATAATGCATTTACTGCCTACATTATAAACAAAACATTTCTTAGAAACCTGAGGGAGTTCAAATGTGATGTGTCAGGACATGAAACTATTAATTAAAACTAGGATTCCAAAAAACTTCTCATTTCTTGCATTACATTGCTCTAACATACAGCTAAGCATCCCTTAATTAAGTAACAGGAGAACAAATCCTAAAAATCTTCATTCTGGGAATGATCACATGAATCTTCAGCCAGTAGTCTCCTCCTTTTTTACCCTCTTCCTCCCCGGACTTCAGAATTTAAACTAAGGGAATGTACCTACACCCAAGACCAAGGATGGGCTTCCTCATGCCGGTAAAAACATCATCAAAATGGAAAGCTCCTCTCTCACCCTCACCAATGCAATTCCAAATGCAATTGGATTGAATTTTCATATCATGAATGCATTTGTTTGCATCTACTCTCACATTCGTACTCCTAGTTACTTCAGCATGACCTTGATTCCGTCTAAACTATTGCTACAGTCAAGACAGTCAAGTCTCAAACATAGGAAATCCCAGAATTAATAACTGACAAGTGATTATAATTTATGAACTTCATCCCATTCAAAGAGAAAGTATCTTATGAATATGTTATCTCACTAGGTGGTTTCCGTCCATTAGTAAGCAATCAGTGGTTGGCTAGCTTCTCCATATCAACAATGCAAGAGATGCATAAAATACTGTAGATGTTCAAAGCATATACAAACATCAGAACAAGACTTTTTCAACAAAGTGGAGCCAAACAGTGGGCATTCACACTTTCAACAGTATCCAACATCGACCCAGAATTCTTTCAAGTTAAGGATAATAAACCATGCTCAATTCCATAAGTACTTGGATATCTTCATGGTTCAACCTCACAATGTGATCCCATTCCAGAGCTTTCATACAACTTACTTTACACGTTAAAGTGACCAGTAACAACCTGAACAACTAAGGCCATGTTCAGCAGAAGTCTCTCCCACAACTGCTTAGACTCTCTAGATGCTTTTCTGTATATCAGCAATTACATTATCCTCTTCCCTAACTATTTGATTTGCTTCTCTCAATTGACTTGTGATCTAGTATACTGATGTTCACAGCACAGTCGATAGGATGAGGCAGAACTAGCTTTCCAACAAGGGATGTAATGTCAGTAACTTTAACACATTGATCAAAGCCTCAACCTTATAAAAGCATACATAGAATTTCATGGCAGAGGAAAGCAGGCTTTGGTATGTTGGGCTAGGTAAAATGTGCGAATGGGGAAGAACGGAATCAGAATTCAAGCCCAAAGCCTCCGAAGAAAAGACCATCACCATGCCGAACCCTTGTGCCAACATTTATTCCTACGTGTAAAAAAGGTCAGCCCTCTCAAACTCCCTAAATCAGCAGATGTCAACTTGATACTCCTAAGCGTACACATTCTCTTTTCAGTAAACAAAATGAGACTCCTCATCCACATGCATTGGAATGACTTGATTTGAAGAAAGGAAAGCAGAAAAAACCTACCTCTCTAAATTTTGCTTTCCAGTCCTTCTGAACAGCGATTTCAGTATTCAATTCAGGCTCGGCACGTTCTTCTGGCAGAGCATTTTCAATGAATTTGAATTGTTGACTATCTGGAGAGAAACTCTGGTCCCTGAAGCAAGAAATCTTCCAATTCTGCATGGTCATCAGAGCACCAAGACATCAAGCAAATAATCAACAACTATCGTAAACTAGACACCGCTTATCACAAGTGCAAGAAAGGAATTGCTCCCGGCAAATAAAAGATCACATAAACCTTTCATCTTGATCTAAAAGGCACCACAAAAAGTAACGTTATTGAAGGAATACGCAATCAAGTTGAATACACTATCAGCGAATGCAATGCTGACGCTAGGCCAAAATACGCGGAGAGTAATCACAATAACCCCATTCCTATGCAGCGACGAGGAAATCATGAACCAAAAGCAGATGAACCGAATCGAGCACAAGACGGATCAAAGCTTACGTTTCTGGCGTAGTTGCAGATCGATCCTGAGAACCCAGAGCTGCGCGAGAGCGCGAGCGACGCGGCCGGTCTCGCCGGAACCCTAAACCGAGCGATGGAAGGCGAAACCAGGGGGCGAGGCGATACAGAGTGAGAGCAACAAGAGCTCAACATGGGATGGCGGATGATGCAATCTTAGGGCTCCGTATCTCGCATCACAGGCTCCTCTCCTTCTCAGCTCATGCGCCAATTGGATCCGGTCCGGTCCAGTCCGGCCCTATCCAAACAGCCGATCAATCCAATCCAACGCAAACAACCACAAGAAGAAGAAGAAGAAGAAGAAGAAGAAGAAGGAGAAGAATCAGATTTTGAACACCGGAGAGCGCAATGAACCCGAGCGACCTAATCTCCCGGCAACGGAGGCTAGGGAATCTGATGCGGGAAATTGAGGAGGAGGAGGAGGAGGAGGAGGAGGGGGATTTGAAATGCGGTTGGGAGTCTCTAGGGTTAGGTTAAAGGAGTGGGAATCACTGTTGGCTTGATCGATGGATTGACGATGACGATGAGGAATGAATCACGCATGACTTAAATGTGGTGGAAAAAGAACTCCATGGACGACGACGACGACGACGACGAAGGCGATTAAAAAAAAAAGGTCAACGCGGTGAAAATTGGGAAAAATTCTTAATCTCCTTCTAATTATTTCTTAACAACAACAGTTCAGACACTTAATTGTACCTAACCTACTGTCTAAGGACGAGTACGTGGAGGTGAGTCAGCAATCTACTTGTCCAAGCAAAGTCAATGTTTTTAACCCTTCCCGGTCAAACACGGGGGCTCTCTTCCTTTTCTTCGCCATTACACCATCGATTCACCAATTAGTTTTCCCATCCAAGGTTCCAATATTCTTTCCCAACTAGCCATCTCCTCCTTTCTTTCTTTTTTGCTAGTAGTAAAAAGAAAGAAAGAAAGAAAGATGTCCGGTCGATATGAAACCACATGCACAGTTCAGATCGATAGAATCTAGATAAAGTTATAATTTTTTTTATTGTCTAGAATTGGAGGTGTCAAATGAGCGAGTTAAGTCGGGATGAATACGATCCAACCCATATTAACTCATTTAATCCCTTTTGACCTATTTTTATACAGTACAAATTTCACGACCGACCCATACCCAGCACGTACAATTTAAATATTTCTATAATTAATCAAATCATGAAATATTTATTTCTTATAATTTATTAAAAAAATAAATTATAAACCACCGATGGCGATTAAAATATAAACTAATATACTTGAGGTCCATTAGAATACTGCCCATTTGTTTGGGAAGCTACAAGCCACGGGTCGAAAATGAGTTGGGTTAGACCCATATTTGAATGAACTTTATAAGCCTATATCCATATTTGATCCATTTTTTAAATTTACTGAATTCGTAAATGGCCCAAATGAATAAAAGTCGGTCGAAAACCCACATTACCTCTATCTAGAACCGTCAATTTGCCGCTGAGCTCTAGAGAACTAGCTTGGTCATTCTTTCTCGGCCGATTCTCCCTTTTCTGATATGATTCCAATTGGTCTTTTGGCGAACTTCGAGAGGCTTATATTGGTCGAAGTCGAGCGCATCCATTTCGAATTATCGATTCGATGACTATCGGAATCTTGTAATGTCCCCGACCATTAAGTTTACCGGAATAAGAAGAGAAAATTTCTGTCCGAGCCGATTTGTCCATGGCTAGCCAAGATGTTTGAATGTTTCAATGGTTTAAGACAAGACAACAACCATGGAAATATGGAAAAAGTTGGACTTGGGGAGGTCTCGAGGGTTTTGCTTGTGACATAACGTAGCACGCACGAAACATGCTCCAAATGCGCAGAGATTTCAGCGAGAGTTTGTCCCAACACACTCGAGACTTTGCACGCAAGTGACCAAGATAGGTGCACCGCATGGATCACGTGCTTCTTCTGACTAATGCCACCTAGATGTGGCGGCGTTGAGTCACTCCAGATACATATTAGGAGCGAGCAAGAAAATCAATCGGATTGAGAATTGCCCAGATCGAACCGAATTGGCTCGGTTTGGTCCGATTCCCAGGTGCGCCTGTTCGGTTCCTGAATCCATATAATTGGAACCAGTAATGGTTGGTCCGATCTCTAGTTCCAAGGGTGAAACAACTCGGATCGGACTGGACCGTCTAATTTTTTTTTATTAAAATTTTTAAGAAAATTATTTAAACTCTTAATTACTAGAGATACTCCTTCACAATCGAAATATAAATATGTGTTTCAAGTATATGCCACGGGTTGCATTGGACTCCCTGGGAATAGGACTGAACCGGCCCGGTCCAGCCCGATTCTAGGCACCTCCAGCCCCGATCCCCGGGTGAGACTAGACCGGAAACATATCACCCCTAATTCATGTAATCTTTCTTCAATCCGAGTCTAAGAAGATAAGAGTGCTGCTCGAGGTTGATAAAACTTAGCTCAAAAGGCTCGTTCAGTATGATTCTGAGATAACGCGAAATTCAATGGCCTTCTCTTATAAGTTGAGATTCATCCTGAGCGTTTCTTTCGAGTGGAGCTCGAAAAATTGAACGTGAGGTCGAGCATGAAATCTTGAATCTGCATAGTCGAAAACGTACAGATAGAAGCATATAGTAGGAGGTAAAGGCCCAGATCAAAAGGAATTTTATTCTTGCGTTCAAAAGAACTCCAATACAAGAGAACCTTCAGGAGAAGTGGCAACCGAAAACGACCAAAGAACATAAACCAAATCCCCAGAGAAGAATATCAAGAACTAGAGAACATGGTACTTCATGCCCACCTCAATCAAGCACACTTGAGGTATGTTCAAAGCCACAGCTGGGCTTCGACAGTTTTCGCTCAAGAAAGAGTATACCGCGTTGATCGCAAACTTCTTCAAGAAGGACGAGTGCGACCTAGCTTTCACGTGGGAGTGACCCATCACGTAAGTCACCCCGGCGTGCTGAGCTTCCACGAGAAGCAAGAGTTCTTCCTTGACCTGCGGGTTCTTGAACTTCGTCTCGAGCAGCTCGAAATGGTATATGCGACCCCGACGGCGGGTGAGGCGGGAAGATTCCTTGACGTAAATGGAATGCAGCTTCTTCAAGGCGGCAGACTTGCTGCAGCTGCTGCCCATCGAATCTGAGAAGCTCGGGCTGTAGCTTATGGTGGGGTTGTCTGATTCCAAGACCGCCAATCTCGTCCCAAATTTATCCGATGTTCGCACAACGGCCATCCGGCCATCCATAGAGCCATCAAGGGTCCCGGAACCTTCCGATTCGAGCTGAATGAACTCCGCTATGCTCATGATGAGGTCGTTTTCCAGGTCGTCGTCCTTCCTGTGAACATCCTTGTAGCCATTCCGAACAATGCAGCGGTATAATCTGTATGACTTGGGGCCAATCCGGCCAATCAGATAGCGCTCTTTATGGGGAACATGAGGGATGGGAACGGTTTTGACACAGACGAACACGGCCACCTGGTAAAATGCAGGTAAGTTGGATAGGAAATGTGCAAAAGTTGCTGGGATCCCAGTAGCCAGATCAGTGTAGAAGAGACCGATCCCGGGGACCCTGAGAACACCGAGAGTAGGGCCCAAATTGATAATCCACTTCATGGGAACTTTGTTATTCAGGTCGATCTTATACTTCTTCCTCGTAGCGTAATGCCATATATACATCACCAAAGTGAACAGCACAGAGAGAAAAAGAGGAACCCATGCCCCTTTTGGAATTTTCAGACAGGCAGACGAGAAGTAAATGGTCTCAACCGATCCGAATAACAAGCAGAAAGAGATGGTGGCCACAGGATTTTTATGCCACACGAGGTGAATTACAAGGGACATGAGCCAAGTGGTCACAAACGCCTTCAGAATCCATGCAAATGCTGAAATAAAAACAAAAACATAAAAATTCCAATTGTGAAAAACCTAGAATCATGCCAATTTCTGTTCTCATTCCAATCAAGATAGTAAGCGATAGGAAACTAATTATTACCTCACAAAAATGAAGCCCATCCTAATTCTTCACCAGGACAATGCAAAAGTAGGCTCTACGATATATAATACCCCTTTGAATAGCTAATAAACCAGTTTACTGATAGAAACTTAGGGTTCAGGATCCCGTGTTGAATGTCAGCACACTGGGCAGACAACATTACCATGGCCAGCCAAGTTCATCTGTCTTGGTTCATGAATAAGTAACCATTTCATGCTCAAGAGGACAGTGATTAACTGAAAACTATGTGAGGTCACTATGTTGCTTGAGATGAGTAAAAAGAATTTTTATATCCACAATTCAACCTCTCTAATGACCATATCTAGAGGAAATCGACTTAAATATGGAACATCTCAAATGGTTTAGTGTGTAGAATGTCTACTAGATACCCTAAAACTAGATGAAACCGACCAGAATAACGTTAAACAGACAAAAATACTTTCAAGACGACATGCTCTAGATTTCTGGTTGACGTACCGAAAGCATCTGCCATGCGGTTAGTGTCTCTGAAACCAACTGCCACAGCCAAACAAAGTATCATTAGAACCCAGTTCAACTCCGGTACATATATCCGTCCTTTGATCCACCTTGATGTGTGTAGGATCTTGACTCGAGGAAAACAACCCAATGCTTGGCTTTGTTTAACCAATGAGCATGCAGCAGATATTACAGTCTCACTGGCAATAATTGCAGCCAAAACAGCCATGGCGAAAAATGGCCAGAATAAGGGATCTAACAAAATTTTGAAAAAGAATTCATTAGAGACCACAAACGCAAAATTATGCTCTAGTATTAGGACAATGGTTCTGGAACTCCTACAAGGTGTCGTGATAAGGTTAATTTATTGATGCTAGGAACTTCCCATCAAATTTCACAGAGATATAGCTTGAAGAAGAGAGCTCCAATGGCAACTTGCTCATACCACCCAAATAATAACCAAGGGAAAATTTAGCAAGCTCATCATTTAAGTTTGATTCATGATAATATAATCAGACACATTATACTTCTTGAAAGTATATCGCTTCATGTTGTCCATTGGGGAAAGCAACTAATTGTCTAAAGGCTGTATTTTTCCATATAATATAAATAAATAGAGGAGGAGCACCACATCATGATCTCTAGCTCTACTTTTAGCAAAGTAGACACATGCCACTGCTGAACATTACTTGCATCTTATTTTCACCTAATCCATTTAACTGACAGAAAGAAATCCAAAAACTTCGTAGATCCTACAGTTTTGTTTATCTGAAATGAGAATCCTCCAGCAGCAAAAGTTATGGTGATCACTGATGAATCAGTAGTTTCCACTAAACAACCCATATACTTACCAAAGAAAGTAGAATCCATATCGTCAACTTAATTTCAAGCACTCCCATAATTATCTAGATAATAGTCAGCTTCTTTAAGTGAGCACTTTATCATAATCTCATGCATGGAAGTGCCTAAAATTAAGCGATCAGATGACTATTTCATTTAAAGCTAAAAGACCGCTATCCAGTCATAAGATTGGTCTTGCAAAGTTAAAAGCACATAGATTAGTGCTGAACGGACTGAAATTATTAACTTAAGTAACATCTTTTACTCTAACAATAATCCATGTCAACTTCTGTGTTTCTTTCTCTCTTTTTTCTGCTTTATATATATATTTGGAGGGGAGGGGTGGGGGAAGGACAGCAAAGGGCCGGATATTAACGTCCGTGTTGGAACAGATAATCTACCTGGAATAGATGCATGAAAGCTCCTAGGAAATGCTGTGAAGTTCTTCGACAGAAATGCAGCCTGACCCAAGTACTGAAGCACCAGGCAAGGGTAAGTGACACATAAGAAAGCAATCTGCACAGAGAGACTTCATAAGAATTTCCATCCAAAAAGTGCAATGGACTTGAGGTGGAAAATGTCCCCAATAAAATTAACTGAATAGCAAGAATATGATTAAGCTGAAAGATTATATCATGATAGCAATTCAAGGTAAGTTGCTGTTGTGCAACAGATATTGTGCCTAAGGTTTCGGCATCGGATATTGTCATTCTTCAAAGGGAATTATTCAAATTTTAACATGAGTTTGATAAACGTGTTCCTGTTATAAGCCTTAAAGGTGAAATAACAAAACCTAAGTAGCCCCTGGTTAATTACTTCAAGTCAAAACTTCAACGCCATAAACCAAACCAAAGCTGTCTTTAATATCTTTAGGCACTAACAGCAGTACATACCCGTACTGATGCAGCTGAGAAGCAACCAAGTTCTGCAAACATGACTTCTGTTCCTGTATTCAACAGGAATTGCTTCCATAAATTGATGATCAGAGAAAACTCATTGATTAGGACTTGCACTATCTCACACAAAATACTTGCCTGTGATGCATAGAAGCACTCCTCCTAGAGATATCCAACCATCTATTCCTGTGTGCCTGAAGAACTCAACGATATAGTAAGGGCAAAGAGCCTTATAAACATTAGGATTCCAAACTATGATGTTGTAGATGCCAACAGCAGCAATTGATAGTGACCAGAGAATCATTATTGGAGCAAATAGGAAGGCCGCCCTGTACGTTCCACGGTGTTGCAAAACGAAGAGGCCAATTAATACAACACTAGCAATAGCAATCACAGACCCTGTGAATTTTAAAGAGTCAAAGATTGAGGGGAGACATTTGAATAAGCAAGTATTTGGTTTAAAAGGACAATCAAATGATCCTGGCAATGCTCAAAACTCACAAATCGAACTTATATCTTTCATTCAAGATGCTTTCAGGTTCGTATTGAACGAAACAGCATTAGAACCCTTTTTGAGCTTAAACACCCATAGAAAAGCCAGCCTTCATAGGATATGTCATATGTGTACTCAAAGTCTTGAAGCAGTAAGAAACTGTCAGCATTCTTCATGGTTAAATGACAACGTTCAGTTCGTCTTATCTCATAAGATCATAGATTTTATTAGAACTTTTATATCTTCAATCTACATAGGAGCTAAGCTCCATGTATTGATGATGCCACTAAAAGTATACTTACTTTTATGCAAGGATGTTACTCGCGTTTGTGCACCTTCAATTGATGATAACACTGGACAAAAAAAGCAAATCAAATCAATGAATGAGTTCCTGAAGAGATCATGGGCAGAATTAACCTGATAAAACTGCATCCGACTCATCCATTACAAGTTCCAGTCCTATTTTTCACAGCAAATATCATTATGCATACCATAATACCTGAAATTGCAGGCGTAAGAGCACCAAGAGTCACCCCGAGGGAAGCACCAAATAAAATCAAGAGAAGTAAAAGAGTCTTTCTTCTTTTAAGCCTCTCGATAGATCTTCTGAACCTAGAAGAAGGTGTGCTCCTCAGTGAGTAGTTTGGACTATGATATGTTGAAATCTCCTCATCCGCTGTTTGATAATTAGGAAGCAAACCGAATTTCGCATGTCTGCATAGAAGAGAATATAGAGCAAAAGTTCCTCCTGCACGCGACACACGATCACAAAGTATAAGCACAAAGCCTAGGCTCATGAGTATCTTTCAAAAGCTTTTCACATTCATACCTTCGCCATTATCATCTGCGGTCAACGTGATGATCGCATACTTGAACAATGAAACTATGGTCAGCGTCCAAAAAATCAACGAACACACTCCAAACACCACATCTTCAGTTTGATAGTCCCTTAATTTGCCCGAAAACGTAACTTTATACACGTAAATGGGTGAGATGCTTAAGTCAGCGAAGGCGGTGCCAAGACTCTGATATGCTAGAAAGATAACTTCTTTGCCTTGAAGTTTACTCCCAACCTGTCGAAACAGAGACAAGACTCAGTTGAGCAATGCCGAGTACTAACACTTTGAAAGGACCAACTTTTGTTGCACAGGCAAATCGGCTTAGAATGTTTTTAGTTAAGACAATTTGCCTAAATACAAAGTGGTATCATTACTAATTTCCGCTTAATCGGCAAATCTGGGCAATAAGCCTCCTACATAGGTACTCCGCAGCGCAAGTGGGAGAAAATCATCAATAGCGCCTCGAACCTGAACCTTTCGAAGCAGATATCTAATCAAATTAAGGTACATGATCTGTCACCAAAAACTTTCTCTCCTACTGTCCGAACCAGATGCAACAAAAACAATGTTGCATTGGGCAATGCATACAATAGTTGCCCACGAATTCATTTCTTCCGAATCAACTCAAACCCATCCCAAATTAAGATCCCATAAACGATGACCCATCTCAATGAGAAACACGAATACATACCAAAACAAGACAGAGACACGGGAGGTAACGATTTCTTTAAACGGGTCTTGTTTGTTTGTCGATCAATGTCGTGCAAGGACTCAAGGAAAAAATGGAGGACATACATACCATGGCTTATGTCTCCGTGCGGGGAGGCGACAAGCGAAGAGATCTGCGCACAGATGGGGTTAAATGCATGGGGCGAACGCGTACATGCAATGCTCCGAAAAGGGGCAGCTCTGAATCCGCCCAACGTTTGTTCTTGTTCGTAACGGACTGAGAATTTCAGGTCTCCCCCAGAAATCTCTGGCAAAGATCGGCGCTTTGCTTGGACCGAACCCAGAAAATGGATCATGAATCATGTGATGGCTGAACTTGCATTTGCCACCTATTTTCCACTTTCTTTTTTTCTTTTTGGTTATTCTTTGCTTTTCTTCGTAATAACTTTTCTTTTGGTCAAAGTGATAAAAAAATTTATTAATAAGCGTTTTCTAATTTCTTTACATTTCAAGTTTGAAAAGAAAAAACTTGTTTAAATGAAGCTTTCCTTTCTCATATGTAATTTGTATTCTGAAAATTATAATATTTATAATGATTGATAAGTAATAAACAAAATTGGTTGACAAAACCTTTTTAATATTACAACCTTCCATTATGAAATTTTATAGACTTATTTAATACAACCTACCATGTCATATAAAATAAAAGTACATAGTTTTACATTATGCATAATTCGACTTGACGGACTCGACATCAATATTTAAAATTGGACAGATTAAGATTTTATTATTTTGAGTTGCGTCGAATATCCCAAAATCACATAAGCTCCATTTCACTGCTACTTACATTGACTAATCCATTCGGAAAAAAAAAAAAGAATCCTAACATCCATTTGCATGCTCTCAATAGGGAAATTCACATAAGCTCCATTTCACTACTACTTACATAGATTGCGAAAGTTCATTATGTCTGTAATTTTTGTGTCTCCTTGGCTTTGTTTTACAGTGAAGAAAATAGAGAAGAAGATGCAATTTAACGAGGTTCGGCAAAGGAATTTGCCTACGTCCTCGGGTAAACCTCTCTCGAGCACTTTTTTCTTCTCTTTTTATTTTTAGAGAGGGTGGCTGCTCAGTTTTATTGATGGAGTACAGGAAAGGAAGAAAATAAAAAACCTAATGCAAAAGGCAACTCCCAAAATTACAGAAATCAAATGAAATCTGCATAAATCAAATATGCATAATCTCCTTCTCGATTAGAAGGATTAGCGGAAATCACGCCAACACTCCCCCTCAAGTTGGAGCGAAGATATTGTCGGAGGTCAACTTGCTCACTATCTCTTGAAATGGCCCTTTAGAAAGAGCTTTGGTGAACACATCCGCCAATTGTTCTCCACTCCGAATATAAGTTGTTGGAAAATATGAGATATTTTAATGGGTGATTGAATGATGAATTGTTTCTCAAAAAACACCCTTGAGTTGGAAGTGGGAAGTGACAAAGCATTAGTCCCACATAGGAAAGGAAGAAGGCCTTGAAGTGCTTTATATGTGGTTACACTCCTTTTGAGTGGAAACTATTGTAACAAGTACTATGCCTCGCGCGCACGCGCATGGGGGTGCAAATCCCGGACCCCGACGGAGGCCCGACAAGTTGAACTTGGGTGCCAGCGCACGACCTGTGTACGCAAATGCAAGACCGGAAAGTGGACCTTGCGACAAGCCCATTTTTTCCTTTTGTCTTAATTTTTTCCAACTCAAGCCGTTAACCGTTCTTAAGTTATTTACCGGTGTGTTAATGGTATTAACTAAGTAACGGCTATTATAATTCTGTGGTTACAGAATTAAATACATAACGGCTCTAAACGGCATAATTACTTAGTCGTTATTCTTTGTTTCCGCAATACCCCGCTTAGCCTATAAATAGGTGGCTTCCCGTTCTATTTCAGAGATAACAAAGACACAAGAACTATGGACTACGAAAATCACTTCTCCCTCTTTTGAATTGTCTGCATTTGCATTATTTTCGATAGTGTTCTCGTGTTGTTCAAGTTCGCCAGAAGCTTTGTAGTGATGTGCTTGTCTCTATCGCTGCTTAACCGTTGTATCCTGGGAGACAGACGTTCACGAAACCTCAAAACACGTACTGGAGGGGACGAATCTGTTTTATGAAAACTGTGTTGGACACAGGCCTCGGTATTCTTTTTTATTCAATTTATTTATATTATTATATTTCCATTCGGATCTTGTTACAGAAAGAAGGTCAGAAGGAGCCTCAGAAGGAAGGTCAGAAGGAGCCTTAGAAGGAGCCTCAGAAGGAAGGTCAGAAGGAGACTCAGAAGGAACTGCTTCTGACGGGTTCAGAAGGAACTGCTTCTGACCTGCTTCTGAAGGCCCAATTTTTGTGCTTCTGCCAACTTGTCTTTTCATGTTTGAGGCAGTTTGCTTACTTTTATTATTGCCATTCGAATTTTAAGTATCCTCCATATTTATAAAACGGTATTGTACATTTTTAACACTGTTTTTCCAACAATCTTAAAACATATTTGATTCGATTCGACATTTACAATTCGAATGGCTACTGGAAAAGACGTTGTTGATGTGCCTGCTGATGACATCACCAAAAGCTCTACCTTTGCTGTTCATCAGCTTGGATCATCTTCTACTTCTGCTGCGCCTTCTTTCCACCATGGTGAGAAACCTGAAAAGTTCAACGGATCGAACTTTAAAAGGTGGCAGCAAAAGATGTTTTATTTAACAACACTAAATCTTGCGAGATTCTTGACTGAGGAACCTCCTAAGGTATCCGATGGAGAAACTGATAAGCAAGCCTTCATTACTGTTGAGGCTTGGAAACATTCTGACTTCCTATGTAGGAATTATGTCATGAATGGATTACATGACTCATTGTATGTTTATTGTGCAATAAAGACGGCAAAGGAGTTATGGGAATCCTTAGTCCGGAAACATAAAACAGAGGATGCCGGAGCAAAGAAATTTGTTGTCGGTCAATTCCTTGATTATAAGATGGTGGATTCTAAGGCTGTAATCAGTCAAGTGCAAGAAATTCATGTGATCTTGCATGAGATTCAGGCTGAAAGAATGAACTTGAGTGAAACCTTCCAAGTAGCTACGATTATTGAGAAGCTACCTCCTGGGTGGAAGGATTTCAAAAACTACCTCAAGCACAAGCGAAAGGAAATGAACCTGAAGGAGCTGATTGTTAGACTTCGAATTGAAGAAGATAACAGAAGCTCTGAACGCAAAGGATTCATTCCTGCTCAGCTAAAGCAAATGTTGTGGAGCATAAGCATGGCCACAAGAACAAGAAGGTCGCCAAACCGAAGTTGAGACCAAAAGGAGGAGTTTCCAAGAATAAGTTTCTAGGGAAATGCTTCAACTGTGGCAAGACGGGTCACAGATCTGTGGATTGCAGACTTCCAAAGAGGAAGAATTATGAGACAAATATGGTGAATGACATGACAAAAGACATGTCAGACACAAACCTCTCTGCAATGATTTCTGAAGTGAACTTAATTGGGTCCAATCCAATGGAATGATGGATTGACACTGGGGCAACTAGGCACATGTGCTCCAATAAGGACATGTTCACAACTTTCGAACCAATTGATGGGAAGAAAGTATTTATGGGAAACTCTGCCTCTTCTGCGGTCGAAGGCCAAGGGAATGTGCTTTTGAAGATGACTTCTGGGAAAGAGCTGACTCTGAATAATGTCTTGTTTGTGCCGAAAATTCGAAAGAATCTGGTTTCCGGATCACTGTTGAACAAGCATGGATTTCGCATGGTGTTCGAGTCAGATAAAGTTATTTTGTCTAAATCTGGAATGTATGTAGGGAAGGGATATGTATCTGATGTGCTTTTTAAGCTCAATGTCATGACAGTTATCAATAAAGATAATAAGTCTTTCGTTTATTTGCTTGAATCCTCCAATTTATGGCATGGTAGACTCGGACATGTTAATTATGATACATTGCGTAGATTAATTAACTTAGAACATATACCCTCATTCCAAATTGACTCAAAACACAAATGTGAAATTTGTGCTGAGACAAAATTAATGAAATCATCGTTTCAATCGATTGATAGAAGTACCGTACCTCTTGAATTGATTCACAGTGATGTTTGTGATTTGAAATTCGTACAAACAAGAGGTGGTAATAAATATTTTATTACCTTTATCGATGATAGCACTCAATACTGCTATGTGTATTTGCTTAAAAGCAAAGATGAAGCTTTAGAGAAATTTATTCTCTATAAGAATGAAGTTGAAAATCAAGAGATTGAGAAGTGATAGAGGCAGTGAGTATGAAGTACCAATTGGTGAATTCTGTGCACAACACGGAATTATACATGAGGTAACTGCGCCCTATACACCTCAATCAAATGGTGTTGCTGAACGTAAAAATCACACATTGAAAGAAATGATGAACGCGATGTTACTAAGTTCAGGCTTACCTCAAAATATGTGGGGTGAAACTATTTTGTCAAGCAATTATCTTTTAAATAAGGTACCTTGAAAGAAAGAGGATAAAACCCCTTATGAGCTATGGAAAGGTAGGAGACCATCTTACAATTGCTTACGAGTGTGAGGGTGCCTTGCTAAAGTAATTGTTCCAACATCAAAGAAAACTAAGATAGGTCCTAAAACGGTGGACTGTATCTTTATAAGCTATGCACATAATAGTAATGCATATCGATTTCTTGTGCATGAATCCAAGATTCCAGATATACACAAGAATACGATCATGGAGTCTAGGAATGCTTCATTCTTTGAAGATGTATTTCCTTATAAATCCAATGATGGTTCAAGTTCGTCTAAACGAATGAATGAAATTATGAATGATGAAAGTCATGATTCAGATCATGAACTAAGACGTAGCAAAAGAATAAGAGTGAAAAAATCATTTGGAAATGATTTTCTAACTTATTTGTTAGAAAAAGAACCACTAACTTATACAGAAGCTGTGAGTTCTTCTGAGGGACCTCTATGGAAAGAGGCAATAAAAAGTGAAGTTGATTCTATTTTGCAGAATCATACTTGGGAGCTAGTGGATCTTCCTCCTGGTTGTAAACATTTAGGGTCCAAATGGATCTTTAAAAGGAAGATGAAAGCAGATGGCTCCATTGATAAGTATAAAGCCAGACTTGTAATCAAAGGATACAGACAACAAGAAGGCTTAGATTACTTTGATACTCATTCTCCTGTGACGAGAATAAACTCCATTAGGATGATACTTGCAATTGCAGCATTGCGAAATCTAGAAGTACATCAAATGGATGTAAAAACAGCTTTCCTAAATGGTGATTTGGATGAAGAAATCTATATGGAACAACCTGAAGGTTTTGTAGTTCCAAGACAAGAAAGGAAAGTCTGTAAATTGGTAAAATCATTGTATGGTCTAAAACAAGCGACAAAGCACTGGCATGAAAATTTTGATAATGCAATGATTACCAATGGTTTTAAAATCAATGAATGTGATAAATGTGTCTACATTAAAGAGACAGAGAATAGATATGTCATTCTATGTCTGTATGTAGATGACATACTCATTGTTGGTAGTGATGACAGAATGATCAAATCTACCAAGAATATGTTGAATTCAAGATTTGACATGAAAGATATGAGACTTGCTGATGTGATTTTAAGGATTAAGATCACAAGAACGTCAGAAGGTTTAGTTTTAAACCAGTCACATTATGTTGACAAGATTCTTGAAAAATTCAGCAAGAATGGTTCTGGTATTGCTAGAATATCATTAGACAATAGTCTTCATCTATCCAAGAATAGAGGAGAGGGTATTTCTCAAGTAGAATACTCCAGAATTATTGGAAGTCTAATGTACTTAATGAGTTGTACTAGACCAGATATTGCCTATACAGTTAGTAGATTGAGTAGATATACGAGCAATCCGAGTGCTGACCATTGGAAAGCAATAGTGAAAGTACTCAGGTACCTACGGTATACTCGGAATCATGGCCTGCACTATACCAGGTATCCATCTATATTAGAAGGAGACATTGATGCAAACTGGATATCTGATATAAAAGACTCAAAATCTACTAGTGGATATGTTTTTACACTGGCAGGTGCGGCTGTATCTTGGAAATCCTGTAAACAAACTGTTATAGCCAGATCCACAATGAAATCCGAGTTTATAACTTTGGATAAATGTGGTGAAGAGACTGAATGGCTATGCCATTTCCTAGAGGATATTCCAAAATGGCAAAAACCTGTGCCACCAATCTGTATACATTGCGATAGTCAATCTGCGATTGGAAGAGCACAGAGTAACATGTATAATGGTAAGTCTAGACATATACGTCGTAGACACAATACCATTAGACAACTACTCTCAACTGGAATTATCTCTATTGACTACGTAAAGTCAAAGGATAATATTGCGGATCCGCTAACCAAAGGGTTAAACAAAGAGTTAGTTGAAAAGTCAACAATAGGAATGGGACTGAAGCCCATTACAGAAAAGTTGATATAAAGGAAAACCCAACCTAGCTGACTGGAGATCCCAAGATCTAGGTTTAAAGGGACAACCTAATTATATGAACTGAATGATATCACTGTGGGGGTCTATCCCTCAAACTATTCCTATAAAAGAAATAATGATTTGATATCCTTCACATATGTGGAGAGAAACCAATTATTATAGGGGTTTATCAGGAAAATGATAGCAATTATGCTTTAATGATTCTTAAGTGGAGTAAACCAATTACTCAAGATTAAGTAATCACCTATGTGAGAGAGAAGTGGGGCCGCTTCAAAGGAGAATTATTGAGGGTTGAATTCTTCAGAAATTTTCGCAGAACCAGGACAATATTCATGGTCAAAACGAACATACTCATGAGAACTGAACAAACGTTTAGATGATTCCTGTGTGAAGTGTATGGGTCATTTACTAAGAAAGCAGGACAGTTCAATGACATCATGTCTACTGGACATCTGGTAAATTAAATATACTTTCACAAGGGAAGGTTCAAAGGGTGATACCTACCTATCCTATGCAGGTTTCATTTATTGAACACTATCGCAGAGTCAAAACCAAAATAATTTTCATTCATGTGGGGGATTGTTGAAAATATAAGGTATTTTGATGGGTGGGTGAATGAGAAATTGTTTCTCAAAGAACACCCTTGAGTTGGAAGTGGGAAGTGACAAAGCACTAGTCCCACATAGGAAAGGAAGAAGGCCTCGAAGTGCTTTATATGTGGTTACACTCCTTTTGAGTGATAACTATTGTAACAAGTACTATGCCTCGCGCGCACGCGTAGGGGGGTGCAAATCCCGGACCCCGACGGAGGCTTGACAAGTTGAACTTGGGCGCGAGCGCACGACCTGCGTACGCTAATGCAGGACCAAAAAGTGGGCCTTGCGACAAGCCCATTTTTGCATTCTGTCTTAATTTTTTTCAACTCAAGCCGTTAACCGTTCTTAAGTTATTTACCGATGTGTTAATGGTATTAACTAAGTAACGGCTGTTATAATTCTATGGTTACAGAATTAAATACATAACGGCTCTAAACGGCATAATTATTTAGCCGTTATTCTTTATTTTCGCAATACCACACTTAGCCTATAAATAGGTGGCTTCCCGTTCTGTTTCAGAGATAACAAAGACACAAGAACTACGGACTACGAAAATCACTTCTCCCTCTTTTGAATTGTCTACATTTGCATTGTTTTCGATAGTGTTCTCGTGTTGTTCAAGTTCGCCGAAAACTTTGGAGTGCTGTGCTTGCTTCCATCGTTGCTTAACCGTTGTATCTTGGGAGATAGACGTTCACGAAACCTCAAAGCACGTACTGGAGGGGACGAATCTGATTTAAGGAAACTGTGTTGGACATAGGCCTCGGTATTCTTTTTTATTCAATTTATTTATATTGTTATATTTCCATTCGGATCTTGTTACCCAGAAGGAAGCTCAGAAGGAGCCTCAGAAGGAGACTCAAAAGGAAGGTCAGAAGGAGACTCAGAAGGAACTGCTTCTGACGGGTTCAGAAGGAACTGCATCTGACGGGTTCAGAAGGAACTGCTTCTGACTTGCTTCTGACCTGCTTCTGAAGGCTCAGTTTTTGTGCTTCTGCCAACTTGTCTTTCCATGTTTGAGGTAATTTGCTTACTTTTATTATTACCATTCGAATTTTAAGTATCCTCCATATTTATAAAACAGTATTGTACTTTTTTAACACTATTTTTCCAACATAAGTTGCATGAATGGTTTTGTCTTGAACCTTTTCTCGTACGAAATGGCAGTCCACCTCAATATGTTTAGTTCTTTCGCGAAACACTGGGCTCGAGGCGATGTGAGTAGCAGCCTGATTGTCACAAAATAATTTTGTAGGTGAATTAAATATCCACAACCCAGTTCCTGAAGGAGCAATCGCAACCAAACGATTTCACTTGTAGCAGAAGCCATTGCTCGATATTCTGCTTCAACACTTGATCGGGCAACCACAATTTGTTTCTTACTTTTCCATGTGACAACATTACCTCCTATGAACATACAGAACCCAGTAGTGGACTTTCGATCATGAGGGCTTCCAGCCCAATCTGCATCCGTATATCCAACTATTTCTGTATGACTATTCTTCTTCATCAATAAACCTCTCCTTGGTGTGGCTTTTAAGTATCTCAGCAAATAATCAATTAAACACATATGTCCTTGTGTAGGATTTTGCATGAACTGACTCAAGAAACTAACAGCATAAGTAATATCGGGTCTGGTAATGGTTAAGTAGATTAGTCTGCTAATAAGACGCTGAAATCGACCCACATCCTTCAAAGGAGAGTCATCTGAAACCATTTTCTTATTGTAGTCCATAGGAACACTAGTTAGTTTTGCACCTATCTTTCCAGTCTCCTTCAATAGATCCAAAATATATTTTCGCTGCGAAAGAAACAAGCCTTTGCTAGAACCACCTCAACACCCAAAAAATATTTCAGTCGTCCAAGATCCTTAATATCGAACTCTTGGCGCAGCTGAGTCTTGAGCGCATTAATCCCTAACTGATTACTCCTAGTGATGACAATATCGTCAACATATACAAGTAGAACTACAAGACCATTTTCATCAGTCTTGGTAAACATAGAGGAATCTGATGCTCCTTATTTATATCCAAACTTAAGTAGAGCAGTGCTAAGTTTTCCATACCAAGTCCGGGGAGAGTGCGTGAGTCCATATATAGACTTCCTGAGCCTACACACCATCCCTTCTTCTATTTGTAGGCGGTGCCCAGGCGGAAGGTCCATGTAAACATCCTCTTCGAGATCACCATGAAGGAATGCATTCTTCACATCCATTTGAAATAAGGGCCATCCGCAATTGACTGCAACCGACATAAGAACCCTAACAATATTCATTTTTACAACAGGAGCAAAAGTTTCCTTATAGTCAATACCATAAGTCTGGGTGTATCCCTTAGCAATTAACCTGGCTTTATACCTCTCTACTGAGCCGTCACTATTGTATTTTATTTTATAAATCCAACGACACCCAACTGTGCGCTTTCTATTAGGCAAGAGAACTACATCCCAAGTATTATTCTTGTCAAGAGCATGTAGTTCATCTTTCATGGCTTTAACCCATACAGTTTGCTTGCTAGCTTCCTCAAAATTATTAGGTTTTGCTGTCTCTTCAAGAACAGATAAAAAACCAACAAAACTGGAGGACAACTTGTCATAGCCAATGTGATTCTGAATGGGATATCGTACCGTCTGATAAGTTGTGAAGTCCCGAAGTCGTGATGGGGGCCTAGTCACACGAGTAGATTTTCGAATCGGAGCTGAGGCTGCTGGAACTAATTCAGAAGTAGTGGGAACCAATTCAGCAATTGTCTCTGGTGTAGGCATTGATTCACGGCTATCATTGCTGATTACTTCTTCATTCTCATCTATTTCTTCGAGATTATTCTGCTGGTTACTCACAATTTCAGGGACATTAGTCAACTCATCCACCATATGAGTAGGAGCCAATTCAACTGTCAACTCATTGTACTCTATGTAGCACCGACACCTCTATTAGGTATGCGTATCGGTGTCAGACGGGTGTCGGACACCGATGCGCGTCCGACACGGCCGAATACGCGTCTGATATGTGGTCAATGCGTATCGAAATTCCGACACCGGTCAGCGCTTTCGATACGCGTCTGATTCGCGTGTCGAACGTGTCGTATGCACAAAGCCCAACCGCAAAAGCCCAACCGCGAATGACCAAGCCCATTAAGTGTGAAACCCTAGATATTGCTAATCAACATCACAAAAGCAGAACCGCGATGCGACTCGGACTCCCCTCCTTCCTTTTCTCCCTCATCCTCTCTGACTTTCTCTTCATCGCTCGAATCATCTCCTTCGCGAAACCTAATACGTCGCTCGCTAAAAGTCAGAGAAGTCGATGCTCGCTGTCTCGAACTTGAAGGTGGTCACGGTCGAACTCAGCTTCCACTCTCGTTCGCCTACCTCGAACCCTAATCTCCCTTAGCTTGGCGCTGCGGTACGTACTCTCTCTCTCTCTCTCTCTCTCTTCCCCCATCCCCCCCGGCAAGATGTTGTCAAGTCTGAATCGCATGCATAAGATGGCGTTATTTTCTCCGTGAGTGGGCGCTCGTGGTTCGCTTTGCGATTCGTGGATCAGGAAAATGCAACTCGGCGGTGGGAAAAAAAACTGAAGTTGATTTCGCGCGTGAGTCGGAGTATTGGGGATTTTTCTGTGCGGATTTGTTGGCAATTTGGCATCATGCTTGGCCCTAACTGTTAGGTCTTGGAAGGGGATCGTTTTACGATGGGAAAACTCGTTTCCCTTGATAGTGACATTTGGTAGGGTTTAATTTGAGGTTTTATCATCAGGGAAATGAGTGGTCATTTTTTTTTTTGCTTTTTGTTTCGGTGAATCCTGCGCATCTTTGCCCGAACAAGGAAACCAAATGCTTGACGTTTGATGACAATAAACGCTGCAATCTGGAGATGTCTACCCTTTTCGTTCTGCTTTGATGCTCTTGATTTTTGTTGTGTAAATCTCTATTTCAAGCATTCTAGAAGCTCAATCTTTGTTGTTTTGGTGCGCTTGGTTTTTTGTTCTGCTTTGTTGCACATATTTTCATCTTTGTTACTCTCATGAATCATGGGCCGTGAGTCCGTGACTAGTTTTCTGAGTTCATGTTGTGCCAACTTCTTTTTATGCCTGTTGAGGCTAAAAATGTCTCTAGTTTTACAGTGGTTTGAGAAACATTAGCATTTACCTTGGATGATTATAGATGTTATATTCATATTTCTTGACATATTGTAATTGTGTTTTTTGTAGAATAACTTCAAGCATGGATAGTAGCATTCCACTACCTACATCTAGCGATGATGATCCAAATAACCCACTGTGGAGGTATGTTACTAAGTTAACTAATACTGAAGAGGCTGGGGGAAATTTGTCTTGGAAATGCAAATTTTGTGGAAAAGACGGTAGGAGTTCATACACGAGAGTCAAGGCTCATTTGATGGAGATAAGTGGAAAAGGAATTACAATATGCAAAAAAGTAGAAAAAAAAGGATCTTTTAGAGATGAAAAGATTAGAGAAAGAGGGCAAATCTAGAATGAGGAGTAAGGTAGCTAAAAATGTACCTTTGCCTTCATCTAGTTTTTCAATTAGTGGTGAGGGTGGGATGAATTCATCATTTGACCCCAAAAAAAGGAAGATTAGAAGTGGGAGCGGTGGAGGTTCAATTGAGAAGGCATTCAATATGACTCTAAGGGAACGTTTAGATTGTGAGATTGCTAGGATGTTCTATTCGGCAGGCTTGCCGTTTAACCTTGCAAGAAATCCTTATTTTCAATCTACTTTCACTTTTGCCGCTAATCATCATATTACGGGTTATGTACCTCCAAAATATAATTTATTGGGGACCACTTTGTTACGAAAAGAGAAGAAAAATATTGTTAGGTTGTGTGCACCTATTAGAAATATGTGGGTTGAGAAGGGTGTAAGTGTTGTGAGTGATGGATGGAGTGACTCGCAAAGGAGGCCACTTATCAATTTTATGGCAGTGTCGGATGGAGAAGCTATGTTTATAAAATCGGTCGATTGTTCAGGAGAAATAAAGGATATGCATTTCCTTTTTAACTTACTGAAAGAAGTTATCAATGAAATTGAGCATGTGAATGTGGTCCAAGTTATTACTGATAATGCTTCAAATTGCAAGGCCGCGGGACAACTCATTGAGCAAGAATTTCCATCCATTGTTTGGACGCCTTGTGTGGTGCATACCCTGAATCTTGCTTTCAAAATATTTGTGCCGCAAAGAATGTGGAGAATAATCACTTAGTTTATGAGGGATGTGGTTGGATTTCAGATATTGTTGCGGATGTTATGCGTATCAAGCATTTCATCATGAACCATTCAATGAGATTGTCAATCTACAATGAGTTTATTAGCTTGAAGTTGCTTTATGTGGCGGATACACGATTTGCTTCGATGATTGTAATGCTTAAGAGGTTCAAGTTAATCAAATGTGGTCTTCAAAGAATGGTTATCAGTGAAAAATGGAATATTTATAGAGATGATAATCAAGGAAGAGCAAAGTTTGTGAAGGACAAGGTGTTAGATGATTTTTGGTGGGATTCAATTGATTATATACTTTCCTTCACGGCTCCTATCTATGATATGCTTAGAATTTGTGACAAGGACAAGCTTTGTCTTCACGTAGTTTATGACATGTGAGATTCAATGATTGTTCAAGTGAAGAGAGCCATATATTTGCGAGAAGTGAAAAGATCAGATGAGGAGTCTACATTTTACGAGATGGTTCATACAATTCTTGTGGATCGTTGGAGTAGGAACAACACCCCGCTTCATTGCTTGGCACATGCCTTGAATCCTAAGTAAGTTCTAAAATTGTATGAGATCATTAGATTATTAATTGGTATCTTTTCTTCGACTATAATACTCATCTTATTTATTATGGTTCTCTACTTGTATTTTGTAGGTACTATAGTGATCAATGGCTCAATGAAGAGCCTACTAGAGTTTCTCCTCACAAGAATAAAGAGATCAACCAAGAAAGACTAAAGTGCCTTAGGAAATACTTTCCTAACTTGGATGAGCACAACAAGGTGAATTTGAAATTTGTAGATTTTGCATGCAAAAATGGGGATTTTAGAGAATTTGATTCTATTCATAATCGGTATGCTATGGATCCTAAGGCTTGGTGGGTTACACATGGTGCATGTGCACCTATGCTTCAAAGCATAGGCTTGAAACTTCTTGCACAACCTTCTTATTCGTCATGTGCCGAGAGAAATTGGAGTACTTACTCCTTTGTGAATTCGGTCAAAAGAAATAGAATGACATCAAAACGTGCAGAAGATTTAGTTTACATTCACTGCAATCTTCGTCTTCTATCAAGAAAAAGCCCACAATATGCTGAAGGAGGACCAAAATGTGGGATATTGGCGGAGATGCATTTGACACATTTGAAGATGTTGGGGTGCTTGAAATTGCGAGTCTTTTACTTGATGAGCCGGAGATTGAGTCTGTTGTTTGTTTAGAAGAAGTAGAGAATAGAGATGTAGAGGAATGACTTCTTGAGAGCATTTCTTCACAAAATGCAGCAGAAAATGCCTCTTAAAAGAATTGGTGAGTCACCCATTGGCTTCTTGATTTTTATGTTGTTTTTGTGAAAGCTAATATTGTCAACTAGAAGAGATGTCTTTAGGATTGTTGGAGGATTTCATGTCATCTCCTTTTGTAATGCTTGCTATTTTTCTTTTTTGGTGATCTTGTTCATCAGAAGACATAATGAAAGAAATGTTTCAAATATTATTTTCCAGACTTAAGGCCCAGTGTGCTGAAGTTAATGTTTTAAAGTGTTTCTAGTCAAGTCACAATGCCTGTTTTTTGGCTATTAGATCAAAATATTGCTTTTTTGATGCTTTTTGAAGAGGTTGTCTTATCTGTGTGATAAATTTGGTTTTCTTTTTCATGCAGGCTCATCCCTTTTTCTTGGACAGTAAGACTTGCGGAAGTAGCAGAAGCCTGAAGATTTAAAACCTTGTGAAACTTTGATTCATATGGCTCTTTTGATGTTGGCAGACTTTGGAGGATTTCATGTTATCTCCTTTTGTAATGCTTGATGTCTCTCTTTTTTGGTGATCTTGTTGATCAAAGGACATAATGAAAGAAATGCTTGAAATATTATTTTCCAGGCTTAAGGCTCAGTGTACTAAAAGTCTGAAATTAATGTTTTAAAGCATTTCTAGTCAAGTCAGAAACAATGAGCAAAAAGAAATTGGGTAGCGTACGAGATAATAGAAATTGGGCAATGCGTTTGGTTGAGGTTTTGCATCTTTTTCATTGCCTGCACTTTTTTCTACTAAAATATGGGCATCTTTTTTTTTGGCTATTATATCAAAATATTATTTTTTCAGACTTGCTTTTCTGAGCTTAATGCATATAACCTGTTTCGGCTCTTATTTATTTTTTATATTTAAAATATATATATTTAATACGACGTGTCCCCTACATATCGGATTTTTCTATTTTTGAGAAATGACGTGTCGACGTATCGTGTCGGTGTCGGTGTCTGTGTCCGTATCGGTGCAACCTAGATTGTACTCCCCCTGAATTGGATTCCTGGAGTGAAAAAACATAGTAGATTCATCAAATGTAACATCACGCGATATATACATCCACCTAGTAGTTAGATCAAAGTACTTATACCCCTTTTTTGTTGATGAATACCCCATAAACACGCATTTCTTGGCTCGAGGGTCAAGCTTACTACCACTTTGAGAGTGCACATAACATACACACCCAAAAACTCTCAAATGCAGGATATTAAGTTTGCGTCCATAAAGGATTTCCATAGGCATCTTGTAACCTAGAACGCGACTAGGTAGTCGATTAGTAAGATAACAGCTAGTTAAAATAGCATCACTCCAATAAGTCTTCGGCATGCCTCCAGAAAATAACAAAGCTCGAGTCACCTCAAGAAGGTATCGATTCTTTCATTTGGCCACCTCATTTTGCTGAGGGGTTGTTGACACCTAATTTTTAACCATATATTATTATGATTTTTATTCTTTAAAATTAATTAAAAATATCAAAAAAGTTCATAAAATCACAAAATCAACTTTGGAAGCCTTGGCTTGGCCTTAGGAACCATTTTGACCAAAAAAATAATTTTCATAATTTTCATTTTTAATATTTTCGAAAAATACAAAAAAAAAGAAGAAAATCAAGAAAAATAATATTTGAGGTCACAAAAATTATATAAAAATAGTCGGTATTTTTATTTTTATTTTGTCTATTTTCTGACCTCATAAAAAAGTAAAATTCATGTTCGATTTTAGGTGTTCTCTAATCACCATAAAATTGAATTTGGCAAAAATATTAGTAATAATTAAAAGGAAAATGTGAAACATCATCATTTAAAAGAAAAAGCAAAAAGAAAAAGTGTGTGTTTAATTAATGATTTTATCTCTCTTTTTATTTATTTATTTTATTTTATTATATTTTATTTTCTCTTTCTCTCCTTTTCATTTTTTTCTTTTTCTTTTTCTTCTTCTTCTTTCTTTTCTTTCCCACGGCCGCTCCCCATCTCTCCCCTTTTTTGTTTCCCACGACACCTTGGCCCGCTGGTCTTCTTCTTCATCTTCTATTTTAGTTGAAGGCACCCCCAACGACGAAGGGACCCGACCATCCTCCACCTCCTCTGTCACCGTCGCACCAAGCCGGACCGCCGCGGAGCCGCCGAAAGCCACCAGAGAAAGCCAGCGAACAGCCCTACTCCGTTTCAGGTCTAGGACTGCCGCGGCTATAGCGGCTGTTCTTCACCTCCAGCGGCTGTCCATCCCCCTTCCGCCGGCCATCTTGTGCGGCCACCACCTCACCAGACCATCATCGACCCTCGCCACTCCCCCAGCACTCCGTCGCCACCGTCCCGACAGTCGCAAGCCGCTGAACCGCCGCCAAACCAACCTCGTGACGCCATACCCTGTTTCTGGTTCGGTGGGCTGTTCGCGCGACTCCTCCGCCCACAGCCACTTCCAAACACCTGCCATCTCCACGACGTCATCCCTTCGTTAGCCGCGAACCCATCTCACTGTCCGAAAGCCTCGAAATAGCCGTGAACTCGAGCTCTGACGCCTCTGCCCTGTTTCGGACCCCGGTTTGCTTTGCCTCTTTTCCACCGCTCCCGACTACCGCGAGCCACCTACAGCTCAACGACTACCCCCCTCCAGCCATCTATCACTTTCTTAGGTCCCCGTCGACGGCTGCAACATCGTCGTCGTAGCTCGAAACCACCGGAACATCAGCTGGAAGCCAGCCCGAGCATCCTGCTCTGTTTAGGGCCGGGACTGCTGCAACTTCGGTTTTGCAACCCTATGGTTGTTTGGCCGTTACCCCCGCCTGCCACCAGCATCATGCCTTCCCTCTATACTCATCCGATACTACTGAACCACCATTAGCCGCGACGAAGTAGCCAGAGAGCTTCAAGCAACCGGAAAACCGAGACTACTCTGCTCGGTGCCCTGCTTTGCGAGATTCTGTCCGGGGCTGAGCCACTCCTTTCTCCGCGCTCCTCTGCCCAGAACCGACCACCAATACCCTCATCCGGCTTCCTTAGATAAAACCCCGACGACCCCTAAGCTGACCGCCACCCACAATCACCGTAGACAATCGTGAGAAACCATCCACTGCTCTACCTCCCCTGTTTCTGACTAGAGGCAGTCCGACCTGCTGTTCGTCGCCTTTCCGTCGCTGCTCCGACCACCACCGGCGACCGTTACCTCCCCTGACTCCCCTACGACGTCCCCCAACCGCCACCGTTGCCACCTCAACCATCTACCGCCGGGAGGAGCTGAACACAGCCCTGACCGGCCTCAATTCTGTCTTATTTTCGCTTGTCTTTGGGTCTGGGCCGAATCTGTTGGACCATTTTATGGGCTGCCGAATTATGCCAAGGCCCAAATCAAACTGGGCCGCGTATTGGAGAATTAGGCTGTGAGTTGGGCTTCCTCTTAGGCCCATGAGCCAATTTGGTTAGGAGATTGGGCCGTCATTCGAGATTTAAAAATCCGCGGTTCGTTGGAATTCGAAGTTCGCGCCAAAGTACTTCTTGGGGACTGCTGTCAATCCCAAATCGCATATTTGACTGTGACGTGCATAGAGAATAACGCACATCGAGGTTGGGGCGATTGAAGACCGGTGTCTAATCAGGTATATTTTGCGTAACCGATTAATATATTAGAGTCATTTTCCTAAAATATTGTCATTATAGATTTGATCTGCATGTATTTATTTCAATCTAGTGATTAGCTCGTTTATTTGGTTAAGTGTTGTATGAAAATATTTTCAGAAAATAACAGTAATAATAAAAAAAATTCAAAAATCAATAAAAAAATAGAAAATCATAAAAAAATTCTAAAACTTCTAAAAAAAATTCCAGAAAATAGGAAATGGCCACATTCAACTGGCCATGACCTGTTCCGGGTCTTTCGACCCTCGGTCTTTCCAAAAATGATGGTTTTTGCCCTTCCGGCAAACCGTCTTCCAAAAAAATTCTAAAAATTCTAGAAAAATCTCAAAAAATAGGAAATGGCCACAATCAATTGGCCAAGGCTCATCCCGGGTCTTTTGAACCCGATCATTCTTAAAAATGACGATTTCTCCCTTTGGGCGAATCGTCTTCCAAAAATTGACGATTTTGCCCTTCGGGCTAAATCGCCTCCAAATCTTCCCATTTTACCTCGGTCCTAAATCACGCCTTCCCTAAGGCCTTATGGCTATACTAGGAGGCCATGTGATGTGAATTGACGTGCATTGATGTGATTTATTTATGTACTTGATTGCGCTTTCATTGATTGTGATTGATAGGAATAGTCTTCCAATCTGCATGAAACCCTGAATCAAACCTACCCAACCCAAAATTGCGCCTGCATGAACTCTTAGTCAGGAAAATCACTCGCGTTAGGTACCGAAAGGGCGTCGGTAACGACACCAGCGTAACCAAGTCCCCGAACCCAAAATCTCTGGTTCCGCAGAACTGATCGATCTCTCCCAATCGGTCAGTAAGGTTTCCGGTCTACCCTCCAAGAAAGACCGATGGCGACTCCAAATGCATGCACAATTTGCACATGCCACCACGACCATACTGAAGGTCGAAAGCGATCGACTCTTATCGTCGAAGAATATTACCGCCGCGATTTGGTATGGGCTTGGGAGGGCTCGCGCCGATCCAAGACCCGTGATCGGTAATCCATTAGCCGCGTCCGCTTTCGGACGGGTCGCGACAGCTGGCGACTCCGCTGGGGACCTTGTTCTAGAGCCTATGGTTCTAGACCTCAAGTGGACTTAGGCCGTAATTAAAACGCTGAGTGATTTTTCTAACCCTGCAGACGCTCTTGAAGGTGAGGTAAGTCCGCTTATGATAGGTGTTATATGTTTTTGCAGATTGGAGTGATAAGGGGAGTAGTCTGTGATTAACATTGTCTTATGCAGGTGGGCGTAGGAATGCATGTTGTGTGGATGATTTGAAGTGCTGATTGATAAACTGTTGTGCATGACTTGCATTGTGATACTCACAACACATGAACACACACAATCGCGCCTAAAACCCCGGGCGCCTCCTATAGGAAAACAATAGAAGGGATTGAAAATGGAATCTCCGTGAGGAAAAACACGGGGTAATCCACTTTTCAATTCCGCTCATTTTGAACTATGGATCGAGCCCCAATGCAACGATAGTTGTGCAATGGAATCTGCTCTTTCTAGAACTCGAGATGGGAACCTTGGCCTTAGGTACCAAGCCCAATCTTTTTGATTTTTAGAAGTTCACCATCGCTTGTCTCATGCGTATGTCTTTGGGCGGTTGGTACACCTAAAACCGCACATAAGTCGACGAGTTTGGTTGGTAAGACTCTCTATCCCTCAAATCTATTACAACTCATATAAATATAGGCATTTCATTCGTTGCATTCTGGTGATTAGATTAAATGCCATTTCAAGGATAGATGTTTGTGTTTTTCCCAAACGTCCTTAATAGAAGACGAGGAGGATGATATCCCATGGCGAACACCGAGTGTGCGATAAAGGAGCATACTATGGACATTATTGAGGTATCATCCGATGAAGATGACGAGTTGGGGCAAGTGATCCTGAAGACACAGATCGAAACTGGGGCATCCTTAAACGTTAGGATCACATTCCTTTGTTTCATTTTCCATTACTAGTCCTCTTGTATAGGGTTTATTTTTACCGAGGGATTCTCTATCTCACCCCTTAGAGTGATTGTATTAGGGATCTATTGGTGTATACGTTCAGATGGAACTTGGTTGTATTTCTTTTGACGGGTCATGGGAATGTGATTGGCATTTTCTCTAATCATCCGAATACTCCCAAGTCAAGTTTATAATTCCTTTAGAGGAAATTAAAATTGGAAGTCTTACACGACCTTTTGGTCGTATAGAGTAGTCCAATCTCAATTTCTCTAGAAGGAATTATACACTTGAATGGTTTCGTGCGTGTTTTACGTTGCTGGTAATCCACGATAATTGATCGAGAATATCGGCGTTGTTTTGAATTTAATGACGAGATAGATGTCCAAATTACTCTCGTTCTTAACAAAACGGCCTTGATTTGGATGCCGTATCTTTAATTAAATTTAAAACACGTTATTATACCTCGCACTTTTGAATAATTCGTTCCTCTCGAAATTGATCAAAAGCGATTATTGTGAATTACATTCCTTTCAATAGTATGCTTTCTTTCGAGGAATATTGATAAAAACTTTTCGCGCAAGATTAAAACCCTTGTAAAAGTTCTTGTTCTTATTAATCATGGGCAAGCATAGGATTGAAAGGGGTTTTTGCTTTCCTTTTCAAATTATTCCTTCTGATTCTGTCTTTTTATTTGCAGGTAAAAAATAGGTAATAGAGAGAAATCTTTTTCTTGGACAAATCCGCAACTATTCTTCCATCTGATCATGAGCGAGTTATAAAATCAGGACGTATTTGCTCGGCTTATTGCTATTATGGTTCGGCTCACTCAAGTTGAAGATGTTTGGATGCTCGAAGAAATGAACCATACATAAGTTAAAACACACACACGAGAACTTTCATTTATTTTGCTCAGCGGAGGGTTTTCAGAAGCAGGTCATACAAGTCGGGGTGGAAAAGTAAAGCCAAAGTGAGCCCTAATTAACGACACAAAGGATCCCAACTGACCCTCCATGTTATTAATGCTCTGCTCATACTCCCAGCTCCGCATGTTGTGGTCGGCAAGCCTGAGGAGAAGACTTCTGCATTCTCCCTTAACTTCGGCGACCTTGGCCTCGTGTTCTTCGGTGACTACTTCCAGGTCCCGAACCAGTCCATTCCCGCGAGCTATGTCCTCGGTTATCTTGTCTAGCCGTTCTTCCTGCCAGTCGCTCTGAAGCCTCAACAGGACGTTGCGGCGGTCATGCTCGCCGGTGGTCAGGGATATGGCCAATTGATCCACCAGATTTCTCCTCTCGCGAAGCAACGTCGCGACTCGCTCATTAGCAAACTCGACGGCCTTTTTGTAACTATCAACCAGATAGTTGGTCAGCACCAAATGATCAGATCGATCCTCATAACGAGCCCGCAAGACGCGAGCCACGAGAACCTCCCGATTAGCAACACGATAGGCCTCTAAGGAGTGTGCAAAGAGAGTCGGGAAAGTTCTATATTCCCTCCCCAGTGTAGTACCTTCGAGAGAAGTGGTATCAAGGTCCTCGAGCAGGACACAGATTGCATCCTCGGTTGCAGAATGATCGGTTATGTGCGCGTAACCGCGACCCAGTAGGTTGTAAAGCTTTTCCCACTGGGCCAAGACATCAGTAGAAAAAGTGCGTACGGGAGAAGAGGCCATTTGCGTTGGGTTGGCTTGAGAATAAGACGAGTTTAACAGAGAGATTAGAAGGAAGAAGCTGATTATGCGAGAACGTTAACCTTCCATACATTAATTCCTCATTTTATAGCAACTCGAGGATGATGAAGGGTCTCAGTAATAATGCTGGTGGAGCCCAGTTAGGGGGGTAAAGCAGGAGGTCCCCTCACGAGAACCATTGGATTCGTTTCGGTCCGCGATTTCCGGCTCATCAATTAAAAGATGTAAAAGATTTGTCGGGATCACCATTATTAGAGTTAGGTGGGAGGAAAGCGCAACTATCGAAGAGAGCCCTAACAGGGTTTGGCAGTCCCATCACGTTGAAAAGCTAAGCGAGAAATTCAAGGTCTTGAGGGGGAACGTTTGCCTAATGATGCTTGAAGAGCGTCTCCTGAACATGCAAAGTCACTCGAAGAAAACTTTATAGGGAGTGAGCATACAGGAGAGAGTGGAGAACTCTGAGTGGGCAAGAACCAATCAAACATTTCTCAATCCAACATATTTAAGAGGTTATTGTCAGCTGCTAGAGGCGACTGACTCAAAAATCTCAGAAATTGAACCACAGAGGGATCTCGAAGATTCCAAGATCAAGTCTAACGCCAAAACCATGGAGCCCAACACTTCTGGCAACGGAAATCAAGATCACGGCGACGACGACAACGACATCCACAATGCTCAACTCGGGAAAAGAAGACGTCCTCACCAATACTCTCAGGAGGAAACCCAAATGCTGGAAACCATTTTCAGTAAAAGCCATTACATGAAAAAGAAGTGGAGAATTGAATTGAGCCGGGAGTTGGGGATTAATCAGTCGAGGATCCAGTTTTGGTTTCAAAATAGGAGATCCAAATCGAGGGCTCAACGCAAACGTCAGGTGGTCGAGATTTTAAAGGAAGAAAATCAAAAGCTGCGAATAGAAAACATGAGGTATGAAAAAGCTCTCAATATCACCGTTTGCCCTCATTGCGATAACCTCGTCGCCCTCGGTAAGATATTCCCCGATAAGCCTTACGCGATGATTGAAGACATTCATTTACCACCCTACTCCCTCGGGGCATCTCCTGCTCAACCAGATTTTGCCGGAGTCACGCATGAGCAGGATGATCCTACGAAGATGATACAAATGCCTCCTGGGGGATGGGATTTGCATCGCTTTGATTGGAGTTACAGTTTCAAGGAGCTGGATGTTACCGCCGACCAGCTCAAAGCATATCAGCCTCATGCACAACAATTTTCGATAGGGTCGGGTCCTGCTGGAGATGAGTTAATCAGTCGTCAAGCCATCGATGCAATTTTGGGTCACGATAAGAGGAGGTTCGCTTGGCCCCCTGAACTGCATTCCAGATTCCTAGATGTGGTTCACCAAATGGGGATCGACTCAGCAACTCCGACGCGCATATTTAAGGCCATGAATGTACCGGGGCTTAGTAAGGAGCTGGTCAGGAATCACCTTGCTGCCTACAGAAAGCTATTAAGACAACGTCGAGCGGAGCTAAACCGGGAGGAATCCGTCTCGAGCTCAAAAGCTAGGGGCGACCGCCATTGTAATGCTCAGGCATCAAAAGATACCCGGCCAAATCTAAGCATCAATCAAGCTAGCAACCCGACCACCGGCAAACTGAAAGCGGATCAGAATGTCCTCCCAGGCCATTTCAACACTTCTCAAGAGCGCGTGCCACAAGTACAGCGAGTGCGCACTCCTCCATTCGAGCAGCAGTCGGCTGGTGCTCTGCCTGCCGCTGGTCAACCCACGACAGACGATTTCTTCGATGAGGGGCTCGATGCCTTGTTCAATCAGTGGGAAGCTGGCATGCTTGGACAGCCATGATCTAGCACCTGACTCGGGGCACGATGGGTCGGTCACTACGAACACCCATAGAAAGAAGAACATGTTCACGAGTAGATCACTCATTTTATCCGTTGTAAAGTTCCTACGGGAACATTTTTCTTTAATGACTATAGTTAATTCTATATTAAAACCAACGCTATCGACGAACATCGTCATGCTCAGTTGTGATGATCCCTTGTTAGATTAAGTCTGAAACCAGAGACGGTCTTTAAAATTTTGAGTGGCCACGAACTCATTCCTCACCAAGCGCCCGGGATGCTGAAATGAAGAGTAACATCATACACATGGAAAATGCCACTTTCGTTTGAACGATGAAAAGGGGTTGAGAGAAGATCATAGCGTTAATTCCCATGGAGCTAAATGAATTAAACGGAGTCATTAATTGCGGGTCCACCGCTGCTCCCCACGTTCTAGGGCCTAACAAATCATAAAAGGCGCCGAAAGATTGTAGACCCACCACTTTGAAGACTGAACTAGGGGACGAGCGCAATACTCGATGAAACCGAATCAATGCAAGAGAGTTTGTGATCCTATCACGAGGAAACAGAAAGGGGAATACAGACGATGAGTAATTGCAGAATCTCGGGAGGAGCGCTTGCTTGCTGGTCTTCATATGCAGCCTGAAGGATGGTTCCAGGACACGCACAATCACTTGAGAAAATTTCTAGAGTGAGCAAACACGTAAGAGCGAATTGAGAAAGCTGAGTGAACCAGATCAGCCCGAGATACCCCGATCCATCATGTTTAAAAGTTATTCCCATCTGCTAGAAACGCCCGACCTGGACATTTCTGAGCACGAACTGCTGGGAGACTTTGAAGATCCTGGAGCTGAATCCTGCCCGAAGGCCATAGAGACTGACTCCTCCAGCGATGAAATTCTAGGTTTCAGCTACGAAGAAGGAGTATACAATGATGACCGGAGCCGGAAAAGGAAGCAACTACAACGCCACACTCCAGGCCAAATCCGAGAGCTCGAAGCTTTCTTCAATGAATGCCCCACTCCAAGCAGACAACAGAAAATGGAGTTGAGCCGAAAGATAGGATTGGAGCTTTCGAAGGTCAAGTTTTGGTTCGCCAACAAACGAACCCGGGTGAAACAGCAATACGCAGACCATGAGTTACTGGTCCTGAAGGAGGAGAATGAGAAGCTTCAAGCTGAAAGCGCGAGATATAAGGAAGCTCTGACCAAGGCCACCTGCCTTAATTGTGGTAATCCTGTTGTCCTCGGCGAGGTGTTTCTCGATGAACCATCCCTGTTGACGAATAACGCTCAGCTGTTACCGTATTCTCCACAGCATTTTCCGACACAGCCAGATACCGCCGGAGATCTGCATGAGCAAGTCAACACCATAGGATTAACACCAACATCCTCTGAGAAATGGGATATGAATCATCACAGGGGGAATTCTCTCAATGACGAACTCGCTGTCGCAGCCAGCCAATCCAAAGTCGGTGAGTCCCTCCCTGGACAACTTTTGAAACGACTAGATCCCGTAGAGAATAGCTACCGAAGTATTGACGATATTTTGGGTGATAAGAGAACAAGGTTTTATTGGACCTATGAGCTTCACACCAAATTTGTTGATGCAATTCGAGAACTGGGAGTTGATTCGGCTAGCCCACTGCGCATACTCAAGATTATGAATGTGCCGGGGCTCTCTAGAATTAACGTTGAGTCTCACCTCAAGTACTATAGGAGATTGCTAAGGGATGGAAGGATAGCGTTAAACCATCATAAAGCCAGTTGGAGCTCAAGTGCTGGGCAGAGTTACAACCATGATGATTGGAGAGCCAAGAGCACCCAACCGTGTTTCAGCAATGACGGGACTAGCAGTCGTGTCAGCGACTCCTCTAACCCAAATCAGAATGCTCCGCCGAGCTATCTCAATACTCCTCAGGAGTATATGCCACAGTTCCAGCACATAGAAATTCCTCAGTTTGAGCGCGAATCAGTCATTAATGCTGTCCCTGAAGCGGATCTGGCATTGGTAGAGAGTGCACATATGAACCTGCCGGTCATCGGAGGAAGTTCCAATTCGAGGGGTCAAATTGCTCACGGCGAGAGCAAAGAGAGGAATCCATCGCCTACAGTCGACGACACCCAATCTGGGCACCAAGGGCTAGAAAGAACAGGTGATTTCCTTGATGAGGAGCTGGACACTTGGATCAATACTCTTCGGGAATGTATGTCTCAACCCCAACAGGGCAATGATGAAGGTTCCAGCTCAAAGACTCCAATCCCTCACAACGAAGGCAATGAAAGAAATCTGCCCCCAACAATCGTTGATACCCAACTTGAACATCAATGGCTCGAAGACCCGAGCAATTTCCTTGGCGATGAGTTCAATCTTTGGCTCGATCAATTTGGAGCCGGAGGACCATCGCAGTGGTGACGCGAGGCCGGTGATCAAACGTCTGATGCAAGGCATGGCTACTCGATGAAAAATGCTTCGAGAAAAGGGGTTGAATACTCCTATTGCCTATGTTGTTGATCGCACTGTAAGGTTCCCACGGGAACATCTTTCATTAATATCTAGAACTAATTGCGCGTGAGTGTCAACATCACCCTTTGAGCATCTTCAAGCCGAAGGCCGTGGATTAATCACTTAATCCGTGAAGCAAGTTCCATGAACCATAATTATCACCCGCTGAGCATAATGGGATCTACCCCTTCAACACGAAATACGTTTGGCCGCGAAGCCACCTATTTGGTAAAACGATGTATCGTTCCTAAACGATCTTCAATCGAATACCGAAGTAATGTATTCTTTCTTTTCCTTCTCAGATGATAAACATGGATAAATCACTCAATGAGTCATGCGTTCAAATAGCAGAACAGACGCAGCCCAGCTGGGGGCAGATGAACCATTGATGTTACAAACACTCCGAGCATGGATAGACGGATTTGATAGAGGTTGTTCATATCAATACGCAACATCAGAATGGGATGAAAATCAAGAGTAAAGTCGTATCGTCCCAATTTGTCTTGAATTTGGGAATATGAATTAACACTTATTTTTTATCCTTGACAGGGGAATCGCCTTGGAGACGAATGAGTTTTTACATCCCACATACTACCTGTTAGGGTACATGAGGGTAGGATGTATCGTTTCAATTTTCAAAAAATTCGTGAACATACAATGATATGCTTCTTTTACATTTTCAGGGATCTCCAGCCACGGTGGACAGGTAGGTATCCCTTTCCCCCAATCCATTGAAGATGTTAAACCAAAAACACAGAGAGAAAAAGAAAAAAGCTTTCAAAATCTGATGTCTAGAAAAGACATGGAATTCTAACTTCATTGGCATTCATGTTTTGAAACATGGGGTTGTCTGAACATGCATTGTGCACCATAAAATCCCTTTGACGGGTAAAATTTTTGGGAAAACGAAAGAGATTTTTCCAATCAAAAGTTGTTCAAAACTTTCAAAAGGATGTTTCCTCAAAAGAGAGGCAAGCTCAAATCCAAACACATCCTACATACACTTGAGAGATGAGTGGAGCGAATCAAATAGTAAAATCTGGACCTACGGAGGTAGGGACCATTCGCAGCGATTACATGGGTTGGGACGACGGAGGCATTCGTTTCATATCCCCCAAACACTACAGGTGACCATTGATAACCCCTTTGAACGGCGGTTTTCATTCTTAACCCTGTCAAGAACCACCCCACATCGGGGCAAAATGGAGGTGAGTCCAACAGCATCAGGAGAAAATGGTTAGAAATTTTCTTGCTCGGACTAACATTAATCTTTGTGTGTTGTTTATATGGTAATCCAAGTGCCATAGGATGACGAGAATCATTCATTTCTCTATCCCACACACTGAATCCTTTGCACAGCCAACTTGAGCCTGCAAATTCATTTCATGAACCCATTGGTGATCATTCCAAGACGGATGCACCACCACTTCAAAAATGGAAGAGTTCAAGACTCATGGGTTACGAAGAAGATTCCCGGGCTGATATTTAAAGATGTTTTGACTTTCAGACATATGTCTAACACGATCCCATGAAGATGAGAAAAGTGGGATTTCAAAAATAAATGAAAAAAATCCACGGCATCGAGAAAAAGCAAAGTGCCTGGTAAAAGCAAGGCCGATGCTCGTGTAAGTTGTTTGATTAATCCACAATGAAGCTGGATGGGAAAAGAGGAAATCCCTAATGGAGTCAGATCAAAAAGACTACTCCTCCAAATGATGTCAGGCGTGGAAGACGCAGACAGAGTTGTCAAAAGCGGTTGCATGCCTCAAAAATTGAAGATGCAAAATGGAAAAGACATGTGACAAGTTTGCAATGATCACCAATGTCAGTCCCCTCATAAATTCTGGGCCAAAAACAAGCCTTTTTCGGTCCCCAATCCTACCAACATCATAACCCTGAAACAGTCTTCTCTGACTAAGACACTTGGGTTAACATATTGCTTAGCTCGAAGAAGTACGAGCAAGACTATCTCTTTCTCATTTTGCAGGGTTCTTGACTTATAAACCCGGAGCAAATGGTGAAGGATTTCATTCAGTGGCCTCGACTCCAAAGCGGGCCCCCCTTGAAAACCAATATCCAAGCCCAACATTACGGTCCCGTGGAAGACCTCCCGACCGATCAAAATGTATGCGCTGCGAATGATCCTAAAACCTAGGCACAGGTTAGTAGGAGGTTGAGCGCATTCCTTACAAAAGACCATTATCACAGAGCGGTGATGAGCCCTCTTGGATGAGAAATATTCCAATAGATGTTTTGAACAAACTCTTTTCGGAAATTTCAAATTGTTTGATCCAGATTTGCCGCACAAGGGATTTGTGATCACATTTGCATGTTGCAAGAATGCTTTGGATAACCTCCAGCATCAAAATACACATTTCACAATTAAAACTTAAGTCATACGGTTTTTGTCAAAATGGACAGCCGTGGTCTTCCCAAAGATTACTAACGTTTTCTTGGTGAAGAAAAATCTTTCAGGCTCAAACTTCTGCAGGATACCTGGAGAACCCAGCTCCCAGAATGGCGCCTCAACAGACCCAAGTGAAGCTTTGTCAAGATAAAATCTTTCATTGCTTCAAAACTGAATTCCCGATAAATTTCGGGATCTTTCAAAAGAAGGGGTGAGGATGTGACCCCTTTTCAAAAATTTAGGCAGTCTCGTCGGACGTGGAGAACCCTCGTCATGAGACCCCTTTTCAAAAATATCAAACAGTCTCATCGGACGTGGAGAACCCTCGTCATGAGACCCCTTTTCAAAGCAAGCCAAAGGTAGAAACCGCCTGAAGGGTCAAAACAAGGTAGAAACCGCCTGAAGGGTCAATTCAAGGTAGAAACCGCCTAAAGGGTCAAATCAATGGTAGAAACCGCCTGAAGGGTCAACTCAATGGTCCGATCCACCATACGGATCAAAATCCTTGGCAAATCCCAAATGGGACGCGTCTTCCTTAGATTCCTATCAGTTAGAAATCCCATGATGGTATGACCTACCATACAGATAAGAGTTTAATCTCCCTAGGATATCCTGAATGATGAGTCCTAGGTATCTGCTTGAAAGTTGTCGCAACCGGCAGCATCCGACAGGTGAGTGTCGCGACCCTCTTGAGGTTGTCGGGCTCTCGAGGGCTAATGGGCCGTCCTGTCTGGTCGGACGCGGGCCTCTCCCAAGGCCCATTACCCAAATCGCAACGGAGGTATGCGTGATCGACTTTCAGTGTGGTCTAGTGACATGTGCTAAGTGTGCATGCCATGGAGTCGCCACCAATCATTTTTTTAGGGTATGATTGGACCACCCAATCGAATAGTTGGGAGTTTCTATTCAATTCTGCGAGAACCAGAGAAATGGTTTCGGGGACTTAGTTACACCAACTGTCAGAGTTGACGCCCTTTCGGTACCTAAGTTGACTGAATTTTCTAGCCTGAGATTCATGCGGATGAGTAAGGTATGAACCCTAAATCTAGAAATTCATGTAGATAAGAGTGATTATCCTAGCAATCACAATCAGTAATAAAATGCCCAACTCAAGGAATCTAGATATGCAAATAAATCACATGGCATTCCTAGTAAGGTCCTATTTATCAATCACAGCTCAAGAATGATTTAGCTGTCCTAGCCATTCTACACACGATCTAACCTAAGAAAAGCATTAGGAAGCATCGAAGGAGTTCGAGAGTACTCACATGGGGTTCGCCGTGCCCTGGTTTGGTCTTGGACGAGCTATCGAACTCATGCCGACCCGATTATATTTGGGGATCCACTCGGCGTTTTACACCATGAAATCATGTGAAACAAAAACGAAAATATTCAGCAAGGGGCATTTATTGTAGATGGTGGTCGATCTAATTGGACGTCAAGACTAAAAAAGATGTAGAAATTTACAAATTAAAATACTCGAATGACATTTTTTTGCCAAATTCAACTCTATGCGTCGTGAAGAAACACATGCAATTGAACTTGAATTTTGACTATTTATAAGTTCAAAATGTAAAAGAAATTAAAATAAAAATATTGACTATTTTTCTATATTTTTACGACATCGAACGCTATTTTTCTTCATTTTTCATGTATTTTTCTATTTTTGGAAAATATTAAAAAATATTTAAAAATATGAAAAATTATTTTTTTTTATCAAAAATGGTTCCTTTAGCTTGGTCAAGGCTACCAAAGATGATTTTTTAATTTTTTTAACTTTTTATAGATTTTTTATGAATTTTTTAAAAATAAACTATGAAACACTGATAAAAAATCAGGTGTCAACAGCTGCCCCTCTTTGAGAGGAATTTCGTCAGAGGTTTCTCTCAAAGACAAGGTGACACCTGTGTTCCGATCAACTCGACTGGGAAAAGAAAAGAAATCATGACATCCAATTTTCATGCCCATCAATGTGTGCTTTTCCTTAAAAAGAGATGTGCTCATTCAATTCCCTGATATGATGTAAGAAAGTTAAGGAGTAGATAGACTTCCCTGCCCCTTACCTGCCGAATGCTTGTGGCATTTGCTGTGTCTGATGGGTTCAAGTAGATTCCTAAGGACTTGTCATCGGAGTGTCCTGGGGATGTTAAGCTCTGACCTGTATGGTAGGTCAAACCATAATGGGATTCCTAACTGATAGGAACCTAAGGAAGACGCATCCCACATTTGGGAATTTGCCAAGGGTTTTGATCCGTGTGGTGGACTAAACTAGAAATGGCTTGCCTAATGTAAGGCTTATTAGGGAAAACGACTCCTCCCGCGTTCGGGATTCATCAAGGTTTTGATCCGTATGGTGGATCGGACCATTGGGTTGATCCTTCAGGCGGTCTCTACCAGTCCTTTGACCCTTCAGGCGGTTTCTACCATTCATTGACCCTTCATGCGGTTTCTACCATTGAGTTGACCCTTCAGGCGGTTTCTACCATTGGTTGACCCTTCAGGCGGTTTCTACCATACATTGACCCTTCAGGCGGTTTCTACCATTGTTTTGACCCTTCAGGCGGTTTCTACCATACATTGACCCTTCAGGCGGTTTCTACCATTGTGTTGACCCTTCAGGCGGTTTCTACCATTGATTGACCCTTCAGGCGGTTTCTACCATTGAGTTGACCCTTCAGGCGGTTTCTACCATTTATGAGATTCCAAATTGATATGAATCAAAGGATGACGTACCCGCTCTTCGGGGCTAGTCGGAGACTCGATCATTCTGTGGATCGGTCTTAGAAAAGATTTGCCTACTAAAAGGCTTCACCTAAGGATGACGCACCCAGTCTTTGGGGTGGCCAAAAGTCCTGTAGAAAGCTTAGACCTGAAAAAATTTTCCTCGCCAAGAAGATATTAGTAATCTTTGGGAAGACAATAATTGTCTAACTGACAAAATTCTACGACTTAAGTTTTAGTCATGAAATGTGCATTTTGATTGTTGGAGGTTATCCAAAACATTCCTGCCATATACAGATGTGATCATAAATTCCTTGCACGGAAACTCTAGATCAAACAATTTGAAAATTTCAAAAAGAGTTTGCTCAAAACATCCATTGGAGTATTTCTCACCCAAGAAGGCTCCTCACTGCTCTGTGATAATGATCTTTAATAGGGAAAGTGCTCAATTTCCTACCGACCTGTGCCTAGGTTTCAGGATCATTCGCAACGCATACATTTCGACCGATCAGGAGGTCTTTCACGGGACCGTAGTGTTAGGCTTGGATATCGGTTTCCAAGGGGGACTCACTTTTGAGTCAAGGCCGTTGAACGAAATTTTTCACTATCTGCTCCGGGTTTACAAGTCAAGAACCCTGCAAAATGAGAAAGAAATAGTCTTGCTCGTACTTCTTCGAGCTAAGTTATACATTAACCCAAGTGTCTTAGTCAGATAAGACTACTTCAGGGTTGTAACATTGGAAGGATTGGGGACCGAAAAATGCTTATTTTTTGCCTAGAAATTGTGAAGGGTTTGACATTGGTGATCATTGCAAATTTGCCACATGTCCTTCGAAGAACATCTCCATTTCTTGAAGTGTACACTCTTCTTTTAGAGCGCACAAGGATGTTTAAAAGCGTCTCTTGTTACATTAAGAGACCGTCTGTTTGTGTGTTTGCAATTTGAGCACGACAACATTTGGAGAGTAGTCATCTTGATCTAACTCCTTTGCAGGGTCTTTTCATCGTCTCTCTAGACTTTACTGGGGATATTTTGAATAGACATCAGCCTTGCTTTTTACCAGGCACTTTGCTTTTTCTTGATGTCTAGGGATTTTTCTTTTCCCCCTTTTTTTAATCCCGTGTTTTTCTTTTCTTTTGGAGCTAGGATTTTCGGCAATCATGCTAGATATGCAACTTAAACTTTGGCACGCTTCCATTCCTAGAGTGATGTTGCCTTTGCTTTGGAATATGCAATGATCACCAATAGGTTGATGAAATGAATTTGCTGGCTCAACTTGGTTGTGCAAAGGATAACAGTGTGTAGGATAGAGAAATGAATCATTCTCGTCATCCTATGACACTTGGATTATCATATAAACAACACACAAAGATTTATGTTAGTCCGAGCAAGAAAATTTCTAACCGTTTACTTTATGATACTGTTGGACTAACCTTCATTTGCCCCAATGTGGGGTGGTTCTTGACAGGGTTGAGAATGAAAATCGCCGTTCAATGGGGTTCTCAATGGGCATCTGTAGTGTTTGGAATGAAGAAATAAATGCCTCTGTCATCTCGATCCATGTAATCGTTGCGAATGACCCTTATATCCATAGGTTAAGGTTTCGCTATCATTTCCAATCTCCTCATCTCTCAAGTGTGTATGGGACGTGTTTGGATTAGGCTCGCTTCTCTTATGAGAAAATACCCTTTTGAACAGTTCAAACGACTCTTATTGGAAAAATTCATTTCATTTCATCAAGATTTATCCTTCAAAGGGATTTTATGATGCACCATACATGTGTAATTCATGTTCAGACAATCTCATGTTTTAAAACATGAATGTCAATGAAGTAAGAATTCTATGTCTTTTTAGATGTGAGAATCGAATTAATTCTGAAAGTTTTTAATCTCCAATGAATTGGGAAAAGGGATACTTACCTGCCCATCGAGGCTGGAGATCCTGGAGATATAAAAGGGATATGTCATTGTATATTCTAAAACTTTACAAAAATTGGAACGATACATCTTACCCTTGGTCATATGCTCCAACGAGTGTACAAGGGTTGTGAAAATCTGCACTTCACATAGTAACACAAGATTGTTGGGTGTTCTAAAGTTCTTTCGACTTCTTGGTTTTTGGAGAAAAATGAAACTTACAAGTCTGCCTTGATGGCGAGCTCCTGCCAAGGATAAATATTAAGCATTATTTTGGGTTTCCAAATTCAAAACAAATTGGGACGATACTACTTTACTCTTGATTTGAATTCCTTCTGCATGCCAATGTGCGGATTGTAGAAGCCGGCCCTCAAGCTTGTGGCCATGATTTCTTCGTCTGGTTGGGCAACGAATCCACCTCGAGGATTTACGTCGGAGGAGATTCATTCATCTTTTTGGGCGTGTTTCATGCACTGTTTTGTTATTTGAATGCATGGCTTCTTGGGTGCCTCATCTCTGTTCATCACCTGAGAGGAAAATGAGAGAACATTATCCCCGCATCTGATTGAAAATCATTTAGGAACGATACGTTCTTTTTACCAAATGGGTGGCTCCGCGGCCAAATGTGTTTTACATTGAAAGGATGGATTCCATTACGCTCTGCGGATGATAACTATCGCTTCGGGGACTTGCCCCACGGATCAAACGATGAATTTGATGTCTTCGGCTTCGACATGCTTTCCAGATGTAGGAATGGTTTGCCCCCATTTTCAGTGGAGATGGGTTTTGTCGAGTGGGCAAGATCAAAAACTCATCCTAGATTTGGCTTTAGTCGAAGGTTGAAATCCCGACCTTGGATAAGCGAATCATGATTCATCTCCTTCTGCTTCGGATTTGTCATTTGCGTGCTTCACATTTTACAATACCAACTTCGCCGCTTGATGAAAATGAATCGATGATTTTCGAATTGCCCCAAGTTCTATAGTCATCTGCGTCGAATCTCTTTGAACTTCATCGGGTGATAGACAAACTGATAAAATGATTTTTCAATCCTGAGATCGAACTCCTGACGTTTCGTACCACTTCCAGTTCACTGACCACCAGGACAAAGCACTATTGGCGTCCCTAACTGGTTCGTTTTTTGTTATAAAATTCTTGAAGCAGTTAGCGACCCCCATCGAGAATGAAACAAGCTCAATTTAGAGTTCATAACGACTAAAGGTCCCTTAGAATGATACAGAGCTAACCGTCTTTGAGCTCGCTCGGGCTTTTGCTCGCATTTTCCTATGTGAAGCCTTTAAATGTTTTTCTTCGTGGCGTTCAATTGATTCGCCTCGACTCTAATCTAACAAGGGATTGTTGTACTCAAGCATGATGATGCTCGCAGGTAGTACTGATCGCTGCCCCAGATTAACTCTAGGCATTAAGGAAGATTATCTTGCATGGAAGACTTTATGACAGAAAGATTAATGATACATCCATTCACATGTGCCTAGTTCCCTTGAGGATTCTCGGTGATCAGCCAGCTACACCATGAATCAGACATATAATCGTCATTTTGGATCATAACTTCATAAGTCCATCAGTTTTAAACTGATCGATCCAGATATGGAGCTCCTCATCAAGGAAATCTTTTGATTCTTCGAGCAACTGATATTCGGGTTGACCATCATCGCTTGGCGTTGAAGGATTCCTGTTTCTATTGTGAGCGATCTGATTCTTCGAGCTAGAACCTTCGTCGTTGCTCGAGATTATAAGAGGATGATTGATCGGTTCACTATCAAAAGCACCTTCCATTTGGGAATGGGAGAAACAAAAATCCTCAAAGCATCCGCCCGCTTGATCTTCCGAAATCATATGCCCAAGCCGGGCAGATCTTTGAACACTAGGCGCAATATGTTGATCGGGGATAGGAAGAGCACTAGCGAAAAGTTGCTGCTCAAACCAAGGAGTTCGTACCTGCTGCACTTGTGGCATATACTCTTGAGGGGTGCTGAGATGATTCGGGGGAATATTCTGATTAGCGCCCAAGTAGTCGATGGTGCTGCTACCAGCTTGGTCGGTGCCTAGATTCGGCAGGGTATTTCTTACTTCAGGGGCATTGTAGTTATAGCCATGCCTAGTGTTTAGGCACAAGTTGAGTTCTTTCAGGTTCAGTGCTGTGTGGCGCTGTCTTAGCGCCCTTCTGTAGCTCTTGAGGTGACTCGCGACTCCATCTTTAGTGAGTCCTGGTATGTTCATGATCTCAAGTATGCGCGTTGGATATGCTGAGTTGATCCCTAGTTGCTGAACCGCACTAAGGAACTTGAGATGAAGCTCGGGGGACCAATTGACCCTCGTCTTCTTGCGACCCGGAACAGTGTTGACAACTTGGCTATTGCTCTCTGGCCTATTTCCAGTAGAATTTGATCGAGCCAGAAATTGTTGTGGAGGGAATTCATCAGCTTTGGATTGGTCGGTCGTGATAGTAAGCTCATCGTTAAGGAAACTCCAATCATGGTGACGCATATCACATCCTTTAGAAGGCATCGATATTGACTTCGTAGAATTGATTTGTTCATGCATATCTCCAACAAAATCCGATTGTATCGAAGATGGTTCGAGGGAGTGGGGTGGTGAATGAGCATTTTCAATCCTCATATAAGGCTTATCAAGGAACATTTCGCCGAGAGTGATAGGGCCACCGCAATTAAGGCAAGCGATAGTGCTGGGAGCTTTCTTATACCTCATGTTCTCCGCTCGAAGCTTTTCGTTTTCCTCCTTTAGAATCGCAAGTTCTTGACGTCTGTGTTGAGCCCTCAATTTGGCTCGCTTATTTTGAAACCAAAACTTGACCCTCAAAGGTTTCATCCCTAGCTTCTGGCCCAATTCATTTCTTTGTTTCATGTTCGGGAGAGGGCATTCACTAAAGAAAGCTTCAAGCTCTTGGATTTCATTCTGAGTGTGGCACTGGCGACGTTTCCTTTTTCGAGATTGACCATCGCTGCTGCTGTTGTCGTCACTGCTGAGCTCCTGAACTTCGTTGCCGAAAGGGTTGGGTTCTGTGGTTTTGGTACCAGACGCCATCCTGGAATCTTCGAGATCTCTCAGTAGTTCATTTTCTGAGATTTTTGGATCAGTCGCCTCTAGCAACTGATGGTAACCCTCAAACATGTTGGATCGAGAAATGTTCGATCAATTTTTGCTCACTCAGGGTTCTCTACTCTCTCATGTATGCTCACTCTCTATAAATTTTCTTTTGAGTGGTTCTGTATGCCCATGAAACGTTCTTTAAACATGGATGAAGATCATCAGGCAAGCGTTGCTCCCAAGATTTCGTATTTCCCGCTTTGTCGTCTTCTTTCTTCTTTTCAACGTGGAGGGACACCAAATCGATTTCCTTTTCTCGATATCCATGTCTGTCTCCCACTTATTTTCAAAAAGGTGGAACTACGCTCGCCTCCTGCTCAGTTTTTTAATATGATGGGACCGCCAAATCCTTTCGCAACTTTTTTCGATAGTTGCGCTTAACTCCCGCTCAATTTTAATACGGTGACACCGACATATCTTTTTACAACTTTTTTAGGTTTATCAAGCCTGAAATCGCGGACTGGGACAGATCTGATGGTTCACCGAAAGAGCCACCACTGCTTTACCCAATTAACTTGGCTCCACGAGCATTATTGCTATGCCTTTCTTCATTCTCGAGTTGCTATAAAAGGAGGAGTTAATGCAGAGAAGATTAACACTCTTACATAATTGCCTTTTCTTATTTTAATCACTCTACCACACTCATCTTCTTCTCCCTCACTCCAACGAAAATGACCTCCTCTCCTATTCGCGCTTTCTCGGCCAAAAATTTGGCCCAATGGGAAAAACTCTATAACCTCCTCGGTCGAGGCTATGCTCATATAGCCGATCACCCAGAAACTGAAGATGAAATCCGCATTTTGCTCGTGGAAATAGACACCACCTCCATCGAGGGCACTAATTTAGAGAGGGAATATAGAATCTTCCCAACCCTCTTTATAAACTTTTTAGAGACTTACCGTGTCGCTCATCGAAAAGCTACCGTGGCTCACGTTTTGCGAGCTCGCTATGAGGATCGGTCCAACTGCTTGGTGTTGGCCAACCTTGTGGCCGATAGTCACAGAAAGGCTGTTGAGTTCGCCAACAAGCGAGTCTCGATGTTGCTTCGCGAGAGGGGAAATTTGGTGGAGCGCTTGGCCTTATCCCTGACCACCTATGAGCACGACCGTCGTAATGTCGTGTTGAAGTTTCAATGTGAGTGGCAGGAAGAAAGGCTTGACAGCATTACCGCGGATATAGCCCATGGGAGAGGACTAGTTCGGGACCTGGAAATAGCCGCCGAAGATCACGGGACCAAGGTTGCCGAGCTTAAAGGGGAATGTAAACGCCTTCTTCTTAAGCTTGCAGATCTCGAGTCTCGAGATGGTGAGTATAAGCAAAGCATCAATAATATGGAGGGCCAACTTGGTTCCTTTGTGATGCTAATTAGGGCTCATTGCGGTTTTATGTTTCCACCCCGATGATTTGTATGATCTGCTTTTAAGGTCCCTCGATTGAGCGAAATGAATGAAAGCTCTAATGTGTGTGTCTCAACTTCTGTATGGCTGACTTTCTCGAACACCTGACCACTCTCAACCTAGGCAAGCTGCGCTTTGACATTGATGATTCGAGCGTGTACATCTTGTTTTTTTAATCTTGCTTATGATCGGATAAAGGAACCTCCCACCACGATTATCCACAAAAGACTTCTCTTCTCTACTTGTTTTTAACCTATTCCAAATCGTCATCTTCATTAGATGATACATCAATGATGTCCATAGCAGGCTCTTCTTGTCCACTTGGCGCTCGTAATGGGATGACACCATCTTCATCTTCCATCAAGAACATTGGGAGGAAAACACACCTATCTATCCTCAAAATGGCATTTAATCCAATCACCGGAATTATGCAATGAATATAATGATTAAGAGCTGTAATAAGTTCGAGGGATAGAAAAGTCTTACCAACCAAACTTAAGAGAAAATCAAGCTTCTCTGTATTTTTAGCAGTGTTAGGTATACTAACCTTCCATAGACAAACGCATGAGACAAGTGAGGGAAAACTCCTAAAAATCAAAAGATAGGGCTTGGTACCTAAAGCCAAGGTTCTCACCTCGAATTCTGGGAAGAGCCGATTCCATTGCACAACTATCGTTGCATTGGGACTCAATCCATAGTTCGAAGTGAGCGGAATTGAAAAGTGGATTACCCCATGTTTTTCCTCACGGAGATTCCATTTTCAATTCCTTCTATTGTGTTCCTAAAGAGGGCGCCTGGGGTTTTAGGCGCAATTGTATGTATTCATTGTGTCGTGCTAAAGCAAAAGACATGCATTTTATTTAACAATCACCGCTTCAATATAAACATCCACACAATCATACATCCAAAACTCCTGCCTGCATAAAACAAAGTTAACAAGCACTTCACCCCTTATTTCTCCCGTCTACAAAAACATCTAACACATTCGTTAGCATATACACCTCACTTTCGAGAGCATCTGCATAAAATTAGGTTAGAAGAATCAATCAACTTTTTAATCGGCTCAAGTCCACTAAATGGTTAAGAACCAGTCCCCAGCGGAGTCGCCAGTCTGTCGCGACCCTCTTGAGGTTGTCGGGCTCTCGAGGGCTAATGGGCCGTCCTGTCTGGTCGGACGCGGGCCTCTCCCAAGGCCCATTACCCAAATCGCAACGGAGGTATGCGTGATCGACTTTCAGTGTGGTCTAGTGACATGTGCTAAGTGTGCATGCCATGGAGTCGCCACCAATCATTTTTTTAGGGTATGATTGGACCACCCAATCGAATAGTTGGGAGTTTCTATTCAATTCTGCGAGAACCAGAGAAATGGTTTCGGGGACTTAGTTACACCAACTGTCAGAGTTGACGCCCTTTCGGTACCTAAGTTGACTGAATTTTCTAGCCTGAGATTCATGCGGATGAGTAAGGTATGAACCCTAAATCTAGAAATTCATGTAGATAAGAGTGATTATCCTAGCAATCACAATCAGTAATAAAATGCCCAACTCAAGGAATCTAGATATGCAAATAAATCACATGGCATTCCTAGTAAGGTCCTATTTATCAATCACAGCTCAAGAATGATTTAGCTGTCCTAGCCATTCTACACACGATCTAACCTAAGAAAAGCATTAGGAAGCATCGATGGAGTTCGAGAGTACTCACATGGGGTTCGCCGTGCCCTGGTTTGGTCTTGGACGAGCTATCGAACTCATGCCGACCCGATTATATTTGGGGATCCACTCGGCGTTTTACACCATGAAATCATGTGAAACAAAAATGAAAATATTCAGCAAGGGGCATTTATTGTAGATGGTGGTCGATCTAATTGGACGTCAAGACTAAAAAAGATGTAGAAATTTACAAATTAAAATACTCGAATGACATTTTTTTGCCAAATTCAACTCTATGCGTCGTGAAGAAACACATGCAATTGAACTTGAATTTTGACTATTTATAAGTTCAAAATGTAAAAGAAATTAAAATAAAAATATTGACTATTTTTCTATATTTTTACGACATCGAACGCTATTTTTCTTCATTTTTCATGTATTTTTCTATTTTTGGAAAATATTAAAAAATATTTAAAAATATGAAAAATTATTTTTTTTTATCAAAAATGGTTCCTTTAGCTTGGTCAAGGCTACCAAAGATGATTTTTTAATTTTTTTAACTTTTTATAGATTTTTTATGAATTTTTTAAAAATAAACTATGACAGACTGATCAAAAATCAGGTGTCAACAGTGAGCTTAAGGTAAGTCTCTCTCACTCCGGCCCATGTTCCAATGGTCAGAGCGAACCGGGGATTAATTCGAGATTTCATCAAAGGGCCTTAAGGGTCCGATGTCATGGCATTTCTCCTTTCATTTTCCAATTGAGTGGGTTAAGAATCAGGTGTCATCTTATCTTTGAGAGAAACCTCTAACGAGATTCCTCTCAAAGAGGGGCAGCTGTTGACACCTAATTTTTGACCATATATTATTATGATTTTTATTCTTTAAAATTAATTAAAAATATCAAAAAAGTTCATAAAATCACAAAATCAACTTTGGAAGCCTTGGCTTGGCCTTAGGAACCATTTTGACCAAAAAAATAATTTTCATAATTTTCATTTTTTTAATATTTTCGAAAAATACAAAAAAAAAGAAGAAAATCAAGAAAAATAATATTTGAGGTCACAAAAATTATATAAAAATAGTCGGTATTTTTATTTTTATTTTGTCTATTTTCTGACCTCATAAAAAGTAAAATTCAGGTTCGATTTTAGGTGTTCTCTGATCACCATAAAATTGAATTTGGCAAAAATATTAGTAATAATTAAAAGGAAAATGTGAAACATCATCATTTAAAAGAAAAAGCAAAAAGGAAAAGTGTGTGTTTAATTAATGATTTTATCTCTCTTTTTATTTATTTATTTTATTTTATTATATTTTATTTTCTCTTTCTCTCCTTTTCATTTTTTTCTTTTTCTTTTTCTTCTTCTTCTTTCTTTTCTTTCCCACGGCCGCTCCCCATCTCTCCCCTTTTTTGTTTCCCACGACACCTTGGCCCGCTGGTCTTCTTCTTCATCTTCTATTTTAGTTGAAGGCACCCCCAACGACGAAGGGACCCGACCATCCTCCACCTCCTCTGTCACCGTCGCACCAAGCCGGACCGCCGCGGAGCCGCCGAAAGCCACCAGAGAAAGCCAGCGAACAGCCCTACTCTGTTTCAGGTCTAGGACTGCCGCGGCTATAGCGGCTGTTCTTCACCTCCAGCGGCTGTCCATCCCCCTTCCGCCGGCCATCTTGTGCGGCCACCACCTCACCAGACCATCACCGACCCTCGCCACTCCCTCAGCACTCCGTCGCCACCGTCCCGACAGTCGCAAGCCGCTGAACCGCCGCCAAACCAACCTCGTGACGCCATACCCTGTTTCTGGTTCGGTGGGCTGTTCGCGCGACTCCTCCGCCCACAGCCACTTCCAAACACCTGCCATCTCCACGACGTCATCCCTTCGTTAGCCGCGAACCCATCTCACTGTCCGAAAGCCCCGAAATAGCCGTGAACTCGAGCTCTGACGCCTCTGCCCTGTTTCGGACCCCGGTTTGCTTTGCCTCTGTTCCACCGCTCCCGACTACCGCGAGCCACCTACAGCTCAACGACTACCCCCCTCCAGCCATCTATCACTTTCTTAGGTCCCCGTCGACGGCTGCAACATCGTCGTCGTAGCTCGAAACCACCGGAACATCATCTGGAAGCCAGCCCGAGCATCCTGCTCTGTTTAGGGCCGGGACTGCTGCAACTTCGGTTTTGCAACCCTATGGTTGTTTGGCCGTTACCCCCGCCTGCCACCAGCATCATGCCTTCCCTCTATACTCATCCGATACTACTGAACCACCATTAGCCGCGACGAAGTAGCCAGAGAGCTTCAAGCAACCGGAAAACCGAGACTACTCTGCTCGGTGCCCTGCTTTGCGAGATTCTGTCCGGGGCTGAGCCACTCCTTTCTCCGCGCTCCTCTGCCCAGAACCAACCACCAATACCCTCATCCGGCTTCCTTAGATAAAACCCCGACGACCCCTAAGCTGACCGCCACCCACAATCACCGTAGACAATCGTGAGAAACCATCCACTGCTCTACCTCCCCTGTTTCTGACTAGAGGCAGTCCGACCTGCTGTTCGTCGCCTTTCCGTCGCTGCTCCGACCACCACCGGCGACCGTTACCTCCCCTGACTCCCCTACGACGTCCCCCAACCGCCACCGTTGCCACCTCAACCATCTACCGCCGGGAGGAGCTGAACACAGCCCTGACCGGCCTCAATTCTGTCTTATTTTCGCTTGTCTTTGGGTCTGGGCCGAATCTGTTGGACCATTTTATGGGCTGCCGAATTATGCCAAGGCCCAAATCAAACTGGGCCGCGTATTGGAGAATTAGGCTGTGAGTTGGGCTTCCTCTTAGGCCCATGAGCCAATTTGGTTAGGAGATTGGGCCGTCATTCGAGATTTAAAAATCCGCGGTTCGTTGGAATTCGAAGTTCGCGCCAAAGTACTTCTTGGGGACTGCTGTCAATCCCAAATCGCATATTTGACTGTGACGTGCATAGAGAATAACGCACATCGAGGTTGGGGCGATTGAAGACCGGTGTCTAATCAGGTATATTTTGCGTAACCGATTAATATATTAGAGTCATTTTCCTAAAATATTGTCATTATAGATTTGATCTGCATGTATTTATTTCAATCTAGTGATTAGCTCGTTTATTTGGTTAAGTGTTGTATGAAAATATTTTCAGAAAATAACAGTAATAATAAAAAAAATTCAAAAATCAATAAAAAAATAGAAAATCATAAAAAATTCTAAAACTTCTAAAAAAAATTCCAGAAAATAGGAAATTGCCACATTCAACTGGCCATGACCTGTTCCGGGTCTTTCGACCCTCGGTCTTTCCAAAAATGACGGTTTTTGCCCTTCCGGCAAACCGTCTTCCAAAAAAATTCTAAAAATTCTAGAAAAATCCCAAAAAATAGGAAATGGCCACAATCAATTGGCCAAGGCTCATCCCGGGTCTTTTGAACCCGATCATTCTTAAAAATGACGATTTCGCCCTTTGGGCGAATCGTCTTCCAAAAATTGACGATTTTGCCCTTCGGGCTAAATCACCTCCAAATCTTCCCATTTTACCTCGGTCCTAAATCACGCCTTCCCTAAGGCCTTATGGCTATACTAGGAGGCCATGTGATGTGAATTGACGTGCATTGATGTGATTTATTTATGCACTTGATTGCGCTTTCATTGATTGTGATTGATAGGAATAGTCTTCCAATCTGCATGAAACCCTGAATCAAACCTACCCCACCCAAAATTGCGCCTGCATGAACTCTTAGTCAGGAAAATCACTCGCGTTAGGTACCGAAAGGGCGTCGGTAACGACACCAGCGTAACCAAGTCCCCGAACCCAAAATCTCTGGTTCCGCAGAACTGATCGATCTCTCCCAATCGGTCAGTAAGGTTTCCGGTCTACCCTCCAAGAAAGACCGGTGGCGACTCCAAATGCATGCACAATTTGCACATGCCACCATGACCATACTGAAGGTCGAAAGCGATCGACTCTTATCGTCGAAGAATACTACCGCCGCGATTTGGTATGGGCCTGGGAGGGCTCGCGCCGATCCAAGACCCGTGATCGGTAATCCATTAGCCGCGTCCGCTTTCGGACGGGTCGCGACAGGGGTATCTACACATGAAGTTTGATTAATAATGCTCAAGCTGCTCAAATAAGATCGAAAGGCCTGATTAGAATATTCTGTGCCATTATCAATGCGTAAGATCTTTATACAAGTTTTGAACTGATTTTGGATCATGCTACACAATTCTTGAAAAACGGTGATAACATCACTTTTAGCCTTGAGAAGGTATAGCCAAGTAGCACGAGATTTGGCATCAATAAATGAAACAAAACACTTAAACCCATCTCTTGAGTTAATTGGAGCACTCCAAACATCTAAATGTATTAAATCAAATACCTCAGAAGCTAAAACAGAGCCTTGAGGAAAAGGCAATCTATGTTGTTTTGCATAATGGGAGTCACAACTACTGCAATAATGAAATAAAGTTCTATCAATAACTTGCAACACACGGTCAGAAGGATGACCCATACGCATGTGCCACAGCTTTGAGGCTTCCATTGCATTTTTCCTTACCACCAAGGCATTCGTATGATAGTCAATGACATAGAGGCCATTCTGCAGTCGTCCTTCACCAATCGTCTTCTTGGTGTTGCAATCCTGAAACAACACGTTTGAAGGAGAAAAGATAACATTGCAATTTAACTCTTTGGTGCACTTGCTCACGAAAAGTAAATTAGAAGATAAATCAGGTACAACCAGAACATCAGAATTATGTGAGAACAACTTAAGATGTCTTGTTCCTTGCGTTGGAACATGCATTCCATTAGCCACGGTAATTGGTGTCTATGACGTACTTGAGGAAACATTAAAAAGTAAATCTACAGAATTGCACATGTGATCGGTAGCTCTCGAATCGATGATGAATTGAGTACTAGATTGAGATAAAAAAGTAGTACCCGATGTCTTAACCATGTTAGCTGAATCAGATGAAGGACCAGAAAATCCCTAACTAGTCACTCCTTGTCCTTGCATTTGAAGCAATTGTTGAAACTGTTGTGCCAAGAACTCCAATTTCGACTGGAACTCTGTAGAGTCTCTTGGAACAGTAAGTTTTGCTTCTTGAACCTTGTCTTTGTTGGCACGAAGATGAGGATGAAGCACCTAACACCTATCTTTGGTGTGACCATCTTTATCGCAGTGGTCACAATGAAAACGAATGGGCTTTTTATTTTTTCCATTCGCCAATTTCGCCATATATTTGCTACGTTGAGTATTCATCACAACATTATGAGCAGAATTTTCAGAGATTGATTTACCAAGATTAGGCGAGACATTCATCACTCGACACATTGTCTCTTCTCCTTGAATCAGGGTACAGACTTCATCAAACGTAGGCTAGTTTAGACTCATCAGAATTTGTCTTCTCACGTCTTCGTATTCAGGCTGAATGCTGGCTAATAACTGAAAGACGCGATCTTGGTAATCAGTTACACTTTGGGTTTCTGGCCTATATAGACGAAGCTCATCCCACATTCTCTTCATACTTCCAAGATGGTTGGTGAAAGATTGAGAGGGTTCTTGCTTAGAATTAGCAATCCCTTGCTGCAATTCGAAAACCCACGATAGATTCTGAGCCTGTCGATACATCTGATTGAACGTTTCCACAAGATTTGATCAAATTTCGTATCCTTCTCAGGAGGTGCTTTAATTTGGCCATTGACATGACCAAGCTTCGATCTACCCCCAAGGGCCACTGTAATAGCACGAGACCATGGAAGGAAGTTCTTCTCATTTAGCAATATGTTGGTGAGTCGTTGGCCAATGGTGGCGGAGTAGGGTTCGAAATTGTTCGAACTTGAAGCCATGATTTGAATAACAACTGTGTATACACCAAGAAGAAGGACACGGATGGATCAAACACACAAACAAGTACAAACCTGCTCTAATACCATGAAGAAAATATAGAAGAAGACGCAATTTAACGAGAAAGGAATTTGCCTACGTCCTCGGGTAAACCTCTCTCGAGCACTTTTTTCTTCTCTTTTTTTTTTTAGAGAGGGTGGCTGCTCAGTTTTATTGATGGAGTACAGGAAAGGAAGAAAATAAAAAACCTAATGTAAAAGGCAACTCCCGAAATTACAGAAATCAAATCAAATATGCATAATCTCCTTCCCGATTAGAAGGATCAGCAGAAATCACGCCAACATACAGCAACCTTAGAGTTGCAGCATCGTGTCTGAGCATCGCGGCACCACGGGTTCTGTTTCGCTAATTTATGTTGAGCCATTAACCCATCATTACAAAGACGTTTAGTTGTAGAAATGATGCAAACCAAGGTAATTCGGATGTCATAATAAGCGGTAATAATCGGGATTCATCCACTCTATTGCTACTTTATACAGGGACTAGTCAGTGGTTCAACCATACTCTAATCAATGTCCATTTCTCGCAATCTTTTTTTTTTTTTCGTTGCTTTCCATTTACGCGAAACTCCATCTCATATGGATTGACATTTGGATTCGCGAAACCTTGTAATCTCTAGATCCGGTAATCAAGACTCGAGTGGAACCTAGGCAGGTACCTAATAAGCAAATTGAACTCGTCACCGTATCTAGTTCACACATTCGGATGTCTGAATGCATCGGACCGCTGACTTGCAACGTGCATGAACCGTTCTTTAATCGGACCTCTCCACAAGTGGCCGAGGAGGAAAGACATCAAAGCAACACAGTAACGACTGCCTAACATGTCAATTTTTTTTCCTACTTAGTGAGGTTAAACGTACAGCTTGAGGAAGGACCACCCCCCATTTCCAAAACTAATTAGTCCTAGGCTTACCTCGAGCTGCTGATCTCAATTTCCAACTATATTTGGAGTTTATATTTTTATAGAAATGAAAAAAAATGAAAACTGAAAGAGAGAAATTGTGGACCAAAGAGTGGGGTGGTGGTCCAATTCACAAGCATTGGCACTTGAATTATTTTTTTATTTTTTTTATTTTGGTGAGAACAGAATAGTTAGGATCCAACTTTTAGATCATTTCATCAGCATCCAATTCGAATTTCAGTATATATATATATATATATATATATATATTTTCAAATGGCTCTAAAACTATATTTGGAGTAAAAAAAATGCTCCAGAAGTACCAAAATGAAGTTGCACAAATAAATAAATTTCTGCTCCAAAAGTATTTTTGGAGCACAAATTCTTCTCCAAAAGTGTTATCATACGCGCCCAATTTGCAATACATGCCATTTAACTTTCCTTCGAGGAAACAAAAATAAAGAAAGAGAGAAGAGAGAGAATATCCAAAGCTTACTCCTAATAAGACTTATAAATTATGATTAAAAAAATAGAGAAGGGCATATTTCATCAGGTATTTCTTGAGCGCACGAATTGAGCAGAAGTTGCTTTTGGTGTTAGATTATTCGCTTCTCATAGATACAGTTCAAGGAGAAAAAAGTTGTGCGTGGGACCTGGAACCTATGTTACACGAACACGAACACGGGATACGACATGACACGTGACACGTGAATTCTCAAAAATAGAGAATTTCGACACGTTAGGACACATTGTATATTTTATGTATATTTTTATATATACACGATAAATTATTATTTTTATAATTTTTATATGCATATTTTATGTATATTATTATTTTTATGATTTCAATAACTCACATCAGTACATCCAACACTGTTTCAGAACCATAAAACTTTAATTATTATGAACACCACAGTATCCAAAACAGAGACAGAGCAACAGAGAGTCGGTGAGTTGAGGCACGAGCAAAGGAGGGGGAGCTGAGGAGGGTGAAACCTTGAGGTGAGCGAGAGCAGAGGCCGGCGAGAGGAGGTGCAAGTAGAGGTCGGCAAGCTGATGCGCGAGTAGAGGTTGGTGAGAGGAAGGGGTGTAGGCTGCGTATTCAATCCGTATGCAGCAACCCAAAATACACACGTACAGATACACAAATCCATGTTCCATATAGTTAAAGAATTAACACACCTTGTTTTGGATTCATCGTTCTTGATGCGGAATTGCGAGAATCCAACGCTTAAGAGCTTCTCTTCTATGAACCCCCCTGATCACTGGTTTCAATGAGACGGCCCCTCACTGTCGTTTCTGACAATTTCTATATGTGAGGTTATGTGGACATTCGGGTTTAGAGGAGGACTTAAGCACTATTTACAGAGAATGAACCCTACCCCCTCATCAAGGATAAGGATATCTCGGCCCATACTATCCAGCACCATATCCTACTTGAATTAGGAAATAATATATCTCTTTCTTATTAGACCAAACAATAATTACAGAAACAATTAATAAAGCCCACAATAGAATATATCCAAATTAGAATATATATTCTAACATTCTCCCACTTGGGCGAAATTAATTGTAATTGTACTGTATATGCGCATCTTTATATTGGTCTAGAGATAATTCCCAATAATCAATCCGATCCCATAAAGTCTTAAGCACCGGACCATGCCAGTAACTGCATCAGAAGACACAGAGCCATCCATGATCACAAATACTCTTAACTTTACTGATATGGATTTGATATGGTAGTATGGCAATCGGATAACATCTCAAACAATAGAGACACCTTATATGTTATCCTCCTTGTCAGTTACCATTCTCTCACTTTATGTGTCACGAAACCGGATGTGTCACGAGAGAACATCTTTACGGTTCCAACGAACCAACATATGTCTTACCTTTACAATTAACTATGCTTTACGTAAAACAAGACATATGTCTTTTGGCTAAAATAAATGCCCCAGCCATCACTCAAGGTTTACACAACGCCTTGAGATTTTCAACTGATATATGTTTTCAACTCCTCTTAATCATTATAACTTTATTGCATGCAATGGAGTTGATGCATATCTAGATGTTACAAAATGTAACAAACACAAATGTAAACTTTATTAGAGCAAATATCGAATGCAGCTCCCACTAAACAACAACATCTCATGATGCTTACTCAACCCATCAATTAACACGTCATAGCATCCCACGATGCTTTTATATTTGCGACATGTCATCTAAATGTGTATGGGAATAGACTTTAAGTTAGTGAGTCTGCAGCCTTATCATCTGTGTAATAAGCTCTACTGTAGTGTCACCCTTTCATCTGTTACCTTTATGGTCAAAAACTTGACCGCTAGATGTTTAGACCCCTTGCGACTCATGCTGTTGTTAATGAACAACACTGCAGAATTATAGTCACAATACAACTGTATGGATCTATCCTCAAAGTAAATACGGTCAACTCTTTAATGAGATTCCGGAGCCAAATAACCTGAATAGCAGCTGTCAAGCATACTACAAACTCCGCTTTCTTGATTGAGGATTACATAGATTTCTGTTTACGTTTTTTTTTTTGTAATACTGCACTTTTCTGTAGACATATAAATGTCTGTAGTTGTCAACTTCACATCATCCTGACAACTAACAAAGCTAAAATCCGAATGTCTTATTAGCTGCAGGTCCTGAATATGTCTGTAAATTAGCATACAGTATTTTGTCCTCTTTAAGTACCTCAAAACTTTCTTAGTAATCACCTAGTGAATGTGTCCTGGATTTAACCAATACATTACAAGAATGATCCATACGAATCTCAATGACTAGGACAAAACACTCTATATCAAGATCAATCACGTAAAAAATGCTTCGACAATATCTGCTTCATCTTATGCAATAATTCAAGAAAATTCTTTTCAAGCAAGATATCGTCTACATAGAACAGAAGGAAAATAAATTCCTCCCACTGATCTTGTAGTATATATACTAATTTACTTTGTTCTTGACAAAACATGATAAAGCTACAATACTATGAAACTTCAAGCCACAATTGTCTAAAAGCTTACTTGATCCCATAAAATAGACTTTTCAGTCTAGAATCTCCATAAATATGATCAAACTTTATTCCATGATATTTATATGATATTCCTTTCTCTATACGCACAAGTTTATCTGAATCATCTGCTGTATAACCTTCGGGTTACATAAAAAAAACTTTTATATTAAGAACTCCAATAAAAAAGAAGTTTTAATATCTGTATGATAAAGCTCCTTACAATATGAGCCATTAATTCCTTAATCACTCTGAAAAACTCTTTATGAGAGACTGAATAAAAATTATTTTAAGTCTGCTCATTCTTTATGAGTGAAAAATTTCGCTACCAATCTGTCTTTAAACTTCTTAAATAAAAAAAAATGATCAAAATATAATTTGATATAATAAAGTAGACAAAAAAATTTCATCTGGAGTCCCTTAAGTTATGCACACCCAATTGCAGCAGATGGACTTGTGACCTTGAGGCATACTAATAAGCTTTCAAACACCGCATGTTTTATAGTCTATATCTCATCTACCATGCACCCAATCACAATTATAATTAAAAACAAGAAATAGCAACTGTATAAATTACTAGATTATTTACATAGTCGATTTTGTAGTCATGCTCTTCCGGATAGACTATACAATGTGATTTGATACAACTGATCGTCTCTGTCTGATAGATCTTTTAGGTAGAGCTACTTTAACATTTATTCTGCGCTTGTAGGGTTTGATAAACTTCATCAGGTATTATCTTAATAACTAGAACCTGAACCCCAACAGAATCATACTATAATGTAGAATGCTCCATCATCATCTGTATAGACAGAGAAAAACGATACAATTGTCCCTACCATACTGTTACCTTTAATAGTCTGTGAGCAACTACCATTATTCGGCAATATCAAGCTCCAGCAATTTAGCTATCTGTAATTCCACAATTCTTTTTCCTCTTTTGGGATGATAAATCAATACCCCTTTAGATGATATGGGTAAGGCACGAAGTAAAACCGAGTGGTTCTGGAGTCCAACTTATCTAATGTTGGATTATGTAACTTTATTTCTGCATGAACACCTCAAACTTTAATATGGTTCAAACTATATTAACGTCCAATCCATGACTCAAAAGAAGTCAATGAAATATTTTGATAAAAACATAATGGGTTATTTTTAAAGTTTTACCCCACATAAAAATATATAAATTGATTTTACATATCATACTCGTCATCATATCCGTATGGTGTGATCTTGCCTTTCAGTCACACCTTTCTATTGAGGAGTATCGGGCACAAAATCACAACCCAGAATCCTCTCAAATATTTGGCAAATGGCTCTTTAAGCTATCCAGCATTGCCATGTCAACCATGATACTCACCACCTTAGTCAAAAATGACATTTTTTTAATAATAAATTTATCGACTATAGTCAAAAATATGTTGAACTTGTCACGGAAATAAACATTTTCTTTAACCAAGTATGAAAAACATATAGAGAAAAATCATCATTTAAATGTGATAAAAACTATACACAATATTACCATATAAGATCCACTTATACTAGTATAAATGACCTTCAATAGGTCATAACTATCGACTACAGTTTCACCATTTATCTTGGTTATCTTATATCTGCTTCAATCTACGCATGTGTCTAGGTCACTTTTACGAGTGAGCAGAATGCTTGCCTTTATCTGTCTTTTCACTCTTTCTTTACTGATGTGACCAAGAAATTTATTCCATAATACGCATGATTGTTCCTTAGGCAGATAAATTTTGTAAACAACTTTTCAGCTGTATAAGTTACGATAATTCATTGGGAGATAAACATAATCTGTACAATCCATTGGACATAGAGTAGTAACCAACTTTATTTTAAAAGAAATAGTAATTATTTTATTTGAAATCTCAAAAAAGGAGTAACTACATATGTCCATACTTGATACGGAAAATGAATTCCGTCTTTAAGAAGAGTACATAAAATATGTTTCATAATGTCACAATAAAACCAGAATCCGGAATGACATTCCCATCAATTTAGCGTCAACTTTATAATTGTTTCCATAATGAGCTTGATTTAACCTGAATTTGGTACCTTTCAGTTTATGAATTCATATATGGTAAATGCAACACAATATGCTGCACCACTATCTAGCCATCACATAACCAGATGAGGCCTAAGATAGAATGAATTCACAAATCAATACCAAAAAATCATTACTTTATGCTCATACTTAGATAACCAAGTCTTTGTATTAACTGTAGTATTTCTTTATGTGATCTTTCTTCTTATAAAAGAAGTAGCAATCACCATCCTTTTCAAATGATGCTTTTCATGGATCCAAATCATCAGAATGACCGGTGGTTTAATATAATACTTTATGAGTATGATTTTAGAACTGTTCAAAATATAATTTCATCAACTTTAAGACGTAATCCTTAATCTTAATAGAACCATTACACTTGATGTTGAGGAGTCATTGCAGATATTTACCACTCTTAATAATAAATGAGATATAATTTCAAAGCCTTCAAGGCTTCCTTTACTTACTTAGCAGTGCAGTTAACTAGTAGAAAATATTTTTCAAGTGTTCTTTAGTGGACCGCTTCATATCAAATAAGTGAATCCGATCACTCTTTACCCAATAAGTACATAATGCTCTTGAAAGTTCTCACCAATGAAGGTGAGAACTACGGGTCTTTCTTGATAAGAGTAATATAAGTATTTGCTAGTTCTTTGTAAACAGATAATCCTCATTCAGTTCTCAATAAGTCTTAATTCTAACAGAGTTGCCGTTCACAGAAACGGTGACTAAAAATAATCAATATTTTTAATTAGCATAATGTGAAATTTCACCTTGAGAGATACATACATCATCACATAATCACCTTTGGGCAGAAAACATGACATGCAGCTGTATACTCCCTACATTACAGCGGCCATGAGAACTTATTTCAATCTTCGTTAATCACCACCTTTGGGTGTATGACATCACTTAGACTAATCAATCCTCAACCATATGCTGTACATGTAACCCTCCATGCAAAAATACACAATTACCTCCTTTGGGAGTATAACTACGCATTAAAATAGGAGACATCCTAATACTATGTAAAATGTACTTTATTAAACTCAACTAAGTGTGCCGCTTTGGCGGTCACAACCCAACTGAATTTACCTGAAATTGGGATATAACTTTATATTTCACATTTACCGTATGCATGTAATTTCAGAAATTAGGGGCAATCATCCACAAAATTACACGCCGTTAATATACATCGATGCCTCAATAATTCATGTCAAACCATAAATATGAAATTGATCAAAAAATCTCCACATAAGTCCACGTGATACTTTCATGTAAGCCTGTACCTGTACTTCACAAATCCTTACAGAAATACCAGAAAATACCTCAAAAATACCCCAAAATACCATCATATTTGGCGTTCCGTACGTATTTCCATCCATGAAAATACCAAACATGAAAAATAAATGTACCATCCTGTAGAGCATGAGCATACGAGTACGCCGGTACCTGGAACACCTCCATCGGAGCCCGCACGCGCCCTCACGCGCCGCCTGAAGCTTCGGCGCGTAAGGCTCACGCGCAGACACGTGCCACGCACGTGTTCTGTATGTTCAGCCGGTTCTGAAACCGGTCTGACCGGCTCGACCGGTCCGACCGCTACCATGAACCGGTTCGGCGAACCCGGTCGAGGCGATCTGGTCGGACCGGTCAACGACCGGTCCGACCGAAAGGTCTGAGTCAACGGTCAACCATTCCGGGTCGGGGCAACGGATCAGGTCGGGTTCCGGGTCGGGTCGAGTCTGCACCCGGCCGAACGACGTCAGATGACGTCGTTCCGCACGTGTTACGCACGTGCGGGCCTGGGTCCGCGCATGATGGTGCGTAGGGCGCGTGGCCGCCACGCGCCCGATAGCCATCGGCGAGTGGCGGCGCGTCCGGTGGCTTCTGGCGGCGATCTTTATATGGTTTTTCTCGTCTCGTCGAGCCCTTTCCGAATATATAATTTTCTTTGAATTTCTATAAAAATAAAATTTCGAAAAAATACCGGGAACGTGATTCGTGACCTAATACGCGCAGGCTCTGATACCACATGTAGGCTGCGTATTCAATCCGTATGCAGCAACCCAAAATACACACGTACAGATACACAAATCCCTGTTCCATATAGTTAAAGAATTAACACACCTTGTTTTGGATTCATCGTTCTTGATGCGGAATTGCGAGAATCCAACGCTTAAGAGCTTCTCCTCTATGAACCCCCTTCATCACTGGCTTCAATGAGACGGCCCCTCACTGTCGTTTCTGACGATTTCTATATGTGAGGTTATATGGACATTCGGGTTTAGAGGATGGACTTAAGCACTATTTACAGAGAATGAACCCTACCCCCTCATCAAGGATAAGGATATATTGGCCCATACTATCCAGCACCATATCCTACTTGAATTAGGAAATAATATATCTCTTTCTTATTAGACTAAAAAATAATTACAGAAACAATTAATAAAGCCCACATTAGAATATATCCAAATTAGAATATATATTCTAACAAGGGGAGCTGTGGCGAGTTGCGAGATGTCAAAGGGAGCGAGTCGCGAGGGAAACTGGCGAGAGGGGAGCCGATGGGAGCCGGCGACTACAAGAGATGAGTCGCGAGAGGGAGAGGGAGAGGAAAGTCACGAGATGGAGGTTTTGGAAATTAGGTTAAAAAGTTGGATTTTTTTTTTTTACTATTTTTACCTCTGGATAGGCTTGCCCCCCAAAAAAAATTATGGACACGCGAGTCAGACACGTGTCCGACACGCAAAAAAAAATTGGAAAGTGTGTGTCCGTGTAACAGAGCCTGGAACCACTGATCAATGAGGCTAGAATTTTGCTTATGGGCTTTAAGGACTTAAAATTGGTACTGTAGCAGGGATTGCAATCAGGTTTGTGGATCGGCTTGCCAAGGTCCGTTGTAATGGATCCTTACCTTTTAATTGGTTGTCTAACCCGCCGGAACCCTCATGGGTTTTACTTTGTTTGCAATCTAGTGTTTTGACTAACTATTCTATCGTAAATGGTTAAAATTGGAAACCAGAGAGAGCTCAATTTATGAGCTCGGCACACTCTGTGATCGCCATGTAACAACGAGTCATGTGGCACACATATTCTCACCCACTTTTTTTTTATATTAATATTCCGTGAGGCCTTTATAACTTGTTCATGAAGTTTTAGTGACCAAAATTAGTTGGAGATTTTTGATTACTTAAATATAACCGAGTTTCATACTTCTTATTAATAGCAACTTCATAGAATGTATCCACAACTTGCATTTTTGATCGATATTTACTTTAATTCAAACAGATATCGAGTCAATTTGTATTTGGTATGAATAAATTCTAACTTGATTTAACTCATCTATTGGATCGATATTTTCATTCAGCATTAATTGTTCACCACGAATACGTGTCCTACTTTAGTTTCTATTCGTTCAAAAAATTACTGCGCATCGAAGAATTTGTGCAAAGTTTCTCTTATCGATTTTTTAACGTTCAACTCACTATAAATGAAGTATAATAATCAAGAGATGACATAATGTAATTGAAAATTCTTCCTCAGATACAAATTAATTTCTCTAATTTATCCTTTTTGTCCTTTTAAGCTCAATAAGAAAGAAATTACTTGTATTATATCTCTTTGTTTATTTTATTAAATTTAGATTGAAAAGGAAAGATAAACTGACAGGTCACATATCTAAAAGCTTATTAGTTGAATGTGCACCATGTGGCAACATTATGCCACGTCATGTCATGTGGCACACACAGAGGCAAAGTGAATTGCTTTGCGGTATCACAAAGTGAGATACTGTTAGAATTACCTAATGTGATCTATATTAATTAAAACTAATATATGGCTTGGTTTACTAAAGTATGACATATACTCTTAATATATAATATGGGCTGGCTTAGTGTAGGCCGAAGAGGCACGATCCTTGATGAGAAGGTCTTTGCCGAAACAACTATAAAAAGCACAAATCCCCCCTCTAGCCATTTGGATCAGAAATTTACATAACATACACTTTCATTCTGTGGTGGTTCTCTCATCGGCCAGCGACAAATCAAAAGGAATATAGGAGAAGACTTGGTCTCGTGAATCCTCGACGTTCCGCATCAAGATAGATTCCAAACCAGGCATGCTCCTAATCCTATTATATATTGATGTGTGTTTCTATTATTGGTTATGGAGATCCCGGGCGTTCTACAATTTCGTAGTCTAACATTTAGTATCAGAGCCGCCTAATCGAGGATAGAAACCATTCTATTTTGATCTGTTTCGAATATTTTAGTTCGATGAAATTTATTTATGACTACATATTTGGATTCCTCTTGTCAATACGAGAAAAATGAGTGGTCGCACGTCTCCGGCGGACGTCGGGAACCACCGCACGCGCCTACACGTGCCGTGACGGTGGCGGCGCGTGACGACTAACGGTGAAGGGTATTGTTCAGGCCTGTTTTGCGCTTTTTCGTTCGGTAAAAATTTATTTTAGACATATAATCGAATAGAGCTTGGAGATACAAGCAATTTGAGGGGTCGCCGGCCGTCAAAGGCCGCTGGACGGTGGCGCACGCGCCCACACTCGCCGGAGGCATGAGTGCGCGTGGGCGCCACGCACCTCAGGCGTGAGTGGACGCGACGGTTGACTTTGGTCAATCGTATTGCTGACGTCATCATGACGTCAGCATGTCGCGATTCGGGTCGAAACAGGACCTGACCCGGTTCGACCGGGTTTGGTCCAATCGGTTTGACCGAGTCTGACCGATATACGATCGGACCGGTCTTCAATTTTTTGAGTTGCCGCACGTGCACCTCACGTGCCTGGCCTTCAAACGGCGCGTGAAGGAGCGTCCGACCTCTGATCGGAGCGTGGTTATAGGCGTTGTGTTCGTATTTTTCTCCTCTACATTTTGGTATATTCATATTACATATTTGAAGTATTTATGGTTGGAAAAATGCATAAGAAACTTTATATACGCATGTTGTTAAGGGTATTTTTGGCGTTTTTTTCTTGTATTTCTATACGGTTTTGGAAATATAGATGCTAGCTAATGTGTATGTGGCCACATATAGTTTGTGTGGAGCTAATTCATTGATATAGATCAATGAATTATTACAATGTAATTAGCAAACATGTGATTTTAAAGATATATTGCCCTATTTTAAGTCTAAAATCACATGCATTTAATAGATGTGATACATAACATTTATATCCTTGGTATGAGAGATTTTCAAGAATTCATTTGGGTAGTGACCGCCACAGTGGCACACTTAGTTGGGTTTGAGAAATATCGGTCTCACATTGTTGTGGGATGTCTCTTGTTCTGATATGTTATCATACTCCCAAAGGAGGTGATTGTGCATTAGTTCTTGGAGGGATACATGCACAACATGAGCTTGAGATGTATCACATCCTAGTGATTCATACACCCAAAGGTGGTGAGTTTGCGAATGTTGAAATATATTCTCATGGCCATTGTCATGTGGAGAGTATGCAACTACATGTCATATATTCTGCCCAAAGGTGATTATATGACGATGTGTGTATCTCTTGAATTTTAGTACTCACATGATGCTAAATATATACATTATTTATTTTACAGTCACCTTCTCCGTAAATGGTAACTCTATTTCAATCGAGGTTCTCACTAGTTCGAATTTCAAGAAATGGAAAGAAGATTTTTTGTATGGGATGGAGCGATCAGATGTTCACATTGCTGTTACTAAAGATAAGCCATCAAATCTTACAGACACTAGTACTGATGCTGAGAAAGCACTTTTGCTGCTTGGGAAAAGAGCAATAGGATTTGTTTGTTGACAATGAAGCGATCCATTAAGGAACATTTGAAGAGCGGTCTGCCAGATGACTGCACTACTAAGGATATGATGACGGCATTAGAAGCACGAAATCGTGTCTCATCAAATGCTGAGATTGGGACACTTATGCAAGGACTTTTCAATATGAAGTATGATGGTGCTAGTGGTGTTAGAGATTACGTTTTGAGGATGTTGGATATGCAAACAAAACTTGGGGTTCTTCAAGTTATTATTCCCGATGCCTGCATTGTGCATCATGCCTTGAACACTCTTCCGCCTGATTTTGGGATTATAAAGACAAATTACAACTCCCAAAATGAGACATGGGCTATTAATGACCTGATTGTTAGAGTGGTGGCAGAAGAAGAAAAAACTGAAGAAAGAAAAATGACATCTTGCCTTATATGCCTTAAGTTCCAGTAACAAGAAGAGTAAGAAGGTCAGAAAATGTACTCCTAAAGGTACTTCTGAATCCACCCGACATTCTGATAATTTAGGTTCTAAGAAAGCATCCTTCAAGAAAGATGGTGACCGTTGCTTTTTTTTTTTGTAAGAAGAGAGGTCATAAGAAGAAGGATTGTGAAAAGTTTAAGAATTGGTTATCCAAGCGTGAGCCTACAGGTAATGATTCTTTGGCATTTATTTATGAATCCAATCTATCAGAAGCCCCATCCAGTTCATGGTGGCTAGATAGTGGTGCAACTAATAGTGTTGCATTTACCATATATGGATTCATAAATTGGAGGAAGTCAAATTATGATGAGTCAACGCTCACTGTAGGAAACAACAAGAAAGCAGACGTTGAGTTCGTGGGAGATATTATTTTAATTTTAGACTATGGTTTTGAATTGTTATTAAAAAAATACTCTTTATGTACCATCCTTTAGACGGAATTTAGTTTCCATATCGTGTTTGGATATGTATGGCTACTCATTTGAAATAAAGAACAATACAATTTCTTTATTTTTTAATTCAAATAAGTTTGGGTGCTGTAACATGTCCAATGGATTGTACAGATTGTGTTTATCTCCCAATGATATATATACGTTGCTTATATTACTGAAAATGTTGTTACTAAAAGGCCGCTACCTAAGGAACAGTCTTATACTTTATGGCATAAACGTCTTGGTCATATCTCTAAAGAAAGAGTTGAAAGGCTGATAAAGTCTAATATTCTACCTACTCTTGATAGTGACCTAGAAAATTGTGTGGACTGTTGTAGGGGAAAGATGACTAATAGAAAGAAGAAAACTGCAGTCCGAAGTACTGACAAATTAGAGGTCATTCACATTGATATTAGTGGACCTTATACGTCAACCTTTTGTAGAAATTTTTATTTCATTACATTTATTGACGACTATTCCCGATATGGTTATGTATACTTTATTAAAGAAAAGTCTGAATCTCTTGACAAGTTCAAGATATTTCAGACTGAAATCGAGAAGCAATTGAGAAAAGTCATAAAGGTTGTGAGATCATATAGAGGTGGCGAGTATTATGGCAAGCATGGCGATGTTGGACAACTTAAAGGGCGATTTGCCAAGTACTTAGAGGATTCTGGAATAGTGGCTTAGTTTATTATGCATAGGAGTCCTGAGCAAAATGGTGTGGCTAAAAGGCGTAATCGCACCCTTATGAAAATGTTGAGAGTATGATGAGTAGGACTAATTTGCCTGTTTATCTGTGGGGTAAAACATTGAAAATAGCTATGTATATTCTGAACCGTGTACCTTCCAAAGCTGTAACGTCGACTCCTTTTGAGTTATGGACTGGACGTAAACCTAGCCTGAATCATCATAAAGTATGGGGATGCCCTGCATAAGTGAAGTTGTATAATCCAACCTTAAGTAAGTTGGACTCCAGAACTACTCGGTGTTATTTTGTATCTTATCCAGATCATTCAAAAGGGTATAGATTTTATAATCCCACTGGAGGAACAAGAATTGTGAAATCACAAACGGCGAAATTCCTAGAGTTTGATGTGGCCAAAAAAAGGTAGTTGCTCACAAGCTAATGAGGATAACAATATGATGGATACTACTATATCTTCATCTCTTCCTATACAAATGATAATGGAGTCTCCCACACCACAGGCTGAGGCTGTTGAGGTTGAGGATCCTGCTTTTGAGACAGCTACTGATGAAGTTCCTCAAGTCTCTAAGGTGCATAATAAGGTTGTATCAACTCCATTAAGGAAATCCATCAGGGAGAGACGATCAGCAATACCACCAGACTATGTAGTCTATCTAGGAGAGCATGATTATAATATCGGTTATGTGGTTGATCCAGTGACTTATGCAGATGCTATTTCTTGCCCTCAATCAGATCTGTGGATGGATGCGATGAAATATGAGATGCAATCTATGAAGCATAATGGTGTATATGAACTTGTTGAATTACCTGAAAGTCATAAGCCCATCGGCTGCAAATGGGTATACAATACAAAAAGAGACTCCAAAAGAAAGATTGAGAAATTTAAAGCACGACTAGTAGCCAAGGGTTTCACTCAGAGAGAAGGAATAGACTATGAAGCTACATTTTCACCAGTTTCTTCCAATGATTCTTTTAGAGTGATTATGGCATTAGTAGCTCATTTTGATATGGAGTTACACCAGATGGATGTTAAGACTGCTTTTCTAAATGGATACATTGATGAAGAAGTCTACATGGTTCAACCCGAAGGTTTTGCAACAGATGATAAGCTTGTGTGTAAACTAAAAAGGTCTATTTATGGTCTCAAGCAAGCTTATAGACAATGGTACTTGAGAACAAAGTGGCTCAGTGTATATACTGCAAGGTCAGTGGGAGGAATTTATTTTTCTCATACTTTATGTAGATGATATTCTGCTTGCGAGTAGTGATCCTGGATTATTGCATGAGACAAAGCGAATGTTGTCAAAGAATTTTGACATGAAGGATCTTGGTGAAGCATCTTTCGTCCTTGTTATTGAAATTCATAGGGATCGTTCTCGCCGTATGTTGAGTCTGTCATAGAAGGCATATCTCGATCGTATTATTCAAAGATTCAGTATGCATGATTGTAAGCCAGGAATTGCTCCTGTCACTAAGGGTGATAAACTAAGTTTGTCACAATGTCATCGTCTAGATGTTGAGAAAGCTCAAATGAAGAACATACCTTATACTAGTGCACTTGGAAGTATCATGTATGCCCAAGTTTGCACCAGACCTGATATTTCTTTTGCAACGGGAGTTCTAGGCAGATATCAATCCAATCCAGGACATGATCACTGGGTTGCTGTTAAGAAGGTTTTAAGGTACTTAAAAAGGACACGTGATTATATGCTGATTTACAAACATGTTCGAGACCTACAACTAGTTGGGTATTCGGATGATGATTTTGCTAGCTGTCAAGATGATATGAGGTCGACAACTGGATATATTTTTATGTTAGCAGGAGGTGCAATATCGTGGAAAAGCGAAAAGCAGAAATCTATATCTTCCTCTACCATGCAAGCGGAGTTCATAGCATGCTTTATGGCTGCTACTCAGGCAATTTGGCTCTGGAATCTTATTAGGGAGTTGACTGTATTTGATTTTGTAGATAGACCCATACAATTATATTGTGTTAACAACTCTGCAGTGTTGTTCATCAACAACAATAGAAGTCTTAAGGGGTCTAAGCATTTAGCGGTCAAGTTTTTAACTAAAAAGGAGACAGTTTAGAATGGTGACATTGTAGTAGAACATATTTATACAGATGATATGGTTGCTGATCCACTAACTAAAGGCCTTCGTCCTTGTGTATTTGATAGACATGTCATTAACATGGGCTTAGAAGCATCATTGGATGTTGTTGTCTAGTGGGAGCTATTTAAGTTTTTGCTCTAATAAAGTTGACATCTGTGTTTGTTACAATTATGTAATATTTGATATGTATCAACTCTTTTGTATTCAATAAAGTATTGTGAATGTATTGTTATTAAGTTGAATATATATTTTTTGAAAATCTCAAGGGATTGTATAAACCTTGAGTAAAGGCTTGGGGCAATAAGTTATTAGCCTTATGGATATGTCGTGTTACACATAAAGTGCAGTTAACTATAAAGATAAGACATATGTAGGTTCATTAGAACCATTAGGATATTCTCTAGTGGCATATCAGGATTTGTGACACATAAGGAGAGAGAATGTGGCTGACAAATGTGATGACACATAAAGTAGCACTCTTCTTTGAGGTGTTATCTGTTTGCTACACTACCATATTAAATTCATATCAATAGAGTTAAAGACATTTGTGACCATGGAAGGCTCTGTGTCTGTTGATGCAGTTACTTCCATAATTCGGTGTTAGAAACTTTATGGGATCATATTGATTATTAAGAATAATCACAAGACCAACATAAAGTTATATACATATAGTACAACTTTTATTAATATAGCCCAAGTGGGAGAATGTTAGGATTACCTAATGTGGTCTATATTAATTAAAACTAATATATGGCTTGGTCTACTAAAGTATGACATATACTCTTAATATATAATATAGGCTGGCTTAGTGTAGGCCGAAGAGGCACGACCCTTGATGAGAGGGTCTTTGCCGAAACAACTATAAAAGGCACAAGTCCCCCCTCTAGCCATTTGGATCAGAAATTTACAGAACATACCCTTTCGTTATGTGGTGTTTCTCTTATCGGCTAGTGACAAATCAAAAGGAATAGAGGGAAGACTTGGTCTCGTGAATCCTCGACGTTCCGCATCAAGATGGATTCCAAACCAAGCATGCTCCTAATCCTATTATATATTGATGTGTGTTTCTATTCTTGGTTATGGAGATCCCGGGCGTTCTACAATTTCGTAGTCTAACAGATACATCTGTGGAAAGCTTTTTCAAGAACCCTCGCATATCTATATCAATGTTGGGTGATTTTGGAGCCTCTCTCATCTCAAAAGCTAGCTCAAAAGATAACATTTTTCTTCACACTTATAATCGACCACTAGTCCTTTTCGTAACTGACGTGGGTACCCCAACAAGATATGTTTACAAACATGTGCCTATTCAAAGCGCAACTAATACATAGTTAAAGTTAAGCTTAATCGCTTTAGCTTTGCCTATGTGATTTCCATATGGCATGATTGGCCATTGGGCTTTTAATTTTTGATATTTATAGTCTCTCCATATTTTCTTCCTTGATAAAAATAATCAAATGATGTATTCAAGGGCTAAGGTGCAAACCCTTGGGGTTTTTTTTTTCTTTCCAATTTAATGTTAAAAAAAATATTTACAAAATTAGTTATTATTCAAAAATTTTTACCAATTTGGGTCTCACGCGACAATTGGAATTGCGCGAGACCCGTGCATTGGATGGACCAGCGTCCGATAGCCGCACGCTGGCCCGGCCTGCGAGCGACCGGGCGCTGGTCCCCCATCGTCACGCGACGCCTACGCGCCGCGCAACTCTAGCAGAGTCATGTTTTCATAAACACTTCAATCAAGGTAACATAGCATAGAGTGATCAAGCTTTCGTACTAACTTAAAATTATTCTCATCATAGCGTGAATTAAAAAGAAATCCACCTCCACTTTCAAACTTCCAGAGACTAGCCCGCGTTCAGACGCCTCAGGCTATCTCGATCAATAAACCCGCGTTCAGACGTATCAGGTTTAGCAGCTTATCACCAAGCTCATGTCGACATGTCAACCTCCCATCCCGCGTTCAGACGCATTAGGATGTACTTTCAATCACAACCCCACGATAAAATCGCCTCAGGGTATACATAGCTCACAACCCCGCGTTCAGACGCATCCGGGTGCCACCGGCCTCAAGCCCTCATCTCATCAAGATACTTGCCACCAATCATGTGTTCTCATAGTTCAATAGCCTATTTCCTCAAGAAATTCAATTCAAGCCAAGAATCGTCACAATAAGCATTTCACCACATTTCCATCATGAGGAGTTTCTAGGCATTAGAACGTAAATCAATTACTTGCCAAAAACAAATGTGCTTTAACACAAAAAGAAATTCAAGAGCCGGTGTCATACTACCACATAGGCAATCAAGGCACATCAACGAGCACATCATCAATTTAATCGTTCAAGTATAACAAATCAATCATTTCATCAATTTCTCAACGGAAACCGTCCAGTCGCGTCCAAATGTCCTCAAATAGGTTTAGGGGTCGCTTACCTTCGTTCCGACTAGCAAGTTTCCACCAAAAATCCTTCGTCAAGCTCGGCTCCTAACCGATTTCTTCGTTGTCCAAAACAGAGTAGCAGAACGGCTTAGCGACAATCCGGCGTTTCAATCAATTTATACAATCTAGCCCGAATTTCACTCATCGTGGACCTCAATAACAACTCAAGGGACATTCTAGTACGTCCTAACAACACATTTAGAGCATGGTGACACCACGAATAGCCCCCAATAGAACCGAATTACTCAGAACCAAAACAGGGCAAAATCGGTTCTGCTCTTTTTCGCATAAATAGTCCATGAATTCCCTTTTAAGCTCCAATTTATCATCAATTCCTCTTGCTAAAACCTCAATCAACATGTTATATAGTCCCACGATAAATTTTGAAGCTAAATAACACTCCTAAGACCTCCGAATAGCTCACTTCATCTCAGTTCGTCCGGCGGTTAGAATCTGCCCTTAAAAACCACCTCAATTAAACTATCGAAACTTAATCGAAACGTAATCAAATCAAAGTCCCCAACTCAGTGAACTTAGTACTACATGTCATGTAACTTCCATAAAAATTTCAGAGCCAAATGAAGTCTCTAAGAGGTTGAACCATGGCCCTCTCTCAGTTAGCTCAGAATCTGTCCGGTTTTCTTCCAAAAATCACTATAAATTAACCAGACCTCCAAATGACACAAAACTAACGGGAACTTGTTAAGGACAGGTTAAACTAACCTGTGGTGGTTGGCAGCTGGCCAAAAGGTTATCGGAGGAGGCGCTCGTACGGACCGAACGGGGCGGGCAGAAGCTGGTCGGCTGAGCTGTTTTCTGCTCTTGGAGGAAAAACACAAAATGAAGGTGAAGAAGAAGATGTCCCACGAAATTTTGGGGGAAATGGCAAATGAAATGAGGTTTCATTCCACCAAGGTCAAGGTTCTAGAAGTTTAGGTTAGTGGAAATTTAATGATCAACGCCCAAGTAATGATACTTGTCCACATATCAATAATATCAAAGCTCCAATGACTAAATTGCCCCTCTAAATTCGACAGCCCCCTTGGGGAAGAAGGAAATGTCAAATGACTAAAATGCCATTCTCAAATCATTAAGGCAAGTTTAACCCTTCAAGGGTAAAATGGTCTTTTTACACCTTTCGTTCGATATTTTCATCCTCGATAAACTAGCGTCCAATCCATATCAAATGTTGTAATCCCTCATTTCCATTTTCAAATTTTGAGATCCTAATTCGAGGTCGAACCTTCCGTCGATCGAAATTACAGTTTGTCTCGAATTAACGGGCGGCTTTTGTGGACATTACACGTATCGACTCTGTGATTCTCATCACACTTAGGATAACTCAAACTATGGCAACTTTGGTTTTCGTGTAATCGCAAGGGTCTATCGCTAGGCCCGATGGCAACGATCGTCAAAAATCGATTTAGGAAAATTTCGCTAATCATACTTTGGTTAAGCGGTATCACCCGCGTCCCAATCGTATAACACTAGCAATGTGTTCCTTAATCGTTCTTAGATCGCCCTCGACTGTAAATACTCCCTCGACGATCCTTATGGTCAAAGCGCCGTTTTCTAATCGAGTTTCCTAGGTCCACGTATCTCATCGCACGTTAGCCTTTCCCCTTCGGTTAATTAACTCAAAATTGATCAGATCCGAGCGAGACATAACTGAAATACTTCGACAGATTTCTTACAGTCAAAGGTCTCGAAATGACAGGAAAATCAGAATGTCACAAGAAGTACTTGTGTAGCCAGGTAAAAGCAGTTGTCACCGCCCAACCAGATATTAAAATCGCAACACTAATGGCGGAGATTAAAGACAAGTGGAGTTCAAACCTACCTACCGCAAAACCTAGGCAGCTAAACAAATGGCAATTGCTGAAGTTTTTGGAAGATGAGATGAGTCATACGATAGGTTGAGGACGTTCATGAACGAAATGGTGGTAAAGAATCCAGGTTCTCATTTTGTGATCGAAAATCGCGTGAGCATGGATTAGAGCAGCACGATTTTCGATCGGATGTTTTGGACTTTTGCGTAGACGATTTATGGCTTCGCAAGTTGTTGGCCTGTAATATTTGTTGATGGTACTTTTATGTACGAAAAATACCGAGGAACGCTCCTTGTTGCATCCTCACTTGATGGGAACAATCATATATACCCGTTGGCAATTGTTGTGGTCGATTGAGAAGATGTTTTGAATTGAACTTGGTTTATGGCTATGTTGCGGGCATATGTCACTAGAAGAGAGAATATTTGTGTAATATCATATAGACATCTTGGGATTATAAGAGCAATGGGGACAGCGGGGTGGCATCCTCCACATGGCCACCATAGGTTTTGCGTTCGGCATCTTGTCAGCAATTACAATAAAAAAAAATTCAAAAACGAGAACGGCAAAAACTTTATTGACACGGCAGGTAAATTTTAAAATTTTTACATTTGAGAAAAGTACGTGTTTATGAATTTGAATGTCATAGTACTAATTATTATTATAATATACAGCTTACGCTAATCAACGACGGAAGTTCGATCGCATCATGAGCGAAATTAGGGGTATTGATGCACGCACAACTGCATGGTGTGACCAAATTTCAAGAGAACAATGGACGAAAGCTTATGATGGAGGGATGAGACATGGAGCGATGACAACAAATTTAGTTGAATCTGTCAATGGGATGCTGAAGGGTTATCATGGTCTGCCAATAACAGATATAGTCAATAAGATATTCTCCCAATTGTCTAAGTATTTCGACATGAGAAGAACGACGTACAAGATGCAAGTTGAGTAAGGATGTATACATACGCAAATTGCGGATGCGATGCTCGATGAAAACAATGCCAAAGCAAATAGGCATGAAGTGACATGTTTCGACTCTGATACAGGACTTTTCAAAGTTAAAACTGGACGCGATAGAAACAGAGGATCAGGGGGTCAGAAACAGATAGTGTGCCTAGCCGAGCGAACCTGTATATGTGGGAAATTTGAAGAGAATAAAATCCCATGTTCCCACGTAATTGCAGCATGCCAAGCACATGGAGTTGATTACCATGAGTACATAGATGAATGCTACTCATTGGATAAAACCCTTCAATGCTATTAATACATATTTTACCCGTTGTGGCATCTTGACTACTGGTCGGACCTGGCGACCTGCCATTAGTACCAGACCCGAGGCGTATTAGAAAGAAAGGAAGGCCCCGTACATCACGAATACGTAATGAGATGGACTGGAAGACATCGAGCAGTAGTAATGCACGTAACCATTGCAGCAACTGGAAATTTAGGGCACAATAGAAAAACTTGTGCAGCGAGATCTAGCTGACAATAGATCATAGTTGTGTGAATTGTGTACAATAGATATTTTGTTTTATTGTAATATTATAATATGACAATTGTGCGATATTGATTCAGTTCCTCTTTGAATTATGTGTAACATTGATTGCCATTTTTTTTTTGTAATGATAGAATATGATAATTGCGCGATACTTATTTACTCCGTTAGTCCGTGCTATGTGCACATGATACATGTGAATTTCTTGTAGTATTATAATTGACAAATGTGCGATATTTATTGGGGTCCTCTTTAATGTATTTTTAGATATGCATCAGAGGAAGTACATTTAGCCTGGACCTGTAGATGATTCGCTACTTACACAACAGAATAGACATAGATCACATACCATATGGAACGCTAAGGTAATTGACTAATTTAACAGTTGATCTGTCACTTGTAACAACATTATCAAAATTCCTAATAACACTTCTCCATGTCACATTTCATAGGGTCATCATGATCAAACGCTCATGTATCGGAGATCGATGATACACATACCTGAAGTTGATCAGCGTATAGTCCCATATCTGCGAGCTTCATGCTTTTATCAGGTTTATATGATGGGATTTTTCCAGTTGGATTGGCATTTAATTACTACACTAGTCGAGCGGTGGATGTGACATTCCGAATTCCGACCTCTCTCGAGGCTATGGATTGGAAAGATATCGATCGATGTATTTCAGCTGTATCTCGCTCAGAGCAGGCTACTCTCGAGTTAACTGACCGAAAGTGAAAGATTAACGCAGAGTCGAGTACATGGACTTGGGAAATTCGAATAAGAAACGGCACTTTGACCATAAGGATTGTCAAGGGGATATTTTGGGCCAGCGGAGATCGATCTAAGAACGATCATGGAATGCCTTGCTAACGTTATACGTTGGGACGCGGGTGATTCCGCTTAACCAATGTGTAATTTGCGAGAATTTCCTAAATCAAATTCTGATGATCAGGACCGTAGGAACTAGCGATAAACCCTCGCAATCACATGACAACCAAGGTCGCCATGACTTGAGAAATCCTAAGGTCGATACGCGTAGCGCTTGCAAGAGTCGCCCGTCAGTTTGAGATAAACTAGAATTACAGTCGACGAGAATTTGACATGAAATTGGATCTCGAGATCGGGTATTGGATATTGAGGAATTCCAACATTTGGAAAAGAATTGAACATCGCCTCATCGAGGGTAATTAAAATTGAGAGAGCGAGATTTGGACTGTAAGTGAGAAATTACCCTTTTGCCCTCGGAGTTTACCCATGCCTTTAAGATAACCTAAGGGCATTTTAGTCATTTGTCTCTCCCTATGGTGGCCGAAAAAGTGAGGATAGAATGGTCATTTAGCCCCTTGATATTTTGATGAAGACAAGACAACCTAACATCTATAGCCTAGAGTCCTAGTTAGCCATTAAATACTTGTCCAATCTCAACCACCCAAGTCACTTCTTGCTTTTTCCTTGAAGGTTAAGGAAGCCTCTCTCCCTCTCTTCTTTCATTTTGATTGACTAAACCCTCCACCTTTCACCAAGACTCACTCGGCTCTCTCTTTCTCCATTTTCTCTCTCGCCGCCCAGTTCCGACCACCTCTACTGTTTTGGTCATAACTTCTTCGTCCGACATCCGATTGAGGTGATTCCACCGCCATTAGAAAGCTCGTTCTCTTGCCGTTCCAACAAGGTATTATGAGCCAAAATACACCAAGCCATTGTCCCGTAGATCCGTTTGAAGGAGCAAAGGTCAGGCTGGTCGAAATCTGACTCGGTTTGAGAAAGAGTCTTCGTTCGTCCACTTCAAGAGCTCGATTGCTTCCAAAATTTCGGTGAGATCCTCTTGAGCAAGTTATTTTTGAGAATTAGATGGAGTTAGAATGGATTTTGAAGTTAGTTTTGTGTGATATTCCAAAGTCAGTTTCTGTGCCGGTTCTGTTCGTGAGAAACTGAGGCTGTTCGAAGGGCTTTGGGGCATAACCTTGCTATGGATTACTTGGTAAGACCTCTATTGATGTAGTATGATATGTTGGCAAGGAGATCTTGCAAAGAATTAGAGTTTAGAAGTGTTTGAAGGGCTGATTTGATGTGGAAACCGAAAACCGTGTAAATCTGACCCTAGCACGCACTAATTTTGAAATGGCTCGTTCTAGGTCGTCCGGTGTCCAAATTGAGCTCCGTTTTCACCCACACGTCCATAAGACCTTGAAGGATAAGGCTGTGGAATTAGATTTCTTAAAAGGTCAACAGATCAATATCAGTTTATTCGGGACTGAATCTGGTCGTGGAAGACCAAGAATGGAGAGCTTGTTGCCGCGACGTTGCATTGATCATTTTATGGAATCGTTTGGCCTAGGCTAGATGTAAGTTGATCCTAACCCTTTATTAGGAAGTTAGGTTACTAAGAGACGTCTTTGCTAAAGGAAATCAATGATTTACGAACCGGCTGAGGTCGAGGAACTCTGAAACCCGAATTCTGCCATGTTTGAATTGAGTTGTGCTTGAGTGAATTTTGGCTTGAAATTTATGAAATCAAGGTTGATTTATGGAGTTCTAATATGGTCATGATGAATGTTGGACCTTGAGTATGCCGTGCGGTGATTCCTGTTTGAATTGAGTACTCTAAGTGGCATGGATTGTTAAATCGAGTCTTGAATTGAGATTTTGAAACCGTGACTTGCATCAATCTTGACTTTTGTGAAATGGCCGTGGGAGGCTTGTGCTTGACTGAAATTTTTATAACGTGAAATATATTTTGTCCAGTTGAGGGACGTTGGAAATGAATTCCTTGGTTTGGGCGATGAAATGTGGGTTTTTGCGTGAGTTGATCTTCGATTGAAAAACGAGGCATGAGCCTGTCTTAAATGAAAAATTGAGGCTATTTATACAACTGGTTTTTATGAATAAATGGCGTGTGGGATCGCCGATGGAAATTGTATGTGCACTGGCGTGTGGGATCGCCGAGAATTAATAATTTGGCCAATGTATTGGGAGAGAGTTACTCCCATTGGACCTGACGAGGTCGTGCGGCTAGAGAGTCCCATACTGACACGATTCATCTCGATTGAAAATGGGCGTCGGGAGTCGTATGGTGACTGAATCATCTCTAGGTCCGGACGCGAGAGTCTCATATGTACCGACGAGTCATATGGAGACCGAATCATCTCGCAGCCCTAAAGTGGGCGGCCTAGGATGGGCGAAATTGGAAAGACTTGTTTTCTGGAAGAATCAATGAACTGATTTTGGGAAATTGAAAATGTCTCATGAATTGAAAAGCTTGCCTCGTGAGTTGAAAGTGGCCCAAGAAGGGCGAAAGAAAAAGATATACTTTCTAAAAGTCCTGAGAATGGTATTTTGAGAAAATTTGAGAGTTGCCTCGAGTGCGTATCTTTGATTTAAAACCCTGCCACCGTACGAAGCTTAGTTTTACTCATGATATCTTTTATGACTGAGTCGAGTCGATTTGACAAGTATCCTGTTTTATCATGCCAAAGTTTTAATACCAAAATACCTTATTTTTCAAAAGTGTCTAGAGGTACTGGCAGCCTAGTTTAGGGTTAGGTTTGACTTACTGGGATTATATATCTCACCCCGTCGTGGGACAACATTTTCAGGTTCTAGACGATGGAGACCTGAGCTTGCCATGGATTGGCATTTGGATGAAGTCATTGGAGTTAAATGAAGGTTTATTTTGAATTGAGACCTTAGAGACTGTAAATCATTTTGGAGTTAGAATTGTACCCGACATTGGCATTATTGAGAAGTGTACCCTTTCTTTTGTCTTAAGTCATCTAGTGAGGTTATTATTTTTTTTTATTGGAGTTGTCATCGCTTTCGCATGCATGTTTCATAGAGACCTTTAGTAATTGGCTGTTGGTTCCTGGGAGATCATTAAAGGTAACGGCAAAGGTGGGATGCTCGCGAGCTCGACGGGTTCGGGGCGTGACAGTGGAGGCCGGAGACCTACACCTTTCATATGTTGGATGGTGAATGCATGATCACGCTGCAGGATGTTTCGGTACTGACAGGCCTTCCCATTGATGGATAGGCAGTTACCGGCCCTACTAATAGGAATTGGGGCGCTCTCTATGACGAGCTACTCGGTGCTCGTCCAGACAATCTACGTGACACACAGTTGAGGTTAGGCTGGCTGAAAGAACACTTTACTCAGATTCCAAACTATTACAGTGAAGTCACCGTGCAGCAACATGCTAGAGCATTCATTCTCCAATTGCTTGGAGGATCTATTTTTGCTGACAAATCATCCTCCAGGATTAGTTTTCTATTTCTTCCATTACTAGAGAACCTTAACGACCCTACCCAGTACAGTTGGGGTTCAGCAGCGCTTGCGTTGCTGTATCAAGAATTGTGCAGTGCAACTGATCCAGACAGAAAGCATATCGGAGGTGCCCTACATGTTTTGCAGATTTGGGCATGGGAGTGTTTCAAATGTATCTCCCCATCCCTGAGGAACCGTAATCCTTTTCCAAATAGACCTTTTGGTAGCCGGTATGTAAGCTAATGCTTTTTCAGTTCGTGGATCATTAATTCTTTCTAGTACGAATAATAAATGAATATCTCATTTTTCCCTACAGATGGAGTCGGGCACGACAACGGAGGTGCCCACACATACTTTGCTACATTTGAGCTACTTGATAGAATGTCATCTGAAGATGTAAGTAATGATAGCAACAAACGAGTTTATTATAATGTTAACTTTTACATTAATTCTTCGTTTAATTTGATATGTTTTATTGCGATAACAGATTACTTGGTTGCTGCCAATGAAATTATGCAGCAATTACCAAATTACTGCCGGTAGGGACATCACATTTGGACGGCTCGTATTCCACTCATATGTTACTGGATAGTTCAGTGGCATTATCCAGATCGAGTACTACGACAGTTTTCTATGCATCAGCCATTACTGATAGCTCCTAGCGATTGTCACGACCCTCTCGAGAGGCGGGTCATGCGCTCTCGAAGGGGCTAATGGGCCGCCCGATGTTGTCGGATCGGACCCGGGCCTCTCCCAAGGTCCATTACCCAAATCGCAACGGCTGGATATACGTGGTCGACCTTCAGTGCAGTCTGGTGATATGTGGCATGTGTACATGCCAAGGAGCCGCTACCAATCGTTTCGTGGAAGGTACGATTGAAAATCCTATCGAATAGTTGGGAGCGATCTATTCGATTCTGCGAAAATCAGAGAAGTGGGATCGGGGACTTTGTTACGCCAACTGTCGGAGTTGACGCCCTTTCGGTACTAAGTTTGAACGATTTATCTAATCCTAAGATTCATGCAGATAAGTGGGTACGGATCCTAAATCTAGGAGTTCAAGCAGATAGGAGTGGCTACCCTATCACTCACAATCACTAGAAATAAATGCGCAAATCAAGGATCCAAAACATATGGATAAATCACATGAAAACAACATGGCATCCCTAATAAGGCCCTATCGGCTTATAGAAGTATCAATCAAGGCTTAGGAGTGATTTTGACATGATTCGCTCATAAGGGGCAAAATCGTAATTTTGAGAAATTTGGGGATAATTTTCCCTAGAAGGGTAAAATTGTCATTTCAGATGAAATGTGGAGTCGAAAGGTGATAGAAATAGGATTGGCCAACCAACTAATCTATTTCCTATTTTTTGGGAATTTTCAGAATTTTTCTGAAATTTAGAAGTGATTTTACCCTTGGAGGGGTAAAATCGTCATTTTGGGCTATGACGAGAACTGAAAATCTCTAACATTAGGATTGATCAATCACCTGACCCAAACCCTAATTTTAAACGATTTTCAAGACTCGATTGGAATAGGAAAGACGATTTACCCTTTGAGGGGTAAAGTCATCATTTTGAAGAAAAGACGAAACTCGAGAACCCAAGCAGAAGGATCGGTCACCTAACTTACCCTAATCCTTATCTTAGTGTCCTCGACCCATCTTGTATACAAGGTTGAGGCGATTTACCCCTAAAGAGCAAAGTCGTCAATTTTCAGAAGAACGGATAAGAAATCCCAAAAAATAGGATTGACCAGTTGTCTGTGGTCAATCCTCAATTTTTGGGGATTTCTGGAGTGTCTAGAAATTTCCCACAATTTTTCTATATTTTTTGGGATTTTCTAGGATTTTCTAATATTTTTTGTAGAATTTTCTAAAATTTTTTTGATTTTTTTATTTTTTAAAATCATTTTTTATTTTTTTTATTAAAAATATAATTCGGACCGGGTCGACCCGACCCACTCTGGTAAGAACCCAGCCCAGACCCGGACCCGCGCACACATATTCCCCAAAACGACGCCGTTCCACCATTTTTTATTTTTCTATTATTCGGATTTAATTCGACGGTTCCTATTGAACCACGTGGCTACTCCATGGCCTTAGGATTGGTTTATCTAAATCTACGGCTTAGATTTAAGCGAAGACTCGATCAGGACCGTTCGATAGGCATACCAAAATCTACGGCCAGGATTAGAAGACTGGACCTGATCTAGACCGTCCATTCACACTATCCCTAAACGACGTCGCCTGCTCACTTACCCACACGGCGCCGTTTCAGTTTTTCTTTATTTTCCAATTATAACCTAATATCCTAATTACTAATCGGACGGCTACTAAAATTTAGACGCGATTTATCTAAGTCGTCCGATCAGCCTGTTCGAATAACAAACTCTAACGGCCATGCTGACTAGACGAACACGTGGACCAATGATAGATTGCCATCTAAGACTGCTGACTCTTTGACCAGACACGTCATCTTCGCTTTCAACCTCGCAACTGCAACTAAATGGACGGTTGTGCATCTCCGGCGACGATCCAACGGTGAAACCTTAACGAAATTGCACGAGACCGGCGCCAATCGACTCGCGATAAACTCTAGTTTAACAGCCTTCTCTTCATGTGGCTCACCTCTCATTTCAAAAGCCTCAATCTTCGCGCAGGTTGCAACCGAATCGATGAGGATATCCACCCTATCCAATCCTTTGTCAAATGCCAATCACTCATTACCGATCGTTCTTTCAATGATTGGTACAAATTCCTTGAGAAACTAGAACCTGGACAGCTCCGATGGCGGCTGAGGCGACCGAAGATGACCAAGGCTCACATTGCTACTGAAGATGGAGGACCGATTCCGCTGTTGGGATTTACCGGAGCCGTATCGTATTACCCGATCAGAGTTGTCAGACAGTTTGGTATGCTGTAGGAAATCCCACCTCAAAGCCCTCCTGATGAGTTCGCCTTTGATGTTCCCCAAGGGCCGATCACCAAGAAGACTAGGGTGCGACTCCAAACTATGATTGATGGCATTGAGCAAGCGCTGAAAGACTCCCCCCCTCAAGTCGTGGAGTGGCCAGATCAGATGAGCCCCGAGATGGACCTCCATCGGGCTTCTGAGGAATACATCCGAGCTTTCAAAAGGATCCGCCCGACTCCCGTCGAGCCGTATGTCCCAGAGTACGTGTTCCCGTCTGTACCAGGAGTGGAACCGTACATACCAGAGGCTGTAGGACCATCCACCTATCCCGAAGACGAAGTGATTTACGGGTGAAGATTGCACTTTATCGACAGTGCCGAAAGATGACCAACGATGGGCGACCAGACCTGGAGAGCGTGACTTCCCATCGAGTTTAGAATATTAGAGCATTTACATATCGCATCTTAATCAAACTCTTTCGAGAGCCTTTTTAGTTGTAATGAACGCTCTTAATTCATGCATTATCAAGATATCTCTTCAAAATCCCCATCGTAATTAGCATGGATTACTCCCTGCTTAACAGCAGGCTTGTCTGTACGGGCGATGTAAAAAGCCTGGGGCAGGGGAACGTACTTACGGCCCGACTGCTGTCCGCACCGCGACATGCGGATGAGGAGGTCGCATACCATATGATCTGTCTTTCATTTCGACAAACCTGACTTTAGCCTTCTCAAACAGGTGACCTTTGATCACGAGGACTCGAGCTCGAGCCCGCTTGGAAGCCCAAATGGAGCAGGAGCAGGTTGATGCTCGCTTTGGAACTCTGGAAACATGATTGGACCAAATGGCTGAGATGATGGCCGAGATGAAGGCCCTGTTCACTGCAGCTAATGCTAGGCATCCTCCACCGATTGACCTTAACCAAGCCGCAAATCCGTATATCCCCACCGCTTCTGATGCGAGTGGGTCCGCTGGGACAAATCCTGCAACTACTCCCGATCAGGTCCCGACTATTGAAGTTCCGCCAAGGGTCCCGCCCGTCATAATTGATCTGGAGGAAAAACAAAAGGAGAAGGCTGTACCAAAACTCGATGAGGGAGTAAGGAGGATTGCTAAGATTGAGGAGTGTTTAACCAATCAGGGGTTTGAGTTGTCCAAATATGACAAAATGACATCCTTCGCGAAGATTGAGGTCCCGGCGGACTATAAGGAACCAGATTTTTCAAGGAAGTATAACGGGACGGGTTGCCCCAAAACTCACCTGAAGTACTATCTGTATAAGATGGCTAAATATTCAGACCACATACCACTCCTTATCAACACTTTCCAAGAGAGCCTGACCGGAGCCGCTTTGTCTTGGTACGTGGAGCTGGATGTTCAGAAGTACGATGACTGGATGAGTTCGCAGGGGAATTCTTACGTCAATATAAGTTTAACGCGATGACCGCCCCCACGAGGGAGGACCTACTTCGGACCGCCAAGGGGAGAAGCGAAAGCGTTCGCTTATATGCACAGAGATGGAGAGCACTGGCCACCCAAGTCAAACCCTCGATCCCCGAGGAGGAGCTAGTGGATATTTTTCTGAAGGCCTTACCTTACGATTACTTCGACAAACTGAACACCTCTGGGTGTCAGACCTTCGCGCACTTGATCAAAGTGGCAAAGAGACACGAATGGGCAATACGAGAAAGGCGTGTACCAGAAGCAGCTCCTAAGCGACAATTTCCGATAAAGAAAGAGCCCGAGCCAGGTTCTGAAGTGGCCTTCGTCTCTAACCCCCCGAAGCCAAGGAAATTCGAAGATTCGACCCCGACCCGAGGGAACACCTCCTGGGCAAATCAGAGATATCTTGAGCCTAAGAAGAGGGAGCCTCCCTCATTTACACCACTGCCAATTTTAATGTCAAAATTACTCCCCAAACTCCTGGAAGCGCGATTGCTGGCCAAGAAACCGCCTAGGATGAAGCCACCCAGGTTCCCCGGATTCGATAAAAACCAAGCATGTACATACCACATGGGTGAAAAGGGGCATAACGTAGATAATTGTCGGGCCTTGCAGTATGACGTACAGGCTCTCATTGACCATAACCTCCTGGAGTTTGACGGGGCAAGTCCCAATGTTCAGCAGAATCCCCTACCTGAACACACTATCAACGCCGTATTTGACGTCGATTTGGGGGGTGACTTAGAATTTCTGGTCAATGTGCCCAGGATGGAGGCGGTACTAGTCGTAGCTTCGCAATATCCTGGACAGGACGAAGTCGCGAAGGATCAAAAAGTGGCTTGTTTGACTAAGCTGGCTGACATGGGCGTTATCGCCAAGACCAACAGTCGTAACTTCTTAGGATGCTACACCAGGATTAATTTGGATTCAAACAAATTCTCGCTGAAAGCCACAAGAGGGAAGACTTGGGACATCCCCAGCGGAGTCGCCAGTCTGTCGCGAACCCAAAATTTTCTTTACGGGCTAATGGATTGTCGAATCGGGCCCCCACTCTGAAATGTGGATCGCGGGCTTTCTCGACGCGGACCCTCACAGGCCCATACCAACTCGCGACGGGAGTAAATCTTTACGCGGGTTTTCGACGATAAGAGTCGATCGCATTCGACCTTGGTGTGGTCGTGGTGGCATGTGCTATGTGTGCATGCATTTGGAGTCGCCACCGGTCCTTCTTGGAAGGTGGACCGGAAACCTCACTAATCGATTGGGAGAGATCGATCAGTTCTGCGGAACCAGAGATTTTGGGTTCGGGGACTTGGTTACGTTGGTGTCATTACCAACGCCCTTTCGGTACCTAACGCGAGTGATTTTCTTAACTAAGATTTCATACAGGCGCAATTTTGGGTGAGGTAAGTCTGATTCAGGGATTTCAAGCAGATTGGAAGACTAGTCCTATCAAATCACAATCAATATAAGGAAAGCACAATCAAGTGCATAAATGAACCACGTCAATGCACATCAATTCAAATCAATGGCTTCCTAGTATAGCCTTAAGGGCTCAGGGAATATGTGATTTAGGACCAAGGGTAGACTGGGAAGATTTGGGGACGATTTGCTCGAAGGGCGAAATCGTCAATTTTAGAGAGGTTTTGGAGTTGAAATAAACAAAATAGGTCATGGCCGGTTGATCTTGGCCATTTCCTATTTTGGAGATTTTTCTTGAATTTTTCGGGATTTCTCGAGAAACGATATTCCTAAAGGGGCAAAATCATCATTTTTGAAAAGATCGGGATTCGAAAGACCAAAGATAGGTCTTAACCAGTTGGTTGTGGTCATTTCCCATTTTTTTGGATTTTTTTTTTTGGAATTTTTAGGGTTTCTTGAGGAACGATATGCCAAAAGGGCAGAATCGTCATTTTTGAAAGGATCAGGATTCAGAAGACCAGAAATAGGTCATGGCCAGTTGATTGTGGTCATTTCCTATTTTCTGGAATTTTTAGAATTTTCTGAATTTCCTTGATTTTTTTTAGACGATTTGCCTAAATGGCAAAATCGTCATTTTTGAAAAGGGTCGGGTTTCAGAAGACTAAAAATAGGTCATGGCCAGTTGACTGTGGCCATTTCCTATTTTCTGAAATTTTTCTGAAATTTTATGAATTTCTTCAATTTTTGGAAAGATGATTTGCCAAAAGGGCAAAATCGTCATTTTGGAAAGATTAGGGTTTGGAAGACCCAAAATAGGTCATGGCCAGTTGATTGTGGCCATTTCCTATTTTCTGGAATTCTTCAAAAAAATTTGGAGACGATTTGCCTAAAGGACAAAATCGTCATTTTAGAAAGGGTCGGGTTTCAAAGACCCAAAATAGGTCATGGCCAGTTGATTGTGGCCATTTCCTATTTTCTGGCATTTTTCTGAAATTTTCTGAAATTTTTTGGGGGACGATTTGCCCAAAGGGCAAAATCGTCATTTTGGAAAGATTGGGAGTTGAAGTACCCAAAATAAGTCATGGCCAGTTGATTGTGGCCATTTCCTATTTTCTGAAATTTTTGGAATTTTCTTGGAATTTTTGGGAGACGATTTGCCAAAAGGGCAAAATCGTCATTTTGAAAAGGGTCGGGAAGACCTGAAATAGGTCATGGCCAGTTGATTGTGGCCATTTTCTATTTTCTGGATTTTTTGGAATTTTCTTGGAATTTTTGGGAGACGATTTGCCAAAAGGGCAAAATCGTCATTTTGGAAGGGGTCGGCTTTCAAAAGACCCAAAATAGGTCATGGCCAGTTGATTGTTACCATTTCCTATTTTCTGTAATTTTTCGGGAATTTTTTAGAATTTTTTTATTATTTTTTTTAATGATTTTTTTTTATTGAATTTTCGATTTTTTTTATTTTTTTATTTTTTCTTTTTTTTATTAAAAATATTTTCCGGACCGGGTCAAACCCGGCCCGCGCCTCTCGGGCGCCCGGCCGGACCCTACGGGTCGAAAACCTGCCTAAAACGACGTCGTTTTTTATTTTTCAAATTTTTTTCTATTTTAAAACGATTTTCTAATTTATCCGAATTTTTGAAAATTAAAACAAATCGGACGGTCCCCATGTTGCCACGTGGCACTATCCTAGCCGTCGGATCAATTTCATTTTTTAAATTGCTAGATCTCGACACGTGGCAAAATCTCGTCCGTCCGATCTATTTGACCTTGAAGGCATCGGATCGCGACACGTGGCTCACCCACGGTCGTCCGATCTAGGGTTTTTTTTTTTGAATTTTCTGAAAATATTATTTATTATTTATAAAATCATTTATTTATTTTGAAAATCCCCAGATCCCGACACGTGGCAATTTTCCCACCGTCCGATCTAGGGTTTTTTTATCTTTTCTTTTCTTTTCTTTTCTTTTCTTTTTTGTTTTCGCCGCGGCTGATGTGGCCGCCTACGTGGCGCCACGTCACCTTTGACCAGTCAACTATCGTTGACTGGTCAATGGTCCGCCGGAGAGGATGACCGGCGACATGCCGGAACAGTGATTTTTCCGGCAAGTTCGCCGGAATCCTCGCCGGAAAATCGGGACCGAGCCCGAATCTTCGTGTTTTTCGCTCGTTTTCGCGGCATTCGACTCCTTAAGCAACCCACATCAACATACATCAAGAAACTCACAATAAAAGACGCCCGAAAACCCCCCGACAAACCACGAACAGTAACGATTTCCGGCGGGGGATTTTGCGAAATTTTTTTTTTCTCCAAACCTTTATTCCGATCATTCAAACAGCATTCAAAGAGTGTTTAGGGACTTACCTGAGGTCGCTTGGACCTCGGTGGCCACCGATTTCGCCGGACCGAGCTCTCGGCTCGGTTGTGCCCCGGGAGCTCCGGCCATGGCTTTCCGACGAATGTCAATGCAAAATAAACACCACAGCATGCTTATAATCGGTTCTAGAACACATTAAGGGCAAGAACGTGGCAAAATATGCTCAGACAAGGTTCGGCCGTGGCTATTATACATAGTGACAACCGGCGGGCATTTTATCGAACATGTGACGGGCGTGCAATAAACGAAGTTCAAGCTCAATCCATGGACATTTCGTGCAAAACCGAAGCGAGAAAACGTTCATACATCAACAGATAAGTCATAAGGGACGTCGGAATGCCTTTGGTTTCGAACGGTTCGGTCGGAGATGGACTCGGGCCGAAACTCACAGTGAGCAAAAAAAAAACAGGGCATGGAAACAGGGTGGAACCGACCTTGGCCGAGTGTCACCGGTGGCTCTGGGCTTCGACGGTGGCGGCTCGAGTTCTCTGAAGCTCGTAGAACCGACGACGAACGCTCAGTCGCCCTCCTTTCCTCTCGGTCCCCTCGGATCTCGCTCTCTCTCTCCCAAAATTTTCTAAACCGTGAACCTCTCTCCTCTCCTCTCTCTCTCTTCGACCTTTATAGGCGAGGGCGGTCCGGACGCCGAGGACGATCACGCCCCTCCTCACCCTCTGCAAAAGCCGATCTGCCAACCTGCATTGGTCGCGCGACGCTCCTGCCGTTTTCTGCTTCAGCCTCTGCTCTGTGTGTATGTGAGAGAACAAAAAAAAACGCAGGTCTGCAACTTTGGTTGCAGACCCGGTTCGGTCGGGTCGGGTCGGGGCCGACCCGACCGACCCGGTCCTCCAATTTCGCCATAATTGAACCCCCAATTGATCGTTTTTCATGAAATTGATCGCAAAATCGGACTCTTCGGTACGTTTTCCATTTAAGATGAGTATTATCACGAGCAATTGAGTGGGAATTTGATGAAAACCCCAAATCGTGCCTAGGATCCGAAATCGATTTTCGCCCAATCGAGGGCGCAAACGACCAAAGCAGTCCAAATGGAGGTCACCAATGGATTCATCACGACGAAAACTATAGGGTAGAGGTGTTTTATTTCCATGGGTATCCCTAGAGAGAATTTAATTTTAGGATCCGCGAAACCGGGGACTAAATCGCAAAGAAATTTGCGCAATTAGGTCCTTTTCGTCAAAATTGATCAAATTGAAGGGCAAATTGACCCAATAGCACATCAAGGCTCTAGATTATAATGTCATGGCTTGTTAAAAGTGGAAATTAAAAATTAGGGGACTCGAAAGGTAATTTTTAGGCTCGATTCGGGTTTATGTTTGTGAAGCAACATAGTGACCCAAGTCGAATTTTCGAGATTTATAAATACCAACGTGAAGAGGGAATTAAAATAAAATTATTGACTATTTTTGTGTATTTTTCTGACCACGAATGGTATTTTTCTGATTTTTTTGGGTATTTTTATAATTAAATAAATTCGAAAAAATATTAAAAATTTCGAAAAATATTTTTTGTTCAAAATTGGTTCCTAAGGCTGGGCGAAGGCTTCCAAAGTTGATTTTGTAATTTTATGACTTTTTTTGTTATTTTTAATTAACTTTAAGAAGTAAAATCAAAATAAAATGTGATTAAAAATCAGGTGTCAACACATATCTACGAATCAAAGCACTTCATCCACTGAATCACGTGCAGCATGCAGAACGCCGAGTACAGCCAAGGGAGTTCAATCATGTAAAATACGCAAAGTCAAAGCAATTCATCCACAGAATAACATGAGAAAAGGTTCAGGACACTTACATCGAGCTCCGATTGAGCTCGCACGGCCTAGATTAGGCTAGGCGAGAGTGAACAAGGCTCGGCCATGGCGTAAGGTTTGGAGACTCGATTCGAAGTGTTAAAGCGAAATCAATGCAAAATAGAGATGCGATGATGGTCAGTGATGTCTAGGAAACAAAACGCACATGCTAAATGCGAGAATGAACAAGAGATATGTGAATCGCCATTGATGCACAGTGAGAAGCTCAGAAACGCGTCTCACCTGTTCCCGTGGTTTCAGGCGGTGCGGCCGGCGGCGATCGCTCCCTAGAGCTCCAAGCGAACTTCCGGCGGTCTTCTTTGGCTTCGGTTTGGCCGGGGACGGCCTCGAGCTCAAGTTCTCGACAATGGGGGTCGGAGAATGAGCTCTCTCTCGCTCTCTCTCTCTCTCTCTCTCTCTCTCTCTCTCTCTCTCTCTCTCTCTCTCTCTCTCTCTCTCTCTCTCTCTCTCTCTCTCTCTCTCTCTCTCTCTCTCGGTTCTGTTAAGCTTCCTACCGAATGAACCGACCTCCCTCTCCTCCTAGGCTTCCCGTGGCTATATCCAATTCAAGATTTTTTTTTACCGCCAATCGGGGGAGCCAATTCTGTCAATCCGCACGTGAGGTCACGTGCTTTATGGTCCAAACGGCGTTGGGGACGATGGGCATTCCGTCCAACTCCGTTTAGTCCTTCGACCGATGTTATTTCGCGCGAATTTGGAACAGATTTGTGCTGAGTTTAACTTCGTTGACTTTTGCAGGTCCCGCGAGATTGACTGGCCAATTGCTTCCAGCTCCGGCGACCATCAGTCGTGATCCCGGCATCAATCAATGGTGAATGGCCTGAGCAATTAAACCCCCATCAATGCTTCTTCAATTGTGGTCGATTGGTCGATCAATTTTGCCATCAAAATTGAGCCTTACACTGTTCATCTGCACGGGAGTTCTGAGGAAGGTGATGACATTGTAGCGGACCGGTTCGACCGGTCAGAACCGGTACGACTATTTTTCTCAAAATTAGCCGAAATTTATGGGAAATTTTCAAAATTAAACCTCATAATCGAACTTAGGACATGAATTCTATCCAAAAATGTGATTTTTCCCAAAAGTTCATGTCAATTTCCACAAAAGCCCCAAATTTTCATTTAATTGCAATTCAGCAAATCGTGAAATTGAATGCTCAAATGATCAAATTGGACCAAACCACCCATGCCAATCGATTCAGAATGATGGAAAATATTGGGCGATGGTTTCAATTGGTAATGTTAGTCCCTGAATTGAAAGTAATTTCAATTATGCCCAAATTCAAGGACTAAAATGCAATTAAGTATGCAATTTTGCCCAATTCATGCAATTGAGCCATTTGTGAAAATAATTGAGCTAAATTACAATAAGGGACAATTATATTGAATGTCAAGATTCTAAAAAATGCCAAAATTGAAAATTAAAAAAAAACTCAATTGACATTTTTTTACCAAATTCAATCATATGCGTAACAAAAGAACACATAAAATTAAATTTGAATTTGGATTTTTTATGAGGTCAGAAAGACAAAGGATTTAAAAGAAAAATATTGACTATTTTTTTCATATTTTTGCGACCTCGAATGCTATTTTTCTTGAATTTTCGAGTATTTTCTCATTTTCTAAAAATACCAAAAAAATGTAAAAAATCTGAAAAATTATTTTTTTGTCACAAATGGTTCCTTGGACTTGGCCAAGGCCACCAAAGTTGATTTTGTAATTTTTGTTTTTACTTTTTAAGAATTTTCTAAAAATAGGCTAAAAAAGACTAATCCAAAATTAGGTGTCAACAGCGATCATACGGCCTTACATGATATTGATTTAAGGCCAGTTGGGAGGGATTGAATAGCCATGCATAGAGAGCTCATCGACATATGGGATGATCGTGACAGATATGTAATCCAAGAAGCTCATGCAGAAGAGCCACTTCACTTTCATTCAGCATATATGGAGTGGTTCCGTAGATATACACGGAGGTGGATTTCCATTTCGAGAGCCGGAATGGGTTCATCGGTTAGTGCAAACACTTTCAATTTAAATTGTTGCTTTTTTTTATTAACATAAGTTATTGACATTTAAAAACTTTTGTGGTTTTTTTTATCATTACCAGAGTGATGGCGTTGAACATGCCTTATATATTTTGGACGCCGCCAATCCATCTCGTCAGGCCTGGAGAGAAGTACAATAGATACTTAGGGCAACGTTATTTTCCCGGCATGAAGAGAGACGGATAACAATGACGCAACCACCCAGCCAGCAACTACAGCTTCACCACCAGTTGGGCCACAAGATAATGACCCGCCTGAGACTGTTCAGCCGCCTCGGAGGACCACTCAGCTCATCCAGGTGATAATGTTGTCCCATATACCGTGGAATATCATACATCAGATTTCGGTCCGGAGTTCACTCCAGGGTTTGCCCAGATAAATTTCGATACAGGGTTTGCCTAGTTTGCTGGCCCATCTCATTGGGTTCTACTTTTCAATATGGTGACAATCAAGAGCCGCATACGCCTGCTACTTCTCCGGCTTCATGGGGATCCGATTCCCCTCCTCAATTTCAAGCCCATCCTACAGTCGGTTATGCACAGTCTGGGCGTGGCATATTTTTGGACTTTGATGATGCGGTTCCATTACTGATTCATGAGCCATCACAACATATGTCTTCGTCATCTACACGTTCTGCTCCTCCGGATGCTCGTTCTCATCGTTACGACACCTAAGCCGCCCATCGACGGAGAGCACCTAATTGCGGAATAGGAGGCTATGTAGGACGACGACATCATTAGTGCATATTAGTTCAATTCAGGTTGAGAATTGTTCTTTTTGGGGTCACGTAAATTGTGGTTGAGGATTGTTATCTATCATTATAAACTTTCATGGCTAGATGATTTTTTAACTCTGGATATGTCGTATTTTATCATAATGTTATGCATATTTTTATTTAATAATTTACATATCAATTATAATAAATTAATGAGGCGGGCCGGCTGTCGCATGCTGTTTGGGCCAGCGTGCGGGTCTCGCGCGACACCCCAATTGTCACACGAGACCCAAAATTGTAAATAATTTTTAATAGTAACTAATTTTGTAAATATTTTTTTAATATTAAATTGGAAAAAAAAACCCGGGATCCTCCCCCCCAAAAATGAATACCTTGAATTTTCATCGATGTTCTTTTGGTCCCCAAACTTTTCAAATAGGTAAATAAAATAATAACTTTTCTAAGTAAAGCTAACTTACATGTTATCAGATTGTGAAGTATTTTATGCTAAATAGACAATCATTGGGAAAATTAACAAAAAATTCCTAACATATTGCAATTGTGTTAGTTCAGTCCTAAACCTTTTATATTTGTGCCAATTCAGTCCATCCAATCAATTTTGGCTAAAAATTGTTGGGCCGACGCTAACATGGCCAATTCTGAATATATTTTTAATATTTTTTCGATTTTGAATATTTTTATTTATATTTAATGTTTTCTTTATTGTTTTTATCTTCTTTTTCCTCCTCTTTGGCTGGTCACTGAGGGCCGACGAAGCTTTCACCTACCAACCATCGTCCTCGTCGGTGGCGATCTTTGCTAGCTAGAGGAGGAGGAAGAAGAGAAAACAAAAATAAAGAAATAGAAAATAATAATTTAATATAAAAATAATATGAAAATAAAAATTTAAAATATTATTAGAAATTTGTCAAGTTAGCTAGCCATGTCAGCATCGGTCGTGTCACATCAGTGATTTCATGTCAGAATTGGCTAGAAGGGCTGAATTGACACAAATGTAAAATGTTTATGATTGAATTGACAAAAAAAAATGATTTAGGACTGAATTGACAAAATTACAATAGAGTTAGGAATTTTTCGGTAATTTTCCCGACTATCATCAATGTTAAAAGATATGTACGAGCTAAATTTTTATTGGTTATTTAATGTAGGTTAGCACATATTTAAACTACAATTTACGAAACAAAATTAAGTTGTCTATACGATATTACGTAATACGTATTGAGTGAAGTTTCCCCGAGTATCATCAATTCTACCCCCACCGAAGTAATTACAATGCCGAGGTTGGCAAGATTGCGATCATTTAAATTGGCCAAGTTGCTTTTGCTCAACATTGAGACTTCATCGATGTGTTAGTAGAGAGGCAAAGCCACCACTTAGATGTGAATTCGCTGAGTAATGAAATGTCGAGAGAATTGCAGGGTTTCTCGACAACTGAAAGCTAAGTGCAAGTGGCTACATTAGTGTACGATAATACTTTGATACTAGTAGTTCACCGATAATTCAATTTATGCGTGTCTTAATGCAGTCATCAATAGGTCAAATCTTGTCACTTCACGAAGGTATTGGAAGATGACATAGAGCTTTTTGAATAAACTCTTCACGTTTTTACGAGACTTTATGGGATCCCAACACTTCATCTCATGCTTATCAGGCATTTTGGCCTGAGATTGGCGTGGAAATATATAATAGGAGGCAAATAATTGGCCTATTGGGACTTGCTGCTCTAATACCATATCGAAATCGCAAGCATATCATTCTCGCTTGATCGACAAATCAGTACCTTTAGTTTTGTGGTGGGATCAAATGTCGAAATTCGATGACCTCTTATGGTTAAGGGTCATGGGAAGTTCCTCAACATCTTGCAATTTTCTTATTTTCGATGCTAGCTATAGTACATGGAACCTACGTATTGCAACTGAGCTCCCAATCGCAGGGCTAGAAATTCAATGCACTAGGCTCCTCGTTTATGGTGATTTTCGATATGATTTGAAAAGATGATGAGCTATAGCTAAGATACGCAGATTACCCAGCTGGAACATAGCAAATTGGCACTAAATTTCCTCATTAGGCAACTTTGGAGTAGACATTGACGTCATGAGCATACTTGTACATGTTGGGTTACGTCTTATCTGTGTCGCCAAGATTATCAATGAGATGGCCAATTTTGGATGAAGAGTCATCACCACTTGCTTGGAACCGAACCGGCTGATTTCAGGCCGGTTCAGAAGTGGCACTTGTCTTCCAATTGTTCTACTTTTCACTAGATTGAAAAAAAAAATCTATTTTGAGTTGAGACTTTGTCTTTGCGAGTGTTTTCTATGTGCTGCTTATTTGCTAATAAATGAGCTTTTTATAAAATGGATAAGTACAGTTGAAGTCCTAATACTTATAACGAAAGTGTAATGAAATCTTAAAACTTACAAAAAATGCAATCAAGTCCTTCAACACAGTACAACTTGCAAATTTATGCAATCGAATCATTCCATCAACTTCATCCAATTAGATCAACAGACAATACTGACGTGACTTTTTTATTATTTATTTTCTCCTACACGGCTTTTTAAAAATATTTTCTCTCTTATGCGTGGTATTGGCCTTACTAAACATGAAATATAAAACTAAAATTATGTCATTTTGGTCTAAATCCTAATTAAATAAGATTAAAATATATATATAAAAAAAAAGGTGTTTTAAAACGACCCTAGCCTAGTCGGCCCTTTCTCGGCAACTGGCGTGATGGTGGCCAAGGCTTTTCGTCCTTTTTTTTTCCTTCAAAAATACCATTTTTTAGTCTTATTTAATTGATATTTTGGATTAGGATTTTAGCATTTTCTGTTAGTCTAATTAGACGGAATTAACGGAAGGACGTGATTGCATCAATTTGATAAGTTTTAGAACTTGATTCTACTATTTTCATATATTTTAGGACTCAATTACACTTTTGTAAAAATTTTAAAATTTCCAATACTCTAAACCCTAAAAAGAGAATATGTTTACTGTCAAAAGCTGAAACTATTGGGAAACCGACTTGATCGGTTTAGTTCCAGGTAGAATTGGGTTCGAGGCTCGACTTAGGGACTAAATTAGACCTAGTAGATTTCCCGATTTTGAACCTATAAACATACAAAATTCTTCTTGGGATCAGCCTTCAACAAGACCTGCAAGACCAATTTGGCCAGTTTTGATGATGGTGTGGGGGCGGGCGAGAGATGTTTTGAGTGATGTTGATGGATAAGACAGATGGTGTGTGGAAGGATGTCAATGAACAAGTTCAAATGTTGGATAGAATACGATCAAAACAAAGACATGTAACATGCGCCACTAGCAGATGATAACGATCGAAATTGATGAAGTTCGCCACCAAGGCTTAGATGATATCACCAGCCGAGGAAACAAGACTTCGAATAGGAAAAGTTTACCAATAAGACCTACATTAGTGCTTTTTTGGCTCATCACCAGGGAATCCAACTTTCAATGATGTAGAATGAGGGGATAGATATTTGCTCACATAGAGACAAATTTAATATACTCTAAATATTCAAGTCATTGTCTTACATTTGAGATTTCGCCTCTCTATATAGAGGGATTACTACATAAGAAATAGAGAAACATTAAAGACATGGGGACTACGCAATATTGATGACAGAAGAACTAGAAAACACAATAAAAACTAGAAAATGCATTAAAACACCAAGAAACCTGAACTTTGACTCTTGAAACATACAATATATTTAAGACTCCTAAAATTGAGACTAAAGACACTTGACCAAATGCAAAGTAATTAGACTTAGACTCCAAATTCGTTCGTCATCCTTGGAAGCCGAATAATCATCATTGAATTAAGATCACCAAAGAGCGATAAAAATCAATGAGAACATCCTCCAGTCATTAGGTAGTTGATAGGGAGTCTCGCAACCAGCAATAAACTTGTATATTGGTATCTCGGTAGCCGATCGTCGACCATGAAATTGATAACTTGATCATTTGAATCGGTAACTCTCTAGTGCAATCGGCGTCTTTGCTATAAACTTGTCGACAGTGTCCGATGCTCCCACATGAAATTTCCAAATTGAATCCTGACCGTTGCTCATCAACTATCAATCTTATGAATTTTAATGTACTAACGACATAGTTTGTTTTTTTTTTTTTTTACGGCCCTTCAAAAGAAACCGATCCATCGTCGTAACTTGTCATCCTCAAGTTCACTTTTGCGTAACCCTCATGCCAAATTCCGTACCACAGAAACGATTATTAATTAGAAACTTTTTAAGTGTTTGTGTGCCGATATCTTACGATCATTTTTTTTTTTCCTTTTTTGTGTGACCTCTTACGACGGGGGTCGGTTCCTCAAGGATCAAATAGGGCCAGTTATAACATGAACATATGCCATTCTAAGACCTTTGACCCAAAAAAAAAAATAGATTTTACTGCTAATGGTATCTTACTTTTTTCCTCGATTGCTTATAACAAGTAAACGATCTAAACAGGGTCCATTTGTTTCAAGGAAAACTTTATAATAATGTATAAATTTTTTTAGGGACATCATTTGAAAAAACGGTTGCTTGATTGGATAGTTTGAGGAAAGTGTTATTCTTCTTGCGAGAAGAGGAAGTCATTTTCCCCCAATTTAATTTTGTTGTTTTCAACCCATAGAAAATATCTTTAGTAGATTAATAAGTTCTCCGTTACCCAAATACTAGAATGTCGAAGAATTATTTCCTGGAAATCGTTTAAACAAACGGATTCTAAGATGCAATTTGTTGTTTTTCTTTTGCCATTTGCTTATTTTGTGGAATCTTCTCATCCTTTAGGCAGGTCTTAACCGGGGAGTGTAGATTCTGATTGGCTATAGTTTAACAGTTGACATCACACTCTTGATGATGGTCAAGAATGTTCTCTTCGTGTTCACCTCTATATCCACTTCAACTAAACATTCTCTCAGAAGAAAGGGAAAACAAAAAGAGAAAACAAAGCAATGGGCATGCCATCTTCATCTGTACTCAGAATATATTCTTGATTTCAGGAACTACAGGAGCCATTAGCTGCATAAGGTGGAGAAATCCATAAGCTTAAGCCGACCAGGTGAATATATTCAATCTACAGGAGCCTTTAGCTTGAATTTTGCTGATAGAGAGTCCATAAATCTGAGATCAGGTCGGACATATTAGAGCAAAACCATCATTCGGGTAAGACCGGGTTTACCCCCAAAATAGGAGGAGGAAAATAATAATATCATGGGCATCTATCCATTCCTGCCTAGAACAAGAATAACTGAAAACCTTGTAAAGATTGTAATGACAAGTTGAAAGGACATTTTTTTTTTTGGCAAGAATAAAAGCATAGATGCTACGACAGGAATAAGTAAGAATGTGTAGAGACCTCAGGGATTGGAACCAAAGATAATGAAGAAAAATCGATAGAAGGAGTGATATGCTGTGAAGTTTGTAATCATTCAGGTGATACCAGAAGCATAGAGTTGCCCATAAAGCGAATGTTGGATGGGGATTTTTGTTGTACAACGTGATGAAATTAACCAATTTGTTGATCGCTACTGGGATGGGGGTTCATACTCTCCATCCATGGGAAAACACGAGGCCCCCGCTCTCCGGCGAGTGGGCGGAGGTCTCAAGGGGGCGGTGCCTCCTGGACACCAAATGCTTTGTATAGTTTAGGCCCCTATTTTATTAGTTCTTTGGGCTCGAGTTCATAAATAGCTACTGCTATAGAAACTTTTTTTCGTTTGTAATTGACTGATGTAACAGAGAGAGGCCATGCGCTAATTATAGTAGTCCTAATTTAAGGGCGAATCAGGGTAAATATTGCTTTTTTGCGTTTGCGCTCTGTTTCGTTGTGGTTGTGCACCGAATCTTAACAATAGCGGCGAGAGAGCGTCAGTGGTTTGTATTCTCACATGTAGAAAGTTTAAAAAGGTCGCTTCTGGCTACTGCATGGAAGAGTCTCGGGCTTCTTGTTTTCTCCATCATTGTTGCTCAGTCTCCTTTCCTTTTCCAGGCATTGTGAGGGATCATCTCAAGAAAGTTTAAAGTTTAGGTCTTTTCCGACATTAGCTCGAATTTTTTAGCGACTTATGTAATTACGACAACCAAACCCCAAGTTCATATGTCCATACCCTAGCCTACTTATCGGACCGAAAAGTTGGGATCCGGAAAATCATATAAGTCGTCCATATATTCATCCATGGTGCAATTGCGCAATGCCCCACTGTATGAATCTGCACAGTCCTAACTCTTGCAGGAAAAAAAATTACTGTTCACGCAAAAAATGAAAAATTACAGCAAAAAAAGCTAATTCGGCATAGCAAACGTGGCGATCCAAACATGCTTCCGAGATTCTAATTCTCCATCTATCGCAACATTATTGAGGTTAAGCATCTCCTTATCTGGAGTTGTTTTTCCCCCTTTCTCCTACTTCGCTGTCTCTTCTATTATTGTAGTATTATTCTTCTTCCTCTATGCATCTACGCCTGACTAGACATACTTTCCCTCCCCTAGTTGCCCAGCAAGTTAGCTCACGTTCATTCATCTATAAAACCAAGGCTTACTTCTTGGGGCAAGGCAACTAAGGTCTCTTCCTTCATTTAGGACTCTCGGTATTGGACTTAAGTCAACTGCAAATTGCCAGGATTTTGAAGCCCGATCATCTGGAAACTTACAGAAGGATGAAAGGGAAGAAGGGTAGTATCAAAATCGACATTCCTTCGGCTACAAAGAGTAATAACCAGCCAGGAAGCGGGAAGGAGTTTGGGTACGACGATGGGTTCTCATGCAAAGCATGGCTTCAGAGTGTCTTGGAGTTTTGCAAGGAAGATAGCAACAAAGTGATATTTGCTGTCAAAGTTGGGCTAGCCGTTCTGCTAGTGTCCTTGCTGATATTGTTCCGCGCACCCTACGAAATTTTCGGCACCAACATTATTTGGTCGATCCTCACCGTCGCCATCATGTTCGAATATACAGTTGGTAAGCCACAAATCATGCATACATGCACCTCCTTATATTTCATGCTCTTGCTGCTCACCAAAAAAATTGGTAATTAAGCTATTGGGAAGATTGCCTAATGTACGATGGACGCCGCGAAATCTGTCACTGGCCAACCCCGCAAATCGCAACCGCACAGCACATTTTGGATTTGTGAGAACCTTCCCCCTTTTTATACATTAGCACCTCTAATTACAGCCGTAGATCTCTTCTCCATCTAACCGTTCTTATATCTAACGAGTGGCCTGATTAAGTACTCATGACACGCCATTAATTACATGAATTGATACAACTGTACTTTACCCATTTTATTCTTGAGAGTATTCCGCTACTCTATGAAACTCTAGAATCCTAGAAGGTTCATGGCATGACCAATCATCTTGGCCACATTCTCAACTTATCGTGCCTTGAAAACCTTCGCTCCATGACAATGACATCTAACTTTCAGCTTTTATGAATTAAGGATATCGTAGAATAAAGAACACGACGCCGCACTCTTGAATCCGAGCTCACGAAGCTTGAATCCGATGCTGAGCGACCGCGGCGGGGGTGAAGAGTCCGACGGTTGCCTCAAGCACACAAAGGTAAAGAGCCGATGGACGATCCAAAGGTAGAAGATGATCTAGAGATTGAAGAGGATGCGTCGAAAAGGAGGAAAGAAAAGAACTAGCTAGAAAACTTAGAAAATTAAGCAATTGTCCAAAATTGTCCACGTATGGTCGCCTGCCTTCGGGCTGAGAGGACTTGATTATGATGACGGGATCGATAGTTAGAAAATTCAGGCAAGAGGCCTTGATTGCATTGTCACTAGAATGTTTTAGGATCATATTGATTTAATTGAAAAGATTTAGACTGAATTTAAAACCGTACAACAGTTTTTCCAAGCAAAAAGTAGACATCCTTTGCTTAACTGAAACAAACAGATTAATTTTACTGATGCGGTGCGCACTAAGCAGCCGAAGTGTTGATCATGCATATAACGAGTTTCTGATGTATGAATTTTTCTTCTAAATTTTTTCAAGGTGCTACTTTTAACCGAGGATTCAACCGAGCGCTCGGGAGCTTGCTCGCAGGGATTCTGGCCATCTTAGTCGGCCAGATTGCTTTATGCGCCGGCCGGGTTGCCGAACCTTTTATGATTGGCATCAGCATTTTCCTCATTGGTATGCATCTCTGGCTTGCAATATCAAGTTAATCGAATATCCAATTTATTGAAAGATTTTTGTTGCCAATTTCTCGGTACAGGAACTGCTACATCGTTCCTGAAACTGTGGCCGTCGCTCGTGCCGTATGAGTACGGATTCAGGGTCATACTCTTCACCTTCTGCTTGATAATAGTATCTGGTTACAGAATGGGAAGCCCGATAAGGACGGCGATGAACAGACTCTACTCAATTGCGATGGGAGGGTTTGTGGCGGTCATAGTGAATGTGCTTGTTCATCCTATCTGGGCCGGAGAGCAGCTGCACAAGGAACTGGTCAAGAGCTTCGACTCGGTCGCCGACTCGCTAGAAGGTGAATTACATGGACCAAGAAATTTCCATCTGTTGATCTAGAGGGCACTGGCCTTGTTTTGGACCTGTTTTAATATCCTCTTAGGCCTCGCTTCTACTTTCAGCATCGCCAATACTATCTTCTTTTTAGAACTGAATCATCGCCTTCGAAAGTGACACGGTGTTCTACTCTTTGTTTAGAGTGCGTGAAGAAGTATTTGGAAGACGACGGTTCAGACCATCCGGAGTTTTCCAAGACAGTTATGGACGAATTTCCTGATGAGCCCGCTTACCGGAAATGCCGTGCAACGCTGAACTCCTCAGCGAAGCTTGATTCTTTGGTACTACCTTCCTAACCTAATCCATTTCTCAAATAATCTTCGCGATCTTTAACATATATTAACACGAGATGTTTTGTCACTCCAATGTTCTAGGCGATTTCAGCGAAATGGGAGCCACCTCATGGAAGGTTCCGACACTTCTTCTACCCGTGGTCAGAGTATGTCAAAGTCGGGGCGGTCTTGAGGTACTGCGCTTACGAGGTCATGGCTCTTCATGGTGTTCTGCACTCAGAGATTCAGGTATGGTTTTTTGTGTGCATACCGCGTCAGCTTTTCCTTTTATCTTCTTGCTTTCCAGCGTCCGTGTCTCGATTACATGTTATCAGATGGAAATGGAATAGACACCATCCACTAGGGAGGAATCAGAACATAACCATCATCCTAAGGTATAATTGTCCGTCGAGTGGCTGACAACCTGGAATCGGTGAACGGAAACCTCGGTTTTACTGGTTTTAGGTATTCAGGACCACCAGAATACTCAGGAAATTAACAGGAAGGAATATGCTCTTCAATAAACTTAGTTCAACGCAACATGTATTTGTTCCTGTGGTTTGTCTCGGTTGAGAGAGAGAGAGAGAGAGAGAGAGAAGAATATTGGATTGTAACTTGTGTCATCAGAAGGGACCAAAAGATTTGTATCGCATCGCGATCGCTTTCGCCGCATATATTCTATACTCTCAGCATCATCGACGGTATTCCGCTGCAACTGTTGTAGTCATGCAAAGATTCCTCTGACCTGCACACACAGTCTATTCCCTGAAAAGGAGAGATCATAGAGTAAAGAAGGTTGGCTTCCATTGCTTACCATGACCCCTGTAAGTAATTCTCCAATCCAAAATTGGGTAGTCACTAGTCACAGCATCATGAAACCTGGGAATCTCAAAACCATATCATATGAGCACAGTTCAAGCATAATTTTAAGGTAATACTGTCTGATAAACTAACCCGTTCGAAGACTTGCACGTATTAAGGCGTCGTTAGTTATAGCATACACAACTCATTTCGGACCAATGCATAATTCGAGATCCGTTATTTAATCCAGGCTCCATACAATCTCCGGATTGCCTTCCGCTCAGAGATTCAAGACGTAGCGAGTCAAGCGGCGGAGCTGATGAGGAGCTTGGGGAAGGACATTAGCAGCATGAAGAGAACACTCAAGGCCAAGACCTCTCTCCTAAAAAGAGTTCACTCCTCTGCCGAGAAGCTGCAAGGCGCTATAGACCTGCACTCTTATCTCCTCACGTCCCACATCGACACGCCCGAAAGACCATCATCCATCAGCAAGCCGCTCAATCCAAAGCCCGACGAAAGCTCCGGCGAGCAGAACTCAGGGCCTGCCGTGCAGCAGCCCGAGACGTACCACGAGATGATGAGGAAGCAGTCAAGGAGGCTCTATTCGTGGCCATCGAGAGAAGTCGACGTGTTCGAAGAAGAGGGCACGCTGAACATGGATTTCTTGCCGAGAATGAATGCCCTCGAGAGCACCGCGTCGCTTTCCCTCGCGACGTTCGCTTCGCTGCTCATCGAGTTCGTGGCGAGGTTGGATCATTTGGTTGAAGCAGTTGAAGAGCTCTCTAAGATGGCCAGGTTCAAGTCCGAGGCCCTGTAACTGGGAGAGACGGAGACGACTATACTAAACAAATGTCCACTTTCACTTCACATAATACTGAACAAGGATGGGGGTACAGATGAAGTATCTTGTAAACCAGAACAACGAGCCTTCAGGAGCATTATACATATACTATGTAAAAATCAGAGTACAAGAGCCGACGGATGGAACAAGTTCTGATTTTTGTCATTGCTTAATACAATGCATGTTGTGTTTTTCCTAAGTACGATGATTAACATGTAGTGTCGTGCAGAATTCAGAATCTGGTGATACCAGTTGAAGTTAAAAGTATGCCCACTTGCCAACCATAGTTGACTAGTTGGATCCGGATCCCCTGTCAAGTATCATGTGATTAGTCCAATAGGAAATGTTTAGCTGATGGTGCCGTGATACCTCAAACAGAAACAGTAGCTTCTCCAACTCTAACCTGGGAAACTTAGTTTGTATGGTAATACTCCAGAAACGCGTATGGTAAAAAAGTATTTTTAAAGTGTTTTGGAAACACTTTTGAGAAACAGAAACACTTTTGAAGCAGAAACAAGAAAAAAAAAAAACGTGCTTCTGTGTTTCTGAAATACTTTTTACAAACGTATTTGGAACATTTTTTAGAAACAATTGGAATTTTTTTTAACACACTTTGTTCGTTCTTGCATTTGACACTTAAATTTTAATTATTTTATTTTTAAAAAAAATTAATTAAAAATAACAAAATAATTCATAAAATTACACAATCAACCTTGAAAGCTTTGGCCTAACCTTAAGAACCAATTTTGAATAAAAAATATCTTTTGTAATTTTTGACATTTTTTGGATTTATTTTAATTATAAAAATAGCCTAAAATCAGGAAAAAAAAATAGTATTCGTGATCAGAAAAATGTGAAAAAAATAGTACATATTTTTATTTTTATTCTCTTTTCATCTTGGCATCTTAAAATTTTAAAAATTCAATTTGGGACCACATGCCTCTTCATTAAACATAATTCTAAATTGACTAAAAAATTTCATTTTAAATCATTTCAGCCAATTTTTTTTACTTTTAGAGTCATGACATGAAACGATACTCTACATCTCATTTCAGTCCTCATGTTTGGAAAAATTGCACAATTGGACTAAAAGGACCTAAATGCACAAATATTTTTCATTTTAGTCCTCGGTTTCACTCAAAATACAATTAATATTTTTCTAGGAATTCCCGTTTAAAGGTAATCATATTTTTAACTACTTGGAAACATTTACGTGTGAAATTTTTCTTATCTATAGAAAATATATTTGATGTTCTCGTTGTCCAATTCCAATTTGTCTTCTCTTTCATTTTTTTTTTGTAGTTGATCTCATCTATAATGTGCTTCGTTTGTTTCACTGAAAATGAGCGATTTGAAAAATATTTTTCGAAAAGTAATCACTTATATCGTTTAGAAAAATTAATCAACAAAAAATGTTTTCATCATCGATAACAATCTATGCCTGACTATTTTCATAGACGATGAGAAAAAATTCATTTATTTATTTTTTAAGAGATATAAACGATTTCTTTTCGAAAAATATTTTCCAAATCGCTCATTTTTCGTGAAACAAACGGAGTAATTTGATAAATCGTGCGTAAATTACTTGTACATATATTAGTCTAATTTGATTTAGAAATTGAACAAATGAGATTTAATTTGATTTAGTAAATTAAAAAGATAAAGACATATTAACTTTAATATATATAGTCCCCTTAGTTAAATGAAAAAAATAGGAATAATTTTTTTTGCAGTTACCAAATGCCTTTTTTTTTGGAATAGAAACTTTATGCAGCTACCAAACGCGTTTCTGTTCTTTTTTTTTTTGAATAGATTTTTTTTTGAAGTTACCAAACATATTTCTGTTCTCAAAAACCATTGCCGAGAACAGAAACGGAAAAAAAAGTGTTTTTGTTCCAAAAGTGTTTCCAGGAACAGAAACGATACCATACAGACCTTACAAACTGGAAACTGTCACTTGGTGGGATTTCCTCATATTCCATCGAGTGAGAATTTCTACATAGAAAAGAAAAAAAATTAAACTAACCAAAACAAAAATAAAGGAACGTGAGAAAACTCATTAGAAACATAATCAATATAAATCCATCACAGCGAGGGTCGCCCTCACCCTTGCCGATCCGGAGAAGGGATGCCCTTGCCTGAGGCTGGCGGAGAGAGAAAAGGGAAAAGGTTAAAAGTAAAGATGGATAACAAAAAAAAAAAAACATGTAAATATTTTTAAAAAAGTTATCCACCTCAACGTTTGTCATGTCACGTAGGGCAAATGGCATCCACATCATCTATTTCGCGCCAAAATTAGCTGCATGGACTCAATTAACAAAATTTTAAAAGGTTTACAACTCAATTGGTAAAATTAACATGCATGTTTATGACCGAAGTGGCAAAAATGTAATAAGTTTAAGATACGTTGATCTCTGTGCAATCAAAATAGACCGATAAAATTCTTCTTATAACCACAAAGTACTAATTCAAACGTCTAGCTATATAAAAAAACCATAAAAAATACTTGCATATTACACATTCTTGTCATACCGAACGATGCAAGTGAAGAAACTGAAGTTACAGCGTGCCGGAGGACGCTGGCTCCCTCTCTAGTCTGTAGACATTTGCTGTCACTTTCCTCCAGTTCCTCAGGGATGGCCGATCAACTCCAAACCGACAGGGAACGACATGATTTGACCCGTTTTATACAGATGAGCAGATTTTCATACCGATGGGCCTCGGCATGAATCGCCCCGTTTTAGTGTCTCAGACAGATGAACAGATTCTTAAGGTATTGGTCACAATGATACAATAACACGAGACTAATCGTCAAACCTTTAGAGAAAGTTTTCAACTTCATAAAGCATGTCCTCATGAAGCTTGTGAACGGCTGAAACTATAGCCTTCCGATTGTAACTCAGAGCCACATTCACCGTTTACGACACCCAGTCCATGTAATTTGCAACTTCGTCACGAATTTCAATTCTCGAATTTGAAACTTACAGACGAAGAAACAAATTCCAAAACAAGCAGAAATAGAACCACCACAGAAACAGAGGAGTATACCTGGAGCCAACTTTACTGAGCTTCTAGCATCATACAATGATGCGACTAAAAATAACCGAAACACTAATTGGCGGGCACCAGTGAATCCGGACGGTGAGAAAGAGCTATTTTATCACGAAAATGCCAGACGCGTTATTATGAAACACTACACATAACCTGAGGACAATGACATATATGTACAAGAGAGTTCAAGAAGACCACAATTTCCAGACGCTATAGCCTATATACTAAGCTCATAACCCTTAGTTTTGCTCCAGGGTTCTAATCATTATGACCAAACTTACGACCTAATGCAGACAAACCAACCGGTAGATGGAAAACATGCAGGGGGACTTCAGCGACTATAATTTGGAGGGAGTGGATAACGTGCTTACATCCACCTTTGTGGCATCATCAATGATTATCCCATTTCGGTTGGCATCAATCTCTAAGCTTAGTCCTTGTCCGAGCCAAGAGCCATGCCACCACTGAGCATTGCCATCAGACTACCACCATGTACCCTACCTTCTGAAGCAATGGCCGGTGTGGCAGAAAGGCCTTGCGCAGTGGGCGATTTCAAACTACTGGGCCCATATTGGTTCAAATCCAAATCGCAGAAATTTCCAGCATCGATATTCATATCCTCGGCATTCGCAACCTCTTCCATCTCATCAGGGAGCATTACTTTCTGGCCATGCAATATAGGCCCCAAGCTGAAACCACCATGGACTCTTTTATCCTGCGCCAATCCACTGTGGAGTGCACAGAGACCCGTCTTTCCCCTAGCAAAAGAGTTGCATGAACCAGTATTTTGATCCCCGAATTCGGACCCTGGCTGTCCCCAAGAGCACCTCTTCCCACCACCATGCGCCTTGCAAAAATCCGTGCTTCCTTGAGCACTCTTGCTGCACCCATGAAATTTACATCTTTTGCCCCCACCATGACGCACACAAAAATCGGTCCTACCCCTCGCACTTCTAGTGCACTCAGGCACAGCACAACGTTTCCCACCCCCATGAGCCACACAGAAATTGGTGCCACCATGCACACTCTTGGAACAAACTCCCCCGCCTCGGAAGGCGCACCTCTTTCCCCCACCATGACCTTTGCAAAAGGGGGTGCTCCCTTCAGCACCTTTGTTGCAACCCACGAACGTGCACCGCTTACCCCCACCATGAGCCTTACAAAACATAGTGCTCCCCTGTGCCCCTTTCGTGCACCCTATATTCTGGCAGCGGCGGCCTCCTCCATGCGAGATGCAAAGACCTGACAGACCTTCGGCACTCTTTGTGCAGTTCTCTTTCTGGCATCTTTTGCCTCCACCATGCCGGATACACAAGCCCGATTTCCCTCGTGCAGCTCGAGTGCACCCATCATGGGTGCATCTCCGACCACCGCCGTGGGCGATACAGAAATCTGTGCGCCCTTCTGCACTCTTGGTGCATCCCAGAAACTCACAACGCCGACCACCTCCGTGGGCCTTGCAATACACAGTTCGGCCCTCAGCCCCCTTGTGACAGCCAGGTTTTTGACACCTTCTACCACCTCCATGGGATATACAACGCCCTGACGCACCTCTTGCCCCCTTCCCACATCCCTCAACCTGGCAAATTTTTGAAGTACTACTTCCCTGCACAGAGGTACAGGTGATTGAACTCTTTGGAGTAGATATTATGGTTGAAGATAGGTCTGGAACAGCAGGGACCAAATCTGTCTTTTCAGAAACCTGGTTTCGAAATAAGCTATTATCTTTGATCACATTGTGAAGAGGATCCAAATATATAACTGATTTCCAGCAACCCGATGTTGGTCTTTCATCCACATTTGTGTACCTACCAATGCAAAAGGGAATCTCCAGGCCAGAACATATTTGAGAAGAATTTGGATGGATGCAGGTTACATCAGACTCAGAAGGCCCAGTAGAGAGACTCAACTCCAGGTCAACTTTAGGTTGCAACTCCAAGGCTTTCGTTCCAGGACTAGCAACTTTCTTCCTGGAAGGTGCTCTATCATTGCCAATACTCAGAGTAAAATCCAGATCAAGATCCATGGACGATTCCTCGTCAGTTTCCTTAGCTGAAGATGCTGTAGTGCAGGCAGTTCGTGAGCTTCCCTTGCTGTCCGAGGAACTTGAAGGCCGACCTAGCCCAAGAGACAAGGGAGAGCCAACTTGCTGGTTGATGGAGCCATCAATCATTTTCCATTTGCGTTTGACTCCCCTCGAGGCAGACAAGAGACAAAGCGAAGCAGGGAAATCAAGTTGTAAAATGGTGTCAGTACCATATTCAACCCCCGTTCCTCGGGCATAAGGTAAATTGCCCAATGTCTTGAAGGCATTTGAAGAAGAATTGGCAGCAAACCTCAAGTTCTGAAATCTAGGATCCATGAGATGACTATTGATTTGTCTGATCTAAACAGTGTGCAGCAGCCTGCCTGATTTCTGGTAATGTCCAAATTAGCAAAAAGAAAAAGAAGAAAAAATGTTATCTACATTACATGTCCATCAAGTAGTGCATTCCTCCTCCGCTAACGAAACCTGAAGTATCACAGCGATCCATTTCCTCCGATAAGAATCTACGCTATTGATGAGCACTTCAGACCAGCCAAGATCCTTCAAAGGAGAGCTGAGGTTGCAAGATGAAACCAAATCCGCAGATCATCCTATAAGCAAAAAGTCGAGAGACAGAGCAAGATTGTTAAGGCAACGTTAGGATGGTTACCACATTAAGACATCAAGTAACAAAGAACCAAGCACATTGTTGCTTATCCATCCTCTTGAGTTCTAGACACATTGATCGGCAGAATTTTGGACGGCTTTAATTAGTTCACAGCAACTAGCAAATTTAAGAAGTTCAGTGTTTAGAATCACTCTAGGAGAACTAAAAGCATAAACGAGAACAAAGGTAACATGTTATGGATTAACAGAAAGACTCCAACTCCTTGGCAAATCTTATACAATATTCAAATCCCAGAAGAGCATTCAAAGAAACTCCATATGCCGAAGAAAATGACAGGCCACCTTTGAGCATTCAGTATATCCCCCAAAAAAAAAAAAATGAGAAGCCATCAATGAGCAAAAGAAGGAATATGATTACATTACCGGATGGAACAGAACCATCTTTTAAAATCTCAAAAATACAACCAACCACTAGCATGCATCGTACAGCCTGAGACACTTCAACAGCATCATGGTACAGGAAACACACAACGAAACAAGGCAAGGCAAGGCAATGCAAAGAGTTTCATACAGAGGATAAACCAGCCAATCCGCCATCCCAAAGTCATTAAAACAAGATCAAGCTTCAAACTCTAAAGATATTCCCAAGCCGATTTTTTTTTTTTATAGAAAGTATCAGGCTGAGATCGCAATGCAGCATGAGCGATTCAATCAATCTGCAAATTAGAAATAAAATCAATGCATTTGGAATAAGAAAAAGGAAAGGCATCTTACACATGAAACATTTATCATAAGCCACGAACCACATGGGAGTGAATAGTTCACTGCCTCAACTAAAATGAACTCTACATAGCTTTGAGATGGAAATAATAAAATGTGACAGCCTTTCCATAGTCTTCCAGTTTAAGATCTCAAACCCACATGGTCAACTAATAACAAAATAAAAGGTAAAGCAGTGATCCAAATATCTTTAAAAAAAAAATGCAATAGATGACCTTATTAGTAAATTAGATGAACTTGGAGATGTCTCATAAGTTTCCAAACTGATCTCCACGATTACGTCTACAAACATGCAAATTGCCATCAGTAGCACATAAGAGAATTGGCACATTGATATGGCATGTCAAAGGTACTCAGACAGGAAGGCTTTCTGATGACCACCCAGAAAGCACAATAAAGCAAGCAATAAAGAACCAAATCAGATGAAAACATAAGTGCAAGATATAGATCTCTCTTGCCCAGGTAATGCACCAATACAGAGCAGATCAAGATGAAGAGTGCAACAAAGTCAACTTTATTGAGCAACCGATAGCACTCAATTCAGCATGAATTTTATCAAACTTCTCTCAGAGACATAATTACTCTTTCTTGGTCGTTAACCCACAGACTGGGGAGAAAGAATTCTTTCTTCAGAATTCTCAGAAAACGGAGAAAGAGAAGCAAAAGCAATGATCATTGGATTGCCCAAGCACACGCATAAAAGGGTTCATACAGAAGCATCTCAAGAACAAAACACGCACCAAAAATCCACAAAGACAAAATGATCAGCACCAACCACAAAGAAATGCCAAAAAGCAGGAAACTTTCGTCAAGACTCGCTGCAAAGCCGAAACCAAGCTGTTCCACAAGCTCCATCGAGTTGGGATGTCGTTTCTCTCTTCCAAAAAGAACCGAGAACTCACCCAAAAACGAAAAGAAACGAAAAGAAAAACGATCGATCACTAGGGAGTACGAAGAACACTGGGTCGCGATACATCAAAACTAAGAGACGATAAGAGCTTTAGCAGAAAGACCTCACAATAATGGATTTGCCACGGATCGAATTCGGTTCCTTCGGAGAAAACAGGGTAGACCCAAAACGATGACGATGACCCGAGAATGTTTCGCGAGGCCAAAATCAGGTTTGAGCGATTTTTATGGCGCCCCGGCACTGAAGGCGGAGAGAGGAGAGAGCGGCGGACGTCCTTGCAACGAGTCGGAAACTTGGAATCGCATGACATGTGATAAGGACATGGATCTTCCCAACTTGGTATTGCAACATCAATTATCTTCCATCTTTCATTATTTCCTAGTAATGTATTTTGCGCATTATCTCGCATGAACACAATTAAATAAGATGATTGGGTTTATAACAGTTAGCTACAAAATGAACTTATGATGGTATAATATTAGATAATGATTAAGTAAGCTGGTAATACTATCATTATGGATTAGTTATAATGTGGGGCTGATACCATTAAGAGAGGATGAGATGTTAACTATATTTAAATAAACATAAATAAAATACGCACTCTCTTCTTATTTTCTTTTCGTTATATTTTATAGAACATGTAATACCGTTAGAATAGCCTATGTTAAAATCTTTAAATCCCTATCAACTTATTCTTTATGATATATCCAATAAGACGGTGTTATTCATTATGAACTTTAATTGTCGCAATCGATTCGCTTGTTTCATTGCTTGGAGCACGGCATCGACGCGCCTTCGCCTACACAAATCGGGTCTCGAGGTCCGACTATCGATCGAAACCTTTTTTTCTAGACCTTACGAGGTAAATTACAATTGTTTTAAGTTAACTATGTCCAAAGTTGAGCGAATCAATGTCATTTTGGAAGAAACACGCGTGATCTCGCATCGGGCACATGATGAGATGCCGAAAAGGACGAAGTGGTCCGAGGCGGTCAGAAAAGAAAAAATTAAAATTGCAATTCCTAAATTAATAAAAAAAAAAGTAAAAGGAGAAGAAAAGAAAGAAATATTCGAGGCGAGCTTCGTCGGCTTCGAGAGGTCAAGCTTGGTGGCGTGGCGAAACGTTCGCGAGAAACCTCAAACGGCCCCTACCTCGACACGTCATCCTCGCCGTCATCGTCAACGCCGACTTTTTCGAGGTTCTGTGGGCGGGCACGGGGCAGCGGTTTCGCCACCGTCCATCGTGCTGAGCTGTAGCGTGAAACATGGGCCCTCCCCCACCCACGAACATTCCTTCGCCGCCCGCGAGGCTGAAGTGGACATCAGAGCTAGCGCGATTTGGGATCGTTCGATCGCTGTCGGTCGGATTTTTTTCAACCCCAGATTTACGCTCGCGCAAGGATTAGCAAGACCCTAACGCAACATTTCGTATGATGTCGTCGTGGCACGACATCGGATCTTTTACCAAAAAAGAAAAAAAAAACAACATAATCGTCCATTTTTGTTAAAGTATAATGTATGCCTCGACTCGAATGTAAGCTTTTTGGATTTGACATTTTAACAAAGATCATCGAAGCAAATTTTTCGCCTTGTTTACTTCGCTAAGTTAATATAAGGAACTTCGAGCGCATCGTTATCGAGATTTTTATTATGGCACTCTAAATAGATTATAATGCGTTTTAATAACTCAAAGAAAACGACGGAGTTTTGACTTTGAAGCGGAAGAAGAAAAGGCACATGGCCCTGGAAGATATGATCATATATGATGAGTTTTCCGAAATTCAACACCATACCCTTCAAATTCCCAATAAAGGGGAAATAATTTCAGGGCCATCCATTCGAAAGGAAAAAGAGTGGTGCAAAACCAAAGCCGAATCGGAAGTTGGACTCTCTTGCACGTCTCAAAATCTCAAATCACAGGTGAAAAAAAAAAGAAAGAGTGAGAGAATAAGTACCCTTATCTTTTGGTCTCCATACCATTGAATCGCGATGCCCTAGACAATTAGCGTGAGAACATTTGACCCGATAAAAAGAGAATATAAATGTCTTTCGCTCGAAATAATCTCGAGGCTCGACAGTTCGCGAGTCAATTTGCTTCTGGAGGAGGGACAAATGCGGGTCGACGGTGGTTGCTTTCTCAACATGATCGCATCTCATCATTGATCTCGATTTCGGTCAACATGGTCCGCGACATCGGAATGGAGATAAGTAATTTACAAGATGCATCGATTTCACGTGGATAAGTTTTGTGCTGGCTAATATAATACTCTTGGTGGCATCAATTTTTTTTTTTTTTTAAAAAGTTATTTTCCCTCTTCCTCTTCATTTTGAAAGATTTTTTTGCCATTATCTGAATCCTGTCCCATTAACGCATGGTCGACTATTGGGACACTGAAAGCGGGTAGGGGAAAAGGACCGGGTGCTTTCCTTGTACTTGTTGAGAAAGGATATGCCTTGTAATATTCATCTTTGTTCGGATTGCACGTGCGATGTGTCTCGGGCGTTGCCCATATGTGACTCACTTTGTTTTTCAGGTTATTAAGGATCGAGGTCAACACTTGCGTTAGTTATTATCATAGCATGTCCTAGAGCTGAAACCGTACCCTTAATCAAGCTATATTCGCGAAGGCCTAATTCCAAAAAAAACCTCAAACTTTGACGTTTGTCCCAAAAATATCCATAACTTTTTTTTGTCTCCTAAAAAACCTTCAACTTTTGATTTTGTCCCAAAAAAACCTCAAACTTTGATCTTTGTTCCAAATATACCCACAACTTTTTTTGGCTCATAAAAAACCTCAAACTTTTGATTTTGTCCCAAGTTTGCCACAGTTATTAAAAAAAAAAGTGTTTCGCGCCTAGTTGAACAGAACCCATGATTGTTCGACAAAGATCAAAATATATTTCCAATTGTTTCAAGGAAGAATGTTTGACACATTGCAGCTGCATTAATTCATTTCTAGACATAATTGAGTTATCCGAGATTCGCATACAAATTTCAGTGGGAACAAGATATTAACAAATCTTCTTCTTATACTTCAAATTTTTACCGAATGATGATAACAAGAAAGCATTGGGGGCAACAGTTTTTCGTCACAGAGGCAGGGTCGGCAGCAGCTTGTTGTCACAGATGCAGGGTCGGCAGCAGCTTGTTGTCACAGATGCAGAGTCGGCACGATGGTCCTCGGTGAAAGGCTCGATTGGCATCGAGGACTATCAACGGGTAAGGAGCCGATGACGAGGGTTTCTATTATCTCGGGATAAGGCCACACCATAGGGCGACGGTTGAGAATCACTTGGAGTTTTGACAGAAGCTAAACGGCTGACGTCGGGTTGTCGGGAATTCTACGAGATGAGTTTTGAGGGTTTTTTTGTGATTGAACTGGTAGATTTGGGACAAATTCAAAAGTTGAAGGGTTTTTAAGAGATAAAAAAAAAGTTGTGGATATTTTTGGGACAAAGGCCAAAGTTTGAGGTATTTTTGGGATTGGATTGGTAGACTTGGGACAAAATCAAAAGTTGAAGGTTTTTTATGAGACAAAAAAAAGTTGTGGATATTTTTGGGACAAAGGCTAAAGTTTGAGGTTTTTTTTTTGGATTGGGCCTATTCGCGAAGAACTCGGAACTCTCGGCATTGCGAACCGCTCGAGCGCTTCATCGAGCTTTTTTAGAGTCCGACTCGAGTCCGACTAGCTCGAGTGTGGAAATCAAGCATCTCGCGAACCTTGTCATCACCGAGGATTCGTAATCCCATTTTTTATTTTATTTTGGGGGGTTGATCTTGAACTCAACTCCGAATCTATAGACACAATCTTTGAGTTGTAGATCTCTAACCCAAGACACCGTCACATACTATCGATCGCGGGGTTGTTATGCCATAACTATTGGGGTGTGTGATTCATACTCCCAATGGACAATAAGGCACGGGGGTCTCGCTCCACGGTGACCGAGCGGGGGTCCGGGAGATCTGCTCCCTAGTCGCCATAGGGCTTTTATAGTTTTCAGCACATATTTCTTCATTGGTAGTTTGGTCTTAAGCCCATGAATATTTACTTCACTTGTACTTAAGTGATGTAACGAGAAGTGCGAGCTGCTAATTATAATGGAACCCTCTACTGGAGATAGCCCTAATTTAATTAAGGGTGAGCCAAGATAAAACCTTGTGTCTCGATTTCTCTTTCTCGCTTTAGCTCTTTACTTCATTATGATTGTGCGTCAAATCCTAACAATAAGGACGCTAAAAGGACAACCGAGCTAGAAAAAACAAGGTTTCGACCCGCTTAGAGCTTCTTCCGAAAATCGAAAAGGTCAACACGCGAGATGTTACCTTGGGCTGGTTTTGGATCATGTATCGACATCAACACGTACAATATCCGGTAGTAGAAAAAGTTCCATCGAAACAATTATTTAGTCGAAGGCAACCTCACTCAAAGGACATACAGTTCTTAAGGGGATCGAAGAGAGCAGTCCTAAACCTTTTGTACTCTTTTTTCGTGAACTTTTTGTGCTTTTATCAATTCAATCATTCTTTTTTTGTCAATTCTATCATAAACCTTTTAATTTTGTCAAATTCAGTCATTTCGATTAATTTTGATAGGAAATTGCTGGCATGGCACAACCGACGCTGACGTGATGTGACGGACACTGACGTAACTAATTTCTAATAGTTCTTTCATAACTATGCTAGCAAATGATGCAATTTGCATGATTGGAGCAAAGGATATATATATATATATATATATATATATATATATATATATATATATATAGAGAGAGAGAGAGAGAGAGAGAGAGAGAGAGAGAGAGAGAGAAGTATCTTTTTCCGGGGGACCGATAACGAATGTACGGACCCAAATTGGATGGCGGCGGGAAGAAGGAGAAGACCCAAAGATGAAAGGGCGAATAATAACGTGAGGCGCGGTCCAAAAAAATTCCGATCTCGAATTATTCTTCTTTGAATGATCTTTCTAATCGAGACCGATCTTCCTTATTCCTCCCAATATGCCAAAAACGTCGTGGATGGATGGTGCGGAGTTGCGCCACGTCGGTTCGATCTTGCCAACCTCTCGAATTTTTTTTTTTTTGTTCTGCATCTTAAGGTTGTGCTTCTTCGATTTTTGTTCCTTACTAGGAAAGATGGGACTTTGGGTATTGATACGAATGTTTCATGCACTTTCTCGGATGGACACTAGGATGAACAGGTCTCTCCTTGAGTTTGAGCGCAGATGAACAGGAGAAGTGAAGACCCAGAAACTCAAAACTTCTCCTTCTACCTCATGTTTATTTGGATTGTGTTGGGAAAATTGTCCAAAAAATTCTAAACCTTTTGCACTTTTGCTAATTCAATCTAAAACCTTTTGTATTTGTGTCAATTCAGTCTAAAACCTTTTGTATTTGTTCCAATTCAGTCATTTCGCCCAATTTTTGCAGGAAATCACTAACATGACGTGAGCGGCGCTAAAGTGGCGCCCAATTTTTGTAGGAAATCGCTGACATGACGCGATCGGCACTAAAGTGGCGCGGCAAGCGTTGATGTAGCTAATTTTTAATAATACTTTTAATAACTTTTATCCTTTTTTTTTCTTTTCTCGAGATATCTAGGCGAGGTGCTAACGACCCTCGCTAGAGGCAGGCGAGGGTGTCGGCCTCATCTATGGCCGAGGAGGGCACGATGACCCTCACCGGCCACTGCCAAAGAGAAAATCAAAGGAAAAAATAGAAAAAAAAAATTCAAAATAGAAAAATTATTAAATAATTATTAGAAATTGGTTACGTCAGTTTCCGTCACATCACGTTAGCGCCGGTTGTGCATTCAAGCGATTTCCTATCAAAATTAATTGGGAGGACTGAATTTGGCAAACTTAAAAGGTTTAGGACAGAATTGGTCAAAATGAAAAAAAAAGTTTATGATTGAATTGACAAAAGTACAAAAAGTTTACGAAAAAAGAGTACAAAAGGTTTAAGACTTTTTGGGCAATTATCCCAACTATGTTCTTAGTCCTTTTTTCTCCCGATTTATTACAACGTTCTTGAAGGTGCATTAGTCGCGGCGAAGACGAAGTATTTGAATTTCGAAGTGAATATTGCTGAGGCAAAAAATCATGGCAAAACTATACTAGCAAGAGAATGATGAGAATCCTTGTCCCAACAAAAATAGACATGGCCAGAATCGGCCCAGCCCCTCACGGGCCTGTTACGGTTCCTTAAAAATTCGAAACTGCCTTAGGCCCAACGGCTGTTAGGCCTTAAAAAAAATAAAAGGAAAAATTTCAATTAAGGGCCCAAAGTGCCTTCATTCTTTCAAATAAGGGCCTAAAGTGGTATTTGTTTCAAATAAGGGCATAAAGTGTCTTATTTGTTTCAAACAAGGGCCTCATTATACATGATTCAAATAAGGGCCTCGCCTCGCCGGCAAGCCGACCGGATAAATATTCAGGTCGATCAGGGGAATTTTCGTCAAAATAAGATTTTAACTCAATTTTTTGTAAAATTTAATTTAAAACTAAAAATTAAAATTAAAAAAAAAAAACCAAAAGAGCACACAGATGGGAGGGGCCACCTCCCGCCTGTGGACGCCGTTGGTGGGGCGGCGAATGTTGTCGTCGGCGCCTCGGCGGGGGCCGACGACCCCGTTGACCGATGGCAAGGGCTAGCAGGCCTTCACCGCGACCGGGAGTGGGTCGCAACCCCCTCCTAGATACGAGCGAAGGTCATCGGCCCTCCCCCAGGTCCGACGGAGGGTCGCCACCCTCGGCTTTGGTCAGGACGAAGGTCAACAGCCCTCGCCTTGGTCCGGTTGAGGGCGGCGACCCTCCGTCGGACCTGGGCGAGGGCCGGCGACCCTCGCCCAGATCTGGGAGGGAGTCACGATCCACTCTCGGTCGCAACCCTCTCTCAGTCGTGGCGAGGGCTTGTTGGCCCTCGCCACCGGTCGGCGGGGTCGCCGGCCCCTCGGCGAGTGCCTTTGACCCCGACAATAACATTCACTGCCCCACCGGTGGTGGGGCGGCGTCCACAGGCAAGAGGCAGCCCTCCCGCTTGTGTGCTCTTTGTTTTTTAGGTTTTTTTTTTTAAATTTTAGAAAACTAAAAGATAAATAAACATCAACATCAACATCAATATCAACAACACATTTATCTCAAACAAAAATAGTTGGGGTCGGCGGTCGATGAACCCTAAAGATTCATAAATAAAAGCAAGATCAATCGGGGAAAAGAAAAAAAATATGTACAAGTAAACAAACAAAGACATACACACACACACACATGGGAAATAACTAAAAAGAACGGTCAGGAACATGAAAATTCTGCTCATTCACAATACTAATAGCCTTCCTCCACTCCTTCCAAAAACCTAAAAGATAAATAAACAAAGAAAAAAAATTCAAAAAAGGTAAATGATGAAAATGTCCTTAATTAATCAGTGAGAGGCCTTTTTGTCGCGACCCTCTCCCGAGCCGTGGAGCGGGAGCGGGCTAATGGGCCGCCCGATCGCTGGCTGGATCGGACGCGGGCCTCTCCCAAGGTCCATTACCCAAATCGCAACTGCTGGATATACGTGATCGACCTTCAGTGTGGTCTGATGACATGTGATGAGTGTACATGCCAAGGAGTCGCCAACAATCGTTTCGTGGAGGGTACGATCGGAAACCCTATCGAATAGTTGGGAGTGGTTTATTCGATTCTGCGGAAACCAGAGAAGTGGGTTCGGGGACTTAGTTACGCCAACTGTCAGAGTTGACGCCCTTTCGGTACCTAAGCTGAATGGTTTATCTGATCCTAGGATTTCATGCAGATGAGTGAGGTATAGATCCTAAATCTAGGAGTTCATGCAGATGGGAAATACTACCCTATCACTCACAATCAATAAGTGCGCAAATCAAGGATCCAGTACATGCGGATAAAACACATGAAATCATCATGGCATCCCTAATGAGGCCCTATTAGCCTAGAGAAATATCAATCAAGGCTTAGGAGTGATTTGGACATGATTCGCCCATGAGGGGCAGAATCGTAATTTTGAATAATTCGGGGACAATTCACCTCGAAAAGGGAAAATTTGTCATTTTAGATGAATTGGGAAGTCAAAAGACAGAGGAAATAGGATTGGCCATCAATCCAATCAATTTCCTATTTTTCTTGAATTTCCAGGATTTTTCTGGTATTTAAAAATGATTTTACCCTTGGAGGGGTAAAGTCGTCATTTTGGACAAAGATGAGAACTGAAAATCTCAAATATTAGGGTTGGTCGTCCACCTGACCCAAACCCTAACTTCAAGCAATTTTCAGAACTCGATTGAGACAAGAAAGACGATTTTCCCATTAAAGGGCAAAATCGTCATTTTGAGAAAAGAGGCGGGACTCGAAAACTCGAACCTAAGAATTGGTCGTCTAATCGACCCTAATTCTCACCTTGGCATTATCGGCCTTATCTAGCATGCACAACAGAGGCGACTTACCCCTAAAGGGTAATGTCGTCAAGTCTCGGAAAATTGGATAAGAAACCCCAAAAATAGGGTTGACCAGTTGTCTGTGGTCAACCCTCGATTTTTGGGGATTTCTGGAATGTCTAGGATTTTTCCACAAATTTTCCACATTTTTTTGGAATTTTCTGGAATTTTCTAGCATTTTTTTGGATTTTCTAAGATTTTTCTGATTTTATTATTATTTTTTTATTGATTTTTTAATAATAAAAAAATGTGATTCGGACCGGGTCGGCCCGACCCACTCGGGCCGGAACCCGGCCTAGGCCCGGACCCGCGAAATCCTTGGTCGAAACGACGCCGTTTAATACATTTCTGATTTTCAGGTTATTTGGCACTGATCTGACGGTCCTTAATGGGCCACGTGGCTGACCCACGATCTTTGGATTGACTTACCAAATCCTATGGTTCAGATTGATTGAAGACTTGACCAGGGTCGTCCGATCTATTTACTTGAACCTACGGCTGCGATTAGAACATGGGACTTGATCTGGACCGTCCGATCCCACTAACCTAAACGACGTCGCCTCCTAACTAACCCACACGGCGCCGTTTCCATCATTTTTTATTTCCGATTTAAAATCATTTTTTCATTATCCTAATTTCTAATCGGACGGACAATATTTGTTGGGCTCAAAAAATCTCAGCCGTTGGATCTACCTATTCGAATAACAACCTCCAACGGCCGAGCTGACTGGACTGACGCGTGGTCGATCGCCACCTAAGCGCTTTGACTCGTTGACCTGCCAAGTCAGCATCGTCTTCAACCTTTCGACCCCGGCGAAATGGACGGCTGAAGCACTCCGACGTCGATCCAACGGTGAAACTTTAATGGAATCGTGCGAAACCAGCGCCAATCAACTCGAAATCGCTTCTATTTTAACATATCTCAAGATTACACGAATCCATTCACAGAATCAAGCGCGATCGAATAAGAACCAGTACACACTCATGTACTCTAATCAGGCAATTCATGGCGTATTAAACCAATTCATTAACAGTGAAGCATCATTCAATGTTTAGGGAACTTACCTCGAGCTCCGATCGAGCTCGCTCGGCCCAGATTTGGCTAGGCAAGAATCGGCTATGGAGGCTAAATCGGAAGACTCGATTCGGGGTATGTGAGCAAAATCGATGCAAAATGAAGACGCGAACATGGTCAGTGATGTTAGGGGAACGAAACGCACACATTAATTGCATGAATGATCAAGAAACACGTGAATCGCCATGAGAGCTTGAAGGAAGACTCGAGACTGTGACTCACCTGTTCTCGCAGATTCCTTGTGCGCGGCCGACTGCGTTAGCTTCCTGGCGCTCTGGTCAAGCTTCAGAAAGCCTTCTTTGGCTGTGGTTCAGCCGGAAACAGCCCAACCGGTGCCCTGTAATTCGAGCTCCAATTCTCGACGACAGGGGTCGGAGAACGAGCTCTCTCTCGCGTTCTCTCTCTCTCGCGCGATTATGTACTCCTTGCTCTAACTGAACTAACCGTCCTCTCCCTTCGCGAAGGCCTGTTAGCTTATATAGCTTGTTCGATTTTTGGCGCCGAACGGTGGATCTCCAACTGACTCGGTTTGGCACGTGTAGTCACGTGCAATTGGGTCAAAACGAAGTCGGGGAAGATGGGCATTTCGCTCAGTTCCTTTTGGTTCCGCGGTGAGCTTCATTTCGCACGAATTTGGCAAGGATTTGAGCTATTTTTGCCTTTGTTGACTTTTGCAGGTCCGAAGGTTTGACTGGCCGATTGCTCCCTGCTCCGGCGGCCATTGGTCATGCTCTTGGTGTCAATCGACGGGGAATGTTGTGGCGAATGGAACCCCCACTAGTTCTTTTTTAATTGCCGCCGATTGCTTGGTCAATTTCCCTGTTGAAATTCAACCTTGCACTGTTCATTTGTGCGCAGGTTAGATGAAGACGAAGACACTGTAGCGGACCGGTCCGACCGGTCTGACCGGCGGTCTGACCGGTCTAAACCGGGTCCCGAATAGGACTTTTCAAATTAAGCCCAAATTAATGGAAAAAATTTGCAATTGAACCTTATAATCGAATCTAGGGCATGAATTCTATCTAGAAATATGGTTTTGCCCAAAAGTTTTCATCAATTTCTACAAAATCCCCAAATTTTCATTTGATTGGAAATTGGGGATCGTGTAATTGAGGATGTAAATGATCAAATTGAGTCAAACCACCTGTGCCAATCGATTTAAAATGGTGAAATCCATTGGGTAGCATGTCCAATTTGCAATGATAGCCCTTGAATTGAAAGTAATTTCAATTATGCTTAATTTCAAGGACTAAAATGCAATTTTAGTATGTAATTTTGTCAAATCCGTGCAATTGAGCATATTGTGCAAACAATTGGGCTAAATTGAAATAGGGGATAGTCAGATTGAATGTCAAGATCTTAAAAAATGCCAAAATTGCAAATTAAAAGACTCAATTGTTATTTTTTCTTCAAATTCAATAGTACGGGTTACAAAGGAACACCTAAAATTGAATCTGATTTTGATTTTTTTGAGAGGTCAAAAATAAAAGGGATTAAAAGGAAAAATATTGGATATTTTTCCATATTTTTGTGACCTCAAATGCTATTTTTCTTGATTTTTTAAGTATTTTTCTATTTTCCAAAAATACTAAAAAATATGAAAAATGTGAAAAATTATTTTTTGGTCAAGAATGGTTCCTTGGGCTTGGCCAAGGCCACCAAAGTTGATTTTGTAATTTTTTGACTTTTTATAAATTTTTTGTGATTTTTCAAAAATAAAACTGAAAAAGACCTGGTCAAAAAAATCAGGTGTCAACAGCTGCCCCTCTTTGAGAGGAATCTCGTGAGAGGTTTCGCTCAAAGACAGGTGACACCTGAGTCTAGACCGACTCGATTGGGGAAAAGAAAAACGAATCTTGACACTCAATCTTTCTTGTCCCACTGGTAAAGGCTTTGCTCTTCATTCTTTTGCTGACGTGAGAGAGAAAGTAGAGAGACCCACCTGTTACTTACCTGTTGATCGCCTGCCTGATGCTCGTGTGGCCTGCGCGGTGTATAGCGGGTTCTAGTGAATACCTAGGGACTCGTCTTTTGAGTATCCTAGGGCGATTAAACTCTAGCCTGTATGGTAGGCCGTACCAGAATGGGATTCCTACACTTGACAGGAACCTGTGAATGACGCACCCAGTCTCTTAGGGATTGTCGGGGTTTTGATCCGTATGGTGGATCGGACCATGAATAGGACTCCTTTCTGCTAGGAACCTATGGATGACGCACCCAGTCTCTTAGGGATTGTCAGGGTTTTGATCCGTATGGTGGATCAGACCATGAATAGGACTCCTTTCTGTTAGGAACCTATGGATGACGCACCCAGTCTCTTAAGGATTGTCAAACATTTTAATCCGTCAGTGGATCAGGCCGAGAATATGATTCCTTTCTGCTAGGAACCTATGGATGACGCATCCAGTCTCTTAAGGATTGTCAAACATTTTAATCCGTCAGTGGATCAGGCCGAGAATAGGATTCCTTTCTGCTGGGAACCTATGGATGACGCACCCAGTCTCTTAGGGATTGTCGAACATTTTGATCCTATCTTCTAAGGAATTAACTAGGATTTATGCAAATGAGGTGTGCCTAACCTTGAGGCTTTACTAAATGGGCTATTCTGGGTTTAGGGGTTACCTAGAACCTCACAGAAAGCAGATTCTGAAAATTGTCCTTTCGACACGCGAGGCGTTATTCTGAGATTTGGGGATCCCAAGTATCCTGCAGACAACTTAAACCTGCAAAAACTTTGATAAGATTCTTCTGGGATCTAGGGGCTACCTGAGATCTCGCAGAAAGACTATCTTGAATGTTGTCCTTTTGACATCGAAGGTGACATTCTGGGATCTGGGAGCTCTAGGGGTCCTACAGAAGCAAGAATGCTGCAAGCCATTCTGGGAGCCGAAGTCATCAAGAATCTTGCAAAAGCTCCAACCTGAAAATTTTCTTACCAAAGGCACATCAATGGTCTTTAAGTGATATGTGATGTCAAACTGACAGCACTTTATGACTTATATCATAGTCATGAAAAAAAATTTCAATGAATGTATTACGAGGTTGGAGGTTATCCAAAACACCTTGCAACATACGGGAGTGATCAAAAGTTCCTTGCGGGGAAAGTTTGAATCAAACAATCTGAAATTATCAAAAGAGTTTGGTTAAAATGTCCAACGGAGTATTCTCATCAAAGAGGACTTCTCACCGTTTTGAGGTAATGGTCTTTTACCAAGAATGCACTCGAACTTCCTATCAAACCTGCGCCTAGGGTTCAGGATCATTCGCAGTGAATACACCTCGATCGATCAGGAGGACTTCCAAGGGACCGTAATGTTGGGCTTGGTCAACGGTTTTCAAAGGGGGACTTGCGTGCAAGTCAAGGCTTTCGAAGAGAAGTCTTCAACGTCTGCTCCAGGTTTACAAGTCAAGAAACCTGCGAAATGAGAAAGAAATAATCTTGCTCGAACTTCTTCGAGCTAAGCTTAGACATTAAACCCTATGTCAATCCAAGTGCCTTAATCAGAAAAGGCCTTTCAGGGTTGTAACGTAGGTAGGATTGGGGACCAAAAAAGGCTTATTTTTGGCTTAGAATATGCGAAGGGTCTAACATTGGTGATCACTGCAGGTTTGCCGCCGATCTTGTCCCTTCTCGTCCAAAGAGCGTCTTTAGTCTTTGAAGTGCATATTTGTCTTTAGAGAACGTCTCTCTCATGTCAAGACGGCGTCAACATCTTGTCTACACTTTCGTCATCTGAGTGTGACATGATTTGGGAGCATCTTTCGCAGTCTAGTTCCCTTGGAATTTTTACAATCAGATCTCACTAGTGACCTATACAAAGGTATCATGCCACCTTTTGGCATTTACAAGATCAAACACATGATTCACAAGTGTACAAGTATTTGGATGGGCATTGGCCTTGCTTTTACCAGGCACTTTGCTTTTTCTTGATGCCCAAGATTAAATTTTTCTCTCTTCTTTCTTTTTGAGACCCCATCTTTTCTTTTCTTTTGGGGATCAGAATTTTCAAATGAATGTGCTAGATGTATAGCTTGAATCTCAGCACTCGAACATCAATCTAGGAATTTTTCACAAATCCTGTGTTTTGAACTCTTCCGCTCTTGAAGTGACGTCGTTTCCACCTTGGAATATGCAATGATCACCAACGGGTTTGTGAAATGAACGTATAGGCTCAATTGGGCAGTGCGAAGGGTAAAAGTGTATAGGATAGAGAAACGAATGCTTTTCGTCATCCTAAAGCACCTGAATTACCATAGAAGTTAAAATGACAAGCAACACACGAAGATTGATGCAAGTCTGAGCAAGAGAACTTCTAACCATTTATCTCCTGATACTTCTGGACGTACCTCCAGTTTGCCCCACTGTGGGGTGGTTCTTGACAGGGGTATAGAATGAAATCGTCGTTCAAATGGTTATCAATGGTCACCTGTAGTGTTTATGATAGAGAAACGAATGCCTCCGTCGTCTCAATCCATGTAATCATTGCGAATAACCCTTACGTCCGTAGGTTAAGGTCTCGCTATCCTTACCATTCCACTTATCTCTTAAGTGTGTATGAGACGTGTTTGGACCAGGCTTGCCTCTTGTCTGAGGAAACATCCTTTTGAATGATTTAAACAACTTTTGTTTGGAAGAGTTCATTTTGCTTTCTCCAAAACTTACCCTCCAAGGGGATTTATGATGCACAATGCATATTTCAATCATGTTCGGATAACCTCCAAGTTTAAACATGAATGCCAATGATATGACTATGAGAATTTTGCGTCTTTCTAGACATGAGATTTGAATACATGCTAGATTCCAAGAAGCCTTCAAATTCTATCAATAAGGATTCCGACAGTCTTGTAAACCTAAAAGATTAGGGAAGGAATACTTACCTGCCCAGCGCGGCTAGGGATTCCTGAAAAACATAAAAGGAATATGTCAGTGTATGCTCTCGAATTTCAGAAAATTAGAACGATACACCTTACCCTTGATCATGCATTCCAATGGAAGTGGATAGATTCGCGAAAATCTGCATTTTTCTTAACAACACAAGATGGTTAAGTTGTTCTAAAATTTCTTAAAATTCTCAGTCTTTGGAGAAGAAGACGTGCACCTGACCACCATGACGTTAGGTCTCCTTGATCATGCGTTCCAACTTATCGCGACCCTGCTTCCTTGGATCCTGCAATATTGAACACATGCTAATGTATGCATAGATGCATGACATGCTTATGCAAAGACTATCATGAAGAGTAGGCTCAATTCGAGGCAGGGCATATGACCGGAATCTGATTTTATTTCAAGGGTAATATTTCTTCACAGCATCTGAATTCACAGGGTGCCCCAATTCTTCTCCCTCGGAGTTTACAAGAATTAATGCTCCTCCCGTGAGGATCTTCTTAACAATGTAGGGGCCTTCGTAATTTGGAGTGAATTTTCCCCCTGGATGGGTAGTACTTGGCAAAACTTTCCTAATTACCAAGTCATTTACTTCGAAGTTTCTGGTCTTGACCTTTCGATTGAACGCCCTGGCTACCCTCTTCTGGTAAGTTTGTCCATGGCAAATGGCTTTAAGACGTTTCTCATCTATCAAGTTCAGCTGTTCATATCTGTGCTTGAAATACTCTGACTCAGAGAGTTTATCTTCGGATAAGATTCTCAAAGAGGGAATCTTAACTTCTACTGGTAGAACTGCTTCTGTCCCATATACCAAACTATAGGGAGTTGCTCCTGTAGAAGTCCTGATCGACGTTCGGTAAGCCATCAAGGCGAAGGGCAGCCTTTCGTGCCAATCCCTGTAGTTTTCTGTTGTTTTAGCCAAGATCCTCTTGATGTTTTTATTGGCTGCTTCCACTGCCCCATTCATCTGTGGGCGGTAAGGAGATGAATTCAGATGTCGAATGCTAAAGTGATCCAGCAGACCATCGACAATCTTGTTGTTTAGGTTGGACCCATTATCTGTGATGATCGCTTGAGGGGTACCATACCGGGATATGATATCTCTTTTGACAAATCTTGCCACATTTCTTGCAGTGACATTCTTGTAAGAGCTGGCTTCTACCCATTTGGTGAAGTAATCAATCGCTACCAAGATGAAGCGATGACCATTCGAAGCCACAGGATTAATAGGCCCTATCATGTCTATCCCCCACATAGAGAAAGGCCAAACTTCAGACATTTGGTGTAGTTCGTTCGGGGGTGCGTTAATCTTATCCCCGTATATTTGGCATTGGTGGCATGACCGGACGTGCTGACAGCAGTCTGATTCGATGGTCATCCAATAATAACCTAGCCGCATGATCTTCCGGGCAAGGAGGTGGCTGTTCATGTGAGGCCCACACGCACCTTCATGAATCTCTTTCATGAGAATATTTGCTTCTTTGGCATCTACGCATCTCAGTAGAGTGGAATCGAACGATCTCTTGTATAGAATTTGTCCATTGAGGAAGAACTTGCTGGCCATCTTGGCTATGTATTTTCGGTCTCCTGACTGGCATCCTTCAGGGAATTCCCTTTTCAAGAGGTAATTCTTGATGTCATAGTACCATGGCTCTCCATCACATTCCTCTTCGATTAGCATGCAATAAGCTGGCTTTTCAACAATGCCGATCCTCAGAGGTTCTATATCCAACCCTTTAGTCGTTTGTAACATCGAGGCTAGGGTGGCTAATGCATCTGCGAATTGGTTGTGAGACCTTGATAGGTACTCGAATGACATTTCTCCGAACTTGAGTATCAATTCTTCAAGGTATTCATGGTAGAGGATGAGTTTTGCATCTTTCGTCTTCCACTCCCCTTGTGTCTGTAGAATAATGAGCATAGAGTCTCCAAAGACCTGCAATCTAGGTATCTTCATGGAAAGGGCCAATCGTAGGCCCAGAATGCATGCCTCATATTCTGAAATATTGTTGGTACAAGGAAAAGTTATCTTTGCCGCGACAGGGTAATGTTGACCATCTGGGGATATCAGTACTGCCCCAGTGCCTGCCCCTGATAGGTTAACAGCACCATCGAAATACATGATCCACTTATCCTCTGCTAAGTTCAGAATTCGGCCTTCTGTGTTCGTTACTTCAGGGGATTCAGTGCTCGATGGGTTTTCTGCCAGCATGTCTGCTATAGCTCTTCCTTTTACCGACTTCTGCGGAGAACATTTAATGTCAAATTCAGATAACATTACTTGCCATTTTGCCAGTTTCCCAATTAAAGCGGGTTTCTCCAGGAGGTATTTGACGGGGTCGTTCTCTGTTATGAGCTGAATGTGATGATGTAGGGTATACTGCCTTAGTCTTCGTAGTACCCATACTGCTGCTACGCAGGCCCTTTCAACTGGTATATATTTTGCTTCAGATGGCGTGAATTTCTTACTCAGGTAATAAATGGCCCTCTCTTTTCCATCTATCGGGCTCGTCTGGGCAAGTAAGGCTCCCAAGGACTCTTGTCGTATGGTCAGGTATAAGGTCAATGGGTGACCGGGAATTGGTGGCACAAGCACCGGTGGTGTGATCAAATAGTTTTTGATCATTTGGAATGCCTTGCTGCACTCGGCGTCCCACGTTATTTTCGCGCCTTTCTTAAGCAATTTGAAGATTGGCTTAGCCACATCAGACAGCTGATTGATGAACCTGGCAATATAGTTCAATCTCCCTAGAAGGCTTCTCACTTCTTTTACTGTGGATGGAGTTGATAAATCGTGGATGGCCTGAATTTTTGAGGGATCAATCTCAATGCCCCTGTTGCTGACTATGAACCCAAGGAGTTTCCCGGATCTTGCCCCAAACACGCATTTGTTAGGGTTCAGCTTTAACTTGTATTTGCGCAGGCGCTCAAATAATTTTCTTAATACCTGTATGTGATCTTGTCCTTTCTTGGATTTAGCGATCATGTCATCAACATATACTTCAATCTCTTTGTGGATCATATCATGGAATAACGTGACCATAGCCTTCTGGTAGGTAGCCCCGGCGTTTTTCAATCCAAAGGGCATGACTCTGTAGCAAAAATTCCCCCATGGTGTGGTAAATGCAGTCTTGGGTTTGTCTTCTTGTTTCATGGAGATTTGGTTGTATCCCGAGAATCCATCCATGAATGAGAATAATTCATAACCCGCTGTACTATCCACCAATACATCAATGTGGGGGAGTGGAAAATCATCTTTTGGGCTTGCTCTATTCAGATCTCGGTAATCTACGCAGATCCGAACTTTTCCGTCTTTCTTCATGACGGGGACTATATTTGCAACCCAGTCTGAATATGGGATAGCTTCAATGAAGCCTACCCTAAGGAGTTTCATGACTTCTTCCTTAATCTTGTCTTCTAACTCGGCTTTCATCCGCCTACTGCCTTGTTTGACAGGTTTGATGCCAGGATCCGTGGGCAATGCATGTTCCACAATCTTAGGATCAAGGCCTGGCATATCCGCGTAAGACCATGCGAAGATGTCTTGATATTCTTTTAGTAGCTTGGTGAACTCGAGCCTTTCATCACGGGATAGGTGTCCGCCGATCTTGACCTCTTTGACGTTCACGGTGTCTCCCAAATTAATGACAATTGGTTCTTCTGAGGTAGGAGGCTTTGACTCTTCAAAGGTGTTCCAATCCCTACGGATAGACGCGTAATCCTCGTCTTCATCTTCCTCAATGTTATAGGAGTGGTTAATGGAGGGATCCGAATTTTGTAACAACCTGGTATGCATGTTTGAGATGATATGCCTGAAATGTCATGAGTATGGTTAGTTTGTGCTCAGTAAAAATGACATGCATGATTATGTAAAGTCTTTTTGAAAAAGTTTTTCGAAATAGATGTAGGTACAGATGGGACTAATCCTCATGTCATTGGATATCCCGGCCCCTTGAAAATCTTTTGAAGATTAGGAATCATATGGAAAATCAGGCCTCAAGCTTCTATATGGAAGACCATTATCATCATCGGGCTGATTCGTGGTTCCATATGTCCTTAACAAAACATGCGTGGTTTTATTGAATGCGAAATGGGCCGCGTTACAAGATGTGCTATTTGGACCAACGGCCGGAGATCCAAAGGCGTTTTCTTATGCGTTCAATAAGGAAAGAAGATACAGTGAAATGCAGAAAGTTCTAAACGCAGTATTTAAAGATGAAGGAAGAGTCTATTTACTCAGAAGAAGTGGCTTCACTGTCCAACCACTCCATGATGACATTCACAGAGTCATCTTTGAGAAAAGGATTTGTCAGATCTGGTTCCATCGGCGAAGTGATACCCTCTTCAGATAGCCATTTGGAGTTCTGGTCGAAGTAGGTATTTAAGGGATTCTTGAACATTCGAGACCTTCCCTTCCAGGTTGGAGAACCGATGAATGAGCTATTCGGGCTGTTTTCGCCTCCACGGCGTCCCAGGCTTTTGCTTCGGCCTCGGCCTGTTGCTTTCGGGACAGAATCATTCATGGGATACTTCTGGTACCCCAAGCCCATTTTATGTGGATTAGCCTTCAACTGTAGCGGGGCATTTATACCCTGATTATGTTTGCCTAGGCCTTTTTCAGGATTGAACCCGTATGCCAGCAGCATCTTAGCTGGTAGAAGACTGGCTTCTGAGATGTAGGGAGTTCTCAACTTCGACCCTACTGGGGTATGAACTGTTGCTACCAACTCTAGGGAGTGATAGCTCGCTTCAGTTTTCTCTTCAGGCTCAATATAGGGAATGGCATTGTTCTGGTATGCCTGGAGGTCGACTTCCCCATGTACGGTAATCACCTTCCCATCTACAACGAAACGTATTTTTTGGTGCAGGCTCGAAGGGACAGCTCCTGCTGTATGGATCCAAGGTCTTCCTAGCAGGAATCCAAATGCACTGGGTAGATCCATTACTTGAAAGTTTATAGAGAACTTTGTCGGGCCGATGAATACGTCAAGCTCGATCTCTCCCTCTACAGTCTTCCTCATGCCGTCGAATGCTCTTACAGCTGTCTTGGATGCCTTGACCATCTCTTCATTGATTCCCAGCCTCTTTATGGTAGCCAAAGGACAGATGTTAAAGGCTGATCCGTTATCGATCAATACGTGTGCCACTCTTTTGCCGTTACATTGGGCAGAGATGTATAAAGCTTTGTTGTGCCCTCTTCCTTCCATGGGGAAGTCCTCGTCAGAGAAGCTCAATTGGTCTTTTAAGAGAATTGCCCCTACAAAGTTCCCTAGTTGGACCTCATTAATTGTTTCAGGGACATGTACTTCATTGAGTACCTTCAGCAGTGCGTCCTTGTGCTTCTCTGAATTGATGAATAGGTCTAGCAGGGATATCTGAGCGGGCATCTTCCTCAGCTGCTCTATCACTTCAAACTCACTGGTTTTGATGATCGATACGAGCTTTTCAGCATCTTCCTTTGAGACATCTTTTTTTTCGGATTCACCCTCTCTGGGGGCATAAAATCTTCCAGACCTCATTATTGCATCTACTTGTGTGGTCCCATAGTCCCAATGAACAGCTTTGGGATCATACTCTTCTACTGGGGGGACTTTTATCGTTACAGTTGTCTGATGAGGTATCTCTGGTCCTGACATGTCGCTTTCTTCCTCCTGAGGCAATTGAATTACGACAGGCCTCACTGGGCAATCTTCTACCTTGCCCAGGCTATCCAGCTCATCCAATCTGATCACCACGGCCGTGGCTACTTCGATCATCAATATGGTGTTGTCGAGTTCTTCCATACCGTTTGAGGTTTCTGGTTGAGAGAGATCATCCATACCTCCCCATCCGTCCGGTATGATGTCTTCAATCTTCTGATAAAAGCTGGGAGGGGCCGAATATTTCACCTTGAAATTGTATCCTCCAGAATCTTGACCCAGGTTGTCTATAATTTCGCTCTTCTCAAGTGCGTCAACCATAAACTTGAGGTCTGCTAGACTTCTCCTCCTGGCTTCTATTTCGTTTTCTTCAAATTCTTCTTCTGATTGAGTGGCCGGCCCCAGATCGTTTGCCAATTTCTCACGTGAGGTACCACAGGTGCTACTATGCTCAGCTGTGATCAAGAAGTGGTTTCCTTTCAAAGATAGAGATGCTTCAATCCCTTCAAATTCTTCATCAGTAATATCGGACACTATCCCCAAGCTCTTCATCTTGTCGATACACAACTTCTTTTGGTCGGTTGATATCTCCCCTTCTTTTGGGTATGATGAAGCGATTGTTAGCAGGGTGTCCAGCTTAGGCACATCTATCTTCAGTTTAAGGTAGTCTTCTTCTTCTTCAGTGAATATTGTCCCTACTGTTTGGTGATCTGGCAACGGATTTTCTTGCACATTTGGGGCTGCATTGTCAAATTTCAAAATCTGACTATCAATTAGGGCTTACACTTTCAGCTTCAGGACATAGCAGTTATCCACATTATGCCCTCTTTCGCCCATATGGTAGGCACAGGTCTGGCTCTCATCAAAGCCAGGATATCTTGCGGGGTTTGCCCTAGGTGGTTCTTTTGCCACCAAGTGTTGCTCCAGCAGCATCGGGAGTAGCTTGGATAAAGGTCTCGGGAGTTGAGAGAATTGTCTCTGGGGTTGCTTTCTTCTAGGCTCTTGTACCTTTGGCGCTGACCAGGATGATCCGCCTTTGGCCTGATTAGAATTGCCAAATGGCTTTAACTTGTGGGGATCTGGTATAAATGCTATGTCCAGTCCGGCTTCTCTTTCCTTTCTCAGAGGATACTGCTTCCTAGTAGGAGCTTCCTGAGGCCTTCTTTCTTTCAAGGCCCATTCCAGCCTCTCAGCAACCTTAATCAGGTGTGCGAATGTCTGACATCCAGAAGTGTTCAGTCTGTCAAAGTATTCGTAGGGGAGTGCTTTTAGGAATAAGTCGATCAGCTCTTCTTCTGGGATTGAAGGCTTTACTTGGGTAGCCAAGGCTCGCCACCTCTGAGCATATGTCCTGATCGATTCGCCCCTCGCTTTTGAAGTTCGTAGGAGGTCTTCTCTTGTTGGGGCTGTAGCCGTGTTAAATTTGTACTGCTTGAGGAAGTCTTCTGCAAGGTCCTCCCATCCGTCATAATCCTCTAAGTCTAGCTCAATAAACCAAGCCAGAGCGGCGCCAGCCAAACTCTCTTGGAATGTGTTCATTAACAACGGAATGTAATCCGAGTAGTGCGCCATCTTGCGCAGGTAGTACTTGAGGTGGGCACGGGGACAGCCTGTCCCGTTGTATTTTCTCACAAACTCTGGCTCCCTATAGTCAGGAGGAGTCTCTATTTTAGCAAAAGGAGATATTTTGTCGAAGCGGGCCAGCTCATAGCCTTGACTGCTCAGGCATTCTTCGATCTTGGCCAATCTCTTAGCCTCTGCCTCTGTCTTCACAGTTTGTTTTCCCTTCTCCTCCTTTTCAAGGTTGATGACAACAGGCGAGGCTTTTTGTTGTGCCCGACTATTTGGTTCATGAACGTTTTCCTCTGTATGTTGGGTATCCCTGGTTGCTTCTTTATCTGTTACATCAGGTACCATGGAAGGGCCTGAGTTGTTCTAATTGTGGGCGGTTGTCTGTCTAGCTTGGTTGGTCTCCAGCATGGCCTTAATGTCAGCCATCATAGTCGCCAGGGCAGTCATCTGAGATTCCAACATGCCTACGCGCGGAGTCAATTCCTGCTGTTCCATTCTCGTCTTTAGGCGGGTACGGAAACGATGCGTTGGCAATTCCGTGATGAGAGTGTACCTGTAAAAAGATTTTGAGTGAGTACTTCTTTCATTTTAGCAAAAAGAAGCAGTTAATTATTTCAGTTGCATGCTTCTTGCAAGTAGATGAGAAAAAGGGCTACCTTGTGAGCCTTAGCCTCATGTAAGTAGTTCTTTTAATCATTTCTCGACAAGAATTCATGGAATTGAAAGAAGCGTAATTTCTGACGATAGTTTTTATGCATTTGTAAAAACATGTTCACATTCACGCTCATGTGTTTAAGATAGTATTCCACAGAAATGAGAATGTATGAGAAGGCATCACAATGCTTGCTTATTTTACACTTGACAGAATAGTCTATTCAAGTCTAGGACGTTTGAAGCCTAAGGTATCCTCATCATCCCAGTATAGATTCCCCTCTTCAGCTTGGGGCTCCTCGTCTTCTGAACACGACAGTGGCCCTATGTCTTCGGGTATGTAGGGCTCTATTCCAGGTACGTATGGCACGATGTATTCAGGTATGTAGGGCTCGACAAGGCTTCGTCGGATCGCTTTGAAATGTTGAATGTATTCTGTGGTGGCTCTATGAGTGTTCTCTTCTCGAGTCATGTCTTCTGGCCAACTTATTTCTTCAGCCTGGGAATTCTTCAAGGAGAGTATGATGGATGCCACCTTGGCTTCAAGTTGTTTCTTCTCCTCCTCCGTGAGGGTCTGGCTTGGTAAGTCAAAGGAAAAGACACAAGGTCGCGGTGAAGAAGGGATCTCCTGAAGTGCTCCAAACTGTCGAATCACCCTCCTTGGATAGTATGTAGTTGCGCCCGTGAATCCTAGCAAGGGGACCGGGCCTCCGTCATCGCAGGTCAATCTGACCTTGCTCAGCGTCGGCAACCTTAGCCGCCATCGGAGTTGCTCAGGTTTTAGGACTTTGAGGAAGTTCTTCCATTCTACAAAGTTAAACTTAGGAACACGTGTATGGGTTCTAGCAAACGTTTTAAGAGGGTGTGCATTGGGGCTGATTTCAGTGAAACCCATGCGGATGTGGAATTGTCTGATATGGGATGTGAACCACAGATACAGCAGATCACTAGAAGCTCTAAAGATTCCCTTTTTGCTTTTCTTGAAACGATTTAGGGAGAGGAAGGTTTCGGCAAGGAGGATGTTTGAGTAATCCCACCCACAACAGACTTGCCTAGCTACTATAGCCATGATAGGGTCGAAGGTGACAGTTGAGATTGGGAATAGCACAAAGCTAAAGAATGCCAAGATAAAGGCTCTACCAGATTTGGTTCCTTTAGAAGCAGGAAGGCGGGAAAATCGGTCTATAAGGAAGGATAGGGAAACTCTTCCAGAATTGCTTTTCGCATCTACTTTGACTTCATTTAGGTTTGTGTCAAGGAATTCAGCTACTTGACTTAGGGGTTCAAGTCCTATAGGGGGTCGGACGAGCGTAGGGGTGAATTCAACTCCGATGACAGCGCTGTATTCCTCGATAGTGGGAGTGATCTCTAATCCTTCCATGCAAAATGTAGCGGTGGTAGGATCCCAGTAGAGCGCCATGGCTTGAATAAAGGCAGGTGGGCACTCAATCTTCAGTAGGTCCAACAGGTATCCTAGTCGTGACTCCGCATACTTCTGGCTGGCTTCGCCCATGCCATCCCACCATGATTGGAGTTCAGCTCGGGGGATCTTGAACACTTGAATATCATTCTTTCCCATCAAGTCTAAAATATGCAAATGATTTTAAAAGGTTAATCGCCAGAAATTACTTTAAATGTATGAATATGCAGATGTCATAAAGCATGCATGAGCTAACTTGATTGCATAGTTCAATTTGAAGAAATGGAGATTAGGACCCTTTTTCAGGTCTTGAAAGCCTGACTCAAAGCCTAATTTGCATTTCAGGGAAGTGAATTATGCAATTTAGTCAGGTTTACTCAGTGACTAAAGGGAACAGCAATGTCACGTTCCATTGGTCAACACATCAAAGGAGCAAAGTGGGATGTACTCTTATTACAGTCAAGATGTCTAATAGAAGAACGGTAAAGAAAGGTATTTCAAACAAGAAAGCCATAAAAGACAATGGAACGTGAGGGTCTAGATCACTCTTCCTTCAGAAGTCTACCCAAATGACAGTCGGTCAGAAATTCTCCTTTAATCTAGGGTAGGGGAGTTATCTTCAGTGGTTTGGTCGAGAGGTTGTAGTTCCTCCGGCCACTTTCTAGTCCAGGGTAGGATGACTTCGGAAGCCTTCTCGGGTTCTACTTTCTTGATCGTGATATGCCTTGGCTTGGTCTTGATCGCAGGGCGTCTCTTCCTACCCCAAGAAGTAATCATGGGTATGTTCTCTTTGGCCAGCAATTCAGCCTTCCTGCGAGCGTACGCTTCCCTAGCCAACTGGTTGCGACGTTATCTCTTCATCTCCAGATAATCCTTCATCATTTCGTCTGATTGTCGCTTGAATCTGAGATTATCAACGTAGTAGCGGGTTTGACAGTCCTCAGCATACCCCAGCTTACGTCCAGTCAGTTCCCGACCATACACGAATCTAGTAAAGTGTAGCTTCGTGTTTGGTCCGGGGCGAGTAACTTTTCTCAAGTACTCGAAAGTTACCAACTCTGTTGAACTCTTAGGAAACAGCGACATCCTACCCCATAATCATTGTTGTTTCCATTAGTCACTTGAGTAATCTTCATGATGCGAATGCATATGGATGTATGCAATGTATGAGTAATATCATGGAGCAAGAAATAAAGAACATTTAGAAATAAATATCTTACCAACCACACTTTGGGGGATGTGAAATGCCCCTTGTATCAATGGGTGGTTTTAGGTATACCAACCATCCATGGACATGCGCATGAGACAAGTGGGTATACTCTAAAGAAAATCGAAAATCAGGTGAGGAACCTACGGCTCAAGCTCCCACGATCCACATGAGGCAGATTCCTCCCCAAGGGTACCTCCCCAAGAGGGCTAGATATCGCCAATGCAGATGGTAGGCGGGAAGGAATACGAAAGTCTCAAGTGCCATCAAACACAAGATCCTTTTCGCATCCTTTCCCTATCTAAGGTAACCTAAGGGTGGTTGCAGTCGGGGTTTGACCGCCAGTGTGTGCGATGTGTCGTGATCATCACAATGCAAAGTCATGCACAGCAGTTTGTATCAAACACCGCTTCAGTAAATGCATAAAGTAAACATACATTCCCAACTCCAACCTGCAGAAAAGATGTCAACAATCACGCCACCCCTTATTTCTCCAATCTGCAAAAACATCTAACACAATGGTTAGCATACGTACCTCACCTTCGAGAGCATCTGCAGAAAACAATGTCAGATAAACCAAACAATTTTTTAATGGGCTCAAGTCCTCTGGAATTCGTAACCAGAGATTCTGGTTTTAGAATGTTCCCCAGCGGAGTCGCCAGTCTGTCGCGACCCTCTCCCGAGCCGTGGAGCGGGAGCGGGCTAATGGGCCGCCCGATCGCTGGCTGGATCGGACGCGGGCCTTTCCCAAGGTCCATTACCCAAATCGCAACTGCTGGATATACGTGATCGACCTTCAGTGTGGTCTGATGACATGTGATGAGTGTACATGCCAAGGAGTCGCCAACAATCGTTTCGTGGAGGGTACGATCGGAAACCCTATCGAATAGTTGGGAGTGGTTTATTCGATTCTGCGGAAACCAGAGAAGTGGGTTCGGGGACTTAGTTACGCCAACTGTCAGAGTTGACGCCCTTTCGGTACCTAAGCTGAATGGTTTATCTGATCCTAGGATTTCATGCAGATGAGTGAGGTATAGATCCTAAATCTAGGAGTTCATGCAGATGGGAAATACTACCCTATCACTCACAATCAATAAGTGCGCAAATCAAGGATCCAGTACATGCGGATAAAACACATGAAATCATCATGGCATCCCTAATGAGGCCCTATTAGCCTAGAGAAATATCAATCAAGGCTTAGGAGTGATTTGGACATGATTCGCCCATGAGGGGCAGAATCGTAATTTTGAATAATTCGGGGACAATTCACCTCGAAAAGGGAAAATTTGTCATTTTAGATGAATTGGGAAGTCAAAAGACAGAGGAAATAGGATTGGCCATCAATCCAATCAATTTCCTATTTTTCTTGAATTTCCAGGATTTTTCTGGTATTTAAAAATGATTTTACCCTTGGAGGGGTAAAGTCGTCATTTTGGACAAAGATGAGAACTGAAAATCTCAAATATTAGGGTTGGTCGTCCACCTGACCCAAACCCTAACTTCAAGCAATTTTTAGAACTCGATTGAGACAAGAAAGACGATTTTCCCATTAAAGGGAAAAATCGTCATTTTGAGAAAAGAGGCGGGACTCGAAAACCCGAACCTAAGAATTGGTCGTCTAATCGACCCTAATTCTCACCTTGGCATTATCGGCCTTATCTAGCATGCACAACAGAGGCGACTTACCCCTAAAGGGTAATGTCGTCAAGTCTCGGAAAATTGGATAAGAAACCCCAAAAATAGGGTTGACCAGTTGTCTGTGGTCAACCCTCGATTTTTGGGGATTTCTGGAATGTCTAGGATTTTTCCACAAATTTTCCCACATTTTTTTGGAATTTTTTGGAATTTTCTAGCATTTTTTTGGATTTTCTAAGATTTTTCTGATTTTATTATTATTTTTTTATTGATTTTTTAATAATAAAAAAAATGTGATTCGGACCGGGTCGGCCCGACCCACTCGGGCCGGAACCCGGCCCAGGCCCGGACCCGCGAAATCCTTGGTCGAAACGACGCCGTTTAATACATTTCTGATTTTCAGGTTATTTGGCACTGATCTGACGGTCCTTAATGGGCCACGTGGCTGACCCACGATCTTTGGATTGACTTACCAAATCCTATGGTTCAGATTGATTGAAGACTTGACCAGGGTCGTCCGATCTAATTACTTGAACCTACGGCTGCGATTAGAACATGGGACTTGATCTGGACCGTCCGATCCCACTAACCTAAACGACGTCGCCTCCTAACTAACCCATACGGCGCCGTTTCCATCATTTTTTATTTCCGATTTAAAATCATTTTTTCATTATCCTAATTTCTAATCGGACGGACAATATTTGTTGGGCTCAAAAAATCTCAGCCGTTGGATCTACCTATTCGAATAACAACCTCCAACGGCCGAGCTGACTGGACTGACGCGTGGTCGATCGCCACCTAAGCGCTTTGACTCGTTGACCTGCCAAGTCAGCATCGTCTTCAACCTTTCGACCCCGGCGAAATGGACGGCTGAAGCACTCCGACGTCGATCCAACGGTGAAACTTTAATGGAATCGTGCGAAACCAACGCCAATCAACTCGAAATCGCTTCTATTTTAACATATCTCAAGATTACACGAATCCATTCACAGAATCAAGCGCGATCGAATAAGAACCAGTACACACTCATGTACTCTAATCAGGCAATTCATGGCGTATTAAACCAATTCATTAACAGTGAAGCATCATTCAATGTTTAGGGAACTTACCTCGAGCTCCGATCGAGCTCGCTCGGCCCAGATTTGGCTGGGCAAGAATCGGCTATGGAGGCTAAATCGGAAGACTCGATTCGGGGTATGTGAGCAAAATCGATGCAAAATGAAGACGCGAACATGGTCAGTGATGTTAGGGGAACGAAACGCACACATTAATTGCATGAATGATCAAGAAACACGTGAATCGCCATGAGAGCTTGAAGGAAGACTCGAGACTGTGACTCACCTGTTCTCGCAGATTCCTTGTGCGCGGCCGACTGCGTTAGCTTCCTGGCGCTCTGGTCAAGCTTCAGAAAGCCTTCTTTGGCTGTGGTTCAGCCGGAAACAGCCCAACCGGTGCCCTGTAATTCGAGCTCCAATTCTCGACGACAGGGGTCGGAGAACGAGCTCTCTCTCGCGTTCTCTCTCTCTCGCGCGATTATGTACTCCTTACTCTAACTGAACTAACCGTCCTCTCCCTTCGCGAAGGCCTGTTAGCTTATATAGCTTGTTCGATTTTTGGCGCCGAACGGTGGATCTCCAACTGACTCGGTTTGGCACGTGTAGTCACGTGCAATTGGGTCAAAACGAAGTCGGGGAAGATGGGCATTTCGCTCAGTTCCTTTTGGTTCCGCGGTGAGCTTCATTTCGCACGAATTTGGCAAGGATTTGAGCTGTTTTTGCCTTTGTTGACTTTTGCAGGTCCGAAGGTTTGACTGGCCGATTGCTCCCTGCTCCGGCGGCCATTGGTCATGCTCTTGGTGTCAATCGACAGGGAATGTTGTGGCGAATGGAACCCCCACTAGTTCTTTTTTAATTGCCGCCGATTGCTTGGTCAATTTCCCTGTTGAAATTCAACCTTGTACTGTTCATTTGTGCGCAGGTTAGATGAAGACGAAGACACTGTAGCGGACCGGTCCGACCGGTCTGACCGGCGGTCTGACCGGTCTGAACCGGTCCCGAATAGGACTTTTCAAATTAAGCCCAAATTAATGGAAAAATTTTGCAATTGAACCTTATAATCGAATCTAGGGCATGAATTCTATCTAGAAATATGGTTTTGCCCAAAAGTTTTCATCAATTTCTACAAAATCCCCAAATTTTCATTTGATTGGAAATTGGGGATCGTGTAATTGAGGATGTAAATGATCAAATTGAGTCAAACCACCTATGCCAATCGATTTAAAATGGTGAAATCCATTGGGTAGCATGTCCAATTTGCAATGATAGCCCTTGAATTGAAAGTAATTTCAATTCTGCTTAATTTCAAGGACTAAAATGCAATTTTAGTATGTAATTTTGTCAAATCCGTGCAATTGAGCATATTGTGCAAACAATTGGGCTAAATTGAAATAGGGGATAGTCAGATTGAATGTCAAGATCTTAAAAAATGCCAAAATTGCAAATTAAAAGACTCAATTGTTATTTTTTCTTCAAATTCAATAGTACGGGTTACAAAGGAACACCTAAAATTGAATCTGATTTTGATTTTTTTGAGAGGTCAAAAATAAAAGGGATTAAAAGGAAAAATATTGGATATTTTTCCATATTTTTGTGACCTCAAATGCTATTTTTCTTGATTTTTTAAGTATTTTTCTATTTTCCAAAAATACTAAAAAATATGAAAAATGTGAAAAATTATTTTTTGGTCAAGAATGGTTCCTTGGGCTTGGCCAAGGCCACCAAAGTTGATTTTGTAATTTTTTGACTTTTTATAAATTTTTTGTGATTTTTCAAAAATAAAACTGAAAAAGACCTGGTCAAAAAAATCAGGTGTCAACACTTTTTTGAGACTGATATGGCTACTTCAGGCCCTTATTTGAAACAATATTCACTTCAATCCCTTCTTTGAAACAATGATGACACTTCATATCCTTATTTGAAACAAAGTCCACTTTGGGCCCTTATTTGAAAAAATGAGAGCACATTGAGCCCTTAATTGAAATTTTTCCAAAATAAAATAAAAGGAAAAGAACCGAATGGCTCTTTCCCCATTTGGGCCATTGCAATGCAATGGCTACTCCCCTCGTTTTTCCCCCTTTAACAAATTATATCATCCCCCATCTATAAATACCCCCCATCCCTTTCATTTTTTCTCATAAATTCTCTCAAATTCCCCGAATTCTCTCAATCAGCTCAATTCTCTCAATTATCTCAATAGACTTTCCGATCATTTCTCTCAAAAAATAATTACAAATTTTATTACAATGTGCAATTTGATTATAATTTATAATTGATAATTTATTATTTTAAAATCTTAAATTTAAAAAATCGAAACTGGTATCGGCCCGAAAGCGGCGATTCCGAACCGGAACCGAAACCGCCCCTTCAAGGGCCAGTTACGGTTTAACCTTTACCACGAACCGGAACCGCCAGCTCCACGGCGGCACGTGGTCATGTCTAAACAAGAAGTTATGTCTAATGAAGAAATGGTAGTTAATTCTTTCACCAAGGGTGTCTTTGTTTCAAGTAAAGTGGGTTTCAAGAATTCGTTTTCTAGAAAGTGGTTTCCTGAAAATCACTTTCTCGGAAAACGATTTGTTTTCCTTTGTTTGGTAATATGCTACCGAAAATATTTTTTAGTATATGGTTCTCATTTGGAAAACGATTTCAATCGCATCAAAGAGACTGTCAATGATATTGACGAGAGGCAGATGGTCAAAAGAGCTGACGTGAACTGACCCGACTAGACCTCGGTCCCGGCCCCCAGTTCCGGCACCGGTCCCCGGCCCGGCCCAGGTCCCCTGTCCGATCCCGGCCCCAGCCACGGTCCCTAGTCTCGGTCCCGGCCCCGGCCCCCGCCCTAGCCCCGTCTAGGCCTCGGCCCCGCCCCGGTCTAGGCCTCGGCCCCGGGTCCCCGGTCTCCGATCCCGGCCCCCCGACGCCGGTCCCGGCCCCGGTAGAGGTGGTAATATGGGTTATTAATTTTTAAATGGTTCACTAAAAACGGATCAAAAATAGATCACACTTAAATCACTTTTCGACCCATATTGACCCACTTTCGACCCACATTGACCCACTTTCAACCCATAAGGATAACATCCTTCAATAAGTTACAAATGGTCTTGGGACCAGGGCTGGGTCCCGGGCCCGTGACCGGGGTCGGGGTTGGGGCCGAGTCCTAGGACCGTGACCGGGGCTCGGGACCTCGAAGCGGGGGCCGAGGCCGGGTCCCCGATGCCGGTGCCGGGGCCGGGGCCATGTCCCGAGGCCTGGGCAAAGGTCGGGGTCGGATCCCGGGGCTGGGTCCTGGGGCCGTGTCCCTGTTCCGGGCTGTGATCGGGTCCCGGGGTCGGGACCGTGTCCCGGGTGCTGGGGTCGTGTCCCGAGGCCGGGGCTGGGTCCGGGGGCAGGGATCGGGTCTCGGGGCCGGGGCTGTGTCCCGGTGCCGGTGCCGAATCCAGGGGCAGGGGGCCGGGATCGGGTCTTTGGGCTGGGACCGGGGCCGGGGCCGTGTCCTAAGGCAGGGGCCGGGTCCCGAGGCCTGGGCCGAGGCCGGGGGCGGGACCAATGCCGGCTGCTGGGATCGGGTCCCGGGGTCAGGGCTGGGTCCCGGGGCAGGGGCCGTTGTTGACACCTAAATTTTGATCAACCTTTTTTTTTTCTTTTTTTAAAAAAATTCATAGAAAATCTATAAAAATTTCAAAAATTGAAAAATCAATTTTGGTGACCTTGGCCAAGCTAAATGAACCATTTTGACCAAAAAAATTATTTTCATAATTTTCATTTTTTTAATATTTTCGAAAAAAAAAGAAAAAAAAGAAAAGAAGAAAATCAAGAAAAATAATATTTGAGGTCACAAAGATATATAAAAATAGTCGGTATTTTTATTTTTATTTTATCTATTTTCTAACCTCATAAATAGTAAAATTCAGGTTTGATTTTAGGTGTTCTCTGATCACCATAAAATTGAATTTGACAAAAATATTAGTAATGATTAAAAGGAAAAGGAGGGAAACATCATCATTTAAAAGGAAAAGGGGACTAATGATTTTGTCTTCTCTTTTTGTTATTTTATTTTATTTTTACTTTTATTATTTTATTATTTTATTATTTTATTATTATTATATTTTTTTTCTCTCTCACTCTCTCCCCCACTCCATCTCTCCTTCCCGCTGCCTATTTATCTCCTCCCCCTCATCATCTCCCGACTCTTCTTCTCCCTCAACTCTCTCTCTTTCATTTTCGTTTTTTCCTCTCGCTCAGCTCGCCGCCCAGATCAAAAACCGTCCAGTTTTTCGGCCATAACTCTTTCGTTAGACATCGTATACGAACGAGCCATATACCGTTGGAAAGCTTATTCTCTTGCCGTTCTAATGACATATCGTGAGCCCAATTTGGACCAGCCATTTTTCCCGTAGAGCTGTTTGAAGGAGCAAAGGTCAGATTGATCAGACTTGAGTCCGCGGGTGCCAAATTGGATTTTCGGGTTTGTTTTGGGTTCAATCTTGGTAAGACCACCTCTCACTCCTTGTTAAGACATATATTATTGTGTTTTATGGTTTGAAGATGGATTATATTTGGATTTAAGGGCTGATCCCTTATTGTTTTGTTCGAAAAATCTGAACCGGTTCTGTCAAGGTGGTGCCGTGAACATTGTGAGTGATTCAAGGGCTTGCCTTGCTTCCAATATTCGATAAAATGTCTCTAGCACCTAAATTAGGAATCTAGCAAGCTGAGATTGTAGTCTAGTTGAGTTTTGGATGGGTTTTAATGGTTGAATTGAAGGAGTTTTCTGGGACAGATTCTGGTCATTGGGCGATTGAAAACCGTCCGGTTTTTCGACCATAACTCTTTCGTTAGGAATCGTATGGGAACGAGCCATATACTGTTAGAAAGCTTATTCTCTTGCCGTTCTAATGACATATCGTGAGTCCAATTTGGCCGAGCCATTTGTCCCGTAGAGCTGTTTGAAGTAGCAAAGGTCAGACTGATCAGACTTGAGTCCGCGAGGGCCAAATTGGATTTCCGAGCTTGTTTTGGGTTCAATCTTGGTAAGACCACCTTTCACTCCTTACATTTTACCTATTAGACCCAGAATCGGAAGGCCGAGCCTCCTGTTGGTGTCTAAATATTTGCTGTGTATTTACTTTATGTCATAGCATTTCTATATTTCGCATAAAAGACCCAGAATCGAAAGGCCGAGCCTCCTGTTGGTGTCTAAATATTTGATGTGTATTTACTTTATGTCATAGCATTTCTATATTTCGCATAAAAGACCCAGAATCGGAAGGCCGAGCCTCCTGTTGGTGTCTAAATATTTGCTGTGTATTTACTTTATGTCATAGCATTTCTATATTTCGCATAAAAGACCCAGAATCGGAAGGCTAAGCCTCCTATTGGTGTCCAAGGTGTTTTATTTATTTATTTTCTGTAAATTATATTGTGCTACCCCAGAATCGGAAGGCCGAGCCTCCTGCTGGTGGTATATACCCCCCACACATTGTTGCACGAGCACCGACGGACTCCGACGTCGTAAAATTCACCGGATCCCATCTCCATTGCTTATTTTTATGTTGTATAATGACTTAATATCTTCTTTATTTTTTGCATTGTGTTGCGTCCTATAAAAACAAAAACAAAAAATGCTAGATCGGACGTCTGCAGATGAGCCACGTATCGTGATTAGGTGATTTTCAGAAAAAAAAAATATTTTTAACATTAAAAGAAATGAATTTCGAATTTTACAAAAATTGAAATAATTCGATTGTCACCGAGACGCCACGTGGTGAGTTAGGGACTGTCAGTTGGGATTTATTCTCAGAAATTTATAAAAAAAAAATCGAATAAAAAAAATTCCAAAAAAATGAATTATTAAGGAAAAATTCAAAAATAAATTGAGAAAAATTACAGAAAATTCCTAAAAACTTCTAAAAAATTTTGAAGGCTGAAAATGACAAAAAAAAATTGATTTGTTTCCATTTTTTGGATTTTCTCCCATTTAATCCAAAATGACGATTTTACCCCTCAAAGGGTAAATCGTCTTTGATATTCCGATGAATTGTGGAAATTGCTTAGAATTTGGTGATGGGCCAGATAGGTGGCTAAACCTTATGTCTAAGATTTTCACATTTCATTCCCATTTTTAGAAAATGACGATTTTACCCCTTCGAATGGTAAATCGGTTTCTAAAATTCCAGAAAATCATGAAAATTGCAAAAAAAATAGGAATGGGTCAATTGAGTGACCAAACCTATTTTTGACATTGTTTTACTCCGGATTCATTCCGAAATGACGATTTTTCCCTTTTTAGGCAAATCGTCCCTTTTGTCTCAAATTACGACTTTACCCTTGATGGGTAAAATCATGTCTAAATCGTTCCTAAGCTTGATTGATACTTATTTAGGCTAATAGAGCCTTATTAGGAGTGTCATGTTGATTTGGTGTGATTATTTTACATATTTGGATTCATTGATTTGCGCATTTTATTACTGATTGTGATTGCTAGGATAGTCATTCCTATTTGCATGAATTCCTAGATTAGGATTCGTACTCCACTCATCTGCATGAAATCTTAGGTCAGAAAATTCAGTCAACTTAGGTACCGAAAGGGCGTCAACTCTGACAGTTGACGTAACTAAGTCCCCGAACCCATTTCTCTGGTTATCGCAGAATTGAATAGAAACTCCCGACTATTCAATAAGGTGGTCCAATCATACCCTCCAAAAAATGATTGGTGGCGACTCCATGGCATGCACACTTAGCACATGTCACCAGACCACACTGAAGGTCGACTACGCATACCTCCGTTGCGATTTGGGTAACGGGCCTTGGGAGAGGCCCGCGTCCGACTAGACTGGACGGCCCATTAGCCCTCGAGAGCCTACATGCAACCTCGAGAGGGTCGCGACAGACTGGCGACTCCGCTGGGGACTTAGAGAACTTGAGCCGATTAAAAAGTTGATTGGTTTTTCTGACATGTTTTATGCAGATGCTCTTCAAGTTGAGGTACGTACTTTAACCCTTGAGGTGTTAAATGTTTTTGCAGATTGGAGAAATAAGGGGTGAAGTGTTCGTTAACTCTGTCTTATGCAGGTAGGAGTTTAGGATGTACGATTGTGTGGTTGTTTATATTGAAGCGGTGTTTGCTAAATGAAATGCATGTTTATTGCTTTAGCACGACACAATGAACACACACAGCCGCGCCTAAAACCTCGGGCGCACTCTTTAGGAAAATAATAGAAGGAATTGAAATTGGAATCTCCGCGAGGAAAAACACGGGGTAATCCATTTTTAATTCTGCTCATTTCGAACTATGGATTGGGTCCCAATGCAACGATAGTTGTGCAATGGAATCTACCCTTTCTAGAACTCGAAGTGGGAGCCTTGGCCTTAGGTTCCAAACCCTATTTTGATTCTTAGAAGTCAAACCTCACTGGTCTCATGCGCATGTATGTGAATGATTGGTACACCTCGAAACCAAAAGGTCATTCAGCGCCGCTTATGAATCAAAATCCAAAGACTTGTGTGAAGAATCAGTCGTGAGTTTAAACGAACTAGGATGGCATGGAAAAGCACTGGACCACCCTGGAGAGTCAACTGATGAGGGCAAATGCCTTTTGACCGGGGCAGCCGGGTCAAGTGTAAAGACGTGTCGTTCCTAATTGATTTTCAATCAGATACCGGCATAATATTTCCTATCTTTTCCTCTCAGGTGAAAAACAGGTACAGAAGGAAAATCCATTTGTGGATAGACACGAGGGACGTGTTTTACATGGCATACATTTGTCAAAAATGTCCTCATCCGATCACATGCAAGATGATCATGGAACGATGGTGAAACTGTAATCGTTCCAATAAGCCCTTCGAATATTATACCTAACGGGGACCTTTATGTCTTTTGTCCACAGGATAAGATGGTCAAAGACAAACGAAAGAAAATTTGTCTTCCCTATAAGACAGAAAGAAATGTGCCTTCAGCAGATGTCACCCATTGGGATTGCAATGACAAATTAAATCAAATTATGAAGAAGGAGCAACCTAATTAGGATTGGCTCTCCCTAAGTCGAAAAAGTTGTATCCGTTCCAAATCAGATTGACTGGTTCACGAGTTGATATGGTTTTTCATTCTTGCAGGTGATGACGAGAATGAATGGGACCACCGAAGAATTTCCACCGTCTTGGATGCCAGAAGTGACCAGAGCGGGGATAGTAAATCCGTAATCGTTTCAATTAAAGCTCCTTACGCGGTGATTGACTCTTTCACTCCTTTCATCGCGCAGGTTGTTGAAGTACTCAATCACGAGTAAACCCAAGCTTACTGATGTCAAATAGCCTGAATGCGTCAATGCGGCAGGATCAAATTGCCTACGACTAAATCAGCCAGCCCCAGACAAAGCATCCAGTGGCTGGGGACAAATCGCTCTGCTACCCGGAAAAGAAAAACATCAAATACTTCAAATGGCGACGATGATCGAGAGAATCACAAAATCGCCACACGAAAAATCCCAAGACCGTCAAGCCATCTAGAGATGGATAAAAATAATTGAAGATTCTGACAATTGAGATAGAAGATCAGAATCGGCGAAACCCATGTGAGTGAGTTCTCCCATTTTCTTTGAAGAGGCCAAACCGGGGGCAAACTCTCATGATCCCCCATAAAGACGCATCGGACCAGGGTTATTAAATCCAGAGATAACAAACATCAAGACAAGCCTTACCAAGGCAAAATACTTGAAGAACACCGTCCCTTCAAATGTTGGAAACCCCGAAGGGAGTATCTCTTTCCTGAAATTTCAAATGAAGTCAAAACCTACACTTGTTTCTTCATGTGCAGGTGCATGGACGTTGTCAAAATTGAATTGAAAACTGTCAACAAACACAGAAAGTGCTAAGGCATGTTGCCAGGACAAACGTCGCCCAACTGGGGCAGAACGGCCGTTAATCTCACGAACAACACCCATAAATACAGATGAGAGAAGACATTCCCAAAGTGGATGATGATTGCAGCAAAATGCAGGAATGAATTTAGTTGGGGCAGGCATGAAAAACCATGCCTAACTGGGGCAAGTGAATCATTTGTACGCCGGACGTTTCTTCTCTGGCAAAATCCAGGGACGCAATGACATAGTCGTCCGCATTAGAAGTAAACCCCAAGATACAAATTTGGGTGAACGGTAACTTTGTATCGTTCCAATTTGATCTCCAAAGATCCCACATGTAACATGAGTTTTTCCTCATTTAGCAGGAAGGCGTTGGCGCCGAAAGCCACAAAAGAAAAGAACTCACTAATTGGGGAGCGAACAAAATTATCGGCCTTGGAAGTCATGCACTCCAAGAAATGGTCTTTGATTATAAGATCGAGTGGAGGGTAAAAAGTATCGCTTCCACACATCATGCTTTGACATGCATTCCGATAACAATTTCCTTTTTCCTTGAATAAAAGGAACTTTGAAGAATGGCGCTGGAATGCGCCCAAAAACACAAATGGATCTCCTTTGGGGCAAATCCTTGAGAATGATTCATCGCCAACCAAACGGAGGGATCGTGGCCACAATATAGTTGGCCAATTTCTGCAAGCCGCGCGTTTGTGTTCAAATGAAAACGCCAAGCAAGAACAAGGCGGTATTGTTCCAATTTGTCTTGAATTTTGGAACGCAAACTGACACTTATTGTTTGTTTTTTACAGGGGCTCGCCATCAAGGCAAAACGGGTTTTCACATCCTATGTATTACCCGTTGGAATACATGACCAAGGGTAAATTGTATCGTTCTAATTTTTTGAAAAATTCGTGAACGTTGTTGACACCTGATTTTTTTTACCATTTATTATTGTGATTTTTATTCTTTAAAATTAATTAAAAATATCAAAAAGGTCATAAAATCACAAAATCAACTTTGGAAGCCTTGGTTTAACCTTAGGAACCAATTTTGAACAAAAAATAGTTTTCGATATTTTTAATATTTTTCGAGTTTATTTAATTATAAAAATACCCAAAAAATCAGAAAAATACCATTCGTGGTCAGAAAAATACCCAAAAATATTCGATAATTTTGTTTTAATTTCCTCTTCAAGTGTGTCACTTTAAATCTCAAAAATTCGGCTCGGGTCAATATGTTCCTTCACAAACATAAACCCGAACCGAGCCTAAAAAAAATCATTTTCGAGTCTTTTAGTTTTCAATTCTCACTTTTTATAAGCTATGACATTGGATTCTAAAGTCTTAAAGTGCAATTAGGTCAATTTGCCCTCCAATTTAATCAATTTTTACCAAAAGGGCTTAATTGCACATTTTTCTTTCAATTAGTCCCCGGTTTCACGGATGTATACGTATGCTCTACGTATTTATACGTCATACGTATTTATACGTTATGCATATTTGTACTGTTTGGTAACCTCTTTAACTCTTGTAATAATAATAATGGTTATTATTTTTAACACCTTTGTTAGTGCCTTTTTTTTAGCATTTTTGTATTGTGAGTGCTATTGCTAGTGCTATTTTTAAATAGCATTTTTTGTATTATAAATTGTGAGTGCTATTGTTAGTGCTATTTTTAAATGTCATTTATTTGTGAGTGCTATTTTTAGATAGAATTTATAATTGTTAGTGCTATTTTTAAATACAATTTATTGGAAGGTATTTTTGGCTATAAAAGGATTGCAAGAGTTTTGAGGTTGAAGGGGGAGACATTTTGTAGAGTGTGCAAATTTTTGAGAGCTTAGAGAGAAGAACACAAACACTCTCTATATTCTCATCATCTTGAGTGAGCAAAATATACTAAGTTCGGAATATTGATTCCGCATATTGCTAGCACAATTGTTGTGGAGTTATTAGTCGTCTCCCCGTTCGTCAATTGGTGGTGCGTCCGAACTAGATGCCTAACACTTGTGGAGGCTGAGATCGAAGAACATCGAACCGACACCTCCGTTCAAGCACGCTACGAGAGGTAATCTATTTACTCCCTTTGAGGCTTTGTGATTTTTTTTCGATTGAAATGCACGAAGTACGCCTCTGGAGATACATGTATGGGTTGTTATTTATTTCCGCTACGTGTTACGTGGATCCCAACAGTGGTATCAGAGCCAATCCTTAGGCGTTTTCGTGCATTTAATTGATTTTTGCAATTTTTGCAATACTATGGCCAATATGTATTAACGAATTGTTCGTCTTACATGGCTAATGGAGGTTGATTGTTTTTATATGATAAATTAATCAACGTAGCAAAAATTGAGACTAAATCAATTTTGAATCGAAAATTTATGGCTATCTTATTTTACGTAAAAATTCTGAATATGATTCAACGTAGAATTTTTATTGTGCCTTCCTAAGTTTTAAATTGTGAATTTATTATTTACGTGGAAGGGTGGTGATCATGGAAAAATCCCTAATCAATGTGATTGATGTATATATGAATGTATGATGGTTATTTATATATTTGGGGTTGTAATTATTAAATGGAGGCTGCGTACTCCTTTTATTTTTCATGTAATCTTTATTTTTAGCATAGTCAATTGTTGATGTAAATGCTACGAGGATTACGTGGGGGAGCCTTTTAAGTCGGCGAGCTCTTTGGGGCCCAATTCTTGAAGAGCTCAAGAAACCAAGAAGAAGCGAAGAGCGGCTCTCCGTTATTAAAATATTAAAATGATTAAATGTGGTCTCATTGGCTCGAGACCCATTAAATCATAATTCCATGATCACCACGTAGGATAGATGTTTATGTGATTGACATCTATTTATTTATTATGATTACGTGAGCATGTTAAACTGGTTAATGTGCAAAGTCAGACTTACCTCACCCAAAATTGCGCCTGCATGAAATCCTAGTTAGGAAAATCACTCGCGTTAGGTACCGAAAGGGCGTTGGTAACGACACCAGCGTAACCAAGTCCCCGAACCCAAAAACTCTGGTTCCGTAGAGCTGATCGATCTCTCCCAATCGATCAGTAAGGTTTCCGGTCTACCCTCCAAGAAAGACCGGTGGCGACTCCAAATGCATGCACAAGTTGCACATGCCACCACGACCACACTAAGGTCGAAAGCGATCGACTCTTATCGTCGAATCCTTCTGAAAAATACTCCCGCCGCGATTTGGTATGGGCCTGGGAGGGCCCGCGCCGATCCAAGACCCGCGATCGGTAATCCATTAGCCGCGTCCGCTTTCGGACGGGTCGCGACAGCTGGCGACTCCGCTGGGGACACTGTGTTCTAGAACCTATGGTTCTAGACCCCAAGTGGACTTAGGCCGTAATTAAAACGCTGAGTGATTTTTCTAACCATGCAGGCGCTCGTGAAGGTGAGGTAAGTCCGCTTACGATAGGTGTTATATGTTTTTGCAGATTGGAGAAATAAGGGGTGTAGTCCGTGATTAACATTGTCTTATGCAGGTTGGGCGTAGGAATGTATGTTGTGTGGATGATTTGAAGTGCTGATTGATAAACTGCTATGCATGAATTGCATTGTGATGATCACAACACGTGGACACACACAACCGCGCCTAAAACCCCGGGCGTCGCCTATAGGAACACAATAGAAGGAATTGAAAATGGAATCTCCGTGAGGAAAAACGCGGGGTAATCCACTTTTCAATTCCGCTCGCTTCGAACTATGGATCGAGTCCCAATGCAACGATAGCTGTGCAATGGAATCGGCTCTTTCTAGAACTCGAAGTGGGAACCTTAACCTTAGGTGCCAAACCCTCTGATTTTTAGAAGTTCACCATAACTTGTCTCATGCGCATGTCTTTGGGCGGTTGGTACACCTAAAACCGCACATAAGTCGACGAGTTTGGTTGGTAAGACTCTCTATACCTCGAATCTATTACAGTTCATATAAATATAGGCATTTCATTCATTGCATTCTGGTGATTAGATTAAATGCCATTTCAAGGATAGATGTGTGTGTTTTTTCCAAACGTCCTTGATAGAAGACGAAGAGGATGATATCCCATGACAAGCACCGAGTGAGCAACAAAGGAGCCTACTATGGACATTATTGAGATATCGTCCAATGAAGATGACGAGTTGGGGCAAGTGATCCGGAAGTCACAGATCGAACTTGGGGCATCCTTAAACGTTAGGATCACATTCCTTTGTTTCATTTTCCATTGCTAGTCCTCTTGTATAGGGTTTACTTTTATCGAGGCTTTCTCTATCTCACCCCTTAGAGTGATTGTATTAGGGATCTATTGGTGTATACATTTAGATGGAACTTGGTTGTATTTCTTTTGACAGGTCATGGGAATGTGATAGTGGCATTTTCTCTAATCATCCGAATACTCCCAAGTCAAGTTTATAATTCCTTTAGAGAAAATTAAAATTGGAAATCTTGCACGACCTTTTTGGTCATATAGGGTAATCCAACCCCAATTTCGCTAGAAGGAATTATACACTTGAATTGGTCCATGCATGTTTTACGTCGCTGGTAATCCACGATAATTGATCGAGAATATCGGCGTTGTTTTAAATTTAATGACGAGATAGATGTCCAAATTACTCTCGTTCTTAACAAAACGGCCTTGATTTGGATGCCGTATCTTCAATTAAATTTAAAACATGTTATTATGCCTCGCACTTTTGAGTAATTCGTTCCTCTCGAAATTGATCAAAAGCGATTATTGTGAATTACATTCCTTTCAATAGTATGCTTTCTTTCGAGGAATATTGATAAAAACTTTTCGCGCAAGATTAAAACCCTTGTAAAAGTTCTTGTCCTTATTAATCATGGGCAAGCATAGGATTGAAAGGGGTTTTTGATTTCTTTTTCAAATTATTCCTTCTGATTCTGTCTTTTTATTTGCAGGTAAAAAAAATAGGTAATAGAGAGAAATCTTTTCCTGGACAAGTCTAAGGCTATTATCTCATCTGATCATGAGCGAGTTATAAAATCAGGACATATTTGCTCGGCTTACTGATATTATGGTTCGGCTCACCCAAGTTGAAGATGTTCGGATGCTCGAAGAAATGAACCATACAGAAGTTAAAACACACACACAAGAGTTCTCATTTATTTTGCTCAGTGGAGGGTTTTCAAAAGCAGGTCATACAATTCGGGGTAGAAAAGTAAAGCCGAAGTGAGCCCTAATTAACGACACGAAGGAGCCCAACTGACCCTCCATGTTATTAATGCTCTGCTCATACTCCCAACTCCGCATGTCATGGTCGGCAAGCCTGAGGAGAAGACTTTTGCATTCTCCCTTAACTTCGGCGACCTTGGCCTCATGTTCTTCGGCGATTGTTTCCAGGTCTCGAACTAGTCCATTCCCGCGAGCTATGTCCGCGGTTATTTTGTCGAGCCGTTCTTCCTGCCAGTCGCTCTGAAGCCTCAACAGGACATTGCGGCGGTCATGCTCGCCGGTGGTCAGGGATAGGGCCAATTGCTCCACCAGATTTCTCCTCTCGCGAAGCAACGTCGCGACCCGCTCATTAGCAAACTCGACGGCCTTTTTGTAACTATCGGCCAGATAGTTGGTCAGCACCAAATGATCAGATCGATCCTCATAACGAGCTCGCAAGACGCGAGCCACGAGAACCTCCCGATTAGCAGCACGGTAGGCCTCTAAGGAGTATGCAAAGAGAGTCGGGAAAATTCTATATTCCCTCCCCAGTGTAGTACCTTCGAGAGAAGTGGTATCAAGGTCCTCGAGCAGGACACGGATTTCATCCTCGGTCGCAGAATGATCGGTTATGTGTGCGTAACCGCGACCCAGTAGGTTATAAAGCTTTTCCCACTGGGCCAAGACATCAGTTGAAAAAGTGCGTACGGGAGAGGAGGCCATTTGCGTTGGGTTGGCTTGAGAATAAGACGAGTTTGACAGAGAGATTAGAAGGAAGAAGCTGATTATGCGAGAACGTTAACCTTCCATACATTAATTCCTCATTTTATAGCAACTCGAGGATAATGAAGGGTCTCAGTAATAATGCCGGTGGAGCCCAGTTAGGGGGTAAAGCAGGAGGTCCCCTCACGAGAACCATTGGATTCGTTTCGGTCCGCGATTTCCGGCTCATCAATTAAAAGATGTAAAAGATTTGTCGGGATCACCATTATTAGAGTTAGGTGGGAGGTAAGCGCAACTATCGAAGAGAGCCCTAACAGGATTTGGCAGTCCCATCACGATTGAAAAGCTAAGCGAGAAATTCAAAGTCTTGAGGGGGAACGTTTGCCTAATGATGCTTGAAGAGCGTCTCCTGAACATACGAAGTCACTCGAAGAAAACTTTATAGGGAGTGAGCATACATGAGAGAGTGGAGAACTCTGAGTGGGCAAGAACCAATCAAACATTTCTCAATCCAACATATTTAAGAGGTTATTGTCAGCTGCTAGAGGCGACTGACTCAAAAATCTCAGAAATTGAACTACAGAGGGATCTCGAAGATTCCAAGATCAAGTCTAACGCCAAAACCATGGAGCCCAACACTTCTGGCAACGGAAATCAAGATCACGGCGACGACGACAACGACATCCACGATGTTCAACTCGGGAAAAGAAGACGTCCTCACCAATACTCTCAGGAGGAAACCCAAATGCTGGAAACCCTTTTCAGTAAAAGCCATTACATGAAAAAGAAGTGGAGAATTGAATTGAGCCGGGAGTTGGGGATTAATCAGTCGAGGATCCAGTTTTGGTTTCAAAATAGGAGATCCAAATCGAAGGCTCAACGCAAACGTCAGGTGGTCGAGATTTTAAAGGAAGAAAACCAAAAGCTGCGAACAGAAAACATGAGGTATGAAAAAGCTCTCAATATTACCGTTTGCCCTCATTGCGATAACCTTGTCGCCCTCGGTAAGATATTCCCCGATAAGCCTCACGCGATGATTGAAGACGTTCATTTACCACCCTACTCCCTCGGGGCATCTCCTGCTCAACCAGATTTTACCGGAGTCACGCATGAGCAGGATGATCCTACGAAGATGATACAAATGCCTCCTGGGGGATGGGATTTGCATCGCTTTGATTGGAGTTACAGTTTCAAGGAGCTGGATGTTACCGCCGACCAGCTCAAAGCATATCAGCCTCATGCACAACAATTTTCGATAGGGTCGGGTCCTGCTGGAGATGAGTTAATCAGTCGTCAAGCCATCGATGCAATTTTGGGCCACGATAAGAGGAGGTTCGCTTGGCCCCCTGAATTGCATTCCAGATTCCTAGACGTGGTTCACCAAATGGGGATCGACTCAGCAACTCCGACGCGCATATTTAAGGCCATGAATGTACCGGGGCTTAGTAAGGAGCTGGTCAGGAATCACCTTGCTGCCTACAGAAAGCTATTAAAACAACGTCGAGCGGAGCTAAACCGGGAGGAATCCGTCTCGAGCTCAAAAGCTAGGGGCGACCGCCATTGTAATGCTCAGGCATCAAGAGATACCCGGCCAAATCTAAGCATCAATCAAGCTAGCAACCCGACCACCGGCAAACTGAAAGCTGATCAGAATGTCCTCCCGGGCCATTTCAACATTTCTCAAGAGCGCGTGTCACAAGTACAGCGAGTGCGAACTCCTCCATTCGAGCAGCAGTCGGCCGGTGCTCTGCCTGCCGCTGGTCAACCCACGACAGACGATTTCTTCGATGAGGGGCTCGATGCCTTGTTCAATTAGTGGGAAGCTGGCATGCTTGGACAGCCATGATCTAACACCTGACTCGGGGCACGATGGGTCGGTCACTACTGTCGACACCTGATTTTTAACCATCTATTATTGTGATTTTTATTCTTTAAAATTAATTAAAATGTCAAAAAGGTCATAAAATCACAAAATCAACTTTGGAAGCCTTGGCCTAGCCTCGGGGACCAATTTTGAACAAAAAAAAATATTTTTTTTTTGGTATTTTATAATATTTTTCGAATTTATTTAATTATTAAAAATACACAAAAAATCAGAAAAATACCATTCGTGGTCAGAAAAATACACAAAAATATTAAATAATTTTGTTTTAATTTCCTCTTCAAGTTCTCCTCGTTGCGCTTTCTGTCGCTCTGTCTCTCTTTCTTGGTTCCGAAGGAGACCCGGATTCGCTCCTCGTCTGTATCTCTCTCTCTCTCTCTCTCTCTCTCTCTCTCTCTCTCTCTCTCGGTGGGGAATAGCGAGGAAGAAATGGTTTCTTCTCGTTCCTTGGAAGAGTTCTCTTCTCGTCCTTCTTTCTGCTCTCCACATGGCAGACGTACAACTTGCTGTAGATAGGGGTGCTGCGGCAGCTAAGGAGTTGCACCCCAAACTAAACAGGTGGCTGTCAATCTACGTTCTTAAAGGCCTCAGAGGCATTTTGTTCGTGTTCGGTAGCTCATTTGGGGGATATCTCCTGCTTCTTCTTGGCGCTCACAACTCCAATTCTCTACGACTTCTACAATTATGACCCAGTCAACCCAGTGGCCCTTTTTCTAAACAAATGTTCTTCTCGGCAGGAGGAGCGGGGGAATATAAAAAAAAAAGGATGGCCGACCGAGAGAGTGGACGAAAAACGGTCGGCCAACGCAAGAGAAGAAAATAAAAAATGATCGAACGCTCTTGATCATGGCCTTCTTTAAGAAGTAGCGGGGAATCCTCAACGAAGCCAGTAGCTACGGCGCCGCTTCCAGCCATCATCCCGACTGCCGCACGCCGCCAGTGAGCTAAAAGAAAGTCCACGAGCAGGAAGCCAATACGGCTCGCGTCGCCGAACTCCGTCTCCAATCACCTCCAGTCGCGCCGCCATGCTTGCACCAGACCCGACGGCCGCTCGACTCCCCCTACATCTCTGTCCGATACCAACCAGCCCTGTCTTCTTCTTTTTCTCTCCTGTTCTCGTGAGAAGCAGCCCCGACACCTCAAGGTAGCTGCTACCCAGCCATCCGTTCGTTGTCCCGACGCCCTGTTCAGCCTCTTCGGCGTACCGTTCAGCTTCCGGAGTCAGTCCCAGCTAGTGTTCGGCCGCGGAACAGCCACCCGATCAACCCCAAGAGCAGGTTGTACCTGCTGCTCACCTCCGCGGACGTGTTCGTCCCGGTCTCTGCATGTGTAGGTTCCGTTACTTCACCTTCCGTCCATCGTGGGGACGCTCCCGTACGCATGGGTGGGCAACAGCGCGTGGAGAGGCCGGCATGGACGGATGGTGAGCGTCGTCGGGCACGAGATGGCCGAGCTGGCGACGAACTCGCTGTCCAAACCGAATCTTCCCTTTGAATGTCAAGCTACCTGTGGCTCTCGTTCGGTTCCGCCGCTACTTCAAAGCCTTCATAAGCTGCCGGGCGATCGGATATCGTCCAACCTGTATTCGGCCGATCCGAGCTTCTCCAACCATAGTGTCACCAGCCTCAACGGTCGAGAACTCATTAGCTTCGAAGCCGCTGCCCGTCATCTCGACGTCAATCGGAGCTTCTGTTCGCGACCCGAAAGGTACCCCGACACCCGAACCCCGCCGACTTCATCGATGCTGCATGAGGGAGATGATGAATAGTGATAGGGTGGCAGCCTTTTTTTTTTCTCTTTTAGATCGGTCGATGGGTTGGCGTAAAAAGAGAGAGTGAATTGGTTGGGCTTGTTCTCTCTTTTCTATTGGTGGGCTGGTCTTGGGATAGTGAAGAGTGTGCTCCGAATGGGCTAGCATGAAAGAGAAGGCTGGGCCATGATTTTCGAAGCCCAATTCGGGTAAGGAAAAGGGGTTTAGGCCTGAGGTTTTTTTTTGGTGCCGATCGGGCCCGATCAGGCCCGACGGCCTGTTCCGGGCCCGGGTTCGGGAACCCGACCCGGTCCCTGTTCCATTTAATTAATTAATAAAAAATAATAATAATAATAAAAAATAGAAAAATTCCAAAAGTAATTAAAAGTCATAAAATTTCATAAAATGCAAAAAAAAAAGAAATAGATAGAAAATGCATTTATTTGCTTATATTTTCTCAATTAGGCTTTATATGTGTTTGATTGTCGATTTGTCCTCCATGTTCAATTCACATGACTTAGTTTTAACTTCGCTTGTGAATGTCTGAATATTATGCATGTCTTAGTAGATAAATTAGCACGATAATTAGAGTTTAATTCGAGACACTCGTTTTATCCTTTAATTGGCTGGACTTTGCTGACTATCTACTTTGAGTAAGTGCACGTTCCAAAGGTTTGATGCACCATTTTGATATTCCAATGTGGCGACTGATGATGATACCCATGGCGATGAAAGCTCAATGGGGCTTGGTGACTGAGGTGAAACGCACGAAGAATGGTCGCAGGCTGAGGCTGGGCGATTTAAGGTTAGTATCCAATCCGGTATATTTTACATGCCCGATCCGTATATCGGAGTTATTTTTCTAAAATGTTGCATTTATAGACTTGATTTGCATGTATTTGTTTCAGTCTAGTGGTTAGCTTATTTATCTGGTTGAGTGTTATCTATTGTCAAAGACATGCTTTTTATTGAAATATTTGTCAAGAAATTAAAAAATAATAATAAAAAAATAATAAAAAAATAATAAAAAATCAATCAAGAAATTCCAAAAAAATTCTCAAAAAGTGGGAAATGGCCACAAACAACTGGCTATGGAATATTTTGGGTAATTCGGCATCCAAACCTTCCAAAAATGATGATTTTGCCCTTCGGGCCAATCGTCCCCAAATTTTCCCATTTTACCCCTGGTCCGAAATCACATTTTCCCTAAACCCTTATGGCTATATTAGGAAACCATTTATTTGAATTGATGTGCATTGATGTGATTTATTTATGTACTTGATTGCGCTTCCATTTAAATTGACTATGATTGATAGGAATAGTCTTCCAATCTGCATGAAACCCTGAATCAAGCCTACCTCACCTAAAATTGCGCCTGCATGAATTCTTAGCCAGGAAAATCACTCACGTTAGGTACCGAAAGGGCGTTGGTAATGACACCAGCGTAACCAAGTCCCCGAACCCAAAATCTCTGGTTCCGCAGAACTGATCGATCTCTCCCAATCGATCAGTAAGGTTTCCGGTCTACCCTCCAAGAAAGACCGGTGGCGACTCCAAATGCATGCACAATTTGCACATGTCACCACGACCACACTGAAGGTCGAAAGCGATCGACTCTTATCGTCGAATCCTTTGAAAAATACTCCCGCCGCGATTTGGTATGGGCCTGGGAGGGCCCGCGCCGATCCGAGACCCGCGATCGGTAATCCATTAGCCGCGTCCGCTTTTCGGACGGGTCGCGACAGCTGGCGACTCCACTGGGGACCTTTGTTCTAGAACCAATGGTTCTAGACCTCAAGTGGACTTAGGCCGTAATTAAAACGTTGAGTGATTTTTCTAACCTTGCAGGCGCTCTTGAAGGTGAGGTAAGTCCGCTTATGGTAGGTGTTATATATTTTTGCAGATTGGAGAAATAAGGGGTGTAGTCCGTGATTAACATTGTCTGATGCAGGTTGGGCGTAGGAATGTATGTTGTGTGGATGATTTGAAGTGCTGATTGATAAACTGCTATGCATGAATTGCATTGTGATGATCACAACACGTGGACACACACAACCGCTCCTAAAACCCCGGGTGCCGCCTTTAGGAACACAATAGAAGGAATTGAAAATGGAATCTCCGTGAGGAAAAACACGGGGTAATCCACTTTTCAATTTCGCTCGCTTCGAACTATGGATCGAGTCCCAATGCAACGATAGCTGTGCAATGGAATCGGCTCTCTCTAGAACTCGAAGTGGGAACCTTAACCTTAGGTGCCAAACCCTCTGATTTTTTAGAAGTTCACCATCACTTGTCTCATGCGCATGTCTTTGGGCGGTTGGTACACCTAAAACCGGACATAAGTCGACGAGTTTGGTTGGTAAGACTCTCTATCCCTCAAATCTATTACAGTTCATATAAATATAGGCATTTCATTCATTACATTCTGGTGATTAGATTAAATGCCATTTCAAGGATAGATGTGTGTGTTTTTCCCAAACGTCCTTGATAGAAGACGAAGAGGATGATATCCCATGACAAGCACCGAGTGAGCAACAAAGGAGCCTACTATGGACATTATTGAGATATCGTCCAATGAAGATGACGAGTTGGGGCAAGTGATCCGGAAGTCACAGATCGAACTTGGGGCATCCTTAAACGTTAGGATCACATTCCTTTGTTTCATTTTCCATTACTAGTCCTCTTGTATAGGGTTTATTTTTATCGAGGCTTTCTCTATCTCACCCCTTAAAGTGATTGTATTAGGGATCTATTGGTGTATACATTTAGATGGAACTTGGTTGTATTTCTTTTGACAGGTCATGGGAATGTGATGGTGGCATTTTCTCTAATCATCCGAATGCTCCCAAGTCAAGTTTATAATTCCTTTAGAGGAAATTAAAATTGGAAATCTTGCACGACCTTTTTGGTCGTATAGGGTAATCCAACCCCAATTTCGCTAGAAGGAATTATACACTTGAATTGGTCCATGCATGTTTTACGTCGCTGGTAATCCACGATAATTGATCGAGAATATCGGCGTTGTTTTGAATTTAATGACGAGATAGATGTCCAAATTACTCTCGTTCTTAACAAAACGGCCTTAATTTGGATGCCGTATCTTCAATTAAATTTAAAACACGTTATTATGCCTCGCACTTTTGAGTAATTCGTTCCTCTCGAAATTGATCAAAAGCGATTATTGTGAATTACATTCCTTTCAATAGTATGCTTTCTTTCGAGGAATATTGATAAAAACTTTTCGCGCAAGATTAAAACCCTTGTAAAAGTTCTTGTCCTTATTAATCGTGGGTAAGCATAAGATTGAAAGGGGTTTTTGCTTTCTTTTTCAAATTATTCCTTCTGATTCTGTCTTTTCATTTGCAGGAAAAAAATAGGTAACAGAGAGAAATCTTTTCCTGGATAAGTCTGAGGCTATTCTTTCATCTGATCATGAGCGAGTTATAAAATCCATATTTGCTCGACTTATTGATATTATGGTTCGGCTCACCTAAGTTGAAGATGTTCGAACGCTCGAAGAAAGGAACCATGCAGAAGTTAAAACACACACGAGAACTTTCATTTATTTTGCTCAGCGGAGGGTTTTCAGAAGCAGGTCATACAATTCGGGGTGGAAAAGTAAAGCCAAAGTGAGCCCTAATTAACGACACAAAGGAGCCCAACTGACCCTCCATGTTGTTAATGCTCTGCCCGTACTCACGACTTCGCATGTCCTGGTCCGCGAGCTTGAGGAAAAGGTTTCTGCATTCTCCCTTAACCTCAGTGACCTTGACCTCGTGTTCTTCGGTGATTATTTCCAAGTCCCGAACTAATCCATTCCCGTGAGCTATGTCTGCGGTTATTTTGTCGAGCCGTTCTTCCTGCCAGTCGCTTTGCAGCCTCAATAGGACATTGTGGCGGTCGTGCTCGCCAGCGGTCAGGGATAGGGCCAATTGATCCACCAGTTTTCTCCTCTCGCGAAGCAACGTCGCGACCCTCTCATTGGCAAACTCGACGGCCTTTTTGTGACTATCGGCCAGATAGTTGGTCAGCACCAAATGATCAGACCGATCCTTGTAACGAGCCCGCAAGACGCGAGCCACGAGAACCTCCCGATCAGCAACACGGTAGGCCTCTAAGGAGTGTGCAAAGAGGGTCGGGAAAGTTCTATACTCCCTCCCCAGCGTAGTACCTTCGAGGGAAGTGGTATCTAAGTCCTCGAGTAGGACACGGATTTCATCCGCGGTTGCAGAATGATCAGTTATGTGCGCGTAACCGCGACCCAATAGGTTATAAAGCTTTTCCCACTGGGCCAAGACATCAGTCGAAAAAGTGCGCACGGGAGAGGAGGCCATTTGCGTTGGGTTGGCTTGAGAATAAGACGAGGCTAATAGAGAGATTAGAAGGAAGAAGCTGATTATGCGAGAACGTTAACCTTCCATACGTTAATTCCTCATTTTATAGCAACTCGAGGATGATGAAGGGTCTCAGTAATAATGCTGGTGGAGCCCAGTTAGGGGGTAAAGCAGGAGGTCCCCTCACGAGAACCATTGGATTCGTTTCGGTCCGCGATTTCCGGCTCATTAATTAAAAGATGTAAAAGATTTGTCGGGATCACCATTATTAGAGTTAGGTGGGAGGTAAGCGCAACTATCGAAGAGAGCCCTAACATGATTTGGCAGTCCCGTCACGTTGAAAAGCTAAGCGAGAAATTCAAGGTCTTGAGGGGGAACGTTTGCCTAATGATACTTGAAGAGCGTCTCCTGAACATGCAAAGTCACTCGAAGAAAACTTTATAGGGAGTAAGCATACAGGAGAGAGTGGAGAACTCTGAGTGGGCAAGAACCAATCAAACATTTCTCAATCCAACATATTTAAGAGGTTACTGTCAGCTGCTAGAGGCGACTGACTCAAAAATCTCAGAAATTGAACCACAGAGGGATCTCGAAGATTCCAAGATCAAGTCTAGCGCCAAAACCATGGAGCCCAACACTTCTGGCAACGAAAATCAAGATCACGGCGACGACGACAACGACATCCACGATGCTCAACTCGGGAAAAGAAGACGTCCTCACCAATACTCTCAGGAGGAAACCCAAATGCTGGAAACCCTTTTCAGTAAAAGCCATTACATGAAAAAGAAGTGGAGAATTGAATTGAGCCGGGAGTTGGGGATTAATCAGTCGAGGATCCAGTTTTGGTTTCAAAATAGGAGATCCAAATCGAGGGCTCAACGCAAACGTCAGGTGGTCGAGATTTTAAAGGAAGAAAACCAAAAGCTGCGAACAGAAAACATGAGGTATGAAAAAGCTCTCAATATTACCGTTTGCCCTCATTGCGATAACCTCATCGCCCGCGGTAAGATATTCCCCGATAAGCCTCACGCGATGATTGAAGACGTTCATTTACCACCCTACTCCCTCGGGACATCTCCTGCTCAACCAGATTTTGCCGGAGTCACGCATGAGCAGGATGATCCTACGAAGATGATACAAATGCCTCCTGGGGGATGGGATCTGCATCGCTTTGATTGGAGTTACAGTTTCAAGGAGCTGGATGTTACCGCCGACCAGCTCAAAGCATATCAGCCTCATGCCCAACAATTTTCGATAGGGTCGGGTCCTGCTGGAGATGAGTTAATCAGTCGTCAAGCCATCGATGCAATTTTGGGCCACGATAAGAGGAGGTTCGCTTGGCCCCCTGAACTGCATTCCAGATTCTTAGATGTGGTTCACCAAATGGGGATCGACTCAGCAACTCCGACGCGCATATTTAAGGCCATGAATGTACCGGGGCTTAGTAAGGAGCTGGTCAGGAATCACCTTGCTGCCTACAGAAAGCTATTAAGACAACGTCGAGCGGAGCTAAACCGGGAGGAATCCGTCTCGAGCTCAAAAGCTAGGGGCGACCGCCATTGTAATGCTCAGGCATCAAGAGATACCCGGCCAAATCTAAGCGTCAATCAAGCTAGCAACCCGACCACTGGCAAACTGAAAGCTGATCAGAATGTCCTCCCAGGCCATTTCAACACTTCTCAAGAGCGCGTGCCACAAGTAAAGCGAGTGCGCACTCCTCCATTCGAGCAGCAGTCGGCTGGTGCTCTGCCTGCCGCTGGTCAACCCACGACAGACGATTTCTTCGATGAGGGGCTCGATGCCTTGTTCAATCAGTGGGAAGCTGGCATGCTTGGACAGCCATGATCTAGCACTTGACTCGGGGCACGATGGGTCGGTCACCACGAACACCCATAGAAAGAAGAACATGTTCACGAGTAGATCACTCATTTTATCCGTTGTAAAGTTCCTACGGGAACATTTTTCTTTAATGACTATAGTTAATTCTATATTAAAACCAACGCTATCGACGAACATCGTCACGCTCAGTTGTGATGATCCCTTGTTAGATTAAGTCTGAAACCAGAGACGGTCTTTAAAATTTTGAGTGGCCACGAACTCATTCCTCACCAAGCGCCCGGGATGCTGAAATGAAGAGTAACAGCATGCACAGGGAAAATGCCACTTTCGTTTGAACGATGAAAAGGGGTTGAGAGAAGATCATAGCATTAATGGAGCTAAATGAATTAAACGGAGTCATTAATTGCGGGTCCACCGCTGCTCCCCACGTTCTCGGGCCTAGCAAATCATAAAAGGCGCCGAAAGATTGTAGACCCACCACTTTGAAGACTGAACTAGGGGACGAGCGCAATACTCGATGAAACCGAATCAATGCAAAAGAGTTTGTGATCCTATCACGAGGAAAAAGAAAGGGGAATACAGACGATGAGTAATTACAGGGTCTCGGGAGGAGCGCTTGCTTGCTGGCCTTCATATGCAGCCTGAAGGATGGTTCTAGGGCACGCACAATCACTTGAGAAAATTTCTAGAGTGAGCAAACACGTAAGAGCGAATAGAGAGAGCTGAGTGAACTAGATCAGCCCGAGATACTCTGATCCATCATGTTTAAAAGCTATTCCCATCTGCTAGAAACGCCCGACCTGGACATTTCTGAGCACGAACTGCTGGGAGACTTTGAAGATCCTGGAGCTGAATACTGCCCGAAAGCCATGGAGACTGACTCCTCTAGCGATGAAATTCTAGGTTTCGGCTACGAAGAAGGAGTATACAATGATGACCGGAGTCGGAAAAGGAAGCAACTACAACGCCACACTCCAGGCCAAATCCGAGAGCTCGAAACTTTCTTCAATGAATGCCCCACTCCAAGCAAACAACAGAAAATGGAGCTGAGCCGAAAGATAGGATTGCAGCTTTCGAAGGTCAAGTTTTGGTTCGCCAGCAAACGAACCCGGGTGAAACAGCAATACGCAGACCAGGAGTTACTGGTCCTGAAGGAGGAGAATGAGAAGCTTCAAGCTGAAAGCGCGAGATATAAGGAAGCTCTGACCAAGGCCACCTGCCTTAATTGTGGAAATCTTGTTGTCCTTGGCGAGGTGTTCCTCGATGAACCATCCCTGTTGACGAATAACGCTCAGCTGTTATCGTATTCCCCACAGCATTTTCCGACACAGCCAGATACCGCCGGAGATCTACATGAGCAAGTCAACACCATAGGATCAACACCAACATCCTCTGAGAAATGGGATATGAATCATCACAGGGGGAGTTCTCTCAATGACGAACTCGTTGTCGCAGCCAGCCAATCCAAAGTCGGTGAGTCCCTCCCTGGACAACTTTTGAAACGACTAGATCCCGTAGAGAATAGCTACCGAAGTATTGACGATATTTTGGGTGATAAGAGAACAAGGTTTTACTGGACCTATGAACTTCACACCAAATTTGTTGATGCAATTCGAGAGCTGGGAGTTGATTCGGCTAGCCCACTACGCTTACTCGAGATTATGAATGTGCCGGGGCTCTCTAGAATTAACGTTGAGTCTCACCTCAAGTACTATAGGAGATTGCTAAGGGATGGAAGGATAGCGTTAAACCATCATAAAGCCAGTTGGAGCTCAAATGCTGGGCAGAGTTACAACCATGATGATTGGAGAGCCAAGAGCGCCCAACCGTGTTTCAGCAATGACGGGACCGGCAACCGTGTCAGCGACTCCTCTGACCCAAATCAGAATGCTCCGCCGAGCTATCACAATACTCCTCAGGAGTATATGCCACAGTTCCAGCACATAGAGATTCCTCAGTTTGAGCGCGAATCAGTCATTAATGCTGTCCCTGAAGCGGATCTGGCATTGGTAGGGAGTGCACATATGAACCTGCCGGTTATTGGGGGAAGTTCTAATTCGATGGGTCAAATTGCTCACGGCAAGAGCAAAGAGAGGAATCCCTCGCCTGCAGTCGACGACACCCAATCTGGGCACCCAGGGCTAGAAAGAACATGTGATTTCCTTGATGAGGAGCTAGACACTTGGATCAATACTCTTCGGGAATGTATGTCTCAACCCCAACAGGGCAATGATGAAGGTTCCAGCTCAAAGACTCCAATCCCTCACAACGAAGGAAATGAAAGAAATCTGCCCCCAACAATCGTTGATACCCAACTCGAACATCAATGGCTCGAAGACCCGAGCAATTTCCTTGGCGATGAGTTCAATCTTTGGCTCGATCAATTTGGAGCCGGAGGACCATCGCAGTGGTGACGCGAGGCCGGTGATCAAACGTCTGATGCAAAGCATGGCTACTCGATGAAAAATGCTTCGAGAAAAGGGGTTGAATACTCCTATTGCATATGTTGTTGATCGCACTGTAAGGTTCCCACGGGAACATCTTTCATTAATATCTAGAACTAATTGCGCGTGAGTGTCAACATCACCCTTTGAGCATCTTCAAGCCGAAGGCCGTGGATTAATCACTTAATCCGTGGAGCAAGTTCCATGAACCATAATTATCACCCGCGGAGCATAATGGGATCTACCCCTTCAACACGAAATATGTTTGGCCGCGAAGCCACCTATTTGGTAAAACGATGTATCGTTCCTAAACAATCTTCAATCGAATACCGAAGTAATGTATTCTTTCTTTTCCTTCTCAGATGATAAACATGGATAAATCACTCAATGAGTCATGCGTTCAAATAGCAGAACAGACGCTGCCCAGCTGGGGGCAGATGAACCATTGATGTTACAAACACTCCAAGCATGGATAGGCGGATTTGATAGAGGTTGTTCATATCAATACGCAACATCAGAATGGGACGAAAATCAAGAGTAAAGTTGTATCGTCCCAATTTGTCTTGAATTTGGGAATATAAATTAACACTTATTTTTTATCCTTGACAGGGGAATCGCCTTGGAGACGAATGAGTTTTTACATCCCACATACTACCTGTTAGGGTACATGAGGGTAGGATGTATCGTTTCGATTTTCGAAAAATTCGTGAACATACAATGATATGCTTCTTTTACATTTTCAGGGATCTCCAGCCACGGTGGACAGGTAGGTATCCCTTTCCCCCAATCCATTGAAGATGTTAAACCAAAAACACAGAGAGAAAAAGAAAAAAGCTTTCAAAATCTGATGTCTAGAAAAGACATGGAATTCTAACTTCATTGGCATTCATGTTTTGAAACACGAGGTTGTCTGAACATGCATTGTGCACCATAAAATCCCCTTGACAGGTAAAATTTTTGGGAAAACGAAAGAGATTTTTCCAATCAAAAGTTGTTCAAAACGCTCAAAAGGATGTTTCCTCAAAAGAGAGGCAAGCTCAAATCCAAACACATCCTACATACACTTGAGAGATGAGTGGAGCGAATCAAATAGTAAAATCTGGACCTACGGAGGTAGGGACCATTCGCAGCGATTACATGGATTGGGACGACGGAGGCGTTCGTTTCATATCATAAACACTACAGGTGACCGTTGACAACCCATTTGAACGGCGGTTTTCATTCTTAACCCTGTCAAGAACCACCCCACACCGGGGCAAAAAGGAAGTAAGTCCAGCAGCATCAGGAGAAAATGGTTAGAAATTTTCTTGCTCGGACTAACATTAATCTTTGTGTGTTGTTTATATGGTAATCCAAGAGCCATAGGATGACGAGAAGCATTCATTCTCTATCCCACACACCATATCCTTTGCACAGCCAAGTTGAGCCTGCGAATTCATTTCATAAACCCCTGTTGGTGATCATGGGATGTTTCAAGATAGAAACTGCATCACTCCAAGAACGGAAGAAATCAAGAGATGGGATTTATAGAAAAATTTCATATCGGCGTTTAAATGTGCTATGATTCAAGTTGTATATCTAGCACAATTTTCTGAACATCGTAGTTCCAAAGGAAAAGAAAAGGCGGGATTTCAACAAAGAAAAAAATCCCCAGCATCAAGAAAAAGCAAAGTGCCTGGTAAAAACAAAGTCGATGCTCGTGAAAACTGTTTGATTGACCCACAATAAAGCCTAGATGGGAAAAGAGGAAATCCCCGAAGGAGTCAAATTCCAAAAAGGCTGCTCGGCAAATGGTGTCAAGCGCGGAATAAAGGTGCAAAAGAGAAAGGACAGGTAGCAAATCTGCAATGATCACCAATGTCAAACTTTCCAAGAATTTTGGGCCAAAAACAAGCCTTTTTCTATCCCTAATCCTACCAATGTTACGACCCCGAAGGAGTCTTCTCTGACTAAGACACTTGGGTTAACATATAGCTTAGCTCGAAGAAGTACGAGCAAGACTATTTCTTTCTCATTTTGCAGGGTTCTTGACTTGTAAACCCGGAGCAGATGGTGAAGATTTTCATTCAATGGCCTCGACTCCAAAGCGGGTCCCCTTTGAAAGCCGATATCCAAGCCTAACATTACGGTCCCGTGGAAGACCTCCCGATCGATCAGAATGTATGCGCTGCGAATGATCCTAAAACCTAGGCACAGGTTAGTAGGAAGTTGAACGCATTCCTTACAAAAGACCGTTATCACAGAACGGTGAGGAGCCCTCTTGGATGAGAAATTCTCCAATAGATGTTTTGAACAAACTCTTTTTGGAAATTTCAAATTGTTTGATCCAGATTTTCCGTGCAAGGGATTTGTGATCACATTTGCATGTTGCAAGAATGTTTTGGATAACCTCCAGCATCAAAACGCACATTTCATGATCAAGACTTAAATCATACGTTTTTGTCAGATGGACAACCGTCGTCTTCCCTAAGATTGCTAATGTTTTCTTGGTGAAGAAAAATTTTTCAGGCTCGAACTTCTGCAGGATCCGTGGGAAACACCAATCTCCCAGAATGTCGCCTCGACAGACTCAAGTGAAGCTTTGTCAAGATAAAATCTTTCCTTGCTTCAAAATTGAATTCCCGACAAGTTTCGGGATCTTTCAAAAGAAGGGATGAGGATAGAACCCCTTTTCAAAAATATCAAACAGTCCTAGCTTGACGTGGAGAACCCTCGTCTCGGGACCCCTTTTAAACAAAATCAAGCAGTCTCATCGGACGTGGAGAACCCTCGTCATGAGACCCCTTTTCAAAACAACCAAAGGTAGATACCGCCTGAAGGGTCAACTCAAGGTAGAAACCGCCTGAAGGGTCAACCAAAGGTAGAAACCGCCTGAAGGGTCAAATCAAAGGTAGATACCGCCATAAGGATCAACCCAATGGTCCGATCCACCATACAGATCGAAACTTTGACTAATTCCAGATGTTGAAGAAGTTGTTTTCCTAGGTAAGCCTTATTGTAGGCGAACCACTTATGGTCTAATCCACCATACGGATCAAAATCCTTGGCAAATTCCCAAAGAAAGAATGCGCCTTCCTTATGTTCCTACCAGTTAGGAATCCCATAATGATGTGACCTACCATACATGTCAGAGCTTAATCTCCCTAGGATATCCTGAATGACGAGTCCTAGGTATCTTCTTGAAAGTCGTCGCAACCGGCAGCATCCGACATGTGAGCTTCAGGTAAGCCTCTCTCATCCCAGCCCATGTTCCAATGGTTAGAGCAAACCAGGGATTGATTTGAGTTTTTATCATGAGCCTTAAAGATTCAATGTCGTAGCATTTCTTCGCTCACTTTCCCAGTCGAGTCGGTTAGGAATCAGGCGCCACCTTATCTTTGAGAGAAACCTCTGACGAGATTCCTCTCAAAGAGGGGCAGCTGTCGACACCTGATTTTTAACCATCTATTATTGTGATTTTTATTCTTTAAAATTAATTAAAATGTCAAAAAGGTCATAAAATCACAAAATCAACTTTGGAAGCCTTGGCCTAGCCTCGGGGACCAATTTTGAACAAAAAAAAATATTTTTTTTGGTATTTTATAATATTTTTCGAATTTATTTAATTATTAAAAATACACAAAAAATCAGAAAAATACCATTCGTGGTCAGAAAAATACACAAAAATATTAAATAATTTTGTTTTAATTTCCTCTTCAAGTTCTCCTCGTTGCGCTTTCTGTCGCTCTGTCTCTCTTTCTTGGTTCCGAAGGAGACCCGGATTCGCTCCTCGTCTGTATCCGTCTCTCTCTCTCTCTCTCTCTCTCTCTCTCTCGGTGGGGAATAGCGAGGAAGAAATGGTTTCTTCTCGTTCCTTGGAAGAGTTCTCTTCTCGTCCTTCTTTCTGCTCTCCACATGGCAGACGTACAACTTGCTGTAGATAGGGGTGCTGCGGCAGCTAAGGAGTTGCACCCCAAACTAAACAGGTGGCTGTCAATCTACGTTCTTAAAGGCCTCAGAGGCATTTTGTTCGTGTTCGGTAGCTCATTTGGGGGATATCTCCTGCTTCTTCTTGGCGCTCACAACTCCAATTCTCTACGACTTCTACAATTATGACCCAGTCAACCCAGTGGCCCTTTTTCTAAACAAATGTTCTTCTCGGCAGGAGGAGCGGGGGAATATAAAAAAAAAAGGATGGCCGACCGAGAGAGTGGACGAAAAACGGTCGGCCAACGCAAGAGAAGAAAATAAAAAATGATCGAACGCTCTTGATCATGGCCTTCTTTAAGAAGTAGCGGGGAATCCTCAACGAAGCCAGTAGCTACGGCGCCGCTTCCAGCCATCATCCCGACTGCCGCACGCCGCCAGTGAGCTAAAAGAAAGTCCACGAGCAGGAAGCCAATACGGCTCGCGTCGCCGAACTCCGTCTCCAATCACCTCCAGTCGCGCCGCCATGCTTGCACCAGACCCGACGGCCGCTCGACTCCCCCTACATCTCTGTCCGATACCAACCAGCCCTGTCTTCTTCTTTTTCTCTCCTGTTCTCGTGAGAAGCAGCCCCGACACCTCAAGGTAGCTGCTACCCAGCCATCCGTTCGTTGTCCCGACGCCCTGTTCAGCCTCTTCGGCGTACCGTTCAGCTTCCGGAGTCAGTCCCAGCTAGTGTTCGGCCGCGGAACAGCCACCCGATCAACCCCAAGAGCAGGTTGTACCTGCTGCTCACCTCCGCGGACGTGTTCGTCCCGGTCTCTGCATGTGTAGGTTCCGTTACTTCACCTTCCGTCCATCGTGGGGACGCTCCCGTACGCATGGGTGGGCAACAGCGCGTGGAGAGGCCGGCATGGACGGATGGTGAGCGTCGTCGGGCACGAGATGGCCGAGCTGGCGACGAACTCGCTGTCCAAACCGAATCTTCCCTTTGAATGTCAAGCTACCTGTGGCTCTCGTTCGGTTCCGCCGCTACTTCAAAGCCTTCATAAGCTGCCGGGCGATCGGATATCGTCCAACCTGTATTCGGCCGATCCGAGCTTCTCCAACCATAGTGTCACCAGCCTCAACGGTCGAGAACTCATTAGCTTCGAAGCCGCTGCCCGTCATCTCGACGTCAATCGGAGCTTCTGTTCGCGACCCGAAAGGTACCCCGACACCCGAACCCCGCCGACTTCATCGATGCTGCATGAGGGAGATGATGAATAGTGATAGGGTGGCAGCCTTTTTTTTTTCTCTTTTAGATCGGTCGATGGGTTGGCGTAAAAAGAGAGAGTGAATTGGTTGGGCTTGTTCTCTCTTTTCTATTGGTGGGCTGGTCTTGGGATAGTGAAGAGTGTGCTCCGAATGGGCTAGCATGAAAGAGAAGGCTGGGCCATGATTTTCGAAGCCCAATTCGGGTAAGGAAAAGGGGTTTAGGCCTGAGGTTTTTTTTTGGTGCCGATCGGGCCCGATCAGGCCCGACGGCCTGTTCCGGGCCCGGGTTCGGGAACCCGACCCGGTCCCTGTTCCATTTAATTAATTAATAAAAAATAATAATAATAATAAAAAATAGAAAAATTCCAAAAGTAATTAAAAGTCATAAAATTTCATAAAATGCAAAAAAAAAAGAAATAGATAGAAAATGCATTTATTTGCTTATATTTTCTCAATTAGGCTTTATATGTGTTTGATTGTCGATTTGTCCTCCATGTTCAATTCACATGACTTAGTTTTAACTTCGCTTGTGAATGTCTGAATATTATGCATGTCTTAGTAGATAAATTAGCACGATAATTAGAGTTTAATTCGAGACACTCGTTTTATCCTTTAATTGGCTGGACTTTGCTGACTATCTACTTTGAGTAAGTGCACGTTCCAAAGGTTTGATGCACCATTTTGATATTCCAATGTGGCGACTGATGATGATACCCATGGCGATGAAAGCTCAATGGGGCTTGGTGACTGAGGTGAAACGCACGAAGAATGGTCGCAGGCTGAGGCTGGGCGATTTAAGGTTAGTATCCAATCCGGTATATTTTACATGCCCGATCCGTATATCGGAGTTATTTTTCTAAAATGTTGCATTTATAGACTTGATTTGCATGTATTTGTTTCAGTCTAGTGGTTAGCTTATTTATCTGGTTGAGTGTTATCTATTGTCAAAGACATGCTTTTTATTGAAATATTTGTCAAGAAATTAAAAAATAATAATAAAAAAATAATAAAAAAATAATAAAAAATCAATCAAGAAATTCCAAAAAAATTCTCAAAAAGTGGGAAATGGCCACAAACAACTGGCTATGGAATATTTTGGGTAATTCGGCATCCAAACCTTCCAAAAATGATGATTTTGCCCTTCGGGCCAATCGTCCCCAAATTTTCCCATTTTACCCCTGGTCCGAAATCACATTTTCCCTAAACCCTTATGGCTATATTAGGAAACCATTTATTTGAATTGATGTGCATTGATGTGATTTATTTATGTACTTGATTGCGCTTCCATTTAAATTGACTATGATTGATAGGAATAGTCTTCCAATCTGCATGAAACCCTGAATCAAGCCTACCTCACCTAAAATTGCGCCTGCATGAATTCTTAGCCAGGAAAATCACTCACGTTAGGTACCGAAAGGGCGTTGGTAATGACACCAGCGTAACCAAGTCCCCGAACCCAAAATCTCTGGTTCCGCAGAACTGATCGATCTCTCCCAATCGATCAGTAAGGTTTCCGGTCTACCCTCCAAGAAAGACCGGTGGCGACTCCAAATGCATGCACAATTTGCACATGTCACCACGACCACACTGAAGGTCGAAAGCGATCGACTCTTATCGTCGAATCCTTTGAAAAATACTCCCGCCGCGATTTGGTATGGGCCTGGGAGGGCCCGCGCCGATCCGAGACCCGCGATCGGTAATCCATTAGCCGCGTCCGCTTTTCGGACGGGTCGCGACAGCTGGCGACTCCACTGGGGACCTTTGTTCTAGAACCAATGGTTCTAGACCTCAAGTGGACTTAGGCCGTAATTAAAACGTTGAGTGATTTTTCTAACCTTGCAGGCGCTCTTGAAGGTGAGGTAAGTCCGCTTATGGTAGGTGTTATATATTTTTGCAGATTGGAGAAATAAGGGGTGTAGTCCGTGATTAACATTGTCTGATGCAGGTTGGGCGTAGGAATGTATGTTGTGTGGATGATTTGAAGTGCTGATTGATAAACTGCTATGCATGAATTGCATTGTGATGATCACAACACGTGGACACACACAACCGCTCCTAAAACCCCGGGTGCCGCCTTTAGGAACACAATAGAAGGAATTGAAAATGGAATCTCCGTGAGGAAAAACACGGGGTAATCCACTTTTCAATTTCGCTCGCTTCGAACTATGGATCGAGTCCCAATGCAACGATAGCTGTGCAATGGAATCGGCTCTCTCTAGAACTCGAAGTGGGAACCTTAACCTTAGGTGCCAAACCCTCTGATTTTTTAGAAGTTCACCATCACTTGTCTCATGCGCATGTCTTTGGGCGGTTGGTACACCTAAAACCGGACATAAGTCGACGAGTTTGGTTGGTAAGACTCTCTATCCCTCAAATCTATTACAGTTCATATAAATATAGGCATTTCATTCATTACATTCTGGTGATTAGATTAAATGCCATTTCAAGGATAGATGTGTGTGTTTTTCCCAAACGTCCTTGATAGAAGACGAAGAGGATGATATCCCATGACAAGCACCGAGTGAGCAACAAAGGAGCCTACTATGGACATTATTGAGATATCGTCCAATGAAGATGACGAGTTGGGGCAAGTGATCCGGAAGTCACAGATCGAACTTGGGGCATCCTTAAACGTTAGGATCACATTCCTTTGTTTCATTTTCCATTACTAGTCCTCTTGTATAGGGTTTATTTTTATCGAGGCTTTCTCTATCTCACCCCTTAAAGTGATTGTATTAGGGATCTATTGGTGTATACATTTAGATGGAACTTGGTTGTATTTCTTTTGACAGGTCATGGGAATGTGATGGTGGCATTTTCTCTAATCATCCGAATGCTCCCAAGTCAAGTTTATAATTCCTTTAGAGGAAATTAAAATTGGAAATCTTGCACGACCTTTTTGGTCGTATAGGGTAATCCAACCCCAATTTCGCTAGAAGGAATTATACACTTGAATTGGTCCATGCATGTTTTACGTCGCTGGTAATCCACGATAATTGATCGAGAATATCGGCGTTGTTTTGAATTTAATGACGAGATAGATGTCCAAATTACTCTCGTTCTTAACAAAACGGCCTTAATTTGGATGCCGTATCTTCAATTAAATTTAAAACACGTTATTATGCCTCGCACTTTTGAGTAATTCGTTCCTCTCGAAATTGATCAAAAGCGATTATTGTGAATTACATTCCTTTCAATAGTATGCTTTCTTTCGAGGAATATTGATAAAAACTTTTCGCGCAAGATTAAAACCCTTGTAAAAGTTCTTGTCCTTATTAATCGTGGGTAAGCATAAGATTGAAAGGGGTTTTTGCTTTCTTTTTCAAATTATTCCTTCTGATTCTGTCTTTTCATTTGCAGGAAAAAAATAGGTAACAGAGAGAAATCTTTTCCTGGATAAGTCTGAGGCTATTCTTTCATCTGATCATGAGCGAGTTATAAAATCCATATTTGCTCGACTTATTGATATTATGGTTCGGCTCACCTAAGTTGAAGATGTTCGAACGCTCGAAGAAAGGAACCATGCAGAAGTTAAAACACACACGAGAACTTTCATTTATTTTGCTCAGCGGAGGGTTTTCAGAAGCAGGTCATACAATTCGGGGTGGAAAAGTAAAGCCAAAGTGAGCCCTAATTAACGACACAAAGGAGCCCAACTGACCCTCCATGTTGTTAATGCTCTGCCCGTACTCACGACTTCGCATGTCCTGGTCCGCGAGCTTGAGGAAAAGGTTTCTGCATTCTCCCTTAACCTCAGTGACCTTGACCTCGTGTTCTTCGGTGATTATTTCCAAGTCCCGAACTAATCCATTCCCGTGAGCTATGTCTGCGGTTATTTTGTCGAGCCGTTCTTCCTGCCAGTCGCTTTGCAGCCTCAATAGGACATTGTGGCGGTCGTGCTCGCCAGCGGTCAGGGATAGGGCCAATTGATCCACCAGTTTTCTCCTCTCGCGAAGCAACGTCGCGACCCTCTCATTGGCAAACTCGACGGCCTTTTTGTGACTATCGGCCAGATAGTTGGTCAGCACCAAATGATCAGACCGATCCTTGTAACGAGCCCGCAAGACGCGAGCCACGAGAACCTCCCGATCAGCAACACGGTAGGCCTCTAAGGAGTGTGCAAAGAGGGTCGGGAAAGTTCTATACTCCCTCCCCAGCGTAGTACCTTCGAGGGAAGTGGTATCTAAGTCCTCGAGTAGGACACGGATTTCATCCGCGGTTGCAGAATGATCAGTTATGTGCGCGTAACCGCGACCCAATAGGTTATAAAGCTTTTCCCACTGGGCCAAGACATCAGTCGAAAAAGTGCGCACGGGAGAGGAGGCCATTTGCGTTGGGTTGGCTTGAGAATAAGACGAGGCTAATAGAGAGATTAGAAGGAAGAAGCTGATTATGCGAGAACGTTAACCTTCCATACGTTAATTCCTCATTTTATAGCAACTCGAGGATGATGAAGGGTCTCAGTAATAATGCTGGTGGAGCCCAGTTAGGGGGTAAAGCAGGAGGTCCCCTCACGAGAACCATTGGATTCGTTTCGGTCCGCGATTTCCGGCTCATTAATTAAAAGATGTAAAAGATTTGTCGGGATCACCATTATTAGAGTTAGGTGGGAGGTAAGCGCAACTATCGAAGAGAGCCCTAACATGATTTGGCAGTCCCGTCACGTTGAAAAGCTAAGCGAGAAATTCAAGGTCTTGAGGGGGAACGTTTGCCTAATGATACTTGAAGAGCGTCTCCTGAACATGCAAAGTCACTCGAAGAAAACTTTATAGGGAGTAAGCATACAGGAGAGAGTGGAGAACTCTGAGTGGGCAAGAACCAATCAAACATTTCTCAATCCAACATATTTAAGAGGTTACTGTCAGCTGCTAGAGGCGACTGACTCAAAAATCTCAGAAATTGAACCACAGAGGGATCTCGAAGATTCCAAGATCAAGTCTAGCGCCAAAACCATGGAGCCCAACACTTCTGGCAACGAAAATCAAGATCACGGCGACGACGACAACGACATCCACGATGCTCAACTCGGGAAAAGAAGACGTCCTCACCAATACTCTCAGGAGGAAACCCAAATGCTGGAAACCCTTTTCAGTAAAAGCCATTACATGAAAAAGAAGTGGAGAATTGAATTGAGCCGGGAGTTGGGGATTAATCAGTCGAGGATCCAGTTTTGGTTTCAAAATAGGAGATCCAAATCGAGGGCTCAACGCAAACGTCAGGTGGTCGAGATTTTAAAGGAAGAAAACCAAAAGCTGCGAACAGAAAACATGAGGTATGAAAAAGCTCTCAATATTACCGTTTGCCCTCATTGCGATAACCTCATCGCCCGCGGTAAGATATTCCCCGATAAGCCTCACGCGATGATTGAAGACGTTCATTTACCACCCTACTCCCTCGGGACATCTCCTGCTCAACCAGATTTTGCCGGAGTCACGCATGAGCAGGATGATCCTACGAAGATGATACAAATGCCTCCTGGGGGATGGGATCTGCATCGCTTTGATTGGAGTTACAGTTTCAAGGAGCTGGATGTTACCGCCGACCAGCTCAAAGCATATCAGCCTCATGCCCAACAATTTTCGATAGGGTCGGGTCCTGCTGGAGATGAGTTAATCAGTCGTCAAGCCATCGATGCAATTTTGGGCCACGATAAGAGGAGGTTCGCTTGGCCCCCTGAACTGCATTCCAGATTCTTAGATGTGGTTCACCAAATGGGGATCGACTCAGCAACTCCGACGCGCATATTTAAGGCCATGAATGTACCGGGGCTTAGTAAGGAGCTGGTCAGGAATCACCTTGCTGCCTACAGAAAGCTATTAAGACAACGTCGAGCGGAGCTAAACCGGGAGGAATCCGTCTCGAGCTCAAAAGCTAGGGGCGACCGCCATTGTAATGCTCAGGCATCAAGAGATACCCGGCCAAATCTAAGCGTCAATCAAGCTAGCAACCCGACCACTGGCAAACTGAAAGCTGATCAGAATGTCCTCCCAGGCCATTTCAACACTTCTCAAGAGCGCGTGCCACAAGTAAAGCGAGTGCGCACTCCTCCATTCGAGCAGCAGTCGGCTGGTGCTCTGCCTGCCGCTGGTCAACCCACGACAGACGATTTCTTCGATGAGGGGCTCGATGCCTTGTTCAATCAGTGGGAAGCTGGCATGCTTGGACAGCCATGATCTAGCACTTGACTCGGGGCACGATGGGTCGGTCACCACGAACACCCATAGAAAGAAGAACATGTTCACGAGTAGATCACTCATTTTATCCGTTGTAAAGTTCCTACGGGAACATTTTTCTTTAATGACTATAGTTAATTCTATATTAAAACCAACGCTATCGACGAACATCGTCACGCTCAGTTGTGATGATCCCTTGTTAGATTAAGTCTGAAACCAGAGACGGTCTTTAAAATTTTGAGTGGCCACGAACTCATTCCTCACCAAGCGCCCGGGATGCTGAAATGAAGAGTAACAGCATGCACAGGGAAAATGCCACTTTCGTTTGAACGATGAAAAGGGGTTGAGAGAAGATCATAGCATTAATGGAGCTAAATGAATTAAACGGAGTCATTAATTGCGGGTCCACCGCTGCTCCCCACGTTCTCGGGCCTAGCAAATCATAAAAGGCGCCGAAAGATTGTAGACCCACCACTTTGAAGACTGAACTAGGGGACGAGCGCAATACTCGATGAAACCGAATCAATGCAAAAGAGTTTGTGATCCTATCACGAGGAAAAAGAAAGGGGAATACAGACGATGAGTAATTACAGGGTCTCGGGAGGAGCGCTTGCTTGCTGGCCTTCATATGCAGCCTGAAGGATGGTTCTAGGGCACGCACAATCACTTGAGAAAATTTCTAGAGTGAGCAAACACGTAAGAGCGAATAGAGAGAGCTGAGTGAACTAGATCAGCCCGAGATACTCTGATCCATCATGTTTAAAAGCTATTCCCATCTGCTAGAAACGCCCGACCTGGACATTTCTGAGCACGAACTGCTGGGAGACTTTGAAGATCCTGGAGCTGAATACTGCCCGAAAGCCATGGAGACTGACTCCTCTAGCGATGAAATTCTAGGTTTCGGCTACGAAGAAGGAGTATACAATGATGACCGGAGTCGGAAAAGGAAGCAACTACAACGCCACACTCCAGGCCAAATCCGAGAGCTCGAAACTTTCTTCAATGAATGCCCCACTCCAAGCAAACAACAGAAAATGGAGCTGAGCCGAAAGATAGGATTGCAGCTTTCGAAGGTCAAGTTTTGGTTCGCCAGCAAACGAACCCGGGTGAAACAGCAATACGCAGACCAGGAGTTACTGGTCCTGAAGGAGGAGAATGAGAAGCTTCAAGCTGAAAGCGCGAGATATAAGGAAGCTCTGACCAAGGCCACCTGCCTTAATTGTGGAAATCTTGTTGTCCTTGGCGAGGTGTTCCTCGATGAACCATCCCTGTTGACGAATAACGCTCAGCTGTTATCGTATTCCCCACAGCATTTTCCGACACAGCCAGATACCGCCGGAGATCTACATGAGCAAGTCAACACCATAGGATCAACACCAACATCCTCTGAGAAATGGGATATGAATCATCACAGGGGGAGTTCTCTCAATGACGAACTCGTTGTCGCAGCCAGCCAATCCAAAGTCGGTGAGTCCCTCCCTGGACAACTTTTGAAACGACTAGATCCCGTAGAGAATAGCTACCGAAGTATTGACGATATTTTGGGTGATAAGAGAACAAGGTTTTACTGGACCTATGAACTTCACACCAAATTTGTTGATGCAATTCGAGAGCTGGGAGTTGATTCGGCTAGCCCACTACGCTTACTCGAGATTATGAATGTGCCGGGGCTCTCTAGAATTAACGTTGAGTCTCACCTCAAGTACTATAGGAGATTGCTAAGGGATGGAAGGATAGCGTTAAACCATCATAAAGCCAGTTGGAGCTCAAATGCTGGGCAGAGTTACAACCATGATGATTGGAGAGCCAAGAGCGCCCAACCGTGTTTCAGCAATGACGGGACCGGCAACCGTGTCAGCGACTCCTCTGACCCAAATCAGAATGCTCCGCCGAGCTATCACAATACTCCTCAGGAGTATATGCCACAGTTCCAGCACATAGAGATTCCTCAGTTTGAGCGCGAATCAGTCATTAATGCTGTCCCTGAAGCGGATCTGGCATTGGTAGGGAGTGCACATATGAACCTGCCGGTTATTGGGGGAAGTTCTAATTCGATGGGTCAAATTGCTCACGGCAAGAGCAAAGAGAGGAATCCCTCGCCTGCAGTCGACGACACCCAATCTGGGCACCCAGGGCTAGAAAGAACATGTGATTTCCTTGATGAGGAGCTAGACACTTGGATCAATACTCTTCGGGAATGTATGTCTCAACCCCAACAGGGCAATGATGAAGGTTCCAGCTCAAAGACTCCAATCCCTCACAACGAAGGAAATGAAAGAAATCTGCCCCCAACAATCGTTGATACCCAACTCGAACATCAATGGCTCGAAGACCCGAGCAATTTCCTTGGCGATGAGTTCAATCTTTGGCTCGATCAATTTGGAGCCGGAGGACCATCGCAGTGGTGACGCGAGGCCGGTGATCAAACGTCTGATGCAAAGCATGGCTACTCGATGAAAAATGCTTCGAGAAAAGGGGTTGAATACTCCTATTGCATATGTTGTTGATCGCACTGTAAGGTTCCCACGGGAACATCTTTCATTAATATCTAGAACTAATTGCGCGTGAGTGTCAACATCACCCTTTGAGCATCTTCAAGCCGAAGGCCGTGGATTAATCACTTAATCCGTGGAGCAAGTTCCATGAACCATAATTATCACCCGCGGAGCATAATGGGATCTACCCCTTCAACACGAAATATGTTTGGCCGCGAAGCCACCTATTTGGTAAAACGATGTATCGTTCCTAAACAATCTTCAATCGAATACCGAAGTAATGTATTCTTTCTTTTCCTTCTCAGATGATAAACATGGATAAATCACTCAATGAGTCATGCGTTCAAATAGCAGAACAGACGCTGCCCAGCTGGGGGCAGATGAACCATTGATGTTACAAACACTCCAAGCATGGATAGGCGGATTTGATAGAGGTTGTTCATATCAATACGCAACATCAGAATGGGACGAAAATCAAGAGTAAAGTTGTATCGTCCCAATTTGTCTTGAATTTGGGAATATAAATTAACACTTATTTTTTATCCTTGACAGGGGAATCGCCTTGGAGACGAATGAGTTTTTACATCCCACATACTACCTGTTAGGGTACATGAGGGTAGGATGTATCGTTTCGATTTTCGAAAAATTCGTGAACATACAATGATATGCTTCTTTTACATTTTCAGGGATCTCCAGCCACGGTGGACAGGTAGGTATCCCTTTCCCCCAATCCATTGAAGATGTTAAACCAAAAACACAGAGAGAAAAAGAAAAAAGCTTTCAAAATCTGATGTCTAGAAAAGACATGGAATTCTAACTTCATTGGCATTCATGTTTTGAAACACGAGGTTGTCTGAACATGCATTGTGCACCATAAAATCCCCTTGACAGGTAAAATTTTTGGGAAAACGAAAGAGATTTTTCCAATCAAAAGTTGTTCAAAACGCTCAAAAGGATGTTTCCTCAAAAGAGAGGCAAGCTCAAATCCAAACACATCCTACATACACTTGAGAGATGAGTGGAGCGAATCAAATAGTAAAATCTGGACCTACGGAGGTAGGGACCATTCGCAGCGATTACATGGATTGGGACGACGGAGGCGTTCGTTTCATATCATAAACACTACAGGTGACCGTTGACAACCCATTTGAACGGCGGTTTTCATTCTTAACCCTGTCAAGAACCACCCCACACCGGGGCAAAAAGGAAGTAAGTCCAGCAGCATCAGGAGAAAATGGTTAGAAATTTTCTTGCTCGGACTAACATTAATCTTTGTGTGTTGTTTATATGGTAATCCAAGAGCCATAGGATGACGAGAAGCATTCATTCTCTATCCCACACACCATATCCTTTGCACAGCCAAGTTGAGCCTGCGAATTCATTTCATAAACCCCTGTTGGTGATCATGGGATGTTTCAAGATAGAAACTGCATCACTCCAAGAACGGAAGAAATCAAGAGATGGGATTTATAGAAAAATTTCATATCGGCGTTTAAATGTGCTATGATTCAAGTTGTATATCTAGCACAATTTTCTGAACATCGTAGTTCCAAAGGAAAAGAAAAGGCGGGATTTCAACAAAGAAAAAAATCCCCAGCATCAAGAAAAAGCAAAGTGCCTGGTAAAAACAAAGTCGATGCTCGTGAAAACTGTTTGATTGACCCACAATAAAGCCTAGATGGGAAAAGAGGAAATCCCCGAAGGAGTCAAATTCCAAAAAGGCTGCTCGGCAAATGGTGTCAAGCGCGGAATAAAGGTGCAAAAGAGAAAGGACAGGTAGCAAATCTGCAATGATCACCAATGTCAAACTTTCCAAGAATTTTGGGCCAAAAACAAGCCTTTTTCTATCCCTAATCCTACCAATGTTACGACCCCGAAGGAGTCTTCTCTGACTAAGACACTTGGGTTAACATATAGCTTAGCTCGAAGAAGTACGAGCAAGACTATTTCTTTCTCATTTTGCAGGGTTCTTGACTTGTAAACCCGGAGCAGATGGTGAAGATTTTCATTCAATGGCCTCGACTCCAAAGCGGGTCCCCTTTGAAAGCCGATATCCAAGCCTAACATTACGGTCCCGTGGAAGACCTCCCGATCGATCAGAATGTATGCGCTGCGAATGATCCTAAAACCTAGGCACAGGTTAGTAGGAAGTTGAACGCATTCCTTACAAAAGACCGTTATCACAGAACGGTGAGGAGCCCTCTTGGATGAGAAATTCTCCAATAGATGTTTTGAACAAACTCTTTTTGGAAATTTCAAATTGTTTGATCCAGATTTTCCGTGCAAGGGATTTGTGATCACATTTGCATGTTGCAAGAATGTTTTGGATAACCTCCAGCATCAAAACGCACATTTCATGATCAAGACTTAAATCATACGTTTTTGTCAGATGGACAACCGTCGTCTTCCCTAAGATTGCTAATGTTTTCTTGGTGAAGAAAAATTTTTCAGGCTCGAACTTCTGCAGGATCCGTGGGAAACACCAATCTCCCAGAATGTCGCCTCGACAGACTCAAGTGAAGCTTTGTCAAGATAAAATCTTTCCTTGCTTCAAAATTGAATTCCCGACAAGTTTCGGGATCTTTCAAAAGAAGGGATGAGGATAGAACCCCTTTTCAAAAATATCAAACAGTCCTAGCTTGACGTGGAGAACCCTCGTCTCGGGACCCCTTTTAAACAAAATCAAGCAGTCTCATCGGACGTGGAGAACCCTCGTCATGAGACCCCTTTTCAAAACAACCAAAGGTAGATACCGCCTGAAGGGTCAACTCAAGGTAGAAACCGCCTGAAGGGTCAACCAAAGGTAGAAACCGCCTGAAGGGTCAAATCAAAGGTAGATACCGCCATAAGGATCAACCCAATGGTCCGATCCACCATACAGATCGAAACTTTGACTAATTCCAGATGTTGAAGAAGTTGTTTTCCTAGGTAAGCCTTATTGTAGGCGAACCACTTATGGTCTAATCCACCATACGGATCAAAATCCTTGGCAAATTCCCAAAGAAAGAATGCGCCTTCCTTATGTTCCTACCAGTTAGGAATCCCATAATGATGTGACCTACCATACATGTCAGAGCTTAATCTCCCTAGGATATCCTGAATGACGAGTCCTAGGTATCTTCTTGAAAGTCGTCGCAACCGGCAGCATCCGACATGTGAGCTTCAGGTAAGCCTCTCTCATCCCAGCCCATGTTCCAATGGTTAGAGCAAACCAGGGATTGATTTGAGTTTTTATCATGAGCCTTAAAGATTCAATGTCGTAGCATTTCTTCGCTCACTTTCCCAGTCGAGTCGGTTAGGAATCAGGCGCCACCTTATCTTTGAGAGAAACCTCTGACGAGATTCCTCTCAAAGAGGGGCAGCTGTCGACACCTGATTTTTAACCATCTATTATTGTGATTTTTATTCTTTAAAATTAATTAAAATGTCAAAAAGGTCATAAAATCACAAAATCAACTTTGGAAGCCTTGGCCTAGCCTCGGGGACCAATTTTGAACAAAAAAAAATATTTTTTTTGGTATTTTATAATATTTTTCGAATTTATTTAATTATTAAAAATACACAAAAAATCAGAAAAATACCATTCGTGGTCAGAAAAATACACAAAAATATTAAATAATTTTGTTTTAATTTCCTCTTCAAGTTCTCCTCGTTGCGCTTTCTGTCGCTCTGTCTCTCTTTCTTGGTTCCGAAGGAGACCCGGATTCGCTCCTCGTCTGTATCCGTCTCTCTCTCTCTCTCTCTCTCTCTCTCTCTCTCGGTGGGGAATAGCGAGGAAGAAATGGTTTCTTCTCGTTCCTTGGAAGAGTTCTCTTCTCGTCCTTCTTTCTGCTCTCCACATGGCAGACGTACAACTTGCTGTAGATAGGGGTGCTGCGGCAGCTAAGGAGTTGCACCCCAAACTAAACAGGTGGCTGTCAATCTACGTTCTTAAAGGCCTCAGAGGCATTTTGTTCGTGTTCGGTAGCTCATTTGGGGGATATCTCCTGCTTCTTCTTGGCGCTCACAACTCCAATTCTCTACGACTTCTACAATTATGACCCAGTCAACCCAGTGGCCCTTTTTCTAAACAAATGTTCTTCTCGGCAGGAGGAGCGGGGGAATATAAAAAAAAAAGGATGGCCGACCGAGAGAGTGGACGAAAAACGGTCGGCCAACGCAAGAGAAGAAAATAAAAAATGATCGAACGCTCTTGATCATGGCCTTCTTTAAGAAGTAGCGGGGAATCCTCAACGAAGCCAGTAGCTACGGCGCCGCTTCCAGCCATCATCCCGACTGCCGCACGCCGCCAGTGAGCTAAAAGAAAGTCCACGAGCAGGAAGCCAATACGGCTCGCGTCGCCGAACTCCGTCTCCAATCACCTCCAGTCGCGCCGCCATGCTTGCACCAGACCCGACGGCCGCTCGACTCCCCCTACATCTCTGTCCGATACCAACCAGCCCTGTCTTCTTCTTTTTCTCTCCTGTTCTCGTGAGAAGCAGCCCCGACACCTCAAGGTAGCTGCTACCCAGCCATCCGTTCGTTGTCCCGACGCCCTGTTCAGCCTCTTCGGCGTACCGTTCAGCTTCCGGAGTCAGTCCCAGCTAGTGTTCGGCCGCGGAACAGCCACCCGATCAACCCCAAGAGCAGGTTGTACCTGCTGCTCACCTCCGCGGACGTGTTCGTCCCGGTCTCTGCATGTGTAGGTTCCGTTACTTCACCTTCCGTCCATCGTGGGGACGCTCCCGTACGCATGGGTGGGCAACAGCGCGTGGAGAGGCCGGCATGGACGGATGGTGAGCGTCGTCGGGCACGAGATGGCCGAGCTGGCGACGAACTCGCTGTCCAAACCGAATCTTCCCTTTGAATGTCAAGCTACCTGTGGCTCTCGTTCGGTTCCGCCGCTACTTCAAAGCCTTCATAAGCTGCCGGGCGATCGGATATCGTCCAACCTGTATTCGGCCGATCCGAGCTTCTCCAACCATAGTGTCACCAGCCTCAACGGTCGAGAACTCATTAGCTTCGAAGCCGCTGCCCGTCATCTCGACGTCAATCGGAGCTTCTGTTCGCGACCCGAAAGGTACCCCGACACCCGAACCCCGCCGACTTCATCGATGCTGCATGAGGGAGATGATGAATAGTGATAGGGTGGCAGCCTTTTTTTTTTCTCTTTTAGATCGGTCGATGGGTTGGCGTAAAAAGAGAGAGTGAATTGGTTGGGCTTGTTCTCTCTTTTCTATTGGTGGGCTGGTCTTGGGATAGTGAAGAGTGTGCTCCGAATGGGCTAGCATGAAAGAGAAGGCTGGGCCATGATTTTCGAAGCCCAATTCGGGTAAGGAAAAGGGGTTTAGGCCTGAGGTTTTTTTTTGGTGCCGATCGGGCCCGATCAGGCCCGACGGCCTGTTCCGGGCCCGGGTTCGGGAACCCGACCCGGTCCCTGTTCCATTTAATTAATTAATAAAAAATAATAATAATAATAAAAAATAGAAAAATTCCAAAAGTAATTAAAAGTCATAAAATTTCATAAAATGCAAAAAAAAAAAAGAAATAGATAGAAAATGCATTTATTTGCTTATATTTTCTCAATTAGGCTTTATATGTGTTTGATTGTCGATTTGTCCTCCATGTTCAATTCACATGACTTAGTTTTAACTTCGCTTGTGAATGTCTGAATATTATGCATGTCTTAGTAGATAAATTAGCACGATAATTAGAGTTTAATTCGAGACACTCGTTTTATCCTTTAATTGGCTGGACTTTGCTGACTATCTACTTTGAGTAAGTGCACGTTCCAAAGGTTTGATGCACCATTTTGATATTCCAATGTGGCGACTGATGATGATACCCATGGCGATGAAAGCTCAATGGGGCTTGGTGACTGAGGTGAAACGCACGAAGAATGGTCGCAGGCTGAGGCTGGGCGATTTAAGGTTAGTATCCAATCCGGTATATTTTACATGCCCGATCCGTATATCGGAGTTATTTTTCTAAAATATTGCATTTATAGACTTGATTTGCATGTATTTGTTTCAGTCTAGTGGTTAGCTTATTTATCTGGTTGAGTGTTATCTATTGTCAAAGACATGCTTTTTATTGAAATATTTGTCAAGAAATTAAAAAATAATAATAAAAAAATAATAAAAAAATAATAAAAAATCAATCAAGAAATTCCAAAAAAATTCTCAAAAAGTGGGAAATGGCCACAAACAACTGGCTATGGAATATTTTGGGTAATTCGGCATCCAAACCTTCCAAAAATGATGATTTTGCCCTTCGGGCCAATCGTCCCCAAATTTTCCCATTTTACCCCTGGTCCGAAATCACATTTTCCCTAAACCCTTATGGCTATATTAGGAAACCATTTATTTGAATTGATGTGCATTGATGTGATTTATTTATGTACTTGATTGCGCTTCCATTTAAATTGACTATGATTGATAGGAATAGTCTTCCAATCTGCATGAAACCCTGAATCAAGCCTACCTCACCTAAAATTGCGCCTGCATGAATTCTTAGCCAGGAAAATCACTCACGTTAGGTACCGAAAGGGCGTTGGTAATGACACCAGCGTAACCAAGTCCCCGAACCCAAAATCTCTGGTTCCGCAGAACTGATCGATCTCTCCCAATCGATCAGTAAGGTTTCCGGTCTACCCTCCAAGAAAGACCGGTGGCGACTCCAAATGCATGCACAATTTGCACATGTCACCACGACCACACTGAAGGTCGAAAGCGATCGACTCTTATCGTCGAATCCTTTGAAAAATACTCCCGCCGCGATTTGGTATGGGCCTGGGAGGGCCCGCGCCGATCCGAGACCCGCGATCGGTAATCCATTAGCCGCGTCCGCTTTTCGGACGGGTCGCGACAACTACGAACACCCATAGAAAGAAGAACATGTTCACGAGTAGATCACTCATTTTATCGTTGTAAAGTTCCTACGAGAACATTTTTCTTTAATGACTATAGTTAAACCAACGCTATCGACGAACATCGTCATGCTCAGTTGTGATGATCCCTTGTTAGATTAAGTCTGAAACCAGAGACGGTCTTTAAAATTTTGAGTGGCCACGAACTCATTCCTCACCAAGCGCCCGGGATGCTGAAATGAAGAGTAACAGCATGCACAGGGAAAATGCCACTTTCGTTTGAACGATGAAAAGGGGTTGAGAGAAGATCATAGCGTTAATTCCCATGGAGCTAAATGAATTAAACGGAGTCATTAATTGCGGGTCCACCGCTGCTCCCCACGTTCTCGGGCCTAGCAAATCATAAAAGGCGCCGAAAGATTGTAGACCCACCACTTTGAAGACTGAACTAGGGGACGAGCGCAATACTCGATGAAACCGAATCAATGCAAGAGAGTTTGTGATCCTATCACGAGGAAAAAGAAAGGGGAATACAGACGATGAGTAATTGCAGGATCTCGGGAGGAGCGCTTGCTTGCTGGTCTTCATATGCAGCCTGAAGGATGGTTCCAGGACACGCACAATCACTTGAGAAAATTTCTAGAGTGAGCAAACACGTAAGAGCGAATTGAGAAAGCTGAGTGAACTAGATCAGCCCGAGATACCCCGATCCATCATGTTTAAAAGTTATTCCCATCTGCTAGAAACGCCCGACCTGGACATTTCTGAGCACGAACTGCTGGGAGACTTTGAAGATCCTGGAGCTGAATCCTGCCCGAAGGCCATAGAGACTGACTCCTCCAGCGATGAAATTCTAGGTTTCAGCTACGAAGAAGGAGTATACAATGATGACCGGAGTCGGAAAAGGAAGCAACTACAACGCCACACTCCAGGCCAAATCCGAGAGCTCGAAGCTTTCTTCAATGAATGCCCCACTCCAAGCAGACAACAGAAAATGGAGTTGAGCCGAAAAATAGGATTGGAGCTTTCGAAGGTCAAGTTTTGGTTCGCCAACAAACGAACCCGGGTGAAACAGCAATACGCAGACCATGAGTTACTGGTCCTGAAGGAGGAGAATGAGAAGCTTCAAGCTGAAAGCGCGAGATATAAGGAAGCTCTGACCAAGGCCACCTGCCTTAATTGTGGTAATCCTGTTGTCCTCGGCGAGGTGTTCCTCGATGAACCGTCCCTGTTGACGAATAACGCTCAGCTGTTATCGTATTCTCCACAGCATTTTCCGACACAACCAGATATCGCCGGAGATCTGCATGAGCAAGTCAACACCATAGGATCAACACCAACATCCTCTGAGAAATTGGATATGAATCATCACAGGGGGAGTTCTCTCAATGACGAACTCGCTGTCACAGCCAGCCAATCCAAAGTCGGTGAGTCCCTCCCTGGACAACTTTTGAAACGACTAGATCCCGTAGAGAATAGCTACCGAAGTATTGACGATATTTTGGGTGATAAGAGAACAAGGTTTTACTGGACCTATGAACTTCACACCAAATTTGTTGATGCAATTCGAGAGCTGGGAGTTGATTCGGCTAGCCCACTACGCATACTCGAGATTATGAATGTGCCGGGGCTCTCTAGAATTAACGTCGAGTCTCACCTCAAGTACTATAGGAGATTGCTAAGGGATGGAAGGATAGCGTTAAACCATCATAAAGCCAGTTGGAGCTCAAGTGCCGGGCAGAGTTACAACCACGATGATTGGAGAGCCGAGAGCACCCAACCGTGTTTCAGCAATGACGGGACCAGCAGTCGTGTCAGCGACTCCTCTAACCCAAATCAGAATGCTCCGCCGAGCTATCTCAATACTCCTCAAGAGTATATACCGCAGTTCCAGCACATAGGGATTCCTCAGTTTGAGCGCGATTCGGTCATTAATGCTGTCCCTGAAGCGGATTTGGCATTGGTAGAGAGTGCACATATAAACCTGCCGGTCATTGGAGGAAGTTCCAATTCGAGGGGTCAAGTTGCTCACGGCGAGAGCAAAGAGAGGAATCCTTCGTCTGCAGTCGACGACAGCCAATCTGGGCACCAAAGGCTAGAAAGAACAGGCGATTTCCTTGAGGAGGAGCTGGACACTTGGATCAATACTCTTCAGGAATGTATGTCTCGACCCCAACAGGGCAATAATGAAGGTTCCAGCTCAAAGACTCCAGTTCCTCACAATGAAGGCGATGAAGGAAATCTGCCCCCAACAATTGTTGATACCCAACTTGAACATCAATGGCTCGAAGACCCGAGCAATTTCCTTGGCGATGAGTTCAATCTTTGGCTCGATCAATTTGGAGCCGGAGGGCCATCGCAGTGGTGACGCAAGGCAGGTGACCAAACGTCTGATGCAAGGCATGGTTACTCGATGAAAAATGCTTAGACGAAAGGAGTGGAACACTCCTATTGAATATGTTGTTGATCGCACTGTAAGGTTCCCACGGGAACATCTTTCATTAATGTCTAGAACTAATTGCGCGTGAGTGTCAACATCACCCTTTGAGCATCTTCAAGCCGAGGGCCGTGGATTAATCGCTTAATCCGTGGAGCAAGTTCCCCGAACAATGACTATCACCCGCGGAGTATAATGGGATCTACCCCTTCAATACGAAATACGTTTGGCCGCGAAGCCACCTATTTGGTAAAACGATGTATCGTTCCTAAACGATCTTCAATCGAATACCGAAGTAATGTCTCATTTCTTTCCCTTCTCAGGTGATAAACGTGGATAAATCACTCAAGGAGCCATTTGTTCGAATAACAGAACAGACGTTGCCTAACTGGGGGCAGATGAACCATTGATGTTGCAAACACTCCAAGAATGGATAGGCGGATTTGATAGATGTTGTTCATATCAATACGCAATATCAGAACGGGATGAGAACCAAGAGTAAAGTTGTATCGTTCCAATTTGTCTTGAATTTGAGAATATGAATTGATACTCGTTATTTATCCTTGACAGGGGAATCGCCTTACAGACGAACAGGTTTTCACATCCCATGTATTACCCGTTAGAATACATGACCAAGGGTAAATTGTATCGTTCTAATTTTTTGAAAAATTCGTGAACGTACAATAACATGTTTCTTCCGCATTTTCAGGATCTCCAGCCGCGGGGGACAGGTAAGTATCCCTTTCCCCAATCCATTGAAGATGTTAAATAAAAAACAGAGAGAAAAAGAAAAGCTTTCAGAATCTAATGTCTAGAAAAGACATAGAATTCAAACTTGCATTCATGTCTTAAAACAGGAGGTTATCTGAACATGAATAAGAACATGCATGGTGCATCATAAAATCCCCTTGACGGGTAAAATTTTTGGAGAAAATGAAAGAGATTTTTTCCAATCAAAAGTTCAAAACTTTTAAAAGGACGTTTTCTCAAAAGAAAAGAGGCAAAGCCTAGTCCAAACACGTCCTACACACACTGGAGAGAAGTGGAGCGGATCAGATAGCAAAATCTGGACCTACGGAAGTAGGGATTATTCGCAACGATTACATGGGTTGGGATGACGGAGGCATTCGTTTCATATCCCTCAAACACTACAGGTGACCGTTGATAAACCCTTTGAACGACGGTTTTCATTCTTAACCCTGTCAAGAACCACCCCACATCGGGGCAAAATGGAGGTGAGTCCAGCGGTATCAGGAGAAAATGGTTAGAAATTTTCTTGCTCGGACTAACATCAATCTTTGTGTGTTGTTTATATGGTAATCCAAGTGCCATAGGATGACGAGAAGCATTCATTTCTCTATCCCACACACCATATCCTTTGCACAGCCAAGTTGAGCCTGCAAATTCATTTCATAAACCCCTGTTGGTGATCATGGGATGTTTCAAGATGGAAACTGCATCACTCCAAGAACGGAAGAAATCAAGAGATGAGATTTATAGAAAAATCTCATATCGGCGTTTAAATGTGCTATGATTCAAGTTGTATATCTAGCACAATTTTCTGAACATCGTAGTTCCAAAGGAAAAGAAAAGGCGGGATTTCAACAAAGAAAAAAATCCCCAGCATCAAGAAAAAGCAAAGTGCCTGGTAAAAGCAAGGCCGATGCTCGTGAAAACTGTTTGATTGATCCCCAATAAAGCCTAGTTGGGAAGAGAGAAAAACCCATAAAGGAGTCAGATCAAGAAGACTGCTCCCCAAATGATGTCAGCCGTGGTGCAAAAACACGGACAGAATTGTCAATCTCTTAATACCACAAGAGACGTTCTCTAAAGGACTTGTGCACACCTCAAAAGCGGTTGCACACCTCAAAAATGGAAGATGCAGAATGGAAAAGACATGTGACAAATTGGCAATGATCACCAATGTCAAATCCTTCGTGATTTCTGGGCCAAAAACAAGCCTTTTTCGGTCCCCAATCCTACCAATGTTACAACCTTGAAACAGTCTTCTCTGACTAAGACACTTGGGTTAACATATAGCTTAGCTCGAAGAAGTACGAGCAAGACTCTTTCTTTCTCATTTTGCAGGGTTCTTGACTTGTAAACCCGGAGCAGATGGTGAAGATTTTCATTCGATGGCTTCGACTCCAAAGCGGGTCCCCCTTGAAAACCAATATCCAAGCCCAACATTACGGTCCCGTGGAAGACCTCCCGACCGATCAAAATGTATGCGCTGCGAATGAGCCTAAAACCTAGGCACAGGTCAGTAGGGAATTGAGTGCATCCCCTAAAAATCATCACCTCAAAACAGGTGAGATGGCCTCCTTGTCGAGAAATATTCCAATTGATGTTTTGAGCAAACTCTTTTTGGAAATTTTCAAACTGTTGATCCAGATTTTCCATACAAGGGATTTGTGATCACATTTGCATGTTGCAAGAATGTTTTGGATAACCTCCAGCATAAAAATGCACATCTCATGACTAAAGCTTAAGTCATAAAATTTTGTCAATTGGACAATTGCTGTCTTCTCAAAGATTACCAATATTTTCTTGGGGAAGAGAAACCCTTAAAAAAAATCCTTTTCAAAATCAGACAGTCTCATTGGACGTGGAGAACCCTCGTCATGAGACCCCTTTTCAAAATTTAGGTAGTCTCATCGGACGTGGAGAACCCTCGTCATGAGACCCCTTTTCAAAAATCAAGCAGTCTCATCGGACGTGGAGAACCCTCGTCATGAGACCTCTTTTCAAAAATCAAGCAGTCTCATCGGACGTGGAGAACCCACGTCATGAGACCCCTTTTCAAAAATCAAACAGTCTCATCGGACGTGGAGAACCCTCGTCATGAGACCCCTTTTCAAAATTCAGGTAGTCTCATCGGACGTGGAGAACCCTCGTCATGAGACCCCTTTTCAAATATCAAACAGTCTCATCGGACGTGGAGAACCCTCGTCATGAGACCCCTTTTCAAATATCAAACAGTCTCATCGGACGTGGAGAACCCTCGTCATGAGACCCCTTTTCAAAAATCAAGCAGTCTCATCGGACGTGGAGAACCCTCGTCATGAGACCCCTTTTCAAAATTCAGGTAGTCTCATCGGACGTGGAGAACCCTCGTCATGAGACCCCCTTTTCAAAATTCAGGAAATCTCATCGGACGTGGAGAACCCTCGTCATGAGACCCCTTTTCATTTAGGCAGTCTCATCGGACGTGGAGAACCCTCGTCATGAGACCCCTTTTCAAAGTCAAAACTGATGGTAGACACCGCCTGAAGGGTCAAATCAAGGTAGAAACCGCCTGAAGGGTCAAAACAAAGGTAGATACCGCCTGAAGGGTCAAATGAAGGTAGATACCGCCTGAAGGGTCAAATCAAGGTAGAAACCGCCTGAAGGGTCAAATCAAGGTAGATACCGCCTGAAGGGTCAACTGAAGGTAGAAACCGCCTGAAGGGTCAAATCAAAGGTAGAAACCGCCTGAAGGGTCAACTCAAGGTAGAAACCGCCTGAAGGGTCAAATCAAGGTAGATACCGGGGTCAACTGAAGGTAGAAACCGCCTGAAGGGTCAAATCAAAGGTAGAAACCGCCTGAAGGGTCAACTCAAGGTAGAAACCGCCTGAAGGGTCAAACCAAGGTAGAAACCGCCTGAGGGATCACATTAATGGTAGAAACCGCCTGAAGGGTCACATATGGTAGAAACCGCCATAAGGGTCAATTCATTGGTAGAAACCGCCATAAGGGTCAACTCATTGATAAATATCGCAGTAAGGATCAACACAAAGGTCTGATCCACCAGACGGATCAAAATCCTTGGCAAATCCCAAAGCGTGGGATGCGCCTTCCTTAGGTTCCTACAAGTTAGGAATCCCATCATGGTATGACCTACCATACAGGTCAGAGCTTAATCTCCCTAGGATATTCTGAATGACGAGTCCTAGGCATCTTCTTGAAAGTCGTCGCAACCGGCAGCATCCGACAGGTGAGCTTCAGGTAAGCCTCTCTCACTCCGGCCCATGTTCAAATTGTTAGAGCAAACCGGGGATTGATTTGAGCTTTTATCAATAGGCTTAAGGATCCGATGTCATAACATTTCTTCTCTTATTTTCCCAGTTGAGTCGGTTAGGAATCAGGTGCCACCTTATCTTTGAGAGAAACCTCTAACGAGATTCCTCTCAAAGAGGGGCAGCTGTTGACACCTGATTTTTTTTACCATTTATTATTATGATTTTTATTCTTTAAAATTAATTAAAAATATCAAAAAAGGTCATAAAATCACAAAATCAACTTTGGAAGCCTTGGTTTAACCTTAGGAACCAATTTTGAACAAAAAATAGTTTTCGATATTTTTAATATTTTTCGAGTTTATTTAATTATAAAAATACCCAAAAAATCAGAAAAATACCATTCGTGGTCAGAAAAATACCCAAAAATATTCGATAATTTTGTTTTAATTTCCTCTTCAAGTGTGTCACTTTAAATCTCAAAAATTCGGCTCGGGTCAATATGTTCCTTCACAAACATAAACCCGAACCGAGCCTAAAAAAAATCATTTTCGAGTCTTTTAGTTTTCAATTCTCACTTTTTATAAGCTATGACATTGGATTCTAAAGTCTTAAAGTGCAATTAGGTCAATTTGCCCTCCAATTTAATCAATTTTTACCAAAAGGGCTTAATTGCACATTTTTCTTTCAATTAGTCCCCGGTTTCACGGATGTATACGTATGCTCTACGTATTTATACGTCATATGTATTTATACGTTATGCATATTTGTACTGTTTGGTAACCTCTTTAACTCTTGTAATAATAATAATGGTTATTATTTTTAACACCTTTGTTAGTGCCTTTTTTTTAGCATTTTTGTATTGTGAGTGCTATTGCTAGTGCTATTTTTAAATAGCATTTTTTGTATTATAAATTGTGAGTGCTATTGTTAGTGCTATTTTTAAATGTCATTTATTTGTGAGTGCTATTTTTAGATAGAATTTATAATTGTTAGTGCTATTTTTAAATACAATTTATTGGAAGGTATTTTTGGCTATAAAAGGATTGCAAGAGTTTTGAGGTTGAAGGGGGAGACATTTTGTAGAGTGTGCAAATTTTTGAGAGCTTAGAGAGAAGAACACAAACACTCTCTATATTCTCATCATCTTGAGTGAGCAAAATATACTAAGTTCGGAATATTGATTCCGCATATTGCTAGCACAATTGTTGTGGAGTTATTAGTCGTCTCCCCGTTCGTCAATTGGTGGTGCGTCCGAACTAGATGCCTAACACTTGTGGAGGCTGAGATCGAAGAACATCGAACCGACACCTCCGTTCAAGCACGCTACGAGAGGTAATCTATTTACTCCCTTTGAGGCTTTGTGATTTTTTTTCGATTGAAATGCACGAAGTACGCCTCTGGAGATACATGTATGGGTTGTTATTTATTTCCGCTACGTGTTACGTGGATCCCAACAGTGGTATCAGAGCCAATCCTTAGGCGTTTTCGTGCATTTAATTGATTTTTGCAATTTTTGCAATAGTATGGCCAATATGTATTAACGAATTGTTCGTCTTACATGGCTAATGGAGGTTGATTGTTTTTATATGATAAATTAATCAACGTAGCAAAAATTGAGACTAAATCAATTTTGAATCGAAAATTTATGGCTATCTTATTTTACGTAAAAATTCTGAATATGATTCAACGTAGAATTTTTATTGTGCCTTCCTAAGTTTTAAATTGTGAATTTATTATTTACGTGGAAGGGTGGTGATCATGGAAAAATCCCTAATCAATGTGATTGATGTATATATGAATGTATGATGGTTATTTATATATTTGGGGTTGTAATTATTAAATGGAGGCTGCGTACTCCTTTTATTTTTCATGTAATCTTTATTTTTAGCATAGTCAATTGTTGATGTAAATGCTACGAGGATTACGTGGGGAAGCCTTTTAAGTCGGCGAGCTCTTTGGGGCCCAATTCTTGAAGAGCTCAAGAAACCAAGAAGAAGCGAAGAGCGGCTCTCCGTTATTAAAATATTAAAATGATTAAATGTGGTCTCATTGGCTCGAGACCCATTAAATCATAATTCCATGATCACCACGTAGGATAGATGTTTATGTGATTGACATCTATTTATTTATTATGATTACGTGAGCATGTTAAACTGGTTAATGTGCAAAGTCAGACTTACCTCACCCAAAATTGCGCCTGCATGAAATCCTAGTTAGGAAAATCACTCGCGTTAGGTACCGAAAGGGCGTTGGTAACGACACCAGCGTAACCAAGTCCCCGAACCCAAAAACTCTGGTTCCGTAGAACTGATCGATCTCTCCCAATCGATCAGTAAGGTTTCCGGTCTACCCTCCAAGAAAGACCGGTGGCGACTCCAAATGCATGCACAAGTTGCACATGCCACCACGACCACACTAAGGTCGAAAGCGATCGACTCTTATCGTCGAATCCTTCTGAAAAATACTCCCGCCGCGATTTGGTATGGGCCTGGGAGGGCCCGCGCCGATCCAAGACCCGCGATCGGTAATCCATTAGCCGCGTCCGCTTTCGGACGGGTCGCGACAAACGTACAATAACATGTTTCTTCCGCATTTTCAGGGATCTCCAGCCGCGGGGGACAGGTAAGTATCCCTTTCCCCAATCCATTGAAGATGTTAAATAAAAAATAGAGAGAAAAAGAAAAGCTTTCAGAATCAAATGTCTAGAAAATACATAGAATTCAAACTTCATTGGCATTCATGTTTTAAAACAGGAGGTTGTCTGAACATGAATAAGAACATGCATGGTGCATCATAAAATCCCCTTGACGGGTAAAATTTTTGGAGAAAATGAAAGAGATTTTTTCCAATCAAAAGTTCAAAACTTTCAAAAGGACGTTTTCTCAAAAAACGAAAGGCAAAGCCTAATCCAAACACGTCCTATACACACTTGAGAGAGAAGTGGAGCGGATCAGATAGCAAAATCTGGATCTACGGAAGTAGGGACCATCCGCAGCGATTACATGGAATGGGACGACGGAGGCATTCGTTTCTTATCCCCAAACACTACAGGTGACCATTGACAACCCCTTCGAACGGCGTTGTTCATTTTCAACCCTGTCAAGAACCACCCCACATTGGGGCAAAATGGAGGTGAGTCCAGCAACATCAGGAGAAAATGGTTAGAAATTTTCTTGCTCGGACTAACATCAATCTTTGTGTATTGTTTATATGGTAATCCAAATGTCATAGGATGATGAGAAGCATTCATTTCTCTATCCCACACACCATATCCTTTGCATAGCCAAGTTGAGCCTGCAAATTCATTTCATAAACCCATTGGTGATCATTGCAAGTTCCAAAGCAAAGACAAATCACTTCAGGAACGGAGAAGTTCAAGACTTAGGGTTTACGAAGAAAACTACTAAGTTGATACTCAAGCGTGCTAAGAGCCAAGTCATATATCTAGCACAATTGCCAAGCATCCCACTTTCGACAAGAGATTAAAGAAATCCCCAGCATCAAGAAAAAGCAAAGTGCCTGGTAAAAGCGAGGCCGATGCTCGGGTGAACAATTTGATCGATCCCTAAAGAAACCTAGTAGGGAAAAGAAGAGGGAAAAACCCCTAATGGAGTCAGATCAAGAAGACTGCTCCCCAAATGATGTCAGCCGTGGAGCAAAAACACAGAAAGAGTTGTCAACCTCTTAATACCACAAGAGACGCTCTCTAAAGAGCTGGTGCACACCTCAAAATCGGTTGCGCACCTCAAAGACTAAAGATGCAGAAAGGAAATGACAGGAGGCAAATCAGCAATGATCACCAATGTCAAACCCGTCACGAATTCTGGGCCAAAAACAAGCCTTTTTTCGGTCCCCAATCCTACCAATGTCACAACCCTGAAACAGTCTTCTCTGACTAAGACACTTGGGTTAACATATTGCTTAGCTCGAAGAAGTACGAGCAAGACTATTTCTTTCTCATTTTGCAGGGTTCTTGACTTGTAAACCCGGAGCAGATGGTGAAGACTTTCATTCAATGGCCCCGACTCAAAAGTGAGTCCCCCCTTTGAAAACCAATATCCAAGCCCAACATTACGGTCCCGTGGAAGACCTCCCGACCGATCAAAATGTATGCGCTGCGAATGAGCCTAAAACCTAGACACAGGTCAGTAGGGAATTGAGTACATCCCCTATAAAAATCATTACCTCAAAACAGATGAGATGGCCTCCTTGTCGAGAAATATTCCAATTGATGTTTTGAACAAACTCTTTTTGGAATTTTCAAACTGTTGATCCGAATTTTCCATGCAAGGAATTTGTGATCACATTTGCATGTTGTAAGAATGCTTTGGATAACCTCCAGCATCAAAATGCACATTTCATGACTAAAACTTAAGTCATAAAATTTTGTCAATTGGACAATTATTGTCTTCCCAAAGATTATTAACATTTTCTTGGTGAAGAAAAATCTTTCAGGTTTGAACTTTCTGCAGGATACCTGGAGAACCCAGCTCTTAGAATGTCGGCTCAGCAGACTCAAGTGAAGCTTTGTCAAAATAAAATCTTTCACTCCTTCAAAACTGAATTCCCGACACACTTCGGGATCTCTAAAAAAAAGGGGAAGAAAAACCCTTTTAAAAGAAACAGTCTCATCGGACGTGGAGAACCCTCGTCATGAGACCCATTTTCAAAAATCAGGCAGTCTCATCGGACGTGGAGAACCCTCGTCATGAGACCCCTTTTCAAAAACCAGGCAGTCTCATCGGACGTGGAGAACCCTCGTCATGAGACCCCTTTTCCAAAATATCAAACAGTCTCATCGAACGTGGAGAACCCTCGTCATGAGACCCATTTTAAAAAATCAGGCAGTCTCATCGGACGTGGAGAACCCTCGTCATGAGACCCATTTTCAAAAATATCAAATAGTCTCATCGGACGTGGAGAACCCTCGTCATGAGACCCATTTTCAAAAATCAGGCAGTCTCATCGGACGTGGAGAACCCTTGTCATGAGACCCCTTTTCAAAAACCAGGCAGTCTCATTGGACGTGGAGAACCCTCGTCATGAGACCCCTTTTCAAAGCAAAACCAAGGTAGATACCGCCTGAAGGGTCAACACAAGGTAGAAACCGCCTGAAGGGTCGATTCAAGGTAGATACCGCCTGAAGGGTCAACTAAAGGTAGAAACCGCCTGAAGGGTCAAACCAATGGTAGAAACCGCCTAAAGGGTCAAATTAATGGTAGAAACCGCCTGAAGGGTCAGTCAAAGGTAGAAACCGCCTGAAGGGTCAACTCATGGTAGAAACCGTCATAATGGTCAACTCAATGGTCCGATCCACCATACGGATCAAAATCCTTGGCAAATCCCAAATGGGACGCGTCTTCCTTAGATTCCTATCAGTTAGGAATCCCATTATGGTTTGACCTACCATACGGGTCAGAGCTTAACCTCTCTAGGATACTCTAGTAACGAGTTCCTAGAATTTCTCTTGAATCCATCAGACATCGCGAAAATCGCACAAACATCGAACAGGTAAGTGGCAGGTATGTCTCTCTACTATCTCACTCTCTCATGTCAAATGAATGTTCCCCCTTCAAGAAAGAGCATACATGGACAAGCGTGAAGATTGGATGTCATAACTCCTTTTCCTTTAGTTTCCCGAGTCGAGTCGATCAGGACTCAGGTGTCACCTCATCTTTGAGAGAAACCTCTAACGAGATTCCTCTCAAAGAGGGGCAGCTGTTGACACCTAAATTTTGATCAACCTTTTTTTTCTTTTTTTAAAAAAATTCATAGAAAATCTATAAAAATTTCAAAAATTGAAAAATCAATTTTGGTGACCTTGGCCAAGCTAAATGAACCATTTTGACCAAAAAAATTATTTTCATAATTTTCATTTTTTTAATATTTTCGAAAAAAAAAAGAAAAAAAAAGAAGAAAATCAAGAAAAATAATATTTGAGGTCACAAAGATATATAAAAATAGTCGGTATTTTTATTTTTATTTTATCTATTTTCTAACCTCATAAATAGTAAAATTCAGGTTTGATTTTAGGTGTTCTCTGATCACCATAAAATTGAATTTGACAAAAATATTAGTAATGATTAAAAGGAAAAGGAGGGAAACATCATCATTTAAAAGGAAAAGGGGACTAATGATTTTGTCTTCTCTTTTTGTTATTTTATTTTATTTTTACTTTTATTATTTTATTATTATTATATTTTTTTTCTCTCTCTCTCTCTCCCCCACTCCCTCTCTCCTTCCCGCTGCCTATTTATCTCCTCCCCCTCATTAGGGGTGAGCGGTTCCAGGTTCCGGGTAGGTTCCACCTGGAACCTGGAACCTACCCGCTAGTACAGGTTCCTCATTTTTTGGAACCTGGAACCTACCCGCCATACTGTGGAACCTAGAACCTACCCTATCACCGGTTCCGGATCCGGTTCCAGGGTACCCGAGAACCTGCACTTAATCATCCAAATTCCAAAGTACAAAAAAAGAAAAAGAAACTCGCGAAAACTGCTACCTGCGGAAACTGCTGCCTGGTTATGAATAACGATGAAATAGTCAAACTTAAAAGTAAAAAAATGGCCACTGTCCACTGAAGCCTTTCCAGTTTCGCCAAAATCCTAAGCCTTTCCAGTTGCAACCACTACCAGGTTGCAACGAGCTCCAGATGGAACTAAAAAAAGGCAAGGACATACGGATGCCTTGCTATAAAAAGATCAAACCCAGATGGAAAAGATGAAGACAGCTGTGTCAACGACTCAAAACCTGTAAATTGGAAAAGATGAAGACAAAGCTGGCTACATAGACATTTACATGAATATCATTCATTACCTTGGAAATTCCTTCTTCAAATCCTGAGAAATGGATTCACTCTAAATGAAAGTTCATATAAAAACTAAAGCCAAGAGTAGAAAAAACGCAGAAATAGGTCTACACTCTAAACATTACATGGAAACCATAGACAAACTTAAAAAAGTCATAAAATGGCCATTGAAGCCTTTCCAGTTTCCACTGCAAAAATCCCAAGGCTTTCCAGTTGCAAACAGGTTGCAACGAGCTCCTTTCGATCGCACACAACCTGAATTCTAACCACCTAAAACCAAACGAAACAACAAATTAGTGCAAAGCAAAGCTTCCACAACTTTAGGAGTCAGAGAACTTCAAAAACCATCAAGAACACGACCTGATGTACTAAAATCTAATGAACTGTATTGGGAGTTCAATAGCTTAACTGTCAAGTGTCTACTTTACACGAATGTCTGCATGTATAGAACACCAGGAAACAGTATTTGCTGAGGTTTAATTTAGAATAATAGTTCATACAAAAAAGAGCCTATGTTTCCATATCATAAGCTTTAAGTATTAGCCACAGAAGCATTACAAGTCAATCACCAACAATGGACAATCTACTTGGGGAATATTTGCTCAGATGGTTTGTTCATATTGTTTTGCTCCATTTTCACATTCTGTTCATCTGTCATCATAGAATTCACATCAGAGACCTGTAAGAACCACATGAGCGGAGCTTAATATGCCAGTCTGTTGATCAAAATGCATGACAGTGTTGAATTTCAAGCTTCAGTCACCTTTAGAGATGCATTATCCTCTTGTGCTGCGTCAATCCCTCTACCATGATCTATAGATGCTTTCTGAGAATCCTGCGATAGAAGATGCAGAGTAATTACGTTAAATATCGCAGCACCAGAAGCAAAAAAACCACGGACAATAAGTGAGGCTAGTTGGATTCTGCAAAGGTGATTAAACATTTAGCAGCAGTAGTAGACAATTTGCAGTGATAGCACACTCTATGGCCATTGTCAGTGATAATAGAGTTCGAACTACACAAAATGGTTTCTTTTTCAGAAACAAGCATTTTTTTTCCTTGCATCAAAACACTAAACAGAGCAAGTTAGTCATCAGAGGACGAGCACGAAGAACTGAAAAGAAGAGACAAACAACCATAGAAAAATAACCCTAAAAAGATTTCTCTATTCGAAGCCAATTGAAGATGTTCTCTTCGAACTTACCCAAGGAGGCAGAGCACGAAGAACTGGAAAATAAGGGCTAGAATCAACAGAAGACGTTCCGATCTGCAAACAGTAAGGAAAACCTCAGAACGATCAACAAATAAAAAAAAATCGGTACCCCATGATTACCAGATAGAGAGGAAAGCAACAAGAGAGAGAGATCTACAGAAAGGCTTCAACGACTGCCAGGAGCACATCTCATCCGATGAACGTCTCTGATCTGATCGAGGGAGCAAAGCGTCGGACTCCAAGGATGACCGCTCCACTCGAGGTCGAGGGTGTGGGAGATTGACGATCGTCTCGTCACAACAAAGGTAAAGCCGCGCTCGCGTGGTAGAGGTAGAGGAGATTGACGATCGGCTTCGACCTGAGGGAGAAAAGCGAACAGAAGCTCAAATAAAAAGGCAAATTAGGGTTTGGAACTTTATAACGTCTGTATATATATTCCGGTTCCGGTTCCGGTTCCGGTTCCGGTTCCGGTTCCGGTTCGGTTCTAGGATATAACCGGGAACCGGAACCGGAACCGGCGGTTCCTATAAATGGGAACCGAGAACCGGACCCTCATTTGCCAGAACCGGGAACCGGACCGGGAACCGCAGGGTCGGTTCTCCGGTTCCCGGTTCTACCCTGTACCCATGCTCACCCCTACCCCTCATCATCTCCCGACTCTTCTTCTCCCTCAACTCTCTCTCTTTCATTTTCGTTTTTTCCTCTCGCTCAGCTCGCCGCCCAGATCAAAAACCGTCCAGTTTTTCGGCCATAACTCTTTCGTTAGACATCGTATGCGAACGAGCCATATACCATTGGAAATCTTATTCTCTTGCCGTTCTAATGACATATCGTGAGCCCAATTTGGACCAGCCGTTTGTCCCGTAGAGCTGTTTGAAGGAGCAAAGGTCAGACTGATCAGACTTGAGTCCGCGGGTGCCAAATTGGATTTTCGGGTTTGTTTTGGGTTCAATCTTGGTAAGACCACCTCTCACTCCTTGTTAAGACATATATTATTGTGTTTTATGGTTTGAAGATGGATTATATTTGGATTTAAGGGCTGATCCCTTATTGTTTTGTTCGAAAAATCTGAACCGGTTCTGTCAAGGTGGTGCCGTGAACATTGTGAGTGATTCAAGGGCTTGCCTTGCTTCCAATATTCGATAAAATGTCTCTAGCACCTAAATTAGGAATCTAGCAAGCTGAGATTGTAGTCTAGTTGAGTTTTGGATGGGTTTTAATGGTTGAATTGAAGGAGTTTTCTAGGACAGATTCTGGTCATTGGGCGATTGAAAACCGTCCGGTTTTTTGACCATAACTCTTTCGTTAGGAATCGTATGGGAACGAGCCATATACTGTTAGAAAGCCTATTCTCTTGCCGTTCTAATGATATATCGTGAGTCCAATTTGGCCGAGCCATTTGTCCCGTAGAGCTGTTTGAAGTAGCAAAGGTCAGACTGATCAGACTTGAGTCCGCGAGTGCCAAATTGGATTTCCGAGCTTGTTTTGGGTTCAATCTTGGTAAGACCACCTTTCACTCCTTACATTTTACCTATTAGACCCAGAATCGGAAGGCCGAGCCTCCTGTTGGTGTCTAAATATTTGCTGTGTATTTACTTTATGTCATAGCATTTCTATATTTCGCATAAAAGACCCAGAATCGGAAGGCCGAGCCTCCTGTTGGTGTCTAAATATTTGCTGTGTATTTACTTTATGTCATAGCATTTCTATATTTCGCATAAAAGACCCAGAATCGGAAGGCTAAGCCTCCTATTGGTGTCCAAGGTGTTTTATTTATTTATTTTCTGTAAATTATATTGTGCTACCCCAGAATCGGAAGGCCGAGCCTCCTGCTGGTGGTATATACCCCCCACACATTGTTGCACGAGCACCGACGGACTCCGACGTCGTAAAATTCACCGGATCCCATCTTCATTGCTTATTTTTATGTTGTATAATGACTTAATATCTTCTTTATTTTTTGCATTGTGTTGCGTCCTATAAAAACAAAAACAAAAAATGCTAGATCGGACGTCTGCAGATGAGCCACGTATCGTGATTAGGTGATTTTCAGAAAAAAAAAATATTTTTAACATTAAAAGAAATGAATTTCGAATTTTACAAAAATTGAAATAATTCGATTGTCACCGAGACGCCACGTGGTGAGTTAGGGACTGTCAGTTGGGATTTATTCTCAGAAATTTATAAAAAAAAAAAAATCGAATAAAAAAAATTCCAAAAAAATGAATTATTAAGGAAAAATTCAAAAAAAAATTGAGAAAAATTGCAGAAAATTCCTAAAAACTTCTAAAAAATTTTGAAGGCTGAAAATGACAAAAAAAAATTGATTTGTTTCCATTTTTTGGATTTTCTCCCATTTAATCCAAAATGACGATTTTACCCCTCAAAGGGTAAATCGTCTTTAATATTCCGATGAATTGTGGAAATTGCTTAGAATTTGGTGATGGGCCAGATAGGTGGCTAAACCTTATGTCTAAGATTTTCACATTTCATTCCCATTTTTAGAAAATGACGATTTTACCCCTTCGAATGGTAAATCGGTTTCTAAAATACCAGAAAATCATGAAAATTGCAAAAAAAATAGGAAATGGGTCAATTGAGTGACCAAACCTATTTTTGACATTGTTTTACTCCGGATTCATTCCGAAATGACGATTTTTCCCTTTTTAGGCAAATCGTCCCTTTTGTCTCAAAATTACGACTTTACCCCTGATGGGTAAAATCATGTCTAAATCGTTCCTAAGCTTGATTGATACTTATTTAGGCTAATAGAGCCTTATTAGGAGTGTCATGTTGATTTGGTGTGATTATTTTACATATTTGGATTCATTGATTTGCGCATTTTATTACTGATTGTGATTGCTAGGATAGTCATTCCTATTTGCATGAATTCCTAGATTTAGGATTCGTACTCCACTCATCTGCATGAAATCTTAGGTCAGAAAATTCAGTCAACTTAGGTACCGAAAGGGCGTCAACTCTGACAGTTGACGTAACTAAGTCCCCGAACCCATTTCTCTGGTTATCGCAGAATTGAATAGAAACTCCCGACTATTCAATAGGGTGGTCCAATCATACCCTCCAAAAAATGATTGGTGGCGACTCCATAGCATGCACACTTAGCACATGTCACCAGACCACACTGAAGGTCGACTACGCATACCTCCGTTGCGATTTGGGTAACGGGCCTTGGGAGAGGCCCGCGTCCGACTAGACTGGACGGCCCATTAGCCCTCGAGAGCCCACATGCAACCTCGAGAGGGTCGCGACAACCGTGTCCCGGGTCCGGGGCCGGGTCTCGGGTCCGGGATTGGGTCTCGGGGTTGGGGTCGGGACCGGGCCCGGTGCCGGTGCCGTGTCCCGGGTCCCGGGGCCGGGACCGGTGCCGGGGCAGGGTCCTAGGGTCGGGATCGGGTCTCGGTGTCGGGGGCGGGGTCGGGTCCCGTTGCCGGGGCCGGGACAGGGACAGGGACCGGGACCGGTGCCGGGGCCGGGGCCGGGTCCCGTTGCGGAGGCCGGGTACCTGGGCCGGGGCCGGGACCGGTGCTGGTGCCGGGGCCGGGCCCGGTCCAAGACCAATGCCGGGGGCCGGGCCCGGTCCAGGACCAATGCCGGGGGCCGTTTCCCGGGTCCTGGGCCGGGGCCGGGTCTCGAGGCCAGGGCCGTGTCTCGGGGCTGGGTCCTATGCCGGGGGCCGGGATCGGGTCCCGGGACCGGTCTAGGGACCGATATCGGGTCTTGGGGCTGGGGCCGGGAACAGGGCCGAGATCGAGGTCGGGGCTGGGGACGGGGCAGGGGCAAGGGCCAGGGACAGGGCCAGTGCAGGGACCGGGGTCGGGAAGTATTTTAGTAATATTATTTTCTTAAAATATTGTTGTGTTTTGATAATATGAGTCAGTCGCGGGGCGGGTCGGGTATGGGTCAGTCGCAGGTCGGGTCGGTTTGGGTCATTAAATATGGGTCAGATGGGTCAATATGGGTCGGACCTTATTTGACCAGACCCAAACCCGACCCAACCCACCCATTTGCCACCTCTAGGCGCCGGGTCCCTGGTCCCGGCCAGGGCCCAGGCCCGAGCCCCGACCCCAGCCCCGGCCCGGTCGCCGACCTCGGCCCCGGGATCGGCCTCAGTCCCGTTTTCAAAGAAAGTGAGAGACTCAAATTTGAGAAAGTGTTTTCACCTTTTTATTTTGGGGAATTCACTTTCCTATTTTAATGAATAAAATCTGTGTTGACTGGAAAGTACTTTCCGTTGACCAAATCATTTTCCGCGAACTAAACAGACGAAAGTCCAAAAAATACTTTCCCTGAAAATACTTTCCCCAAAACAAATGCACCCTAAGCAATTTGCCCTACTAGTTGCCATGCAAGGGTGTCTCCGACAACTTAACCCTTCCCGGACTGGTAACCGTTCGCTAATTTGCTTGTGTACAACATGCCGAAATCTCTTACTCACGATCTCGAACAATGTCATAGCGGCGAAGACCAGGAAAAGAGTACCTCCGAAGTGGCTGACGTGGCACGATTATCCCTGAAAGGGCTCGGTAAGTATTGATGTGACTAATTTTTAATTATACTTTAATATTTTTTGTCTTTTTAATATTTTTCCTTTTTTTGTTCTATTTCTTAAAAAATAATTTATTTTCCAAAAAATATTAAATATTTTTTAAAAAATTTCAATTGCATGAAAGTGTTTTAGCAATATCATTTTTTAACAAATTATAAGAAAAAAATATTTCATAATTTAATTAAATAAAGAAGCGTTTAAATAATATGGGTCCTCAGATTTATATTGTACGAAAATAAATCAAAATCCCACCCGCGCATGGCGTGGTTGGTCGAGTTTCGCCTCCGGGTTCCTCCACGTTGAGGGTTCGAAACTTGGCCGCTGCGTTCCGCGATTTAAGTGGGGGCCTCGGCAGTGGGGGTCGGGCCAGTCTCCCTCGAGGTATAGGCGCCGGCATAAGCCTGGCGGATCCTCGGTAACCAAAAAAAAAAAAACAAAAACAAAAAATCAAAATGAATTAAATGGGTCAATACGGGCCGGATCATATTCGACTCGACTCACTCGCTTGACACCTCTAGCTGCGGCGAAGACGAAGTACTTGAATTTCGACTTCAATATTGCGAGGCAGAAAATCACGGCCAAACTATACTAACAAAAGAATGATGAGAATCCTTGTCCTAACAAGATGTGATGTCTACCCAAGAAATGGCAGTTGATTCTTTCACTAAGCAATTTGCCCTACTAATTGCCATGCAAGGGTGTCTCCGACAACATCCTAAGACCGATAACCGTTCGCCGATTTGCTTGTGTACTACATGCCGGAATCTCTAACTCACGATCTCGAACAACGTCACAGCGGCGAAGACCAGGAAAAGAGTACCTCCGATGTAGGCGATGGCCTGGTACAGTGAATAGAAGACGGCAAATCAAGTAAAAGAATGCATGTTCGATGAACCCCCTCGAGAAAATATTGCTTCAGCAGCAAAATTAAGTAAATTGAGTGAGAAGTGATTTTTGTTTTCATACCTTCTCAGACAAGAATGTTCCCAGCAATGAACCTCCGAGTACAGCGATCTGCACAAAGTTGGTGAAACAAATTAGCGATCTTCAGATTCATTATAATCTTGCAAACAGTTGAAGGAATTTTGCAAGCATATGAGAGTCAAGATTGTCTACATGGTCGCATATAACCTTACCTCAAAGTTACATCTGACCACTAACATGCATAGCACTTCTGATTTGCAAGAATTGTATTCAGAATTATCAGATTGAACAAACTGTCGACAAGTCTCGTATAGTCGTTACTAATGAACTGAACATTAGCATTTTGATTGTTTCCTTTAGTAATGTTTTAGAACGATCTTTCTTACCATTTCTTAAACACATAAAAAATCATGTCGACCCAGAAGCTAGTAAGTAGAAGAAATGATTTCCATTATTACCAAAGTTGCAAACCCATGTCCGGCCAAAGCTCCCCCAATGACTCCAAGAGGCGAAGAAGCTGCAGCAAGGGCTATATTGCAAGAGAAATGTCCAATTACTAGAGAGAAAGTCAAGATTCTAAACTTTGAATGAAGCAGAAAACAATTCTGAGGATGAGACAATAGAATGAGTTGGAAGGGCCAGAGGTTGAATGCAGCTGACGTCACAATGTTATGCAAGTATCAGATCATGGGAAGCTACAAGTGAAGAGTAAGAGAGACAAGAAATAGAAGAACTGGACTAGCCTAATACACATTGTCATTGGGAGCTAAAGCCTTGAAGTACGCATACATATGTTGGGTCAATGAGAGTGACTGGTCAAATTTATATACAGTTCAAACTTTGCACTCACCTATTGTGGAGAAAAACGACTTGTCGCCCCATTCAGCAACAAAGACTAAAACAAAAGTACTAACAACGGTACTAGCAGCTGCTATTATCCCAGCACCATTTCCAGAAAATTTAGAAACTGCTAATTCAGCCTGGTTCAAAAGAACAAAGTGATCACCTTTAGAGAAAGTAACACAAAGTAAAAGAGCATATTTATAGGTGCAACATCAGAAAAAGGCTCGACAAACTGGGAAACCGATGTTCAATTCACCTCTTTCTGCTCATCGTCTGCCTTAAGACCATCACCAGAGGAGGCGTCGATAAGTGTGGAAACGCCAAAATATACCTGATATGCAGAAATTAGGGCACATATGCTGCTCATCTCTCAACAAAAACAATCCCTTTTTTTTTACAGAAGGCATGCAAACTAGCAGGAGCATAGTATAAACTTCACGATATCAGCAGCCATCCAGAACTTACCAAGAGACAAACTGCAGCAATGTCATCAACAGGCAAATCATTCTCACCGAACCTGTGATGCCATTACTACACATTATACTTCTCCAGCAATAGCAGAAACAAAGCGGATTGATATATGGACAAGAGATGAGTCATCATGTGTTGTGGAAATGCATTGAGAAGCAGAAACAAAAGTACCTGAATGGAAGGATTTCATCAACATAGTGAAAGGTTCTTCCAAGAACAACAGAGATAATAGTCATTATCCTGTTCAGAAGAATAAGCACTTCTTTTAATCCCAAAATAGTGAATTTCTATGGTCTCTTCGGCATAAAACACAATTGACATGGACTTTGGTAGTGATGGCAACCAACTGCTTTAGATAAATAAGATGCAACTGTCACCTTCTAGTGAAGTAATGGCTAGTTATCTCAAGATATGATCTATTTACTGCAAATTAGTAGCATGGATCAACAAAGACATTTCTGCTTTGCCAATCTTACTAAGTTTGTACAAGTACTACACCTATAAGACAAATACGAGATGGAAAATGAGAATATCACCAGCTTCAGATGGTATGGATAGAGGGTGGCTGATTTAGGTATAGTGCAGATGGGAGAAAGCTATTTAGTTAGAGGTGGCTGCTTTTCTTACTTGCTGTTTCTAGAGTCTACTCTGTATATCTCAAATAAGAATCACAAAGAGCAAAAGAAAATGCAAAAGACATCTAAATCACAATGCAGAAGCAGAGTAACATACGCAAGTGCACCAAATGTCCCAGTGAAGACGACACCTGCAGAGTTCCTAGCTGCTAATAGAGCCTGCAAAAAGTGAGAAGACAAATTAAGAGGTACTGCACTTCAAACAAGGCTACACAGGACTAACCACTTACAAAGAGTTGAGTGGAAAAAGAATACATTATTTACCGAAAGTGAGATGGGAGAGATGTTGCATGCGCATGCGCATGCGTGCAATTGGGTGAGCACACTTGTGTGGGTGTGGGTGTGCAGGTGTAGTGGGTGAGAGAGAGGGAGAAATTAGAGAAGCTAATCTAGACAACAACTGAAATTGGCAGATTCTATCATTCTGGAATATATCAATCCACTTTGTTCTTAAGATAGGTTCATGCCACTGAGTAGCAGGATTAGTTATCCCATGACTAATTTGTTTACCGTTTTACTTCCAAGCTTAGTTCAGATTCCTATTGCAAAGGCATCACATGTCTGAGAAAAATATTCATTTCAGCAGAAATGTACATCCGAACAAAGCTGTACTTAATATATTTCTAATCTATCGACTACTAATAGTTGCAAGAAAAATATGTTAAGCCTAGACAGGCCTAACAATGAAACCTTGAAATCTCTGGTTTGTTTTAGACAAACCTCTTTCTCAGGTTCACAGACTAAAGAAAGACACATGAGAATGTCTTAGGGGAAATCCCACAGTGCTGGACACTGAAGATGTTTTCATTGGCTTATTTAAACAAGCACCCTGATAAGATCCCTTCCCTTCCTAAGTCCTAGGAAAGAAGTGCTTTTCTGAGGATAGGATTTGGCATCAAACTATGCCAAGCAAATTAGTACCATTTGTTAGTAACTCAGCCAGTCAAGAGATAAGATCTTTGGTCTCACCGCAATAAAGAAGGTTTTATCTCCCAGCTCTGAGAAAAAGATAAGCAAGAATGCCTGCATGAAGGGAAAATGTATAAGAGCACTGCATAAATGTCAATGACATAATTTTATCGAAAGAATTAACCATAGTAAAACATAGTGGGCAATGCCAAATAGGAATGTATTGGATGGTAGGTTGAGATCATTGATCCAATTACTAATAAGATCACTAAAATTAAAAGGGAAATCTAAGCATGTTCTGAAGGGAACCTTTACTACGTACTTTTTTTGTTAATAGTACAATGTTGCACAAAATTGTCGATAGGAACATATCCTGAAAGTGACAGTCATTCTTGTTGCAGCAGTTGTGATACTACTTACATAACTGATTTAAAATTGATAAGGCTCTGAATCAGTTTGTATGCTTAGGAATCCCGAAGTACAGTTTATTTTCTAAACCTGATGAATTACCAAAGCATCTCCTTATTAATAACTACGCATAAAGATAGACCCTTCGGATATTGAAATTCAAAAGTTAAAGGGAGATTTCCCTAACTGAGGCAAAACCTGTGCTAATATCACCAAGGTCCTGAAAGTAAGGAAGCGACTGCAAACCATTGGCAATGTCTCCGGCAATAGCTGGTTGAGAGCCTTCAAGCGTGAGAAAGCCAAAGAGGAACATGAACTTTTCCAAATTACCGAATGATGCCGTACTCAACAGAGTATCTCTAGCTGTAAGATCTTGTCTATTCGAGTTACTCATCCCCGAGAGTACGGGTGCAACGCAAGAATTGTCCATGTTATGCAATGACTCTTCTGAAGCGCCACTATGCTCATCAATGATGTAACCTGTGGTCTGTATTAACAGGAACATTTGGATTAAAATTTAAGGTAAGATGGACAAGACAACACATTTTTATTTGTTAAGCATGTCCACTGAGAAAAATAAGCTGAAATCCCAACTCCAAAGCAAACATTACGCCACGAGCACGAAATGTGTAGTTCCGATGCAGAAAAAATGGGACAAAATAGCGTCATTTACTGCATATTATGCTTAATAACTGATCCAATCAAATGCAGCAAGGAATAAACATATAAATTCGAAGTTCAGGTCCTGAAGATTTTTACCAAGTCATCACAGTTCTCAGAAGTTCTAAGCCGAAAGTGACCAGACCATTCTTCGCAATTCTTCACGGTCCACCATCTCCTGTCCCTACAAAAGGCATGCCAGTCAGTCCATTTCAAAGCTTCCATACCTCTTCCCAGCTTTGCATTTCCTCCATTAAAGTGGAGTGCCGGTATAAAACTCAAACCCCACCTGGACAATTACGAAAAGAAACAAGAAATTATCTCAAAAATCATTACAACTTAGTGTAGTCAACCATCAAATTGAACTGATTCCGCTCGGTCAATCTGAAGATACAGGAAGAAGCACTATCATTTTTCCTAGGAGCTCACTATAGCAGAAAGATCACAAACACTTGCCACGCCCATGAAGCACATTCCCAAAGATAGACATCCAAAATCATAACAAAAAAAACACATATTTCCCAAATTACCTGCAGAAAATGGGTACTGGGTCGCGAGAAGGGCGCTTGAAAGCTTGATTCCTGAAGCGAGAATTGAGGGAGAAGAGGTGACAGGTCGCGAGCTTCGGAGGTTGCGGAGATGGAGGCAGTGATCGTGACTTGAGGACGCTCTCCGAGAGCGTGATGCTTCGCATTGTCTCCATGTTGCTCACTGTTGCTCGGCTGGTCTTCTGTGGTCTGAGAGAAGTTAGTTGATGAAGTGATGAAGTAAAGAGAAGGAAGGAGATAAGTTGTCTGAATGTAGCGACACTACGTGCTCTGCCTTTATCTGCTTCGGTTTCAACCGTCTGATTTTCCCTTTTCAATTGTTGATGAAATTACAATGTGACCCTTATATTTTGGGCTTTGGGCTTTAGATCAAAATGGCCCCCGAAGATTCTTCCGTGCCGGGAAGCAAAGAGCTGAAAATTCAAAATGTCTCTTCTTCTTTTGAAGATATTTTGAAGATTAAGGGTCCGTTCGTTTAGTGAAAAATGAGGTGTTTATGAACAATATTTTTGAGAAATTAATTTTCCAAGAAAATGATTAAATTTTTTTATGTTCGACTGAAACCTATAAATGACATGGAAAATATTTTGCACCATCTGGTTTGACAAATCAAATTTGATTTTCCACCATGTACTCCTTCAAATAAATTTTATTTTGTTACATTTTTTCCTTTTTTAAATTCTAATATTTTTCTATAGGTTTCCACTTTTCATTTCTTTTTAATTTTTTCGCTTTTCTTTTTTTCCCGCTCTTCTTCGACCGGTCATCGGCCATAGGCAAGCTTGAGCCTCGCCTCGCCAGACCTGGCAAGGCTTGGCCTTGCTTGTCGGCCTCAAGTGATGCATGGCTCGCCTCGGCCACGGCAAGGTCGAGCTCGCCATTGGAAGAAGAAAAAAATAGAAAAAGAAAAAGAAAAGAGAAAAGAGAAAATTTAAAAAATAATTAAAAAGGAAAGGAATGTGAAAAAGTGGAGGAATGAAAGATGAGAAAAAATAATTTCCTCTAAAGAGAAAATCATTTTCTCCATTTTTGAAGTTTTTTTTTTCATTAGTAAAAAATGTTTTTGTTAACTCGTTTTTTTTTTCATGGATCGAACGCTAGAAAATCCAAAAAGTATTTTCCTATATGTTATTTTTTACGAAATAAATAGAGCCTAAAATGTCTCTCGAGAACACTTTTTGCCTCATATTTCTCCGTAGATTTGTTAAAAGTGTATCTGATGACCTCGATGACTAGTCATTAGTCCACATTTTGGCTATTTCCTACACTAAGTTTAGGCTCTGTTCGTTTCGCGAAAAATAACTTCTAGAAAATTTTTAAATTTTTTACATTCGATTTACGAAAAAATAAATGAATCAAGGAAAACATTTTTTGTCAATTGAAAAAATACCTTCAAAAGTCCTTACCAAAAAAAAAAAATACCTTCAAAAGTGAGAAGAATTATTTCCTGTCTTGGAAAAGAGAAAATCATTTTCCGTGGAGACCAATCTCTCTCTTCTCTCTTCTCTTTATCTACATGCTTTGAATTTTTTAATATATATATATATATTTCATCTAAATAATTTTTATTTTATTTCAATCATTTTTCCTTTTTCTTTTTCTTTTTATTTTTATTTTTTTGCCTTTTCTTCCGAGTGAGCTCGACTCGCCAATGATAGTCACCAGCGTTTGCGGTGGAGGAAGGGGAGAAAGAAAAGGAAAGAAAAGCAAAAAGAAAAGAACAGAGAAAAGAGAAAAATTAAAAGTAATTAAAGATTTCACTTGTTAATAAATAAAAAATAATAAAAATAAAAATGAATAGAATGAAAATAAAAAAATACGAATAAAAAACCAAAATAAGGAATTGTTAAAATAGTGTATAGAGAAAAATCAAATTCGATTTTTCATATCAAACGGCGAAAGATATTTTTCAATTAGTTTTTGAGATTTTAGCCGAACACAAAAAATATTGTTATTTTCCTGAAAAATAACATTTTGAAAAATACTTTTCGAAACCATCACATTTTCTGCTAAATAAATGAAGCCTTAGTCTGTCAAGTTGTTACGATTGGTTTCAAAAGTGTCAGTCCTCATTAATTGCCTTTTGTTGACCATCGATCATTGTCGATTGGTCCTTGGTCATCTTTGGTTGACCATTTGATCAGTGTCAAATTTCCGTTTGATTAGTCTTTATGCTGGCCATTTGATATCAAGACGTCGATCCATCTCGATCATCGCTAGTTGAGAATATACATCCTCAGTGCAAAATGGTATGGGATAATTGCACATAACTTCCAAAACTTGTCTTAATGATGATTTTAGTCCTAAAATTTTTTTATTTCGAGCATTTAAATGTTAAAAACTTGTCATAGTGTTCGCTGTAATCCTATCGTTGGATCAGTTAGGTTTTAATGGATCGAATATTCACGTGGTAATTTTTTTTGAACTAACAACCACGTGGCACACATCTCTTGGTGAATAAATCAATCTCGTAAACGAGTCGTGTACTTATAGCAGTATTTAAAATGGACACTGAAAGGACAATGACTCACGAGTTAAAGGCCTGACCATTTGAGGCGTCTTTATTTCATCATTATTATCTGAAGATGACAGTCCGACAAGCCTTACTTGGAAAGCTACCGACCAACACTGCAACTTCAATGAGACATCCCCCGCTATTCCTAAACCCCAGTCACTCACTTCCTCCTAAATCCCAAAATTACAAAAAGACATGTGGCTAGCGACTTATTTAATTCCTAATAGCACTCGTACAACTTGACATCCATCTTCACTCGAAAATACTCATGTAAAATATAAGCCTCTGACGAAAGCTCAAGAATCCCTCTCGCCATGAAGAAATCTCCGGTTCCGCCGACGATCGAGAGATACCTGGTCTTCGCCGGGACAAAATTGGACCCCATGACGCTGATAGTGCCCTTATACTCGGACGAGTTGAAAACCAAGTTGAAAGCCATCCAGGCCCCCGGACCGGTCTTCATATAGTAAAAGTAGAAACCCTGAGCCCGGGCTGCCGGGGGAGACAGCAGGTTCTGATCCTTGGTAACGAGATTGTCGAAGATGGTTACCATGCCAAAGTCAAAAGGCCCAAGCCCGGCCGGGCTCGTCACGGCGGCCTCGGTCGCATTGGCCGAGTTATTGCCATTGAACAGCACGTCGTGCATGTGGAGCACAATATGCTTGCACGGTTTGTGTTCTTTGGAAGGCCTGGCTGATGAAAGTTGCGAGGCAAGGGAGAGCAAGAGAAACATGAGGAAGAGGAAGACATGATTGCTTTTCGAAAGGTCTACCATCTTGTGTTTCTTTTACAAGGTAGTGATGGTTGTGGCGAACACATTTGCTCGGTGATCAGCTTATATAGAACTTACCATGCAAAAAGAGGTCACGTGAGTCATGCCAGATTGTATATATAATCACCCAACAACCGTCCCTTGGCCTTGGGGCTTGTTTCGCTTTTGACTTTACTAGACGGTAGCTTTTAAGATGAAGAGTCTTTTATCCTCCTCTTTGTGACTCGTGATCCCTCCTCTGAATCAAAATCCCACGTGTATTTAGCACTATTCTAAGGTTTCACATACCATTATAACTTATAAGGTTAAGCAACATTTATTTGAAATGCCCCCACCAACCCACCCACGTGGCCTGTTTCAGAATTTTTAGTGGGATCTAGTTTATATTCTCAACTATGTAGCCTCTCAAGAAAATACTGTAAGAATTACGTGTTACTTTTTAACCTCTGACCAACGTTGCATCCTCTGTTACCCAAAGGATTTGTGTTAAATTCATTGGCGATGTTACGCACTCACCGTTGGATGGTTCACGATGGAAGAATTCGATTCCAGTTCTATTTCTAGACACACGTGTCATTCATCCAACGATCAATATGTAAGTAATCCCTTGTCTCTGTGAACGTAACAATAATTATTTTAGTATATTATACTTTTGCATGCTGAGTTCTCATGTTGGACAACAAATTGCACCTTCCATTAGTTAACACCTTCATCTTCTTCCTAAAATTACCCTTGTTATGGCTATGAGCTCCTCCAAACTCCCTAAAATAGTCTCCCATGGGAGAGTCCTAATCTTAACAGCCCAACGTAACTTCAGCTGTCGTTTCGTGCTGCTCCACCAACTGTCGTCCTGCCCATCATGCCGCAGGTCGCAACTTGAGAAAGAAATTAAAAATATATATATAATTAAAAAAACAATTAAAAGGAAAATAAATATGGAATTGTGTAAGGAGAAAAAGAAGAAGAAAACTTCTTCTTTCTTAAAAGAAGAATTCATTTTCCACACTTTTGAATGTACTTTTTCCATTGAAGGAAAATATTTTTACTGGCTAGTTTATGTTCCGTGAACCGAAATCCAAAAAATCCAGAAAAATATTTTTCTAATTTTTTTTTTGTGAAATGGACGAAGCCTGCATGTCATTTTTTTTTTTATTAATGGCCGCATATGATTTAAAAGAATGATGGAAAAAGGGTCACGTGGCACCTTTAATCTTTTTGCAACTTTTTAAGTTAATGAATGGTTAAAGAACATTGAAATTGCAAAATTTAGGATCTAAATATAGGAAAGAAAAGTTGTATGACCCGGAGATATTATTGTGACAAGTTTTAGGACTTACCCTACAATTGTCCCCGAATGGTATAAAATTCAAGGGTTAGTAGATTTAGGTGCAAACTAATGTCCATAGAATTGTTGGGAAAAACAGACAAGCATCGGATATAACTTTCCCCCTTTGACTAAACCTGTGAGAAACCGATTCGAGCACAACCAATGGAAATATGCGAATTGAAAGAAAAACAACACCAGAATCTTTTACGTGGAAAACCTCTTCAATGCGAAGGATAAAAACCACGAGACCGCTCACGGAGTCTACCCGAATCTCCACTATATATCAATCGTTTGGATACACAAACTCGCTGAATACAACGACAATAAAATCCCAAAGCTATAAGTGGAGATCAAGCAGCAACAACACCGTAGACGAGAGAACCGGATGAAAATCAGCCCCAAAATATGCAGTCCCGAAATACCCACGAACAGCTACAGTAAATACCTTGAAATCACGATTCAACCGTACAGAATCAAGAACAACGAGTCTTGAAGATGCTGTCAAAATTTCAGCCCAATCGGACCACGGGAAGACCTCCGATCGTCGATTTGATCTCAGATGGACGCCCAGAAAATCTGCTGTGCGCCCCTGCACTATTTTGACGTTTTTGCTCTCGGTCTCTTCTTACCTTTTGTTCTCTCTCATGCGTGTATATACTCCACCGTGTTGCTGCTGCTGCCCTAGGTTTTTAACAACCTAATGGGCTGGATTGGGCCCAAAGCCCAACAAATCTCCCCCTCCAGCCCATTAAGGGAGATCTCGACACAAAAGAATTCATCAGAAATCCATGTCGGCCTGACGCCGACAAAATTCATACTTCTCTCTAGTGAGAGCCTTCGTCATCATATCTGAAGCATTATCTTCTGTGTGTACTTTCTCAAGTTCTAACCCTTTGGATTCCAGAGTTTCTCGTATCCAGTGATACCTCATATCAATATGCTTTGACCTGGCATGAAAAGTGGAATTCTTTGCAAGATGTATAGCACTTTGATTATCACAAAGTAAAACATACCTCTCTTGACTGAAACCAAGTTCCTGCGTGAACTCTTTCATCCAAAGCAATTCCTTACATGCTTCAGTTGCTGCGATGAACTCTGCCTCTGTCGTCGACAAGGCAACACATTTTTGCAACCTTGACTGCCAAGCCACAGCTCCCCCTGAGAAAGTAATCAGATAACCCGAAGTAGATTTCATTGTGTCAATATCACCTGCCATGTCAGAATCAGTATATCCAACAAGAATCGGCTTATCACTCCCAAATGAAAGTCTCAAACTAGAAGTGCCTCGGAGATATCTCAATATCCACTTCAATGCATTCCAGTGCTCTCTACCTGGATTTGACATAAAACGGCTAACCACTCCAACTGCATGAGCTATATCTGGTCTTGTGCAAACCATTGCATACATCAGACTACCCACTGCAGAAGCATAAGGAACTTTTTCCATCTCTTTCAGATCTTTCTCAGTTGACGGACATTGTTTATGACTAAGCTTAAAGTGCGTAGCAAGAGGTGTACTTACAACTTTAGCTTTGTCCATTTTGAACCTTTGAAGTACTTTCTCTATGTACTTCTCTTGAGATAACCATAATCTCTTCGCCTGTCTGTCGCGAGTGATCCTCATACCAAGAATCTGCTTAGCCGGCCCCAAGTCTTTCATTGAAAAAGACTTGTTCAAATCTTGCTTTAACCTGTCAATCCTAGAAGTATTCTGACCAACAATCAACATGTCATCAACATAGAGCAATAAGATAATAAAATCACCTTCAGAGAATTTCTGCACAAATACACAATGATCAGAAGTAGTCTTCTTATAGGATTGCTCCCCCATAAAAGACTCAAATTTTCTATACCATTGCCTCGGCGCCTGCTTTAAGCCATACAAGCTTTTCTTCAGTTTGCAAACATAATTCTCTTTACCTTTTACCTGAAAACCTTCAGGCTGCTCCATGTATATGTCTTCCTCCAAGTCACCATGAAGGAAAGCGGTCTTCACGTCCATCTGCTCAACCTCGAGATCAAGGCTAGCTGCTAAACTCAAAACAACTCGAATTGAAGACATTTTTACAACTGGTGAGAAGATCTCATCATAGTCAATTCCCTTTTTCTGATTGAAGCCTTTAACAACCAATCTAGCTTTATATCGAGGACGCGAAGTCGTCTCATCTTGCTTCAATCTGTAAACCCATCGGTTCTTCAAAGCTCTTTTACCCTTAGGTAATGCCACCAACTCAAAGGTGTGATTGTCATGCAATGACTTCATCTCATCATGCATTGCATCAAACCATTCCTTCCTATTCTTATCTTCTACTGCTTCTTCAAAAGTTTCAGGTTCACCTGCATCTGTCAACAGAACATACTCATTAGAGGAATATCTAGTAGATGAGGTGCGGTCTCTGGCAGACCTCCTCAAAGCAGTAGTTGGTAGAGCTAATGGTGCAATCTCTTGAGCATCAATGTCATCTGAATGATGTTGATCACCCTGAGCCTGATCTTCAACCGGTTGATCATTCTGAGTCTGATCCTGAACCTGCTGATATGTAGTCTGACCATCGTCTTCAACTTGATCATGCAACTGTTCCTGCAACTCAAAAGGTGAGATTGAGCTAGTATCAGCTAACACATCAGAATCACGGGAATCTGTCTTCTTTATCTTCTCAATATCACAAATGGTCTCATTCTCAACGAATACTACATCTCGGCTTCTGACAATTTTCTTAGCAACTGGATCATAAAGCCTGTAGCCAAATTCATCAGAACCATAACCAAGAAAGATGCACTCTTTTGTCTTGACATCTAACTTGGACCTTTCATCTTTGGGAACATGAACATAAACTTTGCAGCCAAACACCTTTAGATGATCATATGAAATTTCCTTTTCAAACCAAACTCTGTCTGGAACATCACCATCTAAAGCAACAATGGGAGAAATATTAAGAACATGTACCACTGTACTCAAAGCCTCTCCCCAAAAAGATTTTGGCAATTTTGCATCTGAAATCAAACATCTGACTCTCTCAATCAGTGTTCTGTTCATTCTTTCCGCTACACCATTTAACTCAGGCGTTTTAGGGGGTGTCTTTTGATGTCGAATTCCCTGTTGCCTACAATATTCATCAAATGGCCCGATGTACTCACCACCGTTATCTGAACGAATGCATTTCAACTTCTTTCCAGTCTGTCTTTCAACTGAAACTTGAAACTGCTTGAATGCATCTAACACTTGATCTTTCGTCTTCAAGAAATAAACCCATAATTTTCTTGAATGGTCATCAATGAAGGTTACAAAGTAAGCTGCACCACCAAGTGTTAGTGGTTTTATTGGACCGCAAACATCTGAATGCACTAATTCTAGCAACTCTGATTTTCTCGAAGGCGGATGACTCTTGAATGAAACTCTTCGTTGTTTTCCTGCTAAACAATGTGCACACTTCTCAAGTCTTGCACTCTTTACTCCAGAGAGTAAACCATTTTTAGCTAGTAAGCCAATTCCTTTCTCACTAATGTGGCTAAGCCTCTTGTGCCATAATGCAGTTGCATTCTCATCTTCCACAACATTACACATGTCTTTGGAAATCTTAGCCTGAAACAAATATAAGGAAGATTGTTTCATGCCTCTAGCCACAATTAATGAGCCTCTGGTGAGTTTCCATTGACTATTGTCAAAAGTACTGCAAAATCCTGCATCATCAAGCTTTCCAGTCGAAATCAAATTCAAACGAATATCAGGAACATGTCTAACATCTTTCAGAACTAGTTTTGCTCCAGTACTAGTCTCCAAGCATACATCTCCTATGCCAACAACAGTAGCCAAACCGTCATTACCCATCCTTAAGGTACCAAAATTTCCTGACCTGTAGGATGTAAAGAATTCTTTCCTGGAGGTAATATGAAGAGAAGCTCCACTATCAATAACCCAGTTTGAATCATCACATGCAAAATTAACATTATCATCATAGCAAACAATAACAAGTTCATCAGTGGCAGTTGCCACCCGATCATCACCACCATTATTTCTTCTCTCGTTATTTTCATTGCCATTTTTCTTCTCATTCCTCATCTCATTTTTCAGCTGGAAGCAATTTTTCTTCATATGACCCATCTTACCACAGTGATGACACTCAATAGTCTTCTTCCATGATCTTGACTTGCTTCGGCTCTTGTATCTACCTTTCGGACCTCTACTCTGATTTCTGCCCCTGTTTTCAACAACTAGAGCTTCTGAATGAGAGGAAGAACCATGTGTTTTTCTTCTCATCTCTTCATTCAGAACACCACTTTTTGCAAAATCCATGGTAACAATACCATCAGGTGCAGCATTAATTAAAGACATACGAAAAGTCTCCCAAGATTCCGGCAAGGTACATAACAACCAAAGTCCCTGCACTTCATCATCAAATTTAATATTCATGGCAGAAAGTTGATCTATCACTCCTTGAAACTCATTCAAGTGATCTGATATAGATTGGCCATCTCTATAATGCAACTCCATAAATTGTTTAATCAAACATATTTTGTTGTTGCCAGTCTTCCGTGCATATAATGACTCCAGCTTATTCCACAATGTCCTAGCATGCGATTCTTTGCTGATGTGATTCAAAACATTATCATCGACAAATTGTCGAATAAATCCACACACAATTTTGTGCTCAAGATTCCAATCGGCATCGCTCATATTATCAGGTTTAGTATCAGCAAATACTGGTAAATGCCACCGTTTCACATATAGTAGATCTTCCATCTTTTCTCTCCATACATGATAATTCTTTCCATTCAAACTAACCATTCTGCTCACGTTCGGTTCCATCGTTCAGTCAAAAACAATGCTCTGATACCACTATGTTGGGAAAAACAGACAAGCAGCGGATATAACTTTCCCCCTTTGACTAAACCTGTGAGAAACCGATTCGAGCACAACCAATGGAAATATGCGAATTGAAAGAAAAACAACACCAGAATCTTTTACGTGGAAAACCTCTTCAATGCGAAGGATAAAAACCACGAGACCGCTCACGGAGTCTACCCGAATCTCCACTATATATCAATCGTTTGGATACACAAACTCGCTGAATACAACGACAATAAAATCCCAAAGCTATAAGTGGAGATCAAGCAGCAACAACACCGTAGACGAGAGAACCGGATGAAAATCAGCCCCAAAATATGCAGTCCCGAAATACCCACGAACAGCTACAGTAAATACCTTGAAATCACGATTCAACCGTACAGAATCAAGAACAACGAGTCTTGAAGATGCTGTCAAAATTTCAGCCCAATCGGACCACGGGAAGACCTCCGATCGTTGATTTGATCTCAGATGGACGCCCAGAAAATCTGCTGTGCGCCCCTGCACTATTTTGACGTTTTTGCTCTCGGTCTCTTCTTACCTTTTGTTCTCTCTCATGCGTGTATATACTCCACCGTGTTGCTGCTGCTGCCCTAGGTTTTTAACAACCTAATGGGCTGGATTGGGCCCAAAGCCCAACAAGAATAGGTGCATTTACTATGTAAGTACCGGAGATTGATTAAAAATTCATAAATCATCCCATGTACAGTCGCGAAACAATGAGACCGAGTTAATTGCGCGACCAGTTGAAGCATCTTTATTTCATCAGATAAATGAAGACAAACAACAAGCATTGATTGGACAGCTACTGACCAACATTGCAACTTGAAGAGACATCCTCTACTACTCCTAAACTCTAGTCATGCCCTTACTTATAAATCCTAAAATTACACAGCATACGTGCCTATTGAGTTTTTCAATTCCTAATAGCACTCGTACAATTTAACATCCATCTTCACTCGAAAATACATAGACAGGACGTAATAATCTGTCTCAAGCTCAAGAATCCCTCTCGCCATGAAGAAATCTCCGGTTCCACCGACGACCGAGAGATACCTAGTCTTTGCCGGGATAAAATTGGACCCCATGACGTTCAAAGTCCCCTTATGCTCGGTCGAGTTGAAGACCAAGGTAAAGGCCATCCAGGTGCTCGGAGCAGTCTTCATCTGGTAAAAATAGAAACCCTGAGATCGGGCCGCCGGTGGAGACAACAAGTTCTGATCCTTGGTCAACGGATTGTCGAAGACGAACACCTGGCCAAAGCCAAAAGGGCCAAGCCCAACCGGACCCGTCACGGGAGCCCCAGTCGCGTTGGCCGAGTTATTGCCATTGAAGATTACGTCGTGCATGTGGAGCACAATGTGCTTGCACGGTTTGGGTTCTTTGGAAGGCCTGGCTAGTGAAAGTTGGGAGGCAAGCGAGAACAAGAGAAGGATGAGGAAGAAGAAGACACCATAGTTTTTTGAAAGCTCTTCCATTTGGTGTTCCTTTTGCAAGGTAGTGATGGTTGAGGTGAGTAGACTTACGATTGCTCAGTGATCAGCTATATAGAACTTGCCGTGCAAAAATAGACCACGTGAGTCATGTCAAATTGTATATTTCTTTGCCATGATTTACCCACGTAGTGCATCTCTGAATGAAATCGGACATACTTAGGGGTCATTATTATAGTACATTAATCATATATTTTAATATTCCCCAACAACCCCCCCTTGTGGCTTGTTTCTCTTTGGGCATTATTAGGCGTTAGCATATAAAATATAGTTGGCAAGACAGACAAAATCGAACTATAGGCCATTGAAAGCTGCGAGGCAATGAGGAAAAATGAAAGCGCATTTTTTTTTAAATGCACACCACCGCTGTTAAATTTTTTTAGTACGGTAATGATGATTACTGAGTAGAACGAGAGGAAACGATTCAGTCGGTGATTTAGTTTTCATATAGAGCTTATAGAAAAATGTATAACGTGTGACACCACGACTTTCATTTACACTTCTTTGCATAGATACTCGTGATGCCCTCTCCATATTAAATCCCACACGCAGTTAGCATCATTTTTAGGTTAAGCAACAAGTTTAAATACCCCCCCAACAACCCACCCCCGTGACCTGTTTCAGATTCTTTAGTAGACTCTACATGTTCTGAACGGGAAAATTATCCCTTTTTTTTTAAAACTTATCGCATTTTTGTCAATTCAGTCCTAAACCTTTTTAATTTTTCCAATTCAGTCAAAAACCTTTTGTATTTTTGTCAATTCAGTCATAATATTTTTGTGCCAATTAAATTCTAAACCTTTTTGCATTTGTGCTGATTCAGTTTATCTGGCCAAATTTGACTGGCCGGTGCTAACATGTATAGTTTTTAATAATATTTTGATATTTTTTGAAATATTTTTTTTCTTTGTCTTTCCTTTTTATGGGTCCTTTCTTCTTCTTCTTCTTCCTCCAGCCGATCAACCTCGTCGGCCTCAGACAAAGCTCGCCTCAGCTGTGACGACGAGGCTCGCCTCAGCCACGGCGAGGCCTGACCTCGCTTAGATCTAACGAGGTCGACCTTGCCATGGCTGGGCGAGGCTTGCCCCCCGTCGGCCACTAGTAACGGCGAGCCTTGTCTTCATTGGGTGAGGTTGACCTCGTTGGCCTAGCGAGGTTGGCCTTGCCATGGCTAGGCGAGCCTCACACTCGTCGTCCACTATTAAGGGCTAGGTCAACCTCGTCGACCCTAGCTTCTTGCCAATCGGCGGCGGCGATTGGCTGGATGAAGAAGAAAGGAAAAGAAAAAGGAAAGAGAAAGAAAAGGAAAAACAAAGAAAAACAAAAACAAAATACAATTAAAAAAGTATATTTTTATTATTATCCATGTCAACGCTGATGTTCACGTCAGCATTGGCTAGTCAAAGTTGGTCGAATAGACTTAATTCACATAAACACAAAAGGTATATGATTAAATTGGCATAAAAATGTTTAGAATAAAATTTGTACAAATGCAAAAGGTTTAGAATTGAATTGGTAAAATTAAAAGGTTTATGATTGAATTGGAAAAATTAAAAAAAATTAAGACTAAATTAATAAAAGTGCAATAAATTTAGAATCTTTTTGACCTTTTTTCCTAGGGGTGTCAAAAATACTTGGGCCAGGCAAGTCGGCCCGACCCGAAAATTTGCTTGAATTTTCGGGCCTTTTCAGGCCGAGTTTGGTACTCTGGCTGGGTTGGGTCGAGCCGGCCTGCCGCCTGACTTTTTTTAACACCCATTTTTCATTTTAATTTAATATAATATAATTTTATTTTTATTTTTATATTCTTTCATTTGATGGGTTTGTTAATTGATTTTGATTCTAAAAAAAAGGAAAGAAAAAAAATATCCCGGCCCGTTGACATCCCTTTTTTTTCCTATTCTAAACTGTATAGCTTTTTGGGAAAGTACACAAAAAACCATTGTCACTTTTTATGCTCTTACTACGTCGCATCCCCCCTTGAGACATCGTAGTGAAAAAAACCATATGAGGGGGATCAAATAGAGGGATATGCAACGTGATAAAGAATCAATTTCTAGTGGATTATTCCTAATTTTGGAAGGATGGAACATTTTTTGAAATTAGTAAAACCATTACATGTAAAAACCTGACTTTTTTTTGGGTCGAATAATAACCTGACCTTTTTTTTTTGGAGGAGAATAATAAACTTGCTTTTTTTTGTTCTCGAAAGATGCCATTCATGTATCGTAATAGTAGTTTAAAAGTTACATCTTCCAAATCTAGCAAATTTCAAACAACTTAGCAAGGCAAAAGCCAGAAAGCAAATAATAAAGCACAATATGCAGTTAAAAGTATACTCTCATCCATCCAGAACAAATCTGTCATTGTAAAACTTCGGCGGTCGATCAACAGAATCACGCCGAGATCTCTCACTCCACTTGTAATGGCTTGTGGTGTGCGTCTAGGTTCAATGTCTTCATCACCAACACTGTTCGGAGATACTAACATCAGTATGTTGAAAGAACACATATCAAATACCTGTAGGGAACTCCAAGATTTATATCTAAATCTAGTTAGGAAAGGTAAAATCCTCAAAACTTGACCTACAACTAAATTGAGAGAGGAGAGCAGCATATTCTCGGAGAGGTTATGAAATCACGTCACGAACATCCTCCTCAGCGACTGTCAACTGGATAGATGACCAAACTAATCTCCATGTTCGCCCAACATCACCTGCAGAAATTTATTTACGAATACAAAATAAAGGGCCCGATACACAAAATAAAAAATAAAAAATAAAAATAAAAAACCCCTCCAACTTTAGTCTCTGCCCCAATTATATCCAAAAAAAAATTGTCTCATAAAAAACCCTCAACTTTTACTTCTGTCCTAATTTTACAATCGTAACACCTGAAAAAACCCTAACTTTAACTTTTGTACCAATTCTACCAGCCTAATATCCAAAAAACACATAACTTTAGTATTTGTCCCAATTATATTCAAAACATTTTTTGTCTCGTAAAAAACTCTCAACTTTTACTTTTGCTCTAATTTTACTACTGTTAGCTTTCAATTCATAATCAGCTTTAGTAAATCCTACGTGGCATTTTCATATCATTAATGAATTACAACTCAGCAAAGTTATCAAGAAAAAATCAACAACTTCTCTTATAATATCTGCTTCCCCAACACATTGCCGGGAGATACATAACCACTCAAGACAGTGCGTTTCGGATTCTTCCCGGCACTTAATAACCCAAAGAACAACTAGATGTTGAGATTTTATTATCTGGACGAACGATCTCAAATCTTGTCGTCCCTGAAACTTGTTGATTTTGAATTTCAAATATTCATTGGTAAGTTTAGCGAGAAAATTCGAGTCTCATAGGATTAACTAATGATGATTATAGAAGAAAGGCCGGCGGTGGTATAATTGAGCCAAAAGTGAAAGTTGAGATTTTTTATGATATAATTTTTTTATATATAATTAGAACAAATGCTAAACTTAAAGGTTTTTTGGGTATCATGCCGGTAGAATTTGAGCAAAATTATAAGTTGGGTTTTTTATGAGACAAGAAAATATTTTGGATATAATTGGGATGGAGACCAAAGTTAGGGATTTGTTATAAGAAAAAAAAGTTTTGGATATAATTGTGACATAGACTAAAATTGGGAGTTCTTTTTTAATATTGGACCCAAATATGAAGGCTTCAAAGGGACAAGATGAAAATAGGAAGGAAAGGCGGGAGGGAGGGAGAAGGAGAGATAAAGATAGGCTTCCTCTAAGAGGGCTTGATGGCAGTTGTTCAAGGGAGGGGAAAGGCCAGAGCAAAGGGATGAGCGAGAGGGGTTGGCCCAAAGCTTTTATAACCTCACTTCAATAGCCTTGAAAAAAAAAAACACTCTCTCCGCCTATAGTAGTATGCAGCACAGTTGCCTCCTCCACTTGCTAATATCAAGAAAAGATTATTTTCGTCAGATGGAGTCAATATAAGAGGATTGAAGCAACGAAGTGGTCAAGATTATTATTAACGTGGAAAAACTCCACAGAAATGTCGTTCCTTGCTTTGAATATAGGGAAAGTCAGGGCTCATTTCTTGTTCAACTGGAGAACGTGGTCGCTCCCTATTTGCTTGAAGCAACGAAGCCAGACCACAGCCAACGGTCATTCCCTCCATTAGGTTCGCTTGACGCAACAAAGCCAGAGCTTTTTCGTTCCCACGACAGTTAGGGCTGGCTTCTTCTTCTTCAATTTGCGCTTGATCGCTCCTTCCATATCAGATTCGCTCTGGAACACGCAAAAGACAGAGCCAGCGAGCTTTTTCGTCCTTCGCGCGTCAGCCCCTCACACGCAGAACAGCTCCTTTGTTCTTATGCTCGTGGTGCAAATTGCTAGTATTGTTGTTGTCTCCTCTCGTCTCTCTATAATTAGCATGTGGCTGCATTGTTGTTTGTATAAATATTGCACGGAAGTTGCTCATTGAGAATTTTATGCGCATCAGTATCAATTATCTTACTTTTTCCTTGTTTTTTTCAGTGTGAAACTGTAGGAAGAGTTGCAGATATTATTCAACTTCTACCATTTTTATGCCGTCAAATTCTACAATACATATTTTGTATATCTATTTCATCGCATTTGATAATCACAAAGGCTTCTGAAGTCTGAAATCAAAGATTTTCTTCTCATATTAATGGACAAATCTCCTAGTTATAGAAACTAAGACTTGGAAGATTATTAACATTAAGAAAGGCCAATTTTGTGCTTCCTCTGTGAGTAAACTTCTTTTTCATCTAGATTTTGAATCCTCCAGTAATATATTCTATTGCCTTTTTTTTTTTCAATTAGGTTGTTTGTTAGGAAGTTTAGGGAACCAATGCATAGGTTTGAAGTGCTTATCTATACTTGATTGTTTGCATGAGTTGTCAACTGCAATCCTACCTCACTTCATGGTGAACTCTGCTGAAAGATTAGACTGGCAGAGAATCCGCACGTAATGGTTTGTGAAAGAGGAACTGTGTTTGGATATAGTAAGTGATTGCATTTATCTTGTATTTTTTTAGTTTTACCAATTATTGTTACATGTATTAATTTTGGTTAGAGACTTCATGTTTGGGGCTTAATGCCACTATTTCCCTGGTCTCTGTTAGTTGGTATTGGTTGATTTTTGTGGTAGTCAATAGTTCCCAAGATGTGATTTGTGCTATTTATGATCCTCTTCAATAGATGTGATGTACGCGAAATTGAACTTGTAGGTTGATCGTCGGTTTGCTTGCAAGTTTTGCTCATCCAATATTGGAGTGTTACTAGATTAAATCAGACGCAATGGTGAGTTAATTCAATCATTAACTCTTTATGTTCGTAATTGCTTTTAGTATCAGTTCATGACTTTGTGTGTTTTTTAATAGAACAAATGTAACAATGATTATAGCTCATTGGACTGGAGTGATAAAGAACTAGATACATTGGATGCTGAAGAGTTGACGACAATGGAGACCATGAGAGAATTCGAAGAGGCAAGATTGGAAGAGGAGGAGCCTGATCGAGATTTGGTTGTAGGTTCCACTCGTGTTGTTTTATACGAAGATGAGGCCGCTGATGAAGATACGGATTCTGACAACGAATCTCTAAGTGGACCTAATATTGATAATTTCGAAGAGACCAGTTGCATATCGAGCCCAATGGTCAATAGGTATGATATTATGTGTGACCATAATGAGGAAATGTTTAGTGTAGGCATGAGATTTGAATCTCATGAACAGTTCAAGAATGTTGTGAAAATGTATGTTGTAATTAATGGATTGGACATTTTCTGGAAAAACATTGAATAATATCAAAGAATGGAAGCAAGGTGTGTAGAGGAATGTGATTGGAGATTGTTTGGCGGTTGGATTCAGAATGAGAAAAATTTTGTCATAAAGAGAGTTGGATATCCCAATAATTGCAATAGAAGTCTAAAAAATATGCAAGCCACAACTATATGGCTTGCTCAAGGGTACATGCCCAAGATTAGAGCCAAACTTAATTACTCAATTGCAGAAATGTTGGCAGATGCAAGAGAAAGGTTTGCCTTGACACTTAACAAGAAATTTTTTTTACAGAGCTATATGGAAAGCTCTTAGTGATATAAGGGGTCGATAGAGGAGCAATACAATATGTTGAGATTTTATTTGGTGGAGCTCAAGAGAGTTTGCAAGAATGGAACATTTAACATAAGAGTCAACCCAGCAACAAAAGTATTTGAGAGCTTTTATGTGGGTTTTAATGAGTTGAAAATGGGATTTTTAGCAGGATGCAAGCATGCCATTGGCTTAGATGGGTGCTTTTTTAAGACTGGATTGAATGGTATGTTGTTTTGCGATGTAGGACGTGATGAAAACAATCGAATGTTTTCAATAGCTTAGGCAATTGCGGAAGTTGACTAAGGCATCTTGAACTTAGTTTTTCACCCTATTATTCACTCACCTAGGTGTGGACATGGGTGAGGGTTGGACTTTTATCAGTGATCAACAAAAGGGGATACCTCAGCTTTTGTCTTTATTTGCTGTGAAACTACAATAGTGTGATTATTGATGTAATTTGTTTATTTTTTTTTATCGGCTGGTTTTTTGGCTGCAGGGGCTAATGAATGCAGTTTCAAGCTTATCTCCACAAGCAGAGCATCGAAATTGTGCAAGACACATACATGCTACTTGAGAAAAATTGAAGAAAATGGATGCTCTTAAGAATCTCTTCTAGAGAGATGTGAGATGTACATTTCAAGCTGAATTTGACCTAGTCATGGCGAATATGAAGGACAAGTGCCCTAAAGGTTATGAAGACTTTATGAGGCAAGGCCCTAAGCACTTCTGAAGGGCCTTCATCAAGATGGGTACCAAGTGTGATTCGGTTGATAATAACTTAAGTGAAACCTTCAACAGATACCTTTGCATACCTAGAGAAAAATCCATACTTAAGATGCTTGAAGGAATAAGAACTATGTTGATGGATAGGATGACAGAGAGAAGTCAATTAATGATGGATCGAATAGATCCAATTTGCCCAAGGATTAGAATGAAGTTGGAGAAGACTAAGCTGGAGAGCAGGCATTATATTGCTATAGTGGAAATGAGGAATAAATTTGAGGTTCAAGTATTTGAAAAGAGATTCGTGGTTGATTTGGCTGGGAAGACATGTGCTTATAGGGAATGAGATTTATCTGAAATACCATGTAAACATGCTATACGTTGCATTAGTTTCATGAAGTTCGATATCAATGATTATGTAAATGACTGCTTCAAGACAGATGCTTATGAGAGATGTTATCAATCTTCCCTCCCAGCCATGAATGGACAGCAAATGTGGCCCAAAGTCAATGGTGAGCCAATCAAATCCCCGCCTTTTTTTTTTGGGTCCAATAAATCCCCACCTTACAAAAGGAAAAGGGAGAGAGAGTAGAAAAACATAATTAAGGACAAGGATGAGTGATGGTAAGAAATTGAAGAAACTTGGAGTCCAAATGTAATGTTCAAATGTCTTTCAGTATGGGCATAATATAAAAAAAAACATGCAAGAATCCTACAACACCTAGACCATCTAAAGTAAGCTTTATTTGGCAATTATGCAACTTTTTACAATAAATTTTTTAAGTGATATCATGACGGTTAACATTGTTTTTTTTTTTTTTACATGTAGGCAAAAAGAGGAACACCAAAGAAAGATACTGGTGGGCAGGATAGTGCACAGGCCAGCAGACTATACAATAGGGACTCTGCTTTCATCAGGAAGGAGAGAGAACGGGTTAGTGTTTTTTAAGTCTTGTTCTATATTCATAAAATTTGTGAATATTGTGATTAATTATGCTCATTTTGTATCTTGAGGCTCGATAAGGATATGGACTTTTTATATTTGGAACTGGGAATTCATATTTAAGGGAACTATTTTTGTCTAATGTTTTGTATGTTTATCGAAAAGGAAAATAAGTTCATATATCAGATTTTTTTTTCTTATCACAGATGCTTGGTGGTGATAGAGTTATTGACATCGGCAGTCCATCCTTCTCCAACTGACAAGCAAGAACAGGAAATGTTCAAGTTTCACCGGGCCAATCTTCAATTGATATCTCAGAACCTCCATGTACTCAACAATTTGGAATCGAGGGTGGATTGTGAAATTGTGGACCAAGAAATGCTAGTAGATATTCAGTGCCAGCGGTTAGATAAGGATTTTTATTGCAGATTGAAAAGTGCTAGCTTTTGTGTTTTTTGTTTTTTTCAAATGGATTTGGTTGTGTAATATCTATCTGGTCTAGGGATTTGGTAATTTTGAGTTCAAATTCTAAACTTGGAGTTTAGGTTCGGCATTTTCTATTGATTTTACTGAAGGCGATAAGAAACTTTTTGCACCTTGCATTATTGCTTTTGGATGGAAAATAGTGATTTCGAGATGGGCAATACATTGTGAATATATACTCTATGTGATGTTTTTGCATTAGTCTCATGTATGATGGGCAATACATTGTGAACTCAAATAGGTTTTCACCAAGTTACAAACAAATAAATCGAGAAGAGAAAATGGGAGATGTTAAAAAAAACAGGTAAAAGATGCTTTGCATCATCTAAAACACAACTTCATTTCAATCGACCCTTACTAAAGGATGCCATGGATGTGAGAACGCTTTCTGAAAGCATCCATGTCCATAAAGGTTTTTCCGCATCCTTCGTATTATAGCTACATAAATCGACTCCGACTCTGGCTCGGGCACCTTTACTTCTTTTCCTTCTCTTTCAAGACCTTCAATATGTTCTCTTCAAGTGCTGACGCTGGATTGAACCACATCAAGAAAAAAAATGGCTTCATGAGCTTCTTTAGCTCTAGTAAAAATTATGCAGGACCCAGAAAAATCATATATGTGGATCCCTGTTCGTATTAGCATCTTACAGGAGATATCTTCGTGCCCTTCTGCTGGTCCCGTAGCACTTTGACCAAATAAGTGACAACACTCATTCAGGAAAAACAAATATAAGTTGAACTTAGAATTTTATAGCATGAAGTGTATTATAATTTTCTAAAACTCAAATGCCCATAACACATGTCACCAGTTCACAACCCACACACGACTTAAAGCTATTCAAGTGCCCCAAAAGATAGATCCCATGCCTGCTTATATAAGTCCGATATCAGTTTCAAAAGCACTAAACTGGTAATGTATAGCAATAGTTGTGTTTTCCGAATGGTATGCGGAAGGACCGGTGAAACTGCAACCCAGGTTTAGCGAGTGGATAAGTGACATTTGTCAAATAGGCAAATCCTCAGTCCAACATCGAGGCACGTCTAGAACACTTTCAGTAAGAAATATATGTAAAACAAGCTAGTCCTCAGTAGCTTTTTGCACTTTTATTATGTCTCACATTTTCATTTTGGTATCTGAGCATTCTTCTCTAGGGATGCATCGATTGATGAGCTCAAGTAGGACTCACCACATCTGTCCACGAAAAATATTGAACTCAAAATGGCTGGTTAGATGGAAGTTATACTCTATTTCTTATACCAAATATTACTACCAGTTTCTATTAGTTTTACTAGAAAAATATTTAGCAACAAATGATGCCAGTAGATATTCCCAATTTTGTAGGAATGCCATTCAAATAGGTGAATCATAGAAACACTGGTAGCACAAAGACATGTTGAACAGGGAAATAGAAGCAACGAAAGTTCAGTACTGTTGCGTGTTAAAATCCCTTGGTCGGGCTTTGTCTGAACTTTCAAGCTCGGCCCAAAAGGATTGAAGCCTAATACGTTGGTTAACGCGGGAATCTTTTATCGAACGTTAGCAGTTTGTCTAGTAAGAAGGGGCTCCGGATTAGTTTTGGACAAAAAATGTCAAATGCAGAATGTATACAAAGATAACCGTGTTTCTGTCGACGGCTCCGTACAGACTCTCGACTGAACTTCTTGATGACTTTTCAATGAAACTTTGTCGAATGCTTCGACGTACTTGTAACTAGGACACGACACCAGAATTGAATCGACGATGCTGAACCACACTGTAGAACACGATACCGAAATTTAATCGACGATACCGGACGGGTGGAAATGTAGGACACAACATCGAAATTGAATCAACGGTACTGGATAGGGTGAATGAACAGCACAACATCGGAATTGAATCGACGGTACTGAACTGGGTGAGTAGACGCCGGAATCTGATCGACGACACCTAACTTTGGATATGAAACACGTCAGAATTGAATCGACAACGGGAATCTGAAAACTACAGCTAAGTTAGGAGCTAATTGAAAAAATAAGACTTGTTTGTTGTGTTGTGGGGGGCTTCTACGGTGGATAACCTTAGGTATTTATAGACATGCTGTAACCATCGAACGGTTGCTGCTGTGGGCTCTACTCCATGCATGTTTTCCTTGGATGGCCCTTATGGATAATGCTCTTGGCGGTTTCTCAGCTTTTCGCACTTTTCTCTCTTTACTTTTTGGGGATTGCCGCCAATCTCCGTAACTGCTTCGATCATTACCTCTTATGCGCGCCCTTTTCTCTTAATCTTTGGGGAAAATGCTGCAAAAAATTACCTTGACAAGTGGCATCTTCAGGGCCAGCTTCCATTTAGCTGCTAGTACGTCTATTCGTAGGCTATCATGGTCTCTGCTCGTGCCCTACCACGTAACTCTTTGGGGTTACTTTTTGTGTCAACAAGTACCATACCCCACAACTATGAAATTACATCAAGAATCCTGTCTAATAATTAACAAGTCGGTTTATAACATGTGGCAAGATTACAGTTAACAAGTTAAGCAAACAATCAACTACAGATAAGCACTTCAAACCAATGCACTGGTTCCCTATACTTCCTAACAAACGGCCTAATTAAAAAAAGGAAAATCAATAGAATATATTACTGGACGATTCAAAATCTAGACGAAAAGGAAGTTTACTCACAAGAGGTAGCACAAAATTGGCCTTTCTTAATGTTAATAATCTTCCCGGTCTTAGCTGCTGCAATTAGGATCTGTTAGTTAATATGAGAAGGATAACTTTGATTTCAGACTTCAGAAGCCTTTGTGATTATCAAATGCGATGAATTGGATATACAATATCTATATCACAGAACCCGGCGCCATAAAAATGCTGGAAATTGAATAATATCTACAACTCTTCCTACTATTTCACACTGAAATGGTAAGCACCATTGGCATAAAAATGCTGGAAATTCGGCCATGGCAGAACTTCAACTCATAGACATGGCAAAATCGAACTAAACCAGACGTTCAAACAGCATCTATGAAGTTCAAAGAAGCTTACTTGAGCTCCAATCGGCTTCGCGATCTCTAGTTTGATCATGCGAGTTCGCGACAGGTTTGGGGATGGTCGGCCATGGCAGAACGACAGGTTTGTCAACATGCTCACAAACATTACTCGGGCACATACGGCTCCACTTCGGGCTCGTGATGAACTACATATTGGGGGTACGTACGGCTCGACTAAAGAGCGCTAGGTCTCACTAAACACCTTGATATAGTCTCGAGAAGGATGGCGGACCTCCATTTCATAATCTAAGTGGTCCGGCCATTCCACATCTTGAGTGAGTGAATTCTTCAAGGCGTGTATTATAGTATTAATCTTGGTCTGAAAATGGGCCTTGCTTTCCTTCGTAAGTGCTTCATGAGGGAGGTCGAAAGCAAATCGCCCAAGACGAACTGTGGGCGGAATCTCTTGTAGGATGCCGAAAGAAAATAGGCTACCATTCGCTCATTCGATGGGGTATCAAAGCACATCGTGGGGGAAATTGAACTCGACATTATCATTGGTCCCGCTAAATTCTCGATCTTGTTCCAAGTTCTGGATATCCCTAATACGTTTGCTCTACTACTTGGAAGACCTTGGATCCACATATCGGAGCACTACCATCTAGCTTGCACCAAAAGGTCAAGTATGTGATTAACAACAGAAAGATCACCGTCCATTGCGAGTCGGAGCATTGATCATATTTAAGGGGATTAGTCCTGTATGTTGAGCCACAAAAGGAGGAGAAATTGAGTTATCATTCATTCGATCTAGTATCAATCATGCATATCTCGACTGGTATTAAAGTCGCCACTGAGCTCTCTAAGTCCTCTATTATGGCCGAAGGAGTCCTATATAGACATGATTTTGTTCCTGGGGCTGGACTGGGAAAATAACCCCAAGGAATTCGTAGTCCCATTCATCTGGAGTCAAATGACCATAAATTGGTCTAGGCTATAAAGGGGAACTTGATTCTTCAAAGAACCATTATAGAGGCCAATGCCAAGGTAAGAACTGTGGAAGCCACGGACGCTACGGAGGCCGAAACGATCAACTTGTTGGTACGAGCACCTAGAAAGCTAAGAACTGTGGAAGCCACGGACGCTACGGAGGCTGAAACGTTCAACTTGTCGGTATAAGCACCTGGAAAGCCAAAGGCAAAATGTTCAACAATTCTCCTAGTCGGGTATTCTGTGCAAGCACCAAATGGCTCAAGGATTAGGAGATCCATGCCGTTGCTGAACCGAAACTGTTCAATCCCTTCTGTGAGGATCGGGTCAACATGATCATAGAGGGCTCGATGACGATGAATCGTTATACCCAATTTAAAGAAAAAGAAAGATAATTGATACTGATGCATAAAAAATCCTCAATGAGCAGCTTTCCTGTAGTATTTACACAAATAGCAATGCGGCCACATGCTAATTATAGAGAGACGAGAGGAGACAGCAGCAATACTAGCAATGTGCACCACAAACATAAGAACAATGGAGCTATCCTGCGTGTGAGGGGCTGACGCGCAAAAGACGAAAAAGCTCGCTGGCTCCGATTTCATGTTGTCCGGAGCGAATCTGATATGGAAGGAGCGATCAAGTGCAAATTGAAGAAGAACCAGAAGCAGCAGGCCTCTACTGGGAATGGAGAAGCTCTGGCTTTGTTGCGTCGAGCGAACCTGATGAAGGGAGCGACCGCTGACTTTGGTCTGGCTTCATTGCTTCAAGCAAATAGGGAGCGACCATGTTCTCCACTTGAAGAAGAAACGTGAGCCCTAGCTTTCCCTATATTCAGAGCAAGGAACGACGTTTCTGTGGAGTTTTTCCACGTTAATTTCTGAAGTGGATTTTATGGTGATGTGGAATTGCCACATCACAAGATTAATGATGATTTTTAATGGAAGACTAACTAGGGTAGATTTGGGACTAGAGTAAAAGTTCATGATTTTTTATGAGACAAAAAGAACTTTAGGATAGATTTCGGATTAAACATATAGTTTGGGGTTTTTTTTTATGGAATTCGGCCATAAATGAAACTTTCGTTTCTGATATTTGGGGATATTCAGGAATTGCTAATAAAGAATGTTTCAGATTGGATTGATGCGTTTTTAGTCTTAAACTTGTCTTAATGATGCATGTTCATCCTAAAACTTTTTATTTCATGCATTCAAATTAAAAATTGTCATAATGTCCATTATAATCCTTTCGTTAGCTCTGTTAGGTTTTAATAAACGGCACAATTCCATGTCTTTTTTTTTTAATGACCATGTCAGATTGAAAAGAATAAAAGAAACAGCCATGTGGCACTTTGCGTCAGCTTCAAACTCAATCTATGAATATTTTATTTATCATGAAACTATATGATTGGGAAAACCTACTGAGACACCCCACAGTATGCTACATCTCTTCGTGAAAGAATCAACCATGTGAAGGAGTTTCGTATCTACAGTAGCATGTAGAACGGACGGCGATGAAACAATGCCACCGAGACAAAGGCCTGACTTATTAGAAGCATCTTTATCTCATGATATATCTGAAGATAAGCAATTTGACAAACATTACTTGGAAAGCTACTGACCCACACTGTAACTTTGAAGAGACATCCTCTGCTATTCCTAAACCCTAGCCGCACACTTCCTCCTGAATTATCAAATTACAAAGCACATGTGACTACTGAGTCTTTTAGTTCCTAATAGCACTCAGTACAACTTAACATCCATCTTCAATTGAAAATACTCAAGTGGAACAAACCCATCCGTCTCAATCTCAAGAATCCCCCTCGCCATGAAAAAATCCCCAGTTCCACTGACAACCTAGAGATTCCTAGTGTTCTCCGGATAAAGTTGGATTGCACGACGTTTATGGTGCTCTTATACTCAGTGGAGTTGAAAATCAAGGTGAAGGCTGTTAGATATTTTGTGTATATTAGGGTTAGGTTTTTTCCCCTTTATCGTATGCTTATACCTTTCCTTGTATGTATATTTATATTAGTCTTGTGCCTAATGAGAAAGTATCCACTCCATTATCCATTTCTCTAAACCTAACATGGTATTGAGTATTCTACACCAATCCCCAACTACCGCGTTGGCCGAGTTATTGCCACTGAAGATTACGTCATGTATGTAGGGCACAATGTGCTCCCGTGGTTTGAGTTCTTTGGAAGGCCTGGCAAATGAAAGTGGCAAGGCAAGCAAAAGTTGACGAAGAAGAAGGCACCATAGTTTTTTGAATGCTCTGTCAATTTTTGTTTCTTTTAAAAGGCAGTGAGGAGAGGATTGTGGTGAATACAATTGCTCAGTGATCAGCCGAAAGTATATAGAAGGAGTAAGTGTTAAAAAAAAACCATAAATCTATTGTATTTATGCCAATTCAGTCTTAAATCTTTTAATTGTGCGCAAATTTAGTCCTAAATCTTTTGTATTTGTGCCAATTGAGTCCATCCGATCAATTTTAGCAAAAACATTGCTGACGTGGATGTTGGTCATCCTATATGATATGGATATATATATTTTACTCTTTTCTTTTCTTTTCTTTTTTTTATTGAAGGCCGGCCAGAGTTGCCAGCCTACCCTATCGGCCCAGGCGATGGCCAACGACCCTCCCGGGGCCTCAATAAAAAAAGAAGTAAAGAAAAGAAAATGAAAAAAAAATATTATGAAATAAGATATCAAATAATTTTCGCTTTAGTGTCGTTCGTGCCACGTAGGATGACCGGTGTCCATATAATCGATTTCTGGCTAAAATTGGCCAGATTGATTTATTTGACACAAATGCAAAAGGTTTAGGACTAAATTGGCACAATTAAAAAAAATTAGAACTGAATTGATACCGGTACAACAAGTTTAGGGATTTTTTTTATACTTTTCCCGTGTATAGAACTTACCGTGCAGGTATGGATCACGTGAGTCATGTCAAATTGTATATTTCTTTGCTACGATATATCCTCTCCGAATGAAACCGCACATATTTCGGACTTTATTGTAGCAGATTATTAGTGTATTCTAAATTTCCCCCGCTTCTAGCTTGTTTCGCTTTTATGAGAAAGGTAATTTGAGTAAGTTAACGCTGATTGTTACGAGAAGAAATACTTTGATCAATGATTAATTCATATAGAGTTTACGTTACATAAATATATCACGCGAGACACCACAAGTTTAATTGATATTTTCCTTTTTAGCACCATCATTCGTGATGGTCCCTCTGAGTTAAATCTCACTTGCATGTTAGCACCATCATAAGGTTAGGCAACATTTTTAAACAGACATTAATATATTTTCTGAACTATATAGCTTTCCAGGAGAGTACGCTAACACTTTGTATCCTCTCTTTTACAAAAGATTTCTTTTAAATAGATGCCGTAGAAAAAAAATAACTTAGACACTCCATATTAAATTGTTCATCCAGCTATGAATGTATAAGTAATTTTTACACTGACGGTCACTACAAAAAAACACACAATTAGCCACGACATTAGCGACGAGAATTTCGCAAAAATTCGTAGCTAAATTGATTTGGCGACGAATTTGCGCCGAGAAAAAATTCGTAGCTAATTCGGCGTCGCTAAATTTAGCGAAGGAAAATTCGAAGGTCGTCGCTAAAATTAGCGACGAACGGCTTTGTTCGTCGCCAAAATTGGCAACGAACACAGTGGTTCGTCGCCAAAATTGGCGACGAACAAAGCCATTCGTCGCTAATTTGTAATTTTTTTTTTGGGTCGGAGGAAGTTCTGGGAAATTATCCAAGAAGAAGATGGCAACGAAGATTGCGAGGAAAATGAAAGCAGAAGCATTTCCAAGGATGGTTACAATTCCAAATACATAGACACATGAAAGTTCAGCCAAAAGCCGACAACGAAGACATAGGACGGCATTCTAGGGCGGTGAAATCACCGGCTCCGCCGTCGACCGGAGAGGGAGGGGTTCGGGTCGATCGCCGAAGTGAGCTTCCTTCCCTCTGAGCTGCTAATGGTAACGAGAGCGGCCGGGGATATCGAGTCGATCGCCGGAGTGAGCTTCTTCCGTCCAAGCTCGCTCCTCGACGATTTTGCTGAAGGTACACGACGGAGTCTGGTGTCGAGGCGAAGGGAGAGAAAAGGGAGGGAGTGGCAAGTGGAATGACGAGAGAGGGAGTGACGAGAGCGGCCGGGGAAACTAATTTATAGACAAGCGGCCCGGGAAAAAAAGCGCCATTTTTTGACTCTGCAAAATTGAAAATTAGCGACGACCTTTGAAGGTCGTCGCTAAATCGTCGCTGGTTTAGCGACGAGATTAGAAGGTCGTCGTTAAACCAGCGACGACCTTCGAATCTCGTCGCTAATTTTCAATTTCGCTGCTAAAAAAAAGGCGCTTTTTTTCCCGGGCCTCTCGAAATTGAAAATTAGCGACGACCTTCGAATGTTGTCGCTAATTTAGCGACGAAAAGAGATGTCCGTCACTAAAAATAAAATTGAATAATTCGCTAAGTTAATTAGATACATCAAAATAAACCCTAGCCGCAGCATAAATAGAGCAAAAAAAAAAATCGGGGGCGTTGCCCCCGAACCCCCATAAATCTGTTCGTAACCCTATAAAGATTTGGTTCGTGACCTCCAAGTTGGGCCGGGGGCAACGCCGCGTCACGAACCAAATCTCATTTTTTTCTCTACTTTTGGGTGATGAATCAGACCGAGTGCATAAATTTCAATACATATTTAACAAAAATGTGAAGCTTCTTAAAATTAGCAAGAAAACATATATCCTATATAATTCAAAAGAATTCGTTAAATTAGCAACGAAAACAAAATGAATAAGATGAAACACGATGGGAATGGAACCCACGATCACCGAAGTACTTCATCCACGCGACAACCAACAAGGCAAAGGATATGGTATGAGGTGTAATAATGATTACACATAAATAATGAAACAGAATGAATGCTTTCTAATTCAAGAATAAGAATAACAGAAATAAACCTTAATTCCAAGAAATTATATCTTCTTTAAAGCATTCACTGAAGAAACAGAAACCCTTTTCAAAGAAGTTATCTAGGAACAAAATGAATTCTTTCTAATTCAGGAACAAGGATAATAAAAATAAATAAATTGATCGCTCTTCATTTATGCTTATTAATGTAATCTTTACTTAATTAATAATATATTCATTTTTAAATTTCAAAAAAATATTCGCTCTATTTTCATTTTCTTTTAAAAAGAATTAATGTAGATTAATATAAAATAATATAATCGAAGAAATAACATAAATAAGCTAAGCTAAACGACGTATCATAAGCGTTTCTTATTTATATCATTCACCGTTTGAATAGAGCAAAGATTCCAAATAATCGATCTTTCTTTTAGTTATTATTGAACATTTCTTTGGTTGATTAACGTGTGATATATTGAACCCCCATTACTAATATTGAACGAAACTATATCTTATAGAATCACATTTGAATATTTTATGATACATTCCGTACCTTGCTAAAAAACTGATCCTTCTAATGTTTTTGAAATTTTTATTAATTGATTTAGAACATCTCTTATTCGCTTATAGTATCTTATCTATCTTTCAAAATTAGAAGAAAGAACCGATCGATTTCATTTTCGTGGATCACACAATTACAATATATATTTTTGGTGATCAAATATTATATATGCAAAGTAAATCATTTTCGAATAGATCCTTACTCTACTCTATTTAGTATCTCATCAAAGACGATTTTTTTTCTAAGTTATATTTTATCAAAAGAATTGATCTCCATTTTTTGTTTGTTCACAACTTTATATATGTAATAAATATAAAAAAGGGTCCTAATAAACCTTGAAAAAAATATAAATTAAGGATAGCAATTAGCGACGAACAATTGTTTTCGTCGCCATAGAAAAATTACATAAGATTCACGAAGCTTGTAGCAATTGATAAAAGAAAATTTTTTTAAAAAAAGAACTAATTAGCGACAAAATTGACATTTCGTCGCTAAATTAATTTAAATAAAAAATAATATTTAGCGACGAACAAAGTCTTTCGTCGCTAATTATATTTTTAAAAAAATTATTTTTGCTACGAAACGACAATTTCGTCGCTAATCAATTCTTTTTATTGTATTTTTCCTCAAATTATCGACGAACAACACTATTCGTCGCTAAATTTGCCAAAAAAACAAATACAAAAGAAACACTAAATTAGCGAACAACATTGTTCGTCGCTAAGTAGAGCAAAAAACAAAAAAAAAATCATAAATAAAATTTAGCGACAAACACTAATTGTCGTCGCTAAACAAACGGTCTTAGTCGTCGCTAAATAGACCAAAAACCAAATAAAAATTAAAATAAAAAAAATTAGTCACGAATAACATTGTTTGTGGCCAATTTAGCGACGAATAATGATTCTCGTCGCTAAATTATTTCTTTTTTTTAATTTCTGGTCATTTAGCGACGAAATTGTATATCCGTCACTAAATTAGCGACGGATTGTTCTTCGTCGCTAAGTTCATCTCAATTTAGCGACGAAATTAATTTTTCGTGTCTAATTTAGCTACAAATGTCTTGTTTGTCGTTAATTTCGTTGCTAATTAGCTACGCATTTCTTGTTCGTCGCTAATTTCGTCGCGAATTAGCTACAAATATTTTTTCGTCACAAAAATCGTCACAAAATTTGTGATGAATTTTTTTGTCACTATTTTCGTCGCGAATAGCGACGAACTTCCATGTCATCGCTATTTTAGTCATAAATTAGCGACGAAAATGATCTCGTGGCTAAATCGCTGTTTTTTTGTAATGGGTGCGCCTGACACTGATCCTTCTTAAAAGTTATACTTTGCATCCCAAGTTATTATGTTGGACAACAAAGGGCCTGTTTGGTTCAGCATTTGGCCAAGGGACTTTGAGGAAATGCAAATACCTTTAGGCTAAAGATCTTTTCCAAAATGCAAGTAGTGTTTGGCAAAATATTTTTTAGAAATGCATTTGAAAGCAACTTTGGCGTAAATGCCATTTGGTGAAAAATATACTTTGTAAAATATTTTTATTTTTTTATAATAAAAAAAAAGTGGCGGCGACGGCGGCGACCAGTGACCTTCGACGACGGTGGCGAAGGCGGCGGCGGCCGACGTCCGGTGACCGTCGTCCAGCGATCGACGGCGGCTGGCGAATGGCGGCCGGCGACCGGCGTTCGGCGACCGGCGTCTCGCGACCGGTGTCCGACGATTGGCGTGCGGCGATCGGCGGCTGCGACGGCCGGCGTCCAACGATCGACGTCCGGCACCGACGTTCGGCGACCGGCGACGGCCTCCGGCTGCGGCGGCGTCTGGCGATCGGCGGTGGCGGTTGCGTCCGGCGTTCGGTGGCTGCGGCGTCCGGCGGCGGTGGCGTTCGGCGATCGACGGCGTTCGGCGTCCGGCGACCGGAGTCCGGCGACCGGCGGTGACCGGTGGCGGCGTTCGGCGGCGTCCGGCGACGGCGGCGTCCGGCTACCGGCGGCGGCGTCCGGCGACCGGCGGCGTCCGGCGTCCGGCGACGTCCGGCGTCCGGCGACCGGCGACCGGCGGCGTTCGGCGTCCGGCGACCGGCGTCCGGCGGCGTCCGGCGACCGGCGGCGGCGTCCGGCGACCGGCGACGGCGGTTGCGTCCGGCGTTCGGCGGCGGCGTCCGGCGACAGACGGCGACGGCGTCCGGCGAATGGCGGCCGCCGACTGACGATAGGCGTCCGACGACCGGCGTCCGGCGGTGTCCAGCTGCGTTCGGCGGCCGACGTCCGATGACCGGTGTTCACCGTCCGGCGGCGGGCGGCGTCCGACGATTGGCGTCCGGCGACCGGTGGAGGCGACGGCCGGCGTCCGGCGATCGTCGTCCGGCACCGGAGTCCGGCGGCGGCGTCCGGCGACCGGTGGCGAGGCCGGCCACCGACGATGGGAGGCGGTGACGGTGATCGGCGATGAACGGTGGCGGTTGGAGGCGGCAAGTGAATGTGATAAAATTTTAAAAAAAATTAGTTGCATTTGAGATGCAACTTCCCAAAGTACCTCCAGAGGTACTTTGGCCTAAATGCCTTTAGAGGGCATTTGAGATGCAATTGCATCTGTCCAAAGTGAGCCAAAAAATGAACCAAACAGCATTTGCATTTGGCCAAGGGACTTTAGAGCCCCAATGCTCATCTCAAATGCTGAACCAAACAGGCCCAAATTGCACCTTCCAATAGTAGTAGACATCTTATTGTTATTCACAAATCATCTTCTTCCTAAATTACCGGTTCTAAATTCCTCCAAGCAGATAATGTAAAGTGGTATAGAGGCCAAAAGTGAGAAGGAAGTGTAGTTTCCCTAACTTTTTGTCATCTAGTTTGCAAGAAAGAGATAAAATTAATCTCGACTATCAATGAAGGCAGACGCATTGTGATAATGTATCAAATTCTAGTGGATCATTCCTAATTTTAGTAAGAGTGGAAATTTGCTAAAGTTAGTGAGGATGCATGTGAACTCAATCAATAGGAGCCCTTAAATTTGATTGGCTCCATGTTGGGCCCAAAATCATCTTATCCCTCACTTTTATTCGGCTGTATGTACCGAGCTCATAAGGTAAAACGCATGGTTCTTAAATTCAGGGAGTAAACTTTTATTTGGCCCGACCCAAAATTGACATATTTTCATGCAATAAAAATCGGAAATGGAGTCACACATACCAAAGCCAGTACATATTCGCCGTATTGCTAAAACACTTTAATATTTAATACAACATATGAAACTCATGCCTAAACTGATATGAGAGAGCGAAGTAAGTGAGTACGAGATCGAGTGAGGACGAGAGATGGTCACAGAGGTGCGCTGGGTGTGAGTAAATTGTGAGTCCGCTTGACACCCAAATTATTTTATATTTTATAATCGCAAACTTTATGACTCATTTATTGAATATAACTAACCTATATAGGTCATAGAGATAAGTTGAGTGTGAGTAAATTGTGAGTCCACTTAAAACTCATATTATTTTAGAATTTACTATTTTAAACTCATTTATGATTTATTTACTAAATATAACTAACTCATACAACAACCCAACTTATCAAACATTGATTAAAAAATGGGTCATTTACTCACACCGCATCCTAATTATTAAATAGGTTGCCGACAAGCGCCTTTACTTTAGCGTGGAATAGATCGAAGTATGTGCACTGACGCTTACTCGAAAAGTACACAGACCAATAACCAGCTTCTTAACAGAGATCATAAAAACAAATGCTGATGCTATGATTAATCAAGTGAGTTAGTAACTTAGTGCACAGTCCAAAATGCTGTAATAATTTCAGAGTTCAAACCGGCATCCTGGTGGTTGGTTGTGTATGTTTTCTGATTACACATCTGACATTCACGGGACATCAATTTTTGCAGCGGGATTATCTTTAGGTTACGGCTTACATTCCTCTTTGGAGCTAGGAAACATGTAGCATGCTTGTCTTTTACAAAGAAAGAATGCTATTACTTACTCAAAGGTGAAACTGATGTCGTGAAATAAACTGGGCTGAGTAAAATTATCGAGCTATCAAATGTCGTTTTTTGTTTTCCTCGTGTTCATTAATTTTCTTGTTATTTATAGAGACTCGTGTCAACGAGAATAATTTCTAAAATTGTAGTATAGAAGTTGAAAAGGACATAGATGGTCCATCTAGATGACCCATCAGTCCTGGAGGAGACTTCCAATGTCCATACTGGAGAAATTTGCCGAAAAAGTGCGTTTCGGCCCCACAATTGTTTCCTTTTTACCAATTCGAGGATCATATAGTGATAAAAGAGGGGGATGTTGTGATAAAAAAGATGAGTTCGTGGATCAGACTGTGATAATGAAAAAGTACTACTTTAGATGTTGTGATGATCTTAACACAAAGGCAAAAGTTTGCAATGTTCCCAATAAAGACTGAAGATACTGAAATTGCTCTTAAATAAAGACAGATCCGTGAGAATAAAAGCAAGTACTGAGTACAAATAAGATTCACATTATTAGACGCAAAAGGGGCTGACTATATTCATTCTAGTAACATTCATATAACTTGATATCCATCTGCACGCGAAAATAATTGATCCCTTCAGTCGCCATGGTCCGAAATGTCGCGATTCCTCTGGCCATGAAAAAGTCGCCCGTCCCTCCGACAACGGAGAGATCCCTAGTCTCCGCCATCATCAAGTCTGCTCCCATAATGTTGAGCGTGCCCTTATACTCGGTCGAATTGAACACCAATGTGTACGCAAACCAGGCATTGTAAGCTGTCTTCATGTCGTAGAAATAGAAACCCTGAGCCCGTGCCACCGGAGTCGAGAGTAGGTTCTGGTCTTTCGTCATCGGGTCGTCGAACACGATCATCATGCCATGCACGAATTGGCCGAGCCCAGTCGCGTTGGTCACCCGTGCGGACGTTGCGTTGGCCACATTGTCGCCTACGAAGAGGATGTCGTGGTAGTAGAGGACGAGTCTGTTGCACGGTTTACTCTCTTTGAATGGCGTTCTTGTAGCAAAAACAGGTGAAAAAGCAACGAGGACAAGGAAGAAGACGGGGTATTTCGCTGAGAACATCCTCATAGTGCTTTTGCCTTATGTCTGGGTGATGACGAGCGTTAGCACCTTAATTCAACTTATATAGGAGTTAATGAGCCAACTTGTTTAATGTCTATATTTCATAAATATTCCCGAATAAGAACAACTTATATATTCGCTTCTATATAATCCAAGAATGCACGAAGGTTCTTTTAGTGTTTGTTTTAGGTGTCAGGTAGGGGATTAAGACAGGGCGGCAGTTTAATTCCCCACTTTTCGCTAACTTTTTCCTTCCCACTCCAATTTGGTCGATTAAGGTTTTAACTTTTTGATGATTCAATCGTAAAAGAGTGGCAAAGCAATACGAGATTATAGGGATCAATAAGCCTAGTCAGCTTTTCAATGTACTCAAGGTAGCTACAAACCAAAGGATTTTGAAAAAGATTACAATTAGGGTCATTTTCATTAGACGAAATGCATCTTGTTCTTCTGATTTCTTGGCTAAAGTAACAAGCCCTCAAGGTTCAAAAGTATTAATCCAAAATCCTAAATTATGTTGAAAGATGACTAAATTCCCTACAAAACCAAAGTGGGATGGTTTTTCCCATCTAGAAAATGTCTGTATGCGGGAGCTGCATGATCCAAATTACATTAAATTAAAGAAAAATAAAAGGCAATCAGGACATAGCCTAGTATTTTAAATGTTGCAACCCTCGGTCTATGTATGTGGGCTAAGATTTATACCAACATCCCCAGTCTAAGGCTCCGTTTGTTTCGCAAAAAATATCTCATTTCTGATATTTTTCAATAAATCATTTTTCAAAAAAATGAGATATTCCGATGTTTGGCTAAACTCTGAAAATAAACTAGAAAATATTTTTCGCCATTTGGTAATGACAAATTCAATTTGATTCTTTGCTTGCACATTATATTTATATTTTATCTTTTCTTTTTTGTATTTTTAAATGATTTTTTGTTATTTGTCGTTTTCCTTCTGTATGGCTAGTTGCGGGCCAAGGCGATAGCCGACGACCAGCCCCAGGCGAGGTGGAGCCTCGGGCATCGCCGATCTGGCGACCTCGAGCCTTGTCGATCGGGCCAGGCCTCGGCACCGCCTTTCTCTGGGGAGCTCGAGCCTCGGTGTCGCCGTTCTTTGGCAAGGCGCGGCCTCGCTTGAGGTCAACACGAGCTCGACCTCGCCCGAGGCTAGTGAGGCTCATCCTTGCCCGTAGCTGGTCGCCGAATGTAGCCGTGATCGGCTACTGGCAGAAGAAGAAAGAAAAAACCAAGGAAAAGAAAATAATTTAAAAAAAAATGAATGTGAAAGAGTAAAGGGAGGAAAGATGAGAGAAAATATTTTCCTCTTCTCAAAAGAGGAAAACATTTTCCTCACTTTTGAATGTGTTTTTTTCATAATATTTTCCTTGACTTGTTTATTTTTCGTGAACCAAACATCAAAAAAATCTAAAGAAAAAATATTCAGAAAATTATTTTTCGAAAAATGAACAGAGTCTAAAATCGTCCCTGCTATCGACTGTATCTGTCCGTGATTGATATGAAAATTCCCCTTGAAGAGATAGAGATGATCATTATTGATGCCCTTTCTAATCACTTCACCCACCCCCACACCGTCAACAAAAAGTCAAAAAATGGTATATAAGGCAATGATGATAGAAACGAGAAGAAAAATTTTGATGGTTTAGTTTACATCTAGATTACAATACGAAAATATATATACTTGTGATGCCTCCTCTCCATAAAATCCGATAGGTATTTGGCACCATAATAAGGTTAAGCAACAACTTTACATACCCCTAAGAACCCTCCATCGTTGCTTGTTTCAGATTTTATTTTTAATTTTTCAGAAGTACATCTTCTCGACTTTATAGCTTTTTTGGAAATTACGCTAAAAACCATTGTCACTTTTTGAAAGGAAAAAAAAAATACCAAAAAAGTCATAAATATATTAAATCAGTGCCAATTTAGTCCTGAATATTTCAATCGGATCAATTTAATCCTAAATATTTTGTATTTATACTAATTGAGTCCATCCATATAATTTAAGCCAAAAATCGTTGATATGAATGCCAGCCAACCTATGTGGTGCAAGCGAAGCTGACTTGAACATTTTAAGCAATTTCTTTAAATAAAATTGAATTTTACTTATTTTTCTTACAATTTGATAAGCATTACTTGGAAGCATTGCAACTTAAGAGATATACTCTCTGCTATTCCTAAACCCAAGAATACTTTCAGTCACGGTGGAGTTCAGCTTGATCTTGGTCGAAGAAGGAGACCCCTCTCATGGAATCCAACAGCATGGTTTTGGACCATCAATAAGCTGTCTTGACTTCAACCAGCAAAGGACAACCAGGAGGCCGCCACATGAATGCACATGAGGGTCACTCATTGCACCGTAGAACCACGATGCACTTTGCTCTTCTTTGTTTCTTCTCAAATTCAAATCGACCTTACCCCCCTCATTTGCCTACTACACATGCCATGATCCCAAACCGGATCACAAGATCATGGGACAACTGGCAGGATCTCCTAACCCGTCCATTGTCCAAATCGACAGTCACGCACTTCAGGAAAGGGCTAATTTAACTAGTTGTATTTGTTGCTCCTAATAGCACTCGCACATCCGTCTTCAGTCCAAAATATTCAAATAGAACCAAATCATCTATCTCAAAATCAATAATCTTTCTTGCCATGAAGAAATCTCCGGTTCCGGCGACATGACGTTTATAGTGCCTTTATATTCGGGCAAGGATTTCCTACCATAACTGTAGGAAATCATTGCCCCCATGACCATTAATGCCAAAAAAATCCCGAACCCCTACATTTATGGTAGGGGATCCGGATCCCTTATATTCGGTCAAGTTGAACGCCAAGGTACAAGCTAACCACATGGTCGAGCGGTCTCTATATGGTAAAAATAGATCCCCTAAGCCCGGGCCTGCTTTTGATGATGCTTTCCTCAGTAAATCAGCTTACATAGACCTTACCATGCAAAAATAGGCCACTGGTATCATGTCAGATTGGGGAGAGTAATAAAAAAAAATATCCTAAACCTATTGCAAATTTGCAATGGTGTCAATTCAATCCTAAATTATTTTTTGGCCAATTTAGTCCTAAATCTTTTACACTTGTGCAAGTTCAGTCCTTTCATCCAGAAATCGCTGACATGGCGATCGGCGTCGACGGGGCCAATTTTTAATAAGATTTTAATATCTTTTCGATTTTCTTATTTTCTTTTTCTTTTTCTTTTTCTTTGTATTTCTTTTTTTACATATCTAGGCGATGCTCGACCTTGCCCGACAAGGGAGAGGCCAGCCTCCCATGGGCGGGCGAGGCTAACTCTCGCCAGTGGCTGGTGGGGACGAGCTTCACTAGTCGACTTGAGGAAGAAGAAGGGGAGGAGAAAAATAAAACAGATAAAAATATTTTAAAAAATAGAAAATTTCGACATGGCGATCGGCGTCGACGTGGTCAATTTTTAATAAGATTTTAATATCTTTTCGATTTTCTTATTTTCTTTTTCTTTTTTATTTTTTCTTTTCTTTTTATTTCTTTTTTTACATATCTAGGCGATGCTCGACCTTGCCCGACAGCGGAGAGGCCAGCCTCCCATGGGCGGGTGAGGCTAACTCTCGCCAGTGGCTAGTGGGGACGAGCTTCGCTGGTCGAGTTGAGGAAAAAGAAGGGGAGGAGGAAAATAAAACAGATAAAAATATTTAAAAAAAATAGAAAATTTCGAAAATATCAAAATATTATTAAAAATTGAACACGTCAGTGCCGATCGGGCCACGTCAGCGGTTTCTGACTAAAATTAGTCGTAAGGACTGAATTTCCATGAAAAGAAAATATTTAGGACTGCACCAGCACAATTACAATAAATTTAAGACTTTTTTGGTAATTTTTCTAGCTTGTTATATTGTATATTCGTATCTTATAAGATATCCTCGTGGGCCGTCTCTGAGGGCACATATTTAGCGACATTAATATAGTACAATTCCCACCCCCCACACCCCTTTGGCTTGTTTCGACATTAGGCATTATTAGAGGTTAGCACATAAAATATAACTTGTAAGAGACAGACAAAATCGAACTACCGGCCAGCGAAATTTGCGAGGCAATAGAGAACAAAGGTAACAATGACTAGTTTATATTATCAATAATATACATCACGTGCGACACTACGAGTTTAATTTATATTGCTTTGCTTTAATTCGTCGTGATGCCCCATGTGAATGAAATCCCTCCCACGTGTATTAATCATCATTATAAGGTTCGGGGACAACTTTGAATGCCCCCCACAACCCGTCCTCGTGGCCTGTTTCCGATTTTTTTTAGTAGACGGTTGCATATATATTCCGAATTAAATAATTTTTTGGAAAATACATTAAAAATCATCATCAATTTTTAAGTGTCAAAATGTGATTCATACTCCCAAAGAAATGGGAGTCCCACTCCACGCTAAGCGGGAAACCTTTTGCACTGGCACTAAACCTTTTGCATTAATACAAATTCAGTCCTAAACATTTTGCATTGGCATAATTGAAAATTTTGGGATTGAATTGGCAAGTTGTCAAAATGTTTGAATTGGCCAAAGTAATAAAAAAAATTAAAGAAAAAAATCAAAATATTTTATATATATATCCACATTGGCGCCAGCAGAATAAGGTTACGAACGAGTTCCGACCAAGAACCGGACCACCACCAAGCCCGTAATCAATTAAAATACAGACCGAACGTGGTGGGTTCTAGAGAACGTTGGCCCAAATGAAATCCAACGTTGCTTCCACGTGTAATATCTGGCACGTAATTTGCCACGTATCATTTTCAATGCGTGAATTCCACAGACGGCGAGCTTGAGATCTGACTGTGGCTTTTTACAATTCCGAATCCTTAATTGATCAAAATAAAACCGTCTAGTCCTCAATGGACCAACAGCCAAACCCTTGTTAAGTATTATTTCTGTACTTATCCCTATTAACTAGGCATGGCCACGGATCGAGAACTGGCGGTTCCGGTTCCAAGATTAGGAGGAACCGAAACCGAGCCCTTTAGGGGCAATTCCGGTTTCGATTTTGAACCGGCGGTTTTGGGCAGGTTTCGGGCCCGGTTCTGGTCCAAAACTTAAAATGGAACCGCCGGTTTCGGTTCCGATTTTTGAATATAAAAATTAAATTGTAATAAAATTATCAAATAATGAATTATGAAATAAAAGAAAATAATGAATTATGAAATTATGAATTAATGAATTATCAAATACAAATTGTAATCAAATTTGGGGGGAAGGGAGGGAGAGGAGTTTGAACTTAATGAATTATCATTAAGAGCCTACATATCTTCTCGGGGATAGAAGAATCAAAACTCGTGTAGTTCTTTTACCTTTCATAACCCCATACTTACAGCATCCTCAATCGTTGCTACCATTTTCGGTATCAGTATCGGTGGCGGTGGTATCTCCGCCGTCAAATAATTTGGCTTCATTATTGCGATCCATCTCTTCTTGTCTATATTGAGTCTTTGTCTAATCATCAACACAAGTTTGAGCCTCTATCGAATTCGGAGCTAATCTTGAACGTCTTCAAAATATTGCCTCCAGTGCTAAAATGCTTGGTCTACCGCATCTGTCGAACAAGGGGTTGCTAAATTTTATTTTACAATAAGAGCAAGAATTGAGTGTTGGGTTGAATGCCTCTTCCACCAATCCGATATTATGAAATCTATGCTGCCTTCAGATTCATCAAACTCAAAATAAACGATTAGATAGCTCTTTATTTCATAATTACTTCCTATTGCTCCCTTTTGCTTTTTTTGCCTATGCAACGGAAGTTGATATCCTCTACTAATTTTATCTATGTTCCCACTTTGTATGTCACTAGATTGAGAAGATCCACTATCACCTAGATTATATTTACTATAAAATTTATTATATAATTATATTATTGCATTTTTAACCATTGTTTCTATAGTTCTAATATTTACCCCCATCAATTAAATGTAAACATTCATAATACGTATTTAAATAATTCACCTAAACCATCTAATTTGCAATATGGTAAAAAAAACACAATCAACTAAATAAATAATATGAATTTCCCTATAATAATGTAGCCATTTTGTTCGCATTGCTATAATAGTGTCACTTAAATTATCATCATTTTCATTTTCTTTAAAAACTACAACAATATTAATACACTCTATTAAAAATAAATGCATAGTAAGATAATAAACACCGGACAAAGTATAAGTTGCATCATTAAAAACTTTTAAAATATCTAAATTTTTTATTGCAAATATCTCATTCTTGTGGGTATAAATTAATTTGAGTTATAATATCTGAAATAAATGCACATAATAAATATTTATGGGCAAAAGATTCATTAAGCAAATTGTAAGTAGAATTCCAACGATTTGGAACATCTCTTGAAAAAAAATTTGGTATTTTTCTATTTGCTCTACAAAATTTTAACCATTCTCTCATTTTTTGGGAATGTTCCCATGAAAATTGAATTATTATTTTTATTGGGTTGAGAAAAATATCAAGAGTTTTTAAACCATCTTGTACACATAAATTTAAAACATGACAAGCATATCTAATGTGAAAAAATTGTCCACCAAAAATGGGTTTACAAATCTTTTCTAGTTCAATAATTGAAGCGGTATTTACCACGGCATTATCAAAACCAATTAAAAAAAATTTTTATTAAACAAATGATATTCTTCTAAAATTTGCCTAATTAATCTATAAAGATTATTTGTTGCATGCCTATCATTAAAAACTCTAAATGTAATAACTCTTTTTTGAATGTTTCAATCATCATCTATCTAATGACATGTTATACACATGCCAATTATCACTCCAAATATAGCTACCTATATGCACACGTCTATTAAAATTCATAAATAAGTTTTGTAAATCTTTCTTTCCTTTTTTATAAAGATCTTTAACTATGCGTTTAAGTGTATTTCTAGGAGCACGATTTGCTTTGGAGCACATGCATTTTGTATAAATTGAAACCAAATCTTTCACCAAAACTAAATGATAAATGTTCAACGAAAATAATTTACCTAATTCTTCTTTATAAGTTTTTTCGTTATAACGAAATAAAGGAGGAGTGTTAGGATTGGCATATCCGAAAATTTGTTGTTGCTTGATGTCAATTCCCACTTGGGTCGGATAATTTCGCCTTAAGATGCCATTTAAATGTTCTAGATCCGGCTCCACCTGTATATCTGTATATTATCCCACAATATTTACAAACTACAGCATACCTTTTTGGACCTATATCAATTCTTTCCATCTTCGTGAAGTGATCCCATACGTCAGATGTAAACTGCCACTTCGGTTTCTTTATTGTTGACATTTCTTCAATACCGGTAGGAGTATGAAAACTTTATTGCGTTTGGACTTGCTCCATATTGGGAATATTGTTGATTTCATCATCCACATCAACATCGATTCCCCAATATAGAGGTGGCCACGGTTCAGGAACCGCCGGTTCCGATTTTTGGCCACCCTTGAACCAAAACCAGCCCTTGAAGGGGCGGTCCCACTTCTGGTTCAGAGTCGCCGGTTCAATGGTCGGTTCCGGTTCCAATTTTTAAATTAATTTTTAAATAATAAATTATGAAATAAAAAAAATTAATTATCAAATAAAAATTAATTTTTTGCAAATTTTTCAATCTTGAGGGAGTAAACTAATTTCCAAAACATTATCCGAAATAAATACACTTAATAAAGATTTATAAGAAAAATATTGATTAGCAACTCGTAGGTAGAATTCTAACGAGATGGAACATCTTTTGGAAATCTTTTTGAGAGAATTTGAGAGAAATTGTGAGAAAAAAATGAAAGGGGAGAGGAGTATTTATAGAGAATTTAGGATAGTTTTAATTAGTTAAGAAAAAAAATTGAGGCGAGGGGGGGGGGGGGTGGAGGAAGGGGGAGGGGAAGAGCCGTTGGCTCTTTCCCAGGCTAATTGGCCGATTCCGAGATTTTATGGAACCTTGCTGGTTCTAGGCCCAAATCGGCTCGTGGCTATCTCTACCTCAATCTTCAAAATAACGATGATTAAGGGGATAATCGGATTCCCCCACCTTGTTCTTTCCTTTGTCACTAGTTCTACTTCCACTTGCTATTTTTTGAGCGGATTGAGAGAATTTGTGTGAAAAAATGAGATATGAGAAGGAGTATTTATAGTGGTTATAAATTAGTAAAGAAAAAAGAAAAAAATAGGAAACGGCTCTTTTCCTTTTTAAATTTTTTTAAATTATTTTTATCCCGATTTTTTTCTGGTTCTGAGCCGGCCCGGAATCGGCGGTTCCGGGCTTGGTTCAAGTTTTGAGGAACCGTAACTGGGCTCATATGCCACGGGCCAGTTTCGATTTGGGAACCGCGGGCCTGGTCAATGGGTCGGTTCCGAATTTGACCCGGGTCGGTTCCGGGCCCAACTCGGCACGTGGCCATGCCTACTAATTAACATCTACGTGAGAGAGTAATTTTTCAAAACAGGAGGGGTGACCCAACAATTTCAGAAAGCATTAGCGGATTGGAGCAATCCACCCTCTTGTGATGGTTGCTAAAATCATCACCGAATCTCAAACGGTTCGGAAGACTAGGATAAATCCATATATCAAGCATAAGTTAATGTTCTTCGTCACCTTATTTGATCCCTCGTGTGAATTCTAGGAAGTCTAGGAGAGAGTGATAACAGTAATTCCTAATGAAAAAAGATATGATCTCCTTCTTGGAAACAGTTTGTTGTAGCATACGATGTTAAGGGATTTGGAATCTACCGATAACGCGTCTCCCAAATTATCACTCAAAGTCAAAGGGAGTCATTATCATGTTTGCATATACATGAAGTCATTTATTTAATTCACCAATCGTACATTACTACGCTTCGATTCAGGGAAAATCTCAGCGGGAGTCTTGCAATATATTTAAATATAGGCTCCATATGGATTGGTTTTTATTTTTTCTTTCCTTTGTGCTTAACTGAAATCTTGCAGCTCATGCACTTTAATTCTTTTTTTTAAGGTCCGAAGCTCCTTAAATTTTCACCACTTTCTAATGTTAGCATGTGTTTGCTTCTACTTAAATCCCAACAAATACGCTAATATACTACGTTTTTATATAGCAGTTTGAACTTTAGAACTGATAGTGCTAATAACACAAATACTTTACACAAAAAAACCATATCACATTGGTTAATATTTGGGATATGTTCACTAGAAGTCCTAAAATTTATCACGAAAGTGCAATTAAGTCCTAAAACTTACAAAAAGTGCAATCAAGTCATAAAACTTGTCAAATTGGTTCAATCGAGTCCTTTTATTAACACCGTCAATTTGTCTAACGAAAAATGCTGATGTTGCATTTTTAAATTAGTTTTCTTATCCTACATGGCATTTTTAATTCTTCTATTTTTTTAAATCTTATTTAAATCAATTAAAAACTAAAAAATGTTAAAGAAATTATTTGGAACAAAAAAAAGGAAAAAACAAAGAAAAGGACAGGGCCTCACCGGTGAGGCCCTGCAGCTGCCGCTGCCCTTTGCCGGAGGGGCCGGTGGAGGTCGCCAGCCCTGGGCGAGGGCCGGCGAGGCTCGCTAGGCGCGGGCGAAGCCTCGCCTAGATCTAGGTTGAAGAAACCTAGATTCCGGAAGTGCCTGGAGCCAATGTCGTAGAGCTTGAACCCTTGTTTCTTGGGAGGAATTGCGCTCTTGGAATTTTTAGGCAGGACCGACGGTGGATCTTGGGAAGAAGTGCTGGCGTTCGACGGCTTGGAACCTGCTTGTTCACCGTCTCGAATGAGTCGCTGAGCATTTGTCGTCTTGGACAAAGGTGGTCGGGTAAGGGTTGGACTCCGATCTGGTGATGGGTTTCGGGGTGGGCGTATAGGGCATTGTCAGAATCTCCACTACGCCTCCATTATTGCTCATGTGATGATCATTGTTGGCGCCATTCTTGATGCCATTTATGATGCAGCTTGAGGAGGATCCCATAGGCGTGTATGGGCTCTCTCTCTCTCTCTCTCTCTCTCTCTCTATTTAATGGTAACCTCCATCGAAGTGGGTAGAGATAGAAAGGGGACTGGATCGGAAGAGAGAGAATTTGAGTTTGGGTGGAGAAGAAGAGGTAGGATGAGGAACAGCTTTCGCTAAAGTCCCCGAACTCTTTCTTGGTGCTCTCTTCCCCGGCGAGTCCATTCCCCCGCATGAAGACGTACATCTGCAACAAGCTTCGAGCAGCAAGGCTGGCTTCAGGCACTTCTAAAATCTGGGTTTCTTCAACCAGATCTGAGCAAGGCTTCGCCCACGCCTAGCGAGCCTCGTTGGCCCACCCTCGCCCGGGGCTAGCGACCTCCACCGGCCCCTCCGGCGATGGGAGCCGGCGACGGCAAGACCCTTATGGTCATTATTCCCAGAAATCAGGTGGCCCTACTATGCTTCCGATGCGCCACACTGATAACTTGCCTTCCTTAATTGTCACATCTCGCAATCTTAATCTTAATCAGGGGTATTACCAATCTCGATAGTCTATGCATCCAACTGGCGACCCTACCATGTCGTCCACCCTTAGATTGCCATTACGAACTTTGCTTGTTCGTCTTCACCGTCCTCATTCCATGCACATGTCTAAGGTTTCATTAATTACAGTCCTCAGGCAGTGTACACTTCACCCTAATCTTATTAAGTTACTAGCCAATTGAACCATATGGCTTCAAGTCATTCCAATACTGCCTTTGACATACTGCAGGGCCTTCTTCGATCAAAATTCGGAGGTATGACCCAACCTTCGCAATTTCTTCAAAGCACGTGAATCTTGCTTACTCATAACATCTCAATTCATCGATCGACTTTTGTCCATTACTCAAAATCTAACACAACGCACTCACGACGTGCTTTTCACTACTAAATCCAACTTTAAACACATATGGTGAAAGATTTTCCTCACCATTCACCTCATCTCAACTGTCTTTACATCTATCCTTATCGATTAGAACCTTTCGACTCCTCGAGCAATCATTACATCCCAAAGATCAATTTCCTAATTCTCGCTCGCTCCCTTGTGAATATCCAACTAGCCATTAATCAAGATCAAAAGAGAATCGATAGCTAGGGTCATCCAAGTAAAATGCAACTCCAACCTTAGACGATCCATAAAATGCTAGTCATCTTAATGCAAACCCATGCTCACAAGTCATGCCTATCAATAACTTCTTTTTACCGACGTTTATAACAACTCCCGAATATAAGAGACTTCGAATATCCGTTATTGCCAGCGATCTTGGCTAATCCATGGCCGTCTCTATCTCGGTCGGGCCCACTGAAATCTTATCACCATAAACCACACGCTTGACAAGAGCTATACTAGTTAACCAAAACTCGTACTTATCGAACTTGACATTCACTTATGACCTCTACGGGTCTCGATATAATTCTCGAATGCTACTCACAGTCCTCCAAACTCCTTGAGTACGGTAAGATGTCGCTCAAGACACTATCACCAATCGATCCAAATATTCTTCTCGATCACCCTATTCATCGGACCCATAAAAGTGACATGGGCATTCGTCCGACCGAACATTATGTAAGCTCATAGAGTCCTTAACGCGTCTTGAATATTGTTCTTGATATACTCTCATTCTTAATCCTCAACTGATGATATCTCGTCCGTAGATCAACCTTAGAGTATATCGAAACTCATTGTGGTTGGTCAAATCGTTCGTTTGTCCTTGAGGGTGAATACTTATTATTGATCCCCATATGACCGAGTTGTTTGCAATCGATACGTAACTTCAACGACCTTTCTCTTTTCCTCATGAACATATATATACTTCCCATAGCGACGAACTAGGGCGGACAAACCCCTTTGTCCAACATGTCACCCCTTTGCACCTTGAGGTTCTTAAGCTTCAACGAAACTATCCTCTATGGCGCCTCAAAGATCAAATCCACATTAAGGGGCAACTCCACCACAAACTCCATTTTTCCCTTTTTGGCTACAATCCTTGTAACTCTTAAAGAATGACATCCAGAAATTCCGACGTAATTGCGATGTTCCCCCATTCTAGGTCATTCAGCTAACAGTTCAATCACGGACGTCAAATAACTTTAACAACCACTCGCCAATAGACGTGTTGCCTTAAGTGACAAAACCAATCAGGTCGAGGCTTCTCCTCGATTAACATCAAACTCAAAACTAACCAACCTGATGGTTTAAGACTCAGCGCCTTGTAACAACACCAAACACCGCTCCAAGGCAATCAGTGTCCATAACAACATCAAGGTTACACATCTTCAGTATGATCACCCTATCCTCCTCTCTTGATAGCTTATAATCAATTTACCCTCGAAACGTCCTGCAGCAAGCAATACTTTATCCTTTAGTGGCGTCGAGACCCTAAAGACCATTCCCAATGGTGCCAAACTCGACCCAAACACTTTAACAATCTACACTCCCGATAGGTACCATACGGGGTCCTGCCCACCCCAGCGCAATACCAAAGTGAGTTCAGGCATACACCTCAAAACTTGAGCAATGAATACGTGTGCACACTCAACAACTTAAAGGCACAGATAACAATCACATGCACAACGGTTAAAGTCCTGCTAACTATTCCAATCTCAGCGCTCCTTATTACTCTAGGCCAATGACCAGATGGACCAAGCTGACCTTGCTCTGATGCCACCTTGAGCGGGGATGTCATGCCCCAACTCTCGAGCCCGCGACAACCCTTGCCAAATCGCCACGTGGTCGTAGAGATAGCGTCTCAGGCACACTATCGACCTAACACTTACTTACACATGCGGAAACGCTTTAACTCACTAACAACAAATAAAACATGGGATAGAGAAGCAGGAGCCAATCACCATAACGATTCACCAAAAGATAGCAATAAACAATCATACATAACAGTAGATGAGTGTTAATTCTACTGGGCTACTAACATACGTACATGACCCTATACTTCGAGGCGGCTAGACAAGGCCCCAAAGGGTTGCTCGATCAAGTAGGACTAACTTCTTATCTACTTCCAGAGATTACTCCCAGTCCCAACTCTTGGTATCCACGAAGCTCCATCAGAAGGGACCTAAAAATGTTATTTCACAACGGGGTGAGAATAAATCTCAGTGAATCATGCCTAAACTTGGTTAGGAAACTGATTCGCCCAAGACATCCTAACAGAAGTCTCACAAGATCATATAACCACATATAGCACCCAAATACACCCACACACAATGTAATGCTTGACTCGACTCAGCAGTCTCATCATTCATCACTCAATACAGCATCACATCCACAAGTATGTGTCGCGACCCGTCCGGAAGCGGACGCGGCTAATGGATTACCGATCGCGGGCCTTGGATCGGCGCGGGCCCTCCCAGGCCCATACCAAATCGCGGCGGGAGTATTTTAGAAGGATTCGACGATAAGAGTCGATCACTTTCGACCTTCGGTGTGGTCGTGATGGTATGTGCAACTTGTGCATGCATTTGGAGTCGCCACCGGTCTTTCTTGGAGGGTAGACCGGAAACCTCACTGACCAATTGGGAGAGGTCGATCAGTTCTGCGGAATCAGAGATTTTGGGTTCGGGGACTTGGTTACGTCGGTATCATTACCAACGCCCTTTCGGTACCTAACGCGAGTGATTTTTCCTAGCTAAGAGTTCATGCAGGCGCAATTTTAGGTGAGGTGGACTTAATTCAGGATTTCATGCAGATTGGAAGACTGTTCCTATCAATCACAATCAATTTAAATAAAAGCGCAATCAAGTACATAAATAAATCACTTCAACACACATCAATTCAGATCAATGGCTTCCTAGTATGACCATAAAGGCTTAAGGAAGGTATGACTTCGGACCAGTGGTAAAATGGGAAGATTTGGAGGCGATCAGCCCGAAGGGCAAAATCGTCATTTCTGGAAGGTTGGGATACCGAATTACCCAAAATATTCCATGGCCAGTTGATTGTGGTCATTTCCCATTTTTGGGAATTTTTTTTTTTTTGGAATTTTTTTCTGAATTTTCCGAATTTTTGGAAGACGATTCGCCCAAAGGGCGAAATCGTCATTTCAAGAAGGGTCGGGGTTCAAAACACCCGGAATGAGTCTTGGCCAGTTGTTTGTGGCCATTTCCTATTTTTTAGGATTTTCCTGAATTTTTTTAGATTTTTTTTTTAAAACGGTTTGCCGGAAGGGCAAAACCGTCATTTTTGGAAAGACCGGGGGTCGAAAGACCCGGAACAGGTCATGGCCAGTTGAATGTGGCCATTTCCTATTTTCTGCAATTTTTTAGAATTTTTCTGCATTTTCTGAATTTTTTTGAATTTTTTTATGATTTTCTATTTTTTATTGATTTTTGAATTTTTATTATTATTTTTTTAATTATTAAAAGTAATAATATATATATAAAAATTATCCGGACCGGGTCGGATGACCCGGCCCACGCCCGGGCCCGCGACCCATGAACCGGCCCGCCCCCGTCCATGACAAAACGGCGCCGTTTCGTTCAAAGGAAACGAACGTCCCAGATGGCGACACGTGGCAAAGCCACGGCCGTCCGATCTGGGCTTTGATTAAACCGGCCCGGACCCACCAACGCTGACGTGGCCACTGACGTGGCATGCCACGTCAACGTTGACCGGTCAATGGACGACCAGGCCCGCCGGAGAAGACGATCGGCGCCGGCGACCGTTCGCCGGCGCCTCGTCGGAACGCCATAACTTGGCCCACAAAACTCCAAATTACATGAAACCAACGGCATTAGACTCGCATGGATCTCCTCTACAACATACCTGAAGCTCGACATAGCAGAATTTCATTTGACCCACCTGTGACTCCGGCCGAGACTCATTCTCCGGCGAGAGATCGCCCCGACCATTCTACACGTAACACATTTAATCTAAACTATCAGGGAACTTCTTGGGAGTCAGAGAGAACTTACCCGATCGTCATGAAGCTTCGTCTTGGCCCGAGACGAGCCGCGGAGCTCGAAGTGGTTCGGAAGGAGTTGGGGGGTCGGCCGAGAGATTTGCTCGATGAAAACGCATGAAACGAAAAACAAAAATGAGCATGGGGGTGGAAGAAACCCATTGCAATAAGTAACGCAGCCAATGGACGCCTTAAACTCGAGTTGCCATTGGAGGCCGAGTGAGAGCTCAATGGCGAGTCTCACCTTTTCCGGCGGTCTCCGGCGAGTCTTATGGGCATGGGGGCTTCCTCGTGACGTCGCCGAGCTCGGGGAATGGTTCACCGGCTTTGTTTTTACTTGGTCGAGAGCGACACGGGCTCGGATTTTTTTGCTCGACCGTCGGTTCTCAAAAATATACCGTCCTCTCCTCCCTTTTCAGCTCTGCTGGCCGACCGCTTTTTGTTGCGGAATCCCCACCTGCTCGACCACCGTCCCTTTTCCTCCCATTTGCCACCTGCTTTTGGTAAAATAATGCCACGGCCGGTCCTCCTTCTTCCTCTGTGGTCGGCGCGGGATTATTCAGCCATGGTGGGTCTGCAAGTGCAGACCCGGTCGGACCGGGTCGGGTCGGATCTGACCCGACCGGCCCGGTTCGACCAATTTCGCCAAATTGGACCTCAAATCGACCTATTTTCATGAAATTGAGGGCACAATCGGACTCCTTGACATAGTTTCTATCAAATATGGGTGTTTTCGCGAATCGATTGATTGAAGTTTAATGAAAACCCCAAATCGCCCTTAGGATCCGAAATTGATTGTTGCATAATCGATGGCTTAAATGACCAAATTAGTCAAAATTGAGGCTACCAATGGATTCATCACGATGGAAACTATCGGATAGAGGTGTTTAATTTTAATGGGTGTGCCCGTGTGAAATTTAATTTTGAAAATTGTGAAACCGGGGACTAAATTGAAAGAAATTTATGCAATTAAGCCCTTTTGTTTAAAATTGATCAAATTAGAGGGCAAATTGACCCAATTGCATTTCGATACTTTAGGATCCAATATCATAGCTTACAAAAAGTGAGAATTGAAAATTAAAAGACTCGAAAAGGAATTTTTTTGCTCGGTTCGGGTTTATGTTTGTGAAGGAACATATTGACCCGAGCCGAATTTTCAATATTTAAAGTGACACACTTGAAAAGGAAATTAAAACAAAATTATTGAATATTTTTGGGTATTTTTCTGACCACGAATGGTATTTTTCTGATGTTTTTGGTATTTTTAATAATTAAATAAATTCAAAAAATTATTAAAAATTACGAAAAATATTTTTTGTTCAAAATTGGTTTCTAAGGCTAAGCCAAGGCTTCCAAAGTTGATTTTGTGATTTTATGACCTTTTTTGATATTTTAATTTAATTTTGAAGAATAAAAATCACAATAATAAATTGTCAAAAATCAGGTGTCAACAGCTGCCCCTCTTTGAGAGGAATCTCGTTAGAGGTTTCTCTCAAAGATAACATGGCACCTGATTCCTAACCGACTCAATTGGGAAAATGAGAGAAGAAATGCTATGACATCGAATCCTTAAGGCTCTCGATAATAGCTCAAATTAATCCTCGGTTTACTCCAACAACTCGAACATGGGCCGGGATGAGAGAGACCTACCTGAGGCTCACCTGTCGGATGCTGCCGGTTGCGACAACTTTCAAGCAGATACCTAGGACTCATCATTCAGGATATCCTAGGGAGATTAAGCTCTGACCTGTATGGTAGGTCATACCATTATGGGATTCCTAACAGGTAGGAACCTAAGGAAGGCGTATCCCACGCTTGAGGATTCGCCAGTGATTTTAATCCGTATGGTGGATTGGACCTTTGTGTTGATCTTTAAGGCGGTATCTACGTTGTGTTGACCCTTATGGCGGTTTCTACCATGAGTTGATCCTTCGGGCGGTTTCTACCTTGGGTTGACCCTTCAGGCGGTTTCTACCTTATGTTGACCCTTCATGCGGTTTCTACCTTGAATTTGACCCTTCAGGCGGTATCTACCCTTTGTTTTGACCCTTCAGGCGGTTTCTACCTTGAATTTGACCCTTCAGGCGGTATCTACCCTTTGTTTGACCCTTCAGGCGGTTTCTACCTTGGGTTGACCCTTCAGGCGGTATCTACCTTGAATTGACCCTTTAGGCGGTTTCTACCTTGAATTGACCCTTCAGGCGGTTTCTACCTTGAGTTGACACTTCAGGAGGTATCTACCTTGGTTTTGATCCTTCAGGCGGTATCTACCTTGAATTGACCCTTCAGGCGGTATCTACCTTTGGTTGACCCTTCAGGCGGTTTCTACCAATGAGTTTGTTGAGGCGACATTCTGGGAGCTGGGTTCTCCAGGTATCCTGCAGAAGTTCGAGCCTGAAAAATTTTTCTTCACCAAGAAAACATTAGCAACTTTAGGGAAGACGACGGTTGTCCATCTGACAAAACCGTATGATTTAAGTCTCAATCATGAAATGTGCGTTTTGATGCTGGAGGTTATCCAAAGCATTCTTGCAACATGCAAATGTGATCACAAATCCCTTGCACGGAAAATCTGGATCAAACAATTTGAAATTTCCAAAAAGAGTTTGTTCAAAACATCTATGCGAGAATTTCTCATCCAAGAGGGCTCCTTACCGCTCTGTGATAATGGTCTTTTGTAAGGGATGCACTCAACTTCCTACTAACCTGTGCCTAGGTTTTAGGATCATTCGCAGCGCATACATTTTGATCGATCGGGAGGTCTTCCACGGGACCGTAATATTAGGCTTGGATATTGGTTCTCAAGGGGGACTCGCTTTGGAGTCGAGGCCATTGAATGAAAGTCTTCACCATCTGCTCCGGGTTTATAAGTCAAGAACCCTGCAAAATGAGAAAGAAATAGTCTTGCTCGTACTTCTTCGAGCTAAGCTATATGTTAACCCAAGTGTCTTAGTCAGAGAAGACTGTTTCAGGGTCGTAACATTGGTAGGATTGGGGACAGAAAAAGGCTTGTTTTTGGCCCAAAATTCTTGGAGAGTTTGACATTGGTGATCATTGCAGATTTGCTACCTGTCCTTTCTCTTTTGCGCCTTTATTCCTCGCTTGACACCATTTGGCGAGCAGCCTTTTTGGAATTTGACTCCTTTAGGGATTTCCTCTTTTCCCATCCGGCTTCATTGCGGATCAATCAAACAACTTACACGAGCATCGGCCTTGCTTTTACCAGGCACTTTGCTTTTTCTCGATGCCGTGGATTTTTCTCATTCATTTTTGAAATCCCACTTTTTCTCATCTTCATGGGATCGTGTTAGACCTATGATCAAAGGTCTAACAAGGTTAAGCATTAACTTAGGAATTTTTTTGCAAACCCTAAGTCTTGAACTCCTTCGTTTCTGAAGTGATGCTGCATCCGTCTTGGAATGTGCAATGATCACCAACGGGTTTATGAAATGATTTTGCAGGCTCAACTTGGCTATGCAAAGGATTCGGTGTGTGGGATAGAGAAATGAATGCTTCTCATCATCCTATGGCACTTGGATTACCATATAAACAACACACAAAGATTAATGTTAGTCCGAGCAAGAAAATTTCTAACCATTTTCTCCTGATGCTGCTGGACTCACCTCCATTTTGCCCCGATGTGGGGTGGTTCTTGACAGGGTTAAGAATGAAAACCGCCGTTCAAATGGGTTGTCAACGGTCACCTGTAGTGTTTATGATATGAAACGAACGCCTCCGTCGTCCCAATCCATGTAATCGCTGCGAATGGTCCCTACCTCCGTAGGTCCAGATTTTACTATTTGATTCGCTCCACTCATCTCTCAAGTGTATGTAGGATGTGTTTGGATTTGAGCTTGCCTCTCTTTTGAGGAAACATCCTTTTGAATGGTTTGAAAAATAATCATATTTGGAAAAATTCATTTTCTTTTCTCCAAAATTTATCCGTCGAGGGGATTTTGTGATGTACCGTGCATGTTCTATTCATGCTTCAGGTAACCTCCCGATTTAAATTATGAATATCGATGCATTGGAAAATCTTAATGCCGGCTGAGAGTATTCTGACATTTTTTATCTCCAGCTAACTGGGAAAAGGGATACTTACCTGCCCGTCGCAGCTGCGGATCCCTGCAAATTGTAAAAGAAGCATATCATTGTATGTTCACGAATTTTCCAAAAATAGAAACGATACATCCTACCCTTAGTCATGTACTCTAACGAGTAGTACATGGGATGTAAAAACCTGTTCGTCTGCAAGGCGGCTCCCCTGTCAAGGATAAACAATAAGTGTCAATTCATATTCCCAAATTCAAGACAAATTGGGACGATACAACTTTACTCTTGATTTTCATCCCATTCTGATGTTGCGTATTGATATGAACAACATCTATCAAATCCGCCTATCCATGCTTGGAGTGTTTGTAACATCAATGGTTCATCTGCCCCCAGCTGGGCAGCGTCTGTTCTGCTATTTGAACGCATGACTCCTTAAGTGATTTATCCATGTTTATCATCTGAGAAGGAAAAGAAAGAAGACATTATTTCGGTATCCGATTGGAGATCGTTTAGGAACGATACATCGTTTTACCAAATGGGTGGCTTCGCGGCCAGATGCATTTTGCATTGAAGGGATGGATTCCATTATGCTCTGCGAACGATGATCATTGCTTGGGGAGCTCGCCCCTGAGCTTAAAGATGCTCAAAAGGTAAGGCGGATCTTCGTACGACTAGTTTTAAGCGTAAATGAGAAATGCCCCCATGGGAGCTTTACAATGGGATTGCCAATACATTCATTCAGGGTATTCAACCTCTTTTCCCCGAGCTTTTTTTTTTTTTTTTTTTTTACAATCGCGCCTTGCATCAAACACCTGATCGTCGGTTTAGTATCACTATTGCAAGAGTCCGCCAGCTTCAGACTGATCGAGCCAGAAATTGAGTTCCTCTCCAAGGAAATCGCTCGAATCTCCGAGCCATTGATGCTCAAGTCGAGTATCACCGACCGCTGGCGATAAATCACTTTCGCCTTGGATGATTTGATTCCTCGAGCTGGAACCTCCCTTGTTGACCGGCAAATCTGTAGACATGTCCCATGTAAATGTTGGATTTGCCATAGGAAGAGCACTAGCAACAGGTTGGTACTCAAATTGGGGAGTTCCCATTTGTGGGAACTGCGGTATATACTCTTGAGGGGTATTGAGACTGCTTGGTGGAGCGTTCTGATTTGGGTTAGAGGAGTCGGTGACATGGTTGCTGGTCTCGTCAACACCGAAACATGGTTGGGTGTTCCTGGCTCTACAATCATCGTGGTTGCAGTTATGACCAACATTTAAGTTCGAACCAGCTCCATCCGAGCTTAGTGTCACCCGTCCCTCTTTTAGCAACCTCTTGAAATATCCAAGGTGACTCGCGACGTTAACTTTAGAGAGTCCCGGCACGTTCAGGATTTCGTGTATGCACGTTGATCGTGCCGTGTCGATCCCCAACTGTTGAACTGTATCAACAAATTTCTGATGGAGTTCAGCAGTCCAAGAAAATCGAGCTTTCTTGCCAACAAGAACAGCTTGCCGACTAATCTCTATGAGATCTGATTGTGTTGGAAACTGCTCTTGTAAGCCTTCGACGGTATCTGACTGCACCGGAAGACATTGCGAAAGGCATTGTAACATATGAGCACTACCAATCTCTAGAAGTGGCTCTTCGGAGAATATTTCACTGATGAGAATATGGTTACTGCAATCAAGGCAAGTGGCACTGCTCAGCGCTTCCTCATACCTAGCGCTTTCTGTTCGAAGCTTTTCATTTTCTTCCTTCAGAATCGCTAACTCTTGTTGTCTACGTAGATTCCTCAGCCGGGCTCGTTTGTTACGAAACCAATTATTGACCTTCCCAGGCTCCCACCCTAACTCTCGACCTAGCTCAGCCCTCTGCTTCTCATCTGGATGGGGGCATTCCTCGAAGAAAAAATCAAGCTCCCGGTCTTGACTTGAAGTACGGTGAAGGGGATGTTTTCCTTTCTGACGCTGATCACTGCTATGGGCATTGTTTTCATTACCACAACCTTGAGTTTCATCGTTGGAAGTGTCAATCTCCATGACCATCGTGCCGGATTCGGTCCCGTGATCTTCAAATTCTTCCAGCAGTTCAAGCTCGGAGACTTCTAAGTCGGGAGTTTCCAACAAATGACGGTATCCTTGGAACATTTTGGATCGAAGTATCACTGACTGATCATCGCAGAAGTCATCTGATCCTTCGAAATATTGATGTATGGGTTGGGTAGTATCGCCCGACTGGTTCTTCGAGCTGGAACCTCCATTTCTTCTCGAGAACATGAGAGGGAGTTGACCGATTGACCCCCATAAGCATCTCCTACTTGGGAATTAGGGAAACAAAAATGCTCAACGCATTCCCTTGTTAGATCTTTTGAAACCACATGCCCTAGTTCGGCAAGTCCTTGAGCACTAAGCGCAGAAAGCTCATTAGTAAGCGGAAAAATAGCGACGGATGGGTGCTGCACCTGCTGCATCTGTGGCACACACTCTTGAAGAAAATTGGGATGACTCAGATGAATATTCTGATCAATTTCCCAATAAGTGTTGGATTTGTAACCGAGGTTAGCATGACGCTGTCTTAGCGCTCTTCTGTAACAACCGAGGTGATTTGAGACCATAGCCTTGGTAAGTTCTGGTGCATTCAGGGCCTCCATTACTTTCTTCGGGCGTGCATAGTCGAGCCCTATTCGCCGAACCACGTCTAAGAACTGGCGGTGAAGCTCAAGGGGCCACGCGAAAATCTTCTTCTCTTGGTTCAGAATAGCGTCGACAGCTTGACGGCTGATCTTTAACCCTTCTCGAGCAGGATCTGATCCTGCCATAAGTCGTTGTGGAGAAGACTCTTGGGCTCTGACGCGGTGACTCTCATCATAGTGGCATATATTCCCTCCTTCAGAAGGCACTGGCACTATCTTTGTGGGATTGATTTGTTCATGCACATCACCAGTATTTTCGATCCTAGCAGAAGGTTTAACGGGAAACAATCTATTGAGAGTGGTAGGGCCACCGCAGTTAGGGCAGACAATAGTGCTAAGAACTTCTTCATACCTCATGTTCTTTGTTCGAAGCTTCTCGTTATGTTCCTTTAGAAATGCGATCTCCCGTCGTTTGTACTGATTACTCAGCTTGGTTCGTTTATTTTGAAACCAATTCAAGATCCTCAAAGGGCTCGTCCCTAGTTTTTGACCCAACTTCTTCCTCTGTTCTGTGTCCGGGAAAGGGCATCCCCTGAAGATAGCTTCAAGTATCTGGACCTCATCCGGAGTGTAGAACTGGCGACGCTTTCTTTTCTGGCGCGGATCATCATCGCTGGCGTCTTGGTCGCTGAGGGCTTGAGTCTCCTGGATGGTCGAGTCGATTTCCATATCCTTCATGACGAATTCGTTTCCGAGGTCTTCAAATTCCTCTAGCCGTTCAAGTTCGGAAACATTTAGGTCAGGCGTTTCCAACAAATGATGGTACCCCTTGAACATTTTGGGTCGAAATGTCTTTTCCTGGTCTTCGTTCGCTCGATCTTCTCCACCCTTTCTCAGATGTTCGCCCTCTCTGTAATTATCAGAGATTAGGCGTGTTCCAAGAAGCGTCCCTTTGAAATCGAGTAACGAGTGTCTGACGGGCGTTCCTTTCGAGACTTCGTGATTCCCCCCGTCCGTTCTTACTCTCTCTTACCTGAGTGGAGCGTGCAGATTTCCCGTGTCGACTTTTGCTTTATCGAGCATTACGCCTGTCCCCCTAGCTCGGTCTCCAAAGTAATAGGTCCACCGGCCTTTAGGTGTTGTTACCTTTTCTAAGCCCGAAATCACAGGACAGAGGTGGATCTGTGACTCACCAGGGATGTATTAATGAGACTTGATTAGCCCGGCTGCGTATAGAAAAATTATTGCAGCTTTCCCTTTCTCGTTCGAGCGCTAAAGGGCGAGAGGTTGACATCGAGAAGATTACATTTCGATCTAACCTCTCAAACACTCCTCCATCATTCCTTCTCCTCTCTGCTGTTGAATCGCAGATGGCTTCCTCTCCTGTTCCTGCTGTCTCGACCGAAACTTCAACCCAATGGGAGAGGTTTTATCACCTCTTGGGTAGAGGTTATGGCTACATAAACAGTCATCCTGAAGCTGAGGTTGAAGTTCGTACTTTGATTCCGGCCCTGGATACTATGTATATTGAAGGTACGAAACTGCAAAGGGAGTTTGTAATCTTCCCAACTCTCTTCAACAATTTCCTACAGGCTTACGAAGTTGCTAGCCGGGAGGTCACTTTGGCTGGTATCGTGCGAGCCCGCTATCAGGACCGAACTGAGTCCCTGATGTTGGCCATGCTGACGGCCGATAACCATAAAAGGGCTGTTGAATACACCCACGCCCAGGTTTCGATGTTGGTCCGTGAGAGGGACAACTTGGTGGAGCGTCTGGCTCTTTTTGACACCGCCTTTGAGCAAGATCAGCACAACCTCGTGCTGAGGTTCCAGTGTGCCTGGTTGGAGGAAAGGCTTGAAGACCTGAGCATGGATATAGCTCGCGGGAGGATGCTGGCTCAGGACTTAGAGCTTGAGTTCGAGTACTATGAGACCAAGGTGAACGAACTTAGGGAGAAATGTCGTCTCCTTTTCTTCAAGCTTGTAGACCTCGATTCCCAGAGTGTGGGTTGTAAGCAAGGCATGGATAGCATGGAGAATCAATTGAGCTCATTTGTGACGCTCATTAGAACTCACTTTGGATTTACGGTTCCTCCTCAGTAGTCTGTTTGTAAAGTCTCCTGTTAAGTGCAATAAATGAGAGTGTATGTACATTTCCCCTTATCCTTCGCAAGATTCAATATTGCCCTTGGTTTCGCAATCATAGTGTTTGAGGCAACTGACGATCTTTCCGCTTTCGAGCCCGCTCACGTTATGTTTGTAACCTATGCTGTCACGTTTGCCTTCGTGCGCTTGGTCGATTTATCACGAACCCATTGTGACAAAAGATTGTTGTAGCTAAACATGATGATGTTAGCAAGCATCATTGTGTGAAATCAACCCTAGGCCTTAAAGAAGAAAGGAACTGCTCCGATTGAAACTTTACAATGCGCAGATAAGAAATAAGTTCTACTTGTGTACAAGCCCCCCTTCCTCTGGGTATGTTCGATCACCAACCCATCATGTCTGGGTTCAGGTGCGCGATCATCGACTCTAGATCATGGCCGTGAAGGTTTGCTAGCCTCCTCCTGATGGATTCTTCGAACTGTGACCACCATCTTTGTTTGAGAAGAAAAGAGGAGGGTCGACCTCTTTCCTATCAAAAGCGTGTCTCACTCAGAGATCAAGGAAGCAAAATTGTTCGAAGTGTTCCCCCATTGGATCATCTGAGATCATATGCCCTAGTTGGGCGAACTCCTGAACATTAGACGTCGTGGGTGGATCAGCAGCAGGAAGAGCGCCGGTGGACGGCTGCTGCTCGAGCGGAGAAGTGTATATTTGTTGCACTGGTGGCACGTATTCTTGAGGAACATTAAGATGACTGATAGGGCTATATTGACCAATTCTCCAACAGTTGGTGGTAGAGCTACCGGCTTGGTTGGTATCGAGACTCGGCAGGGCTCTTCTTGAGGCATGGCTGTTGCGTTCGTAGCCGTACCTAATGTTCAAGTTCGAGTCGGGCTCTTCTAGGCGCCGTGCGGCATGACGCCGTCTTAGCGTCCTTCGGTAACCATTAAGGTGGTTTGCGACTAACCTTCTAGCGATCCCCGGTTCATTCATGACCTCATGTACGCGTGTTGGACATAATGAGTCATTCCCTATTTGGTGAACCGCATCAAGGAATTTTCTGTGAAGCTCTGGAGACCATATGAACTTCTTTTGGCGACTCAGGATAGCATCCGTGACTCGGCGATCATTCCTCGATTTACTCTCGGCGGGGTCTGGTTGTGCCAGAGGTTGTTGCAGGGGAAGCTGGTTGACTTCGAACTGGTCTGTGGTGATAGTAAGCCCATTGTCAGGGAAATTCTAGTAACGCGCCTCCCCTCTTTCAAAAGATGGTTTGAGGGAGTGGGGTGGCGGACGACCACCTGCGATTCTCATAGAAAACTTATCACGGAACATTTCGCGAGTGTCGATAGAACCACCGCAGTTAAGGCAAGCGGTGTTGATGAGGACTTCCTTATACCACATGTTTTCTGCTCGAAGCTTGGCGTATTCTTCTTTTAGAGTTTCGAGCTCTTGACACTTTCCCCGAACCACTGATCTGGCCCGTCTGTTTTGAAACCAGTGCTTGACCCTTAAGGGTTCCATCTTTAATTTCCGGGCTAATTTTCTTCTTCGTCTCGTATTCGGGTAACGGCACTTATTGAAGGCGGCTTCGAGTATCTGGATTTCCTTCTCAGTATAGGGCCGGCGACGTCTTCTTCCACGAGATGGGACATCGCCGCTGCCGTCGTTGTTGCTGCTACTGTCGTCGTCGCCACCACTGTCATCGTCGCTGCCCTGATCCTGAACCTCGTTGCCAGCAGGGTTGGGTAGTATGGTTTTGACATCTGGCTCGATCCCAAAGACTTCGAGGTCTCCCAACTGCACATTACCTAGGACATTTGGGTCAGTCATCTCCAACAAATGACTATGACTGTTAAACATACTGGATCAAGAAAAGGTTTGTTCGTCCTTTTTTATTCACTCAAGGTCTTGTAATCCTCTTCGTATGTTTACTCTCTCTAAACTTTCTTTTGAGTGACTTTGCGTACTCAGGAGTCGCTCTTCGAGCATGGAAGACGATCACCAGGCGAGCGCTCTTCTAGAGATTTTGAGTTTCTCGTCTTGTCGTCTTCCTTCCTTTTCATGGTGGAGAGATCACGGATCGCTTTTCTTTCCTCGATAGCCGAACCTGTCCCCCACTATCTCTCAAAAGACTAAATTACGTCCACCACCCGCTCAGCTTTTCATCATGACAAAACTATCAACCCTATCGCGGCTCCTTCGATATTTGCGCTCGACTCCCGCTCCATCTCAATAATGGTGAAATAGACAACTCTTTTACAACTTTTCAAACTCGTCAGGCCTGAAATCGCGGATCGAGACATGTCTGATGATTCACGGGAGGAGCAGCCCTTGCTTTACATTAACTACCCCGGCTCCACAAGCATTATTGCTGTAACTTTTCTCCATCTTTGAGCTACTATGAAACGAGGAGAAGGTTAGTGCTCTCCTTTGCCCAGCTTTCACTTTCATTCATTCCATCGCACTCGTCTTCCTCTCCATCCTTCCAACAAGAAATGGCTTCATCTTCTGCTTCTTCCTCTGACTCTTCCCATGCTTGCGTCTTTTCAATCGCAGTCCCGACCCGATGGGAAAAACTCTATAATCTCTTGGGTCGGTGCTATGCTTACATAGCCGATCATCCGGAGATCGAGGCTGAGATCCGCGTTCTATTCGCGGCCACAGACACTTCTTCCATCGAGGGTACTGAGTTGGAGAAGGAGTATAAAACATTCCCAGCCCTCTTTGCAAACTTTCTAGAGGCTTACCGCGTTGCTCACCGAGAAGTCACCGTGGCTCGTGTTTTGCGAGCCTACTACGAGGACCGATGCGAGCACTTGGTGCTGATTAATTTCGTGGCTGACCACCACAACAAACTTATAGAGTCAGCCAACGAGCGGGTCTCAACATTGCTACGTGAGCGAGGAAATTTGGTGGAGCGACTGGCCATGTGCTTGATCACCTATGAACATGACCGTGGTAATATCATGTTGAAGTTTCAAAGTGAGTGGCTGGAAGAGAGGCTCGATCGTGCTACCGAGGACGTATCCCGTGGAAGGGAGCTAGTTCGGGATCTGGAACTCGCCGCTGAAGATCACAGAGCCAAGGTTGCTGAGCTTAAGAATGAGTGCAAGCGCCTTCTTCTCCAGCTTGCGGACCTTGATATGCGGAGCAGTGAGTGCAGGCAGAGGATCAATAACATGGAGGGTCAGCTGGGCTCTTTTGTGTCACTAATTAGGGCTCACTTCGGCTTTACTTTTCCACCCCGATGAACTGTATGATCTACTTCTGGAATCCTTCAATTGAGCAAGAATGAATGAAAGCTCCTGTGTGTGTGTTTTAGCTTTTATATGGTCCATTTCTTCGAGCATCCGAACATCTTCAACTTGGGTGAGCTGAACCATAATATCAATAAGTTGAGCAAATATGTCCTGATTTTCTAACTTGCTCATGATCAGATGAAAGAATAGCATTAGACTTATCCAGGAGAAGATTTCTCTCTATTACCTATTTTTCACCTGCAAATGAAACGACTGAATCAGAAGGAATAATTTGAAAAAGAAAGCATAAACCCCTTTCAATCTTATGCTTGCTCGTGATTAATAAGGACAAAAACTTTTACAAGGGTTTTAATCTTGCGCAAAAAGTTTTTTATCAGTATTCTTCGAAGGAAAGCATATTATTGAAAGGAATGTAATTCACGATAATCGTTTTTGATCAATTTCGAGAAGAACGAACTAGTCAAAAGTACAAAGCATAACGACGTGTTTTAAATTTAATTGAAGATACGGCATCCAAATCAAGGCCGTTTTGTTAAGAACGAGGGCAATTTGGACATCTATCTCGTCATTAAATTCGAAACAATGCCGATACCCTTGATCAATTATCGTGGATTACCAATGACGTACGACATGCATGAATCAATTCAAGTGTATAATTCCTTCTAGCGAAATTTTGATTTCCTCTAAAGGAATTATAAACTTGACTTGGGAGTATTCGGATGATTAGAAAAAATGCCACTATCACATTCCCATGACCCGTCAAAAGAAATACAACCAAGTTCCATCTGAATGTATACACCAATCGATCCCTAATACAATCACTCTAAGGGGTGAGATAGAGAAAGCTTCGATAAAAATAAACCCTATACAAGAGGACTAGTAATGGAAAATGAAACAAAGGAATGTGATCCTAACGTTTAAGGATGCCCCAAGTTCGATCTGTGACTTCCGGATCACTTGCCCCAACTCGTCATCTTCATTGGACGATATCTCAATAATGTCCATAGTAGGCTCCTTTGTTGCTCACTCGGTGCTTGTCATGGGATATCATCCTCTTCGTCTTTTATCAAGGACGTTTGGGAAAAACACACACATCTATCCTTGAAATGGCATTTAATCTAATCACCAGAATGCAATGAATGAAATGCCTATATTTATATGAACTGTAATAGATTTGAGGGATAGAGAGTCTTACCAACCAAACTCGTCGACTTATGTGCGGTTTTAGGTGTACCAACCGCCCAAAGACATGCGCATGAGACAAGTGATGGTGAACTTCTAAAAATCAGAGGGTTTGGCACCTAAGGTTAATGTTCCCACTTCGAGTTCTAGAAAGAGCCGATTCCATTGCACAGCTATCGTTGCATTGGGACTCGATCCATAGTTCGAAGCGAGCGGAATTGAAAAGGGGATTACCCCGCGTTTTTCCTCACGGAGATTCCATTTTCAATTCCTTCTATTGTGTTCCTAAAGGCGGCGCCCGGGGTTTTAGGCGCGGTTGTGTGTGTCCACGTGTTGTGATCATCACAATGCAATTCATGCACAGCATTTTATCAATCAGCACTTCAAATCATCCACACAACATACATTCCTACGCCCAACCTGCATAAGACAATGTTAATCACGGATTACACCCCTTATTTCTCCAATCTGTAAAAACATATAACACCTACCATAAGCGGACTTACCTCATCTTCGAGAGCGCCTGTAAGGTTAGAAAAATCACTCAGCGTTTTAATTACGGCATAAGTCCACTTGAGGTCTAGAACCATAGGTTCCAGAACAAAGGTCCCCAGCGGAGTCGCCAGCTGTCGCGACCCGTCCGGAAGCGGACGCGGCTAATGGATTACCGATCGCGGGTCTTGGATCGGCGCGGGCCCTCCCAGGCCCATACCAAATCGCGGCGGGAGTATTTTAGAAGGATTCGACGATAAGAGTCGATCACTTTCGACCTTCGGTGTGGTCGTGATGGCATGTGCAACTTGTGCATGCATTTGGAGTCGCCACCGGTCTTTCTTGGAGGGTAGACCGGAAACCTCACTGACCAATTGGGAGAGGTCGATCAGTTTTGCGGAATCAGAGATTTTGGGTTCGGGGACTTGGTTACGTCGGTATCATTACCAACGCCCTTTCGGTACCTAACGCGAGTGATTTTTCCTAGCTAAGAGTTCATGCAGGCGCAATTTTAGGTGAGGTGGACTTAATTCAAGATTTCATGTAGATTGGAAGACTGTTCCTATCAATCACAATCAATTTAAATGAAAGCGCAATCAAGTACATAAATAAATCACTTCAACACACATCAATTCAGATCAATGGCTTCCTAGTATGACCATAAAGGCTTAAGGAAGGTATGACTTCGGACCAGTGGTAAAATGGGAAGATTTGGAGGCGATCAGCCCGAAGGGCAAAATCGTCATTTCTGGAAGGTTGGGATACCGAATTACCCAAAATATTCCATGGCCAGTTGATTGTGGTAATTTCCCATTTTTGGGAATTTTTTTTTTTGGAATTTTTTTCTGAATTTTCCGAATTTTTGGAAGACGATTCGCCCAAAGGGCGAAATCATCATTTCAAGAAGGGTCAGGGTTCAAAACACCCGGAATGAGTCTTGGCCAGTTGTTTGTGGCCACTTCCTATTTTTTAGGATTTTCCTGAATTTTTTTTGAATTTTTTTGGAAGACGGTTTGCCGGAAGGGCAAAACCGTCATTTTTGGAAAGACCGGGGGTCGAAAGACCCGGAACAGGTCATGGCCAGTTGAATGTGGCCATTTCCTATTTTCTGCAATTTTTTAGAATTTTTCTGAATTTTCCGAATTTTTTTGAATTTTTTTTATGATTTTCTATTTTTTATTGATTTTTGAATTTTTTTTATTATTATTTTTTTAATTATTAAAAGTAATAATATATATATAAAAATTATCCGGACCGGGTCGGATGACCCGGCCCACGCCCGGGCCCGCGACCCATGAACCGGCCCGCCCCCGTCCATGACAAAACGGCGCCGTTTCGTTCAAAGGAAACGAACGTCCCAGATGGCGACACGTGGCAAAGCCACGGCCGTCCGATCTGGGCTTTGATTAAACCGGCCCGGACCCACCAACGCTGACGTGGCCGCTGACGTGGCATGCCACGTCAACGTTGACCGGTCAATGGACGACCAGGCCCGCCGGAGAAGACGATCGGCGCCGGCGACCGTTCGCCGGCGCCTCGTCGGAACGCCATAACTTGGCCCACAAAACTCCAAATTACATGAAACCAACGGCATTAGACTCGCATGGATCTCCTCTACAACATACCTGAAGCTCGACATAGCAGAATTTCGTTTGACCCACCTGTGACTCCGGCCGAGACTCATTCTCCGGCGAGAGATCGCCCCGACCATTCTACACGTAACACATTTAATCTAAACGATCAGGGAACTTCTTGGGAGTCAGAGAGAACTTACCCGATCGTCATGAAGCTTCGTCTTGGCCCGAGACGAGCCGCGGAGCTCGAAGTGGTTCGGAAGGAGTTGGGGGGTCGGCCGAGAGATTTGCTCGATGAAAACGCATGAAACGAAAAACAAAAATGAGAATGGGGGTGGAAGAAACCCATTGCAATAAGTAACGCAGCCAATGGACGCCTTAAACTCGAGTTGCCATTGGAGGCCGAGTGAGAGCTCAATGGCGAGTCTCACCTTTTCCGGCGGTCTCCGGCGAGTCTGATGGGCATGGGGGCTTCCTCGTGACGTCGCCGAGCTCGGGGAATGGTTCACCGGCTTTGTTTTTACTTGGTCGAGAGCGACACGGGCTCGGATTTTTTTGCTCGGCCGTCGGTTCTCAAAAATATACCGTCCTCTCCTCCCTTTTCAGCTCTGCTGGCCGACCGCTTTTTGTTGCGGAATCCCCACCTGCTCGACCACCGTCCCTTTTCCTCACATTTGCCACCTGCTTTTGGTAAAATAATGCCACGGCCGGTCCTCCTTCTTCCTCTGTGTTCGGCGCGCGATTATTCAGCCATGGTGGGTCTGCAAGTGCAGACCCGGTCGGACCGGGTCGGGTCGGATCTGACCCGACCGGCCCGGTTCGACCAATTTCGCCAAATTGGACCTCAAATCGACCTATTTTCATGAAATTGAGGGCACAATCGGACTCCTTGACATAGTTTCTATCAAATATGGGTGTTTTCGCGAATCGATTGATTGAAGTTTAATGAAAACTCCAAATCGCCCTTAGGATCCGAAATTGATTGTTGCATAATCGATGGCTTAAATGACCAAATTAGTCAAAATTGAGGCCACCAATGGATTCATCACGATGGAAACTATCGGATAGAGGTGTTTAATTTTAATGGGTGTGCCCGTGTGAAATTTAATTTTGAAAATTGTGAAACCGGGGACTAAATTGAAAGAAATTTATGCAATTAAGCCCTTTTGTTTAAAATTGATCAAATTAGAGGGCAAATTGACCCAATTGCATTTCGATACTTTAGGATCCAATATCATAGCTTACAAAAAGTGAGAATTGAAAATTAAAAGACTCGAAAAGGAATTTTTTTGCTCGGTTCGGGTTTATGTTTGTGAAGGAACATATTGACCCGAGCCGAATTTTCAATATTTAAAGTGACACACTTGAAAAGGAAATTAAAACAAAATTATTGAATATTTTTGGGTATTTTTATGACCACGAATGGTATTTTTCTGATTTTTTTTGGTATTTTTAATAATTAAATAAATTCAAAAAATTATTAAAAATTACGAAAAATATTTTTTGTTCAAAATTGGTTTCTAAGGCTAAGCCAAGGCTTCCAAAGTTGATTTTGTGATTTTATGACCTTTTTTGATATTTTAATTTAATTTTGAAGAATAAAAATCACAATAATAAATGGTCAAAAATCAGGTGTCAACAGTATGCACAGGACATCACACAAGTCCATTTATTAACAACGATCGTGCCCACGGCACATGAGAGGATCTACGCAAAAGAGGGCGTAATTCGACTCTCATAAATAACGCGATCCAGCACATTAGTGCGATCCAGCATTCTACTGGCAGGACCGGGTTACGTTCCTTTTCTCTCGGCAACGGCTACTACAAGAGGTGTCTCCAGTGCACCCAACACGGTGCCAGTAAGTAGGCATCCCTATACGGGGCTTCGATCCATCACAAGTTGCGCCCGGCATCCGACCAACTCTGAGTCCGTGCTAATTAGCACCGAATCAGAATTGTCGTGCTTCTGGCAAGTCGTATGGTTTCATCAGATTAGTACGGTACGAACTTGCCATGAAAAGCATCATCGTTCCCTCATATGACCATACAATACACATCCAGCAATCAATCCATTTCATTATCTTTGTTTAAGGCCGGATGCTCACACAAGCATGTTAAAAGACTCGACCAAAGGCCATTTTCATGCTAAAATATGTCTTTTGACTTCACACTCGGTCATATGCATATGCAAACTATCATTAGACTCTACAATCACAAAAGGGCGATTAACCCCCAAACAGATGGCCAACCAATCAGTAGACATTCAATACACTCAATCAGGCATTTCAGTGAAACGATCAAATCAATAAAGCCGTAACTCAATCCCAAGTAATCAAACCCAATCAAGCTCAATTCGTGCCATGTCATTTATTAATCAAATCGATTTAAAAATACCGATCGCTCGCTCGTCTCTAACATGTCGCTTGCTCGCGATCGAACCACAATTAACGAACCATCAATCAACCAATCAATTGCTATTTTACCACAATTAGCCATAGACAATTTAATCACTCCGACTAACCTAATCGATCGGCCATTTAATCTAATCTCAATTTCTATCTAAACCGGCACCGATCGGGTACCTAAATTTCATAATCTACTAAACGACTAATCCTAGAGTCCATAGATATTTTATTTCAGATTGGAATTGACAAACAACCAAAAACACAACCCATTTACCGAAGAATAAATTGGAAATCCCTTTTAGTCGATCGCGATCCCACCCACCCTCTTTACCAAATCATCGAACAACCTTCTAAGTACAAAAAGCCACGTTTTTTGGCTTCGCTAAAATCGAATAGTTTTTAGTATTCTTTTAATCCCTTAGTTTCGGATCATGAATCTATTGAAAAAAAAAGGCGCAATTAGCGCCCTAACCAAGGATTAGGGTCAACTCACCATCCAATTTAGTTCGGGCAGTCTCAACAGCAACGGCACGGGCGGCGACGATGAACAACGTTGGCACGGGCGGTTCTCGACGAGAAACACGACCAAGTCTCGGTTCTAGGGTTTCTCGAGGAGCGCCACGACCTGACACCAGCTAGGATACGTGGCGGAGGTCCGGCGAGGTGCTGACTACGACAGTGAAGCTCCGGTGTCCGACTAAGGGCTGAAACCGAACCGGTCAGCCAGGGGAAACAAGAGAACCGGGCTAATTCGAGGAGTTTCTCAGCCTCACGGGCTGAGGCGAGGTCGGCAAGGGCTAGGGGACTCACCTACAAGTCGAGGGTGGTTGTCGCGACCGGCTAAGAGCGTTAGAGAACGGCCGGAGGCTGCAGAACGGCGACGAGCAGTAGCTCGGCTGAAACAGGGGGAACGCGCGGCTAGAACAGGAGAGCGGTTCAAGGCCGACTCTGGTCTCCACGCGCGGCGGCAAGCTACCACGAGCTCAGGGAAACCAGGTAGGGGTCTAAAGGGGTCGTCGGGGGCGGAGGTGAGCGGCGGTGGCGGCCAGTTTGGCCGGATCGAAGAAAAAACCAAACCAGACTCGAAAACAAGGCACCGGAGGTTTCAGGGCTGTTCGCGGCGGCTCCGACGGTCGTTGGGCGGCGAGGTGGCTTCGGGTTGGTGGTGAGGAGGTTGGTGGACATCGGAGAGGTGGTGAGGGGCGGCGGCGGCGGCGCCGGAAATGGCCTGAGATGGAGGCGGGGGTGTTCAGGTCAGGGGAAGCAAAAACAGGGGCTAGGCTCCCGCGGCCATTCGGCGGCGAACGGCGGTCGAGACGACGACAGGAAGTGGCTAAAGGTCCGTGGTGGTGGTCGAAGGTGAAGGTGGTGGCTCGGCTTGGGTTTTCCTCGAAAGAAAGAGAGAGAGCCGAGAGAGAAGAGAGGGTAACATGAGAGAAAGAGAGAGAGAGAGAGAGATCGTGAGGGAGAAAGTGAGCAGATGAGAGGAGAGAGTGTGATGTGAGAGAGTTGACTTGTGGGGCCCACCAAGAAGACTTTGACAAATTTGCCTCATATGGGCAAATAATTGAGGGGCAAAACGGTCGTTTGATAAATCAGGACTAAAATGAAATTTGGTACACTGGATGAAGGGTATTGTTGGCAATTTCATAGGCTAGGCTCGGTTAGGAATAGGTTCGAGCGCAAGCATTGAAATCATAATTCGCGGCATCTAAGAATTTCGAAACCTAATCTAAAATAACCGAAGCTCCAGAATTCGTCCAATCATCGTCTCTTCAATCCTTACGGTCCAAAATATTTATCGACTGTAATTCAATTTAATTTCCTTTTGATTGAATTCAGGCACTTACAAGAGTCAAATTTTCAGTGCGTCACAAAATGCTCTTCGTTCAACGACGAAACATTTCCATCGCAAATTGGCGACAAACTCTTTCGGCGCAAATTGGCGACGAAGTTTGCGACGAATTTCTAATTCGTCGCCAATTCATCATCCCAAAATATAGCGACATTAATTGATGTCGTCACTAATTTGCGACAACCTTCGCGACGAATTGTTTTCTTCGGTAATTTGCGACGACACTTCTCGCAGCCAATTTCGTCGCTGATGCCACCTTATTGATCAAATATTTAGCAACGAAAATTATCTTCGTCAATAAATTGCGACGACAATTCAAAAGTCGTAGCCGAATGTTCGGCATTTGCGACGAAAAATTTCGAGCCTAAGATGATTTGCAACGAAGTAGCTGAAATTAGCGACGACATAATTTTTTTTGGCTACAAATTTTTGTTTATTCTTTAGCGACGAAATTTGCAACGACCTGGTAAAATAATTTTTTCATTTTCAATTTTAAATCTAATTAAAAGAAAAATTAATTTCTAGAATTTATATTTACCATTGAGTAAGCAAGTAACAAGACGTAAATATTCAAGGACAGATGTTACAAATATACAAGGTGATGATCAGCATCGTTAAAGGCCTAAAGCCATCAAAAATAAATCAGGAAAACAAATTTGCTGTGGATAAAAGTTGACAACCACAAATCAGTTACACAGTTCACCTCTGCAAGCTTCACAACAGCCTCATAGTCGATTTCTCCATGCTTGGCAATGCCAGCATGACTGCTCATAGTCGATTTCTCCTCTGCAAGCTTGACTGCTTGGAAAATAAATTTGCTGTGGATCTCCATTCTTGACTGCTCATTTGGCAGTGGGATCTCTATTTTTCTGTCCACTCGACCTGGTCGAAGAAGTGCAGGATCGAGCACGTCCGGTCTGTTTGTCGCCATTATCATTTTTACCTGGAAACGCCCAATTTCCAACCAGTTGTTACCATCTCACTCTGCAGTTACATAGAGACAAAATGAAGCAGAAACTAGAAACATTCGAGACCTACAGAGACCTATTAAAGCTGTTTCAGCTTAACCCAAAGAGAGCTCCACCGCATACTACACAACACAGAACTGAAGAAGAGAGAACGTAGCAAAAGTATTTCCCAGATCTCTAACAATTCAATTGACATACCAAACAACGCATTGAGGCAACAACGAAGTGGTAGAAGTCTCTGGCATGCAGAAGGAAAGCATGAGATCACTCTACTACTTAAGCACCTTAAGTTCCTAAACACTCTAGAATTGGTTGTTAAGATATTTTTTTTAGCATAAAAAAAAAGGGAAAATGTCAAATAAGGGCATCACCTTCATTGAGTTGATTCACTTTCTCAAATAGAGGCCCAAACTAAAATTTGTTTCAAAGAAGGGTGTCAACTGCCTTTTTTGTTTCAAAGAAGGACCCAAGAGAAGGACATTTTTGTCTTTTAACGTTTTAATCTCATTTTCTTTTCTTTTTACATTCTCCTTTCTCTTTTTCTTTCCATCTTCCTCCCCCTCACAGATTCTCCTAGAGCTCGGGCATGTCCATGGGAGTTCCGAGAGCATTGACCTACCGTCGGAACGCGTTGATGGCGTTGTTGATCTGGAACATGCCGGACGCGACGGCCTGCGTTGGGTCCTGCTTTCAACTGATGAGATTGTCTGTTTTTTGGCCGAATCTTCAGTACAGGAATTCAAGACCCAGCTTCTCCCGGAGGATTTTCTGAGCAGCGGGAGGCTCAAATTTGAAGCGTCAGAGGCAGATTTGAAGCTGCGGTGGAGAAAATGCATCACCGATTTGGACGTAGATTGGGTGTTCTTCTGAGTCGAATCAGCGCGTTTAGGGTTCTGATTTTGGTACAGCTTCTTGAGGCAGAGGAGCTCCTTCCAGCGGCTGGAGTTCATCTTGATCCTCCGGCTGCGCTCGGAGTTGTTCTCCAGCGACTGGAGGCTCGCCGCAGAGGGCGCTTCCAGCGACGGCTTCGCAGCGGAGAGATGGAGCGGGCCGATTTTTTCCGTCAGAGAAGAGCTCGTCGGCCGGGAGCATGGCGACGGGATCTTTGAGACAGAACTTGAAGTCCCCAGGGGCAGAAGGCTCGGGGACCGCCGGCAGATCCGCTGCGAGGCGAGGTGGCAAGGCGATCGGCTTAGGCGAGGGATCGCCGTTGGGAAAGAAAAGCGGAAGGGGAATGGAAAAAGAAAAGAAAATGCAAATAGGAAAGGAAAAAAATTGAAAATGAAATTAAAACGTTAAAAGACGAAAGCACCCTTCTCTTAAGCCCTTCTTTGAAACAAAAAAGGCAGTTGAGGCCCTTCTTTGAAACAAGTTTTAGTTTGGACCCTTCTTTGAGAAAGTGAATGAAGTTGAGGCCCTTATTTGGCATTTTCCCTAAAGAAAACTTTCCAGATCTACAACATATAGATAGCACATAGCAAATTTCCTCCCCACACTTCTCCGCACACAATCTCCCCCGCCCTGGAAATGATAATCATACTAAATATCAGCCATTAATGAGAGCGCTTCAACCACAAAAGACAGTGCTTATTCTGCACAAGGCATAAAAGATGGAGTGGTTGCCTGGAAAAGATACCTTTCCCAACTGATCAAATCCATCAAGTTGATTCAGTAACTCCATCAAAGCTCTTTGAATTTCACGATCAGCACTTGTTCCCTCGCTGAAACGCCGTCTGCCAATGGCATCAATTTCATCCATAAAGATGATAAAGGGCTTCACAAACAAAAGAAAAATCTCGTAATTGGTTTCTCGGGAAGAATTATATAAGTAGATAGCAAGTTGGTCTTCTTATTTGATGATCACGTGCATATCCAAACATCTCCCTTATCAACCTCGCACTCTCTCCAATATATTTATCGATAATGGCACTTGAGACAACCTAAATTTAAACGTGTATATCAAACAGAAAAATTTCGTGAAAAGAAAATTCTAACCCAGGATTCAGCATCGCAGCATATCAATATATAATATCTTACCTTCAAAAAGTTTGAATCAATATTACTTGCAATTGCTCTGGCTAACAGCGTCTTCCCAGTCCCAGGAGGACCACATAAAAGAATACATAGGCACCGCGCGCGCGCGCGCACACAGTCTTCCCTGCACAGAGTACGACCTAGGATCCTCTTGAAGAGTGCCTAAAGCAACTACTCACCTTGGGAGGTTTTATTCCAACACTAATAAAGAGTTCGGGATTCATCAGAGGCAGCTCAATTCAGTATCTCTTAAGTCACAAGGCACCCCATTGCTGGTCTCCGACTTTTTAGATTAGTTCAATCTGGATATAATTCTATGCTCTGCTTAAATAAGTCGATCAAATATGTTTTATACAGAAGATACCAACACCACCTTGCTTCTCGCCTTCTATGATTTTCAAAGAGTGGAAAGTTTGTCCACAAATTAAAGTGGTCCGACAAAGCCCCTTTCAGAACAAAGTGTCGAAAGATGACAACTTTCACACAGGGTCACAGTCTGAGTAAACTTACATTCAATCTTCTGCTGTTTGCTAGCTTTGGCACTAAAAGCAGACGAATGCCACAAAATCCTTAAAATTCAAGCCATCCACCATCTTAAGCAGCCCGTCTCAATAAAAAGAGAACGCATTATGAGCATCCTACTCAGAAATGAAATCTAATGCATTGCAAACTCTGGAACTGATAAGAATTCAGCCACTGAGATAAACCCTTTTGCATTCCAATTAAGTTGGCAAAATCGCTCGTACAACGACACAATCTCTTGCTGGGAAACTGAACCAACACCCAAAAAAAAAAAAAAACACAATTGACCAATCCCGATTAATTAGAAAAGAACCAATTGAAGATGGAGAAAACCATAATAGAACCAGAAACTCACACAGTGGTCTTGAACTTCTTCAATATCATACTGAGTCAGCATGGACAACGCATTCCCCATTGAATCCGCCAACGACAACAAAGAGCCTGAATGACGCAAAAAATAAATATTGATAAATTGCTCAAACTATCAAGACCCAAATCTTACTACTACAATTCACACGCTGTTTGATTGCCGAGAAACTCTTTCATCAGTCTTATAACTGATCGCACATGGCGAGCTTCAGTAGAAAAAGCAAGAGCCACAACAAGAGCTAGATTTACTCAGTTCCCTAATTTGATCAGATAAACCATCTACAGCAGAGTAGCTCACATTTCCAGGGTCTTCATGGAGCATGTTATAAACAACTGGATCAACCTGTTAATTCATTAAGCGCTGTTGTAAAACAGTACTCACGAGGAATTGCTCGCATTATTGTCAAAGTTGTCATATCAAGGACTACTCTAGTCCCCGCCGTCAACTTCTCCTTATCCACTTTGCTCCGGCAGCCAACCACATATCTTGAACGGCTACTTGCTTTGACAATCACTGCTCAAATATTAACCACAATTTCAGATACTATTTCAGCAATAAAAAGTTCGATATTGATCCTAAAGGAGGAATAACAGTTAAAGAACTGATTATTTATCAATCCTTATCCAAATCACAACTGAATAAAGACATTGATAGAGGAAACCATTTCCACATCAAAGATTTAACAAATACTTCTCCGTCCCATATGCTTGCTAAGTGAGAAGCTCAAGCAATTTACTTTCAGAATGGAAAATAGACAATCATAGACTTAAGCAAATCAGATTGTATCCTGAGCAGCAGTGTGGGTAACAAATTCTCCATTAATCATTTTCTTGGTTCATAAAACTTTACTTTTTAAGGAAAATAAAGAATTCTATCCCCATTTCTTTTATTTATAATGTATGCAAGAACAGTTACAGAAAAAGCAGCCAATCTGTAAACCTAGCATGTAATCCTTGCTGTACAACATTTGTTCCTAAAGTTAAAGACATAGGCCAAGTACCTGAGACTCCGCTATTGTAAGAACCATGGGTAGTATCATCAGTTGCATGAAGTTCAGCACAAAGTGGAGGCAGTACCTGCATGGAAATAATCGAAAATCTTTATTCAGTCAAGAAGAAGGAAAAAGATGTATAAATCTAGAACCAAATTACAGAAAACTAGAGTTGAAAACCACAGGGCCAGATGAACTTGAAATTCTTTAGTGCATTACACCAGAATGTAGTATATTCGACGAAATAGATGTCATTGTCAAACATACAAACGAAGGATATGAAGTTCATCTAAGCTGTAATTGAACAAAAAAGTATGTCCTTAGTCATTTTTTTTTTGTAAGTAAAGAAAGGAAAATCTAAAAGAAGCATGTCCAAAGCAGCTTTTAGTTCACTAGGGGAAATACCTATATACAACATCCATTGCTCCTCCTTTGACGGTGCATTTAAATCTTTGTTTATGGAATAAAATCACGGAGAAGATCCTCATCATCTATGTCGTCGTCATTGCACCGCGCCGGAGATATTGGAGGAACCTGAGCTGGATTTATGTTCAGGGTTTGCAAGACCATTGCCATTTGAGCTTGCAGAGATCTAATTTGGTCATCCTTCTGTGACATTCGTTCTTCTTGCCGTTTAATTTTTTCATCCTTCTTTGCAAGCGCAAGTGTCAGTTGGCTCAAGTCACTTCTTGAGCCGTTTCCTCATCAAGTCGTCTCCTCCTTGAAGGAGCATTGGAGGATGAACTTCTACCATCCTTTGCGACCAATTCCCTTGACAAGTTCCCCCACCCATAAATTTTTCCTCGCTTCACCCCCGACGCCTCCATCCATATTGTCGGCTGTTGGCTCAAACGCGAAGCATGCCCAAAGCATCTTTTAGTTCACTTTAAGAGGGGAAATACCTATATACAACATACATTTGCTCCTCCTTTGCCAATGCATTTAAATCTTTGTTTATGGAATAAAATCACGGAGAAGATCCTCATCATCTATGTCGTCATCATTGCGCCGCACTAGAGGTATTGGAGGAACCTGAACTGGATTTATGTTCAGGGTTTGCAAGACCACTGCCATTTGAGCCTACAAAGATCGAATTTGGTCATCCTTCTATGGCATTCGTTCTTCTTGCCGTTTAATTTGTTCATCTTTCTCTGCAAGCGCAAGTGTCAGTCGGCTCACTTGTTGAGCCGTTTCCTCATCAAGTCGTCTCCTCCTTGAAGGAGCATTGGAGGATGAACTTCCACCATCCTTTGCGACCAATTCCCTTGACAAGTTTCCCCACCCATAAATTTTTCCTCGCTTCACCCCCCAACGCCTCCACCCATATTGTCGTATTGTCGGCTGCTGGCTCAGACGCAGCCCCACCATCACCGCCACCAGCCGCACTCATTAAAAGCTCATCATATTTTTCCTACATCAACAAAATAGACATGAAAACAAAATAACTTCATATATGTGACTGCCATAAATATTGAAAGCATTTATGGATTTCGTTCTAGTTTCCATAAAGTCGAAAGTATAACTTTCCATACCATAACAGATTTTGCTTAATCACCAACCCACGTCTTATCTTTCTTTTGAAAAACGCGTTCAAATGTAGCTGCATATGTCGGTTGGGTCCCCAAATCACGTGCCTACAAAATTGAAACATAAATGAGTAATTAAATTAAATTAACTTACAACAAGTTTAACAAACTTAACAGTCATTTTCTATGCTTCCCAATATTGATAGAACCCCCGGCATATGTTGTAGACGCAGAAAACCCCTCACTAGAATCGGAAGCTCGATTCTTGGCATTTTGTTCACTCCTCTGCTTCATTTTTTCCCCTTCCCAAGTTCTCTGTATTTCAATCCAATCTTCACCAGTAATATAGTTCGGCTTCTCATTTTTGGTCTTTGCTTTATTCAACACATTTCGGATGTGATCACCAGCTTTTTTTCTAAATATTCTTTCAATTTCGTTCTCTTGGGATTCATCCCACCAGAATTTACGCTGTAATCGATCTGGCTTTATTTACACCGAACTTAGTTTGTGAGCAAATTAAAACAGAAGACTTACCTTGAACTCGTTAGATGAAAAAGCATTAGCGACGAAATTCAACCTTTCGTCGCCCATTAGCAACGCAAATATAAGCTCGCACGAAAACGGGATTTCGTCGCTACATTGTACGAAAACAATTAGCGACGAACAGGAAATTCTTCGCTAAATTATATTAGAAAATTAGGGACGAATTAAGAAAAGAGAGATAGAGACAGAAGAGAGAAGAGTCACGTGGTCTAGCAAGGGGGGATGGTTTTACAAAACTGATGTCAGCACATCAGGAAAGAGATACAAGAATATATGCAAGAGAGGGGGACGTACGGCTGGTCTTTTTTTTTTTTTTTTAGGGGGGGGGGGGGGGTTTGGGGGAAATTCGGTTCTTGTAACCGAATAAAAAAGGAAATTTCTCAAATCTTGCTCACAATATTGGCTGAAGGGAAAGACGTGTGGGCCCACCAATTCTTCACTTTTCCAAGACTCACTTGCCGCAGATGGAAAGGAAACTTTGGGGGAAATTTCGGCTGATATGAATCAAAATGGGGTCCACCAATTTACTAAAGACCACCTTCATATTTTCGGCTGAAGAGAGTAAGGCTGGGGTTCACAAAACTAAAATTCAAATCCAATTAATAATTTTGTCTTACCTAAGTAAAATCAAGGGCAAAAATGTAATTTCACAAATAGGCATCGGACGGTCATTTGAATTGATTGACTGAGGGTAAAATTGAAATTTTTCGCATTTAGGGTTCACTAAAAGTTGAAGTTGCGCGCTACGAGTCTTGGTTCTACGAGTCAAAATTTAACGATTCAAACTTAACTTTTTCTAACAACCGATCCGGAATTGCCAATCATCGACTTCTAAATTCTCAAAACCAAAGTTTACTTTCCACGCTGGAATTCATAATTCCTTACAGTCAACTAGATTTTAGGACGCCACAGTTTTTATCAAACGGATTTCTGACTTCTGGCAGAGAAATGGAGAAAGAGAAGTGTTATCATGCAGCCCCAAAATAACTGAACGAAAAAAGCACAATAACAAAGCACAACCTCAATTGCAACAAATCAAGCAAAAGAAAGCAATATACGAAGAGTCATGTCTACCAAATATGGTATACGTCTTTCCCCAATCCCATATATCTAATAAGTGAAATTCTTCAAACGCAATTTTACTCCTAAGATAGAGAAATTTATTTTATTACCCAGCCTGGTAGTTTTAGTTAAATAACTAAATAAAAAAAAACACAATAACAAAGCACAGCCTCAAATGCAACAAATCAAGCAAAAGAAAGCAACTATGAGGCATAAACGTCTAGTTATGATGTAGGAGCGGCAAACATAAGGTAATGCTGAACAAAAATAGTCTCCTCTAGCATTACGTCATACTCTTACATATCTATGGTTCAATTGCACTTCCACATCGATACCACCCAAGTAGTGACATTCAAACCATTGCATTAAGTTTCTAAAAAGCAAAAAAATTGACAACACAAGGTTTGTCTAAGGCTCCTTCTCAACACACAAAAACGGAAAAAAAGTGAAGTCAAATTAACATGCGTCAAAAACTAGAACAACCAAAACCAAGCTTCTATCATTGTTGAGTACGAAACAATCACTTCAACTTGGTCATCCCATAGATTATAAGCTCTCACCCTCTTTCACCATTATGGGGGTTCTCTTTCTTTATACGAGGGAGCATGCGAGTGGAGCAAAGCAATTGCTCACCCACGTCTCATGGTTAAATGTAAGTATATAAAATACATTAATTTACAATTGTGCACATACTTTCAACTATCTATCACCACCTTGAAATAAAATTTGCTAATGATTTGAAAGTGAAGAAACGATATTTCACTGCCATAAGCAATGTACAGCCTCACAGAATAGCTCAAAAACGCCCTTAGAGGGTTAGAAGAAGTATAACTCGCACCTTTTCCTGAACTAAACGAGCTAGGAAAATTCGCACAACCCTGAAAAGTGTTTCCAATATTAGGAATGCAGCCAATTTCAATGCGCCATATAGTGCAGTTGCAATCAGGTAATATGAAACCACAATGAAAGGTAGAAAAAAACAAAGTAAAAGCACAAAAGGTCGGGGGAACTATTCTTACTGCGTTAGGGATGCGCGGGCTCATAATGGAGCGAAAATCGAGAACGTGCTGACGTCACGTCGGATTCGATGCGCCGGATCGTCAATTGGAGTTGATACTGAGATTCACTTAATCAGTTCCGAGAAAGGAATCAAAAATAACAGTAAACCATCATATTTGGATCAACGTTTTCAAAAATCAACACAAAAATGTATAAACTAAGTCAGTTCCAGAACACATCAGATTCAACTTCATGCGAGCGATTATCAGCTACTGGAATGGATTGAACCAAGAACTACAACTTGACTTCAAACTAAAAGCATTTTCTCCATTTCAGTTTTTACTATTTATTTCATCTAGAGAAAGTTCAAATTGGCCTAAAACCAAGAAGTGTAACTTCGACCCAATGAAACTCAACCAAATCTAAACCTAAAAGCTAACTATCTATTTTTTTATACAAGCACATCAAGTTTAGTACAAGTTAAGCAGGACCAACGTTCAGCGTAGCAAAATTCAACTTTCGGTCATAGCGTGGTTTTTGCAGGAAGTATGGTTCATAAAACACATATAAACGAGGTCAATCATGATTTCATGACAAGAGGTTCTCGGTTTAGGTATGAGATGAAAGAAACGACAGCCTCAAAGTAAAGCAATCAAGCCACACGAACAAGTGAACAAGTAGAAGGGGTCATGGTCTAGAGGCTAGATCTAAGCAAGGCACATCTCATAGAGAGAGTCACGGCAACCACATATATCAAATCAGACGCAGATTCACGGCGATTCTTAGCATATACTCAGCCAAAAACAGAGCATTGAGTATTTACTTTGATGAGATGCAATTGTAGTCCCGATCGGCCAAAAACGGAGAGAGGGAGGGAGGCGAGAGTTGAGACTCGAGCTGAGACCGCGAGAGGGAGGCGCCGACCACAAGGGACCTGACTCAGGCGAGAGGGACTGAGGGAGGCCGGAGACGTCGAGCGAGAGGCGCACGCTTGAGAGAACGAGGCTGAGGATGACGCAGTCGGTCTCCCAGGGTTCTCAGCTGTGACTCGAGGGAGTTTAGGAACGCATTATAAAGCAGTTTTTTTGCCCTCTATATCCCTTGATCTTTTTTTGGGTTAATACCGCAAAAAACCTCACATCGGTACAACTGTGACAAATTTATTCCAAATTATTTTTTTCACCACCAAAAACCTTAAATTGATACACTTATGAAAAATTTACCCCAAATTTTTTTTTAACCATCAAAAAGCCTAAACTGGTATAACTATGACAAATTTACCCTAAATTACATTTTTTTACCATAAAAACATATATGATAAATTTATCATTTATTAATTTTCGTAAAATTGAGTTAATACCACGAAAAATTTCAAATTGATATGCTTATAGCAAATATAAGGTAACGTATGTACCCGACAATAGCCACGTGTTATCTAAATTATCAATTTGATGGTAAAATTTAATAAAAACTAATGGAAGGTAAATTTGTCACGGCTATACCAGTTTATGGTAAATTTGTCACAGATGTATCAGTTTAAGATTTTTTATGGTCAAAAAAATAATTTGAGGTAAAATTGTCATAGATGTACCAATTTGAGGTTTTTGGTGGTATTAACCCTTATTTTTTGGGGACATGTTCAAAACTTAAAATTTATTACGAAAATATAAAATACAATTGAGTCTTAGATTTATCAAATTAATCTAATCGAATCCTTCCATTAATGCTTTCAATTTGTTTGACGACTATCATTTTTTTAATTACTTTATCTATTTCGCATGATATTTTTTAGTGAAATTTTCAAATAACGATCCCAAGTCATTTCATTTTCAAATAAAGATTTGAAATGATCATTGTTTCAAATAAGAGCATGAAATACCTTCTTTGTTTCAAATAAGGACATAAAGGGCATGCATGGTAACCATTCTCATTCTGTAATTCTGGTTCTGGAACCAAAAAGAATGAGAATGGCGTTTGGTAACGCAAATAAAAGTGATTCTCATTCTGGATGAAAATCACTTTTAAAGCTAACAAAAAAAAGCAGAAAAAAGTAGCTTCTTGAAACTCATCCCACTTTTAACAAAGTCATTCTCTTCGCATAAAGAAAAACACAACAGACTCCTCGCTCGTTCTCGCTTCGTCGCAACTCCTTCGCTCATGCCGCGTCTCCACCAAGCGCCCACCATGAGCTTCGTCACCTGCGGGCTTCGCAACAGCACGAGGAGGCCGCTGTGGTGGTCAGACGTGTTGTCGACGGAAGAGAAACAGTTTTTAGAAACAGAAACTTTATGCAGTTATCAAACGCGTTTCTCATCCAGGAACAGAAAAGTTAAGCAGTTATCAAACGCATTTTCATTCTCTAAAACTCATTCAGGAACAGAATCAGAAAAGCCATTTTAATCAGAATCAGAAATCAGAACCAGAATGGTTACCATGCGCAGCCAAAGTGACCATAACTTTTTCCAGGCTTGACCTCTCCAGTGAGCCAAAAATTCTGGCCTATCAAGAGCATTTTCATCAGAATACAATTTTAACCTAGTTTTTAGTTTAAAAAAAAAACAAAAATGTAAAAGCAAAGAGAGAGAGAGAGAGAGAGAGAGAGAGATACAAGCGGGAGGGTCCCCCTCCCCCTCCCCCTGTGGTCTACCGCCCCAACGTCGGTGGGGCTCCCAGATCTAGGAGTCGTTGAATGTTACCGAGGCTCTGGCGACCCCGACGACCATCACCGTCGCCCCAACGCTTATGGTCTGCCGCCCCAATGTCGGTGGGCCTCCCAGATCTAGGCGAGGGTCGCCAGCCGTTACCGAGGCGCTAGCAACCCCGACGACCATCACCGCCGACCCATGTTGGGATGGTGACCACAGGCGAGAGGGCAGCTTGTGTTTCTTTCTTACTTTTTTTATTTTTTTGGAAAAATACAAAGAAAAGAAAAATATAGAAAAAAGAAAATACAAAAAAGGAAATGACAAAAATACCCCTAATAAATGGTGAGTCAAGCCTTTTTTGAGATTGATATGGCCACTTCAAACCCTTATTTTAAACAGTGTCCACTTTAGGCCTTATTTGAGACAATGACGACACTTTCGACCCTTATTCAGGTATTTGAAAACAGTGTCCACTTTAGGCCTAATTTTATGTTAGACAAATTAACAGTGTTAACGGAGTGACTCGATTACACCAATTTGATAAATTTTAAGACTCAATTGCATTTTTTGCAAGTTTTATGATTCAATTGCACTTTGATAGCAAGTTTTAGGACTTCCAGCAAATATATCCCTATTTTTTTTTTTGGCCAAACATATCCCGTTGTTGCATTTGATAATAAAGAAAAAACGTCGAACCAATTTTGTCTTGGCAAACCGTAAAAGTCCGCATGGCACATGTTTTGTCTTTTCTATTTGACTATCATATTACTGGTTTTACCCTCAGGAACAAAGAAATGGGGCAATTTTCCAAATTAATTTTTTTTAAATATTTACCAATTTAATATTTAAAAAAAATATTTATCAAATTGGGTGCCATTCGGCAATTGGGCCGTCGAGTGGCACCCAAAATGGGACTTGGGCCCCAATCGGCAACCCAATTGCCAATTGGGAGGCCCTAATCCCCCAATAGGCGGCCCAATTGCCGATTGCGACCGAAATTTATTATTTTTTTCTTTTCTTTTTTGCAATGGATTCGTCTCGAAAAATTATGCTAAATATAAAAAAAAAATCGTTCCAAACGAACACCCGAGCGATGAGATATGCCATTTCAAAGTATTATTCCATCGAATTTTTAAAATTTGCTAATTTAGGCATCCATTTAAACGAGTAAATTATAAAAGTATCAATTAAATAATAAATTATATTGAAATTATGTAAACTTTGAGGAAAAAAAGCATTACATAATTTATATTCCACCATTAAAATTGACTTTTAATTTATATTTTTATAAAAATTTTAATTAAATAATAAATTATATTGAAATTACGTAAACTTTGAGCAAAAAAAGCACTACATAATTCATATTTCACCATTAAAATTGACTTTTAATTTATATTTTTATAAAAGTTTTTAATTAAATAATAAATTTTATTGAAATTACGTAAACTTAAAAGTCAATTTAGGCATCAATTATAATTTATTATTTAATTGATACTTTTATAAAAATATATATATATATAAATTTAAAAGTCAATTTTAATGATGGAATATGAATTATGTAGTGCTTAAAATTGACTTTTAAATTTATATTTGTTTTTATAAAAGTATCAATTAAATAATAAATTATAATTGATGCCTAAATTATTAATAAAATTTCAATTATAATTTATTATTTAATTGATACTTTTATAAAAAAAATATAAATTAAAAGCCAATTTTAATGATGGAATATGAATTACTAGTTTTACCCTCAGGAACAGAGAAATGTGGGCGGGCGATCCCGCTGGAGAAGTTTCGTCGGAGGTCAAGCAACGTCAGTGAGATCGGGGCCCGATAAGAACTTAAACGATGGGATTTAGTCTCGATGAAAATCAGTCAGTCACGGGATGATGGCAATGCGACAATAGAATGCATATGTGGTCCGAAAGCTCTGTCACGAAAGCTTCTTCTCCCCTATGCACTTCCTCTTCTCTCTCTTTCTCTGGCATTTTTTTTTTTCATTTTGAATAATTTCCAAAGTTTCTTTTCAAGAGAAAATTATCATATGCGTTAATTGGAAAGAACCTCGGGTGCAGAAATTTTTCCCAGATGCGGACTCTAAAATCCAAAACATTGCCAATTCAACCTTTGTCCACATTTCTCCTTTCTTTTTTGTATCTCGACTCCCGAGCCTCCATTGACTCTGGGCATCTGTGCCTTTGGTTCATTACTTATTAAAAGAAAAAGAAAAACTCGTTGAGAGAGGAAATTATCATATGGCCTGCTTTGTTGGGCTTTCTAACTGGCCCAACAAGCCCTCATGCTAGGCCCACATACAACAACACTAGCCCATTTACACTGGTTTCGTCCTCCCCTGCTTTTGTTCTCTTGTCCAGCAATTGCCATGATATTTGGATTTTGACACTCCTTCAACCTTAATGACAGACTCTATGACGCAGGGTAGCGATAACAGAAAAGTGATTCCGCAGAATACTCTGAATTCAATTGATAGAAGTCTGAATATTACAAAGAGAGAACGTCCATATATATAGATAGGACTCCAGATTTCTTAAAGATAAAGAAAAGATAACCTAAATTGAAATATTGAAATCAAATCTAATCAGAATTTGTGAATAAGTATAATCGGATGATTCTTATTAAAACTTTAGAATTGGTATATGTACACAAATGCTATAGAGATTTGCTCCTAATTAATGGAGAGATTTTCTTCACTGATACAGCTATTCAATCTACTGAGACTAATTGATACTCTTAATTGATGGAGAGACTTTCTCCATTGATGATACATCTAATCAATCTATTAAACTAATTTATGTCATAATTGATGGATTTTATCCACCTATAATAGAAGATACACAAAACTATGATACAATCAATGCTTCCCCTCAAGATGGAGCGTGGAGATCACGAACGAGCTTGCAAATCAAATTATGCAAATTTTCTTTACCCAAAGCTTTCGTCAGAACATCAGTCAATTGGAGCTTGGAGGGAACGAAGCTGTCTTCAATGTACCCATTTGAAATTTGTCCCGGATGATATGACAATCAATTTCTATATGTTTGGTGCACTCGTGAAATATGGGATTAGAAGCCTAAAATTAAATATTACAAATTATCTAAATTGTAAAAATTGGCTAAAATCAAAAACTGCCTGAAAAGTGGTCTAAACGATCTCGAAATGCGAAAATCCATCGCAGTTCACAGCCAAAGGCTGTGAGTTTGAATCAGAAGGCTGTTTCGCTTCAACCAACCTAATTTGATCGCAATCAGAGCTCGTCCGTCTCGAAATAAGAATTACCGGTAAAGTTGCGCCGATTTCTGGCGATCCAATTTTGCAAGATAATCACATGCCAACTGTTCTACTTCACTCTATGCTCGTTTAACTTTTCTACTCTGCTCGGAGAGGGTGTTGGACGCGCCAAACATAGGCGCGCACCGCCGAAAGGCAAGGCTGTAGCATCAAATGGAGTTCTCTGTGTGTGCTCATTATCGAATACGTTTGTCGATTTTGGTATGAAGAAGTCATAGGTGTATTCTTTGAGCGTGTGACCTATAACCTTGATTTCTCTTGTCCCCTTAAGCTTGTTTGTTTTATTTTGAAATTGTATGTTATTTGTCTTTATTTGAAGTTATGCTTCTCGAACTGAGACGTTTCTCTCTTATATTTCGATTGAGAAAGTGAATGAAATGTTATTTGGATAAAAAAAAAAAAAAAACTTAACGACAGACACATTTACAATCCCCAGGAGTTATTGGAAATTGAGAACAAAAAGTTGGATCGTGTAGCCACAAGATCTCAATGGTATCGCCTTATTCCTTTGAGCCTGTCGAGCTGGCAAATGTTATGAAAGTAGAGTTACGTTTATTTCGCAAAAAATAAATAATTTAAAATTTATTTTTCTAGAAAGGATCATTTATATCAAGTAAAATAATTCATTAATTGAAAAAAAATTATCATTATTAACAACTTATATCTAAATAATTGCTTGAAAGATGAAAAGTATTTCCGTCATTAATATTTTATTTTGACCGAATGGGGTCATATCCCATTCCAAGACTGGAAAGAGTGTAAAAAATGGCTTTCATTTCCTGTATTTTTTTCACCATATGAATGGTGAAGCTAATTCGTTCAAAATGTAAGAGCAGGAATTAATTTCGTCAAGCCACGCCACAGTAAAAAAAAACATATGACAATAAAAGAGGATACTTTTGTGGAATGAAAATCTCCGTCCATATCATTGTTAATATACATCGAGAGTCTACACACTTAACTATGAACGATTTCAGACATCATATGAATGTCTAAACTATCTCAATTCCGTTGATATTTCACATAACAAATCAGATTCAACTTCGTGCTTGCGATTTTTAGCTAGTGGAATGGATTGAAGCGAGACCTACAGCTTGACCTTTAAACTATAAGAATTTTGTGCATTTCAGTTTTTTTATTATATTTTTTTCCTCATTATTTACTCCATCTAAATAAAGACTATCTAAGTTCGAGTTGCCCTAAAAAAAATTGTAACTTCCTAACTTATATGAATACTTACTAAATGAAACTCAATCAAATCTAAAGCTGAAACCTAACTATTTGTTTTTCGCTAGGAAAAATGATATAAATGATCCATGAACTTTGGCCCATTGTGCATTTTAGTCCCCGAACTTTTTAATTTGACCGATATGGTCCATGAACTTTAACCCAATATGCAATGCGGTTCCTGAACTTTTAATTTAACCAATATGATCCCCGAATTTTTTGAATATGTTCAACTTAGTCCTTAAACTTGAACCAATGAAAACACACTATACATCTTGTTATAATTCGGGGACTAAGTTGAACATGTTCTAAAAAATTCATGAACCGTATTGGTGAAATTAAAAACTTAGGGACTACATTGCATATTGAGTTAAAGATGAGAGACCAAAATGATCAAATTAAAGATTCAATGACTACATTGCACATTAGGTTAAAATTCATGGGCTATTAGTGTCATTATCCCTTTTCGCTACAAGCACGGGAGTCTAATACACGTTCACGGCATAATGAACTCAGCTTTTGGTCATGGCGGGGTTTGCAGGAAGTATCGTTCATAAAAGAGGTCAACAATGGTTTCATGACCGGAGGTTCTCGGTTTAGGTATGAGAGTAAAAAAAAAAAGGAGAGCCTCAAAGTAAAGAAATCAAGCCGCACAAACAAGCAAACACGTAGAGGGCGTCTTGGTCTAAAGGCTAGATCTAAGCGAGGCAAAACTCATAGAGAGAGTCCTGTCAACCACATACACATATATCAAACCAGACGCAAATTCATGGCGATTCCTAACCTATGCTTTGTACAAAGAGCGGTAAAAAAAGAGAGCTATTTTACCTCGATGGGATGCAATTGCGGTCGCGATCTGGCAAAAATAGAGCAAAGAGAGGGAGGCCAGAAAGTCCACACTCGAGCTGAGACCGCGACAGGGATTGAGGGAGGCCGGGGGAGAGCGTGCCAATTGTGAAGCTGACTTGCTCAAAATATTAAAGTAGAAAGTAATTTCGTCCGGTCACGCCACGGTAAAAGTAGATGCTAAAAAAAGAGGATACTTTTGTGGAATAGGAATCTTCGTCCATGTCAATGTCAAGACACATCGGGAGCCCGTTTTTTAAGTTTAATAGATCGACGGACACAGCATCTTGGTTAAATATAATAGAGTGATTTTACATTTTTAAGTTAAAAAGCATTGAATCACAAAATTAGAAAAATTTCTCAAATTTTCAAATGTTGCAATACCCCATGCAGACGCAATGCTCGGGATTCGTGCAACCCTGTGAGACCTGCTTAGGTATGGCGGCTCCACAGTAATGCAGCTGTGGTCCGACGGCTCGGCGACGAAGAGCTTCACCCCTCTACACTTCTTCTTCTTCTTCTTCTTCTCTCTTTTTTTTTTTTCTGTCATTTTCTCTATCTGGATTTTATTTCAAAGTTTCTTTACAAAAGAAAAAAAAATGCAAGAAATAGTGTATGCATTAACTGAAAGCACCTCGGGTCAAGAAACTTTGCCCAGATGCAAGCTCTCAAATCCAAAATATTGCCATTTCCCCTCTCTTTTTCGTGTTGGAGCCTCCAATAACTTTGGACTTTTGTGCTCTTACTTATTAAAAAAAAAATGGCAGAAGAACACCTGAAGTGCCAATATTTGTGTACGGCGCTCACTTCAGTGCCAATATTTTTTTTTTGGATCACTTAAGTGCTAATTTTTTTAAAAAAATGGTTATTTCAGTGCCAAGTCCGACGTGGCTTGCCGGAAATCATACGTGGCGCACACATGGCTTACCGGAGATCCTAATTAGCAATAACAAAAAGCAAAAAATAACTTAAAAAATCCACCTAATAAGTTAAAATTGAAAAAAAAAAGGTTAAAAGCAAAAAAAAAAAAAAAAAAAAATTGGAGCCACTCTGCTGCAGCGGCGAGGGCTCACAACCCTCGCCGTTGTTGCCCCCCCTGGTCGCCAACAATGGCCGGCGAGGGGTGGGGGATGATCGAGGGGGGTCGCCGGGCCTCGACGACCCCTACCAAGGTCTCGTCGGGGTCGGCGAGTCCCGGCCGTGGCCGGGCTTGCAGACCCCCGGCGAGGCCGACCGCTTCCAAATCTGGGCGCGGTCGGCCTCGCCGTGGCGGGGCTCGTCGAGGGCAATTACGCCCTCCACATTTATATCCCTGGTCATTCTCCATTCCCCTCTCTCTCTCTCTCTATCTCTAGGGTTGCTGGATATTTTCCTTTAGGCTAAGATGTTTTCCTTTTCTTTTTTGTGAATCAAATGGTGGTAGTTCATATATCGATTCCGCAAACAAAGGAAATCGCCCTCTTCTTGAAGAAAGTTGCGTCTGTGGTTCCTGGTCTTTTTGTGGTTATGTAGGTGTGCCACTTGAGTCTCTGTGCCGAGATGATCAGAAGCTCGAGCAAGCTGCTGTGGGGAGGGAATTCCACATCAGTTTGGGCAGGACTGTGCCTATCCGAGTCCACCAGATCGACTCCATGGTTTCCATGCTTTGCCAGAAGCTCGGACTCGACTCGGCTGGCCGGTTGGGTAGGAATCTGATGTGAGATGAGCCAAAGAATCATATCATCAAACATGTGGTAGGCAAAAATGGAATGGAGAGACGAGATATGAGTTGACGTACCGAGGGAATTGGGAGGGGTGAGAGGGGGCAGGGGTAGACCAAGAGAAGGTAGAGGCGGAAGCGAAGGCGAGAGGAAGGCGTTGGAGCCGAAGCCGGAGTCGGAGTCGTCTCCATAAGTGTCTCTCAGAGCCTCCATTTTCTATTGGTGATAGCCGGCCCCGACGGGCCCAGCGACCCCCTTGATCATCCCCCACCCCTCGTCGGCCATTGCCGGCAACGATGGGGCAATGGCAGCGGCAGCGAGGGCTTACAGCCCTCACCGTTGCATCTCACGATGCCCTTTTTTTTCATTTTTCATTTTTTTAGGCAAGGAAAAGTCCACGTGGCAAAGAAAATTCCATGTGGCATCCACATGTGTTTATTTTTTTTTTTAAAAGTGACATGTAATATTAAAAAATTAATAAAAAAAATGCCATGTGTACTATTTGGCCGGAATTGGCACTTAACTAATTATTTTTTACCGGAATTGGCACTAAAGTGATCGCCGAACATAAATATTGGCACTTAAGTGAGCCGGCGAAAAAAATTGGCACTAAAGTGAGCGTCGTACACAAATATTAGCACTTCTAGTGTTCTTCTACAAAAAAAAAAAAATCATTAGGAGAGGAAATTATCCTATGGCCTGTTTTGTTGGGCTTTCCTAACAGGCCCAGCAAGCCCCATACTAGGCCCACATCAACAAAACCAGCCCATTTAGACTTGTTTCGTCCTCCTTTCTTTTAGTTTTCTCGTTCAGCAGTCGCCAAGAAATTTGAATTTTGACATTCCTCCAACTTTAATGATCCAGACCAAAAAAAAAAAAAAAAACACCTTTAATGACAAGCTCCGACCAAAAAGAAAAACTTTTAATGACAGGCACATTTATATTCCCTAAAAAATATTGGAAATGGAGCAGATCACGTAACCATTTCCTCAAAATATTTTAAGTTTAATAAATTGAAGGACATAGCATTTCCTCAAAATATAAAAAGGGTGGTTTTACATTTTTTGATAAAAAAGGACATTATTTATTTATGGACGACGCTATTTCCACTCATATTTTGGCTAAGGTACTCATCTTTTCAATCAATAGACCGAAATACCATTCTTCTCTTCAAGTTATTATTTCTTTTTTTTATCAACCTAACCAACATAACTACCTTTATTTATATTTTTCCTTTTAAGTATTAAATTTACAATATAAATGTCAAATTACACCCAATAAATTATCACTCTACAATATATCATATTATCACTTATCGCAGAGAAGTTCGTTATTCTTAATTTACGATCTCATGCTTTTAACTAGAAAAGCTAAATAAAATGTTAGCAACTTCTTGTTATAATGACTTATGAACACACAAATAACCGTTTATTTTTTATCAAATAATTTAAGGGAAACTTTATTTCCAATATAATTATCAAGTAGATTTTGATTTTCAAACAGACTTATAGGTTTCTAAAGCTACAAAATCGCTTATTTGTGCCTTTTTTTTTTTTTGCTTTTTCACATTTTAATATGAATTGCGAGATGGGGTAAAATTTATTTACACATTATGTACTTTCAAACTCGCATATGATTTTTTTAGGGAAAATTTTTAAGCATATTTTAAATTTTTTATTTACTTGCTATGAGATTGAATTTATAATCGATATAACTCCTTTCTTTATATCAAGAGTCGAACAGCACAAAATTTTATTTTTTTTCCTTTATATGTTTATCCTTTGTTAATACATATCTAAATACAAATATGTTTGACATTTTACTATGCTGTTAACAAATTAATCATTTCTATTTTGTGAGCAATTTTCTTTTTCCTTTTTTTTTATCAAGATCAACTAAAAATAAAAGTAGATTTTTGGATTAGCCTGATAAAAAAAGAAACATTTAATTGAAGAAAGAAAAGGGTATTTTGGTCAGTTATCTATCAAAAAGGAGTGTCTTAGTCAAAATAGGAGTGAAAATAGCGTCGCCCTTTATTTATTTATTTAAGTTGAAAAGCATTGGATCACAAAATTGTAGAAATTTCTCAAATATTCAAATGCCACAATATTTCTATTGAAGTCGAAATAGAATATTTATTATCCAAAAAAAAAGAAAATAGAATATTTATTATCCAAACAATTTATATATTACGGTAAAATAGAGAATATTTTCTTCGTCGAGGAGAATCTTCGGGACTGATATTCAAAAAATACACTCGACAATTGACTCTTTTTTTGTTTTTTTGTCGAACTCGACAAATTTTTTTTTTTTGGGATCAAATCGAACTCGACAATTGACCGGGAAAAAAAAAAAGGGCAGAGTAACGTGTATTTATTGGAGCATTTTCAAGGTCCGATTCCAGAATTGTACGAACTAAATTCCAACACGTCACGGAAATAAATATGCGACAAAATGGGTTGCAGCTGAGCTGTGTTCCTATTTGACCACACAAAAAAAAAAAAAAAATCCTGACCGTGGCTCCCTCCGGATTCTGCGGAACATGTCAGGAGTATTGTCAGTTTTTTTTTTTACCATTGCGGGTTAACAAAAACAAACTCAATTTGCTCCGCATTCGAATTGTCGTGGCGACAGAAAGCTCGAACGAGTTGCGATGCAAGAAGTAACGCTATGCGATCCGAATCAACATTGACAACAAATTTGGTTCTTTAAGCGGGGAAGTTTGTAAGGTCAAAAAACAAGTGGGGAAGTTTATCACATCCCAATTTTCACATCGGTTGGAAGAGGTCTTGTTCTTGATTTCTAAGCCAACATTTATCCTCAAATGGTAAATACTTTATATGGTTACATCAGAATCCTAATTTAAAGAACCTGGCTCATGTGGGATATAGCGATGAATTATGATTGTTATAGAATTGTTGCATTTTCCAGAGCCTGACAATCTAGGGTGTGAGGAAATTTCCTACTTCTCTATTTGTGTAACAGAAATAAAAATAAATTTTAATCGCTGATTGCCGATCGTAGAGATGTTATGCTGTTATCAAATAAAAAAAAGTTATATTCTTGGAACTAAAATTTTGTGTCATTTTCAAACATGTTTATCTGTAACTCGTCTAATAATAATAATAATAATAGGGCTATTTCCCTAAAAAAATATCAACTTTAGGTCTAATGACGATTTTGGCCCAAACTTTTTTTATCTCATAAAAAAATATCAACTTTAGATCCAATGATGATTTTGACATAACTTTTTTTCGCCTCATAAGAAATCACTACTTTTTTTATTCAGGCTCGTTAGTGGACATACGTTTTTTTTTTAAGGATGGTACGATTATCACTTATTCGTACCACCAATTCGTGTGTGTGTGTGTGTAACGAGAGAGTTGAATATAGTTTTCTAAACCTCGTTTCCTTTTTCTACATAAGAAAAAAATCATGGGTGATGAAGTCCCAAAAAGGTTGCAATATGAAAGCTTGTATAAACAGAGGCAAGATGGGAACTTCTCATGTAAAACCCATTTTTGTTGGCCACAAATCATAATACACGGCCAGAAAGGCGAGAGGCATCCTTGGATAGCGAGAGAGTCCATGAGGGGAAAAAATTCAATACACGGCATTCCATGTTCTTCATCGTATGAGAGAGAGAGAGAGAGAGAGAGAGAGAGAGAGAGAGTTATTTCATTTTTTATTTTTTTGGTGGTGCGTGACCAAAAGAATCCCTGACGAAGCTACTAATCGAATCACTGTCCAAGTCTCAAATCCTATCGCCATTAATTTGGAACTAATTAAGGCTCGTTTAATGAATACTTGTATTGAGTTACATTAATGGTCCGGATTTAGGCCCGGATAGGATAGAATACGGTTGGATTAGAAATTCTCCGGATTGTCTTTTAGATTTTGTAAAATCCCATCATATGTTTGGTAGATGTCCGGATAGGATATGATATTCACAATTTGTCTAGTCTGCAACCTCTCAGCCACTCCTCTAGGGTTTCTTCCGCTTCGACAATGCCGTCTTCGAGCAAGTCCCTCCAACCCTCCCACCACGGGGCCGCTAAGGAATCGAGCGACGATCACAATACGCCGCCCTCGAACAACCTCTGGATTGGCAACCTGTCCGCCGACATCACCGACGCGAATCTGATGGACACGTTCGGCAAGTACGGCGATGTCAGCTCGATCACCAGGAAGAGTTTAGAAATGTCAACAGGATGATGCTCTGCCCGGCTTTCGTCGTCTGTGGTTGTTTCCACCTGACTTGGTTCAATTGAGCGACACCGAATGTGAGGAATTTACACTCGTATTTCAGTTAATCCTCGGTGTGATTCCAGTTCCATCTGATCGCATCGCGAATTAGAACGTATTTTTGGGTTCATTCATTGCGCCTGGATGGAGCAAATGTGTGATTTTGATGAGGAATATGGAATCATTAGGAGGAACAAGGCAAAGGGTGTAGTGAAGAACGAGCGAGAAAGTGGATAGGATCAAGGCTTTGCCGGATTCCATTTTGATTCACATCCTCTCGCTTTTACCCGCTAGGGATGTTGTGATTCTCGGCGGCATCGGCTGGTCCGGAATCGGCCCGCGCCCATCGGACCTGTCGATCGAGTCGGCATCGCCGCATGGTAGGGCAAGCTTGGGCTGACGACTGCAGCGCACGATGGAGGAGCCGGCGGTGCCGCCGCCAAGGACTCGCTGCAGGGGACTTCCGCGGAGGAAACCCTATAGGAGCGGCTGAGAGGTTGTGGATCGGATCTCGTGGTGGTGACGTCCTTCCGCAGTGAATAGTATTTGTTATTTTTTATCCAATTCGTGTATATCCTACCCCCCTCCCCGGATTTCTTATACGGTGTTTTATCGGGGCATATCCAGATCTATCCGGTCCGAATGACATTGCCAAGCTTATGATAGGATAATTTGTTATCCTATCAGGACCCAAATCCGAACCACTAAACACAGCCTAAGGGGTATTGCCATTATCACGAATTCGAAAAGTTTAGTCACTAAATGACCGGTTTAGCTGATCAGAAAATAGTTGAGGCACTTGCACTATCTAGATTTGAAGAAGAGCCAGTGAAGACTCTTAATGTTTAGTATTTAGGAACTGAGTTTGTAAACATGATGCGTTTCAAGCTTTGGAGTATGCGGTAACTTCATGCTGATTTCTTCATTATTCTGCTACAACACTCTTCTCCAGTGAGATTGTAAGATGGAGTGGACTAAGTATGTGGTCACCAACAAAAAAAGGACATCGATTACTAATGGTCGTGGCATTTTATCATCTAATTTTTTCTGTTTGTGCAGCTTTTGAAGGCAAGTGAAGCTGTCAAAGATGTTGAAAATGATGCTTACCTGCTGCAAGGTATACATCTCTGAAAGCCGAAACAGGTCTGCACTTTAAAACAATTGAATGAGCTTCTAAACTATTTCCAGAAGCAGTAGTGCTCAATAGGTTTGAAGATGAAATCTACAATAATGGTCGCCAGATTTGGGACTTGAGTTAAATTTGATGATTTTTCATGAGATGAAAAAAAGTTTGGGTCAGAATTGTTATTGGACTAAAAGTTGATTTTTTTTTTTAGAAAAAAAAAATTGGGCCTGAATCGTCATTAGACCTAAACTTGATTTTTTTTTTTAGGGAATTAGACCAATAATAATAATAGAAAAAAATTATTTCTATCTAGAAATTGTCTCGAATTCAATTTACGACAACTTGCCATGTAGTCTCATTGGAATTGAGCTCAAACTCCAGCTACTCAAGAATTTTGGTAAGTTGAGCTTGAACTCGCTAGTATTTAGCTCAACGGCTCTCAAGGCGGCCCACTATTTCTTTTCAAAAATAGTAGAATAGTTAGGGAAATATACACACACCAAAAAAAAAAAAAAAAAATCCTTACAGTTAAGTAGTATAGTCGCGCACAATGTAGGGGAGAACATTTGAGCTTAATAAGCTCGAGTCGGAACTCGAGTTTCAGTTTATTTTATAACTTGATTGTGAAGTGAGTCGAGGCGAATTCAAGTATCTTAAATTTCTACACCAATGGAGCTGGGCTCACGAAATTAACATCGGATCGGACAAGAATCTTAATTTCGAGGACCGAATAGAGGAGCCGAGTCAAGTTGGAGCCTGGCACTTTTTATTTGTTCTGACTCGGCTTGATTACACCCTTTGTGATATCGAACCATTGATAATTCGAGCTCGTCGATGAGCCCATCGGACTGCCAAGCATCGGTCCTCTCTCGACCCATCGCTAGCCGAAGTAATAAGCCGGTGACACCTGAATTTGGCGGGTAGCGATGCGCAGGGGGCTTCTTGCGGGCCGACCTGATCCGACCGAACCGGCTCTCACTTTCCTCTTTCTCTGATCAGTGTTATTCGTGCAGAGGCCATGGATGGATGTCTGGGGAAGCTGTCGAGCAAAGCTGTCAAGAAGGCGTCATAATTCTCTGGAGAACTAAACTCAGCGTGAAGAAGAACTGCTACAGAAAAGAACAGAGAGAGAGAGAGAGAGAGAGAGAGAGAGAGAGAGAGAGAAAGAGAGAGATCAGCTTTGAAGTAAACTTCTCCCGCACAGTGATCACTGATCAGTCTCCCCGCTCCAACCCCAAGTCCCCCCAAAAGGAAAGGAGGGGGCAAAGGTAAAGAAGGTTTTCTTTTTTTAAAAACCCAAGAAAAAGAAAATGGATGAGTAGAGTGGGGGAAGAGAGAGAGAGAGAGAGAGGGAGAGGAGAGAGAAACATGAAAAGGGTAGGGAAAAGTGGGGAAGAGGCAGCAGAAAAGGAGGAAAATTTGGGAGAAAAGTTAAGGAGAGGCGTAATTCTAAGCAAAAGATGTGGTGGCCCCAGCACCCCAGTGAGACTCGAGTTCTTTGCGCGTGGAGCTATCATTGCCTCCTCTGGCTCCAACCCTTCCTCCTCTTGTCATCGTATTTCTGCAAGAAAGCTCGCAGCTGCTCTCTGGGAGTTCAGTCACTACCTGGCCTCTTCCAGAATGCACCACCACAATGGCAATCTTGGCAATATCCCCCTTGGGCTGCGCCGCCTCCGCAAGGACAAGGATGGCGGCGGAGGCGGTGGCGGTGGTGGGTTTGAGCTCTCTCACTTTTTGGCTGATCCTTCTCCGAGTTCTCCTGAACAGGTGCATGTTTTGGTTTCTTTGATTGGCTTTTGTGATCCGGGTTTGTGATGGCTGGGACTGTGTTTCTTGTCCGTCCTGGTTTATCTGTTAGAGGGTTATCTATTGTGTTTTTATTTCGGATGTTTGTGTTTTGCTCCGTTTGTGAGATCATGACCAGTCTTGTATCGCTCTTCGTATGGCGTGTCCACTGAAGTTCTGTGTGACTCTGGGGTTTTTGGTCTCTGTGTCTAGAGAAACACTCACGAGGGTATTTTAGTCTGCATCTCTTTGTGATCCTAAAATGGCATCAGTATGGCTTCAAGCAGCTTCAGAGTTCCATTGATGCTTGACCCATCTGTGCTTGACTGCTCCAGTCAGGAGATTATTGTGTCTCGAATAGGAAAATTTGACGGAAAGAACAGTCTCTCCTCGGACACCAGTCAGAAGATTGTTGTGTCTCGAATAGGAAAATTTGACGAAAAGAATAGTCTCTCCTCGGACATGTCCTTGTTGACTGTTGTCAAGGTTGCCCTCCATTTTCGTCTGTTCATATGAATTAGTTCAGCAGAGGTCCAATTCTGCTAATTTCGCTTCAGAAGCTTTTGTAGGGTATAGATGTCTCTGCTTCTTTACCCTACTTTCTCCGACATCTGAAAGCAATTATGCTGTTGTCATATTAATCTGAATCGCTAGATCCTTCATTTGCTCATCTTAATCACGTGCTCAGCGCAGCAATCTTCATGATAGATGCTTTCCGTTGCTATTGCTGTTCAGTGCTTCAGTATGGGACATAGCTGACTAGGTATTCTTGCAAATTTACTAACTAAGTTGGGTTATGCCATCTAACAGCCAGATAGTACAAGCAGTTTAAGGAGGCATGTCGCGGCATCTCTCATGCAACATCATCGATCAATTGAAAGGAATAATCGTGCCATACAGCCTGTTTCCCCAGCAAGTTATGGTAGTTCGATGGAGGTAATTCTGCTTTTCAGTTTAGTTCCAGCTCTCGAGTAAAGGGAATTATGTTTTGATGCATTAGGGTTGAGCCTACTCATAGAACCTCTGTCTGTTTTCTTTCGTCTAAGCATGTTGAGGTAGAAAGGACCATAATTTAACCATATGTTGGAAAAATTACAGCAGACTGTTTATGTTTGTTCCTTTCTCATAAATAAACTGGTTATCCTTTTGTGTTGATTAGCGTGAAGAATATCTTTCCATTGACAGGAGAATTGACTGCACCACTTGAACATTTCATATTCTTCTCCTCTTGGACAGACTGAACATCTTTGTATAAGGCACTGTTTTTTAGACCATTCTTAATTAAAACTCTGGGTTCTGTAATTTAAATTGCACAAATTTACTTAAGCCTTATGCACAATTCCGTCAATGTGCTTATTGTATAGAGCTTCTCCGTTCGTCGCTACCATGGCTCTGTCGCTACCTAAGGCTTTTCAAGTAGTAGTGATAGTATGTACGTAATGTTTTTTTATTTTGGGTTAGTGTATGTACATAATGTTAACGCGGGCATAATGACTCAAAGTACCATGCTGTCGCAGGTAACTCCATATAACCCAGCAGTCACTCCTTCTAGTTCTTTAGACTTCAAAAGAAGAGTTAATGAGCCACATTACAGTCTCAAAACATCAACAGAACTTCTAAAAGTACTCAACCGTATTTGGAGCTTGGAAGAGCAGCATGCATCCAATATATCACTGATAAAAGCATTGAAAATGGAGCTTGATCATGCCCGTGTCCGGATGAAAGAGTTGCTTCGGGACCAACAAGCTGATCGACACGAGATAGATGCTTTGATGAAGCAAATTTCAGAAGATAAAATAGTTCGGAAGGGTAAGGAACAAGATCGAATTCATGCTGCTGTTCAGTCAGCAAGAGATGAGCTAGAAGACGAGAGGAAGTTAAGAAAGCGTTCAGAGAGCCTACACCGTAAGTTAGCTCGAGAACTTTCTGATGCAAAATCTTCTCTTTCTCATGCCTTGAAAGAGCTGGAACAGGAGAGAAAATCAAGGAAACTATTGGAAGATCTCTGTGATGAGTTTGCTGTTGGTATAAGAGACTATGAACATGAGATTCATTCATTGAAACAAAGGTATGACAAGGATTGGGCTGGAGGATCTGAACGTGACCGTTTGATTCTCCATATATCTGAATCATGGCTTGATGAGCGGATGCAGATGAAGTTAGAAGGAGCCCAAAGTGGTTCTGCAGAAAAGAGCTCGGTTGTGGACAAATTGAGCTTTGAAATTGAGACATTCCTTCAAGCTAAAAGGAAGGACGCCCTTAAGAGCATCGACAACACATTGCCAAGGGAACGGCGAAATTCACTTGAATCTGTTCCTCTGAATGAGATTGTAAGCGCGCCTCAAGATCTGGGTGATGAAGATGACTCTGATGGAAGTGATTCTAATTGTTTTGAGCTTAATCGACAAACCCATGGTGAGTTTAAGGCATATGAGGAAGAAGCCTCAGATAATAATATTGGTGACAAAGTCGAAACAGAGCTAACCAAGAAAAAGCGCGCACCTCGTGGGAGGAGGAAAACTCAGAATCCATCCAGTTTTCAGGCTAAGTCTGAAAAATCAGGTACCACAAGGGATAAAAGGGGTGATGGAAGCCCAGTCGAGGTTACCAGTACCCACAAATTGGACACCCGTGAAGCAACGGATGAGTTTAGTCATGAAAGAAAGAACAAATCTGAAGTCCGCAGTTTAACTGCAAATTCCATGCTGGATGACTTCATAAAGAGTCAATTAAAGTTGTCAAGTGGAGGTTCTGTCCATCCCGATATTGACTTTGGGGAGGCTTCATGCAGTAACACAGCGTGGAGGACACAGGCGAGTCCAGTACGACCATGGATGGTGAAACAGTCATCCAATGATCCAGATGTATCGGAGTCATCTTCAAAATTGCCACCTGTCATAAAGGAGAACACTTTGAAAGCAAAGCTTATTGAAGCAAGGTCGAAGGGGCAGCGCTCACGGTTAAGAGCTTCCAGAGGTTTCTCATTGGTGTAAAGCACTGAGTTGTATGAGGAGGAACTGGCAAATGGAGGCTGCGGCCGTTAGTCAATTTCCCAGATTCCTAGCCCATGTATCATGTATATCATTCCCAATACTCTAGATTCTCGACTGTGATTATGGTTCTCCACTTCTTCTTTTCTGATGATGCGTTCTATTTCTTGTTCAAGAGTATGAATACCCTTGTAATACCGATATAGAGCAGTACAGAATTCACAAATGAAATCTGGAAAAATTAAGAGTCTGTATTGGTCACATCATGGTCCGTTGAGGTTCCTTTCATGGTGCACTTCTGCTTGGAGTCATCCATGTTGCAGATGATTATGAGAGAAATCGCATACTTTTTGAACGGTTACAGTGTATATTTATGTGTTGAGGCATACCATAAGTTCTTGCGGTAAACAGAAGTGTTTTAGCATAGTTATTATTGTTACTGTGAGTACTATTTTAGTTGCCCCAGGTTGTTCCTGTTTGATAAGGGAAATAAGAGATCTATTAGGAACCTCTTCGGTGCTGGCGTGGCCAAATTCCATGACCCGTGAAACTAAATGTCAAGTAGCTACGAGATCTACTTGAACCATAGTTCACTTTTTTGCTGTGCTGAGCCGGATAGCTTCTGCTGCCAAATGAGTATGGCATTAACAGAATCTTGCATATTGTCAATTTCAAGTTTCTAATTGTTACAAGACACGAATCTAGTGACCAACCGGCTATGAGGAGTCAAGACTTTTGCATCTCATACCGGACCTTCAGTGTAGTATGTGACCGCATAGCCGGAAAAAAATTACCAAAGTAGAGTTCCAGCAAAAAGTGACAGGAGAGGGCCACTCAATAGGTGTACAGAAACCTGGATGAGAGCCCAGGAAACTGCATTTGTCTTCCCCACTTCATCAGAGCAAAATGAGCTGCAAGGAGGTTTTCAGCACAGCTTCTTGAGATCTGGTGAGGACAGAGAGAAGGTATGAGAAACTTCTCCTGTCTTCGGATTCCCTTTGATTATGCGCAGTGTCTGGTCGTCCAGATCGACCAGAGCCGTGCATAGCGTGTACAGCGTTGGACCTTGAATAAGGTTACGGTTAGAAACTGTTGTAACAAATGCGAAAAACAAACACAGAACACAATGATTTACGTGGTTCGATCAAGGCGATCTACGTCCACGGGCGAGGCAAAACGAGATTCTACTATTTAGAGGCGTCAAACGGGTGGGTCGGGTCGGGTTTGGGCCGAGTCGAATATGGTCCGACCTATATTGACCCATTTAACCCGTTTTGACCCATTTTTATATAATACAAATTTTGCGACCCAAACCCGACCCATACCCGATCCATATTTCTTAAGTGTTTCTATATTTAACTTGGTCCCCAATCCTCGACCCCGGTCCTCGCCCCCGATCCCGGCTCCAGACCCCGGCTCCGCTTCCGATTCCAGGCCCCGGCCCCGCTTCCGATCCCGGGCCTCGCTCCCCTGCCCCGGACTCGAACCCCGGACCGAGACCCGGTTCCAGACCCCCGCCCCGGACCTGATTCCGGCCCTAGGCCCCAGACCCAAACCCCGGCCCCTGCCCCGGCTCAGGCTCTGATCCCGGACCCCGGCCCCGCTCCCTGACCCCGGGTATCTTTTATTTTCTCTTTTTTGTTTCTTTTTTCCTCTTTCTTTTTTCTTTTGCTCCTCCTCCCTCATCCCTCCGCCGATTGCAGGGTTTTGGCGACTCAGCGAGCCTCGAGGGAGTGCCGCTCAAGTCTAGATTAGAAAAATAAAAAGAAATTTTCATACAGAGAAGACAACTCCACGGCTTGGTTTCTATGGAGTGTTGTCTTCTCCGCCAACCAACATATGCACACCACCTCTTCAAGCCAACGCCATAGCCGAAGCAGGTGGAGGTCCTCAGCCTCATATTTGAAGCCGTTGGAGGACCTCAACATCAAATCGGAGGTCGTAAACCTCCATCTTTGCTGATCTGGCAATCCAAAGACTCTAATCCGAGGTCGCCTTTGTCGGCATTAGATCTGAGAGTTGAGTCTGGGAGAGAAATCTAAAACAGAACAGACAATGGTCGCGACGCTTCAAGGATCGAGCAATGACAGCAAAGAGCGATTGAGGAAGGTGACGGTGTTTGAGCGACGAGCAATAACGACGGGCGACGATGGCGGTCCTCGAGGAACGAGCAATAACGGCGAGTGGAGTCCCTTGACCGGTGCTTCGCGTTCCTCATTAGGGTTTCGTTCCACAGTGTCACGTGTGGGTTTAAGTTCGACAACTTCAGTGGGTTGAATATGGGTCTATATCAGACCCATATTCAACCCATATAAAGTTGGGCTTTAGTGTTTTGAACCCATTTTTGACCTGTTTTAAAATTTTAAGTGACCCATATTCGACCTGTTTCAATAAAAGTGAGCTAAAAAATGGGTTTGTGACCCATATTTCCACCTCTAACTATAATTAAAGAGAGTAAGATTACAAAAGTTGTTCTCAACGACTGAATAAAAGCACACGGCTCACAAAACCCTCAGCAGACGAAAAACCTCCGTACGCACAAATAAACCTTAGCCGCAACATAAAATAAAGCCCAAACGAGTTGGGCCTATCGGCCCAACTCTCCGCGTCACGAACTAAATCTCAATTTTTTCTCCACTTTTGGGCCGCACAAAAAATATGTCGGGTCGGGTGATGAACCGGACCAAGTGCATAAAATTCAAGACATATTTAACAAATCTCCACATTGGCTTGAATTTAAAGAAAATAGTCAAGAAGCCGAACATATTCTCCCAGCATCCCTAAGCCTACGTGAGCTAACTTGGTGTAGGAAACAAGGGATACAACGAAAGAACATATCCACTTCATCAAAAAATGTAGAATTTTCATTCACCTCGCCACCAAGCCTCAGAAGGGGCAAAGGTCAACCAAGCATGCCAATCAAGTTCAAGCAATGCTTAAACTTATTGGTGGAGACTGACTTGGTCAACATATCAGCAGGATTGTCAGCAGTACCAATTTTCTTTACCATCATATTTCTCCCAGCAAATGCTTCTCGAATAAAGTGGTACCTGATATCGATATGCTTAGTCCTCTCATGATATGCTTGATTTTTAACCAAGTATAGAGCACTTTGATTGTCACAAAGGACAACTGAATTGTCTTCATGCTGGAGCCCAAATTCCTGAACAATATTCCTTAACCAAATAGCTTCTTTCACCGCTTCTGCTGCTGCCATATACTCTGCTTCTGTAATAGACAAAGCAACTATCGACTGTAGGGTTGACCTCCAACTAATAACATAGCCAGATAGTGTGAAAAGATAACCAGTCAAAGATTTCTCTTATCGTGATCACCTGCAAAATCAAAATCCACAAATCCCACAATTGAGGTACCGTTGGAACTGTTTCTATTAAACACTAGGCCCAGCTCTGCGGAACCTCTAAGATACCTAAGTATCCATTTCACTGCCTGCCAATGGACCTTTCCAGGGTGTGCCGTATATCTACTAACCACACTAACTGCATGCGCAATGTCGGGACGAGTACATACCATGGCATACATCAGGCTACCAACTGCACTGGAGTATGGGACATGAGACATCGCAGTCTCCTCGACCTTTGATTGAGGTGAATGTATGGCTGAGAGTCTAAAATGAGATGCTAATGGTGTACTGACAGGCTTAGCGTTTTGCATGCCAAACTTCTTAAGTACCTTCTTAATATAACTCCTCTACGAGAGATATAACTTCCCTGCTTTTATGTCCCTCTGAATCTCCATTCCTTAGATCTTCTTGGCAGGACCCAGATCTTTCATCTCGAACTCCTTACTGAGACGTTTCTTCAAGATCAACACATTTGACATGTTCTTTGCAGCAATGAGCATGTCATCCACGTATAAAAGAAGATAGACAAATGATCCATCTGAACCCTTCCTGATGTAGACACAACTATCATAGTTGCTCCTATGATAACCACTCCCTATCATAAAGCTGTCGAATCTTTTATACCACTGTCTTGGAGACTGCTTCAAACCATACAAGGATTTCTTCAATCTACAGACATGATCTTCCTTGCTTTCTACATAATAGTCCTCGGGTTGGGCCATATAAATAGTCTCCTCAAGCTCACCATGCAAAAAAGCAGTCTTCACATCAAGTTGCTCAAGCTCTAAGTCAAATTGAGCAACTATAGCCAGCAACACACGAATGGAAGTGTGTTTTACCATAGGAGAGAACACTTCATCATAATCAATTCCCTCCTTCTGATTGTAGCCTTTAGCTACAAGCCGTGCCTTGCATCTAGCATTTTCAACACCTGGAATGCCTTCCTTTTTCTTGAAGACCCATTTAAACCCAATGGCTCTTTTTCCCTTAGGCAACGGCACCAAATCCCAAGTCTGGTTCTTGTGGAGTGATTCAAGTTTTTCAACCATAGCAACAGCCCATTTCTCTGATTCTGTGCAGGTAATAGCTTCAGTATAGGTAGAAGGTTCCCGAATACCCATATCTTCTGCTATTGAAAGAGCATAAGCCACCAGATCAGAGTACCCATATTTTTTAGGGGGTCGAGTCTGCCTCCTTTCTCTGCCAGTAGCAATAGAGTATGGCTGCTCCACCTCATCTAAAACTTCCTCATATGAACTTGAATCAACAGTAACAATTTGCTCGCTCAAATCATTCTACGAGGTCATTTCTCGAAGTTCCACCTGAACCTCCACCTCATTCCTATCACTCGCATGTTTTCCTGCAGACTCATCAACAACATTCCTTTGATCAAGCATACGCATTTCATTAAAAGTAACATCCCTACTAATAATGAACTTAGGTGAGTTAGGTTCCTGACACCACAAACGGTAACCTTTCACCCATCAGCATACCCAACAAAGATACATTTCTTTGCTCTAGGTTCTAACTTACCATCCTTAACATGAAAGTAAGCAGGACATCCAAAAACCTTTAGATTAGAATAGTCACAAGGCTTACCTGACCACATCTCAAAAGGAGTCTTGCATTCTATTGCTGTTGAAGGAGAACGATTAACCAGATAACAAGCCGTGTTAACTGCTTCAGCCCAAAAACCTTTTCCATGCCAGCATTAGAGAGCATGCATCTTGCTCTCTCTAATAGAGTTCTGTTCATCCGTTCTGCCACTCCATTTTGTTGTGGAGTGGGCCTAACTGTACGGTGTCGAACGATACCTGCATCTGCACAGAATTCATTAAAATCGCCACCACAGAACTCAAGACCATTATCGGTCCTAAAACGTTTGATCTTCTTCCCTGTCTGATTCTCAACAAGGGCTTTCCACTTCTTGAAGGTTTCAAACACATCACTTTTTCTTTTCAAAAAACAAACCCAAACCTTCCTGGAATAATCGTCAATAAACGTCACAAAGTAAAGAGCACCACCCTTAGATGGAACCTGTGCTGGTCCCCATAAATCGAAATGGATGTAGTTGAGTGCGCCCTTCGTCGAATGCGTGCCCGTACTGAAACTGACTCTGCACTGCTTGCCAAATACACAATGCTCACAGAAATTTAGCGAGGTCGTTTGCTCACCACAAAGTAAACCACGTTTACTCAAAACTGTCATGCACGCTCGCTCATGTGGCCCAAACGTATATGCCATAATTTCGTTCTATCATTATCAGAAACAGAATTGGATGTGCCAATTGAATGACCCATAACTGTGCTACCTTGCAAATGATACAAGTGATTCACCTTGCTTCCTTTCATCCCAATCAAATTGCCTTTGGAGACTTTGAGAACTCCACCTCCACCTGAGTACACACACCCAATGGAATCCAAACTGCTCAATGAGATAAGATTTCTCTTTAAGTCTGGTATGTGCCTTACTTCAGTTAAGGTTCTCACTGCTTTGTCGCGGCACTTAATCCGAACAGTACCAATTCCCACAACTTGGCATACAACATCATTTCCCATCAAGACTGATCCACCATTCATTGGCTCATATGTGGTGAACCATTCCCTATTTGGGCACATGTGATATGATGCTCCCGAGTCCATTATCCAAACATCATTGGAGAAACTAACAGCAGAGCATGCCGTAAGAACATTATCTGACGCATTAGACTCATTTTTGTCAGCAACATTCGCTGCATCTTGTCTTTGACCATGCTGCTTATCCTTTCTCTTGAGCAAAGGACAATCTGATTTGTAATGTCCTCTCTTGTGACAATAGTAGCATTCGTCGTTCGTATTATCTCCAGGTGGCCTAGATTTTGAACGACTAACAGATTTCCCTCACAAAACTTTATCCCTGCTCTTGGTCCTGCCTCTCACAAGCAAACCATCTGCTCTGTCTCCACTGGTATTCCCATTCAATTTTGTTCTCAGTTATGCAGAATTCAAGGATGTTTTAACATCCTCCAAAGTTATGGATTCACCTCCATAAAGCATCGAGTTCACAAAATTCTCGTATGAGGCAGGCAGTAAACAAAGCACGATCAAAGCTTGATCTTCATCCTCGAGTTTAATATTTTAATTTTTTCATATCTATTACAATTTTATTAAACTCATTCAAGTGTTCCTGAACAGGGGTATCTGCACGCATCTTTAGGGTATAAAGACACTGCTTCAAATAAAGTCTCGATGTTAAAGACTTCTTCATGTAGAGACTTTCCAGTTTCTTCCAGAGACCAGCCGTTGTTTCCTCATTGGCGACTTCTCGCAAAACATTGTCATCTAGAGACAACTGGATCGCGCTATGCGTCTTCTCATCGATCTCTTCAATCTCAGCCGATGTCATGTCGTCTGGATATTTTCCATCCAGTGCCCTAACTGTACCTTCTCGCTTCAATAAAGCCTTCATCTTTATTCTCCATAATCCGAAGTTGTTCTGTCCGTCAAAAGATGCGACCTGAAACTTCATAGATGTCATCTCAAAGAATCCTAGAAACGAACTCGCTCTGATACCAGTTTGTTGTAACAAATGTGGAAAGCAAACACAGAGTACAAGGATTTACGTGGTTCGATCAAGGCGATCTACGTCCACGGGCGAGGCAAAACGAGATTCCACTATAATCAAAGAGTACATATTACAAAAGTCATTCTCAACGACTGAACAAAAGCATACGGCTCACAAAACTCTCAGCAGACAAAAAACCTCCGTTCGCACAAATAAACCATAGCTACATCATAAAATAAAGCCCAAACGAATTGGGCCTATCGGCCCAACTCTCCGCGTCACGAACCAAATCTCAATTTTCTCTCCACTTTTGGGCCGCACAAAAAATATGTCGGGTCGGGTGATGAACTGGACCGAGTGTATAAAATTCAAGATATATTTAACAGAAACAGAGAACAAAATGGGGAAGAACAAGAAACAATTTTCCCATTACATTTCTGGTTTACATGACATGTAGATGGGATATTTCACATCATCAGTATCTCCAAGGAGTGACAGGAAGTCCTGTTTAGAATTTTTCGGTAACATGGCCGCTCTCTTTTGCCTGCTTGTCGAGTTCTCATCTTCTACCTGAACAGCAATTTAGAAAATTCGGGTGTAAATAGAAATAGAAAACTACTTGGTGATTCAGAATTTCTGTCGCTGCGCACCAGACTATTGATTTCTGTTTCGGTTATGCATTGATTTAATCATTTATGTCTGCAATTCTCTTGAATTGTTCATGTCTGCAGTGGAGTGCGTGAGGCTTCCAGTGTTATATCATCTTCTAGCTAGTTGGATTTGTTGTTATTTGTTTGAAAAACAAATCAAAATAATACCTTTTTTGTATCCCACAAAGGATAGAAAGGAGAGAGAAAGTCTCTTTATTAATTAGAAAGCTGCTATAACCTTTCACAAAAAGAAATGGGCAAGTGGGATAGACCCCACCATACCCGCGTGTGATTGCGCGATTTTGACGCGATTATTAGACACACTTAGCACTTTGCGCGCCGCGAACGAATTCTAAATTATTTTTTTTATTATTTCGAAATAAAATATTTTATAATTATATGTTATTTTTTAAATTGTGACTGTTCGGACACGAACAGTTGTGTCCAAACAGCGGCTGTCACTTACGAACAGTTGTGTCCGAATGACTGTTATCACCACGAACGGTCATGTCAGAATTGCAATTTTTCGACATAAATTGGTGCGATGTTTCGGACATGAATTGGTGCGATGTTCTGAACACAAACTGGTGCGATGTTCTGAACATGAATAGATGCGTTCGTACATGGACAGTTTAGACACTAAAAGGTGTGTTTATTAGTCTATATAATAGACAATTTTGTTCAGTTTTCAATATCAACTTTCATTCTACGTTTTCCTTCAAAAGAGAGACAACCATCTTTTCATTGTTTCGCAGAGAGTTTTAGGATAATTACTGGAATTGCTATCCAGTATTCTCGCAGTGACTTTGTTGTATCCTGAAGGGAATTTGCCAGAAACCTATAGCAACTTCGTGGGGCAAATTGACCCTAAAAGAAAGTGATTACACGTCTCAAAGTCCGATTACATTGTTACTTCTTTTTCATATTTTCCAACAGGATTGCGGGTAAAATACCTGCTTGACTCGAAGATGCAGGTACATGTTCGCATGGAAGAACGGCGTTTCATCCACTTCATTAACCGAAAGCCGGGTCCTCGATGCGGTCTCTATGTTGTGGATTCTTCGTGCCTTCAGATCGATCAGATTGTAGCTGTGCCCTAAGGATGCTTCTGCAGAGCGGATTTTCTTGGCGAAGTAGAAAAGATCAGCAAATTAGACTGTTCATGTCAGCAGATGTGACATACAAAATGCGAATAAGGCCTTACGCTGGTTGCATCGGTCATGCTCGCCGCCTCGAGGAGATCTCTGGAGATGAAGTTCCTTCCGATCCCACCTGCTACAATCTCTTCTTTAGAGGGAGGTACTGCATTGAGTGTAAATCCCTGAACATGTCATTTCGAGTATAAGTTCATTCATCAGGAATTTCGAAAAGGTCAATACCCAAGAGCTCGAGATTGCAGGAAATTCAATAGGATTCCGTTCTTTCAAATTTATCTACTGCGTCGGGTGCGAAGTGCTCGCTGGTATTACTGATTCAGTATGCGCTTGAGCTTTCTTACCATTCCGTTGTTGTTGAATCCGAAAGCGCAGCTCGGGAGCTCGCCTGCATACGTGTATGAAATGAAGCACAATCCATTCGACAGAGTACCCTTGATCAAGTAGCTGCACATACCGCTACAGAAGCAACCGTCACTAGTCACCCGTCCCGTTTCGTTACGCAAACATGCGAAATTAAACTCTGGCCGATCACACTCTAGTTGGACTTCATGAATCTCGACAGAGGAAAAAATATTCAAACCATACGTGTGGCCAACCAGAGCGAGTTGGCATCCTCGTTGTGTGCGGCGACGGCCATCGACTTGCCGACAACCACTACGTCGGAACACTCGATGGATTTCTCGGGCGGGTCTGACTTCGTTTCCTTCCCCGGGATGAAGGGTAGGATCTCCTTCCTGAAGTTTATCAATACTATCTGCACGCGAACGGTTCAAGTTATGTGATATATCAGCAGCCAAAGATAAAACCAATGGGATCACATCACACAGTTCTTTCTCTTCCTTCGTTTCTGTTAAGTGGCAGACAAACACAGAGGATTACATCGAGAACCGGCACGCCACTCCCTCCGGCCATCCCAACGAGCTCGTCCCAGTAGCGAGGGAACTTGTTCCGGTTATTTTCACAGAGAGCTTCGAGGAGAGGCCGTGATTCCGGAGCTCATGCCCATGGCAGGAGCTGGTTTTGAAGGATGAGGTCTCTAGACACCCTGCTCTGCATCAGACGGAGAGAACCTCCGGCCGATCAAGAAGCCCATTTGGTAAGGAGCCTCACATGGCCCAACTTCAAACATCTCCAGCGTGTGCGCTTGCATCGGTATGAATCAGTGTGGGAGCTTCGCTTGCTTCTTCCTCAAGAGAGAGAATCCAATGGCAGAAACACCTTATCCTTTCGATCGCAGTCGTGTTAGGCTTGCAATCTCTGGTTGTGTCATTAGATGTGAAGATGAAGACAAACCATCTTGCGGTCCTGTTGGTTCTGAAGTTTTGGGGCTGTAAACTCCAGGAGGCGAGTCTTGCGAGAAGAAAACAAAACTTGGAGGCGAGGGAATCAAAGTTGGGCTTGGAGAGGGCCCAAAGTCGAGCCCAAAAATCCTCATCTTGACGAACAAGTGTTTTAGCATAACTACGACCTTATCTGATAGTGTATAACCACACGAATGATTCATAAACTTTGGTCCTATATGTAATGCGGTCTTTGAACTTTTAATATTTCAATATAGTCCTCAAACCATATTTCAATGTGCAATTTCGTCCATGAACTTTTAAATTTATATAATGTGGTCCTTAAACTTTTGGTTTACGTTCAATCTAACTCTTAGACTATATGAAAATATTCAATGCTATCACTAAACTTGAATTAATAGAATGAAAAGATTGAACATGAATAAATTGAACATTGTACATAAAATTCAGGGATCACATTGAATAAATAAAAAATTTAGAGATCACATTGCACATTGGGTCGAAGTTCATTGACCATTTGTGTCATTTTTCCTAACATAAATTAGCGATCATTCTGAAAGAAAATTCATAAATGTATTGTATGAATGTCAATTTAATTCTAAATGTTTTGACAATTGCTAATGTAGTCTTTCTGGCTAATTTTGATGGCCATCTAGCCACCACTGACTCTCTTACACGACAGATGCAATTTTTGATAAACTTTTTCTTTTTCTTCATTTTCTTTCTTTTTCTTGTTTTCTTATTTCCCCCGCAAGTTGCCGGAGCCTCGTTATGCTAGAATAAAATATATTTCTTAAGTACAAATGATTAACAAATAAATAGTAAAGAAAGAAAGAGAGAAGAGAAAGATGATGAACAATAAGTGATTTGAAAAATCGTTTCCTAAAAATTATCACCTATATAGCATACAGAAATCAGGAAATAAAAAATATTTTCACAGTCCATACAAATTTTGAGACATGAATCGTTGTCGAAAATGAGAACTCATTAACTAGTTATTTCAACAGAAATAAGCGAATTTTTCTTGAAAAATATTTTAAAAATTATTTATTTTTTGTGAAACAAACAAAGGTTTAGAATGCCATTTGGTTAAAGGAAAACTCCATGATAAAGGAAAGTGATTTCCTGAAAATCATTTTTCAGGAAACGGTTTGTTTTCTTTTGTTTAGTGATATGTTATCGAAAATGTTTTTTTTATGTTTGGTTCCTATTTGTAAAATGATTTCAATCTGATAACTTCATCTGAGGAAAAAAAATTATAAATTCTAAATATTTTATTATTTATATATGATAATGTTTTGCTTATATATATATTTTGTCTATTTCTTCTTCCTTTGCCCGACGCCAGGCCTTAGTGATGGACGACTGGCCACACGAGGTCGAACTTCTTAAGCGGCCAGAGATGATCGAGCTCGCCTGAGGCCAGGGACGTCAAACCTCACCAGGATCTGGCAAGGCTCGACCTTGTATGGCAGGTCTCCAGCCATCACTAAGGCCCGACGAATGGTGGGTGAAGAAGAAAAAGAAAAAGAAAATATAATATAAAATATGTAAATGAAAATCATTTAAAAATATAAAAAATTCGTGTGCAATTTCGAAAAATATTTTCACCTCTTCAAATGGGAAATTCGCTTTCCTAATTTTATGCACGAACTTTTTGTTGATAATTTTTTTTTTCTATTGAGTAAGTCATTTTCGGCAAACCAAACAGATAAAAGTCCAAAAAATCAATTCTCGAAAAACACTTTCACTCAAACAAACTTACCTAGTTAATATGCACTTTGCTGTTTGTGTGGAAAAAGTACGAAAACCTTTTCTTCTAAGATGAACCCTAGCAATATACAATTATGTGGTAAATTTATAGGCTCCGGTTTGTTTCACGAAAAATAAATTTTAAAAAAATATTTTTCAGATTTATTAGCGTTTGGACTGCGGAAAATAAGCTAGTCTAGGAAAATATTTTTTGCCCATGGAAAAAATCCTTCAAAAGTGGGAAAAATATTTTCCTCTTTTTGGAGAAGATGAAATCATGATAATATTTTGCTCATCTTTCCTTTCTTCTCTCTTCATACTTTCTTTCTTTGTAATTATTATTTTTACTTTATTTTCATTATTTATTTATTTTTTAAAAAGTCAAAAATATATTTTAAATTTTAAATTATTAATTTTTATCATTTTCTTAATTTTTTTTATTTTTTTCTTCTTTTTCATCCTTCCTCTGCCCGCCGCTCCTTCCTCCGTCGACCGCCGACCTCGGCAATGGTTGGCCGCTCAATGATCGTCCATAATATGGGCCAGGAAGTTCGAGGCTATTCGGCCGTCGCCGTGGTTAGCGACCAGTCGAAACCAAAAGGAAAAAAAAATCAAATTTTAAAAAATGAAATGAAAAAACAAAAAAAAATATTAAAAGGAGTCCATGGAGGAAAATCAAATCCAATTATCCATACTAAATGACTTAAAACATTTTTTGGGTCTTTTTCATAATTTAACCAAACACCAAAAAATATTTTCATTTTCTAATGGTAAGAAAGGTGGTCATACAATCCGTTTTCAGATCGATCAATAGATGTCATGTCTGGATATTCTTTCCCTTCTTCGGACAAAACTCTTAGGACTCGGAAGACCGGTCCCTGGATTTGGAATAATTTTTCAGAAAATATTTTCCAAAAACCTCGCATTGTTCTCGAAACAAACGGAGCCTTAGAGAACACTTCATTCCAGTATATTTAAATGCGTACGTGAATTAAATGGCACCATAATCCAGTTAATCTACTCGGAGAATATGACAGTGGCCTCCCATTTCCTTCGTTTCCTAATTCCCATCGATTAATAATTTAATCATATAGATTTCAAGTACTTTTAAGTGTTGAAAAATGCAACCTTTTCTAACGCACGACATGCGGAGGACAAGGTGAATCGATTATCCTGTTTAGAAGAACCTTTTTGGGGCCACCCCTTTTTGTTTTTTTTCTTCAATATCACGCAATAATTCACCCCCACCACACGACAAAAGTAGGTGGACGGTTGGGGATGAAGCACGTGGAAAATTCCCTCACCCTTTTTGATTCAAGATCGAAGATACGAGTACGACCTCCAGCAAAACATATGAAGCGTGTAATAACGAGAGAGGAACCATGTCGAACTGCTGATTGCTGAACAGTGTCGGGTGATTGCTAAAGATGGTGCAAAGAATCCACAATTGCGTGAGGACGAGCCATTGCCAATGAGACGTAGCATGAGAGTGGAAAGGATGGAAGGCTGAGGGAAGTTTCGCCTCAGAAATTCGACCCCTATTCTAACCTGTTTACATACATCTTGCATCTCATGCTCGTTTGGCCTTTTTATCAACTACCTACTAAGTCTAATTTGATGTGGTCCGATGGATTGCTTTTCTTAGGTTCCTTCTGTTGCAATATTCCAATATTAGACCGTGTCTTAATCTAACGGATTAAGTTTTTCAAACAGTTGGCAGTGATCGCGCGAAACCTTTCATGGTATCGAGGCAAGAGATCACGAGTTTTGAATTTCTCACGCTTAGGCTCCGTTTTGTTTCACGGGAAAAAAAAAAAAAATCCTTCCCAATTTCTAGCGTATGAGGAGCGAAAAATATGTGGTCAAAGAAAATATTTCCCGGTCAACAAAAAAAATACCCTTCTAAATTTGGGGAAAACGTTTTTCATTTCTGAAAAACGGAAATCATTTTCATGCGTGCTCTCGTCCCCCTTCATCAATTGGCCAAAGAAAAAATGGGATGTGTTGGGTTGGGTGGAAAAAGAACTTCAATGTGATTAGACAATTGGCATGGGGGAAGTGCAGTCGTCTAACCTAGAGAACCACGAAACGAATGGAATGTCTACAGCATGTAGCTATTTTAAAATTATTCGATAATTTTCTTGGATACTCCAAATAAATTATCTTTGGGCTGCCTCATACTTCTCTTACCATTGCTTTAAAGCAGTCCTTTCCGGGCAGTGTGGAAGGAATCTTGTGGAGCATGTCCTGAGCTCTCACGTAGTGATCTTTAAAGTGTGAAGAACATAACCTCTTTATGCTCAGAAAAGATTAGTCTCACATCATAGGGCACCTAATCTCAAATTAAGACCTACATCGGTCGACATATCCGCACATAATACCAATGCGAATTGAAAATATACATTTGCTATATATCTTCAACTCACATTGTCATAATTTCCAAATTTAACAAAGTACCCTTACCGCCAAAAATCTCGTTAAATAAATGTTCCGGTGAAAAAAATTGCAAACAAAAATGAAGAAGCATATAGAATTTAGGCGAATGTTTGTCGAGATAGAAGTTACTGTGGCAAAATTTAAATTTCATAAAGTAGAGGTATCAACGAAATATAGAAGGGTTCAAGCTTAGACGTCAAGTGACGAGTGATGACATTGGGTCAAGGCATTGCCCAGTGGTCTGCGAGGGCTTGTGGCCCTCATCCAATGGTCGAAGGCCTCCTATTGGCCTTAGCAATAATAAAAAAAAAAAGGAAAAAGACATAAAAAAAAATCAGTTAAAAAATTCACATTAGAGCTAACAGTGCCACGTTGGACAATCGTCCTTAATGGACTCAATTGACAAAATATGAAAAAGTTTCGAACTTAATCGGCCTAAAAAATATTTAGAGCTGAATTAGTACGTACAATTGCAATAAGTTTAGGACCCTTTTTTTTTTTTTGGTAATTTTCCCTCTTTTCATTTGGTAAAAGAACTTCCTTCACTATGGAGTATTATCTTACACTTGACTTCAATTGTCTATTGAATTCCTTGTATAGCCATACTAAAGCATCACTACTCTCGTATTCTCACTGTTTTCCATCACAACCCAACCCAAGAATTAAGGAGCTTCATTACTTCTCTTGCAATCTTCATTTCGATACCATATGCTCGTACGTGTCGGTCGTACTTGTCGGTGCCCAAAGCACCATCTTTTCTTGAGAGAGATTGCAACGCCGAAGTCAAAAAGGAAGGAGAAGCAAATTTTCCTCCGAAAAAAGAAAAGAAAAGAAAGAACATATCGTGTGCGTCCGCCTTTTGCGATACAAATAAACACATAAATCCAACTCTCCACTTGCTTGTTTGCTTATTACGGACCATAAACACGTTTGGATTTCCATTTTCGCACATTTTGCATATCTATTATGGGCGAGAGAGAGGGTTTTGCATTGAGTTCTAGATCAGTATTAATCAAATTATTAAGACTATGCAAAATTTTGTGAATAATATATTCAAAAGCCAGGGCCCGAGTGATTTTGCTTTTTCGGCTTTCCTCCATTTTAACAGCGGATTTCCGTGTATTTATGCAATAAATTGTTGGAGTTGGCGAATACTTTGGGGACCCTTGTTTCTCACACCGGGTACGCTCACGTGAGCTTAGGGAAACCAAAGTGTAATCCGATGACATGTGACCCATGCGCTGCCCCCGACACGGGTGTCCCGCTGACCGGTCAGCGGGCAGGGCCCCCGAAACCTCAACGGGTTTGGACTTTTATTTAAGTTAACACGTATGTTATGGGCTTAATAGAGGGTTCGCTAGGTTTAGGTTTTGGGCCAGTTTATGGCATATATATTTTGCTCGTTTATGCTGATCATTGTAACGAGTTGAGAGGCTGTAAACCGAATATCATAGTGAAAATCTCTTGCAGGACGTAGCCCTATTCTAGGGTGAACCTGGGTAATCTCGTGCGTCATTCAATTTTCTTGATTTCTGTGTGATCGTTCTGATTCGGTGTGCGATAAATCCCATCAATTGGTATCAAAGCCTTGTGTTCGAGGAATTAGGGTTTATCTGAGATGTCAGGAGGGTCGCGGATTGAGATCGAAAAATTCAATGGGACGCGGTTCGATCTGTGGAAGATGAAGATGGAGGATCTACTTTATGATCGAGATCTTTGGTCGGCAATCGTAACGGAAAGGCCTGATGCTGCGATGCCTGGTATCGCGATAAAGGAACCGGGGAAGAATGAAGATTCATCCTCCAAAAAGGAGGATCCAAAGGAGATTGAAGACTGGGATCGGATCGATCGGAAAGCAAAGGGTTTGATCCGGCTTTGTCTCGCAGACTCAATTCTGACAAACGTGATGAGTGAACCTGCAGCCAGGGATTTATGGCAGAAACTGGAGTCGCTATATCAAAGTAAGTCGTTGGTTAATAAGCTATTTTTGAGGAAAAAGCTGTATAATCTTCGGATGCATGAGGGCGACTCGTTTTCTGCACATCTGTATAACTTTAACACGTTGATTGGTCAACTCGTATCAATCGGTGTTAAGTTCCAAGATGATGACAAGGCGATAACACTACTCTGTTCACTGCCGGATTCTTGGGATAACTTGATTGTGGTGATCGGTGGTGGGGATAAAGAATTATCTTATGAGAGCGTGTGTTCGGCCTTGTTATCAGAGGAGACACGAAGAAATGGGTCAGGAAATTCTGGTAGAGAGGCACTGACTGCTAAGGGTAGGCCAGTAGAGAAGACTCTAAATCGGAGAGGGTCCAGATCCAAATCTCGTGGGCGATCGAAGAGTAGGGAGAGGAGGGTACAGTGATGGAGATGTGAAGAGTGGGGCCATGTAAAGCGGGACTGTAAAAACAAGTCAGTTTTTAAGAAAGAAGCTGAATCATCCTTAGGGAAGAAGGAGGTCGATGCAAGAGATATGTATTTGGCTGCTGCATGTATGGCACAGTCAGACCAGGATATTTGGTTGATCGACACCGGTGCTTCATACCACATGACACCTCATAGACACTGGTTTTGTGAATATGAGCAATATAATGGTGGAGATGTCATGCTCGGAGATGATACTGCAGTTCAAATTGTCGGGCGTGGCAGGGTGAAGCTGAGGATGAGTAATGGCACGGTGAAGACTCTTCCAGACGTGATGCACATACCCTTGATGAGAAGAAACCTATTATCAGTCGGTACGATGGCTGATTTGGGGGTTACTTTTAGCTATGATAAGAATTCGTGCAAGATGACTCGGGGTTCCATTGTGATTGCACGAGGATTCCGTTATGGGACATTGTATAAGCTGCTCGGGGAAACGGTGACTGTTGGTAGTGGTTTCGTCTCTGAAAAGACCAAGGAAGATGGATATGATACGTCCATGTTGTGGCATCAGAGGCTAGGGCATATCGGTGAAAAGGGACTGTCTACTTGAGCTTCGAGTCAAATGGTAGAAGGAGTACCAGATTGCTCTATAGGCTTCGGGTTCTGTGAACACTGTCTCCATGGAAAACAGAACCGAGTTAGTTTCCAACACACCGGTACGAGAGCAATAGAGGTTCTCGAGCTGATTCATAGCGATGTCTTCGGGCCTACTCCGACTCCATCTATTGGAGGATCCAGGTACTATGTATCATTCATAGATGATTTTTCGAGATATAGTTGGATTTATTTTATCAAAAGTAAATCAGATGTATTCGAAAAATTTCGAGAATTTAAGGTTTTGGTTGAAAACCAATTGGGCAGGAAAATCAAGATACTTCGTACAGATAACGGAGGTGAATTCTGTTCAGACAAGTTCGAGCAATTCTGTGTGGACAATGGTATTGCAAGGCAGAAGACGACCCCATATACGCCTCAACAGAACGGTGTGGCTAAAAGATTAAATCGGTCACTCATAGAAAGGGCAAGATGCATGCTGAGTTGGGCAGGTTTGGGGCATGAATTTTGGGCAGAAGCTGTAGCCACGGCCAGTTATTTAAAGAACCGGTCACCAACCTCATCAGTGAAGGACCGTACACCATATGAGGCAGTGTTTGGGAAGAAGCCGAATTTGTCACATGTTCGGGTGTTTGGGTGTGACGCTTATGTTCATGTACCCAAGGAGAAAAGGGGTAAGCTTGACAATAAGTCTGAGAAGAACATATTCGTCGGGTACAAGGAAGGGGTAAAGGGCTATAAGCTGTGGAATCCAGAATCAAAGACCATTGTATACAGCAGGGATGTCGTCTTTCGCGAATCACAATCCCAGATTGGCACACAGAAAGTTGATGAGCCCAAAAAGGTGGTAGTGCTTGAAGAAAGTCCTAAAGCTGAAACGGTGGAGATGGTTTCACAAGGTACGCTAGTAGAGTCTGATTCAGAATCGGAGCAAGGGGACTTGGTTAATGAAGTCGAGGATGCAGATTCGGATAAAGACTCGGATACAGATAGCATGCCGGCTCTTAGAAGATCGACGCGGGAAAGAAAGGTACCACTTCGATACTCACTTAGTGCATTGAGTACGTTTCATGCTTTGAGCATTACCGGAGATGATCCTAATTCTGTAAAAGAGGCGAGATCCATGAATGATGCGAATCAGTGGGAGCTCGCAATGATAGATGAGATGCAGTCGCTTGATCATAATGAGACATGGAGTTTGTGTAAGTTGCCTAAGGATAGAAAGGCAATTGGGTGCAAATGGGTATTCAAGCGAAAGCTGAAATCGGATGGGACTGTAGAGAAGTACAAAGCTAGGCTTGTAGCCAAGGGGTATTCTCAGATCGAGGGAGTTGACTATGACGAGATCTTCTCTCCCGTGGCAAAATTGACCTCGATACGGTTTGTTCTGTCCGTAGTAGCTGCATACGATCTTGAGGTGGAACAGATGGATGTAAAGACGGCTTTCCTTCATGGGGACTTGGAGGAGGAGATATATATGAGGCAACCAGAAGGCTTTGAAGTAAAGGGAAAGGAGAATCTGGTGTGCAAATTGAAAAAGTCTTTATATGGGCTGAAGCAGTCACCGAGGATGTGGTACCAGAAGTTTGACACGTACATGCTCCAACTTGATTTTGTGCGTTCAAATTCTGACCATTGTGTTTATGTGAAGAGGACGGGCGATCAGTTTGTCATTCTCACGCTATATGTGGATGATATGCTGTTGATCGGGAATAGCGTGAAGATGGTGAGATCTGTGAAGAGTTTGTTGGCCAAGAAGTTCGAAATGAAAGACTTGGGGCCTGCAAATTTTATTTTGGGCATGCAGATTATGAGGGACCGTGAGAAACGGAAGCTGTGGCTAGGGCAGGAGAAATACATCAAAGAAATATTGAAGAAATTCAATATGATAGACTGCAAGCCCGTTGGTACCCCTATACCTTTAAGGACCAAGCTATCTGCGGAACAATGTCCTAAAACGGGTGAAGAAGCTGAAGAGATGGCCCGAGTTCCATATGCGAGTGCAGTGGGTAGCTTGATGTATGATATGGTGTGCACACGTCCGGATATAGCCCAAGCAGTGGGAGTCTTGAGCCGATACATGTCTAACCCAGGTAGAGAACACTGGAATGCGATCAAAAGAGTTTTCAGGTATCTTCGTGGAACTTCGAATTTTTCTTTATGTTTTGAAGGTACAGGGAATGGAAACATGCTTGACATCGTAGGCCATGTAGATGCTGATTGGGGTGGAGATATTGATAGTAGATGGTCTACTAGCGGGTATGTTTTCACATTGTTTGGGGCTGCATTGAGTTGGATGAGTAGAAGGCAAAGCGTGGTAGCGCTCTCTTCTACGGAGGCTGAGTACATGGCTCTTACTCATGGCCGTATGGTTACGGCGGTTGTGCTTGGAGCTTGGTTTTGAGCAAGGTGCTGTAGAGGTGAGATGTGATAATCAAGGGGCTATTTATTTAGCTAAGAATCCAGCATTTCACTCACGCACAAAGCACATTGATATACAATATCATTTCATCCGAGAAAAAGTGGAGAAGAAAGAGGTTCGGCTTGTAAAGGTCGACACAGTGAAAAATAGTTCAGACTTCCTTACTAAAGCCGTCACAGGTGCGAAGTTTGAATGGTGCTCTACTGCGATTGGATTGAAGAAGAATGATATCGGAAAGGCTCTCATTTGCGCAAAGTATCCACCAAGTGAGAGAATGTTGGAGTTGGCGATTACTTCGGGGACCCTTGTTTCTCACACCGGGTACGCCCACGTGAGTTTAGGGAAACCAAAGTGTAATCCGACGACATGTGACCCATGCGCGCGGGATGCGGGGGTTCGGGGGCAGCGCCCCCGACACGGGTGTCCCGCTGACCGGTCAGCGGGCGAGGCTTCTGCTGCCCGGTAAGCGGACGGCTGCCCCGCTCGCCGGTGAGCAGGCATGAGTTCGGGGGCAGCGCCCCGGAAACCTCAACGGGTTTGGACTTTTATTTAAGTTAACCCGTATGTTATGAGCTTAATAGAGGGTTCGCTAGGTTTAGCTTTTGGGCCAGTTTATGGCATATATATTTTGCTCGTTTATGCTGATCATTGTAACGAGTTGAGAGGCTATAAACCGAATATCATAGTGAAAATCTCTTGCAGGACGTAGTCCTATTCTGGGGTGAACCTGGGTAATCTCGTGCGTCATTCAATTTTCTTGATTTCTGTGTGATCGTTCTGATTCGGTGTGCGATAAATCCCATCATAAATACATAAAAAGTTACTCACGGGTGACCTCGATAAGGAAGGACGTACTTTTGCCATGGTAGCCGCGTAAGTTTTATTTACACCGACCATCTCTATCACCATTGTTATAATCTTAGTTGTTAAAGATAATTAGAGATTTATCTAGAGTAATTTTCTATGTTAGAGATATTTGATAATTCTATTAATTTTATGTATCTCTCAAAATTGTGCGCATGTCCTCTTTTGATTGTGCATATCTTCATTGACATATACTATCATGATAGTGATATCATAAAACCTATAAACAATATGCTTGGTGTAATTCATTATGACACATCGAAATATATTGAAACTACTATCTTCCGCTTTACATTCTTTTTAACTTCAGTGATCAACTAATTGTCCAAGTGGCATTGATTCAAATGGCTTGTATAACCAAAAACCGACATAGCTCATGTAGCTTATACAAGTCCATAAAGAAAGATAATGGAAACAGACGGGTGTTGTACTTTTGGAACTTGGTACTTGGAACTTGACTAATTCTGACTGCGGAAAGCAACCTCAATATCAGGTGTTACTGTCGCCATGGAAATTTTCAAAAAAGAGAAAAAAAAGATATCTTACTATCATTTGATTTAACCAAGTAAATATTTTCAGTTGTCTGATTAATGAAATCCCATTGGAGAAAGAGGATAATGGAGACAAGCATATGTGCGGGCATGGCTTATGAAGCTATATCATGGGAAGTTCCTGATCATTGACCAATTAGATCGGGCCAAAGTAAATTAGTAGCTTGCTTTTGCATATTCTCTTCTAGATATTCATCAAATCAAAAGGAGAAGAAATTGTCTCCTAATGTAATATTCTCTGCAAGTACATATTCCAGAGAATGTTACTACGTTGGATTCAAATATATGAGAAAGCAAAAGAGGAGAAATTTCTTGTAATATCGCTAATGAATATATGCCAAAGGTACGGCCTTGGTGATTATTGCACCGTCTTCTGGTATACAGCTAATCTTGCATTCAAAAAGACATACGAAAACGCATCAAAAAGGTCTCGACGCATCGACATATTGTCGACTAAAGCTCGCCAAGTCTCATTATCTACATCAGCGTAAATCTTAGATTATTTGGGTACTTTTCCCCGCCCCTCCAATCCGTCGTCTTCTTTAACATGCATCTCAGACTAGTCGGGTCACCCTTTCGGATCCCTCTTCATCGGCGTTTATTGGATTCTTTAACGGGATAGAAACTTCGAAGCCCCCAAGATTTGAAGAGCTCGGCTTTTCGAGTCGTTTGACTCGAAATCAGATGCTTAAAGGCACTCGGGCTATTAGTGTTTGTTCGAAGGGAGAAATCAGAGTGACTCACAAAATCAAATATCCAATCAGAGATTATGTCCACATTGTCGGATATCAGTACAATTGGCACCAGTTTTATTATCTTAGATTTGAAGTTTACTTGTGTGGGAATTAGATTAATCAAGGATATCAAATCTGCAAAATAAGATTTAAATCTCGTGTCTTTCATTTCACTCGTCCAAAATAAGAGATCACGTACCAATTACACTCACGTGGCATCGGTTGGCATACATCATATTATATCTTAAGCTTTCCCGATACGTCCACTGATTAATCTCCAAATCTAAGTAGGGCGACATCAGCAACAACCAGACCTAAGATCGTGACTGAAGTCTCTAGGAATTCATCTTGCGAACTCGATCCACATTCCACATCTTTGTCAATCTCACGACACCCTATATTCAAATTCGATGCAATGCAGTTGGCTGTCCAAGTCAAAGATGTTACGTTCGGTAAACCGTCGTTTGTTTTCTACAATGTCGTTCGGACATCAAGCTTTTATTGATAAAACTAGAATGCATATCCGGACCATGAGCTTCATAAAAGATAATTATGTTCCTCATCCGTAGCAATGACAAATCAACAAGTCTTCATATGGCTAACACATCATACGACCGACCGACCGACCGACTGATTTCCTTTTCCCCTTTTCCGGACGAAATATATACGACCGACTGATTGTTACTGCATGTCTTGGGGCGACGTGGAGGGCAGATCGGTAATTCGAGCTTGCGTGAGACACGCATACTCCTGGGAAATTGTTGACGCGGAAAAGGAGCGCAAGTCCAGGAAGCTGCTGCTGCTGCTGTTGTTCTTAAAGCTTTTGACCTTAGCAGCTTAAGCTTCTGTAAGACAAAAAAAAAAATGCATATAAAATTGGGAAAAAGCAAGCAGACATGCTTGACTTCTGTAAGACAAGACCGCAAAACAGAAAGAACATGTCAATGGGAAAGGATCGAGACTACACAACGAATCCTATGACGTTGTTGGGCTCGAATACTCTGCAAGACCCTAAATGCTTCAACAAAATGACGACCGACGGTGATGACGAAGACAATTTACTGAGGTTATTAGGAAGGAAACACATACAAAAAGGCAAGACCCCAAAATTTCTTCCGATGATAGCGGGGGTTAGATACTTACTTACAACATATGAGATGATGATGACTGCCTTTGCTCTTGGACTTCGGCTGCACAGTTTTGGAAAGAACTTCGCGATCGACAATAGACCATACAATGATTTTATTAATTGGAAAGAACATCGCGAACGACATGCCCGGTCATGTTATTAATTTTTCCAAATCCGGCAAGTGCCATAGGTGCGCTGAAACAAGCAACGAGATCAACATCCATATACTTAACTCGTTAGTTGTTAGAATAAAATTCATAGAAAGTTTATCCCATCTAGTTATCTCTTTCGACTAATTTGTTAGGGAGTAGGTCCTATTGCCATACTTAATTAGTCGCAATAATTAGAAACAAACGCATACTATGCTTTCTAAGCGTATTAGGCACGTGACACGCGACGAAGATTCAAGCAGGGAGCACCAAATACAGTTAGTCAATCAGTTTATGCAGCTGTCACTGTTGACCAGCAAGAATAGGGGGAAAAAAAGGAAGATGACGAAGACGAGGCTTCACGACCCCCCGGAACGAGCGTTCAAGCAGAGCTTAAAATCGAAAAAACAAAAGATGGCGTCTCACAAGGCAAGAAACATGAAACAGCAATTTCCACACGAACGGTGCGATAAAGAAGGAGAGAGGAGAGGGCGGAGTAGAGGGAGCTCCCTTCAGTCCAAGCACGGGAAGCTTGGGATCCAACAAGACTCCCGCATCATTCACTCATCTACGGAGCTTCGCCGCACGCGCTCTCGCTCGGTACGTGGATGAATGAGTCGGCAGCTAATTAAATTCCAACGCGTCCCCTGAGTGGACTGAAGAAAGCTCTCTTCCTCTCTTTTTCTCTTACCCCCATGAACCGGAACACGTCACTTCCCAGAGGGAAGAAGAAGAAGGAAACCCTCGAGGAAGGAGGAGAGCGCCATGAGCGAAACCATGTGAAGCGAAAGGAACAATTTATAAGTGAAGAATGGAGCCACTTCTCCCTCTCCCCTTTGCAGGAAACCACACTCTGACCATCCTCTACCCAGCCGCTCGTGGATTTCATTGAAGGGACGGTGGCTTTATATAGGTAAAGAGGAGACAGGAGAGAGGAGAGGGAGGGAGAGATTTGATTAATTTAATCTTTTAGCGTGTAAAGCGAAGAAAGTTGCAAGCCCAAAAATAATATTCTTTATTTCTGACCACACGATCTTTCAATCAATTTATGCAAAATGCATGGTGATAATGTATGAATCTACGATTGAGATTGTATCGTATGTTAAGAAAACATTTTCCTAGGAACGAAAGCTACTAACCTAATTGTTCGACAGTATTTTCTTTTTCTTTTTCTTTTCCTTTTCCAACATCCCCTTGCCTTGTGGAAGTCTCCACATATCTTCCGTCTTTGAATATTGCTTCAATTTGGTTCCTCATTTGGGAAAAAAACAGCCATCATTTTGACCATACCTATCGATAAAAGTTAAAACAGATGGTGATCACCAATTAGCCGTTGAGATAATGCTTTTCTTGTTTTGTGGCATAGATGTAAGGAGTCGGGGGTGGAAGATGATGACAAATTAAGCCCCACCACTTGAGGATATGGACAAGACGCTTCGACTGTTAAGCCCGCTCTCCGTATCACGTTTTTATGTTTGGTAGACTACTATATGAGTTTGGATATGTACGTGTTTTCATCTTGTTTTCTAAAACAAATGACAAGGAACAATGAAATTAGGATCGAAAGGACCGTAGGAAAAAAAAAACCTATAAAACCCCGAATCTGAGAGGGAATCACCACTGACGATGCCGAACACAACTATGGCGGTCGCCGGTCCGCAACGACCGCCATGAGTGGTTGTCCCTACCGATGTGGTCGCTGGAGAGCACTGCGGCGGATCTGGTCATAACTGCATCGTTGCCGAGAGAGGGAAGATAGGAACTTCATGAGAGGGATGACTAATAATAGCATAGCGTCGTCCAAGAGCAGCGACCGTCTCCCGGTGGTCCCTCCCTTTGTTCCCTTACCTTGCTTCATGCTCAGTAGCTTTTTTTCATTTTATCCGTCCCAAAGACCGAGGATATTTTATCTTAGGTTGTATCCGGGTTGATCCCGCTTAATCCGACTCGATGTACGTCAATAAATATCAAATAGAAAAAATTTATATCTCATCCAGCGTGATATCTAGACAACCAAATACGTCATTAGGGTTAGCTCTCTATCTTCAGTTCACCTTTTTATTCTTTAGTAACAAATCTTCAACACGCTATCGATACAAATTTTAGGGTTTCCGGAGGATTCTTCCCAAATGATAAGGGTCACACTTCTCTTCAACCGAATACTTTGACATGGCATTTCCATGTTCAATAATGTGGCATTGAAAATCATCTCCAAAATGAAATCATCCTAGGATATGAAAATTAGAGACCGAATGACGATTTTTGGGTAGGGGCTACTTGGGGCAGTTGGGATTAGAATTAAAATCGGAGATCTTTTTCTTAAACAAAAAATGTTCGAAGTAAATTTGGGATTTGACCAAAGTTTAGAGCTTGTTTTAGAAAAAAAAAAAAAGGGCGGGCAGATTTGGACTAAATATAAAGTGTGAGGTATATTTCTAGATAAATAAAAGTCCAAGACATACTTGTGATTAGATCTAAAGTCATATTTTTTTTAGGGAATTAGGCGTTTTTGTTTGATGTATCGAGCCATGGTCGGAGGTCCCGACAACCCGTATCTCTCCCGAGCAACTGTTGGGTCCAGATTTGTTTATAACGTGGGCTCTGATACCAGTTTTAGGTGGTCTTGGGCCTCTCTCATCTCAAAAACTAGCTCAAAGGTTGAGGCTTTCCTCACACTTATAAACTGACCACCAGCCATTTGCACAATCGATATGGGACAATCCGAACAGATGTATTCCACATTCCATCGAGTGACATGATTGAAGTTTACCGTATGAAAGGACATTGACGAGATGTAAAGGGGGACCAAGGAAAGTGCTCTGACTTGAATAAAAGTGACAAGCGGGCGACAAACTCTAACTAAATATCTCCGTGAATCTGGTTGGAGAAATTCATCGTTCACAGGGGTAAAGAACTAGTTCCAATCTCATTTGATGGCTCATCATTCTCTTCCTATGAGCTTTCATCGCAAGAGGAAACTATTTGGGACACCATAAGCTTAACATCATCACATCAAATTTTCCATTCGCGATGAAATGTGGATGTAATGCAATGGATCACGAGCTTAAAGAACGACACCCATTTGAGAGGGGGGGGGGGGGGAATATTTCCTTTTTACTCTCGAGATATTAAAAGAAGAAAATAAACTCGACCTTATTGAAGATCGTTGATTTGCCATGTGTAATTTCCAAAAGCAACCCAAGAAATTGAACAAACTTCAGCTTGAAAGACCCTATTGAACTATTGAACAATCGGTTTCCAAAAATTCGTTTGAAGTCCGAGGTCGAAGAGTGTCCCTATGACTGAAGCCAGCAGCGCAAAGCCAATTAGACTAAAACATGATACAATCTCTGAAAGGATAACATGTATGGGGATCCAGGATCACCAATTTCATTTTTCGATGCCCACCGAGAGAATTCACAGGACTCTTTCTAAGTCGAAAGAAAAATACTACCCTAAGTCGAGAACTCTGTTGACCGAGCGTGTCTAAATCCTGCCAACTCATCCTTATGCATAAACAAAACAAAGGCAAGAGTGGCCTTGGAGAACGAATTTCTTTTCTCACGTCCCTCTTTTTTTTCCTTTTATTATAGACAAAGGGGACATAATTAGAGACAGGAGATAGTTGGGGGAACCAGACAGACAAGGGTGGGGAAGCAAAGCGAATAGCCAATGAGAGGATGATGAGAATAAGGAAAAGAAGAGAGAAAAAAAAATACCAAATAAACTATTGATTTGGGAGGGAAGATCACATCAGATTCTTAGTCACTACTGAAAAAACAAAAACGAAAAAAGACACTTGTCTTGTCAATCCAAAGGAGAAGGAAGGAAGGAAGGAAAGAAAGCCAAAGGAGATATGGTACTTCTTTCTCCCCCACCACACAACTCCTTCCCCCATTTCATGTCATTCGTCCCATCAACACTTTCTTTCTTTTTCTCCTCTCATCTGTCCATCAATACCTTCTGATCTAAATTCCTCACCCTCACCTTCCCATCTTTCCTAACTTGTTTAAAAATTAAAAGATTCTCGGTAAGGATCCGATGTACTTGATAGACTTTAGCAATTTGTACTGTTCATTTACCTTATGTGAAGGGAACCTGGGGATGCCTTTGAGTGACTGAGGTGTCCTCTTGGGTGAGCTTTGCCTTTGAATTTCTTCTCTCTAATCTTGATGTTACACTCATATTTAAAGCCATGTTATTTCTCTGTAGTTCTTCGAAGACTTGGGATGTATTCTTCTTAGAATAGAAGAAAGTCATTGAGAAAGTTCGAATGGAAAACGAGAAAAGAGTTTGTTATTTGACACTATGAAGTGGGTGACGATCAAAAAAACGTTTGGATGCTGTGTAAAAGAAAGGAAATGATTTAATCTCGCAACGAAGTTAGTTATCCTTAAAAAGTAATGAAAATATATTAAAATATATTCATAATATCTAGTTACACTTGTAACACCCCTTTCCGACTCGATGTGGAAGCAATATTGAGTTTGATTATTGAAGGGAACGAATCCTGATACAATACATATATATACGCAACGGATTAAACTGAATTACATGCCCTAAATCAAATTTGAATCACTGATCGATGAAGTATATCACGTAGAACGAACATACCTCGATAGTCACAGATTAAGAGCCTCAATCGCAGGTGAGATGACGATCCGAATCCACCGATCGATTGCCCACCAAGAGAGATTTCTATGGAGTGTTTCCTTATAGCGATCGATAGGTTGCAAGAACGACATGCGTTCTAGAGAAAAGAAGTTGTTATCTTTTCTCTCTTTCATGCAATTGAATATGGAATAAATCCAATTAATAATGGCAATTAATCAATTTATCCCTTAATGGGCGTAAATTTCCAACAATTATGTTCAAGATAGTGTCTCGAATGCTATTGGCCCTCGGTGCGAACAGTAAATGATGAAAGAAGCAATGGCATCAAAGTGTGAACAGTTCCACTTGTGTGAAAGTCGGTCCTTGCGCAAATAGATGTGCATGTAACCACATCAAATAGACTAAGGGGTTGTTGTTGTGGTAGGACAACATCACTATGGAAAGTTACATTAATTTCTCGACAACACCGAAATTTCAATACCATCAAAAGTTGCATCTAAGTCCCGACTAACTTATGTTATGAAGCTCAAACTCTATGTTATCATTTTCTTAGTTGATTAATGGAATGTATTTTGCATCTAAGTCGCAAAATACAATTGTCACGTGTCATCCTGGGTTCTGCCGCGTGCCTTTCTCCTGATAGGATATCTTCCATAGTGACAGGGTCCTGCGAATCTTGTCGAAGGTCTTGATTAGAGCTGGATGATATTTGAGGTTAGGGCCATAGTTGGAGCTGAGGCCACGTGTACGAGTTGAAACTTAGCAATTTGATGGTAAAGTTTAACGAAAACTAACATATGGTAAGTTTGTCACGTTATACCAATTTGGGTTAAATTTATCACAAGTATATCAGTTTGGAGTTTTTTATGATCAAAAAAATAATTTTAGGATAAATTTATCGTAAATATATTCGTTTGAAATTTTTAGCGATATTAATCCTATATCTATTTATCGTACGCAAAAAGAAAGTCCTTTCGAAGGACATTTGAATAGACTGCTGCAAAAACAGAAACTGAAAGAGGAAATGACCAAAAGGCGAAGGCACATTCATATGTCATTTGACTAATGAAGGGGACCGCCTGTGCAATGAAATGACCTTGTACCTCTTCCTTGCGCATTGCGATATATAGACGAAATGACGTTGTCCTCTTTTCCTCTTTGGCCTGAATCTGACATTCTGCATAAATTCATGTGCTTTTCTATTTCTTCCTTTTGGTGTTACATGCATGCTGGGAAGGAAAAGCAAGAAAAAGGAAATGAAAATTAGGATGCATCGATTTCAGGATTGATAGGTTTCAGTTTCAATACTTGAAATTGCGAGAACCGGCCTACTTTTTTTTTTCTATATTTTATCTAGTTGCTCTATCGTATACAATATTTTTGCAAAAGCTTAATGACCTGCTTATGTTGATAGGTCTTAATTCTTTTTATTCAATTAAGACATCATAATGACCTGCTTATGTTGGAATGCTTGTCTTCGTTATATATATATATATTTGCAAAAGTTTCTCATCTAAAATACTTGTAGAGTTCGGTTGTGAATCTGTTCAAGGCTGAGAATTAGGAATCGCATTGATCAAGGCCAGTTCCTAATCTTTTTACTCGGGAAATCAAGCGGTTCTCCATATGAACTTTGTTGGAATCGGATAAGTGAGATTGGTTTGATTCGGTTCCAAGTAGGAATTGGCTAGGTGTGAAAAAAGAAGAAGAGAGATTTGTTTTTTTCTTTCTCTCCTTTACAGTCAAATGCCGAAAGGTAATGATTTTATTTGGGGGGTGATTAGAAGGAAGATTAGAAGAAATTTCTCGAAGAAAATAAACAAAATGTGGCACGCAAAATCCCTATTCTCGTTTTTTTTTTTCCATGGTCAAAGAAATTTCCATAACCTTATTTTCTGTGGTTTTTTGAGTAATGACAAAAGTCTATGATCGGACAAATTGGAGAATAATTGGAGAACCTTCGTTTTGCAAGCACAAAAATATTCCCTAATGCACGCTTTGAGATTATACCCTCCTTGAACATTCACTCATGAGGTGGCTACCCTTAATTAAGCACCAAAAAGATAAGCAATTCTCGAAATTTTCACCGACAAAGAGCATCGCCATGCATGGATTCTCATGCAATGACAAGCACTTACCCAAATAAAAAAAGGTTAAGAATGCGAATGGGAATTGCCACCTTTTTAGCGTCGAAAGCAGACAGAATCTAGCTTTTCGCAACATTAAACCCTAGAAATATATTGTCATTTGTCTCGGATGGAAGTACTAGATATGGTGATTAAGAATGAAAAAGACGTCTAGATGATATGTAAGAATGTGAGCTTTACTAGCTTTCGTACTTGGAAGGATGATTAGCAACAGAATATAACGTTAGTTTCCTTTTCTTTTTGTTTTACTTTTATTCCCCAAAAGTCTTTTCGTCCTTACCTCCGAAATGTTAAATCGGAATCAAGACCTTAATAATAGACGAATTATTCCCACCCAAGGAAATGTACTGGAATGCCTGCTATAAATTTTTGTGATGAATGATGTTTTCTGCTTTTGATTGATTCATTTCACAAATCAAAAGACACTTTTAACCTATAATGAAAATTTTGGGTAATTTGTTGAGATGCACATGTGGATTGTGATAGAAAAAAAAAGTATCACATCGAAGAATCAATGTGGTTTGAAGTAGTAAATATATCATAATTGATCCATGATCCATTCACATAAGTTTTTGAGTAAATAATTTAATTGGATATGTTGACGAGTTCGGATTTAGATTATCACTTGACGATTTTCCTAAATAAAAGTATCGGACTTTTGCTGTAACAAATAGTATAAAAAATTATAAATTGGTGGGCCCCGTATTATTGAATATCATAAAGAAGGAATCCCCTCATACGTGGGAGGGAGACAAAAGTTTTCTCCTCCATGGCATAATAAAGACATCTTTGATCCCTTTATGAACGGTAAGATGAGACGAGACGAATGTGTTAGATCATCCATGTAAAAGTATCAACATCAACATCAACAACACATTTATCCCAAACTAGTTGGGGTCGGCGATTGATCAACCTAAAAGATTCAAAAAATCCATGTAAAAGTATAACTTTAAAAAATTAGAGTAATGCCACGAAAAATCCCAACTGATATATTTATGATAAATTTACTTCAAACTAATTTTTGGATCACTAAAAACCCCAAACGAGTATATGCTTAACAAATTTACTATTCGTTAACTTCCGTTAAGTTTTGCCATTAAATTATTGAGTTGGACACACGTGGCGGTTGACATGGCTAGTCTCACGTGGGAGTCTATGGGTCAATATCACGAAAAATTTCAAACTAATACACTTGTGACAATTTTTTCCCAAACTGGTAACACCTGTGATAAATTTATCTAAATTAATTTTCAAGTCCCAAAAACTCTCAACTGATACACTTGTGGCCTAGTTACCACCTGTTAACTTTCATCAAAGTTTACCATTACCCAAAACTTGTGAGTTTTAACGACAAATTCCACGACTTTAAATAAAGAGAGCGATGAAAGGCTCGATGAAGAGAAAGACGATCTAGAGTTCTCGCTAAATTTAACGAAAAAAATTGACGAAAGTAAATGGAGGGTAAATACGCCCCGCGTTTATCAGTTTAACGTTTTTGTGAACCAAACAATTAGTTTTGGCTATATTTTTCACAAGTGTTACCATTTTGTGGTATATCTATCACAGGTATACCGGTTTGGGGCAAATTTACCACATGAGTACTTGTTTGGGTAAATTTATCACAAGTGTACTGGTTTGAGGTTTTTCGTGATATTAGTTATTTTCACATTGACTTTACTTTTGGGTTTTTCCGCTAGTGTAATACTACTCCCGTATCTTCGCCGTTTGATTATTGACATGTGTGTTTGGGATGACTTTTGCGGCCAAATCTTGGTACATGTTAACTATCGAATGAAAGTTTCTTAAGGTAGGGAAATAAGTTTCCACTAAAATTCAAACTAGACTAGGGTTGGGCCATGAGTGGCTATTTAAAGCGTTCGGATCGGGGCTGACCTAAACATTTTGGGACAATTAGCCGGGCCCATTGGGCCAGGCCCAATTACCGGGCTTGTTATTTTCTATTGAAAGCGAAGCCCAACCCCTCGAATGATCCTTTCAATCTGATCCAAACTAATGCTTCAGAGTTTTGTCACCATCCTTCAGTCCTTTGGGCCTTTGATCATCTCCACCTCCGTTAAGCAAATACCCTTTTTTTTTTTTTTTTCTTTTTTGGGTCTCTCCTTGAAGTGCGGTCGACTGATATCTGTGACCACCTTATGCAATCGAAAAGTAAGTCCATCGATCCATCTAATTATAAGTAAGGGTGAGCAAAAAGAACCGATTCGACCGGTTAGTTTTGGGCGGTTTCGAGGGATGCTGGTCCGATTTCTAGTTTCAGGGTGGGAACCACCCGGATTGATTTTTTCATAGATTTCTAGCTTATTTATTGATCGAATCATTTATCACTGAAGGAAGCACATATATTTCTTGAGAGAAAAAGGATACAAGAAGGGTCAAAATTTGTGTACTTTTTATTTCGTCAGAACCAAAACTTGTGCACGGGACTCACTTCAGTGCCAACACTTGTGTATTTTTTATTTTTTTTGTTAGAGCCAACACTTGTGCAAGACTCACTTTAGTGGCAAAGCTTTTTTTTAATCACTCAAGGATCAATTTAAAAAAAAAAGATCACTTTTAAGTGCCAACTTCTATCTGCTTGGTCAAAAATCTAATGTGTTTTTTTTTATTAATATATGAAGCCTACGTGGCTCGTCAGATGCCTAGACAACATCCAAGGCGTAAAACTATGTCCAAGGCGTAAAACTATGTCGTTTAATGCATTTTCTCAGCTTTTTTATTTTATTTTTCTCCTTTGTTCCTTTGGCCACCGATCGGCCAAAGGAAGGGTCGGCAAAGCAGCGAGGTGAGCCTTGCCATGGCTAGGCAAGGCCGACCTCGCGCTAGCCGGCCCTCCGCCCTCCCTCTGGCCGATTTTATGTCCGGCGAATGATTAGAGGAAGAAGATAAGGGAAAAAAAGAAGAAGCTAACTGACATGTCGCTTAAAAAAGAAGAAGGAAAAAGCCATTAAAATGCCATGTCACTTAAAAAAAATCAATTATAAATGTCAAATATATCTTTTGGCTTTGAAGTGATGTAAGTATTAGGGGTGAGCAACCGGACCGGGTTGACCCGGAACCCGGACCGACCCACCCGAAAAACAGGGTCGGGAATCGGTTCCAGCTCAAACCGGTCCGGGTACCGGTTCCAATTTTTGGGAACCGGTTTAAACCGGTCCGGGTACCGGTTCTAAGTAAATACCCACCCGGACCGGTTTTAGAACCGGTTTTGTTAGTTACTATATAAAAAAAAAAAACCTAGCTAGCTACTCCCTTTTGTCGCTCACGCCTCAGTGCCTCACGGCGTCCTCTCTAGCGATGATACTGCTCCAGTCCCACTCCAGATTCCTGCTCCAGACCTTGCTCAATCGTCTTCAAGAGTACGCATTCGCTTCTTCTTCTTCTTCTTCTTCTTCTTCTTCTTCTCGCCTTTCGTTCCCTCCTCTCCTTTCGTCCTGCACTATCTTCGCGCCGATGCGTTGATCCTCTCGGCGGCGCCTTCTGCAGCCGTTTCGTGTTGATTGATCGCTTCGGTCGTGTGAAACGCTCTGTAATTGCTGAGACTCCTCTTCTGGCATTCGGAAATCTGAGGTTTCCATCGATTGGGCTGACGATTGGAGTACGGAGCGCGAGTTCAGCAAAATCGGTGGATATGCATGTACGGTGTTCTGCGTTATCAGATAATGCCGTTTAGACTTGAGCGCGCCTCCCCTGCGACGTACGATGAGGTCGATGTTGAACGTCGACGCATTGTGCATGGATGGCTATGGTCCACGAAATGAGTGTTTGTTGAGACAGGAGTGTTTTGGTAGATTCCTGGACAGTCAAAAGAAGGTAGGACTAGGAAATGGTTTGTTCGAGGGAAAGTCGGCGTAGCCCCAGTGCAGATGTGATGAGGGGGGATAGTTGAAGTGGTTTGCGCATGGATTTTTAAGTTTTCTTCTGTCATGGTACGTGACTGTAAATGCTCTGTTTTTAAGTCATTTTGCAACTTCACTTGCATGACTGCTGAGCATATTTGCCGTCTGATGAACCTATAATCTAGTCAATCGGTTCGTCATCCTGATTTCGTCCTCTCTTGGGTTTTCGGTGTTTTCTGGTTTCCATTTCTGTGTTTTCTGGAGTTACTTGTGAATGACTATAGCTGCTTTCTCCATACGATTGTCAGTTTCTTTTTTGTTTTCGGTAGGACTTAACATTATTATATAATTTGTTTTCAGATGGACCAAGACAATGACATATCAATGGAAATGCGTGGACATAGTGAAATGATGGAATTGCCATTCCATGGAGTTGAAGTGGAATCAACTGTGAGTGCGACAAACAAGGCGACGATGCCTAGCCCTCGTCCTCCTCTTAGCAAAAAGCGAGCTAATCAGTCAAAAATGTGGGAACACTTCTCGAGAATCATAGATGATGAGACAAAAAAAAACAATCCAGGTAAAGTGCATTCATTGTGGGGCTATGTATGAGTATAATGTTAATCATGGAACATCTACTATGCAAAAGCATTTAAACAAGTGCAAAAAGTATCCTCATGCAGATAAGAAGCAATCGATTTTTGCACCACGTAGCAAAGATGTAGTTGGCGAGGTAGGGGAAAATACTGGTGGTGGTGGTAATGTCTTAACGACATGGAAGTTTGACCAAGAACGTTCTCGGCACATGCTTGCTCGGATGATCATTATTGATGAACAACCTTTTTCCATGGTTGAGCGTGTTGGTTTTTGTGATTATGTTACTGAAATACAACCTCTTTTCCAGCATGTGTCACGATTTACGATTGCTAGAGATTGTATGAAGTTGTATTTGAGTGAAAGAACTTGTTTGAAGACTTACTTTGGCAAACTTCATTCTAGGATTGCACTCACGACTGATATGTGGAGTTCCATTCAAAACATGAACTATTTATGTCTCACTGCGCATTTTATTGATGAAAAGTGGAAGTTGCATAAAAGAATCATCAATTTTGTGGTGATGCATAGTCATAAGGGTAGGGAGGTTGGGAAGATGGTGGAGAAATGCATTTATGAGTGGGGAATAGAAAGAAAGGTGTCCACAGTAACCATGGATAATGCTAGTTCCAATGATGTGGCTATTGGTTATTTGAAGGAAAAATTCTCAAAAGAAAAGTTTTTGATCTTGAATGGTGATTATTTGCATATGAGGTGCACTGCTCATATAGTAAACTTGATTGTAAAAGATGGATTGAAAGAGGTGCATAATTCTATTGCACGTATTCGTAACATAGTTAGGCATGTAAGGAGTTCTCCCATGAGAGCAAAGACATTTCAATCTTGTATTGAGGCTGAAAGGATCACATACAAGGGTTCGGTTTGTCTTGATGTTGCCACTAGATGGAACTCTACTTATCTAATGTTGGACACTGCCATAAAGTTTAGAAAAGCTTTTAAAAGAATGGAAGAAGAAGATTTATCTTTCTTAAGGGATATTGACAATGATGCTCCTCAAGATGAAGATTGGGAAAATGCTATCATTCTTTCTCATTTTTTGAAACAATTTTATGCTTCCACCAAACGAATGTCGGGGAGTTCATATGTTACTTCAAATGAGTATTTTGAGGAGATAGCCTTTTTGTTTAAGTATTTGAATGATGCAGCAAATGCTTTGGACCCTAAGCTTAAAGTTATGGGAACATAAATGAAAGAGAAGTTCGACAAGTATTATGGGAGCTTGGATAAAGTGAATATGATGGTGTTGATCGCGGTTGCATTGGATCCTACAAAAAAGTTGCATTATGTGAAGTTCATTTATGGACAAATGTATGATGATGAAACAAAAATTGATGCGATGCATGATAAGGTCAAGCTTGCCTTAGAGAGTTTGTTTGTATTCTATGAGCAATCCTTTGTTGGTTCTTCTAGTAAACGAAAATTTGGTAGTTCGGGTGTGAGTTGTAGTAGTAGCGGTTCCAATAGTGGTGAAGGTGACAACGAAGCTAACAGCGGCCATGACATCCAAGCTTGGCGAAAAATGTTTCTTCACGTGAAGAAAAATGCATTCGATGTCAAAAAATCTGAGCTTGATCGGTATCTTGAAGCTGAGAGTGAAGAAGTCCTTAATCTTGATATTTTGATGTGGTGGAAGAGTAGCGGGTCAAAGTACAAAATCTTATCATTGATGGCTCGTGATGTTTTGTCTATTCCCGTGACTATTGTTGCTTCTGAGTCGACTTTTAGCACATCTATATATAAGTTTCGACAGTTCTGGTGTCCTTTCGGCATTTCTTTGTATTTAAAGATATCTGTGGCCGAAGATGAATCCCGTCGTCCCCTTCCTTCTGCTGCGAAATAATTCTGAAGGGAAAATTTTGCAGTAAGACAAGGACAGATGCCTCCCTTGCACGTTGAAGAAGAACGAGGCGTCCCCCTTTATTTGACGATCGACTCTCGCACTGATGGAGACTATGCAAAGCACGCTCAGCTCATCGTCTTCCCCTCTGTCACTCACGACACTCCGAAAACAGAGTTCATTGGGCTCCACAAAGCGAAGCTCGAGTTCGAATAGTCACAACACAAAAGCCAAAGAGTGTAGGGCTTCCAACGGTTCCGTTGGACCCACTTGGAAAACGGATCGAATCGAACCGAGAACCGATCACCCCTAATCACGAGTACATCATCGCTGGTCTAGGGAGGGCCCCAGAAAAAAAAGAACATATATCAGTTTAATCCATGATTTCATGGAGAGTACAAAGAAAATCCAATGCCCACAGAAAATTTTCTCGTAGAGTTAAAAAAGGGTACGTTCGTACCATGTTGTTCGAGGGATGTGTGGAGGAAAGAATCTACTCGAATCGATGTGTCTCGAATAGATTTGAACTGTTTGGTGTTTTACGCGGCTCTTATTGATGTACTAATTAAAGATCTCACACACGTGTAAAACACAAGAGAAACAGTAAAAAAAAAAGGCACCCAAAACCCTAACACATTTACCCAAAATTATTTTTTGGTGGATCAAAAAAATCTCAAACTTGTACATATACGACACATTTATCATAAATTTATATTAGTGTGGCACATTTACCCCCAAAAAAATTCGTTACACAAAATCCCTAAATTTGTGTAAAAAAAGCGGTCGGTTGGCTGTAGAGAGAGAGAATATTTAAAGACGCAAAATTAGTTGGCAAAGAATTGATTGATGAGATAGAGACTCACATTTTTATGAAAGTAATTGACAACAAAATTTACTACTTACATCGTGATTTATCCCGCTTTTATTATACTTTCATAATACACCTTGGGAAAAATTATGGACGCGTCATGAGTTTTCTGGGTTAAAAAATAGAAAAATGTTGAGGCTGAAATCACCTTTGAATTTGCTTTCCATATGATGGGGATGTCAAAAGAAAGATCTTTCAAACTCGGTACTTGTAATTTTGTCCACGACAGAATGATTATGAGACACGTTCACACAAATTTAGGAAGCTTGGGAGGTAGTTTTGAGACAAATAGGATGTCCTAGCTACTTTGAACTTCGTTATGCACTTGAGACTTAGAGAGGGCATCTCATGCTTCCAAAATTAGTTGGTTGGTGTACAAAACGACCAATTTACGTGTACATGAATCTATTTATTTCGCGACAATTAAGGATTCGAATATGTTATCGTTATTTGGATCTTATAAGAAAATAAGGTAAAGGGGAGAATAGAAATCGTAAGCAATTGAATAATCAATACTTTGCGTTTTGAAAATCTTATTTTTATAAATTATAGTCAATTTCTTGTTAAATATGACTTTACCTGCATTACGACAAGATACTCAACTGATATCCATTGGAGCCTAACGTTCAAACCTAGTCCCCATGGCTTGGACCTGCCCTTGGTTTCTTATAGCTCGATCGAGGGTCCTTGTGAACCAAACACGAGCCATCGAATTCTAGACCTGGGTCACTGGTAGGGGTGAGCATGAGCCGGGTGGGCCAGGTCCATACCTTGACTCTGAAACCGACCCTGTTATAATCGATTCTCTGTTTTTGAAACAGAGAACCAACCCTGTTTGTCTTGAAACCTGTTTTGGAACTGACTTCATTTTTCGATCCAATTTCAGGGTCTACCTGAGAACATGTTTTCCTTTTTTTTTCCATCAAAATAATTTGAATATCGATGAAATGAGCAATAAAAATTACAATCCACCAAAAGCAACAATCCAAAATATAAATAGTGGACTTTTAAAAGCAACAATCTAAAATCTATTTTATGATACTAATCGGTTTAAATATTAGCTCTGATTTTAGGAATCCGATTACAGCTTAACACATAAACAGTGAACTTTTAAAAGTAACTAGAAATCGATTCTAAAATTGGTCCGGGGGGTCTCCACCTAGAACCGGGAACCGGACCGGTTGCAACTGGTTCCCAAAAATTGAAATCGGTACCCAGACCGGTTTGAGCGGGTCCCGACCCTATTTTTCGGGTGGGTCGATCCGGGTTCCGGATAAACCCAGTCCGGTTACACACTCCTAGTAGCTGGGCTGTACAATATACTCTCTAGTCTTATCCGGAGAAAAGATAACCGGTAGGTCCCTCTAGACATGGCCAAATTGGACCCGGACCTGGAACCGGCCCGTTGACCGGGTCCGCGGTTCCGAACAGGAACCGGAACCGGACCTTCACGGGCCGGTTCCGGTCCCTATTTTTCGGAACCGGACCGGAACCGCCGGTTCCAAACCTTTTTTTTAAAAAAAAATTTTACTGTGGGCCCCGCCCCCTGAAAATTTCAGGGGGCGGGGCCCCCCTCCCGCGTGAAAGAGCCGCGAACGGCTCTTCCCCAACGCCCCGAAGGCCAAAAATAAAATAAAATAAAATTAAAAATTTAAAAAAACTCTATAAATACATCTCAATCCTTATTTATTTTTCTCACAATTTCTCTCAATTCTCTCTAATACTCTCAAGTGTCAAGTTTCACAATCTCTCAAATTCTCTCAATCTGCTATTCTCTCTAAATTTGGTCTCAATTTTTCGATCAATTTTCTCAAAAAATGGCAAGTGGAAGCAGAAATACTAGAAAGGGAAAGAACCCGATGCCGATCGAGATGGGAGAATCCGATTATCCCGTTCATGAATATGATCCTCGTGAATATGCATGTTGGGAAGACGACGATGCTTCCAATCCCAACGTCGAGCACGTCCCAACGCAAGAAATTCTTCGTCCTCGTGGTGTCGAAGAATCGTCGATAGCGAATGAGCCGGGACGAAAGAGCCGAGAATCCGATTTATGGCTACACTTTAACAAAGTGTGGAATGAAAATGAAGGCAAGTTTGATATAAGCTGTAAATATTATCCGCAGACATATAAGCTTGGTAAAGGAGATGGCTATAAAACATTTCGTTGGCATGTGACAAAAAAACATCCAACGCAAGCGGGGATCGACACTAGCCAACAACAAATTCCTGGGTTCGTCAATCCTAACGCTCATCCTTTATTTCATTTCACTAATGCACTTTACAAAGAAACATTAGCTGAATATGTTGCCCTTGAGCATGCTCCGTTTAATACTGGTGAAAATCCTAATTTTAGATATTTGGTAAACACTGCGTTAGCTCCGCAAGCACCATCTGTTTCAAGAAATACTCTTAAACGCGAACTTGAACATGTTTATACAAAACAAAAAAAGAAATTGTTAAGATTTTTTAAAGAATTCAATGGACGTGTACTTATAGGTAGTGATATTTGGAGTGATTCTTGGAATATTAATTCTTATATGGGTATCACGTGCCATTGGATAGGTGATGATTGGGTTATTCAAAAAAGACTTCTTGCATTTCGAGTTTTTCCTGAAAGGCATATGGCCCAAAATATTTATAGACTAATTAGGCAAGTTTTAGAAGAATTTAATTTGATTGATAAAATTTTTTCAGTTGGTTTTGATAATGCCGCCGCAAATACCGCTTCCATTCCTGAGTTAGAAAAACTTTGTAAACCCTCTTTTGGGGGACAATTTTTTCACATTAGATGTGCTTGCCTTGTTTTAAATTTATGTGTTCAAGATGGTTTACGAGTTCTTGCAACATCTCTTCAGCCAATAAATAATGCAATTAGATATTTGTGGAGCCGTCCTCAACTTATGAAAGAGTGGGGAAAATATTGTAAAAAAAATGGGAGAAGGGCAAAAAGGTTTCCAAAAGATATTCCGACTCGTTGGAATTCTACCTACGAGATGCTTCTACAAACTTTTGATTACAAAGATTTATTATGTTTCTTTATGTCGCGACCCTCCCCCATCGAAGGCGGGAGCGGGCTAATGGGCCGCCCGATCGCTGGCCTAATCGGACGCGGGCCTCTCCCAATGTCCATGACCCAAATCGCAACTCCTGAATATACGTGGTCGACCTTCAGTGTGGTCTAGTGACATGTGATGAGTGTACATGCCAAGGAGTCGCCACCAATCGTTTCGTGGAGGGTACGATCGGAAACCCTATCGAATAGTTGGGAGTGGTCTATTCGATACTGCGGAAACCATAGAAGTGGGTTCGGGGACTTAGTTACGCCAACTGTCAAAGTTGACGCCCTTTCGGTACATAAGCTGAATGGTTTATCTGATCCTAGGGTTTCATACAGACGAATAAGGTACAGATCGTAAATCTAGGAGTTCATGCAGATGGGAAATACTACCCTATCACTCACAATCAATAGAAATAAGTGCGCAAATCAAGGATCCAGTACATGCGGATAAAACACATGAAATCAGCATGATATCCCTAATGAGGCCATATTAGCCTAGAGAAATATCAATCAAGGCTGAGGAATGGTTTGGACATGATTCGCCCATGAGGGGGGGAATCGTAATTTTGAGCAATTCGGGAAAATTCACCTTGAAAGGATAAATCTGTCATTTTAGATGAATTGGGAAGTCAAAAGACAGAGGAAATAGGATTGGCCATCAATACAATCCATTTCCTATTTTTCGGGAATTTCCAAGATTTTTCTGGAATTTTCAAGTGATTTTACCCTTGGAGGGGTAAAGTCGTCATTTGGACAAAAACGAGAACTGAAAACTTCAAATATTAGGGTTGGTCGTCCACCTGACCCAAACCCTAACTTTAAGCAATTTTCAGAACTCGATTGAGACAAGAAATACAATTTTCCCATTGAAGGGCAAAATTGTCATTTTGAGAAAAGAGGCAGGACTCGAAAACCCAAACCTAAGAATTGGTCGCCTACCCGACCCTAATTCTTACCTTGGCATTATCGGTTTTATCTTGCATACACAGCAAATGCGACTTACCCATAAAGGGTAATATCGTCAAGTCTCGGAAGAACAGATAAGAAACCCAAAAATTAGGGTTGACCAGTTGTCTATGGTCAATCCTCGATTTTTGGGGATTTCTAGAATGTCTAGGATTTTTCCACAATTTTTCCACACTTTTTGGAATTTCCTGGAATTTTCTAGCATTTTTTTGGATTTCCTGGAATTTTTCCACAATTTTTCCACTCGGGTCGACCCGACCCACTCGGGTCGACCCGACCCACTCGGGTCGGAACCCGGCCCAGACCCGGACCCGCGAGACTAAGATCTCGAAACGACGCCGTATCGCCGTTTTTTTTTTTTTATTTTCGAATTACCCTGCTCTAATCCGACGGTCCTCATTGTCCCACGTGGCTAGTCCACGCTCGCAGGATGGACTGACTGAAATCTACGGCCTAGATTGAACAAAGACATGACTAGAGCCGTCTGATCGACCTACCAAAATCTACGGTCAAGATTAGAATGCAAGACTCGATCTGGACCGTTCACCCTTTCTAACCTAAAACGACACCGCACTGCTACTAACCTAAACGGCACCGTTTCAGCTCGTTTTGATTTTCTGATTTTAAAGATTTTCGGATAAACCTAATTACTAATCGGACGGCCGCTAGAATTTAGACTCGATTTATCTCATCCGTCCGATCTGTTTATTCAAATAACAGACCCTAACGGCCATGCTGACTGGGTTAACACGTGGACTAATTGCAGGACGACACTTGGATATTTGACCAGTTGACTATGCCAGGTCAGCATCGTCTTCAACCTCCCGACTACAACTGAGCGAACGGCTGTGGATCTCCGGCGATGATCCAACGGTGGATTTTCGATGAAATCATGCAGAATCGACGGCAATCGACTCGCGATCGTCCCTAATCTAACATATCCAAGAATCACAGCGTATCGTTCGCAAAATCGCAAGCATCGAGCAAGGTGCCGAGTACGGCCATGGAGGTTCGATCACACAGACTTACACGAAATCAGATCAATTGATTCATAAATCGACACGGCAGGAGGTGCAGAGGACTTACCTCGAGCTCCGATTGAGCTCGCTTGGCCCAGATATGGCTGGGCAAGAATCGACTATGAAGGCTAAATTGGGAGACTCAATTCGAGGTATGTGAGCGAAATCGATGCAAAATGAAGATGTGAACATGGTCAGTGGTGTTCAAGGAACGAAACGCACACACAAATCGCAAGAATGATCGTGAAACAGGCAAGTCGCCATTGATGCACAGTAGAGAGCTTGAAGCTGCGTCTCACCTTTTTTCGCGATTTCACGAGGCGCGGCCGGCAACGATCGCTTCCTGAAGCCTAAGGCGAGCTTGTGACGACCCTCTTTGGCTTCGGTTTGGCCGGAGACGGCCCAACCAGTGCCTTGCAGTCGAGTTCAAGTCCTCGACGACCGGGGTCGGAGGACGAGCTCTTCCTCGCGTTTTTTTTTTCTCTCTTTCGATTCAATTTCGCTTTCTCTAACTGAATATCGTCCTCCCTTTCTTTGCGAAGGCCTGTTAGCTTATATAGCTTGTTCGATTTTTGGCGCCGAACGGTGGATCTTCAACTGACTCGGTTTGGCACGTGTAGTCACGTGCAATTGGGTCAAAACGAAGTCGGGGAAGATGGGCATTTCGCTCAATCCCTTTTGGTTCCGCGGTGAGCTTCATTTCGCACGAATTTGGCAAGGATTTGAGCTGTTTTTTCCTCTGTTGACTTTCGCGGGTCTGCGAGGTTGACCAGCTGACCGTTTCTTTCTTGGGCGACCATTGGTCGTGATCTGGGTGTCAATCGACGGGGAATGCTCCAAGGCTAAAAACCCCCCACCATTGCGTCTCCGATTGTCGTCGATTGAACGCTCAATTTGGTCTTTAAAATTCGATCTGTCACTGTTCATCTGTGCTCAGGTTTGATGAAGACGATGACACTGTTCTAGACCGGTTCGACCGGTCGGACCGGCGGTCTGACCGGTCCGAACCGGTTCCAATTTGAGATTTTCAAAATTAATCCAAATCTATTGGGAAATTTTGCAATTAAACTTTGGAATCGAATCTAGGGCATGGATTTTATCTAGAAATGTGGTTTTGCCCAAAAGTTTTCATCAATTTCTACAAAACCCCCAAATTTTCATTTAATTGGAAATTGGGGATCGTGTAATTGAGGGTGCAAATGATCAAATTGAGTCAAACCACCTGTGCCAATCGATTTAAAATGGTGAAATCCATTGGGTAGCATGTTCAATTTGTAATGATAGTCCTTGAATTGAAAGTAATTTCGATTATGCTCAATTTCGAGGACTAAAATGCATTTATGTTTGCAATTGAACAACTTGTCCGAGCAATTAGGTCAAATTGAGATAGGGAATAATTAGATTGAATGTCAAGATCCTATAAAATGCCAAAATTGGGATTTAAAAGACTCGATTGATATTTTTTTCTCAAATTCAATAGTACGGGTTACAAAGGAACGCCCACAATTGAATTTAATTTTGAACTTTTTGTGAGGTCAAAAATACAATGGATTAAAAATAAAAATATTGGATATTTTTCCATATTTTTGTGACCTCGAATGCTATTTTTCTTGAATTTTTTGAGTATTTTCTTATTTTCTAAAAATACTAAAAAATGAAAAAAATATGAAAAATTATTTTTTGGTCAAGAATGGTTCCTTGGGCTTGGCCAAGGCCACCAAAGTTTATTTTGTAATTTTTTTACTTTTTATGGAGTTTTTGTGATTTTTTCAAAAGTAAAACTAAAAAAACTTGGTCAAAAATCAGGTGTCAACACTTTATTTCGGATAATGTTCCCGATATTGCTTTGCTCCCGCAACATTGGGAAGTTTGCAAAATTTTTTTAGATTTTTTGAAAGTTTTTAATGATGCTACTAATATTTTATGTGGTGTTTATTATCCTACTGCGCATTTATTTTTAATAGAGTGTGTTAACATTGCTGGTATTTTTAATGAATGTGAAAAAGATACTGAATTAGCTTCGAGTATTTTAGTAATGCGAGAAAAATGGTTGCATTATTACTTAAACATTCCTCTTGTCTATTTAGTTGGTATTGTTTTCGATCCACGTACTAAATTAGATGGTTTATTAGATTATTTGAATGCTTATTATTATGAATGTTTACATTTGAATGAAGTAATAGATATTCATAGTATACAAGTAGATGTTAAAAAAGTTATAGTAGAATTATATAATGAATTTTGTAGTAAATATGGTTTAAGTGATAGTGGATGTGAATCTGTCCAGTCTAGTGTCTCACGAAGCAATACATGTATTTCACTTGGTAGAGGGTATAAAATGCTCATGAGTAGGCAAAAAAAAAAAACAAAAATGGACAACAGGTAGTATTTCCGAATTAGAAAACTATTTAACAATTTATTTTGAGTTTAGTTATTCCGAACACAGCGCAGGAGCTTTCAAGATTCTTGAGTGGTGGAAGAACCATTCAATTCAATATCCAGTTCTCTCCCTCATTGCAAGACAAATATTAGCGACACATTCTTCGACAGTGGCAGTTGAACAAGCATTTAGTGCTGAAGGATTAATTTTAGACTCCCGCCGTTCAAGATTAAATCCAGAAAGTGTGGAGTTTCAAGCTTGCGTCGATGATTGGACAAGGGCTAAGCTTCGACAACAAGAGTTGGATCGAGAACACGACTTCTTCAGTGATGATTGTGGGAATACCACCGCCACCATAACAACAGGTAGCGACGATTGAGGATGAGGTAAGTTGGGGTTACCAAAGGTAAGAGAACTACATGGGCTTTGATTCTTCTATCCCCAAGAAGATATGTAGGCGCTTAATGATAATTCATTAAGTTCAAGCCCACTCCTCATCTTTTTTTTTTCAAATTTTTTTACAATGTACAATTTGATTATAAATTTTAATTAATAATTTATTAATTTATTTTATTATTTTAAAAATAAAATGAAAGGTTTCGGAACCGGAACCGGCTCGGAATCGTCCGGTACCGAACCGGCACCGGAACCGGAACCGGGCGGTTCCGAACCGGAACCGGAACCGGTCCTTTATGGGCCGGTTCCTGAACCGGAACCGGCGGTTCGACGGCTGAACCGGAACCGGCGGTTCGACGGAACCGTGCACGTCTAGGTCCCTCTATTTTGTCCGTATATATACGTATTTTACCTCAATGAAATAACGGAAGTGCGTTCACACGAAGGCCCAAAGATTCGTTTCCTGGCCACGCATTGAACCTGGAGGTTCCTAATCCGGTGTCAATCATTTAAGTATTCTTCCAACCATAGTTTTTTTTTTAAAAAAAATTCCAAATTCTCTATTATAAAACTTCGTATCAATAAAATAATTCCATTGGTGTTAATCTCTGGACCCTACCTTCACCATAAGATGCGTGCACATCTGTAATACCGACCCTCCCACCACACCAGTCATCAAATTTGTCACCCCGTTGATTTTTGTTCTCCCTTCATTTCCCATGAATAATTTAACTTGACAAGAACAAGTCTCACTTGTACTTTGCCATCGAAAAGGAATTTTCGTAACATTTCCTCGTCATGTCTGGCGAACAGTGAACAATGTTTTTGTAAGAATTAAGACGAAAACTGAAAATAGAGAAGCCAATTGAATGGTAAAATTGTCAATTCTTCTCTCTTAAACTTTTGCTCTGCATCTTTGCATGAGCGGAAGTCGAATCCCGCACATGTGATGTTAACTTCCTCGCTCCCCCAATCTCTCATCAGCAGGGGCCACATGCCTATCGGTATAAAATCGCCAGTGAATTCACAAGGACCATTTTTCAAATAGTTAGATTTGTTAAGGGTAGTTTAGTAAATGTGGATGTGGCAACCAAATTAAAAGGTTTCATTTTGAATTAGATAGGTATAGAAGTATAGTTATATATAAAGATAAGATATGAAGAGATGGATAACATAGGTCTGAATTGTGCGCGTGCGCGTGTATATATATATATTTTCTTTCCGACCAAAAATAAATAAATTTCTTACCATAAAAAACTATACATGCATATGTCCGTTATCATTAGATGAACATATAAATATGTAGGGTAAAAAAAAAAGGAAAGAAATCGGCGGTCTGACCGGTCCGAACCGGTTCCAATTTGAGATTTTCAAAATTAATCCAAATCTATTGGGAATTTTTGCAATTAAACTTTGGAATCGAATCTAGGGCATGGATTTTATCTAGAAATGTGGTTTTGCCCAAAAGTTTTCATCAATTTCTACAAAACCCCCAAATTTTCATTTAATTGGAAATTGGGGATCGTGTAATTGAGGGTGCAAATGATCAAATTGAGTCAAACCACCTGTGCCAATCGATTTAAAATGGTGAAATCCATTGGGTAGCATGTTCAATTTGTAATGATAGTCCTTGAATTGAAAGTAATTTCGATTATGCTCAATTTCAAGGACTAAAATGCATTTATGTTTGCAATTGAACAACTCGTCCGAGCAATTAGGTCAAATTGAGATAGGGAATAATTAGATTGAATGCAAGATCCTAGAAAATGCCAAAATTGAAATTTAAAAGACTCGATTGATATTTTTTTCTCAAATTCAATAGTATGGGTTACAAAGGAACGCCCACAATTGAATTTAATTTTGAACTTTTTGTGAGGTCAAAAATACAAGGGATTAAAAATAAAAATATTGGATATTTTTCCATATTTTTGTGACCTCGAATGCTATTTTTCTTGAATTTTTTGATTATTTTCCTATTTTCTAAAAATACTAAAAAATGTAAAAAATATGAAAAATTATTTTTTGGTCAAGAATGGTTCCTTGGGCTTGGCCAAGGCCACCAAAGTTGATTTTGTAATTTTTTGACTTTTTATGGATTTTTTGTGATTTTTTCAAAGTAAAACTAAAAAAACTTGGTCAAAAATCAGGTGTCAACAGCTGCCCCTCTTTGAGAGGAATCTCGTGAGAGGTTTCTTCTCAAAGACAGGTGACACCTGAATCTAGACTGACTCGACTGTGGAAAAGAAACACGAATCTTGACACTCAATCTTTCTTGTTCCGCTAGTGAATGCTCTGCTCCTAATTCTTTTGCTGACGTGAGAGAGAAAGTAGAGAGACCCACTTGCTATTTACCTGTTGATCACCTGCCTGATGCTCGTGCGGCATGCGCGGTGTATAGCGGGTTTAAGTGAATACCTAGGGACTCGTCTTTTGAGTATCCTAGGGCTGTTAAACTCTAGCCTGTATGGTAGGCCGTACCAGAATGGGATTCCTATACTTGACATGAACCTGTGAATGACGCACCCAGTCTATTAGGGATTGTCAGGGGTTTTGATCCGTATGGTGGATCAGACCATGAATAGGACTCCTTTCTGCTAGGAACCTATGGATGACGCACCCAGTCTCTTAGGGATTGTCAGGGGTTTTGATCCGTATGGTGGATCAGACCATGAATAGGACTCCTTTCTGCTAGGAACCTATGGATGACGCGCCCAGTCTCTTAGGGATTGTCGAACATTTTGATCCGTCAGGGGGATCGGTCCGAGAATAGGATTCCTCTCTGCTAGGAACCTATGGATGACGCACCCAGTCTTTTAGGGATTGTCGGACATTTTGATCCGTCAGGGGGATCAGGCCGAGAATATGATTCCTCTCTGCTAGGAACCTATGGATGACGCACCCAGTCTTTTAGGGATTGTCGGACATTTCGATCCTATATTCTAAGGGATTAACTAGGATCTACACAAAGGAGGTGTGCCTAACCTTGAGGCTTTACCACATGGGCTGTTCTGGGTTTAGGGGTTACCTAGAACCTCACAGAAAGTAGATTTTGTCAACAGTTTTTGATCATATATTCTAAGGAATTAACTAGGATTCATACAAGTGAGGTGTGCCTAACCTTTAGGCTTCACCAGATGAGCTATTCTGGGTTTAGGGATTACCTAGAACCTCACAGAAAGCTGATTCTGAAAATTGTCCTTTCGACACGCGAGGCGTTATTCTGGGATTTGGGGATTCCAAGTATCCTGCAGAAAACTTAAACCTGCAAAAACTTTGATAAGATTCTTCTGGGATCTAGGGGCTACCTGAGATCTTGCAGAAAAACTATCTTGAATATTGTCCTTTCGACATTGAAGGTGACATTCTGGGATCTGGGAGCTCTAGTTATCCTGCAGAAAGTTCCAACCTGTAACACTGGGATCTCATAGAGAGATGATTTCTAAAGATTGTCTTCTTGACATGGGAGGTGACATTCTGGGATCTGGGTACTCCAGGTATCCTGCAGAAAGATCAAACCTGTAATACTGGAATCTCATACAAGGAGATAACATCAAACATTATCCTTTTGACATGGGAGGCGACATTCTGGGATCTGGATACTCCAGGTATCCTGCAGAAAGCTCAAACCTATAAATTTGAAATCTCACAGAGGGATGATTTCGGAGATTGTCCTTTTGACATTGGAGGTGACATTCTGGGATATGGGGACTCCAGGTATCCTGCAGAAAGCTCAAACCTATAAATTTGAAATCTCACAATGGGATGATTTCGGAGATTGTCCTTTTGACATTGGAGGTGACATTCTGGGATCTGGGAGCTCCGGGTATCCTGCAGAAAGCTTAAATCTGTAAATTTGAAATCTCAAAGAGGGATGATTTCGGAGATTGTCCTTTTGACATTGGAGGTGACATTCTGGGATCTGGGGACTCCAGGTATCCTGTAGAAAGCTCAAACCTATAAATTTGAAATCTCACAGAGGGATGATTTCGGAAATTGTCCTTTTGACATTGGAGGTGACATTCTAGGATCTGGGGACTCCAGGCATCCTGCAGAAAGATCAAACCTACAAAATTGTTCATAAGAATGTGTTTTCTTGAGATATGGAATTACCAGGGATCTTGCAGGAAAATAAACTCGAAAGCTCTTCTTCACAGAGCAAGGCATCCTTCTAGAATCTGGGGTTACCATGATTCTTATAGAAGTTTAACCAAGAACAATAGCATTCTGAGATCCGGGGTTACCAGGAATCCGTCATAAGCTTAATCATATAAACTTTTCTTCTTAGAGAAAGGTATCATTCTGGGACTTGGGCCTGCCACGAGTCCTGGGGTTGCCACGAGTCCTACAGATGTTTAAACCAAGAAAGATAGCTTTCTGGGATCTGGGGTTACCAGGAATCCGTCAGAAGCTTAGTCATATAAACTCTTCTTCTCAGAGAAATGTGTCATTCTGGGACCTAGGGTTACCACAAGTCCAAGAGAGGTTGTGTTCTTCTGAGATCTGGGATTACTAGGAATCCTGCATAAGCTTGAACTTGAAAGTTATTCTTCACAAAAGAAGTAGCATTCTGAGGTCTGGGGGATACCAGGAGTCCTACAGAAGCTTGAACATGTAAACTCTTTCTTACCAAGAGAGGTTGTGTTCTACTGAGGTCTGGGCTTGCCAGGAATTCTGCAGAAGTTTAGACATGTTAAACGTTTCTCACCAAGAGTGATACAAGCCGTTTTAGGAGCCGAAGTTATCAAGAATCTTGCAGAAGCTCCAATCTGAAACTGATAGCACTTTATGACTTATATTATAGTCATGAGAAATTTCAATGAATGCATTACGATGCTGGAGGTTATCCAAAACACCTTGCGACATACGGAAGTGATCAAAAAATCCCTTGTGAGGAAAGTTTGAATCAAACAATCTGAAATTATCCATAGGAGTTTGGTTAAAACGTCAATTGGAGTATTCTCCTCAAAAAGGACTTCTCACCATTTTTAAGATAATGGTCTTTCACCAAGAATGCACTCGAATTTCCTATCAAACCTGCGCCTAGGGTTCAGGATCATTCGCAGTGAATACACCTCGATCGATCAGGAGGACTTCTCAGGGACCGTAATGCTGGGTTTGGTCAACGGTTTTCAAAGGGGGACTTGCAAGCAAGTCAAGGCTTTCGAAGAGAAGTCTTCAATGTCTGCTCCAGGTTTACAAGTCAAGAAACCTGCAAAATGAGAAAGAAATAATCTTGCTCGAACTTCTTCGAGCTAAGCTTAGACATTAAACCCTATGTCAATCCAAGTGCCTTAATCAGAAAAGGCTTTTCAGTGTTGTAACGTAGGTAGGATTGGGGACAAAAAAAGGCTTATTTTTGGCTCAGAATACGCGAAGGGTTTAACATTGGTGATCACTGCAAGTTTGCCGCCATCTTGCCCCATCTGGTTCAAGGAGGGCGTCTTCAGTTTTTAAAGTGCATTGATAGTCTTTGAAGAGCATTGTCAGTCTTCGAAGCGCACATTTGTCTTTAGAGAATATCTCTTTCGTGTTGAGACGGCGTCAATATCTTATCTATGCTTTCATCATCTGAGTGTGACATGATTTGGGAGCATCTTTCGCAGTCTAGCTCCCTTGGAATTTTCTTTTACAACCAGATCTCACTAGTGACTTATACAAAGGTATCATGCCATCTTTCGGCATTTACAAGATTAAACACATGATTCACAAGTGTACAAGTATTTCGATGGGCATTGGCCTTGCTTTTACCAGGCACTTTGCTTTTTCTTGATGCCGAAGATTGAATTTTTCTTTCTTCTTTCTTTTTGAAATCCCATCTTTCTTTTCTTTTGGGGATCAGAATTTTCAAATGAATGTGCTAGATGTACAGCTTAAATCTCAGCACTCAAACATTAATCTAGAAATTTTTCACAAAATCCTGTGTTTTGAACTCTTCCGCTCTTGAAGTGACGTCGCTTCCGTCTGGAATATGCAATGATCACCAACGGGTTTGTGAAAACGAACGTATAGGCTCAACTGGGCTGTGCAAAGGGTAAAAGTGTATAGGATAGAGAAACGAAGGCTTTTCGTCATCTTAAAGCACCTGAATCACCATAGAAGTTAAAATGACAAGCAACACACGAAGATTGATGCAAGTCTGAGTAAGAGAATTTCTAGCCATTTACCTCATGATACCGCTGGATGTACCTTCAGTTTGCCCCAATGTGGGGTGGTTCTTGACAGGGGTAAAGAATGAAACCGCCGTTCAAAGGGTTATCAATGGTCGCCTGTAGTGTTTATGATAGAGAAACGAACGCCTCCATCGTCTCGATCCATGTAATCACTGCGAATCACCCCTACTTTCGTAGGTCAAGGTCTCACTGTACTCACCACTCCACTCATCTCTCAAGTGTGTATAGGACGTGTTTGGATCGAGCTTGCCTCTTGTCTGAGGAAACATCCTTTTGAACAGTTTAAACAACTTTTGTTGGAAAGTTCATTTCGTTTTCTCCAAAACTTACCCTCCAAGGAGATTATGATGCACAATGCATATTTCAATCATGTTCAGATAACCTCCAAGCTTAAACATGAATGCCAATGACATGACTGTGAGAATTTTGCGTCTTTTTTGGCATGGGATTTGAATGCATGCTAGATTCCAAGAATCTTTCAAATCCTAGCAATAAAGATTCTGACAGTCTTAAAAACCTAAAAGACTGGGAAAGGAATACTTACCTGCCCAGCGCGGCTAGGGATTCCTGAAAATCATAAAGGGAATATGTCAGTGTATGCTCTCGAATTTCAGAAATTAGAACGATACACCTTACCCTTGGTCATGTACTCCAATGGAAATGGATAGATTCATGCAAATCATGACAGTAAGTTCTCCTTGACCATGTATTCTGATTGATCGGGACCCTGCTTCCTTGGGTCATGCAATATTGAACACATGCTAATGAATGTATGGATGGATGACATGCTTATGCCAAGACTATCATGAAGAGTAGGCTTAGTTCGGGGTAAGTCATATGGTCGGAATCTGATTTTATTTCAAGGGTAATATTTCTTCACAGCATCTGAATTTACAGGGTGCCCCAGTTCTTCTCCCTCGGTGTTTACAAGAATTAATGCTCCTCCCGTGAGGATTTTCTTGACAATGTAGGGGCCTTCGTAATTCGGAGTGAATTTTCCCCCCGGATGGGTAGTACTTGGCAAAACTTTCCTAATTACCAAGTCACTTACTTCGAAGTTTCTGGTCTTGACCTTTCGATTGAACGTCCTGGCTACCCTTTTCTGGTAAGTTTGTCCATGGCAAATGGCTTTAAGACGTTTCTCGTCTATTAAATTCAGCTGTTCATATATGTGCTCGAAATATTCTGACTCAGAGAGTTTATCTTCGGATAAGATTCTCAAAGAGGGAATCTTAACTTCTACCGGTAGAACTGCTTCTATCCCATACACCAAACTATAGGGAGTCGCCCCTGTAGAAGTTCTGATCGACGTTCGATAAGCTATCAAGGCGAAAGGCAGCCTTTCGTGTCAATCCCTGTAGTTTTCTGCTGTTTTAGCCAAGATTCTCTTGATATTTTTGTTGGCTGCTTCCACTGTCCCATTCATCTGTGGGCGGTAAGGAGATGAATTCAGATGTCGAATGCTAAAGTGATCCAGTAGATCATCGACAATCTTGTTGTTTAGGTTAGACCCGTTATCTGTGATGATCGCTTGAGGGGTACCATATCGGGATATGATGTCTCTTTTGATGAATCTTGCCACATTTCTTGCAGTGACATTCTTGTAAGAGCTGGCTTCTACCCACTTCGTGAAGTAATCAATCGCTACTAAGATGAAGCGATGACCATTCGAAGCCACAGGATTAATAGGCCCTATCATGTCTATGCCCCACATAGAGAAAGGCCAAACTTCAGACATTTGGTGTAGTTCGTTTGGAGTGCATTGATCTTATCACCGTATATTTGGCACTGGTGGCATGACCGGACGTGCTGACAGCAATCTGATTCGATTGTCATCCAATAATAGCCAAGTCGCATGATCTTCCTGGCGAGGAGGTGGCCGTTCATGTGAGGCCCACTTATTCCTTCATGGATCTCTTTCAAGAGGATATTTGCTTCTTTGGCATCTACACATCTCAATAGAGTAGAATCAAAGGATCTTTTGAACATAATTTGTCCATTGAGAAAGAACTTGCTGGCTATCTTGGTTATGTATCTTCGGTCTCCTGGTTGGCATCCTTCAGGGAATTCACCTTTTGAGAGATAGCTCTTGATGTCTTAATACCATGGTTCCCCATCAAATTCTTCTTCAATTAGCATACAATAAGCTGGCTTTTCGACTATGCCGATCCTCAGAGGTTCTACATCCAACCCTTCAGTTGTTTGTAACATCGAGGCTAGGGTGGCTAATGCATCTGCAAATTGATTGTGAGACCTTGATAGGTACTCGAATGATATTTCTTCGAACCCAAGTATCAACTCTTCAATGTATTCGTGATAAGGGATGAGCTTTGCGTCTTTCGTCTTCCACTCTCCCTGTGTCTGCAGGATGATGAGCATGGAATCTCCAAAAATTTGTAACCTAGGTATCTTCATAGAAATGGCTAATCGTAGACCTAGAATGCACGCCTCATATTTGTCGCGACCCTCTCCCGGAGGCGGGAGCGGGCTAATGGGCAGCCCGATCGCTGGCTTGATCGGACGCGGGCCTCTCCCAAGGTCCATTACCCAAGTCGCAACTGCTGGATGTACGTGGTCGACCTTCAGTGTGGTCTAGTGACATGTGATGAGTGTACATGTCAAGGAGTCGCCACCAATCGTTTCGTGGAGGGTACGATCGGAAAACCCTATCGAATAGTTGGGAGTGGTCTATTCGATCCTGCGGAAACCAGAGAAATGAGTTCGGGGACTTAGTTACGCCAACTGTCTAAGTTGACGCCCTTTCGGTACCTAAACTGAATGGTTTATCTGATCCTAGGATTTCATACAGACGAGTGGGGTATAGATCCTAGAACTAGGAGTTCATGCAGATGGGAATTACTACCCTACCAATCACAATCAATGGAAATAAGTGCGCAAATCAAGGATCCAGTACATGCGGATAAAACACATGAAATCAGCGTGGCATCCCTAATGAGGCCCTATTAGCCTAGAGAAGTATCAATCAAGGCTTAGGAATGATTTTGGCATGATTTGCCCATGAGGGTAGAATCGTAATTTTGAATGATTCGGGGAAATTTACCCTTAAAAGGGTAAATCTGTCATTTTAGACGAATTGGGAAGTCAAAAGACAATGGAAATAGTATTGGCCATCAATCCAATCCATTTCCTATTTTTCGGAATTTCCAGGATTTTTCTGGAATTTTCAAGTGATTTTACCCTTGGAGGGGTAAAGTCGTCATTTTGGACAATGATGAGAACTGAAAATATCAAATATTAGGGTTGGTCGTCCACCTGACCCAAACCCTAACTTCAAGCAATTTTCAGAACTCGATGAGACAAGAAAGACGATTTTCCCATTAAAGGGCAAAATCGTCATTTTGAGAAAAGAGGCGGGACTCGAAAACCCGAACCTAAGAATTGGTCGTCTAATCGACCCTAATTCTCACTTTGGCATTATCGGCCTTATCTAGTATGCACAACAGAGGCGACTTACCCCTAAAGGCTAATGTCGTCAAGTTTCGGAAAATTGGATAAGAAACCCCAAAAATAGGGTTGACCAGTTGTCTGTGGTCAACCCTCGATTTTTGGGGATTTCTGGAATGTCTAGGATTTTTCCACAAATTTTTCCACATTTTTTTTGGAATTTTCTGGAATTTTCTAGCATTTTTTGGATTTTCTGAAATTTTTCCGATTTTTTTTATTTTTAAAATCATTTTTTATTTTTTAATTAAAAAAATATGATTCGGACCGGGTCGACCCGACCCACTCGGGTCGGAACTCGGCCCAGACCCGGACCCGCGCGAACCCCGGCTCCAAAACGATGCCGCATCTCATTTTTTATTTTCGGATTATTATAATCTGATCTGACGGCCTACACTACGCCGCGTGGCTTGTCTGCGCCCACTAGATCTGATTACTAGATTCTACGGTCTAGATTAAGCGAAGACTCGACCTGAGCCGTTTGATTGACTTACTAAAACTAACGGACAAGATTAGAACCTGAGACTTGATCTGAGCCGTCCAATCCTACTAGCCTAAACGACGTCGCCTACCCACTTAGCCAAACGACACCGTTTCCACTCTTTGTTTATCTTCTGATTTCGAAAATCATTTTCAGTTAATTCTATTTATCAATCGGACGGCCACTAGAATTTAGGCTCGATTTATCTCAGCCGTCCGATCCTTTAATTCGAATAACAGACCCTAACGGCCATGCTGACTCGACACTACGTGGACCAATCACTGAATGACATCTGGACATTTGACTCGCTGACCGCGCCACGTCAACTTCGTCTTCAACCTCGCGACTCGGGTAGAACGGACGTCTGTGCTTCTCCGGTGGTGATCTAACGGTGGAATCTTGACGGATCGGAGCGAGACCGGCAGCAATCGACTCGCGATGATCTCTATTTTAACATATCTAGGAATCGCAACATTTTATTCACAGAATCGCAAGAATCATGTAAAGTGCCGAATACAGCCATGGGAGTTCGATCGCGTAATCTATCTAAAATTGCAGCAATTCAATCACAGAACAACACCGATAGAGGTTCAGAAGACTCACCTCGAGCTCCGATTGAGCTCGCTCGGTCCAGATTGGGCTGGGGAAAGATGAACAGTGGCTCGGCAATGGAGGTTGGATTGGAAGACTCGATTGGGCGTGTTAAGACAAAATCGATGCAAACAAGATACGCGACGATGGTCAGTGATGTTCAGGGAATGAAACACCCACACTAATTGCATGAATGATCAAGAAACGCATGAATCACCATGAAAGCTTGAAGAAACATTCGAGAGTGCAACTCACCTGTTCTAGCAGATTCCTTGTGCGCGGCCGACTGCGATAGCTTCCTGGCGCTCTGGTCAAGCTTCAGAAAGCCTTCTTTGGCTGTGGTTCGGCCGGAAACAGCCCAACCGGTGCCTTGCAATTCGAGCTCGAATTCTCGACGACAGGGGTCGGAGAACGAGCTCTCTCTCCGTTCTCTCTCTCTCGCGCGATCCTGTACTCCTTGCTCTAACTGAACCTTCCAACCTCCTCAACTGAAAGTCTCTACAGGCTTATATAGCCTTTCGCGTTTTTTGGCGCCGAATCGGGGACGATTGATTGGTTCAAATAGCACGTGTCATCACGTGATTTTAGGTCAAAACGGCGTCGGGGACGATGGGTGAATCGTCCAACTTCATTTGGTTCTTCGGCGGGCTTCATTTCACGCGAATTTGTCACGAATTTAAGCTGTGTTTGCTTTTGTTGACTTTTGCAGGTCCGAAGGTTTGACTGGCCGATTGCTCCCTGTTCCGGCGGCGTTAGATGGTGCTGTTGGTGTCGATTGACGGGGGAAGATGGGAGGAACAAAATGCCCACACTTCTTCTTTCAATTGGTCGCGAATTGACCTTCAATTTTGTCTTCAAAACTCAGTCGATCACCATTCATCTGCTCGAGCTCTTTGGGGAAGACGACACTGTAGCGGACCGGTTTGACCGGTCTGACGGCGGTCTGACCGGTCTGAACCGGTTTCGAACAGGATTTTTCAAATTAATCCCAAATTAATGGGAAAATTTTGCAATTAAACCTCAAAATCGAATCTAGAGCATGAATTCCATCTAGAAATGTGGTTTTGCCCAAAAGTTTTCATCAATTTCTACAAAACCCCCAAATTCCAATTTAATTGGAAATTGGGGATTGTGTAATTGAGGGTGCAAATGATCAAATTGGGTCAAACCACCTATGCCAATCGATTTAAAATGGTGAAATCCATTGGGTAGCATGTTTAATTTGCAATGATAGCCCTTGAATTGAAAGTAATTTCAATCATGCTTAATTTCAAGGACTAAAATGCAATTTCAGTATATAATTTTGTCAAATCCGTGCAATTGAGCAAATTGCGCAAACAATTGGGCTAAATAGAAATAGGGGATAGTTAGATTGAATGTCAAGATCTTAAAAAATGCCAAAATTGCAAATTAAAAGACTCAATTGTTATTTTTTCTTCAAATTCAATACTACGGGTTACAAAGGAACACCTAAAATTGAATCTGATTTTGGATTTTTTGTGAGGTCAAAAATACAAGGGATTAAAAATAAAAATATTGGATATTTTTCCATATTTTTGTGACCTCAAATGCTATTTTTCTTGATTTTTTAAGTATTTTTCTATTTTCTAAAAAATACTAAAAAATGTGAAAAATATGAAAAATTATTTTTTGGTCAAGAATGGTTCCTTGGGCTTGGCCAAGGTCACCAAAGTTGATTTTGTAATTTTTTGACTTTTTATAAATTTTTTGTGATTTTTCAAAAATAAAACTAAAAAAGACCTGGTCAAAAAATCAGGTGTCAACAGCTGCCCCTCTTTGAAAGGAATCTCGTGAGAGGTTTCGCTCAAAGACAGGTGACACCTGAGTCTAGACCGACTCGACTGGGGAAAAGAAAAACGAATCTTGACACTCAATCTTTCTTGTCCCACTGGTGAAGGCTTTGATCTTCATTCTTTTGCTGACGTGAGAGAGAAAGTAGAGAGACCCACCTGTTACTTACCTGTTGATCGCCTGCCTGATGCTCGTGTGGCCTGCGCGGTGTATAGCGGGTTCTAGTGAATACCTAAGGACTCGTCTTTTGAGTATCCTAGGGCGATTAAACTCTAGCCTGTATGGTAGGCAGTACCAGAATGGGATTCCTTCACTTGACAGGAACTTGTGAATGACGCACCCAGTCTCTTAGGGATTGTCGGGGTTTTGATCCGTATGGTGGATCGGACCATGAATAGGACTCCTTTCTGCTAGGAACCTATGGATGACGCACCCAGTCTCTTAGGGATTGTCAGGGTTTTGATCCGTATGGTGGATCAGACCATGAATAGGACTCCTTTCTGTTAGGAACCTATGGATGACGCACCCAGTCTCTTAAGGATTGTCAGGGTTTTGATCCGTATGGTGGATCAGACCATGAATAGGACTCCTTTCTTTTAGGAACCTATGGATGACGCACCCAGTCTCTTAGGGATTGTCGAACATTTTAATCCGTCAGGGGGATCAGGCCGAGAATAGGATTCCTCTCCGCTAGGAACCTATGGATGGCGCACCCTGTCTTTTAGGGATTGTCGAACATTTTAATCCGTCAGTGGATCAGGCCGAGAATAGGATTACTTTCTGCTAGGAACCTATGGATGACGCACCCAGTCTCTTAGGGATTGTCGAACATTTTGATCCTATATTCTAAGGAATTAACTAGGATTTATGCAAATGAGGTGTGCCTAACCTTGAGGCTTTACCAAATGGGCTATTCTGGGTTTAGGGGTTACCTAGAACCTCACAGAAAGCAGATTCTGAAAATTGTCCTTTCGACAAGCGAGGCGTTATTCTGGGATTTGAGGATTCCAAGTATCCTGCAGAAAACTTAAACCTGCAAAAACTTTGATAAGATTCTTCTGGGATCTAGGGGCTACCTGAGATCTCGCAGAAAGACTATCTTGAATGTTGTCCTTTTGACATTGAAGGTGACATTCTGGGACCTGGGAGCTCCAGGTATCCTGCAGAAAGTTCCAACTTGTAACACCGGGATCTCACACAGGGAGATAATTTCAAACATTGTCCTTTTGACATGGGAGGTGACATTCTGGGATCTGGGGACTCCAGGTATCCCGCAGAAAGATCAAACCTATAAATTTGAAATCTCACATAGGGATGATTTCGGAGATTGTCCTTTTGACATTGGAGGTGACATTCTAGGATCTGGGAGCTCCAGGCATCCTGCAGAAAGTTCAAACTTGAAATATATTCTTCACAAAAGAAGTAGCATTCTGAGATCTGGGGATACCAGGGGTCCTACAGAAGCTTGAACATGTAAACTCTTTCTTACCAAGAGAGGTTGTGTTATTCTGAGATCTGGGATTGCCAGGAATTCTGCAGAAGTTTAGACATGTAAATTGTTTCTTACCAAGAGTGCTGCAAGCCATTCTGGGAGCCGAAGTCATCAAGAATCTTGCAAAAGCTCCAACCTGAAAATTTTCTTACCAAAGGCACATCAATGGTCTTTAAGTGATATGTGATGTCAAACTGACAGCACTTTATGACTTATATCATAGTCATGAAAAAAATTTCAATGAATGTATTACGAGGTTGGAGGTTATCCAAAACACCTTGCAATATACGGGAGTGATCAAAAGTTCCTTGCGGGGAAAGTTTGAATCAAACAATCTGAAATTACCAAAAGAGTTTGGTTAAAATGTCCAACGGAGTATTCTCATCAAAGAGGACTTCTCACCGTTTTGAGGTAATGGTCTTTTACCAAGAATGCACTCGAACTTCCTATCAAACCTGCGCCTAGGGTTCAGGATCATTCGCAGTGAATACACCTCGATCGATCAGGAGGACTTCCAAGGGACCGTAATGTTGGGCTTGGTCAACGGTTTTCAAAGGGGGACTTGCGTGCAAGTCAAGGCTTTCGAAGAGAAGTCTTCAACGTCTGCTCCAGGTTTACAAGTCAAGAAACCTGCGAAATGAGAAAGAAATAATCTTGCTCGAACTTCTTCGAGCTAAGCTTAGACATTAAACCCTATGTCAATCCAAGTGCCTTAATCAGAAAAGGCTTTTCAGGGTTGTAACGTAGGTAGGATTGGGGACCAAAAAAGGCTTGTTTTTGGCTTAGAATATGCGAAGGGTCTAACATTGGTGATCACTGCAGGTTTGCCGCCGATCTTGTCCCTTCTCGTCCAAAGAGCGTCTTTAGTCTTTGAAGTGCATATTTGTCTTTAGAGAACGTCTCTCTCATGTCAAGACGGTGTCAACATCTTGTCTACACTTTCGTCATCTGAGTGTGACATGATTTGGGAGCATCTTTCGCAGTCTAGCTCCCTTGGAATTTTTCTTTTACAATCAGATCTCACTAGTGACCTATACAAAGGTATCATGCCACCTTTTGGCATTTACAAGATCAAACACATGATTCACAAGTGTACAAGTATTTGGATGGGCATTGGCCTTGCTTTTACCAGGCACTTTGTTTTTTCTTGATGCCCAAGATTAAATTTTTCTCTCTTCTTTCTTTTTGAGACCCCATCTTTTCTTTTCTTTTGGGGATCAGAATTTTCAAATGATTGTGCTAGATGTATAGCTTGAATCTCAGCACTCGAACATTAATCTAGGAATTTTTCACAAATCCTGTGTTTTGAACTCTTCCGCTCTTGAAGTGACGTCGTTTCCACCTTGGAATATGCAATGATCACCAACGGGTTTGTGAAATGAACGTATAGGCTCAATTGGGCAGTGCAAAGGGTAAAAGTGTATAGGATAGAGAAACGAATGCTTTTCGTCATCCTAAAGCACTTGAATTACCATAGAAGTTAAAATGACAAGCAACACACGAAGATTGATGCAAGTCTGAGCAAGAGAACTTCTAACCATTTACCTCCTAATACTGCTGGACGTACCTCCAGTTTGCCCTACTGTGGGGTGGTTCTCGACAGGGGTATAGAATGAAATCGTCGTTCAAATGGTTATCAATGGTCACCTGTAGTGTTTTTGATAGAGAAACGAATGCCTCCGTCGTCTCAATCCATGTAATCACTGCGAATAACCCTTACGTCCGTAGGTTAAGGTCTCGCTATCTTACCATTCCACTTATCTCTTAAGTGTGTATGGGACGTGTTTGGACCAGGCTTGCCTCTTGTCTGAGGAAACATCCTTTTGAATGATTTAAACAACTTTTGTTTGGAAGAGTTCATTTTGCTTTCTCCAAAACTGACCCTCCAAGGGGATTTATGATGCACAATGCATATTTCAATCATGTTCGGATAACCTCCAAGTTTAAACATGAATGCCAATGACATGACTATGAGAATTTTGCGTCTTTCTAGACATGAGATTTGAATACATGCTAGATTCCAAGAAGCCTTCAAATTCTATCAATAAGGATTCCGACAGTCTTGTAAACCTAAAAGATTAGGGAAGGAATACTTACCTGCCCAGCGCGGCTAGGGATTCCTGAAAAACATAAAAGGAATATGTCAGTGTATGCTCTCGAATTTCAGAAAATTAGAACGATACACCTTACCCTTGATCATGCATTCCTATGGAAGTGGATAGATTCGCGAAAATCTGCATTTTTCTTAACAACACAAGATGGTTAAGTTGTTCTAAAATTTCTTAAAATTCTCAGTCTTTGGAGAAGAAGACGTGCACCTGACCACCATGACGTTAGGTCTCCTTGATCATGCGTTCCAACTTATCGCGACCCTGCTTCCTTGGATCCTGCAATATTGAACACATGCTAATGTATGCATAGATGCATGACATGCTTATGCAAAGACTATCATGAAGAGTAAGCTCAATTCGAGGCAGGGCATATGACCGGAATCTGATTTTATTTCAAGGGTAATATTTCTTCACATCATCTGAATTCACAGGATGCCCCAATTCTTCTCCCTCGGAGTTTACAAGAATTAATGCTCCTCCCGTGAGGATCTTCTTAACAATGTAGGGGCCTTCGTAATTTGGAGTGAATTTTCCCCCTGGATGGGTAGTACTCGGCAAAACTTTCCTAATTACCAAGTCATTTACTTCGAAGTTTCTGGTCTTGACCTTTCGATTGAACGCCCTGGCTACCCTCTTCTGGTAAGTTTGTCCATGGCAAATGGCTTTAAGACGTTTCTCATCTATTAAGTTCAGCTGTTCATATCTGTGCTTGAAATACTCTGACTCAGAGAGTTTATCTTCGGATAAGATTCTCAAAGAGGGAATCTTAACTTCTACTGGTAGAACTGCTTCTGTCCCATATACCAAACTATAGGGAGTTGCCCCTGTAGAAGTCCTGATCGACGTTCGGTAAGCCATCAAGGCGAAGGGCAGCCTTTCGTGCCGATCCCTGTAGTTTTCTGCTGTTTTAGCCAAGATTCTCTTGATGTTTTTATTGGCTGCTTCCACTGCCCCATTCATCTGTGGGCGGTAAGGAGATGAATTCAGATGTCGAATGCTAAAGTGATCCAGCAGACCATCGATAATCTTGTTGTTTAGGTTGGACCCATTATCTGTGATGATTGCTTGAGGGGTACCATACCGGGATATGATATCTCTTTTGACAAATCTTGCCACATTTCTTGCAATGACATTCTTGTAAGAGCTGGCTTCTACCCATTTGGTGAAGTAATCAATCGCTACCAAGATGAAGCGATGACCATTCGAAGCCACAGGATTAATAGGCCCTATCATGTCTATCCCCCACATAGAGAAAGGCCAAACTTCAGACATTTGGTGTAGTTCGTTCGGGGGTGCGTTAATCTTATCCCCGTATATTTGGCATTGGTGGCATGACCGGACGTGCTGACAGCAGTCTGATTCGATGGTCATCCAATAATAACCGAGCCGCATGATCTTCCGGGCAAGGAGGTGGCCGTTCATGTGAGGCCCACACGCACCCTCATGGATCTCTTTCATGAGAATATTTGCTTCTTTGGCACCTACACATCTTAACAGAGTAGAATCAAACGATCTCTTGTACAGAATTTGTCCATTGAGGAAGAACTTGCTGGCCATCTTGGTTATGTATTTTCGGTCTCCTGACTGGCATCCTTCAGGGAATTCCCTTTTCAAGAGGTAATTCTTGATGTCATAGTACCATGGCTCTCCATCACATTCCTCTTCGATTAGCATGCAATAAGCTGGCTTTTCAACAATGCCGATCCTCAGAGGTTCTATATCCAACCCTTCAGTCGTTTGTAACATCGAGGCTAGGGTGGCTAATGCATCTCCGAATTGGTTGTGAGACCTTGATAGGTACTCGAATGACACTTCTTCGAACTTGAGTATCAATTCTTCAAGGTATTCATGGTAGGGGATGAGTTTTGCATCTTTCGTCTTCCACTCCCCTTGTGTCTGTAGAATAATGAGCATGGAGTCTCCAAAGACCTGCAATCTAGGTATCTTCATGGAAAGGGCCAGTCGTAGGCCCAGAATGCATGCCTCATATTCTGAAATATTGTTGGTACAAGGAAAAGTTATCTTTGCCGCGACAGGGTAATGTTGACCATCTGGGGATATCAGTACTACCCCAGTGCCTGCCCCTGATAGGTTAACGGCACCATCGAAATACATGATCCACTTATCCTCTGCTAAGTTCAGAATTCGGCCTTCTGTGTTCGTTACTTCAGGGGATTCAGTGCTCGATGGGTTTTCTGCCAGCATGTCCGCTATAGCTCTTCCTTTTACCGACTTCTGCGGAGAACATTTAATGTCAAATTCAGACAACATTACTTGCCATTTTGCCAGTTTCCCAATTAAAGCGGGTTTCTCCAGGAGGTATTTGACGGGGTCGTTCTCTGTTATGAGCTGAATGTGATGATGTAGGGTATACTGCCTTAGTCTTCGTAGTACCCATACTGCTGCTACGCAGGCCCTTTCAACTGGTATATATTTTGCTTCAGATGGCGTGAATTTCTTACTCAGGTAATAAATGGCCCTCTCTTTTCCATCTATCGGGCTTGTCTGGGCAAGTAAGGCTCCCAAGGACTCTTGTCGTATGGTCAGGTATAAGGTCAATGGGTGACCGAGAATTGGTGGCACAAGCACCGGTGGTGTGATCAAATAGTTTTTGATCATTTGGAATGCCTTGCTGCACTCGGCGTCCCACGTTATTTTCGCGCCTTTCTTAAGCAATTTGAAGATTGGCTTAGCCACATCAGACAGCTGATTGATGAACCTGGCAATATAGTTCAATCTCCCTAGAAGGCTTCTCACTTCTTTTACTGTGGATGGAGTTGATAAATCGTGGATGGCCTGGATTTTTGAGGGATCAATCTCAATGCCCCTGTTGCTGACTATGAACCCAAGGAGTTTCCCGGATCTTGCCCCAAACACGCATTTGTTAGGGTTCAGCTTTAACTTGTATTTGCGCAGGCGCTCAAATAATTTTCTTAATACCTGTATGTGATCTTGTCCTTTCTTGGATTTAGCGATCATGTCATCAACATATACTTCAATCTCTTTGTGGATCATATCATGGAATAACGTGACCATAGCCTTCTGGTAGGTAGCCCCGGCGTTTTTCAATCCAAAGGGCATGACTTTGTAGCAAAAATTCCCCCATGGTGTGGTAAATGCAGTCTTGGGTTTGTCTTCTTGTTTCATGGAGATTTGGTTGTATCCCGAGAATCCATCCATGAATGAGAATAATTCATAACCCGCCGTACTATCCACCAATACATCAATGTGGGGGAGTGGAAAATCATCTTTTGGGCTTGCTCTATTCAGATCTCGGTAATCTACGCAGATTCGAACTTTTCCGTCTTTCTTCATGACGGGGACTATATTTGCAACCCAGTCTGAATATGGGATAGCTTCAATGAAGCCTACCCTAAGGAGTTTCATGACTTCTTCCTTAATCTTGTCTTCTAACTCGGCTTTCATCCGCCTACTGCCTTTTTTGACAGGTTTGATGCCAGGATCCGTGGGCAATGCATGTTCCACAATCTTAGGATCAAGGCCTGGCATATCCGCGTAAGACCATGCGAAGATGTCTTGATATTCTTTTAGTAGCTTGGTGAACTCGAGCCTTTCATCACGGGATAGGTGTCCGCCGATCTTGACCTCTTTGACGTTCACGGTGTCTCCCAAATTAATGACAATTGGTTCTTCTGAGGTAGGAGGCTTTGACTCTTCAAAGGTGTTCCAATCCCTACGGATAGACGCGTAATCCTCGTCTTCATCTTCCTCAATGTTATAGGAGTGGTTAATGGAGGGATCCGAATTTTCTAACAACCTGGTATGCATGTTTGAGATGATATGCCTGAAATGTCATGAGTATGGTTAGTTTGTGCTCAGTAAAAATGACATGCATGATTATGTAAAGTTTTTTTGAAAAAGTTTTTCGAAATAGATGTAGGTACAGATGGGACTAATCCTCATGTCATTGGATATCCCGGCCCCTTGAAAATCTTTTGAAGATTAGGAATCATATGGCAAATCAGGCCTCAAGCTTCTATATGGAAGACCATTATCATCATCGGGCTGATTCGTGGTTCCATATGTCCTTAACAAAACATGCGTGGTTTTATTGAATGCGAAATGGGCCGCGTTACAAGATGTGCTATTTGGACCAACGGCCGGAGATCCAAAGGCGTTTTCTTATGCGTTCAATAAGGAAAGAAAATACAGTGAAATGCAGAAAGTTCTAAACGCAGTATTTAAAGATGAAGGAAGAGTCTATTTACTCAGAAGAAGTGGCTTCACTGTCCAACCACTCCATGATGACATTCACAGAGTCATCTTCGAGAAAAGGATTTGTCAGATCTGGTTCCATCGGCGAAGTGATACCCTCTTCAGATAGCCATTTGGAGTTCTGGTCGAAGTAGGTATTTAAGGGATTCTTGAACATTCGAAACCTTCCCTTCCAGGTTGGAGAACCGATGAATGAGCTATTCGGGCTGTTTTTGCCTCCACGGCGTCCCAGGCTTTTGCCTCGGCCTCGGCCTGTTGCTTTCGGGACAGAATCATTCATGGGATACTTCTGGTACCCCAAGCCCATTTTATGTGGATTAGCCTTCAACTGTAGCGGGGCATTTATACCCTGATTATGTTTGCCTAGGCCTTTTTCAGGATTGAACCCGTATGCCAGCAGCATCTTAGCTGGTAGAAGACTGGCTTCTGAGATGTAAGGAGTTCTCAACTTCGACCCTACTGGGGTATGAACTGTTGCTACCAACTCTAGGGAGTGATAGCTCGCTTCAGTTTTCTCTTCAGGCTCAATATAGGGAATGGCACTGTTCTGGTATGCCTGGAGGTCGACTTCCCCATGTACGGTAATCACCTTCCCATCTACAACGAAACGTACTTTTTGGTGCAGGCTCGAAGGGACAACTCCTGCTGTATGGATCCAAGGTCTTCCTAGCAGGAATCCAAATGCACTGGGCAGATCCATTACTTGAAAGTTTATAGAGAACTTTGTCGGGCCGATGAATACGTCAAGCTCGATCTCTCCTTCTACAGTCTTCCTTATGCCGTCGAATGCTCTTACAGCTGTCTTGGATGCCTTGACCATCTCTTCATTGATTCCCAGCCTCCTTATGGTAGCCAAAGGACAGATGTTAAAGGCTGATCCATTATCGATCAATACGTGTGCCACTCTTTTGCCGTTACATTGGGCAGAGATGTATAAAGCTTTGTTGTGCCCTCTTCCTTCTATGGGGAAGTCCTCGTCAGAGAAGCTCAATTGGTCTTTTAAGAGAATTGCCCCTACAAAGTCCCCTAGTTGGACCTCATTAATTGTTTCAGGGATATGTACTTCATTGAGTACCTTCAATAGTGCGTTCTTGTGCTTCTCTGAATTGATGAATAGGTCTAGCAGGGATATCTGAGCGGGCATCTTCCTCAGCTGCTCTATCACTTCAAACTCACTGGTTTTGATGATCGATACGAGCTTTTCGGCATCTTCCTTTGAGACATCTTTTTTTTCGGATTCACCCTCTCTGGGGGCATAAAATCTTCCAGACCTCATTATTGCATCTACTTGTGTGGTCCCATAGTCCCAATGAACAACTTTGGGATCATACTCTTCTACTGGGGGGACTTTTATCGTTACAGTTGTCTGATGAGGTATCTCTGGTCCTGACGTGTTGCTTTCTTCCTCCAGAGGCAATTGAATTACGACAGGCCTCACTGGGCAATCTTCTACCTTGTTCAGGCTATCCAGCTCATCCAATCTGATCACCACGGCCGTGGCTACTTCGATCATCAATATGGCGTTGTCGAGTTCTTGCATACCGTTTGAGGTTTCTGGTTGAGAGAGATCATCCATACCTCCCCATCCGTCCGGTATGATGTCTTCAATCTTCTGATAAAAGCTGGGAGGGGCCGAATATTTCACCTTGAAATTGTATCCTCCAGAATCTTGACCCAGGTTGTCTATAATTCGCTCTTCTCAAGTGCGTCAACCATAAACTTGAGGTCTGCTAGACTTCTCCTCCTGGCTTCTATTTCGTCTTCTTCAAATTCTTCTTCTGATTGAGTGGCCGGCCCCAGATCGTTTGCCAATTTCTCACGTGAGGTACCACAGGTGCTACTATGCTCAGCTGTGATCAAGAAGTGGTTTCCTTTCAAAGATAGAGATGCTTCAATCCCTTCGAATTCTTCATCAGTAATGTCGGACATTATCCCCAAGCTCTTCATCTTGTTGATACACAACTTCCTTTGGTCGGTTGATATCTCCCCTTCTTTTGGGTATGATGAAGCGGTTGTTAGCAGGTTGGCCAACTTAGGCACATCTATCTTCAGTTTAAGGTAGTCCTCTTCTTCTTCAGTGAATATTGCCCATACTGTTTGGTGATCTGGCAACGGATTTTCTTGCACATTTGGGGCTGCATTGTCAAATTTCAAAATCTGACTATCAATTAGGGCTTGCACTTTCAGCTTCAGGACATAGCAGTTATCCACATTATGCCCTCTTTCGCCCATATGGTAGGCACAGGTCTGGCTCTCATCAAAGCCAGGATATCTTGCGGGGTTTGCCCTAGGTGGTTCTTTTGCCACCAAGTGTTGCTCCAGCAGCATCGGGAGTAGCTTGGATAAAGGTCTCGGGAGCTGAGAGAATTGTCTCTGGGGTTGCTTTCTTCTAGGCTCTTGTACCTTTGGCGCTGACCAGGATGATCCGCCTTTGGCCTGATTAGAATTGCCAAATGGCTTTAACTTGTGGGGATCTGGTATAAATGCTATGTCCAGTCCGGCTTCTCTTTCCTTTCTCAGAGGATACTGCTTCCTAGTAGGAGCTTCCTGAGGCCTTCTTTCTTTCAAGGCCCATTCCAGCCTCTCAGCAACCTTAATCAGGTGTGCGAATGTCTGACATCCAGAAGTGTTCAGTCTGTCAAAGTACTCGTAGGGGAGTGCTTTTAGGAATAAGTCGATCAGCTCCTCTTCTGGGATTGAAGGTTTTACTTGGGTAGCCAAGGCTCGCCACCTCTGAGCATATGTCCTGATCGATTCGCCCCTCGCTTTTGAAGTTCGTAGGAGGTCTTCTCTTGTTGGGGCTGTAGCCGTGTTAAATTTGTACTGCCTGAGGAAGTCTTCTGCAAGGTCCTCCCATCCGTCATAATCCTCTAAGTCTAGCTCAATAAACCAAGCCAGAGCGGCGCCAGCCAAACTCTCTTGGAATGTGTTCATTAACAACGGAATGTAATCCGAGTAGTGCGCCATCTTGCGCAGGTAGTACTTGAGGTGGGCACGGGGACAGCCTGTCCCGTTGTATTTTCTCACGAACTCTGGCTCCCTATAGTCAAGAGGAGTCTCTATTTTAGCAAAAGGAGATATTTTGTCGAAGCGGGCCAGCTCATAGCCTTGACTGCTCAGGCATTCTTCGATCTTGGCCAATCTCTTAGCCTCTGCCTCTGTCTTCACAGTTTGTTTTCCCTTCTCCTCCTTTTCAAGGTTGATGACAACAGGCGAGGCTTTTTGTTGTGCCCGACTATTTGGTTCATGAACGTCTTCCTCTGTATGTTGGGTATCCCTGGTTGCTTCTTTATCTGTTACATCAGGTACCATGGAAGGGCCTGAGTTGTTCTGATTGTGGGCGGTTGTCTGTCTAGCTTGGTTGGTCTCCAGCATGGCCTTAATGTCAGCTAGACATGGCCAAATTGGACCCGGACCCGGAACCGGCCCGTTGACCGGCCCGGAACCGGCCCGTTGACCGGGTCCGCGGTTCTGAACCGGAACCGGAACCGGACCTTCACGGGCCGGTTCCGGTTCCTCTTTTTTCGGAACCGGCCCGGAACCGGCGGTTCCGGGCCGGTTCCGACCCGTTATTTAAAAAAATAAAAAATAAAAAAATAGAGAAAATGATAATTGCTTGAAGTGGGATTCGAACCTTTGATCTTTTAGTTGAAATAAGCATCCTAAACCACTCAACTACCTTCACTTTGATTGGTCATATTGCAAATAAATTATAAAAAATATATATGGACAAATTGAAGCGACGGGAACCGGCGGTTCCTTGAACCGGAACCGGAACCGCCGGTTCCGAACCGGAACCGGAACCGCCTCTTTAAGGGCCGGTTCCGGTTCCAGCTTTTTTAGGAACCGGAACCGCCGGTTCCTGAACCGGAACCGGCGGTTCCGTCGAACCGTGCATGTCTAATGTCAGCCATCATAGTCGCCAGGGCAGTCATATGAGATTCCAACATGCCTACGCGCGGAGTCAATTCCTGCTGTTCCATTCTCATCTTTAGGCGGGTACGGAAACGATGCGTTGGCAATTCCGTGATGAGAGTGTACCTGTTTAAAAAGATCTCTGTGAGTGCTTCGCTTATTTTAGCAAAAAGAAGCAGTTAATTCTTTCAGTTGCATGCTTCTTGCCAGTAGATGAGAAAAAAGGCTACCTTGTGAGCCTTAGCCTCATGTAAGTAGTTCTTTTAATCATTTCTCGACAAGAATTCATGGAATTGAAAGAAGCGTAATTTCTGACGATAGTTTTTATGCATTTGTAAAAACATGTTCACATTCATGCTCATGTGTTTAAGATAGTATTTCACAGAAGTGAGAATGCATGAGAAGGCATCACAATGTTTGCTTATTTTACACTTGACGGAATAGCCTATTCAAGTCTAGGACGTTTGAGGTCTAAGGTATCCTCATCATCCCAGCATGGATTCCCTTCTTCAGCCTGGGGTTCCTCATCTTCTGAACACGACAGTGGTCCCATGTCTTCGGGTATGTAAGGCTCTATTCCCGGTACGTACGGCACGATGTATTCGGGTATGTAGGGCTCGACAAGGCTTCGTCGGATCGCTTTGAAGTGTTGAATATATTCAGTGGTACCCCTATGGATGTTCTCTTCATGAGTCATGTCTTCTGGCCAACTTATTCCTTCAGCCTGGGAATTCTTCAAAGAGCGTGTGATGGATGCGACCTTGGCTTCGAACTGTCTCTTCTCCTCTTCCGTGAGGGTCTTGCTTGGTATGTCAAAGGAGAAGGTATCCGGTTGCGGTGGAGAAGGAATCTCTTGTAGTGCCCCAAACTGCCGAATCACCCTCCTTGGGTAGTATGCAGTAGCGCCTGTGAATCCTAGCAAGGGAACTGGATTCCCGTCATCGCAGGTCAATCAGACTTTGCTTAGCGTCGGTAACCTTAGCCGCCATCGGAGTTGTTCGGGTTTTAGGACTTTGAGGAAGTTCTTCCATTCTATGAAGTTGAACTTAGGAACACGTGTATGGGTCCTAGCAAATGTTTTAAGAGGGTGTGCATTGGGGCCGATTTCAGTGAAACCCATGCGGATGTGGAATTTTCTGATATGGGATGTGAACCACAGATACAGAAGATCACTAGAGGCTCTAAAGATTCCCTTTTTGTTTTTCTTGAAACGATTTAGGGAGAGGAAGGTTTCGGCAAGGAGGATGTTTGAGTAATCCCACCCACAACAGACTTGCCTAGCTACTATAGCCATGATAGGGTCGAAGGTGATAGTTGAGATTGGGAATATCACAAAGCTAAAGAATGCCAAGATAAAGGCTCTACCAGATTTGGTTCCTTTAGAAGCAGGAAGGCGGGAAAATCGGTCTTTAAGGAAAGACATGGAAACTCGTCCAGAATTGCTTCTCGCATCTGCTTTGACTTCATTTAGGTTCGTGTCAAGGAATTCAGCCACCTGACTTAGGGGTTCAAGTCCTATAGGGGGTCGGACGAGCGTAGGGGTGAATTCAACTCCGATGACAGCGCTGTATTCCTCGATAGTGGGAGTGACCTCTAATCCTTCCATGCAAAATGTAGCGGTGGTAGGATCCCAGTAGAGCGCCATGGCTTGAATAAAGGCAGGTGGGCACTCAATCTTCAGTAGGTCCAACAGGTATCCTAGTCGTGACTCTGCATACTTCTGGCTGGCTTCGCCCATGCCATCCCACCATGATTGGAGTTCAGCTCGGGGGATCTTGAACACTTGAATATCATTCTTTCCCATCAAGTCTAAAATATGCAAATGATTTTAAAAGGTCAATCGCCAGAAATTACTTTAAATGTATGAATATGCAGATGTCATGAAGCATGCATGAGCTAACTTGATTGCATAGTTCAATTTGAAGAAATGGAGATTAGGATCCTTTTTCAGGTCTTGAAAGCCTGACTCAAAGCCTAATTTGCATTTCAGGGAAGTGAATTATGCAATTTAGTCAGGTTTTACTCAGTGACTAACGGGAACAATGTCACATTCCATTGGTCAACACATCAAAGGAACAAAGTGGGATGTACATTTATTATAGTCAAGATGTCTAATAGAAGAACGGTAAAGAAAGGTTTTTCAAACAAGAAAGCCATAAAAGCCAATGGAACGTGAGGATCTAAATCACTCTTTTTCTTTAGAAGTCTACCTAAATGACGGTCGGTCAGGAACTCTCCCTTAATCTAGGGTAGGGGAGTTATCTTCAATGGTTTGGTTGAGAGGTTGTAGTTCCTCCGGCCACTCTCTAGTCCAGGGTACGATGACTTCGGGAGTTTTCTCGGGTTTCACTTTTTTGAGTGTGATACGCCTTGGCTTGGTCTTGATCGCAGGGCGTCTCTTCTTACCCCAATAAGTAATCATAGGTATGTTCTCTCTGGCCAGCAATTCAGCCTTCCGACGGGCGTACGCTTCCCTAGCCAGCTGGTTGCGACGTTGTCTCTTCATCTCCAGATAATCCTTCATCATTTTGTTTGCTTGTCGCTTAAATCTGAGGTTATCAGCGTAGTAGCGGGTTTGACAGTCCCCAGCATACCCCAGCTTACGTCCAGTCAGTTCCCGACCATACACGAATCTAGTAAAGTGTAGCTTCGTGTTTGGTCCGGGGCGAGTAACTTTTCTCAAGTACTCGAAAGTTACCAACTCTATTGAACTCTTAGGAAACAGCGACATCCTACCCCATAATCATTGTTGTTTCCATTAGTCACTTGAGTAATCTTCATGATGCGAATGCATATGGATGTATGCAATGTATGAGTAATATCATGGAGCAAGAAATAAAGAACATTTAGAAATAAATATCTTACCAACCACACTTTGGGGGATGTGGAATGCCCCCTGTATCAATGGGTGGTTTTAGGTATACCAACCATCCATGGACATGCGCATGAGACAAGTGGGTATACTCTAAAGAAAATCGAAAATCAGGTGAGGAACCTACGGCTCAGGCTCCCACGATCCACATGAGGCAGATTCCTCCCCAAGGGTACCTACCCAAGAGGGCTAGATATCGCCAATGCAGATGGTAGGCGGGAACGAATACGAAAGTCTCAAGTGCCATCAAACACAAGATCCTTTTCGCATCCCTTCCCTATCTAAGGTAACCTAGAGATGGTTGCAGTCGGGGTTTGACCGCCAGTGTGTGCGATGTGTTGTGATCATCACAACGCAAGGTCATGCACAGCAGTTCGTATCAAACACCGCTTCAGTATGTGCGTGAAGTAAACATACATTCCCAACTCCAACCTGCAGGAAAATAGTCAACAATCACTCCACCCCTTATTTCTCCAATCTGCAAAAACATCTAACACAATGGTTAGCGTACATACCTCATCTTCGAGAGCATCTGCGAGAAACAAGGTTAGATAAACCAAACAACTTTTGAATCGGCTCAAGTCCTCTGGAATTCGTAACCAGAGATTCTAGTTTAGAATAGTCCCCAGTGGAGTCGCCAGTCTGTCGCGACCCTCTCCCGGAGGCGGGAGCGGGCTAATGGGCCGCCCGATCGCTGGCTTGATCGGACGCGGGCCTCTCCCAAGGTCCATTACCCAAGTCGCAACTGCTGGATGTACGTGGTCGACCTTCAGTGTGGTTGTTGACACCTGATTTTTGACCATTTATTATTGTGATTTTTATTCTTTAAAATTAATTAAAAATATCAAAAAAGGTCATAAAATCACAAAATCAACTTTGGAAGCCTTGGCCTAGCCTCGGGGACCAATTTTGAACAAAAAATATTTTTTGGTATTTTATAATATTTTTCGAATTTATTTAATTATAAAAATACCCAAAAAATCAAAAAAATACCATTCGTGGTCAGAAAAATACACAAAAATATTCAATAATTTTGTTTTGATTTCATCTTCAAGTGTATCACCTTAAATCTTGAAAATTCGGCTCGGGTCACTATGTTTCTTCACAAACATAAACTCGAACCGAGCAAAAAAATTCCTTTGCGAGTCTTTTAATTTTCAATTCTCACTTTTTATAAGCCATGACATTGAATCCTAAAGGCTAGAAGTGCAATTGGGTCAATTTGCCCTCCAATTTGATCAATTTTAACCAAAAGGGCTTAATTGCATATTTTTCTTTCGATTAGTCCCCGGTTTCACGGATCTTGAATTTCACACGGGCATACCCATTAAAATTCAACACCTCTACCCATAATTTTCATCATGCCCAATCCATTAGCGGCCTCAATTCAGGCTAATTTGGTCGTTTGGATGTATACGTATGCTCTACGTATTTATACATCATACGTATTTATACGTTATGCGTATTTATACTGTTTGGTAACCTCTTTAACTCTTGTAATAATAATAATGGTTATTATTTTTAACACTTTTGTTAGTGCTTTTTTAAATAGCATTTTTGTATTGTGAGTGCTATTGTTAGTGCTATTTTTAAATAGCATTTTTGTATTATAAATTGTGAGTGCAATTGTTAGTGCTATTTTTAAATGACATTTATTTATCATAAATTGTGAGTGCTATTGTTAGTGCTATTTTTAAATGGCATTTATTTATCATAAATTGTGAGTGCTATTATTAGATAGAATTTATAATTGTTAGTGCTATTTTTAAATAGCATTTTTGTATTATAAATTGTGAGTGCTATTGTTAGTGCTATTTTTAAATAGCATTTTTGTATTATAAATTGTGAGTGCTATTGTTAGTGCTATTTTTAAATGTCATTTATTTGTGAGTGCTATTTTTAGAAAGTATTTATTATTTGTGAGTGCTATTTTATAATACAATTTATTGGAAGGAATTTTTGGCTATAAAAGGATGGCAAGAGTTTTGAGGTTGGAGGAGAGACATTTTGTAGAGTGTGCAAATTTTTGAGAGCTTAGAGAGAAGAACACAAACACTCTCTATATTCTCATAATCTTGAGTGAGCAAAATATACTAAGTTCGGAATATTGATTCCGCATATTGCTAGCATAATTGTTGTGGAGTTATTAGTCGTCTCCCCGTTCGTCAATTGGTGGTGCGTCCGAACTAGATGCCTAACACTTGTGGAAGCTGAGATCGAAGAACATCGAACCGACACCTCCGTTTCAAGCACGCTACGAGAGGTAATCCATTTACTCCCTTTGAGGCTTTGTGATTTTTTTTCGATTGAAATGCACGAAGTACGCCTCTGGAGATACATGTATGGGTTGTTATTTATTTCCGCTACGTGTTACGTGGATCCCAACAGTGGTATCAGAGCCGATCCTTAGGTGTTTTCGTGCATTTAATTGATTTTTTGCAATTTTTGCAATACTATGGCCAATATGTATTAATGAATTGTTCGTCTTACATGGCTAATGGAGGTTGATTATTTTATATGATAAATTAATCAACGTAGCAAAAATTGAGACTAAATCAATTTTGAATCGAAAATTTATGGCTATCTTATTTTACGTAAAAATTCTGAATATGATTCAACGTAGAATTTTTATTGTGCCTTCCTAAGTTTTAAATTGTGAATTTATTACTTACGTGGAAGGGTGGTGATCATGGAAAAATCCCTAATCAATGTGATTGATGTATGTATGAATGTATGGTGATTATTTATATATTTGGGGTTGTAATTATTAAATGGGGGCTGCGTACTCCTTTTATTTTTCATGTAATCTTTATTTTTAGCATAGTCAATTGTTGATGTAAATGCTACGAGGATTACGTGGAGGAGCCTTTTAAGTCGGCGAGCTCTTTGGGGCCCGATTCTTGAAGAGTTCAAGAAACCAAGAAGAAGAGAAGAGCGGCTCTCCGTTATTAAAATATTAAAATGATTAAATGTGGTCTCATTGGCTCGAGACCCATTAAATCATAATTCCATGATCACCACGTAGGATAGATGTTTATGTGATTGACATCTATTTTTTTTTATGATTACGTGAGCATGTTAAACTGGTTAATGTGCAAAGTCAGACTTACCTCACCCAAAATTGCGCCTGCATGAAATCCTAGTTAGGGAAAATCACTCGCGTTAGGTACCGAAAGGGCGTTGGTAATGACATCAACGTAACCAAGTCCCCGAACTCAAAATCTCTGGTTCCGCAGAATTGATCGATCTCTCCCAATCGGTCAATAAGGTTTCCGGTCTACCCTCCAAGAAAGACCGGTGGCGACTCCAAATGCATGCACAAGTTGCACATGCCACCACGACCACACTAAGGTCGAAAGCGATCGACTGTTATCGTCGAATCTCCTTTGAAAAATACTCCCGCCGCGATTTGGTATGGGCCTGGGAGGGCCCGCGCCGATCCAAGACCCGCGATCGGTAATCCATTAGCCGCGTCCGCTTTCGGACGGGTCGCGACAGCTGGCGACTCCGCTGGGGACTTTGTTCTAGAACCTATGGTTTTAGACCTCAAGTGGACTTAGGCCGTAATTAAAACGCTGAGTGATTTTTCTAACCATGCAGGCGCTCTCAAAGGTGAGGTAAGTCCGCTTACGATAGGTGTTATATGTTTTTGCAGATTGGAGAAATAAGGGGTGTAGTCCGTGATTAACATTGTCTTATGCAGGTTGGCGTAGGAATGTATGTTGTGTGGATGATTTGAAGCGCTGATTGATAAACGGTTGTGCATGACTTGCATTGTGATGATCACGACACATGGACACACACAACCGCGCCTAAAACCCCGGGCACCGCCTATAGGAAAATAATAGAAGGGATTGAAAATGGAATCTCTGTGAGGAAAAGCACGGGGTAATCCACTTTTCAATTCCGCTCACTTCGAACTATGGATCGAGTCCCAATGCAACGATAGCTGTGCAATGGAATCGGCTCTTTCTAGAACTCGAGGTGAGAACCTTGACCTTAGGTGCCAAATCCTTTGATTTTTAGAAGTTTTATCCTCACTTGTCTCATGTGCATGTCTTTAGATGGTTGGTATATCTAAAACCACCTAAAAAATTGGTGATCCTGGAGTCACATCTCGAAGACTGGAACTGGGGCATCTCCAAGTGTTCGGACCACATTCCTTTGAATGATTTGACATTCTTAGTTCTCTTGTATAAAGATTAATTTTGCTGAGATCCTCTCTATCTCGTCCCTTAGATTGATTGTATTAGGGATCTATTTGTATTGTATACATCTTGATAAGGCTCATTTCTATCGAAAATGGGGGCAAATTCCCCAAACCCGTGGAACATAGTGGAATTCATCCCTTCAGTACAAAATACATTTGGTCACAGAGCCACTCGTTTGGTGAAAGGACGTATCGTTCCTAATTGATTTTTAATCAGATCTGGGGATAAGTTTTTCTCCATTTTTTTTTCTCAGGTGATAAAAGAGGCAATGCACCCAAAAGCTCATGCATTCAAATGACAAAACAGACGTCGCCCAGCTGGGGCAAATGAACCGTAGGCGTTGCAAATACCTTCAAACACGGATGGAGGAATTTGATAGATGTTGTTCATATCAATATGCAACATCAAAACGGAATGCAAATCAAGTGTAAAAGGACGTATCGTTCCAAAATGATTATTTTCTTGATATGGGAATAATGCTTCCTTTCTTTTTCCTCTCAGATGATGATCAAGAGCAGAGGACGCAGGATGTAATGCTTTCAAATAACAAACAGGGAACATCAAATATCTCAAATGACGACTGTGATCGAGAGAATCACCAAACCGCCACATGACGAATCCCAAGAATATCAAGCTGTCTTGAGACAGATAAAATTGATCAAGGACTCTGACAATCGAGATGGATGATCAGAATCTGCAAAAATCAATGGGAGCAGGTTCCCCCCATTTGCTTTGAGGAGCCAAACCGGGGGCAAACTCTCATGATCCCCCATGAAAGCTCATCAGACCAGGGTCATCGAATCCAGAGATGACAAACAGCAAAACCATGCCTCACCGGGGCAAATTGCTCGAAAAGCACGAAAGGACGAAACTTCGGAGGGAGTATCTCTTTTCAGAAATTTCAAATGAAGTCAGATAAAAACCCACGTCTATTTCTTCACATGCAGGTGCGGGGACTCCTTCGGATTGGATTATAAATCTCCAACAAAAACGGAAAGCGTTAAGGCATGACTGGGGCATACGAATCAATTTTGCCCTGGGCAAAGAAGGACGTTTCTTCTCTGGCAAAATCCATAGACGCAATGACAGAGTTATCCGCATCAGAAATAAACCCCAGGATACAAACCTAGAGGCGGTAACTTTGTATCTTTCCAATTTGGTCTTCAAAGACCACATGCCTAACATGAGTTTTTACTCATTTAACAGGAAGTCGTTGGCACCGAAAGCCTCAAAAGAAAAGAACTCGCCAACGAGGAGGCGAATAAAATTATTGACCTTGGGAGTCAGCACTCCAAGAAATGGTCTTTGATTACAAGATCGAGTGGAGTGTAAAAAGTATCGCTTCCACACTTCATGCTTTGACATGCATTCCGATAACAAATTCCTTTTTCCTTGAATAAAAGGAACTCTGAAGAGTGGCGCTGGAATGCGTCCAAAAATACAAATGGATCTCCTCTGAGGCAAACCCTTGAGAATGATTCATCGCCAACCAAACGGAGGGATCAAGGCCACAAGATAGAGGGCCAGATTCTGCAAGCCGCGCGTTTGTGTTCAAATGGAAACACAAAGCAAGAACAAGGCTGTATCGTTCCAATTTGCCTTGAATTTTGGAACACAAACTGACACCTAATTCCCGTCTTTGACAGGGGATCGCCATCAAGGCGAAACAGGTTTTCACATCCCATGTATTACCCGTTGGAATACATGACCAAGGGTAAGATGTATCGTTCTAATTTTTTGAAAAATTCGTGAACGTACAATAACATGTTTCTTCCGCATTTTCAGGGATCTCCAGCCGCGGGGGACAGGTAAGTATCCCTTTCCCCAATCCATTGAGGATGTTAAATAAAAAACAGAGAGAAAAAGAAAAGCTTTCAGAATCTAATGTCTAGAAAAGACATAGAATTCAAACTTCATTGGCATTCATGTTTTAAAACAGGAGGTTGTCTGAACATGAATAAGAACATGCATTGTGCATCATAAAATCCCATTGACGGGTAAATTTTTTGGAGAAAATGAAAGAGATTTTTCCAATTAAAAGTTGTTCAAAACTCTCAAAAGGACGTTTTTTCAAAAGACGAGAGGCAAAGCCTAGTCCAAACACGTCCTGTACACATTTAAGAGAGAAGTGGAGCGGATAAGACAGCAATATCTGGACCTACGGAAGTAGGGACCATTCGCAGCGATTACATGGGTTGGGACGACGGAGGCATTCGTTTCATATCCCCCAAACACTACAGGTGACCGTTGACAACTCCTTTGAACGGCGGTTTTCATTCTTAACCCTATCAAGAACCACCCCACATCGGGGCAAAATGGAGATGAGTCCAGCAGCATCAGGAGAAAATGGTTAGAAATTTTCTTGCTCGGACTAACATTAATCTTTGTGTGTTGTTTATATGGTAATCCAAGTGCCATAGGATGACGAGAAGCATTCATTTCTCTATCCCACACACCGAATCCTTTGCACAGCCAACTTAAGCCTGCGAATTCATTTCATAAACCCCTGTTGGTGATCATGGCATGTTTCAAGATAGAAACTGCATCACTCCAAGAACGGAAGAATCCAAGAGATGGGATTTATAGAAAAATTTCATATCGGCGTTTAAATGTGCTATGATTCAAGTTGTATATCTAGCACAATTTTCTGAACATCATGGTTCCAAAGGAAAAGAAAAGGCGGGATTTCAACAAAGAAAAATCCCCAGCAGCAAGAAAAAGCAAAGTGCCTGGTAAAAGCAAGGCCGATGCTCGTGAAAACTGTTTGATTGATCCCCAATAAAGCCTAGTTGGGAAGAGAGAAAAACCCATAAAGGAGTCAGATCAAGAAGACTGCTCCCCAAATGATGTCAGCAGTGGTGCAAAAACACGGACAGAATTGTCAATCTCTTAATACCACAAGAGACGTTCTCTAAAGGACTTGTGCACACCTCAAAAGCGGTTGCACACCTCAAAAATTGAAGATGCAGAATGGAAAAGACATGTGACAAGTTTGCAATGATCACCAATGCCAATCCCCTCACAAATTCTGGGCCAAAAACAAGCCTTTTTCGGTCCCCAATCCTACAAATGTTACAACCCTGAAACAGTCTTCTCTGACTAAGACACTTGGGTTAACATATTGCTTAGCTCGAAGAAGTACGAGCAAGACTATTTCTTCCTCATTTTGCAGGGTTCTTGACTTGTAAACCCGGAGCAGATGGTGAAGACTTTCATTCAATGGCCTCGACTCCAAAGCGGGTCCCCTTTGAAAACCAATATCCAAGCCTAACATTACGGTCCCGTGGAAGACCTCCCGACCGATCAAAATGTATGCGCTGCGAATGAGCCTAAAACCTAGGCACAGGTTAGTAGGAAATTGAGTGCATCCCCTATAAAAAAAACCACTATCGCAAAACAGGTGAGAAGACCTCCTTGTCGAGAAATATTCCAATTGATGTTTTGAACAAACTCTTTTTGGAAGTTTCAAATTGTTGGATCCAGATTTTCCGCGCAAGGGATTTGTGATCACATTTGCATGTTGCAAGAATGCTTTGGATAACCTCCAGCAGCAAAATGCACATTTCATGATTAAAACTTAAATCATACGGTTTTGTCAAAATGGACAGCCGTGGTCTTCCCAAAGATTACTAACGTTTTCTTGGTGAAGAAAAATCTTTCAGGCTCAAACTTCTGCAGGATACCTGGAGAACCCAGCTCCCAGAATGTCGCCTCAACGGACCCAAGTGTAGCTTTGTCAAGATAAAATCTTTCACTGCTTCAAAATTGAATTCCCGGCAAATTTCGGGATCTTGCAAAAGAAAGGGTGAGGATATAACCCTTTTTCAAAAGAAGTCAGCAAACTGTCCCAGCAGGACGTGGAGAATCCTCGTCCTAGGACACCCTTTTCAAAACTTAGGCAGTCTCATCGGATGTGGAAAACCCTCGTCATGAGACACCTTTTCAAATATCAAACTGTCTCATCGGACGTGGAAAACCCTCGTCATGAGACACCTCTTCAAAATTCAGGAAGTCTCATCGGACGTGGAGAACCCTCGTCATGAGACCCCTTTTCAAAATATCAAACAGTCTCATCGGACGTGGAGAACCCTCGCCATGAGACCTCTTTTCAAATATCAAACAGTCTCATCGGACGTGGAGAACCCTCGTCATGAGACCCCTTTTCAAATTTAGGCAGTCTCATCGGACGTGGAGAACCCTCGTCATGAGAACCATTTTCAAATTTAGGCAGTCTCATCGGACGTGGAGAACCCTCGTCATGAGACCCATTTTCAAATTTAGGCAGTCTCATCGGACGTGGAGAACCCTCGTCATGAGACACCCTTTTCAAATCAATTCAAGGTAGAAACCGCCTGAAGGGTCAACACAAGGTAGATACCGCCTGAAGGGTCAACACAAGGTAGATACCGCCTGAAGGGTCAAACTCAAGGTAGAAACCGCCTGAAGGGTCAAACCAAGGTAGATACCGCCTGAAGGGTCAACACATGGTAGAAACCGCCTGAAGGGTCAACTCAAGGTAGATACCGCCTGAAGGGTCAACTCAAGGTAGAAACCGCCTGAAGGGTCAACACAAGGTAGATACCGCCTGAAGGGTCAACACAAGGTAGATACCGCCTGAAGGGTCAAACTCAAGGTAGAAACCGCCTGAAGGGTCAAACTCATGGTAGATACCGCCTGAAGGGTCAGCACAAGGTAGAAACCGCCTGAAGGGTCAAACTCATGGTAGATACCGCCTGAAGGGTCAGCACAAGGTAGAAACCGCCTGAAGGGTCAAACCAAGGTAGAAACCGCCTGAAGGGTCAACTCAAGGTAGAAACCGCCTGAAGGGTCAAACCACGGTAGATACCGCCTGAAGGGTCAAATATGGTAGAAACCGCCTGAAGGATCAGCCTAATGGTCCGATCCACCATACGGATCAAAACCTTGACAAATTCCAGACACGAAAAGAGTTGTTTCCCTAGGTAAACCTTACAGTAGGTGAACCATTTCTGGTTCGATCCACCATACGGATCAAAATCCTTGGCAAATCCCAAAGTGTGGGACGCGCCTTCCTTAGGTTCCTACCAGTTAGGAATCCCATAATGGTATGACCTACCATACAGGTCAGAGCTTAATCTCCCTAGGATATTCTGAATGACGAGTCCTAGGTATCTGCTTGAAAGTTGTCGCAACCGGCAGCATCTGACAGGTGAGCTTCAGGTAAGCCTCTCTCACTCCGGCCCATGTTCAAATTGTTAAAGCAAACCGGGGATTAATTTGAGCTTTCATCAAAGGGCCTTAAGCGATCCAATGTCGTAGCATTTCTTCTCTCATTTTCCCAGTTGAGTCGGTTAGAAATCAGGTGCCACCTTATCTTTGAGAGAAACCTCTAACGAGATTCCTCTCAAAGAGGGGCAGCTGTTGACACCTGATTTTTGACCATTTATTATTGTGATTTTTATTCTTTAAAATTAATTAAAAATATCAAAAAAGGTCATAAAATCACAAAATCAACTTTGGAAGCCTTGGCCTAGCCTCGGGGACCAATTTTGAACAAAAAATATTTTTTGGTATTTTATAATATTTTTCGAATTTATTTAATTATAAAAATACCCAAAAAATCAAAAAAATACCATTCGTGGTCAGAAAAATACACAAAAATATTCAATAATTTTGTTTTGATTTCATCTTCAAGTGTATCACCTTAAATCTTGAAAATTCGGCTCGGGTCACTATGTTTCTTCACAAACATAAACTCGAACCGAGCAAAAAAATTCCTTTGCGAGTCTTTTAATTTTCAATTCTCACTTTTTATAAGCCATGACATTGAATCCTAAAGGCTAGAAGTGCAATTGGGTCAATTTGCCCTCCAATTTGATCAATTTTAACCAAAAGGGCTTAATTGCATATTTTTCTTTCGATTAGTCCCCGGTTTCACGGATCTTGAATTTCACACGGGCATACCCATTAAAATTCAACACCTCTACCCATAATTTTCATCATGCCCAATCCATTAGCGGCCTCAATTCAGGCTAATTTGGTCGTTTGGATGTATACGTATGCTCTACGTATTTATACGTCATACGTATTTATACGTTATGCGTATTTATACTGTTTGGTAACCTCTTTAACTCTTGTAATAATAATAATGGTTATTATTTTTAACACTTTTGTTAGTGCTTTTTTAAATAGCATTTTTGTATTGTGAGTGCTATTGTTAGTGCTATTTTTAAATAGCATTTTTGTATTATAAATTGTGAGTGCAATTGTTAGTGCTATTTTTAAATGACATTTATTTATCATAAATTGTGAGTGCTATTGTTAGTGCTATTTTTAAATGGCATTTATTTATCATAAATTGTGAGTGCTATTATTAGATAGAATTTATAATTGTTAGTGCTATTTTTAAATAGCATTTTTGTATTATAAATTGTGAGTGCTATTGTTAGTGCTATTTTTAAATAGCATTTTTGTATTATAAATTGTGAGTGCTATTGTTAGTGCTATTTTTAAATGTCATTTATTTGTGAGTGCTATTTTTAGAAAGTATTTATTATTTGTGAGTGCTATTTTATAATACAATTTATTGGAAGGAATTTTTGGCTATAAAAGGATGGCAAGAGTTTTGAGGTTGGAGGAGAGACATTTTGTAGAGTGTGCAAATTTTTGAGAGCTTAGAGAGAAGAACACAAACACTCTCTATATTCTCATAATCTTGAGTGAGCAAAATATACTAAGTTCGGAATATTGATTCCGCATATTGCTAGCATAATTGTTGTGGAGTTATTAGTCGTCTCCCCGTTCGTCAATTGGTGGTGCGTCCGAACTAGATGCCTAACACTTGTGGAAGCTGAGATCGAAGAACATCGAACCGACACCTCCGTTTCAAGCACGCTACGAGAGGTAATCCATTTACTCCCTTTGAGGCTTTGTGATTTTTTTTCGATTGAAATGCACGAAGTACGCCTCTGGAGATACATGTATGGGTTGTTATTTATTTCCGCTACGTGTTACGTGGATCCCAACAGTGGTATCAGAGCCGATCCTTAGGTGTTTTCGTGCATTTAATTGATTTTTTGCAATTTTTGCAATACTATGGCCAATATGTATTAATGAATTGTTCGTCTTACATGGCTAATGGAGGTTGATTATTTTATATGATAAATTAATCAACGTAGCAAAAATTGAGACTAAATCAATTTTGAATCGAAAATTTATGGCTATCTTATTTTACGTAAAAATTCTGAATATGATTCAACGTAGAATTTTTATTGTGCCTTCCTAAGTTTTAAATTGTGAATTTATTACTTACGTGGAAGGGTGGTGATCATGGAAAAATCCCTAATCAATGTGATTGATGTATGTATGAATGTATGGTGATTATTTATATATTTGGGGTTGTAATTATTAAATGGGGGCTGCGTACTCCTTTTATTTTTCATGTAATCTTTATTTTTAGCATAGTCAATTGTTGATGTAAATGCTACGAGGATTACGTGGAGGAGCCTTTTAAGTCGGCGAGCTCTTTGGGGCCCGATTCTTGAAGAGTTCAAGAAACCAAGAAGAAGAGAAGAGCGGCTCTCCGTTATTAAAATATTAAAATGATTAAATGTGGTCTCATTGGCTCGAGACCCATTAAATCATAATTCCATGATCACCACGTAGGATAGATGTTTATGTGATTGACATCTATTTTTTTTTATGATTACGTGAGCATGTTAAACTGGTTAATGTGCAAAGTCAGACTTACCTCACCCAAAATTGCGCCTGCATGAAATCCTAGTTAGGGAAAATCACTCGCGTTAGGTACCGAAAGGGCGTTGGTAATGACATCAACGTAACCAAGTCCCCGAACTCAAAATCTCTGGTTCCGCAGAATTGATCGATCTCTCCCAATCGGTCAATAAGGTTTCCGGTCTACCCTCCAAGAAAGACCGGTGGCGACTCCAAATGCATGCACAAGTTGCACATGCCACCACGACCACACTAAGGTCGAAAGCGATCGACTGTTATCGTCGAATCTCCTTTGAAAAATACTCCCGCCGCGATTTGGTATGGGCCTGGGAGGGCCCGCGCCGATCCAAGACCCGCGATCGGTAATCCATTAGCCGCGTCCGCTTTCGGACGGGTCGCGACAGTGGTCTAGTGACATGTGATGAGTGTACATGTCAAGGAGTCGCCACCAATCGTTTCGTGGAGGGTACGATCGGAAAACCCTATCGAATAGTTGGGAGTGGTCTATTCGATCCTGCGGAAACCAGAGAAATGAGTTCGGGGACTTAGTTACGCCAACTGTCTAAGTTGACGCCCTTTCGGTACCTAAACTGAATGGTTTATCTGATCCTAGGATTTCATACAGACGAGTGGGGTATAGATCCTAGAACTAGGAGTTCATGCAGATGGGAATTACTACCCTACCAATCACAATCAATGGAAATAAGTGCGCAAATCAAGGATCCAGTACATGCGGATAAAACACATGAAATCAGCGTGGCATCCCTAATGAGGCCCTATTAGCCTAGAGAAGTATCAATCAAGGCTTAGGAATGATTTTGGCATGATTTGCCCATGAGGGGTAGAATCGTAATTTTGAATGATTCGGGGAAATTTACCCTTAAAAGGGTAAATCTGTCATTTTAGACGAATTGGGAAGTCAAAAGACAATGGAAATAGTATTGGCCATCAATCCAATCCATTTCCTATTTTTCGGGAATTTCCAGGATTTTTCTGGAATTTTCAAGTGATTTTACCCTTGGAGGGGTAAAGTCGTCATTTTGGACAATGATGAGAACTGAAAATATCAAATATTAGGGTTGGTCGTCCACCTGACCCAAACCCTAACTTCAAGCAATTTTCAGAACTCGATTGAGACAAGAAAGACGATTTTCCCATTAAAGGGCAAAATCGTCATTTTGAGAAAAGAGGCGGGACTCGAAAACCCGAACCTAAGAATTGGTCGTCTAATCGACCCTAATTCTCACTTTGGCATTATCGGCCTTATCTAGTATGCACAACAGAGGCGACTTACCCCTAAAGGCTAATGTCGTCAAGTTTCGGAAAATTGGATAAGAAACCCCAAAAATAGGGTTGACCAGTTGTCTGTGGTCAACCCTCGATTTTTGGGGATTTCTGGAATGTCTAGGATTTTTCCACAAATTTTTCCACATTTTTTTTGGAATTTTCTGGAATTTTCTAGCATTTTTTTGGATTTTCTGAAATTTTTTCGATTTTTTTTATTTTTAAAATCATTTTTTATTTTTTAATTAAAAAAATATGATTCGGACCGGGTCGACCCGACCCACTCGGGTCGGAACTCGGCCCAGACCCGGACCCGCGCGAACCCCGGCTCCAAAACGACGCCGCATCTCATTTTTTATTTTCGAATTATTATAATCTGATCTGACGGCCTACACTACGCCGCGTGGCTTGTCTGCGCCCACTAGATCTGATTACTAGATTCTACGGTCTAGATTAAGCGAAGACTCGACCTGAGCCGTTTGATTGACTTACTAAAACTAACGGACAAGATTAGAACCTGAGACTTGATCTGAGCCGTCCAATCCTACTAGCCTAAACGACGTCGCCGACCCACTTAGCCAAACGACACCGTTTCCACTCTTTGTTTATCTTCCGATTTCGAAAATCATTTTCAGTTAATTCTATTTATCAATCGGACGGCCACTAGAATTTAGGCTCGATTTATCTCAGCCGTCCGATCCTTTAATTCGAATAACAGACCCTAACGGCCATGCTGACTCGACACTACGTGGACCAATCACTGAATGACATCTGGACATTTGACTCGCTGACCGCGCCACGGTTGACACCTGATTTTTGACCATCTATCATTGTGATTTTTATTTTTAAAATAAATTAAAATATCAAAAAAGGTCATAAAATCACAAAATCAACTTTGGAAGCCTTAGCCTAGCCTCAGGAACCAATTTTGAACAAAAAATATATTTGGTATTTTTTAATATTTTCGAATTTATTTAATTATAAAAATACCCAAAAAATCAGAAAAATACCATTCGTGGTCAGAAAAATACCCAAAAATATTCGATAATTTTATTTTAATTTCCTCTTCAAGTGTGTTACTTTAAATCTCAAAAATTCGGCTAGGGTCAACATGTTCCTTAACAAACATAAACCCAAACCGAACCCAAAAAAATCCTTTTCGAGTCTTTTAATTTTCAATTCTCACTTTTTATAAGCTATGACATTGTATTCTAAAGTCTTGAAGTGCAATTGGGTCAGTTTTCCCTCCAATTTGATCAATTTTAACCAAAAAGACTTAATTGCATATTTTTCTTTCAATTAGTCCCCGGTTTCACGGATCTTAATTTCACACGGGCATATCCATTAAAATTCAACACCTCTACCCCATAATTTTCATCATGCCCAATCCATTGGCGGCCTCAATTCAGGCTAATTTGGTAGTTTGGATGTATATGTATGCTCTACGTATTTATACGTCATGCGTATTTATACGTTATGCATATTTATACTGTTTGGTAACCTCTTTAACTCTTGTAATAATAATAATGGTTATTATTTTTAACACCTTTGTTAGTGCTATTTTTAAATAGCATTTTTGTATTATAAATTGTGAGTGTTATTTTTAGATAGCATTTATAATTGTTAGTGCTATTTTTAAATAGCATTTTTGTATTATAAATTGTGAGTGCTATTGTTAGTGTTATTTTTAAATAGCATTTTTGTATTATAAATTGTGAGTGTTATTTTTAGATAGCATTTATAATTGTTAGTGCTATTTTTAAATAGCATTTTTGTATCATAAATTGTGAGTGCTATTGTTTGTGTTATTTTTAAATAGCATTTTTGTATTATAAATTGTGAGTGTTATTTTTAGATAGCATTTATAATTGTTAGTGCTATTTTTAAATAGCATTTTTGTATCATAAATTGTGAGTGCTATTGTTAGTGCTATTTTTAAATAGCATTTTTGTATCATAAATTGTGAGTGCTATTGTTAGTGTTATTTTTAAATAGCATTTTTGTATTATAAATTGTGAGTGTTATTTTTAGATAGCATTTATAATTGTTAGTGCTATTTTTAAATAGCATTTTTGTATCATAAATTGTGAGTGCTATTGTTAGTGCTATTTTATAATTCAATTTATTGGAAGGTGTTTTTGGCTATAAAAGGATGACAAGAGTTTTGAGGTTAGAGGGGAGAGAGGACATACGTTGAGAAAATTCTTAGAGGGGGGAGACATTTTGTAGAGTGTGCAAATTTTTGAGAGCTTAGAGAGAAGAACACAAACACTCTCTATATTCTCATAATCTTGAGTGAGCAAAATATACTAAGTTGGAATATTAATTCCGCATATTGCTAGCACAATTGTTGTGGAGTTATTAGTCGTCTCCCCGTTCGTCAATTGGTGGTGCGTCCGAACTAGATGCCTAACACTTGTGGAGGCTGAGATCGAAGAACATCGAACCGACACCTCCGTTCAAGCACGCTACGAGAGGTAATCCATTTACTCCCTTTGAGACTTTGTGATTTTTTTCGATTGAAATGCACGAAGTACGCCTCTGGAGATACATGTATGGGTTGTTATTTATTTCCGCTACGTGTTACGTGGACCCCAACAGTGGTATCAGAGCCGATCCTTAGGTGTTTTCGTGCATTTAATTGATTTTTTGCAATTTTTGCAATACTATGGCCAATATGTATTAACGAATTGTTCGTCTTACATGGCTAATGGAGGTTGATTATTTTATATGATAAATTAATCAACGTAGCAAAAATTGAGACTAAATCAATTTTGAATCGAAAATTTATGGCTATCTTATTTTACGTAAAAATTCTGAATATAATTCAACGTAGAATTTTTATTGTGCCTTCCTAAGTTTTAAATTGTGAATTTATTACTTACGTGGAAGGGTGGTGATCATGGAAAAATCCCTAATCAATGTGATTGATGTATGTATGAATGTATGGTGATTATTTATATATTTGGGGTTGTAATTATTAAATGGAGGCTGCGTACTCCTTTTATTTTTCATGTAATCTTTATTTTTAGTATAGTCAATTGTTGATGTAAATGCTACGAGGATTACGTGGAGGAGCCTTTTAAGTCGGCGAGCTCTTTGGGGCCCGATTCTTGAAGAGTTCAAGAAACCAAGAAGAAGCGAAGAGCGGCTCTCCGTTATTAAAATATTAAAATGATTAAATGTGGTCTTATTGGCTCGAGACCCATTAAATCATAATTCCATGATCACCACGTAGGATAGATGTTTATGTGATTGGCATCTATTTATTTACGTGAGCATGTTAAACTGGTTAATGTGCAAAGTCAGACTTACCTCACCTAAAATTGCGCCTGCATGAACTCTTAGCTAGGAAAATCACTCGCGTTAGGTACCGAAAGGGCGTTGGTAATGACACCGACGTAACCAAGTCCCCGAACCCAAAATCTCTGGTTCCGCAGAACTGATCGACCTCTCCCAATCGGTCAGTAAGGTTTCCGGTCTACCCTCCAAGAAAGACCGGTGGCGACTCCAAATGCATGCACAAGTTGCACATGCCACCACGACCACACTGAAGGTCGAAAGCGATCGACTCTTATTGTCGAATCCCTCAAAAAATACTCCCGCCGCGATTTGGTATGGGCCTGGGAGGGCCCGCGCCGATCTAAGGCCCGCGATCGGTAATCCATTAGCCGCGTCCGCCTTTCGGACGGGTCGCGACAGCTGGCGACTCCGCTGGGGAACCTCTGTTCTAGAACCTATGGTTCTAGACCCCAAGTGGACTTAGGCCGTATTAAAACGCTGAGTGATTTTTCTAACCCTGCAGGCACTCTTGAAAGTGAGGTAAGTCCGCTCATGGTAGGTGTTATATGTTTTTGCAGATTGGAGAGATAAGGGGTGTAGTCCATGATTAACATTGTCCTATGCAGGTTGGCGTAGGAATGTATGTTTTGTGGATGATTTGAAGCGCTGATTGATAAACTGTTGTGCATGACTTGCATTGTGATACTCACAACACATGAACACACACAATCGCGCCTAAAACCCCGGGCGCCGCCTATAGGAAAACAATAGAAGGGATTGAAAATGGAATCTCCGTGAGGAAAAACACGGGGTAATCCATTTTTCAATTCCGCTCATTTCGAACTATGGATCGAGCCCCAATGCAACGATAGTTGTGCAATGGAATCTGCTCTTTCTAGAACTCGAGGTGAGAACCTTGACCTTAGGTGCCAAACCCTCTGATTTTTAGAAGTTCACTATCACTTGTCTCATGCGCATGTCTTTGGGCGGTTGATACACCTAAAACCGCACATAAGTCGACGAGTTTGGTTGGTAAGACTCTCTATCCCCCAAATCTATCACAGTTCATGTAAATATAGGCATTTCATCCATTGCATTCTGGTGATTAGATTAAATGCCGTTTCGAGAATAGGTATGTGCGTTTATCCCCAACGCCCTTGACAGAAGACGAGGAGGGTGATATCCCACGACGAACACCGAGTGTGCGATAAGGAGCATACTATGGACATTATTAAGGTATCATCCAATGAAGATGACGAGTTGGGGCAAGTGATCCTGAAGACACAGATCGAAACTGGGGCATCCCTAAACGTTAGGATCACATTCCTTTGTTTCATTTTCCATTACTAGTCCTCTTGTATAGGGTTTATTTTTATCGGGGTTTTCTCTATCTCACCCCTTAGAGTGATTGTATTAGGGATCTATTGGTGTATACATTCAGATGGAACTTGGTTGTATTTCTTTTGACGGGTCATGGGAATGTGATAGTGGCATTTTCTCTAATCATCCGAATACTCTCAAGTCAAGTTTATAATTCCTTTAGAGGAAATTAAAATTGGAAATCTTACACGACCTTTTTGGTCGTATAGGGTAATCCAACCCCAATTTCGCTAGAAGGAATTATACACTTGAATTGGTTCATGCATGATTGTGCGCCGCTGGTAATCCACGATAATTGACCGAGAATATCGGCGTTGTTTTGAATTTGATGACGAGATAGATGTCCAAATTACTCTCGTTCTTAACAAAACGGCCTTGATTTGGATGCCGTATCTTCAATTAAATTTAAAACACGTTATTATGCCTCGCACTTTTGAGTAATTCGTTCCTCTCGAAATTGATCAAAAGCAATTATTGTGAATTACATTCCTTTCAATAGTATGCTTTCTTTCGAGGAATATTGATAAAAACTTTTCGCACAAGATTAAAACCCTTGTAAAAGTTCTTGTCATTATTAATCATGGGTAAGCATAAGATTGAAAGGGGTTTTTGCTTTCTTTTTCAAATTATTCCTTCTGATTCTGTCATTTCATTTGCAGGTAAAAAATAGGTAATAGAGAGAAATCTTTTCCTGGATAAGTCTGGGGCTATTCTTTCATCTGATCATGAGCGAGTTAGAAAATCAGAACACATCTACTCGACTTATTATGGATCGACTCATCCAAGTCTAAGATGTCCGGATGCTCGAAGAAATGGATCATATAAAAGCTAAAACAAACACATGGGCTTTCATTCATTCTTGCCCAAACCAAATTATACAATTCATTGGGGTGGAAAAGTAAAGCAGAAGTGAGCCCTAATCAACGACACAAAGGAGCCCAGCTGGCCCTCCATGTTATGGATGCTTTGCTTATACGCACCACTCCGCGTATCATGGTCCGCAAGCCTGAGGTGAAGGCGTTTGCGTTCATCATTGACTGCAGCAACCTGAGTCTCGTGATCTTCGGCGACTGCTTCCAAGTCCCGAACAAGTCCATTCTCACGAGTTATATCCTCATTTATGCCGTTGAGCCTTTCTTCCAGCCACTCGCTTCGATTCCTTAGCAGGGCATTACGACTATCGCGCTCATAGGTAGCCAGGGATAGAGCTAAGTCCTCCACCAGATTCCTCCTCTCACGAAGCAATGTCGAAACCCGCTCTTTGGCGAACTCAACGGCCTTTTTGTGACTATCGGCCAGGTAGTCAGCCAACGCTAGGCGGTCGGACTGATCCTCATAACGAGCTCGCAAGACACGAGCCACGGTAACTCCCCGATGAGCGGCGCGGTAGACCTCCAAGGAGTTCGTAAAGAGCGTTGGAAAAATACTGTATTCCCTCCCCAACGCGGTACCCTCGAGGGAGGTGATGTCCAGGTCCCCGAACATGACTCGGATCTCATCCTCGGTTTCGGGATGATCGGCTATGTGAGCGTAGCCTCGACCCAAGAGGTTATAGAACTCTTTCCATCGAGTCAAAGCTTCGGCTGAGAAAGTGTGAACTTGGGAAGAAGCCATTTTCGACGGAGATGTGTGTAGTGGAGCGATTAGAGGATGGAAGCAAATTATATGAGAGCGTTAATCTCCCAAACACCAACCCCGCATTTTATAGCGTCTCGAGAGCGGAGAAAAGTTGCAGCAATAATGCTCGTGGAGCCGGGTTAATTAATGTAAAGCGGGGGCTGCTTCTCCCGTACATCACCAGACATGTCCTGATCCGCGATTTCAGGCCTGGCAAATTCGGTCTCGCCATTATTAAAGCTGGGAGGGAGGCGAGCGCAACTATCGAAGAAGCCGCGAAAGGATTGGGTTGTTCCATCACGCATAAAGCTGGGCGGCGAGTGAACAGCTCTGCCACTTAAAAAAGGGAAGACGGTGCTGAAGAGACACGACTATTGAAGAAAAGTGAAAGGCGAGCGCAACTATCGAAGAAGCCGCGAAAGGATTGGGTTGTTCCATCACGCATAAAGCTGGGCGGCGAGTGAACAGCTCTGCCACTTAAAAAAGGGAAGACAGTGCTGAACAGACACGACTATTGAGGGAAGGTGAAAGGCGAGCGCTACTATCGAAGAAGCCGCGGAAGGATTTGGTTACCCCTTCGTGTTGGAAAGCTGAGCAGGGGGTAAACAGTTCCGTCGTTTCAAAAACAGAACGCTGAACAAGACCTAGCTTTCGAGGAAAAGGAGGCAACAAATCGAAAGAGCGAGTATACAAAAGAGAACAGGGAACCCCGAGTGACGAGTTCGTTAAAAGACCTCAAATTCTCCAGAATCAAATTCGACATCGAAGCCATGGAACTCAACATTGCCGGTGACGAACATCAAGATCGCAGTGGTGACGACGGCAGTGGCCACGACGCTCAACCCCGGAAAAGAAAAAGTCGCCAGCGCTACCCTCGGAAAGAAATCCAGGAGCTTGAAGCTTTCTTCGATGAATGCCCTTGCCCAAGCGAGGAACAAAAGATTGAATTGGGCCGGAAGCTGGGAATGAATCCTATGAGAATCCATTTTTGGTTTCAGAATAAACGTTTCAGACTAGGTGTCCAACACAGGCGTAAGGAGATCACGGCCCTAAAAGAGCAGAACCAAAACCTTCAAATGGAAAACATGTGGTATGAGAAAATCCTCAGTACTATTACTTGCCCTAACTGCGGTGGCCCTACCACCCTCAGTAAATTGTTCCCCGGTGAGCCTTCTACGAGGATGGAAGGTGCTCATTTATCCCCCTGCTCCCTTGAGCCATCTCCGGTACAATCAGATCCTGCTAATGGCGCGCATGAGCAGATCGATCCTACAGAAATTATACCAGTGTCTTCAGAGGAAGAGGATACGTGTCGTTATGATTTGGGTCACAATAACGAAACCCATGAATCTCCTTCACAACAACTTCTAGTAGGATCCGATACGATTCAAGATGGGTTAGAGATTAGTCAGCAGGCTATTGACGCTATTCCAGACAACGAGAAGAAGAAATTCATTTGGCCCCCGGAGCTTCATCTCAAGTTCTTAGACGCAGTTCGACAGATAGGACTCGACTTCATAGGTCCGACGAGCATACTTAGGGTCATGAAGGTACCGGGACTTACCAAGCAATTAGTCGCGAATCACCTTGGTTGCTACAGAAGGGCGTTAGGACAGCGTTATACAGAGCTGAATCCGAGCAATAGACTCGGCTGCGAACCCAGCACCCCTATGTCAAAGGAGGCCCGGTCGAATCTGGACGACTATTGGGATTTGATCATGATATCCTCGCAAGTCATTTCAATATTCCTCAAGAACACGCATCACAAGTGCAGCGAGTAAGCACTCCCCCGTCCGAGCAGCAGCTAGTCAGTGTCCATCCTGTCGCAGATCAGCCCACCACGCTCAGTGCTCAAGGGTTTGCCCAATCGGAGCATGTGGCTTCAGATGACCTAATGGGAGAATGCTTGGAGCATTTTTATTTCCCTAATTCCCGAGTGGGAGATGCTTGTGGTAGTCAACCGATCAAATCTCCTCTTATAATCCCAAATAAGGATGGAGGTTCTAGTTCGAAGAATCCGTCGGGCGATGCAGCTCAACCCATACATCAATCGTTCGAGGGGTCAGGTGATTTCTTCAATGAAGGACTTGATACCTGGTTCGATCAGTTGGAAGCTATTAAAGATTGGCAACCATGATCTGCAGTCGGTAATGGTACACCTAAGCCGAGGCAAGATTGGTTGGTCATTGTACATGCCCAAAGAAAGAAGGGGATGTACGCGAGAAGGATGTATCTCCTATTGTAAAGTTCTCATCGGTGCATGCGATTGTTTCTTCAATAGCTAGAGTTGATTTTGCATAATGTTTTTCGCGAACGTCATCTCGTGTGTATACGGTAATTCCTTGTTATTAAGTTCAAGGTAAAATCAACCCCGACGCGTGAGGGCAGAATTGATAGCATGAGTTACTAGCAGAATGTGATCGAGCTCGAAAGTGAAAGATTACTAGCGGCCCCAAAACGCCATGACCACAAAATCAGGGGCAATCTTTAAGTTTCGAGCAACTACAAATCTATTTCTCACGAGGCATTCAAGTCAATCAAATATAAAGCGTCGGGCTGTGAGAATGATGCGTAGTCAAGCTGTTGACACAGGCGAAAAAGGAGTCGCGTAGATCCGAAAGCAAAAACCTTTCTCGGCTAGTCAACAATGCAGAATGAAAGAGCATATATAAAAAAACTCTCATTTATTTCATTCAGCAGGAAAGTTTACAAGTGGATCACTGAGGGGGAGCAGTAAACCCAAAATGAGTTCTGACAAGCATCACAAAAAAGCTTAACTGACTCTCCATGCTATCCATGCCTTGCTTACAACCCACACTCTGGGAATCGAGGTCTACAAGCTTGAAGAAAAGGAGACGACATTTCTCCTTAAGTTCGTTCACCTTGGTGTCATAGTACCCGAACTCAAAGTCTAAGTCCTGAGCCAGCACCCTCCCGCGAGCTATATCCATGCTCAGGTCTTCAAGCCTTTCCTCCAACCAGGCACACTGGAACCTCAACACGAAGTTGTGCTGGTCTTGCTCAAAGGCGGTGTCAAAAAGAGCCAGACGCTCCACCAAGTTGTCCCTCTCACGGACCAGCATGGAAACCTGGGCGTGGGCGTATTCAACAGCCCTTTTATGGTTATCGGCCGTCAGCATGGCCAACATCAGGGACTCAGTTCGGTCCTGATAGCGGGCTCGCACGATACCAGCCATAGTGACCTCCCGGCTAGCAACTTCGTAAGCCTGCAGGAAATTGTTGAAGAGAGTTGGGAAGATCGCAAACTCCCTTTGCAGTTTCGTACCTTCGATACACACAGTATCCAGGGCCGGAATCAGAGTACGGATTTCAACCTCGGCTTCAGGATGATTGTTTATGTAACCGTAACCTCTGCCCAGGAGGCGATAAAACCTTTCCCATTGGGTTGAAGCTTCGGCTAAAGCAGCAGGTACAGAGGAGGAAGCCATGCGCGATCGGATGTTGGAGAAGAGAGTGAATATTGGCAGAGTGTTTGAGAGGCTGAGTCTGATAAGGCTAAAGTGTTAATCTTCTTGACGTCAATCTATCACCTTATAAACGCTCGAGTAAGCAGGGAGAAGTGGTAATAATAGTTTATGTGCAGTAGAGCCAAACGGGTTTCGTTAATGCATCCCCGATGAGTCACGAATCCACCACCGTCCTGTGATCTCGGGTTTTACGAAACATAATGGCGCCGAAAGGTGGGCAGGCTTGTTACTCTAGAGACTGGGCCAGGGGGACAAGCGTAGTGCTCGACAAAGCGAAATCAACGCAAGAGATCTTCAGGCTCCGTTCACGTAGAAAAGAGCAAAAGGACAAAGTGGGAATTACGAAGCCTTGAGAAGAACGCTCGTCAGGTAGCCATCACAAAAGACGAAGTGGGAATTACGAAGACTTGAGAAGAGCGCTCGTCAGGTAGCCATCACAAAAGGACGAAGTGGGAATCTCGAAGCATTGAGAAGAACGCTCGTCGGGTAGCCATCACCTTTGATCAAAGAACGGTGATCCGACCCCTTTAACCTTTCAAAATTTGCAGAGAAAGGTGAGGATCCAAGGAGGAACAAAGAAAGCTGAGTTAACGGAAAATCAAGCAGTGATATTTCGATCAAAATGTTCAAGGGGTTCTGTCATTTACTAGAAGCGCCAGACTTGGATGTCTCCGAGCTTGAGCTGCTGGAAGAATTTGAAGATCTCAGGACCGAACCTGACACGGGGGCCATGGAGACCGATCCTTCTAATGATGAAACCCGCGGCTTGGTTTACGAGAACAATACCCGCGACGGTGATCAGCGTCAGAAAGAGGAATGTCTCCAACGCAACACTTCAGGTCAAGTCCATAAACTCGAATTGTTTTTCAAGGAATACCCCTATCTGGACATGGAACAGAGAATCAAAATGGGCCAGGAGATAGGGTGGGAGCCTCGGAAGGTCAAGTGCTGGTTTGAAAACAAACGAACCCGGCTGAAGCAGCAACGCGATCGGCACGAGTTAGCGATTGTGAGGGAGGAAAATGAAAAGTTTCGAATAAAGAACATTAAGTACAAAAAAGCTCTAAGCATCGCTATTTGTCTTGAGTGCGGTAACCCTGTTCCCACGGACGGAGTATTCACTGAAGAGCCAGATCTGGGGGTTCATAATGCTCATTTGTTGCAATGCCCTTCGCAACATCTTTCGAAACAGGCGGGTACCGCCGAGGATCTACAAGAGGAAACTAGTGCTATAAGGTCAAAGTCGACGCCCATTGTGGAAGGGAACATGCGTCATGACAAGTCAGGTCCGCTCAATGATAAACTCACCATCGTGACCAGCCGATCTGAGACCACTAAATCCCCCCCAGAGCAACCTCAAACACGACCAGATTCCAAGAAGAGTAACCGCCAAATTGCTGACACTACTTCGACTAGCAAGAAAATAAGATTTCGTTGGACCCCGGAGTTTCATAGCAAATTTGTTGATGCAGTTCAACAGTTAGGGATCAATTTTGCTCGCCCATCGCGCATACTCGAAATCATGAACGTGCCGGGACTGGCTAAAAATATGGTCAAGAATCACCTTTGGCGCTACAAGAAACTACTGAGAGATGGACGAGCGTCGCTAGACCAAGATAGAGGCGGTTCAACACGACCAGATTCCGCGAAGAGTAGCCGCCGAGTTGCCAACACTACTTCGGCTAGCAAGAAAACAAGGTTTTATTGGACCTCGGAGCTTCATAGCAAATTTATTGATGCAGTTCAACAGTTAGGGATCAGTTTGGCTCGCCCATCGCGCATACTCAAGATCATGAACATGCCAGAACTGGATAGAAATAAAGTCAGGAACCACCTTTGGTGCTACAGAAGACTACTGAGAGATGGACGAGTGGCGCTAGACCAAGATAGAGGCGGTTCAAGTTTAAACGATGAGCATGGCTGTGATCGCAATCCTCATGAAGCAGGAAGCATCCAATCACCTCTTAACACCGATGAGACTGGCAATTACACGGCCGATTGTTCAGGCATCAATCAGAGTACTCCCCTGGGTTATCCTAGTACTCCTCAGGAGTATGTACCGCAATTTCAGCAAATCGGGACTCCCCAGTCTGAGCACCAACTGGCCGTTAATGCTAGTCCTACAGCGGATCTAACATTGGCAGGAGATGCACATACAATCTTGCGAGACAATTACGGAGATTCCAGCTCGAAGAATCAGGTGGTCCATGAGGAGAATGGCGAAAAGATTCCTTCTCCAGTAGTCGACAATACTCAACCTGAGTGTCAGTCGCTCGATGGTTCAGACGATCTCCTTGAAAACATCTATTCTTGGTTCGATCGGCTGAATTCCCCCCTGAGTTACCCCAGTACTCCTCAAGAGTATGTACAACAATTTCAACAGGTATGGACTCCCCAATTTGAGCACCAACCGATCGTTAGTGTTATTCCTACGGCGAATCCAGCATTGGATACAAACCTACTGGACAACGATGAAAATACCAACTCGAGAAGTGAGGTTTTTCATGCTGAAAGTAGTGTGAGGAACCCATCGCCAACGGTTGAGGATGCCCGACTTGGGCGTCAATGGCTTGAAATTTCAAGTGAGTCCCTCAGTGAGCAACTCGGCGTGTGGATCACGCATAAACCGAGGAACCGGGTTGTTCATGTCGAAAATGGGAGAAGTCCGTCACCCGCAATTAAGGATGCTCAACTTGAACGACTCGAACAGTCAGACGATATCCTGAATGAGCAACTCAGCCTATGGGTCAAGCATTTTGGAACAAGTGCATCTTCGCAGTCGTGACCGGTACCGGCGACCGGACATCTGGTTCGAAGCTCGTGTGCTAAATCATTAGAAGGCTCAGGAGAGTGAGAGGTGAATACGTCGAATGAATGTGTTACGGGTCTCGTTGTAAAGTTCCCACGGGAACATTTTAATTAACGCTTAAAGCTAACCGCTCTGAGTGTCAGTATTACCCTTTGAACATCTTCGAGCCAAGGGCCGTGGATTAATTACTTAATCCGTAGAGCAAGTTCCATGAACGATGACTATCACCTGAGGAGCATAGTGGGATCTACCCCTTTCAGCACGAAATACGTTTGGTCACGAAGCCTCCCATTTGGTAAAACGATGTATCGTTCCTAAGCAATCTTCAACCGAATACCGAAGTAATGTCTCCTTTCTTTCCCTTCTCAGGTGATAAACGTGGATAAATCACTCAAGGAGCCATCTGTTCAAATAACAAAACAGACGTTGCCCAACCGGGGGCAGCTGAACCATTGATATTGCAAATATTCCAAGCATGGATAAGCGGATTTGATAGACATGGTTCATATCAATACGCGACGTCAGAACGGGATGAGAGCTAAGAGTAAAGTTGTATCGTCCCAATTTGTCTTCAATTTGAGAATATGAATTGATACTCGTTGTTTATCCTTGACAGGGGAATCACCTTGGAGACGAACAAGTTTTCACACCCCATGAATTACCCGTTGGAGTACACGACCAAGGGTAGGATGTATCGTTCTAAATTTTTGAAAAATTCGTGAACGTACAATAACATGTTTTCTCTGCATTTTCAGGGATCTCCAGCTGCGGGGGAAAGGTAAGTATCCCTTTCCCCAATCCATTGAAGATGTTAAATAAAAAAGAAAAGCTTTCAGAACCTGATGTCTATAAAAAGACATAGAATTCTAACTTCGTTGGCATTCATGTTTTGAAGCAGGAGGTTGTCCGAACATGAATAAAAACACGCATGGTGCATCATAAAACCCCGCGACGGGTAAAATTTTTGGAGAAGATGAAAGAGATTTTTTCCAAGCAAAAGTTATTCAAAACTTTCAAAAGGACGTTTTCTCAAAAGACGAGAGGCAAAGCCTAATCCAAACACGTTCTATACACACTTGAGAGAGAAGTGGAGCAGATCAGGTAGCAAAATCTGGACCTACGGAAGTAGGGATTATTCGCAGCAATTACATGGATTGGGACGACGGAGGCATTCGTTTCATATCCCCAAACACTACAGGTGACCATTGACAACCCATTTGAACGGCGATTTTCATTCTCAACCCGGTCAAGAACCACCCCACATCGGGGCAAAAAGGGAGCAAGTCCAGCGGCATCGGGAGAAAATGGTTAGAAATTTTCTTGCTCGGACTAACATTAATCTTTGTGTGTTGTTTATATGGTAATCCAAATGCCATAGGATGACGAGAAGCATTTATTTCTCTATCCCACACACCATATCCTTTGCACAGCCAAGTTGAGCCTGCAAATTCGTTTCATGAACCCATTGGTGATCATTCCAAGACGGAAGCAGCACCACTTCAAAAATGGAAGAGTTCAAGACTCAGGGATTGCGAAGAGGATTCCCGGGCTGATATTTAAAGCATGTTTAGACTTTCAGACATATGTCTGACATGATCCCATCGAGGATGAGAAGAACCGGGATTTCAAAAAAATAATAATAATAATCCCTAGCATCAAGAAAAAGCAAAGTGCCTGGTAAAAGCAAGGCCGATACTCGTGTAAGTTGTTTGATTGATCCACAATGAAGCCCGGATGGGAAAAGAGGAAATCCCTGAAGGAGCCAAATCAAAAAAGGGCTGCTCCCCAAATGCTGCCAAGCACAGAATAAAGACATGGAGAGAGTCGGTCTCTGAATGCAACAAGAGACTCTTTCTAAAGAGCTGGTGCACACATCAAAGTCGGTTGCGCACCTCAAAAACTAAAGATGCAGAAAGGAAATGACAGGTGGCAAATCAGCAATGATCACCAATGTCAAACCCGCCATGAATTCTGGGCCATAAACGAGCTTTTTTTTCGGTCCCCAATCCTACCAATGTTACAACCCTGAAACAGTCTTCTCTGACTAAGACACTTGGGTTAACATATAGCTTAGCTCGAAGAAGTACGAGCAAGACTATTTCTTTCTCATTTTGCAGGGTTCTTGACTTGTAAACCTGGAGCAGATGGTGAAGACTTTCATTCAATGGCCTCGACTCCAAAGCGGGTCCCCCTTGAAAACCAATAACCAAGCCCAACATTACGGTCCCGTGGAAGACCTCACGACCGATCAAAATGTATGCGCTGCGAATGAGCCTGAAACCTAGACATAGGTTAGTTGGGAATTGAGTGCATCCCCTATAAAAAAAACCACTATCTCAAAACAGGTGAGAAGACCTTCTTGTCGAGAAATATTCCAATTGATGTTTTGAACAAACTTTTTTTGGAATTTTCAAACTGTTGATCCAGATTTTCCATGCAAGGAATTTGTGATCACATTTACATGTTGCAAGAATGCTTTGGATAACCTCCAGCATCAAAATGCACATTTCACAATTAAAACTTAAGTCCTACGGTTTTTGTCAAATGGACAGCCGTGGTCTTCCCAAAGATTACTAACGTTTTCTTGGTGAAGAAAAATCTTTCAGGCTCAAACTTCTGCAGAATACTTGGAGAACCCAGCTCCCAGAATGTCGCCTCAACAGACCCAAGTGAAGCTTTGTCAAGATAAAATCTTTCATTGCTTCAAAACTGAATTCCCGACAAATTTCGGGATCTTTCAAAAGAAGGGATGAGGATAGAACCCTTTTTCAAAAGAAGTCGGCAAACTGTCCCAGCAGACGTGGAGAACCCTCATTCCGGGACCCTTTTTCAAGATCAAGTAGTCCTAGCTTGACGTGGAGAACCCTCGTCCTAGGACCTCTTTTCAAAATATCAAACAGTCCCAGCGGACGTGGAGAACCCTCGTCCCAAGACCCCTTTTCAAAAATCAAGCGGTCCTAGCATGACGTGGAGAACCCTCGTCCCAGGACCCCTTTTCAAAAATCAAGCGGTCCTAGCATGACGTGGAGAACCCTCGTCCCTGGACCCCTTTTCAAAAATCAGGCAGTCCTAGCATGACGTGGAGAACCCTCGTCCTAGGACCCCTTTTCAAAAATCAGGTAGTCTCATCGGACGTGGAGAACCCTCGTCATGAGACCCCTTTTCAAAAATCAAGCGGTCCTAGCATGACGTGGAGAACCCTCGTCCCAAGACCCCTTTTCAAAAATCAGGCAGTCCTAGCATGACGTGGAGAACCCTCGTCCTGGGACCCCTTTTCAAAGAAAGAAAACCTGGTATGGTGAGTCAGAAGCCACGAAGGAAGAAATGAAAACCTGGTATGGTGAGTCAGAAGCCACGAAGGAAAGAAAAGAAACCCCTGGTATGGTGAGTCAGAAGCCACGAAGGGAGAAATGAAAACCTGGTATGGTGAGTCAGAAGCCACGAAGGAAGAAATGAAAACCTGGTATGGTGAGTTAGAAGCCACGAAGGAAAAAATTGAATACCATGGTATAGCGGACTAGAAGCTACAAATGGAGAATTGAAACCCCTGGTATAGCAGATCAAAAGCTACGAAGGTGAATGAATAAAGAAAAAAAAATCAATTCAAGGTAGAAACCGCCTAAAGGGTCAAATCAAAGGTAGAAACCGCCTAAAGGGTCAATTCATGGTAGAAACCGCCTAAAGGGTCAAACCAATGGTAGAAACCGCCTAAAGGGTCAAACCAAAGGTAGAAACCGCCTAAAGGGTCAATTCAAGGTAGAAACCGCCTAAAGGGTCAATCAAAGGTAGAAACTGCCTAAAGGGTCAAATAATGGTAGAAACCGCCTAAAGGGTCAAACCAAAGGTAGAAACCGCCTAAATGGTCAATTCAAGGTAGAAACCGCCTAAAGGGTCAAATCAATGGTAGAAACCGCCTAAAGGGTCAATTCAAGGTAGAAACCGCCTAAAGGGTCAAATCAAAGGTAGAAACCGCCTAAAGGGTCAATTCAAGGTAGAAACCGCCTAAAGGGTCAAACCAAAGGTAGAAACCGCCATAAGGGTCAAACTAAACTTGAAGGTAGATACCGCCTAAAGGGTCAAATATGGTAGAAACCGCCACAAGGGTCAACTCATTGGTAAATACCACTATACGGATCAAAATCCCTGGCAAATCCCCCAGCGTGGGATGCGCCCTTCTCAGGTTCCTACCAGTTAGGAGCCCCATAATGGTGTGACCTACCATACAGGTCAGAGCTTAATCTCCCTAGGATATTCTGAACGAGTCCTAGGTATCTTCTTGAAAGTCGTCGCAACCGGCAGCATCTGATAGGTGAGCTTCAGGTAAGCCTCTCTCACTCCGGCCCATGTTCGAATTGCAAGAGTAAACCGGTGATTAACTTGAGTATTCATCAAAAGACTTAAGGGTCCGATGTCATAGCATTTCTTTTCCCCAGTCGAGTCAGTTAAGATTCAGGTGTCATTTTGTCTTTGAAAGCAACCTCTGACGAGCTCACTCTCAAAGAGGGGCAGCTGTTGACACCTGATTTTTGACCATCTATCATTGTGATTTTTATTTTTAAAATAAATTAAAATATCAAAAAAGGTCATAAAATCACAAAATCAACTTTGGAAGCCTTAGTCTAGCCTCAGGAACCAATTTTGAACAAAAAATATATTTGGTATTTTTTAATATTTTCGAATTTATTTAATTATAAAAATACCCAAAAAATCAGAAAAATACCATTCGTGGTCAGAAAAATACCCAAAAATATTCGATAATTTTATTTTAATTTCCTCTTCAAGTGTGTTACTTTAAATCTCAAAAATTCGGCTAGGGTCAACATGTTCCTTAACAAACATAAACCCAAACCGAACCCAAAAAAATCCTTTTCGAGTCTTTTAATTTTCAATTCTCACTTTTTATAAGCTATGACATTGTATTCTAAAGTCTTGAAGTGCAATTGGGTCAGTTTGCCCTCCAATTTGATCAATTTTAACCAAAAAGGCTTAATTGCATATTTTTCTTTCAATTAGTCCCCGGTTTCACGGATCTTGAATTTCACACGGGCATATCCATTAAAATTCAACACCTCTACCCCATAATTTTCATCATGCCCAATCCATTGGCGGCCTCAATTCAGGCTAATTTGGTAGTTTGGATGTATATGTATGCTCTATGTATTTATACATCATGTGTATTTATACGTTATGCGTATTTATATTGTTTGGTAACCTCTTTAACTCTTGTAATAATAATAATGGTTATTATTTTTAACACCTTTGTTAGTGCTATTTTTAAATAGCATTTTTGTATTATAAATTGTGAGTGTTATTTTTAGATAGCATTTATAATTGTTAGTGCTATTTTTAAATAGCATTTTTGTATTATAAATTGTGAGTGCTATTGTTAGTGTTATTTTTAAATAGCATTTTTGTATTATAAATTGTGAGTGTTATTTTTAGATAGCATTTATAATTGTTAGTGCTATTTTTAAATAGCATTTTTGTATCATAAATTGTGAGTGCTATTGTTTGTGTTATTTTTAAATAGCATTTTTGTATTATAAATTGTGAGTGTTATTTTTAGATAGCATTTATAATTGTTAGTGCTATTTTTAAATAGCATTTTTGTATCATAAATTGTGAGTGCTATTGTTAGTGCTATTTTTAAATAGCATTTTTGTATCATAAATTGTGAGTGCTATTGTTAGTGTTATTTTTAAATAGCATTTTTGTATTATAAATTGTGAGTGTTATTTTTAGATAGCATTTATAATTGTTAGTGCTATTTTTAAATAGCATTTTTGTATCATAAATTGTGAGTTCTATTGTTAGTGCTATTTTATAATTCAATTTATTGGAAGGTGTTTTTGGCTATAAAAGGATGACAAGAGTTTTGAGGTTAGAGGGGAGAGAGGACATACGTTGAGAAAATTCTTAGAGGGGGGAGACATTTTGTAGAGTGTGCAAATTTTTGAGAGCTTAGAGAGAAGAACACAAACACTCTCTATATTCTCATAATCTTGAGTGAGCAAAATATACTAAGTTGGAATATTAATTCCGCATATTGCTAGCACAATTGTTGTGGAGTTATTAGTCGTCTCCCCGTTCGTCAATTGGTGGTGCGTCCGAACTAGATGCCTAACACTTGTGGAGGCTGAGATCGAAGAACATCGAACCGACACCTCCGTTCAAGCACGCTACGAGAGGTAATCCATTTACTCCCTTTGAGACTTTGTGATTTTTTTCGATTGAAATGCACGAAGTACGCCTCTGGAGATACATGTATGGGTTGTTATTTATTTCCGCTACGTGTTACGTGGATCCCAACAGTGGTATCAGAGCCGATCCTTAGGTGTTTTCGTGCATTTAATTGATTTTTTGCAATTTTTGCAATACTATGGCCAATATGTATTAACGAATTGTTCGTCTTACATGGCTAATGGAGGTTGATTATTTTATATGATAAATTAATCAACGTAGCAAAAATTGAGACTAAATCAATTTTGAATCGAAAATTTATGGCTATCTTATTTTACGTAAAAATTCTGAATATAATTCAACGTAGAATTTTTATTGTGCCTTCCTAAGTTTTAAATTGTGAATTTATTACTTACGTGGAAGGGTGGTGATCATGGAAAAATCCCTAATCAATGTGATTGATGTATGTATGAATGTATGGTGATTATTTATATATTTGGGGTTGTAATTATTAAATGGAGGCTGCGTACTCCTTTTATTTTTCATGTAATCTTTATTTTTAGTATAGTCAATTGTTGATGTAAATGCTACGAGGATTACGTGGAGGAGCCTTTTAAGTCGGCGAGCTCTTTGGGGCCCGATTCTTGAAGAGTTCAAGAAACCAAGAAGAAGCGAAGAGCGGCTCTCCGTTATTAAAATATTAAAATGATTAAATGTGGTCTTATTGGCTCGAGACCCATTAAATCATAATTCCATGATCACCACGTAGGATAGATGTTTATGTGATTGGCATCTATTTATTTACGTGAGCATGTTAAACTGGTTAATGTGCAAAGTCAGACTTACCTCACCTAAAATTGCGCATGCATGAACTCTTAGCTAGGAAAATCACTCGCGTTAGGTACCGAAAGGGCGTTGGTAATGACACCGACGTAACCAAGTCCCCGAACCCAAAATCTCTGGTTCCGCAGAACTGATCGACCTCTCCCAATCGGTCAGTAAGGTTTCCGGTCTACCCTCCAAGAAAGACCGGTGGCGACTCCAAATGCATGCACAAGTTGCACATGCCACCACGACCACACTGAAGGTCGAAAGCGATCGACTCTTATTGTCGAATCCCTCAAAAAATACTCCCGCCGCGATTTGGTATGGGCCTGGGAGGGCCCGCGCCGATCTAAGGCCCGCGATCGGTAATCCATTAGCCGCGTCCGCCTTTCGGACGGGTCGCGACAGCCACGTCAACTTCGTCTTCAACCTCGCGACTCCGGTAGAACGGACGGCTGTGCTTCTCCGGTGGTGATCTAACGGTGGAATCTTGACGGATAGGAGCGAGACCGGCGGCAATCGACTCGCGATGATCTCTATTTTAACATATCTAGGAATCGCAACATTTTATTCACAGAATCGCAAGAATCATGTAAAGTGCCGAATACAGCCATGGGAGTTCGATCGCGTAATCTATCTAAAATCGCAGCAATTCAATCACAGAACAACACCGATAGAGGTTCAGAAGACTCACCTCGAGCTCCGATTGAGCTCGTTCGGCCCAGATTGGGCTGGGGAAAGATGAACAGTGGCTCGGCAATGGAGGTTGGATTGGAAGACTCGATTGGGCGTGTTAAGACAAAATCGATGCAAACAAGATACGCGACGATGGTCAGTGATGTTCAGGGAATGAAACACCCACACTAATTGCATGAATGATCAAGAAACGCATGAATCACCATGAAAGCTTGAAGAAACATTCGAGAGTGCAACTCACCTGTTCTAGCAGATTCCTTGTGCGCAGCCGACTACGATAGCTTCTTGGCGCTCTGGTCAAGCTTCAGAAAGCCTTCTTTGGCTGTGGTTCGGCCGGAAACAGCCCAACCGGTGCCTTGCAATTCGAGCTCGAATTCTCGACGACAGGGGTCGGAGAACGAGCTCTCTCTCCGTTCTCTCTCTCTCGCGCGATCCTGTACTCCTTGCTCTAACTGAACCTTCCAACCTCCTCAACTGAAAGTCTCTACAGGCTTATATAGCCTTTCGCGTTTTTGGCGCCGAATCGGGGACGATTGATTGGTTCAAATAGCACGTGTCATCACGTGATTTTAGGTCAAAACGGCGTCGGGGACGATGGGTGAATCGTCCAACTTCATTTGGTTCTCCGGCGGGCTTCATTTCACGCGAATTTGTCACGAATTTAAGCTATGTTTGCTTTTGTTGACTTTTGCAGGTCCGAAGGTTTGACTGGCCGATTGCTCCCTGTTCCGGCGGCGTTAGATGGTGCTGTTGGTGTCGATCGACGGGGGAAGATGGGAGGAACAAAATGCCCACACTTCTTCTTTCAATTGGTCGCGAATTGACCTTCAATTTTGTCTTCAAAACTCAGTCGATCACCATTCATCTGCTCGAGCTCTTTGGGGAAGACGACACTGTAGCGGACCGGTTTGACCGGTCTGACCGGCGGTCTGACCGGTCTGAACCGGTTCCGAACAGGATTTTTCAAATTAATCCCAAATTAATGGGAAAATTTTGCAATTAAACCTCAAAATCGAATCTAGAGCATGAATTCCATCTAGAAATGTGGTTTTGCCCAAAAGTTTTCATCAATTTCTACAAAACCCCCAAATTCCAATTTAATTGGAAATTGGGGATTGTGTAATTGAGGGTGCAAATGATCAAATTGGGTCAAACCACCTATGCCAATCGATTTAAAATGGTGAAATCCATTGGGTAGCATGTTTAATTTGCAATGATAGCCCTTGAATTGAAAGTAATTTCAATTATGCTTAATTTCAAGGACTAAAATGCAATTTCAGTATATAATTTTGTCAAATCCGTGCAATTGAGCAAATTGCGCAAACAATTGGGCTAAATAGAAATAGGGGATAGTTAGATTGAATGTCAAAATCTTAAAAAATGCCAAAATTGCAAATTAAAAGACTCAATTGTTATTTTTTCTTCAAATTCAATACTACGGGTTACAAAGGAACACCTAAAATTGAATCTGATTTTGGATTTTTTGTGAGGTCAAAAATACAAGGGATTAAAAATAAAAATATTGGATATTTGTCCATATTTTTGTGACCTCAAATGCTATTTTTCTTGATTTTTTAAGTATTTTTCTATTTTCTAAAAAATACTAAAAAATGTGAAAAATATGAAAAATTATTTTTTGGTCAAGAATGGTTCCGTGGGCTTGGCCAAGGTCACCAAAGTTGATTTTGTAATTTTTTGACTTTTTATAAATTTTTTGTGATTTTTCAAAAATAAAACTGAAAAAGACCTGGTCAAAAAATCAGGTGTCAACAATATTCTGAAATGTTGTTGGTGCAAGGAAAAGTTATCTTTGCCGCGACAGGGTAATGTTGATCATTTGGGGATATCAGTACTGCCTCAGTGCCTGCCCTTGATAGATTGACAGCACCATCGAAATACATGATCCACTTGTCATCTGCTAAGTTTAGAATTTGACCCTCTGTGCTTATTACTTCAGGGGACTCATTGCTTGATGGGCTTTCTGCCAGCATGTCAGCTATAGCTCTCCCTTTTACTGACTTCTGTGGAGAACACTTGATGTCAAATTCAGACAACATCACTTGCCATTTTGCCAATTTCCTAATTAAAGCGGGTTTCTCCAGGAGGTATTTGACAGGATCGTTCTCTGTTATGAGCTGGATATGGTGATGTAGGGTATACTGCCTTAGTCTACGAAGTACCCATACCGCTGCTACACAGGCCCCTTCAACTGGTATGTATTTTGCTTCAGATAGCGTGAATTTCTTACTCAGATAATAGATGGCCCTTTCTTTTCCATCTATCGGGTTTGTTTGGGCAAGTAAGGCTCCTAAGGACTCCTGCTGTATAGTTAGATATAAGGTCAATGGGTGACCGGGAATTGGTGGCACAAGCACTGGCGGTGTGATCAGATAGTTCTTGATCATTTGGAATGCCTTGCTACATTCAGCATCCCATGCTACTTTCGCGCCTTTCTTAAGCAGTTTGAAGATTGGTTTAGCCACATCAGACAGCTGATTGATGAATCTGGCAATATAGTTCAATCTCCCTAGAAGGCTTCTCACTTCTCTTACTGTGGAGGGAGTTGACAAATCGTGGATGGCATGAATTTTTTAGGGATCAATCTCAATGCCCCTATTGCTGACTATGAACCCGAGGAGTTTCCCGGATCTTGCCCCAAACACACATTTGTTAGGGTTCAGCTTTAACTTGTATTTGCGCAGGCGCTCAAATGGCTTCCTTAATACATGTATGTGATCCTGTTCTTTCTTGGATTTAGCAATCATGTCATCGACATATATTTCAATCTCTTTGTGGATCATATCATGGAATAATGTGACCATAGCATTCTGGTAGGTGGCCCCGGCGTTTTTCAATCCAAATGGCATGATTTTGTAGCAAAAATTTCCCCATGGTGTGGTAAATGCAGTCTTGGGTTTGTCCTCTTGTTTCATGAAGATTTGGTTGTATCCCGAGAATCCATCCATGAATGAGAATAACTCATAACCCGCCGTACTATCCACCAATACATCAATGTGGGGGAGTGGAAAGTCATCTTTTGGACTTGCTCTATTCAGATCTCGGTAATCTACGCAGATCCGAACTCTTCCATCCTTTTTCATGACGGTGACTATATTTGCAATCCAGTCTGAGTATGGGATAGCTTCAATGAAGCCTACCCTAAGAAGTTTCATGACTTCTTCCTTAATCTTGTCTTCTAACTCGGCTTTCATCCGCCTGCTGCCTTGTTTGACAGGTTTGATACCGGGATCCGTGGGCAATGCATGTTCCACAATCTTAGAGTCAAGGCCTGGCATATCCGCGTAAGACCATGCGAAGATGTCTTGATATTCTTTTAGTAATTTGGTGAACTCGAGCTTCTCATCTCGGGATAGGTGTCCGCCGATCTTGACCTCTTTGATGTTCGCGGCGTCTCCCAAATTAATAACGACTGGTTCTTCTGCGGTAGGAGGCTTCGACTCTTCAAAGGTATTCCAATCTCTGCGGATATATGTATAATCCTCGTCTTCATCTTCCTCAATGCTATAGGAGTGGTTAATGGAGGGATCCGAATTTTGTAACAACCTGGTATGCATGTTTGAGATGATATGCTCAGAGGAAGTGGCTCCATCGTCCAACCACTCCATGATGACATTCACAGCGTCATTTTCGAGAAAAAAATTTGTCAAATCTGGTTCCATCGGTGAAGTGACATCCTCTTCAGATAGCCATTTGGAGTTCTGGTTGAAGTAGGCATTTAAGGGATTCTTGAACATTTGAAACCCGCCCTTCCAGGTTGGAGAACCAATGAATGAGTTATTCGAGCTGCTCTGGCCTCCCAAGCGTCCCAGGCTTCTGTCTCGGCCTCGGCCCTTTGTTTTTGGGCCAGATCCATCCATGTGATATTTTTTATACCCCAAGCCTATTCTATGTGGGTTAGCTTTTAACTGCAGAGGGGCATTCATCCCTTGATTGTGTTTACCCAGACCTTTTCCGGGGTCAAACCCATACGCCTGTAGCATCTTAGCTGGTAAAAGATTGGCTTCTGAGATGTAAGGGGCTCTCAATTTTGTTCCTGCCGGGGTATGAACTGTTGCTACCAGTTCCAGGGAGTGATAACTCGCCTCTGTTTTCACTTCAGGTTCAACATAGGGTATGGCACTGCTCTGGTATGTCTGGAGGTCGACTTCCCCATGTACGGTAATCACCTTCCCATCTACAACGAAACGTACTTTTTTATGCAAGCTCGAAGGGACAGCTCCTGCTGTATGGATCCAAGGTCTTCCTAGCAAGAACCCAAATGCACTGGGCAGATCCATCACTTGGAAGTTTATAGAAAACTTCGTCGGGCCGATGAATACGTCAAGTTCGATCTCACCCACTACAGTCTTTTTCATGCCATCGAATGCTCTTACAGCTGTCTTGGATGCCTTAACCATCTCTTTATTGATTCCCAGCCTTCTTATGGTAGCCAAGGGGTAGATGTTGAAGGCTGATCCATTGTCGATCAGTATGTGTGCCACTCTTTTGCCATTACATTGCGCGGAGATGTATAAAGCTTTGTTGTGCCCTCTTCCTTCCATGGGGAAGTCCTCGTCAGAGAAGCTCAATTGGTATTTTAAAAGAATTGCCCCCACAAAGTCCCCTAGTTGTACCTCATTAATTGTTTCAGGGACATGTACTTCGTTGAGTACCTTCAACAGTGCGTTCTTGTGCTTCTCTGAATTGATGAATAGGTCTAATAGGGATATTTGAGCGGGCATCTTCCTCAGCTGCTCTATCACTTCAAACTCGCTGGTTTTGATGATCGATATGAGTTTTTTCGCATCTTCCTTTGAGATCTCATTCTTTTCGGATTCGCCCTCCCTGGGGGCATAGAATCGTCCGGACCTCATTATCGCGTCTACCTGTGTGGTCTCATAGTCCCAATGGACTACTTTAGGATCGTATTCTTTTGTTGGGGGGACTTTTATAGTTACAATTGCCTGGCGAGATATCTCCGGTTTAGCCGCGTCGTCTGTTTCTTCTTTCGTCAGTTGAATGACAACGGGCTTGACTAGGTAGTCTTTCACCCCGTTCATGCTGTCAAGTTCCTCCGGTCTGATTACCACTGTTGAAGCGACTTCGACCATCGATACGGTGTTGTCAAGTTCTTCTATGCCCTTCGAGGTCAGTCTTAGGTTGAGAGAGATCATCCATACCCCCCATCCGTCCGGTATAATGTCTTCAATTTTCTGATAAAAGCTGGGAGGGGCCGAATATTTCACTTTGAAGTTGTATCCTCCAGAATCTTGGCCCAGGTTGTCTACAATTTCGCCCTTCTCAAGTGCGTCGGCCATAAATTTGAGGTCTGCTAGACTTCGTCTCTTGGCTTCCAGTTCGTCTTCTTCGAACTCTTCCTCTGACTGAGTGACCGGCCCAAGACTGTTTATCATATTCTCATGTGAGGTACCCCAGGCATTACTCTGCTCAGTCTTGATCACGAAGTAGTTACCTTCCAAAGATAAAGAAGTTTTGACTCCTTCGAACTCTTCATTGGTGATGTCAGACATTATCCCCAAGCTCATCATCTTAGCGATGCATAGTCTCTTTTGGTCAGTCGAGATTGCTCCTACTTTTGGGTATGATGAAGCGGTTATTAGCAGGTTGGTCAGCTTGAGCATATCTACCTTCAGCTTAAGGTAGTCTTCTTCCCCTTCAGAGAATATTGCCCCTACTGCTTGATGATCTGGCAGTGGATTTTCTTGCACATTTGGGGCTGCATTGTCGAATTTTAGAATCTGATTATCAATCAGGGCTTGCACTTTCAGCTTAAGGATATAACAGTTATCCACATTATGCCCTCTCTCGCCCATATGGTAGGCACAGGTATGGCTCTCATCAAAGCCAGGATATCTTGCAGGGTTTGCCCTAGGCGGTTCTTTCGCCACCAGGTGTTGCTCTAGCAGCATCGGGAGTAGCTTGGATAAAGGCCTCGGGAGCTGGGAGAATTGTTTCTGAGGTTGCTTTCTTCTAGGTTCTTGCACTTTCGGTGTTGACCATAATGATCCTCCTTTGGTTTGATTGGAATTGCCAAACGGTTTGGGCTTGTGGGGATCTGGTATAAATGCTATGTCCAGTCCGGCTTCTCTCTCATTTCTCAAGGGATACTGCTTCCTAGTAGGAGCTTCATGAGGCCTTCTTTCTCTCAGGGCCCATTCTAGCCTTTCAACAACCTTTATCAAGTGTGCAAATGTTTGACACCCAGAAGTGTTCAGCTTGTCAAAGTACTCATAGGGGAGTGCTTTCAGGAATAAGTCGATCAGCTCCTCTTCTGGGATTGATGGCTTTACTTGGGTAGCCAAGGCTCGCCACCTCTGGGCATAGGTCCTGATTGATTCGCCCCTCGCCTTTGAAGTTCGTAAAAGATCCTCTCTCGTTGGGGCTGTAGCCGTGTTGAACTTGTACTGCCTGAGGAAGTCTTCTGCAAGATCCTCCCATCTATCGTAATCTTCTAGATCTAGCTCAATGAACCAGGCCAGAGCGGCGCCAGCCAGACTCTCTTGGAATGTGTTCATTAGCAACGGGATATAGTCTGAATAGTGCGCCATCTTGCGCAGGTAATACTTGAGGTGCGCTCGGGGACAACCTGTCCCATTGTATTTCCTTACAAACTCTGGCTCTTTATAATCTGGAGGGGTTTCTACTTTAGCGAAAGGAGATATCTTATCGAAACGGGCTAACTCGTAACCTTGGCTGCTCAAGCACTCTTCGATTTTGGCCAGCCTTTTAGCCTCTGCTTCAGTTTTAACGGTCTGCTTCCCTTTCTCCTCCCTATCGAGGTTGATAACAACAGGCGAGGCTTTTGGTTGTGATCGGCTGTTTGGCTCATGGACATCCTCCTCTGTATGTTGGGTATCCCTTATTACCTCTCTATCCGTTACATCAGGTACTGCAGAAGGGCCTGAGTTGTTCTGATTATGGGCCGTTGTCTGTTTAGCTTGGGAGGCCTCCAGCATGGCCTTAATGTCAGCCATCATAGTTGCCAGGGCAGTCATATGAGATTCCAGCATGCCCACACGCGGAGTCAATTCTTGCTGCTCCATTCTTGTCTTAAGGCGAGTTCGGAAGCGATGTGTGGGAAATTCCGTGATGAGAGTGTACCTGTTCAAAAAGATTTCTAGTGAGTGCTTCGCTTATTTTGGCAAAAAGAAGCAGTTTTAACTCTTTCAATTGCATGTTTCTTGTCAGTAGATGAGAAAAAGTGGCTGCCTTGTGAGCCTTAGCCTCACATAAGTAGTTCTTTTAGTCATTTCCTGATATGAATTCATGAAATTAAAAGAGGCGTAATTTCTGACGATAGTTTTTATGCATTCGAAAGACATGCTCATGTTCATGCTCATGTGTCCAAAATAGTATTTAACAGAAATGAGAATGTATGAGAAGATATCACAGTGTTTGCTTATTTTACACTTGACAGAATAGCCTATTCAAGTCTAGGACGTTTGAGGTCTAAGGTATCCTCATCATCCCAATATGGATTCCCCTCTTCAGTCTGGGGCTCCTCGTCCTCTGAATACGACAGTGGTCCCATGTTTTCGGGTATGTACGGCTCTATTCCCGGTACGTACGGCACGATGTACTCGGGTATGTAGGGCTCGACAAGGCTTCGTCGGGTCGCTTTGAAGTGTTGAATGTATTCTGCGGTGGCTCTATGAGTGTTTTCTTCTCGAGTCATGTCTTCTGGCCAACTTATTTCTTCAGCCTGAGAATTCTTCAAAGAGCGTATGATGGATGCTACCTTGGCTTCAAATTGTCTCTTCTCTTCCTCTGTGAGAGTCCTGCTTAGTATGTCAAAAGAAAAGGTATCGGGTTGCGATGGAGAAGGGATCCCTTGCAGCGCCCCAAACTGTCGGATCACCCTCTTCGAATAATATGTTGTAGCGCCCGTGAATCCTAGCAAGGGGACTGGACCTTTGTCACCACGGGCCAATCTGACTTTGCACAGCGTCGGCAACTTTAGCCGCCATCGGAGTTGTTCGGGCTTTAGAATTTTAAGGAAGTTCTTCTACTCTACAAAGTTGAACTTAGGAATGCGTGTATGTGTTCTGACAAAGGTTTTAAGAGGATGTGCATCAGGGCTGATTTCAGTGAAACCCATGCGGATGTGGAATTGTCTGATATGGGATGTGAACCACAGATACAAAAGATCACTAGAGGCTCTAAAGATTCCCTTTTTATTTTTCCTGAAGCGATTTAGGGAAAGGAAGGTCTCGGCAAGGAGGATGTTTGAGTAATCCCACCCGCAACAGACTTGTCTAGCTACTACGGCCATGATAGGGTCAAAGGTGACAGACGAGATCGGGAATAGTACAAAGCTAAAGAATGCCAAGACAAAGGCTCTACCAGATTTGGTTCCTTTAGCAGCAGGGAGGCAGGAAAATCGGTCTATAAGGAAAGACAAGGAGACTCGTCCAGAATTGCTTTTTGCATCTGCTTTGACTTCATTTAGACCTGTGTCAAGGAACTCAGCCAACTGGCTCAGGGGTTCAAATCCTATGGGGGGTCGGACGGGCGTAGAAGTGAACTCAACTCCAATGACGGCGCTGTATTCCTCGATAGTGGGAGTAATCTCTAGTCCTTCCATGCAAAATGTAGCGGTGGTAGGATCCCAATAGAGCGCCATAGCTTGGATAAAGGCAGGTGGACATTCAATCTTCAGCAGGTCTAACAGGTATCCTAGCCGTGATCCAGCATACTTTTGGCTAGCTTCGCCCATGCTGTCCCACCATGATTGGAGTTCGGCCCGGGGGATTTTGAATACTTGAATATCATTCTTTCCCATCAAGTCTAAAATATGCAAATGATTTTGAAAAATCAATTGTCAGAAATTACTTTAAACGTATGAACGTGTAGATGTCATGAGATATGCATGAGCTGACTCGATTGCATAGTTCAATTGGAGAAATGGAAATTAGGACCTTTCTCAGGTCTTGAAAGCCTGACTCAAAGCCTAATTTGAATTTCAAGGAAGTGAATTATGCAATTTAGTCAGGTTTACTCAGTGACTAAGGGAAATAGCAACGTCACATTCCATTGGTCAATACATCAAAAGAACAAAGTGGAGTGAACTTTTATTACAATCAAAGTGTTTTAATGGAAGAAAGGTAAAGAGAGATCTTTCAAACAAGAAAGCTATAAAAGACCGTTGGAATGTGAGGGTCTAAATCACTCTTTTCCTAGGGGTCTATCCAAATGATAGTTGGTCGGGAGTTTTCCCTTTAGTCAAGTGTAAATGAGTCGTCTTCGGTGTTTTGGTCGAGAGGCTGTAGTTCTTCTGGCCATTCTCTGGTCCATGGTACGACGACTTCAGGAGTCTTCTCGGGTTTTGCCTTCTTGAGCGTGATACGCTTCGGTTTTGTCTTGGTCGCGGGGCGCCTCTTTCTTCTCCAGAAAGTGACTATGGGCACACTTTCTCTGGCCAGTAAGTCAGCCTTCCGACGGGCATATGCTTCTCTGGCCAACTGGTTATGACGCTGTCTCTTCATCTCCAGATAGTTCTTAAACATTTCGTCCGCTTGTCGCTTGAATCTGAGGTTATCAGCGTAATAGCGGGTTTGACAGTCTTCCGCATATCCTAGCTTACGTCCAGTCAGCTCCCGACCATGCACGAATCTAGTGAAGTGTAGCCTTGTGTTTGGTCCAGGGCGAGTGACTTTCCTTAGGTATTCAAAGGTCACCAATTCTGTCGAGCTTTTAGGGAATAGCGACATCCTACCCTATTACCATTGCTGTTTCAATTAGTCACTTGAGCGATTTGCATGATGTGAATGCACATGAATGTATGTAATGCATAAGTCATATCATGGAGCAGGGAATAGTAAAGTACATCGGAAGTAAATGCCTTACCAACCATAGCTGGGGGAATGTGGAATGTCCCCCTCTTATCAATGGGCGGTTTTAGGTATACCAACCATCCATAGACCTGCGCATGAGACAAGTGGGTATACTCTAAGAAATAAAAAATCAGGTGAGTGTCGCGACCCTCTTGAGGTTGTCGGGCTCTCGAGGGCTAATGGGCCGTCCTGTCTGGTCGGACGCGGGCCTCTCCCAAGGCACATTACCCAAATCGCAACGGAGGTATGCGTGATCGACTTTCAGTGTGGTCTAGTGACATGTGCTAAGTGTGCATGCCATGGAGTCGCCACCAATCATTTTTTTAGGGTATGATTGGACCACCCAATCGAATAGTTGGGAGTTTCTATTCAATTCTGCGAGAACCAGAGAAATGGTTTCGGGGACTTAGTTACGCCAACCGTTAGAGTTGACGCCCTTTCGGTACCTAAGTTGACTGAATTTTCTAGCCTAAGATTCATGCGGATGAGTAAGGTATGAACCCTAAATCTAGAAATTCATGCAGATAGGAGTGATTATCCTAGCAATCACAATCAGTAACAAAATGCGCAACTCAAGGAATCTAGATATGCAAATAAATCACATGGCATTCCTAGTAATGCCATATTTATCAATCACAGCTCAAGAATGATTTAGCTATCCTGGCCGTTCTACACTCGATCTAACCTAAGAAAAGCATTAGGAAGCATCGCAAGAGTTCGAGAGTACTCACATGGGGTTCGCCGTGCCCTGGTTTGGTCTTGGACGAGCTATCGAACTCATGCCGACCCGATTATATTTGGGGATCCACTCGGCGTTTTACACCATGAAATCATGTGAAACAAAAACGAAAATATTCAGCAAGGGGCATTTATTGTAGATGGTGGTCGATCTAATTGGACATCAAGACTAAAAAAGATGTAGAAATTTACAAATTAAAAGACTCGAATGATATTTTTTTTTTGCCAAATTCAACTCTATGCGTCGTGAAGAAACACATGCAATTGAACTTGAATTTTGACTATTTATGAGTTCAAAATGAAAAGAAAATTAAAATAAAAATATTAACTATTTTTCTATATTTTTACGACATCGAATGCTATTTTTCTTCATTTTTCATGTATTTTTCTATTTTTGGAAAATATTAAAAAATTGAAATATTATTTTTTGTCAAAAATGGTTCCTTTAGCTTGGTCAAGGCTACCAAAGATGATTTTTTAATTTTTTAACTTTTTATATATTTTTTATGAATTTTTAAAAAATAAACTATGAAAGACTAATAAAAAATCAGGTGTCAACAGCTGCCCCTCTTTGAGAGGAATTTCGTCAGAGGTTTCTCTCAAAGACAAGGTGACACCTGTGTTCCGATCGACTCGACTGGGAAAAGAAAAGAAAAGAAAAGAAATCATGACATCTAATTTTCATGCCCATCAATGTGTGCTTTTCCTTAAAAAGAGATGTGCTCATTCAATTCCCTGATATGATGTAAGAAAGTTAAGGAGTAGATAGACTTCCCTGCCCCTTACCTGCCGAATGCTTGCGGCATTTGCTGTGTCTGATGGGTTCAAGTAGATTCCTAAGGACTCGTCATCGGAGTGTCATAGGGATGTTAAGCTCTGACCTGTATGGTAGGTCAAACCATAATGGGATTCCTAACTGATAGGAACCTAAGGAAGACGCATCTCACATTTGGGAATTTGCCAAGGGTTTTGATCCGTGTGGTGGACTAAACTAGAAATGGCTTGCCTAATGTAAGGCTTATTAGGGAAAACGACTTCTCCCGCGTTCGGGATTCATCAAGGTTTTGATACGTATGGTGGATCGGACCATTGGGTTGATCCTTCAGGCGGTCTCTACCAGTCTTTTGACCCTTCAGGCGGTTTCTACCATTCATTGACCCTTCATGCGGTTTCTACCATTGAGTTGACCCTTCAGGCGGTTTCTACCATTGGTTGACCCTTCAGGCGGTTTCTACCATACATTGACCCTTCAGGCGGTTTCTACCATTGGTTGACCCTTTAGACGGTTTCTACCATACATTGACCCTTCAGGCAGTTTCTACCATTATGTTAACCCTTCAGGCGGTTTCTACCATTGATTGACCCTTCAGGCGGTTTCTACCATACATTGACCCTTCAGGCGGTTTCTACCATTGTGCTGACCCTTTAGGCGGTTTCTACCATTGATTGACCCTTTAGGCGGTTTCTACCATTGAGTTGACCCTTCAGGCGGTTTCTACCATTTATGAAATTCCAAATTGATATGAATCAAAGGATGACGTACCCGCTCTTCGGGGCTAGTCGGAGACTCGATCATTCTGTGGATCGGTCTTAGAAAAGATTTGCCTACTAAAAGGCCTCACTTAAGGATGACGCACCTAGTCTTTAGGGTGGCCAAAAGTCCTGCAGAAAGCTTAGACCTGAAAAAATTTTCCTCGCCAAGAAGATGTTAGTAATCTTTGGGAAGACAATAATTGTCTAACTGACAAAATTCTACGACTTAAGTTTTAGTCATGAAATGTGCATTTTGATTGTTGGAGGTTATCCAAAACATTCCTGCCACATACAGATGTGATCATAAATTCCTTGCACGGAAACTCTAGATCAAATAATTTGAAAATTTCAAAAAGAGTTTGCTCAAAACATCCATTGGAGTATTTCTCATCCAAGAAGGCTCCTCACTGCTCTGTGATAATGATCTTTAATAGGGAAAGTGCTCAATTTCCTACCGACATGTGCCTGGGTTTCAGGATCATTCGCAACGCATACATTTCGATCAATCAGGAGGTCTTTCACGGGACCGTAGTGTTAGGCTTGGATATCGGTTTCCAATGGGGACTCACTTTTGAGTCAAGGCCGTTGAACGAAATTTTTCACTATCTGCTCCGGGTTTACAAGTCAAGAACCCTGCAAAATGAGAAAGAAATAGTCTTGCTCGTACTTCTTTGAGCTAAGTTATACATTAACCCAAGTGTCTTAGTCAGAGAAGACTGCTTCAGGATTGTAACATTGGAAGGATTGGGGACCGAAAAAGGCTTGTTTTTTGCTTAGAAATTGTGAAGGGTTTGACATTGGTGATCATTGCAAATTTGCCACATGTCCTTCGAAGAACATCTCCATTTCTTGAAGTGTACACTCCTCTTTTAGAGCGCACAAGGATGTTTAAAAGCGTCTCTTGTTGCATTAAGAGACCATCTGTTTGTGTGTTTGCTATTTGAGCACGACATCATTTGGGGAGTAGTCATCTTGATCTGACTCCTTTGGAGGGTCTTTTCATCATCTCTCTAGACTTTACTGGGGATATTTTGAATGGACATCGGCCTTGCTTTTTACCAAGCACTTTGCTTTTTCTTGATGTCTAGGGATTTTTCTTTTCCCCTTTTTTTAATCCCGTGTTTTTCTTTTCTTTTGGAGCTAGGATTTTCAGCAATCATGCTAGATATGCAACTTAAACTTTGGCATGCTTCCGTTCCTAGAATGATGTTGCCTTTGCTTTGGAATATGCAATGATCACCAATAGGTTGATGAAATGAATTTGCTGGCTCAACATGGTCGTGCAAAGGATAACAGTGTGTAGGATAGAGAAATGAATTATTCTCGTCATCCTATAACACTTGGATTATCATATAAACAACACACAAAGATTTATGTTAGTCCGAGCAAGAAAATTTCTAACCATTTACTTTCTGATATTGTTGGACTAACCTTCATTTGCCCCAATGTGGGGTGGTTCTTGACAGGGTTGAGAATGAAAATCGCCGTTCAATGGGGTTCTCAATGGGCATCTGTAGTGTTTGGAATGAAGAAATAAATGCCTCTGTCATCTCGATCCATGTAATCGTTGCGAATGACCCTTATGTCCATAGGTTAAGGTTTCTCAATCATTTCCAATCTCCTCATCTCTCAAGTGTGTATGGGACGTGTTTGGATTAGGCTCGCTTCTCTTATGAGAAAATACCCTTTTGAACAGTTCAAACGACTCTTGTTGGAAAAATTCATTTCATCAAGATTTGTCCTTCAAAGGGATTTTGTGATGCACCATATATGTGTAATTCATGTTCAGACAATCTCTTGTTTTAAAACATGAATGTCAATGAAGTAAGAATTCTATGTCTTTTTAGATGTGAGAATCGAATTAATTCTGAAAGTTTTTAATCTCCAATGAATTGGGAAAAGGGATACTTACCTGCCCATCGAGGCTGGAGATCCTGGAGATATAAAAGGGATATGTCATTGTATATTCTAAAACTTTGCAAAAATTGGAACGATACATCTTACCCTTCGTCATATGCTCCAACGAGTGTACAAGGGTTGTGAAAATCTGCACTTCACATAGTAACACAAGATTGTTAGGTGTTCTAAAGTTCTTTCGACTTCTTGATTTTTAGAGAAAAATCAAACTTACATGTCTGCCCTGATGGCGAGCTCCTGCCAAGGATAAATATTAAGCATTATTTTGGGTTTCCAAATTCAAAACAAATTGGGACGATACTACTTTACTCTTGATTTGAATTCCATTCTGCATGCCAATGTGGGGATTGCAGAAGCCGGCCCTCAAGTTTGTGGCCATGATTTCTTCGTCTGGTTGGGCAACGAATCCACCTCAAGGATTTACGTCGGAGGAGATTCATTCATCTTTTTGGGCGTGTTTCATGCGCTGTTTTGTTATTTGAATGCATGGCTTCTTGGGTGCCTCGTCTCTATTCATCACCTGAGAGGAAAATGAGAGAACATTATCCCCGCATCTGATTGAAAATCATTTAGGGACGATACGTTCTTTTTACCAAATGGGTGGCTCCGCGGCCAAATGCGTTTTACGTTGAAAGGATGGATTCCATTACGCTCTGCGGATGATAACTATCGCTTGGGGGACTTGCCCCACGGATTAAACGATGAATATGATGTCTTCGGCTTCGACATGCTTTCCGGATGTAGGAATGGTTTGCCCCCATTTTCAGTAGAGATGGGTTTTGTCGAGTGGGCAAGATCAAAAACTCATCCTAGATTTGGCTTTAGTCGAAGGTTGAAATCCCGACCTTGGATAAGCGAATCATGATTCATCTCCTTCTGCTTCGGATTTGTCATTTGCGCGCTTCACATTTTACAATACCAACTTCGCCGCTTGATGAAAATGAATCGATGATTTTCGAATTGCCCCAAGTTCTATAGTCATCTGCGTCGAATCTCTTTGAACTTCATCGAGTGATAGACCAACTGATAAAACGATTTTTCAATCCCGAGATCGAACTCCTGACGTTTCGTACCACTGCCATTTCACTGACTACCAAGACACAGCATTATTGGCGTCCCTAACTGGTTCATTTTTTGTTATAAAATTCTCGAAGCAGTTAGCGACCCCCATTGAGAATGAAACAAGCTCAATTTAGAGTTCATAACGACTAAAGGTCCCTTGGAACGATACAGAGCTAACCGTCTTTGAGCTCGCTCGGGCTTTTACTCACATTTTCCTATGTGAAGCCTTTAAATGTTTTTCTTCGTGGCGTTCAATTGATTCGTCTCGACTCTAATCAAACAAGGGATTGTCGCACTCGAGCATGATGATGCTCGCAGGTAGTACTGATCGCTGCCCCAGATTAACTCTAGGCATTAAGGAAGATTATCTCGCATGGAAGACTTTATGACAGAAAGATTAATGATACATCCAGTCACATGTGCCTAGGTCCCTTGAAGATTCTCGGTGATCAGCTAGTTACACCATGAATCAGATATATAATCGCCATTTTGGATCATAACTTCATAAGTCCATCAGTTTTAAACTGATCGATCCAGATATGGAGCTCCTCATCAAGGAAATCTTTTGATTCTTCGAGCAACTGATATTCGGGTTGACCATCATCGCTTGGCGGCGAAGGATTCCTGTTTCTGTTGTGAGCGATCTGATTCTTCGAGCTAGAACCTTCGTCATTGCTCGAGATTATAAGAGGATGATTGATCGGTTCACTATCAAAAGCACCTTCCATTTGGGGATGGGAGAAACAAAAATCCTCAGAGCATCCCCCCGCTTGATCTTCCGAAATCATACGCCCAAGCCAGGCAGATCTTTGAACACTAGGCGCAATATGTTGATCGGCGATAGGAAGAGCACTAGCGAAAAGTTGCTGCTCAAACCAAGGAGTTCGTACCTGCTGCACTTGTGGCATATACTCTTGAGTGGTGCTGAGATGATTCGGGGGAATATTCTGATTAGCGCCCAAGTAGTCGATGGTGCTGCTACCAGCTTGGTCGGTGCCTAGATTCGGCAGGGTATTTCTTACTTCAGGGGCATTGTAGTTGTGGTCATGCCTAGTGTTTAGGCACAAGTTGAGTTCTTTCAGGTTCAGTGCTGTGTGGCGCTGTCTTAGCGCCCTTCTGTAGCTCTTGAGGTGACTCGCGACTCCATCTTTAGTGAGTCCTGGTATGTTCATGATCTCAAGTATGCGCGTTGGATATGCTGAGTTGATCCCTAGTTGCTGAACCGCACTAAGGAACTTGAGATGAAGCTCGGGAGACCAATTGACCCTCGTCTTCTTGCGACCCGGAACAGTGTTGACAACTTGGCTATTGCTCTCTGGCCTATTTCCAGTAGGATTTGATCGAGCCGAAAATTGTTGTGGAGGGAATTCATCAGCTTTGGATTGGTCGGTCGTGATAGTAAGCTCATCGTTAAGGAAACTCCAATCATGGTGACGCATATCCCATCCTTTAGAAGGCATCGGTATTGACTTCGTAGAATTGATTTGTTCATGCATATCTCCAACAAAATCCGATTGTATCAAAGATGGTTCGAGGGAGTGGGGTGGTGAATGAGCATTTTCAATCCTCATATAAGGCTTATCAAGGAACCTTTCGCCGAGAGTGACAGGGCCACCGCAATTAAGGCAAGCGATAGTGCTGGGAGCTTTCTTATACCTCATGTTCTCCGCTCGAAACTTTTCGTTTTCCTCCTTTAGAATCGCAAGTTCTTGACGTCTGTGTTGAGCCCTCAATTTGGCTCGCTTATTTTGAAACCAAAACTTGACCCTCAAAGGTTTCATCCCTAGCTTCTGGCCCAATTCATTTCTTTGTTTCATGTTCGGGAGAGGGCATTCACTAAAGAAAGCTTCAAGCTCTTGGATTTCATTCTGAGTGTGGCACTGGCGACGTTTCCTTTTCCGGGATTGACCATCGCTGCTGCTGTTGTCGTCGCTGCTGAGATCCTGAACTTCGTTGCCGAAAGGGTTGGGTTCTGTGGTTCTGGTACCAGACGCGATCCTGGAATCTTCGAGATCTCTCAATAGTTCATTTTCTGAGATTTTTGGATCAGTCGCCTCTAGCAACTGACGGTAACCCTCAAACATGTTGGATCGAAAAATGTTCGATCAATTTTTGCTCACTCAGGGTTCTCTACTCTCTCATGTATGCTCACTCTCTCTAAATTTTCTTTTGAGTGGTTCTGTATGCCCAGGAAACGTTCTTTAAACATGGATGAAGATCATCAGGCAAGCGTTTCTCCCAAGATTTCGTATTTCTCGCTTTGTCGTCTTCTTTCTTCTTTTCAACGTGGAGGGACACCAAATCGATTTCCTTTTCTCGATATCCATGTCTGTCTCCCACTTATTTTCAAAAAGTTGGAACTACGCTCGCCTCCCGCTCAGTTTTTTAATATGATGGGACCGCCAAATCCTTTTGCAACTTTTTTCGATAGTTGCGCTTAACTCTCGCTCAATTTTAATATGGTGGCACTGACATATCTTTTTACAACTTTTTTAGATTTATCAAACCTGAAATCGCGGACTGGGACGGATCTGATGGTTCACCGAAAGAGCCACCATTGCTTTACCCAATTAACTTGGCTCCATGAGCATTATTGCTGTGACCTTTCTTCATCCTCGAATTGCTATAAAAGGAGGAGTTAATGCAGAGAAGATTAACGCTCTTACATAATTTCCTTTTCGTATTTTAATCACTCTACCACACCCATCTTCTTCTCCCTCACTCCAACGAAAATGACCTCCTCTCCTATTCGCGCTTTCTCGGCTGAAATTTTGGCCCAGTGGGAAAAACTCTATAACCTCCTAGGTCGAGGCTATGCTCATATAGCCGATCACCCAGAAATTGAAGATGAAATTCGCATTTTACTCGTGGAAATAGACACCACCTCTATCGAGGGCACTAATTTAGAGAGGGAATATAGAATCTTCCCAACCCTCTTTATAAACTTTTTAGAGACTTACCGTGTCGCTCATCGAGAAGTTACCGTGGCTCACGTTTTGCGAGCTCGCTATGAGGATCGGTCCAACTGCTTGGTGTTGGCCAACCTTGTGGCCGATAGTCACAGAAAGGCTGTTGAGTTCGCCAACGAGCGGGTCTCGATGTTGCTTCGCGAGAGGGGAAATTTGGTGGAGCGCTTGGCCTTATCCCTAACCACCTATGAGCACGACCGTCGTAATGTCGTGTTGAAGTTTCAATGTGAGTGGCAGGAAGAAAGGCTTGACAGCATTACCGCGGATATAGCCCATGGGAGAGGACTAGTTCGGGACTTGGAAATAGCCGCCGAAGATCACGGGACCAAGGTTGCCGAGCTTAAAGGGGAATGTAAACGCCTTCTTCTTAAGCTTGTAGATCTCGAGTCTCGAGGTGGTGAGTATAGGCAAAGCATCAATAATATGGAGGGCCAACTGGGTTCCTTTGTGATGCTAATTAGGGCTCATTTCGGTTTTACTTTTCCACCTCGATGATCTGTATGATCTGCTTTTAAGGTCCCTCGATTGAGCGAAATGAATGAAAGCTCTAATATGTGTGTCTCAACTTCTGTATGGCTGACTTTCTCGAACACCTGACCACTCTCAACCTAGGCAAGCTGCTATTTGACATTGATGATTCGAGCGTGTACATCTTGATTTTTTAATCTTGCTTATGATCGAATAAAGGAACCTCCCACCGCGTTTATCCACAAAAAGACTTCTCTTCTCTACCTGTTTTTAACTACTTAGAGATGCCCCAGTTTCGATCTTTGAGACGTGACTTCAGAATCACCTATTCCAAATCGTCATCTTCATTAGATGATACCTCAATGATGTCCATAGCAGGCTCTTCTTGTCCACTTGGCGCTCGTAATGTGATGACACCATCTTCGTCTTCCATCAAGAACATTGGGAGGAAAACACACCTATCTATCCTCAAAATGGCATTTAATCCAATCACCAGAATTATGCAATGAATATAATGATTATGAGCTGTAACAAGTTCGAAGGATAGAAAAGTCTTACCAACCAAACTTAAGAGAAAATCAAGCTTCTCTGTACAGTGTTAGGTATACTAACCTTCCATAGACAAACGCATGAGACAAGTGAGGGAAAACTCCTAAAAATCAAAAGATAGGGCTTGGTACCTAAAGTCAAGGTTCTCACCTCGAATTCTGGGAAGAGTCGATTCCATTGCACAACTATCGTTGCATTGGGACTTAATCCATAGTTCGAAGTGAGCGGAATTGAAAAGTGGATTACCCCATGTTTTTCCTCACGGAGATTCCATTTTCAATTCCTTCTATTGTGTTCCTAAAGAGAGCGCCTGGGGTTTTAGGCGCAATTGTGTGTATTCATTGTGTCGTGCTAAAGCAATAAACATGCATTTTATTTAACAATCATCGCTTCAATATATATATCCACACAATCATACATCCAAAACTCTTGCCTGCATAAAACAAAGTTAACAAGCACTTCACCCCTTATTTCTCCCGTCTACAAAAACATCTAACACATTCGTTAGCATATACACCTCACTTTCGAGAGCATCTGCATAAAATTAGGTTAGAAGAATCAATCAACTTTTTAATCGGCTCAAGTCCACTAAATGGTTAAGAACCAGTCCCCAGCGGAGTCGCCAGTCTGTCGCGACCCTCTTGAGGTTGTCGGGCTCTCGAGGGCTAATGGGCCGTCCTGTCTGGTCGGACGCGGGCCTCTCCCAAGGCACATTACCCAAATTGCAACGGAGGTATGCGTGATCGACTTTCAGTGTGGTCTAGTGACATGTGCTAAGTGTGCATGCCATGGAGTCGCCACCAATCATTTTTTTTAGGGTATGATTGGACCACCCAATCGAATAGTTGGGAGTTTCTATTCAATTCTGCGAGAACCAGAGAAATGGTTTCGGGGACTTAGTTACGCCAACCGTTAGAGTTGACGCCCTTTCGGTACCTAAGTTGACTGAATTTTCTAGCCTGAGATTCATGCGGATGAGTAAGGTATGAACCCTAAATCTAGAAATTCATGCAGATAGGAGTGATTATCCTAGCAATCACAATCAGTAACAAAATGCGCAACTCAAGGAATCTAGATATGCAAATAAATCACATGGCATTCCTAGTAATGCCATATTTATCAATCACAGCTCAAGAATGATTTAGCTATCCTGGCCGTTCTACACTCGATCTAACCTAAGAAAAGCATTAGGAAGCATCGCAAGAGTTCGAGAGTACTCACATGGGGTTCGCCGTGCCCTGGTTTGGTCTTGGACGAGCTATCGAACTCATGCCGACCCGATTATATTTGGGGATCCACTCGGCGTTTTACACCATGAAATCATGTGAAACAAAAACGAAAATATTCAGCAAGGGGCATTTATTGTAGATGGTGGTCGATCTAATTGGACATCAAGACTAAAAAAGATGTAGAAATTTACAAATTAAAAGACTCGAATGATATTTTTTTTTTTTGCCAAATTCAACTCTATGCGTCGTGAAGAAACACATGCAATTGAACTTGAATTTTGACTATTTATGAGTTCAAAATGAAAAGAAAATTAAAATAAAAATATTGACTATTTTTCTATATTTTTACGACATCGAATGCTATTTTTCTTCATTTTTCATGTATTTTTCTATTTTTGGAAAATATTAAAAAATTGAAATATTATTTTTTGTCAAAAATGGTTCCTTTAGCTTGGTCAAGGCTACCAAAGATGATTTTTTAATTTTTTAATTTTTTATATATTTTTTATGAATTTTTAAAAAAATAAACTATGAAAGACTAATAAAAAATCAGGTGTCAACAGTGAGGAACCTACGGCTCAGGCTCTCACGATCTACACGAGGCAGATTCCTCCCCAAGGGTACCTACCCAAGAGGGCTAGATATCGCCAATGCAGATGGTGAGCGTGAACGAGTACGAAAGTCTCAAGTGCCATCAAACACAAGATCCTTTTCACACTCTTTCCCTATCTAAGTTAACCTAGGTGTGGTTGCAGTCGGGGTTTGACCACCAGTGTGTGCGATGTGTCGTGATCATCACAATGCAAGGTCATGCACAACAGTTTGTATCAAAACACCGCTTTAGTATGTGCATAAAATAAACATACATCCCCAACTCCAACCTGCAGGAAAAGATGTCAACAATCACTCCACCCCTTATTTATCCAATCTGCAAAAACATCTAACACAATGGTTAGTGTACGTACCTTACCTTCGAGAGCATCTGCAGAAAATAAGGTCAGATAAACCAAACAACTTTTTAATCGGCTCAAGTCCTCTGGAATTCGTAACCAGAGATTCTGGTTTCGAATATTTCCCCAGTGGAGTCGCCAGTCTGTCGCGACCCTCCCCCATCGAAGGCGGGAGCGGGCTAATGGGCCGCCCGATCGCTGGCCTGATCGGACACGGGCCTCTCCCAAGGTCCATGACCCAAATCGCAACTGCTGGATATACGTGGTCGACCTTCAATGTGGTCTAGTGACATGTGATGAGTGTACATGCCAAGGAGTCGCCACTAATTGTTTCGTGGAGGGTACGATCGGAAACCCTATCGAATAGTTGGGAGTGGTCTATTCGATTCTGCGGAAACTAGAGAAGTGGGTTCGGGGACTTAGTTACGCCAACTGTCAAAGTTGACGCCCTTTCGGTACCTAAGCTGAATGGTTTATCTAATCCTAGGGTTTCATACAGACGAAAGGGGTACAGATCGTAAATCTAGGAGTTCATGCAGATGGGAAATACTACCCTATCACTCACAATCAATAGAAATAAGTGCACAAATCAAGGATCCAGTACATGCGGATAAAACACATGAAATCAGCATGATATCCCTAATGAGGCCCTATTAGCCTAGAGAAATATCAATCAAGGCTTAGGAATGGTTTGGACATGATTCGCCCATGAGGGGGGGAATCGTAATTTTGAGCAATTAGGGAAAATTCACCTTGAAAGGATAAATCTATCATTTTAGATGAATTGGGAAGTCAAAAGACAGAGGAAATAGGATTGGCCATCAATCCAATCCATTTCCTATTTTTCGGGAATTTCCAGGATTTTTCTGGAATTTTCAAGTGATTTTACCCTTGGAGGGGTAGAGTCGTCATTTGGACAAAAACGAGAACTGAAAACTTCAAATATTAGGGTTGGTCGTCCACCTGACCCAAACCCTAACTTTAAGCAATTTTTAGAACTCGATTGAGACAAGAAATACAATTTTCCCATTGAAGGGCAAAATTGTCATTTTGAGAAAAGAGGCAGGACTCGAAAACCCAAACCTAAGAATTGGTCGCCTACCCGACCCTAATTCTTACCTTGGCATTATCGGTTTTATCTTGCATACACAGCAAATGCGACTTACCCATAAAGGGTAATATCGTCAAGCCTCGGAAGAACAGATAAGAAACCCAAAAATTAGGGTTGACCAGTTGTATGTGGTCAATCCTCGATTTTTGGGGATTTCTAGAATGTCTAGGATTTTTCCACAATTTTTCCACACTTTTTGAAATTTCCTGGAATTTTCTAGCATTTTTTGGATTTTCTAGGATTTTTCTGATTTTTTTTTAAATCATTTTCTGATTTTTTTATTAAAAAATATGATTCGGACCGGGTCGACCCGACCCACTCGGGTCGGAACCCGGCCCAGACCCGGACCCGCGAGACTAAGATCTCGAAACGACGCCGTATCGCCGTTTTTTTTATTTTCGAATTACCCTGCTCTAATCCGACGGTCCTCATTGTCCCACGTGGCTAGTCCACGCTCGCAGGATGGACTGACTGAAATCTACGGCCTAGATTGAACAAAGACATGACTAGAGCCGTCTGATCGACCTACCAAAATCTACGGTCAAGATTAGAACGCAAGACTCGATCTGGACCGTTCACCCTTTCTAACCTAAAACGACACCGCACTGCTACTAACCTAAACGGCACCGTTTCAGCTCGTTTTGATTTTCTGATTTTAAAGATTTTCGGATAAACCTAATTACTAATCGGACGGCCGCTAGAATTTAGACTCGATTTATCTCATCCGTCCGATCTGTTTATTCAAATAACAGACCCTAACGGCCATGCTGACTGGGTTAACACGTGGACTAATTGCAGGACGACACTTGGATATTTGACCAGTTGACTATGCCAGGTCAGCATCGTCTTCAACCTCCCGACTACAACTGAGCGAACGGCTGTGGATATCCGGCGATGATCCAACGGTGGATTTTCGATGAAATCGTGCAGAATCGACGGCAATCGACTCGCGATCGTCCCTAATCTAACATATCCAAGAATCACAGCGTATCGTTCGCAAAATCGCAAGCATCGAGCAAGGTGCCGAGTACGGCCATGGAGGTTCGATCACACAGACTTACACGAAATCAGATCAATTGATTCATAAATCGACACGGCAGGAGGTGCAGAGGACTTACCTCGAGCTCCGATTGAGCTCGCTTGGCCCAGATATGGCTGGGCAAGAATCGACTATGAAGGCTAAATTGGGAGACTCAATTCGAGGTATGTGAGCGAAATCGATGCAAAATGAAGATGTGAACATGGTCAGTGGTGTTCAAGGAACGAAACGCACACACAAATCGCAAGAATGATCGTGAAACAAGCAAGTCGCCATTGATGCACAGTAGAGAGCTTGAAGCTGCGTCTCACCTTTTTTCGCGATTTCACGAGGCGCGGCCGGCAACGATCGCTTCCTGAAGCCTAAGGCGAGCTTGTGACGACCCTCTTTGGCTCCGGTTTGGCCGAAGACGGCCCAACCAGTGCCTTGCAGTCGAGTTCAAGTCCTCGACGACCGGGGTCGGAGGACGAGCTCTTCCTCGCGTTTTTTTTCTCTCTTTCGATTCAGTTTCGCTTTCTCTAACTGAATACCGTCCTCCCTTTCTTCGCGAAGGCCTATTAGCTTATATAGCTTGTTCGATTTTTGGCGCCGAACGGTGGATCTTCAACTGACTCGGTTTGGCACGTGTAGTCACGTGCAATTGGGTCAAAACGAAGTCGGGGAAGATGGGCATTTCGCTCAATCCCTTTTGGTTCCGCGGTGAGCTTCATTTCGCACGAATTTGGCAAGGATTTGAGCTGTTTTTTCCTCTGTTGACTTTCGCGGGTCTGCGAGGTTGACCAGCTGACCGTTTCTTTCTCGGGCGACCATTGGTCGTGATCTGGGTGTCAATCGATGGGGAATGCTCCAAGGCTAAAAACCCCCCACCATTGCGTCTCCGATTGTCGTCGATTGAACGCTCAATTTGGTCTTTAAAATTCGATTTGTCACTGTTCATCTGTGCTCAGGTTTGATGAAGACGATGACACTGTTCTAGACCGGTTCGACCGGTCGGACCGGCGGTTTGACCGGTCCGAACCGGTTCCAATTTGAGATTTTCAAAATTAATCCAAATCTATTGGGAATTTTTGCAATTAAACTTTGGAATCGAATCTAGGGCATGGATTTTATCTAGAAATGTGGTTTTGCCCAAAAGTTTTCATCAATTTATACAAAACCCCCAAATTTTCATTTAATTGGAAATTGGGGATCGTGTAATTGAGGGTGCAAATGATCAAATTGAGTCAAACCACCTGTGCCAATCGATTTAAAATGGTGAAATCCATTGGGTAGCATGTTCAATTTGTAATGATAGTCCTTGAATTGAAAGTAATTTCGATTATGCTCAATTTCAAGGACTAAAATGCATTTATGTTTGCAATTGAACAACTTGTCCGAGCAATTAGGTCAAATTGAGATAGGGAATAATTAGATTGAATGTCAAGATCCTATAAAATGCCAAAATTGGAATTTAAAAGACTCGATTGATATTTTTTTCTCAAATTCAATAGTACGGGTTACAAAGGAACGCCCACAATTGAATTTAATTTTGAACTTTTTGTGAGGTCAAAAATACAAGGGATTAAAAATAAAAATATTGGATATTTTTCCATATTTTTGTGACCTCGAATGCTATTTTTCTTGAATTTTTTTGAGTATTTTCTTATTTTCTAAAAATACTAAAAAATATAAAAAATATGAAAAATTATTTTTTGGTCAAGAATGGTTCCTTGGGCTTGGCCAAGGCCACCAAAGTTTATTTTGTAATTTTTTTACTTTTTATGGAGTTTTTTTGATTTTTTCAAAAGTAAAACTAAAAAAACTTGGTCAAAAATCAGGTGTCAACACTTTATTTCGGATAATGTTCTCGATATTGCTTTGCTCCCGCAACATTGGGAAGTTTGCAAATTTTTTTTAGATTTTTTGAAAGTTTTTAATGATGCTACTAATATTTTATGTGGTGTTTATTATCCTACTGCGCATTTATTTTTAATAGAGTGTGTTAACATTGCTGGTATTTTTAATGAATGTGAAAAAGATACTGAATTAGCTTCGAGTATTTTAGTAATGCGAGAAAAATGGTTGCATTATTACTTAAACATTCCTCTTGTCTATTTAGTTGGTATTGTTTTCGATCCACGTACTAAATTAGATGGTTTATTAGATTATTTGAATGCTTATTATTATGAATGTTTACATTTGAATGAAGTAATAGATATTCATAGTATACAAGTAGATGTTAAAAAAGTTATAGTAGAATTATATAATGAATTTTGTAGTAAATATGGTTTAAGTGATAGTGGATGTGAATCTGTCCAGTCTAGTGTCTCACGAAGCAATACAGGTATTTCACTTGGTAGAGGGTATAAAATGCTCATGAGTAGGCAAAAAAAAAAAAACAAAAAGGGACAACAGGTAGTATTTCCGAATTAGAAAACTATTTAACAATTTATTTTGAGTTTAGTGATTCCGAACACAGCGCATGAGATTTCAAGATTCTTGAGTGGTGGAAGAACCATTCAATTCAATATCCAGTTCTCTCCCTCATTGCAAGACAAATATTAGCGACACCTTCTTCGACAGTGGCAGTTGAACAAGTATTTAGTGCTGAAGGATTAATTTTAGACTCTCGCCGTTCAAGATTAAATCCAGAAAGTGTGGAGTTTCAAGCTTGCGTCGATGATTGGACAAGGGCTAAGCTTCGACAACAAGAGTTGGATCGAGAACACGACTTCTTCAGTGATGATTGTGGGAATACCACCGCCACCACAACAACAGGTAGCGACGATTGAGGATGAGGTAAGTTGGGGTTACCAAAGGTAAGAGAACTACATGGGCTTTGATTCTTCTATCCCCAAGAAGATATGTAGGCGCTTAATGATAATTCATTAAATTCAAGCCCACTCCTTATCTTTTTTTTTTTCAAATTTTTTTACAATGTACAATTTGATTATAAATTTTAATTAATAATTTATTAATTTATTTTATTATTTTAAAAATAAAATGAAAGGTTTCGGAACCGGAACCGGCCCGGAATCGTCCGGTACCGAACCGGCACCGGAACCGGCCCGGAACCGGGCGGTTCCGAACCGGAACCGGAACCGGTCCTTTATGGGCCGGTTCCTGAACCGGAACCGGCGGTTCGACGGAACCGTGCACGTCTAGGTCCCTCTATTTTGTCCGTATATATACGTATTTTACCTCAATGAAACAACGGAAATGCGTTCACACGAAGGCCCAAAGATTCGTTTCCTGGCCACGCATTGAACCTGGAGGTTCCTAATCCGGTGTCAATCATTTAAGTATTCTTCCAACCATAGTTTTTTTTTTAAAAAAAAATTCCAAATTCTCTATTATAAAACTTCGTATCAATAAAATAATTCCATTGGTGTTAATCTCTGGACCCTACCTTCACCATAAGATGCGTGCACATCTGTAATACCGACTCCCTCCCACCGCACCAGTCATCAAATTTGTCACCCCGTTGATTTTTGTTCTCCCTTCATTTCCCATGAATAATTTAACTTGACAAGAACAAGTCTCACTTGTACTTTGCCATCGAAAAGGAATTTTCGTAACATTTCCTCGTCATGTCTGGCGAACAGTGAACAATGTTTTTGTAAGAATTAAGACGAAAACTGAAAATAGAGAAGCCAATTGAATGGTAAAATTGTCAATTCTTCTCTCTTAAACTTTTGCTCTGCATCTTTGCATGAGCGGAAGTCGAATCCCGCACATGTGATGTTAGCTTCCTCGCTCCCCCAATCCCTCATCAGCAGGGGCCACATGCCTATCGGTATAAAATCGCCAGTGAATTCACAAGGACCATTTTTCAAATAGTTAGATTTGTTAAGGGTAGTTTAGTAAATGTGGATGTGGCAACCAAATTAAAAGGTTTCATTTTGAATTAGATAGGTATAGAAGTATAGTTATATATAAAGATAAGATACGAAGAGATGGATAACATAGGTCTGAATTGTGCGCGAGCGCGTGTATATATATATATTTTCTTTCCGACCAAAAATAAATAAATTTCTTACCATAAAAAAACTATACATGCATATGTCCGTTATCATTAGATGAACATATAAATATGTAGGGTAAAAAAAAAAAGGAAAGAAATCGGGTAATCATCAATGCTCTTATCTGCCCACAACCCACCATTTCTAGGGCACAAGTCACATCTCTCGCTCCACCGCATTCGCTTGCTCGTCTCGATTTGCAATCATTTCCCTTCGCCTAGGACCGTAACAAACGCCTCCCGTCCCGCAGTCCTTCGGAGTCCGGGGTATTCCGTCGCGCATGAGGGAAGCGAACGGCGATCTCTTCGACCCGCCGGTGAGCGTCATGGACTCGGGCTTCTCCCCCGGACCCAAATCGGACTCCGACTTCGGGTTCGCCTTCAACGACAGCAACTTCTCCGATCGGATCCTCAGGATCGAAATCGTCCCCGATTTGCCCGACTTCAAGTCCGACGGCGAGGGATGCACCAGCATAGCCGATTGGGCTCGTAATCGCAAGAGACGGAGGGAAGAGATCAGGAAGGACAACGGTTAGTTCTGCTTGCTCGGTTCATTTCGTTCCTTCGTTTGTGTAGTAGAGTTGTGTCTGTCGTTGAGGATGTCCTGAAGGAAGGAGCTTCAGTTCATTTTTGTTTTGTTTTTTTAAGTTGCCGAGGAATTACCTGTCTGGCAGAGGCTTACGTTTACACTGTCTGTCTAGCTTTCGAAATGGTACAAATTGTACCTCGATTTTACACCTAGAGATGAAAAATCTCATTTCAGGCCAAATTTGACTGATGTTTTTGATGCCGTGGTTTAAGATGGAGGCAGTCCACTGAGTTTCGAAAAGCATGTGATAAGTTTGAAGTGGGCTGAAATGCAGCGTACCAATTTATTCAAAATTGAAGGCCTTTCATTGAACGTTAGAGTTTTAAGATTTAGTTCTTCAATGCTTAACTGGGATAGAGGAAAGTAGTTGACTTCGCACTCAGGATTTAATTTATCATTGAGTTTGATCTGATGGGCATCATATGGAAATTTAGGTGAAGGCATACATGATACAGAGTATGCTGGAAAAGTCGATATGAAAAATCTCATAGGCATATGTATTGAAATCCTTATATGCAAGGTTTAATCAAACAAATCCATAGCAGTTCATGATCTATAATCTTCCTAATATGGCGAAACGTCCATGAGATGTAAGTTCAAATAAGTTGTCCATGATGCTCTGTGATTTTCAACAGAAGAAAAGGTCAAGTAGATATCTCATTGGGAAAACCTGCGTTCCAATACTATTGATCTACTTGAGCATCCCCCTTTTTCCCTTTTCAAAGACACATTTCTCACCAGAGAAATTTGCTCGAGTGCGTTTTTATTGATTAACACAGCTGCATCCTTGTTGGAGGACAAAAAGCTGGAAACTTTGTATACACTTACGGGTATTTGCATTGACGCTGAAGTACTTGAACATCTTCTTTTCTCATTTTAAGTAAAGTAAATACGCAAAAGTCGGATACTTAGTAGTAAGTGCTTCTTCTTAGTTTTGGTTGTCTAGATCTGGAAGTGTATACTTGGAGGAGTGATTTTCTTCTTTCATCATTGTCTGGAACTACTTTTCTCTGGTCGTGGAATATTTGCTGCTTGGTTAAAAATGTTAGTGGTGAACCTTGATTTTTCTTTTATGGCCTTGACACTGTGTTTTTAATTAAATTCTATGCGTCTGTGGAACTTCAGAGTGTAACATTCGGCTAGTGGTTAACATGTAGTTTAGAGCATTGTGGCAATGGTACTATTGTTCTCAATTTGACTGAAGAACCTGTCATGACATTTTTTCACATCGAGTTCACTTCTGCTTATTAAATAGATGATTTCATTGTTGAAATCGACGTTATTTTTGAAAAATGTGTTCATGGTATACTGTGAACTATTTACTTTGGCTACATTCACATGTTTCAGTTTCCTCACTACCACAACCTCACGTGCCAAACAAATGGCTATACCAACCTCCAAGCAGCCCCAAAGAATAATTGGAGAAGTTTAAATAAGATACCTACCCGAACTGCTAAATCTCATGTGTTCTACTTGGCTTATTGGAACTACTATCACACAATCTCACTTCCTGGTTTGCTTATTTAAGTTTATATTCGATGGTGTGCATTAAGGAGGTATTAGCCTAACTAACTAATTATCGTGACCATGAATCCTGATGTGCCAGTGATTTCATGAGTAATAGAAACTAACTTTTATTTTTATTTTTAGGGGAATTCCTTGTCTAGGTTCCAACCATACTATGATCACTAAAACAAGTCATGTTTCTTTTCTTGCCTTCATGAATATGTACTCATTATGAATAATTGCTGCTATATGGCAAAGTTCCTCTGTTGTCACTTTGGCTGTTAATTATCTCAGTTCACTTTTAGATCTGTCATCCAAGCATAGTTCCCATATCTACATTTCTGGAAAAAAGATCGCTTAATAATGTGACTTGTTTGCTTTGGTAGTTTTAGATCCCGTTCAGTTTGAGGAGCAGATATTGAGTTGCAATATGCCAGATACAGATGATGGTGCTGGGTACGAGAATCAGGATGAGGAAGCAGTAGCAATGATTGAGGAATCACCTTCAGGTGGCGGGATGAGTTCACAAAGACTTGGTATTTCTATATTCTTCCTCCCTCTTTATAAAATCTGGTAGCTTTAATGATGAATCAATCCAGTCTCCATCTTGATCTTTTTGGTAGAGTTGTAGGAGAGCTGGGCGCATTTTAAGAATTTCCTGGTGCATGTTAGGCTGCGTATGGTAACGTTTCTGTTCCTAGGAGCATTTTTTGAACAGAAACACTTTTTTGTATTTCTGTTCCCGCTACGATTTTTAGGAACAAAGACGCGTTTGGTAAGTAAAAAAAAAAGAAACACTTTTTTCAATCGTCGGCGGCGGTCGGCGACCGGTTGCGTCGATGGCGGCCAGCGGCGGTGGATGGCGGCGACCGGCGGCGGCTGGCGATCGGCGGCGGCCGGCGGGTGGTGGTTGTGTCGGCGGGGGAGACCGGCGGCCGGCGACCGACGGCAGCGGTTGCGGCGGCGACCGGCTATCGGCGGGTGGTGACCACGTAGGCGGTGATGGATGATGATTCCAAAAAGTGTTCCAAAATCCAGAAGCAAGTTTTTTTTGTTTCTTCAAAATTGTTCCCTGACACAAAAGTGTTTCCTGGCACAAAAGTGTTCCGTGGAACATTTTTGAACCGTACGCGTTTCTGTTCCACTTTTGGAACAGAAACACTTTCTCTGGCTACGATCCATACAGGCCCTTATTGATCATGTTCACATGTATACCCCTCTTGCTGGCAGATGTTACTGGTTCTTTATTCTTTCTGGGTATTGTTTGTCTGCTATATTTTCTATTTATGTACATTCTTATACCTTAGAGGAGGAAAAGATGGTAATTCACAAAATGAAAGCTGTTTCAAGGAGTTGTCCCTTGGGAAGTGTGAGGGAGACATTTTCTTTACTTTATATTTAGGAGAAAGCATTAGCAGTAAGTCTCAGATATGTAGTTCTTTGAGATGGAAGACGGGCATCAGGAGTTCTGTTCTGTTTTGCTTTTTTTTTTTTTGCAGCATTTGCAAATAGGAAGAGTACGTATAGTCTATGGAGCTGTCACATGAGAAGTAATTACCTTGAAGTACTTCTGTTTTCCCTTCTTCTTTTTCCTTTGGTTTTAATGTCTATGCCTGTGGCACTGTTCATTGTTATCATGCATCACTTGTTAAAATGATTAGTTTGTTTGTGCTGTTTTGATGTTAATTGGAGACTTTTTTACAGGTGATGAAACTGCGCAGTGTGGTGGTACATCATTAACCATGGAGTGTTCAGCTGTTCTTAAAGTAAAAACCTTGCACATAAGCTCCCCAATTTTAGCAGCAAAGAGTCCTTTCTTTTACAAGGTGAAAATTTTCTGTCACTGTGAACTATGACTTGTTCTGCTTTCCATGCTCAACTAGTCCAATTGACATCTAGTGTATTCTTTAGCTTTTTTCAAATGGAATGAGAGAGTCGGAGCAGCGGCATGTGACTTTGACAATCAATGCATCTGGTACTTATCTGAACACTCAAAAGGATTTTGGCTATAACTACCTATCCTGCATACACGGCGTCTTGCTGCAACACGCTCTCATACACAGTGCATAATTATCCTTTCCATACTGACAGATTTGGATTCTGCTAATTTATCTTTCTTTTGTTGTCATTTGTGGAGCAGAGGAAGCAGCTTTCATGGACCTTCTCAATTTTATGTACTGTAATACTTTATCAGCATCCACACCGACTGCTCTCTTGGATGTTTTAATAACTGCAGACAAGTTTGAGGTTGCATCATGCATGAGATATTGCAGTAGACTGTTGCGGAACTTACCTATGACTTGTGAGTCTGCATTGCTCTACTTGGATCTTCCTTCCAGTGTTCTAATGGCGGAAGCAGTTCAGCCTCTCACGGATGCAGCTAAGCAATTTCTTGCTGTACGTTACAAGGACATAACAAAGTAAGATTTTGTTCCTTGAGACTTCTTATCTCTTATGAATATTGAGCGTTTCAAGTACGTCTTCTTTCTCATCTCTGTAATGGCTTTTCCCTACTGGAAAGGGATACTTTTCATTTTCTTTGGTAAAAGAACCTTTCTTTGTTTTGTCAAATTTTTATGTTCTGTTGATTGATTGTTTGAGGAAGAAGGGAACATGCAGTTCTCCCTGATGTATGCTTTTAGAAATCCTAGCTCAGCTGAAAGCTTCGCAGCAGAGTACATAAGCTGACTGATGAGACTCTGCACTGTTTAACTATTTTGTCTGATTGGATTCCAGGTTCCCAGAAGAGGTGTTGAACTTGCCTTTGGCAGGTGTTGAGGCGGTACTGGCCAGCGATGATCTCCAAGTGGCATCTGAGGATGCAGTTTATGACTTTGTCCTCAAGTGGGCCAGGACGCATTATCCTAAACTAGAGGAGCGGAGAGGAGTCCTTGCTTCCAAACTTGGTAGACTCGTCCGTTTTCCATACATGACCTGTCGGAAGTTGAGGAAGGTTCTGAGTTGCAGTGACTTTGATCCGGATCTTGCCTCAAAGGTTGTTCTTGAGGCTCTCTTTTTCAAGGCTGAGGCACCATACAGGCAACGGTCGCTAGCTGCCGAAGAAGCCAATGGTATCCACCGCCGGTTTGTGGAGAGGGCTTATAAGTACCGCCCAGTGAAGGTGGTGGAGTTTGAACTGCCCCGCCAACAATGCATTGTTTACCTAGACCTGAAGAGAGAGGAATGTGCACATTTATTCCCTTCTGGTCGAGTCTATTCTCAGGCGTTTCATCTTGGAGGACAGGGGTTCTTCCTCTCTGCCCACTGCAACATGGACCAGCAGAGCTCTTTTCATTGTTTTGGCCTGTTCTTAGGGATGCAAGAGAAAGGCTCAGTTGCTTTCGCCGTCGACTATGAATTTGCAGCTCGGTCAAAGCCAGGCGAGGAGTTTGTGAGCAAGTATAAAGGCAACTATACCTTCACTGGCGGGAAGGCTGTTGGATACCGTAATCTCTTCGGTATACCTTGGACAGCTTTCATGTCGGATGATAGCCCCTATTTTATTGATGGCATACTCCATCTTAGAGCTGAGCTCACCATCAGAGTGAGTCCTCCTCCCTGAATCTGGCAATAATACTTGGGAGGCCCTCATTTTGAAATTAGCTTGAAGAATCTACTGGTTCTGAAGCTGAAAATGGCTGTGTCGGTTCCGTGGGAATTATCGGTGGATGTAAAGGGAAGGTGATCAGGATTGGGAAAGCGGAGTGTGATGGGTTTGCCCTTTCTCATACCTGTCAAGGAGGGAAAAAAATTAGTGCTCTTTCTTTAGGTGTGATGATGCTTTCCATGTATATCAAAAATCCCTTCCATCTGGTGCTCTTTTATTTGAATGAGCTGTTCATCCATACTTCGCAAGATTTTTGGCGATGGTCACAAGGGGTTGCCAACGTTCTGCACTTAAAAGCTCGATGACCCAATGGGTCGTTAACAGCACATTTTGACTCAAATTTAAGCTAGCTCAAGCTGACGGTACGATAAACTCATAAGTATGGCTTCCAAATAACTGCTTTGTGAGGTAGCGAACTATCGAAGCAAGGTATTTCTTCACGCAGGATTCCTTATCTCTTATTGCCCTCGCAAGCCCATGATAAGGAAGACCCAAATTGGTTTGAGAAAAGGGAGGGAGCAACAATCCCAAGTCAAGGGAAAACTATAAAAAGAAAAAAGTCATAAATTTATTGTAATTGTGTCAATGCAATTTATTATTATTATTATTATTATTATTTCGATTGTTAATTCTCCCGTCAAGTGATGATCCCCGTTCCCGACGCTCACGTAGCCACCTCCCCGCATTCAGTGGGCTGAGGGAATCTTGGGACCCGGCCGAAATTCAGCACAATGATGGGTACGTGCTACGACATTTGGGGCCCCATTCTTGAACAACTTTCACGCTCTACTCATCACCTTCCTCACGACGCGTTTCACCAAGCGGCAACAAGTCAAAGCTCAGCACAACAGAAACAGGTTGAGACGAGACGAGACCCCCCTTTCTTTTTGGGTCCAACTTTCGGGGAGGACCCTTCAACGAATCATCATATACTCAGCATGCTTGGTTGCTTCGAAGACTAATCCTCACTTAAAACAGAAGTAAAAAAAACACAATGTCTTTCAACGAATCTCTCTTCTTCTTCTTCTTCTTTTTCTGTTTTTTTTCTCGATCCTTTCGCAACTGATCCTCCGCTTTGCTTCCGTTTAAGAATCCCGTCTCGATCTTGATAAACCTGTGTCCGCATTCATTTTGCCGCTGGGCGTCCTTTGTTCATGTGCTCGTCGTCGTGAGAAAGTACAACATGAACTTGGTGGTCCTCCTGCAGTTGGTCCTAACCGGCTTCTACCTCGCGTCTGCTGATCCCACCGATTCCTTGGACGCATCTGTTGAGAGCTCAGCCTTCCAAACGCTGGTCCTGCGCCGGCCTCACACTGGCGCTCTCTACAAGGCGCTCCTCCCTGCTAATTTGTCGGGCATGGAGGTTTCGGTCGTTCGGCTACGGAGCAGAACACTGTGGAGAGAAGGCACTAACTTCAGCGGCTTCACTATCCCACCAAGAACATTGCCAGTCCCTCGCGTCAAGAGGCTTGCCATAGTGTATCAGGACTTAGGCAACTGGTCTTCCCAGTATTACTCTCTGCCTGGGTACTCCCTGATCACTTCCGTGGTCGGTTTTAAGGTGTACGATGCATCTGATATTCATTCCAACAGCATCATCAAGCTCGGCCTCAACACGAGTGGGGATCCTATATCTATTCGTTTCGATGCTCTGGCGGTTCCTCGCGGGAAAACCTCCACAGGAAAGTGTGCGGCCTTTTATGCAAACGGTACGGTACATTTCAGCGCAATGGGATCAGCATACACATGTTATGCTCGAGATCAGGGTCGGTTCTCAATCATCCTTCCTTCTGAGACGAGGAAGAGGAAGCCGGGGAACTGTTGGGTGATTGGGCCAGTGCTTGGATTCGTGGGGATGGTCCTGATGTGTTATGTGGGTTTCGTGCTTCTGAGGATGTCGAGGTCGAAGAAAGTTCAGGTGATGGAGAGACGGGCCGACGAAGGGGAGCTGTTCAAGACCCTATGGGTCGGTGGCAGCAAAATGCCTTCCGCGACAGTGACAAGAACACTGCCGGTTCTCGAAAATGGAGGCTTAACATAGTTCCGAGCATTCGTGCCCATGAACAGGAGCCACTATCCCTGGATCTTGAAGGGGTGAGCAGGGCGGACAAGCCGAGACAGGAAAAGAAGAGTCAGGCATTTGGGTTTGAGCTTGCTGATATGAATCCTCATAGCAAAATTTTCCTTTACTTTGATCACTTTTCGGCCATTCTAGGGATATCGTGCTTGTGCTTGCCCAGGAGTTGCTCTTTAACTTTCGTGGGGCTTGAAAGTAACTTTGGACAATGGGGGTTATTGATTCCGTACAAGTTTGTAACTAGAGTTGTATCAGCATCACATAGTGGCCATGATGCTCCTCAGCTTCTCTCAGTGAGTCCTGTTTCTGCATTCATTCTCTCCTCACAGCCAAAACCCTAAAAGGGGGGAAAAAAACTACTTGAAGTCTCTCTAGCATAATTACTCATAGGAGATTTCTCTCCATCGATCGCAACACATCGCATCCAAGTGCATATCAGTCGGTTCTGTAGAAAATATCGTAGCGCAAAAATGCTCAAAAAGAGATTTTTAGGCCGAGCGAGATATATCTGTTCATGATCTAGCAGCTACCAATCCTTCAACGGTTTGACTAGGAACCGTAGATGAACTTCATTTTCATGAGATGTCATACCCTTGTAGGCAACGACCACTGAGATGAGTCAAAGACTCCCTGAACTCATCCTCACTGCAAGAATGACCAAGGGGAGTAAAACCTAGGAAGCAGAGTCGATGGAGAGGCCTGGCTGTATTGACTTATGGAACTTCTTGCGAAATTGTCTGTCCATTTCAACATCATTTGCAACCAAGGCATTAGAATATGGATAAGACGACAAGATAATATTCGTGCAAGGTACAAGGAGAACCTAAACAGGTATCCCATCAACCGATGATTTTTTGAATCCCTCACAACTCTGTCTTGTCTGTTTCCATGGAAAAGAATTGCCAACAAGAAAGCATCTAACAGATAGAAACGGGAGCTCACAAGAAAGAATCTCCTCTCCTGAGAGCGAGCGAGCAACGGTGTGAACGGGGGGGGGGGGGGGGGGGGGGGGGGGGGAGGTGTTGGGTGTGGTGTGGTTTGGAGCGAGAGAGAGAGAGAGAGGGGGAGAGACCAGTCATACTGCAAGTATTCTTCTATATCACCATCAAGACATCATCCTAATACGTAACCCTCTCTCTCTCTGTTTGATCGCGATCAATAAGATTTCCATTGAAAGAATGAAAAACGAGTGTGAAAAGCTTTGAGTTGTGCTATCCATTAAAAGTTTAAGATCCTTTATATGAATTTACAGTTCAAGCAGAATCACTGCATCTACATTCTGATGTCAGACTAGTTGTCCCAGGCAAATTCATTCACCAAAGCCTCCCATGGATTTGGCATTTCAGCATACACGGTGCAACTTCATAAGAGGTTTCATATTTCTATACGCACCTACGCGAAATTTTTTACCCGTCAAAGCAGGCAGCTACCCGTCTTAACTTAGTGAACAGGCAGCATTTGTATATGAAGAAACAAATATACAACATTTCTGGCTCCAACTTGATATAATATCGAGTATATGTATATGACTTGACAGGAAAATGCAAAGTGTAAAACAGATGGCATATGGACAGAAAGGCTTTAGGCATGCATTTCTTATTAGTAGCAACAAAAACCTCAAGGCTGAACAGCAATTGCTATGCCTAACAAGGAATATTCAGTGAGAAATACATCTCTAATTCAAATCAAACCGTTGGCAAGACCTGATGTAAACAAACAATGGGGCAATTCACTGATAACGGATCAGTTAAGAGAACCTGCACCGGCACCGCTCTTTTGAGCGAGTTTTGTCCATTCCGTGTGGAAAGACCCGGGGCGATCGATCCTCTCATAGGTATGCGCCCCAAACAAGTCCCTCTGAGCCTGGACGAGATTAGCCGGAAGCCTCGCGCGCCTGTAAGTATCAAAGTAAGAAAGACTTGCACACATTCCTGGTGTGCTAATCCCAGCCGAGATGGCCAATCCCACGACTCTCCTCCAGGCAGCTTGCCTCTGCACCATCTCCCTCGCAAACTCAGGGTCCACGACCAAGCTCGCCAAGCTCGGATTCCTCTGATAAGCCTTCTTGATCCGATCAAGAAACACAGCTCTGATAATGCACCCACCTTTCCAAATCCTTGCCAACTCTCCAAAATTCAAGTTCCAATCTTTCTCGATGCTCTTCGCCCTCAACAGGTTCATACCCTGCGCATAGCTACATATCTTCGAGGCATATAGCGCCTGCCTCACATCATCAATCAATCTCTTCTTATCGATACCGCTTCTCACCGAACCCACGTCATCCTTCAACCCTGCCTCCTTCAAGACCTTGCTTGCGCTCTCTCGCTCCTCCTTCAACCCGCTCAGGTACCTGCAATCCAGCGACGCTGCGATTGTGGGTGCGGCCACAGACAGCTCAGCAGCCTGCTGCACCGTCCACTTCCCCGTGCCCTTCATCCCGGTCTTGTCCAGAATCTTATCCACCAACTCCCCATCGCCATACTCATCCTTCACCTTGAAGATATCCGCGGTGATCTCGATCAAGAAGCTCTCGAGCTCTCCCCTGTTCCACTCGTCGAAGATGGACGCGAGCTCCTCGTTGGACAGCCCCCCCGCGTTCTTCAACACGTCGTAGGCCTCCGAAATCAGCTGCATATCGCCGTACTCGATCCCATTGTGCACCATCTTGACAAAATTCCCCGACCCGCCTTCACCAATGTAAGTGACGCAAGGCCCATCGTCCACCTGGGCGGCGACCTTGTGTAGGATCTCCTTGACGTTCTCGTAGGCCTCGAAGGATCCACCAGGCATCAGCGACGGGCCATTGCGCGCGCCCTCCTCGCCACCGCTGACCCCCATGCCGAGGTAGAGCAGGCCCCTCTTGGAGGCCTCGGCGATGCGGCGCTCAGTGTTCTCGTACCACTCGTTGCCGCCATCGATGATGCAGTCGCCGGGGGACATGTGGTCGGAGAGGGCAGCGATGGTCTGGTCGACGGGGGCGCCGGCCTTGACGAGGATGATGACGGAGCGGGGGGGCTTGATGGAGAGGACGAAGTCGCGGGGGGAGTAGTGGCCGGAGAGGGGGAGGCCGCCCTCGGAGACGGCGCGATCCAGGGTTTCGTCGACCTTGGAGGCGGTGCGGTTGTAGACGGAGATGGGGAAGCCCTTGTCGGCGATGTTGAGGGCGAGGTTCTGGCCCATAACGGCTAGGCCGGCGAGGCCTATGCGGGAGAGGACGACGGAGGCATCCATGGGGAGAGAAAGAGGTTGGTGAAGAAGGGAGGAGAAGAAAATGGAAACGGGTAGGGGGGACGGTGGGTGAAGAAAGGTGAGATTTTTAAAAGACGAGAGTGACGGACTCGTCGAGGGACCGAAGGGGCAACTGGATTTAGCCACCTCCGAGAATGCGTCGCTTGTGTTTTGCGGCGATGCCTCCTACGATGGGCAAAAGCTAACAACTAATACCCATTTCAATTCAACCATGCTGTTCAATCCTTTGCTCTAACTAACTTGTTAAGTTAGGGAATTCTCGAAAATTAGTAATTTATTGCGAATCGAAAATGATCTTGAGCGATTATCATGTATATTTTCGGTACCATGCTGACTCATGCTCGAGCTAAAATTCAAGCCCGGACTCTAATCGGCGATTCACAAGCAACTCGACTCGGTGTAATATGGTGTAACCCCTCGTCGGACCCCATAGAAATGGCAGCATGTACTCTCTAATGCACAATTTTGGAAGGCTTAATGAAATTGGTCCATGCTACGGGACCGCGACCGCGACCAAAAGCATTGCATTGGACTTTCCCTCTTGATGAGCTGAAGACAGCAAGTCCTGCTAATTAATTATGAAACAGGGACCTTTTCTATTGAATTGCGATGCCATTTAATTAGTTATCGCCACATCGAGGCCCTTCAGGAGGCAACGAGGTCAGTTTTGTTTGTCTTTTAAGTAATAACGCAAGTTGAGTACATGAGCATGTTGGCTCTTGTAAGGTTTCTAGGAAAAATGTTTATTGTAAGGTTTCGAGGAAAAATGTTTATGCTCACAATGAGCCATGATAATATTTCTATAGTAGAATTTATGCTCCAAAAATGTTTCTGGAGAAAAAAAATCCGTTTGATTTTCGAGCATTTTTTTTTACTCCAGAATTAATTTTGGAGCCACTTAAAAAAAAAATCAACTTCTGATCGAAAACTGATTTTTAGAGCAGAAGTGTTGTCATGCACGCCCCTAATTAGACTTGTGATGGTGTAATTCTGGATCATCTAAACCCTCAGTCATGTAATATGAATGACCATTTTCTGGGATTCTCCATTTTGAAATCTTTAGCTAGGGTGCGCATGAAATCACTTCTGGCGGGGAAATGACTTTTGGTAGGGATGTCACGCCCCGACCTCGGCGGGCACGCCAACATCCCACACGGCCGTCAATACAAATAGGATAACCCAGGATCCGACGGCTAACTCGTAGAGCGTGATATGGTAAGCACATGCGGAAGCGAAAATAAAATCCCAGACATAATAACAAACATAAGGTGACCTAGGATTTAAAAGCCAACACACATTGCTTTACAAAATAAAAGGTGTCTATTACAACAAAAGGGATAGGGTGCAGAGGAAGGCACTATAGGACCACAAAAGAAAATTCTCAAAAAGAAATTCATAAACTAGACAGACTCGTCTTCATCGTCCTCCTCTTCCTCTTCTTCTTTTTCTTTTGGGTCCTTTCAGGGCTTTGGGTCTGAAAATGTTGGTCCCACGACGGGGTGAGATAATAATATCAGTAAGTTAACCCTAACCCTAAGCTAGACTATTGGTACCTCCAGGCACGTTTGAAAATATGCAAATTTTGGCAAAATGCTTTTCACACATGACATTCAAGCAATTGACATAATAAAGTAACTCAGGCATATCAGGCACCAGGTTTATTTCTTTCATACTTTCGCTTTCCAATCTGAGTTTCTCAAGCTATACATGCATGATAAACATTACATGCACTCTAGGCATCCCGAGCATTCCAGCCAATTCAAGCATACAAACTCGGAAACATATCAAGAACCATGTTTCAGTCTTTTATCTTCTTTACGCCCATCAAGGGACCCCTTACGAGATGATTCGGTCAATCATATGACTCTCGACGTCTTATCGAGATGATTCGGTCATCATGACTCTCAATGCGAGATGATTCGGTCTCTATAGCGACTCTCGACACTCCGCGCCATCGAGATGATTCGGTCGACTATAGGACTCTCGCGTCCGGACCTAGAGATGATTCGGTCACTACTTGACTCTCGATTCTTACAGCCTTCGAGATGATTTGGTCAAGGTATGACTCTCTAGCCGCACGACCTCGTCAGATCAATGGGAGTAACTCCCTCCTCGGCTCATTGCATTGGCCATAAAACATAGCTGTAAACCTTCTCATTAATCTCATTTTCACATTCTCAAGCAGATTCATTCCATTGCCATTCATGGTGTTATATTATGTCTCGATATTTTTATGTTTTATGGCCTTCGGTGAAAAAGAATAGCTTCTGCAGATTTACATGAGGCACTACAAGACAAAAAAAGGCACCCATTTAGTTCCTACGTATATTTGCTTGTGGGCCCAAGATAATTAAAGGAAGAAATAAAAGAAAGGGGGAAAGTCTAGGTTTTCTCCTTATGATCGTGCAGAAGCTGTACGCGATATAAAGTGTGGACGACTTTTTAGGGTTTTAGTTCCTAAGCCCTGACCGAGCCGCAGATCACAGAAGGTGTCGCACAAAGAAGCAGTTCTTTGTCGAGAGCGACTCGCATAGACCGAAGCCGCACGAGAAAACGTTCAGAACGTTTTTCGTGATTCACGTGGGCTTGAACACCGAAGATTGTGCAGTGAGTTTATTCTTTATTATATCCGATTGAGAGTTGTTTTATATGTAAACACTTTGGGATTTGGTATAATTTAGGTGCGGAAAACACGAGCGTAATGAGCGATTGTAAATTCGATTCTCCGATTATAGTGGATTGTTCTTGCTGGCTCTCCCCGTGGATGTAGGTACCGACATTCGGACCGAACCACGTTATATCTGGTGTCATTTATCGTTCCTCGTTATTTTCTCTGAGTTTTCTCGTTGACATAAATTTTCGCGTTCAGTATTACAACAATTGGTATCAGAGCATAGGATCAGATATTCTAGATTGTGATTTGGGGCTTTTTGCTTGTCTGGTTATTATCTGAAATTCTGTTGCTGCAATTATGTCTGGGGTGAAAGCTGAAATTGAGAAGTTTAACAGGAGGAACAACTTTGGGTTGTGAAGTCTCAAGATGGAGGCATTATTGACAACTCTAGGTTTGGCAGAAGCATTGGAGGGCAAAGCTAAGTTGCATGAATCAATGAAAGATGCTGATAATGATGTGTTGATGAGGAAAGCTAGGAGTCAATTCCTGTTGAATTTATCGGATGAAGTGCTAATAGAGGTAGGCGAGGAGAAGGATACCGCAGCATTGTGGGCAAAGCTTCAGTCGCTCTATGTAAAGAAGGGTTTGAACAATCGCTTGTACATGTTGAAGAGGATGTTCCAGTTCAGATATACTGAAGGTACGTCTATCAGAACCCACCTAGATGAATTTAATAAACTCATGATGGATTTAAAGAACGTCGGTAAGATTCTTGAAGATGAAGAACATGGCATGATGTTGTTGGCTTCTTTACCAGAGTCATGGGAGCACTTTACTGACTCTCTATTACAGGGGCGTACTTCGATTACCTCAGAGGAGGTAAAGTCCGCTTTGTTTTCTAAAGAGTGGCAGAGAAAGTTGCGAGATGACAGTCTAGCGCAGGATGTAGCGTAAGGACTAGTGATTCGGGGTAGAGAGCAACAACGGGGGTTCAGTAGCAGCAAAGGTAAAAGCAGGTCTAAGTCACGTCATAGAAAATCCAAAGGACGCGTGAAGTACTTTGAATGTCACGATGAGGGGCACATCAGGAGAGACTGTCCTAAGTTGAGAAACAGAGGTGATAAGCAGAAGGCCACAAGTAGTGTGGTGAATATTGCTGAGGAGAGCACTAGTGATGCAGAGGCAGTTTTATATGTGACTACATATTCGTCAGGAGATGAATGGGTGCTAGATTCGGGGTGTTCTTATCATATGACGCCTCATAGGAACTGATTTACTACTTACCAGACTGCAGAGATGGTGGTAGAGTTCTATTGGAGAATAACGCAGCTTGCAAGGTTGTGGGGATAGGGACAGTTCGGATTCAGATGCACGATGGTGTGGTTCGCACATTGACAGATGTGAGGCATGTACCGGAGCTCAAGAAGAACCTTATTTCTCTGGGGTCACTCGATGATATCGGGTGTAAGTACACCGCTGAAGGTGGAGTGCTGAAGATCTCTCGAGGTGCCATGACAGTGATGAAAGGGAAGAAAGCGAATTCTCTCTATCATCTACTATGAGAGACCGTGACAGGAGCTGCTGCAATTTCATCAGGTGAGTCAGATTCTGATTTAACTCGTTTATGGCATATGCATTTAGGGCACATGAGTGAGGCAGGTATGACGATGTTGAGTGATAGGGGGTTGTTAAAGGGTCAGAAGACAAGTAAGTTAGACTTATGTGAGCAATGTATCTTTGGGAAGCAGCGCATGATTAAGTTTACTATTGGTATTCATTCGACTAAGCAACCAGTTGAGTATATTCATTCAGACGTCTGGGGCCCGTCTCCGGTTCCTTCGAAAGGAGGTGCCCGATATATGCTGACGTTTATTGACGATTATTCCAGGAAAGTATGGGTATACTTTCTAAAGCACAAATCTGATGTGTTTGATCGGTTCAAGAAATTTAAGGCATTGATTGAGAAGCAGTCAGATAAACAGATCAAGTGCTTGAGAATCGATAACGGCATGGAGTTCTGTGGTAAGGATTTTACCGAGTTCTGCGAGAGAGAATGTATTGTTAGACACCGCACAGTACCTGGACACCACAGTAGAATGGCGTGGCAGAACGGAAGAACAGAACTTTACTTGAGCAGGCTCGGAGCATGTTATCACATGCTGGAATAGGCAAGGAATTTTGGGCCGAAGCAGTAAACATGGCCTGTTACCTGATTAATAGATCTCCATCATCTGCTATCGAGCGGAAGACTCCAGAGGAAGTATGGTCGGGGAAAACTATTGATTACTCCGGATTACGAGTATTCGGATGTCCTGCGTATGCTCATGCTAGTGATGGTAAGCTTGAGCCGAGGTCGAAGAAGTGCATATTTTTGGGTTATGCACATGGGGTGAAAGGCTACTGGCTATGGTGAAATGATCTTAGATCACCCGATTTTCTAATCAGCAGAGACGTGATCTTCGACGAGACTGCAATACTTCGACAAAGGAGTCCTGAGACACTACCAGCAGAGCAGACAGATCATGGTGTCAATAGTGAGGTGGAGTTTCAGGTGGAGACTCTGGAGACCTCGGAGGTAACAGATGTTGAGACTGCAGATGAAGCCGCAGTTCCTGAAGCCGGTGATAGTGAACAACTAGTACAGCCGCAGCAGACTCTAGCTGAGGGTAGACATCGAAGGCAAATAAAACCACCGGTACGTTATGGTTATACAGATATTACTTATGCTTTGACTGTAGGTGACGAGGTGGAGACAGATGAGCCTTTGTCTTACTCTGAGGCGATGGCTAGTTCTGAGTCGTCGCAGTGGCTAGGGGCTATGAGTGAAGAGATGGAATCACTTCATCGGAATCAGACATGGGAGCTAGTTAGAGTACCCAAGAGTCAAAAGATTGTCGGAAGTAAATGGGTTTACAAACGGAAAGAGGGCATTCCTAATGTCGAGGCAGCGAGGTATAATGCGAGACTTGTGGCGAAGGGGTTTACACAGCGGGAGGGCATTGACTACATTGAAGTGTTTTCTCATGTGGTAAGGCATACTTCTATTCATATTTTACTTGCCTTAGTTGCTGCACAGGATCTCGAGTTGGAGCAGCTTGATGTGAAAACAGCGTTTCTTCACGGTGAGTTGGAGGAGCAGATTTACATGAGGCAGCTAGAGGGATTTGCTGTTCCGGGTAAGGAAGACCATGTTTGCTTATTACAGAAATCTTTATATGGGCTGAAACAGTCTCCTAGGCAATGTTATAAGCGTTTTGATGCTTTCATGGCTAGTCAGGACTATTCTAAAAGTCAGATGGATAGCTGTGTTTATTTTAGGAGACTGGATGATGGGTCTTTGACATATCTGCTGTTATATGTTGGTGATATGTTGATAGCAGCAAAAAATATATCTGATATTGATGTACTGAAAATGCAGTTGAGTGCTGAGTTTGAGATGAAAGATTTAGGTGCTTCAAAGAAAATTTTGGGTATGGAGATTTTGCGTGACAGGATTGCTGGATTATTACGTCTGTCTCAAAAGAAATATATTGAGAAGATTGTAGCACGTTTTAATATGCAGTCAGCGAAGTCTGTGAGTACACCATTAGCGAAGCATTTTAAACTTTCAATTAAGTCATCACCGCAGACTGAGGAGGAGGAGGAGCATATGTCTCGTGTTCCGTATTCTAGTGTAGTGGGTAGTATTATGTACACTATGGTATGCACTAGGCCTGATATTTCACAAGCTGTCAGTGTAGTTAGTCGTTTTATGAAGCGTCCCGGTAAAACTCATTGGGAAGTTGTGAAATGGATCCTCAGATATTTGAAGGGGACAGCAGACGTTGGTATAGTATACATGAGGAACAGTAATGGCAGTGAGACCACAGGTTATGTGGATTCTGATCATGCAGGTGACTTGGATGAGTGCAGGTCTTTAGCAGGGTACTTATTTACGCTTGCAGGTGTTGTAGTTAGTTGGAAGGTGTCCTTACAGGACCACGTGGCCTTGTCGTCGACTGAGGCGGAGTATATGGCACTGACCTTTGTAGCGAAAGAGGCGATATGGTTACAGGGTTTGCTTTTGGACTTTGGGTTAGATCAGAAAAGTGTTGGCATACACTGTGATAACCAAGGTGCGATATTTCTGGCGTATAATTCGGTTTATCATGAGCGGACGAAACATATCAATATCATGTACCACTTCATCCGAGATATATTAGCAAAGGGTAAGGTCGTTGTGAAAAAGATAGCGACAGCGGAGAACCTGGCAGACATGATGACTAAGCCTGTTCCTTTAGCGAAGCTCAAGCTCTGCTTGAGCACTATTGGCATCTGTAGAGAGTGATCGCCTTTCGGGCGATGGGAGAGCAACATGGATAATGAGCATTATTGATTTGGCGTCAAACATCGAGCCAAGGTGGAGAATTGTTATATTATGTCTCGATATTTTTATGTTTTATGGCCTTCGGTGAAAAAGAATAGCTTCTGCAGATTTACATGAGGCACTACAAGACAAAAAAAAGGCACCCATTTAGTTCCTACGTATATTTGCTTGTGGGCCCAAGATAATAAAAGGAAGAAATAAAAGAAAGGGGGAAAGTCTAGGTTTTCTCCTTATGATCGTGCAGAAGCTGTACGTGATATAAAGTGTGGACGACTTTTTGGGGTTTTAGTTCCTAAGCCCTGACCGAGCCGCAGATCACAGAAGGTGTCGCACAAAGAAGCAGTTCTTTGTCGAGAGCGACTCGCATAGACTGAAGCCGCACGATAAAACGTTCATAACGTTTTTCGTGATTCACCTGGGCTTGAACACCGAAGATTGTGCAGTGAGTTTATTCTTTGTTATATCCGATTGAGAGTTGTTTTATATGTAAACACTTTGGGATTGGGTATAATTTAGGTGCGGGAAACACGAGCGTATTGAGCGATTGTAAATCCGATTCTCCGATTATAGTGGATTGTTCTTGCTGGCTCTCCCCGTGGATGTAGGTACCGACATTCGGACTGAACCACGTTATATCTGGTGTCCTTTATCGTTCATTGTTATTTTCTCTGAGATTTCTCGTTGACATATTTGCAAGATCCTGGTAGTTTCCACGTTCAGTATTACAACACATGGTACACCATTCAAGCACACTAGGTTCATCAACTCAAACATGCCATTCGACCACTAGCAGTACATGTCATCCCACCTCAAGCAATTGAATCATCAAAAGCACCAACAAGCATCAAGACACTTGATTGAATCAAATAATTTGATGCACATCAAAATTCACTCATGGTACCTCGTCATCAAGCATGCACAGCTTTAATTCAACATTTTTAGGCATGCCAAAGAGTCATTCAATCAAGGCAAAGCATCCAAAAACTCAATTCATCAAAACTGCCCAATTCAAGACCCCACGACCAGGTTCAGTCTCTCAAAACCTGACATTTTGCTACTAACTTTTTTAGAAAACAAATTCTAAAGTATTAAAATTCAAGATCTTATGGACATGTGAGCGAAAACGGGGCTCAATTTGGATATCGGATGACTTAGAACGGGCCGTTTTAGAATCGATGTGTGCTAAAAAAATGGGATTTGGCAGCTCTAGGGTCTCTCACGGTTCCACCCTCAAACAACCCTTTAAAACCTTCAATTTTCACCAAGAAATCCACCCTTTAGTGACTCAACATCCTAACAAAAGGTTAGAAGTCTTCTTACCAAGCTAATTAAGCCAACAAACTCCTCCAAGCACAGCAACAACTTTCGAATCCTAATCTGTCCAGAGCAGGGCAGATTATGTTCTAACAAGTTTCCATACAAACCGACCATCAAAACTCCAATCTAGCTCATCTATCCTTTACTAACATGTAATATCATGTCTTAGGGTGTCTTACCAACAAGTTTCGGGGCAAGGCGACGCTTCTACTGCCTTCAAAGGTGCTCGGTTCCCAGACCCGTCGAAGATGACATATTCTGTCCTTTAGAAAATCATCCAAATTCCACCATTAAAACCCATCTATCATCAACCAAACTTCAAACCAAACTTACTCAACCTTATTACTATGTCTTAAGGAGGTCTCACCTTGATTTGGAAGCCAGATAAACCTTCTAAACCGGTCTAAAGGAGCTCATGGCCTGGTTCGCTCCAATTCTGACCTTCGTCCACTCAAATCGAGCTACGGAAAGATCTACTGGGTCAACTTGAGCTTATAATATGTCTATGGAAAGATAAGACAATAAGATATCTAATAAAGAAATAATTACCTCAATCTGATGTCAGATGACGGAGTTATGACCAAAAAAGTGAGACGGGTCGGTGCTAGTCGTGAGCTGGCCGGCGAGAAAGAGGGAAAATGAAAGGGAGAGGGGAGAGAGTGAGCGTGAGATTGGGAGAGAGAGGGAAATTGGCTGAGCAAAAATGAAGAGAGAGAGGTCTTCTTAATTTTTCCTTAGTCCCCAAGTCAAGGAGAGAGAGAATGGTAGGTGAGGGAGATTAGACAACCATTTAATGCCACCTATCTCAATGTGCCACTTGTCTTTATCTAATCAATGCATTGACCCTCATTGACTTTTCTTCATAAAAATCTAGAGCACAAATTGACTATAATACCCTCAAACTTTCGGCCACTATAGAGAGAGAGCAAATGACTATACTGCCCTTGCTTGTTCTAAAGGAAAGAATGTCCTTTGAGGGGTAAAAGGGTAATTTTTCACTTCCAGTCCAAATTTCACTTTTCTCAATCTAAATTACCCTCGATGAGGCGACATCCAAATTCTTTTCTAATGTTGGAATTCTTCATTTTCATTTGCCAATTTCGAGCTTCCGTTGCATGATCGATCTTCTATCATTTGTATTTTCAGTTTATCTCGAACTAACGGGCGGCTTTTGCAGAAGTTACACGTATCGACTCTATGACTCTCGTCACACTTAGGACGACTCAAGTTACGACGGTTTTGGTTGTCATGTAATTGCGAAGGTTCATTACTAGTTCCGACGGTCTCGATCGTCATTGTTCGATTCAGGAAAACTTCACAAATTATACATTGGTTAAACGGCATCACCCGTGCTCCAATCGTATAACGCTAGTAATGGATTTCTTTTTCGTTATTTGATCGGCCTTTAATGGTTCTAAATGTTCCCTCAACAATCCTTATGGTCAAAGTGTCATTTCCTTTTTCGAGTTTCCCAGGTCCACATACTTGTCATGCGTTAGCATTTCCCTTTCTGGTCAGTTAACTCGAATTGATCAGGTCCGAGCGAGATAAAACTGAAATACATCGATAGATACTTCTCATTTCATAGTCTCAAAATGGCAGGAATTCAGAATGTCCAGCTTTTGCTTTTGAGCAGAAGTTGAATTTTCAACTTTGCTTCGGAAGTTGATTTCTGATAGAGAAATGTGTTTGATAATGATTAAAAAAGATAATTTTCAAAACATTATTAAAAAAATGTTCGACAACGGCGACGGCCGCGGGGGTCGGCGATCGGATTTTACCAAATGAATTTCCTTGCCAGATCGACTTCTGGTAGGGAAATGAAAAAAAAGAAGTGATTTCATGCGCAACCTTAATATACTCCGGACGACATTTAGCACTTTATTTTTTTTTTTTGGGTAAGTAACTTCAGAACTTTTTTGTGCCTAGTAGGTCCCTAAAAACTGTCGGTGACAATGGAATTATCTAGCTTGGATTGCTGTCATTTTGCCTTGTATTTGCATAAAGGCCCGAAAGAGATGTGAGCAGGATCACAAGTTGCAAAGAATCCCTGCAGCTTAGAGGGTAAAAGATTCCCTGCACAAGGTACGTCACAGCAGACAAATTGCCCCATGCCTCACAATGCATCAAATATTCAAATTTAGCAGTATCCCATTGGAGAGAGAGAGAGAGAGAGAGAGAGAGAGAGAGAGAGAGAGGTGTTTATATGTGGACAAAGCTCCTAAACCACTCTGAATTTATCATCTTAGAAAGAGGGCCTAGAAAAAGATGTGCTGGAACATTTAACATTCGCAGACAACATTTGAAAGTGAGGGCTTACCATGCTGTCTTTAATAAAGTATGATCACGTCTATGCTTGGAAAGTCTTACCTACTTTAACCCGTCGAGGCAGTGTAGGTTAAACTGAACCTAGAAATTCTGCAGGTTTAAGATAAATATAATCATCTAGGCAACATAACCTATGACTCTGCACCATGTGGTCCTCATGTAAATCAAGCATGATGTACTGCATCCTTTAGAGCATCGCATGATTTTACCTGGTCATTCACTTCGTCGCATCTAAATCCTGATAATTTGCTCTCCTATCCATGCTGTTTAAATGATAGCGTGAAAAAGGAAAAAGAAGGTTCCTCTAGGTTTGGTAATAAAACTCAAGCAGTTCTCTCCAGAAGTTCATCAAATCCTGAATGAAACAATATCCATCTTCCGCATCACAAGGTACATATTGTATATACAAATGACAATATCATGCATCTCAAACTGGGCTAATGTACACTTCTAAGGCTTGTACTAATCAGCAGGGTCATCAGCATGTAAAGTCTCAAAACTTGAACTGTTTGTCAACCTATATTGATGCCGAATACAATAGAAAGAAGGCGATGAAAAACAAAATCGATAGATCGAGGAACAATCGTTGTTCTCTTAGAAACGATATCAAACCGTATATTCTTAAAATATTCAAAACTGCTCTCAAAACCCTCGAAACAAGCTCATATAGGGTGTTAACCCTAATTACAATAAAATCACAAAAATTACCAAAATATCATTAAAATAAAAGAAATTGCCTAGAAAACAAAAAAGGCCCGAAAACCCATCTAAACAATCTCGGATCGCTAAAATCCATTGTCAGTCAACGCCAAAGACTTTGACTATTGATCAGACGGCCGTTTCGCTTCAACCGACCGAATTTGAACCCAATCCGATACCGTTGACTGATAAATCTACCGGTTCATCTAGTCGCAAAACGGGTCCGCTGGTCCCCTAGGTGCATCATATATAAAATTGTGTGTGTCGACATCGCCTTTTTTAGAGGGAAGACGCAACCAACAAAATCCATTATCAACTCATATGGCCTAGACATCACTACACTGTCAGCACTCAATTGAAGACCTGAGCCTCCCTAGCTACCTGAGTCTCTGAAATCCCCAGAGCCTACTGAACAATCTGTTGGCTGGGTCGCTCCTATATGGAGAAAGCCCAATGAAGTGCAAGCCAATGACTTGAGCTCGTATGTTGATATATATGGAGAAATAAGGTTTCTCACTATTAGATATGTAATAGCCACCAAAAAGACTTTTTTTTTACGTAGTAGCAAGAGAGAAAGAGCGAAGAAAATCTGAAAAAATGTGCTGTCCGGATTTCATCAAGCTTACATCAGAGGTCGAGTCGTGGTCCGATTGCTCGCGACGCATTGTTCTCGGATCTAATCGGTTTGATTTTCAAATGGATCTTCTTTCACGAGCATTACCAAGAATGGTGTTCTTGATGTATTTGCTTCTATAATATCGGATTCATTGATCTCCTAACATATATTGTTCGAATTCATTGATCTCCTAACATCTCCCCCTCACACATCGGGCCATGGGTCGGAGCGAGCGACAACTCGTATCTCTCCCAAGTGACTGTTGGGTCCAAACTTGTTGGATACCAGTGTTGGGTGGTCTTGGGCCTCTCTCAACCCAAAAGCTAGCTCAAAGGTTGAAACTTTCCCTCACACTTATAAATCGACCACCAACCCCTTTCACAACCGATGTGGGACAACCCCAACACAATCAAGCTGCCACTATGCATAACATACGGTGTGTTTTTTTTATCTGAAACCATATACAGAAAACCAGGGATTAAATAAACAGAGCATTGCTATTTCGAGCTCCAAAATGAGGTATTTCTGGTTCTTAACAGGGGAAGTGCACATTTTATCTTTACAATGCAGGAAAGTGGGATTTTCAGTGAGCATAGAGTGACTATTGTAATGTAATTAGGACGCTTTTTCTCTCTGATATTACTCCAGTGCACCGAGCTGTTATTTCTCTGATACCACATTAAAAGCCACTGTTAACAAAAAGTCCTAAGATTGACAGGGAAGAAACAAGTTCGATACCTGAAAAATGGCTCTAGTTGCCGCATGTGTTATAGAACTAGAAGGATTCGTCACATTGACCCCAACTATACACGCACCATAGGCTTGTGCTAGGTCGATATTAGACTGAGAGCCTTTTTTAACACCAACATGCACTACGTTGACAAAACTTAAGCACATGAATGGAAGAATATATGTCAATAGGTATGACTTACATAAGGCTCTGATAGAAATCAGACAAGGGGGAAAAAACTTGAATTCACTGCAAACAGCAGAATTTTCTTCATGTGAAGTAGCAGTAAGGGGTGTCACACGAGCAAGGCATTTGTTGATGAACAATGATGCTCATACAAGGAAAAATAAAAAGCACATAGATAAGAAAAGAAGCATCTCATTCATGCTTTTCTCATTCATGGAGGGGCAGATGTGTGACATTCAATGGACTTATGCTTCTGCTTCTTATTTAAGACATGTCCCAAAAGCAAATCCAAAACATGGTTAGTGAATAGTTATATTCGTATTATGCATTATCTGAGGGCTATTCAACCTTTTTAAAGCATCTGTAACAGCTTGGACTCCTCCTTGCACATCTGCTTTCACAATTGTTGGCATTTCAACTCTCTCCACCACTTCTTGTTCTTCTGATGACTCTTCAGCTTCAGTCCTTTGCTCACTTACTTTCCAGAGTCTGTCTTTCTCAGACTTTGTTTTCTTCCCGCGCTAAGCATTCTAGCACGTTCCTCAGAATCCACAACGAGAATATCATCACCGGCCACTGGGAGACACTTCAACCCTTCAATCACAACAGGAATAGCCGAAGTTGTCCCCGAGACCCCTTATTCTTCCCCACTCAGAACCTGCAACAACATACTGCCCACAAACCAAAGTCCCTGCTTTCACAATTGCTGTGGCCAACGGACCACGCCCCCTCCTATCAAGCCTTGCCTCCACTACATAAGCCTGCGCAGGCTCATCAATCTGTGCGTTCAGATCCATAAGCTCAGCCTGCAGAAGCAATGCCTCCTCCAACCTATTCAGTCCTGATTTCTTTACCGCTGAAACTTCAACTACCTGGACGTCTCCACCCATCTCTTCTAAAAGTAACACTCCGATGCAAGGTGCAGTATTACTGTTCAGGGTCAGCACCTGGTTTATCACATTTATTAATAACAACTGCTACATCGGCCGATGTTGCATGGACATTGCTTCTCAAGTATGGGGCATGACTCCATCATCCACAGCTACTACTAGCACAACAATATCAGTGATTGTTGCACCTCTGGCCCGCATTGCACTGAATGCGACATTAGTGTTAGTCGTGATTTATATCTATGGAACAAGAGGGGAAGCAGTGTTAAATTCTTCTCATTTGAAGTTAAGAAATGGTTAATCAATTCGTGGGAATGGTTAATTACTGTGGTTACTAGGACAACCGACAGTTGGGTGGGACAGCAAGGTTATATGGTCACAGATTGAGTTGATTGGTTCAACCCGCTTAAACGAATTGTGGATATGGAATTGTGTCAGATTAGTAAGCGATGATCGTAAGTTTGAATCTGACTTGGATTTGTTATTGATGAACCCGAGGGCATGCTCACAACAAATGCTCCAAGAAGCTGAGTTATTTCTCCAGCTTCCTTTTCCACCAAAGATGTTTGACGAGCATCCAAAAGAGAAGTTTTCCCATGGTCAACATGACCCATGACAGTGACAATGGGTGGCCGAGCTAAAAGCTTTGCACCTTCAGCCGAATGACGCCTTCTAACATTGACACCAAGTTCCTGTAAGATCTATAGGTCCAAAGTAGGTCCCTGCAAATATATTCAGACAAAGATACATGCAGATAAAGATTTTCACACTGAAGGCATTTTCATGTACTTTGCTGGCCAACACAAACATTGTCTTGGGCAAAGTAAATACATTGATTAAGCGTCTCACAAGGCAGAAGATGGTAATGTTCCCTTTGAACAAGGTTTTCTTAATAATTAACAGCAATCTCAAAACATATTGTGTTTCAGCTAACATCCATACTCTCAGCTATTTATGAAGAATGAAAATGAGACTCGCAACATTTTTATTCCTCTTTTGCACTTCAAGCATGTAAAAGAATTACCACGACTAATTAAGCACATATACCATTGAAACAAGCTCCGCAATGTCGACGCTGAGAGAATCAAACTCTGATTCGATCTTCTCCCAACATTCAGAAGAATAAATTGCAGTGAAGATAATGACTCACCATTGACAAGTTTGACTATTGTCATGCCTTCGAAAATGTCGATTGTTTTATCCACCGAGGACTTTGTCACTGTTTTAACTTTAGGTGGCATATATGGAGCCCAAACAGGTGGTTGGGTCCTATTCTCTCTTCTAACATATTTTTCTCTCTTGAAAGTCCTTAAACCAAGTTGCCTATCACCTCTTGCCAAAAGTGCTGGCTTGAAAGAAAGCATCTAAAAGAAAGAAAAACATCAACAAACTGCGCTGAATTAACAGCCGTAAGGTTAGTGAATGCAGAAGAGAACAAACAACTTTGTGGATTTCCTCTATCCTAGCAAAAATTACAAAGTCAAAATACCTACACCTAAGATCTGACAAGAACCTCAAATTCCTAACAAACCCTCTCAAAGGCCACAACAGCGAAAAACAATGACCTAATAACTGTTTTGCATGAATGATCAACTATAAGTAACATGCTGGCACATCGTAGGAAGTAATTTTTCTTCTTTGATGTAATGTAATATTTCTTTCGGAAATGAATGGTGCATTACCCTAATGTCAGTCAGCGATAGATAAGATCTAAGCATCTAGAGTGTGGCATCATGATCACCGGAGCCAAACTGGCACATGAAAGAAAAGACCAGATTTTTGGACCTCACTTCACGGTGAAACAAAAGATGATTTACAGCTTTGGACCTCTCCCTGGCACATGCAACAGAACTGCCCAAACAGTGAGACCAAGACTTCATAAGTTTTTCATTTGTAAGATATTCCTTTGATGCTGACCAGGTCAGAAAAGAAACTCTTCATGAAGCTTTAACCCTCCAAATCTGTTCCCACTGAAAGCAAATGGTCTGTCTGGGACATGTAGCCTTACAGTAAGATTTGACCTCAAATTTCTTTCTTCTCAATTTTATAATTGGAACTTGATTCTCTGTAGTAAGAATGTAACTTATCTCATCCAGGCCCCTACCAGCACAGCTAATAGCAAACTGAGATTCCAGCATACAGAGATTCCATTTGTTCTGCAAATTAGTAGAGACTATTGCATGATTGCATGTTTATACTGAGGAATGGAGTAAAAGCTCGAAAACATTATATTTAGGAGGTTGTCTTCACCAAAAGTATCTGTCAATGATTTGATTTATGTCCATCCACAGCCATAGCAAAGCCCAAGAATTTATTTACCCTTCCCTCTGTAGTTAATGCTTCCCATAATCTATCATCACAAATAAGTCGGCAGAAAAACACCTAGAGTGCCAATATTTGTGTACGGCGCTCACTTTATTGCCAAATTTTTTCGTCGGCTCACTTAAGTGCCAATTTTTTTGAAAAACAGTTATTTGAGTGACAACTCTGGAGAAAAAAATTAGCACTAAAGTGAGCGCCGTACATAAATATTGGCACTCCAAGTATTCTTTTGCCCAAATAGGTCTAACGGCAAACTTGCTGGCAAGTGCCATATTTGGCGGCAATGAACTTTTTCCAGAGACTACTATCTTCAGTAGCAAGCCTATAAAGCCACAACCACCAAGCTAGATTAGATATTTCAGAATCCTGATGCTACAGTCATGTCCATATGAATAAACCATATTTGTTCTCAATTGACAGAATACAATTGGTCCAGCATCCTAGTCAGAGAAGCGGTTGCACATCCCCATAGTATATCACTGAACAAATTGAGCAACTTTCATTTGCCAACTTAAGAAAAGAAAAACTCATCCTTTTTTTTATGTGATTTTAAATTGCAAGAGACAAGGAAATTTTAAACACATAAAAACAACTATACAAACTAAACCAAAATTTATATACAATCATCCATTGACTTTCTTTGAATTGCAAATTTCATTCATAAGGAACCAAGGCAGTACAGCCCCTTTATAGAAGAGCTTCAAGGTCAAAATCTATCAAATATAAAAAGGCAAACACTAAACAGTGGTGTTTTCTGGTTTAACAATCACAACATGAAAACAACATCTATGCCCAAGCTAGTTTGAGATCACATCATAGCAACGAGTTTCAGACATTTCCAGCAGACTTTTAAATTTTCAGCTGCACTGTGAAAATTGCCAAACTCAACATGAGATTGCGGACAAAAGCAGAGTTGCTTGGTCCTCCTGACATCGAATAGCAGAGGAATCTGATATGAATAGAAAAAAACTTTGATTGGCTAAGTGGTGGTTCTGAAGACCTTATAAAACGCAAAATATGATAAATATATATCACCATGAGGACCATAATTCAGTTGATTACAATTCAACCAACATAATTCACTATCACCCACAACAAATTTAATCTAGTTGACATTCTGGAACAATTCAGGATACAACCCAATAAAGGGAACAGATAAAAGACTAGGGTTAACTCTCTGAGAAATATCATTCCAAATTAGTTAATGCCCTAATTGAAACTGCTAGATAGATATGTGTACCATGGTATCACCAGTCTCGTTAAGATGGAAGTGCCCAAATCAAGAATCAATTACGGATGTTTTATGTTCAACTATAGGCTGGTAATGATGTTAAATCTCCAAGAGAAATCGCTCCAAAATCATTTTATGCAAAGCTGCAATGAAAGATAAAATGGTACCTCCTTCCCCATTAAGACGAAGTGTCCAAATCAATAACTCATCACCTATGTATTACCCTCAAACAGAAGACAAGGCCTGTGAGAGCTGGATTTAACTATTTAGTGAGCACCATTTCCAGAACAAATGATTGAAATACGATAATACCAACTTACGTAGGAAGGGCTGAAAAACTTCGCACGAATCTCAAAATTACTCAACTTACTGAGAAGATAAAAACAGAAGATGGACTTCATTTACATTTCCAAAGCCTGGTCAGACAGATACTTCCTAGTTCCTATAGCTAGCCCCCCGCCATAGCGACGTGCTATAGAAATCTGCCCTGTCACAATTGAGAACAGAATGATCAGGATATGCACTTACCATCCATAACATTCAGAAGAGAAAAGTCAACAAGGAGGTGCAAGTGAAAAGAAAGAAAATACTGAGCTATATTCAAATGTTTTCTTGATCAAAGGTCATATATGTCAACTTGTCATGGAGACATGAGAAAAATGAACCTCTCATTTTTTCCTATGATATCACTTGCCATCACATAACTGGACTTAGACATGATAAAATTGATAGTTTGATGAGCACACTTCACTCAAACATTTTTTGAAGTGCCCAATTCAAAATAACTGATACTGTTGGACAATAATTAAAGGAGGCATTAGCCAGTCTGGAGATTGGACGAAACAATAAGATCAGAAATTAACGTCGTCTATACTACATAGTTCTCGGGATGTGAACCATTTGACTTCTTCAAACTCCTACCAACATTGTCTATACTCAAAAGCACATGAACATTACTACAAACCAAGAAAAAAAAAACAACATAGACAGGCAGCCATCTCCGGATTAAGTGCAACATGCGCTTGAGATCCTTGACCACATAACTAACCAAGATATCGTCATACAAAAACTGCTGCTTGTCCTATCAGCCATGTGAGCCCCCAACTCAGTTATCTCAACGTCAATGCTGAAGTATAGGTACGGTCATCCAACCGAAGACAAAAATGTGGAAGGAAACGCCTAACAGAAGCATGAAAGTATTCTATCAAGGACACTTTACCTTGTTTCTTAAGGCTCTCCAAGCATTTCATAAGAATGTCGAACACTGCAATATAAAGGCACAAGCTTAGAAATAGTGGGACACTAATAAGCTGAATCTTAAGGTCTTGATCAGCAAACAACAACCAATTAAAAAAAAAAAAAAGAACCAATAGGATGTTCTCAAGAGTCGGAGGCTTATCCCAGAAGATCCTAGCTGTGTGTGAAATTGTAACTGAGAAGCATTAACTATCCTACAAAAACTCCCCTAAAGTAAATCAACCAATAAAGTCAAAATATTCTTTCTAACAATGTTTCCACCTCCCAGTTCAAAGCCCACACGATTCGTCATGATAAAACGGAATTACCAAAACCGATTAGAGTCTTCAGAAAGAAAAAAAAAACCATCATTTCAGAATCCCAAAAGTTCATATATTTTGGATTAAACTCGAGTACGAATAGGAAACATAGTTAAAGGAACGAGTTTTACAGAAGAAAAAAGGACAAATACCAATGACGGGACTACAAGATAAGTAGGGAAATAGCTCAATTAGCTTCCAGCAAAGCATTCTAACACCAATCCAAAGGAAACAGAAACTTATTTCGGTGAAAAACACTAGAAATGGAGCAGCTGAACTTACAAAATGAAAACAGAAAAAAGGTTCACTTCAGCCCGAAGTGAGAGAAACTTTGGGGGATGGACCAGTCGGTGCGACAACTCGAGGTTCGCCAACAGACCCAGAACTCGCCGGAGATTGCTGGTCCGAGGCGCACGTGCACCGCGAGACGTGGTCTAACCGCCGAGGCGTAAAAGTTCAGGAAAGAGAATTTTCAAACAAGTTATTCTTCTTTCTTGGTAAAAAAAAACATGTTAGTTCAAACGAGGGCTGTGTCTTCGTTTACGAGAAGGGTTTTGCTTCAAACAAGCAATCGACCTTTCTATGAGAATCTCAAATAAGGGCATTATTTTTTGGCTGGCAAGGACAACTTTTTTCCCCTTTTTTCTCGTATTTTCCCCTTCCTATTTCGCCGGTGGCCGTTCTCCGGCAATATTTATCGGGCCTGGGCAGGTGTCACCCTCGCCAACCACAAGCGAGGATCACCTCGCCCAAGCATGATTGATGAGGGCTTCGACGAGGCGACCCTCGCTACTGCCCGACGAGGGTTGCCAAGCCCTCACCTAGTAACTGCTGAGGGTCGTCGAGCCGTAATTTGTTGTAACGGAAAAAAAAAAATGAGAAAATAGGAAATATATGAATAAATAATTAAAATTGAAATTGTTAATGGATGCAAATGTCCTTGATTGAGCGAAATATTTAGTCGGTCAGCGAGGGATACCCTTATTTCAAACTGTCATGATCACTTCAGGACCTTATTTGAGATTAACATGACCACTTCACTTTCTTATTTGAAAAAATAATGACACTTTATATCCTTATTTGAAATCTTTCCGAGAATGAATGAAAGCAAGGCAGGCATTAGGAGGCTCGGAGTTCGGAAAAAAAAATCACTTTTAGAATCTCTGTATTACTATGCTCTTTTCAATCTAAGTCTTTGTAATTTTAATTTATATGATCAAGTTATACTATTTTCACAAATTTATTGATTCAAATTCTTTCGATACCATATTTGTTAAAATTCATCCAATGTACATGTGGATAAAACATGTGAATATACATGTGGATAAATTTAGCCATTATAAAGAACGTGAGAGTCGTTGTTACCGAAGTGGTCGGAAACTGAGAAGAAAACTCAAATGAGACGAAGTATACGCTCACAATCTAAGGAATCGACACTAGGATACAGACCACAGAGCATAAAATTCACCACTCGATAAAATCCACCGAAGAGATAAATAGCTTTAGAGATTATCTAATCCAAGAGATTAAGTCTCATTTTTCCTTGGTAAAAATAAGGGATAATATCACGAAAAACCTAAAACCGATACACTTATGATAAATTAACTTAAACTAAATTTGGGGTCGCAAAAAACTTTAAATTGGTATACGTGCGACACAATTACCCTTCGTTAGTTTCCATTAAATTTTGCGGTAAAATTATTAAGCTAGACGATACATGTCAATAACTCAATTGACTTGGCAAGTAGAAGGATAAATTTATTTGTTTACTTGTTCTTTTGACGAATGAATGGTAATACTCTTCTCGTCATCAAGTTCTATGAACCAAACTCCACCACTAGTAAAAGGTATGCTCCAATATGCCTAAAAATATATATGTTCATCTCCTGAATTTTCATGTGCACTTACCAGGTCAACTTAGTTATTGTTAAGTGTCATCTAGCTTAGCAATTTAACTGTAAAATTGATGAAAACTAACGGAGGATAAATATATCATTGCGTGTACTAGTTTGGAGTTTTTGATGATCCAAAATTTAGTTTGGGGTAAATTTATCAAAAGTGTACGGTTTGAGATTTTTGGTGACCTAAAAATTAATTTGTGATAAATTTGTTGTAAGTGTATCAATTTCATATTTTTCGTGATACTAACCCCAAAAACAATCTTAATCATCAATGAGACCCTAAAGGGGTTTATAAAGACTTAACTTTGAACAACCCTCTAAGCTAGGCAAATTTCAAGACACGTTGTCTTTTATTTTCCAAGACAAGATCACATTTCCTTAAAAAAAAACATCGACTCTTAACTCAAGATGACTATAGATAAATTACAATGCAGTATTCGTCATCGGGTAGAATTGAGCCGCGCTTAGTAATTTAGTTCTAGTTTCCTCCATAAGACTCCCAAGTCCCAACGGCCAAAGCTTATTGCACTAGAAACTAGACAAATTGGACTTTTCGATTATATGTAATGACACCACTTTAACCCAGAAATAATCATCAATAATAAGAAGAAAATGACCCTTGAAATTCTGCCCTTAAGAATGAATTTCACCTCTAAGCAATTGTGCATTGTGATAAACATATCAAGGTAATTTAGGAAACAAACGGACACATACTACAGCTTCAACGCATGTAGACTAAACATCCTAAATCCTGTATTAATCAGAAAAAATAGTTTTGCAAAATCTTAAATAGTAGCAAGAGCTATTGCAAGCACTAAAGTTGTTCATGACAATTGTTGAGCGAAGCAAGCAAATGAACAATAGAATAGAAAGAACAATAAAATATTCAAAAATCAGATTTACGTGATTTGGTCGTAGAGACCTACGTCAACAGATAGAGCAATAACGAATTTCATTATATATCAAGCGATACAAAGGTATAAATCAAGCGATACAATAAGAGATTACAAAATCACATTCGAATTTATCAAACACTTTTAATATTTTTCAGCCTCATAATTTCTCATGAAATAATCTCTCAATCTCACAAGTAAGGAATTACATAAATATTAAATATAAGATTTCACGGCTTATGCACTGAGTTTTCAATCGCAAATAAAGCTTCGAACGGCAGGAAGACCCACGCTCCAACACCTCCTAAAGCTAAAGCACCAAAAGACCAAAATCCAATAAAGAAGCAACCATCAATTGACCGGCCTCAACATGGAACGGAATCCATGCTATTCTAGTTGGATTCGGTCAACCAACTCCCGCATTATTACTTTCCTTTTCCAACGTGGAGTCCGACAAGTTAGATCAACCAACAATACATCAAATCCTTTTATGCATCTGCCAGAAGATTTTCACTATTGGTCCAATTTAAAGTACAACACTTCTCTCAAAGAAATTGACTTTTTCTCCTCAAAAGCATCCAAATTGATTTCTGATTAGGGAAATTCGTTTGGTAACAATTGAAAATTTTTATTTTTGAAACATTATTAACAAAATATTTAGTGGCGGCGGCGGCGAGCGGTGGACGTCGGGCGGCGACAACGGACGACCCGCGGCGGCGGGCGACGGCGGTGGCTCGTGTGGTTGAAGATGTGATTTTAGAGCCGAGAAGTAAAAACTTCCCAAAATTGGCCAAAAATTCAATCAGAAATAGAAAATCTTACCATAAGTCAATTTTTTTACCAAACGCCTTTCTACTTTGAAAGTGATTTTACCAAACGAATTTTTCTGCCAGATTGACTTCTAGCAAAGAAATTCAGAAATTGAAGTGTTGTCATGTAGCATGGCGAAGACTTACAACTCACTTACAAAAAATTGATTTTCAAAAAGTTGGTCTTAGATTTCTTATTTATCTTCGAAACTCATATTTTCATTTCAGACTTAAATTCGAGATATATTCTAATAATTTCCATCTTGTTATGATCGGTGCACAATCACAACAAGGTAAAACGAGCGAGAAAGAGAAAATTGATAAACGAGATTTTATCCTAGTTCACCGTTAAATTAGGACTACGTCCAGCAGATGATCCCACTGTAATTAGTAGGGGTGAGCGGTTCCCGGTCCGGTCCGGTTCCCCTCAAGAACCGGGAACCGGACCAATAGTCCCGGTTCCCATTTTTCAGAACCGTGGACCGGACCGGCCACCCTGAGAACCGGGAACCGGACCGGACCATCGGTCCGGTCCGGTTCCGGTCCGGTTCTAAGGAACCAATAATACAAACAAGAAATCTGCCCAAACTCCATTCGAACCTGTTAGAAACGACTTCAACAGAACCAATAACACAAAAACACAAAATGGACTCCGCTAGTCATTCCACTTATTTCATAGCAAATGAAGTGCGGCTGGAACAAAATGGACAAAAGGGATGATGAATATACTGAGAGTTAAACAGAATAACCATTCTTTCTAATATATACATGACCATTCGACTGAAATTCCAATTCCCACATAAAAAAACAGCACTCATAGAAATGGGAAAGGATTCGGAAATCAGAACCACAATAAATGAATTGGGCGCAAAAACAAGAATAGATAACAATTATACATTAGTGCATCACAGTGAAAAAGATGATCATGAAACGTGAAACTAAACAGATTGTACTCCTGAAGGCTTTACAGATTGTATGCTAATTAAGGAACATGAAACGTGAAACTAAACTAACTTCTCAGTAAGACTAACAAATCATCTGTTCCGCACTAATTATTTCTGAAAGAATTTATAAATTAGAAAGCTCAACTGCAGAGAGATTCGAAGTTTTAGAAACACTTAATGCAAAAAGATTTGAACATTTGGAAAAGGCTACTACGAAGAAAATAGAGGAAATGGAAAAAAGAATTACTGATAGGTTTGAAAATAGGATAGACTCATTGGAAAAGAGCACTAATGAGAGATTTAGAAAAATGGAGGAACAAAATATAGAAAAACAAAACCAAATTCAAGAACAACTAGAAAAATTAGAACACTCTCAGAAAAGATTTGATGCATTTATTGACAAACATACCCAAAAGGAAATACTCCATGAAAAACAAGAAATACTTCAAGAAGAACATGAGAATAACTTGCTGTGTACTTCACATAAATATTCATCGATAGTTATAGCCGTAGAAATACGACTACCTAAGAGATCATTCAAGCCCACTGCTTTTGTAGACACAGGATCTACAAATAATGTTATAGACTCAAGACTACTTAAAAAGGATGAACTTATATTTGAACCAACTTCTCCATCACAATCAGATGGATCACTTGTACGTAACCCATACAAAATGATAGATGCAAAACTCAAAATGAAAGATTTATGTGGGAAGTACTCAAGGACATATGAACTAGGAGAGACAAACTCTAGACCATTTGAACAAGATTATTTTGGCATAATACTAGGATTATCCTGTATGATTGGAAAACAGGAAGGAATTATACTCACTAGAAACACTTTCCAACTTATCTCAGGAGGGGATCAAATACCACTTGAACCTCCCATAGGACTAAAGAAAGATCATTGCAATTGTAAAGACAAGGGATCATGCAAATCCCAAGAGCAATTACATTTCGAATATTTAGAGATGGACTTCCAAGAACATTGTCTAGACCCATTCACTGAACATTTGTTAGAAGAACGGGAATATGATCTAGGACTTCCAGATCAATGCTCACCCCAAGTAATGATCTCTCTTCTTCTCTTCCTTGGAAGTTCTTTGAACCCATTTTCTATTTTTACAAGAAAGATGACTACTTTAACGATTGAAAGGGAAAAGAGAAAGGATGATACCTCGAGAACGTTGGGCACGAGAGGCGGACGAAGCTGCACTTCACCGGAGACACAGATTTCACCAGAGAGGAGAGGCGGACGAAGCTCGACGGCGCCGAATCTCTCGCGCTCCGATGTACACCTCCGTCCGAAGCTTTGAACTATCGCGGCATCTCCGTGCTATTTTACAGCGAGCAAGGAGGTTGCCGAGAGGGGTAGACTGAATCAATCGAAATCTGCTTGCCCTGTTGGCCTCCACCTAATCTCGCTCACGCTCGCGCAGCCGGACATGGATGGGCAAGAGAAGAGGAGAACGAGATGACTCCGAGAGGCAAAGGAAGGAACCCTAATCCCAAATGAGTAATGAATCTGATCGACTAACGTGAGTAAAGTAAAAGTGCTATATTTTTTTTCTTTTTTTTTTTATTACAAACCGGGCGGTCCGGTTCCGGAATCGGTCCCTAGAACCGGGAACCGGACCGCCCGGTCACCGGTTCCAATTTTTGGAACCGGGGACCGGACCGGACCCCCCTAAAACCGGGAACCGGACCACCGGTCCCGGTCTGGGCGGTCCCGGTTCGGGCGGTCTTTTTTGCTCACCCCTAGTAATTAGCTAGGGGTGTGTATGGTTCGAGTCGATCCGGTCCCGATATAGAACCGGAGATCGGATCAATAGTCTCGATCTCCAAATTTTCGGGATTGAGCACCGGATTGGCCCGGGACCGGCAGTCTGGTCCAATCCGATCCCAGTGGACCATCCATGCGATAACCATAAAGGACATTGCTCCAAGGCACGTCTTTCCGTGGGATCTTTCATTCACATTTTTTTCCACCAACAACGTTTTATAAAACTCTTGGACCCCCGAATTTGGAGTATCCTACTTTCACGCAATTCACAGGGTTCAACAAGCAATCGATATTTCACTATCAAGGGTGTAGTACTATTTGTAGTAGCGGTCCTTATATATCGTATTAACAATCGAAATATGGTCGAAAGAAAAAATCTCTATTTGACAGGGCTTCTTCCTATACCTATGAATTCCATTGGATCTAGAAATGATACATTGCAAGAATCTTTTGGGTCTTCCAATATCAATAGGTTCAGCATGCATAAAATGGAAAAAGCCCAAGCATGATTGATGAGGGCTTCGACGAGGCAACCCTCGCCAATGCCTGACGAGGCGACCCTCGCTGGTGCCCGACGAGGGTTGCCAAGCCCTCACCTAGTAACTGCTGGGGGTCGTCGAGCCGTAATTTGTTGTAACGGAAAAAAATGAGAAAATAGGAAATATATGAATAAATAATTAAAATTGAAATTGTCAATGAATGCAAATGTCCTTGATTGAGCGAAATATTTAGTCGGTCAGCGAGGGATACCCTTATTTCAAACTGTCATGATCACTTCAGGACCTTATTTGAGATTGACATGACCACTTCACTTTCTTATTTGAAAAAATAATGACACTTTATATCCTTATTTGAAATCTTTCCGAGAATGAATGAAAGCAAGACAGGCATTAGGAGGCTCGGAGTTTGGAAAAAAAAATCACTTTTAGAATCTCTGTATTACTATGCTCTTTTCAATCTAAGTCTTTGTAATTTTAATTTATATGATCAAGTTATACTATTTTCACAAATTTATTGATTCAAATTCTTTCGATACCATATTTGTTAAAATTCATCCAATGTACATGTGGATAAAACATGTGGAAATACATGTGGAAAAATTTAGCCATTATAAAGAACGTGGGAGTCGTTGTTACCGAAGTGGTCGGAAACTGAGAAGAAACTCAAATGAGATAAAGTATACGCTCACAATCTAAGGAATCGACACTAGGATACAGACCACAGAGCATAAAACTCACCACTCGATAAAATCCGCCGAAGAGATAAATAGCTTTAGAGATTATCTAATCCAAGAGATTAAGTCTCATTTTTCCTTGGTAAAAATAAGGGATAATATCACAAAAAACCTAAAATCTAAAACCGGTACACTTATGATAAATTAACTTAAACTAAATTTGGGGTCGCAAAAAACCTTAAATTGGTGTACGTGTGACACAATTACCCTTTGTTAGTTTTCATTAAATTTTGCAGTAAAATTATTGAGCTAGACGATACATGTCAATAACTCAATTGACTTGGCAAGTAGAAGGATAAATTTATTTGTTTACTTGTTCTTTTGATGAATGAATGGTAATACTCTTCTCGTCATCAAGTTCTATGAACCAAACTCCACCACTAGTAAAAGGTCTGCTCCATATGCCTAAAAATATATATGTTCATCTCCTGAATTTTCATGTGCACTACCAGGTCAACTTAGTTATTGTTAAGTATCATCCAGCTTAGCAATTTAATTGTAAAATTGATGAAAACTAACGGAGGATAAATGTATCATTGCGTGTACTAGTTTGGAGTTTTTGATGATCCAAAATTTAGTTTGGGGTAAATTTATCAAAAGTGTACGGTTTGGGATTTTTGGTGACCGAAAAATTAATTTGTGATAAATTTGTTGTAAGTGTATCAGTTTCAGATTTTTCGTGATACTAACCCCAAAAACAATCTTAATCATCAATGGGGTCCTAAAGGGGTTTATAAAGACTTAACTTTGAACAACCCTATAAGCTAGGCAAATTTCAAGACACGTTGTCTTTTATTTTCCAAGACAAGATCACATTTCCTTAAAAAAAACATTGACTCTTAACTCAAGATGACTATCGACAAATTCCAATGCAGTATTCGTCATCGGGTAGAATTGAGCCGCCCTTAGTAATTTAGTTCTAGTTTCCTCCATAAGACTCCCAAGTCCCAACGGCCAAAGCTTATTGCACTAGAAACTAGACAAATTGGACTTTTCGACTATATGTAATGACACCACTTTAACCTAGAAATTAACTTTTTCTCCTCAAAAGCATCCAAATTGATTTCTGATTAGAGAAATTCGTTTGGTAACGGTTGAAAATTTCTATTTTTGAAACATTATTAACAAAATATTTAGCGGCGGCGACGAGCGGCGGACGACGGGCGGCGATGGCAAACGACCCGCGGCGACAGGCGATGGCGGTGGCTCGTGTGATCGAAGATGTGATTTTGGAGCCGAGAAGTAAAAACTTCTCAAAGGTGGCCAAAAATCCAATCAGAAATAGAAAATCTTACCATAAGTCAATTTTTTTACCAAACGTATTTCTACTTTGAAAGTGATTTTACCAAACAAATTTCTCTGCCAGATTGACTTCTGGCAGAGAAATTCAGAAATTGAAGTGTTGTCATGTAGCATGGCGAAGACTTACAACTCACTTACAAAAAATTGATTTTCGAAAAGTTGGTCTTAGATTTCTTATTTATCTTCGAAACTCATATTCTCGTTGCGGACTCAAATTCGAGATATATTCTAATAATTTCCATCTTGTTATGTTCGGCGCACAATCACAACAAAGTAAAACGAGCGAGAAAGAGAAAATTGAGACACGAGATTTTATCTTAGTTTACCGTTAAATTAGGACTACGTCCAGCAGATGATTCCACTGTAATTAGCTAGGGGTGTGTATGGTTCGAACCGATCCAATCCCGATATAGAACCGGAGACCAAACCAATAGTCTCGATCCCCAAATTTTCAAGATTGAGCACCGGATTGGCCCGGGATCGGCAGTCCGGTCCGATCCGATCCCAGTGGAGTGGACCATCCATGCGATAACCATAAAGGACATTGCTCCAAGGCACGCCTTTCCGTGGGATCTTTCATTCACATTTTTTTCTACCAAAAACGTTTTATAAAACTCTTGGACCCTCGAATTTGGAGTATCCTACGTTCACGCAATTCACAAGGTTCAACAAGCAATCGATATTTCACTATCAAGGGTGTAGTACTATTTGTAGTAGCGGTCCTTATATATCGTATTAACAATCAATTATGGTCGAAAGAAAAAATCTCTATTCGACAGGGCTTCTTCCTATACCTATGAATTCCATTGGATCCAGAAATGATACATTGGAAGAATCTTTTGGGTCTTCCAATATCAATATGTTTTTTTTTTATGACCGAGGTGTCCGGGCCATATCCAATATCAATAGGTTCAGCATGCATAAAATGGAAAAAGCCTATAGGTTCTTGTTTATGCAGCAAAACTTGAAAACTCACGCTTGTCAATTATATGATAGATGAACACACAAAATGTATTCACCTAAAGAACAAAAAATTCTTGCAAAGTTCATAATTGTGCAGATATCCCCTCCCTTCATCTTCAGTTAGAAACCCCAAAGAAAGATGATGTGACTTAATTAGAGATAACCACATGATAGTTCCATTACAAAATCTTGACGTCTGCAAATGAATTTGGATATAAATACAAATGACACAAGAACTGAATTTCCAAAAAAGATGTTATATAAGTATGGCAATACCATGATTTATATATTCATGGCGGTCTTGTCCCGTCCCATCCACATGCAATCGAGGACTGGATTGCCCAGTCACTGATCTCATTTATTAAGACTGGGGACCGGATCGCCCCCCTCAAGGACCAAACCAATCTGGCCTATCCGGCCCAGTTTGCTCACTCTTAGATTAGCACACATCACAGCTCTCGTTACATCATTCATTTACAAGCGACAAAAAAGTATATATAGCAGTAGTTATTCATGAGCCTAAACTCAAACTACTAATGAAAAATTATGGGCTTAAATCATAAGAGCCCACTGGTGCTTTCCTGTCACAAGAAAGTATTAATCTCACACCAACACATCTTGGCTCGATGTTTGAGCAAAGTCATAATGATTCGCTAAAATCCGAACTTCGTTGTTAGTCTCTCACTGCCCCCAATGGGCTCAATTGTCGCTGACGTTGTTTCAATTTTAGCCTCGCTTGAACTTCAATAAAATTGAGGACCTCATCAGAACACCAAACACACCTACACCTTTAACTGCTCCACAAAGATTCTCTGACACAACCTCCTCAACCACAGATAAAATAAAACCATTGTTGTATCTATAGCTGACAGGAGGTCGAACACATGCCTTGTCAATATCAGCAGTTATAGCAACCGTTGGCTCTACAGGCTCCACCTCACTATGAGCATCATCTATGTAGATTGCTTCGCTAGTATCCACTACCTCATGAGTTTCTCGCTGCAACTCCACCTCAAGTTTATCCGTATTAACACTGCTATAATTACTCGTACCCAAAAGTCCTGGAACTCATCCAACGTAACTTCTTTGCTATGACCCGTGGCTAAATTGATCAAACTACGGTACAATTCCAAATGCCAAAATTTGAAGTTAGCATATTCCTATATCCAAACTCACCTTAAAACCACCAACTTCAGCTATTCTGCTTCAAAGCCCCAGCTTCCACCATAGCCATTGGGTCATCCTTCTCCTCTAATCATCCTCCTTTTCCCCTAACATGCTCTTGTGTCATTTTCTTCCTATGCAACACTTCTGCACCCCAGCTTCCACCATAGCCATTGGGTCATCCTTCACCTCTAATCATCCTCATTTTCCCCTAACACGCTCTTGTGTCATTTTCTTCCTATGCAACACTTCTGCAGACTGCATAACTGCCCTATCCTTTGCCTGAATACGCTACATTGCCTCATCTTGTTGCTGACGCTCAAAGCCTCAAACCATGTGTCGGCATCCGCCCAGACTGCATTGGGAGATTCAAATACAAATCAAAGCATTCTCGTGATTCTTGGAGAAGATCAAAGTCGCATCTGAATGCTGAAAGATTTTGTGGGACCATTTGTCAACTGCTCTAAAAGCTTAAGCTGTTAGAAGAAGGCGTGGTTTAATATTTATATATTCAAACACTCCCCCTCACGCTTACTCTAGTCTTTTGCCAAGCGTTGACATATTAATTGGGGAGACAAATAGGGGCTAATTGGGGAGACAAATACGGGCCTGGAAAGATTTGAACTCAAGACCTCCTGCTCTAATACCATGAAAGATTTTGTGGGACCATTTGCCAACTGTTCTAAAAGCTTAAGCTGTTAGAAGAAGGCGTGGTTTAATATTTATATATTCCAACAAATGCCATATTGAGCATCCAAGCACGGAAAAGCATAGCAAAGAATAAGTGTCATGAATCTTCTCTTCCTTTCACTATCATACTGCATCGTTGTGTAGATTGTAGAGTCAAAAGCACATTATTAGTAAGAACATTAATCGGAAAAAAGCGGGGAAAAAAGAGTGTGGTCATTTAAACAGAAATGCCCCATGTATATATATGAAATTTCACAAACATAAATCATTGGATGATCTTTATTCTTATAGCATCTACATATAATTGTATAATTATATTATACAAGAAAAGTATAATGCGTTGAGTCTCTCGCTTACTTCATTTTTATTGACTAATTTTCTGTTACTTTGTCCTCTCTTTTTTATTTCTTTCTTATTGTCGCGACCCTCCTCGAGGCGGAGGGCTAATGGGCCGCTCGATCGCTGGCTTGATCGGACGCGGGCCTCTCCCAAGGTCCATTACCCAAGTCGCAACTGCTGGATATACGTGATTGACCTTCAGTGTGGTCTAGTGACATGTGATGAGTGTACATGCCAAGGAGTCGCCACCAATCGTTTCGTGGAGGGTACGATCGGAAACCCTATCGAATAGTTGGGAGTGGTCTATTCGATTCTGCGGAAACCAGAGAAGTGGGTTCGGGGACTTAGTTACGCCAACTGTCAGAGTTGACGCCCTTTCGGTACCTAAACTGAATGGTTTATCTGATCCTAGGATTTCATACAGATGAGTGAGGTGCTGATCCTAAATCTAGGAATTCATGCAGATAGGAATTGCTATCCTATCAATCACAACCAATAGGAATAAATGCGCAAATCAAGGATCCAATGCATGCGGATAAAACACATGAAATCAGCATGGTATCCCTAATGAGGCTCTATTAGCCTAGAGAAATATCAATCAAGGCTTAGGAGTGATTTGGACATGATTCGCCCATGAGGGGCACAATCGTAATTTTGAACAATTCGGGGAAAATTTACCCTTAAAAGGGTAAATCTGTCATTTTAGACGAATTGGGAATTCAAAAGACAGTGAAAATAGGATTGGCCATCAATCCAATCCATTTCCTATTTTTCGGGAATTTCCAGGATTTTTCTGGAATTTTCAAGTGATTTTACCCTTGGAGGGGTAAAGTCGTCATTTGGACAAAGGCGAGAACTGAAAACCTCAAATATTAGGGTTGGTCGTCCACCTGACCCAAACCCTAACTTTAAGCAATTTTCAGAACTTGATTGAGACAAGAAAGATAATTTTCCCATTGAAGGGCAAAATCGTCATTTTGAGAAAATGAGCGGGACTCGAAACCCAAACTTAAGAATTGGTCGTCTAATCGACCCTAATTCTTACCTTGGCATTATTAGCCTTATCTTGCATACACAGCAGAGGCGACTTACCCCTAAAGGGTAATGTCGTCAAGTCTCGGAAGAACGGATAAGAAACCCCAAAAATAGGGTTGACCAATTGTTTGTGATCAATCCTCATTTTTTGGGGATTTCTAGGTGTCTAGGATTTTTCACAAATTTTTCCATATTTTTTTTGGAATTTTCTGGAATTTTCTAGCATTTTTTGGATTTTCTAGGATTTTTCTGATTTTTTTTTATTTTTTTAATATCATTTTCGGAATTTTTTAAATAAAATTATTCGGGCCGGGTCGTGTGACCCGGCCCACGGCCCACGGCGACCGGCCCAGCCCGGACCCGGGCCCGAGCGACCCGCGCCCAAAACGACGCCGCTTCAGACCTCCCGCTTGAATTTTCAGATTCCCGCCCAAACTCAAACCTACGGCCTAGATTGCGCCGCGTGTCGACTGATGGACGGCCTGATCTTAGGCTGGAAACTAACGGTCCAGATTGAAATGCTTGATCGCACTACAGCCGTCCGATCTAAGGAATTTCTAATTTCTGAAAATCATTTTTTAATTTCCGAAAAAAGCGAGATCGCGACACGTGGCAAGCCTACCACCGTCCGATCAAGTTTGTTATTTTATTTTTATTCGGTTTTAACCGAATGCGCTGACGTGGCTGCCACGTGGGCGCCACGTCAGCGCCACATGGGCGTTGACCAGTCAACTTTCGTTGACTGGTCAACAGGGCTGCCGGGGAAGACGACCGGCGCCGGCTCTGTTTCGCCGGCGCCTCGTCGGAAGGCGGTTTCTCCACCTACAGGTCACCAAAGCTTGCGAAATCAACGCCGTTCGACTCATCTCGATCTCCTTTACAACATATCGAAGCCTTGATATAGCAGAATCAAAGTTGATTAACTCACCAACCTAGGCCGGAGCTAATTTCCGACGAAAGTCCGCCCTAGCCATTTCTAGCGATATCCGAGCCTATCAATCAATCAGGAAGCATCGTGGGAGATCGAGGAGACTTACCTGGCCATCAGGGAAGGTCGACGTAGCTCAAGGCGAGCTCTCGAGCTCCAGTCGCGGATAGGTGGAGGTCGACGCAAGGTTTTACACGGTGAAAATGCGAAAAATGAGTTGGAGAATGATCAGGGAGGTGCAAGGAGTAATTCTAGATCGATAACTCGTAAAACAAACAAGCAGAACCCGAGTTGCCATTAACGACCGAGAGGAAATTCGAGAAAGAGTCTCACCTGTTTCAAGGGCGTCGGTGAATGTCAATCGATCCGACGCGTTCTCCGGGTTAAGGCGAGGCTAATGGGAGTGGCGGCGTCGAACGACGTCGTCTAGATCGCCAAGGATCCGAGCTCGAATCTCTCGAGCTCGGAGCTTCAATGGCCGCCGCGTTCTCTCTCTCTCCTCTCTCTGTCTTCGTCTGTCTCCCTCTCTCTGCCTCCCTTCTCCTCCTCCTTTTTCTGCCCGTCGCGAGCTCTCTCTCTCTCTTTACGAACTCTCCCTTCGCTCTCACTCTGTCCGCCGCGAGCTCTCTCTGTCTCTCTCTACGAACTCTCCCTTCGCTCTCACTCTGTGTGAACTCTCCTTCTCTCTCTCTCCGCCTTTTTGGTTCTTGCTCGCGTCTGTTGGCGAACGCCCCCCCCCCCCCCAACCGATTGCCGTTCTCCTCTCAATTGCCTTCTCAACGGAACATCCTGCCCTCTTTTTCTGTTCGTGCCCAGGAGCCAAAGAGCCGATAGTGTTTTTGCTCTATTGGTTTGATCAACCGGGTTGACTGGGTCGGTCAACCCGACCCAGTTGACCCGGTTCTAAATTTTCTGTTCAAATTGGATGTCTTGATGTACAAATATCACAAAATTGACATCAAAATTAGACTCTATGGCACAGACTCCACCTAGAAATGTGATTTTCGTGACAAATTCCTTTTGAATTGATTGAAAATCCCAAATGTAGAGTAGGATCCGAATTTGATTTTTTTGCCAAATTGATGCACTTAATGGGCGAATTGGCCACATTTGAACTGACCATTAGATTTAGGGGGTCGAATACTATAGGGAGGAAGCATTGGGATCCTATGGGTGTCACTCGAAAAAGTTTAATTTTGGAATTGGCATTATAGGGACTAAAATGAAAAGAATTTTATGCAATTAGGTCCCTAAAGCCAAAATTGATCAAATCAGTGCACAATTCAGTCAAATTGAAATGTCGGGAAATCAAGTCGAATGTCAAGATTTGGGAAATACAAAATATTGCAAATAAAAAGACTTAGAGCATATTTTTTTGACAAATTTAACCCTGTGCGTTACAAAGAAACACAAAAAATTAAACTTGAATTTCGACTCTTGATGAGGTCAAAATGATAAGAAAATAAAAATAAAAATATTGACTATTTTCCTATATTTTTGTGACCTCAAATTCTATTTTTGTTGATTTTTCTAGTATTTTCCTATTTTCCAAAAATACTAAAAAAATGTGAAAAATATGAAAAATTATTTTTGGTCAAGAATGGTTCCTTGGGCTTGGCCAAGGCCACCAAAGTTGATTTTGTAATTTTTTGACTTTTTATGGATTTTTTGTGATTTTTCAAAAATAAAACTAAAAAAGACTTGGTCAAAAATCAGGTGTCAACACTTATTCCCTTCCATCATTCCTTAATATAATTTATTAAACAACATACTATGCTAATATACCTAAAATATGTATTAAACATAAGTACTACACATACCTGTATCAATATATATTATGGGATTAAAAGAAATTCAAATATATAAACAAACAATGATAATTAAAAATGAAAATTGTTGTTATTTTGAATTTTCTTATATTGGAATTCAAAGACAATATATTTTATTCTATGGATATGAAAAATCATTTACCTTTATTTCACCTCTGCCATGGAATATTCTTATCAAGTTTATTTTTTTTATATCCTATTTTATCGTATCTTAGATAGGGGTCAAACACGTCCTATCTAGAATTTTATTCTAACTACCAAACCTAGCATTTGTTCATGAGGTAGGGTTGGCATAAGGTCCTTCACAGTTACCAAAAGTGTATGTTTGCAATATTTCTTTGTCATTGTTTTTTTTTCTTTTTGCACTACAAATCATCTACAAATTGCATATGCATTGTCTGTATTATAAGCTTTATTTTTATTAGAAAAAATCATACCAATTGTAAATTCAAATTCAGTTGTCCACTAAGAGGGTAGTGGTTCATATATTAAGATTATTGTCGCATATAAACATGACTTGTAATTCGCATATGAAAAATAGGTTGATAGACAAACCTAAAATCAATCGTAAACAAGTAATCTGAATGAAGATGAATAATCCGAGCCCAACGAAATAACGTTGTGTCCTTAAGACAAATTTGCCCCCTCAATTGGTACCCAAGGTTCTTGGACAATTGCCTCCCATGATAGAACATATCGCGTTCCTCTGAAGTGGTACGCCTTCAAAGGACTCATTCGAATGCAAGTTTGTGGAATAATCGCATAAAAATGATGACGATGATGAATGAATGACGAACATAATAATTGTATCTAATGCTCGTGTCTTATATTATTATTTCTAATGTGATGGTCAATGCTCTATTTATAGAGAGTGAAATGAAGAGTTACGAAGACATATGGCTTCGTCGAAAGGGTTTGTCGACTAAAAGGCACGATTTCGTCGAAAGGATTCGATGAAACGTCACGAAGTCGCATGGTTTCATCGAAAAGATTCGACGAAACAAAACATCTCTTCATTTCTATTACGAACCGAAGCAACTCTTCATTTCTCATTCAACTTCATATGGGACTTTTGAAATCAAAGTTCCAACAAATTCTTCATCAACATCATGCATAATGATTAACATAACAAAGTTTTCATGTTGTTGATTTCTAGGCGTAGTGCTTCTTTGGAGCCTCAAATTTTTAGAAAAAGATATAATTATTTAAAGAATGGTTAATACTACGAAATATCTCAAATTGATACATGAGATAAATTTATCACAAAATGATTTTTTGACAACCAAATATTAAACTAATACACCTATAACAAATTTACCATCAATTAATTTATATTAAATTTTATCATCAAATTGCTGAGTTAGATCACACATAACAGTTGACGAGTGCTGATAACTCTATAAAAAATAGAGTTATTTTACCTATTTTGAGCAACAAATAATGTGTTATCTATGAGAAAATATTTCGATTTCCATCTATTTATTCAGATTTTTCTTGTTTATGCAGGATAATGATATATGGAGAAGATAAAGGAAAAAGAAGAGAATCAAGGTATCACTAGCAGAATTTTTAAAAGTTTACCTTGTTTTTAGAATATCTCAATGTTATCCTTAGAGATTCAATTATTTTTAGAATATATTGATGTTATTTTGAGGATTTTATTTGATTTTTGAATCTTAAATGTTATTCTAGGAGAGGATTAGCTTTAGAGAGACGTCGACGTTTTTATCTTTTCACTTTACTTTTTCTTCCATCGTCGTTCTTGAACCTTTTCAAGTATTTTGAAGAGAAGACAAAGTGGTGACAGAATTCTTGTTCTTTGATTGGAGATGTTTGATTTAATTTATATTTTTGCTTCTTCTTCTTCTATAATGTTCTAATTTTCTTTCGTTAGGGCTACGATATAGCCTAATCATGATGATATGAATTTCATGATGTTTATGTTTTGCAAGTGATTTCGTTCATGCGAGTTATATATTATTATGCTTTATGCATTTAAGTGGCTGGCCAGTGGCCACCACTTGAATGATCCGATGTGCATGTTTGAAACTGATGAGTGATAATATGCAATTGCTTCTTATAACATATAACCATGAATTATAACGTGGATAGAAATATAACCTGTGAATAACGCACCCAGTCTCTTAGGGATTGTCGGGGTTTTGATCCGTATGGTGGATCAGACCATGAATAGGACTCCTCTCTACTAGGAACCTATGGATGACGCACCCAGTCTCTTAGGGATTGTCAGGGATTTTGATCCGTATGGTGGATCAGACCATGAGTAGGACTCCTTTCTGCTAGGAACCTATGGATGACGCACCCAGTCTCTTAGGGATTGTCAGGGGTTTTGATCCGTATGGTGGATCAGACCATGAATAGGACTCCTCTCTACTAGGAACCTATGGATGACGCACCCAGTCTCTTAGGGATTGTCAGGGATTTTGATCCGTATGGTGGATCAGACCATGAGTAGGACTCCTTTCTGCTAGGAACCTATGGATGACGCACCCAGTCTCTTAGGGATTGTCAGGGGTTTTGATCCGTATGGTGGATCAGACCATGAATAGGACTCCTTTCTGCTAGGAACCTATGGATGACGCACCCAGTCTCTTAGGGATTGTCAGAAGTTTTGATCCGTATGGTGGATCAGACCATGAATAGGACTCCTCTCTGCTAGGAACCTATGGATGACGCACCCAGTCTCTTAGGGATTGTCGAACATTTTGATCCGTCGGGAGGATCAGGCCGAGAATAGGATTCCTCTCTGCTAGGAACTTATGGATGACGCACCCAGTCTCTTAGGGATTATCGAACATTTTGATCCTATATTCTAAGGAATTAACCAGGATCTATATAAATAAGGTGTGCCTAACCTTTAGGCTTCACCACATGAGCTATTCTAGGTCTAGGGTTTACCTAGAACCTTACAGAAAGCTGATCTTGAAAATTGTCCTTTTGACATGCAAGGCGTTATTCTGGGATTTGAGGATTCCAAGCATCCTGAGATTTCGTAGAAAGACTATCTTGAATGTTGTCCTTTCGACATTGAAGGTGGCATTCTGGGATCTGGGGACTCCAGGTATCCTGCAGAAAACTCAAACCTATAAAAATTGTTCATAGAAATGTGTTTTCCTGAGATATGGAATTACCAGGGATCTTGTAGGAAAATAAACTTGAAAGCTCTTCTTTACAGAGCAAGGCATCCTTCTAGAATCTGGGGTTACCATGATTCCTATAGAAGTTTAACCAAGAACAATAGCATTCTAGAATCTGGGGTTACGAAGAATCTGTCAGAAGCTTAGGCATATAAACTCTCATTCTTAGAGAAATGTGTTATTCTGAGACCTGGGGTTACCAGGGGTCCTGCAGAAGTTTAAATTTGAAATATATTCTTCACAAAAGAAGTAGCATTCTGAGGTCTGGGGATACCAGGGGTCCTACAGAAGCTTGAACATGTAAACTCTTTCTTACCAAGAGAGGTTGTGTTCTTCTGAGATCTGGGATTGCCAGGAATCCTGCAGAAGTTCAGACATGTAAGTCGTTTCTCACCAAGAGTGATACAAGCCATTTTAGGAGCCGAAGTCATCAAGAATCTTGCAGAAGCTCCAATCTGAAAATTTTCTTGCCAAATGCACATCAATGGTCTTTAGGTGATATCTGATGTCAAACTGACAGCACTTTATGACTTATATCATAGTCATGAAAAAAATTTCAATGAATGCATTACGATGCTGGAGGTTATCCAAAATACCTTGCAACATACGGAAGTGATAAAAAATTCCTTGTGGGGAAAGTTTGAAACAAACAATCTGAAATTACCAAAAGAGTTTGGTTAAAATGTCCAACGGAGTATTCTCATCAAAGAGGACTTCTCACCGCTTTGAGATAATGGTCTTTTACCAAGAATGCACTCGAACTTCCTATCAAACCTGCGCCTAGGGTTTAGGATCATTCGCAGTGGATACACCTCGATCGATCAGGAGGACTTCCAAGGGACCGTAATGTTGGGCTTGGTCAACGGTTTTCAAAGGGGACTTGCGTGCAAGTCAAGGCTTTCGAAGAGAAGTCTTCAATGTCTGCTCCAGGTTTACAAGTCAAGAAACCTGCAAAATGAGAAAGAAATAATCTTGCTCGAACTTCTTCGAGCTAAGCTTAGACATTAAACCCTATGTCAATCCAAGCGCCTTAATCAGAAAAGACTTTTCAGGGTTGTAACGTAGGTAGGATTGGAGACCCAAAAAAAGGCTTGTTTTTGGCTCAGAATACGCGAAGGGCTTAACATTGGTGATCACTGCAAATTTGCCGCCATCTTGCCCCTTATGGTTCAAAGAGCGTCTTCAGTCTTTGAAGTGCATATTTGTCTTTAGTGAACATCTCTTTCATGTTGAGACGGTGTCAACATCTTGTCTACGCTTTCATCATCTGAATGCGACATAATCTGGAAGTATCCTTTGCTGTCCAGCTCCCTTGGGATTTTCTTTTACGATCAGATCTCACTAATGACCTATACAAATGTATCATGCCATCTTTTGGCATTTACAAGATCAAATACCTGATTCACAAGTGTACAAATATTTGGATGGGCATTGTCCTTGCTTTTACCAGGCACTTTGCTTTTTCTTGATGCCCAAGATTGAATTTTTCTCTTTTTTTTGTTTTTCTCATCTTTTGTCGGGATCCCACCTTTTCTTTTTCTTTTCTTTTGGGGATCAGGATTTTCAAATGAGTGTGCTAGATGTACAACTTGAATCTCAGCACCCAATCATTAATCTAGGAATTTTTCATAAATCCTATATTTTGAACTCTTCTGCTCTTGAAGCGACGTTGCTTCCGTCTTGGAATATGCAATGATCACCAACGGGTCTGTGAAACGAACGTATAGGCTCAACTGGGCTGTGCAAAGGGTAGAAGTGTATAGGATAGAGAAATGAATGCTTTTCGTCATCCTAAAGCACCTGAATTATCATAGAAGTTAAAATGACAAGCAACACACGAAGATTGATGCAAGTCTGAGCAAGAGAACTTCTAACCATTTACCTCATGATACCGCTGGACGTACCTCCAGTTTGCCCCATTGTGGGGTGGTTCTTGACAGGGGTGAAGAATGAAACCGCCGTTCAAAGGGTTATCAATGGTCACCTGTAGTGTTTATGATAGAGAAACGAATGCCTCCGTCTTCTCAATCCATGTAATCACTGCGAATAACCCTTACGTCCGTAGGTCAAGGTCTTGCTATCCTTACCATTCCACTTATCTCTCAAGTGTGTATGGGACGTGTTTGGACCAGGCTTGCCTCTTGTCTGAGGAAACATCATTTTGAACGGTTTAAACAACTTTTGTTGGGAAAGTTCATTTCGCTTTCTCCAAAACTTACCCTCCAAGGAGATTTATGATACACAATGCATATTTCAATCATGTTCAGATAACCTCCAAGTTTGAACATGAATGCCAATGATATGACTGTGAGAATTTTGCGTCTTTCTAGACATGAGATTTGAATGCATGCTAGATTCCAAGAAGCCTTCAAATTCTATCAATAAGGATTCTGACAGTCTTGTAAACCTAAAAGATTGGGAAAGGAATACTTACCTGCCCAGCGCGGCTAGGGATTCCTGAAAAACATAAAAGGAGTATGTCAGTGTATGCTCTCGAATTTCAGAAAATTAGAACGATACACTTTACCCTTGACCACGCGCTCCAATGGGAGTTGATAGATTTGTGAAAGTCTGCATTTTTCTTAACAGCACAAGATGGTTAAGTGTTCTAAAACATCTTGAAATCCTCAGTTTTTGAAGAGAAAGGACTTGCACCTGACCATTGCGACAGTAAGTCCTCTTGATCATGCATTCCAATTTATCGTGACCTTGCTCCCTTGGGTCCTGCAACATTGAACACATGCTAGTGTATGCATGGATGCATGAGGTGCTTATGCAATGACTATCATGAAGGGTATGCTTAATTCGGGATAAGTCGTATGATCGGAATCTGATTTTATTTCAAGGGTAATATCTCTTCACAGCATCTGAATTTACAGGGTGCCCCAGTTCTTCTCCTTCGGAGTTTACAAGAATCAATGCTCCTCCCGTGAGAATTTTCTTGATAATGTAAGGGCCTTCGTAATTCGGAGTGAATTTTCCCCCTGGATGGGTAGTATTCGGCAAAACTTTTCTAATTACCAAGTCATTTACTTCGAAGTTTCTGGTCTTGACCTTTCGATTGAACGCCCTGGCTACCATCTTCTGGTAAGTTTGTCCGTGGCAAATGGCTTTAAGACGTTTATCGTCTATCAAATTCAGTTGTTCATATCTGTGCTTGAAATATTCTGACTCAGAGAGTTTATTTTCGGATAAGATTCTCAAAGAGGGAATCTTAACTTCCACTGGTAGAACTGCTTCCATTCCATACACCAGACTATAGGGAGTTGCCCCTGTGGAAGTTCTGATCGACGTTCGGTAAGCCATTAGGACGAATGGCAGCCTTTCATGCCAATCCCTATAGTTTTCTGCTGTCTTAGCCAAGATTCTTTTGATATTTTTGTTGGCTGCTTCTACTGCCCCACTCATCTGTGGGCGGTAAGGAGATGAATTCAGATGTCGAATGCTAAAGTGATTCAGTAGATCATCGACAATCTTGTTGTTCAGGTTGGACCCATTATCTGTGATGATCGCTTGCGGGGTACCATACCGGGATATGATATCTCGTTTGATGAATCTTGCCACATTTCTTGCAGTGACATTCTTGTAAGAGCTGGCCTCTACCCATTTTGTGAAGTAATCGACCGCTACCAAGATGAAGCGATGACCATTTGAAGCCACGGGATTAATAGGCCCTATCATGTCTATGCCCCACATAGAGAAAGGCCAAACTTCAGACATTTGGTGCAGTTCGTTCGGGGGTGCATTAATCTTATCCCCGTATATTTGGCATTGGTGGCATGACCGGACGTGCTGACAGCAGTCCGATTCGATGGTTATCCAATAATAGCCAAGCGGCATGATCTTCCGGGCGAGGAGGTGGCCGTTTATGTGAGGCCCACACACACCTTCATGGATCTCTTTCATGAGAATATTTGCTTCTTTGGCATCTACACATCTTAACAGAGTAGAATCAAACGATCTCTTATACAGAATTTGTCCATTGAGGAAGAACTTGCTGGCCATCTTGGTTATGTATTTTCGGTCTCCTGACTGGCATCCTTCAGGAAATTCCCCTTTCAAGAGGTAATTCTTGATGTCATAGTACCATGGCTCTCCATCAAATTCTTCTTCGATTAGCATACAATAAGCTGGCTTCTCAACAATGCCGATCCTCAGAGGTTCTACATCCAGCCCTTCAGTTGTTTGTAACATCGAGGCTAGGATGGCTAATGCATCTGCAAATTGATTGTGAGACCTTGATAGGTACTCGAATGACACTTCTTCGAACTTGAGTATCAATTTTTCAAGGTATTCGTGATAAGGGATGAGCTTTGCATCTTTCGTCTTCCACTCCCCCTGTGTCTGTAGAATAATGAGCATGGAGTCTCCAAAGACTTACAACCTAGGTATCTCCATAGAAAGGGCCAGTCATAGGCCCAGAATGCATGCCTCATATTCTGAAATGTTGTTGGTACAAGGAAAAGTTATCTTTGCCGCGACAGGGTAATGTTGACCATCTGGGGATATCAGTACTGCCCCAGTGTCTGCCCCTGATAGATTGATAGCACCATCGAAATACATGATCCACTTGTCTTCTGCTAAGTTCAGAATTTGACCTTCTATGTTTATTACTTCAGGGGACTCACCGCTTGACGGGTTTTCTACCAGCATGTCAGCTATAGCTCTCCCTTTTACCGACTTCTGTGGAGAACATTTGATGTCAAATTCAGACAACATCACTTGCCATTTTGCCAATTTCCCAATTAAAGCGGGTTTCTCTAGGAGGTATTTGACAGGATCGTTCTCTGTTATGAGCTGGATATGGTGGTGTAGGGTATACTGCCTCAGTCTGCGAAGTACCCATACCGTTGCTACGCAGGCCCTTTCAACTGGTATATATTTTGCTTCAGATGGCGTGAATTTCTTACTCAGGTAATAGATGGCCCTTTCTTTACCATCTATCGGGCTTGTTTGGGCAAGTAAGGCTCCCAAGGACTCCTGCTGTATAGTTAGATATAAGGTCAATGGGTGACCAGGAATTGGTGGCACAAGCACTGGCGGTGTGATCAGATAGTTCTTGATCATTTGGAATGCCTTGCTACATTCATCATCCCATGTTACTTTCGCGCCTTTCTTAAGCAGTTTGAAGATTGGCTTAGCCACATTAGACAGCTGATTGATGAATCTGGCAATATAGTTCAATCTCCCTATGAGGCTTCTCACTTCTCTTACTGTGGAGGGAGTTGACAAATCGTGGATGGCTTGAATTTTTGAGGGATCAATCTCGATGCCCCTGTTGCTGACTATGAACCCGAGGAGTTTCCCGGATCTTTCCCCAAACACACATTTGTTAGGGTTCAGCTTTAACTTGTATTTGCGTTTTGACACCTGATTTTTGACCAAGTCTTTTGCAGTTTTATTTTCGAAACATCATAAAAAATTCATAAAAAGTCAAAAAATTACAAAATCAACTTTGGTGGCCTTGGCCAAGCCCAAGGAACCATTCTTGACCAAAAAATAATTTTTCATATTTTTCATATTTTTTATATTTTTTAGAAAATAGAAAAATCCTTAAAAAATCAAGAAAAATAACATTTGAGGTCAAAAAAAATATGGAAAAATATCCAATATTTTTATTTTTAATCCCTTGTATCTTAGACCTCACAAAAAATCCAAAATCAGATTCAATTTTAGGTGTTCCTTTGTAACCCGTATTATTGAATCTGAAGAAAAAATAACAATTGAGTCTTTTAAATTGAAATTTTGGCATTTTTTAAGATCTTGACATTCAATCTAACTATCCCCTATTTCAATTTAGCCCAATTGTTTGCGCAATTTGCTCAATTGCACGTATTTGACAAAATTATATACTAAAATTGCATTTTAGTCCTTGAAATTAAGCATAATTGAAATTACTTTCAATTCAAGGGCTATCATTGCAAATTGGACATGCTACCCAATGGATTTCACCATTTTAAATCGATTGGCACAGGTGGTTTGACTCAATTTGATCATTTACATCCTCAATTACACGACCCCCAATTTCCAATTAAATGAAAATTTGGGGATTTTGTAGAAATTGATGAAAACTTTTGGTCAAAACCACATTTCTAGATAGAATTCATGCCCTAGATTCGATTATGAGATTCAATTGCAAAAATTTCCTATTAATTTGGGTTTAATTTCGAAAATGGTGAGTCGGAGCCGGTTCTGACCAGTCAGACCGCCGGTCGGACCGGTCAAACCGGTCTGCTACAGTGTCGTCTTCCCCAAAAGAGCTCGAACAGATGAACAATGATGGACTAAGTTTCGAACGCCAAATTGAAGGGCAATTCGCGACTAATTGAAAGAGGAATGGTGGGCGTCTTGTTCTTTACCTCAAGACCTACCGATCGAGACCAACTCTGAGACGAATGGCCACCGGAAGAGCTCCGGCAAGGACGGTCAAAACCGGGGTACCTGCGAAAGTCAACAAAGACCAAACACAGCACTAACCCATGCCAAATTCACGCGAAATGAAGCTCGCCACGCAACCAAACAGGGTCGAGTGAAGTGCCCATCAGCCCCGACTTCGTTTTGACCACATTGCACGTGATTACACGTGCCAAACAGAATTAGTTGGAGACCCGTTCGGCGACAGAAAATTGAGAAAGCTATATAAGCTAAAGAAGCCTTCGCGAAGAGGGGGAGGTTGATTCAGTTGTAGAGGGGCGAAACTGAATCGAGAGAGAGAAAGAAAACGAGAGAGAGAGCTCGTTCTCCGACCCTCCGTCGTCGAGAATTTGAGTTCGACTGCAAAGCGCTGGTTAGGCCGTCTCCGGCCAAACCAAAGCTAAAGAAGACCGTCAGAAGTTCGCTTTGAGTGCCAGGAAGCGATCGCCATCAACCGCGCAGCCCAAAATCGCCAGAACAGGTAATCCCGAACTTCGAGCTCAAGCTCAGGTCTTCAATGGCGGACTTTGATTTCGGCTTCAATCTTTGCAATTCCTGTGTGCTTTTCATCCCTTAGACATTACTGACCATGCTCGCATCTCCATTTTGCATCGATTTTGCTCGCATACCCCGAATTGAGTCCTCCGATTTAGCCTCCATAGCCGATTCTTGCCCAGCCAAATCTGGGCCGAGCGAGCTCGATCGGAGCTCGAGGTAAGTCTCCTAAACATTGAATGATGCTTCCCTGTTAATGAGTTGGTTCATTACGCCATGAATCGAGCGATTTGAGTGTATGTGTACGTACTGGTTCATGTTCGATCGTGCTTGGCCCCGTGAATGGATTCGCGTAATCTTGAGATATGTTAGAATAGAGGCGATTGCGAGTCGATTGCCGTTAGTTTCATGAGGTTTCATCGAGAGTTCATCGTCAGATCATCGTCGGAGAACCACAGCCGTCCATTCTGCCGGAGCCGCGAGGTTGAAGACGAAGCTGACGTGGCGCAGTCAACCGGTCAAAGTCCTAGTTGGCACTCGGCCATTGGTCCACGTGATGCCGAGTCAGCCTGGCCATTGGGTCTGTTATTCGAATAAAAAAGATCGGACGGTTCTGATAAATCGAACGTAAATTCTAGTGACCGTCCGATTAGTAATTAGGTTTATCCAAAAATGCTTTAAAATCAGAAAATCAAAATAAGCTGAAACGGTGTCGTGTAGGTTAGTGGCCGTGCGACGTCGTTTAGGTTAGTGTGAATCGACGGTCTAGATCAAGTCTCCGGATCTAATCATGGCCGTAGGTTCAACTAATCTGATCAGACGGCTCTGATCAAGTCTTCATCCAATCCGGACCGTAGGTTTTAGTAATCAGATCCAATGGGCACAGATCAGCCACGCGATTCATTAGGGAGCGTAGGATTAAAACCGATTAAAACCAAAAAAATAAAAAGCATCAAACGGCGTCGTTTTGGTCTTCGGTTTCGCGGATCCGGGTCTGGGCCGAGTTCCGACCCGAGTGGGTCGGGTCAACCCGGTCTGAATCGCATTTTTTTTAAAAAAAAAATCCGAAAATGATTAAAAAAAATCGGAAAAAATCCTAGAAAATCCAAAAAAAAATACTAGAAAATGTCAGAAAATTCCAAAAAAATGTGGAAAAATTTGTGAAAAATCCTAGACACCCAGAAATCCCCAAAAATCGAGGGTTGACCACAGACAACTGGTCAACCCTATTTCTGGGGTTTCTTACCCAATTTTCCGAGACTTGACGACATTACCCTTTAGGGGTAAGTCGCCTCTGTGCATGCTAGATAAGGCCGATAATGCCAAGGAGAGAATTAGGGTCGATTAGACAACCAATTCTTAGGTTTGGGTTTTCGAGTCCCTCCTCTTTTCTCAAAATGACGATTTTGCCCTTTAAAGGGAAAATCGTCTTTCTTATCTCAATCGAGTTCTGAAAATGGCTTGAAGTTAGGGTTTGGGTCAGGAGGATGACCAACCCTAATATTTGAGGTTTTCAGTTCTCATCTTTGTCCAAAATGACGACTTTACCCCTCCAAGGGTAAAATCACTTTTAAATTCCAGAAAAATCCTGGAAATTCCAGAAAAATAGGAAATGGATTGGATTGATGGCCAATCCTATTTCCCCTATCTTTTGACTTCCCAATTCATCTAAAATGACAGATTTACCCTTTTAAGGGTAAATTTTCCCGAATTATTCAAAATTACGATTCTGCCCCTCATGGGCGAATTATGTCCAAATCACTCTTAAGCCTTGATTGATATTTCTCTAGGCTAATAAGGCCTCATTAGGAATGCCATGCTGATTTCATGTGTTTTATCCGCATGTACTGATTCCTTGATTTGCGCTATTACTTTTATTGATTGTGAGTGATAGGGTAGCCATTCCCTTCTGCAAGAATTCCTAGATTTAGGATCTGTACCCCCATTCGTCTGTATGAAATCCTAGGATCAGATAAACCATTCAGCTTAGGTACCGAAAGGGCGTCAACTCTGACAGTTGGCGTAACTAAGTCCCCGAACCCACTTCTCTGGTTTCCGCAGGATCGAATAGACCACTCCCAACTATTCGATAGGGTTTTCGATCGTACCCTCCACGAAACGATCGGTGGCGACTCCTTGGCATGAACACTCATCACATGTCACTAGACCACACTGAAGGTCGACCACGTATATCCAGCAGTTGCGATTTGGGTGATGGGCCTTGGGAGAGGCCCGCGTCCGATCCAGCCAGCGATCGGGCGGCCCATTATCCCGCTCCCCGCCTCCCGCGAGCACGGGAGAGGGTCGCGACATTGCGCAGGCGTTCAAACAGCTTCCTTAATACCTGTATGTGATCCTGTTCTTTCTTGGATTTAGCGATCATGTCATCGACATATACTTCAATCTCTTTGTGGATCATATCATGGAATAATGTGACCATAGCTTTCTGGTAGGTGGCCCCGGCGTTTTTCAATCCAAAGGGCATGACTTTGTAGCAAAAATTTCCCCATGGTGTGGTAAATGCAGTCTTGGGTTTGTCCTCTTGTTTCATGAAGATTTGGTTGTATCCCGAGAATCCATCCATGAATGAGAATAACTCATAACCTGCCGTACTATCCACCAATACATCAATGTGGGGGAGTGGAAAATCATCTTTTGGACTTGCTCTATTCAGATCTCGGTAATCTACACAGATCCGAACTCTTCCATCCCTTTTCATGACGGGGACTATATTTGCAATCCAGTCTGAGTATGGGATAGCTTCAATGAAGCCTACCCTAAGAAGTTTCATGACTTCTTCCTTAATCTTGTCTTCTAACTCTGCTTTCATCCGCCTGCTGCCTTGTTTGACAGGTTTGATACCGGGATCCGTGGGCAATGCATGTTCCACAATCTTAGGGTCAAGGCCTGGCATATCCGCGTAAGACCATGCGAAGATGTCTTGATATTCTTTTAGTAATTTGGTGAACTCGAGCTTCTCATCTCGGGATAGGTGTCCGCCGATCTTGACCTCTTTGATGTTCACGGCGTCTCCCAAATTAATAACGACTGGTTCTTCTGAGGTAGGAGGCTTCGACTCTTCAAAGGTATTCCAATATCTGCGGATAGATGCATAATCCTCGTCTTCACCTTCCTCAATGCTATAGGAGTGGTTAATGGAGGGATCCGAATTTTGTAACAACCTGGTATGCATGTTTGAGATGATATGCCTGAAATGTCATGAGTATGGTTAGTTTGTACTCCGTAAAAATGACATGCATGATCATGAAAAAGTCTTTTCGAAAAAGTTTTCGAAACAGGTATAGGTACAAATGGGACTAATCCTCATGTCATTGGACATCCCGGCCCCAATAGAAATCTTTTGAAGATTAGGAATCATATGGCAAATCAGGCCTCAAGCTTCTGTATGGAAGACTATTATCATCATTGGGCCGATTCGCGGTTCCATATGTCCTTAACAAAACATGCGTGGTTTTATTGAATGCAAGATGGGCCGCGTTACAAGGTGTGCTATTTGGACCAACGGCCGGAGATCCAAAGGCGTTTTCCTATGCGTACAATAAGGAAAGAAAATACAATGAAATGCAGAAAGTTCTAAACGTAGTATTTAAAGATAAAGGAAGAGTCTCTTTACTCAGAAGAAGTGGCTTCATTGTCCAACTACTCCACGATGACATTCACAGAGTCATCTTCAAGAAAAGGGTTTGTCAGATCTGGTTCCATCGGTGAAGTGACATCCTCTTCAGATAGCCATTTGGAGTTCTGGTTGAAGTAGGCATTTAAGGGATTCCTGAACATTCGAAACTTGCCCTTCCAGATTGGAGAACCGATGAATGAGTTATTCGAGCTGCTTTCGCCTCCGAGGCGTCCCAGGCTTTTGCCTCGGCCTCAGCCAGTTGCTTTCGGGACAGATTCATTCATGGGATATTTCTGGTACCCCAAGCCTCTTCTATGAGGGTTAGTTTTTAACTGCAGAGGGGCATTCATCCCTTGACTGTGTTTACCCAGACCTTTTCCGGGGTCAAACCCATACGCCAGTAGCATCTTAGCTGGTAAAAGATTGGCTTCTGAGATGTAAGGGGTTCTCAACTTTGTCCCTGCCGGGGTATGAACTGTTGCTACTAGTTCTAGGGAGTGATAACTCGCCTCTGTTTTCACTTCAGGTTCAACATAGGGTATGGCACTGCTCTGGTATGTCTGGAGGTCGACTTCCCCATGTACGGTAATCACCTTCCCATCTACAACGAAAAGTACTTTTTGATGCAAGCTCGAAGGGACAGCTCCTGCTGTATGGATCCAAGGTCTTCCTAGCAAGAACCCAAATGCACTGGGCAGATCCATCACTTGGAAGTTTATAGAGAACTTCGTCGGGCCGTGTTGACACCTGATTTTTGACTATTTATTATTGTGATTTTTATTCTTTAAAAATTAATTAAAAATATAAAAAGAGGTCATAAAATCACAGAATCAACTTTGGAAGCCTTGGCCTAGCCTCGGGGACCGATTTTGAACAAAAAATATTTTTTGGTATTTTATAATATTTTTCGAATTTATTTAATTATAAAAATACCCAAAAAATCAGAAAAATACCATTCGTGGTCAGAAAAATACACAAAAATATTCAATAATTTTTTTTTAATTTCCCCTTCAAGTGTGTCACCTTAAATCTTGAAAATTCGGCTCGGGTTACTATGTTTCTTCACAAACATAAACCCGAACCGAGCAAAAAATTCATTTTCGAGTCTTTTAATTTTCAATTCTCACTTTTTATACGCTATGACATTGGATTCTAAAGTCTTAAAGTGCAATTAGGTCAATTTGCCCTCCAATTTAATCAATTTTTACCAAAATGGCTTAATTGCACATTTTTCTTTCAATTAGTCACCGGTTTCACAGATGTATACGTATACTCTACGTATTTATACGTCATACGTATTTATACGTTATGCATATTTGTACTGTTTGGTAACCTCTTTAACTCTTGTAATAATAATAATGGTTATTATTTTTAACACCTTTGTTAGTGCCTTTTTTTAGCATTTTTGTATTGTGAGTGCTATTGCTAGTGCTATTTTTAAATAGCATTTTTGTATTATAAATTGTGAGTGCTATTGTTAGTGCTATTTTTAAATGACATTTATTTATCATAAATTGTGAGTGCTATTGTTAGTGCTATTTTTAAATGGCATTTATTTATCATAAATTGTGAGTGCTATTATTAGATAGAATTTATAATTGTTAGTGCTATTTTTAAATAGCATTTTTGTATTATAAATTGTGAGTGCTATTGTTAGTGCTATTTTTAAATAGCATTTTTGTATTATAAATTGTGAGTGCTATTGTTAGTGCTATTTTTAAATGTCATTTATTTGTGAGTGCTATTTTTAGATAGAATTTATAATTGTTAGTGCTATTTTTAAATACAATTTATTGGAAGGTATTTTTGGCTATAAAAGGATGGCAAGAGTTTTGAGGTTGGGAGGGGAGAGACATTTGGTAGAGTGTGCAAATTTTTGAGAGCTTAGAGAGAAGAACACAAACACTCTCTATATTCTCATAATCTTGAGTGAGCAAAATATACTAAGTTTGGAATATTGATTCCGCATATTGCTAGCACAATTGTTGTGGAGTTATTCGTCGTCTCCCCGTTCGTTAATTGGTGGTGCGTCCGAACTAGATGCCTAACACTTGTGGAGGCTGAGATCGAAGAACATCGAACCGACACCTCCGTTCAAGCACGCTACGAGAGGTAATCTATTTACTCCCTTTGAGGCTTTGTGATTTTTTTCGATTGAAATGCACGAAGTACGCCTCTGGAGATACATGTATGGGTTGTTATTTATTTCCGCTACGTGTTACGTGGATCCCAACAGTGGTATCAGAGCCGATCCTTAGGTGTTTTCGTGCATTTAATTGATTTTTTGCAATTTTTGCAATACTATGGCCAATATGTATTAACGAATTGTTCGTCTTACATGGCTAATGGAGGTTGATTATTTTATATGATAAATTAATCAACGTAGCAAAAATTGAGACTAAATCAATTTTGAATCGAAAATTTATGGCTATCTTATTTTACGTAAAAATTTTGAATATGATTCAACGTAGAATTTTTATTGTGCCTTCATAAGTTTTAAATTGTGAATTTATTACTTACGTGGAAGGGTGGTGATCATGGAAAAATCCCTAATCAATGTGATTGATGTATGTATGAATGTATGGTGATTATTTATATATTTGGGGTTGTAATTATTAAATGGAGGCTGCGTACTCCTTTTATTTTTCATGTAATCTTTATTTTTAGCATAGTCAATTGTTGATGTAAATGCTACGAGGATTACGTGGAGGAGCCTTTTAAGTCGGCGAGCTCTTTGGGGCCCGATTCTTGAAGAGTTCAAGAAATCAAGAAGAAGCGAAGAGCGGCTCTCCGTTATTAAAATATTAAAATGATTAAATGTGGTCTCATTGGCTCGAGACCCATTAAATCATAATTCCATGATCACCACGTAGGATAGATGTTTATGTGATTGGCATCTATTTATTTATTATGATTACGTAAGCATGTTAAACTGGTTAATGTGCAAAGTCAGACTTACCTCACCCAAAATTGCGCCTGCATGAAATCCTAGTTAGGGAAAATCACTCGCGTTAGGTACCGAAAGGGCGTTGGTAATGACATCAACGTAACCAAGTCCCCGAACTCAAAATCTCTGGTTCCGCAGAATTGATCGATCTCTCCCAATCGGTTAATAAGGTTTCCGGTCTACCCTCCAAGAAAGACCGGTGGCGACTCCAAATGCATGCACAAGTTGCACATGCCACCACGACCACACTAAGGTCGAAAGCGATCGACTGTTATCGTCGAATCCCTTTGAAAAATACTCCCGCCGCGATTTGGTATGGGCCTGGGAGGGCCCGCGCCGATCCAAAGCCCGCGATCTGCACCCTTGTGCGGGGGAAGGCCCGCGATCGGTAATCCATTAGCCGCGTCCGCTTCCGGACGGGTCGCGACAGCTGGCGACTCCGCTGGGGATGTTTGTTCTAGAACCTATGGTTCTAGACCTCAAGTGGACTTAGGCCGTAATTAAAACGCTGAGTGATTTTTCTAACCATGCAGGCGCTCTTGAAGGTGAGGTAAGTCCGCTTATGATAGGTGTTATATGTTTTTGCAGATTGGAGCGATAAGGGGGGTAGTCTGTGATTAACATTGTCTTATGCAGGTTGGCGTAGGAATGAATGATTGTGTGTATGTTTTATATTGAAGCGGTGATTGTTAAATAAGATGCATGTTTATCGCTTTAGCACGATACCGAAAACACACACAACCGCGCCTAAAACCTCGGGCGCCGTCTATAGGAAATCAATAGAAGGAATTGAAAATGGAATCTCCGTGAGGAAAAACATGGGGTAATCCACTTTTCAATTCCGCTCACTTCGAACTATGGATCGAGTCCCAATGCAACGATAGTTGTGCAATGGAATCGGCTCTTTCTAGAACTCGAGGTGGGAACTTTGACCTTAGGTGCCAAATCCTTGGATTTTTAGAAGTTTTATCCTCACTTGTCTCATGTGCATGTCTTTAGATGGTTGGTATATCTAAAACCACCTAAAAAAAAAAAATTGGTGATCCTGGAGTCAATCTCGAAGACTGGAACTGTGGCATCTCCAAGTGTTCGGACCACATTCCTTTGATTGATTTGACATTCTTAGTTCTCTTGTATAAGATTAATTTTGCTGAGATCCTCTCTATCTCGTCCCTTAGATTGATTGTATTAGGGATCTATTTGTATTGTATACATCTTGATAAGGCTCATTTCTATCGAAAATGGGGGCAAATTCCCCAAACCCGTGGAGCATAGTGGAATTCGTCCCTTTAGTGCAAAATACATTTGGCCGCAGAGCCACTCGTTTGGTGAAAGGACGTATCGTTCCTAATTGATTTTTAATCAGATCTGGGGATAAGTTTTTCTCCATTTTTTTTTTATCTTAGGTGATAAAAGAGACAATGCACCCAAAAGCTCATGCATTCAAATGACAAAACAGACGTCGCCCAGCTGGGGCAAATGAACCGTAGGCGTTGCAAATACCTTCAAGCACGGATGGAGGAATTTGATAGATGTTGTGCATATCAATATGCAACAGCAAAACGAAATGCAAATCAAGTGTAAAAGGACGTATCGTTCCAAAATGATTGTTTTCTTGATATGGGAATAATGCTTCCTTTCTTTTTCCTCTCAGATGATGATCAAGAGCAGAGGACGCAGGATGTAATGCTTTCAAATAACAAACAGGGAACATCAAATACCTCAAATGGCGACTGTGATCGAGAGAATCACCAAACCGCCACATGACGAATCCCAAGAATATCAAGCTGTCTTGAGACAGATAAAATTGATCAAGGACTCTGACAATCGAGATGGATGATCAGAATCTGCAAAAATCAATGGGAGCAGGTTCCCCCCATTTGCTTTGAGGAGCCAAACCGGGGGCAAACTCTCATGATCCCCCATGAAAGCGCATCAGACTAGGGTCATCGAATCCAGAGATGACAAACAGCAAAACCATGCCTAACTGGGGCAAGTGAATGATCTGTACGCAGGACGTTTCTCCTCTGACAAAGTCAATGGACGCAATAACGGAGTCGTCCGCATCAGAATCAAACCCCAAGATACGAATTTGGGTGAACGGTAACCTTGTATCGTTCCAATTTGGTCTTCGAAGACCACATGCCTAACATGAGTTTTTACTCATTTTGCAGGAAGTCGTTGGCGCCGAAAGCCTCAAATGAAAAGAGCGTGCTAACAGGGAGGCGAATTGAATCATTGGCCTTAGAAGTCAAGATTCCAGAAGATGGTCTTTGATCATAAGACCTAGTGGATGGTAAAAAGTATCGCTTCCACACTTCATGCTTTGACATGCATTCTGATAAAAATTTCATTTTTCTTGAATAAAAGGAACTATGAAGAGTGGCGCTGGAGTGCGCCCAAAAACACAAATGGATCTCCTCTGGGGCAAATCCTTGAGAATGATTCATCGCCAACCAAACGAATGGACCAAGGCCACAAGATAGAGGGCCATATTCTACAAGCCGCGCGTCTGTGTTCAAATGGAAACAGAAAACAAGGACAATGCGGTATCGTTCCAATTTATCTTGAATTTTGGAACACAAACTGACACTTATTGTTTGTTTTTGACAGGGGCTTGCCATCAGGGCAAAACGGGTTTTCACATCCCATGTATTACCCGTTGGAAATACATGACCAAGGGTAAATTGTATCGTTCTAATTTTTTGAAAAATTCGTGAACGTACAATAACATGTTTCTTCCGCATTTGCAGGGGTCTCCAGCCTCTGGGGACAGGTAAGTATCCCTTTCCCCAATCCACTAAAGATGTTGAATAAAAAAACAGAGAAGAAAAGAAAAGCCTTCAGAATCTGATGTCTAGAAAAGACATAGAATTCTAACTTCATTGGCATTCATGTTTTGAAACAGGAGGTTGTCTGAACATGAATAAGAACATGCATGGTGCATCATAAAATCCCCTTGACGGGTAAAATTTTTGGAGAAAAAGAAAGAGATTTTTCCAATCAAAAGTTGTTCAAAACTTTCAAAAGGACGTTTTCTCAAAAGACGAGAGGCAAAGCCTAATCCAAACACGTCCTATACACACTTGAGAGAGAAGTGGAGCGGATCAGATAGCAAAATCTGGACCTACGGAAGTAGGGATTATTCGCAGCAATTACATAGATTGGGATGACGGAGGCATTCGTTTCATATCCCCAAACACTACAGGTGACCATTGACAACCCCTTTAAACGGCGGTTTTCATTCTCAACCCTGTCAAGAACCACCCTACATCGGGGCAAAATGGAGGTGAGTCCAGCAGCATCAGGAGAAAATGGTTAGAAATTTTCTTGCTCGGACTAACATCAATTTTTGTGTGTTGTTTAAATGGTAATCCAAGTGCCATAGGATGACGAGAAGCATTCATTTCTCTATCCCACACACTGAATCCTTTGCACAGCCAACTTGAGCCTGCAAATTCATTTCATGAACCCATTGGTGATCATCCCAAGACGGATGCCGCACCACTTCAAAAATGGAAGAGTTCAAGACTCAGGGATTACGAAGAGAATTCCCGGACTGATATTTAAAGCATGTTTAGACTATATGTCTAACATGATCCCATGAAGATGAGAAAAAGTGGGATTTCAAAAATGAATGAGAAAAATCCACGGCATTAAGAAAAAGCAAAGTGCCTGGTAAAAGCAAGGCCGATGCTCGTGTAAGTTGTTTGATTCATCCACAATGAAGCCGGATGGGAAAAGAAGAAATCCATGAAGGAGCCAAATCCAAAAGGGCTGCTCCCCAAATGGTGCCAAGCGCAGAACAAAGACATAGAGAGAGTCGCTCTCTGAACGCAACAAGAGACGCTCTCTAAAGAGTTTGTGCACACCTCAAAAGCGGTTGCACGCCTCAAAAATTGAAGATGCAGAATGGAAAAGACAGGTGACAAGTTTGCAATGATCACCAATGTCAATCCCCTCATATATTCTGGGCCAAAAACAAGCCGTTTTCAGTCCCCAATCCTACCAACATCATAACCCTGAAACAGTCTTCTCTGACTAAGACACTTGGGTTAACATATAGCTTAGCTCGAAGAAGTACGAGCAAGACTATTTCTTTCTCATTTTGCAGGGTTCTTGACTTGTAAACCCGAAGCAGATGGTGAAAAATTTCATTCAATGACCTTGACTCAAAAGTGAGTCCCCCTTGAAGATCAATAACCAAGCCCAACATTACGGTCCCGTGGAAGACCTCCCGACCGATCAAAATGTATGCGATGCGAATGAGCCTAAAACCTAGGCACAGGTTAGTAGGGAATTGAGTGCATCCCTATAAAAACCATTATCTCAAAACAGGTGAAAAGACCTCATCGTCGAGAAATATTCCAATAGATGTTTTGAACAAACTCTTTTTGGAAATTTCAAATTGTTTGATCCAGATTTGCCGCACAAGGAATTTGTGATCACATCTGTGTGTTGCAAGAATGCTTTGGATAACCTCCAGCATCAAAATGCACATTTCACAATTAAAACTTAAGTCATACGGTTTTTGTCAAGTGGACAGCCGTGGTCTTCCCAAAGATTACTAACGTTTTCTTGGTGAAGAAAAATCTTTCAAGCTCAAACTTCTGCAGGATTCTTGGAAACCCCGAATCGCAGAAAAATATTTGCTCCATGGAGTGGAGCACACAGGTTTGAATTTTCTGCAGGATACCTGGAAAACCCAGCTCCCAGAATGTCGCCTCAACAGACTAAAGCGAGGCTTTGTCAAAATAAAATCTTTCACTGCTTCAAAACTGAATTCCCGACAAATTTTGGGATCTTTCAAAAGAAGGGGTGAGGATGTGACCCCTTTTCAAAAATATCAAACAGTCTCATCGGACGTGGAGAACCCTCGTCATGAGACCCATTTTCAAAATTCAGGCAGTCTCATCGGACGTGGAGAACCCTCGTCATGAGACCTCTTTCCAAAAAAATCAAGCAATCCCAGCAGACGTGGAGAACCCTCGTCCCGGGACCCTTTTTCAAAAATCAAGTAGTCTCATCGGACGTGGAGAACCTTCGTCATGAGACCCCCTTCTCAAAATTTAGGCAGTCTCATCGGACGTGGAGAACCCTCGTCATGAGACCCCTTTTCAAAGCAACACAAGGTAGAAACCGCCTGAAGGGTCAAAACAATGGTAGAAACCGCCTGAAGGGTCAAAACTAAAGGTAGAAACCGCCTGAAGGGTCAACTCAAGGTAGATACCGCCTGAAGGGTCAATCCATGGTAGAAACTGCCTGAAGGGTCAACTCAAGGTAGATACCGCCTGAAGGGTCAACTCAAGGTAGAAACCGCCTGAAGGGTCAAAACAATGGTAGAAACCGCCTGAAGGGTCAGCTCAAGGTAGATACCGCCTGAAGGGTCAACTCATGGTAGATACCGCCTGAAGGATCAAATTAAGGTAGAAACCGCCTCAAGGGTCAACATGATGGTAGAAACCGCCTGAAGGGTCAACTCAAGGTAGATACCGCCTGAAGGGTCAACTCAAGGTAGAAACCGCCGGAAGGGTCAAAACAATGGTAGAAACCGCCTGAAGGGTCAGCTCAAGGTAGATACCGCCTGAAGGGTCAGCTCAAGGTAGATACCGCCTGAAGGGTCAACTCATGGTAGATACCGCCTGAAGGATCAAATTAAGGTAGAAACCGCCTCAAAGGTCAACATGATGGTAGATACCGCAATAAGGATCAACACATTAGTAAATACTGCCATAAGGATCAACACAAAGGTCCGATCCACCATACGGATTAAAATCACTGGCGAATCCTCAAGCGTGGGATACGCCTTCCTCAGGTTCCTACCAGTTAGGAATCCCATAATGGTATGACCTACCATACAGGTCAGAGCTTAATCTCCCTAGGATATGCTGAATGACGAATCCTAGGCATCTTCTTGAAAGTCGTCGCAACCGGCAGCGTCCGACAGGTGAGCTTCAGGTAAGCCTCTCTCACTCCGGCCCAGGTTCAAATTGTTAGAGCAAACCGGGAATTAATTTGAGCTTTCATCAAAAGGCTTAAGAATCCGATGTCATAGCATTTCTTCTTTCATTTTCCCAGTTGAGTCGGTTAGGAATCAGGCGCCATCTTATCTTTGAGAAAAACCTCTAACGAGATTCCTCTCAAAGAGGGGCAGCTGTTGACACCTGATTTTTGACTATTTATTATTGTGATTTTTATTCTTTAAAAATTAATTAAAAATATAAAAAGAGGTCATAAAATCACAGAATCAACTTTGGAAGCCTTGGCCTAGCCTCGGGGACCGATTTTGAACAAAAAATATTTTTTGGTATTTTATAATATTTTTCGAATTTATTTAATTATAAAAATACCCAAAAAATCAGAAAAATACCATTCGTGGTCAGAAAAATACACAAAAATATTCAATAATTTTTTTTTAATTTCCCCTTCAAGTGTGTCACCTTAAATCTTGAAAATTCGGCTCGGGTTACTATGTTTCTTCACAAACATAAACCCGAACCGAGCAAAAAATTCATTTTCGAGTCTTTTAATTTTCAATTCTCACTTTTTATACGCTATGACATTGGATTCTAAAGTCTTAAAGTGCAATTAGGTCAATTTGCCCTCCAATTTAATCAATTTTTACCAAAATGGCTTAATTGCACATTTTTCTTTCAATTAGTCACCGGTTTCACAGATGTATACGTATACTCTACGTATTTATACGTCATACGTATTTATACGTTATGCATATTTGTACTGTTTGGTAACCTCTTTAACTCTTGTAATAATAATAATGGTTATTATTTTTAACACCTTTGTTAGTGCCTTTTTTTAGCATTTTTGTATTGTGAGTGCTATTGCTAGTGCTATTTTTAAATAGCATTTTTGTATTATAAATTGTGAGTGCTATTGTTAGTGCTATTTTTAAATGACATTTATTTATCATAAATTGTGAGTGCTATTGTTAGTGCTATTTTTAAATGGCATTTATTTATCATAAATTGTGAGTGCTATTATTAGATAGAATTTATAATTGTTAGTGCTATTTTTAAATAGCATTTTTGTATTATAAATTGTGAGTGCTATTGTTAGTGCTATTTTTAAATAGCATTTTTGTATTATAAATTGTGAGTGCTATTGTTAGTGCTATTTTTAAATGTCATTTATTTGTGAGTGCTATTTTTAGATAGAATTTATAATTGTTAGTGCTATTTTTAAATACAATTTATTGGAAGGTATTTTTGGCTATAAAAGGATGGCAAGAGTTTTGAGGTTGGGAGGGGAGAGACATTTGGTAGAGTGTGCAAATTTTTGAGAGCTTAGAGAGAAGAACACAAACACTCTCTATATTCTCATAATCTTGAGTGAGCAAAATATACTAAGTTTGGAATATTGATTCCGCATATTGCTAGCACAATTGTTGTGGAGTTATTCGTCGTCTCCCCGTTCGTTAATTGGTGGTGCGTCCGAACTAGATGCCTAACACTTGTGGAGGCTGAGATCGAAGAACATCGAACCGACACCTCCGTTCAAGCACGCTACGAGAGGTAATCTATTTACTCCCTTTGAGGCTTTGTGATTTTTTTCGATTGAAATGCACGAAGTACGCCTCTGGAGATACATGTATGGGTTGTTATTTATTTCCGCTACGTGTTACGTGGATCCCAACAGTGGTATCAGAGCCGATCCTTAGGTGTTTTCGTGCATTTAATTGATTTTTTGCAATTTTTGCAATACTATGGCCAATATGTATTAACGAATTGTTCGTCTTACATGGCTAATGGAGGTTGATTATTTTATATGATAAATTAATCAACGTAGCAAAAATTGAGACTAAATCAATTTTGAATCGAAAATTTATGGCTATCTTATTTTACGTAAAAATTTTGAATATGATTCAACGTAGAATTTTTATTGTGCCTTCATAAGTTTTAAATTGTGAATTTATTACTTACGTGGAAGGGTGGTGATCATGGAAAAATCCCTAATCAATGTGATTGATGTATGTATGAATGTATGGTGATTATTTATATATTTGGGGTTGTAATTATTAAATGGAGGCTGCGTACTCCTTTTATTTTTCATGTAATCTTTATTTTTAGCATAGTCAATTGTTGATGTAAATGCTACGAGGATTACGTGGAGGAGCCTTTTAAGTCGGCGAGCTCTTTGGGGCCCGATTCTTGAAGAGTTCAAGAAATCAAGAAGAAGCGAAGAGCGGCTCTCCGTTATTAAAATATTAAAATGATTAAATGTGGTCTCATTGGCTCGAGACCCATTAAATCATAATTCCATGATCACCACGTAGGATAGATGTTTATGTGATTGGCATCTATTTATTTATTATGATTACGTAAGCATGTTAAACTGGTTAATGTGCAAAGTCAGACTTACCTCACCCAAAATTGCGCCTGCATGAAATCCTAGTTAGGGAAAATCACTCGCGTTAGGTACCGAAAGGGCGTTGGTAATGACATCAACGTAACCAAGTCCCCGAACTCAAAATCTCTGGTTCCGCAGAATTGATCGATCTCTCCCAATCGGTTAATAAGGTTTCCGGTCTACCCTCCAAGAAAGACCGGTGGCGACTCCAAATGCATGCACAAGTTGCACATGCCACCACGACCACACTAAGGTCGAAAGCGATCGACTGTTATCGTCGAATCCCTTTGAAAAATACTCCCGCCGCGATTTGGTATGGGCCTGGGAGGGCCCGCGCCGATCCAAAGCCCGCGATCTGCACCCTTGTGCGGGGGAAGGCCCGCGATCGGTAATCCATTAGCCGCGTCCGCTTCCGGACGGGTCGCGACAGGCCGATGAATACGTCAAGCTCGATCTCACCCACTACAGTCTTCTTCATGCCATCGAATGCTCTTACAGCTGTCTTGGATGCCTTAACCATCTCTTCATTGATTCCCAGCCTTCTTATGGTAGCCAAGGGGCAGATGTTGAAGGCTGATCCATTGTCGATCAGTATGTGTGCCACTCTTTTGCCATTACATTGCGCGGAGATGTATAAAGCTTTGTTGTGCCCTCTTCCTTCCATGGGGAAGTCCTCGTCAGAGAAGCTCAATTGGTCTTTTAAAAGAATTGCCCCCACAAAGTCCCCTAGTTGTACCTCATTAGTTGTTTCAGGGACATGTACTTCGTTGAGTACCTTCAACAGTGCGTTCTTGTGCTTCTCTGAATTGATGAATAGGTCTAATAGGGATATTTGAGCGGGCATCTTCCTCAGCTGCTCTATCACTTCAAACTCGCTGGTTTTGATGATAGATATGAGTTTCTCAGCATCTTCCTTTGAGACCTCCCTTTTTTCGGATTCGCTTTCCCTGGGGGCATAAAATCGTCCAGACCTCATTACTGCATCCACCTGTGTAGTCCCATAGTCCCAATGAACAGCTTTGGGATCGTATTCTTCTATTGGGTGGACTTTTATAGTTACAGTCATTTGATGAGATATCTCTGGTTCAGACGTGTTGTCTTCTTCCTCTTGCGGTAATTGAATCACGACAGGCTTGACTGGGCAATCTTCAACCCTGCTCCGGCTATCCAGTTCTTCCAACCTGATTACCACGGTCGTGGCGGCTTCGACCATCGATATGGTGTCGTCAAAGTCTTCTGTGGAAGGTTCTTCCATGTTCTTCGTGGTTTCTGGTAGAGGGGGATCATCCATACCTCCCCATCCGTCTGGTATGATATCCTCCATTTTATGATAATAGCTGGGAGGGTCTGAATATTTCACCTTGAAATTGTATCCTCCAGAATCATGACCCAGGTTGTCTATAATCTCGCCTTTCTCCAGCGCGTCGGCTATAAACTGGAGGTCTGCTAGACTTTGTCTCTTGGCTTCCAGTTCGTCCTCTTCGAATTCTCTCTCTGACTGAGTCGCCGGTCCAAGATTGTTTACCAGATTCTCATGTGAGATACTCCAGGTATTACCCTGCTCAGTCTTGATCACGAAGTAGTTACCTTCCAAAGATAAAGAAGCTTTGACTCCTTCGAACTCTTCATTGGTGATGTTAGACATTATGCCCAAGCTCATCATCTTGGCGATACATAACTTCTTTTGGTCAGCCGAGATCTCTCCTGCCTTTGGGTATGACGAAGCGGTTGTCAGCAGGTCGGTCAGCTTGGGCACATCTACCTTCAGCTGCAGGTAGTCTTCTTCCCCTTCAATGAATATTGCCCATACTGTTTGATGATCTGGTAACGGATTTTCTTGTACATTTGGGTTCGTATTGTCAAATTTCAAAATCTGACTATCAATTAGGGCTTGCACTTTCAGCTTCAGGATATAACAGTTATCCACATTATGCCCTCTCTCGCCCATATGGTAGGCACAGGTCTGGCTCTCATCAAAGCCAGGATACCTTGCAGGGTTTGCCCTAGGTGGTTCTTTCGCCACCAGGTGTTGCTCCAGCAGCATCGGGAGCAGCTTGGATAAAGGTCTCGGGAGCTGAGAGAATTGCCTCTGGGGTTGCTTTCTTCTAGGCTCTTGCACTTTCGGTGCCGACCAGGATGACCCTCCTTTGATCTGGTTAGAGTTGCTGAACGACTTGGGCTTATGGAGATCTGGTATGAATGCTATGTCAAGCCCGGCTTCCCTCTCTTTTTTAAAGGGATACTGTTTCCTAGTAGGTGCTTCGTGAGGCCTTCTTTCTCTCAAGGCCCACTCCAGCCTCTCAGCAACCTTAATCAGGTGTGCGAATGTCTGACATCCAGAAGTGTTCAGTCTGTCAAAATACTCGTAGGGGAGTGCTTTCAGGAATAAATCGATTAGTTCCTCTTCCGGGATTGACGGCTTTACTTGAGTAGCCAAGGCTCGCCACCTCTGGGCATATGTCCTGATTAATTCGCCCCTTGCTTTTGAAGTTCGCAGAAGGTCCTCTCTTGTTGGGGCTGTAGCCGTGTTGAACTTGTATTGTCTGAGGAAATCTTCTGCAAGATCCTCCCATCCGTCATAATCCTCTAAGTCTAGTTCAATGAACCAAGCCAGAGCGGCGCCAGCCAAACTCTCTTGGAATGTGTTCATTAACAGTGGAATGTAATCCGAATAGTGCGCCATCTTGTGCAGGTAATACTTGAGGTGGGCCCGGGGACAGCCTGTCCCGTTGTATTTTCTTACGAACTCTGGCTCCCTATAGTCAGAAGGAGTCTCTATTTTAGCAAAGGGAGATATTTTGTCGAAGCGGGCTAACTCATAGCCTTGGCTGCTCAGGCATTCTTCGATCTTGGCCAATCTCTTAGCCTCTGCCTCTGTTTTCACGGTCTGTTTTCCCTTCTCCTCTTTTTCAAGGTTGATAACAACAGGCGAGGCTTTTTGTTGTGACCGGCTATTTGGTTCATGAACGTCCTCCTCTGTACGCTGTGTATCTCTCGTCAACTCTTTATCTGCCTCATGTAAGTAGTTCTTTTAATCATTTCTCGACAAGAATTCATGGAATTAAAAGAAGCGTAATTTCTGACGATAGTTTTTATGCATTTGCAAAACATGTTCACATTCATGCTCATGTGTCCAAGATAGTATTCCACAGAAATGAGAATATATGAGAAGGCATCACAATGTTTGCTTATTTTACACTTGACAGAATAGCCTATTCAAGTCTAGGACGTTTGAGGCCTAAGGTATCCTCATCATCCCAGTATGGACTCCCCTGTTCAGTCTGGGGCTCATCATCCTCTGAATATGACAGCGGTCCCATGTCTTCGGGTATGTATGGCTCTATTCCATGTACGTATGGTACGATGTATTCGGGTATGTAGGGCTCGACAAGGCTTCGTCGGATTGCTTTGAAGTGCTGAATGTATTCTGTGGTAGCTCTATAAATGTCTTCTTCACGAGTCACGTTTTCTGGCCAACTTATTTCTTCAGCCTGAGAATTCTTCAAGGAACGTATGATGGATGCCACCTTGGCTTCAAATTGTCTCTTCTCCTCTTCTGTGAGGGTCTGGCTTGGTAAGTCAAAGGAAAAGGTACCAGGTTGCGGTGGAGAAGGGATCTCCTATAGCGCTCCAAACTGCCGAATCACCCTCCTTGGATAGTATGCTGTAGCACCCGTGAATCCTAGCAAAGGGACTGGACTCCCGTCATCGCAGGTCAATCTGACCTTGCTCAGCGTCGGTAACCTTAGCCGCCATCGGAGTTGTTCGGGTTTTAGGACTTTGAGGAAGTTCTTCCACTCTATGAAGTTGAACTTAGGAACACGTGTATGGGTTCTAGCAAATGTTTTAAGAGGGTGTGCATCGGGGCTAATTTCGGTGAAACCCATGCGGATGTGGAATTGTCTGATATGGGATGTGAACCACAGATACAGAAGATCGCTAGAAGCTCTAAAGATTCCCTTTTTTATTTTTCTTGAAACGATTTAAGGAAAGAAGGGTTTCGGCAAGGAGGATGTTTGAGTAATCCCACCCACAACAGACTTGTCTAGCTACTATAGCCATGACAGGGTCGAAGGTGACAGTTGAGATCGGGAATAGCACAAAGCTAAAGAATGCCAAGATAAAGGCTCTACCAGATTTGGTTCCTTTAGAAGCAGGAAGGCGGGAAAATCGGTCTATAAGGAAAGATAGGGAGACTCGTCCAGAATTGCTTTTTGCATCTGCTTTGACTTCATTCAGGTTTGTGTCAAGGAATTCAGCCACCTGGCTCAGGGGTTCAAGTCCTATAGGGGGTCGGACGAGCGTAGGGGTGAATTCAACTCAGATGACGGCGCTGTATTCCTCGATAGTGGGAGTGATCTCTAGTCCTTCCATGCAAAATGTAGCGGTGGTAGGATCCCAGTAGAGCGCCATGGCTTGAATAAAAGCAGGTGGACACTCAATCTTCAGCAAGTCCAATAGGTACCCTAGTCGTAATTCCGCATACTTCTGGCTGGCTTCGCCCATGCCATCCCACCATGATTGGAGTTCAGCTCGGGGGATTTTGAACACTTGAATATCGTTCTTTCCCATCAAGTCTAAAATATGCAAATAATTTTAAAAAGTCAATCGTCAGAAATTACTTTAAACGTATGAATATGCAGATGTCATGAGGCATGAATGAGCTAACTTGATTGCATAGTTCAATTTGAAGAAATGGAGATTATGACCTTTTTCAGGTCTTGAAAGCCTGACTCAAAGCCTAATTTGCATTTCAGAAAGTGAATTATGCAATTTAGTCAGGTTTACTCAGTGACTAAAAGGAACAGCAACGTCACATTCCATTGGTCAACACATCAAAGGAACAAAGTGGGATGCATTTTTATTACAGTCAAGATGTCTAATAGAAGAAAGGTAAAGAGAGGTTTTTCAAACAAGAAAGCCATAAAAGCCAATGGAACGTGAGGATCCAAATCACTTTTTTTCCAGAGGTTTACCCAAATGACAATCGGTCATGAACTTTCCCTTAATCTAGGGTAGGGGAGTTATCTTCAGTGTTTTGGTCGAGAGGTTGTAGTTCCTCTGGCCATTCTCTAGTCCAGGGTATGACGACTTCGGGAGCCTTCTCGGGTTTCATCTTCTTGAGTGTGATACGCCTTGGCTTGGTCTTGATTGCAGGGCGTCTTTTCCTACCCCAAAAAGTAATCATGGGTATATCCTCCCTGGCCAGCAGTTCAGTCTTCCGACGGGCGTACGCTTCCCTAGCCAGCTGGTTGCGACGCTGTCTCTTCACCTCCAGATAATTCTTAAACATTTCGTCCGCTTGTCGCTTGAATCTGAGGTTATCGACGTAGTAGCGGGTTTGACAGTCCTCAGCATATCCTAGCTTACGTCCAGTCAGTTCCCAACCTTGCACGAATCTAGTGAAGTGTAGCCTCGTGTTTGGTCCGGGGCGAGTAACTTTTCTCAAGTACTCGAAAGTTACCAACTCTGTTGAACTCTTAGGAAACAGCGACATCCTACCCTATAATCATTGTTGTTTCCATTAGTCACTTGAGTAATCTTCATGATACGAATGCATATGGGTGTATGCAATGTATGAGTCATATCATGGAGTAGGAAATAAAGTACATTTAGAAATAAATGTCTTACCAACCACACTTTGGGGGATGTGGAGTGTCCCCCCGTATCAATGGGTGGTTTTAGGTATACCAACCATCCATAGACATGCGCATGAGACAAGTGGGTATACTCTAGAAAATCGAAAATCAGGTGAGGAACCTATGGCTCAGGCTCCCACGATCCACACGAGGCAGATTCCTCCCCAAGGGTACCTACCCAAGAGGGTTAGATATCGCCAATGCAGATGGTAGGTGGGAACGGGTGCGAGAGTCTCAAGTGCCATCAAACACAAGATCCTTTTCGCACCTTTTCCCTATCTAAGGTAACCTAAGGGTGGTTGCAGTCGGGGTTTGACCGCCAGTGTGTGCGATGTGTCGTGATCATCATAATGCAAAGTCATGCACAGCAGTTTGTATCAAACACCGCTTCAGTAAATGCATAAAGTAAACATACATTCCCAACTCCAACCTGCAGGAAAAACGTCAACAATCACTCCACCCCTTATTTCTCCAATCTGCAAAAACATGTAACACAATGGTTAGTGTACGTACCTCATCTTCTAGAGCATCTGCGAAAAACAAGGTCAGATAAACCAAACAACTTTTTTTAATCGGCTCAAGTCCTCTGGAATTCGTAACCAGAGATTCTGGTTTAGAATAAGTCCCCAGCGGAGTCGCCAGTCTGTCGCGACCCTCCTCGAGGCGGAGGGCTAATGGGCCGCCCGATCGCTGGCTTGATAGGACGCGGGCTTCTCCCAAGGTCCATTACCCAAGTCACAACTGCTGGATATACGTGATTGACCTTCAGTGTGGTCTAGTGACATGTGATGAGTGTACATGCCAAGGAGTCGCCACCAATCGTTTCGTGGAGGGTACGATCGGAAACCCTATCGAATAGTTGGGAGTGGTCTATTTGATTCTACGGAAACCAGAGAAGTGGGTTCGGGGACTTAGTTACGCCAACTGTCAGAGTTGACGCCCTTTCGGTACCTAAACTGAATGGTTTATCTGATCCTAGGATTTCATACAGATGAGTGAGGTGCTGATCCTAAATCTAGGAATTCATGCAGATAGGAATTGCTATCCTATCAATCACAACCAATAGGAATAAATGCGTAAATCAAGGATCCAATACATGCGGATAAAACACATGAAATCAGCATGGTATCCCTCATGAGGCCCTATTAGCCTAGAGAAATATCAATCAAGGCTTAGGAGTGATTTGGACATGATTCGCCCATGAGGGGCAGAATCGTAATTTTGAACAATTCGGGGAAAATTTACCCTTAAAAGGGTAAATCTGTCATTTTAGATGAATTGGGAAGTCAAAAGACAGTGGAAATAGGATTGGCCATCCATCCAATCCATTTCCTATTTTTCGGGAATTTCCAAGATTTTTCTGGAATTTTCAAGTGATTTTACCCTTGGAGGGGTAAAGTCGTCATTTGGACAAAGGCGAGAACTGAAAACCTCAAATATTAGGGTTGGTCGTCCACCTGACCCAAACCCTAACTTTAAGCAATTTTCAGAACTTGATTGAGACAAGAAAGACAATTTTCCCATTGAATGGCAAAATCGTCATTTTGAGAAAAGGAGCGGGACTCGAAACCCAAACTTAAGAATTGGTCGTCTAATCGACCCTAATTCTTACCTTGGCATTATCAGCCTTATCTTGCATACACAGCAGAGGCGACTTACCCCTAAAGGGTAATGTCGTCAAGTCTCGGAAGAACGGATAAGAAACCCCAAAAATAGGGTTGACCAGTTGTCTGTGATCAATCCTCAATTTTTGGGGATTTCTAGGTGTCTAGGATTTTTCACAAATTTTTCCATATTTTTTTTGGAATTTTCTGGAATTTTCTAGCATTTTTTGGATTTTCTAGGATTTTTCTGATTTTTTTTATTTTTTTTAAATCATTTTTGGAATTTTTTATTTTTTTAAAAAATATTATTCGGGCCGGGTCGGGTGACCCGGCCCACGGCCCACGGCGACCGGCCCAGCCTGGACCCGGGCCCGAGCGACCCGCGCCCAAAACGACGCCGCTTCAGACCTCCCGCTTGAATTTTCAGATTCCCGCCCAAACTCAAACCTACGGCCTAGATTGCGCCGTCCGATGGACGGCCTGATCTTAGGCTGGAAACTAACGGTCCAGATTGAAATGCTTGATCGCACTACAGCCGTCCGATCTAAGGAATTTCTAATTTCTGAAAATCATTTTTTAATTTCCGAAAAAAGCGAGATCGCGACACGTGGCAAGCCTACCACCGTCCGATCAAGTTTGTTATTTTATTTTTATTCGGTTTTAACCGAATGCGCTGACGTGGCTGCCACGTGGGCGCCACGTCAGCGCCATATGGGCGTTGACCAGTCAACTTTCGTTGACTGGTCAACAGGGCTGCCGGGGAAGACGACCGGCGCCGGCTCTGTTTCGCCGGCGCCTCGTCGGAAGGCGGTTTCTCCACCTACAGGTCACCAAAGCTTGCGAAACCAACGCCGTTCGACTCATCTCGATCTCCTTTACAACATGTCGAAGCCTTGATATAGCAGAATCAAAGTTGATTAACTCACCAACATAGGCCGGAGCTAATTTCCGACGAAAGTCCGCCCTAGCCATTTCTAGCGATATCCGAGCCTATCAATCAATCAGGAAGCATCGTGGGAGATCGAGGAGACTTACCTGGCCATCAGGGAAGGTCGACGTAGCTCAAGGCGAGCTCTCGAGCTCATATCCAGTCGCGGATAGGTGGAGGTCGACGCGAGGTTTTACACGATGAAAATGCGAAAAACGAGTTGGAGAATGATCAGGGAGGTGCAAGGAGTAATTCTAGATCGATAACTCGTAAAACAAACAAGCAGAACCCGAGTTGCCATTAACGACCGAGAGGAAGTTCGAGAAAGAGTCTCACCTGTTTCAAGGGCGTCGGTGAATGTCAATCGATCCGACGCGTTCTCCGGGTTGAGGCGAGGCTAATGGGAGTGGCGGCGTCGAACGACGTCGTCTAGATCGCCAAGGATCCGAGCTCGAATCTCTCGAGCTCGGAGCTTCAATGGCCGCCGCGTTCTCTCTCTCTCCTCTCTCTGTCTTCGTCTGTCTCCCTCTCTTTGCCTCCCTTCTCCTCCTCCTTTTTCTGCCCGTCGCGAGCTCTCTCTCTCTCTCTTTACGAACTCTCCCTTCGCTCTCACTCTGTCCGCCGCGAGCTCTCTCTGTCTCTCTCTACGAACTCTCCCTTCGCTCTCACTCTGTGTGAACTCTCCTTCTCTCTCTCTCCGCCTTTTTGGTTCTTGCTCGCGTCTGTTGGCGAACGCCCCCCCAACCGATTGCCGTTCTCCTCTCAAATGCCTTCTCAACGGATCATCCTGCCCTCTTTTTCTGCTCGTGCCCAGGAGCCAAAGAGCCGAGAGTGTTTTTGCTCTATTGGTTTGATCAACCGGGTTGATTGGGTCGGTCAACCCGACCCAGTTGACCCGGTTCTAAATTTTCTGTTCAAATTGGATGTCCTGATGTACCAATATCACAAAATTGACATCAAAATTAGACTCTATGACACAGACTCCACCTAGAAATGTGATTTCGTGACAAATTCCTTTTGAATTGATTGAAAACCCCAAATGTAGAGTAGGATCCGAATTTGATTTTTTGCCAAATTGATGCTATTAATGGGCGAATTGGCCACATTTGAACTGACCATTAGATTTAGGGGGTCGAATACTATAGGGAGGAAGCATTGGGATCCTATGGGTGTCACTCGAAAAAGTTTAATTTTGGAATTGGCATTATAGGGACTAAAATGAAAAGAATTTTATGCAATTAGGTCCCTAAAGCCAAAATTGATCAAATCAGTGCACAATTCAGTCAAATTGAAATGTCGGGAAATCAAGTCGAATGTCAAGATTTGGGAAATGCAAAATATTGCAAATAAAAAGACTCAGAGCATATTTTTTTGACAAATTTAACCATGTGCGTTACAAAGAAACACACAACATTAAACTTGAATTTCGACTCTTGATGAGGTCAAAATGATAAGAAAATTAAAATAAAAATATTGACTATTTTCCTATATTTTTGTGACCTCAAATTCTATTTTTGTTGATTTTTCTAGTATTTTCCTATTTTCCAAAAATACTAAAAAATGTGAAAAATATGAAAAATTATTTTTTGGTCAAGAATGGTTCCTTGGGCTTGGCCAAGGCCACCAAAGTTGATTTTGTAATTTTTTGACTTTTTATGGATTTTTTTTGAATTTTCAAAAATAAAACTGAAAAATGCTTGGTCAAAAATCAGGTGTCAACACTTATTCCCTTCCATCATTCCTTAATATAATGTTATTAAACAACATACTATGCTAATATACCTAAAATATGTATTAAACATAAGTACTACACATACCTGTATCAATATATATTATGGGATTAAAAGAAATTCAAATATATAAACAAACAATGATAATTAAAAATGAAAATTGTTGTTATTTTGAATTTTCTTATATTGGAATTCAAAGACAATATATTTTATTCTATGGATATGAAAAATCATTTACCTTTATTTCACCTCTACCATGGAATATTCTTATCAAGTTTATTTTTTTTATATCCTATTTTATCGTATCTTAGATAGGGGTCAAACACGTCCTATCTAGAATTTTATTCTAACTACCAAACCTAGCATTTGTTCATGAGGTAGGGTTGGCATAGGGTCCTTCACAGTTACCAAAAGTGTATGTTTGCAATATTTCTTTGTCATTGTTTTTTTTTCTTTTTGCACTACAAATCATCTACAAATTGCATATGCATTGTCTGTATTATAAGCTTTATTTTTATTAGAAAAAATCATACCAATTGTAAATTCAAATTCTGTTGTCCACTAAGAGGGTAGTGGTTCATATATTAAGATTATTGTCGCATATAAACATGACTTGTAATTCGCATATGAAAATAGGTTGATAGACAAACCTAAAACCAATCGTAAACAAGTAATCTGAATGAAGATGAATAATCCGAGCCCAACGAAATAACGTTGTGTCCTTAAGACAAATTTGCCCCCTCAATTGGTACCCAAGGTTCTTGGACAATTGCCTCTCATGATAGAACATATCGCGTTCCTCTGAAGTGGTACGCCTTCAAAGGACTCATTCGAATGCAAGTTTGCGGAATAATCGCATAAAAATGATGACGATGATGAATGAATGACGAACATAATAATTGTATCTAATGCTCGTGTCTTATATTATTATTTCTAATGTGATGGTCAATGCTCTATTTATAGAGAGTGAAATGAAGAGTTACGAAGACATATGGCTTCGTCGAAAGGGTTTGTCGACGAAAAGGCACGATTTCGTCGAAAGGATTCGATGAAACGTCACGAAGTCGCATGGTTTCATCGAAAAGATTCGACGAAACAAAACATCTCTTCATTTCTATTACGAACCGAAGCAACTCTTCATTTCTCATTCAACTTCATATGGGACTTTTGAAATCAAAGTTCCAACAAATTCTTCATCAACATCATGCATAATGATTAACATAACAAAGTTTTCATGTTGTTGATTTCTAGGCGTAGTGCTTCTTTGGAGCCTCAAATTTTTAGAAAAAGATATAATTATTTAAAGAATGGTTAATACTACGAAATATCTCAAATTGATACACGAGATAAATTTATCACAAAATGATTTTTTTGACAACCAAATCTTAAACTAATACACCTATAACAAATTTACCATCAATTAATTTATATTAAATTTTATCATCAAATTGCTGAGTTAGATCACACATAACAGTTGACGAGTGCTGATAACTCTATAAAAAAATAGAGTTATTTTACCTATTTTGAGCAACAAATAATGTGTTATCTATGAGAAAATATTTCGATTTCCTTCTATTTATTCAGATTTTTCTTGTTTATGCAAGATAATGATATATGGAGAAGATAAAGGAAAAAGAAGAGAATCAAGGTATCACTAGCAGAATTTTTAAAAGTTTACCTTGTTTTTAGAATATCTCAATGTTATCCTTAGAGATTCAATTATTTTTAGAATATATTGATGTTATTTTGAGGATTTTATTTGATTTTTGAATCTTAAATGTTATTCTAGGAGAGGATTAGCTTTAGAGAGACGTCGACGTTTTTATCTTTTCACTTTACTTTTTCTTCCATCGTCGTTCTTGAACCTTTTCAAGTATTTTGAAGAGAAGACAAAGTGGTGACAGAATTCTTGTTCTTTGATTGGAGATGTTTGATTTAATTTATATTTTTGCTTCTTCTTCTTCTATAATGTTCTAATTTTCTTTCGTTAGGGCTACGATATAGCCTAATCATGATGATATGAATTTCATGATGTTTATGTTTTGCAAGTGATTTCGTTCATGTGAGTTATATATTATTATGCTTTATGCATTTAAGTGGCTGGCCAGTGGCCACCACTTGAATGATCCGATGTGCATGTTTGAAACTGATGAGTGATAATATGCAATTGCTTCTTATAACATATAACCATGAATTATAACGTGGATAGAAATATAACCATGTTATTTGTGTAGCTTTCGGTGATAAGATGATCCAAAAGACTCATTGTAAACTGGGAATATTCACAGATTTTAAGGCACTTATGTTTATTTAAATTCACATAGAGATATAGCGAATTAATAAACTGAGTAGGTTTATTATGCCTAAAGATAGGATAGTAAATAGCAGAAGAAATTCCACTATCACATGTTTGATGTCGTTCTTGTATGCGTAAAAATCTGAAATTCATGTCTAGTGGTTATGGTGAAATCGGATGCTCTAACATATTTATTTGATTGATTTTATCGCATCTAATTCTGAACTTTTATTTTTAAGATTGTCAATTTTATTTTATTTTCAATTATATTTTTATTTGTTAGATAAATTTTAGAATTAGTCCATTTTTAGTTATTAATCATCAGCCTCTATGGGACGATATCTTTTCTCATCATTATATTACTTGTTCGACACGTACACTTGCGTTGAGAATTTTGCGAACAGGTGCGTCAATTGAGGGTTTTTACCCTTCGTTTGTTGCATGTGTACTAGTTTAGGATCTTCTTGATATTAACCAAATTTAATGTAAGCTAACAGAGGGTAAGTTTGTCACGTGTGTACTAATTTATGGGTTTTTAGTGGTTAAAAAAAATTAGTTTGCGATAAATTTATCACAGATGTATCGGTTTAGGATTTTTCGTAGTATTAGCTCTTTAGGAAGAAAGATAAATTTAAAACTATTTTTATTCTAAAAAGGTGAGTAATATATCCCTGTTATGAAATACATGAATGTTTGAAATACATGAATGAATATTCATTATATTCATCCTATCTAATGTACCTTTTATGGTACATTTCTAAGTTCATCTCCCTATCCAATGTATGTTCATCTCCCTATCAAATGTATGTATTAATTCAATACATTAGTATTAATGATAAGTGCATCCTTATTCTCCTATAAATAAGAGCTTAGTTTTTGGTCAAATTAGATAAGTTGAAATAAAGAGATTTCTCTACTGGCTTTCTCTACTTGCTCTCTGTTCTCTCTGTTATATACTTGCAGCGCGACATTTTTCAACACGTTATCAGCACGAAAATCTACCAACTGAGAAAGTAGGTAAGTGTTCTCTTTGTTTTCTTTAATCAACTTATACTTCATCTTCTTCTATCAATTATTCATCTTTTATTATCTTTTTGGTCTGAAACCAACTTCAAATCTAAAAGTATCCTTCTGCTCCTGAAGTGGCGGTGGATATTTGGAAATCATTCTAATTATTTTAAGGATTCATTTTGGTACAGAATTATGGCAAATATTGAAAAGCCCAAATTCTACATCCTGGAAATGAGTGGAAATAATTATTTGTCCTGGTGTCTTGACATGGAAATGCACCTCCAAGGGCAAGGTCTCGCTAATGCAATCACAGAAGATGGAACCTCAAATGATAAAGATAGAGCAAATGCACTGATTTTTATTCGTCGTCATGTGCATGAGAGCCTGCAGACTCAATATTTATCCGTTCGAGACCCTCAAACCCTGTGGAGGAGGTTGAAGGATATGTATGATCATACCAAGACTGTTATCCACCCTAAAGCGTAGTATGACTTGCAGCATCTCAGGCTGCAAGATTTTAAATCAGTGTCTGACTATAACTCCGCTTTATTTGATATTATTTCTCGACTTGAGTTATGCGGTGTCAAGCTCACTGATGCGGAGCTATTAGAGAAAACTTTCTCCACCTTCCATGCTTCGAACATTGTATTGCAACAGCAATATCGGCAGCGTCATTTTGCCACATACTCTGAATTAATTTCTGTGCTCCTGACTGCTGAGCAAACAAATGAACTGCTGCTCAAAAATCATGATCTTAGACCTGCTGGCTCAAAAGCATTGCCTGAAGCACATGCCAACTATGAGAAAAATACTGGCCATTTTATGAGCTATAAGCGCAGGCAAGGACATAATCCTCGAAGGGGTAGTGGTGGCAGGAATTTTAACCGCCCTAGGAAATCTAACCTTGGCCCGTATCATGACAAAGAAAAGAAACAATTAAGGTAACTAATGAAAGTATTTGCCATCGCTGTGGCATGGGTGGGCACTGCTCACGTATTTGTTGTACGCCAAAGCACTTTGCTGATCTATACCAGGCATCTTTAAAAAATACGAGCAAGCGTAGTGAATCTCACACCATTAAAATTAATCCTATTGCAATAACCATTGTTGAGGCCAACAATATCTCTGTTGGTGGGACTCCTCTTGCTCCTGAAGCAGCAAATGCATCCTTAGATGTCTCTGATTTCTTTGAGGACCTCTGATTGCTTTGATTAGGCATCAGACTGGTGGATGACAACTTAGACTTCGATTTTTATGATAATTTCTTTCTAGTTGTTTTTCTTTAAATGTATTACTCTTTTATTATTCTCTAATATGGTTATGTAATGAAATGCTTATGAACCTTATATTTGTTATTTTTGAAATTTTATTTGATCCTATAACTTATATACAAATTTTATGATACTTGACACCTGAAGTTGTCAACATAAATGCAAATGAAAAATACCGAGAAAAAGGAAGATGTTTGTTTGCTTGATAGTGCAACAACACATTCCATATTTCATAGTACACTTTTTCTCGAGTGTGACATTGTGTAAAGCACATGTCCATACAATATCAGGTCCTGTTAAGATTATTGATGGTTTCGGGAATGCCACAATTATTTTGCCAAATGGCACCATCTTGCATATTGAGAATGCATTTCTAAGCAGTAGATCAAAAAGGAATCTACTTAGCTTTAAAGATGTACGCCGAAATGGGTACCATATTGAAATTATTTATGAGCAAAATAAGGATTTTCTCGGCATTACCTCTTATAAGATGAGCCTGAAGACCATCCATGAGAAGCTAGAAGCTTCTCCTACGAGTTTGTATTGTGTCATGATTAAGGCCATTGAAACCTATGCCACCATATCCTGGAGATTGGTAAATCCTGATAAGTTTGGATTGTGGCATAATCGCCTTGGTCACCCTGGCGCTACAATGATGCGTAGAATAATTCAGAACACAAGAGGACACCCTTTAAAGGATACAAAGATTTTGTTGTCCAATGATTATAATTGTGAAGCTTGCTCATTATCAAACCTTCTCTAACAAAGGTTAATCTTAAATCCCCTTTATTTTTGCAAAGAATTCAGAGTGATATTTGTGGACCAATACAACCACCAAGTGGATCGTTTCGATATTTTATGGTACTAGTGGACGCATCCTGTAGATGGTCCCATGTTTGCCTATTATCTACGCGCAATGTCGCATTTGCACGTTTACTTGCGCAGATTATAAAGCTTTGGGCACATTTCCCTGATTATCCAATTAAGAGCATAAGGATGGATAATGCTAGTGAATTTACATCAAAGAGTTTTGATACATATTGTGCTTCATTCGGAATCGAGGTTGAGCACCCAGTCGCATATGTTCATACTCAAAATGGATTGGCAGAATCCTTGATTAAACGCATCCAAATCATTGCCCACACTCTATTATTGAGAACAAATCTCAACGATACAACATGGGGTCATGCAGTTTTGCATGCAGCGGCCTTAATTAGATTGCGCCCCACTGCTAGTCTCTTACAATCTCCCCTTCAGATGGTTCTTGGTTATGAACCTGATATTTCACATTTACGCACTTTTGGTTGTGCAGTACAGGTGCCTGTAGCACCACAAAATAGAACTAAAATGGGTCCCCAACACCGTTTGGGCATTTATGTTGGGTTTGATTCGCCATCCATTATTAGGTTCTTGGAACCAATTACTGGTGATCTTTTTACTGCTAGATTCGCGGATTGTCATTTCGATGAGATAATGTTTCCATCAATTGGGACACCTATGACTGCAAAGCAGAAACCAGTTGAGGTTATCTCCTGGAATGAGAAAGATTTATCTCATTTAGACCCAAGAACTCCTGAATGTGAAAACGAGGTGCAGCGTATAATCCATTTACAGGCTATGGCCAATAGACTTCCTGACGCATTTAATGATGCTACTAAGGTAACGAAGTCTCATATTCCAGCTACAAATGCTCCAGCTAGAATAGTTGTTCCCGAAGGATAGGATAAAATGGATCAAAATCCACCACATTTGAAGCGTGGTAGACCGATAGGATCAAAAGACACTATTCCTCGAAAACGAATGGGAAAGAATCAGGAATCCGCTCCAGAAGAGCCCGGTATTGTGCTTGCTCCCAAAGCGCTTATTGCCCCTAAAGAGGCACAAACCCATGAAATGATCACCAATCCCGGGAATACTGAGAATTCCATTACATATTGTAATGAGATTTGGGATCGGAATGAAATCATCATAGATGATGTTTTTGCATTCTCAGTTGCTCATAAAATTATGGATGATGATTATGAGCCACAATCTATTATTGAATGCCGTCAAAGGCATGACTGGCTTAAATGGGAAAAAGCAATTAAGGCCGAATTAGCTTCTCTAGCTAAACGAGAGGTTTTTGGACCTGTAACTCGAATCTTCGACAATGTAAAGCCTGTTGGATATAAATGGGTATTTGTCCGAAAACGAAATGAGAAAAACAAGGTTGTGAGATATAAAGCCCGACTCGTTGCTTAAGATTCTCCCAGCGACCTGGGATTGATTATGATGAGACATATTCACCTGTGATGGATATGATTACATTTCGTTTTCTAATTAGCCTTGCAGTCTCTGAAAGATTGGAAATGCGTCTTATGGAAGTTGTGACGGCTTATCTATATTACTCATTAGACTCTGATATTTATATGAAAATTCCTGAGGGATTTAAAATCCCTGAAGCATGCACTCCCCGCAACTTATTCATAATAAAGTTGCAAAGATCTTTGTATGGGTTAAAGCAATCCGGTCGTATGTGGTACCAACGCCTAAGTGAGTACCTAATTAAGAAATGGTACAAGAATGATCTTATCTGCCCATGCGTGTTTATTAAGAAATCAGAAACCGAATTTGCTATTATAGCAGTTTACGTCGACGATATGAATTTAATTGGAACTCCAGAAGAATTAACTAAAACTGCTGAGTATTTGAAAAGGGAGTTTGAAGTTAAAGACTTGGGTAAAACCAAACTTTGTCTTGGTCTAGAGCTTGAGCATAAAGCAAATGGAATAATTGTCCATCAATTAGCATACATTGAAAGATTATTTAAACACTTCAACATGGACAAGTCTCACCCATTGAGCACCCCTATGGTTGTAAGGTCTCTAGATCCCCAAAAGGATCCATTTCGTCCTAGAGAATCTGATGAAGAGATACTTGGTCCTGAAGTACCATATCTCAATTCAATTGTGGCGTTAATGTACTTGACACAATGTACGAGACCAGATATCGCTTTCGCGGTAAATTTATTGGCACGTTTTAGTTCTGAGCCAACTCGGAGACATTGGAATGGAGTTAAACATATTTTTCGTTATCTCCGAGGAACCATAGATTTGGGATTATATTATTCCAAGGATTCCAATACATTTGGTTTAGTTGGATATGCTGATGCTGGATATAAATCTGATCCACATAAGGCTCACTCTCAAACTGGTTATTTATTTTGTTATAACGGCACTGTCATTTCTTGGCGTTCTACTAAGCAATCGCTAGTAGATACATCTTCTAACCACTTTGAGATTATTGCTTTATATGAAGCTGGAAGAGAGTGTGTTTGGTTAAGATCCGTTATAACGCATATTCATAATTCTTGTTGTTTAACACTGGTTGCAAATTTTCCCACTATAATTTATGAAGATAATGCTACTTGTATTGCACAAGTTAGGGGAGGATATATCAAAGGTGATAGGACCAAGCATATCTGGCTGAAATTTTTCTATACTCACGAACTCCAAGAAAGTCGACAAGTTGATGTTAAACAGATTCAATCCATAAATAATCTTGCAGATCTTTTTACCAAATCATTGCCAACGTCAATTTTTGAAAAATTAGTATATGGCATTGGTATGCGGCGAGTTCACAAGATGCAAGATTGACTAGCCCCAGCAGTGGCTATATGGTTTAATTGAGGGGGAGATATTATGAACTATGCACTGCACTCTTTTTCCCTTTTGTCCGATTTTTGTCCCACTGGGTTTTTCCGGCTTAAGGTTTTTAATGAGGCAGTATCATTCTATGCACATTCATAATACGATGAATACAATGAATATTCAAGGGGGGGTGTTATGAAATACATGAATGTTTGAAAGACATGAATGAATATTCATTATATTCATCCTATCTAATGTACCTTTTATGGTATATTTCTAAGTTCATCTCCCTATCCAATGTATGTTCATCTCCCTATCAAATGTATGTATTAATTCAATACATTAATATTAATGATAAGTGCATCCTTATTCTCCTATAAATAGAAGCTTAGTTTTTGGTTAAATTAGATAAGTTGAAATAAAGAGATTTCTCCTCTGGTTTTCTCTACTTGCTCTCTGTTCTCTCTGTTATATACTTGCAGCGCAATATTTTTCAACAATCCCAAGCCGCAATTGACTCGTCAATGCCAGAATTTTTATTTGCTTTTGGCGGTGGACAGTAACGGTTGAATTTGTACTCGGCCTCTCCCATAAGATCATCCTTTGTGAATGTGTCTTTGTCAATTGTCATACATGAGCTGCATATGCCGAAGTATGTTAATTCTCAAGGCCAAATCTGGATTTTTGTTACATATTGACAGACAAAAGTTTCTAAATTGTCTGATAACTTATCATATCGATCATCACCAACTACAAAAGTTGTGTCCAACAAATCTGAAAGCATCTACTCTTTATAAAGAAAGCCATGAAGAACAGAACCGAACTTGTTGTGGACCACAGACCAGAAACCGGAACAAGTTGCCGATCCACGTTGACGTGGCGGGCATGAAGCGAGATCGGCGGTCTTCTAAATGAAAATGGCGGTCTTCGAAGCAAAAATGGAGTACTCCGAAGGGGCGGTCGGATGGCGATCTTCTAAGCAAAAATAGATGTCTTTGAGGTGCAGCGATTAAGCGACAGTATGAAATGTGAAAGATTGAGCTTTTATGGAAAGACAGAAGGTTGGTTTTTTTAATTGAAGAGAGAGATGGTTGGGGTCACTGGTGTTTAGAAACTTTTCTTTTATTTTCATTTCAATTTAATTATCACGTGTCAAGTTATGGACTAATTTGATTAGATAAGCACGCATCGCGTCAGCTGTTGCTAGCGTGACGGCATGACGCTTTGATATCACATCAAATTTCCTCAGTCTAGGCGGATCGACCCATCAAAATCGGATCCACAACCTCCTAAAACTTTAAAAAGCATAGTACACCGCGATGCATCGTTGGATCGGAATTCCACATTTACATATTCTGAATGCTTCGTCTCGTGAATGATGAAATTAAATTTTTAAGAGATTGGTTTAAAATTTCAAAATATGCGAGCGCCATCAAATTTACATGTGAAGAGGAATTTCGTATTATCAAAATGCCAAAATACGCAAATAAAAAGTCAAAGTCAAAGCTCCAAAGGCATCATTTTAAATTAATTTTCGTGGGTAAAATGTTGGAAATTTGAAGCCTCCTTCGAAGGCCCAATAACAGATCAGACCGCACCCGCACCCACCAACAGACCAACATTTTCAGTCTCCCTCGTCCCCGTCACCTCATTAATCAATGGGACCCGCCTTGGTCTTTGGCGCTGTCATAACCACCCCCCGTCGCATCCCACGCGCTCATCGGCGGCTTCCCTTCCGGACGCGCCTCCGTCACCGTTTTTCCCCGTGTCGTAACGTTTCCCCAGAACCCGCCCCCCACCCAAAAAAAAGAGAAGAAGGGAAAAACCAAGTCCTCAGAAATCGTTCTCTCACTCGTTTCTGCGCGCGACGGAACGGAGGACCAACGAGGAACGTGTCTTTGTAATTGTATCGAAACCAGTCCTGAGCCGACCGCCATTTCGCTCAATGTTTGAAATTGGGGCACTGTCTAAATCACTGATGAACAGTACGCCGACTGTTCTCGCTACGTAGACGAACCAAAATCGAATTTTTCGCAAATTGACCAGACCCGTTTTGTAAACCCATCGTATAATGTGTATGATTATCGATCAATAATTGCGTTAATAAAGAAATGAAGCCGTTGTGGCTCTTCTCTCTCTTTCTCTCTCCCTCCCTCCCTCCCTCTCGGAATTCGGGGCTAAAAACGGTCTTCGCCATTAACCTCGCTACACTGCACTGCACTGCACTGCACTGCACTGAAGCTCCCATCTCTCTACTGACCAAATCAAAAGGAAGCTCCTTTCTCTCTCGCCGCCATTTTCGCTGCATCAGGAAGGATTACAGCTCTGAGTGCCTTCTCCCTCAAAAGCTGTATGGGCTGGTGAATCAAATCTGGACACGCCATTTAAAGCTCGAAGGTTAAAACATAAGCATTTTGGAGTTTTGCGACCACTGTTCATTCACACTACAATGCCATGTGGTTAGGCTTTTAACTGTTTTTAGCTGACTTCTTCGTTTACTTTCTGGGGCGCTCGGGTCTCTAGGCGCTTATTAGTTTTGTTTTAAGCTTCTTTCGCTCGCTCCGTCCTTAGCTGGTGGAGTCCCGGAGTTCTATTTTAACCATTTCCATTACAAAAAGCTAAAGCGCCAACAAACAAAAAGAAGCTCCAATCCAGCCCTGCTTTAGTTGGAGATTCAAGAATGTCATTTGACTCTACTGCATTATCTCAAAGCGCCCAACTTGCCCACCTTCCTTTTCATGTGCCGGAAGAGAACTGTTTCCAAAGCCCCGACTCCACCATGCTTTATCGGAAGACAATGTTCTCGTAATTCCCTCTCTTTTCTCTCTCTCTCTCTCTCTCTCTCTCTCTCTTCCTTCCTCGATCTCGGTCTCGGTCTCAGTCTCACGTTCTTGTTCCTTTCTCTAAACGTGTTTCGACAGTTTCTTCCTTTCTTGAGGCTGGTGTGAGTGTAAGAGAAGCAGAAGTTGCAGAAACCGTTCGTTTTTGGGCATCAAGTTTGTTTTTTTTTTTTCCCTCTTTCGCAGAGGAACGAAAATGCAAGCTCTGGCGGTTTTGGCTTCGGTTTTTTATCTGGGTCTAGTTACATTGCGAGCAAATGCTGAGCCAGTTGATGATAAGCAAGCTCTGCTCGACTTCGTCAACAATCTGCCTCACTCTCGTTACCTCAACTGGAGTGAGGACTCCCCTGTATGCGACCACTGGGTAGGAGTCACCTGCAACCGCGACAGTTCCCGAATTGTGGCGGTTCGATTGCCCGGCGTCGGCTTCCAGGGCCCGATCCCACCAAACACCCTCAGCCGCCTATCGGCGTTACAGATTCTCAGCCTCAGATCTAATGGCATTAGCGGTAACTTCCCTCCGGATTTCGCGAATCTGAAGAACTTGTCCTTTCTCTATCTTCAGTTCAATAATTTCTCCGGACCGTTGCCGGAGAATTTCTCGGTGTGGAAGAACTTGACGATTGTTAATTTGTCCCACAATGGGTTCAATGGGAGTATCCCCAGTTCAATATCCAGCTTGACTCAGCTGGAGGGTTTGAATCTTGCAAGTAATTTGCTCTCTGGTGAAATTCCTGATTTTCAGTTGCCCAATTTGAGGTTGCTAAATTTGTCCCACAATAATTTGAGTGGGAGTGTTCCTAAGTCACTTGAGCATTTTCCGAGTTCAGCTTTTGTTGGTAACAATGTTTCATTGCAAAATTCTGAGCTCTCTCCTGCCATCTCACCTTCTTCTGAGCCAAGAACCAGAAATGGAGGGAAGCTTAGTGAGAGCGCGTTGTTAGGAATTATTGTTGCTGGTTGTGTATTGGCTGTATTGGTAGTTGGTGTTCTACTGCTATTTTACTGCTCGAAAGGAAGAAGAAGAGCAACTGAGGATCGTTCCACCGGGAAGTTACCGAAGGCAGAGATGTCGCCAGATAAAGAGGTTTCAAGGAATCAAGAAGCAAATAACAAACTGGTGTTCTTTGAGGGGTGTAGCTATGCGTTTGATTTGGAGGACTTGTTGAGGGCTTCGGCGGAGGTGTTGGGTAAGGGGACGTTTGGCACGGCTTATAAGGCAGCCTTGGAAGATGCAACCACCGTGGTTGTGAAGAGGTTGAAGGAGGTTGCAGTTGGGAAGCGGGATTTTGAGCAGCACATGGAGATTGTTGGCGGAATCAGGCACGAGAATGTGGTGGAGTTGAAAGCTTACTACTACTCCAAAGAAGAGAAGCTAATTGTGCACGATTACTACAGTGAAGGGAGCGTCTCTGCTAAGCTGCACGGTAAGCTCAATTTGCCCGAGTCATGTGCTTGTCATTACTGAAATTCAGCATTTATTTGCCGTCAAGTTCTGAAGGAAGTGCTAGTGATTAAGATTCCATCTTAGAAAGCAATTCTATTCTACACATGCCAAAACAGCACAAGTGCTCTTATGTTATAGATATAATGTGGATTTAGTGTTAATGTAGGTTGTAATCTTTAAGTGTGACTACGTGCATAAGTATCAGATGGAATCCATTTGAATCTGCCCATCACTATTATGAACATCATTGGTAGGACTGGCAGAGTGTTGAGACTGGTATTGGTGGGCAAAGCTGGAGCTATGCTGCACTGGGAAGCCACTTAAATTGATATTGATGGATAAGCTAAAGCTGGCTAGAACGTCAGAGTAACATAGGAATTGATAAAGGAGAATAGTTCCCGAATTCCGGGGCGTAGGACGATTGGATAACAAGAATATGTCCTTGAAGTCAAACTAGGTTTTTGGCCATTGGTATCTGATAACATGGATCTTGGTCTAAACTCTAAAACCTCTTTTCCATTCAGTTTTCTATATGCTTCTACTAATATTCATCCTTATTGAAGGAGGGTCGAGGTCTTCAAAGTTGCATTAGTTTTACCAATGTTCGAAACGCTAACATATTGTGCATGTTTTCTGAGTTTCTAGCTTATGAGTGCTTCAAAATTTCTACCAGTGCGTTAACTGACTTTGAACGACAAACTCATGATACTGCCAGATTGTAATGATTAGTATGTAATACCAATTGACTTAAACCAATTTTTTGTCATATACATGTGTTCTCGGGCATCAGACGGTACATTTGTTCATTTCCAAAGTTCATGGAAAATAGAAAATGCTTCAATCGTGTTTTCATCGAGTTGGTATCTATGCCGCACGCTTGCTCGTGCTTGGCTTAGAGCCTTTACCTTGGATCCTGCCGCAAATAATCTCGAACCATCTTAGTGACTTCGTGGTTTTGTTGTGTTCTGCAAATCATGTTGTTTCATGCGTTAGGAAGGATGACATATCTGGAAACTTGGGCGTCATGATTGATGCATAACTGAGCAATCTTGGAGTCTTACGAAGAACCCCCTCATAAAGTAGACGTGCTAGATGCTGACGATACCAAATTATTCCGCAAGCAATATTCACATTGGAATTCTGTCTTTTGGTGAAGTAATGCATATGTGTCTTCTTGCAAGTGCATCGATCTTGTCGTTCCTAATTGTTAAGGTGTTTCCTGCCAGTAGCTACTTCTGAAGGGAGCAGTTCATCGTCAGTTTTGGAGAAAATGTAGCATTAGCAGAGAATATGCTGTGTCTTTAAACCAGCAAACTGCAAACATATTTGCATGCTGGTTTTGTCTCTTCGTTTTAAAATTATTATCACTAGTTGTTCTTGTGTCATGCTTACGCTTCTGCATCCATCAGGAATATATGAATGATGGGATCCGGTCTGTTTTCTTCTCAATTACCTTGAAGAACTTGTGATAACCGACAGAGTTATATCATCAGATGATATAAAGTTGCTCTTGCATGACACTTGTCTTTTCTAAAATGGATTACAGAGTCTTGCAGCAGCACAAAAAAAAAAAAAAAGACTTAAAGACATTGGTGAATGCTGGAGACTGGATAGTCATCTGAACATCAACTCAAATAAATTAAAGCAGAAAACTCTTCACAATTCATGCTATATCAATGCTGTAAACTGGATTTAAGCTTTTTTACATGCTTCTGTTCAGATATTTCCAGTTGTGTGATCTATGTTCAAATTGATGGCACTCTGTTTTATCAGATGAGCTCCATATCTGTAAATTGCTTGATGGCTTGAGCTGCGCTTCTCTCACAGGTAAACGAGGGGAAGGTAGGAACCCTCTGGATTGGGACACCCGCATGAGAATTGCCATCGGCGCAGCAAGAGGGCTCTCTCATATCCATCTCCAGAACAATGGGAAGCTTGTTCACGGTAACATCAAGTCCTCCAATATCTTTCTCAATGCTGAACGATATGGTTGCATCTCCGACCTAGGACTAGCCACCGTAATGAGCGGGCTGGCTGCACCTATCTCTCGTGCCAACGGTTACCGTGCTCCAGAGGTCATAGACACCCGAAAAGCCACACAACCTTCAGATGTCTACAGCTTTGGTGTGGTGCTACTCGAGCTCTTGACTGGAAAGTCCCCGATCCACAGTGCTACTGGCGGTGGTGACGGTGGGGACGAGATCATGCACTTGGTGAGGTGGGTCCACTCGGTCGTGCGAGAGGAGTGGACGGCCGAAGTCTTTGACATAGAGCTAATGAGGTACCCGAACATAGAAGAAGAAATGGTGGAGATGCTGCAGATAGCGATGTCGTGCGTGGCGAGGTTGCCCGATCAGAGGCCTAAAATGCCTGATCTAGTGAAGTTGATTGAAAATGTCAGGAGCAGCAGCCACACCCTGGAGAACAAATCCGGGACTTTGTCATCGCCACAACCGGCGGTCAGCACCGAGCCGTCACCCTCATTATAGGACTTTGAGCTGATCTTTCCTTCTTCTTCTTTTTTTCTTTTTTGGCCCTTTTTGGCCTTCTGGAGCTATAGTTTGGTTTCCTGTTTTGCTGGCTTCATTAGCTGGGTGTCCATGTCAGCCGCCATACTTGAGTTTATACCTGTTTCATAATTCATATTCTTGATGCCTGCGGAAGATTGTGTGTACTCTCTCTCTCGCTCTGTCTAGTCGGGTCAAACTCTCCCTCTTTTAGCAATGCAAAATGCATCGTGGATTGAGTCTGCTGCATGAAGTTCTCAATGCTGTCACTCTGAATTCAATATCACGTTTTGGCACTACTGTTGTTTGCTGCTGAGCAAATTGGCAAATCTGCTTGTCATCGTTCCATGTATTGTCTGTAGAATAAGTTTCAGCGTGCATAACGTAGCTACTGGGGTAATACCGTCACCAGTCCGCAAAACAAAGTCGCTCGCTGGGTCGTGGAGGCCCGACGTTCGAACGTGACATCCTACCCAAGTTGCTAATCCTATTCCTACCTACAGTAAAGTGATCCATTTTAGTAGAGCCAGTAGATGAAATGTTTGTGCTGATACTTCCTTTTCGTTCCTTTTGCCAAATAGGAGCAGTGCATTGATCCAAACATAAAAGATCCCATCAATATAATAATATGGCGTTTTTTAAAAGTATGTAATGTTTGATAAGTGTAACGGGAAGTTAAATGAACTCAAAATACTCAATTATTTTTCATATAGCACAGATATTTCTTTTACAATTTCATGATTATTATTATCGTGATAATTCTAAAGGTGCGTTTGATCGTCAGGATATAAGCCTGGATATGATATGTTTTATCTTATCATGTATTTGGTAAGTGTCCAAGATAGAATAAAGGGGTCATAGCCAAGATAAAAATATCCTAAGAGAGGGAGTGGAATAGATCATGATAGGATTTCTCATGATAACAAATTCAAGGACAACCAATTTTTTTTTTTTGTAATCACCACCTCTCCTCCGCATTAGGTTGCCTCTCCGTCGCGCCGAGCCTCCTCTCTGGTTGGGGCCACCTCCCCGACCATCAAGTGTGGCTACCTTTTCGATGGTGCCAGACTGGGGTCCTCGGTCGCAAAGCGGGTATCTCCACGACCTTATTTTTTAATTGATTGTTTTGTATGATACGAGATCACATCTATCGTTCTTTAACCGCTTGAACCTTTTCAACATTTGAAAGGGGTCTCGATATGTTACGAAGAACCCAAGGTTGATCATCGACTTTCAAGGTAGCTCTCTTTGACGACTTGCATGAATGCATCTTCAACTTGTGAAAAGATGTCGAATAATTGGATTGTTCAGCACTTGTTTACTCACTTGACAAGATAACGAGCAAGGCTAACGGGTCATTCTCAAATGATTCAACTCCAAATCATGACCCATTCTACGGGGTCTACTTCGTTGGCGTTGTGGCCAAATTTAGACGGCACAAACCTTCGCTCAACAACAACTCACTCATCATAACTCATCTCTGAATAATTTTTAAAGCATGATGTTTCAGTGAAATAGAGTCAATCATAAACGCGCCTTGCCTCTGCTTATTCGACTTTTAATTCGAAGTTCACCAAACATTAGATAAGACATGGTATGATTCTTGGATTTCTTATCCCATCATATCTAATCCTATCATGACTAGGATTTCGGACCACCAAATGCAGCCTAAAAGTATTATTTTCCCTATAAGTCAAGTGTGTAAGAGTATAGAAGCAGCTTTAGTAAACATAAATCTTAGACAAGATTTATGTTTACTAAAGCTGCTTCTATACTCTTACACACTTGACTTATAGGGAAAATAATACTTTTAGCCACTATATTCAGGACAATATCATCATTGCTCAGGAAATCCTTCATTCGACGCGTAGGATGAGGGGAAAGAAGGGCTATATGCTGGTTAAGGTTGACTTGGAGAAGGCGTATGATCGACTAAGTTGCATTTCATTCGTGAAACTCTTCAATTAGCTGGCATCCCTGAATCTCTAATGGATCTTATTATGCGATGTGTTACAACTAGCAATATGCAACTACTTTGGAATGGGGAAATGAATGAAGCGTTTACGCCTACAAGGGGCATAAGGCAAGGGGATCCACTCTCACCTTTCCTATTTGTGCTCTGTATGGAACGGCTTTCTCATTTAATCGTGGAATTGGTTGATAAGGGCAAATGGAAACCTTTTCGTATTCGTAGAGGAAGTCCCGCAACCTCTCATTTGATGTTTGCAGATGATCTCCTTCTTTTTGCAGAAGCCACTTCTGAGCAAATTCAGGTTATCAAGCAGTGTTTAGAAACTTTCTGTGTTGCCTCGGGTCAAAAGGTTAGTACTACTAAAACTAAGCTTTTCTGTTCTAAGAATGTCCCTCGACAAAAAGTGACTCTTATCAGCACCGTGGGAGGCTACCCAATTACTACTAATCTTGGCAAATATTTAGGAGTGCCTTTGCTTCATGAAAGAGTTACTCGCAGAACTTATCAACCTGTTGTTGATAAAGTGCATAGCAAGTTAAGTGGGTGGAAAGCTGAAAATTTATCCCTTGCTGGTAGAATCACCTTGGTTCAATCCGTTGCTATGGCTATGGCATCGTTTTCAATGCAAGTAGCGAAGTTGCCTGCAGTCACATGTGAAGCGATAGAGAGAAAGTGCAGAAACTTTGTTTGGGGAGATGTTGAAGGCAAAAAAAAGATGCACCTGCTTAGTTGGGAGAAACTTTGCCAACCAAAGGCATGCGGGGGATTGGGTCTTCGTACGTTACGGGATAATAATAAAACTTTCATGATGAAATTGGCTTGGTACTTAGTTTCGAAACCAACATCATTATGGGTATCCTTTATTCGAGATAAATACAAATGTTTGGAACTAGTACCATCTACTCTACCCACTCGTGTCACTCATTCTTTGTTCTGGAAAAAGCTTTTAGCGATGTTTGGAGTGATGTTTTAAGGGGTATGAGATGGGTAGTGGTTATTGGAAAATCAGTTAATTTCTAGAGAGACAACTGGGTTGATGATATTGGTCCACTGAGCCAATGGATTCTTCCATCTGCAACATCTCAAGACCTCAATTGCAGTGTTCGGGATTTCGTTTGCAACAACCACTGGAACCTTGCTAATCTTATAGGTGTTCTACCTCAACCAATTTTAATGAGGATCCAATCAATGCTTCCACCCTCTAATAGCGATGGTGAGGATTTGCTAACCTGGGGCAACAACAGCAATGGTTCCTTCACTGTTAAAGAAGCGTATGAATCAATTGCACCACAACAAATGCCGACTACTCGACTCTGGAGTTTATTGTGGAAATGGGATGGGCCTCAAAGAATCAAGAGCTTCTTGTGGTTGGTCTCTAACCGGAGTCTGCTTACTAATGCTGAAAGATTTCGACGCAAACTCACAGCAGATTCATGTTGTTCTATATGTCCACACTCCTCTGAAACTATTATGCATGTCCTTAGAGACTGTAAGTATGCAAAGGCAATTTGGGAAAAACTTCTACCTGCAAGTTTTCCAAGTGATTTCTTTACTCAAAATCTACACCCATGGTTGATGTCAAACTTATCTAGTCCTTCATTTAGCATCCAAGAGAACTGGTCACTAGTTTTTGCGGTTGCTTGTTGGCATTTCTGGAACTGGAGGAATAAACGAGTTTTTGAGAAAGACTTTTGTCTTCCCAGAGAACCCTTGTGTTTGATTTTAAATCATGTTAAAGACATTTTATCAGCTCAAGTGACAGAATGTAGATTATCTCCTCAGAGGGCGAAAAGAGATAAGCTTGTAGGTTGGACTGCGCCTCCAACCGGTTGGGTCAAGTTCAATTCTGACAGAGCCTCTAAAGGCAACCCGGGCCCTGCTTCAGTAGGTGGGCTTCTTCGTAATGAATCAGGCAATTGGCTCTCAGGATCTGCTCAAACTGTGGGAGTGTGTTCTTCGCTCAAAGCAGAGCTGTGGGGCATTTTCTTCGGTATTAAATTAGCTATTTCTTTGGGTATCCCTAAGCTTATTGTGGAGGTGGACTCGCAAGCTGCTATCTCATTGCTCCAGAAATATACCTTATCTCTCAACTTTGGTGACACGCTCATTTCTGAGATTCATAAGCTTTTATTGTATTTTCAGCATGTCAAATTTTTGCATACTTTTAGGGAAGGAAGCTCTTGTGCTGATTGGTTAACAAATTGGGTTATTTACTCTTGTGATGTGAATGATACCTTAGTTTTAAATAGGCCACTGATAGGTATGATTCCTTTGTTATTAGGAGATCAGGTTGGCGCCAGTTTCATTAGGCGAGTTTTGATGTAATTTTTGGGCTTCGCCCCTTTCATTATCAAAAAAAAAAAACATAAATCTTCGAAAAGAGAATATGTAAATCTCATGCTTAGTATGGCAAATAAACTACATTTTTTTTTCGTTAAAGAAAAAAAAACTAGTAATTTTTCAAAATTACTGGAATCAGAACTCGTAAGTTATAAGTGCCAAAGGAGGAACACCCGGTTACCGCTTGATCAGGTTAGAGACGTCGTAATAACCACCGAAGGGCAACAACGCCTCCGCCTCGGGTCAACCGGTAAAAAGCAAAGGATCGGCGGGGTCCCACCCCCGACAAACAGAGGCATCAGAGACGTTGATCACAGATGGGCCCACTTAGGGAGAACCAATGGTAGAGTAGCTGGCGACGGCAATTCTGCGACCTCCCGTACGAGATCACGCAAGAAAAAGTCTTTTCTTCAACCCACTCCATGTCTTCTCCTCCTCTCTCTCTCCTCTTTCTCTCTCGCAGACGCGACGCAAACCAAATAATAAACCAGGAGGATCTCAAGGTAGCCCCTCTCTCTCTCTCTCTCTCTCTTTGGGTCTCTGCGCGGTCGCTTCGTTTCTGTGTTCGTGTTGATTTGTTCGTTGATATTGAGAAGGTGGGTCTTTTTTGTTGTTTTCCTTTGCGGAGATCTGTTAGGGTCTGATTCGAGACGCGATGGCTTCGAAGCGGATCTTGAAGGAGCTCAAGGATCTCCAGAAGGATCCTCCTACCTCTTGCAGCGCGGGTACTCCCTAACCTTATTCCAGATCTCACTTACTCATTGTCTGGTTTCTGTACCTCGTTTTTGGGTGATCTAATTGCTCGATTTTCGGTCGGCTTTCTCGGTGAATGCTTTTGCGGTGGTTGCGATTCGTATGTTTATGTGGGTTCCTCGTTGAGAGGAGATCTAAGCTGCTTGTTGGACTTCGGTCGAGGAAAACTTGTGGAATTGCTTTGGCTCGCTTGATTTCCTCTTGCATGTTTGCGGGCTTCCCTCACTTTTGGTTGAGATTCCGTTTGTCTGGGCTTATGAATGGACCTCTAACGGGCCTGTGTTGCTTGGTCTCAAAGGTTGAATTGTCTTTGCCTTGTAGGAATGTAGGAAAGTGTGATTTTTTCTGGGTTGTTACAGTGTGTCCCACCAACCATGCATGAAAACATGAGGTAATTGTGACGTTCTGTGATGCTCGGACGTTTCTGGGTCTGATAAAAGGGGGGGTAAATCATGGGTGCTATGCAAATACATTCGATGTCTTTCAGTTGAAGGCTCGTAGGCGCGAAACCTGCTTCCAGTGGTTATGTGAATATTTCATGGGGTTGTCATGGATTGGGCCGACCTTATGTATGGAAAATGGTCTTACTTTGACACCTTAGTGCTTTACATGGGGATTCTCTTCCTATAAAAGCATTGACTCAATATATACAGCCTCACTCTTGATCCATGGAAACCTATGGGCTGCAAATTATTTGTTCTCTCCTATTTATCTATAATTCTGCATTTGCAGTTATTGCCATGTTGAACTAGGAGAGTTAAATTGTGAACTCAAGGTGATGTCTTGTCACTTTCTTTATCTGGGATTTGAATGCTTTCGTTTGTGTGGTGCGATGTTTCTTTTCCTGATGAAACCAAGCTGAGAGCCACTTCCATCTTCAAAGTGTTTACAATTACTGGATTTTTCTCTATAACTAAACATTCTTTGTCTAGTGTACCTTTAGTTTTTAGTTTCTACTTCCGACTGTATTTTGCCTATATTATCCTTCGGCAGTTCTGCTTTTTGGCTTTGGTGCCGTCACACTATACTTTTAGGCTATGTCGAACTCTTGTGCCATATTGTCTGGAATATATTGTATTATTGCTATACCGCGTCAATTTCAGATTCATGGAAACTGGTTCATTATATTCAGGTCCAGTCGCAGAAGACATGTTCCATTGGCAAGCGACAATTATGGGTCCACCAGACAGTCCATATGCCGGTGGTGTGTTTCTTGTCACGATTCATTTCCCACCAGACTATCCATTTAAACCACCCAAGGTAGTAACGGTCGCTGTGATCATTGTATCAAAATATTTTGCATATTGCTTTTGCTGCTGCTGCTATGTTCCTTTTCCATTTGTTATTGTGGGCTTAACGGTTTCTCAAATAAATCTGCATATTTGTGTGAGCTTTTGCAAACTCTTCTTGTCTATTAGCTTCTGTGTTCCTTGTATTATCTAGTTGATGTTTGGTCTGACTTGTTTGTTGTCTCATTTTGGGGGGAGTGACACTGTTGCAAAGGGTGGGATGTACGAGTAATAAGTAAGATATTGCTACAGTCTGTTGAGGCTTTTCTGTAATCAGACATTTTCCATGTGAAGTTTTGCAACTTTTGTTTAGGCTAATGTTGAGATTCGGTGTGCATATTGAATGAATCATTAAAAACAAGATCTCTAAGTTACGCGTCTGATACATATGGTTTGGTTGTATCGAGATTCAGAAGAAGTTTATGAGCTGTAGACGTTGGGTTCTTTTTCTTTTTCTGGAAAGTTTACTATTGGCTCTTTTGTTGACATGACCATTATATTGCCTTGGAAATCAACTGCATATTTACAGTGAATTACTCTGAAATCTCACTGTTAAAGGTTCTATACAGTAGCCTACATCTGGAAGACATAAACGTGTCCCATCACTTCCCCAGAGGCTGAGACTTATCGGCTTCTCAACGTTTTTAAATTTGTGTTTGTGAGCTTTAACTATGCCAAGATATTACATTTTTGTCTGCTGACGAGTAGATGGATCCTCTTAGTGGTTAAATTCAAGTAGAACTGATTTTTGCCCTTCTTTTTTCTTTTTGGTAAGGTAATTTTGGCCCTTCTTTTATCATAAGAAAACTCCATAACTACGCAAAACTATTTATTTCAGTTTCGCTATTCTCTTGTGATATGTCATATAGTCTTCCCATCTCAGCATCACGTGATTAAGTCTCTTACTATTAATCTCTGCTTATAGTTATCTATTGTCCACAGCTTTATATCATTCCTTTTATTTTTGTCTCCTCCCTTGTTCTGTGGCTATGTTGTTTCAAATAATTGTGTGTGGTAGGCATCGTTTTCGGGAATTACTGGTGAACCTTTGACATAACATTGAATTTTTCCACCTTAAAGTCGGATGGGCGGGTGTGTGTTACTTCTTGGGGGAGTGGGCTTTGTGGTTTCTAGGCTTACCATGGGCAGGTACCTAACACCGTCTCTTTAAAACGGAGGATGTAGCTGAAAAACTTGTCCCATTTCCTGTGGTCTTCTTGGCTGTAGCATTTGCTTATAATCGTTGATGGTGTGTGCAGGTTGCATTCAGGACAAAAGTCTTCCATCCTAACATCAATAGCAACGGTAGCATTTGCCTTGACATATTGAAGGAGCAGTGGAGCCCTGCCCTCACTATTTCCAAGGTTGAATTTTGTTGGACTCTAAAGCTTTATTTGCTTACTGGATAGAGTGATGCTACATGCAAATCACTTGTCCTATGTGGTAGATGAAGTTTCGCATCTTTATGTGTGCTTTATTGATATTTGCATCCCGCAGAGGAATCTTATTTTTCTACTGGAATGTGAAGTGGTATGTTCATAGCATTTGATGCATTTGGTACTTGAATCTTATTAATCTATCTTAAGTGGCAGGAAGAAATGAGCAATGCTAGGAATAGAGTCTTCTGTTTTTGCGATAGAGAATAGTTGTTTAAATGTTAAATTTTCAAATATAATAGAAAAATCTCCTGCATGTTAATGCTGAAGATTCTGTCTTTTGAATGCTCTTTTTTCGGTTTATGAGATCATGTAATTGGAGCTTGTGGTCGCTTGCAATCGAACTGTTTTGTATGGCGGGAAAATCAAAGTGATAGTCTTTGCAATATGGATACAAGTCGAGCATGATGTGAAATTCATTTGTGATGTCAACGAGCACAGATTTGCCTTCTGTTACCATTGTGGCCTACTGGTAAATTATGCTATAGCAGGGACTACTGCACCCTCTTTTGTCTCTAAATCCAGTAGGGTAAACTTTTGCCTTCTAGCTGGCTCATTTGTATCAGTAGTTTCTCTGGTAGTCCTCACAAACCACTCCTTGAGTATGAAAAACAGCAGAAGTTTGGGGGGGAGGTGATTGAAATAGGAACTTATGTTACTGGCGTATGATTTGCTCTTGTTGTCTGCAAGATGCATATTAAAAGGTTAAACCTTGGCTTTGAAAAATAAAGATATCTTTTGTTCATTGTTTGCCAAACACCAATGTTGTTTAGTTGCTTTGCTGCGGATACTTCCTATGGTTTTACGGCGTGGAACTGATTATGTTTGATATATGGTCGTATAGGTGTTGCTTTCAATCTGTTCATTGTTGACCGATCCAAACCCCGATGACCCTTTGGTGCCGGAGATTGCGCACATGTACAAAACTGATCGGAACAAGTACGAAACCACCGCCAGAAGCTGGACCCAGAAGTATGCTATGGGCTAGAAAAGCTGCATGTTTGTGTGTCGTGTAGGAGGGCTTCTTTCCCTGTGTCTTTTGTCTTCCCAATTGTGTTTATGAATGAAAGTGTGTGATCTGTGTCCTCTATCACTGCACTTATACAGGGAGAGTTTGAAGCTTGTCCTCCTTGAAATAGCCTTTAATTGCTTGTTATGAGAATTTATCTTGAAAACCATGAAAAGCACTTTAATGTTTCTATGCCTGCCCTATCGCGCTCTGATGTACTCTTAAAGAGTTACGACTGGCTACGGCTGTTAAATTAGGCTGACGAAACTAGCTCTAGCTTTATATTCAGCTGAACTCCGGTAGTCTCTAGCCTTCATCAGAGCTGCTCACTGATGTCTTCATCCATTTCGGGTTGTTTGGATCTGTTTGAGCTTTAGACTCATCTCCTTTTAGTAACTGGGGCTGTTTCTGGTGAGCAGGGATATAGATCCTGGCCTGTGTTTAGGATGTTTCTCCTGAATTGGGATTACATCCTGATGAGGTCTTGAGGGAGGGAGTATAGAGTGGCATTGACGTCGGTGACAACTATTGTCGCCACCTTCCGGTGACCACGGTAACAATATTGAGGCTCTCTCTCTCTCTCTCTCTCTCTCTATATATATATATATATATATATATATATATACATACACACACACACACACACACGTAACATATGGAAGAAGCGACCACAGCCTAGCGATGGTCACATGGGCCCATTGTTGCCTTGCATAATGTATCTCTGGAGCTTGGAACGTTGGCCAGTCTCCATAAACTGTAAGATTGATCACTTGTATTGTTTGCAAAAACGAATAAATAAAAACTATCTCCGTGTCTAAGAGGTATAATTTGTTGTTGGTAATGGAAGCATTTTTTATTGATTAATTGTTTAAAGCCACGGAAGCAATCATTTTCAAGAAAATATTTTTAGATAATTTATTTATCGTGAAACAAAACGGAGCCTCAATTTCCTTGGTTTATTTTCAATTCAATTCTTTTTCATGAGCTCTACTGGACGAGCATTGTGTTCTCAGGATATGTATTGGACTTAACGTGTTCCGAGCGATCCTCTTGCCGTCCGTTCTAGTGGGGGATGTTGAGCCTGTTTCGGAGGTCGAGTAATTAATTCGGAATAGTTGTCCAAAAGTCTTAAACCTATATCACTTTTGGCAATTCAATCCTAAACTTTTTAATTTTGTCAATTAAGTCTTAAACATTTTCACGTTTTGCAAATTGGGTCCATCCGGATAATTTTAGCTGTAAATCACTCACGTGGACGCTGGGATGTCCTACGTGGCACGGCCAGTACTAACGTGTATAATTTTTAATAATAATTCTATATATCTTTGAATTTTTATTACTTTTTTGTTTTTATTATTCTTGGTTTCCTTCTTTTCTTTTTTTGTTTTTTTCCTTTGCTGAGCATCGTTAATGGCTAGCGGACGTTGCCGGCCTCAGGAGTGAGCCGCCCTTGCCCTTGCCGATTTTGGCATAGGCTTGCCCTCGCCTAAGATCGGTGGTGGCTGGAGGAGGGAAAAAGAAAAAGGAAAGAAAGAAAGAAGTGAAACACAAAAAAGATAAAAATCAAAATAAAAAATAAAAAAATATATTGGTATTTTATTTAAAATGCTGGCCGTGTCACGTAAGATGATCGATGTTCGCATTAGGGCTGAATTGGCAAAAATAATAGATTCATGACTTTTTTGATAATCTTTTCGGATGACCATCATTAGAGGCGCTGGGATTCTTAAATTTCGAGGTGTAGAGGGGGATTTTCTTTTTTTAGTAAATTTTTGTACCATATGATAAATCTTTCGGCGTTACTTAATATGTATTAAAAACAATGTAAACAAAAAATCATAATCCAAGACATTCTACAAATTGGTTAAGATCAAATGTGGGTTTGCTCGATGATGCTCCAAGTTGGACGAAGAAAGTTGCGAACGTCGAAAGAAGAGCGACGGACATACATTTTATGATTTTTTTTTACAATTTTGTTTACGGTATCCTAATGTAATATATCAACTTGATCTCTTGACAATTGGCAAGTCAACCTTTAGATTTAATCTCCTCCCAAAAAGCGCCGCCAACCTCCATCTTCCTGGGGAGTTTTAGTTTTTTCCCTTCTCTCTCGTTCTCCCTCTTTGTTTTCATATCTATTTAGTATTTATATCCTCGTTTTCTTTAAGTTTCGTCGTTAATTTCGCGGAAGATCCCATCGACTTTCTCCAAGTGGAGAGTTTTGCCCCGTGAGCTCAGAAATTCGATGCGCAAGCATCTCGAAAGTATTTACTATTTCGAACCTACTCGATCGCCTGGTTCCGATGCTTGCTCCATATAGTCGAGCGCGGCTTCTCTGCTGTTTCAGCAGTCGGCTTATCTAAATTTTCCTTTTGATAAATTGGTATCTATTTTGCAAGTCTTCTCTCCAGATCTACAGTTAATTTAGATTTAGGTGCCATTCTATTTCAATCGAAAAATAGAGATCTGGGATTTTCAATGCTCGTACTTTTTCAACACGTTGGTTTTTGCTCTTGTCTTTATACAATGATGGTGCTGGAGACGCCGAACTTAGGAGTGCATCGCCTTTCGACAAAGCTATGGTTACTGGAGAGGAAAATCTTGACTCGTGCTTAACACTAATGTTAACACGGAATTTGGTGATTGGCCGCCAATTGTGGTTTGATACGTATTCGTGGAATGAGTGAGCCTCTGCAAGCTGTACCAAGTTGATTTAACTGGCTTTGTTTGATTTGTTTCCAAGTTATGTAGTCCTCTTTTGAATGAAATGCAAATATTCTTTCCGACAAAAAGTAATAATAATTGATATAATCAAAGGACTATAAAAGGAGCTTTACTATAGTTTGAAGAGTTCAAATAAAGAGACTCAAATTTACAGATATAATTGGACAGAGTTTTACATTTTCTTTTACTTTTATTATTATTTATTCCGGTAAGTCTAGATTATGTATGATACAAAACCTATGAATGATGCTCCAAATAACCTCGGAGGCGACACATATTGATTAACTTTGAATTGACAGTCATGGTTGGACTGATGATGTGGTTCAAAAAGATGGTAAACTCCTTAAGCAGAGATACTTTCTACAAGAATAATGTCTCGAGTTTTAACCTAAAATGAAATTGTGAATATTTCGAATTGAATATTTTACGTACGTCTGAAATCCAACAAAATAAAATCCAAACTTGCGTAGGAGGATTTGGCTACCGAAATAAGAAAGTTTGAGTCGGCTAAGGAAATGATATGCCTGCAGATTCGGTTTTTTTTTTTTAAAGGAATCTTGAAGTTTGGATTTTTCGTTTGTTGGAATATATAAATATTAAACCACGCCTTCTTCTAACAGCTTAAGCTTTTAGAACAGATGGCAAGTGATTCCACCAAATTTTACATGGTATCAGAGTAGGAGGTCCTGAGTTCAAATCTTTCCAGGCCATGCTTAGTACTAGGCAAAGACCAGACTAAGCGTGAGGGGGATTATATATTCCACCACGCCTTCTTCTAACAGAACACTTGGTAAGTGGTCCCACCAAATCTTACATCGTTGACCAAGACACCACAGTTTTATTGCTCCGAATAGAAGTTGGTTTTGATTTCAAATCTTACATCGTTGACCAAGACACCATAGTTTTATTGCTCCGAATAGAAGTTGGTTTTGCGTTGACCAAATCACATGCAGGAAGTCGGCTACTCTTCCCTCTGTCGATATTCATGCATATAGGGTTGGGGAGCGTGCCTTGCAAAAATTGCTGCAAGTGACGCCGTGAGTGGATTTCAATCGTGGAAGCCGTCGTTGGTCACAGAAGATCATCCAAAAGTGCCGTATTTTTCTCGAGTGCTTGAGTAGAGTTTCTTGAAGCGCCATTGAGTGCTTGGCGAAGGTTCTTCTTCGTGGATTTTTTGTTCGCGGAATTACATCAAGAATTCAAGTGTCGAAACCGATTAAATCTTGAGGTTAGATTTGTGTTGTAATTCATTTATGAGATTGAGAAATTATTTCGTTAGGAATTTGGGGCTAAACACTTTATGCGTTCTTGGATATAATTGGGACTTGGGAAACACTGAAAGTGTTTGTGTAACTTGAGTGTGATCTGTAATCTCTATGTATCGCTCGTTCTATAGTGAAACTCGTTGCTACTCTCCCCGTGGACGCAGGTCTCTACGATTGAACCACGTACATCTGGTGTTTGATTTACTTTCTCGTTTTGTCTATTTATTTGATCGATCGCTTGTTATGCGCAACAATTGGTATCAGAGCTACGCTTGCTGAAGTTGAAGCGAATCGATGGCGACAGAAGAAGCTAAACTGAAAATCGACAGATTTGAGGGGAAGGACTTTGGTTTCTAGAAGATGCAGATAGAAGATTACTTATATCAGATGAAGCTGCACGAGCCCCTATCTGGGAAGAAGCCAGAAACGATGAAGCAAGTCGATTGGGAATTGCTGGATAGACGAGCGATGGGTGTTATTCGACTGACGTTGGCTCGTAACGTCGCGTTTAACATCGTTAAAGAGAAGACCACTGCGGGTTTGATGAAAGCCCTATTGGACATGTACGAGAAGCCCTCTGCGATCAACAAGGTCTATTTGATGCAACGTCTGTTTAACTTGAAGATGAGCGAAGGTACATCAATTGCTAATCATATCAATGAATTCAATGTGATCGTTAGTTAATTGAGTTCAGTTGACATTGACTTTGAAGATGAGGTACGTGCTTTAATTCTATTATCCGCATTGCCTGATAGTTGGAATACTACTGTTACTGCCATTAGTAATTCCTCTGGATCAACAAGTTTGACTTTTGATGGGATTTGAGATTTAATTCTGAGTGAGGACATCCGTAGAAAAGAATTTGGCGAATTTGTATATACTGCTTTAGTAGGTGAAAATAGAGGAAGAATTAGTACTCGTGTTAGCATAAGTAGTATGAACATGAATAGATGCAGTCGGTCTAGGACTGGTGGTGTTGTCTGTTGGAACTGTGGCAAGAGGGGGCATCTTCGAAGGGATTGCCTTAAGCTGAAAAATAGTAAGGGAATTAGATTTAAATCTACATATGATGTTGCAGCTGTAGTTGAGAGTAATTCGGATAATGCTGATGTTATCTTGTATGTCTGATGTTATCTTGTATGTCACTGATGATTCATCGTTTGACGAATGGATTATGGATTCTGGTTGTTCGTTTTATGCTACACTGTCGCGACCCGTCCGAAAGAGGACGCGGCTAATGGATTACCGATCGCGGGCCTTCCCCCGCACAAGGGTGCGGATCGCGGGCTTTGGATCGGCGCGGACCCTCCCAGGCCCATACCAAATCGCGGCGGGAGTATTTTTCAAAGAGATTCGACGATAACAGTCGATCGCTTTCGACCTTAGTGTGGTCGTGGTGGCATGTGCAACTTGTGCATGCATTTGGAGTCGCCACCGGTCTTTCTTGGAGGGTAGACCGGAAACCTTATTGACCGATTGGGAGAGATCGATCAATTCTGCGGAACCAGAGATTTTGAGTTCGGGGACTTGGTTACGTTGATGTCATTACCAACGCCCTTTCGGTACCTAACGCGAGTTATTTTCCCTAACTAGGATTTCATGCAGGGGGTGAGGTAAGTCTGACTTTGCACATTAACCAGTTTAACATGCTCACGTAATCATAATAAATAAATAGATGCCAATCACATAAACATCTATCCTACGTGGTGATCATGGAATTATGATTTAATGGGTCTCGAGCCAATGAGACCACATTTAATCATTTTAATATTTTAATAACGGAGAGCCGCTCTTCGCTTTTTCTTGGTTTCTTGAACTCTTCAAGAATCGGGCCCCAAAGAGCTCGCCGACTTAAAAGGCTCCTCCACGTAATCCTCGTAGCATTTACATCAACAATTGACTATGCTAAAATTAAAGATTACATGAAAAATAAAAGGAGTACGCAGCCTCCATTTAATAATTACAACCCCAAATATATAAATAATCACCATACATTCATATATACATCAATCACATTGATTAGGGATTTTTCCATGATCACCACCCTTCCACGTAAGTAATAAATTCACAATTTAAAACTTAGGAAGGCACAATAAAAATTCTACGTTGAATCATATTCAGAATTTTTACGTAAAATAAGATAGCCATAAATTTTCGATTCAAAATTGATTTAGTCTCAATTTTTGCTACGTTGATTAATTTATCATATAAAATAATCAACATCCATTAGCCATGTAAGACGAACAATTCGTTAATACATATTGGCCATAGTATTGCAAAAATTGCAAAAAAATCAATTAAATGCACGAAAACACCTAAGGATCGGCTCTGATACCACTGTTGGGATCCACGTAACACGTAGCGGAAATAAATAACAACCCATACATGTATCTCCAGAGGCGTACTTCGTGCATTTCAATCGAAAAAAATCACAAAGCCTCAAAGGGAGTAAATAGATTACCTCTCGTAGCGTGCTTGAACGGAGGTGTCGGTTCGATGTTCTTCGATCTCAGCCTCCACAAGTGTTAGGCATCTAGTTCGGACGCACCACCAATTGACGAACGGGGAGACGACTAATAACTCCACAACAATTGTGCTAGCAATATGCGGAATCAATATTCCGAACTTAGTATATTTTGCTCACTCAAGATTATGAGAATATAGAGAGTGTTTGTGTTCTTCTCTCTAAGCTCTCAAAAATTTGCACACTCTACAAAATGTCTCTCCCTTCAACCTCAAAACTCTTGCCATCCTTTTATAGCCAAAAATACCTTCCAATAAATTGTATTTAAAAATAGCACTAACAATTATAAATTCTATCTAAAAATAGCACTCACAAATAAATGACATTTAAAAATAGCACTAACAATAGCACTCACAATTTATAATACAAAAATGCTATTTAAAAATAGCACTAACAATAGCACTCACAATTTATAATACAAAAATGTTATTTAAAAATAGCACTAACAATTATAAATTCTATCTAATAATAGCACTCACAATTTATGATAAATAAATGACATTTAAAAATAGCACTAACAATACCACTCACAATTTATAATACAAAAATGCTATTTAAAAATAGCACTAACAATAGCACTCACAATTTATAATACAAAAATATTATTTAAAAATAGCACTAACAATAGCACTCACAATACAAAAATGCTATTAAAAAAGCATTAACAAAGGTGTTAAAAATAATAACCATTATTATTATTACAAGAGTTAAAGAGGTTACCAAACAGTACAAATACGCATAACGTATAAATACGTAGAGCATACGTATACATCCGTGAAACCGGGGACTAATTGAAACAAAAATATGCAATTAAGCCCTTTTGGTAAAAATTGATTAAATTAGAGGGCAAATTGACCCAATTTCACTTCGAGACTTTAGAATCCAATGTCATAGCTTAGAAAAGTGAGAATTGAAAATTAAAAGACTCGAAAAGGAATTTTTTAGGCACAGTTCGGGTTTATGTTTGTAAAGGAACATAGTGATCCGAGCCGAATTTTTGAGATTTAAAGTGACACACTTGAAGAGGAAATTAAAACAAAATTATTGAATATTTTTGTGTATTTTTCTGACCACGGATGGTATTTTTCTGATTTTTTTGGTATTTTTAATAATTAAATAAATTCGAAAAACTATTAAAAATTACGAAAAATATTTTTTGTTCAAAATTGGTTCTTGAGGCTAGGCCAAGGCTTCCAAAGTTGATTTTGCAATTTTATGATTTTGTTTGCTATTTTTAATTAATTTTTAAAAAAATGAAAATCACAATAATAGATTGGTCAAAAATTAGGTGTCAACAGCTGCCCCTCTTTGAGAGGAATCTCGTTAGAGGTTTCTTTCAAAGATAAGATGGCACCTGATTCCTAACCGACTCAACCGGGAAAATGAAAGAAGAAATGCTATGACATCGGATCCTTAAGACTCTTGATAAAGCTCGAATTAATCCTCGGTTTGCTCTAACAATTTGAACATGGGCCGGAGTGAGAGAGGCTTACCTGAAGCTCACCTGTCGGATGCTGCCGGTTGCGAATACTTTCAAGAAGATGCCTAGGACTCGTCATTCAGAATATCCTAGGGAGATTAAGCTCTGACCTGTATGGTAGGTCATACCATGATGGGATTCCTAACTGGTAGGAACCTAAGGAAGGCGTATCCCACTCTTTGGGATTTGCCAAGAAGTTTGATCTGTATGGTGGATCGGACATTTGTGTTGATCCTTACGGCGATATTTACCAATGAGTTGACCCTTATGGCGGTTTCTACCTTATTTGACCCTTATGGCGGTATCTACCGTCAAGTTTAGTTTGACCCTTATGGCGGTTTCTACTTTTGGCTGACCCTTCAGGCGGTTTCTACCTTGAGTTGACCCTTCAGACGGTTTCTACCTTTGGTTGACCCTTCAGGCGGTTTCTACCTTGAGTTGACCCTTCAGGCGGTTTCTACCTTTGGTTGACCCTTCAGGCGGTTTCTACCTTGAGTTGACCCTTCAGGCGGTTTCTACCATAGTTTTGACCCTTCATGCGGTTTCTACCTTGGATTGACCCTTCAGGCGGTATCTACCTTGAGTTGACCCTTCAGGCGGTTTCTACCATAGTTTTGACCCTTCAGGCGGTTTCTACCTTGGATTGACCCTTCAGGCGGTATCTACCTTGAGTTGGCCCTTCAGGCGGTTTCTACCATGAATTGACCCTTTAGGCGGTTTCTACCTTGGTTTGACCCTTCAGGCGGTATCTACCATGTGTTGACCCTTCAGGCGGTATCTACCATCATTTTTGACCCTTCAGGCGGTTTCTACCTTGGATTGACCCTTCAGGCGGTATCTACCTTGAGTTGACCCTTCAGGCGGTTTCTACCATAGTTTTGACCCTTCAGGCGGTTTCTACCTTGTGTTGCTTTGAAAAGGGGTCTCATGACGAGGGTTCTCCACGTCCGATGAGACTGCCTAAATTTTGAGAAGGGGTCTCATGACGAGGGTTCTCCACGTCCGATGAGACTGCCTGAATTTTGAAAAGGGGTCTCATGACGAGGGTTCTCCACGTCCGATGAGACTTCCTGAATTTTGAAAAGGTGTCTCATGACGAGGGTTCTCCTCGTCCGATGAGACTGTCTAAGTTTTGAAAAGGGGTCTCATGACGAGGGTTCTCCACGTCCGATGAGACTGCCTAAATTTTGAAAAAGGGGGTCTCATGACGAAGGTTCTCCACGTCCGATGAGACTGCTTGATTTTTGAAAAAGGGTCCCGGGACGAGGGTTCTCCACGTCTGCTGGGATTGCTTGATTTTTTGGAAAGAGGTCTCATGACGAGGGTTCTCCACGTCCGATGAAACTGCCTGAATTTTGAAAATGGGTCTCATGACGAGGGTTCTCCACGTCCGATGAGACTGTTTGATATTTTTGAAAAGGGGTCACATCCTCACCCCTTCTTTTGAAAGATCCCAAAATTTGTCGGGAATTCAGTTTTGAAGCAGTGAAAGATTTTATTTTGACAAAGCCTCGCTTTAGTCTGTTGAGGCGACATTCTGGGAGCTGGGTTTTCCAGGTATCCTGCAGAAAATTCAAACCTGTGTGCTCCACTCCATGGAGCAAATATTTTTCTGGGATTCGGGGTTTCCAAGAATCCTGCAGAAGTTTGAGCTTGAAAGATTTTTCTTCACTAAGAAAACGTTAGTAATCTTTGGGAAGACCACGGCTGTCCACTTGACAAAAACCGTATGACTTAAGTTTTAATTGTGAAATGTGCATTTTGATGCTGGAGGTTATCCAAAACATTCTTGCAACACACAGATGTGATCACAAATTCCTTGTGCGGCAAATCTGGATCAAACAATTTGAAATTTCCAAAAAGAGTTTGTTCAAAACATCTATTGGAATATTTCTCGACGAGGAGGTCTTTTCACCTGTTTTGAGATAGTGGTTTTTATAGGGGATGCACTCAATTCCCTACTAACCTGTGCCTAGGTTTTAGGCTCATTCGCAGCGCATACATTTTGATCGGTCGGGAGGTCTTCCATGGGACCGTAATGTTGAGCTTGGATATTGGTTTTCAAGGGGGGCCCGCTTTTGAGTCGAGGCCATTGAATGAAAGTCTTCACCATCTGCTCCGGGTTTACAAGTCAAGAACCCTGCAAAATGAGAAAGAAATAGTCTTGCTCGTACTTCTTCGAGCTAAGCGATATGTTAACCCAAGTGTCTTAGTCAGAGAAGACTGTTTCAGGGTCGTAACATTGGTAGGATTTGGGACCGAAAAAGGCTTGTTTTTGGCCCAGAAATTACGAAGGGTTTGACATTGGTGATCATTGCAAATTTACCACCTACCCTTTCCTCTCTGCACCTTCAGTTTTTGGGATGCGCAACCGATTTTGAGGTGTGCACCAGCTCTTCAGAGAGCGTTTCGTCTCATTAAGAGACTGATGACTCTGTCTGCGTCTCTGCTTCACGCTTGACACCATTTGGGGAGTAGTCTTTTTGATCTGGCTCCTTTAGGGATTTCATCTTTTCCCATCCGGCTTCATTGCGGATCGATCAAACAACTTACACGAGCATCGGCCTTGCTTTTACCAGGCACTTTGCTTTTTCTCGATGCCGTGGATTTTTCTCATTCATTTTTGAAATCCCACTTTTTCCCATCTTCATGGGATCGTGTTAGACCTATGATCAAATGTCTAACAAGGTTAAACATTAACTTAGGAATTTTTTTGCAAACCCTAAGTCTTGAACTCCTTCGTTTCTGAAGTGATGCTGCATCCGTCTTGGAATGTGCAATGATCACCAACGGGTTTATGAAATGATTTGGCAGGCTCAACTTGGCTATGCAAAGGATTCGGTGTGTGGGATAGAGAAATGAATGCTTCTCATCATCCTATGGCATTTGGATTACCATATAAACAACACACAAAGATTAATGTTAGTCCGAGCAAGAAAATTTCTAACCATTTTCTCCTGATGCTGCTGGACTCACCTCCATTTTGCCCCGATGTGGGGTGGTTCTTGACAGGGTTAAGAATGAAAACCGCCGTTCAAAGGGGTTATCAACGGTCACCTGTAGTGTTCGGGGGATATGAAATGAATGCTTCCGTCGTCCCAACCCATGTAATCGCTGCGAATGGTCCCTACTTCCGTAGGTCCAGATTTTGCTGTCTGATTCGCTCCACTTCTCTCTTAAGTGTGTATAGGACGTGTTTGGACTAGGCTTTGCCTCTAGTCTTTTGAGAAAACGTCCTTTTGAGAGTTTTGAACAACTTTTGATTGGAAAAATCTCTTTCGTTTTCCCAAAAAATTTACCCGTCAATGGGATTTTATGGTGCACAATGCATGTTCTTATTCATGTTCAGATAACCTCCTATTTCAAAACATGAATGCCAATGATGTTTGAATTCTATGTCTTTTCTAGACATTAGATTCTGAAAGCTTTTCTTTTTCTCTCTGTTTTTTATTTAACATCTTCAATGGATTGGGGAAAGTGATACTTACCTGTCCCCCGCGGCTGGAGATCCCTGAAAATGCAGAAGAAACATGTTATTGTACGTTCACGAATTTTTCAAAAAAATTAGAACGATACATCTTACCCTTGGTCGTGTACTCCAACGGGTAATTCATGGGGTGTGAAAACTTACTCGCCTTGATGGCAATCCCCTGTCAAAGATGGGAATTAAGTGTCAGTTTGCGTTCCAAAATTCAAAGCAAATTGGAACGATACAGCCTTGTTCTTGCTTTGCGTTTCCATTTGAACACAAACGCGCGTCTTGCAGAATCTGGCCCTCTATCTTGTGGCCTTGATCCCTCCGTTTGGTTGGCGATGAATCATTCTCAAGGATTTGCCCCAGAGGAGATCCATTTGTGTTTTTGGACGCATTCCAGCGCCACTCTTCAGAGTTCCTTTTATTCAAGGAAAAAGAAATTTTTATCAGAACGCATGTCAAAGCATGAAGCGTGGAAGCGATACTTTTTACCCTCCACTAGGTCTTATAATCAAAGATCATTTCCTGGACTCTTGACTTCCAAGGTCAATAGTTTTATTCGCCTCCTCGTTGGCGAGTTCCTTTCTTTTGAGGCTTTCGGTGCCAACGACTTCCTGTTAAATGAGTAAAAAAACTCATGTTAGGCATGTGGTCTTCGAAGACCAAATTGGAACGATACAAGATTACCGTTCACCCAAATTCGCATCTTGGGGTTTACTTGATGCGGACGACTCTGTCATTGCGTCCCCGGATTTTGCCAGAGAAGAAACGTCCGGCGTACAAATGATTCACTTGCCCCAGTTAGGCATGGTTTTTCATGTCTGTCCCAGCTAAATTCATTCATGCATCTTGCTGCAATCCTCATCCACTTTGGGAATATCTTCTCTCGTCTGTATTTATGGGTGTTGTTCGTGAGATTAACAGCTGTTCTGCCCCAGTTGGGCGACGTTCGTCTTGGCAACATGCCTTAACACTTTCCGCGTTTGTCGACGATTTTTAGTCCAATCTGAAGGCGTCCACGCACATTTGAAGGAACAGTGCTTTTCGAGGATTTTGCTCCCGTGAAGTTGGTCTTGCTGTTTGACATCTCTGGATTTGATAACCCTTGTTTGATGTGTCTTCATGGGGCTTATGAGAGTTTGCCCCCGGCCAATGAGTGATTCGCCTGGGTTGGCTGATTTATTTGTAGGCAGTTTGATCATGTCGTGTTGATGCATTCGTGCTATTCGCAAGCATGTGTTCACTCGTGATTGAGTACTTCAACAACTTTAGTCGCTTCGGGCATCCCAGACGATGGAAATTCTTCAGTGGTCCCATTAATTTTTATCATCACCTGCAAGAATGGGAAACCATATCAGCTTATGAATAAATCAATTTAATTTGGAACGAATACACCCTTTTCGACTTTAAGAGAGTCGATCCAAATTAGGTTGCCCCAGCTTCACGTTGTCTACTTAAGGCTCATCGTAATAAATCCATCTTGTTTTTGCAAACCCAATGGGTGATGCCCGATGAAGGTGTACTTCTTTCCATCTTGTAGGGAAGGCAAGCTTCCCTTTGTTGGTCTTCAACCATCTTATCCTGTAGATAAAAGACATGAAGATCCCAGTCAAGTATAACACTCGAAGGGCTTATTGGAACGATTACAGTTTTACCATCATTCCATTATCATCTTGCATGTGATCGGATGAGGACATTTTTGACAAATGTGTGCCATGTAAAACATGTCCCTCGTGTCTATCCACAAATGGATTTTCCTTCTCTACCTGTTTTTCACCTGAGAGGAAAAGATAGGAAATATTATGCCGGTATCTGATTGAAAAACAATTAGGAACGACACGTTTTTACACTTGACCCGGCTGCCCCGGTCAAAAGGCATTTGCCCTCATCAGTTGATTCTCCAGGGTGGTCCAGCGCTTTTTCATGCCATCCTGGTTCGTTTAAACTCGCGACTAAGTCTTTGGATTCTGATTCATAAGCGGCGCTGAATGACCTTTTGGTTTCGAGGTGTACCAATCATTCACATACATGCGCATGAGACAAGTGAGGCTTGACTCTAAAAATCAAAAGGGTTTGGAACCTAAGGCCAAGGCTCCCATCTCGAGTTCTAGAAAGAGCAGATTCCATTGCACAACTATCGTTGCATTGGGGCTCGATCCATAGTTCAAAATGAGCAGAATTGAAAAGTGGATTACCCCGTGTTTTTCCTCACGGAGATTCCATTTTCAATCACTTCTATTATTTTCCTATAAGGGGCGCCCAGGGTTTTAGGCGCGGTTGTGTGTGTTCATGTGTCGTGAGTATCACAATGCAAGTCATGCACAACAGTTTATCAATCGGCGCTTCAAATTATCCATACAACATACATTCCTACGCCAACCTGCATAAGATAATGTTAATCACGGACTACACCCCTTATTTCTCCAATCTGCAAAAACATATAACACCTATCGTAAGCGGACTTACCTCACCTTTGAGAGCGTCTGCATGGTTAGAAAAATCACTCAGCGTTTTAATTACGGCCTAAGTCCACATGAGGTCTAGAATCATATGTTCTAGAGCAACAGTCCCCAGCGGAGTCGCCAGCTGTCGCGACCCGTCCGAAAGAGGACGCGGCTAATGGATTACCGATCGCGGGCCTTCCCCCGCACAAGGGTGCGGATCGCGGGCTTTGGATCGGCGCGGGCCCTCCCAGGCCCATACCAAATCGCGGCGGGAGTATTTTTCAAAGGGATTCGACGATAACAGTCGATCGCTTTCGACCTTAGTGTGGTCGTGGTGGCATGTGCAACTTGTGCATGCATTTGGAGTCGCCACCGGTCTTTCTTGGAGGGTAGACCGGAAACCTTATTGACCGATTGGGAGAGATCGATCAATTCTGCGGAACCAGAGATTTTGAGTTCGGGGACTTGGTTACGTTGATGTCATTACCAACGCCCTTTCGGTACCTAACGCGAGTTATTTTCCCTAACTAGGATTTCATGCAGGGGGTGAGGTAAGTCTGACTTTGCACATTAACCAGTTTAACATGCTCACGTAATCATAATAAATAAATAGATGCCAATCACATAAACATCTATCCTACGTGGTGATCATGGAATTATGATTTAATGGGTCTCGAGCCAATGAGACCACATTTAATCATTTTAATATTTTAATAACGGAGAGCCGCTCTTCGCTTTTTCTTGGTTTCTTGAACTCTTCAAGAATCGGGCCCCAAAGAGCTCGCCGACTTAAAAGGCTCCTCCACGTAATCCTCGTAGCATTTACATCAACAATTGACTATGCTAAAATTAAAGATTACATGAAAAATAAAAGGAGTACGCAGCCTCCATTTAATAATTACAACCCCAAATATATAAATAATCACCATACATTCATATATACATCAATCACATTGATTAGGGATTTTTCCATGATCACCACCCTTCCACGTAAGTAATAAATTCACAATTTAAAACTTAGGAAGGCACAATAAAAATTCTACGTTGAATCATATTCAGAATTTTTACGTAAAATAAGATAGCCATAAATTTTCGATTCAAAATTGATTTAGTCTCAATTTTTGCTACGTTGATTAATTTATCATATAAAATAATCAACCTCCATTAGCCATGTAAGACGAACAATTCGTTAATACATATTGGCCATAGTATTGCAAAAATTGCAAAAAAATCAATTAAATGCACGAAAACACCTAAGGATCGGCTCTGATACCACTGTTGGGATCCACGTAACACGTAGCGGAAATAAATAACAACCCATACATGTATCTCCAGAGGCGTACTTCGTGCATTTCAATCGAAAAAAATCACAAAGCCTCAAAGGGAGTAAATGGATTACCTCTCGTAGCGTGCTTGAACGGAGGTGTCGGTTCGATGTTCTTCGATCTCAGCCTCCACAAGTGTTAGGCATCTAGTTCGGACGCACCACCAATTGACGAACGGGGAGACGACTAATAACTCCACAACAATTGTGCTAGCAATATGCGGAATCAATATTCCGAACTTAGTATATTTTGCTCACTCAAGATTATGAGAATATAGAGAGTGTTTGTGTTCTTCTCTCTAAGCTCTCAAAAATTTGCACACTCTACAAAATGTCTCTCCCTTCAACCTCAAAACTCTTGCCATCCTTTTATAGCCAAAAATACCTTCCAATAAATTGTATTTAAAAATAGCACTAACAATTATAAATTCTATCTAAAAATAGCACTCACAAATAAATGACATTTAAAAATAGCACTAACAATAGCACTCACAATTTATAATACAAAAATGCTATTTAAAAATAGCACTAACAATAGCACTCACAATTTATAATACAAAAATGTTATTTAAAAATAGCACTAACAATTATAAATTCTATCTAATAATAGCACTCACAATTTATGATAAATAAATGACATTTAAAAATAGCACTAACAATACCACTCACAATTTATAATACAAAAATGCTATTTAAAAATAGCACTAACAATAGCACTCACAATTTATAATACAAAAATATTATTTAAAAATAGCACTAACAATAGCACTCACAATACAAAAATGCTATTAAAAAAGCATTAACAAAGGTGTTAAAAATAATAACCATTATTATTATTACAAGAGTTAAAGAGGTTACCAAACAGTACAAATACGCATAACGTATAAATACGTAGAGCATACGTATACATCCGTGAAACCGGGGACTAATTGAAACAAAAATATGCAATTAAGCCCTTTTGGTAAAAATTGATTAAATTAGAGGGCAAATTGACCCAATTTCACTTCGAGACTTTAGAATCCAATGTCATAGCTTAGAAAAGTGAGAATTGAAAATTAAAAGACTCGAAAAGGAATTTTTTAGGCACAGTTCGGGTTTATGTTTGTAAAGGAACATAGTGATCCGAGCCGAATTTTTGAGATTTAAAGTGACACACTTGAAGAGGAAATTAAAACAAAATTATTGAATATTTTTGTGTATTTTTCTGACCACGGATGGTATTTTTCTGATTTTTTTGGTATTTTTAATAATTAAATAAATTCGAAAAACTATTAAAAATTACGAAAAATATTTTTTGTTCAAAATTGGTTCTTGAGGCTAGGCCAAGGCTTCCAAAGTTGATTTTGCAATTTTATGATTTTGTTTGCTATTTTTAATTAATTTTTAAAAAAATGAAAATCACAATAATAGATTGGTCAAAAATTAGGTGTCAACAGCTGCCCCTCTTTGAGAGGAATCTCGTTAGAGGTTTCTTTCAAAGATAAGATGGCACCTGATTCCTAACCGACTCAACCGGGAAAATGAAAGAAGAAATGCTATGACATCGGATCCTTAAGACTCTTGATAAAGCTCGAATTAATCCTCGGTTTGCTCTAACAATTTGAACATGGGCCGGAGTGAGAGAGGCTTACCTGAAGCTCACCTGTCGGATGCTGCCGGTTGCGAATACTTTCAAGAAGATGCCTAGGACTCGTCATTCAGAATATCCTAGGGAGATTAAGCTCTGATCTGTATGGTAGGTCATACCATGATGGGATTCCTAACTGGTAGGAACCTAAGGAAGGCGTATCCCACTCTTTGGGATTTGCCAAGAAGTTTGATCTGTATGGTGGATCGAACATTTGTGTTGATCCTTACGGCGATATTTACCAATGAGTTGACCCTTATGGCGGTTTCTACCTTATTTGACCCTTATGGCGGTATCTACCGTCAAGTTTAGTTTGACCCTTATGGCGGTTTCTACTTTTGGCTGACCCTTCAGGCGGTTTCTACCTTGAGTTGACCCTTCAGACGGTTTCTACCTTTGGTTGACCCTTCAGGCGGTTTCTACCTTTGGTTGACCCTTCAGGCGGTTTCTACCTTGAGTTGACCCTTCAGGCGGTTTCTACCATAGTTTTGACCCTTCATGCGGTTTCTACCTTGGATTGACCCTTCAGGCGGTATCTACCTTGAGTTGACCCTTCAGGCGGTTTCTACCATAGTTTTGACCCTTCAGGCGGTTTCTACCTTGGATTGACCCTTCAGGCGGTATCTACCTTGAGTTGGCCCTTCAGGCGGTTTCTACCATGAATTGACCATTTAGGCGGTTTCTACCTTGGTTTGACCCTTCAGGCGGTATCTACCATGTGTTGACCCTTCAGGCGGTATCTACCATCATTTTTGACCCTTCAGGCGGTTTCTACCTTGGATTGACCCTTCAGGCGGTATCTACCTTGAGTTGACCCTTCAGGCGGTTTCTACCATAGTTTTGACCCTTCAGGCGGTTTCTACCTTGTGTTGCTTTGAAAAGGGGTCTCATGACGAGGGTTCTCCACGTCCGATGAGACTGCCTAAATTTTGAGAAGGGGTCTCATGACGAGGGTTCTCCACGTCCGATGAGACTGCCTGAATTTTGAAAAGGGGTCTCATGACGAGGGTTCTCCACGTCCGATGAGACTTCCTGAATTTTGAAAAGGTGTCTCATGACGAGGGTTCTCCTCGTCCGATGAGACTGTCTAAGTTTTGAAAAGGGGTCTCATGACGAGGGTTCTTCACGTCCGATGAGACTGCCTAAATTTTGAAAAAGGGGGTCTCATGACGAAGGTTCTCCACGTCCGATGAGACTGCTTGATTTTTGAAAAAGGGTCCCGGGACGAGGGTTCTCCACGTCTGCTGGGATTGCTTGATTTTTTGGAAAGAGGTCTCATGACGAGGGTTCTCCACGTCCGATGAAACTGCCTGAATTTTGAAAATGGGTCTCATGACGAGGGTTCTCCACGTCCGATGAGACTGTTTGATATTTTTGAAAAGGGGTCACATCCTCACCCCTTCTTTTGAAAGATCCCAAAATTTGTCGGGAATTCAGTTTTGAAGCAGTGAAAGATTTTATTTTGACAAAGCCTCGCTTTAGTCTGTTGAGGCGACATTCTGGGAGCTGGGTTTTCCAGGTATCCTGCAGAAAATTCAAACCTGTGTGCTCCACTCCATGGAGCAAATATTTTTCTGGGATTCGGGGTTTCCAAGAATCCTGCAGAAGTTTGAGCTTGAAAGATTTTTCTTCACTAAGAAAACGTTAGTAATCTTTGGGAAGACCACGGCTGTCCACTTGACAAAAACCGTATGACTTAAGTTTTAATTGTGAAATGTGCATTTTGATGCTGGAGGTTATCCAAAACATTCTTGCAACACACAGATGTGATCACAAATTCCTTGTGCGGCAAATCTGGATCAAACAATTTGAAATTTCCAAAAAGAGTTTGTTCAAAACATCTATTGGAATATTTCTCGACGAGGAGGTCTTTTCACCTGTTTTGAGATAGTGGTTTTTATAGGGGATGCACTCAATTCCCTACTAACCTGTGCCTAGGTTTTAGGCTCATTCGCAGCGCATACATTTTGATCGGTCGGGAGGTCTTCCATGGGACCGTAATGTTGAGCTTGGATATTGGTTTTCAAGGGGGGCCCGCTTTTGAGTCGAGGCCATTGAATGAAAGTCTTCACCATCTGCTCCGGGTTTACAAGTCAAGAACCCTGCAAAATGAGAAAGAAATAGTCTTGCTCGTACTTCTTCGAGCTAAGCGATATGTTAACCCAAGTGTCTTAGTCAGAGAAGACTGTTTCAGGGTCGTAACATTGGTAGGATTTGGGACCGAAAAAGGCTTGTTTTTGGCCCAGAAATTACGAAGGGTTTGACATTGGTGATCATTGCAAATTTACCACCTACCCTTTCCTCTCTGCACCTTCAGTTTTTGGGATGCGCAACCGATTTTGAGGTGTGCACCAGCTCTTCAGAGAGCGTTTCGTCTCATTAAGAGACTGATGACTCTGTCTGCGTCTCTGCTTCACGCTTGACACCATTTGGGGAGTAGTCTTTTTGATCTGGCTCCTTTAGGGATTTCATCTTTTCCCATCCGGCTTCATTGCGGATCGATCAAACAACTTACACGAGCATCGGCCTTGCTTTTACCAGGCACTTTGCTTTTTCTCGATGCCGTGGATTTTTCTCAAGCATAATAGCCTGTATAAGCTTCAAGGTAAGACTGTGACAGAATTCGCTGCGGAAACGTCAGATGCATCTGTTCGAGAGTCAGAATTGTGGTATATGTGTTTGGGGCACATTAGCGAGAGAAGCCCGAAGGTACGAAGTGAAAAGAATTTATTATGTGGTTGTACTGCTGACGAACTAAATGTATGCAAGTACTGTAATTTAGATCAAAGGCGGAAAGTGCAGTTTAGTGCGACTGTTAGAGAAACCACGAAAATTGCAGAGTTTCTTCACTTTGATGTTCGCAGGTTGTTGCGGTTTCCTCCGAGGAAGAGTGCTATATTTATGCTAACAGTTGTTGATGACTACTCGATGAAGACCTGGGTGTTTATGCTTAGGCACAAGTTTGATGCAATTGTCAGGATTAGACAGTTGATAGTTTTGATCGAAAAGGAGACTGGTAATGTGATCAAGTAAGTGCGGACTGACAAAAGCATGGAGTTTTGCTCGAAGCTGTTAAATGAATTCTGCATGAAGAAAGGCATAGTGAGACACCACACTAGTGCCAATAAACCACATGTTGCAGAGTTGATGAGCAAAACATTACTAGAGACGGCCCATAAAATGCTCTCTAGTGCTGGTATGGCTAGAAGGTTTCTAGCAGATGCACTTAGTATGGCGAGCTACTTGATGAATAGATCCCCATCGACTGCGATTGGATGTCGGACTCCCGAATAAGTGTGGTCAGGTAACGTTGCTGATTATTTTGATATTAGAATATTTGGTTGCCCATGTTATGTTCGAGTTAGTGATGGTAAGCTCGATGGAAGGGCAATGAAGTGCATGTTCCTAGGCTATGCACACGGTGAACTTGGTTATCGGTTGTGGTGTCCGAAATTAAATTCACATGTTATCAACAGAGAAGTTACATTTGACGAGTCTCCAATACTTCTGACTAGGAGTGATTATAGCAGTGTTAATAAAGATCTAGACGGTGTTCAGATTGAGGTGGAGTTGCAACCAGAAACTCCTAAGGTAGTGGATACTAGCGTGGTAATCAACACAGATTGTGCTTATAGCGAGGTGGAGCCTGTAGAGCCAACGGTAGCTCAAACTGTTGATATTGACAAGGTACGTGATCGATTTTCTGGCAGATATGGATGCAACAGTGGTTTTGATTTATCTGTGATTAAGGAGCTTGTGTCATATAGTTTTTGTGGAGCAGTTAAAGGTGCATGTCCAATTGGTGTTCTGATGAGGTTCTCAGTTATGGCAAAGTTCAAGCACGGCTTGGACTTGGATGATGTTGTGGCAGTTGAGCCCATTGGGGCTGTTGGGAGAGTAGCAGCTGAAATTCGAAGTTTTAGCGAAGCGATTGTGACTTGACTCAAACGTCGAGCCAAGATGGAGGTTGTTAGAATAATGTCTCGAGTTTTAGCCTGAAACGAAATTGTGAATATTTCGAATTGAATATGTTACGGACGTCTGAAATTGTAACGCCCCGAGTCCTCTAAGGCGCACATCATCGCCTTATAACCAGTTCCTTATCTGTATTATATCCAGGATCTTTGCAATACACGGTAGGCAATGAAACTTAAATGAACATGCAGCAGCGTCATGCAAAACTCCTAGACAATTAGATACGAGATGGTTTGAGGGAAGTAAGACACTTAATCAAGTCATAGCATAGCATACGATTCACTTTACAACATAAACATAAACTGGGATACAACAATTAGGATTTGGGGAGATGGTTAGCCTAATCAAAAGAGACGACGGGCTAAGGGTCAGACACTACTCAAAAGTGGAACTCCAAAAAGTCATGGATGCCTAGGCTATCTAAAGGTCGAGCTCGCGGTCATCATCGGAATCCTCGCGGTGCACTGGGTCATACTCCTCCAGGTCTTCCTCGTCTTCCTCTTCCTCTTCCTCTTCTTCAAACTCTGGCTCCGGATCTGCTTCATCCTCGGGTTCAGGCTGAGGATGGTAAATGGCCTCTCCGTCAGGGTTGTACTCCTCCTCCAAAGGCTCTTCCTCGGAATCGTCTAGCTCTTCGTCATCTTCCTCGGGCTCGGACTCGTCCGTCTCCATGGGATCTTCGGCATCAGAGGGTCCCACGATGTCGCCATCGGTCTCGGGGTTCCGAGACGGTGCCGGCGGAAGGTCTGGATCAGGTGCGGTCTCGGAGTCAGTGAGCTCCCCATCAGCAGGGTATACAATCGAAGGATCCTGCTCGCCAATGACATCCCACGGCACGTCAAAAGTCCTCAGTGGCCCCACTGTGAGATCGCCGTCGCGGTAGAACCATGCTGCAAATTTGTCGGCCCTCCAATCTGCTAAGCTCACATCCATCCAGATGGTGCCATACTTCCTAATGTAAGTTTTCCCCTCTCCCACCGGGTACTCCGTGGAATACTGCTCTATCCAGACGGGCACCCCAAAAATCGGCGGCGGTGGCATGATCATGGTTTGGGGTCTGAAAATGGGGGTCCCACGACGGGGTGAGATATACTCAATAAGCTAGCCTAACCCTAAGCTAGACCCTTGGGACTTCCAGACACTTCCCAAACACATGCAATGGCCAAACAATCAAACAGCAGACAATGGTCTATAATAACTCAATTAGAAACATACTTAGTCATGCAATTCACAAGTTAGGCTAGGCAGGACTTGTACTTGGGCACTTAACATTTCATCATTTAGCAGACAATCCACATGTATGATATAATCAAACTCTCATGGCTTAGCCCACGTAATAATGCATCAGGCTTAAGAGATCAAGGAACCCGCGTTTAACGCCTCAGGTTTCCGATGCCATTTCTCATGACCCGCGTTTAACGCCTCAGGTCCATCCCGCGTTTAACGCATCAGGATGCTTCGTGTACATATACTTATAATTCCTTTCCATCGACATAATTAAACCAATCGTGCGCACTCTCATCAACTTGAGCTCGATTCGACCCCTCAAGCTACCATCCCATATCATGGCAATACGTCGTAAAATTCAACAAATCAAGTCCATGGCAATATCAGGCGGTCGATAACACATCAATTGAGATAATTCCATGCTTTCATAAATGGCCATTCGGCCATGTCACACCATCAATGGCACATCAATCAATTAAGGCTTATAACTCACTAATTAATCGCACTAGACCCAAAATTACTAACATAGGGTCACTTAACTCGATTGAACATCTTGAAATTTTCCACGCCTAGAGTTCGATCCATCGGTTAAAGTCATTTACTCAACGTGCTCGCACAATTACCCCAAAACCGAATACTCCTAAGCTGCATTTAGGATTCCATCAATTCAAGTAGATATAATTCAAGCTCTAGCTAGTCCTAAGACACCATGGGGCATTCGGCCCACACCCTAGGACACTCATCAATCCATTCCATCCATAGTTCCTAACATTCAATCATCAAACTCATCAAGGAAAAATCTGATCACACAATGCAAATTCGGATCCCTAAAGGACTTCACCGAAACCGCCCCCTAAAAGCTACCAAATCAACCCCACTTGGTCTTTCCATGCACTCAAGGTCCTAGCAAAGGGTTAGGGGAGCTTACCTAGCACTCACGGCCAACAAGAACCGGTTGAAGCGGCGGGAGGCGACGCGGCGCACGGCGGTCCTTCGGCGAATCAGACCTGGTCCTGGGGTTTCTAGGCGAAAATATCCAAAAGCAAACCTTAGTAACACCTCTACTACAAGCCTAACACTTCTTCACGCACCTATCTAAGAACTTGCAATCACTTACCTCAAGACTAGGCAAAGAACTCCCAAGAACAGCCCAACCTCCTCCTCCTCCTCGGTTCGGCTCGGTCTTGGGGTCTACGGGCGGCTCACGGGCTTGGACGGCGGTCCAACTAAGTTCTAAGGGAAGGGGAAGGCGTCATGGTGGTGGTTCGAGGCGGCGAAGCGGCGGTCGGCCGCGGCTTGGACGAGAGAAGAGCGGGCGACGGCGAGAGAGGGAGAGAGCGAACGAAAGAGGGAGAGAGTGAGAGAGTGAGAGAGTGAGAGGTCGGCCGAATGGGGGAGGGAGAGAGTGAATGGGTGATAAGAAGCAAGGAAAATTTGGAGGGAAAAGTGGTAGTGGGGTGGTTGACATGAAATAGTGCCCATGAGTGACAAGGTGTAAGAGGTTTGGTCACGGGGAAAATGTCAATCCAAAGTCAAGTCAAATGGTCAATGTGTCAACCAATAATTCATAAGGTCAAATGACTAAAGGGCCCTCAAATTTTCGGCCAAGGCTAGGGAAGGCAAATGACCGTTTTGCCCTTGCTTTGTTCTTGGGAAAAGTGTGCTAACCCTATGGGTAAAAAGGTCAATTTCGCTCGTCGGTTCGAATTTCGCTTTTCTAGTCTATACGGGACTATTTCTAATCTTAATAACTCTATGATGAGGCGGCGTCCAAATTTACTCCAATGCGATCTCCGAATGTCCGGCCTCCAATCTCGAAGTCCAATCTATGGCTAAATTCAGTCAATTGTCATTCCAGTGCGTCTCTGACTAACGGGCGGCTCTTAGGAGTTACGAGTATCGACCCGCGACTTATGTCGCGTTTAAGAGTTACCCAAGCCACGACGGCTTTGGTTGTCATGTAATCGCGAGGGTCAATTACTAGTTCCGCAGGTTACGATCGTCAGAGATTGAGTTAGGTTAATTCGCAAATCACGCCATGGTCATACGGATTCACCCGTGAACCAATCGTGTGACACTAGCAAATTGTTCCAAAACCATTCTTAGATCGACCTATAGCGGTTCAGAATATTCCCTCGACGATCCTTATTGTCAAAGCACCGCCTCGTGGTTAAGCTCTTTGGTCCACGTACTTTAAATCCTATACGGTCATTCCCATTGGTTAGTCGACTCGAGAGTGATCAGTTCTGAGCGAGATTAACTGGGATACATCGATAGACATTCATTCACTGATAAGTTTCGAGATAGGGTCAGAATTCAGAATGTCACAGAAATCCAACAAAATATAATCCAAACTTACGTAGGAGGATTTGGCTACCGAAATAAGAAAGTTTGACTCGGCCAAGGAAAGGATATGCCTGCAGGTTCGGTTTAAAAAAAAGGAATCATGAAGTTTGGATTTTTCGTTGACCAAGACACCACAGTTTTATTGCTCCGAATAGAAGTTGGTTTTACGTTGACCAAATCACATACAGGAAGTCGGCTACTCATCCCTCTGTCGATATTCATGCATATATATTATATTATTCTCAAGGGTTGGGGAGAGTGCCTTGCAAAAATTGCTGCAAGTGACGTCGTGAGTGGACTTCAATCGTGGAAGTCGTCGTAGGTCGCAGAAGATCGTCCAAAAGCGCCATATTTTTCTCGAGTGCTTGAGTAGAGTTTCTTGAAGTGCCGTTGAGTTTTTGGCGAAGGTTCTTCGTCGTGGATTTTTTGTTTGCGGAATTATATCAAGAATTCAAGTGTCGAAACCGATTAAATTTTGATGTTAGATTTGTGTTGTAATTCATTTGCGAGATTGAGAGATCATTTCGCTAGGAATTGGGGGCTAAACACGGTGTGCGTTCTTGGATGTAATTGGGGCTTGGGAAACACTGAGAGTGTTTGTGTAACTTGAGTGTGATCTGTAATCTCCGTGTATCGCTCGTTCTATAGTGGAATTCGTTACTACTCTCCCCGTGGACGTAGGTCTCTACGATCGAACCACGTACATCTGGTGTTCGATTTACTTTCTCGTTCTGTCTATTTATTTGATCGATTGTCTGTTCCGCGCAATACTTTCAAGTGACCAAGAGAGGGTTCTTTTGCTTTGAGATCCATACGTGGTTTCTTCCAATCAAAAAGCTCCTAATATTTTTTCCTTTTTCTTCAGAATTCTTTTACTGTTTAAAAAAGAGGTGTCGTTATTATTATTTTTTTCTACATCGTTTTCCCGGATAGTGATAGAGGGATTATCTCAATTTGCAATTTGAAAAGCAGCTTCGTCAAATAACGCCACAATTCATTGAATAGCATGTTCTCATTAATTCATAAATTTTGTTTTTGATTTCCAAACCGTAAAGTTCATTTGTGAAGCCGGCCTGGCCTAAATGTGAGGATGCGTCGGTGGCAACATCCGAGGCCAGCCTCGCCATGGCCTAACCCTCGGGTCGCGAACGAAGGCGACCTCGCCCATGGCTGAGGATGGTCAGGGCGAGGGGCAGGCAACCACAAGCAAGGCCAACCTTGCTAGCCGCGTGAAGGCAGCCATGCTGAGGCTAGCCTCGCCCAAATCTAGCCATTGTCAAGTTTGGGGAGCTTCGTCGACCTTCGCCACCCACAGTGGAGCAAAAATGAAAAGAAGGAAAAGACAAGGCAAGAAAAAAAGAAAGGAAAAAAGAAAAGAAATACTTAATAAAAAAACTAAAAGCTTGATAATAAGTACATATATATTTATAAAAAGAGATACACGTCAGCGCTCGTCATGCGGCGTAGGACAAGCGGCAATCATGTCAGCAATTTCTGACCTAAATTGGCCGAATAGACTCCATTGACAAAATGTGAGAAAGGTTTAAAGTTAAATTGTTTCGAAAGATTTATAACTGAATTGAATACAAGCACAATAGTTTTAAAACTTTTTGTTACTTTATCCAGAATGCAGGCACGTACGTTTCATAACAAAAGGCAGCAGTATGCTCCCCGCAACTATTTGGAGATTCACGAAGCACTCTATAAATCTCATGAACCAGTTAAGTTGGGATTATTAGCATATGGAGATGGCCTTGCCACGGAGAACTTGTATCGGGTGATTCTTTCAAGTGTTATTGCATAGTAGGGGTGAGCATGGGCCGGGTCCAGGCCTAGACCCTGAAACCAACCCTGTTATAATCGGTTCTTAGTTTTTGGAACTGAGACCCGACCCTGTTTTTCCTGGAACCTGTTTTGAAATCGATCCTATTTTTCGATCCCGACCCTGTTTTTCTTGCAAAAGTGCCGATCGATGAAGTCTATTTAATTACCACAAAATCGTAGTTTTCACAAAATGAAGCCTATTTACCAATGATAACATCTTCGATAAGACAATTCATATCTAAAAATCAAGAAAAACTTTGGTAATATACTCATTCAATATTTTTTTAAGTAACTAAAAATCGGACACCTTAGTATAAAAAAAATCGATTCTAAAATCGATCCGGGTGGGCATTAACCTAGAACCGGTACCTGGACCGGTTTCAACCGAAATCGATTCCCGACCTTGTTTTTCAGATGGGCCGATCTGAATTTCAGGTCAATCCGATCCGGTTGCACACCCTTACATAGGGTCTGTCATTAGACGATGCCCCCACAAACCGAGCTAAGGAATCATTAAGGATCTGCTGCCCTACTTTTTTTTGTAGGGATCATTATAGGGCAGCAGATCCCCACCCTTGATATACCTAAAAAAAATAAAATAGAGCAGCAGATCCCCACCCATTAATAAGACCCACTTGTACTGTAAGGCCGTCAGAATAATTTAAGTTAAAAATCGCCACTCCCAAAGTGCGAGCGAGTCTCTAGCCCTGTCACGATACTGCCCTCGTCAAAGCCCACCAAATTGAAATCAGAAACGCCATGAAGAGCTGGAAGTGGAACCTTTTGACTCGAGAGAGAGAGAGAGAATGGCTGTTCGAATCAGCAATTTGAAATAAGACGTGAGAGCAAGTCCAAGACCATGATCACATTTCGCAAAACACAAATATATTGTGGCCGACTCATGCACGAGCCCCGTAAAGCAAGGGGAGTCTCACGCTGACTTTGTGCCCTTCCCCATGTAAAAACTAAAAAGTAAAGAAGATCCCAACAAAAGTATCATCAAACAGGTAAATAAGAATTAGTCTCGTACACTTAACATGCGGGGCAGTGTGTCCCGTGTCCTTTTTTTATCGAACACCGTTTCGTTTGGGAGTTTATAACCAAAGACTTTCATTACCTTTTGCTCTTGCTTGCGCCTCGAGACGTTTGGTTTTTGTATTTATCTGTTCGGAAATTGCATGGGTGGGGGGTCGACCCCAGTTCCAAGTATTCAATTTCAACCCAAACCCTACCGTTTGGCAGTGGAAAACTAGGGTTTTCACGTGATTTTGCATGCAAAATGGCAATGCATGGGAAGTGGTCGTCTGTCCAAGTAAAATTTCACTACATTTTGCTATGTCAAACTGTACTTCACATCACTGTGGATGTCAAAACCTATTTACTTAACATGTTGATCGTAGCATGCACATTGCATACTAAACGAAAGAATGTACTTAGAAGATAGTAAAGATCCGAGACAGAATAGGAGTCGCGCAAACGTGCGAGTACTCCGGTTGTAAAAAGAACCTGGCGCATGAAAATCCAACCCATCTAATCCCTTTTTTTGTGTCTTAATCCCTCGTCATTAATTCCAAACACAGCACTTTGTCTTTGTGGACCACCGACAAAAAAAAAACCAAATAATAAAGTTGTCATGGATGAAAACACAGCCATTGCGGACTCTCGAGTCGCCACATGAAACAACCTCTGCAAGTTGCGTGCGAGAGGCAATTTGTTCGTTGGATCATATACTAATTATCATTCTCTAATCATTCTCCCCGAAACCTAATCATACATGTGTCCCCGATGACATGATCATCGTTTGCTCGTAGGTAGCTGTAATGTTGGTGTGTCCCCACAAACCACTTGCACTAATTTCAAGTCAAAAATGCTATCGACGATAGGATTTTTTTCCTTTTTCCATACCACAGAGACAATAAATGCTACGTGCATAAATTCGGGAGAAAGACAGGTAATAACCACATGATACCTGCTCTGAGACATCAACCCCATTTATTGTTTGCGCGCAGGAATTCCCAACGTAATGTTCAGGATTCCTACTGAAAAGAGTTATTAGGAAACAGTTGTTTGCTATGTTGAATTTAACATGATTCCGTCCATCACTTTTGCGTGTATATCACGTTCAAAGATCGGCTATATAAAAGAAATCTCGTATCGCAATCACAGCACCTCTTGTTTAAAGTACTTTGAATAAGAATTTTATGCAATATTGTCCAACGAGCGAGGATGAAGCAAATAACATAGCTCGGTAGTACTAGAGGGAGTGGTTAGCTTTGAATGAGCTTAGGTTAGCTATTTGGATGAGGTTTTTAGAGAGACCATGATGCGGAGTCTCTTAGTGATGCGTTTTTGAACCGATTGGACCTGTGAAAATCCAATCGGAAGGCGAAACGATGATGCGACTAGAACCAACGGACCCGATCGACGACATCGGATTGAGCTTAAATTCGGTCGGTTGAAGCGAAACGACGTACTGATCAATGCTCACTACCTTTGGCTGTGAACGGCAATGGATTTCAGCAATTCGGGATCGTTTAGATGAGTTTTTTTAATTATTTTAGTATTTCCGGATTTAATTTTATTTTAGCGATATTTTAGTAATTTTGCAGTTTTGATGTCGTTAGGGTTAACGTCCTATATAAGCTTGTTTTAAGATTTTTGGAAGACAGAGTATTATCATCTTAATTCAATTTTCGAGAATTTCTTGTTAGAATATTCCTTTTTAATATTCAATTGTGGGCTTTATTAATTGTTACTGTAATTATTATTTGGTCTAATAAGAAAGAGATATATTATTTCCTAATTCAAGTAGGAGTTGGTGCTGGATAGTATGGGCCGAGATATCCTTATCCTTGATGAGGGGGTAGGGTTCATTCTCTATAAATAGTGCTTAAGTCCCTCCTCTAAACCCTAATGTCCACATAACCTCACATATAGAAATCGTCAGAAACGACAGTGAGGGGCCGTCTCATTGAAGCCAGTGATCAAGGGGGTTCATAGAGGAGAAGCTCTTAAGCGTCGGATTCTCGCAATTCCGCATCAAGAACGATGAATCCAAAACAAGGTGCGTTAACTCTTTGACTCTATGGATGGAACAGGGATTTGTGTATCTGTACGTGTGTATCTTGGGTCGCTGCATACATGATTAAATACGCACCTTACATGTGGTATCAGAGCCTGCGCGTATTAGGTCACGAATCACGTTCCCGGTGTTTTTTTCGGAATTTTATTTTTATCAAAATTCAAAGAAAATTATATATTCGGAAAGGGCTCGACGAGACGAGCAAAACCATATAAAGATCGCCGCCACGCGCCGCCACTCGCCGGTGGCTATCGGGCGCGTGGCGGCCACGCGCCCTACGCGCCATCACGCGCGGACCTAGGCCCGCACGTGCGTGACACGTGCGGGATGACGTCATCTGACGTCGTTCGGCCGGGTGCAGACCCGACCCGACCCGGAACCCGACTCGATCCGTTGCCCCGACCCGGAATGGTTGACCGTTGACTCGGACTTTCCGGTCGGATCGGTCGTTGACTGATTCGACCGGATCGCCTCGACCGGGTTCGCCAAACCGGTTCATGGTAGCGGTCGGACCAGTCGAGCCAGTCGGACCGGTTTCAGAACCGGCTGAACATACAGAACACGTGTGCGGCACGTGTCTGCGCATGAGCCTCACGCGCCGAAGCTTCAGGCGGCGCGTGAGGGCGCGTGCGGGCTCCGATGGAGGTGTTCCAGGTACCGGCGTACTCGTATGCTCATTCTCTACATGATGGTACATTTATTTTTCATGTTTGGTATTTTCATGGATGGAAATACGTACGGAACGCCAAATATGAGGGTATTTTGGGGTATTTTTGAGGTATTTTCTGGTATTTCTGTAAGAATTTGTGAAGTACAGGTACAGACTTACATGAAAGTATCACGTGGAATTATGTGGAAATTTTTTGATCAATTTCATGTTTATGGTTTGACATGAATTATTGAGGTATCGATGTAAATTAGCGGCGTGTAATTTTGTGGATGATTGCCCCTAATTTCTGAAATTACATACATACGGTAAATGTGAAATATAAAGTTATATCCCAATTCCAGGTAAATTCAGTTGGGTTGTGACCGCCAAAGCGGCACACTTAGTTGAGTTTAATAAAGTACATTTTACATAGCATTGGGATGTCTCCTGTTTTAATGCGTAGTTATACTCCCAAAGGAGGTAATTGCGTATTTTTGCATGGAGGGTTACATGTACAGCATATGGTTGAGGATTGATTAGTCTAAGTGATGTCATACACCCAAAGGTGGTGATTAACGAAAATTGAAATAAGTTCTCATGGCCGCTGTAATGTAGGGAGTATACAACTGCATGTCATGTTTTCTGCCCAAAGGTGATTATGTGATGATGTATGTATCTCTCAAGGTAAAATTTCACATTATGCTAATTAAAAATATTGATTATTTTTAGTCACCGTTTCTGTGAACGGCAACTCTGTTAGAATTAAGACTTATTGAGAACTGAATGAGGATTATCTGTTTACAAAGAACTAGCAAATACTTATATTACTCTTGTCAAGAAAGACCCGTAGTTCTCACCTTCATTGGTGAGAACTTTCAAGAGCATTATGTACTTATTGGGTAAAGAGTGATCGGATTTGCTTATTTGATATGAAGCGGTCCACTAAAGAACACTTGAAAAATATTTTCTACTAGTTAACTGCACTGCTAAGTAAGTAAAGGAAGCCTTGAAGGCTTTGAAATTATATCTCATTTATTATTAAGAGTGGTAAATATCTGCAATGACTCCTCAACATCAAGTGTAATGGTTCTATTAAGATTAAGGATTACGTCTTAAAATTGATGAAATTATATTTTGAACAGTTCTAAAATCATACTCATAAAGTATTATATTAAACCACCGGTCATTCTGATGATTTGGATCCATGAAAAGCATCCTTTGAAAAGGATGGTGATTGCTACTTCTTTTATAAGAAGAAAGATCACATAAAGAAAGACTACAGTTAATACAAAGACTTGGTTATCTAAGTATGAGCATAAAGTAATGATTTTTTGGTATTGATTTGTGAATTCATTCTATCTTAGGCCTCATCTGGTTATGTGATGGCTAGATAGTGGTGCAGCATATTGTGTTGCATTTACCATATAGGAATTCATAAACTGAAAGGTACCAAATTCAGGTTGAGTCAAGCTCATTATGGAAACAATTATAAAGTTGACGCTAAATTGATGGGAATGTCATTCCGGATTCTGGTTTTATTGTGACATTATGAAACATATTTTATGTACTCTTCTTAAAGACGGAATTTATTTTTCGTATCAAGTATGGACATGTGTAGTTACTCCTTTTTTGAGATTTCAAATAAAATAATTACTATTTCTTTTAAAATAAAGTTGGTTACTACTCTATGTCCAATGGATTGTACAGATTATGTTTATCTCCCAATGAATTATACGTAACTTATACAGCTGAAAAGTTGTTTACAAAATTTATCTGCCTAAGGATCAATCATGCGTATTATGGAATAAATTTCTTGGTCACATCAGTAAAGAAAGAGTGAAAAGACAGATAAAGGCAAGCATTCTGCTCACTCTTAAAAGTGACATAGACACATGCGTAGATTGAAGCAGATATAAGATAACCAAGATAAATGGTGAAACTGTAGTCGATAGTTATGACCTATTGAAGGTCATTTATACTAGTATAAATGGATCTTATATGGTAATATTGTGTAGAGTTTTTATCACATTTAAATGATGATTTTTCTCTATATGTTTTTCATACTTGGTTAAAGAAAATGTTTATTTCCGTGACAAGTTCAACATATTTTTGACTATAGTCAATAAATTTATTATAAAAAAAATGCCATTTTTGACTAAGGTGGTGAGTATCATGGTTGACATGGCAATGCTGGATAGCTTAAAGAGCCATTTGCCAAATATTTGAGAGGATTCTGGGTTGTGATTTTGTGCCCGATACTCCTCAATAGAAAGGTGTGACTGAAAGGCAAGATCACACCATACGGATATGATGACGAGTATGATATGTAAAATCAATTTATATGTTTTTTCTGTGGGGTAAAACTTTAAAAATAACTCATTATGTTTTTATCATAATATTTCATTGACTTCTTTTGAGTCATGGACTGGACGTTAATATAGTTTGAACCATATTAAAGTTTGAGGTGTTCATGCAGAAATAAAGTTACATAATCCAACATTAGATAAGTTGGACTCTAGAACCACTCGGTTTTACTTCGTGCCTTACCCATATCATCTAAAGGGGTATTGATTTATCATCCCAAAAGAGGAACAAGAATTGTGGAATTACAGATAGCTAAATTGCTGGAACTTGATATAGCCGAATAATGGTAGTTGCTCACAGACTATTAAAGGTAATAGTATGGTAGGGACAATTGTATCGTTTTTCTCTGTCTATACAGATGATCATGGAGCATTCTACATTATAGTATGATTCTGTTGGGGTTCAGGTTCTTGTTATTAAGATAATACCTGATGAAGTTTATCAAACCCTACAAGCGCAGAATAAAGGTTAAAGTAGCTCTACCTAAAAGATCTATCAGGCAGAGACGATCAGTTGTATCAAGTCACATTGTATAGTCTATCCGGAAGAGCATGACTACAAAATCGACTATGTAAATAATCTAGTAATTTATATAGTTGCTATTTATTGTTTTTAATTATAATTGTGATTGGGTGCATGGTAGATGAGATATAGACTATAAAACATGCGGTGTTTGAAAGCTTATTAGTATGCCTCAAGGTCACAAGTCCATCTGCTGCAATAGGGTGTGCATGACTTAAGGGACTCCAGATGAAAGTTTTTTGTCTACTTTATTATATCAAATTATATTTTGATCAATGTTTTTATTTAAGAAGTTTAAAGACAGATTGGTAGCGAAATTTTTCACTCATAAAGAATGAGCAGACTTAAAATAATTTTTATTCAGTCTCTCATAAAGAGTTTTTCAGAGTGATTAAGGAATTAATAGCTCATATTGTAAGGAGCTTTATCATACAGATATTAAAACTTCTTTTTTATTGGAGTTCTTAATATAGAGTTTTTTTTTATGTAACCCGAAGGTTATACAGCAGATGATTCAGATAAACTTGTGCGTAAAAAGAGAGGAATATCATATAAATATCATGGAATAAAGTTTGATCATATTTATGGAGATTCTAGACTGAAAAGTCTATTTATGGGATCAAGTAAGCTTTTAGACAATTGTGGCTTGAAGTTTCATAGTATTGTAGCTTTATCATGATTTGTCAAGAACAAAGTAAATTAGTATATATACTACAAGATCAGTGGGAGGAATTTATTTTCCTTTTGTTCTATGCAGACGATATCTTGCTTGAAAGGAATTTTCTTGAATTATTGCATAAGATGAAGCAGATATTGTCGAAGCATATTTTACGTGATTGATCTTGATATAGAGTGTTTTGTCATAGTCATTGAGATTCGTATGGATCATTCTTGTAATGTATTGGTTAAATCCAGGACACATTCACTAGGTGATTACTAAGAAAGTTTTGAGGTACTTAAAGAGGACAAAATACTGTATGCTAATTTACAGACATATTCAGGACCTGCAGCTAATAAGGCATTCGGATTTTAGCTTTGTTAGCTGTCAGGATGATGTGAAGTTGACAACTACAGACATTTATATGTCTACAGAAAAGTGCAGTATTACAGAAAAAAAAAACGTAAACAGAAATCTATGTAATCCTCAATCAAGAAAGCGGAGTTTGTAGTATGCTTGTCAGCTGCTATTCAGGTTATTTGGCTCCGGAATCTCATTAAAGAGTTGACCGTATTTACTTTGTGGATAGACCCATACAGTTGTATTGTGACTATAATTCTGCAGTGTTGTTCATTAACAACAGCAAGAGTCGCAAGAGGTCTAAACATCTAGCGGTCAAGTTTTTTTACCATAAAGGTAACAGATGAAAGGGTGACACTACAGTAGAGCTTATTACACAGATGATAAGGCTGCAGACTCACTAACTTAAAGTCTATTCCCATACACATTTAGATGACATGTCGCAAATATAAAAGCATCGTGGGATGCTATGACGTGTTAATTGATGGGTTTAGTAAGCATAATGAGATGCTGTTGTTCAGTGGGAGCTGCATTCGATATTTGCTCTAATAAAGTTTACATTTGTGTTTGTTACATTTTGTAACATCTAAATATGCATCAACTCCATTGCATGCAATAAAGTTATAATGATTAAGAGGAGTTGAATACATATATCAGTTGAAAATCTCAAGGCGTTGTGTAAACCTTGAGTGATGGCTGGGGCATTTATTTTAGCCAAAAGACATATGTCTTGTTACACGTAAAGCATACTTAACTGTAAAGGTAAGACATATGTTGGTTCGTTGGAACCGTAAAGATGTTCTCTCGTGACACATCCGATTTTGTGACACATAAAGTGAGAGAATGGTGACTGACAAGGAGGATAACATATAAGGTGTCTCTATTATTTGAGATGTTGTCCGATTGCCATACTACCATATCAAATCCATATCAGTAGAGTTAAGAGCATCTGTGATCGTGGATGGCTCTGTGTCTTCTGATGCAGTTACTGGCATGGTCCAGTGCTTAAAACTTTATAGGATCGGATTGACTGTTGGGAATTATCTCTAGACCAATATAAAGATGCGCATATACAGTACAGTTTCAATTAATTTAGCCCAAGTGGGAGAATGTTAGAATATTCCTTTTTAATATTCAATTGTGGGCTTTATTAATTGTTACTGTAATTATTATTTGGTCTAATAAGAAATAGATATATTATTTCCTAATTCAAGTAGGATATGGTGCTGGATAGTATGGGCCGAGATATCCTTATCATTGATGAGGGGGTAGGGTTTATTCTCTATACATAGTGCTTAAGTCCCTCCTCTAAACCCTAATGTCCACATAACCTCACATATAGAAATCGTCAGAAACGACAGTGAGGGGCCGTCTCATTGAAGCCAGTGATCAAGGGGGTTCATAGAGGAGAAGCTCTTAAGCGTCGGATTCTCGCAATTCCGCATCAAGAACGATGAATCCAAAACAAGGTGCGTTAACTCTTTGACTCTATGGATGGAACATGGATTTGTGTATCTGTACGTGTGTATCTTGGGTCGCTGCATACAGGATTAAATACGCAGCTTACATTTCTCTCTCTAAATAAAGATTCGCTTATATCTTCGTTGAACGCAACACAAAATGTCGAGGAAACGAAAATAGCTCTTATCGATTTTCAGGCTTCATCATGTCCGCGAGCATCTCTTGTCTGAAGTTGACTCCTTCGAAAATGCAATATCGTGACTTGTAATAAATTAAGCGAAATACAAAGGACCAAATGTCTTCTGCCTACGACGTGCTGCCACGATTTTGAGAATTACTTGGAAGAGAAAAGATACAGAATACGATGCATAAGCACACGTGCCCCTGTAAACTAAAAAGTTTATAGAGTAATAATTATCGACTAATTACTTCCCGGTTCAATCAATGCATATGGATCTCGGCGCTCGAATCTCATTGACTTGATAGATCGTACATGTTTGATGCAATGGTACTGCCGCAGAATTCTTTAATGCTTGTTTACGTTAAGACACGCGAACTAGTTTGAATATTATAATGACTCGTCTTTCTTCTTTTGGTGGCTCAAGAACGATATCTAGGGTTTCATGTTGATTTGACTTCCTTGTTATAATATCATTAGAATTTGCACATCTAGATGCATATATGCTTGTATGTTTGTTTCCCGATTAACACACACATTTACATATATAATGATTCAAAGATATGCTCCAGAAATAACTCTCTCTCTCTCTCTCTCTCTCTGCACACGTACGTGTCACGAATGGAAAGTTCCAATGAGCCTAAACCGCACTCATGTTCCCTTGTTAGTGAAGCTTGTTGGTGTCATTATAGTGAGTGAACGATGTAGAGGGAGAGATTGAGCCGGATAGTGGGAGTGGCGACATGGTAATTTATGCTAGGAATTCTAGATTATAATGAATATGCCCTTGGAAAATTTGAAGGTGAGGTTGGTCTCTCGTATACAAGTTGTCGGGAGTTGATACTGCTCTCTTGATGAGACCATAGCAGATCGAAATCAATTGTAGTTTTTAAAGTGTTCTGTTCGTCTTGCTCGATGGATTGGATGCTCGAGCTTAACTGAGTGTGGTATGATCCGATACGAGAAAACTATTTACTTTGTTGTTCTATGAAACAACAAGAGAAGAAGATGACTTGGCATTCTCGGCTCGCTAGGCGCCGCACGAGCTGCTTCCGCAGCTAAAATCTATCGGCACGTGACAATATAATATTAAAGCAAGAATTCCTCTAGTAGGTGGGTGACTAAAAAAAAACTTGTGGTCTACCCGGTCCCATGAGAGTCGGGAGTGAATCCAGAGCAAACCGTGTTTGAACGATGTGCGGCTCTTGAAACTCGCTTCTGCGATGCCGATGGAGGGCCACAAGCAAGAAACCGATTCCTCACTGAATAGAGATAATACTCCTAGATCAATTCGGCGAATTTCAACATGGATCTACTACCACATTTTCAACGAGGAGGAAACCTCCATTGGCCAGCTGGGATTAGAAAGTGCATAGTAGGCGAGGTACCGACAAAAGGCGCAGTTGGCTCCAAATGCCACACTTGAGAGGACAAGTGACTGAACGACCTCTAATCAAAAGAAGCTATTGATGGAGAGGAGTTGTTCTGTTGGACGAGCGTCCGCCATTCATGTGAGTCCCAATGGCGGCGTTGATGGTACCGGAGTGACGCAAGGAAACGATAAAATGAAATTGAGTGGGAGAGAATAGCAAGGACTGAAAGTTCTGTGACCCCCAAACCATATTCGCGTGCCCCTGTGAGTGAACCTTGTTGGTGTCATCATAGTGAGTGAGTGATGTAGATGGGAAGATGCAACTGAATCATGAGAGTGACGTCAGTGTGATTTGTATTAGGAGTTTTAAGTTAGAATGAATATACCCTCATAAGCTCTAAAGGCGAGAATTGGCTTCTCGCGTTGCAAATTGGTGGGGAGATGATATCACTTTTCCCGATGAGACCATAGCAGACCGAAATCAATTTATTCTACTCGTCTCGCTCGATGGATTGAATGTCCGAACTTAGCTAGGCATGGTAAGATCCAATACGGGCAAACTATTCGCCTTATTGTTCTATTGGACAACATGAGAAGAAAGGATGACTTAGCTTTATCGGCTCGCCAAGCACCGAACAGGCTGATTCCGTGATTGAAATCTGCCAACCTGTGACATACGCATGTGTCGGCATGTACATGTGTGTCCCTCGGGAACACGATATTGCAACACCCTGACTAGAGGGAAAAAAAATCTAAGTCCAAAGTGGAGATTATTTTAAATTAGAACCTGAAGCAATCAAACCAAATCTCAAATAAGTGTCGAAACTCACCGTGGGCGAACGCTTGACTTTTTCGGAAGCCAAGACAGGGCATTTCCGTTGGACCGGCATTAAGGGTGGAAGTCGAAGAAGAGAGTTGTATCCAGAAACTTGGATTCTTAGAAATGAAGACAAAAGAGGCGTGGAGCTAGCTAGGTGGAGGTGAGTGGCTATTGGAAGTAGAGGTGGCAAATGGGTGGGTTGAGTCGGGTCGAATATGGTCCGACCCATATTGACCCATATTTAGTGACCAAAACCTGATCCGATTCGCGACTGACATATACACGACCCGACCCGTTGTGACCCATATTATCAAAACACACTAATATTTTAAGAAAATAATATTATTAAAATACTTCTCGACCCTGGTCCTTGCACTGGCCCCGTCCATGGCCCTTGCCCCGGCCCCGACCTCGGTCTCGGTCTCGGCCTCAGCCCGGGGACACGGCCCCGGCCCCGGTCTCGAACCCGAGCCCGACCCCAGTCTCGGCCCCGGCCTTGGGACTTGGCCTCGGGAAACGGCCCTGGCCCCAAGACCCGATCCCGGCCCCGGTCTCGGCCCCGGGACCCTGCTCCTGCCCCGGCCCCGGGACTCGAGACCTAGCCCCAGAACCCGGCCCCGGCCCCAGCCCCGGTCCCGGTCCCGTCCACAGGAACCAGCCCTGGCCCTGGCCCCGGCCCCGGGACACAATCCTGTCCCCAGGACCCGGCCCCATCCCCGGGACCCGACCCCGGTCGCGGGGACCCGGCCTCGGCCCCGACCCCGACCCCGACCCCGGGCCTCGGGACCCGGGACATGGCCTCGGCCTCAGGACCCGGCCCCGGTCCCGGCTCCGACCCCGAGACCCGATCCCAACCCTGGGACCCGGCCGCGGGGACCCGACCTCGACCCCGGGACACCGCCCCGCCCCCTGTACCCGGCTGCGGACCCTGGACACAGGCTCGGCCCCGGTCCCAGCCCCGAGACCCTATCCCGGCCCCCGGCCACGAGACCAGATCTTGGCCCCTGGCCCCAGGACCCGGCCCCGGCCTCGGACTCGGTACACGGCCTCGACCTCGGGACCCAGACCCGGCCCGAGACACGGCCCCGGTCCCGGCCCCGAGACCCGATCCCGGCCCTGGGACCCGGCCCCTGCCTCGGTCCCGGTCCCGGCCCAGGTCCCGACCCTGGCCCCCAGCCACGGTCCCGGCCCCGGCCCCGGCCCTGAGATCCAATCCCGGCTCCCGGCCCCGGCCCCTTCCCCAAGACCCGATCCCGGGACCCAGCCTTGGTCAAGGCCTCGGCCTCGGCCCCGCCCCCATTCACGGCCCCGGAACCCAGCCTCGGCTTCGGCCCCGACCCCGCCCCCGGGACCTGGCCCTTGTCCCGGTCACGGCCTCGGGACCTGGCCCCGGCCCCCGGCTTCGGGACCCGGTCCCAGGACCATTTGTAACTTGTGAAATGATGTTGTCCTTGTGGATCGAAAGTGGGTCAATATGGGTCGAAAATTGATTTAAGTGTGACATATTTTATACAAATATGGGTCAAATATGGGTTTGTGACCCATATTGCCACCTCTTCTGGAAGGTACGCTCGGTCATTTCCAGATTTTGTTTTGGACAAAAATGCCCCTGTTTCAGCCTGCGGAAAATCAAGTGCTCGCTAGTCGACGAAAATTTAGCCGACTATGAGCTCAAGTCCATATTTGAAAACAAAATTAACTTTAAATTGAAAAATAATCCAATTTTAAGTCTTTATTTGAAATTTCCTCTTGAGATTACGATCTCGTATCAAAGTTCTCCGGCCAATGGTGACCCGTTTCGTGGGTCACATGCGTTCAGGTTAATGGTGTTAGGGAGTCGATTTTGCTCATGAGCTACTCGAGTTTGATTTGCAATTTACTCGAGTTCACTTGGATGCTTTTTCGAGCTTGAGTATTTAATTTAGGCAAGGTAAACTTGAAAAATACTTGGCTTGAGAAACCTGTGGGACCAATTAAAAGTGTTTAAGTTTTCAATCATAGTGCATTTTTTATAATTCGAACTCCGGTGCAAGTTTGAAGACAGTTTATTAAAGGGAAAATTGTCCAAAAAATTCTTAATCCATTTTAGGACTGTCAATTCAATCCTAAACTTTTCAATTTAGACAATGCAATCGTAAATGTTTGACGACCGTCCACTGTAATCCATCTGGTGGTCAATTTAGATCGGAAATTGCTGACGTTGACTTCGGTCGTCCTATGTGTCACGGCCAGCTATTAGACAAGGCTCAAAATGACGTCATTTTGAGAATTTTTTAATTTTTTTTTTCATCTTCTTAGAATTTTTCCTCACTTAGATCTGGGCGAGGGTCGCCAGTCATTCTTGAGGTCTCAACAACTCCACCAGTCGAAATTCCAGAAGATGAAGGGGGAAAAAAAGAAACAATATAAAAGAAAATATTTTTTATAAAAAAAAAATGACGTTGTTTGGAGCTTTGTCAGACACGTCACATTATCAGCCACATCACGTAAGATGGGCGGCCGCGGCACTGACTAAACCCCCACGTCAGTGATTTCTGGCCTAAATTTATCAGTAGGGTAACATTAAAAGATCGTCATATTGTACTGACCAAATTGGAAAGTTTAACATTAAATCGACAATCATACAATAGGTTTATGTATTTTAGGATAAATTTCTCATTTGTTAAATATTATCAAGGTGAATTCAATTGAGCTTGGAAAGATTAAGTGCGGGAGGGACGAGTGTGTCGAGCTCGAGTATTGAACTACGTTCCCTCGACTCGACCACGCCCCTAATTCAGATGTGGCCTTGATCTAAAAAAAAAAAATCAGATGTGGCCGATTTGCACAATGGTCACCCTTGCGCAAACGATTGAAAAATATCGGGCGCTGGTTTTGCACATGCATACATGGGCGCGCGTCCAGAGAGAGAGAGAGAGAGAGAGAGAGAGTATGTTTTCGTGCGCGGGTTTTCTGGTTTGTGCATAAAATGTTACAAGTTGTTTAATCCATACAAAAGAACAGCCAAAGTGACACATGAACATATCAGTTGTTATCGTTATATTATCACTTATGCACAAAGGACATGTATATAAGTTGCCCTGGCACTAGATTGATGTTGCCAAATAGTCCATCTCTAGTTCCAGTACAAACCGGCATAAATGATTGATAAATGCCTACTTGAGATTGTTATTGTCGGAATTCTCGAAAGTCAAAGAATGAATTAAGTCAAAACTCCACTCCATCACATCTGGCAAAATTTCAAAATTGGCTTTGCTAGCGTAACAGTTTCTTGGTGAATGTGAGATTAACAGCATGTGGTGGTCGCAAGTTCTTGAACGAGTGGACCTCGCAGTAACTTTTAATTACTTATTATTTATTTTTTTGTGACTCACGATATACTGTTAATCTCACGAGATGTTGCGTTTCGAAAACATGTGAGATGGCTCGAATTATTATTTTTATCCATTTTCGGTGCACATAAAAAAAAAATTGTAACGACGCTCGTTTCCCTCCAGCAAATACTTTCAAAATTCCGACTACTCGCAGTCGCGGCGGCAGCAACTCCTCGTCGTCGTTAACTAATGAAACGAAACTTCTGAAAAGAAAAGAAAAACGAAGCAGGCGGCTTTTTTGCTTCGACACGGTGTACGAGGAATGTGGGGACCACGCAAGTGGGGCCCACGTGGTGGGTTTTTTGGCCCCTTTGGGATGGATTTTTCGGACAGCTCTTTTGAGGCCATTTTCTGGCGCGCGGTGTCTTTTTCCACCGAGATGTTATGTTTGCCCCCCCGTCAAGGCAATATCTTGTTCGGTCACCATTTCCCGCCCAAAATAAATAAATAAAAAAAGCTAAAACAATTACGACGATACCATAAATAATAAGATTTTATTTTGAAAAAAAAAGAGAGGATATGGATATTTTTGCAGGTTGCAAAAAAAAAAAAAGGACATGACCCAATTTCAAAAAATGGAATGCATTTATACAGTTTGTACGACACTTTTGGAGTTTTTGTTCCAAAAGTATTTATGTAGCAGAAATCTGTTTAGCTATGCAATTTCATTTTTTTTTATTTCTTGAGCATTTTAGTTTTGGAGCCACTTGAAAAAATAAAAGAGAAAAACTTACTTCTCCCCAAAAGTTGATTTCTAGAGCATAAGTGTTGCCATGCACGCCCTTAACAGCCAGTGCGCAATATCCGCTCCGGAAGAGATACCTGCAAATAAGTGCATTGGTAGTTAAATACAACACGTGACGTAAGTAGATGGCATTTTGGCAATGGCGACCACTATTTTCTCATGTCCCGCAATGGAAAGGAAAACAAAGAAAGAAAGAAAAAGTGCATTTCTCAAAATAAAATAATTTGAAGACGTGGGTTATGATCTATATTGTTTTTCAAGAGCTCGAACTTTTGGACCCGTTTAAACATTCTTAACATGGTATCAAAGCATTCGACAGATTGAGTTTGCAATCCCTCATCAGATACTCCCAATTTATATCCTTATACACGATTAAGTATGAAATCTGGATATTCTTGATTGTTGCCACGGAAAATTTAAGGAGTGACGTTAAAAGGAAAAAGAAGAAGAACATTTGAATATGCAGCCTCGTAGAGTTACTTGGAAATTTACATGATGCGCGTGACTTTTCTACAACAAAAAAAAAAAAAATCACCATACATAGTAAATTTTAAAACCACCTGTCTTAGTTATAGAACCAAATAAATCGACCAAGTGTCAGTAAATGACCGCGACACGAATCGGGTTCCGAACGTGTAAAAGGACAGTAAAGTCCCCCAGCTCTTCCCATTCACATCAGCCAGCCCCAAAACAACCACAAGAGCACGTGACAAAACATGGGGGCACAAGCCGAGTCCAAAGAAACTTTACCCTTCCTGCCGACCACAGACTCACTTGTCGATCGCCAGAGCACAAAATCATTTCATGCTGAATGTGGGTTCCGCGACGTTACTAGGTAATCTTTGGAACGAGCTTCCGAAGGAAAAAAAAAAAGGGGTAAAAAGTAAGAATTCTTTTGCTCCGAGATCACGAATTGCGTTCGGTCAAACATTAATAAAAAAAAAAATAATTGAACCCAATAATTTTTACTCGATAATTTCATCTCAGAAAAAGAAAATAAACCGATCGTGCTGGTGGGGAGACAAGACAACGTAGAGAGAGAGAGAGAGAAAACATCATTAATGAGAAAAGGCGCGAAGTTCAAGGTTGCCTGCCACACACAGTGTAACGGTCTCGTCATGAAAATGCCCAAAAAACCCCTGTATCGGAGGACTACATTTAAAAAAAGGGGGGGGGGGATTAAATTAAGGGTTAATTACTGATTATGCTGAGGCATTAAATGAATTTCGCTTTTTTCATTATTAGTCAAACGACGAAAGAGGGAAGGACTGAACAGTGAACACAGTTGTCCCCGTGTCACGTGACCTGCGCGTCTCTCCTTCCAAGGGGCGGGAAAAAAAGAAGAAGAATAAATAGGAAAAAAAAAAACCACCGGTCGAGTGAGCACCTGTTAAATCTCAACCCCATTGGATCAGAGCCTCTGGCGGGCCCCGTCTTGCCACGTGTCGACATCTCTCGTGACCGAGTTATGCGGCGCCTCGTAAATATCATCTCTCCCCCTCCCCCTCCCCCTCCCCCTCCTTCCTGTTTCTCTGCGTCGCTGGAATCTCGTTTCTGTCCTCGGACCTTCGCCGGAATTACGATCCCTCTCTTTTCTCTTTATTCGTACTGGACTTTGCTAAATTGCTAGCACGATGCCGCAAAAATATTTTGTGGTGGGCCCCAAAATTTTAAAAGAGTGAACTCACGATAATTTTTAATTATTTATCTTTTAGCTGAGAATAGATTGTTAACTTACAGTAAATTAAAGATAAACGCATAATCATTTCTCATATATAACATATAGTACAATTAAGGGAAATTTTCGAAGAAAGTAGGTGATTTTGTTATGTAGATTGATGCTTTCAAAAATTTGGGAAAGCCAAGCTTGTTGCTGGAGGCGAGCAAGATGAGCGCCGGTTCGATCCGATTCCATAAAATTGGAAATTGTGATTTTCGATTCAGTTCCCAATTTCAGGAAGAACGAGACCGCTTGGACCAAATCGATTAATTTTTTATTTGTAAAATATAAACCTAATAATTCATTAGTTATTTTTTTATTAATAAATTAAATTCATTGTTGCTCACCCTCATTAATAATCAACCGGCTCCACGTGTGAAATTATGGCGTGTTTGTTTTCCCGAGAATTCAAGATTTGAAGAGAAAAATTTCTAAAAAGTAATTAGTTGCATCGCTCACGGGATTTACATTTGTGTAAGCAGCTAAGCACGCACAACATTAAGCCCGCCTTACACTCAAAAGGCAGAGATAGTCACGTTGAGATTACAGATTTGCAGAAATCCGTACGTCGAGAAAAAATAAATCCATCGAGTCGAGTCGAGTCGATGACTCATTTTTTTTAGGGTTAATATTACCAAAAATCTCAAACTGATACACTTGTGATAATTTTACCTTAAATTATTTTTTTGACCATGAAAAATCCTAAACGGGTACATTTGTGACAAATTTACCCCAAACTGGTACAACGTGATAAATTTACCCTCCGTTCGTCTGAATTGGATGACACGTGACAATTGTTGGGTGTACATGTTACCTATGTTTACTATAGGTGTATCAATTTAAAATTTTTTGTTGTATTAACTCAATTTAATGAAAATTAACAGAGGATAAATTTGTCATATGTGTACCAATTTTGGATTTTTTTATAGTAAAAAATTTAATTTGGGGATAAATTTGTCATAATTATACCAGTTTAGGATTTTTGGTGATTAAAAAAATAATTTAGGGTAAATTTGTCACAAGTGTATCAGTTTGAGGTTTTTGGTGGTCAAAAAAATAATTTGGGATAAAATTGTCACAAATGTATCAGTTTGGGGTTTTTCGCGATATTAACCCTTTTTTTTTTATCCCCTCGCAGTGAATTGGATGAAAATCTAAAATTGAAAATCTAGTCAAATCAATTTTTGGGGGTAAAAAATGGCAATTTCAAGGAAGAAAAATTCCCAAAAAAAAAAGAAATTTCGAATTAGGAAATGCAATGCAACTTTAAATCGGGGGGTTTAGCCGTTAAAGAATCCTATAAAACAGGCAACTTCTCCACCAGCAATCGTGCTTCCGTTCGCGCGACCTCTTTTATCTCTCCGCAAATCCTCTGTATCTCTCTCTCTCTCTCTCTCTCTTTCTCTCTCTCGACGGTTTTGTATTTTCTTCTTCCTTTTCTGAGAAAATCCGCAGTCAAAGATTAACAAGAAAGAAAAATCGCAGAAGGAAAGAAAGGAAGGTTTCTACGGCAGCGAGATAAGGGAATTCACCCGAAGTAGCAAATCCTCCGCAGGCTCAGCAGATTGAGATGAGGCTTTGCTTCGCCTAGTTGGGTGCGGCTCGATTCGCTCATATTTATTCCCCCCCTTCCCTTTTCCGGCAAAAGCCGCTCTCTTCTTTTTCCCTCCCCCTTTTCCTCCCCACCTCTCTCAACTTTCCGGGAAAATCCCCTGCTTTTTTCTTTCCCTTTTCCTCTCACCGCCCTCAGTCACTCTGCTTCTGGGTCGTCCAAAAACTTGCCCATCTTTTCTTTTTGCGCATATTACTGCTGCAGTGGTTTCACCCTTCCGTGTACCTTCTTCACTCCTCTTGCTTCTTCCATTTCTCTCTCTCTCTCTCTCTCTCTCTCTCTCGCACGCTCGCTCGCTTTTTTTTTTTTTTCCTTTTCCTCTGCTTTTGGACTTCTCGCTTTACTGTAAAATTGCTCGCGGTCACACCCTTTGAACCACCAACTTTATTTCATCAGATTTTTCTCAATAACTTTTTTTTTTTGGCTGTTTGGTCGATTAGCTATCTCTGTGTTTGAAGCTTCTCTTTAACGTGGTTCACTCCGACCTTTTTTCTCTTTATTCTCCATCTCGTGTCTGAGTCTCAGAGGAATCTCTCTTTTTTTTCCTACTCCGTCTATATCACTCCCTTTCTTTCGCTCGCTCCGCTTTCGATGTTAACAGTAAGTCTGACCGAGAACCTCCTGCAATTTTGAACACAGAAAAAGAAAGCTATGGAAGCAACGACGTGTTTCGTCCCTCCTATCAAGCTCACTGAGCACCGAACCCACGCGAGGCTCCTGAGACCTGAGCCTAGTACCCGACCCAGAGTCGTCAGGATATCGTACACAGATGGCGACGCCACTGACTCTTCCAGCGATGATGAGAACGACCTGCTCGAATGTCGTCGCCGGAGGATGAAGAAATTCGTCCACGAGATTGCTATCGAGCCGTCGTGCTCGAGAGAGGGCCACTTGGTCGTCAAGAGCCGGTCAGTGAGGAGCAAGCTCTGCAGGAAGTCAACGAGAAAGCCAGCGCTACAGGTGGGCCGCCGCGAGATGAAGTCGCCGGCGACGGGGAGGAAGTTCAGGGGCGTGAGGCAGAGGCCGTGGGGCAAATGGGCGGCCGAGATCAGGGACCCACTGCGGCGCGTGCGGCTCTGGCTGGGTACCTACGACACGGCAGAAGAGGCCGCAATGGTCTACGACCACGCGGCGATCCAGCTGCGCGGGCCCGAGGCGCTCACCAATTTCGTTACTCCTCCGCCGTTGCAGTTGGCCGCCATGCCGCAGACAAAGGACTCCAGCGAGGTCCGCTCACCAACGTCGGTCCTCCGATGCCTCTTGGACGACGCCGAAGACTCGCAGGGGAGCGCCGGCGACGCAGCGAAAGAGGAGGCCCGTGGCGACGAGTCGTGCGCATCCGAGAACCTGTCGGAGCACTCCGCGAGCTTCGAGAGCTTGTTCCCGGACGATTTCTTCGACTTCAGGAGCTCGGCCCCAAGTTTCTTTGACGAGTACGCTAGCTTCGGAGAGAGCATGTTCAAGGACGACTTCCGCGACGCCTTCGTGAACCCGGGCGAGGATTTCGGGTTCGGATTTTGGCCCGGGTTCGGGTCCTCCTGTTGGAGCGACGACGATCACTTCCAGGACATAGGGGAGTTGTTCGGCTCTGACCCTCTCTTAGCAATGTGAAGTTTTCTTATTGCCTTTCTGTGGTGTTGTTTAAGTCGTGCCGGTCACCGGCCGGCGACAGTTTTGAATCGGCGCCGTTCCGTTTTGCTCTCGTTTCTCGTGTCGTGTTGTAATTTTCAGTACGTGTCAATAAGTCATTAGCGACGACGAAACCTGCATCTCCGTCAAGATAACGGTGACGGACGAGCTTTTGCTGCGTGTGCTGTTCTCTTCTCTTCTCTTCTCTCTCTCTCTCTCTCTCTCTCTCAATTCCTTACTTTGCTTTTGAGATTTCGTACGTGTTGGGAACGTGCCACAGCACGTGGCAGAAGCACCCATCAAAATAGAGAAAATAATGCAAATGGTCTGAGCACAATGCTGTTTAGCCGATCATGTCATTTTCGAACTATTAATATACATAGAAATATATGTATTTAATTTTTTTTAAAATTTTACCATGAAAATACAATTTAATCCCAATTTTTCTAAAAAATACATTTAAGTTCTAAAATTTATCACAAAAATGCAATTTGATTCTTAAAACTTTCAAAATTTGTAATCAAATATTAAAACTTGTTAAATTGATCCAATTAAGTCCTTTTATTGATTCTACTTTTTAAAATTCTTGTGACTCGATTATATTTTCGTGATAAGTTTTAAGACTTGATTGCACTTTTTGAAAGTTTTGAGACTCAACTGCACTTTCATGACGAATTTTAAAACTTCTACTTGACTTATCCCATACGCTTGATATGTCCAGTCAGTCCATGTGTTGTATCAAGATGTTCAATATTCAACTAGATTGAGCATTCATCAAAAGTTCAGAAATCGTATTGAGTAAATTAAAAGTTCAAATATGACATTATATATTGGACCAACACTTGGAAATCACTTGTATAATTATTCCCGTAAAAATAAGAGGGAAAATGTCAAAAAAGGGCCTCAAGTCCCTTAATTTTTTCATAAGAGGGCCTATAGTGTGCTTTGTTTCAGAAGAGGGCTTGAAGTGCCCCAAATTACTTCAAAAGAGGCCTACTGAAGGGGTAATTTTGTCCTTTGATCTTTTAATATTTTGTTTTCAGTTTTTCTTTTTTTTTTCCCTCCCTCCCCACCCCTCCTGTTCATCTTCTCCGCAGGCTTCATGGGTCGTTGCCGCCACTGCCACCACCTCCACCTCCACCTCCGCAAATCTCCTCTTCTCCCACCGAAGAATCTAACCCCGCCAAACCCAGAGCTCCCCCATCGCCACCTCCCGCGGTGGCGTCACCGGAGCACCGCCCTTCATCTCGACCCCTTTCTTCGACCAGCACCGCTCTTGCGAAGCCCGCAAAAATAGCTAAGATCAGAAGTTTCTCGAGATCACAATAGCTCGAGTTACCCCCATCACCCGCATGCGCAGAGCCGCTTTCGCTGTTCGGATCATCCCCTCTCTCTCTCTCTCTTCCTAGCTCTCAGGCGCGTAAATTTTCTTTTTGTTTTTCCCGCTCAGGGGTTCGATTGCGATCGCTTATATTCGTTCGTCTCTCTGTTTTAGACCCAATACATCCCTCGCTCTGCTTTTCTTCTTCTTCTTCTTCTTCTCGCGCAATCGCAATAGTTCTAGCTTCCTGTCGGGATAGCGAGAGTTTCTTTTGGCTACTGCTCGACCGAGCTTGCGGGGACTCTTCTTCTTACCTGGGAAGAAAGGAGACTTTGAAGATCGGTGAAGTAGGCCATGGAAATGCAGGATGCGAGTGACAAGGTGAGTTGATCGCGGCTTCGCTTCTGTGATTCAGGCTTGATTCGATCTTGGGGTGGGGTGGGGTTGATTTTGGTGGAGGGATGAAGCCCTAATTTCATTTTGTTCTTTTGGGTTGCTCAAAGCGGGATCGGAGTCGCCGGGCGTGGCTTCGTCGGAGGAGAGCCACGTGACAGAGACCAAGAAAACATGTGCAGATTGTGGCACCACCACAACCCCGCTCGAGCCTCTGATTCGTGCTGCCCGGGCTCATTTCTGCATTTTCAAGGCGCGCTGCAGAGACGCTTGGACGGCAGTGGCGGCAACGACCCATGAAGCCTGAGGAGAAGATGAACAGGAGGGATGGGGAGGGAGGGGAAAAAAAAAAGAAAAACTGAAAAGAAAAGATTAAAAGATCAAAGGACAAAATTGCCCCTTCGGTAGGCTTTTTTTGAAGTAATTTAGGCACTTCAAGCCCTCTTTTGAAACAAAGCACGCTATGGGCCCTCTTTTGAAAAAAACTAAGGGACTTGGGACCATTTTTTGATATTTTCCCAAAATAAGATGCTCATTTATTATGTGCGGGGGCTTTCAAGGGAGGTAGTACGTGGGTATATTTTTCTCGCGGTCAGATGGTTTTTCTGGACGAGTGTAGCGTCTCGTCAATTGGGATTTTGTCCGCACCGAAGATGCTTTGTCGAAAATAACGTCCTTAATTAGGTTTAGTGTGACATCTTTCATGCATGGTTGTCGGTGAAATATGAACATTTTCCTCCAAGCTACAGAGAGAGAAAATTCACGGGGTGTTAGTATGTGTTAGAGCTTTCGGATTGTAAAATGAAAATAAAATTAGCGTATCTCTCGATGGATAATTCGATTAGATGTCAAATCCGACGAAACCGGTGAGACGGACTCACACATTTAAGAGATGGAATATGTACCAATCTAACCCATGATTTGCAAAACCAATTAAAGTAATTTTTCAATTTCATAGTTGCTATATGCATTTTAGTTTTGATCGTGATTTGCAAAAGGGTTATAATACCATTACCATGGAAAGCCCCAAAACGGTACATATGTGATAAATTTACTTCAAATTATTTTTTAATCACAAAAAATCTCAAAATTATCCCACTTATGATAAATTTACCCTCGATTAGTTTTTATTAAATATAACCTTTAAAGTACTAAATTACATGACACGTGACAATTGATGGGTGTACCAGTTTGGAGTTTTTACCATTTGTTTGTCACATCTGTATCAAATAATTTTTTTTTTGCGGTATTAACTCAATTTAACATAGGATAAATTTGTTACAAATGTATCAGTTTGAAATTTCTCATGGTCAAAAAAATTAGTTTAGGGTAAATTTATCACAATTATACCAATTTATGATTTTTGGTGGTAAAAAAAAAATAATTTGGGATAAATTTATCACAAATGTACATGTTTGGAGTTTTTCGTTGCCAAAAAATAATTTGACCAAACTTGTGCTCGATAGCACTCCTCCATCTAAGTGAGAAATTGTCCAAAAAAATCATAAACCTATTTTACTTTAGCCAATTCGGTTTTTAACTTTTTAATTTTGCCACTTGAGTCCTAAAATTTTTCTCGTTTTTTCAATTGAGTCAATCAGGTCAATTTTGGTTGAAAACCGCTGACGTAGACGTCAGCCATCCTATGTGGCATGACCAGCAATAAATTTTAATAATACTTTAATATTTTTTTTCAAAATTTTCATTTCCCGTATCATTTTTTCCTTTTCTTCTATTTTTCATTATTTTCGTTTCTCTTTTTCTCTTTCTCTCTCCTGGCTATCACTGGGTCTCATCGATGGCTGGTAAAGATTGCTGCCTCAACCCTTGCATGGGCGGGTGTGGGCCACCCTTGCTCAATCCAGCTAGGGCGGCCTTCACTAGCCTAGGTTTTGAGTGGCCCTCTCTTGAGCCCGGCTATATCGATGGCCAACAAAATAAAAATGGAAAAAGAGATAAAAGAAAAAAAGTAAAGAAGGAAAACAGAAAGAATAGAAAAAAAAAAAAGGAAAAGTAGCAAAAAAATATTAAAGTATTATAAAACATTATTCACGCCAACGTCGGCGTAGACGTTGAAAACCGCTCACGTAGACGTAAGCCATCCTATGTGGCATGACCGGCAATAAATTTTAATAATACTTTAATATTTTTTTTCAAAATTTTCATTTCCCGTATCATTTTTTCCTTTTCTTCTATTTTTCATTATTTTAGTTTCTCTTTTTCTCTTTCTCTCTCATGGCTATCACTGGGTCTCATCGATGGCTGGTAAAGATTGCTGCCTCAACCCTCGCATGGGCGGGTGTGGGCCACCCTTGCTCGATCCAGCTAGGGCGGCCTTCACTAGCCTAGGTTTTGAGTGGCCCTCTCTTGAGCCCGGCTACATCGATGGCCAACAAAATAAAAATGGAAAAAAGAGATAAAAGAAAAAAAGTAAAGAAGGAAAACAGAAAGAATAGAAAAAAAAGGAAAAGTAGCAAAAAAATATTAAAGTATTATAAAAAATTATTCACGCCAACGTCGGCTGCGCCACATAGGGCGATCGGCGCCTACGTCAGCGATTTCTATTCAAAATTAGCTAGTGGGCTCGATTGACAAAACAGGAAAAGACTTAGAACTCAACTGACACAATTAAAAAAGTTTAGGACATGATTGACCCAAAAAAAAAATATGCAATAGGTTAGAATTTTCTGAACAGCTTTCCCATTTTTCTGGGGTTGAGCATACCTTACCTACCAAATGGTCCTCAATGTCATTATCGGGAAGTAACCAGAAGAAGCAGCCAGATTCCGGCACGTAATGGCCCTGGCTGCTTTTGCTCTCGCTCCTGCGACACCATTAAAGCACATTGCTACCTCCACACAGATTTTCGGCTGGTAATTGCCCTGCCCTCTTGTGACCCGCATTAAATACTCTTACCATGTTGTTATATGGTGTAAATTCACCGTATTCCTATAATCCGTTTTTAAGTTTTAATTAGAATCCTTATACTTCTTAAACACTTTAGTACCACCCCCGCATTGCATAAGTATCACTTCCGCGCGACGTGATTTCGTCTCGTGTAAGCGGAAAACTTCTCCAAAAAGGCCGTAGACCTGAAGCGAATCGCTATTTCGAACATTCACGAGGCTTTAGGGTCATACCTTATGAAATCCCAACACGGCGTGTGTGTGTGTGTGTTTTTTTTTTTTTCAATTACACGTAATGGGGGAGAAAAATGAAATATTTGTGGAGATGTCCAAATTTCTTTTTCAGCCAGAGGGAATGAATGTTGAATCGAATCCGAGCTAACCCCACCCACCACTTGATTTTGGGGGGTGGGGGGGTGTGTCGCGACACAAAATCGCCGTGGCAGTATCAAAGCCGAAATAGGGACACGTCGCTCTCCAATGGATCTCGACTGTGCGTCGAGTGGGCCCAACTCTAGCGGGGCCCGCCCTCTGGCCCTACTACGCAACTTGGATCTCCCAATAACCAAGACGGCGGTCCGAGTACTTTTCCTTCCCTGGGCCGGCGGGCGACATCCATTCCGGTGGCCCCCGGCTCGAGACAGCCCGGTCCGACCCATGTATAATGACACGGTCCGACCTCTTTCTGCCGTACGCATGCGACTTTAGCCCCCTTAGGCTGGCTTGGCTTGTCTCTCTTCGCAACGCATTAACTGCGCACCGTTAAAAAGACGAATTCGATCCCGCGTCGCTTTGTAATTCAAAAGCTCTCCCGGGGCCCAATTCTGGAGAGAAGAGGACGAACTCCACAGAAGATCTTCTTCGTTATTCTTTCGGGTGGGGCCCCGGTAGACCGAATCCTGGCCGTACACGTAATCTCAGCCTGACGGCATCACGTCACCTCGCCACTTGGGGCTTGGGCTGCTGGGGGTGGTGGTCCCCCGGGGTCCCCCATGTCCCGCCAGCTCAGCCAGTCAGTGCTGCTGAGGTACGGTCGTGATTTGTGGTCCCCCCCCTCCCCCAACCCACCCGTCTGATATGGACCCTCCGTTGCGGATTAGTTTGGGAAGCTGCTGTTCTTTCGTTTCGTAGGGAGGGCCAAAAGAGGAAAGGAAGGAAATAATCGGAGTAATTAAGGTGTCGTCTCAGGCCCACTTCTTGGTGGGCTAGTGCGTCGTGTGGCCCAGGTAACAGGATCTTGAGACCTTCCCACGCGCGGTGGACAGTGATCAGGGATTCAGGTGGTGCAACCGACGAGTGGGTCGAGTCGGGTTTGATTTGGTCCGGGCCATTCCGGCCCATTTAACCCTTTTTTTCCCCTCATTATTATCATGCAATACAAATGTAGCAACTGTACCCGACCCATACCAGACCAGGCCCATTTTTCTAAAACAATTCAATATTAAATTCAGTTTATAAAAAAATATATTCTCTTATAAATTTTTAGAAAATATATATTGCTAAAACAATATGGACAGTTAATAATTTTTAACATAATTCTACTTTTTAAGTTCTATATTTTTTCCTTCCACGTTCGGCGAGGGTCGCCGACAGAATGGCGACAACCTTATTAGATAATTAACCCATTTATGAGCTATTTAAAATCCATTTAAGACCATTAACTCGTTAACTAACTTATTTATGACTCACTTAAACTTATTTTTAATATTTAAACCCATTTAGGGCTCACACGGTTAAAATATGGGTTAATATGGGTTGCAGACCCATTTTGTGCCACCTCTTCTCGGTGCGTAGTGAATCTCATCCCAGGTGGCGTCGAATGTGTATTCATATCGTTTTCTAATCAGTTGATTACACCATGTGCGAGTGTCGCTGTCACGTGATGTATCGTTTGCGCGAAATGCCTTCTCACTGGTATAATTTGTGAGATAAAAAACATAAGCACAAACCCGAGTCGATCACCTAATCCGACGTCGCATGCAATTGTCATCTACTAATGCTCGTTTTACTATTTTCTCTTCGCAAGTAGACCCAGAAGCGCATAATTTGCTGGTAGATACGAATTAGGGCGAGAGAAAGTGACGAGCCAGGGAATTCCAAAATTGCAATTTCTTATCTGAGCTCATACGGACATTCACTTTTACCGAACAATTGGCGAAATGCCGAACGTTAGATGACAGGATAAGTGAACTTCGTCGGAGTGTTTGTCCGAATTAGAATCTCTTCATGACCAGGAAGAAAAGCCATAGCATCTTATTAGACCCGCAAGCTTTATTAATCATGGCAATATTAGCGATGGAAAATATTAGTAAGATCCCTCTATCATCAAAAGGCAAGAAGGTCACCACCATGCCGGAAACCACTCCTAACCTCCTTGGCGGCGCCGGTGGACGAGCAACAACGTTGGAGCGGGAGCAGGGAACGCTCAGTTGAGCTTGATGGGTAATTTGGCCCCGGCTGAGCCCGGGGCTTTCCCGACGGTGATGTGGAGCCTCTGGCCGAACTCGCAGTGCCTGCCGGAGGAGGAGACATAGTAGTAGTCTCCAACGGCAGTGAGGTTGAAGATGGTGGGTCCCATGTAGTAGAAGTCGATGGGGTCGCTCATGTCGCACGCCTCGTAGTCCTTCTTATTGACGGTCAGCAAGTTGTTGGAGCCTGGCCTGTATGGGAAAACTGGCATGCACATGTGCACGATTTTAGAATTCAAAACCGTCATTTTTACGTTCATGGTTGCTAGAACATGCAGGCACTGCATGTTAGGTTTTCTCGACAAACTTTACCACCAAGAAAATGTTAGTACGAGGATAAGAATTCCGACCCAGATGACTAATATGGCACATAACGATCGAGGAAACCCTAATCGTCGGCACATAACGAGAAGTTTCTCGAAGTATCCGTTCTGGGAAACCCACCGAGTCGATGTATTCATAGCAAAATGGCATCATTAGAGACTTATGATCGCAAACAACGTGATCCGATGACGCCCGCTATCATCGATTTTCCCGAAAATATCTCGAAGGAAACAGAACTGTTATAAGTAGTAGGGATAATTACATAAATGGTCCATGAACTATGACAGAATGTGCAATCTGGTCCCTGAACTTTTAATTTGTTCAATTTAGTCCCTGAACTTTGGCAGAATGTGCAATTTGGTCCTTAAACTTTTGACTTGTTCAATTCAGTCCCTGAACTTTTAGTAAATGTTCAATTTAGTCCCTGGACTATATGAAAATGTTCAATATAGTCCTTTTGTTAATTTAAGATTAGGGACGACTTTGAACATTTTCATATAGTTTAGGGATTAAATTGAACATTTACTAAAAGTTCAGGGACTGAATTGAACAAGTCAAAAGTTTAAGGACCAAATTGCACATTCTGCCAAAGTTCAGGGACTAAATTGAACAAATTAAAAGTTCAGGGACCAGATTGCACATTCTGTCATAGTTCAGGGACTATTTGTGTCATTTTCCCTAAGTAAATTGGATTGGAAAAAAAAACACTCACTGAGCTGGTCGCCGACGCCGAAGGTCCTTGGTTTGGCCCAATCTTGGTAGAAGGTGACATTGTCGGGCACGTCCCATCCTTGGCGACCGCCGACGACGTGGAGCATCGCGCTCGCGGATCCCATCAATATGGCCGCCATCACCGAGCAGCCTAACAAGATCAAACCAAGACTCACTGATGACGATCTCTCCATGGTTTTTGGAACTTCCCTCAACCTTTCACTGCCCTTCTGAAACTCGTTTCTCCGCGTTCGAAAGGAGAGCGAGCAAGGATGAGAAATGGGGTTAACTACCTAATATGGAAATTAATCTCCGCCCCTTCAAATACAAAGAGGGATGGGGAGGCGCCAAATCATTATTTCGAGCGGTGGTTAATTTTAATTCGTTTTGATCGATCGATGGGAGTGATATCCAGGGGGCTTTGACCGGATCAACCCGAAACAGACTCCGATTTATGGAAGGATACGGTTGGGGGAGTCCAGAGATGACGGGGGTCCTTTTCTTCGATTCTCCCTCCCTCGTCATCTCTCTTCCTTGTCGATTCTACATCAGCCAAATCTGAACAAGCGGATGCAGATTAGAATGCCCTTTTCAACACAGTTTGGATTGAAAAAAATCATTCGAAAATCGGGATGCTGTTACTACTTGGTTTCGTAAATTTGATGAAAAGTGAGTTTGGTTAGAAACTCGAGTGAGATTGTTGAAATAAAACAAGTTGATAACTTAATGGGAGAAAAATTGGTAAGTGACACGAAGAGAGGTTGGTAAACTCATTGGAAATTCGATAAATCAAGGCGTAGACGGATAAATAAAAGTTGATAAACGATAATAAAACCTGATGAAGGCAACATAACCAAATAAATATACGTTGTAAAGTTAAGTTGGCAACTTAATCAGAACATATATGGTACGTCACTTAGATAGAGATTTGTTAATTCGTCCGGAGTTGATAAATTTAAGGTGCTTGTAGGAAAAGACAAATTCAAAATAAGTGAAATATAAGAAAAGTTGATAATTTGTGGAGTTAGTGATTTCATAAAAGTGTCGGTAAGTTAACAAGGTACTGACCAAATCCGGTGTCCGGCAATTGAATTTACCAGTAGTTTTTTTTTTTTTCATTTTTACTAACCCTTTCATAAATCTACAAACATGGAGATGTTCAAACTATTTCTAATGTAAGAGAAAAATCGGTTCGGTGATGGTTAAGCTGAACATCATTGATACCTTTAGTTTTGAGTGAAAACGACAAGACATAAATGGAGATAAAAACCAAGAAACAGCTATTTGCCAAGGGGATTGTTTGGTAGAAGCTTTGGCCGGATTGTTACCATGACGTGTTGTGATGGTGCTTTGAAGTGTCGTGACTTGTAAGATGTTGTCGTAACTGTGGAGATGCTACAACTGTCAGGTACTTGTCAAATACCATATGAAAGATCAAACACTTGTTTTCACGGTCGAGTTGTACAAAACAATATTCTATAATTAGAGATAGGGACTTTAGCCAGGTTGACTGATGCTGGCTATGTATAATTATGATTGAACAATATATTTTTCCTATAATGCCACAAAGCATGTCCCTTAGCTAGTCCCTATGCTTAACCATAACCAACATTCTCGGCTGCAATATCGTGGGCGAGGATTGTTTTGTACAATTCACGATGCCTAGATCGCGCGGCCTTGCCCAGAAAAGAAAGGGAAAAAAATTGTTGGAAAAACAGTGTTAAAAATAACAACCCTGTCTTATAATATTGGAAGAAATTCAAAATTCGAATGATAATAGTAAATGTTAGCAAACTGCCTCAAACATCGAATCTGGCAGAAGCACAAATGTTAAATTGGCAGAAACACAAAAACTGAATTGGCAAAAGCGCAAAAACTGAATCGGCAGAAGCTCAAAAACTGAATTGGCAGAAGCACAACACTGAGTCGGCAGAAGCACAACACTGTGAACAGAACCACAATCAGTATTGAATGGAAATGGAATTGATACAAATACCGAGTCCTGTGTTTGACACAGTTTCCTTAAAACATATTCATCCCCTCCTGTACGTGCTTAGAGGTTTCGTGAAATTCTGTCTCCTAGGATACAACAGTTGATAGCGATAGAGGCAAGCACAACACTCCAAAACTGTGTCTTTGATCTCTTTGAAACAGAATGGAAGTCACCTATTTATAGGGTAAGTGAGGTATTTTGAAAATAAAGGAATAACGGCTGAATAAATCCCCTATTATAACTTTACAAGCGGTTTGAGTTGGAAAAAAAAAAAACAGAAGGCAAAAATGAGCCTATCGCGAGGCCCACTTTCCGGTCATGCATTCGTGTACGCAGGTAGTGCGCAAGTTTTAGCTTGTTAGGGTCTGAGATTTGCACCCCTGCTCGCCCGCAAGGCATAACGCATGTGTTATGAAAGTTACCACTCTAAAGGAGTGTAACTCTATATAAAGCACTCACAAGCATTCTTTCTTTTCAATGTGGGACTAGCATACTTTCACTTCCCACTTCCAACTCAAGGGTGTTCTTTGAGAAATAATTTCTCATTCACTCACCCATCAAAATATCTCATATTTTCCAACAATAACAACCAAGAAAATTATAAAAAATAAAATATTAAAATTTCATTAAAAATATTCACGTCAACGCTGATCATGTCACGTTGGACGGCTAGTGTCCATGTTAGCATTTTCCTGTTGAAATTGGCTGAACGGACTCAATTGGTACCAATTAAAGAAGGTTTAGAACTTTTTTGGTACTTTTCTCTTTCCTTAACCATAACTAGCATGCTGAGCTGCGTATCGTTCCCTAGTTAATGGTCCAACAGATTCTCTAACAAATGTCCATGAATGAGATAGCATCATTTATTTTTGGCTGAATTTCTTCTCAGAACTTATATTTATAAGGCATATTGTCAGCGTAAAATATTTCCTTTTTGTACAAACAGCCATAAAATCATCGACTAATGGAATGAGTAGAGTTCAAAAAACTAAAAAACGTACACGTCTTCGTGCTTAAACCCTACTTATGTAATGATTCTTTTTACACCGTCAACGTATCATATGAAAGTCTTATTCTCTTGGAAGCCTTATAGCACAAAAATTATTTCAACTCATGCTGCGTTCGCCGTTTGGTAGTCAGGATAGAAATCAAGATATGATAGAATTTATCCCATCCTATATTTGGTTCTCGCCCAAGTCAGGATAAAGTGAGAAATAAGAGGGATATAGCTTGGATAAATGGAAAATAATCCTTGGCTAATTGAGGCCTCCTCCAAGTCGAAATGAAATGGATTTTAATATGCCATTACAGTCTCAAGGATTTTATAAAATTCGAAGTACTAAAAAAATATGCAAATAATAGACTAAAGATAAATAAGGAAATCATATGACTTATTGAGTCAGAATAGATGGCTTACATTCTAGGATATCATGCTTGCTCGAAGATTGAAATTGATATAAAAATTCTGACTGAGATAACAAAGAAAGGAAAAAATCTTACAAAGTATGACTAGAAAACTTCAATAAACAAAAAATCGCGGGTGGCGGAATTAGAAAATCTAATCTAGTTCAAATCCAAACATAGAAAATGCTTCGTTGACAGTATTGTCAGGAACAATACAATCTCAACCGTAGATCTACACACATCACCGCGTGTTTTTCATAAAACACTCATTGATTGGGAGATCGTGTGGTCAGAAATAACTAATAATACTGTCATATTATCATGCTAGTTGCTTCCTTCAAACATTGGACAAATTCCATTGTGAATAGGAGAGTTTTTGAATAATCTTCCCATCTTTAGAATCTGATGTCTAGTGTGATCCTTTACTCTGACTACTCCTGCCTCTTTTTTGAGCCATTCCGCTACGCGTCAACGTCTTCCTCGCAGGAATCTCTTGTTGCCTTAACTTGAGCCCCACTTCAGGAATTACTGGTAATTACTCTTGATTCTTTAGCTATAAATTTCACCTCGATTGCTACATACTTCTTAACTCAATCTTGATTCTTGAGTACGCACTTCGAGTATGTATCATGTACGCTTACAAAAACAGAGTCTGTTGGAAACTCGTGATCGATGAGGTCAAGACATTATATGGATGGGCCTCGTGGATCAATAGACCGTTAAATGGGTGGGTTGGGTCGAATTGTAAATGGTATGACTCAAATTGACCCATTAACCCATTATGACCTATTTATTGTAATGCAAATTGTTCGATTCATACCCAATTTGGCTCATAGCCGATCCGATCAATACTTGATAAAATCCATATTACTAAAACACTTTCATATTTAATCCAATTTAGCAAAACTTATAAATTATTAAAAAATTATACTGCTAAAACTTTATAGACATTTTTTTATAAATTTTTGAAAAAAAATATAAAATAGAAAATCAGATTTTTTTTTTAAATTTTTCCTTTTCAAATAATTATTATTTTTTTATTTTTTTTTCAAAGTCTAGCGAGGGCCGCTTGACTCTTGCCAACCATAAGCGAGGGCTGGTGACCCTCGCCCAGGTCTGGCGAGGGTTTCACAGCCCTCGCTTGATGGCTGGCGAGGGTCGACTGCTCTCGTTGAACTCATTGAGAAAAGAAAAAAGAAATTCAACGAGAAAAAAGAAAGAAAAAAGAAAAAAATATTTTTATGACTTACTTAAGATAATAAGGTAACCCATTTAAGACACACTAAGTTGTTAAGTGATCTATTTTTGACCCACTTAAGTTTGTTAAACAACCCATTTATAATTCACACTCATGTTTTTTTTTTTTTTTTTTTTTTTTTTGTGGAATAACCCACGCTCTTAGAAAGTGTGTTAAGGTATGGGTCCTTGACCCAATTTGCACCTCTATGGGTCCTTGACCCATTTTGCACCTCCCTGGGTCAATTATACTATTATGACATTCATGATCAATGAGTTTATCACACATTTCATCCATTGAGCCACTTCCATTTCGGACCCGTTTGGTTTGGCTTTGGGGAGTGTTTTTGCGAAAATACAAAGGCCTTTGAGCTAAAGGGTATTTATGAAATGCAAATAGTGTTTGGTAAAAATGTATTTAAAAAATACATTCGAGCACAACTTCAGCTAAAATGGTGTGTGAAAAAAAAATCACATTTTTCAAAGCCCTTTTACTTTTACTTAAAGAAAAAAAAAACTCAAAATGGCTAAGGATCGACGGTCGGTGAGCCCACTGCCAGCCTCGCCTGAGGTCGCGCGACCCAATGGCCATTCACAGTGCTGAACCAAACTGAGGGCCATGTGTATTTGTCGTGGTCCGATTTGGATCATTTGGGCATGGTGAGTGGACGACGGACCGTCCTGTCCGTTGACTTTGTTCTAACTTAAAATGTGAGGAAGAGGATGGGGGAAGATCTGACGGTTGAGGATCCATGCCTTAAAAAAATAAGGCAGGGGATTCGGATCCAAAATGTGGTGGCCGTCTCGCAAATCCCTCAACGATTAGATTGATCCATTAGCTAGGTACTTACATAAGTTGGAATGTGACACATTCTAGACTCTAGAGTTAATTATTTGTTTCACAAACCTGTACATATGCCCGTTCGATTTGTCCTTTTTTTTTTCCTTCCAAATTTAAGTATTTCCTGCAACAATTTGATAACCTGACTTGGCTAAATCTCAATCTTCAATTGAGGTGCTTTCGGACTGTTGACACCTGATTTTTGACCATCCGTTATTATAGTTTTTATTTCTAAAATTAATTAAAAATAGCAAAAAATGTCAAAAAATTGCAAAATCAACTTTGGGAGCCTTAGCCTAGCCTTAGGAACCAATTTTGAACAAAAAATATTTTTTGAATTTTTTAATATTTTTTGGAATTTATTTAATTATAAAAATACCCAAAAAATCAGGAAAAATACCATTCGTGGTCAGAAAATTACACAAAAATATTTAGAAATTTTATTTTAATTTCCTCTTTAATACCTTCACAAACCTAATCCCGAACCGGGCCTAAAAAATCCTTTTCGAGTCTTTTAATTTTCAATTCTTGGTTTTTATAAGCTATGACATTAGACTCTAAAGTATTGAAATGCAATTGGGTCAATTTTCTCTCCAATTTGGTCAATTTTAACCAAAATGGCTTAATTGCATAAAAATCTTTCAAATTAGTCCCCGGTTTCACAATTTTTGAAATTAAATTTCACACGGGCACACCCATTAAAATTAAACACCTCTACCCAACAGTTTTCATCATGCTGAATCCATTGATGGGCTCAATTTTGAATAATTCGATCGTTTGGACCTTCGATTTGGCGAAATTCATTTTCGGATCCTAGGGACAATTTGGGGTTTTCACAAAATTTCAATCAATTGATTCACGAAAACACCCTTATTTGATAGAAAATGTGTCAAGGAGTCCGATTATGCCATCAATTTCATGAAAATAGGTCGATTTGGGGCCCAATTAGAGTGGTTTGGTCGAACCGGGCCGGTCGGGTCAGACCCGACCCGACCCGGTCCGACCGGGTCTGCAACAAAGTTGCAGACCCATGCGTTGGCCGGGCAGAACGTGGGGGAAACAGGGGGCAGCGAGGCGTGCGCTTTTCTTAAGATAAAAGAGGACAACGCGCATGGGGGACATGGGCAGAGTGGCATGGGTCGCGCCTGACAGGGAACGGGCGTCGAGATCGCCGGTCGGCCACGGGAGAGAGGGGGCTCGGTTTGAAAAGAAAAAGGGGGCCGAGAAGAGAGGGGGGATTGGCAAGCAAAAACAGGGCGAGAGGAGCGACTGAGAACCTTGAGCATACCTCACCGATCACCACCGGAGCTTCAGCCGCCGTCGACAAGCCACCACCAGGTCGGTATTCTCCTTCGATCACCGTTTCTCATACGCACGCCATGTGTTCGATGAAATGCCAATGGATGTTTCGACTTGTTTTTGTCTCGGCCGTGCATTGTCTGTGTAATATGTGTTCGGTTATGGTCCCAAGTCCATCCTAGAACTGCTTCACGGTCTGTGTGCGTCTTTGTTTTGCACCAAAAGCCGGCGGAAACCGAGCCCGGAGCTTCGCCGTTCACCATGCGGGCCGAGAGCTCGACGGGATCCCTCAAGCGGTCGCCGACCCTTAAATGGGTCTAGGTAAGTCTCTAACACTCATTTGAATGCTCTATGAATGGTCGAAATCGGTTACGGACGAAATATTTTTTTTTTTTTTTTTTTGCAATTTACCTCGCCGGCGCCGGGACGATGGAGGTCCGGTTTGCCCTTTTTGACGCGTTCATGGCCTTTATCTTTGTGGTATTTTGATGTTGTTGCCTAGGGGGTTGAATGCCAAAAAAAGGAACGAAAAATACCGAGTTTAGGGACCGGTTCGCGATTTTCCGGCGAAAATTCCGGCGAAGTCGCCGGAATTTTTACTGTTCATTGTCTTCTCCGGCGACTTCGCCGGCGGTCAACGGTCAACGGTCGCGGTCAACGGTCAAAGCTGACGTGGCGTGCCACGTGGCAGCCACGTCAGCTCGGTGGGGCCGTTCCGAGCGTTTTGTCTAATAAAAATGGACGGTCCGGATCGCGACACGTGTCGCGATCCTAGAGTTTTGAAAATTAAATAAATGATTTTCGGATTTAATAAATGATTTTCGAATAATATAAAAAATATCCAAATCGGACGGCTCAGATTGGGCCAAGTGGCTCTCCGAGGGACGTCTGATCTTGTCCGAGATCGGACGCACCAGGAGTGGCCACGTGGCACAATCTGGGGCGTCCGTTCGGAGGGGTTTTCTAAAAAAGAAAATAAATTGATTTTGATCCGACGATCACGATCGAGCCACGTGGCTCTCTCTGAAGCGTCCGATCTAGTGGAAGATCGGACGCACAAGAGAATGACACGTGGCGCTCTCTGGACCGTCCGATCCGGGGAATTTTCAGATAATTAAGGAAAATGAATAAAAAATCAAAAAAATGTTTAAAAAATAGAAAAAAATCAAAACGGTGTCGTTTTAGGCCGGTGTCGACCCCTAGGGTCGGGCCGGGCGCCCGAGAGGCGTGGGCCGGGTCTGACCCGGCCCGGAAAATATTTTTAAATATTTTAAAAAATTCAGAAAATAATAAAATAATAAAAAAATCAATAAAAAATGAAAAATCATGAAAAATTCAAAAAAATTTGGAAAATTCAGAAAAAAGTCTAAAAAATTCCAGAAAATAGGAAATGGCCACATTCAACTGGCCATGACCTGTTCCGGGTCTTTCGACCCCCGGTCTTTCCAGAAATGACGGTTTTGCCCTTTCGGCAAACCGTCTTCCAAAAAATTCAAAAAAATCCAGGAAAATCCCAAAAAATAGGAAATGGCCACAAACAACTGGCCAAGGCTCATCCCGGGTGTTTTGAACCCCGAACCTTCTTGAAAATGACGATTTCGCCCTTTGGGCGAATCGTCTTCCAAAAAGTGAAGAAAAATCAAGAAATTCCAAAAAATTCTCAAAAATGGGAAATGGCCACAATCAACTGGCCATGGAATATTTTGGGTAATTCGATATCCAAACCTTTCAAAAAATGACAATTTTGCCCTTCGGGCTAATTGTCCTCGAATCTTCCCATTTTACCCCTAGTCCTAAATCGCATCTTCGCTAAGCCCTCATGGCTATACTAGGAGGCCCATGATTGCAATTGATATGCATTGACATGATTTATTTATGCATTTGACTTGCGCTTTCATTATATTGGCTGTGATTTGATAGGACCAGTCTTCCAATCTGCATGAAACCCTGACTCATACATATATCACCCAAAATTGCGCCTGCATGAACTCTTAATTAGGAAAATCACTCGCGTTAGGTACCGAAAGGGCGTTGGTAATGACACCGACGTAACCAAGTCCCCGAACCCAAAATCTCTGGTCCCGCAGAATTGATCGATCTCTCCCAATCGGTCAGTAAGGTTTCCGGTCTACCCTCCAAGAAAGACCGGTGGCGACTCCAAATGCATGCACAAGTTGCACATGCCACCACGACCACACTAAGGTCGAAAGCGATCGACTCTTATCGTCGAATCCCTCAAAAGACACTCCTGCCGCGATTTGGTATGGGCCTGGGAGGGCCCGCGCCGATCCAAAGCCCGCGATCGGTAATCCATTAGCCGCGTCCGATTTCGGACGGGTCGGGACAGCTGGCGACTCCGCTGGGGACGTTGTTCTAGAACACTTGGTTCTGGACCTCAAGTGGACTTAGGCCGTAATTAAAACGTTGATTGATTTTTCTAACCCTGCAGGCGCTCTTGAAGGTGAGGTAAGTCCGCTCACGATAGGTGTTATATGTTTTTGCAGATTGGAGTGATAAGGGGAGTAGTCTGTGATTAACATTGTCTTATGCAGGATGGACGTAGGAATGTATGCTATATGGATGATTTGAAGCGCTGATTGATATATAAATTGTTGCGCATGATTCACTGCATATTTGAGGATCACGACACTTTGCACAAAGCGCCCAAACCCAGGCCGCGAAATCACCTTTTCAGGTAGCCATAGATCAGGGATCGATATGCAACGCCCTAGCGTGGATTGCGCTGGGGTCGACCATATTCGATCCCACTCACTATCCAAGTCGAGACTTTTATCCATTTGTTGTGGATTGCACTCATGGACGAATTTATCGACTCGGATAGAGGGAAGCCTCTAGGTTCCTCACCTAAGCCCCTTTGATTTTTAGAGTCAAGCCTCACTTGTCTCATGCGCATGTATATGGATGGTTGGTATACCCAAAACCAAAATCATTGGATATCTCTTCTGGTAAGATCTTTTCATTATTATTAGGACCACTTGCTGTCTTTTACTTCTTGCATAGCATGCTGCACTCATCAAGTTTGAATGGTTGAGTCTAATTCCATTTTACAGTACATATAAAATAGAGATGGTTTCCCCAAATCGGCCCAAGGTCCTAGAGGTATTCCAATACGAGCGACGCGTCGTCCGACACGAAGCCACCGAGACGTTCAATGGGTTCCACTCCTTTCGTTTCATCCAAGGAAGGGCACTTACGGGACGCAACCTTATCCGAGGAACGAATTGTTTTTACACCAAGTCCGCGGAACAACTCGAGCGCGCACACAAGTTCGAGCTTGACAGGGAAAAGATGTGGAATATTTATCTGAAACTCAGGGACGCGTTTAGCAGGATAGGAGCGATACCAGCGCCCCCTCCAGATGTTATCGAGATTTTGTCAGATGGAGAAGAGTCTACTGGAGGACATGCGTCGCCTACCCACCCTGTGGTCTTTCCACCCGATGAGGAAGAGGGCCCGATCTAGGCAGGACAGCAGGGGCACCCGACATCATCTGACGATCTGATTTGGGGGGATCACCTTAGGTTCTTTAGGGTTGCTTTTCGGCTATGTCTTCGAAAGTTAGTCGGTCTTTTGAGTCTGTAAAGGGCATCCGCCTGTGGATCTCCCTCCTATCCCTTGCGCTTTAATTCCCGAGTCATAGGCGTCTTAATACCGGAATGCGACATTGGAATTCCACCCAACCATTCAGACTTCCCTGGTCCAATCGTATGTCGCTGCCATTCGAAATCTTAGTTAGAACTCGCGTCTGGTTTGTTCGACACAAGTGCGAGGATCTAATTCTCATTTCATGACACATGCGACATGTGATTGAATCAGTTCACGCCATGCATAAGCATATCATCTGCATAGCATCATTATTTTCGTCCATTTCATTATACCCTTTGATGGGGTTAGCGTTGGGACCCCAATTTGGTATTCCTTTTATCCAAACGGAGGAGCCCAACCTTCATCACGTCTGGGGTAAATAATGATTTGAACGAATCTAATGCCCGAGTAATCCATGGATAATTAATCACATTCTCATATTCTAGACTTGATGGGGAGAGGTGACATCCAAATCATCCCGGTCCCGCATAAGGAGCTACAAATGTGGTGGGGACGCCTCAACGAGACCAACCAGACTTACGTCAAGCAAAGACTAGGGCACCTCGTGGATCTTGTCAAAATCAGATATCAACCAGCACTCATACAAGCGTTGGCGCGATACTGGGATCCAACTACGCTGACGTTTAACTTCGAGGGCTTAGAGATCACGCCCACACTGGAGGAGTACACAGCCGTCATCGGAGTCAAATTCCAAGAACAATCAGCTCGTCCTCCTTTAGGCCTTAACCCGTCCAAACTGCTATCCAAATTCCTTCGTCTCAAGACCATCGAGATTGAAAAGATTCTCAAATCTAACTCCGGTAGATTCCCATTCTCATTCCTATTTGACAACTACTCGAATCTGCCTATTGACACTGGCCATAAGTCGGGAATGATCTTCATCCTAGCGTTCTTTGGGTTCGTACTGTTCCCTACATCCAGAACCACATTCAATCCTTCCATCGTCCACATAGTCTACCAGGCATGCGACCGTTTAGACTACTCGCATATGATCCTCGCAGAGACTTTCCTATCCCTGAATCGCTACCAAGCTGCTCTAGACCATTCCCAGTCCTCTCGGAAGACTATCTTTCAAGCCTCCAATGGTCTCCTCTTCATGTGGATCACCTCTTACCTTAAAATGCTCAATCTTCATGTGGGCTGCACCCGAATCGACGAGGATATCCATCCTATCCAGTCCTTCCTCAAATGTCAATCGCTCATTTCCAATCGTTCTTTCATTGGCTGGTACAATCTCCTAAAAAGGCTAGAACCCGGACAACTCCGATGGCGGCTGAGGCGGCCCAAAATGTGCAAGGCACGCATCACTACCGAGGGTGGGAGACCGATCCCACTCTTAGGATTCACAGGGGCCGTATCATATCATCCGATTAGAGTTGTCAGACAATTTGGCATGCTGCAAGAAATCCCTCCCCAAGTTCTCCCTGACAAATTCGCCTTCGATGTTCCCCAAGGAACGATTACCAAGAAAACCAAGGCGCGCCTCCAAACCATGATCGATGACATAGAACAAGTACTGAAGGACTCCCCGCCCCAAGACGTGGAGTGGCCGGATCAGCTGGACCCTGAAATGGACTTACATCGGGCCTCCGAAGAGTACATCCTAGCCTTCAAGAGGATTCGACCGACGCCGGTTGAACCGTACGTCCCCGAGTACATTGTCCCATACCAGCCAGGAGTGGAGCCATACATACCGGAGGACGTCGGGCCGTCAGTTTATCAGGAAGTCGAAGTGGTCCACAGCCAGGGATTTTATGACGCCGAGGGGTGATGAAGGAGCAATCCTTCCCATCAAGCCTAGGATGTCGAAATGTCGTTATCGCATTCTCATCAAGCTCTTCTAAGAGCCCTTTTATTTGTAATGAACATTTTGGCTTATGCATTAAAACATCCTTTGAAAACTCCAATCTTGATTGTCGTGGATTACTCGTTGCCCAAATGGCAGGGTGATTGTTGTTCATGAACATGTTACCAAGGAATCACACATCCTGTGACTGCTTTTCCATCAACGTAAATCTAATTTTTGGTCTTTCGAACAGGTAGTCTCTAATCACGGAACCTAGAAGAGCTCATATTAGAACTCGTCACCGAGTCAGAATGGAGCAAGAGGAGTTGGGGTCCCGAGTGGATAACTTGGAAGGCCAAATGACGTCAATGGCCGCTATGCTGGCCGAAATGAAAGCCATGATGGTAGCTGCACAAGAGAGGAACGCCGTACCGGTACCGGACCTTAACCAAGCTGCGCGTCCTTCGGCATCCGTTGCTTCAGATGCGACGCAAATTCCAGAGGAAAACATGACCGAAAAGGTTAACCAAGTGCCGATGGCTGACGCACCACCGAAGGTTGCACCCGTGATCATTAGCCTAGAGGGAGATAAAAAGGAGAAACCCGTCGGCAAGACTGAAGAAGGTGCAAGGAGGCTAGCAAAAATTGAAGAGTGCCTGAGCAGCCAAGGATATGAGTTGGCCAGGTTCGATAAGATGTCGCCATTCGCGAAGATAGAAGCGCCACCAGATTACAAAGAACCCGACTTCATCAGGAAATATAATGGGACAGGCTGTCCCCGAGCTCACCTGAAATATTACCTACGCAAAATGGCGCACTACTCTGACTACGTCCCCTTGCTGATGAATACGTTTCAAGAAAGTTTGTCGGGAGTGGCACTAGCTTGGTTTATTGAAGTGGATTTGGAAGACTATGACGGTTGGGAGGACCTGGCGGAAGATTTTTTACGCCAATATAAGTTCAACACCGCTGCGGCACCTTCTAGAGAGGATTTGCTGAGGACTATGAAAGGGAAGAGTGAGACAATTCGCACCTACGCTCAAAGGTGGCGTGCCATAGCCACACAAGTCAAACCGTCTATTCCGGAAGACGAGCTGGTTGACCTATTCTTGAAGGCACTACCCTATGAGTATTTCGACAAGTTGAACACGTCGGGCTGTCAGACATTCACGCATCTGATCAAAGTTGCTGAAAGACTGGAGTGGGCGGTGAGAGAGAGAAAGGCGCCAGAGATAGTGACAAGGCGTCAGTATCCGGCTCGGAAGGAGAGGGAAGCCGGGATCGACGTGGCCTTTGTACCGAATCCGCCTAGGCCCAAACAGTTCTCCAATTCAAGCCCAACCCAAGGAGGCTCATCGTGGTCGGCACAGAAGCAATTTGAGCCAAAGAAGAAATTACCCCCCAAGCAGTTCATACCCTTGCCTAGATCATTATCAAAGTTGCTGCCCATGCTGCTAGAGGAGCGCCTGGTCGCTAAAGAGCCCCCGAGGCCAAATCCGGTGAAGTTTAATGGTTATGACGAGAGTCAGTCATGTGTCTATCACATGGGAGAGAAGGGCCACAACGTAGATAACTGCTTTATTCTGAAGTGCAAGGTGCAAGCTCTCATCGATAGTCGTATTCTCGAATTCGACAAAATGGAGCTGAACGTACAGCAGAACCCACTCCCGGATCATCAAGTTGTAGGGGTGATCTTTGAGGACGAAGAAGAGAATCACCTTGGATTTGGAACGGGTACGGGCAAGTCTCGCGTGGCTCCGACAGTCATTCCAACCGGCCTGGCCAAGGGTTCGCAGGGTGAATCATTGAGGAGGTTTAATTCAAAGGAGCTCAACGGTCTAGTTGGAATGGTGGGAAGTACTAAGCCTCTCATCATCAACCTAAATAGAATTGACAATTGGAAGGGAGATGGTGACTACCCGCCTAAGCCAGTTGTAATCCGCCTCGCTGACGATGAAGCTGATGATGAATCGAGTGTGGGAATTAGAAGGATGTCACCGGTAATAATAAAAATTCCCCCTGTAGACGACTACAACCCTAAGGAAGCCCATTGGGATTATGGGACAGATAAGATCAGCGCCGTGATGCGATCGGGAAGATTCTACGCACCATGAGAGGGTGAGTCAGAGAAAAGAGAAGTGTCTAAAGAAGACGCCGAGAAACTGTTGTCTATCGTTAGAACCAGCGAGTTCGAGGTCATAGAGCAGTTGCGGAAGATGCCAGCCCAGATCTCCCTACTGGATCTGTTCTTAAATTCTGAAAAGCACAAGGACGCACTTATGAAAGTCCTGAACGAGGTGCACGTGCCCGAATCCATTAATGAGGTGCAATTGGAAAATTTCGTAGGTGCTATCTTACTGAAGGATCAGATAAGTTTCTCCGACGAGGATTTCCCGATGGAAGGACGGGCGCATAATAAGGCGCTGTATATAACAGTGAAATGCCACGGCAAGCAAGTATCTCATGTATTGGTTGATAATGGCTCGGCTTTTAACATCTGCCCTTTGGCCACTTTGAGGAATCTGGGCGTGAATGAAGAACTGATCAGAACCTCTAAAGCCAGTATTAGAGCCTTTGACGGAACGAGGAAGACCGTAGTCGGGGAAATCGAACTGGATGTTTTCATAGGCCCAACCAGTTTTTCCATCGGGTTTCAGGTGATGGATTTACCGAGTGCCTTCGGATTCCTCCTCGGAAGACCGTGGATCCATATAGCTGGAGCTATACCGTCCAGTCTACATCAGAAGGTCCGCTTTGTAGTTAACAACAAAGTAATCACTGTGCACGGTGAAGTGGATCTCATGACATACCAGAATAGTGCTGTTCCGCATGTGGAACCGGAAGGGAAAGAAGAGGCGAGTTTCCATTCCCTTGATCTGGTGGCAGCCGTCCATACGCCCGTAGGGACCAAGCTAAGAGTCCCTGCCCTCTCTCAGTATGACCTTCTGCCAGGAAAGATGCTGTTATCCTATGGATTCGCTCCAGGAGGCGGTTTAGGTAAACATAACCAGGGAATCCGAGCACCTTTAAAGCTGAACTCGAACGAAGGCAGGGCTGGCTTAGGATATGTTGGCGAGCGAAATTGGCGCCGTACTGGAGGTAGAGGCTCTGGCCGAAACAGAGGTGAGAATCAAAGAAGCAACGGACGCAGAGGAGGACGAAACGGTTCGTTCATTGGCTCAAGTGCTTGGAAAGGCAAAGCTAAGGCGTTTGGCAACGAGCTTGAGCAGTATTTCTCCAAGGCTTCCAAGTGGCTGGCAGACGAAGTTGCGTTGGACGAGATCGATCCTGATCTGGAGAATCCTTTCCTGGAAGACACTGTGAATGTCATCATTGACTGGCTCGGTGCAAACAATGACGTCACTGAGTAAAGAGACCTCTCTTTCACTTTCAGCATTTCGTTTTATTACTTGTGTTGCATTTCAATTCAGTCTCGTCATTTCCCTTTCTACTTCCAGTGTGAGCGGATAATGCCTCTTAGATCTCCGACCGTGGGTCCAATTGGCACGTTTTGTAACACGGTCCATTTTGCAAAACATCTCGGGTTTTATTAAGGGCACATAGGGTAACGGATCGGCCCTATGATGATCGCCTCCTTGGTTTGAGGCTTGAGGCCCGATTTACCTTATGTCCCCTGATCTTCAAGTGAGTTTCAGAGATCAATAGTACCTGGGGATACGAGGATTGGTCCCGTCCTTCGACATTCCTCATTTTATTTATTTTTTTTAAAAAAGAGATTTTTCCCGAGTTTCGTTCGTACGAATAGGATGAACTGACCATTCTCATGACATTTCAGGCATATCATCTCGAACATGCATACCAGGTTATTAGACGACTCGGATCATCAAGAAGATTCTTCTTGTGATATTGAAGATGTTGAAGATGAGGGTCAGAGGGCCATCCAGAGAGAGTGCATTGCTTTTGAAGAATCCATGCCTCCCACCACTGAAGAGCCGTTGACCGTTAACTTGGGAGACTCGGAAGATGTCAAAGAAGTAAAGATCGGTGGACACCTATCTCAAACGGAGGCGGCCAGAATCACCAAACTGCTGAGAGAATATCAGGATATCTTCGCGTGGTCATACGCGGACATGCCAGGCCTGGATCCTAGTATCGTAGAGCATGCATTGCCCATCAATCCCGGTTTCAAGCCCGTAAAACAGGGAAGCAGGAGGATGAAATCGGAACTGTCTGATAGAATCAAAGAAGAAGTGATGAAACTCTTAAGGGTGGGCTTTATTGAGGCAATTCCGTATTCTGATTGGATCGCCAACATTGTCCCGGTGATGAAAAAGGATGGAAGGATCCGTATTTGCGTAGACTATCGGGATTTGAACAAGGCAAGCCCGAAGGATGACTTCCCGCTTCCCCACATAGACGTTCTAGTAGACAGTACGGCGGGATATGAACTGTTCTCGTTCATGGACGGATTCTCTGGATACAATCAGATACTCATGAAGAAGGAGGATCAGGCTAAAACCGCGTTCACAACCCCATGGGGAAATTTCTGTTACAAAGTCATGCCTTTTGGGTTGAGGAATGCCGGGGCAACGTACCAAAAGGCCATGGTAACCTTGTTCCATGATATGATCCACAAAGAAATCGAAGTATATGTCGACGACATGATCGCCAAATCCAGACCATGACAAGACCATGTTCAGGTATTAAAGAAGCTGTTTGAGCGTTTGCGGAAGTATAGGCTGAGGCTGAACCCTAATAAGTGCATATTCGGGGCAAAGTCTGGAAAGCTACTGGGATTCATAGTCAGTCATAGAGGCATCGAGCTTGATCCTTCTAAAATCCAAGCTATAAACGACATAGCAACCCCGTCGACGGTGAAAGAAATTAGAAGCCTTTTGGGGCGATTGAACTATATCGCCAGGTTTATATGCCAACTAACTGACACAGCTAGGCCATTCTTCCGGCTTTTAAAGAAGGGCGCCAAGGTAACTTGGGATGCGGAATGTCATCAGGCACTACAGAGGATTAAGGAATACTTGACCTCCCCACCGATTCTAGTACCCCCCGACTCCGGGACATCCGTTGACTCTGTACTTGACTGTTCATCAAGAGTCGCTGGGAGCTCTACTGGCACAGACCAGTCCGGAAGATGGCAAGGAAAGGGCCATATACTATCTGAGTAAAAAATTCACCTCGTCCGAGATGAATTACTCCCCCGTGGAAAGGACGTGCGCCGCAGCAGTCTGGGTGCTTCGCAGGTTGAGGCAATACACCTTACACCATCACATACAGTTGGTGACAGAGAGCGATCCAATCAAATACCTGTTAGAGAAGCCGACTCTAATCGGAAAGTTGGCTAAATGGCAAGTTATGTTATCCGAGTTTGACATAAAAAGTTCATCCCAAAAGTCTGTTAAGGGAAGAGCTATAGCGGATATGCTAGCAGAAGACCCCCATGCAGGGGCAGCCCTGAAGGCAGCTCAAATCAAAGGCCAAGTCTTGATGCTATCAGAAGACAAGTGGGTCATGTATTTCGATGGTGCGGTTAACCTATCAGGAGCCGGCACTGGAGCAGTACTGGTATCCTCAGAAGGACAACATTATCCCGTCGCTGCCAAATTGATATTTCCATGCACCAACAATATATCGGAATACGAGGCATGTATTCTCGGTTTGCAACTAGCTACCTCCATGAAGGTGCGAAGATTACAAGTCTATGGGGATTCCATGCTCATCATTCTCCAAACTCAAGGAGAGTGGAAGACAAGAGACTCCAAGCTTATTCCTTATCATGAGTTGCTGAAGGAACTAGTTCTAGGGTTCGAGGAAATCACTTTTGAATATCTGCCAAGGACGCAGAACCATTTCGCGGACGCTTTAGCCACGTTATCCTCTATGTTGCAAGTAGCAGGAGGGCTTAACGTCGAGCCCCTGAGAATAGACGTGATCAGGCAACCGGCCCATTGTATGGCGATCGAGGAGGAATTTGATGGGGAACCATGGTACCATGACATCAGAAACTATCTCTTAAAAGGAACGTTTCCCGAAGGAAGTCGAGGAGTTGATAAGAGATACATAGTTAAGATGGCCACCAAGTTCTTTTTGAGCGGTCAGACCTTGTACAAAAGGTCATTCGATTCAATTCTGTTGAGATGCGTAGACGCTAAGGAGGCAAACTTGCTCATGAAAGAAATACACGATGGAGTATGCGGTCCACATATGAACGGCCATCTCCTTGCAAGGAAGATCATGCGACTTGGTTACTTTTGGATGACCATGGAGTCGGACTGCAATCAACATGTCAGGTCTTGTCATCAATGTCAGGTGTACGGAGACCGGATCAATGCGCCTCCGAATGAACTCCATCAAATGTCAGAAGCTTGGCCATTCTCCATGTGGGGGATAGACGTGATCGGGCCAATAAACCCTGCCGCCTCCAATGGTCATCGCTTCATCTTAGTAGCGATCGATTACTTCTCCAAGTGGATTGAGGCCAGTTCATACACAAACGTCTCTGCAAAGAACGTAGCAAGATTCATTAAGAGGGACATAATCTCTCGATATGGGTCTCCTCAAGCGATCATCACAGACAATGGGTCTAATTTGAATAACAAGGTGGTCGATGACTGTTGACACCTAAATTTTGATTTTGATATATATATATATATATTTTAAATTATTCGTGTAAGCGTAAAAATGGGAATTAATTATAATTCTCACAAAAATATTTTCGCATGCATTGTATATTTTCCAACGTTCATTTAGCATTTAGGATAGAGTCAGTCAATTGAGTTTAAATTTGTCGGATAAGAAAACCAATCATGCGACGTCAAGATGAGCATGTTCCTATGGTACAATGATAGTTGATGATGATGGTCAAGCTTCGCAAGCTGGACAACAATAAGGACGAGCGGTGGTAGTCGAAAACACTACTCATTGTCCATCCAACGAAGAATAACATGAGGGATTCATTAATTATTCCTCCACCATCTTGAAAGAAGAGGCATCAAAGGAAAGTGGGGGACAAAGGTGTTAAAAAGAAAATAAAAGAAAAAGAAAAGGGACTTCACGTTGAGGCCATGCATAAAAAAAGGATAGAGGCTCGGCAGTGGAGGGCGGGGCTGGAAGAGGAGAACTTCGGACAGAAAATAAGAGAGGGGTCTCGTGGGTTGCAGAGAGGGGATGAAGCTCGTTGCAAGTCCAGCTGAGGAGAGGATCCTCAGAGAAGCCGCCGTGCCTTGTTCAGGCGAAGCTGCCAGCCCCGTCGCCCTGTCAAGCTTGGCCCGAGAGACCCGCAGTGCTCTCCGAGCTATCAGCCCACCTGGGAGCCTTTGACGTTGCGCTACCACAATCCATCACCACCTCCACCCGTCGCACCAAGCCGGACTGTCGCGGAGCCGCCAAAAAAATCAGAGAACCAGCAGTCAGCCCTACTCTGTTTCGAGCTCGGTCTGCTGCGTCGTTGTTTTGTAGCTGCTGTGGCACTCCAGCCGCGGCCACAGTCGTCCACCATCAGCAACCCTCCATCGCAGATCCTCCCTCTCAAATTTCCCATTCGCCACAAAGAATCCGTTTTCTTTTTCTCCTCGTTTCTTCACCTGCATTTGCTCGGTTTTCCTTGCTCGGCTACAGAACAAGCACGTCGAAGAAGAGAAGAGGAGGTCGGCAAGGAAGAAGATGACCCGGAAGCGGATCTTGGTCGTTGGTGGTACTGGCTACTTGGGCTAGTGCCTACTGCAGGCATTTTCGGAGGTTCCAGATTCTCCCTACGACCTCGCGTTCACGTACCGCTTCAGTCTCCCTCGGGCTTTGCACGACGCCTTTCCTCGCTTTCTCGCCAGACTCCTTCTGGTCGCTGCTGCTTCATCGCGCCTCCTATTGTTCCACTGCCGTCTCTGCTTGCTACTTCTCGAGGACCGTCGTGCCGCTGCCTCCTGCTCGAGGTGCTACGCCCGCCCCCCCCCCCCCCCCCCCCCCCCCCGACGTCACTACTACAACTCGCCGCCCTGCTCGAAGACCGACGTCCGCTCGCCGCCCTGCTTGAAGACCGACGTCCGTTCGTCGCCGTTCAAAGACCGGTTCTGCTCGCTTCTCCCTGTTCGTTTGTCGCTGGTCCCATCACACCTTCTCTGCTCCGGCGTCGCTGCATCCTACTCCCACTTGCCCCGTCGCGTTGTCCCGTAATGGTACGACGGCATGCCTGAGCGATGGGCGGCGAGGCGACCCGAACCAGCGGTCGTGTGGGGGTAGTTCTTGATGGCGACGATGGTAGAGGTCCGGTGAAGTTGGCGTGCGTGGAACCACGGTAAGATGCTTTCTCGTTCGTTCTTTCATAGGTTAGTTACAGAATTGTTATTGCATTCTGAAGACCCAAGGAAGAAGATGAAGTGATAAAAGAATGAATAAATAACAAACGAAAGAAACGAAAATAGAGAGGGGAGAAGAATATAAAAAAACGTGGGCGGTGTCACTTTGGTTGCACACGTTGGGCTATTCCTGCAGATTAAGCCAACTTGGTTTTGGGCTGGCGTGTGGGCTTGTCTAATTTCTGATCACATTTGGGTTTCCAATTAGGCCCCCCCCTCCTCTTATAGTTAATATATATATATATATATATATATATATATATATATATATATATATATATATATGAGAGCAGGTCTTTCTTCCGGGCCTTATTTAGGCTTCCTGTCCTTTCCAAACCCGGGGCTTTAGCAGGGTTGGGCTTAGAAGCCCAACCCGGATCACCATTTTCAGAATTAAAAAAATAATAATAATAATAAAAAAATAATAAAAAAATAGAAAATCATAAAAAAAAAATCAAAAAAAAAATCGAAAAATTCAGAAAAATTCTAGAAAAATCCCGAAAAAATAGGAAATGGCCACATTCAACTGGCCAAGGCTCATCCCGGGTGTTTTGAACCCGATCCTTCTTAAAAATGACAATTTCGTCCTTTGGGCGAATCGTCTTCAAAAAAAAATTCTCTAAAATAGGAAATGGCCACAATCAACTGGCCATGGAATATTTTGGGTAATTCGATATCCAAGTCATCCAAAAAACTGACGATTTTGCCCTTCGGGCTAAATCGCCTCCAAATCTTCCCATCTTACTCCGGTCCGAAATCACACATTCTCTAAGCCCTTATGGCTATACTAGGAAGCTATTGATGTGAATTGATATGCATTGACACGATTCATTTATGCAATTAACTGCGCTTTCGTTGAATTGATTGTGATTGATAGGACTAGTATTCCAATCTGCATGAAACCAGAACTATACCTACCCCACCCAAAATTACGCCTGCATGAAATCTTAAATAGGAAAATCACTCGCGTTAGGTACCGAAAGGGCGTTGGTAACGATACCGACGTAACCAAGTCCCCGAACCCAAAATCTCTGGTTCCGCAGAACTGATCGATCTCTCCCAATCGATTAGTAAGGTTTCCGGTCTACCCTCCAAGAAAGATCGGTGGCGACTCCAAATGCATGCACAAGTTGCACATGCCACCACGACCACACTGAAGGTCGAAAGCGATCGACTCTTATCGTCGAATCCTTTGAAAAATACTCCCGCCGCGATTTGGTATGGGCCTGGGAGGGCCCGCGCCGATCCAAAGCCCGTGATCCGCACCATTGTGCGGTGGAAGGCCCGCGATCGGTAATCCATTAGCCGCGTCCGCCTTTCGGACGGGTCGCGACAGCTGGCGACTCCGCTGGGGACACTTTGTTCTGGAACCTATGGTTCTAGACCTCAAGTGGACTTAGGCCGTAATTAAAACGCTGAGTGATTTTTCTAACCTTACAGGCGCTCTCGAAGATGAGGTAAGTCCGCTTATGGTAGGTGTTATATGTTTTTGCAGATTGGAGAGATAAGGGGTGTAGTCCGTGATTAACATTGTCTTATGCAGGTTGGCGTAGGAATGTATGTTGTGTGGATGATTTGAAGCGCTGATTGATAAACTGTTGTGCATGACTTACATTGTGATGATCACGACACATGGACACACACAACCGCGCCTAAAACCCCAGGCGCCGCCTTTAGGAACACAATAGAAGGAATTGAAAATGGAATCTCCGTGAGGAAAAACACGGGGTAATCCACTTTTCAATTCCGCTCGCTTCGAACTATGGATCGAGTCCCAATGCAACGATAGCTGTGCAATGGAATCGGCTCTTTCTAGAACTCGAGGTGGGAACCTTAACCTTAGGTGCCAAACCCTCTGATTTTTAGAAGTTTACCATCACTTGTCTCATGCGCATGTCTTTGGGCGGTTGGTACACCTAAAACCGCACATAAGTCGACGAGTTTGGTTGGTAAGACTCTCTATCCCTCAAATCTATTACAGTTCATATAAATATAGGCATTTCATTCATTGCATTCTGGTGATTAGATTAAATGCCATTTCAAGGATAGATGTGTGTGTTTTTCCCAAACGTCCTTGATAGAAGACGAGGAGGATGATATCCCATGGCGAACACCGAGTGAGCAACAAAGGAGCCTACTATGGACATTATTGAGATATCGTTCAATGAAGATGACGAGTTGGGGCAAGTGATCCGGAAGTCACAGATCGAGCTTGGGGCATCCTTGAACGTTAGGATCACATTCCTTTGTTTTATTTTCCATTACTAATCCTCTTGTATAGGGTTTATTTTTACTGAGGTTTTTCTCTATCTCACCCCTTAGAGTGATTGTATTAGGGATCTACTGGTGTATACATCCAGATGGGAAGTTTGTTGTATTTCTTTTGACGGGACATGGGAATGTGATAGTGGCATTTTCTCTAATCATCCGAATACTCCCAAGTCAACTTTATAATTCCTTTAGAGGAAATCAAAATTGGAAATCTTGCATGACCTTTTTGGTCGTATAGGGTAATCCAACCCCAATTTCGCTAGAAGGAATTATACACTTGAATTGGTTCATGCATGATTGTGCGCCGCTGGTAATCCACGATAATTGACCGAGAATATCGGCGTTGTTTTGAATTTAATGACGAGATAGATGTCCAAATTACTCTCGTTCTTAACAAAACGGCCTTGATTTGGATGTCGTATCTTCAATTAAATTTAAAACACGTTATTATGCCTCGTACTTTTGAGTAATTCGTTCCTCTCGAAATTGATCAAAAGCAATTATTGTGAATTACATTCCTTTCAATAGTATGCTTTCTTTCGAAGAATATTGATAAAAAACTTTTCGCGCAAGATTAAAACCCTTGTAAAAGTTCTTGTCCTTATTAATCATGGGTAAGCATAAGATTGAAAGGGGTTTTTGCTTTCTTTTTCAAATTATTCCTTCTGATTCTGTCTTTTCATTTGCAGGTAAAAAATAGGTAATAGAGAGAAATCTTCTCCTGGATAAGTCTGAGGCTATTCTCTCATCTGATCATGGACGAGTTATAAAATCAGGACATATTTGCTCGGCTTATTGATATTATGGTTCGGCTCACCTAAGTTGAAGATGTTCAAACGCTCGAAGAAAGGAACCATGCAGAAGTTAAAACACACACGAGAACTTTCATTTATTTTGCTCAGCGGAGGGTTTTCAGAAGCAGGTCATACAATTCGGGGTGGAAAAGTAAAGCCAAAGTGAGCCCTAATTAACGACACAAAGGAGCCCAACTGACCCTCCATGTTGTTAATGCTCTGCCCGTACTCACGACTTCGCATGTCCTGGTCCGCGAGCTTGAGGAAAAGGTTTCTGCATTCTCCCTTAACCTCAGTAACCTTGACCTCGTGTTCTTCGGTGATTATTTCCAAGTCCCGAACTAATCCATTCCCGTGAGCTATGTCTGCGGTTATTTTGTCGAGCCGTTCTTCCTGCCAGTCGCTTTGCAGCCTCAATAGGACATTGTGGCGGTCGTGCTCGCCAGCGGTCAGGGATAGGGCCAATTGATCCACCAGTTTTCTCCTCTCGCGAAGCAACGTCGCGACCCTCTCATTGGCAAACTCGACGGCCTTTTTGTGACTATCGGCCAGATAGTTGGTCAGCACCAAATGATCAGACCGATCCTGGTAACGAGCCCGCAAGACGCGAGCCACGAGAACCTCCCGATCAGCAACACGGTAGGCCTCTAAGGAGTGTGCAAAGAGGGTCGGGAAAGTTCTATATTCCCTCCCCAGCGTAGTACCTTCGAGGGAAGTGGTATCTAAGTCCTCGAGCAGGACACGGATTTCATCCGCGGTTGCAGAATGATCGGTTATGTGCGCGTAACCGCGACCCAATAGGTTATAAAGCTTTTCCCACTGGGCCAAGACATCAGTCGAAAAAGTGCGCACGGGAGAGGAGGCCATTTGCGTTGGGTTGGCTTGAGAATAAGACGAGGCTAATAGAGAGATTAGAAGGAAGAAGCTGATTATGCGAGAACGCTAACCTGCCATACGTTAATCCCTCATTTTATAGCAACTCAAGGATGATGAAGGGTCTCAGTAATAATGCTGGTGGAGCCCAGTTAGGGGGTAAAGCGGGAGGTCCCCTCACGAGAACCATTGGATTCGTTTAGGTCCGCGATTTCCGGCTTATCAATTAAAAGATGTAAAAGATTTGTCGGGATCACCATTATTAGAGTTAGGTGGGAGGTAAGCGCAACTATCGAAGAAAACCCTAACAGGATTTAGCAGTCCCATCACGTTGAAAAGCTAAGCGCGAAATTCAAGGTCTTGAGGGGGAACGTTTGCCTAATGATGCTTGAAGAGCGTCCCCTGAACGTACAAAGTCACTCGAAGAAAAATTTATAGGGAGTGAGCATACAGGGGAGAGTAGAGAACTCTGAGTGGGCAAGAACCAATCAAACATTTCTCAATCCAACATATTTAAGAGGTTACTGTCAGCTGCTAGAGGCGACTGACTCAAAAATCTCAGAAATTGAACTACTGAGGGATCTCGAAGATTCCAAGACCAAGTCTAACACCAAAACCATGGAGCCCAACACTTCTGGCAACGGAAATCAAGATCACGGCGACGACGACAACGACATCCACAATGCTCAACTCGGGAAAAGAAGACGTCCTCACCAATACTCTCAGGAGGAAACCCAAATGCTGGAAACCCTTTTCAGTAAAAGCCATTACATGAAAAAGAAGTGGAGAATTGAATTGAGCCGGGAGTTGGGGATTAATCAGTCGAGGATCCAGTTTTGGTTTCAAAATAGGAGATCCAAATCGAGGGCTCAACGCAAACGTCAGGTGGTCGAGATTTTAAAGGAAGAAAACCAAAAGCTGCGAACAGAAAACATGAGGTATGAAAAAGCTCTCAATATCACCGTTTGCCCTCATTGCGATAACCTCGTCGCCCTCGGTAAGATATTCCCCGATAAGCCTCACGCGATGATTGAAGACGTTCATTTACCACCCTACTCCCTCGGGGCATCTCCTGCTCAACCAGATTTTGCCGGAGTCACGCATGAGCAGGATGATCCTACGAAGATGATACAAATGCCTCCCGGGGGATGGGATTTGCATCGCTTTGATTGGAGTTACAGTTTCAAGGAGCTGGATGTTACCGCCGACCAGCTCAAAGCATATCAGCCTCATGCACAACAATTTTCGATAGGGTAGGGTCCTGCTGGAGATGAGTTAATCAGTCGTCAAGCCATCGATGCAATTTTGGGCCACGATAAGAGGAGGTTCGCTTGGCCCCCTGAACTGCATTCCAGATTCCTAGACGTGGTTCACCAAATGGGGATCGACTCAGCAACTCCGACGCGCATATTTAAGGCCATGAATGTACCGGGGCTTAGTAAGGAGCTGGTCAGGAATCACCTTGCTGCCTACAGAAAGCTATTAAAACAACGTCGAGCGGAGCTAAACCGGGAGGAATCCGTCTCGAGCTCAAAAGCTAGGGGCGACCGCCATTGTAATGCTCAGGCATCAAGAGATACCCGGCCAAATCTAAGCATCAATCAAGCTAGCAACCCGACCACCGGCAAACTGAAAGCTGATCAGAATGTCCTCCCGAGCCATTTCAACACTTCTCAAGAGCGCGTGTCACAAGTACAGCGAGTGCGCACTCCTCCATTCGAGCAGCAGTCGGCTGGTGCTCTGCCTGCCGCTGGTCAACCCACGACAGGCGATTTCTTCGATGAGGGGCTCGATGCCTTGTTCAATCAGTGGGAAGCTGGCATGCTTGGACAGCCATGATCTAGCACCTGACTCGGGGCACGATGGGTCGGTCACTACGAACACCCATAGAAAGAAGAACATATTCACGAGTAGATCACTCATTTTATCCGTTGTAAAGTTCCTACGGGAACATTTTTCTTTAATGACTATAGTTAATTCTATATTAAAACCAACGCTATCGACGAACATCGTCATGCTCAGTTGTGATGATCCCTTGTTAGATTAAGTCTGAAACCAGAGACGGTCTTTAAAATTTTGAGTGGCCACGAACTCATTCCTCACCAAGCGCCCGGGACGCTGAAATGAAGAGTAACAGCATGCACAGGGAAAATGCCACTTTCGTTTGAACGATGAAAAGGGGTTGAGAGAAGATCATGGCGTTAATTCCCATGGAGCTAAATGAATTAAACGAAGTCATTAATTGCGGGTCCACCGCTGCTCCCCACGTTCTCGGGCCTAGCAAATCATAAAAGGCGCCGAAAGATTGTAGACCCACCACTTTGAAGACTGAACTAGGGGACGAGCGCATTACTCGATGAAACCGAATCAATGCAAGAGAGTTTGTGATCCTATCACGAGGAAAAAGAGAGGGGAATACAGACGATGAGTAATTGCAGGATCTCGGGAGGAGCGCTTGCTTGCTGGTCTTCATATGCAGCCTGAAGGATGGTTCCAGGACATGCACAATCACTTGAGAAAATTTCTAGAGTGAGCAAACACGTAAGAGCGAATTGAGAAAGCTGAGTGAACTAGATCAGCCCGAGATACCCCGATCTATCATGTTTAAAAGTTATTCCCATCTGCTAGAAACGCCCGACCTGGACATTTCTGAGCACGAACTGCTGGGAGACTTTGAAGATCCTGGAGCTGAATCCTGCCCGAAGGCCATAGAGACTGACTCCTCGAGCGATGAAATTCTAGGTTTCAGCTACGAAGAAGGAGTATACAATGATGACCGGAGTCGGAAAAGGAAGCAACTACAACGCCACACTCCAGGCCAAATCCGAGAGCTCGAAGCTTTCTTCAATGAATGCCCCACTCCAAGCAGACAACAGAAAATGGAGTTAAGCCGAAAGATAGGATTGGAGCTTTCGAAGGTCAAGTTTTGGTTCGCCAACAAACGAACCCGGGTGAAACAGCAATACGCAGACCATGAGTTATTGGCCCTGAAGGAGGAGAATGAGAAGCTTCAAGCTGAAAGCGCGAGATATAAGGAAGCTCTGACCAAGGCCACCTGCCTTAATTGTGGTAATCCTGTTGTCCTCGGCGAGGTGTTCCTCGATGAACCATCCCTGTTGACGAATAACGCTCAGCTGTTACCGTATTCTCCACAGCATTTTCCGACACAGCCAGATACCGCCGGAGATCTGCATGAGCAAGTCAACACCATAGGATCAACACCAACATCCTCTGAGAAATGGGATATGAATCATCACAGGGGGAATTCTCTCAATGACGAACTCGCTGTCGCAGCCAGCCAATCCAAAGTCGGTGAGTCCCTCCCTGGACAACTTTTGAAACGACTAGATCCCGTAGAGAATAGCTACCGAAGTATTGATGATATTTTGGGTGATAAGAGAACAAGGTTTTACTGGACCTATGAACTTCACACCAAATTTGTTGATGCAATTCGAGAGCTGGGAGTTGATTCGGCTAGCCCACTACGCATACTCGAGATTATGAATGTGCCGGGGCTCTCTAGAATTAACGTTGAGTCTCACCTCAAGTACTATAGGAGATTGCTAAGGGATGGAAGGATAGCGTTAAACCATCATAAAGCCAGTTGGAGCTCAAGTGCTGGGCAGAGTTACAACCATGATGATTGGAGAGCCAAGAGCACCCAACCGTGTTTCAGCAATGACGGGACTAGCAGTCGTGTCAGCGACTCCTCTAACCCAAATCAGAATGCTCCGCCGAGCTATCTCAATACTCCTCAGGAGTATATGCCACAGTTCCAGCACATAGAAATTCCTCAGTTTGAGCGCGAATCAGTCATTAATGCTGTCCCTGAAGCGGACCTGGCATTGGTAGAGAGTGCACATATGAACCTGCCGGTCATCGGAGGAAGTTCCAATTCGAGGGGTCAAATTGCTCACGGCGAGAGCAAAGAGAGGAATCCCTCGCCTGCAGTCGACGACACCCAATCTGGGCCTCAAGGGCTAGAAAGAACAGGTGATTTCCTTGATGAGGAGCTGGACACTTGGATCAATACTCTTCGGGAATGTATGTCTCGACCCCAACAGGGCAATGATGAAGGTTCCAGCTCAAAGACTCCAGTCCCTCACAAGGAAGGCGATGAAGGAAATCTGCCCCCAACAATTGTTGATACTCAACTTGAACATCAATGGCTCGAAGACCTGAGCAATTTCCTTGGCGATGAGTTCAATCTTTGGCTCGATCAATTTGGAGCCGGAGGGCCATCGCAGTGGTGACGCAAGGCAGGTGATCAAACGTCTGATGCAAGGCATGGCTACTCGATGAAAAATGCTTCGAGAAAAGGGGTGGAACACTCCTATTGCATATGTTGTTGATTGCACTGTAAGGTTCCCACGGGAACATCTTTCATTAATATCTAGAACTAATTGCGCGTGAGTGTCAACATCACCCTTTGAGCATCTTCAAGCCGAGGGCCGTGGATTAATCACTTAATCCGTGGAGCAGGTTCCATGAACCATAATTATCACCCGCGGAGCATAATGTGATCTACCCCTTCAACACGAAATACGTTTGGCCGCGAAGCCACCTATTTGGTAAAACGATGTATCGTTCCTAAACGATCTTCAATCGAATACCGAAGTAATATCTTCTTTCTTTTCCTTCTCAGATGATAAATATGGATAAATCACTCAATGAGTCATGCGTTCAAATAGCAGAACAGACGCTGCCCAGCTGGGGGCAGATGAACCATTGATGTTACAAACACTCCAAGCATGGATAGGCGGATTTGATAGAGGTTGTTCATATCAATACGCAACATCAGAATGGGATGAAAATCAAGAGTAAAGTTGTATCGTCCCAATTTGTCTTGAATTTGGGAATATGAATTAACACTTATTTTTTATCCTTGACAGGGGAATCGCCTTGGAGACGAATAAGTTTTTACATCCCACATACTACCTGTTAGGGTACATGAGGGTAGGATGTATCGTTTCGATTTTCGAAAAATTCGTGAACATACAATGATATGCTTCTTTTACATTTTCAGGGATCTCCAGCCACGGTGGACAGGTAGGTATCCCTTTCCCCCAATCCATTGAAGATGTTAAACCAAAAAAACACAGAGAGAAAAAGAAAAAGCTTTCAAAATCTGATGTCTAGAAAAGACATGGAATTCTAACTTCATTGGCATTCATATTTTGAAACATGAGGTTGTCTGAACACGCATTGTGCACCATAAAATCCCCTTGACGGGTAAAATTTTTGGGAAAACGAAAGAGATTTTTCCAATCAAAAGTTGTTCAAAACTCTCAAAAGGATGTTTCCTCAAAAGAGAGGCAAGCTCAAATCCAAACACATCCTACATACACTTGAGAGATGAGTGGAGCGAATCAAATAGTAAAATCTGGACCTACGGAGGTAGGGACCATTCGCAGCGATTACATGGATTGGGACGACGGAGGCGTTCGTTTCATATCATAAACACTACAGGTGACCGTTGACAACCCACTTGAACGGCGATTTTCATTCTTAACCCTGTCAAGAACCACCCCACACCGGGGCAAAATGGAGGTGAGTCCAGCAACATCAGGAGAAAATGGTTAGAAATTTTCTTGCTCGGACTAACATCAATCTTTGTGTGTTGTTTATATGGTAATCCAAATGTCATAGGATGATGAGAAGCATTCATTTCTCTATCCCACACACCATATCCTTTGCATAGCCAAGTTGAGCCTGTAAATTCATTTCATAAACTCATTGGTGATCATTGCAAGTTCCAAAGCAAAGACAAATCACTTCAGGAACGGAGAAGTTCAAGACTTAGGGTTTACGAAGAAAACTACTAAGTTGATACTCAAGCGTGCTAAGAGCCAAGTCATCTATCTAGCACAATTGCCAAGCATCCCACTTGCGACAAGAGATTAAAGAAATCCCCAGCATCAAGAAAAAGCAAAGTGCCTGGTAAAAGCGAGGCCGATGCTCGGGTGAACAATTTGATCGATCCCTAAAGAAACCTGGTGGGGAAAAGAAGAGGGAAAAACCCCTAATGGAGTCAGATCAAGAAGACTATTCCCCAAATGATGTCAGCCGTGGAGCAAAAACACAGAAAGAGTTGTCAACCTCTTAATACCACAAGAGACGCTCTCTAAAGAGCTGGTGCACACCTCAAAATCGGTTGCGCACCTCAAAGACTAAAGATGCAGAAAGGAAATGATAGGAGGCAAATCAGCAATGATCACCAATGTCAAACCCTTCCTAATTTCTGGGCAAAAAAAACAAGCCTTTTTCGATCCCCAATCCTACCAATGTTACAACCCCGAAACAGTCTTCTCTGACTAAGACACTTGGGTTAACATATTGCTTAGCTCGAAGAAGTACGAGCAAGACTATTTCTTTCTCATTTTGCAGGGTTCTTGACTTGTAAACCCGGAGCAGATGGTGAAGACTTTCATACAATGGCCTCGACTCCAAAGCGGGTCCCCCTTGAAAACCAATATCCAAGCCCAACATTACGATCCCGTGGAAGACCTCCCGACCGATCAAAATGTATGCGCCGTGAATGAACCTAAAACCTAGGCACAGGTTAGTAGGGAATTGAGTGCATCCCCTATAAAAACCACTATCTCAAAACAGGTGAGAAGACCTCCTTGTCGAGAAATATTCCAATTGATGTTTTGAACAAACTCTTTTTGGAATTTTCAAACTGTAGATCTAAATTTTCCGTGCAAGGGATTTGTGATCACATTTGCATACTGCAAGAATGCTTTGGATAACCTCCAGCATCAAAACGCACATTTCATGATTAAGACTTAAATCATACGGTTTTGTCAAATGGACAGCCGTGGTCTTCCCAAAGATTACTAATGTTTTCTTGGTGAAGAAAAATCTTCCAGGCTCGAACTTCTGCAAGATTCTTGGAAACCCCAAATCCCAGAAAAACATTTGCTCCGTGGAGTGGAGCACGCAGGTTTGAACTTTCTACAGGATACCTGGAGAACCCAGCTTCCAGAATGTCGTCTCAACAGACTCAACTGAAGTTTTGTCAAAATAAAATCTTTCACTGCTTCAAAACTGAATTCCCGACAAATTTCGGGATCTTTCAAAAGAAGGGGTGAGGATGTGATCCCATTTCAAAATTTAGGCAATCTCATCGGACGTGGAGAACCCTCGTCATGAGATCCCTTTTCAAAACTTAGGCAGTCTCATCGGACGTGGAGAACCCTCGTCATGAGACCCCTTTTCAAAGTCAAACAAAGGTAGACACCGCCTGAAGGGTCAAATCAAAGGTAGATACCGCCTGAAGGGTCAATTCAAGGTAGAAACCGCCTAAAGGGTCAAAACAAAGGTAGAAACCGCCTGAAGGGTCAAATCAAAGGTAGATACCGCCTAAAGGGTCAAATCAAGGTAGAAACCGCCATAAGGGTCAACTCATTGGTCAGAGCTAAATCTCCCCAGGATATTCTCAATGACGAGTCCTAGGTATCTTCTTGAAAGTTGTCGCAACCGGCAGCATTCGACAGGTGAGCTTCAGGTAAGCCTCCCTCATCCCGGCCCATGTTCAAATTGTTGAAGTAAGCTTGGGATTAATTTGAGCTTTCATCAAAAGTTTAAGGTTTCGATGTCATATCATTTCTTTTCCCCAGTCAAGTCGGTCAAGATTCAGGTGTCGTTTTGTCTTTAAAAGCAACCTTTGACGAGCTCACTCTCAAAGAGGGGCAGCTGTTGACACCTAAATTTTGATTTTGATATATATATATATATATATATATATATTAAATTATTCGTGTAAGCGTAAAAATGGGAATTAATTATAATTCTCACAAAAATATTTTCGCATGCATTGTATATTTTCCAACGTTCATTTAGCATTTAGGATAGAGTCAGTCAATTGAGTTTAAATTTGTCGGATAAGAAAACCAATCATGCGACGTCAAGATGAGCATGTTCCTATGGTACAATGATAGTTGATGATGATGGTCAAGCTTCGCAAGCTGGACAACAATAAGGACGAGCGGTGGTAGTCGAAAACACTACTCATTGTCCATCCAACGAAGAATAACATGAGGGATTCATTAATTATTCCTCCACCATCTTGAAAGAAGAGGCATCAAAGGAAAGTGGGGGACAAAGGTGTTAAAAAGAAAAGAAAAGAAAAAGAAAAGGGACTTCACGTTGAGGCCATGCATAAAAAAAGGATAGAGGCTCGGCAGTGGAGGGCGGGGCTGGAAGAGGAGAACTTCGGACAGAAAATAAGAGAGGGGTCTCGTGGGTTGCAGAGAGGGGATGAAGCTCGTTGCAAGTCCAGCTGAGGAGAGGATCCTCAGAGAAGCCGCCGTGCCTTGTTCAGGCGAAGCTGCCAGCCCCGTCGCCCTGTCAAGCTTGGCCCGAGAGACCCGCAGTGCTCTCCGAGCTATCAGCCCACCTGGGAGCCTTTGACGTTGCGCTACCACAATCCATCACCACCTCCACCCGTCGCACCAAGCCGGACCGTCGCGGAGCCGCCAAAAAAATCAGAGAACCAGCAGTCAGCCCTACTCTGTTTCGAGCTCGGTCTGCTGCGTCGTTGTTTTGTAGCTGCTGTGGCACTCCAGCCGCGGCCACAGTCGTCCACCATCAGCAACCCTCCATCGCAGATCCTCCCTCTCAAATTTCCCATTCGCCACAAAGAATCCGTTTTCTTTTTCTCCTCGTTTCTTCACCTGCATTTGCTCGGTTTTCCTTGCTCGGCTACAGAACAAGCACGTCGAAGAAGAGAAGAGGAGGTCGGCAAGGAAGAAGATGACCCGGAAGCGGATCTTGGTCATTGGTGGTACTGGCTACTTGGGCTAGTGCCTACTGCAGGCATTTTCGGAGGTTCCAGATTCTCCCTACGACCTCGCGTTCACGTACCGCTTCAGTCTCCCTCGGGCTTTGCACGACGCCTTTCCTCGCTTTCTCGCCAGACTCCTTCTGGTCGCTGCTGCTTCATCGCGCCTCCTATTGTTCCACTGCCGTCTCTGCTTGCTACTTCTCGAGGACCGTCGTGCCGCTGCCTCCTGCTCGAGGTGCTACGCCCCCCCCCCCCCCCGACGTCACTACTACAACTCGCCGCCCTGCTCGAAGACCGACGTCCGCTCGCCGCCCTGCTTGAAGACCGACGTCCGTTCGTCGCCGTTCAAAGACCGGTTCTGCTCGCTTCTCCCTGTTCGTTTGTCGCTGGTCCCATCACACCTTCTCTGCTCCGGCGTCGCTGCATCCTACTCCCACTTGCCCCGTCGCGTTGTCCCGTAATGGTACGACGGCATGCCTGAGCGATGGGCGGCGAGGCGACCCGAACCAGCGGTCGTGTGGGGGTAGTTCTTGATGGCGACGATGGTAGAGGTCCGGTGAAGTTGGCGTGCGTGGAACCACGGTAAGATGCTTTCTCGTTCGTTCTTTCATAGGTTAGTTACAGAATTGTTATTGCATTCTGAAGACCCAAGGAAGAAGATGAAGTGATAAAAGAATGAATAAATAACAAACGAAAGAAACGAAAATAGAGAGGGGAGAAGAATATAAAAAAACGTGGGCGGTGTCACTTTGGTTGCACACGTTGGGCTATTCCTGCAGATTAAGCCAACTTGGTTTTGGGCTGGCGTGTGGGCTTGTCTAATTTCTGATCACATTTGGGTTTCCAATTAGGCCCCCCCTCCTCTTATAGTTAATATATATATATATATATATATATATATATATATATATGAGAGCAGGTCTTTCTTCCGGGCCTTATTTAGGCTTCCTGTCCTTTCCAAACCCGGGGCTTTAGCAGGGTTGGGCTTAGAAGCCCAACCCGGATCACCATTTTCAGAATTAAAAAAATAATAATAATAAAAAATAATAATAAAAAAATAGAAAATCATAAAAAAAAATCAAAAAAAAATCGAAAAATTCAGAAAAATTCTAGAAAAATCCCGAAAAAATAGGAAATGGCCACATTCAACTGGCCAAGGCTCATCCCGGGTGTTTTGAACCCGATCCTTCTTAAAAATGACAATTTCGTCCTTTGGGCGAATCGTCTTCAAAAAAAAATTCTCTAAAATAGGAAATGGCCACAATCAACTGGCCATGGAATATTTTGGGTAATTCGATATCCAAGTCATCCAAAAAACTGACGATTTTGCCCTTCGGGCTAAATCGCCTCCAAATCTTCCCATCTTACTCCGGTCCGAAATCACACATTCTCTAAGCCCTTATGGCTATACTAGGAAGCTATTGATGTGAATTGATATGCATTGACACGATTCATTTATGCAATTAACTGCGCTTTCGTTGAATTGATTGTGATTAATAGGACTAGTATTCCAATCTGCATGAAACCAGAACTATACCTACCCCACCCAAAATTACGCCTGCATGAAATCTTAAATAGGAAAATCACTCGCGTTAGGTACCGAAAGGGCGTTGGTAACGATACCGACGTAACCAAGTCCCCGAACCCAAAATCTCTGGTTCCGCAGAACTGATCGATCTCTCCCAATCGATTAGTAAGGTTTCCGGTCTACCCTCCAAGAAAGATCGGTGGCGACTCCAAATGCATGCACAAGTTGCACATGCCACCACGACCACACTGAAGGTCGAAAGCGATCGACTCTTATCGTCGAATCCTTTGAAAAATACTCCCGCCGCGATTTGGTATGGGCCTGGGAGGGCCCGCGCCGATCCAAAGCCCGTGATCCGCACCATTGTGCGGTGGAAGGCCCGCGATCGGTAATCCATTAGCCGCGTCCGCCTTTCGGACGGGTCGCGACAATGACCTGCTGAATGACTTCAATATCCGACATCTCAACTCATCCCCCTATCGTCCGCAAATGAACGGAGCAGTGGAAGCGGCGAACAAGAACATCAAGAAAATTCTGGCAAAGACTGCCGAGAATTACAGAGATTGGCATGAGAGGTTACCCTATGCATTAATGGCATATCGGACGTCGATTCGGACTTCAACTGGGGCAACTCCCTACTCCCTCGTTTACGGCATGGAGGCGGTCCTGCCTGTGGAAATGGAAATTCCATCATTGCGAGTCCTATCGGAGGTCAAGCTTTCCGAGGCTGAGTGGGTACGACACAGATACGAACAGCTCGGTTTCATTGATGAGAAACGCCTGAGGGCGATCTGCCACGGCCAAAGTTACCAGAAAAGGGTGGCCAAGTCGTTCAACCGGAAGGTCAAGCCCAGGCATTTTGAAGTCGAAGACCTCGTGGTGAAGAAGACACTGCCAAACGGGGCTCATCCTGGGGGCAAGTTCACTCCGAACTACGAGGGCCCGTATGTTGTAAAAAAGGTCCTGATAGGAGGAGCCTTGATACTTGTGAATTCAGACGGGAAAGAACTGGGATACCCCGTAAACGCCGATGCGGTCAAGAAGTACTATCCTTGAAATAGAATCAGGAGCCGATTTGACTATCTTCTTAATGATCTGAGTCGCTATAGGACCACAGCACGCATTTCATGCATCCCATACATACATGCGCATCTTTCACATTCGCAGGATTGATGAGAGATTCAAGGACCAGACCCTTGACGAGGGTACGTGGAAATAGGAGCTGCGACCGCGATGAGCCGAGGTCATCGCCAAATTTACAGGAAAAAGAGACTGCTGTAACTCGTTTGAGTTCAGAAGTTTCTGGGATCCTGTAAAACCTCCGAGGTCCGTGTTCGAGATGTCTAGCCTTGACGAAAATGAATAAAGGAATGATAATGAGCATTTTCAGCAAGAGGTTTTCAAATCATTCGAAAGGAGACTTTTTCCAACCAAGAAGGGTTTTCAAAACTCTCAAAAGGATGTTTTCTCAAAAGACGAGGGGAAAGCCTAATCCAAACACGTCCTACATACACTGGAGAGGTGAGTGGAGCGGGTCAGATAGCAGAATCTGGGCCTACGGGAGTAGGGATTATTCGCAATAATTACATGGATTGGGATGACGGAGGCATTCGTTTCATATCCCCAAACACTACAGGTGACCATTGACAACCCCTTTGAACGGCGGTTCTCATTTTCAACCCTGTCAAGGACCACCCCGCATCAGGGCCAAAAGGAAGTAAGTCCAGCTGCATCAGGAGAAAACGGTTAGAAATTTTCTTGCTCGGACTAACATCAATCTTCGTGTATTGTTTATATGGTAATCCAAGTGCCATAGGATGACGAGAAGCATTCATCTCCCTATCCCATACACATTCATCCTTTGCATAGCCACGCCGAGCCTGCAAATTCATTTCATAAACCCGTTGGTGATCATTGCACTTTCCAAGACAAATGCAGCACCATTTCAGAAAGGAAGAGTTCCAGACTTAGGCTTTGCAAAGAAATTCCTAAGTTAATGCTTAAGCTTGTAAGACCTTTGGTCATATGTCTAACAGATCTCCCGAGGATAAGAAAAAGCGAGATCCCAAAAGAAAAATGTAAAGAAAAATGATGATGAAAAATCCCCAGCATCAGAAAAGCAAAGCAAAGTGCCTGGTAAAAGCGAGGCTGATGTTCGGGTCAACAATTTGCATCAATCCCCCAGTGAAACCCGCTAGAAAAGGGGAGAAGAGAAATCCAAAATGAGTCAGGTCCAAAAGGACTGCTCCTCGAATGGTGTCAAGCACGGAGCAAAGACGTAAACAGAGTTGTCGGTCTCTTAATGCAGCGAGAGACTCTCTCTAAAGGACTTGTGCACACCTCAAAATAGGGGCACGCCTCAAAGACGAAAGATGCAGACAGGTAAAGACAGGTGACGAGGTTGCAATGATCACCAATGTCAACCCCTTCGCAAATTCTGGGCCAGAAATAAGCCTTTTGCGGTCCTCAATCCTACCAATTTTACAACCTGAAAACAGTCTTCTCCGACTAAGACACTTGGGTTAACATATAGCTCAGCTCGAAGAAGTACGAGCAAGACCATTTCTTTCTCATTTTGCAGGGTTCTTGACTTGTAAACCCGGAGCAGATGGTGAAGACTTTCATTCGATGGCCTCGACTCCGAAGCGAGTCCCCCTTTGAAAACCGATACCCAAGCCCAACATTACGGTCCCGTGGAAGACCTCCCGACCGATCAAAATGTATGTGTTGCGAATGAGCCTAAAACCTAGGCACAGGTCAGTAGGGAATTGAGTGCATCCCCTATAAAAATCATTACCTCAAAACAGGTGAGAAGACCTCCTTGTCGAGAAATATTCCCATTGATGTTTTGAACAAACTCTTTTTGGAATTTTCAAACTGTTGATCCAGATTTTCCATGCAAGGAATTTGTGATCACATTTGCATGTTGCAAGAATGCTTTGGATAACCTCCAGCATCAAAATGCGCATTTCACGACTAAAACTTAAATCATACCGTTTTTGTCAAATGGACAGCCGTGGTCTTCCCAAAGATTACTAACGTTTTCTTGGTGAAGAAAAATCTTTCAGGCTCAAACTTCTGTAGGATCCATTGGAGACCCCAAATATCCAGAAGAATGTCTCGCTCTAATGAAAGGAGCACGCATGTTTAAACTTCCTGCAGGATTCTTGAAAATCCCAAATCCCAGAAAAACATTTGCTCCGTGGAGTGGAGCACACGGGTTTGAACTTTCGCAGGATCCCTGGAGAACCCAGGTCCCAAACTGATACCTTTTTAATGAAAAGTTTGCAGGTTTCAGCTTTCTGCAGGATAATTGGCGTCCCCAGATCCCAGAAAGGTACCTCGCATGTCGAAAGGACAACTCGGCCTTCTGCGAGATTTCAGGTAACCCCTAAATCCCAGAATAGCCTTCAGGTGAACCTAGAGTTAGGCAAACCTTTTCCAAGACTGATCTACAGAACGATCGAGTCTTCGACTAGTCCCGACAAGAAGGGATATGTCAATCTTTAGGCAAAGCCTTTTAGTAGGCAAACCTTTTCCAAGACCGATCTACAGAATGATCGAGTCTTCGACTAGTCCCGACAAGAAGGGATATGTCATTCCATAGGCGGAGCCTTTTAGTAGGCAAACCTTTTCCAAGACCGATCTACAGAACGATCGAGTCTTCGACTAGTCCCGACAAGAAGAGATATGTCATTCCATAGGCGGAGCCTTTTAGTAGGCAAACCTTTTCCAAGATCGATCTACAGAACGATCGAGTCTTCGACTAGTCCCAACAAGACGGGATATGTCATTCCATAGGCGAAGCCTTTTAGTAGGCAAACCTTTTCCAAGACCGATCTACAGAATGATCGAGTCTTCGACTAGTCCCAACAAGACGGGATATGTCAATCCTTAGGCGAAACCTTTTAGTAGGCAAACCTTTCCCAAGACCGATCTACAGAACGATCGAGTCTTCGACTAGTCCCAACAAGACGGGATATGTCATTCCATAGGCGAAGCCTTTTAGTAGGCAAACCTTTTCCAAGACCGATCTACAGAATGATCGAGTCTTCGACTAGTCCCAACAAGACGGGATATGTCAATCCTTAGGCGAAGCCTTTTAGTAGGCAAACCTTTTCCAAGACCGATCTACAGAACGATCGAGTCTCCGACAAACCCTACAGAATGGGCGCGTCATCCTTAGATTCCTATCAGTCTGAAGGATCAACTCAATGGTAGAAACCGCCATAAGGGTCAACTTGTTGGTAGAAACCGCTTGAAGGGTCAACTGAAGGTAGATACCGCCTGAAGGGTCAAACCAAAGGTAGAAACCGCCTGAAGGGTCAAATATGGTAGAAACCGCCATAAGGGTCAACTTGATGGTAGAAACCGCCATAAGGGTCAAATATGGTAGAAACCGCCATAAGGGTCAACTTGATGGTATGACCTACCATACAGGTCAGAGCTTAATCTCCCTAGGATATTCTGAATGAGTCCTAGGTATCTTCTTGAAAGTCGTCGCAGCCGGGAGCATAACGACAAACCCTCAGACTCCGCAAGCACAGCATCTGACAGGTGAGCTTCAGGTAAGCCTCTCTCACTCCAGCCCATGTTCGAATTGCAAAAGTAAACCGGTGATTAATTTGAGCATTCATCAAAAGATTTGAAGGTCCGATGTCGTAGCATTTCTTTTCCCCAGTCGGGTCGGTTAAGATTCAGGTGTCATTTTGTCTTTGAAAGCAACCTCTGACGAGCTCACTCTCAAAGAGGGGCAGCTGTTGACACCTGATTTTTGACCATCCGTTATTATAGTTTTTATTTCTAAAATTAATTAAAAATAGCAAAAAATGTCAAAAAATTGCAAAATCAACTTTGGGAGCCTTAGCCTAGCCTTAGGAACCAATTTTGAACAAAAAATATTTTTTGAATTTTTTAATATTTTTTGGAATTTATTTAATTATAAAAATACCCAAAAAATCAGGAAAAATACCATTCGTGGTCAGAAAATTACACAAAAATATTTAGAAATTTTATTTTAATTTCCTCTTTAATATTTTCCAGGGAAATTTGGCTCGGTTCATGGGGTTCCTTCACAAACCTAATCCCGAACCGGGCCTAAAAAATCCTTTTCGAGTCTTTTAATTTTCAATTCTTGGTTTTTATAAGCTATGACATTAGACTCTAAAGTATTGAAATGCAATTGGGTCAATTTTCCCTCCAATTTGGTCAATTTTAACCAAAATGGCTTAATTGCATAAAAATCTTTCAAATTAGACCCCGGTTTCACAATTTTTGAAATTAAATTTCACACGGGCACACCCATTAAAATTAAACACCTCTACCCAACAGTTTTCATCATGCTAAATCCATTGATGGGCTCAATTTTGAATAATTCGATCGTTTGGACCTTCGATTTGGCGAAATTTATTTTCGGATCCTAGGGACAATTTGGGGTTTTCACAAAATTTCAATCAATTGATTCACGAAAACACCCTTATTTGATAGAAAATGTGTCAAGGAGTCCGATTATGCCATCAATTTCATGAAAATAGGTCGATTTGGGGCCCAATTAGAGTGGTTTGGTCGAACCGGGCCAGTCGGGTCAGACCCGACCCGACCCGGTCCGACCGGGTCTGCAACAAAGTTGCAGACCCATGCGTTGGCCGGGCAGAACGTGGGGGAAACAGGGGGCAGCGAGGCGTGCGCTTTTCTTAAGATAAAAGAGGACAACGCGCATGGGGGACATGGGCAGAGTGGCATGGGTCGCGCCTGACAGGGAACGGGCGTCGAGATCGCCGGTCGGCCACGGGAGAGAGGGGGCTCGGTTTGAAAAGAAAAAGGGAGCCGAGAAGAGAGGGGGGATTGGCAAGCAAAAACAGGGCGAGAGGAGCGACTGAGAACCTTGAGCATACCTCACCGATCACCACCGGAGCTTCAGCCGCCGTCGACAAGCCACCACCAGGTCGGTATTCTCCTTCGATCACCGTTTCTCATACGCACGCCATGTGTTCGATGAAATGCCAATGGATATTTCGACTTGTTTTTGTCTCGGCCGTGCATTGTCTGTGTAATATGTGTTCGGTTATGGTCCCAAGTCCATCCTAGAACTGCTTCACGGTCCGTGTGCGTCTTTGTTTTGCACCAAAAGCAGGCGGAAACCGAGCCCGGAGCTTCGCCGTTCACCATGCGGGCCGAGAGCTCGACGGGATCCCTCGAGCGGTCGCCGACCCTTAAATGGGTCTAGGTAAGTCTCTAACACTCATTTGAATGCTCTATGAATGGTCGAAATCGGTTACGGACGAATTTTTTTTTTTTTTTTTTTTTTGCAATTTACCTCGCCGGCGCCGGGACGATGGAGGTCCGGTTTGCCCTTTTTGACGCGTTCATGGCCTTTATCTTTGTGGTATTTTGATGTTGTTGCCTAGGGGGTTGAATGCCAAAAAAAGGAACGAAAAATACCGAGTTAAGGGACCGGTTCGCGATTTTCCGGCGAAGTCGCCGGAATTTTTACTGTTCATCGTCTTCTCCGGCGACTTCGCCGGCGGTCAACGGTCAACGGTCGCGGTCAACGGTCAAAGCTGACGTGGCGTGCCACGTGGCAGCCACGTCAGCTCGGTGGGGCCGGTCCGAGCGTTTTGTCTAATAAAAATGGACGGTCCGGTGTCGCGATCCTAGAGTTTTGAAAATTTAATAAATGATTTTCGAATAATATAAAAAATATCCAAATCGGACGGCTCAGATTGGGCCAAGTGGCTCTCCGAGGGACGTCTGATCTTGTCCGAGATCGGACGCACCAGGAGTGGCCACGTGGCACAATCTGGGGCGTCCGTTCGGAGGGGTTTTCTAAAAAAGAAAATAAATTGATTTTGATCCGACGATCACGATCGAGCCACGTGGCTCTCTCTGAAGCGTCCGATCTAGTGGAAGATCGGACGCACAAGAGAATGACACGTGGCGCTCTCTGGACCGTCCGATCCGGGGAATTTTCAGATAATTAAGGAAAATGAATAAAAAATCAAAAAAATGTTTAAAAAATAGAAAAAAATCAAAACGGTGTCGTTTTAGGCCGGTGTCGACCCCTAGGGTCGGGCCGGGCGCCCGAGAGGCGTGGGCCGGGTCTGACCCGGCCCGGAAAATATTTTTAAATATTTTAAAAAATTCAGAAAATAATAAAATAATCAAAAAATCAATAAAAAATGAAAAATCATGAAAAATTCAAAAAAATTTGGAAAATTCAGAAAAAAGTCTAAAAAATTTCAGAAAATAGGAAATGGCCACATTCAACTGGCCATGACCTGTTCCGGGTCTTTCGACCCCCGGTCTTTCCAGAAATGACAGTTTTGCCCTTTCGGCAAACCGTCTTCCAAAAAATTCAAAAAAATCCAGGAAAATCCCAAAAAATAGGAAATGGCCACAAACAACTGGCCAAGGCTCATCCCGGGTGTTTTGAACCCCGAACCTTCTTGAAAATGACGATTTCGCCCTTTGGGCGAATCGTCTTCCAAAAATTGAAGAAAAATCAAGAAATTCCAAAAAATTCTCAAAAATGGGAAATGGCCACAATCAACTGGCCATGGAATATTTTGGGTAATTCGATATCCAAACCTTTCAAAAAATGACAATTTTGCCCTTCGGGCTAATTGTCCTCGAATCTTCCCATTTTACTCCTAGTCCTAAATCGCATCTTCGCTAAGCCCTCATGGCTATACTAGGAGGCCCATGATTGCAATTGATATGCATTGACATGATTTATTTATGCATTTGACTTGCGCTTTCATTATATTGGCTGTGATTTGATAGGACCAGTCTTCCAATCTGCATGAAACCCTGACTCATACATATATCACCCAAAATTGCGCCTGCATGAACTCTTAATTAGGAAAATCACTCGCGTTAGGTACCGAAAGGGCGTTGGTAATGACACCGACGTAACCAAGTCCCCGAACCCAAAATCTCTGGTCCCGCAGAATTGATCGATCTCTCCCAATCGGTCAGTAAGGTTTCCGGTCTACCCTCCAAGAAAGACCGGTGGCGACTCCAAATGCATGCACAAGTTGCACATGCCACCACGACCACACTAAGGTCGAAAGCGATCGACTCTTATCGTCGAATCCCTCAAAAGACACTCCTGCCGCGATTTGGTATGGGCCTGGGAGGGCCCGCGCCGATCCAAAGCCCGCAATCGGTAATCCATTAGCCGCGTCCGATTTCGGACGGGTCGCGACACGGACCAGATAAAAGGAAAGTTGGTGCAAGCGTTAGATAAAGTCTTCTTAAATGCAAATGGAACGTTAAAGTTAAGGTTAAAGTTAAAAGGTGAAGCAAAAGGGGTATGATGGTAAGTTCTAATTATTTTGATTTTGTAATTGTGCCAATTCAGTCATTTCTAAACTTTTTGTAATCATGCCAATTTAGTCCATCCGACCAATTTTGGCCGGCCGATGCTAACGTGGACGCCGTTCATATGGCAACATATTATTTTAATTATTTTTTTTTCCGTTTTCTTTCTTCTTCTTCTTTCTTCTTTCTTTCTTTGTCGCTGCGCAAGGCGTTGCCTTGCCATCTCAAATCTAGCCAGGTTGAGCCTCATCCACCATCGCCGGGCCAAGCCATCTTAGGAATGGTAGGCCTAGCCGGCCAAAGGCTAAAAAGGAACGAAAAAATAAATAAATAAAAAGAAAAAAAAGGGAAAAAAGTAGTCTCGTTAAATGGTCGATGCTTGCATCCACGTCAATCTCTAGCAATCAAAATTGATCAGATAGATTGAATTGATAAAATTATAAAAATTTTATGACTGAATCGGTAAAAAATAATAATTTAGGATTGAATTTATACAATTACAATAGATTTATGATTGAATGGATTGATTTTTTTTAAATACTAAATTGACATAATTATAATAAATTTAATATTTTTTTTTAATTAGAGCTTGTTTAACGGAGCTTGCAACATTATAATGTGGGATCTCGAGGGCCCATTCCAGAAAGCTCGAACCCAGAAACCAGGTGCGAAAATCGAGGACCCTATACCTATTCAGGAGGGAACCACCCCCCCCCCCCCCGTGCTTGGTTGGGATGTCAAGTTAGGGCGTTAGGGTCCCAAGTCGGATCCTTGAGGCTCGAGTCTTAGGATCCATTTATTTTGCGAAAAATCTTTTTTACAACATCATTTCTCAAGAAAAATGATAATAATTTGCGGTGTTTAACTGAAACCTGAAAATGAATTGGAAAATATTTTTCGTTGTTCGGTATGGAAAATTAGATTTGATTTTCCTTCATGCACCCCTTTTATATAAATTCATTTTTTATTTCATTATTTTTTTTCCTTTTAATTTTTTGTTTCCCCTTTTCTGTCGGTTGTCGACCACGGCGATGGCTGGCGAAGCCTTGCCTTGTCAGATCTGGTGAGGTTTGACCTCGCTCGCTTGCGGTCGATTGCTGGTCATGGTTGGCGACTGACCAAAGAAGAAGGGAAAAGCAAAAAAAAAAAGAAAGAAAAAAAAGAGAAAAAATAAAAATAAAAAAATGAACTTTTAAAAATAAAACATAAAAAAAAAGAAATACGAAAGAGAGGGGGAGGGAAAGATGATAGAAAATATTTTTCTTTTCTCAAAAAGAGGAATAATTTTTTCGACTTTTGAATGTGTTTTTTTTTTTTCATGAGAGAAAAATATTTTCCTTGACTCATTTATTTTCCGTGAATCAACCACCGAAAAATTTCGAAAATTATTTTTCGCGAAATGAATGGAGCCTTAGGCCCTAATATCAAAGGCCTGATGGCCAAGGTCAAGGGTTCGCACATCAGGATTCCCGACTTCAAATTGTAAGATCTCAGGTACGGCCCCCAGCATCTTAGTTCGGACCTCAGCATCTCGAAATATAAGTAGGCTCAAATCTTGAGATCGTGGATCGGCGTTAGAAAGTTCGACCGAAAAGTTTAAACTAATAGGTAGAGGGAGAACACTTATATATAAGGAGTATATAAACCTGAATATTTTTATACATTCTCTCAAGTGCGAGTAGGATTTTGGATGACACGTGGAATTTAGCAAATGGCGTGGACACATGTAAAATAAACTTAGAAAAATTTTGACTCTAATATCATGTTTGAAAGTTCAACCCAAAGTTTAAGCTTGTAGGTATTTACTACGTTGAACTCACTTGTTTTAACAAATGAAAAGGGCTGCTTACCGTCCTCTTCAGTCAAGGCTCTCTTTTCGACTCCATCATTGGGCAAGCCTGATCGATCGAAAGCTTCTACATTATTGGTTCCATAATCCAACGGCACAGCTTTCGTATTAATTTCAGCCTCCACCTTCTCCTCATCATCCGACAGTGGCAACTAAATTACAACATGTTCTGCATCTTCTTCCTCAACTTCAATGCCGGAGAAATCTTCAGCCAATAATTCAATGACAACATGCTCCATATTATCCTCTTTAAACTCATAGAAGCAATGGTCAGCTGATAAAGTCAGATTCCCACCGTTACACCTCTATATTTCAAGCATGCTTTATCCAAGAAGAAAATGGTCCAACGCATGAAGTGCATTATAAATTAGTCGGCATTTGATGTGTGTTGAGGCTAGCGATATCACCTAAAAGAATGTGAACAGGTGATTTCAAGGAACTTGTTAAAATAATGCAGAATTAAAACAAACAAGTTTAAAGCCTAGCTCAAAATCAGGTTAGAGTCGGATCAAAGTAAAGATATGAACCAGCTTTAATATTTATAATAACAATTAATAAACTCACAAATAAAATATATTTTAACATTCTTTCACTTGTGTTATATTAATTGAAATTGTACTTTATATGCGTATCTTTATATTGTTTAGAGATAATTCCTAATAGTCAATCTGATCCCATAAAGTCTCAAGCACCGAATCATAGCAGTAACTGTATCAAAAGACACAGAACCATCCATGGTCACAAATGCTCTCAATTTTACTAATATGGATTTGATATGATAGTGTGGCAAACGGATAACATTTCAAATAATAGAGAAACCTGATATGTTATCCTCTTTGTCAGTCACCATTCTCTTACTTTAAGTGTCACGAAACCTAATGTGCCACCAGAGAATATCTTTATGGTTCTAATGAACCAACATATGTCTTACCTTTATAATTAACTACACTTAATGTGTAACAAAACATATGTTTTTGGCTAAAAATAAATGTCCTAGCCATCACTCAAGGTATACACAATGCTTTGAGATTTTCTGCAGATATGTATTAAATATGGAGACAAAACATTCACATATACTTTATTGAATGCAAAAGAGTCAATACATATCAAAATTGTTACTAAATGTAATAGAACACAGATGTAAACTTTATTAGAACAGAAATAAAGTAGCTCCCCACTAAACAACAACATCTCATGACTCTACTTACTCCATCAATTAACATGTCATAATAGCATCTCATGATGCTTTTAAGTCTACGACTTGTCGTTCAAACATGTAAGGGTAAAGTACCTTTAGTTGGTGAGTCTATATCCATATCATCTATGAAACAAACTTTATTGTAGTGTCACTATTTTTATCTGTTACTTTTATGGTCAAAAACTTGATCGCCAGATACTTAGACCTCTTGGAACCTCTGTTATTGTTAACAAATAACACTGCATAGTTATTGTTAGGCAAAAGGACAGTATGAGTGTCAATATTTGTGTACGACACTCACTTTAGCGCCAATATATTTTTTTTAATCACTTAAATGCCAATTTTTTTTTAAAAAAACAATCATTTCAGTGCCAACTCACCGGAGAGCATACATGGTGCCTACGTGGCTCGCCGGAGCATCCTAGGCAGTAAAATAAAAATTGGAAATCAATAAAAAATCCACTTAATGTTAAAAAAAAGTAAAAATAAACTAAGAAGCTGAAAATAAGCTAAAAAAAGAAAATTTTAAAAAAATAAATAACTTGCAGCGGCGAGGGCTCACACAGCCCTCACCGTCGCCGCCCACCAGTGGCCAGCGATGGGTGGGGGAGTGCTCGGCTGAGGCCTCGCCGTGGTCGGAATCGCCCAGCCATGACCACAATGAGCGGTGGCTAGGCGATTTCGGCCTCGCCAGCCACGGTGAGTCTGCGAGGCCTCAGCTAGCCACGGCCGGGCCTTGCCGACTCTTGGCAAGGGCTCGGCGGGGGTCGCCTGGGATCGGCGACCCCGCCGGATGCTCCACCACCCATCGCCGGCGATGGTGGGCGGCGGTGACAAGGGCTCACAGCCCTTGCCGCTGCAAATATTTTTTTTTAAATTTTTTAAGTTATTTTTCTATAATTGTTAGTTTAAAAATTCACATGGCTTTATGTGGACTGAATTTCAAAAGAAAAATTGCCACGTTGGCGCCATTTGGACAATTTTTTTTTCAAAAAAATTCCACATAATATTAAGAAATTAATAAAAAAATGCCACTTGTACTATTTGGCCGGAATTGACAATTAACTAATCGTTTTTGGCCAGAATTGGCACGTAAGTGATCGTCTTTTCTTCGATTTGGCACTTAAGTGATCCGAAAAAAATATTGGCACTAAAGTGCGCGCCGTACACAAATATTGACACTCCTATTGTCCTTTTGCCATTATTGTCACAATACAACTATATGGGTCTATCCGCAAATTAAATACGATCAACTCCTAATGAGATTCTAGAGCCAAATAACCTGAATAGCAGCCGAAGAGCATGCTACAAGCTCCGCTTTCTTGATAGAGGATGACAGATCTCTGTTCACGCTTTTCTATAATATTGCACTTCTCTTTAGACATATAAATATATTAGTGGTTAACTTCACATCATCCTGACAGCTAGCAAAGTTTGAATTCGAATACCCTGATAGCTGCAGGTCCTAAATATGTTTGTAAATCATCATATAGTCTTTTGTCCTCTTTAAGTACCTCAAAAATTTCTTAGCAATAATCCAATAATCATGTCTTGGATTTAACCGATATTTGCTCAGGAGTCTCGTTGCCAAAGTAACATCTGGTTTAGTGCAAACTTGAGCATACACCATGCTTCTAAGTGCACCAATATGTGGTACATTCTTTATTTGAATTTGTCTTACATTGTGATAGATGCAGTTTATTGCCCTTAATGACAGGAGCAATTATTGACTAACGATAATGTATGCTAAATCTTTTCAAAAATACGATGAATACATTTCCTCTGAAATAAACTCAATACACGGCAAGAATGATCCATATGGGTCTCAATGCCTAGGACAAAATACTCCTTACCAAGGTCAATCATGTCAAAATGCTTTGAAAACACCGGCTTTAACTCATGCAGTAATTCAAGAAAAACTGCTCTAAAGCAAGATATCGTCGACATAATGAACAAAAAATAAATAAATTTTATCCTACTGATCTTGCAATATATACACCAATTTACTTTGTTCTTAACAGAACCAAATAAAGCAATAACACTATGAAACTTCAAATACCATCGCCTAAAAGCTTATTCGAACCCATAAATAGATTTTTCAGTCTAGGATTGCCATGAATACGATCAAATCTTATTCCATGGTATTTATATGATATTCCTCTTTCTCTACACACAAGCTTACCTGAATCATCTGTTACAAAACATCTGCTACAAAACCGTCAGATTACATGATATAGACTCCCTTATTAAAATATCCATTCAAAAAAGAAGTTTTAACATCCATATGGTAAAACTCCTTATCATAATGAGCTATCAATGCCAATCACTCTGAAAATATCTTTAAAAGAGACTGAAGGAAAAAATAAATAAATTTAAGTCTACTATTTTGCTATGAGTGAAAAATTTGGCTCCGATCTAATTTTAAAATTCTCTATCTTTCATTTGGAGTCATTTTTTTTAAGTGTTATATATTGCAACAGATGGACCTGTGACCTTGAGGCATATCAACAAGCTTTCAAATAACTTATGTTTTATAGTCTGTATCTCGTCTATTAATGCACCTAACCACGACTTTGATTGCGAATAAGAAACAACATCTATATAAATTACTAGATCAATTATATAGTCGATAATGTCGTCATGCTTTCCCATATAGGCTATATAGAGTGGTTGTATAGCGGTCGTCTCTGCCTGATAGATCTATTTAGTGGAGCTGCTTCAACTTTATCATGGACTTGTGGCATTTGAAGAATTTAATCAGTAATTGTATTAATAACAAGATCCTAAACCCCAACAAAATCAGATCGTGGTTTAGGAGGCTCCATGATCGCTATATAGGTAGAGAAAAACGACACAGTGGTCACTACCATGCTATTATCTTTAATAGTCTATAAGCAGCTACCATTATTCAGCCATATCATATTCCAACAATTTAGCTATCTGTGATTTCACAATTTTTCATTCCCCTATTGAGATCATAAAAAGAATAACCCTCTAAATGATTTGGGTAAGGTAGAAGTAAAACTGAGCTGTTCTGGAGTTCAATTTATTTAACGTTGGATTATGTAAATTTATTTCTGCATAAACACCTCAAACCTTAATATGATTCAAACTAGATTAGCGTCCATTTCATGACTCGAAAGAAGTTAGTGGAACAGTTTTAGTAGAAATGCAATTCACAACATAAAGGGCATCTTTGAAAATTGCACCCTACTGAAAATCAAGCAAGTCGGTTTTATTAACCATACTCTTCATAATATCTATATGGGTGTGGTTGCGCTTTTTGACCACACCTTTTGGTTCAAGATTCCCAAAAATAGTAAACTAAGTTACTATCCTAGAATGCTCTTAAGTATTTGGTAAATAGCTCTTTAAGTTATTCAGCATCGTCATGTCGACCATAATACTCAACACCACGATCAAAATTGTTTATGATTTCTTCCAACTGTTTCTTAACTTTAGTATGAAATATCTTGAACTTGTCAAGAAACTCAGACTTTTCTTTAATTAAGTACAAATAACCATATAGGGAATAATCGTCAATCAATTTGATGAAATAAATATTTCTGCACAATGTTGCTGTATAAGGTCCACTTATATCCTCCGTAGCACCGACATGCCGAGCAGGTCGACACGTTTGTGTCGAACATGTGTCGGAGGTCCGACACGTCATCAACTGTAGTGACACGCTGTGGACATTCGAGTCGGGTAAGGAAAGAGCAGATCTCGAACTCGGAAGGAGAAGGGAGTAAGGGGAAAAGGGAGAGGGTGAGCTTGACGATTCGCTCCACAGTGACACTGCGATATGCCTTCCGCATGGCGTCAGAGACGGTGGTGCCGCCGGCCATCATGTCCACCTCTTCCACGACTTCGAGTGCGTTGAGGGTCTTCTCAGAGAGGAAGGCGGTGTTGATCTCGGACTGATGAAGCGGAGGAGGACATATTTCTTGAAAGGAAGGTCGGAATCGGGGAGGGGGAGGAAGGAGAGGCCTAGAGGGCGAGAGAGAGAGAGAGAGAGAGAGAGAGAGAGATTTTCAAAAAGTAAAGAGAAAGTGAGGGAGGGGAAGTACGCAAGATGATAAAGGAAAAATGAGAGCATTCAATTTTAGTTTAGTCTACAGTGGAGAGGATAGGGGAGTCTAGAACAGCAAAGGTCTAAGTATAGTCACTTTGAGAACATTCAATATTTTTTCGATCTAAGTGATTTAGTTTTTTTTTTATTTTTTTTTCCTAGGCCGGATGGTATCAAATTTATGAGACTACCCATGGTTGAAAATATCTTTTTTAATATGACAGCCTTTTTTTTTGTTGTAAATTCTTCATTTTTAAAATAATAAAATAACAGTTTATTATGTATATATAAAAATATATATTTAATACACAATGTGTCCCCAATGTGTTGGAAATCTCTATTTTTTAAAATTGACGTGTTGGCGTGTTGGTGCTACTTAGCTTATATTTTTATAGATGATTTCTAACAAGTGAGAACTACGGACTGCAGTTTTCTTCTTTATTTTAGTCATCTTACCTCTACAGCAGTCTATGCATGTGTCTAGGTCATTTTTAAGAATAGATAGAATGTGACCAAGACATGCTATAATGCGTATGACTGTACCTTAGGCAAAGATATTTTGGAAATAATTTTTTCAACCGTATAAGCAACATATAATTCGTTAGGAGATAAAAATAATCTGTACAATCTATTGGACATAGTACAATACCTAACTTTATTTGAATTAAAAGAAACAAAAATACATTATTTGAAATCTCAAAAGAGTAGCCATACATGTCTAAACTTGATATGGCAATTAAATTCCGTCTTTAAGGAAAGTATATAAAATATGTTTCTTAATGTCAAATTAAAATCAAAATCCAGAATTACATTCCCACGATCAACATTGCTTTATAGTTATTCAACAACGAGCTTGATTCATCATGATTTGGTATCTTTCAGTTTATGAATCACCATTATAATAAACGCAACATGATTTGTTGCTTAGCTATCTAGCCACCATGAATAAGATGGGGCTTTTGATAGATTAGATTCACAAATCAATGCAAAAAAATCATAGCATTTATGCTCATATTTAGACAACCTAGTTTTATTTTTATTGTAGTCTTTCTTTATGTGACCGTTCTTCTTACAAAGGAAGTAACGATCACTATCCTTCTTAAAGGATGCTTTTTATAGAGCCAAATAGTCAAAATGATCGGTGATTTTATGTGTTCCTTTATGAGTATGATTTCTAAACCTTTTTATATAAAATTATACCATAATCTTACTAGAACCATCACACCTAATGTTTAAATAGTCATTGCAGAAGAGTACTACTTTCAGCATTAGACGATACATAGGTCAAAGCCTCCAAGGTTTTCATCATTTATTTAACAGTGTAGTCAATTGACAAAAAAACTTTTCAAGTGTTATTTAATGGATCGCTTTATAGCTAAAAATAAGCAGAACCTATTGCTCTTTCCCCTAGCACCAAATAATGCTTTTCAGGATTCCTCACTAATGAAAGTGAGAATTGCATATTTATACATAATAAGAGTTACATTGTTAATATTCGCCGATCATTGTTAACAGAAAATTCCCATTTAGTTCTTAAAATTTGAATCAAAATGAACCTAAATTTTAACGGAGTTGACATCCACAGAAAAGTGACTGAAAAATAATCACGGTTTATAATTAGCATGATATGAAAATTTATCTTGAAAGTTACATACATCATCATATAGTCACATTTGGGCAGAAAACATGATATGCAGTTGTATACTCTTTACATGACAATGCCCATGAGAATTTATTTTAATCTTCGTTAATTACCACCTTTGGGTGTATGAAAACACTTGGACTAATCAATTCTCAAGCATATGCCGTACATGCAACCCTCCATGCAACAATACTCAATTATCTCTTTTGGGAGTATAACTACGTATTAAAACACGAGACATCCCAATACTTTATAAACTGTTATTTAGTAAACTCAACCAAGTGTGCCACTTTGGCGGTCCCAACCCAATTGGATTTTTCTGAAATTAGGATATAAACTTTATGTTTCACATTTATCGTATACATTTAATTTCAGAAATTAGGGGCAATTATCTGCAAAATTACACGCCGCTAATTTACATCGTGATACTCAACAATACATGTTAAATCATATATATGTAATTGATAAATTATGCTCCACATATCTATATGTGGTACTTACATGTAAGCTTGCATTTGTATTTCATGAAACCATAGAGAAATACATAGAAATACACCAAAAATACCCCAAACCATACAGGTGTTTAGGGTTCCATAGGTATTTTTTTTATCCATAAAAGTATCAAACATGTAAAGTAAATATACCACATGGTAGAAGACAAATATATGAGCACTCGGCGCCCTTCTCTCTCTACGCATAGCCCACGCACTGACACGTGCAGCGCACGTGTTCGGTCTCAGCCGGTATTGAAAATTGATCCGATCGATTTATCCCGGTCCAACCACTCCCCTTGACCGAATTGATGAACTAGTTCATACTAACCCTATCTAAACGGTCAATAACCGATTTGACCGAGAAGCTCGAGTCAACAGTCAACCAGGTCGGGTCAAGGTCATCGAGTCGGGTCATTTTCTTATCCAGACTAAGATGACATCAGCCCTGCACGTGTCGAGCACTTGCGGGATCTGGTCTAGCAAGCGTGGGGATTCTCTCTTGTGCGTGACTGCCAGCTGGGCTCACAAAAAGTGTGCTTGTTTCGTTCCAATTGAAATTGCAAGAGTCACGATCCAGAAAAGCTAGGATTAGCAATTGTATGGACCGGCTCCACATTATCTGATCCTTTCGACCAAACTTAGAGCTTATCGCCAGTGTATCTCTTGTCCATAATCCCTATGATAATTAAATAATTATTCAACGCAAAGACAAATCAGGTTATAATATAAACGTTATCTCTCACAAATTGTATCCTTATGTACAAATCAAATCCAACAAACGTCCCCTTCTATATGATCTCAATTTGCATCGTTTTTCGTAAAATGTCAAATCTTGTTTATTGTTCGCTGGAAATTGAGAGCTCGGCACTCGTTCTTTTGTTTTACCGAATAAAAAGTTTCGAGAACGTGATTTGTGATCTAATACGTGTAGTCTTTGATACCACATACAAGCTGCAATTAATTATTTTATGCAGCGAGCCAAGATCATCACGTATAGATATACGAATTATAGATTCATAAAGTTAAAGAATTGACGCACATTGTTTCGGATCCATCATTCTTGATGCGGAATTTGCGACGATCCGATACTCAAGAGCTTCTTCTCTATGAGCCCCTTTATCTTTGGCTTCAATGAGACGGCCTTCACGCATCGCTTCTAACAAGTCTTTATATGAGGTTATGTGGATATTAGGGTTTAGAGGATGGACTTTGTATCTATTTATAGATATTGAAACTTATCCCTTCATTATAGATAAGATTTATCTCAGCCTACACTATCCAGCTCTATATTAACTAAATAGGAAATTGTATATCTCTTCTTTATTAGACTAATTAATATTTAAAATAACAATTAATAAAATCCATAAATAAAATATATTTTAACATTTTAAGCATATACAATGGTTTGATTTTTCATTATTTGTAGCATACAAATTTTACCTCCTCATTTTCTAAAAGCATTATTTTGTAGAATACAACTTTCACATGAAAAGTACCAAAAAATTCCAAAACATATAGCATTATACCAATTAAATCTAAACCTTTCAATTGAACTATTTTTTTAGTAAAAAATTTGACAAATTTATTTCTATATCTTTTGTATTAGTACCAATTTAGTCCATTTGATCAGTTATGCCGACCAAAATGAAGGAAAATAATAATAATAAATTCAGTTTAAAAAATGTAAAAAAATCATGTTAGTGCTGGCCGTGCGATGTTGGATAGGTGATTTTAAATAAACTGGATAAATAAATGCGAAATTAAAAACTCAAGTTGAATATAATCATGACCAATCGAAACATAGTACGAATACAATCAATATTCAACGGTGCATAATCTTCTATCAAGTAGTAGGTAAGTGAGTATGAGCAGAGAGATAAAAGACCTTGCACACGAAGCTTTATAATGGTTCGACTTGGTATCATCTTACATACACTCTCTCACGCTGACAATCTACTGGCTAGATTCCACAGGTCAATCAAAGAAAAACTACAATAACAAGTGTTGCTTACACTCAGGCATTTCTTCTCAAAGTAGATGCTGCTTAAACTCAAGCTGTTAGGACTCTCTATCCAACACCCATGCATAAAACTATCACTCTGCCAACGCTTTATAAAAAAATTGCAATTGTAAGCTCACTGAAAGCAAATAAGAATATGTGAAGCTCTCGTAGAATTTTGGAACTTTGAACTCTTGATCTATCTCATTCTTCGGCGCTTTCGTCTTCTTTTATACTCCCAAGTGTCCAAAAACTCTCGTTGGACAATCTTCATGAGGACCAATCTTCCATCTCCAAGCTAGCCGTTGGAAGATTGATGAGAAGATTAGATTAGCTGTTGATGTCGAACAATTAGAGTTTTCTCCGATTTAGTCGTCCATATAAGCAAATCTTGATTCCCATAAGTGGAGTGCAGCTATGGAAAGAATCTTGCCTTCAGGATGGTTGCAATTAATAAGAGTTTTGGAGGCTTAAGTATACTAGAAGTGTCAAAACTTGTGTATGACGCTCACATTAGTGCCAAAATTAAACTTTCAAAACAATTATTGAAGTGTCAATTTTTTTTTTAAATCGATCACTTCAGTGCCAACTTCGATTTGAGCTGACGTGGCTAGCCGGAGTTGGCACTGAAGTGAGTGTTTTTAAAAAAAAAATTGACACTTCAGTGATCGTTTTTAAATAAAATTGGCACTCAAATGGTCGTTTTGAAAGTTTTGGCATTGAAGTGATCTTTTTTTAAAAAAAAAAAATTAGCACTTAGGTGATCGTTTCGAATGTTTTGGCACTAAAGTGAGCGTCGTACACAAGTTTTGACACTTGTAGTGTACTTAAGCCGAGTTTTGGATGTTTTGCAGAAGTAATCTTTAAAATTGATAGTCAATCAAGATCTTTTATAAATAGGAATTGGTACAGATCGCAAGTTGTATAGCAATGGGATGAAATTCTCAAATTAATCTTGAAGATGGCGTAGTTGAAGGTAAAACAAGTGTCTTGCTAATATTCAGCCTTCCCAGTGATATCTAGCGCCATGCTAATATCCAGCGTTTGTCTTGCTAATATCCCACGCAGTAGCCTTGCAAAACGCAATGCATTGTTTCTGGCTTCTTAGATATGATCCGTCCTTACCAAGATATATTGACAATGATGATGGTGTAGACCTTGTAGACATAAAATCTTGATGCTTCCGAGTCAATATGAAACTGCCATTCGACTAGACTTGATCATGTAGAACTTTTGGTCATAAAGAATCCTTTCAACGTGAATATTACCCAGAACATAAACCTTTCTTGTATTACCCAAGATCGATATAAATCATGACTAATTTTACCTAGAGGTAAGCAAGATGGACCGACCGAACCAGAAACAGCCCGACTGAACCATCCGGTTATGTCCGTTCTCGGTTCCATGAAATTGGAACAAGTGATTTTTAGTTCGGTTCTTAGTTGTAGGGGGCCAGACCGGTCATTTTTTTATTTTTTATTTCATAAATGTAAATATGATAATCATATTTAATGCAAAACCAATTTTAACTAATATAATCATATTTAAAAATTAAAGTGCCACTACTAATAACCCACCAATTCCATTGGACTGCCTAGGAACCAGATGGACCGGTTGATCTGATCCTAGGACCATCCAGTCCAATGCCCGATCCTAGAATCTAGGAATTGGTCCAGCGCCCGATCCCAGAAATTGGAAGTAGGTCATGTTCCCAATTCATGAGTGGCATCGGACCGGATCTGAAATTGATCACTTCCAGTTTTGTCAACTTCTAAATATATCAGGAGGTTTTCTCAATAGAAGCTACATAAATTTATTAGGCCTTCATCTATAGTGCACATGATGAAAATTATAAGGTTTATCGCTGTTTTCTTAATAAGTACGTCAAAAAAGGACGGTGTTGCTATAATAGAATTATAAATGATTGTCATGATTCCACATCAATGAATTATTGATAAGAAATGTTTACATTATAGTAGGATAATTTTTTTTTGGCAATATTACTTGTTTGTGTTAAAAACCAGAAAAGCATTATATTTGTTTCCATGAATGTGAAAATAAAACAATCAGATAGCGTTAACAAAATTTAAAAAAAAAAAAATCCAAACTGCTATGCTCATATCATATCTATCCAATCTAAAAATCACGTCATAGAAAATTCCAAACCAATACATATGTGCCACATTTATCTTAGCTAATTTACATGTGCCACATTTATCCTAAAATTTTGACAGATTTGCCACGATTTACAGTCAATGATCCAGTCCTAATATTATGAGACCCAAAGTTTCTGAGATATATGTGGTGTGGATAACTTACGACTTTCATGAGACAATTGTAGGAAAAGTTATAAACCTTTTACACTTTTGTCAATTCATTTATGAACCTTTTAAGTTTATCGATTTAGTCATACACCTTTTGCCAATTAAGTCATATTGGCTGAAAATTGTTGACGTGGCTGTCGACGATCTTGCGTGGCACCACCGGCGCAAATGTGGATAATTTATGATAGTATTTATTAGAATATTTTTTCATTTGTTTCTTTTTTTTTTCTTTTCTACAGCACATTAATGCACATAACTCTCCCCGAGGCTTTAGTGGCATGTTTGATCCGCTTGTGATTGCTGTGGGTGATGTTCGGAACTAGACCATAGCAAGGGGTTCTTGACTCAAAGGAAGATTCTCTTTTTAGAAGAAAAACTATCCAAAATATACTAAATTTATTATGCGGCGGAGAATTTAATTCTAAACATGTCAATTTTGTCGAGTTATTCCCAAATCTTTTGAGAATTTGCCAATTCAGTCCTAAACCTTTCAAATGTGCCAATTTAGTCCTAATTTTTTTGAAGATTTGCCAACTTAGTCGTAAACATTCTAAGGAATTACCGCTATTTTCCTTTCGGCTAATTTTGGCAAAATATTGCTGATGTGGCGCTCAATAAGCGCCGACCGTCTTAAATGGCACAACAACACCGACGTGGAATATTTTTTCTTTTATTTTTCCTTCTTTTCATTTATTTTGACCTTTTTCAGTTCAAAGGGTAGGGAGGCTGCCGGCCACTGGTCGAGGGCCGACAACCTCCACTGGCCAATGACTGAGGGCCGGTGACCTAAGGCTTCTAATGCCTATTACCATCTTACAATAGATTCAGGATTTAGGATTTAGGATTTAAGTTAGGACTGAATTAGCCACCATACAATAAATTTAGGTATTTCTTGGATATTTTTTCCTTTTTAGCAATGTCACGATTTAAATATGATCCAGAACAATGTTGGACTAGTCTTCTGGATCTAGTATCCATGTAATTGAGTCGACTCCTTTTTAGATTCATTGAAACAGAAGTAACTTACAATTCAAGAAAAGACATATAATGGGGGTAAGAATAGGTAAAATATGTTGACTACATCTAGACCTGTCAAAGGGGTGAGTCGAGTCAAGTCAAAAATGATTTGACCAAAATTGATTCATTTCATATAATACAATTTTAATGATCCATACTAACCGAACCCATAACCAACTCACATTGCTGAATCACTTTCATATTTAAATCAAGGAAAACTCATACTCAAACTTAGGTGAGAACGTGGAGTGAGCAAGCACAAGATAGAGTCAAGTCGAGAGTCACATAAACGGGTTGGGTCTAAGTAAGTTGTGGATCCATTTAACACGCATATTATTTTGAGTTCTACCATTCTAAATTCATTTATGATCCACATACCGGATATAATTAACTCATAGAACAACATGCCCCATCAAATATTTGTTAAGAAGTGGGTTTATCACACAATTTAACAGGTCTAACTACATCACGACCATTTTTGGGTCAACATCGCTTTTATTTGGATATGATATATAGTAAATAGTAGAGGGAACGGTAGAATGCTTGAGCAGACCCAAGCTTTTTCACTTTTATTTGTTTGGGTTTAATACTACGAAAACCTTAAACTGATACATCCGTGACAAATTTACCATAAACTATCTTTTTTATCATGAAAAATCTCAAACTGATACACTTGGAATAAATTTACTCCAAACTATTTTTTTTACCACGTAAAACCTCAAATTGGTATACTTATGACAAATTTACTCCAAAATATTTGATACACCTATGACAAATTTATTGCAAACTAGTACACTTGTACAAATTCACCCTCCATTAATTTTGATTAAACTGATTTAATACCCCGAAAAATTTCAAATTGATACACACGTGACAAACAAAAGGTGAAAACCCCAAATGAGTACACCCGTCAATAGCTATATGTCATTTAACTCAGCAATTTGACTATAAAATATAGCAAAAACTAAGGGAGGGTAAATATGTCTTTGGAGTAAATTTTTCACTGGTGTACCAGTTTAAAATTTTTAGTGGTCAAAAAAATAATTTGAAGTAAATTTATCATAGATGTACTAGTTTGAGATTTTTTTTTTTTTTTGTGATATAACTTGGGGATAAATTTGTCACAAGTGTATATATTTAGAGTTTTTCGTAGCATTAACCCCCTTTTTTTCCGGGTGCACCGAATCAAGATTAGACTTAAAGTTGTTTTTTTTTATTTATAAGGAATTAAGCCTGGAAAATTGACACGTATTGTGACCTGTTTTGAATTTATGAAAGCTACTAGAGATGAGCAAATCAAATCTACGTTAGGTTAGAGAAGGATCCGTCGCCCAAGTGGTCGCGGCGTTGCTGTCTGTGGTTCGTCAAGGCGGCATTGCGTGGAAGACGGACCGTCCCGCCTGTTGACTTTCTTCTTTTTTTAAAAAGGTCGTGTCGTGGCCGTCTCGCAAATCGCTCAAGACGTGCACTCCCTCAGTCAGATTGATGCATGAGGAAATAGTCTTAGATATGTTGGAATGTGACCCATTCTAGACTCTGGAATTAGTTATTTATGTCATAGTTATACGTGTATTTATTATATATAAGTTGTGTAAAATGTGTACCTATTCGATTCATCACAGCATGTGTTTGTTAAGGACAAAGGATCAAAGTCCTTTTTTCTAAATTCAATTTATTTCTCGCAACAATTTAATTTCCCTAAAATTTTAATCTTTAATTGAGAACACATAATTGGTGCATGCATTAGATGAAGTCGTCTTAAATGCAAATGTAAGGTTAAAAGCCTTCCGTGTACCTTTGTGATGTTTTGCGCAATAAACCCACCATGGAAAGAGTTAGATTAAGAGTATAGAAATCTCTCTGTGCTTGGTTTGAGTACGTGATTTTCACATCGACTTTTGGGGATATCGAGTTAGGGCGTCAAGGTCTCGAGGTGGATCCTTGAGGACAAGTCTTAGGTCCTCAAGTCAAAGGTTCGAGGGTTAAGGTCAAAGGTTCAGGCGTCAAGATTCCTTACATGAAATGAAATGGAAAGGAAATCCTAATCCTGACCTTAAGACTTAGAAATCCGAGTGGACTCGAAAATATCGAGTCCGTGTATCGGATTCAAGCATTTGCTTCTCAGGGAAATCTCCTAACGTTCTTGGGCAACGAATGCACATTCATCGTAAATGGTCCAAAAACACATATGAAGGGCAAATGATAAAAATTAGCCGATGAAACTAAAGAAAGCAAACCACTTTGGTGGAGTGGCATCGCCTGGAAGAATTTCAGCAAAATGGCGATGCCAATTCAGCAACCTGCCTGTAACATCCGACACGGAAGCGTCCGTCAGATTCAGGAGGGGACTCGAATCAGTCAAAATCATCTTCTTTTCTGATTTTGGGAAAGTCAAAACGCGGCACCGTTTTGACGAACCCCATCCCCACCGTTCCACTCCACCCCCACTGGCACCCGTCGTTTCGCATTCAAACTGCCCCAAAACGACCTCCAACTCGGCCCCCCTCCGGAAAAGCAACGGTCTCTGGAAAGGCAAGTCAGAGTCGAAACTCGCGGGAACACGATATATAAGAAGCAACGACGTGGTTAACTCCAAGGAAAGCGGACATTTTCAACGGCCACGCCCCCCTCTTTCTCTCTCTCAATTTCATTGTCGAAGCTCAAACAATCGAACAAGAACCTGAAACTGATGTTTCTGTTTGAGCTCGACTCATTACAGACACAGAAAAGTCGGTTTTTTTTTTGCCCTTTCTCGCGGAGGAGCTTCATCGGATACATCGCCTGTTTCTTCAGGTGAGTTTGACTCTCTCTTTCCTTATCTGCATTCTTTCTTGGGTTTTGCATCCTCTGCTTTCTCGAATTTGCGTTGGATGAGTCGTTTCTTTTCTCTTTTTATGTGGGGATTCTTCCTTGGATTGGATGATTGTGAATTGGGTACTTAACAACTTGAGAGATATTTGCTTGCTCTGTTTCGATCACCTCGACCTGAATTATGGCGAGCTCCCTTTGTTTTTCTCGCCAGGACAGATTTTTTATTTTTGGGTTGATTTTGCTTCTCGACTCATATACGTTTTTCAAATTTCCCGTCAATTTTTTTTTTTCATGGTCAATCTCCAGTAATTATGGATTCCATATTGAACGTACCCATAAGATGCTGAGTTTGTGTTGGTGTGTGTATGTGATGCTTCGAGTTTTCCAGGAACAGCTTGCTTGTATCTGTAAAACTTTCGGAGATTTTGGATCAAATTGACAGAGTCTCGTGGCCTGCCCGGCTTGCAGATTTAACTCTTTGAAGCCGGAATGGAACAATTTCGGCAGGTCGGGGAGGTACTAGGAAGTATGAAGGCTGTCATGGTGTTGCAGGAGGATATCCAAATCAATAGGAGACAGTGTTGCTTGATTCTGCATATATTCGCTATGGCTTTTGAACAAATCGCGTCGGAGATTAAGCAGAACCTCAAGCTCGAAGAGAAGAACACCAAGTGGAAGGCTCTAGAGGTGCCTCTGAGAGAGCTCCACCGGGTTTTTAAAGAAGGCGAGCTCTACATCAAGCAATGTTTGGATGTAAAGGACTTTTGGGGCAAAGCGATCACCCTTCACAACAGCAAGGATTGCGTCGAATTCCACATCCACAACTTGCTGTGTACTTTCCCAGCAGTCATCGAGGCGATCGAGAATGCCGGTGAGATTTCCGGACTCGACCCTGATGAGATGCAAAAGAAAGGAATTTTCCTGAGGAGGAAGTACGATAAGGAGTGGAATGACCCCAAACTCTTCCAACTGAGATACGGTAAGCAGTATCTGGTCCCTAAAGAGCTGTGCAAGAGATTGGACACGGTTTGGAAAGAGGACAGATGGCTTCTCTGTGAGGTTCTGAAGGAGAAAAAGAGCTCGGAATCTGCTGTTCTGACGAAGAACGAGCAGCGGCTTGCCGATCTTTTGCTCAAGAAAATAAGTGCCTCGGAGACGTACAATTGGACACTTTATCCTATTTCGATCCTTACTGGGGCAAAGGACTATGCTGTGCGGCGGAGATTGGGAAGCGGGAAAGAGCTCAAGGAGATTCAGTGGTTAGGGGAGAGCTTTGTTATGCACCACATTTTTGGAGAAGTCGGGTCATCAAAAGACGAGATCTCTACTCTGCTTTCGCTTTCCCATCCTAACGTGCTTCGGTACTTATGCGCCTTTTGGGATGAGGAAAAGAAAGAATGCTTTGTAGTTGCGGAGTTGATGAACAAGAGTCTCGCTTGTCATGTAAAGGAAAATTCGAGTCCGAGGCGGCGTATATTGTTCTCTCTTCCAGTTGTAGTCGATATCATGATTCAAATTGCAAGAGGGATGGAGTATCTCCACTCTCAGAAGATTTATCACGGTGATCTGAACCCGACCAACGTCGTCCTCAAATCCAGGACTCCATTGGAAGGTTATTTTCTTGTTAAAGTGGCAGGGTATGGTTCATCGTGTGTGCTCAACCGTAATTCCCCATGTTTGCCAAACCAGGACTCGATCAGCCCTTTCATTTGGTATGCCCCAGAAGTCCTCGCCGAGCAGGAAAAACCAGAGAGTAATTCTATTTTGAGGTACTCTGAGAAAGCAGATGTGTACAGCTTCGGGATGATTTGCTTTCAGCTTTTGACCGGGAAAATACCCTTCGAGGAAGGCCATCTTCAAGGAGATAAGATGAGTCGAAACATAAGAGCTGGTGAGAGGCCTTTGTTCTCATTTCCTTCACCAAAGTACTTGATGAATCTAACAAGAAGATGCTGGCAAACAGAGCCTTCACTGCGTCCAAGCTTTTCATCGATATGTAGGATCCTGCGTTACGTCAAGAAGTTCTTGGTGATGAGCCCAGATAATGGTCACCCTGAGCTGCATTCCCCTCCTGTCGACTTCTGTGACATAGAAGCCGGATTTCAAAAGAAGTTATCCGCGAACGGAAATTCAATTGCAGTAACGCACATTCCATTTCACATGTTTGCTTATAAACTGGCTGAACTAGACAAGACTCGTCTGTGTACTAAGGCCGAGATCTGTGAGACAGCGAGCGAAGTAGGAGCAACCTGCAAGGATGAGAACTTGTTTGCACAGGATGATTCTTTTCTACTACCTGTAAGATATGCAAGATCGGTCTTTTCTGATACGCCAGACAAGAAAAATCGACTGGGTAACAAAGGCACAGCTTTGAAGGTTAGAAGAGTTCCAGGTTAGTTCCATCATTTCCTGATCGTTTTAACTCAACCACCGGACAAGTTACTTACTTATTCAACCGAAGGACTATACCCTAACACTCAAACAGTTTTCTAGGTCATTTATGGAATGGTTTCTGTGATTCTTGCAGTAGAAGATCAGGTCCAGCCAGGGATAGATGCGAGGTCTATTTGTTCGGAGATACCAGAGAAGAGAACTTTGTCATTCAAGAAATATCCTGATATTAAGACGCGGAAAAGTTCAGGTGAACATATTACATTGAACTCGCCATAGTTGATCTGTTTCATATTTCTGAGGAGCAGTGGTTATGTCTCAAGAATAGCAGAGAAGTATCATCCAAAGTTGTGTTTTGGAGATATGTTTGCTAAATCGCATGCGGCTTGTTCCTCGCAGGAACGCCGAAAGCACAAGACAGGGCGTCGTTATTGAATCCTGAACGCCATAATGTGAAGATAACCAAAAGGAGGGACTTTGTTGTGCCCATAACCCCATCTAAAAGTGTGAGTCGAGGAAGATCACGCGGACACGTATCAGATTCTGAAATACAATAGCCGATGTCTCCTCCTTTACGCTCCTGCACCTCTATGGTCTTTCTTAGAAAATTTTGGCCCCAGGAAGTTTTGGTCCTAAAGCAGTTCCGTTCACGGGGCAGTCTCTGGTTCTCATTGGGTCATGCCGAGCCGATTTGGCGAGGGCAGAATGAATCCAGTGTTTGATTCTGCCGACCGGCTTACATTGTTTAAAATTATCTCTTTCTGTGTTTGTGAGTCAGACTTCTTGTTCCATGTACCGCGACCCTCTATTTTTGAACATACTTCTTTTACATGGACAATGTAGAGAGATTGTGTAGAGACGTTTCCAAACCAGTATTCAGTTCTGTTCAGAAGTAAACTTCAAAGGAGTGGGTCGTGGTCGGGAAATTTGTCTGCTTCACTACGCAAGGACTCGGATCCGTCTATAATCTTTGTTTACCTGATCTGTCTCCATGTTTCAAGAACTTGCTCCAGTAATTCCGCAACTCGCCAACTCAGGTATGGTGTTACGAACAAGGAGTACACTATAATATTCCCTTCCTTGCGTCTGTAATGATATCAAAGGGATAAAATCTATAGTATAAACCTTTGTTCCCCACAGGTAACTTCTCCACCACCATCGAATGGCAATAAAGAGAACAAAGCTACGTAATCCTCGTGAACCAGGTCTCCCACGAGAAAAATCCGAAACAAATAATACTATACAGCAAGCTATGCGAGATTTACATCGGGTAAGATTCATTTTTCTGACAGTAAAATTTACATACAGCTCAATGAAAAACTTCCGATACTTGTCGGGCAGCACTACGAATCTTCATCCGGGCAACAAATGCGCATGTCCTAAATCCTAAAATCCCTGCCATCGGAGCCAGGCATATGATCCCCTCAAAGTTTTAAGCAACAGCAGCATTACTTCCATCTCCAACTTTAAGTCCACCACTCGTACCCCATTTAACTTACATGGCCTGTTGAGATAGCTCACCTCTTTGGACAATTGACTCCGTAGGCTGCAATGGGAAAACCATCCCTATTGACAAATTTCTCGTGTTTTTCAGCTTACTCTGGCAATGTCCTTGTGCATGAACTGCTCTCTGGAACCATGGTAAAATTAGTTTAACTCATGGCTGCAGCCTGCAGGACACCACAGGCACTAGCTTGGGTCCTTCAGTTCTCAGACAGGATGTCCAGAGATTCTCAAGGCAGCATTAACGCTCTGGCCATAAACAAATGCATTTGCTCACAACTTTCAAGACTCACAAGCATAAAGCGGGTACATGAAGTGCAGCTGTCTTTCTCACAGGTCTCACTACATCCTAAACCATCTGCAAGACTTTTATGCAGCCACTTGAATTGGCAGCTACAACCATGTTCGATTTCCCTCTCCAACAGACACTGGAAACAAACTGCCCATTGTCATCATCTGTTTCCTTCCCAGAAATGGGATCAATCGAACCAAACTTGTAGGAAGTGATTGGCATAGGCAGAGACCTATAATATGTGAAAACCTACCAAAATAAAGGCAAATCATGAAAAAGCACAATTGTTTCTAATAACTAGGGAAATTTCATTAAAGAAAAGCCAGAGAAGCAAGCCACTATTCCGACAAAATGACGGAAATGGCGTATGGAGATGCATACCTCATTTGTTTCGGAACCGCATGTTATATAGCCATTAGCAACGGACAAGCCCACGAAATTCTGCAGATCATGAAATGAGAAGTGAACCCGATGGAAAAAAGGAAGAACATCATGACCTCTAAGGAAAATGAAAATTCAGACTCAAGACCAGAGAAAGAAAGTGCAATACTATCTAGCCTTGCAATTGTACCTTCTCGTTGGTATGCCCACTAAATGTTAAGCTACAGGCATTATTTGACGGACCACTAGAACTGGTCTTGTTCAAATCCCAAAGCTTCAAGGTGTTGTCGGTGGATGCAGTTACAATGGTTTCAGAGTCCAAAAACTTCACATAGCTAACAGCTTTCTCATGCCCAGCCAATACACACCAGGGAGTTCTTGCATTCCGAAGATCATAACAGTAAGTTCTATAGTCAGCAGACCCAAATGCCAGCAAATGAGTGGAATGAGGAGAGAACTGAACACAGCAGACATTTGCTATGCTCCTTATTGTCCCCAAACAGCTTCTCTGTTCAAAATCAAATTTATATTGCATCAGCTTGAAGGCCTCATTGAATCACAAAAATATTGAAGTAACACAGTGAAGTATTAAAGGAAAACTACATTTAATTATATGCTGAATTTGCTTGCTATTGAATTAATGCATAGCGATACCATCATCAAAAGCCTAACGACTATCATGACTTTGTCACCCTATTTTCTGATGCAGATGAACAGATCACATGACGGAATTTATACAGAGAGTACTTTGCATTGTTACTTTAGTTGTCGCCCCTTTATAAAGTAGTGAATACCAGAACGATCACCCGTCACATTGTTACATATGCAAGAGGTAATTCTAATTAAGGAGGGAACATGCCTCATTGATGCTCCAAAGTTTCACTGAACAATCATCACTTCCACTTGCTAACTTTGTAGGGCATACAGGCGAAAAGTCAACAGACCAGGCCCTCCTTTCATGCTCCCTGAACTCAGAAAACCATTGACCAGTACTTGCATCCCATAACTGGATATCATTGCAAGAAACTCGGAATTAGAAAACGTCCTTAATACCAGAACAAACAGAGTTGATAAGAGCAAAAATAGAAATTAAGAGGTGATCATAGTATATTTATTAATTGGTAGGGGAAAGGTCCAAATGTGTACTGGATCAGAAATGGAAAGGAACAAAGTGCGGAATAGCTATTTGAACCAGAAATGGAAAAGAACAATAGTGCGAAATAGCAATTACATAGGTACATGCGGGAGAATCAATGGTGCTCTCTCAATTGGATATTCACAATGGGAACTTCAAAGTTGCCAAACAACCAATGGTGCCCTCCCTCCCTCGCAAAACAATCAATGGTGCCCTCCCTCCCTCGCAAAACAATCAATGTTGCCATCCCTCCCTCTCCCTCTCTCTAAATTGGATATTCACGATAGGAACTTCAAAGTTGCAAAACATGAGAGACCAATATTACAATGGACAAGAAATGAAGTTCCTTATCAAAAGTGATTTTTTGTAGGTAGGGGAGAAAGATTGCTTTATCATCCATTAAAGTAGAATGAAGATAGCATGGAATATTCTGAAACACAATAATCTCTGATCAAAATTCTTCAAAGAGAGGGTTCTTGCCTCCAATTAATTTCAAATAAGTCATATCTTGGTCAAACCAATAAAGAGAGCTGAGGTCATAGTTAAGAAAGCGAGTGTCATCGATTTAGCTGTTGATAGCGTAACCGCTCTATTTAAAATAATTTATCAAAGCATCGGTCCGGACTCATGAGCAAGTTGTGCCTGACAATAACACCTGGGCCTATGTCAGGTAGTTACAAGTGAGATAGATGTGTAAATAACCTCTAAAACTAAGCCACGACCCTCAGACCCTGAAGTGAACGACCGCTTTTAGAGTGTTATAACCAACAACAACGAGAAAGCTTTTTTGTTTACTCAGGCAAACAAAAAAGGGATTGGCCTCGAATCAAAACGATTTCTCCTTTCTTTTCTATGTGGAGATCTTTCTTCTCTTATGAAATTTCTACTCAGTAAAAGATGCCTCAAGCCGATAATATGCCTCAAACCACCACAACTTTAAATATCAGCTCTATCACGTGATACGACCTACCGCTATTCAAGAATGTTAATTATAAATCATGAATCCATAAACAGAGACTTCAATCAATAGATGCCAAGACCAGCAAAAGTACTGAAAATATACGGACTTTAAAATGGAAACTTATCCGACCAATATATATATATATATGGAAACTTCACAAACCTTTACTACGCCATCATAATCAGTTGAAGCAAGGTAGTTACGGATATAATTATTCCAGCAAGTGCAGCTTAGCTTTGACCTATTCGACATCTCAATCACTGGATAATGGATATCAACAGAGCGATTAAAGAGCGCATCGAACTCGAATATCTTTATTTTCTTTGATATCCCAGCAGCAGCAAAGTAGTCCTCGTCCCGGTCAAAACTTAGGGAGCAAATCACATTTGCTGAGGAATTGAACTCTCCATTTCTCAGTATACCACGTACCGCAAACTTATTATACCGAGCATACTTGCATAAGCCATCAAAGAAAGCACCCAGCCGATCAGAGCCATTCTTCTGTTGTTCATTGTTATTGGGAAGACCCCCATTCTCATGATTTTTTAACACATCATTATCAGCACGTGTCGCAGCATCAGTCTCGGGGAGCTGCATTCTTGATCTCATGGAGAAATAAGCAGATTCAAGCTGACCCGTGCTCCCCATCCACCTAGACTCAACCGGATTTGAGACAGGAGAAAGATGAGGAGGGACGGCTGGGGTTGAAAACTCCTTAAGATAGAGCTCATCCTCCTTTGAATCAAAGGAGTCAGCCAGGCCAATTGCATGGCGCCTTCTCCCAATCTCTTCAATATCTGCTTCGAAGCAACTTATATTTTCTATCAACTTAGAGGCACATTTCTGCTTATGCTCTTTTGAGGTGGTGAGAAAATGCAGAAGTAATTCTGACTCCGCATCATCTTGCTCTATAGAGGATGACAATTCTTCCGGGCAAACCTCCTTAAGCCCACTAAGTACTTCCGACTCTAGGATCTCCCTGTCAAAGACCGCAGCCATAGATGTAGCAGATCATATTTAACCATGTGCTATAATCACGTTAAATGACACAAACTTGGTGAGTTGCTATCTAATGGATGCAAAATTAATTGCCTCGAAAGTTTAGAGAAGTCCAGAAGATGAATGCCGTAAATCTGTGTCATTCCATAAAAGTCCACGTTGACTTTCACTACAAGTAATGAATTCTGCTAAACAAATAAACACGCACCTTGAGAAAGTGGTAATAATCACTAAAGTAAGTCTCAGGAATCCAGATAATATGTATTAGTGATTGTGGATTTGAAAAGGATGCCCAATGAGTGGTCTGACTCATCTAGGCAATGGGGAAGGAATATGTAGAAGTGGCATCTAAAGATGTAAAAGGTAAACAGTAAAACATGAAAAAATGTGAAATACAAAATAAACAGGAATCTTCCCTTCTAAGATGCCATACTTGTGTGAATGTACATGCTGGCTAGCATATCCCAAAATCACACTTCAAGTATCATAACATTTTGCCCTCAATGTTTTGTTACGGGTAGTATCTATGTAATTCTGGTATAAAGTATAACATGAAATGATCAATGTTGAGATAAAGTACGTCCCCATAAGAAACCCTCAACTACAAGATGAAGTATATCCCCATAAGTCACCCACGGGCCACACACATGCCATATTCATACCATATACATAAAGAGATGTGGCCTCAATTAAAAACCTGAAGTAACATAGTGTGACATTGCTGTTTAAGCAATATAATATTAGTTTAGATTCATCCATAATCACAGACAGGTGGGTAGATTAACACTACCTGCAAGTTGGGCGTGAAGAAGGATCAGGATGTAGTAGCCACAAGCAGAATCCAGCTTCTTTTGGATTTTCAGACAAGAAACTGGGGGGAAGAATCCTATGACGAAGATCCATCATTGCTGCATTCCGAGCCTTTTCACAGTCGAAGCGACCAAGTAACTGAACAAAGATATTCATTGAAAATATTACAGCCAAGTACATGCCTGCTCATTTTTTTTTATAACTATAAGTAGAAAGAATGAATAAAGCAGTAGGGGATGTAAATGATAGGTCTTACTAGGACATTATAAAAAGTTGATAAAAAAACGGGAGTGATTATAACCCTGAACTGCATATGCTCAAGGAAAAGCTTTCGACAACAAAATAGATTTCTACTTTTGACAATGCTGCAAACTTTTGAGGCCAAAATCAGAAGCATGAAAAGAAGATAAGTGTCTTACGACTGGGATGCCAAAAGTATATTAAAGAATCCACCAGAGACAAAATGATGCACCAATATAGCTGATCATAACAGATAGTTCTGTGAATAGCAACAGACAACACAAGCTACACCATGAAGTGATGTATTTGATTCAATGCGAGGATATCACACATTGTCAAGCGAACACATTAACACTACAAGCTTGAGAACTAAGCAAGCAAAGATTATATTTTCTGGGAAACCCTAAGCTATGCTTTACTATAGCTGGAAGGTGGTTTCACACATAAAGGAAAACTTTCATCCCCTAAGTGAGAGAGCCGGCTATAAAGATCCAGCATCGCTTCATTCAAAAACAGCATTGCAAAGATTCGGAGCAAAATTACCATTCAAAAAGTTTAGACAACAAAATGAGAATGTAATCTCTTTCATTCAAAAAGGTCAGGTTTATCCTTCCATTGTTAGAAACAACTTGAAGTAGAAAATCCTTTAATCATCAAAGTTAAACAGAACATTACAAAGCGATAAACAATAGAACTGTTGAATTGTTCATCGGGTGCAACTTCTGGATCAAGATTAGAAAAGACATATGCTTGTAGAAGCTTTTTAAAAGTTATCGATCAGCTTTCCCTCCAAATCCAACGTGCCAGAAAAAATAATGTCAATTTTCAAAATTATCGATTAAGACAATCTATATGATTCAACAAATCAGTATATGCAGATTTGTAAAGTTTCATGTGTTCAATAATAAATAATGGTGTTATTCGACCAAAAAAATATATATTAAATAATAGCGTTACTTCAAACTCTACAAAAGGAAATCCGCAATGACAGCAAAAGTACAAAGAGAAAAAATCACCCTGAACACACTATGATTTGCTGACACACAGCAATTATTGAATGCACAATACAAACAGTGGGAAAAAGCAACATCAGGTGACAAGGATGATATAACTGAATATCAAGTGGGGTTTGCTGTGCATAATTTGGATAGTACTCCCCTTTCAAGATACATGTGCACTTGCCTAGTGAAGGCTCTAACACAATATATGCACAACATATGGTAAAATACCCAAAAAAATTAGCTTAGATTTCATCAAACTACGTTTACAAATCCCATGTGCTACCAGTACGCAATATCCCCCGTGTGGAGGGAGAAGCAACATTTGCGACATACACCCACAATTTCAAGTAAAATTCAGAACAGTAGACAATATCCAGATCAGTTCGCACCTCGAAAAGGAAAACCCCCAGACAGTATACATTTGATGGTGTGTGGCTTGATCCCTCGTTGACTTCCTCAGGGCTCTTGTACCACTTCTCTTCCAGCTGGTACCTTGCCATGGTCAATGACTCAGCAGCAGCGCTCAAAGGAGGAATCTCACCAGACTTTTGTGATCCATATTCCGTACTCGGCTTCTTTGCACTGCAAAGATAGCCTGAGTATCGTGGATCACCTCTACTCATCTCACTGCCACTCACAGCTTCAGCTTTTAAACCAGGTCTTGAATAATACTGAGGCATCTGCCGGACAGAATAGATGCCCTCATTGAACTTTTGCTTCTTTGCACTGGAACTATAAGGTCGAATCAAACCATGCTGTAGCACCCTTTTCTCAATGATCTGGTTACTGTTGCTTGGAAGATGCTTATCTCCAAAGGTTCCAGAAATCTCTGCCCCCAATGATGATCCTAGATACTTCACCCGATTCAATGGCTGCAATGTAAAATGTGATGGCCGTAAGTCATGCAAGGCAATCCCCTTGGAGTGGGAGTGATCCACCAAATCCACAATTTGCCTGAAAATATTTAATCTCTCCACTTTATTTACATCTCTGTGCGCACCGCTAAGCCATTCTCTCAGATTGACTCCATCAGGATCAGAACTGAAGACAATATTGGTCCCACAGGTACCATGATTAGAAGGCACAACACTTGAGGGATTCGAACTAAGTGATGCATCAGAAGCCATCTTGGAACCACTAGCTACATTTAAATTATTCTGACTCTTTGACTCAACACAGAGATTATTGGTAGGTGGGCCTCTGAATATAATTCCCTTTCCCTTCAGAGTATTCTTAACAAAAAACTCTGAGAATCCTGACTTCGATAGCATTTTTGTCCGAATACCTCCATAAGCCAAAACACCACCTAAAGGTTCTGTATTTTCAGAATGAGGTGGTTGCTCCATGGTTTCATTTCTATCACCTCTCGATGCTTTTTGAGACAATAGTTCAGAAAAGGATGTGCCTCCTATATCCTCCCAGATACTGGTACCCTCCCGGTTCACAGGATAGCCATGGGAGCTCGAATTTGCTGATCTACCTGCCGTCTGATAGATGTGCTGCCATCGGTTTATCCTAGTTCCCATCCTACCACTACTTTTTGAGGTGCCCACCATAGCCAAATTCAAATTATCATAGTTCTTTAGTGTTAACTCCTCAACCATGCCACCGACATCATCCATTGAATGAGGACTCACAGACGGACGATCAAGGGGGTCCAAAGAGCTAAAACTTTTATTTACATTCTTACCATCTAGAATATCAGCTAACACGTGAGATGCGGTCTCATGGTACTCATCCTCCCCGGGAATAATCATTTCCTGTGATTCCAACATACTGCCACTTTCAGTCTTGCGTGAATACTCACTTTCCTTGCTTTGGAGGTGACCACCCTCGGTCGCACCCAGTGCTGCTACTTCATCACCCACCCCCTCATCCATGATGCCCAACCAGGCTTCATTCAATCAACTAATCACATTGCATTTCGACTACAATGTCCGCAATAAAATCATAAAACTCAAGCGCTGCAATCTTCAATCTTCTCTGTTTCCTGCAAAAGATTCGTCGCATTTCCATTTAATCCATTTAACTGCAACATTGGAACAGAGCTGTGAAAAGACAAGCACGACACGCCTAAAAAGTTTTAATCTGAAATTGGCAGAAGCCCGATGAGCAAATTTCACCTAATAAAATCGAATGGTAACGAAATCATTTGAAAAGGTGTCACACCCAGCTATTGTTCTTACTTCAGATGACATGAAAAGAACAACATTCGTAGGAAAGGCAATCTCACCAAAAATGACTCCGCGGAAACCTCACTTCTTCGCAGAGAACTCGCAAAAGAAAAGAGGAAGTCTTCACTCTAGAAACAGAATCTAATGTCTTCGGCAATGGGAAAAACCACCAATCACCCCGAAATTCATCAAAACTTCCGTTCCCTCTCCCTTTCCCTCATTCGATTACGCTAAAATTCAGCTTAGAGCACCGCAGAATGCAGAATCGATAGCTGAAGATTGGACGCATAAGGTACCAGCTCCCAATTGCTCCCGCGAAAGAGCACCGACTTCAAATTCTGGTGGAACGAGATGGAGAGAAAAAAACTGGAAATTCAGTCGAATCGCGGAAACCCTAGACCTCTTGATTATGAAGAAGAAGAAGAACAACAACAACAACGACAACAACAGAAGAAGGTAAGAACGAGAGAGATACGATCCTTTTGCCTGAAACGGAAAAGAGAAAGAAGAAAAAAAATAAAATATCTTTGCCACACGCTATCACCTCTCAAATTTTCAGTGGGAATTTCGCTATTTTTTTATAATTATCCAATAATTGCTTTTCTTGATTTGGAAAAATAAATATAGAGATGCATGAAATGTTGTCGCTTTTCTTTTATCCTTTATTTCAATTTTTTTTTTCCTTTTTTTAGGGTGGGGGTGGAAAATCGGGAACCAGTTATTTTTCCCGGAAAATTTTATCTGTTTCATTTTATTTTCCGCCGAGGTGGCAATCTCGAGAAGGGCAAATCTACGGAAATACCGCTGGACATAATTAGGGCGCGAACGATAATTATTATTATTTTTTTAGAATTAATTTCTAGTCATAAATTAATTTTATTATTTATAGTACGAATTTCTCAGCATATAAACCCGTTTGATAACGACTTAAAATTTGTGTTCTCGAATAAAATTTCTAGAGTTGCCTGCGATCAGCAGACCATCGTTCGGAACGCGAGAGAGGGGGTGACTGGCAAATCGGCCGCCGGTGGACTCACAATCGGGACACGAGAGAGAGAGAGAGAGAGAGAGAGAGAGTGTGTGATGATCAAAAATTAATTTTTTTATTTATACTATAACTAGTTATTTCTGTTTTCTACTAGCAGCTTTAACTATAACCTCAGCTCTCTTTATTGGTATGCCAAGATATGACTTATTTGAAATTAATTGAATGAACACAACGCAGAAAAAAAAATCTTTCTATGTTATTTATAGACTATGTAGTTCATTACAGGGTCAATTTCCAATTAGCGGTCATTGAGATTCATGGGCAATGCAGATTAATATGTAGGGATAGTTATTACCTCTCCTTTTTCCCTTTCATAAAAATTGAAATGATTGAAGTTTTTCTATGTGGAATTGTCTTAGGTCTAATTCATATTACTTTAGCTGGATTATTTGTAACTGCATATTTACAATACAGACGCGGTGATCAGTTGGACCTTTGATTAAATTAATTAACATCTTTTTTTAACTGACCTCCTCTCCAAAGGAGGACAAATTAAGATTACTGTTCAATTAGTTAAGTGTCATTTTCGGACTAACCTAACCAAGGCTGGAATCACGCTCTGTAGGATTTGAACCTACGACATCAGGTTTTGGAGACCTACGTTCTACCGAACTGAACTAAGAGCGCTAACAAAAGATATTCAAGATGAGGTGCCGTGGTATATGCTATTTACAGACGATATTGTGCTTATTGATGAGACTAGGGCTGGAGTTAACGCTAAATTAGAATTATGAAGAAGCACGTTGGAGTCTAAAAGATTTACGTTAAGTCGAAATAAACTTGAAGTGTGAGTTCGACACGGCATGAAGAGAGGATTAAGAAGTCGTAAAAATGCTCGGACAAGAGGTACCCAAGAAGGATACTTTTAGATATTTGAGATCAATATTGCAAAAGAAGGGAGAGATTGATGAGGATGTAAGCCATATAATCAGAACATGTTGGATGAAATGGCGCAGTGCATCAAGATTTTTGTGTGATCACAAAATTCCTCTTAGGGTTAAAAGAAAAATTTTATAGAACAATAGTAAGACATGCTATGTTATACGAAGCTGAATGTTGGCCAGCACAGAGAAAACATGAGCATAAAATGGGAGTAGCGGAAATGAGAATGTTAAGGTGGATGTGTGGCCATACAAGGATGATAAGATAAGGAATGAAGATATTACACGAAAAGTTGGGGTAGAACCGGTGGCAAAAAAGATGAGAGAACATAGATTGAGATGGTTTGGGCATATTCTCCGAAGGCCCCTAAATGCCCCGGTACGAATAGAAGTTTGCTATCGAGAGCATACCACGAAAAAATAAAGAGGTTGGCCGAAACTTACTTGGGGGAAAGTAGTAAAACAAGAAGGGAGTGAGAAATAGATTGTCGTACGGTTTGTCTTAAGGCGGAGTAGAAGATGGCTATTAGTATTATGGATGGGTAGTGTGTGTATATTTGTTTATTTATTTTTACATATTGTTCTCTCTTCCCTTGATTGTTTTGCTTTATTTTTATGAATTTTTGGGGTTCATCGACTGCCGACCCCAACTAATTTGGGATAAATATGTTGTTGATGTTGATGTTGATTTATAGTTTATAGATGAGTTTCTCAGCAAATAAATACATTTGATAATGACACAATTTTTTTTTGTTTCTGAAACAGAAATTTATTTGATAACACGGCATAAGATTTCTAGAGTTGCCGACGACCGGAACTCGAGAGAGATGGCGACCGACAGACGGCGATCGGCGAAGTGTGTCGATGGCAAATTGGTGGCCGGCGGCTGACGACCAATACGTGAGAGAGAGGGAGTGAGTGATAAGAATAATTATTATTTCTCATTTCTATTCCAAAAATAGAGAAGCTGAAAATTTGAACTTCTTATTTTTGTTTCAAAGACAGAAAGTATAAAATTGCCTTGCCAAATGTATTATGTTCCAAATATGTTCTAGAAACAAGTTTGAAACAGAAATAGAAAAACATAATGGTTATCATCCGCGCCCTCAACGAATATATATATAATTCAATTGCATTCGTCATGAAACATATGGCATGTGTTGTGGATTCGTGTTTTACCTCTTCGCATTGCATCATGGGAAAGGCCAAGAGTGAAAGAGCTCGCGAGATTAATTAATGCATTGCTGATCAAAGATTCTAGCAGTTTTTCGTTCCTTTATTATCATAATCATCAAGAAAATGACAAGCCACGTGGGATTTGAGGTTGGTTATTGTAATTGGCATGTGTTAGAGAGGAAAATAAATAAATGGAAAAGGACCAAAGTACTAGATTAAGAAGAGTTTAAGGAGGGTGACAAGCGACATCTTAGGTTGCGTTTGGTCGTCCGGATTTCTAGTCAGGATAGAATTGGATATGATAAGAAATCCAGAGATTTGATCAAATCATGTCTCATGTTTGGTGAGCTACGGATTAAAAGTCGGATATCTTTATTTCCTATCCTATCTATTGTTTGGTAAAAGCTGGATATTAGTTATAATGGTTCTTAACTTGTACCATTCAGATTATGGTGCTCGCTGGTAGCTTCATCATTGACCTATTCTGCAAAGTGAAATAAGCTTCCCAATTCGTGGATGCACTCCGAGGATGCCGATATGAGCCTATGCTCCCTGGACATAGATCCTCGCCTGGATCACACAGGAATATGGCTTTTCTCACTTGATGAACTATCAAGCTTTGGTGAAGATGCAGACTGAGAAATTCAGTAGCCGATTTCTTTACGTTCAAGTAGGTCCTCATTATACTCAACTGAGTGGCCTCCTCCAAATGCTTCTTTATCTTGACGAATCAGTTGACAAAAATTGATGGAGTAATTCAGAAGCAGGAGTGTGGCTGGTTGGATCAGCGAGTGCAAACTCATTGGTTTAGGGACTACGACATGGACAGCAGTTCATCGAGATGGTCGCTCGAGTACATCATTACGTCTGTGATGGCAGCAGTGGCAAGGATCAGTGTCAGTGATGGAAGTCAACTTGCGGACTAACCACGATAAGATCTCTTCGGACGTGATGCAAAAGCCGATTCGCTAGACATCCGTTGAAGAATTTTCCCGCCGTCGCCAGAGAAATGGCCCCCCAATCGAAGTGGCGGCCCGCCGCTGGAGAGGCGACCCGCCACTGAAGAGGCGGTTAGGTGTGGCGAAGAGGCTGACTAGGAGTGGTGAAGATGGGGATTGTTTGAGCAATGGATAAGAAAAATCATATCCTGCTCTAACTCGCCCTTTCCCCTAGGATTATTTTATCCCCATATTGTTGGGATCCACGTAACACGTACGGGTAAAAATAAAATTAGTAAACGCAGCGGAAATAAATAACAACCCATACATGTATCTCCAGAGGCGTACTTCGTGCATTTCAATCGAAAAATCACAAAGCACCAAAGGGAGTAAATTCACTACCTCTTGTAGCGTGCTTGAAACGGAGGTGTCGGTTCGATGTTCTTCGATCTCAGCCCCACAAGTGTCGGGCCTCTAGTTCAGACACACCACCAATTGACGAACGGGAGACGACTAATAATTCCACAACAATTGTGCTAGCAATATGCGGAATCAATATTCCAAACCAATTTACGGAATCAATATTCCGAACTTGGTATATTTTGGTCACTCAAAATTATGAGAATATAGAGAGTGTTTGTGTTCTTCTCTCAAAGCTCTCAAAAATCTGCTCACTCTACAAATGTGCTAACCTTAACCTCAAAACTCTTGCCATCCTTTTATAGCCAAAAACACCTTCCAATAAATTGTATTGTAAAATAGCACTAACAAATAATAAATGCTTTCTAAAAATAGCACTCACAATTTATGATAAATAAATGCCATATAAAAATAGCACTAACAATAGCACTCACAATTTATAAATAGCACTCACATCTTATAATACAAAAATGCTATTTAAAAATATCACTAATAATTATAAATGTTATCTAAAAATAGCACTCACAATTTATCATAAATAAATGCCATTTAAAATTAGCACTAACAAATATAAATGCTATCTAACAATAGCACTAACAATTTATCATAAATAAATGCCATTTGAAATTAGCACTAACAATTATAAATGCTATCTAACAATAGCACTCATAATTTATAATTAGCACTCACATTTTACAATACAAAAATGCTATTTAAAAATAGCACTAACAAAGGTGTTAAAAATAATAATAACCATTATTATTATTACATGAGTTAAAGAGGTTACCAAACAGTAAATTACGTATAACGTACAAATATGTAGAGCATACGTGTACATCGTATATACACGTGCAAGTGACCAAAAAGAGAAATAAAATTAAATCTCATTTAATTTGATTTCAACCCAACTAATTGGTATAATTGCAAACAAATTTGCAATGTCGTCTTTCCATACTGCGTTGTCATGTATTGGTTATGGTGTGTGACATTCCTAGGTTCATCACCGAGCTGGCAGTAAAACATGCACTAACACATTAGTACTTCCAAGAGAATTGATTGTCCCGATCATCCTCTAGGTCCTACAAGCCATGAGTGACATCTAGCAATATGTCATGGCTACCCAGACAGTGTGAATTCTTTTAAGAACATTATGAACCTGCCAGCTTTGGCTACAGTGTAATTCAATCCTTCTGTCTAACTATGTCCCGATCGAACAAAGGCCATGTAATATTTGTCAAGCCATCAATTCGATCATATGTACAAATCTAACTTGACATGCATTTATATGAGACATGAACATTTCATTCTCAATCATAACCCCGGCCGAGGATTTATGCATTGTTACAATTAGATCACATAGGACATCATACCTTTATTAATAAGGAGACAGATTCCATATTGCGTACACATGTGACTTCGTATGTGCCTGAACTACGACCATCAAGTACAGAGACGAATCAACGACCCGCCAATATGCGCACTTGTGAACCATAGCCATTTATCACACAAGTCAACACTGTACCTTAGGTCTAAGGATTATTTACACAAGACCAAAGCATGAACGATTAGACATTGACCACGCAAAAAGCTTCCATGTCGCTAATCATTCAATACGTGTCACGTTCAGTGAACTTGTCCGATACAAGCACCTATGTTCTAACTCGGATATCGCAATACCCAATGACTTGTGACTCGTCATTCCCTTAAGTATCTGATACTTAATTATGAAGTTAAGAACATACCGACCTCAACAGGATCATTGATATCCATTCAATAATCCATTGATCGGGAACTGTTTTAAAGATTCAGTCTAACCGTAAACCTGTCACACATATTCTCAACGTCTTAAGAATAGGTTCGGTTGCAACTGATCTTATGGATTTTATTCATTTATATTTGGACAAATGAATAAATACGTCTTTGCCATTGATAATAAATCAGAAGTGCAACGGATATACCCAATATGTAACTATTACATAATTGCTTTAGGGCATATCTCTAACAATCTCCCACTTGCACTAAAGCCAACTAGTTTGGTACCTCAAACCCATTTTATCAAGGTGTCTTTCAAATAAAGACTGAGGTATTGCTTTAGTAAAGGGGTCTGCCACGTTTTCCGCTGAGGCAATTTTCTGCAAGGCGATATCACATCTCCCAACTATTTCTCTGATGAGATGGAAGCGTCTCTCTATGTGCTTGGATTTCTGATGAGACCGTGGTTCCTTAGCTTGAGCTATAGCCCCATTGTTGTCACAAAACAATGTAATCGGCTGCTCAATGGAAGGAACTACCCCAAGTTCAGAAATGAACTTCTTCATCCAAACAGCTTCCTTTGCCGCTTCAGAAGCAGCTACATACTCTGCCTCAGTAGTGGAATCAGCAGTTATGCTTTGTTTGGAACTCTTCCAACTAACTGCACCACCATTGAGTGTAAAAACAAACCCAGATGTAGACTTAAAGTCATTCGGATCTGATTGAAAATCAGAATCAGTATACGCTTCAACTTTAAACTCTCCTTCTCCGTATATCAAGAATAAATCCTTAGTCCTTCGTAAGTACTTCAGGATATTCTTGACAGCTATCCAGTGCTCTTCCCCTGGATCAGACTGATATCTGCTAGTAACACTTACAGCATGCGCGATATCAAGTCGCGTACATAGCATAGCATACATTATGCTTCCAACAGCGGATGCGTAAGGTATATTTGCCATCCGCTGTCTTTCTTCAGGAGTGTTGGGACACATCTCCTTGGAAAGACGGATTCCATGCCTAAAAGGCAATAATCCTCTTTTGGAACATTGCATGTTAAACCGTGTTAACACTTTATCTATGTACGTAGATTGTGAGAGGCCAATCAATCGTCTCGATTTATCTCTATAGATCTTGATACCTAAAATATAGGTTGCCTCTCCTAAATCTTTCATGGAGAATTTCTGTGACAAGAATAGTTTGATCGATGATATCATCGGTACATCATTCCCGATCAAGAGTATATCATCGACGTACAAAACTAGAAACGCAATTGCGCTTCCGCTGACCTTCTTATATACACATGATTCATCCGGATTTTTAATGAAGCCAAACGATTTGATTACTTCATCAAAACGGATGTTCCAACTTCTGGATGCTTGTTTGAGTCCATAAATGGATCTCATAAGCTTACACACCTTTCGACTTTCACCACAAGATTCAAAACCCCGTGGTTGTTCCATATAGATATCCTCCTCGAGGAAACCATTTAGAAAAGCCGTTTTGACATCCATTTGGAATATCTCATAATCAAGGTGCGCAGCTATAGCCAACATAATCCGAATAGATTTCAGCATGGCTACAGGTGAGAAAGTTTCGTCATAATCGATCCCTTCTTTTTGACGATACCCTTTCGCCACCAATCGTGCTTTGTAAGTTCCAACCTGACCATCAGCGTTTATCTTCCTCTTGAAGATCCATTTACAGCCAATTGGTACAATATCATCAGGCAGATCAACTAGAGTCCAAACATCGTTAGAATACATTGAATCCATTTCGGTTTGCATGGCTTCTAGCCATTTACCAGAATCGATGTCCAACATCGCCTCCTCATAGGTGCTTGGATCACTCAATTGATTACTATCATTCATAATGAATAGTGACTCAATATTTTCAACCGAGTGTCCATAGCGAATAGGTATACGAGACGTTCTCGCACTTTTCCTAAGAGGTTGTGTATCAGAAGCTCCCACTGAATCAGAGATCGGTGTCTGAACTTGGTTATTTGATACTTCATTATTATCTTCTTGTAAGACTATTTTCCGCCCAGCACCACCTTCCTGAACGAACTGATTCTCCAGAAAAGAAGCGTGCCTGCTGACCGAAACTTTTTGGTCAGAGTGAAAATAAAAATAATATCCAAGAGTTTCTTTTGGATATCCAATGAAGCGACCATGTTCAGACCTTGCCTCCAATTTTTCTGTTCTCAGCTTCTTGACAAAAGCTGGACAACCCCAAATCTTGATATGATTAAGACTTGGTTTCCTACTATGCCATATCTCATAAGGCGTAGTTGGAACAGATTTGGATGGCACTCTATTCAGTAAATATGCAGCTATCTCAAGGGCATATCCCCAAAGGGACATAGGCAAATCGGTGTAGCTGATCATAGATCGCACCATATCTAATAAAGTACGATTTCTTCTTTCAGATACACCATTATGCTCTGGAGTTGCAGGAGGTGTCCATTGTGATAAAATGCCATTATCTTTAAGATAATCCAAGAATTCAGTACTAAGGTATTCACCTCCTCGATCAGATCGAAGACCCTTAATACTTTTTCCTGTTTGTTTCTCAACTTCATACCTAAATTCCTTGAACTTTTCAAAGGATTCAGATTTATACTTCATTAAGTACAAATAGCCATACCGTGAACAATCATCGGTAAAGGTAATGAAGTAAGAATAACCACCCCTAGCAGTTTCATTAATTGGTCCACATACATCTGTATGTATCAATCCTAGTATGTCAGCAGCTCGCGCACTATGTCCTACAAAGGGCGCTTTGGTCATTTTTCCTAGAAGACAAGCATTACAAGTCGAGTATGGTTCAAAACCAATTGGATCGATATATCCATCATTACTCAACTTGTTAATCCTATCTTCTCCAATATGACCTAATCGGAGATGCCAAACATACTTTGGATTTGGAGTATCTCTAGGGCGTTTATTGGTTATGGCATTTACATCATGATTATTTTGCTTATTGGTAATCGTATTACCGGACATTGTAATGGTATAGAGATTATTCATTAATAATCCAGAACCAACACACATTCTATTATAATAAATAGAACATACATCATCAGCAAAAGAAAATTCATAATTTTCTTTGCCCATACGAGGTATAGAAATGATGTTTTGTATAGCATTCTTATAATGCAAACAGTTCTTTAAAACCAAAACATGTCCTGAAGGCAAACATAAACGAAAAGTCCCTATAGCTAATGCAGCAACTTTTGCCCCATTTGCAAATGTAAGGACAATCTCATTTTGCCCCAGCATCCTGCTTATTTCCAGATTCTGCAAAGACATACAAATATGTGACGTTGCAGCAGAATCTAGAATCCATAAGCTGGACTCAGCACTAACCATAAGATTAGTTTCAATAATCATAGACACCATACCTTCACAAGGTTGGTTCTTTGGCTTGACCTTCAAGCTTGCAAGGTACTTCTTACAGTTCCTCCTCCAGTGCCCCATGACACCGCAATAATGACATTTCCCTTTTTCAATCTTGGGTTTTGATTGCACAACAGCTTTCACAGGCTTCTTCCATTTCTTTTTCTTCAAAATAGTCTTACTATTTGAAGAAGAAGCCAAAGCCACAATGTTTGGTCTTGTATTGTGCATTTCCTTCTCATAAATTACCAGCATGCTATGTAACTCAGCAAGAGTTTTTTCCATTTTATGCATGTGGAAGTTTTGAACAAAACTAGAGAAGGAATCGGGTAAAGATTGGAGGATCAAATCCACAGCTAAGTCATTGTCCATGACAAGATTCAGCCTAGCCAATTCTTCTATGTGCCAGATCATTTTCAAGACATGATCATTAACAGATGATTTCTCAGTCATCCTCATGCGGTACAATGCTTTAGATATCTCATATCTTGAGGTTCGACCATTCTCATCAAAGAATTCCTTTAGATGCAATATGATCGACCTAGCATCTACCATTGCTTCATATTTTTTCTGAAAATCATTGTTCATTGAAGCAAGCATATATGACCTAACTTTTAAGTCATCGTCATGCCACTTATCATAAGTGATACGTTCCTCTTGGGTCCCACCCTCAGGAAAAGAGACTGGCATATTTTCATCAAGCACATACCCGAGTTTTTCAGAATTGAGAACAATTCTCAAATTCCTTACCCAGTCGGTGAAATTGGGACCAGTCAAACAATTCTTGTCGAGTATTGAAGCGAGCGGGTTTGTATTCACTATTTTTCAGAGTAATTTATATCTGTGCAGAAAATAAATTGTTAGCCGTTGTCTTTCAAAATAACTATTTCATTTTGGCCTTTAAATGAAATAGATCCTCCCACTAAATTTATACACGGATCCCATACTCCTTAAAATGAGAAACGGTAATCTTTGTTGGGTAAAGATTACTAGCGGGGATTGGAGTCCCACGAGCTCATAGTCCACCTCACCTAACAGTTATTGGTGTTCTATAAACTTAGTGAGTGAATCAACTTATTCAACGCATCATATGCGAATCCCAATCATAACTTTGGCCTCTAGATCATGAAAGTCTCACCTGACAGTTATTGACTTCATAATCGTAGTTAAGTCTTACCCATCGTCTCATGTAAGTATTGAAAACACAAACGATCCCCTCACCTAACAGTTATTGGAAATCGTTTGGTCTCAACCCCACAACATCATATGCTTAATGGATTGGTCCACAATTATAAATGACAATTGACCCCTATGTATCCATAACCGATCAATCAACCACTATAATATAGGATCAAACCACGACGATGGAAGGCCACGAGTCCGAAACCCGTCACGACTTAATATATATTAAAGGAGATTTTGAGTCGTTTATAGGTCTCACTTTGCACATTAACCGGTTTAACATGCTCACGTAAACATAATAAATAAATAGATGTCAATCACATAAACATCTATCCTACGTGGTGATCATGGAATTATGATTTAATGGGTCTCGAGCCAATGAGACCACATTTAATCATTTTAATATTTTAATAACGGAGAGCCGCTCTTCACTTCTTCTTGGTTCCTTGAACTCTTCAAGAACCGGGCCCAAAGAGCTCTCCGGCTTAAAAGGCTCCTCCACGTAATCCTCGTAGCATTTACATCAACAATTGACTATGCTAAAAATAAAGATTACATGAAAAATAAAAGGAGTACGCAGCCTCAATTTAATAATTACAACCCCAAAAATATAAATAATCACCATACATTCATATATACATCAATCATATTGATTAGGGATTTTTCCATGATCACCACCCTTCCACGTAAGTAATAAATTCACAATTTAAAACTTAGGAAGGCACAATAAAAATTCTACGTTGAATCATATTCAGAATTTTTACGTAAAATAAGATAGCCATAAATTTTCGATTCAAAATTGATTTAGTCTCAATTTTTGCTACGTTGATTAATTTATCATATAAAATAATCAACCTCCATTAGCCATGTAAGACGAACAATTCGTTAATACAAATTGGCCATGGTATTGCAAAAATTACTACGAACAAAAATCAATTAAATGCACGAAAACGCCTAAGGATTGGCTCTGATACCACTGTTGGGATCCACGTAACACGTACGGGTAAAAATAAAATTAGTAAACGCAGCGGAAATAAATAACAACCCATACATGTATCTCCAGAGGCGTACTTCGTGCATTTCAATCGAAAAATCACAAAGCACCAAAGGGAGTAAATTCACTACCTCTTGTAGCGTGCTTGAAACGGAGGTGTCGGTTCGATGTTCTTCGATCTCAGCCCCACAAGTGTCGGGCCTCTAGTTCAGACACACCACCAATTGACGAACGGGAGACGACTAATAATTCCACAACAATTGTGCTAGCAATATGCGGAATCAATATTCCAAACCAATTTACGGAATCAATATTCCGAACTTGGTATATTTTGGTCACTCAAAATTATGAGAATATAGAGAGTGTTTGTGTTCTTCTCTCAAAGCTCTCAAAAATCTGCTCACTCTACAAATGTGCTAACCTTAACCTCAAAACTCTTGCCATCCTTTTATAGCCAAAAACACCTTCCAATAAATTGTATTGTAAAATAGCACTAACAAATAATAAATGCTTTCTAAAAATAGCACTCACAATTTATGATAAATAAATGCCATATAAAAATAGCACTAACAATAGCACTCACAATTTATAAATAGCACTCACATCTTATAATACAAAAATGCTATTTAAAAATAGCACTAATAATTATAAATGCTATCTAAAAATAGCACTCACAATTTATCATAAATAAATGCCATTTAAAATTAGCACTAACAAATATAAATGCTATCTAACAATAGCACTAACAATTTATCATAAATAAATGCCATTTGAAATTAGCACTAACAATTATAAATGCTATCTAACAATAGCACTCATAATTTATAATTAGCACTCACATTTTACAATACAAAAATGCTATTTAAAAATAGCACTAACAAAGGTGTTAAAAATAATAATAACCATTATTATTATTACATGAGTTAAAGAGGTTACCAAACAGTAAATTACGTATAACATACAAATACGTGTACATCGTATATACACGTGCAAGTGACCAAAAAGAGAAATAAAATTAAATCTCATTTAATTTAATTTCAACCCAACTAATTGGTATAATTGCAAACAAATTTGCAATGTCGTCTTTCCATACTGCGTTGTCATGTATTGGTTATGGTGTGTGACATTCCTAGGTTCATCACCGAGCTGGCAGTAAGACATGCACTAACACATTAGTACTTCCAAGAGAATTGATTGTCCCGATCATCCTCTAGGTCCTACAAGCCATGAGTGACATCTAGCAATATGTCATGGCTACCCAGACAGTGTGAATTCTTTTAAGAACATTATGAACCTGCCAGCTTTGGCTACAGTGTAATTCAATCCTTCTGTCTAACTATGTCCCGATCGAACAAAGGCCATGTAATATTTGTCAAGCCACCAATTCGATCATATGTACAAATCTAACTTGACATGCATTTATATGAGACATGAACATTTCATTCTCAATCATAACCCCGGCCGAGGATTTCAATGCATTGTTACAATTAGATCACATAGGACATCTGTTGACACCTAAATTTTGATCAATTTTTTTTTATCATTTATTTTTATTTCATTTTTTTGAAAATTCATAGAAAATCCATAAAAAGTTGAAAAATTGAAAAATCAATTTTGGTGACCTTAGCCAAGCTAAATGAACCATTTTGACCAAAAAAATAATTTTCATAATTTTCATTTTTTTTAATATATTTTCGAAAAATACAAAAAAAAAGAAAAAAAAAATCAAGAAAAATAATATTTGAGGTCACAAATAGTCGGTATTTTTTTTATTATTTTTTTTTAATTTTCTTTACTTCAGGACCTCATAAAACAGTAAAATTCAAGTTCGATTTCGGGTGTTCTCTGATCACCATAAAATTGAATTTGACAAAAATATTAGCAATAATTAAAAGAAAAAGGAGCGAAGACATCATCATTTTATCTTTGCTTATTTTATTTTATTTGTTATTTTACTTCTACTTTATTTGTTACTTTACCTTTACTTTTATTAATTTATTCTACTTTGTTATTTGTGTCTTATTTTATTATTATGATTATTATTATCGTTATTATTATTTTTTCTTTTTTTCTCTCTCTCTCTCTCGTCTGCTCTCTCACCGCTCACTGCTCCACGCGAGAAACCCCCTCCCCCTCACACACTGAACCGATCTATCCTCCTTCATTCTTGCTCGACCACTGACCACCAGGCACCACCTCCAAATATATCCTCCAGTCCTCCGCCACCTCGCCACCTCGCCACCTCACCGCGATCGCCGCTCGCCGTCCGAAACCACTGGAACAGCCCCCGGAAGCCCCGTCGCCAGCCTGCCCTGTTTCGCCGTCCGGAGCTGTTTGGACTGTAACGGTTGCCTCCGACCGCGCCCAACCTCCACGGGCCGCCTCATCATCCTACATCCGTCGCTCAGCCCCCGCTCTAAGCGCCGTCGGCCACCAGAGAGCCGCGAGACAGCCCAACAGAGCCGGCGAGCTCTGTTTTCGGTCCCTTGCCCTGTTCACGACCTCAGAACTGGTCGCCGCCGTTTCGCCGCTTTACATCGCTCGCCCGACCTCTTATTCTGCATCGAGGACCGCCGAAGTGAGGATCTGGGCTTCGCCGACTACCATTGGAGCCGAAAGCTCGTCGGAGGAGTTCCGACAATCTCCGACCATCGAAGGACTTTAGGTGAGTCTCCCTGCCCTTTATGGATGCTCCTTGATGGATCAGAATCGAGGTTACCGCTGGAAAATATTTTTCTGCATGCTTCGCCGGAGCCGGCTCGGCCGCCGCGCCATTGGGGTGTCTTCCGACGTTGTTTCGTGCCATGTTTTAATCGTATGTTAATGTGGGAGATGAGGGGGGTCGAACGGCACAAGAATCATTGAAAAATATCAAGACTAGGTTCGGTTTTGGGGTCCTCCGGCGAGTTTTCCGGCGACTTCGCCGGAAAAAGCACTATTCATCGTCTTCTCCGGCGAAGTCGCCGACGGTCAACGGTCAACGGTCAACAGTCAACAGTCAACGGTCAACGGTCAACGGTCAATGGTCAAAATAATCCGACGGTCCAAAAGGTGCCACGTGGCTCGATCTGAGGCGTCCGTTCTCAGTCCGTGAAACGGCGCCGTTTTGGCCGTGGAGGAGGCGGACCGGGCCTGGGTCACGGGTCTGGGTCGTGGGCCGGGTCGTCCGACCCGGTCCGGATAATTTTTTTTTATATATATATATATATTATTTTTAATAATAATAATAATAATAATAATAAATTCAAAAATCAATAAAAAAAAATAGAAAATCATAAAAAAAATTCAAAAAAATTCAGAAAAATTCTAAAAAATTCCAGGAAATAGGAAATGGCCACATTCAACTGGCCACGACCTGTTTCGGGTCATTTGACCCCCGGACATTCCAGAAATGACGGTTTTGCCCTTTCGGCAAACCGTCTTCCAAAAAAATCCTAAAAAAAAAATCCAGGAAAATCCCAAAAAAATAGGAAATGGCCACAAACAACTGGCTAAGACTCATCCCGGGTGTTTTGAACCCGATCCTTCTTAAAAATGACGATTTCGCCCTTTGGGCGAATCGTCTCCCAAAAATTGAAGAAAAATCGAGAAATTCCAAAAAATTCTCAAGAATGGGAAATGGCTACAATCAACTAGCCATGGAATTTTTTGGGTAATTCGGTATCCAAACCTTCCAAAATTGACGATTTTGCCCTTCGGGCTAATCGTCCCAAATCTTCCCATTTTACCCCGGATCCGAAATCACATCTTCCCTAAACCCTTATGGCTATATTAGGAAGCCATTGTTTTGAATTGATGTGCATTGATGTGATTTATTTATGTACTTGATTACGCCTTCATTTAAATTGATTGTGATTGATAGGAACAGTCTTCTAATCTGCGTGAAACCCTGAATCAAGCCTACCTCACCTAAAATTGCGCCTGCATGAATTCTCAGCTAGGAAATCACCCGCGTTAGGTACCGAAAGGGCGTTGGTAATGACACCGACGTAACCAAGTCCCCGAACCCAAAATCTCTGGTTCCGCAGAACTGATCGACTTCTCCCAATCGGTCAGTAAGGTTTCCGGTCTACCCTCCAAGAAAGATCGGTGGCGACTCCAAATGCATGCACAAGTTGCACATGCCACCACGACCACACTAAGGTCGAAAGCGATCGACTCTTATCGTCGAATCCTTCTGAAAAAATACTCCCGCCGCGATTTGGTATGGGCCTGGGAGGGCTCGCGCCGATCCAAGACCCGCGATCGGTAATCCATTAGCCGCGTCTGTTTTCGGACGGGTCGCGACAGCTGGCGACTCCGCTGGGGACCTTTGTTCTAGAACCTATGGTTCTAGACCTCAAGTGGACTTAGGCCGTAATTAAAACGTTGAGTGATTTTTCTAACCTTGCAGGCGCTCTTGAAGGTGAGGTAAGTCCGCTCATGATATGGGTTATATGTTTTTGCAGATTGGAGAAATAAGGGGTGTAGTCTGTGATTAACATTGTCTTATGCAGGTTGGGCGTAGGAATGTATGTTGTGTGGATGATTTGAAGTGCTGATTGATAAACTGCTATGCATGAATTGCATTGTGATGATCACAACACGTGGACACACACAACCGCGCCTAAAACCCCGGGCGTCGCCTATAGGAACACAATAGAAGGAATTGAAAATGGAATCTCCGTGAGGAAAAACGCGGGGTAATCCACTTTTCAATTCCGCTCGCTTCGAACTATGGATCGAGTCCCAATGCAACGATAGCTGTGCAATGGAATCGGCTCTTTCTAGAACTCGATGTGGGAACCTTAACCTTAGGTGCCAAACTCTCTGATTTTTAGAAGTTTACCATCACTTGTCTCATGTGCATGTCTTTGGGCGGTTGGTACACCTAAAACCGCACATAAGTCGACGAGTTTGGTCGGTAAGACTCTCTATCCCTCAAATCCATTACAGTTCATATAAATATAGGCATTTCATTCATTGCGTTCTGGTGATTAGATTAAATTCCATTTCAAGGATAGATGTGTGTGTTTTTCCCAAACGTCCTTGATAGAAGACGAAGAGGATGATATCCCATGACAAGCACCGAGTGAGCAACAAAGGAGCCTACTATGGACATTATTGAGATATCGTCCAATGAAGATGACGAGTTGAGGCAGGTGATCCGGAAGTCACAGATCGAACTTGGGGCATCCTTAAACGTTAGGATCACATTCCTTTGTTTCATTTTCCATTACTAGTCCTCTTGTATAGGGTTTATTTTTATCGAGGCTTTCTCTATCTCACCCCTTAGAGTGATTGTATTAGGGATCTATTGGTGTATACATTTAGATGGAACTTGGTTGTATTTCTTTTGACAGGTCATGGGAATGTGATAGTGGCATTTTCTCTAATCATCCGAATACTCCCAAGTCAAGTTTATAATTCCTTTAGAGGAAATTAAAATTGGAAATCTTGCACGACCTTTTTGGTCGTATAGGGTAATCCAACCCCAATTTCGCTAGAAGGAATTATACACTTGAATTGATTCATGCATGTCGTACGTCATTGGTAATCCACGATAATTGATCAAGAGTATCGGCATTGTTTCGAATTTAATGACGAGATAGATGTCCAAATTGCCCTCGTTCTTACAAAACGGCATTGATTTGGATGCCGTATCTTCAATTAAATTTAAAACACGTCGTTATGCTTTGTACTTTTGACTAGTTCGTTCTTCTCGAAATTGATCAAAAGCGATTATCGTGAATTACATTCCTTTCAATAATATGCTTTCCTTCGAAGAATACTGATAAAAAACTTTTGCGCAAGATTAAAACCCTTGTAAAAGTTTTTGTCCTTATTAATCACGAGCAAGCATAAGATTGAAAGGGGTTTATGCTTTCTTTTTCAAATTATTCCTTCTGATTCGGTCGTTTCATTTGCAGGTAAAAAATTGGTAATAGAGAGAAATCTTTTCCTGAATAAGTCTGAGGCTATTCTTTCATCTGATCATGAGCGGGTTAGAAAATCAGAACACATCTACTCGACTTATTATGGATCAGCTCATCCAAGTCTAAGATGTCCGGATGCTCGAAGAAATGGATCATATAAAAGCTAAAACAAACACGGGGGCTTTCATTCATTCTTGCCCAAACCAGATCATACAATGCATTGGGGTGGAAAAGTAAAGCAGAAGTGAGCCCTAATCAACGACACAAAGGAGCCCAGCTGGCCCTCCAGGTTATGGATGCTTTGTTTATACGCACCACTCCGCGTATCATGGTCCGCAAGCCTGAGGTGAAGGCGTTTGCGTTCATCATTGACTGCAACAACCTGAGTCTCGTGATCTTCGGCGACTGCTTCCAAGTCCCGAACAAGCACATTCTCACGAGTTATATCCTCATTTATGCCGTTGAGCCTTTCTTCCAGCCACTCGCTTTGGTTCCTTAGCAGGGCGTTACGTCGATCGCGCTCATAGGTAGCCAGAGATAGGGCTAAGTCCTCCACCAGATTCCTCCTCTCGCGTAGCAATGTCGAAACCCGCTCTTTGGCGAACTCAACAGCCTTTTTGTGACTATCGGTCAGATAGTCAGCCAACGCTAGGCGGTCGGACTGATCCTCATAACGGGCTCGCAGGACACGAGCCACAGTAAGTCCCCGGTGAGCAGCGCGGTAGACCTCCAAAGAATTTGTAAAGAGCGTTGGAAAAATTCTGTATTCCCTCCCCAGTGCAGTACCCTCGAGGGAGGTGATGTCCAGGTCCCCGAACAGGACTCGGATTTCATCCTCGGTTTCGGGATGATCAGCTATGTGAGCGTAGCCTCGACCCAAGAGGTTATAGAACTCTTCCCATCGAGCCAAAGCTTCGGCTGGGAAAGTGGGAACATGGGAAGAGGCCATTTTCGACGGAGAGGTGCGTAATGGAGCGATTTGAAGATGGAAGTAAATTATACGAGAGCATTAATCCCCCAAACACCAACTCCGCATTTTATAGCGTCTCGAGAGTGGAGAAAAGTTGCAGCAATAATGCTTGTGGAGCCGGGTTAATATAAAGCGAGGGCTGCTCCTCCTGTGAATCATCAGACATGTCATGGTCCGCAATTTCAGGCCTGACAAATTCGGTCTCGCCATTATTAAAGCTGGGAGGGAGGCGAGCGCAGCTATCGAAGAAGCCGCGAAAGGATTGTGTTGTTCCTTTACGCATAAAGCTGGGCGGCGAGTGAACAGCTCTGCCACTTAAAAGGAGAAGACAGTGCTGAACAGGCATTACTATTGAGGAAAAGTGAAAGGCGAGCGCTACTATCGAAGAAGCCGCGAAAGGATTTGGTTACCCCTTCGTGTCGGAAAGCTGAGCAGGAGGCAAACAGTTCCATCGTTTCAAAAACAGAACACTGAACAGACCTAGCTTTCGAGGAAAAGGAGGCAACAAATCGAAAGAGCGAGTATACAAAAGAGAACAGAGAACCCCGAGTGACGAGTTCGTTGAAAGACCTCAAATTCTCTAGAATCAAATCCGACATCGAAGCCATGGAACTCAACATTGCCCGTGACAAACATCAAGATCGCAGTGGTGACGACGGCAGTGGCCACGACGCTCAACCCCGGAAAAGAAAAAGTCGTCAGCGCTACGCTCGGAAAGAAATCCAGGAGCTTGAAGCTTTCTTTGATGAATGCCCTTGCCCAGGCGAGGAACAAAAGATTGAATTGGGCCGGAAGCTGGGAATGAATCCTATGAGAATCCATTTTTGGTTTCAGAATAGACGTTTCAGACTAGGTGTCCAACACAGGCGTAAGGAGATCACGGCCCTAAAAGAGCAGAACCAAAACCTTCAAATGGAAAACATGTGGTATGAGAAAATCCTCAGTACTATTACCTGCCCTGACTGCGGTGGCCCTACCTCCCTCAGTAAATTGTTCCCCGGTGAGCCTTCTACGAAGATGGAAGGTGCTCATTTATCCCCCTGCTCCCTTGAGCCATCTCCGGTACAATCAGATCCTGCTAATGGCGCGCATGAGCAGATCGATCCCACAGAAATTATACCAGTGTCTTCGGAGGAAGAAGATACGTGTCGTTATGATCGGAGTCACCTCATCGAAGCCCATGAATCTCCTCCACAACAGCTTTCGGTAAGATCAGATACGGTTCAAGAGGAGTTAGAGGTTAGTCGGCAGGCTATCTACGCCACTCTGGACGACGAGAAGAAGAAATTCACTTGGCCCCCGGAGCTTCATCTCAAGTTCTTGGACGCAGTTCGACAGATAGGACTCGACTTCATAGGCCCGACAAACATACTTAGGGTCATGAACGTACCGGGACTTACCAAGCAATTAGTCGCGAATCACCTTGGTTGCTACAGAAGGGCGTTGGGACAGCGTTATGCAGAACTGAATCCGAGCAATAGACTCGGCTGCGAACCCAGCACCCTTATGACAAGTGAGGCCCGGTCGAATCTGGACGACTATTGGGGATTTGATCAGGATATCCTCGCGAGTCATTTCAATATTCCTCAAGAACACGCATCACAAGTGCAACGAGCAAGCATTCCTCCGTCCGAGCAGCAGCTAGTCAGTGTTCATCTTGTTGCAGATCAGCCCACCACGCCCAGTGCTCAAGGGTTTGCCCAATCAGAGCATGTGGCTTCAGATGATCTAATGGGAGAATGCTTGGAGCATTCTTATTTCCCCAATCCCCAAGTGGGAGATGCTTGTGGTGGTCAATCGATCAAATCTCCTCTTATAATCCCAGACAAAGATGGAGGTTCCAGTTCGAAGAAACCGTCGGGCGATACAGCTCAACCTACACATCAATCGTTCGAGGGGTCGGGTGATTTCTTCGATGAAGGACTTGATACCTGGTTCGATCAGTTGGAAGCTATTAAAGGTTGGCAACCATGATCTGCAGTTGGTAATGGCACACCTAAGCTAAGGCCAGACTGGTTAGTCATTGGACATGTCCAAAGAAAGAAGGGGATGTACGCGAGAAGGATGTATCTCCTATTGTAAAGTTCTCATCGGTGCATGCGTTTGTTTCTTCAATAGCTAGAGTTGATTTTGCATAATGTTTTTCGCAAACGTCATCTCGTATGTATACGGTAATTCCTTGTTATTAAGTTCAAGGTAAAATCAGCCCCGACGCGTGAAGGCAGAATTGATAGCATGAGTTACTAGCAGAATGGGATCGAGCTCGAAAGTGAAAGATTACTAGCGGCCCCAAACGCAATGACCGCAAAATCAGGGGCAATCTTTAAGTTTCGAGCAACTACAAATCTATTTCTCACGAGGCATTCAAGTCAATCAAATATAAAGCGTCGGGCTGTGAGAATGATGCATAGTCAATCTGTTGACACAGGCGAAAAAGGAGTCGCGTAGATCCGAAAGCAAAAACCTTTCTTGGCTAGTCAACAATGCAGAATGAAAGAGCATATATAAACAAACTCGCATTTATTTCATTCAGCAGGAAAGTTTACAAGTGGATCACTGAGGGGGAGCAGTAAACCCAAAATGAGTTCTGACAAGCATCACAAAAAAGCTTAACTGACTCTCCATGCTATCCATGCCTTGCTTACAACCCACACTCCGGGAATCGAGGTCTACAAGCTTGAAGAAAAGGAGACGACATTTCTCCTTAAGTTCGTTCACCTTGGTGTCATAGTACTCGAACTCAAGCTCTAAGTCATGAGCCAGCACCCTCCCGCGAGCTATATCCATGCTCAGGTCCTCAATCCTTTCCTCCAACCAGGCACACTGGAACCTCAGCACGAAGTTGTGCTGGTCTTGCTCAAAGGCGGTGTCAAAAAGAGCCAGACGCTCCACCAAGTTGTCCCTCTCACGGACCAGCATCGAAACCTGGGCGTGGGCGTATTCAACAGCCCTTTTATGGTTATCGGCCGTCAGCACGGCCAACATCAGGGACTCAGCTCGGTCCTGATAACGGGCTCGCACGATACCAGCCAAAGTGACCTCCCGGCTAGCAACTTCATAAGCCTGCAGGAAATTGTTGAAGAGAGTTGGGAAGATCACAAACTCCCTTTGCAATTTCGTACCTTCAATACACACAGTATCCAGGGCCGGAATCAGAGTACGAACTTCAACCGCAGCTTCAGGATGATTGTTTATGTAGCCATAACCTCTACCCAAGAGATGGTAAAATCTCTCCCATTGGGTCGAAGTTTCAGTTAAGGCAGCAGGCACAGAGGAGGAATCCATATGCGATGGAATGACGGAGAGGAGAGTGAGAATGTGAAGAGTGTTTGAGAGGCTGAGTCTGATAAGGCTAAAGTGTTAATCTTCTTGACATCAATCTATCACCTTATAAATGCTCGAGTAAACAGGGAGAAGTGGTAATAATATTTTATGTGCAGTAGAGCCAAGCGGGTTTCGTTAATGCATCCCCGATGAGTCACGAATCCACCACCGTCCTGTGATCTCGGGTTTTACGAAACATAATGGCGCCGAAAGGTGGGCAGGCTGTTACTCTAGAGACTGGGCCAGGGAGACAAGCGTAGTGCTCGACAAAGCGAAATCAACGCAAGAGATCTTCAGGCTCCGTTCACGTAGAAAAGAGCAAAAAAGGACAAAGTAGGAATTACGAAGCCTTGAGAAGAACGCTCGTCAAGTAGCCATCACAAAAGACGAAGTGGGAATTACGAAGCCTTGAGAAGAGCGCTCGTCAGGTAGCCATCACAAAAGGACGAAGTGGGAATCTCGAAACATTGAGAAGAGCGCTCGTCGGGTAGCCATCACCTTTGATCGAAGAACGGTGATCCGGCTCCTTTAACCTCTCAGAATTTGCATAGAAAGTGAAGATCCAAGGAGGAACAAAGAAAGATGAGTTAGCGGAAAATCAAACAGTGATATTCCGGTCAAAATGTTCAAGGGATTCTGTCATTTACTGGAAGCGCCAGACTTGGAGGTCTCCGAGCTTGAGCTGCTGGAAGAGTTTGAAGATCTCAGGACCGAACCTGACACGAGGGCCATGGAGACCGATCCTTCTAATGATGAAACCCGCGGCTTGGTTAACGAGAACAGTACCCGCGACGGTGATCAGCGTCAGAAAGGGGAATATCTCCAACGCAACACTTCAGGTCAAGTCCATAAACTCGAATTGTTTTTCAGGGAATACCCCTATCCGGACATGGAACAGAGAATCAAAATGGGCCAGGAGATAGGGTGGGAGCCTCGGAAGGTCAAGTGCTGGTTTGAAAACAAACGAACTCGGCTGAAGCAGCAACGCGATCGGCACGAGTTAGCGATTGTAAGGGAGGAGAATGAAAAGCTTCGAATAAAAAACATTCAGTACAAAAAAGCTCTAAGCATCGCTATTTGCCTTGAGTGCGGTAACCCTGTTCCCACGGACGGAGTATTCACTGAAGAGCCAGATCTGGGGGTTTATAATGCTCATTTGTTGCAATGCCCTTCGCAACATCTTTCGGAACAGGCGGGTACCGCCGAGGATCTACAAGAGGAAACTAGTGCTATAAGGTCAAAGTCGACGCCCATTGTGGAAGGGAACATGCGTCATGACAAGTCGGGTCCGCTCAATGATGAACTCACCATCATGACCAGCCGATCTGAGACCACTAAATCCCCTCCAGAGCAGCCTCCAACACGACCAGATTCCGAGAAGAGTAACCGCCAAGTTGCTGACACCACTTCGGCTAGCAAGAAAATAAGATTTCGTTGGACCCCGGAGTTTCATAGCAAATTTGTTGATGCAGTTCAACAGTTAGGGATCAGTTTTGCTTGCCCATTGCGCATACTCGAAATCATGAACGTGCCGGGACTGACTAAAAATATGGTCAAGAATCACCTTTGGCGCTACAAGAAACTACTGAGAGATGGACGAGCGTCGCTAGATCAAGATAGAGGCGGTTCAACACGACCAGATTCCGCGAAGAGTAGCCGCCGAGTTGCCAACCCTACTTCGGCTAGCAAGAAAACAAGGTTTTATTGGACCTCGGAGCTTCATAGCAAATTTGTTGATGCAGTTCAACAGTTAGGGATCAGTTTGGCTCGCCCATCGCGCATACTCAAGATCATGAACATGCCGGAACTGGATAGAAATAAAGTCAGGAACCACCTTTGGTGCTACAAAAGACTACTGAGAGATGGACGAGTGGCACTAGACCAAGATAGAGGCAGTTCAAGTTTAAACGATGAGCATGGCTGTGATCGCAATCCTCATACAGTAGGAAGCATCCAATCACCTCTTAACACCGATGGGACTGACAATTGCACGGTCGATTGTTCAGGCATCAATCAGAGTACTCCCCTGGGTTATCCTAGTACTCCTCAGGAGTATGTACCGCAATTTCAGCAAATCGAGACTCCCCAGTCTGGGCACCGACTGGCCGTTAATGCTAGTCCTACAGCGGATCTAACATTGGCAGGAGATGCACGTACAATCTTGCGAGACGATTACGGAGATTCCGGCTCGAAGAATCAGGTGGTCCATGACGAAAATGGCGAAAAGATTCCTTCTCCAGTAGTCGACAATACTCAACCTGAGTGTCAGTCGCTCGATGGTTCAGACGATCTCCTTGAAAACATCTATTCTTGGTTCGATCAGCTGAATTCCCCCCTGAGTTACCCTGGTACTCCTCAAGAGTATATACAACAATTTCAGCAGGTATGGACTCCCCAATTTGAGCACCAACCGATCGTTAGTGTTATTCCTACGGCGAATCCAGCATTGGGTACAAACCTACTGGACAACGATGAAAGTACCAACTCGAGAAGTGAGGTTGTTCATGTCGAAAGTAGTGTGAGGAACCCATCGCCAACGGTTGAGGATGCCCGACTTGGGCGTCAATGGCTTGAAATTTCAAGCGAGTCCCTCAGTGAGCAACTCGGCGTGTGGATCACGCATAAACCGAGGAACCAGGTTGTTCATGCCGAAAATGGGAGAAGTCCGTCACCAGCAATTAAGGATGCTCAACTTGGACGACTCGAGCGGTCGGACGATCTCCTGAATGAGCAACTCAGCCTATGGGTCAAGCATTTTGGAACAAGTGCATCTTCGCAGTCGTGACCGGTACCGGCGACCGGACATCTGGTTCGAAGCTCGTGTGCTAAATCATTAGAAGGCTCAGGAGAGTGAGAGGTGAATACATCGAATGAATGTGTTGCGGATCTCGTTGTAAAGTTCCCGCGGGAACATTTTAATTAACGCTGAAAACTAACCGCTCTGAGTGTCAACATTACCCTTTGAACGTCTTCGAGCCAAGGGCCATGGATTAATCACTTGATCCGTGGAGCAAATTCCATGAACGATGACTATCACCCACGGAGCATAATGGGATCTACCCCCATTCAGCACGAAATACGTTTGGTCACGAAGCCTCCCATTTGGTAAAACGATGTATCGTTCCTAAACGATCTTCAACCGAATACCAAAGTAATGTCTCATTTCTTTCCCTTCTCAGGTGATAAACGTGGATAAATCACTCAAGGAGCCATCTGTTCAAATAACAAAACAGACGTTGCCCAACCAGGGGCAGCTGAACCATTGATATTGCAAATATTCCAAGCATGGATAAGCGGATTTGATAGACGTGGTTCATATCAATACGCGACGTCAGAACGGGATGAGAACCAAGAGTAAAGTTGTATCGTCCCAATTTGTCTTCAATTTGGGAATATGAGTTAACACTTGTTATTTATCCTTGATAGGGACTCACCATCAAGGAGGACAGATTTTCACAACCTGTGTGCACTCGTAGGGGCACACGACCAAGGGTAAGGTGTATCGTTCTAATTTTTTGAAAAATGCGTGAACGTACAATAATATGTTTCTTCCATATTTTCAGGGATCTCCAGCCGCGGGGGACAGGTAAGTATCCCTTTCCCCGATCCATTAAAGATGTTGAATAAAAACTGAGAAGAAAAGAAAAGCTTTCAGAATCTAATGTCTAGAAAAGACATAGAATTCAAAATTCATTGGCTTTCATGTTTTTAAAACAGGAGGTTGTCTGAACATGCATTGTGCACCATAAAATCCCCTTGACGGGTAAAATTTTTGGGAAAACGAAAGAGATTTTTCCAATCAAAAGTTGTTCAAAACTCTCAAAAGGATGTTTCCTCAAAAGAGAGGCAAGCTCAAATCCAAACACATCCTACATACACTTGAGAGATGAGTGGAGCGAATCAAATAGTAAAATCTGGACCTACGGAGGTAGGGACCATTCGCAGCGATTACATGGATTGGGACGACGGAGGCGTTCGTTTCATATCATAAACACTACAGGTGACTGTTGACAACCCATTTGAACGGCGGTTTTCATTCTTAACCCTGTCAAGAACCACCCCACACCGGGGCAAAAAGGAAGTAAGTCCAGCAGCATCAGGAGAAAATGGGTAGAAATTTTCTTGCTCGGACTAACATTAATCTTTGTGTGTTGTTTATATGGTAATCCAAGTGCCATAGGATGATGAGAAGCATTCATTTCTCTATCCCACACACCATATCCTTTGCATAGCCAAGTTGAGCCTGCGAATTCATTTCATAAACCCATCGCTGATCATTGCAAGTTCCAAAACAAAGGCAAATCACTTCAGGAACGGAGAAGTTCAAGACTTAGGGTTTACGAAGAAACTACTAAGTTGATACTCAAGCGTGCTAAGAGCCAAGTCATATATCTAGCACAATTGCCAAGCATCCCACTTGCGACAAGGGATTAAAGAAATCCCCAGCATCAAGAAAAAGCAAAGTGCCTGGTAAAAGCGAGGCCGATGCTCGGGTGAACAATTTGACCGATCCTTAAAGAAACCTGGTAGGGAAAAGAAGAGGGAAAAACCCCTAATGGAGTCGGATCAAGAAGACTGCTCCCCAAATGATGTTAGCCGTGGAGCAAAAACACAGAAAGAGTTGTCAACCTCTTAATACCACAAGAGACGCTCTCTAAAGAGTTTGTACACACCTCAAAAACGGTTGCACGTCTCAAAAATTGAAGATACAGAATGGAAAAGACAGGTGACAAGTTTGCAATGATCACCAAGGTCAATTCCCTCATAAATTCTAGGCCAAAAACAAGCTTTTTTTCGGTCCCCAATCCTACCAACATCATAACCCTGAAACAGTCTTCTCTGACTAAGACACTGGGGTTAACATATAGCTTAGCTCGAAGAAGTACGAGCAAGACTATTTCTTTCTCATTTTGCAGGGTTCTCGACTTGTAAACCCGGAGCAGATGGTGAAGACTTTCATTCAATGGCCTCGACTCCAAAGCGGGTCCCCCTTGAAAACCAATATCCAAGCCCAACATTACGGTCCCGTGGAAGACCTCCCGACCGGTCAAAATGTATGCGCTGCGAATGAGCCTAAAACCTAGGCACAGGTTAGTAGGGAATTGAGTGCACCCCCTATAAAAACCATTATCTCAAAACAAGTGAGGAGACCTCCTTGTCGAGAAATATTCCAATTGATGTTTTGAACAAACTCTTTTTGGAATTTTCAAATTGTTGGATCCAGATTTTCCGTGCAAGGGATTTGTGATCACATTTGCATGTTGCAAGGATGTTTTGGATAACCTCCAGCATCAAAATGCACATTTCACGATTAAAACTTAAGTCATACGGTTTTTGTCAAATGGACAGCCGTGGTCTTCCCAAAGATTACTAACGTTTTCTTGGTGAAGAAAAATCTTTCAGGCTCAAACTTCTGCAGGATACCTGGAGAACCCAGCTCCCAGAATGTCGCCTCAACAAACTCAAGTGAAGCTTTGTCAAAATAAAATTTTTCACTGCTTTAAAACTGAATTCCCGGCAAATTTCGGGATCTTTCAAAAGAAGGCGCGAGGTTAGACCCCATTTTCAAAAATCAAGCAGTCCTAGCATGACGTGGAGAACCCTCGTCCTAGGACCCCTTTTCAAAAATATCAAACAGTCCTAGCATGACGTGGAGAACCCTCGTCTCAGGACCCCTTTTCAAAACTTAGGCAGTCTCATCGGGCGTGGAGAACCCTCGTCATGAGACCCCCTTTTCAAAACAATCAATGGTAGAAACCGCCTGAAGGGTCAATTCAAGGTAGATACCGCCTGAAGGGTCAAACTAAAGGTAGAAACCGCCTGAAGGGTCAAACCAAAGGTAGAAACCGCCTGAAGGGTCAAAATAATGGTAGAAACCGCCTAAAGGGTCAATCAAAGGTAGAAACCGCCTGAAGGGTCAATCCAATAGTAAAAATCACTTAAATGGCCAACTCAATGGTCCGATCCACCATACGAATCAAAATCCTTGGTAAATCCCAAATGGGACGCGTCTTCCTTAGATTCCTATCAGTTAGGAATCCCATTATGGTTTGACCTACCATACGGGTCAGAGCTTAACCTCTCTAGGATACTCTAGTAACGAGTTCCTAGAAATTCTCTTGAATCCATCAGACATCGCGAAAATCGCACAAACATCGAACAGGTAAGTGGCAGGTATGTCTCTCTATTATCTCACTCTCTCATGTCAAATGAATGTTTCCCCCTTCAAGAAAGAGCATACATGGACAAGCATGGAGATTGGATGTCAAGACTCATTTTCCTTTAGTTTCCCGAGTCGAGTCGATCAGGACTCAGGTGTCACCTTATCTTTGAGAGAAACCTCTAACGAGATTCCTCTCAAAGAGGGGCAGCTGTTGACACCTAAATTTTGATCAATTTTTTTTTATCATTTATTTTTATTTCATTTTTTTGAAAATTCATAGAAAATCCATAAAAAGTTGAAAAATTGAAAAATCAATTTTGGTGACCTTAGCCAAGCTAAATGAACCATTTTGACCAAAAAAATAATTTTCATAATTTTCATTTTTTTTAATATATTTTCGAAAAATACAAAAAAAAAGAAAAAAAAAATCAAGAAAAATAATATTTGAGGTCACAAATAGTCGGTATTTTTTTTATTATTTTTTTTTAATTTTCTTTACTTCAGGACCTCATAAAACAGTAAAATTCAAGTTCGATTTCGGGTGTTCTCTGATCACCATAAAATTGAATTTGACAAAAATATTAGCAATAATTAAAAGAAAAAGGAGCGAAGACATCATCATTTTATCTTTGCTTATTTTATTTTATTTGTTATTTTACTTCTACTTTATTTGTTACTTTACCTTTACTTTTATTAATTTATTCTACTTTGTTATTTGTGTCTTATTTTATTATTATGATTATTATTATCGTTATTATTATTTTTTCTTTTTTTCTCTCTCTCTCTCTCGTCTGCTCTCTCACCGCTCACTGCTCCACGCGAGAAACCCCCTCCCCCTCACACACTGAACCGATCTATCCTCCTTCATTCTTGCTCGACCACTGACCACCAGGCACCACCTCCAAATATATCCTCCAGTCCTCCGCCACCTCGCCACCTCGCCACCTCACCGCGATCGCCGCTCGCCGTCCGAAACCACTGGAACAGCCCCCGGAAGCCCCGTCGCCAGCCTGCCCTGTTTCGCCGTCCGGAGCTGTTTGGACTGTAACGGTTGCCTCCGACCGCGCCCAACCTCCACGGGCCGCCTCATCATCCTACATCCGTCGCTCAGCCCCCGCTCTAAGCGCCGTCGGCCACCAGAGAGCCGCGAGACAGCCCAACAGAGCCGGCGAGCTCTGTTTTCGGTCCCTTGCCCTGTTCACGACCTCAGAACTGGTCGCCGCCGTTTCGCCGCTTTACATCGCTCGCCCGACCTCTTATTCTGCATCGAGGACCGCCGAAGTGAGGATCTGGGCTTCGCCGACTACCATTGGAGCCGAAAGCTCGTCGGAGGAGTTCCGACAATCTCCGACCATCGAAGGACTTTAGGTGAGTCTCCCTGCCCTTTATGGATGCTCCTTGATGGATCAGAATCGAGGTTACCGCTGGAAAATATTTTTCTGCATGCTTCGCCGGAGCCGGCTCGGCCGCCGCGCCATTGGGGTGTCTTCCGACGTTGTTTCGTGCCATGTTTTAATCGTATGTTAATGTGGGAGATGAGGGGGGTCGAACGGCACAAGAATCATTGAAAAATATCAAGACTAGGTTCGGTTTTGGGGTCCTCCGGCGAGTTTTCCGGCGACTTCGCCGGAAAAAGCACTATTCATCGTCTTCTCCGGCGAAGTCGCCGACGGTCAACGGTCAACGGTCAACAGTCAACAGTCAACGGTCAACGGTCAATGGTCAAAATAATCCGACGGTCCAAAAGGTGCCACGTGGCTCGATCTGAGGCGTCCGTTCTCAGTCCGTGAAACGGCGCCGTTTTGGCCGTGGAGGAGGCGGACCGGGCCTGGGTCACGGGTCTGGGTCGTGGGCCGGGTCGTCCGACCCGGTCCGGATAATTTTTATATATATATATATATATATTATTTTTAATAATAATAATAATAATAATAAAAAATTCAAAAATCAATAAAAAAAAAATAGAAAATCATAAAAAAAATTCAAAAAAATTCAGAAAACTTCTAAAAAATTCCAGGAAATAGGAAATGGCCACATTCAACTGGCCACGACCTGTTTCGGGTCATTTGACCCCCGGACATTCCAGAAATGACGGTTTTGCCCTTTCGGCAAACCGTCTTCCAAAAAAATCCTAAAAAAAAAATCCAGGAAAATCCCAAAAAAATAGGAAATGGCCACAAACAACTGGCTAAGACTCATCCCGGGTGTTTTGAACCCGATCCTTCTTAAAAATGACGATTTCGCCCTTTGGGCGAATCGTCTCCCAAAAATTGAAGAAAAATCGAGAAATTCCAAAAAATTCTCAAGAATGGGAAATGGCTACAATCAACTAGCCATGGAATTTTTTGGGTAATTCGGTATCCAAACCTTCCAAAATTGACGATTTTGCCCTTCGGGCTAATCGTCCCAAATCTTCCCATTTTACCCCGGATCCGAAATCACATCTTCCCTAAACCCTTATGGCTATATTAGGAAGCCATTGTTTTGAATTGATGTGCATTGATGTGATTTATTTATGTACTTGATTACGCCTTCATTTAAATTGATTGTGATTGATAGGAACAGTCTTCTAATCTGCGTGAAACCCTGAATCAAGCCTACCTCACCTAAAATTGCGCCTGCATGAATTCTCAGCTAGGAAATCACCCGCGTTAGGTACCGAAAGGGCGTTGGTAATGACACCGACGTAACCAAGTCCCCGAACCCAAAATCTCTGGTTCCGCAGAACTGATCGACTTCTCCCAATCGGTCAGTAAGGTTTCCGGTCTACCCTCCAAGAAAGATCGGTGGCGACTCCAAATGCATGCACAAGTTGCACATGCCACCACGACCACACTAAGGTCGAAAGCGATCGACTCTTATCGTCGAATCCTTCTGAAAAAATACTCCCGCCGCGATTTGGTATGGGCCTGGGAGGGCTCGCGCCGATCCAAGACCCGCGATCGGTAATCCATTAGCCGCGTCTGTTTTCGGACGGGTCGCGACAACATCATACCTTTATTAATAAGGAGACAGATTCCATATTGCGTACACATGTAACTTCGTATGTGCCTGAACTACGACCATCAAGTACAGAGACGAATCAACGACCCGCCAATATGCGCACTTGTGAACCATAGCCATTTATCACACAAGTTAACACCGTACCTCAGGTCTAAGGATTATTTACACAAGACCAAAGCATGAACGATTAGATATTGACCACGCAAAAAGCTTCCATGTCGCTAATCATTCAATACGTGTCACGTTCAGTGAACTTGTCCGATACAAGCACCTATGTTCTAACTCGGATATCGCAATACCCAATGACTTGTGACTCGTCATTCCCTTAAGTATCTGATACTTAATTATGAAGTTAAGAACATACCGACCTCAACAGGATCATTGATATCCATTCAATAATCCATTGATCGGGAACTGTTTTAAAGATTCAGTCTAACCGTAAACCTGTCACACATATTCTCAACGTCTTAAGAATAGGTTCGGTTGCAACTGATCTTATGGATTTTATTCATTTATATTTGGACAAATGAATAAATACGTCTTTGCCATTGATAATAAATCAGAAGTGCAACGGATATACCCAATATGTAACTATTACATAATTGCTTTAGGGCATATCTCTAACACATATATCCTCCTATATCCCCTCTATATCATATCCTAGACAGCTACCAAACACATGATATGATAAAACACATCATATTCTAAGTTTTATCCGATCAACCAAACACAGCCTTAGGTTCTATGGTCACGCAAACTTTTTTCTTTATTGTCTTCGCATGATGCTTATTAACTGGGGGAACGTAGCCATCAAGCTAGTTATTAAGCATTGTGCAAAGCAAAGGCTAGCTACGCAGGATCCTAAACTCCGATGACTAACCTCAAGCGCGTGAGGCTACTATATCTATATACCTGGCGGTATCCAACCGAAGTAAATGTGCTTGCGTTGTACATTTAAAGAAGCATGTGCGCATAATCATGATGATCCAAAATTCAACGAATGCTTTAATTATAGATTATAAGGATTGCATAGCAAGTCTTACAAGTTACATGCGCTCACCCGACGATGCATATGAGTTCACTCCATCTTAAGGCTCTCATTGGTGCCTGCAATATGTAACGGTTAAGACATGTTGGTTTGTGAAGCCATAATATATCATTAAGGATTTTTTTTTCTTTTGTCCTTCTTTTTTCTTCTAGGTTAAAAGATACACCTTATATATTAGGGATATATAGGTTGTAGCCGTCAGAAGATAAGAGTAGATAGAAAGCACAAAGTAGCGAATATAGAGAAAAAGAAAGAGAGAGGCCGTGACGGCATTCTTGAGAGTTCTCATTTTCTTTTTTCTTCGATCTTGTGAGAAGATCATCAGTTGTATTCTTACTTTTCTTGAAGACTAGTGGATTCGCAGAGTGCCTCTACGTGGAGACGTAGCCTAGGTTTGGGTGAATTTCGATAACAAATTCTCTGGTTTGTTCTTCTGATTCTATTCTTTTATTATTATATTCTGCTAGTGTAGATTGTTTGTTTGGATTATATTTTTGGAATCGGTGCGCAATTCATATCAACTGGTATCAAAGCCTAGGTTGGCTGATTGAGAACATCGAGGATTTTTCGGTGATGTTCGATTGGTAGTAAACGGTATAGCAGAAGATAAAATCAGAATCGATAAGTTTGATGGGCAGGATTTCGGATGGGGAAACTCTAAATAGAGTACTATCTTTATTAGAAAGATCTCTATGCACCACTTGAGGGTTGGAAACCTGAACTCGCAGAAGTAGATCCGACAGCAGAATCGAGATGGAAAATTCTTGATCGAAAGACGTTAGATACGATTCGTCTAGGTTTGACGAAAAAGACAGGGTATCACATCGCGAAAACGAAGACTGCAAAAGAAGTTATGGATATTTTAACGAATATCTTTGAGAAGCCATCCACATCGAATCGGATATTTTTGTTAAAGGAGTTGGTTAATATGAAATTATCTGACAGATGTTCTGTTGCAGAGCATATTAACAGTTTTACGCAGGTTATAGGCCAGTTAGAATCCGTAGGCATAAATCTGGATATGAAGTTACAAGCTTTATTATTTTTATGTTCTCTTCCGGAAAGCTACAACACCGCGGTGCAAGGAATTTCGAGCACCATGAAGGATGATCTGACTCTGGATGATGCTGTGAGCAGTATTATGGATGAAGAGATGCAAAGAAAAGTCTCAGGTGGAGATAAATTTTCGGCATCTGCATCTTCAACAGCACTAGCAGTGGAGAACCGTGGAAGAAGTAAAAGTAGAGAAAAATTCAGCGGACGTGGTAGGTCACAATCCAAGGGAAGAGAGAGGTTACAAAAAATGAATGCTGATTTTGTCACCAGACTGGACATCGTAGATTTCCATGTGAAGCCCACAAAAAGAAGTTGCGAGATGAGAATCAAGGAGCTAATGTGGTAAGTGACGAATCTTTGTTAGAAAACTTGTGTTTATTTGCAGGGTTTGACTTGACAATAGATAAGTGGTTTCTTGATTCTGGTGCTTCTTTTTATTGTACCTTCCAAATAAATATATTTGTTGATTATGCCAGTGGAGATTTTGAGCAAGTGGTTGTGGGAAACGGCCAAATGTGTCCTATTGCAGGAAAATGAACTATAGTTTTGAACATCTCAGGTGGCGAACGTCTAATTTTGCGTGAAACCAGACATATTCCCAAGTTGAAGAAAAATTCGATTTCAACTAGCAAACTTGACCAATAAGGCATGGTAACAACTTTTGGATGCGGAGAGTGGAAGATAACCTCAGGAGCAAGAGTAGTAGTAAAGGGAAAGCGTACAAGTACACTTTACCTTCTCTAGGGAGACAATATCAATGATATGGTTGCAACTACGGTGGCTATAGCTAATTTATATACTCTTTGGCATTATTGTTTGGGACATCTTGGTGAAAAGGGTGTCAACCAGTTACATTCAAGAAAATTACTTCCAGGCTTACAAAAGGTTGAGTTAGATTTCTGTGAGAGTTGCATTTATGAAAAACAAAAAACAGTTAGTTTTCAATTGAATGGGCGGCAAAATAAAATGCAGAAATTAGAGTTGGTTCATACTGATGTGTGGGGATCGGCTTAGGAACTCTCTTATGGTGGTAAGAGATATTTTGTCACTTTCATTGATGATGCAACAATAAAGACTTGGGTCTATGCTCTCAGAAAAAAATCAAAAGTATTCGAGATTTTCAAAATATGGAAGAACATGGTAGAAAAAGAAATAGGTTATCAGATTAAAGTTTTGAAATCTGATAATGGTGGTGAATACACTAGCAATGAATTTACATATTATTTGAGCCGGGAAAGCATACATGGGTTAAATACTGTTCCTAAAACCCCTTAAGAAGACGGTGTGGCTGAGAGGATGAACAAGATTATTTTGGAGCGTGCAAGATGCATGAGACTAGCAGGGTCTCCCGTTATACTTATGGGCTGCTACAGTTGATGCAGCTGTATATTTGATTAACAGGAGTCCATCTAGTACGCTGGATGGAGGAGTCCTGCAAGAGCAGTGGTTAGGTAAAAAAGTTAATTATTCATATCTAAAAGTTTTTGGTTGTATTGCATATGCTTTGATTGACAGAGAGAACAAAAAAAAGCTTGATGTTAAGTCCCAGAAGTGCATCTTTATTGGATATGGCAGCGATGAATATGAATATAGGTTTTGGGATTATGAGAATAATAAAGTCATTCGCAGTCGGAATATGGTGTTCCATGAAGAAAATATGTAAACGGATCGTCAGATAGAGCATAAGATGGCAGTAGAACCAGAATATGTTGAGCTAGACACAATTCCTGTGAAGATAATTCTAGCAAATCAAAGTGCACCTGAAGAGGAGGTTCAAGATGAACATATTACTAATGAGCAAGCAGTTCAAGAGGAACATGGTAATCTGGAACAGGTTAATAACCCTGAAGTATTTGTTTTGAGAAGATCTACACGTGTGAGTAAGCCAAAGGTAATTTTTTATCCTTTAAATAATATTATTTTAAGCCATGTCTTATATACAGATTCGGGAGAACTGAAGACTTATGATGAGACAAAGAAAGACACATCTCACATGCAGGGGAGGGTGCTATGAGAGACGAGATGTGCTCATTAATTCAGAACAAAACTTGGGAGTTAACCAAGTTGCCCACATGTAAAAAAGCATTGTTAAACAAGTGAGTGTACATAATCAAAAATTAAGTTGATGGTAGTATTAGAAACAATGCAAAACTTATAGTAAATGGCTTTTCTAAAAAAAAAGGGATCGACTACTCCGAGATATTTTTCCACCAGTAGTGAAGATGACATCAATCAGAATGTTGTTGAGTATAGTTGCAGTGGAGGATCTTCATATCGAGTAGTTAGATGTAAAAATAACTTTTTTACATGGTGATCTAGAAGAAGAGTTACACACGGCGCAACCCAGAGGTTTTGAGGTCAAAGGTAAATAGCACATGGTATGTCGCTTGAAGAAAAAATTGTATGGCTTAAAGCAAACTCCGCGACAATTGTATTTAAAATTTGATGGTTTTATGGAACAAAAAGGATTTGCACACTGTGAGACTAATCATTGCGTTTATTTTCGAAAGTATATCAATGGTGATATTGTATATCTTTTTTTATATGTTGATGACATGCTAGTGGCTAGTTCTAATACGAATAGAATCACAGAAGTAAAGAAGATGTTAGCAGTGCAGTTTGTTATAAAAGACTTGCGAGAGGCCAAGAAAATTCTAGGCAAGAAAATCATCAAGGAAAGGAAAAATAAGAAATTATGGTTGTCGCAAAAAGACTGTGTGAACAAGGTGTTGAAAAGATTCAACATGGACGAGGCAAAACTGGTTGTGACTCATCTAGCAGGCCACTTCAAACTTTCCAAGGATATGTGTCAGAGTACTCAAGCTTTGAAATATGAGATGACGACATTGCCGTATGCGTCAGTAGTTAGAAGTTTGATATATGTTATGGTGAGCACGAGACCAGACATTATACAGGCAATGATAGTTGTGAGTTAATATTTGTAGAACCCGGGCAAAGAGCATTGGAATGCAGTAAAATGGATATTGAGATATCTAGTAGGTACATCAAATTTCTCTATTTATTATGGAGGTACATCTCTAGAATTGCAGGGTTATGTGGATGCAGATCATACAGGTGATCGAGATAGTGGTAGAAGTACCACTGAATATGTCTTTACAGTTGCAAGTACATCAATGAGTTGGTATCTCAACTACAGAAAATAGTGGCTTTATCAACGACAAAAGCAGAGTACGTGGCAATCATAGAAGCCTTTAAGGAAATCACGTGTTTACAAGATTATCTGGATGAGCTAAATCGAAAGCAGCCAGTGAGCACACTGTAGAGTGATAGTCAAAGTGCAGTATACTTAGCAAAGAATGCAGCTTATCACTCAAGGACTAGACATATCAAGAAATGTTATCACTTCATCAGGTTAGCATTGAAAGACAACGAGTTAAAGTTACATAAGATTGATGGCTCAAAGAATCCAGTTGACATGTTTACCAAGGTAGTAAATAGAGAGAAGCATACTTTCTGTACTACTACTATTGGTATTACTTCATGTTAATTGATGAGGAGTATCGCAGATGCACAAGTTCTAGTTGCTAGTTTTTGAAGAGGATAGATGCAAAGTTGCTTGGTGCATCAGATATATTTGTCTTTAAGTGGGAGATTGTTGGCTTGTGAAACCAAAATACATCATTAAGGGCTTTTTTTTTTAATCTTTTGTCCTTTCTTTTTATTTTAGGTTAAAAGATACACCTTGTATATTATGGATATATAGGTTGTAGCCGTTAGAAGATAAAAGCAGATAGAGAGCGCAAAGTAGCGAATAGAGAGAAAAAGAATGAGAGAGGCCGTGACGACATTCTTGAGAGTTCTCGTCTTTTTTTTTTCCTTCGATCTTGTGAGAAGATCATCAGTTGTATTCCTACTTTTCTTGAAAACTAGTGGATTCGCAGAGTACCTCTGCGTGGAGACGTAGTCCAGGTTTGGGTGAATTTCGATAACAAATTCTCTGGTGTGTTCTTCTGATTCTGTTCTTTTATTATTATATTCTGCTAGTGTGGATTGTTTACTTGGATTATATTTTTGGAATCGATGCGCGATTCCTATCAAGATAAAAATGAGTTAAGTTAACCTTCTCCCGGATGCATAAGAGAATTTTTTTTTTCATTTGTTTAATTTTTCCATAAGCTTGGTGATTTGGACAAGAACCGTGCTTACTTCGGATGCGAAATTCCAGCTGGATGCCTCAAATGCTTCCACGATACATGGTCGTGCAATTTTTCTTTGCACGAGACATGCGATGCCCTCGATCCCATTTGAAGTTTGAAGAGATCTTAGGAAGGGATTCATGAGTAAAGTTACGACTCAATTGGTGAAAACGAATGGTTGGATATGAAAAATTACTCAATTTAGTCCAAAAATTACTCAATTCTACAACAAATTGAGTAATATAACATAGGTAATCACAAGTACAAAAATATTATCACTAGATCAAAAGAAATTGTTGGTCTCATTAGAAACAATTATTAAATTAATATGATTATTATTTCGCTCATCGCTGACAAATTTAAATTTGTGAAAAGTAAGTTAACACAGGTAGAACAATATTATCTAATTTTTCTCATATATCTTGGGTAATTAGGAGAGAAATCTTTGACGTGGCATGTTTAGGAGGCAATGAGGAGATATTGGTGACGTGGCAGAGAAGAAGTGAGGAGGAGATACACTTTTCTTTGGTTATGATGAGATAGTTACTATAATATGAAAGAGTAGAATAAAAATGGCGCAACGATCTCTTTTCTTTTCTTTTTTTTTTTGTCAAAATGGTGAAACAAATTGGAAAAGTAGGAGAAGATGCTTCTGGTCTAGGAAGCACCAACACTTTTCGGAGGCTTTCTTATTGTGTCGGACACTCGAAACACGTCCGACGCTCTCCAACACATGGTCGACAAGTGGTTAACTAGTGTCAGGCAATACGTGGTCAGCGCTCTAAAAATGCCAGCGACACGCGAGTTCAGCATCATGACACACCATTCTGACACGCACATGGTCAATTTTAAATATTTTTAATTAATAAGGGGTCAAAATATAAATCTATCAAATACACACACACACACACACACACACACACACATACACACACTTAAGTCACATACCCAGCCACCTCAAAATTAATATACCTATTCTATTAGAAAAAATTAACAGTAAATTTCAAATAGCAAAAGAAGCAGTAGCTGCTCCTCATTGCAAACACACACACACACGCGCGCGCGATATTATCATGTGTATAAAAATATACGCTTAGTATACAATGTATCACATTTTTTTATTTTTTTAGAAATGACATCGACATTTCATGTTACATGTTGACATCGGTGCTAATTAACTTCTAATTGCTTATATTTTAGAAAATTAAACTTATGGTCACAAAACCACCGTTAATAATTTAGCTAACAGGACCATCATGCTAGCTTCCTCCTATCAAAACGGTTTTAATGGAGAAATCACTTTGAAGTGCTTATCACATGGTGGGAAGCGAACTTACGCATGAAGTGATGTTGACCAATCACCTTGAACTCCCAAAGGAGATATAGATTGGGATGTGCATGAGAATCGGATCCAACCAGCCAGTTTTGGGAATCAGCTTGGTTCTAGGTGCGGTATATATATTCTTAAAGTTATCTTTTTTGTAAAAAAAAAAAAAACAGCGAAAAAGAAATTGCCAAAGCACTAAATCGGATCGATCCAATCTAAGAATCACATCTACCCAAGTTTTGGACTTAGGCCGATCAGTCTGGTTCTCATCTATGTTACACGGACACAGGACACAACACGACATGCCGACACGTGAATTCTAAAAAAATATAGAATTTCGACACGCTGGGATACGTTGTATATTTTACGTATATTTTTATATACACACGATTTCAGAACCATAAAACTTCAATTATTACCAACCACAATATCCATAGAGCTGAGGAAAATGGAAAAACAAAGGTCGCGACCTGCGAGCGAGGGCGAGTCGCAAGCAGAGCCGGTCGGGGGCGAGTCACGATGGGAGCCGGTGAGTCGCGAGTCGCGAGAGGGAGAGGGAGAGACGAGTCTGAGAGTCAAGCATGTCGCTAGAGAGAGGAGTTAGAAATTAGGTCAAAAATTGGGCTTTTTCACTATTTTTAGTGTCCGACGCCAAAATTTTTTTTTTTGGCCGTGACCGTATAATAGAGGTTCCCACCGCTCTGATTTTCGATTTCGGGAAATCGGATCAGTAACCGTTCCTACCGGTTCGGTTTTCAATTTTAGGGTGGAACCGGCTCAATCTGGAAAGCGATCATCTCTTGATATGGGCACCGCCTATTTTGGTTCGTGGAAACCCATGAATAAGGACGTCCCAATTGGATGGGACGAGCATTGAAAGCATGTGTGAATGGTCACTTCCAATTGTAGTAAACCGTCTTGGCGGCTGAACAAAGCTTTTCATTATTGCGGAGGGCAGCAAAATGATCAAAAATCTACTCAAAACTGCGGACCAAAACAAGTACAAACATGAAAGGGCGGCGACGATTTCCTCACTTCCTTGTCCGTGTACTTTTTGGACCAGCAATTGTACTTGTTGTCCGTGAGGCTATGGTTTTTCACCAGATTCCACTTCGTCACATTCCCGAGGCGGTCCTTAATTCGGCCGTGCTCGATCGGAAGCACGTACGACGCGATCAGTTTCAGCACGGCTCGACAGTAGAAGCGCGAGTTCGATCGTGACGGCGAGCTCGACGCAATTCGCATAAGGGCTCGCAATAGAGGTTCGGGTGCGAAGTATGCCACCCTAATGCGATCTTCTTTCCCCTTACTAAAGAGAGACAAAAGAACTCAACTCGGACTTTCTATTGAAAAAGAGAGAGAGGATTAGAAATCGGTTCTTGAAATTATTCCCATTAGTCAAGACCACATATGCTTAAACGATACAACAAATTCATGATTCTTAATCAAGGACACTTAAAGACGCGGCTGCAGAGCCATGTACGTCCGAGTTCTCTTCCGTAGCACCACCTTCCTGAAGCCCCTAGCGATGCTTCCCTGAAATTGATTGAATTTTACGGTGTAGTTAGAGCGGTTGATCGAAAAATTTAACTGCACAAGCTGAGAAAGTTCGAGGACTTGATTAGAGAGTCGAATCGCACAAATTCAAAGAGCTGGAGGACTTGATTGAACAAATATAAAAATTTTAAAAATAAATTTGACAAAAAATTTGACATTCCGAGCCCACGTCTGCAATTTCCAACCTGACCACGACGCAATAAAGTCAAACGGCAGAAAAGATTTTTCTTGCCAAGCACCGAAGAATATTGTTATCTTCCTGAAAAATGATTTTCCGGCAAATATCTTCTAGAAACCGTATATTTTTTGCGAAACGAAGGAAGCTGTATTATTGCTTCAAAATCTCCTTTCTATTTAGTTGATATCTAGGTGGAAATTATGATAAAGAAGTCACGTTCTTCACACGGCTTACGCAAGATTTCTTACCAATCACGATTAAAGACAATATCCACGTTGATATTCACAATAAGCTAGGAGTCCGTATAGTTTACTTGATTATCCGGCCAGGCAAATTTGTTCTCAGGTATGAACAAGGAGGATGAACTGGAGCTGAACATTTGATGAACTCACCCATGAATGAGATCTTCCCTGTAAGATGTGGGACAATCTCCATGTCCTCCCAGTCCTTGTAATTCTCACCTTTCCACTTAGCTCCGAACTGTCTTCGCCGCTGCTGCCCCCGTGCGAGCAAATATCTGCGTCCCCGGCTCCAACCACTTCGCTGCTGCCACTGCTGCACCGGCACTCGCTACTGAAGGAGCTCGAGAATGGGAAGGAGCGGTCGGTGGACGTCTGATGCAAGATGGCCGTGGGCAAGCGCCCGAACCCGACATTGCCCATGTTCGCACCAAACCACCTCGGAGGTGGAGGAAGCTTCGAGGACGCACGAGAGCACGGTTCGGGCGAGCGGGCATGGAAGGCCTTCGCCTTGCCGGGCACTTCCTCCCAACGAAAGGGGACGGAGGCCCGAGCATCCCACGGCGGCGACGGGGAAGCAAACAGGGGATGCCTCAGCAACTGCAACTTGCTCATCCGCGAGAAAGTCGGCAATTTCAGCAATTCGGTCGTTCCTATTTCGAGCTCAGCCACAGCATCACCGCTCTGTTCATGCCCTCTTCCCATGTTATTGCTGCTTCGGGATGGCTTGGTGAAATCCACCGGAAGCTGACCCTCGGCCTACACGGCCGTCGTCGTGGGCGGTGTGTAGGGATAATCGGCTTAATTCTGGCCGAAGAATATAAGGCGATGGCCGAGACAAAGCCAGGGATATGAGATTATCATCAATGCAGTGAAAGTTTTCATTTTCATAATGTGAGTTGAACCACTTCATAAAGCTTCTGGGTCCTGGAGAAACAAAACACTTTAAGGATTTGATTGAAGATAGGGGAGATGCAGAGAACATTCCAGCAATGCAAAACTATTTTTACAGGCTCATTGATGCTCAACCATGAAGATGGGAGGGAGGGGAGGCACTTTTCTATTAGGATGCACGTGTGAGATGTGTTAGAGAAATTTCACATTAGAGAATTAACGTGGTGTGGAGCAGTTAATATATCCAAATTAGCTTATAACTCATTGACTTAAGCTTTTGAGTGAATACGAGTCCAATTGAATATATTGACGAGCTTGAACTTGGGCTCCAAATGATATCAAAACTGATGATTGATTGGTGACTCACTCCAAATATGTATCGATATTTCATCACTCCACAGCTTGAGTCAAGCAATGTGAATCTACAAGTTTTACAACATATTGGTAATTACCATAAGCGATTTGTAATCATATATGTTTTGATTACATAACCTTTTCATCATGGTCGGTAATTCCAATGGGTTGGTAAAACATTCAAAGTTGGAAAAACTATGATTTGTAGCTAGTAAATTGTCTTTGTTCTTCGACCAAAAAAAAAAAATTGTCTTTGTTCATTTTGGAACTTTTTCACTTGGAATTTTTAATTTTTTTTAACCAGTGTAATAGCAAATGACTAAAGTTAGGCCCGGCCCGGCCCGCTTAGCCCAAATGAGCCATCCGCTGTCTGCTGATCAGTGATCACCCTTATCCGGTATCCATTTTTTAGCCAGCTCTTCCCCCTGAACTCTCCACTCCCATTTTTCCTCCAAATTCCATCAGCCATGGCCTCATCTTCCTCTTCTTCCCTCGCGTCCGCGCTCAAACCCCCCTCGAATTCCCCATCTTGCCCCTACCCTCCCTCCAAACTCTCATCCCCTCTCCTCTCCTTCTCCCACACCCTCAAGCCGTTCCCTTCCCAGCTCAGTGCCGCCTGCCAACACCGCTCTCGGAGAAGAACCGCCGCCTCGGCGTCGTCGGTCCGAGCTCAGACGCTCGACTTCTCCGGCACTTTCTTCGAGGGCGGGTTGGGGTCCGAGGACGACCCGGCGTCGCCGCCCGGGTCGGGCGCGACGGCGGTGGAGGACAGGGAGGAGCCCCAGTGCCCGCCCGGGCTGAGGCAGTACGAGACCATGGCGGTGCTGAGGCCCGACATGTCCGAAGATGAGAGGCTCGCGTTGACCCAGAAGTATGAAGAGGTAATAGGTTTTAAAACGCAGTGTGATTACTTTAGACTTTTAGTTTGTTCTGTTTCTTTTTTGATCAGGAATTGGAGGAAAAAGAAAACGAACGATTTTACTGGAGCATGGTATGTTCTATTGCGGTATACTATATAGGTTTGATTAGGCATTAGCTCGAGGAAGTTGATGATGCAGTTTTGAGGTTTTTTTGGAGATTGTGCAATTGATTCTGCTGAAAGAATTGAGAACACACACCTCAAGATTGGTTGACTTTGTTTTTCCTAATGTCTTGAGCTGTTGATAGTAACCCTTCATTCTGCTAAAAGTTGTTCTGCAGCAATCTAAAAACTTAGATAGATGCAAGAAATACCTTTACAAGCGAATGTGCAACGTAACTTGGAGAGATATGCGACCAATAGCAATGAAACATTAACCGAACAGGTGCATATTATGTGCATTCGGAGAAGGTGAACTTTTTCACTCGAAGGTTGCTTGCTTTTGCCAACTCCCCTCCTGTTGGCTTTAGATTAGGAGCAGGCAAAATGCTGTTGTTTATCTGGAAGGAACATTATTGATCTGGAATTTTTGTTTATCAATCTTGCGCCTGGTTGTGATTCGAGTGCCTATTAGGGGCTTAACTTTCGATGAGACTTTGGGCTGAAGTGATGTCATTTTCCCATTGGGGACAATGACCGTGTCTCTTATTACTATACGACGTAATTGCATGTTCTGCATGTTCATGACGATAGTGGTCTTGCACTTGGTTGTGAATGGAGTGCATAATAGTGGCTTAAGCAGTTCCTTTGTTGGTATAAGAATGTTAGTATGAGCTGATGGCATAATACATCATACATTACCAGCTTCACAAGTCTAGGATAGGTTGTCTTTTTCTCAACTGAGGCCGACATTTTTGTTGCTTTCCCATTGGCCATTTTTTTCTGGCTATTTTTTTTTCTTATTGAGAAAGTATTTTTTTTCCCAAGTCGAACGTATATTCGGCTGAACTGGCCGATAGCCTACCTCATCACGGTTAACGCTTAATGTGAAATTGAAGGGCATCTACCCTCTATAACGACTGTCATGATGCTTAAAATGACAATTAAGAGATGAAAATGGCCTGACTTGCTTCTTGTAGTTTTTAAAATAAAATTGCATTGGGTGGGTAATATATGATAAACGGAGGCTATACTATTTTCTTGTATAAATATCTTAGTGTAATGAACATCTGAAAAAAGAAATGAGCTGATTGCGTTCCTGACAGCTTTTTGAGCAGAAGGGGTTCTTCAAGGTTGATAGCCGACTTGTTTCATCCATCATATCCTATTATAATTATCACACAATTATAACACATGAAGAAGAAACGGCTGCATTATTCAATGTCACTTATTAGTTCTCTCTCTCAGTGGGAAATCTCCTCAGGTTCCCTTTCTGCTTCTGATGCAAATTAGTAGCATCTTTAGTTGTCTTCTTATCCGTAGAATTTGGAGGGATGGTATTGAGGTAATGGGGACCGTCGACCCCAACTAGTTTGGGATAAAGGTGTTGTTGATGTTGTATGTTGTTGGTATTGAGGTAATGGGGGCTTAGAACACTGACCTGTCATGATTCATTGATTTTGATGTTCTTTCCTTTGTTTTCATGCACTTTTAATTTGAGGGTCAAAGTCTGTTTAAGGCCTTCGTTAAGCATATAGGGTAGTAGTTCGACGTAATATCTGGACATTTCAGACAATACTCCCTGCTTTCTGGTGTATTTGTACTAATCATCCATTTGCATCTGCATAAACCTTGCATTTATTTTTGGTTCTGTTATTGTACATAAACCCCCCCCCCCCCCCCCCCCCCCCCCCCCCATGTGGTCTAATTCAGTGCAAAGTTTAGCTTAACTCAATATATGCTGAATTTCTGTCCATCTAATTTATGTTTTCTCTGCTAGTTGAGGTTAATGCCATGAGGTACAAAGCTTCTCTATTAACATTTTTGTTTACGAGACGTCATGTTCTCTCCCTGGTTATGTCGCTCCTTTTTTGATGTTCATGCTTTTCCATTTCTAGCAGAGTTTGTTGCGTCTCTGTCGGGGAAGAATGTTTAGGTCTGAGCATGCTCAGAAACCGTCTATTGTTGTATCTCCAATGTCACTGGATAGAAGATGAAAGGACTAATGAGCCCTAGTTGTTTTTCCTTTTTACCTTTTTTCTTTTGGAAGGAGCTTCTCAAGTGACGGTTCAAGTTGCATGTGTATCACTTGCTACTTGCTAGTGTCATGAACTTGAGTCGTCTTCGCTAATGGTGTACATTGTTGCAGCTGCTTGTTGCTGGAGGCGGCATGTACGTTGAGGTTTTCAACAGAGGCGTGATTCCATTGGCCTACAGTATCAAGAAGAAGAACAAAGCAGGGGAGAGTAACACCTACTTGGACGGTATCTATCTCCTCTTCACCTATTTCACCAAACCCGAGTCCCTTGCAGCTCTGGAGGCTACCCTGAATGCCGATGATGATGTAATCCGGTCATCCACCTTCAAAATAAGAAAGAGGAAGTACTAGTTATTTTTGTAAAAATCACGGGTCCCTCGCCAGGGGTGGAACGGTAGCAAAATTCTCCCATGCTATTGATTTTACTCATGGTTCTGTTTTTTGCAACTGTTTTGGTCCGGCATTATATTTTCAGGTGGGCTGGGGGAGCACAATACATGAAACTTTATGAAAAACAGTTTCTGGAAAATCGTATTGCACACCAGCCAACACAACTGGAGTGACAATGGAGTTGGTTGCTTTGTCAAATTTTCGCACTGAGGAAACTGTTGTTATGTATGCTTAGTGCATAACGAGGCAATATTAGGTGGATTTAGATCAGGTCTTTCTCATTAAACAATAAGACATCTGCCATGGTAACATGTAATCATGTCCTAAAGAAAGTTCCCCAACAATGCACTTTCTGAAGTTCAGTTCACTGTTGGCAAATTTTTCCATCTCTCTTTTTCATCGCTCTCGTCGGATTTTCTCGCTCTCCCAGTAGAGGCAGATTGCGAACTAAACAACGAGCCGCACGCGATGATGTAACAGCATCCGCCGTGCGGAAAGTGTCTAGAACCGACCGTTTATGGCACGAGGGTTGATCGGATCAAATGATATCGCATATAATATACTTCCTAAAGGTTGGAAAAACCTCGTAGACAGCTAAAGATATCTAAGCTAAGTGTCCTGATGATAGTCCACTGACCAAGATCTTCGAAATTATTTGGGAATCTAGCACGAGTGCCTGAGTTGGAAGGCACTGACCATTAAAAAAAAAATTTAATGGCTCCCTAATCGTTTCTTTAACAACAGATGTTCTACGGGAGGGAGGCTCTACAACTTGATAATAAATTATTTTTCCGAGTACACACACACACTGAGGCCACAAACAATCAGAAATGTCGCGATCCAACATTGGTTGGACTGAACCCTTTTTCAACTCCCAACATGATCGTCGTCACCCGCACGATCGAGGGCGACTGTTCTTAAAGGTGTAAAAGTGGCAGGCACTTTTGATTATTATGGTGTTATTATCCATTTGTTATTGTTACTGTTGTTGTTGTGGGTATTATTTCTCAATCAGAGAAAAGGGAAAAAGGGCCGAAGGAAACGTGGAAGAGAACGAGAGATGCACATTTCAGCGTCGCACAGAGAGAGAGAGAGAGAGAATGAGGGTTGAGAATCCAGAAATTCAGTGGGGTGGAACTGTAGATCTTATCTCTTTCCCACTAGGGGAGAGAGGGAGAGCTCTATCGATCGATGAAAAGGTATGAAAAGTACGTGCCATCGATCATCAGCAGCTGCTGATGTGAAAAATTATTGATAGAGTCCTAAATTTATCGTAATTTTTGTCAATTGAGTATATCCGATCAATTTTGACCGAAAATCGCTGACGTGGACGGCAGTTGTCCTATGTGGCACGGCTGACGCTGATGTGGATTTTTTTTAGTAATACTATAGTATTTCTTTTCGAAATTTTCATTTATTTATTTTCTCTTTTTATTTTCTTCTGATTTTTTTCTTTACTTTTTTCTCTCTTTTTTTTTTCTTTTTTCCTCCGCCGGCCTCTCAATCAAGGATAAGATTCAATTAATAAAATTAAAAAAAATTAGGATTGAATCGACCATAGTTTAATATATTTAGTATTTTTTGGATAAGTTTTTTAAAGAAAAAATAGCAACTAGGAAGAGTGTGAAGGATATCATGATGTTGCAGAAGACTTGAGTGAAGTCATCTCTTGGTGGGTCTCATAAATCTAATCACTAAGAGCAAGATCTTTTGGTTTTGATTTTTTTTTTTTTTTGTTGGGTGGTTCAAGGTTTTGAGTTGAGTTGTTAATTGATTAACATTCGGAAGTCAAGAGAGGACGAGTTCGATTTTGCTTAGCTGGGAGGCTTAAAAAAGACGGGGTTTGGCGTAACTTCTCTACTGTGATCACAAACTCGCGAAGATGGAGAATTGCTTCTCGAGAACTGTTCGAACCAATTCGAGGACGTTCCCATCATTATACACTTATGCGGAACATATTCTTTGCGTAATCTGCTTTCGTAACTTATATCATCTTAAGGCCTCTATCATTTGATTTCGAGAATTCTCCGATACAACATATGACGCTTGCTTCTTTCTCTGAATAATATGTCAGTTTTCCATTATCCAACATGGTGGTGCGACTTGTACAACGATGAATATTGATCGAGTTGTTTGATACTTCCGATCATGACTAATGAAACGGCCAACTTGATGTTATCAAGGCTTGCGCTAGTCGAAGTAAGAAGCCGACACTCTTTCCGGGCGATAGCTGTCCTAATGAGTAATGGCATGCTCTCTCTAGCTAGGCCTGTTTATTCTCCAATCGATACTGAGCTTTTGCTGATAAAGAAAGAATATTTTTGAAGATATTTAGAAGGTGAATCTGATCGGACCTTCACTTTTTGAAGTAGTGCGTGGATCGCTTTCTTCGTTTATATATATATTCTTCCAATTCTATTGGTACAAGGAAGAGGGGCCTTGGCTTGGCCCCAACGCCCACCTCCTTTTTCTTTTTTGGTTCAATACTTTCATAATTAGTTTCAAAGGACAAGAAAATGGATGTGTGTTTTGTCATAAATCTATTGTAATTGTGTCAGTTCAGTCTTAAACCTTTTGTATTTGTGTCAATTCAGTCAATCTGACCAATTTTGGCTGGCCGGCACTGACGTGAATTTTCATAAATAACAATTTTAATTTTTTTGAATTTTTAGTAATTTTTTTCTTTTCTTTTTTATAGCCTTAGTCCGAGAGGCTGTTGCGGCCCTCGCTTGTGGCCGGCTTAATGTTGAAGAAAAACTAAAAAAAAAATTGAAAGAAAGATATACAATATTTAAGAAATTATTTAAAAAAATAGTTAAAAATAGTTAGTGTTAGTGCCAGTAGTGTCATGTCGGCGATTTCTGGCCAGAGTTGGCCGAATGGACTGAATTAGCACAAATGCAAAACGTACAAAACTAAATTGGCAAAAAAAAAAAATTAGGACTGAATTGACATGATTGCAATACATTTATGAATTTTTTTAAATAATTCTCTCGTGTTTCATATATTACCGAACTTATGGTGTGTTGACTGAATTATAAACTGTTCAGTCGAGTAATCTTCGTATGTATTTGACGATTTGAGTCATTCAATTCTCAATGGACCGCTTGCAAATAAGATTTATTCGAAAGATGAACATACGTAATTGCCCTAAAAAAGGAAAAGGAAAATAAAGATGAGCATACGTTCTCGATTGGATCTCCTTTCTGACCATGTATGAACCAACGCCAGAAAACAGTTAGGGGGGGTTAGGTTAACATCTACACGAACTCAACAAAACCTTTTTGTCAATTGGAAAACACATATGCCTGCCTAACCTTACACATCCTAACTTTTTTTTTTTGTTTTTTCTCTCTCTCTTTTTCAAGACAGTGCCTACCTTGACCTACTTGGGTCAACTTAATGGAGATCAGAAAGGGGCCAAAAAAACGTATTGCCTAACTCGAAGGACTTCTCACGTAATGAATCAAATCAATAACGATACCTTCATTGAAAAATAATTCATAATGCCGCCAATGTGAAGGAAGTTTTAGTTTGCCCAAGCAGCCTTATCAACCCTTGTTTTTGTTGGGGTTGTCCCACATCGATTGTGGAAGGATCGTCGGCTTATAAGTGTGAAGGAAAGTCCCAATCTTTGTGCTAGCTTTTAGGTTGAGAGAGGCTCAAGACCACCAAATATTGGTATCAGAGCCCAGGTTATCAACAACTTTGGATCCAATAGTCACACGGGAGATATACGAGTTGTTACTCCCTCCGACCCATGGTCCGATGTGTAAGGGGGAGATTGTTGGGGTTGTCCCACATCGGTTGTGGAATGGGTTAGTGGTCGGTTTATAAGTGTGAGGGAAAGCCTCAACCTTTGAGCCAGCTTTTGGGTTGAGAGAGGCCCAAGACCACCCAATAGTTTTGATGAATATAAACTACGTACTTCCTCAAATCTATTTATTCGAATTACTCTCTCTCTCTCTCTCTCTCTCTCTCTTTTATTATCATATAATGGTGTAATGTAAGTAATTTGTCAAATGTGGTTACTTGCTTGCATAGAAAATGTATACACTAGCATTACTAGAAAGAGAGTTCCTCTAAATTGCAAACCTATCATTGGCTGGATATGTGAGCTTGTTGTGTTTTGATATTTTTGAAAATTCTAAACGGAACGGGCGATTGTTGTTTTGAGTTATGTCGAAGGAATTAAGGATAGATCAGGGTGCGTGGGGGTGGATGTCGATAGATAAATGCAAATGCATGATGAATTACTGTCGGAGTCAAAGGCACGTGCCACCAGCCAAGGATCAAGATCGGGATTGACGAACTTCACCGCCAAGGGTTGCAGAACGAATCAAGGATAGACAAGAATGTGTGGGGGTGGATGTCGACGTATAAATGCTATGCAGGATAGATTACGACCAGGGTCGAGCCATATAGGACGCGCCACCAGCCGACAATCAAGATCTAGACTGATGAAGTTCACTACCGAGGCTTACATGACGAATCACTCGCCATAGTATACATGACTTCGGGATATGAGAAGCTCACCACCAAAACCACTAGCCAAGGACACAACGCTTCTTGGCTCACTATCAAGGAAGAATCCACCTTCTACGAACACAAAAATAGGGGTAGATATTTGCTCAAACAGAAACAAGCCTCATATAATCTAAATATTCATCAGCTTTGTGTTACAATTGAAAACTCTCTTCTATTTATAGAAAAACTAAGATATAGAAAATATAAAAACATTAAAGACATGCAACTACCCAAACATTAAAGACATTGAGACTGCCCAAATATTAAAGAAGGGGGAATTAGAAAGTAATTAAAAAATATAGGAACTAGAAAATGCATTAATGGCATGGAGAATTGAAATGTTGATTGTTTGGCTTCGAGGTTCATCTTCTAAAATTCGGCCACCAACCTTTACTTGAAAATAACAATCTCAAGAGATGAACAAATATCCAAGGAAATTGCTCAATTGCTTTGCAATCTGCAACTAGTTTAGTGAATCAGCAACTTAAAACCTGATCGACACGGAAAGAATTGTCAACTCCTTAATCGATAGCTTGGTCGATAGTCTCCATGTTGATAACTTTATTCTTGACCCATCGAAGCAAGTCGTAACTAAATTCTTCCTTTGCTTGAATAAACATTGATTGTGCTGCGTTAATCGATGGAATCAAGTTGGAACTCAAGGATTTAAAACATTGAATCGGATGGCTCCCGCATCAACGGTTGGATTTTTCGACGAGATCCTATGAGTCGATCGATATAGCCTGATGCTCACACATCAAATTAAGAGGTTCGGCTACCACAATCGTCTTACTTAAATCCATAAAATACCTTACGAGCCCCAACAGCCGGTTAAGGTCAAACCTTTTGCCCGTGCTAGTAGGCTTATCCAAAGAATTTGCATGTAATTAGTGAGATTTGTACGGATGACCTCTAGATCCGGGATTGAAAACCATGGATGGCCCAATCAACTATACCAATCTCAAGGATTTTTATGAGCTTTGCTGTTTTGTTACTCCCTAACACAGGAGAAAAAAAAAATTAGATACTCCGGTAGCATCGCTAATCGCTAGGCAAGGTCCATCCAAATCAATAATCATTTGGAACTTCTCTCTTTCTCTGGCCAAAAACTATAGTAACATCACTCATCACTCCGCAACGTCCATTCAAACCGATATTTATTTGGAGTTTCGAATCTGTAACGCTCTTTCACTCGATAATTCGTTTAGTTCGAATCACGAATAATGTAAGACAATGACTCGTTTACGAAATGCCTCATGCTTCCTCGTACTCTACTTTGTTAGGATGCGTGGAATGGCCAACGAAATGGATTAACAAATAAACTTACAAAAATCTAAATACCAAAGAATCTACCTCATCCACCATAATATCTCAACAAGACCAACATCTCTTCCTACTTCGCTTCTCGAGAGACCATTACCAAAACCACTTTGGCCATTTAAGAATCCGCTCACCTAAGCATACACAAGCCAAAGATGTGTACTTTTTTTTTTTTTCATTATTAAAGTTGGGCACCCGAGTCACTAAGATAATCAGAAGTTAAAATATTTGTTTTAAAGAAACAAAGTTAAGATGGCATTATGCTGTTTAGGGCCATGCCTAGAGAGTGAGGACAAATGGGCCTGAGTGGCAAGTGTGAGGGCCCATCTCGTAGTGGTGACTCACTGGCGAAAGTGGGGCAGTAGTCCCATCAAATGTGAAAAGCATAGAATATATACAACCACGTTCCACTTCCAATTTATTAAACAGAAAAAGCTCTCATCTTCTTAGCAATTTTCCTCAATCTTTCAAAAAATCCCATCAGAAGTCACTCTCTAACACACAAACATAGAGCAAGTTCTTCATATAAATAGAGGAAGAAGGCCTATGTAACCTCCTATGTATTTGTCTTTAGCAGCTCTGAACTTCACACACTTTGAGATAGATTTATTCACAGAGGGTGTTCTTTTCTTTTCTTTTTCCCTTCCCTCCTCTTCTCTCTTCTTTAAAGTGTGTGTGTGTGAATTGTGAAGAGTTGGGATGGGTCTTCCTCAATCACCACCAAGCTCACCACCTCATCTGTATCCTCAGGCACTTCAGCTCAAGCTTTACCAGGCCTTCATATTCTCCATCCCTATTCTCTTCTCCATCATTCTCTTCTTGCTGTTCTACTTGTTCTACCTCAAGAAGAGGGCCTCTTCCCTCTCCTCTCCCCGGCCCGCCCTCCCTTTATCCTCCGACCGAGCACCTCCTTATGTCTCCTCGGTGAGCACCTCTCTCTCTCTCTCTCTCTCTCTCTCTTCCCCCTCATGTACTTGGCGATAACTTAAGAACGTTACTGTGTGCGAAATACCCATCTATCGATCCCATTAGTAGGATTCGACCCCTTTTCGAGGTTGTAATTTTGAGACTTGAATCTCCGCTCCTCTTGGAGATTTTAGACTTTTAGACGGATTCAAAACTCAGGCAATGAATGAATCCTAATGTTTTGCAACATATGTTTACGCATTGCAGCCGTGCCAAATGCAATTGGGATCGAAAGGAGAGCTCAAGGACAAGCTTCCAACAGTCTTCTTCGACGACGAACTGAGGGCGAAGGATTCGCAGTAAGTTTCGTTGCTTTACTTCTTCTCGTAATCATTGATTCTTGAACGCTTAATCATTTCGCTCCCTTCATCTTTTCGACCATCACACTGCGCACGATGCGTGCTTTGATTGATTCTTCGGCCTGTGGCACATGCACCACGTGGCGTCGTGTCACTACCATCCAACGAGCTGTGGATGGTCCACGTGAAAAGGTGAACGACTGAGATCGGCTCCTAATAATGGCCGCCCATTTTCTTTTAAGCTGGATGCCACTGCTTAGCGAAACAATTCGAATAAATAGATTCAAAAACTATTTACGATCATGTCACGTCTACTTTAGCGATATTATGCTAAAATTAATTAGATGAATTGAATTGACAAAATGTGAAAATATTTATGATCGAATGGACAAAATTAAAAAAGTTTAGGATTGAATTGGCAAAAATGTAGTAAGTTCCAAATTTTTTGGACAATTTTCCTCAGTGAAGTTTTCAATTCCTTCCACGGTGAAAGAGAGAGTAATGGCTATAATGTCTGATTTTCGGCGGCACCAAACGCAAACAATTTTATATCTAGATCACCGACGTATTTGGATTGTGGAGCGCGGCTTATCTAATTTGCAAGATTAGAGATGCGTTTCATGCGTCGGGCTTTACTTATCTAATATGATGTCCTCGTCACCTATAAAATAGAATGAACAGTTTGTTTCTCTGAAATTTGGCTATGGACTGGATAGGGAGCAAGAATCCCACAAGCGTAAAAAATGTCTTAAATAAGTCTTAAACCTTTTGTATTTATGTCAATTAAGTTCATTGAGCCATTTTTAGTCGAAAATCGCTAATGTGGACACTAATTGGCATGGCTGGCGCCGACGTGGATATTTTATAAATATTTTCATATTTTTTTAGTTTTATTTTTTAGTTTTCTCTTTTCTATACACCTTTTTTTTTGTTGAGGGCCCACCGGGTCGCCTGCTGACCCCTGTCAGCCCCAGGCGAGGGGCATCCCGGCCTCACCCAGCTCGATGAGGGCTGCGGTGCCGTCATTATATTTGGGTGAGGGCCGCAACGCTGTCGCCTTGTGTCGTTAAGGGTCACTAGCCCTCGCCTGAGGCAAGAAGTGGTTGGCCGAGACCCTCGTCGGCCCTCAATAAAAATTACAAAAAAGAAAGAGAGAAAAAAATGGATATATATGTCTACGTCAGTGCTGGTCGTGCCACGTGGGACAACCAGTGTCCATTTCAGCGATTTCCAGCCAAAAGTTGCTAGATGGACTCAATTGATATGAATGCAAAATGTTCAGGACTGAATTGGTATTAATCCAATAAATTTAATGTTTTTTTTTTTTTACACTTTTTCCTCCCTCGCAATGTATTTATGGAGTAGGTTTGGAGTGCTGCCTATACATGCGACCCCAAATCAAATGAGTTATTTAGATCAAGAGAATCTGACGCGGGCTTAAAAAAAAAAAGGCTCGCATGCATCTTTTAGCGCAGCGAATTTGTGACCTTTTTGATAATTTATGCTGACCAGACCGATGGATAACTTTAGACCGTAGAAGAAGCGAGCAGGGCATCACATTTACATGGCCCAAAAAAAGGGGAGCCGAGCACTTTGAATCTTTGATTAGAGCCACTCTTTTTTAATTGCATTGAAAAAGAGCGGTCCCAGTACACGCACGCGCGCGCACACACACGTACATTTCATGTCCTGTTGCTCCGTAGAATATATCCTATCGATTTTCAGCTCCTTTTACACGACGCATCATTAGTTGACGTTTGATTAGCACGGCCGATGCAAACAGAATCGGGACATTTCGAAACAAATTTGCGTGTGTGTGTGTTGAATTAGTAATTAGTTTTTAGTTACCAACTTGACAATACTTATTTGATTCTTTTTCGTTTAAGGAATCAATTTTTGTTGTAGTTTACCTACTTTGATTTTGTTTTCCTTTTAACAAATTAAAATTATCAGCTTCTATATTATATTCATTTACTATTATATGAACGTACCAACTTTTCTCCTTTTAATAAAAAAGGAAAAAGCATGGGCAAAGCATCTCTTCTCTAACCATGAATGGGACAACAGGTGCTGCGTGTGCTTGGGAGAGTTCGAAATGGAAGAGGAGTTGCTCCAGGTGCCGTCCTGCAAGCACGTGTTCCACATCGACTGCATCCGCCACTGGCTCCACTCCAACTCCACTTGCCCTCTCTGCCGCTGCTCCGTCTTCCCCTCCTCCGCCGCCGTCAAGCCTCCCGGCTGGCCGCTGCCCCACCTCCAAGACGGCCGGAGCTCCTTGGACCCCGCGCGGGCGCTCGCTCAGCCCGATCCGGAGCAGCCGCAACAGCATCGACAAGAAGATGTCACGATACCGATCCGAGGGTCCAGCTCAAGTGGGGATGCTTGCTTTGGGGAATCACAATCCGTGATTGTGGACGTCCAAGCGCTCGAGTCTTTACGAAGAAGCACGACATGAGAGGCTCTCTATTGTAGTTTGTAAAGATGAAAATTTTTTGTTTTTCTCTTTGTTTTTATTTTTCGGGGGGCCAAACTTGAAAAATCAGTCTCAAGTCTAAACTAGAGTAATGAAAAGAGCAGTAGACGACATTTTAGTAGTTCAAGTAAAATTTGATTCCACGTAAACACCTTACGGCTTGGATATATTTCGTTAGGGAGCTACAAACCCGACAGTCTAATAATATTGTCGATTATTTTCAACCACACGATCTCTCAAGAAATAAGTGATGGTCATGATTGTATTGTCGGGAAAGCATTTCCCATTTCGTTATAACTTAAACAAAACCATAACTTACTATTTAATCTCTCACGCCAGAGAAACTAAGGCATAAAGAAGAGACGCCATGAATGCCGAGACCAACGTAACCTTGTTGGGCATCCTTCCCTTGTCGCTCCTTATAAACATGGCTTCGTAAATCGGCCAGCAATTCACGACCCCGAAACCGGCCAACAGGATCTGCAACACCAACCCTTCCGCGTCGCCGCCACTCCTCCGCTCAACCCCCACCACCACCGTCATTAGACCCTGCATGAGGGATGCCAAGTTGACGATCGCCGCTACCGCCAGCGCCACGAACATCGGGGACACGGCCCCGAACTCGAAAACCCCTTCCTCGTACTTCTTGCTCTGCTCGTCGTCCAGGACCTTGCTCGTGACGTTGAACCCGTGCGCTGCCACGCCCAAGGACTTGAGCGAGTACTCGATGGTGCCAAACATAAAGCTCGTCAGGCCGCGTATAAGATACATCCGCTGGTCGTTCCACCACCGTCGAAGGGTCCCGTTGTGGCCGGCCAAGACGAAGTCGGCCAGGTCTTGCGCGTAGGCTCCGAGGAAGAGGAAAATGTATAGGAGAAACCACGGTTCCGAGACCTGCGACGACAATGTTAACTGGTTCATGCTAAATGGGACGCAACATGTACTCATGAGATCCAACTCGGGGAGATGGCACACGGATAGTGCAAAAAAGTTTCTCTACAAACACCTACACTTTTATGCGTGGAAAATCCAAGTAGGGCTAAAGCACACATTAATTGGGAGATCATGTGAGCAGAAATAACTGACAACACTGTCAAACTGTCAGGCTAATAGCTTCTTTCATATATAGAGTTCTCTATTTTGGCAAGTATATTCATGCCATTAACAGGTGGGTGCTTCCTTCGATAGTCCTCGCCGGTACAATATCATGAATTCAATGGAAATGCTAACTTATGGAATTTTAATTAAAATGGATTTAATTAAATTAATTTCAACAAATTCAGAAGAAGTCATACCATTGAACGCATGGTTGGGCACTCACCATCTCTATGCATGAATAGAAGTCATCAATGACGGGCTCGGGCCGGACTCAATCCTTAAAACGAGCCTAATGTGCTGTCCAGGGTTGTCCTTAATAAGAATTTTATGTGCAAAATTAACGGAATGGATCGGACCGGACTCTATAACTAAGTAACCTTACCTAAGCCGTGCGGCATCGAACTCGACTTGAATGATTCTTCATGTAAATATACACACATTGCTTCTTGAAACCCAAGATCGAGTATTGCACCCATGATGTTTAGGAAGGACGAAATGCGCAGTAGATACCTTGGGGAAGATGGAGAGCCCATTGATAAGAGCAATCTGAGGGAGGAAGGCATAGACGGTGATGGGGATGCACCACATGGGAGAGAACGCGTAGTGCGCGTAAGAGAGGCCCATGAGGAGGCCCATGGACCGGACGCCGTACGTGACCGGGCTGAACTTGGAAAAGGCCACCTCGAGAAGCCCGATGGCCCATCTCTTGTTCTGGTTGAGGACATCAATGAGGCAAATCAGGGCGTCCCCCAGGAACGCCGCCCTCTCAGGATGGCAAAAGGCTGATCTCCACCCCTCGCATTGAAGCTTGTACCCTGTGTAGTAGTCCTCCACAAGTGATCCATATCTGAACCCCACCTAAATGATCACATCCAATTTTCAATAGAGGTGAGCATAGTTCCATGGAATCAGATTGGTGGGGAATTGGTCCATATGTAGAGTAGGTTTCTAGTTCCAAAAAAATAGAGAACATGTTTTGACAGATAGGCTTCAGGTTTCAGGTAGTTGGAACCTGAAACCTGTAACAAGTTTTGCGTTTTTCTTGGTATATATCTTCGTGCGATCTCGGGGTACTCCGTGGCATTCGATAATGAGTGTGTAAACTAGAACCACTTGTCCAAGCTTCCACTTCTAGCGTATTTAAGACTGAAACTTTACTTTGTTATTGTTTCATGTTTATTTGTATGTCTAAATATGAATTGTAATCGGTGTATTGTAACAACAAATGATAGTCATTAGAGGATCGTTCAATAATTAAGAATGCAGGTAGAACCTGGATAGAATATGGAACCTATCTTGGAACCTGTGATAAGGTAGATTCTAGGTTTCAAGGTATGTAGGGTAGGTTTCAAACTCCAAAAAATGAGAACCTGTTCCGAGGAGATAGATTTTAGGTTCCAGGTGAAATCTATACAGAACCTGAAATTGTTCATCTCTATTTTTTAAAACTTGGAGATATTAAAGTAATTAATCACGAAAGATGAGAGAGAGAGAGAGAGAGAGAGAGAGAGAGAGAGAGAGAGAGAGAGAGAGAGAGAGAGATTGCTAGGACATGAATGATAGCCTTACCTTGTGGCCCCAATTTGTAGTGTGCTCATACTTGCATCCGGCCACCATTCGTGCCAATGCCAACGTCTCTTCTGACCGAATCGAACCCTTTGGACAGTGCTGGGGGCTCAATTGCGGGATCTCCGGCGGCACGATAGCTGAAGGAGCGCCGAACAAGCTCCGCCGCCGGAAAAAGCACCCGGTCCCGTCGTAAGTTGGGCCGTTCTTCATTCCAGTTGGGTTGATTTGGAACGGGCGCTTCAAATCCCCGCAGTATATGTCCCCATCATTGATGCCTTGGAAGCGTTGAGGGAATTGAACATACCCAAGTTGGGAACGGTCCGTCGAGGGGTCGGCTAAGTAACACAGCGCTCGGCGAGGCGTTCCAGGATCGTTCGAGCGCATATCACAGTCCAAGGTCAGGAGTACGGGCGCATTGGTCATGACCGCAGACACGCGGAGCTTTCAATCGAAGAATTAATAGAATGATTAGCCGTGTAATTATACAAAGAAGGAAATTTTTACTTATAGTTTCAAGAAGAAGTTTTACCTAGAAATACACTGAAAATATCGGTCTACTTGCACAGATTAAGTACTGGGGCTCGTTGGCAAGTTGCTAGTGAAGTCTCATTCACGTCCATTAAAACTTGCTCATTTTTTACTTCGTGCCAAAAGATTTAACTGAACTTTGATGCATACAAGCTTTCAACCACTCTCTAGAGGGAAAATTACTTAAAAAGTCCTAGAGCTATTGCCAATTGAGGTTTTTTTTTTTTTGCCAATCGAGATATAACCTTTTGCATTTGTGTTAATTCAGTCCATTTGATCGGCTGGTGTTAACGTGGACAATTTTTGATAATATGTTGACATTATTCGAATTTTCCATTTTTTAATTCGTAATAAATTTTTCCTGTCTTTTTTTGTTAATATCACAAAAAAATTCAAACTGATACACATCTTATAAATTTATCCGAAACTATTTCTTTGAGCACCAAAAATCATAAACTGATATATTTGTGACAAATTTAGTCCAAACTATTTTTTCTGATCACCAAAAACTCTAAACTGGTATAAATGTGACAAATTTACCCCAAACTAATTTTTTTTATTTCTAAACTGGTACATATATGACAAATTTACCCTTTTGTTAGTTTTCGTTAAATTGAGTTAATACGACACAAAATTTTAAATTGATATGCCTATAGCAAATATAGAGTAACATGTACACTCGACAATTGTCACGTATTATTAAACTCAACAATTTGACGGTAAAATTTAACGAAGACTAACGAAAGCTAAAGTTATCACAATTATACCAGTTTGGGGTAAATTTATCATAGTTATACCAGTTTGGGATAAATTTATCATAATTATACCAGTTTAGGGTAAATTTGTCACAGATGTACCAGTTTGAGATTTTGATGGTATTAACTCTTTTTTTATTAGAGCTGGCAGGAGGCCGCCGACCGCCGGATAGTGGCCTCCTGCCTGCCATAGCAAAAGAAAAGAAAAGAAAGAAGGACATGACTTTTTACTAAACAAAATAAAAAAAATTCAAAAAAAAGTTAAAATGGTACTAAAAGTTGTCCATGTCAACGCAGTCTGGCCAATTGGACTGAACTAGCATAAACGCAAACGGTTTAGGATTCAATTACAAAAAAAGAAGTTCATGACTGAATTGGTATAATTGTAATAGGTTATGACTTTTTTAACACTTTTTCTAGTCTCTAGAGTTAGCCGAAATTTAAGTCAAGAGGAAGCAAAATAGAAAAGAACTGAAGTTTCTGTTAACTATGAGACATACTGATGGATCAACAAGGTCCTATACGTATGCAATATATGTGTTATTTGGAGGTAAAAAGCTGACTATGATGTCATTGGGGAAGTCATGAAATTGAAAAGGTCACAATAAAAACTGAATGATGAGCAAATAGGTAGAGAACAAGAATTACCAAGGCATTGAGGGCACCAGCCTTAAATTGGTAGGGCACGTTCTTGCTCTTCTCTCTGGCGAGGTAGATGAGATTGGGCATCGCATTTCCTGCGATGTCTCTGTCTCTACTATTGTCTAGCAAAATCTACTCATGAATTACATCCATTATTAGTAAAAAAAAAAACCGTAAGCCCCATTTGGACTCAACATGTACGAAACATAATGTTATGTCGCGATAAGTTAAAAAAAAATCCTAAATTTATTGTACGGATGCCAATTTAACTTTTGAACCTTTTGGAAATTCATCAATGAAGTCTTTCCAGTAAATTTGGACAAAAGTCGTTGACGTGGACGTCAGTCATCCTACGTTTCGCAGCCAGCACTTACGTGGACAACTTTGCAAATTTTAAAAAATATTCATTGTTTTTCATTGTTGCCGACACCGTCCAGATCTAGCAAGTGTTGCACCTTCGCTTATCACTATTCAAAAGAAAAAAATAATATACGAAAGATTTAAAAAATAATTGTGAAAGTTATCCATATCAGAGTCAATCGTGTCACATAACATGGTCGGCATCCACGTCACTCATTTGGCCAGACGGACTATATTGGCAAATTGTCAAAAGATTTATGATTAAATTGATCTATATTTTAAGACTGAATTAGCATCCTTACAATAGGCGTAAGTTTTTTTTTTTTTTTTTTTGTAATTATCTGCATTCACATATAATATAAACTCCATGGACTACTTGTAAAGGACTACTAAGTTAATTATATTTTTAGCAGCGGTCTTATAGACATTCAAATCTTGATTGGTTGGATCCGGTATTACGAAATTCTTATACTTCTAGAATTACGATGCTAGATGTTGGCGTCAAACCAAAAATATCAAAAGATATCATTAAGATTTCTTTTTTGGCTTTTGTTTTTTCTATTAGGGATATATAGGTTGTAGCCGTCAGAAGATGAGAGAAGATAGAAGAGCAGATAGAACGTGCGAAGTAGCGAATGGAGAGAAAAAGAAAAAGAGAGAAGCCGTGACAGCATTCTTGAGAGTTCTCGTTTTCTTTTTCCTTTGATCTTGTGAGAAGATCGTCAGTTGTATTCCTACTTTTCTAAAAAAAACTAGTAGATTCGCAGAGTGCTTCTGCGCGGAGACGTAGCCCAGGTTTGGGTGAACTTCCATAACAAGTTCTCTGGTGTGTTCTTCTGATTTTGTTCTTTATCGTTATATTATGCTAGTACGTATTATTTGCTTGAGTTATTGTTCTGAAATTGGGGCACGATTCCTATCAACTGGTATCATAGCTTAGGTTGGCTAATCGATAACATCGAGGGTTTTTCGGTGACGTCCGATTAAAAGCAAACGGTATGGCAGAAGATAAAATTAGAATCGATAAGTTTGATGGACATGATTTCGGATGGTGGAAACTCCAAATAGAGAACTATATTTATCAGAAAGATCTCTATGCACCACTTGAGGGTTGGAAACCTGAAATCACGAAAATAGATTCGACGGCAGAATCAGGATGGAAAATTTCTGATCGAAAGGTGTTAGGTGCGATTCGTCTAGGCTTGACGAAAAAGACAAGATATCACACCGTGAAAGCAAAGACTGCAAAAGAAGCAATGGATATTCTGACGAATATTTATGAGAAGCCATCCACATCGAATCAGATATTTTTGCTAAAGAAGTTGGTTAATATGAAATTATGTTACAGATGTTCTGTTGCAGAGCATATTAACAGTTTCACACAGGTTACAGGTTAATTAGAATTCGCAGGCATAAATCTGGATATGAAGTTACAAGCTCTGTTATTTCTATGTTCCCTTCCGAAAAGCTACAACACCGCAGTGCAAGGAATTTCGAGCACCATGAAGGATGATTTCACTCTGGATGATGATGTGAGCAGTATCATGGATGAAGAGATGCGAAGAAAAGTCTCAGGTGGAGATAAGTTTTCGGCATCTGTATCTTCAACGGCACTAGTAGTGGAGAACCGTGGAAGAAGTAAAAGAAGAGGAAAATTTAACGGACGTGGTAGGTCACAATCAATGAGGAAGATAGAGGTTACAAAAGATGAGTGCTGGTTTTGTCACCAGACGAGACATCGTAGATTTCAATGTGAAGCCTACAAAAAGAAGCTGCGAGATGAGAATCAAGGAGCTAATGTGGTAAGTGATGAACTTTTGCTAGAAAATTTGTGTTTATCTGTAGGGTTTGACTTGACAACAGATAAGTGATTTCTTGATTCTGGTGTTTCTTTTCATTGTACCTCGCAAAGAAATATATTTGTTGATTATACTAGTGGCGATCTTGGGCAAGTGGTTGTGGGAAACGGCCAAATGTGTCCTATTGCAGGAAAAGAAACTTTAGTTTTGAGCATCTCAGGTGGCGGACGTCTAATTTTGCGTAAAACCAAACATATTCCCGAGTTGAAGAAAAATTTGATTTTAACTAGTAAACTTGACCAAGAAGGCATGGTGACAACTTTTGGAGGCGGAGAGTGGAAGATAACCTCAGGAGCAAAAATAGTGGCAAAGTGAAAGCGTACAGGTACACTTTACCTTCTCTAGGGAGACAATATCAATGATATGGTTGCAACTACAGTGGTTATAAGTAACTTATCTACTCTTTGGCATTATCGTTTGGAACATCTTGGTGAAAAAGGTGTCAAATAGTTACATTCAAGAAAGTTGCTTCCAGGTTGGCAGAAAGTTGAGTTAGATTTATATGAAAGTTGCATTTATGGAAAACAAAAGGCAGTTAGTTTTCAATTAAATGTGCGACAGAATAAAAAGCAGAAATTAGAGTTTGTTCATACTAATGTGTGGGGACCGGCTCAAGAACTCTCTTATGGTGGTAAGAGATATTTTGTCACATTCATTGATGATGCAATAAGAAAGACTTTGGTCTATGCTCTTAGAGAAAAATCAGAAGTATTCGGTGTTTCAAATTATGGAAAACCATGGTAGAAAAATAAACATGTTATCAGATTAAAGCTTTAAAATCTGATAATGGTGGTGAATACACGAGCAATGAATTTGCAGAATATTTGAGCCGAGAAGGCATACATGGGTTAAAGGCCGTTCCTAGAACCCCTCAAGAGAACAGTGTAGCTGAGAGAATGAATAGGACCATTTTGGAGCGTGTAAGATGTATGAGACTACATGCAGGTCTCCCACTATACTTATGGGCTGCTACAGTTGATGCAGCTGTATATTTAATTAATAGGAGTCCATCTAGTGCGCTGGATGGAGGAGTACCGCAAGAGCAGTGTTAGGTAAAAAGGTTAATTATTCATATCTAATAGTTTTTTTGTTGTATTGCATATGCTTTGATTGACAGAGAGGACAAGAAAAAGCTTGATGTTAAGTCCCAAAAGTGTGTCTTTATTGTATATGGATGCGATGAATATGGATATAGGCTTTGGGATTATGAGAATAACAAAGTCATTCGCAGTCAGAATGTGGTGTTCCATGAAGAAAAGATGTATAAGGATCGTCAGATAGAACATGAGACGGTAGTAGAACCAGAATATGTTGAGCTGGACACAATTCCTATGAAGATGGTTCCAGCAGATCGAAGTCATCTAAAGGGGAAATTGTTCAAGATGAACACATTATTAATGAGCAGGCGGTTCAAGAGGAATGCGATGATCCAAAACAGACTAACGACTCTGAAGTACTTGTTTTGAGGAGATCTACACGTATGAGAAAGCCAAAAGTAATTTTTTATCCTTCATCTAATATTGTTCTGAGCCATGTCTTATATACAGATATGGGAGAGCCGGAGACTTATAATGAGGCAAAGAAAGACACATCTCACATGCAGTGAGAGGATGCTATGAGAGACGAGATAGACTCGTTAATTCAGAACAAAACTTAGGAGTTGACCAAGTTGCCCACAGATAAAAAAAGCTTTGTTAAACAAGTGGGTGTACAAGATAAAAAATGAAGCTGGTGGTAGTATCAGATACAAAGCGAGACTTGTAGTAAAGGGCTTTTCTAAAAAATAATGGATCGAATACTCCGAGATAATTTCACCAGTAGTGAAGATGACATCAATCAGAGTGTTGTTGAGTATAGTTGCAGTGGAGGATCTTCATCTCGAGCAGTTAGATGTAAAAATGACTTTTTTGCATGGTGATCTAGATGAAGAATTATACATGGCGCAATCCAGAGGTTTTGAAGTCAAAGGTAAAGAACACATGGTATGTTGCTTGAAAAAAAATTTGTATGGCTTGAAGCAAGCTCCGCAACAATGATATTTAAAATTTGATGGTTTTATGAAAGAAAAAGGATTTGCACACTGTGAGGCTGATCATTGTGTTTATTTTCGAAAGTATAGCGATGGTGATATTGTTGATGACATGCTAGTGGCTAGTTCTAATATGAAGAGAATCGCAGAAGTAAAGAAGATATTAGCAGCGCAGTTTGCTATGAAAGACCTGGGAAGGCCAAGAAAATTTTAGGCATGAAAATCATCAGGGGCAAGAAAAATAAGAAACTATGGTTGTCGCAAGAAAACTATGTGAACAAGGTGTTGAAAAGATTCAACATGAACGAGGCAAAATCGGTTGCGACTCCTCTAGCGGGTTACTTCAAACTTTCCAAGGATATGTGTCTGAGTACTCAAGTTTTGAAAGATGAGATGGCGGCAGTGCCATATGCATTAGCAATTGAAAGTTTGATGTATGTTATGGTAAGCACGAGACCAGACATTGCACATGTAGTGGGAGTTATGAGTCGATATTTGCAGAACCTGAGCAAAGAGCATTGGAATGTAGTAAAATGGATATTGAGATATCTAGCAAGTATATCAAATTACTCTCTTTGTTATGGAGGTACATCTCTAGAATTACAGGGTTATGTGGATGCAGATTACTCAGGTGATCGAGATAGTGATAAGAGTACCACTGGATATGTCTTTACAGTTGCAGGTACAGCAGTGAGTTGGGTATGCCAACTATAGAAAATAGTGGCTCTATCGACGATAGAAGCAGGGTACGTGGCGATCACGAAAGCCTCTAAGGAAATCATGTGGTTGCAAGATTATCTGGAGGAGCTACATCGAAAGCAGCCAGTGAGCACACTGTGGAGTGATAGTCAAAGTGCAGTGCACTTAGCAAGGAATGCAGCTTATCACTTAAGAACTAGACATATCAAGAAACGTTATCACTTCATTAGGTCAGCATTGAAAGATAAAGAGTTAAAGCTACAAAAGATTGATGGCTCAAAGAATCCAGCTGACATGTTTACCAAGGTAGCAGACAGAGAGAAGCATACTTTCTATACTACTACAATTGGTATTACTCCATGTTAATTGATGAGGAGTATCGCAGATGCACAAGTTCTAGCTACTAGTTTTTGAAGAGGATGGATGCAAAGTTGCTTGGTATATCAGATATATTTGTCTTTAAGTGAGAGATTGTTGGTGTAAAGCCAAAATATATCAAAAGATATCATTAAGATTTCTTTTTTGTCTTTTGTTTTTTCTTTTTCTTCTAGGTTAAAAGATACACCTTATATATTAGGGATATATAGGTTGTAATCGTCAGAAGATGAGAAAAGATAGAAAAGCATATAGAAAGCGCAAAAGCAGATAGAACGCGCGAAGTAGCGAATAGAGAGAGAGAAAAAAAAAAGAGGCCGTGTCGGTATTCTTGAGAGTTCTCATTTTCTTTTTCCTTTAATCTTGTAAGAAGATCGTCAGTTGTATTCATACTTTTCTCGAAAACTAGTGGATTCGCAAAGTGCCTCTGCGCGGAGACATAGCCCAAATTTGGGTGAACTTCGATAACAAATTCTCTGGTGTGTTCTTCTGATTTTGTTCTTTTATCATTATATTTTGTTAGTGCGTATTATTTGCTTGAGTTATTTTCTGGAATTGGGGCACGATTCCTATCACTAGAAAAACAAAGAAAACCAAAAACAAAAACAAAAAGCACACATGTAGATGGAGAGTATAATTGCTTTAATGTTGCTCTTTAGGCATGTAAAAATGATCTAGGGTTTTAATTCGAATACCTCAATGACCGCGGGATGATTCTGGCGAGTGAACTCGTTCGTCCACTTGTTGAGAACTCGACGCTCGCGATCTCTATTGATGTACTCTTCCCCTACCTTTCCTCTTTCTACCACGTGCGCGACCCGTGCCTTCATGGTCTCGTACATCATCTGCAACATTGCGGAGCCACGGTTGTTTTCAACTAATTATCGCATAATTTACTTTGCATGAAATTAGTTAACTATAATTGCTATTGCAACGTCTAATTGTGACTAAGGAAAAGTGTAAAGAACTTGCTCTATTTAGCTAAACTCTCTTCTTTGGCGAAATTCATTTGTCCTTCCAAGAGATAATTGAGGCGATCCATGCAAGTCAAAGCGCAATATCTTGTACTAATATAAGTTGGAGATGACCTGGTCTACGACTCATACCAGACAAAATGGACATACATATAATATTCGAATCTCGAAATAATTGTGATGCCAAGACCCCTATCTTCTTCGGAGATTACTAAGGACAGATTTCTGGCGGCCGTGGAAACTTTTGTTGGAGGGACCATTTGCAGACCCGACATCTATTCGTGCTATTGTCCCTTAACATTGTCCCGTAAGTGATTCAGTCTTGAAAGCAATACGGCAATAAGTCATTGTCGATCGCGACACGCCGAGGGTTGCCACGAACATAGAATCTTTAAGTGGGCGATATGGAAATAAGGGTTAAAGCCATGGATTTGGTGAGAAGGGCCACGGTAATGGTGTTAGCAATGGTCGAGAGTAGGAGTGTCGGAAGCGACGATGAGGGCGGGCGACGCTGAGTTCGTGTCACGGGAAAGGTGAAAACCTAGTTTCCCAAACAGAGCGAAGATCAATCTAATGCTAATATAAGTGGAGGGGATAGAGAGAGACCTGTCCAAATGATTAAGAAAGAAACTAATGAAGAAATTTGCATGTCCATGATCGATCATATCAACTTATGGATGACCTTTTACCTAATTCTTAGGGTATAAGCTGATAATAACACCTTTTTCTCATTTCAAGTCATCAGCTGCTTCGTGTTGCGGTGGCCCTCGTCTCGTTCTTGAAAGGAACGATAATATTAATAGTTTCGTCTCGGACCGGCCCCTTGTGATTATCATCTAATTTACCAAATTGAATTCGTCCAAGATAGTTGGCTCGATCCCCCTTTAGAATAAGCCAAACAATCCCTCTCTTTTGGAGAAATCGATGTTCATCCGGAGGACATGATGCCACCTGCTGCCTGCTGGTCTTCGCTCGATCTGACTATTAGCAGCCCTTGACCCTTGATTTTTGTACACTAGTGGATTTTTCTCGCACACCATAAATCGGATTCGATGCCACAAGATCTCTCGAGTTCACAGAATTACGTTGTGGAAAATTTTCTATAAGTTTTTTTCCGCCCATATACGTATTTGGTCTCCAACTTTAGCCCGTCTTCGCCGGTTTACATCGTAAATCGGGATTTTCTTTTTATCAAAAACACAAATGGGGATTCGATATCACATGACATAGCAAGATATCTCGAGTTGGATATTTTCACAGAAGTACATATGTGCGTATTAGGTCTACAATTTTAGCCCGTTGTTGGCATGTAGTATATGTGATGTGGATTTGTGAATAATCCAAATTTGTTAGCCCCTACGTTACAGGAATTGGATACATCGGACGTGGTATATGATGCTCAAAAGTGGTACGCGAGTTACGGGAGCAAGCAAAGATCACCGTACCTTAATCTTATCAATTTCAGTGCCACCACAATGATTGGACGCAAAGAAAGCCTCCGGACTGCGCTCCACCAGATTCCTCTCCTTGCAAAACGGCAGCCAGTGGCCGGCGAACCTCGCGGCCTCCATGAACGCGAACATCGTCAGATCCGACCCTCCGTCATCCGAGACATATACCGATAACTTCTCTGCCGGGTACTCGTACGCCATCACCGACAGCGCCGTGTTCACCACCCCCATCGGCGGCTCCTTGTAGGGGTCCGCCGTGCATATGAACACATCCAACGCCGGGAAGCCCCCAGTCCCTCCCACCACCTTCTCGAGGTTCTCTGGGAACTCCTCGTTGCGGGTCGGGTACAGCTGGAAGGACTGGTTGGTGCTCCACATGAAGGCAAGGACCGCATCGGCGAGGAGTAAAAGGAGAGCGGCCACGGCGTTGGCTGTGGTGGTGGGGCGGAGGAGAGTTGTCACGTGGTGATAGAATAGGCCCGGGATGGCACAAGCGTATATAAGGGCGAACGCGCGGTTGGGGAGGGCACGTCGCAGGAGCTTGTGGGAGTTGAGAGGAAGGTGGCTGGCGGTGGCTGAGGCCATGCATCTTTTTGGAGCCATCATCCTTTCTTCTTACGAAAAAGCAATTAAGTTCAGGTGTTATCTGGCTGGAGAGACGTCGAAGATGGCGTGGTCGGTACATAATACCTTTGTTATAGAACAGTAGTGAAATTCATAACGTATTGCCTTAGGGAAGAAAATACACAATTTTTGTTAGCACCTAAATTTTAATTTTTAGAAAATTCATTTATTTCATAAAATGAGAGTTAATCTTAATTCTCGCAAAAAAAATTTCATGCATTACATGCGTTGGCAATCAGTCGCAGGCGATCTCGATTGAGCAGAATTTAACAAGCAGCGGAACCGAAATCAACTCGGGAATTTTTTATCATGAAAGGGGGAATTACCGAAAATTATAATGGCCTCAATTTAAAATCTCATTCGGTCCATTTTAATTTTATGAAAATAAGGCTTTTAATTAATTATTCGTTAATTAATTAAAGCCCACTTAGGCCTTAAGTCCGCGCGAATGAGCCCACCTGAGAAACCCTAGCCCGATAGGGTTAGTCAAGAATCATCGAGTTATAATCCAACGGTGGATATCGCGTCGGAAATCCGTAGAGTCAACGACTAGGATTAAACCCTAAAAGTGTAACCCTAGTATCCCATATATATATCTCGCTAAGCCTAGGGTCACGGGGACGACAACAAAATAATTTTCGGAGATTCTCTCATTCTCGCCCGTCTCCCCCTCGCAATTTTTTTGGAGACACCAATTCGAGATCTCTCTCGACCCATCACCAGACCGCTTCTCTCTCTTTGACTAGCTCTTTCTTTCTGTAGCTGGTTTCGTACACGCCACTCATCCAAAGAGAAAAGGCTAGTCTGCACACGCAAAGAAAGAGTCAAAAAGGAAGAGGACGAGAAGACTCATCATCAGCACACGTGGAGAATGGCTAAAGGGCATTCAAGAGCATAACCTGTTCGTGGCCTGGCGTTTCTTCATCACTCAGCGGTCCTTTGAAGTTTCAATCCAACCCTGTTCCATTTGTTTGCCCGCTGATCAGCTTGGCTCCATAGCCATTCGACCTCGTTTTTATTCCAAGAATGAAATCTAATCTAGCTGCTTTCTTGTACTAAAGCTCCTTGTTATCACAGGGTTCGCTTGGTTCCAAATCGGGTCAAAGAGGTGTTGTTTTTTTTTTTGGGGGGGGACGGGTTCACAGCTTGTCTTGTGCAGAAATTTGGAGCGATACTATAGCAAAGGGGACGAGAAAAGTTGGAGGTGGTAAGCTGTTTAGAAAAAAAAAAGGACCAAAAGTCCACCAAAGAGTTGCAGATCCAGACTTTGTTCCATTGTGAACGCCAGTAGTTCCCTTGGCATCCGTGGAGGTCCAGTGTTGTTCGATCCAAGGTGTTGCGCCTACTTGACAAGGTTGTCGAAAAAAAAAATTCAGAAAGACGATATCGCAATCTAGCCGTGCGACTTCTCCGTGACATCTCCGTCAATCGCCACCATTCTCGGCCTTGGCAATTTTCCTATTACCGTTTCTTGTTTTCGCAGGATATCGAATTGATCTTGGCGGTGCTTAACTTGAAGACGAAAAGGAAGCTCGGCTTATGTACACATTCTAAATCCCGATTTTGATGGATATCGATTGGATTTGTCGCGACCGTTTAATTTGATTTAGCTGAGTTTAGTCTTTTTCGCATGTATCGCGAATCGCCAATAAAATCAAAAGCTCTTTTTGCTAAATAAAAAAAAAATCAAGTTATGGCTAGTCTCGCCCGTCACCCCGCGGGTGCGTGCGATTTGCCAGGCTTGATACAAAAAATTGTTAAATCGGCAAGGTTAAATTTTTGGAAAATAAGGATTTGATTTCTTTTCGGATTGTCAAATTCTTGCCATGTTGGTGTGACTGCTTGCCTAATTGATGGAAATTGATTGGATTCGATTTTTCTGATTGAAATTCTATGGTTGCCTTATCTAAGTTAGTTTCCCGTTTCAAATCGATCTCGCTTGATAAGGAAAATTCGAATTAGGAAATTTTGAATCCGATCACCCTTTTTTGAAGGAAAGCGCGTTTAATTGACAGCAATCCCAATTCTCAAAATATGGAAGGCGTGCAAATATTTTTTCGAAAGGCTTCGGTAAGGAAAATTCGGGTTAGGAAATTGTGAATCCGATCACATTTTTAATAAGGAAGGTGCGTTTAACAGATGTCGATCCCGATTTCCAAACATGAAAGGCGCGCGAATATCTTTTGATAGTGATTGGCGGCAAATCCTAGATCGATTTTCGAGTTTAATGGAAAATAGACATAATTTTTGGAAAATAATTTTAAAAAAATAAAAATTTTCGAAATAAATAAATAATTTGAAAAAAATAAAAAAAATGAATAAAAATGGCGAGTTCGGTCTTTGGTTGGCAAATTTTGAATTTCTACAAAAAATGAATGATCATTTCATCCTGCATATTGCCACGTCATCTCGCATGTCATCCCATATTTCTCCAGGTCACTTTATTTATAATGTAATTTTAAGTTAATTAAGATTAGATGGACTAGGAAAAGCCCGATGTTATGGGCCTAATAGAGTCGGGTCATAAGGAGGATCCAGAAGAGATGATGGGCTATCAGAACCACTCTAAGGCGTGGGCCTTGCAAGTAGGAAGATGTCCAGGATCAGACGGCGGCCCAAGCCTAGCAAGATCAAGATGACGAGAATGTCGGAGGAAATTCCATTTAGCTTTTTTTTAGGATTTTCGGAATTATTGAAGTGTATTTTTGAATTTTGCTTTTTATTTTTATTTTTTTGAGTCAGTTGATTCTTTATTTATAATTTTCGATTATTTGAGGTTTTGTATCTTTTAATAATTCGCCGTATGTCATATAGTTTTAGGTCATGCATTGCATCAGTAATTCATTTATTTTTCTTTTATTCGAAATAAAAAGAAATAAAAAAAACAAAAAAATGGAAAAAGCAAAAGCCTTGAGATGATTTCCGTGTCATCAATTTTTTCAAGAAAAATCCAAAACAAAAAGGAATCTAGGTACCGAAAGGGTGTTAGTCTAAGTCGATTAGCGTAACCAAATCCCCGGATCCAAAATCTCTGGTTCGCAGCGATGAATTAGTTCTCCCGCTAGTTCACCTAGATTTCTAATCGACCTACCTCGAACGATTAGTGGCAACTCCTCGTTTGTTTCGATTTGTTTCGTGTTGCGATTCGGTAGGGCTTGGGAGGGTGTTAGTTCTCGATAACTTGCCTGATAATCCGATTTACCTAAAACTGATTTTTAGGTCGCGACAATTTTCAGATGAACAATTAAAAACTTAAATTCGTTGACAAAACTATATGTAGGTGTATTTCATGTTGGCTGGGTCCGCCTCTTTGTGGGGCCCAGCCGATTTTATTTTATTTTTATTTTTTTAAAAAGAAAGTAAAAGACAAAAGAAAAAAAGAAAAAGAAAAGAGAAAACAAGGTGGGCTCTCTTATTGGTGTTTCGTGTGTGTCTTTGAGAGTGAGCAGAGAAGCCGAAAGCAAAAACAAAAGGAACAGGGGAAGCTCTCGGCCAAGAAGAAAAAGGGTTTTTGGCGATTTGAAGGCCACATGTTATTGGAATTCACTCAAAGATAGAGATATTTTATGGTTTTTGTGTGGCTTCGTTAGTAGGTAAATCGAGGGTGGTTTATTGAATTCGAGAATGTTTATAGATCTTAATGCGTTTGGATTTACTTAAATTCACATGGATCAAGCGTTGGTTGCTAAATCTAATTAGGGTTGCTATACCGGATCAAGGATGGTGATTTACATTAGGAAGTTCTACCATCACACTATAAATTCAATTTAATTGCATGATGAGATTGGTTAATTAATCTTGATTGATTAAGTGAAATCAGATGTTTTAACATTTTTTCATTCTTGATAGAAATCTGTTGTTTGTTGCTTCTTTATATTCAAAATTTCTAATTTCTATTTTGGTTTGTTGCATTGACTAATTTATTTTTCTTTAGAATTTTCGAGTACTTTGTTGGATCTTTAATTGGTTAAATAAATCTAAGAATTGTTCACGTTTAGTAACTAATTTGATTGATTTGTCTACAATCTCCGTGGGAACGATACTTTTATTCATCTCTTTATTATTTGTTCGATACGTACACTTGCGTTGCTAATCAAGAGAACATATGCACTTTGTTCCGTACTTCGAGGGACGGAATTATCTTCAAGACAATACTTGTTCGCCTCAGACAATTCTTATTTTTCCATCAATTGTACTACAAATTGTGCCTACGTAATCCTAAATTTTATTCGTCAATTTAGTCCTAAACATTTTACATTTGTACCACTTCTGACCATTTGACCAGTCGACACTAATGTGAACTTTTTTTTATATAAATTTGATTTTTGACAACTTTATTTAATTAATATATTGTATATTTAAATATATATATATATATATATATAATAGAGAGAGAGAGAGAAGTAGGCCGTAACACTGGCCGCCGTCATCCCATCATCGCCAAGAAGGGCCGGCACTAGTTCATAATTTATTGGACATTTTCCCTTTTTTCGGACCATTACACTTATGCGCGGTGTCGCGTTTGATTCATGTTTTAGCTTGAGACATATGCACCACGTGGTGTTATAAATAACGACTTACATTGACTACTCATAGTTCGTTTTCTAAATTTGTTTAAGGAAACTTAAATCCGTAGACAGGGTACGAGTACAATCCCACATTCTATGTTTGCAAAGCAGGTATCGAGTGTATTCGATAAGGAAATACTTTTCTGAGAGTCGAACAGTAGTGTCAGTTATTTCTGATCGTAGATCTACACATTATTACCGCGTGTTTTGCATAAAACACTTATTAATTGAAAAATCGTGAAGTTAGAAATAATAACACTACTGTCAGACTATTGGGCTAGCGACTTCCTATCCAATATACGTAAGCCTAACTCTTATGAACTGTTAAATCAAGTGGGTTTCAAGTGCTTGTCTCATCCAACGATATGTATGAGGAGAAAATGATCAAAAAATGATATATATCTATTGTAATTGTACCAATTCAGTCCCAACTATTATGACTCACCGTGAATGGGCTCGGTATCTATATTTTCGAGCTTCGGCTGTTTTAAAAGCGTCATGTCATTAATTGTCGTGGTTTAGCACGATCAATGCAAAGTTGCAAACACGATCCGAAAAGTTTGTAACCCATTCGAAGTCAAAACGAAGAATAGTTATTATTAGTCATTACGCACTGCATCATCTAATGTAATGACTTTCTCCATTTTTGGTGCATCATAGCGTTAGATCACGCGGGTTTCAAGTCTTAAGCTAGTTCTTGTGAGGAAACGGAGGACGCAAAGTGCGAGCAAGGAACGAGTAGAAGTGAAGCTCATGCAGAAAAATTAGAGTAATGAGAAGACCAGTCGGCAAGAACGAGTAAAATTCGATTCAACATATGTATATGAAAGGTGCTAGATCGACGGTCTGACGGTATTGTCAGTTATTTCTGATCACACGATCTCCCAATCAACGAGTGTTTTATGCAAAACATGTAATGATGGTGTGTGGATCTACCGTTGAGATTGTACAGTCACTGATAGTAGTGTCAGCATCTCCCTATTGAGTATATCTCAACATGAGAAGTACCAAAGTAGATATGTATGATGGATATACTTTGCCTAACACGAGATAATTTAAACAGAACCGTACATGTCCCTTTAATATTTCATGCAAGAGAAACTGCGGTATAAAGAAGAGACGATATGAATACCGAGACCAACGTAACCTTGGTGGGCATCCTTCCCTTGTCGCTCCTTATGAACATGGCTTCATAAATCGGCCAACTATTCACGACCCCGAAACCGGCCAACAGGATCTGCAACACCATCCCTTCCGCATCACCGCCACTCCTCCTCGGAATCAGCACCGTCGTCAGACCCTGCAAGAGGGACGCCAAGTTGACCATCGCCGCCACCGCCAGCACCACGAACATCGGCGACACCGCCCCGAACTCGAAAACCCCTTGCTCGTACTTCTTGCTCTGCTCGTCATCGAGGACCTTGCTCGTGACGTTGAACCCGTGCGTGGCAATGCCCAGGGACTTGAGCGTGTACTCGATGGTGCCGAACACATAGCTCGTTAGGCCACGTATCAGGCACATCCGCTGGTCGTTCCACCACCGCCAGAGGGTCCCGTTGTGTCCAGCCAAGAAGAAGTCGGCCAGGTCTTGTGCGTAGGCTCCGAGGAAGAGGAAAATGTATAGGAGGAACCATGGTTCCGAGACCTGCGACAATATCGATCGGTTCATGCTTTAAATGGGACAGAGCATGTACTCCTGGGATCAAACTGGGGGATGGCACACTAATAGTGCAAAAAAAAAAAAAACTACAAACAGGGTTAGGATACTACACTTTTATATGTAAATGTACACAATACACACACGTGTGTGTACATATATATATATATATATTAACAGATGGGTGCTTCCATTGATGGACGGTATCGGGCTGGACCCAACCCTTAAAACGACCAGGTTTGCCATAATAAAAAACTTCATGTGCAAAATTAACAGATTGAACCGGACTCTATAACTAAATAGCCTTACCTAACCCGCCTAAAAGTGTCCAAACATCGAGTATCGCACCCATAATGTTAGGAAGGACGAAATGCAGTAAATACCTTGGGGAAGATGGAGAGTCCATTGATAAGAGCAATCTGAGGGAGAAAGGCATAGACAGTGATGGGGATGCACCACATGGGCCAGAACGCGTAGTGCGCGTAAGAGAGGCCCATGAGGAGACCCATGGACCGGACGCCGTACGTGACCGGGCTGAACTTGGAAAAGGCCACCTCGAGAAGCCCGATGGCCCATCTCTTGTTCTGGTTGAGGACATCAATGAGGCAAATCGGGGCGTCCCCAAGGAACGCCGCCCTCTCAGGGTGGCAAAAGGCTGATCTCCACCCCTCGCATTGAAGCTTGTACCCTGTGTAGTAGTCCTCCACGAGTGATCCATATCGGAACCCCACCTAAATGATCACATTCAATTTTCAAAACTTGGGAGATATGGAAGTAATTAACCACGAGAGATGCTCGAGAAAGAGAGAGAGAAAGAGAGCTTGCTAGGACCATGAATGATGTCCTTACCTTGTGGCCCCAGCTTGTGTTGTGCTCATACTTGCATCCGGCCACTTTTCGTGCCAATGCCAACGTCTCTTCCGACTGAATCGGACCCTTCGGACAGCGCTCGGGGCTCAATTCTGGGATCTCCGGGGGCACGATGGCCGAAGGAGCGCCGAACAAGCACCGCCGCCGGAAATAGCACCCCGTCCCAACGTAACTCGGGCCGTTCTTCATTCCAATCGGGTTGATCTGGAACAAGCGCTTGAAATCACCGCAGTATAGGTCGCCCTCGTTGATCCCTTGGAAGCGTTGAGGGAACTGAACGTACCCAAGTTGGGACTGGTCCGCCGAGGGGTCGGCTAAGTAACACAGCGCTCGGCGAGGCGTATCGGGATCGTTCGAGCGCATGTCGCAGTCCAGGGTCAGGAGTATGGGTGCATTTGTCATGACCGCGGACACGCGGAGCTTTCGTTCAAAAAAGCATTAGAAAAATTAGCCTCTGCAGTTATACAAAGCAGGAATTCAATGGTATCTCTTAGTTTCAAGAAGAAATTTTACCTAGACATACACTGAAAAGATCGGACTACTCGGACAGATTTAAGTGTTAGGGTTCGGTGGCAAAGTTGCTAATGTAGTCTCGTGCGTTAGAACTTATTCATTTTTCACTTATGTAAAAATGCCAAATCGCTTAACTGAATATGCATACAAGCTTTCCACTCGTCTCTAGAGTAGGCCGAAATTTCCAGAGGGAACAAAAATGGAAAAGAACTCAAGTTTCTGTTACATATGAGACATACTGATCGATTAACAAGGTCCTATATACATGTAATACGTGTGTTATTTGAAGTTAAATAGTTTATTATGATTTCACAAGGGAGTCGTAAAATTGAGAAAGTCATGATAAAATTCGAAATAATATTAAAAACTGTCCACATCAGCGTCGACCGGCCAAATGAACCGAATTAAGCACAAACGCAAAAATTTTAGGACTCAATAGGCCAAAAAAAAAGTTTATGACCGAATTGACAAAATTACAATAGGTTTAGGACTTTTTTGATAATTTTCCCGGTCTCTAGACTTAGTTGAAATTTCCATCAAGAGGGAACAAAATAGAAACGTGAATTGAAGTTTCTATTACATATGAGACATACTAATCGATCAAACAAGGTTAGTCGTTGCTATTGTCCCACGTAGGTTGTGAATGGATCATATATGCTCTTTATATTTATGCGGTCTCCCTCCACCTAATAGCTGAAGTTTTTAGGTTTGACTTTCTAACATGGTATCAAAGCAATTCCTTTAGTGCATATTTTCCGTTTATATTCTTCTTTATATGTGTATTTATATCGACTTTGTGCCTAATTATAAATCAATCATTCAATTAATTACTTTTATAAATTTATTATGGTATCATAGCAATCCTTCTCTCCTCTTTCTCTCTCTGCATCCATTTCTAAATCTATCACATATATGCAATGTATGTGTTATCTGGAGGTAAAAAGCTGACTACGATTTCATTAGGGAGTCCTGAAATTGAGAAGGTCACAATAAAAACTGAATGATGAGCAAATAGGTAGAAGACAAGAATTACCAAGGCATTGAGGGCACCAGCCTTAAATTGGTGGGGCACGTTCTTGCTCTTCTCTCTGGAGAGGTAGACGAGGTTGGGCATCACATTTCCTGCGATGTCTCTGTCTCTACTATTGTCTAGCAAAATCTGTTCATAAATTACATCCATTATTAGTAACAAACGTAAGCCCCATTTGGACTCAACATGTACGAAACATAAATTTATTATATAGATGTCGATTTAGTATTTAAACCTTTTGACAATTCCTTCCAATAAATTTTGACAAAAAAAAATCACTGACATGGACGATGATCGTCCTATGTAGCGCGACCAGCACTGACATAAACAAGTTTGCATTAAAAAATATCTTGATTTTTTTATTTCTGTATTTTTTGTGTTTTTATTGTCGCCGGGGAGGGAGGACCTACAAGCCCTCGCTAGCCGTGACATGGCAGCCCTCGCCTAGATCTAGCCTAGATCTAGCGAGGGCTGCGACCTTCACTGACCACTATTTTAAAGAAAATAAAATATAAGAAAGAGAACATACGAATGATTTTAAAAAATTAAAAAAAAAATTCTACATCAGAGTCGGTTGTGACACTAGGACGGTCGACATTCATGTCATTGACTTGGCCAAAAGGGACATATTAGCAAATCGTTAAAAGATTCATGACTAAATTGCGCAAGCTAAAAGTTTTACGGCTGAATTGACATCCGTACGAAAGCTGCTAGACTTTTTTGGTAATTATACCTACTATCGAATATATGTATTGAATTAGACCAAAAAAAAAAGAATATATGTATTGAAAACTAATACCCGAACATATGAGAAAACATATTATATAGACTGCGAATAACATTGTTGACAGAACCGACGACGACAAAGAACTGTATAAGTTAAATATACTTTTCAGCAGTGGGTCCTATCGTTGTTGTCCATATACATTCAAAACGGGATTAGCTGGATCCGGCATCATGAAAATTATGATGTTAGAAAAACCAAGAGAGAGAACTCATATATAGATGGAGAGTATCATAGCTTTAGTGTTGCTCTTCGGGCATGTAAAGATGATATAGGGACGTAGTTTGGATGCCTCAATGTATGATTTCGGCGAGTGATTTGGCTAGAAGGATTAAATTGAGAAATCGTCAAAAAATTTACGATTAAATTGACCAAATTAAAATATTTAAAACTGAATTGGCATTCGTACGGTAAGCGTAAGTTTTTTTAGTAATTATCCCTATTGTCGAACATATGTATCGAAAAATAATACTCGAATACATTAAAAGAATGTATTATGTAGACTTCATAAATAACGTGGCGGACAATACCAATCATGATAAAAATCTATATAAGTTAATTATATTTTTCACGGGCGTGTCCTATAGACGTTCAAAATGCAATTGGCTCTATCCAATATCATGAATATTCGTATATACAACGTTAGAAAAACCCAAAAAAAAAAATTAACACATATATAGATGGAGAGCATCATAAATTTAATTTAATGTTGCTCTTTAGGCATGTAAAGAAGAACTAGGGGTGTAATTCGAATACCTCGATGACTGCGGGATGATCTTGGCGAGTGAACGCATCCATCCACTTACTGAGAACTCGACGCTCGCGATCTCCGTTGATGTACTCTTCCCCAACTTTCCCTCTCTCTACCACATGCTCCACCCGCACCTTCATCGTCTCGTACATCATCTACAACAATTGCATAGCCACGATTATCTTTTGCTAATTACTGCATAATTTTAACTTTGTGCCGAAATTAGTTAATTGTAATTATTGCTGTAACAAGAAAAAGCGTAAACAAAATTTTCAATGGATCCACTCGATTGAACTTTGTCCATTTAGTTAAACTCTTTTTTTTTTTTTGTGGCAAAATTCATTTGTCCTTCCTGGAGATAATTGAGGCGATCCATCGAAGTCAAAGCACGATATCTTGTGGCTTATACGAGATGACCTGGTCCAAGACTCTAAAACAGACAAAACTTTCCATCATCGGCATAAATATCAAATTTGCATCTCGAAATAATTGAGATTTTTTTTTTATCAGAGAAATAATTGAGATTCAACACCCCTATCTTCTTGCAGATTTCTGGCGGCTGTGAATACTTTCGTCACGGTATTAAACTCTGGTCAATCTTTCAATCACACTAAGAAGTGTGATTAGAATCACGTTTAATAATTTATCAGGCAGCGGGACTATATAAAGATCCGACACTTATTGGTGTTTTTGTCCGTTGAGATTGTCCGAAAGTCTTGAAAGGCGACATGGTAATGGTAATGACTCGTTGTCGACAGCGACACACTAAAGGGTTGCGGGATAATAGAATCTTCAAGTGGGCAAAATGGAAATTAGGGTTAGAGCCATGGATTTGGTGAGGAGGCCATGGAAATGGTGTTAGAGATGATCAAGAGTAGGAGGATCGCTCCGATAAAAAAAAAAAAAAAAAAAAAAGAGTAGGAGGGCCGGAAGTGACGATGGAGGCGGGGGACGCGGAGTTCCTATCGCAGGAAGGCGAAACCCTAATTTCCCAAACAGTGGGAAGATGAATCTAATGCTAATATAAATGGAGCCTCAGAGAGAGAGGCCTGTCCAAGTGATTTAAGCAAGAAATGAAGTAATTTGCATGTGCATGATCAATCATATGGCCTTATAGTTAACGCTCTACCTAATTCTCAGGGTATAAGCTGATAATGACACACCTTTTTCTTTATTTTTGTACATCATTTAAAGGGAAAAATTACCAAAAAAAATCGAAACTTGCAATTTTACCTTTTGCTGATAACGATATCTTTTTCTTTATTTTTTTATACTAATTCAGTTCCAAATCTTTTATATTTATTTTAATTCAGTCCATCCGATCAACTTTGACCGATCGGCACTGAAGTAGACGTCAATGCTGACGTGGACAATTTTTAATAATATTTTAATATATTTTGAATTTTTTATTTTTTTTAATTTTCCTTTTACCTTTCTCCTTCCTCAAGCCAGTTGTCATAGAGAATCTAGGGCCGGCGAGGGCATTAGACGAAGCTCGTCCCCGCCAGCCACTTGTTAGCTTAATTCTCTCTCGTTCAGAAATAAATTGGCATAAAAAGAAATTAAGACTGAATCGACAACAATTTTAAAGTCATCGACTGCTTGGTGTTGCGGGGGCCCTCCTTCCTGAAAGGGACGACATTATTGATAGTGTCGTATCGGACCAGCCACTTCGACTTGTGATTATTTAACTTGCCAATGGAATTCGTCCAAGATAGCTGGCTCAATAGTCAATCCCCATTAGAATAAAGCCAAACAAAAACCCTCTCTTCGAGAATGGTTGATGATCACAGAACTCGATCGATGTTCATCCAGTCCACAGGATACGATGCCACCTGCTGGTCTACGCTCTATCTCACTATAGTCCACTCCTCGACCCTTCATATTCCAAACTCTTTCGGATTTTTCTCCTTTTTTATTAGTTTTTTTTCGCGCGTATATATATTATTTTAGCTCATCGGTCGCGTATGGTATATGTGGCGGTGATCAAATTTGTGAGTTTACTTTACTCTTAATTTCTAAGCTAAAAAAAAAAAAGGCACGTGTCGTCTGAGTAAAGAAAAAGCACAAAATATAACCACGAGACAAATGCTAAAAGCCATTGTTACTCATTAAAAAAATTAAAATTAAAAAAGGTGCCACGGTTGTCGTAGACCATGGCATGAGGTAGAATTCATATATGTAGATGTGGGGCGAAGTTAATTTGGAGTTTAGATAGTATAATACAGGCTATGTTAGAAAAGTAGTCGAAGATCGACGCCTTATCAGTGGAAGATCCAAAAACGCAAACTAAGTTATATTAGCTAAACTTTAAGCCAACCAAAAATATTAATTGGTACTAACCATCGAATTCCAATGGACGATTAGAATATTTGTGCATGTCTCCATGTGCAATTTACACGATTTTTTACTGGATTTGGATTCAAGTGCCCCTTATCCATTTGAGTCGCCTGGCCAAGGATTGAGCGAAAGACACCACATGCTATGGTTGCTAAGTGCTTTACTCATTGAAGCATATTTGAATAAAATAATTCATTTTTGAAAGTGTCAAAAGTGATTGTTACATACCGCCTTAGAAAAGTTTATGTTTTGAAGTTTGCAAAATTTCCCTAACTAGGCTATGTTTTTATGTTCACTGCTATATTAAGACGGTTCAAGTATATCTAGAGACGTTCGACCAAAAAAAAAAAAAAGTATATCTAGAGACGAGTCATGCCCAAAAGTGGAACACGAGTTAAGGAAGAAAACAAAGACCATCGTACCTTAATCTGATCGATTTCAGTGCCACCACAAACATTGGACGCAAAGTAAGCCTCCGGGCTGCGCTCCACCAGACTCCTCTCCCTGCAAAACGGCAGCCAGTGGCCGGCGAACCTCGCCGCCTCCATGAACGCGAACATGGTCAGCTCCGACCCTCCATCGTCCGAGACGTACACCGATAGCTTCTCTGCCGGGTACTCGTACGCCATCACCGACAGCGCCGTGTTCACCACCCCCATCGGCGGCTCCTTGTAGGGGTCAGCCGTGCATATGAACACGTCCAACGCCGGGAAGCCCTCGGTCCCTCCCACGACCTTCTCGAGGTTCTCCGTGAACTCCTCGCTGCGGGTGGGGTACAGCCGGAAGGACTGGGTGGTGCTCCACATGAAGGCAAGGACTGCGTCAGCGAGGAGTAAAAGGAGGGCGGCGACCGCGTTGGCTGCGGTGGTGGGGCGGAGGAGAGTTTTCACGTGGTGATAGAACAGGGCCGGGATGGCACAAGCGAATACAAGGGCGAACGCGCGGTTGGGGAAGGCACGTCGCAGGAGCTTGTGGGAGTTGAGAGGAGGGTGGTTGGCTGAGGCTGAGGCCATGCCCATGCTTCCTTTTGGAGCCACCATCCTTTCTTTACCAAAAGGCAATAAGTTCGGGTGTTATCTGGCTGGAGAGACGTCGACGATGGCTTGGTCTATATATATATCGAGAGAGAGAGAGAGAGAACAGTGGTGAAATTCATAACGTATTGGCTTAGGTAAAAAATGTAACTGAACCACACTCTCAAATTATTTCTAAACAGAATATAATTCCCAAATTGATATAGTGCCTTCTAGAAGATCACAATAATTTGGGAATATAAGTATTCGTTAGCCCGATTTAACCCTACAAATGATCATCCCCACCACAACAAACTGAAAAACAACATGTTGATTATATCTCATAAAAATTTGATTGTCGTCACTGAAATACTTCCTCAGAGCTTGTACTGGCGCATCAGCTTACGAGGTTATCTTACAAGATTGATGTCCTGTATAAGCATTCCTCAATTCTGAATGTATCAAGGACAATTTGTAAAAGAGAAATTCATCTCATTGACTCAGATTTTAGGAATTATGGATTGTTTGTTAACTTCAAAATCAATTAAGAGGTTTTCTTTTCTCAACAGTAATAAACATGTCAATTTTTTTTAAAATCGTACTCATCTTTACAATTCCTTAACAAATACCCAACAGAAGCAAAGAAAGAAAGTAAGAAAAAAATAATGAAAATTGATTATATAACAGTTTTTGGATCACAAAAAATAATTAAAAATTAAAAATTATTGTGAGATCCACTCTTTTAAGAATTAGGTACTCACAATACACCGTTATTCTCACAGTCACCAAAAAATTATTATGCTAGCAAATTTAAAAAATAATCATAAATCTTGTTGTTGACCAGTCCATTGTCGTCATACCATGGTTTTTTCTTTTGGTAAGTTTTCGAAGACAACAAAAATGCTATTGAAGGTTTCAGATATCTAACATTGAGTGCATACGACTTTTCAAATGTTGACGATCCGGTAAAAAGATAAAGAAAATTATTAAAATCGATACAAAATAAAATGACAATTCATATAACTGAACCCATTCTGGGAGATTATCAATCATGAAGCATTGGATTCCTATGAAGGTCGTGGATTGAGGTGGAAGCAGATTTATTACCAAAACAAGAATTTTATCTTTGGAAACCCAGATCTTTGATTGTATGGGTGATCGGATCAACTGAAGATTCTAATCTTGTTTCTCAACGGCTACGAAATCCTTGTTATGCAATCCCTTCCAAACGGGTATATTAGAGAGTGATCCTTTGAAGACCTTGCAACGACTAGTTTGGAGGTGAGGGAGTATAAAATGAGATTTCAAGGCTGAAGAGAGTACGAAAGTCCAAAATCAAAATTTCAAAGTTCAAGAAAGCTTCACCAATTTCAACTCATTCTTGATCCAAACATTGTAATACTTACAGGTCTTCAAAAGTGATCGAGTGTTAGGCAGCGTAGTCTTTTACTCAAGGATCTTCATCATATTGTAACATCTGAATAATTCACTAGTGAAATCTAGTGGATTGCCCACGAGCGTGAAGAAATGGTTTCCTTTGGGTCCCAATTCTAATATGACCCCCATGCCTCAATAGCCCATACTACTCTTGAAAAAATACTTGGTCAAAGCCAAACCCCTATCAACTCTCTCTGAAAATTCTCTCTCACTTAAACTCTTTGTTATTATACTTGATAGTTGAATTTTGCACAAACAGACTCTAAGGTCATTTCAAATCTTCTTCTTGATCGGACTCGAAACTAAACTCTAAGCTTGTTTATTTTAATTTTGCGTTATTTTCAAAACAAGTTTCAATATCACCTATTGACCCCCTCCTCTAGGTAATAACACTAGTTACAACAATTACTTACATCGTATTTTCTCATAGCAAAATCGCCTTCTCGTGTCGGTTGAATACGACTCCTCCTATAGTCAATTGTCCTTGGCTCGACAACCATTATTGCCTGAAGATAGAAGAAATTGATCATTACGATTTTACCCAAATATGTATAGACATAGTTCTATTCTGTAACTTATTTGTCCAAATGATTAATCGATCATATATGGGGTTTAAATGGAGGAATGGTGTGCCTTCTGCGCATGCAAAGTCGTATGTCACATGATTTCGCAATTCTGAAACTCAAGTACTCTATTGGGACTACTGCCCGAGCTCTCCATACTTCTTCACCTCTATCCCATAACCATAAGTTTTGCCCCTTAGGCTATATTTGGTCATCTGAATTTCTAGTCATGATAAGACTGGATAGTATAGCAAAAGAAATTCAAGGATGTTCCTATATCCCATTCACTGTTTGGTTGGTAGTAAAAAAAAAAAAAAGAGTTGGATATTTTCACATCATATATTGTCTATCAATTGGTACAAACGGCGTATTAGTATAATTGAACCTAAAAATTGCACAAATTGAGATATTATCTTAATTCTATTAATTTAAAATTTTATTATTCGAGAAAAATAACTTTTATGGGTATGAAAATTCATATTCCCATTTATCTCACCTCTTCCACGGAATATTTTTATACGGATTATATCTTTATTATATGCGACTTTATTCTGTCTTGTGTAGGAACCAAAAACACGTTACAAAATTTTGAATTTTATCATAACTACCAAATATAACCTTAGTTGGTAAGAATTTATGGGTGAGATCTTCAAAACAAGACTATCTATCTATGTACATCGCTTTCTCTTGCAGTCCGAACATCTAACGCATCAACTTGATTTTTTTTCCTGTCGTATTTCATCCTATCTCTTCAGAATTTGTCCCCAGAGTAGAATGTGGCAAAAAAGAAAGCATCCCAAAAGATATAATAAGAAAACCGAATGGACCACAAGAATCAAGATCATGGGCTCCATTATTGTTTGTGGCAGTGAATGGGATGTCGCCTCGTGCCTTTCAACCCTTGACTGCCACGATAGATATGTAAAACTCCTTTCTCACGCAACAAATCAGTATGGGCTTCATATCGTCTTTGGAATCGTGTGTATACTTCCAATGCAAGGGGAAAAATCCACTCTCATTGACTATTCCGATTTTATATTCTGTGAAGCTCTCGCCATTGAAGTTGTATTTCGTTTCTCAATAGAAGAAACGCTAAATTAAGCACACGAAAGAGACTAGGGAGAGAGAAGTTGTGCATTGAAGTTCTGAATTTTAAAAATATAGTACCAAAAATATGTTGCATGCGGCACATTTTCGTGCAATAAGCCGGTGTTTCTACGTTCTAACAAATAAATTGAGAACATATGTTGAGCATATTGCACGTAATTTCACATTGAAGGTACTGAAAATGAGTGAAATGGGATCATTTCTCGCATTATAAGAAACATTAGATATTCAAAGATTACATTTATATGCTTTGACTTTATACATTTTCATAACACTTAAAATATAGCTCGACCATGCTCTGCTGATATGTAGTTCTATCTTTGGTTACCCAAATAAAGAATATAAGCAAATGTTGGTTTTCTAAACTTTAATTATAAAACATTGGGAAAATGACACAAAATGGTTCATGAATCTGGTCAAATTTACATTGTTTATCTGAACTTTTAACTTATTCAATGTGGTCCCCGAACTTTTAATATGTTCAATGTAGTCCCCAAACTTTGAACATTTTCATATAATTTAGGGACTGCATTAAACATTTATCAATAATTCATGAACCACATTAAATAGATTAAAAAATCATAGACGACATTGAACATTGACTAAAGCCCGGGAACCACACTACATATATTAAATGTTCATGGACGACATCACACATCGAACCAAATTCATAGACTATTTGTGTTATTACCCCCTAAAAGATTGGTCACCATAAAAATTGGGAAAAATTAACAAAATAGTCCTAAATCATATTGTGTCAATTTAGTCCTAAACTTTTTTTTCATCAATTCAGTTATAAACTTTCTATATTTGTATCAATTTAATCTATTTGGTCAATCGATGTTGACGTGGCATGCTGGAGCTAACAGGGCACTTTTTTAAATAATTTTTTAATAGTTCTTTGGAATTTATGATTTTTTTTAAATAATATGATCCATCCACTACTCACCAATAACGAACTATTATAACAACTTTGGATGAGGGCACGATCTCGCCAAACTTTTTTCGCGCTTTATATTGATTCTAATCATATCTTGTTAAGGTGCAAGTGTGAGAGTGTAAGGCGAAAAAAGTTTCAGATCGAGAACTATTATATAATTGTAGAGCAGTTAATATATTATTATCAATCCATAATTCGTTGACTTGAGTGTTTGAATGAATGTGAATCTAACTAGATATATTTGTAAATCCAATTAGATACGTTGGCGAGTTTGAACTTGGGCTTTCTCTTGATTATCACCTTGGGTGATGGTATCGAGCTTGTGCTGTGTTGATCCAAAAAGTGGAATCAAAGCTGATGAAAAATTGGCGGGCCCTTAATGTGAATCAGTGATTGATGTATATCTAAAAAAAAATGAATCTCCATTGTGACTCCCCAATCGACGTGGAGAATGGTTTCTCTTGACTTCCCTTCAAACTTGGCTTGGCCGAGATGAATGAGGCAGAGTCCAACTTGGTAATCTTCCTAGGTATAGATATCGGTTTCTATCACGTCAACCCAACAAATAAAAAACGAACTTAGCTAATAACTTCTTTCCTTAATGCCACAATGATGCCTGATTTAAGGAAACATTTTTTAAATACTTTGTCAGTAGTCAGTCGTCTGCTATCATGAACAAAAAGTACACTAATTCTCGAATTCCGAAATTTCCAAGCTTTAATTAGTGACATGACACATTCTATATGTTTGCAAAAGATTATGCTTCTTTACTCGAGTGGGGAGGAAACATTGATGTTTAGACAAGACATTACGATTGAAGTCAGTGACTGACAAGTCGATTTTGCGTCCCATAATTTGGCCGACAACGTCCTTTCCTTCATCAATTCGAGGGCTACGTGTAAAATCGGACCATTCACTAATCTGAGAACGAAAGAGGAGATATAGAGGATGGCACGCCATCACCTAAAACTCTCTATCATGTATTATCCTCTTTAAATTCTATTTAAAAAAGGGAACGCATATTTTCGTCCAACCGTACCTATGATTTTGTAAGATAACAAGTTATCGCATGCAAACTAAATTAGATGTGCAGATGTCCACAGTTTGTATCCAGTTTATACCTCAAATTTGTTAACGTGAGAACTTAAACGGGGAGAATTACCAAAAATATCTTAAATTTGTTGCAATTGTATCAATTTAGTCATAAATATTTTCTTCGCCAATTCAGTCATAAATATTTTCAATTCAGTCCATTTGGTTAGCCGGCATTAATGTGATACCGTTGGCGGACAAATTTTTAATAATATTTTATTATATTTCAATTTTTTTAAGTACATTTTATTTTTATAAATAGTTTTCTAGCTTTCTTTTCTTTTCTTTTTGCTTTGGGCCGACGCGAGGGCCAAGGGATGGCAAAGGTCGCCGACCCCTGGGAGAGGGTTCGCATGCCCTCGGCCGATGGCCGGCAGCCTCTTGCCTGCCCAAATCCAAAAGAAAAAGGAAAGAAAGAAAAAGGCAGAAAAATTATTTAAATAAATTGTGAAAAATATTCAAATATTATAACAAATTTGTCAAGTCATTGCCGAGGCGCAATGTCAGCGTCAGCCAGTCAAATGGATTGAATTGACATAATAGCAATAGATTTAGGATTTTTTTAATAATTTTCCCAAACTTAAACACGAAGCATGTCTTCGCAAATTCACTTGAACTCGTTAGAAAGGGCAAAAGTACACTTTTAGTGCTAAAAGTTGTGTACGGATATCACTTGTGCCAAAAGTTTCAATTGGATCACTTTAGTGCCAAAAAAATTTTTTAAAAAAAAAGGATCACTTTGATTCCTCCAGCCAAAATTACCACGTGGCTTTTTTAAATATTTTTAATTTTAACTGACATTTAAAAAAAAGTCCATGTTGACTCCACGTGGACTTCAAAATTCAGGAAACAATAAAAATAATAAAAGAAAAAAAAACAAATAACATAACATCTTTAAAATAAAAAATAAAATAAAATAAGTTTAAAAAAAAAAAAAGGACAGGCGATGCGAGGGTTGCTGCAACCCTCACTACCGTTGCCACACCATCTCCCAAATATGGGCAAGGGTCGTGGCCCTCAGCCAGATTTGGGCGAGAGTCGCCGGTCCTCGCCCAGGTCTGGCGTAGGGCCGCCACTAGCGGGATATTTCATTTCATGAACTATCGATCCAAGTGCCGGTAACACGAATAAGAAAATCTCAGTGAACAAAAAATTTCTGGTGAAAGAATCTTTGAGTGGTCTGTGAGACAAATAGCCAAAATTATTGCCATCCGGAGGCCGTTAAGACTCGTGACAGCACTTGACGTCGACATTGATGGATCGTCAAGATCGATGTTTCCTATACTTTGCAGCTTTGTAAGGCATTGGATTTGACACTTCCTTGATCGCCGTCGCCACCCTGTTAATTCCCAAAAGATAGAAGAGTCCCCCGGATTATTAATAACGGGGAGAGAATTTGATCAGAACTTATAAAACCTTTTTCACTGTTTAGAATTTGACAAGGAGCCTCCACTGACAATTGAATTGAGATCCTCTCAATTTAACTGGTAACTCATGAGTTCGACAATGTAGATATAGACGATCGACTGTATGTCTCTATTTTTTTTTTTTTTTAAGGAGAAGTGTCAAATTTAGAGATACCTTGCCGCCATGATCGTAAGCTCATTCTTCGTAAATGCGTGAATGAAAATTTGATCGTGCAAAACTGGAACCCTAGAAGCTGTCAAATCCTTCATATGCAACACAAAGAAGAGACGCTATAACTGCACAAAAGTTATTTTGAAAAAAAAGTCCTAAATATATTGTAATTGTGTCAGTTTAGTCGTACATTTTTTTTTTTAGGTTTATAATTCATTCATAAAACTTTTGTATTTATGTCAATTCAGTCTATTCGATTAATTTTGGCCCAAAATCACTCATGTGAATGCTGGCGTAAAATACAAAAAGTTTAAAATTAAATAACATCTATCTGGTCATTAACCTAGTTAAGAAATCAAGTGGGTCAGTTTCGGTCCCTTTCCCTGAATTCGTCCTTTCGTTGGAACCTCTACTGGTGGAATATGCACCCCACAACATAATTATTGCTCCCCATTACCTTAGGAAAACGTTATCATTCGCAAAGTTAGGGCTCTATTATTTTGTGGCGCTCGCCTCGTACTTTTCGGACAACTAATGTCACGGTCAAGTCAATGTCGGATGGAAGGGTTAACCCACCAAATTCATTGCTCTCGCCTCGTACTCCATTCAACTCTTCAATACTTAATGGGACGTCGTGACATTTCCTTTTCTTGCATGTAGTCGATCCATCGTTGTCACTCCTTTATTTCCCGTGCGTGGGTCATTGGTGATGGGCGGTGCGCAGCAAAAATCCGATATCTTTGCTCGATCGAGAAGATCACCAAAAGAAAACCCAAACCGAGTCCATCAACGTACTCGGTTAAACCCGCATTCACTCAAAGCTTAAACGAAAGAGTTATGGACCAACAAGAATATTTTAACTGCTCTATACCATTTCGATTCTTTGATATGTGATTTTTTTTTTAACACAAGTCACTCACACGCGCATGCTAACATTATCTCCCTTACGTGTCAACTCGATATTAGTTCCGCTCACCCTTAATTCAAGTATCCTTCCTCATTAACTTATATTAAGTGAAATCTCCATCAAAGCCTAACTTCATAATCATGAAGTCTACCATTGGGCTTGCATTGTTACACCACAACGCTCACCGCTCGAAAACCACCGCACGGGTCCCCAACCATCGGCTCTAATATTACTTGAACGACGAGTCCCTTTTCGCCCGAGGATGTCATCAAGATAAAGCCCAAACCAACCGCGTCAACATATCTAGTTTAATCCATATTCACTCAAAAGCTTGAGCTTATAAGCTATGGACCAACATAGATACATTAAATACTTTACACCACTTTGATTTTTCAATGTGAGATTTCTTTAGCACAACTCACTCACACATGCTTCCTAACAATTGGTCGTTGGATAATGATAGGGGTGAGCATAATTTCAAAGTAGAATCGAGAATCGAGAATCGAAGAATCAAATCGATAGAATAGGGTAGGTTTCAAGTTTCAGGGTATGCATAGTAGGTTTCAGGTTCCAAAAATTGAGAAAATCATTCCAACGTGGAACATGAAACAAGTCCTTATTCTCTTGTTCTATGTCTTGTACGATACTGCGATATTCCATGATTTTCGATGATGAGTATGTAATATAGAACCATTAGTCTGATCTTCCATTTCAGCAATATCCATGATTGAGACATTCACTTTGTTAATATTTAATATTTTTCAAGTGTCTAAATATGAGTTATGGTCATATATTGTAGTAGTAGCAAATGGTGGTCATTAGAAGTGGTAATTCAACAACCGTTAGGTTAAGAATCATATGGAACCTAGGTAGATCCTGAAATTGACCCCAAAAACTGTGACAATGTAGGTTTCAGATTTCAGAGTATGCATGGTGAGTTCCAAGTTTCAAAAATTTGAGAATCGATTTTGATTAGTAGGTTCTAGATTTCAGGTGGAATTTGGAAGAAACCTAGAATCACTCGTCCCTAGATGATGAAGCCTACGTCCAGGAAACTATTGAAAGTCTTGTGGAGTAGAGTCCGGCAATATCACCCCCCCGAAGCATTTGCAAGTAAAAGAGTATTGTCGCTATTAGGGTTTTCTTTTCACTATGAATCCACGATAGATGATTTTTTTTTTCTTGTGATTAAGGAGCCCGTCTTAAATAGGTAGTGCTCGTGCCCCACTGATGTCGTGAGCACAAGCGCGCTGAATTTACCGGACTTGATCAAGCATAATCCACAATATATGTTGGCATTGACGAGGTAATAATTAAGAATTACTACTAATTACAAAGGGTTAGACGATTCTATGTTCCATATAGTCTTACAAGTTTCACCTACCCGTTGGAATAGGTTCCTTATTTTTCGAAACCTGAAACTTCCATGCAAAACTTGGAAAATGGATCTTGCTCTATCGCAGGTTCAAGGATCGGTTCCAGAGTCTACCCAAATTTCACATGTATTTTTGATTGAATAATTGCAGTGAATCATCACCTTTAACGACCACAATTTGCTGCTTCAATCCACAGACTATTATTCATATTTAGACACGAATAAATACAAAACTTTAACAAAGTAAAATATCGCCGAAAATGGGAGCTCGGACTAATAGTTTCATATTGCACATTCATCATCAGACGCCATAGGATACTACAGAATCGCGAGAAGATGTATACCAAGAAAAACACAAAAACTTGTCACAGATTACAGGTTCCGAAAATTAAGGAACTTGAAACCTACCATTCATACCTTGGAATCTCCACTGGACCGGTTTTAGATCCTAGCTTATATCCTGAAACCATACTCACCTTTACAACTTCCGTGGCTATTGGGGTCGACAAATCATATCCGTGTTGATTGTGTATCCTACGAAAATTCTATGCAATGACAAATCTGCTAAGCGAGCCATTTTCGCCGTCTCGAACTTATTATATCAATTAATTGACTCCAATCGAGTCGCCTGAAAATTTTCGCTCAGAGAACTGTTAAAATATGTCTCGAGTTTGAACCCGCAAACGAAACTAATCGGAGATTTATTAAAAAGAAAATCAAATATGTTGGATATTCGTGGATTTCCGAAGTATCGAGGAAAGCGGGAGCGCATCAGCTGTCTACGAAGAGGAGTCAATTTTGGAATTGCTTCAGTGATTGAAATCAACTTTGACATTTTCACGATGGGCCCAGAGTCGAACTTTGGACCGTCGAGATAAAGTAGCAAACAAAAAGGAAAGGAAAGGAGATAAATCCATATCCATAATATTTCAATACAGATTTCTTGGTGGACTCCGTGTGCGAGAAGAGATAGGAAACTGGAGTTTCTAACCACGATTCCTTGCATATCCCATACATGTGTCCTTCGTCTGACCCTCGTCGAAGAAGCGTTGGTCTTCGTGATATTACGTCCGAGAATAAGTTTGAAACGCGGTTCTTATGCGAGTGCTTGGCGTGGATTTCTTCATGAAATTACATCCAACTATTCAAGTGTCGTAGCCAAATATTATGTGCGTTTTTGGATGTAATTGAGGCTCATAGCGAAATTCGTTGTTGCTCCCCCTGTGGATATAGGTCTTTACGATCGAGCCATGCACATCTGATGTCCTATTTATTATTTTCTTGTTCTGTCTATTTATTATTCGATCACTTGTTCGGCACAGCACAACAAGAACGAAAGCGGAAAGAGAATCTTTATTCCTTGGTAAAGTTTTTCAGTGAATTTTAAGATGTTGGAGCCCATTTTGTGAGTTCCACTCCGAATAACATAAGAATGACGGCTTGGTCAACGTTTATGGGGCTTGGGCAGGCCCAGACCATTGGTGTCCTCTGTTTCTCTTCGCTACCCTCCATAGAAGTTGGTGGCCCAGCCCCGTATCGCCCTCTAAATTCGATTTTCTTCTGCACTTTTCACAATGAAGATGTGAGTGAAATGGTGCCCTTTCGAGGATTGGAACCCGCGATGATGCTTCTCGAGATTGCGATCTAGCATCGAGCTTTCGACCACCTCAGTATCCGTTGGATTCTATCGAGTGCGCGTATAAAGCCGGCGGCATGGTACAGTCTAGAGGGGCTCCTCTTGCTTGGGAAAACAAGAGAATGGAGAGGCGGAATGATGGTTAGCTGTATGTATCTCGAGAGCATGTTCCGATTGATCGGGAAGTTCTCAATTCTCATCAAGCTTTGTTACGATAGATGCCACACGAACGAGTCATTCCCTCGTAAACTTTGTTAACGTGCGCTTACAAATACGGAGCTTGCTTTGCAAAAGATGTAGAGGCTTCCGTCTTCTCAGGGACGGTGACGATTTCTCTCTATTGGGATGTATGAGAGTACCGTGTGGTCCGTCCATATAGGTTACCACGCCCCTTTACCCATATTGATAACTGCTAAAGGCAGTTATCAGTTTTTGAACGTGAATAAGAATCACGTTCGTTCGTTCGTTGGCTCAGCCGGCCGTTCATTCTACATAGAACATAGAGAACACAAAACGACAAAGTGAAGAACGGCGACGAATTCTGACTCCATTCTTGACCGTCAAACGAACGAACGAACGAACGAAGGATCTCTGGATATGCAACGGGAACATTTAATCTGCGAAAAACGAGGTATGTTCGTTAATCGTGATATACTTTTACGGTCAGTGATTCAATATTGATATTGGGCATGTTATTTCCCTACAATCCACTGCGTATGTATTCGGAATGCGTTCCCTTCACTCTCACGTGCTCGTGTAATCGTATGCGATTTCATTGGCCAGCGTGTAAGTCGCACGAGCGGCATTGGGATTGTCAGGAGATCGAAGAGGAGACCAGATTGACGCAACAAGACAGTGGGATGTTTAAGAATCAAATTGTGAACACTAGCAAGAAGTAGGGACACCAACGAGAAGGAGACAATCCTCCAAATCCAAAACGCGAGTGTTATCTAGAAGGAGTCGATTGGTACATTAGTCTGACTTATTGACTATTCTCGTAGTCATGGCCGCCCCGCCTTCTTTGTTCAATGAGGGTCCGTGGGGTATTTACTTGAAAGTTGGGAAGATATTCGAAGAAAGAAACACAACGAATGTTAATGGGTCATAAGCGGGTCGTAAATGAATCATAGATGTGTTTATAACTTATTCAACCCCAACTCACTTCTTTGACTCATTTTTTATTTTCTTTCGATCTTGTTCGCTCACTACGTACTCTCATCTCAATTTAGGTATGACTTTTCCTAAATTGAGTTAACGGCAAAAATGGTTTGGGAGTATTGGTCGGATCCCCTTTGTAGAAGTTTCTGGCTCTTCAATTCGTCCACTCACAGCCGATAGGGATCACGTATGAGTCACTAGATTTACATTGCGATGAATTGATCATAAACGAGTTACGTGGATCTATTTAGATCGGACCATTTATGATCTGATCGACCCGTTCAACACCCTAAAAAGAGGAAGCCTCGTCCCACGACCCGGATCCGGACCCGGACCCAAACACGTGACGTGCAAGAACATTCATTTCATGAAAGATTACCGACCACCTGAGACAAAATAACGAAACACCGTGCTTCTTTCTCGCGAGCTTCGTGAGTTTTTGTCCAATCGTGGGAACTTGGAAGGAAAAAAGGCCCCTCCCTCCGATTTGACGTACCATTCTTCACACGCATGTACAGTGATTAGTAAACAACACGTCCAAGTCGCCAAGACCCATTCAATGACGTCCTCCTCGGGCTGCGACCGAGTCAGAATCTTAAGAGTAAGCAAAGCCACCACAATTGAAGAATAAAGACACGGCAGATGAATCCACGAGACATATGGTCGACCATAAATTTTGCCCAAAGGGATATTCCCCATCTGATCCAGCAACGACAAACCCCGCATCCGCATCGTTAGACATAACAAAGAGTCCGGCTTCGGTCCGAAAGGACAAAAAAGAAGAAAAAAAAGAAGAGAGATTCGTCTCCTAAACAAAGAAAAAGCTTCACTTCAGTAAAGCTCCAAGCAACAGGGGATGTAGTAAATTTAGACTAGGAGCAATAATGACATACTTTTTGCACTAGTGGAGGAGCGAGACGATGATAAACAAATGAAGAGGATAGAATTTGATATCAAAGATAACATCGACATCCAACCAACAGACAGCCCCGAGGAAGCCCGACAGGGGGATTGGTGCGGCCGTGGGCGGTCGGTCCACTCCTTCCTTAAAAATTCCCCCACGTGCGCACGACTGGTTCGTTTGAATTTGTGAGGGCCTCTCTCTCTCTCTCTCTCTTCCGCAAGAGAAGAAAGGCAAAATCCAAAAGGCATCTTTGCAGATATTCTAATTCAAATCCATGTTTTCAACCTAACATAGTAGGAGGACAGAGAAAAGAAGAAGAAGAAAACAAGGTGGGGGAAAGCTTGCCATTTTCCAATTGCTGATGACTACCATGGATTCCACTTGCCAAATAACATATCTACATAGAACAAAAAGACCTTCCCACTTACATCCCACCAAAGAAGAAACTCCAAAGATATTCACAGATTCTTGGTCCTAAAAACCTAACACATTGTTATAAAAAATAAAAATAAAAACCCCCATCCCAAGTTCCTAAGTGTGATTGACAGTGGGTCCTATACACAAGTTAGCTTTTGCAAATAACGCCAAGCCCCCAATTCCCCAAGCTATTCAAATGTCAGCCCCACAAAACAGAAAAAATTGAAAAACAAAGGAAGGAAGAAAGACCCCTTTGGCACAAGAGATCACAGAACAACGAACTGAAGATAAGAATTGAGAGGGGGAATAGAGAAGGAAAAAACAAAATACACGGGCAATGAGAATCGGGTGTTAGCCTAGCACCCTTCATCTTCTACTGAGGACACAGGGAGCCTGCTCCCAGGGCTCATCTTCTTCACATCCTGACTCGACCATATGAAAATTCTTCTGGCCATGTTGCAGAATTCCCTACGAAAAGGATTGACAAAAAGAGGACATTCTTAGTTCAAGTGGCTCAGTGTTAGGACCAAACTGATAGTAAGTAGTAGTACGACGTGAACTTACGGCCAGGGATCATCTCCAACGAGCATCATGTCCCCTTCATCATCTGTGAAGACGATTTCCCACTTATTTCGAGGCCTGAGCTCTCCTTTGATCTCAAACATCTCCTCGAGCTCATCGATAAGCTGATCATACTCTTCGAGCATAGTCAAGTCTACAGCGCGACCCACAGCTACTCCTTGCATTTGAACCTGTTTGGCACATATTCCAGCCAGGTCAAAAGATGGTGATAAATACACAATGTAGAGAAAACAAACAACCACTGTATTTTAAATATAAAAAGTATAGCCCAGATCATCAGTCACAAAGTAGGTACCTTAGTGCGACTCCTCGCATAAGTAGAACTTTGTTTGCTTCTAATCTCTTTTGGTGAAACTATAGACTGTCTTTGAATTATCTCGTTCAAGGTCTTTAAAACAACAGACTTCTGCTGTGAATCTGCTGCAGAAGGGTTGCCGGGAATGTGTGCTTCGTTAAGGATCAGCTTGTCCACTTGCTGGGAGTTTGAAGAATGATTTATCAAGTCAATGCCAAACAATCGGCAACTAGTAGGTCTCTCGGTCTTCTCGCCCAGCTCAACCTTAGGTTCATTTCTCGGCTTTGGTGAGTGCATAGTTGAACTGGAAAGAATTGGCCAACCAGAGACAATGGAAGAAAACTGCCTGTCCCCCTCATTCTGAGGCCATGACATAGAGGCACTACTGTTGTTCACATTTGATTGCTTATGATGCCAGATAACATGATTATCACTTCTTTTATCCTCAATGAAAGCATTTGGTTGCATAGAATCACAGGACTGCATAAGTCCAGCGTCATGGAGAGCTGGACCAGGAGTATCTACAGTTATGAATGAGAAGACATTAGCTACCCACAACCCGAAAATAGAAAGATATCTGCGGCAGACAAGCTAAAGCAGTTTCTTGGAAGATTACCAAGAGCAGGGAGCTCAGCAGGCGGTCTAGGCCTTTTGTTCTTTGCCGCTGCTGACTCTGTCATGCTCAGAGGTATAGACGGTACGGAGGATTCAATCTCCCATGGCGAAACTCTGTCTGGCCTTGGAACAGAAGCATGTTCATCCCATTGAACCTTCAGGATGAAAGAGGTTCAAAAAGTTGGGACACTACTGTTGTAGGTGAAATTCTATCAAAGAGGAAAAGCATTTCCATTTAGTCATTACCTTCAATGATCGCCACTTGGAATCAGTCCATTGAGAGGAAATGTCTTCGACTCCTACTATAGTACCGGAAAACCTGAGGAGAGGAAATATGAGTTCATAGAAGAATCACAAACTAAAATAGCTCCCCGAAAGAGTCAAATGTGACGTCCCATCACCTTCTCTCAGGAGAATCCTCTCCTTCAAACCTCATCTTAAATCTGATTCCAACAGCGAACTTATTGTTAACAGCTTCTAGATACTTGTTCAAGCTTATGATGAACTGGCTTGTCCTGAGGTTTTACCAAAAGAGTATTTATCATGCTTCAATCTAGAAATGCTGACATAATAGCAGGAAGATGATGCCCATACATGTTGTACCTGGGCTTATAATAGACTACAAACAGGGTTTGCGTTGAAACAGCATGAGAGGCAGTTGCAAGCACTCCTAAATGCATACTCTGACTTGATATCACTGATGCAGGCATGCTGCTCTGTTGACGTGCCATACGTCTGACACCAACACGAAGTTCTCCATTCTCCCCTCTATGAATGCATCAACCAAAAGTATTTAAAGCCTTGACCACAGAGTGGGTCAATCTAATGAAATCAACCTACACAACAAATAAGAAGTAGATATTTAAGAGTATGAACAGCCTCTATACCTCAAGAACACAAAGGAATCACCGGCAACCAATCTCTTAGAAGTGACAAATGTACTCCATCCAGTTGTCAGCAAATGCCTACGTGGTTGACCTGTTGTTTAGAGTCAAGCGGAAGCAGGAGTCACGACTTCTAATTACTCAGCAAGCAACTTTAGAAAGCACCGATATGCACTTGCTTCATCTGAGCAAAAGCCACTTTCCTACATGCGCTAAAAGCATTTGTTCTTTACCTCTGAAAATATGCTTAAATTTCCACTCATAACCATGAAGATCCTTCGCAACCAACTCTTGAGTTGGTGTTGACTGGGTCATATCCTGTAAAAGGAAAATACACAACAAAATGCTCACATGAAAAGAGGACAGAGGGGGTGACTGGGGGAGGCCAAACAAGTGGTAATGAAATTACCAGAGGAGGAAGACACTCGGTCGCGTGTTTCCTGAGAACAGAAAATCCACCGTGCGTGCTCGTATCAGAAGCGGTCAAAACCTTGCAAAAGGAGTGAACTCTCGGCCTTGGAGGCTCGGGAAGGCAAGGGTCAGGACTCGTGGGCTCGATTTGCTACAGAACACCATGAAAATCAACATAGCTTAGGATACAATCTTCCCCAGGAGGAGGCTTGTACAAGAATTAAGGTCTGGCAGGGTCTTACAGTGGACTCTGGAAGTAGAGTGATCTGGGCATAAACTTCGTCTGTTTCTTGCTCTGCCTAAACACAAAAACAAAAGCGAAAAAGAAGATCAAACGTCGCGTTGGATCGCAGCTTCTATTTCTTATCCATTTGTCATGACAAAAAGGTTTTCAGGAACCCAGAAAATGCAGGGAATACAAGAATTTATGGCGAATAATATCATCTGACAGAATTTTCCTTCCATCCCATTTCAATTTAACGAATAAAACTCAAATCTTGAAGTGAAAATTACGGGAAGAGTTACGCACGAAACCGAAGGCAGAGTCCAAATGAATTACCAGCAGCTGAATGTACATGACGCGACAAAGTATCTTCGAGGGTAGACTAAACAGCGGAATCCTCTCATTTAGCTCCTGATTCGTGGACGCCTCCAACTGAAACCCGAACAGCATACAGAATTAAAGGCAAATAATTTCTGGGTTTCTCCCAAGGAAAAAGAAAGAACTCCCGAAAAAGGAAATTAACTTAAAAGAGAAACGTCAGAAAAATCGTCGCTAACATCTCAGCTGTTCCCTACCGAACGAACAACATAAACGTCGATTAAAGACAAAAGGGGGAAAGAAATTGCTCGAAGAATGATGCTCTCACTTGCTCCATGTGCCCTTGAGGGAAGTAGAAGACTCGCTCCCCAGCTCGAGGGACGTCAACGAGGGGGCCCGCGCACGCCTTCCATAGCTCCGTGTACAGATCGTCTTCTCCACCACCTATCAACGTCGAATCAAAAACCAACACCAACCAAGGGAAAAAAAAAAAACAAGAAGAAGAAGCTCTCTCCCGGCCTCGCTCTCTAGCTCTTCGAAAGACAACGAGAGAGAGAGAGAGAGAGAGAGAAGCTTCAACGCTCCTTTTTGCATTCACCTCGATTCGCCATGCGAACGCGGAATTCGACGGAGCGAGCGGTCGCCGGAGGATCAAGCACGGCTCTGAGATCTCTCTCTCTCAGAGTAAAGACGGCGATGAATAAAGCCACTGGAGCTACAGGCGCCCACTGCGATTCATCCAAAAAAAGGAGGCGTAACGTAGCACCCACCACCGTCTCCGTCCGTTACCCACCACCACAGCTTCGAGCCTCTGCAGCAAAGCGCAGCCCCTCTCTCTCTCTCTCTCTCTCTCTCTCTCTAGAATCCAGAGGAAACACAGTCTCGAGGAAAATCTGAAGAACCACTATGCGCGCGTGTCTCGGTATGCGCGGACTTGTATTGTAATCTTTTCTTTCCCCCTTCAACAGCGACTCTTGTGGAGTCCCCATTTTCATCTCATGGTGTCTGCGATGTATTGGTTAACGCCAACAGAAGTAACCGCGGTTGGGATTTGACCGGGGACCTGGGTTAGCTGACGGTCGGGTTTGACGGAGCAGGGACGGGAGCAGTCGTGGGCCCCCCTCTGTCGTCCAGCGCGGTTAAAAGGTTAAAAAAAAAGTAAAGTAAAGTAAATATTGGCTTGCGATCGAAGCGGCGTAACTGAAACCTCGCCGATAGAAAGTAAATCGGACGGTTTTCAATTATTCTTATTCAGATTTTATTCTCGAAAACAGTTTTTGAGCGAAAACAAAAACAAAAAAAAATTGGTTCTGAAAAAGGAATCGGCTTTGAGAATCACAAAACAAAACAAATTTACAAATATCACTTTTTCATTTCAGTTCTCTCATTACATTTGATTCAACCTAAAACGTAACGAGATCTCATTTTTAAATAAATATATATATGATAATAAAGAATAACATAAAAATAAAAATAATCGAAAAAATTCTATAAAATATTTTAAAATCAGAAAAATTTCAGAAAGTCCCTAAAAATATAATAAGCTTAGATTAGGCTAATTTTGCCTCATTTTCATAAATTTGGGCCAAGATTCCCTAGAATCATTGATTTTATTTTTTTAAGATAATAATAAACACATTTAAAATTAAATCTGAACCACATTTCTCTAAGCCCTTAGGGTTCATTAGAGTTTGATGATGCAATTTATCAATGTCATGATTCCTTGATTAAGCACTTGGTTACATTGATCGTGATTTGCCTAGGTTTGAGTACTTTAGACTTAGTCTAGTTTTAGAAAATTTAGGAAAAAAAATAAAAACAACTTGCGTGAACACTTAACGTTGGCTTACCTCGTAGATTTAAAAAAATGAATTACAAATTTGCCTAACACACGTTTAGAAACACACTCAACTTCGGTGCCGAAAGAGTATTGGTAGAAACACCGATATAAACAAGTCCATGAACCCTAATTTCTCTTGTTGTGTAGAATCGAATGGTTTCTTCCGAGAGTTCAATAAGGTTCTCGATTTACCTTACTCAAAGATTGGTGGGATGCCATATGCATGTACACATACATGTTCAATCGATCACATTAAGATTGAATTTGATATCATTCCTTTGTTGCAACTTAGGTATTGGTCTGCGAGGGCTCGAGCAAATTTGAAATCACACACTAACCCAACATGATCTAACTTTTTTTAAGGTTAAAATGTCTCGTTACGACACGACAATTAGACGAAATAGCACAAAAAAATATCACATGCAACATACAATATGTATATTAAAGAATCAATATGAATTAGTCTTCAATTAATTCGAAAGGTATTACGAAACTTCACAAAGTAACTGTGTAATTATGTGACTTAGATGACAAAAATTGGGAAGAGAAATTATTTTGGAGAACGAAAATTTTGTGTAGTTACCAAATGCGTTTCTATTCCGAGAATAGAAATTTTGTGCGGCTACCAAATACGTTTTGATTTTCTATAACCCATATAGGGAACAGAATCAGAAAAATAATTCGGATGAGAATCACTTTTTAGAATCAAAATCATTGGCATGCAACCCCTAAGAGAGAACGAATGATAACCATTTTATTCCTTTATAGACAAAAAAAAAATAAATTTTGATATTCATCTTCATGAACAAGTTTTTGAGCAGAACGATGCGTTTGACAATGACTCGTAATTTTTGTTTTCGAAATAAAATTTTATTTGATGAGAGCATAAAATTTATATGGCTGTGCTTCAGAAGGACCGATGATCGGCGGGCAGCGGCCGGTGAAAGGGGGTGCGAGAGAGAGGGAGATTGCACGCGAGAGAGAGGGAGGAGCAATGAGAATAATTTGTTTTTTTATTTCTATTTCTGTTTTAGAAAGAGAGAATAAAATTTTTACTTCTCATTTTTTTGTTTCCAAAATTATCTACGGACTAAAAGATTATTTCAAAAAATAGAAAAATAAAATTGCGTTGGAAGAGAAACAGGAAAATATGATGATCATTATTCATTATGCATGCCTTAAGTAGCCGAGTTTCCTAGTCCGTGCCTCTGGATTATTAAGAGAAAGTAGAGGGCTGTCGTCGAGTAGATGCAACCCGCATCCATGTACAAGACTAGTTGGATCGAGATGGAAGTGGGTATCGAGGGAATTCCCTTTGTAGAACCTATAAACTTTCGGTGTTTCAAAGGAGTTGCACTTTTGTGCAAAGATGTTTTAGGAATATAGCACTGGGCAAAAAAAAAATCAAGTTAAGCGTGACGGGAAGTGATAGAATATTTAAAATATTAATTCACGTCTTCATTTAATTGTTTAACCTTTTAGAACAGTCGACGGCGGGCTTATCAAAATTTCACGCCGATTTACTCGAACGAACGAACGTAGATGCATCGTTACTAGACTACTTCTACTTTCTGAATGAAAAATGAGAACATCCGAAAATAAAATGAATCGATGACGAGGCCTCCCAACCAATCGAATTACAAAGTAGCGCGGAGTGCCAATTTTCTTAGTTACGAGCGAACAATCAGGACAAATGCCAAATCAAATGATCGCTTCCATTGGGGAGATCGTCGAGGGGGGAGTCCGAGCCCGAGCCCGAGGTTTTAAATTAACGAGTCACGGACGAACTAGATATGTTTCCACGTCGTCGTCGTCCCCATGGCAACGTGACGGATAAATATTTGTCGGGTCACGCCAACATTATTCTGAGTGCGGTGATATCAGCCTTAACGAGGTACAATGTCCAGAGACCGAGAGCAGGCGCGCGTATGGTCTAATTTTTAATATCAGACCACCAGATGGCAGAGCGGCGTACGGCTGCGCCCAGGGGGGGGCGTGTGGTCCTGGGTAAACGGAAGCCGTTAGGGTGGAGCCGCCGTTACCGTCGCCGTGATCCAGCCGTCTCTTTCACTGTCTGCTTCGCAGCAGGCAGCAGGTTTGGCTCGGGTTAACCCAGCAGAATTTTTGGGGAGTCTTTCCTTGTTTGTTCCCCTAATTTAAACCCTCCCTTTTTTTTTTTTTAACTTAGCTTCCGAAATACGTAATTAAAAATAATAAAAAAAATTAGATAATTAATTTGTTCGCGGGTCATTCCGAGGATTTTTGGACCGGATCGGGGGTTTGACCCGCAGATGAGGTGAAAATTACGTGGATGTGCCATTTCATCCAGGGGACCAATCAAAAAGAGGCGGATAGAGATAGAGAGAGAGAGAGAGAGAGATCGTGAGGCATCGCCGTACCATTGGATGGCGACGTTTCCATGTGTTTTTCATTTTTCTCTCTTAATTTTTTTTTAAAAAAAAAACAGTACATCCCCTATCCCGATTCACACACGTGAGAAAGCCTGAATTCACATTCCACGTGGCATCCCTCTACTGGAGGGTGACGTGAGGAGCTGTAACTTTTGGTTTTAATCCCGTGGCTGGCACTGGCACTGGCACTGGCACTGGCACTGGCACTGGCACTGGATTCATCATTCATTGCATCGGTCCACAAGAGAGTGCGTTATTTAAAACGAGAGCGAACATTAGATCCCGTTATTAGGCATGCAGTCCTGCTGATAAATAAATTAAGAACGGGGACGCCAGTATTATAAATACGGACTCGATTCGACCCGAATGATTTCGGTCGTATTATGCTTATACAAGGATCTACGCCCGACCGATCACCAAACCAATTTCCGAGTTGAGCTGAACTCCGCCCTCTAACCCGATGATACTAGAGTTGCCTGAAAAACGACGGCTCTGATACCAATTTAAGAATAACAACATGTGGGTGCGCGGAAGAAAGGATTGGAGAATTTAGGACGATAAAAATACGCACAATCTACGACAATATATGGCGACATAATTCGAAGTACTGGAGAAGGCAATATATGACAATAAAGATACGCACAATCGAAGGGAAATATACGCACGATCTGATATACAAAATCAACAGACATTATCAGACATCTCTAACTTAGGAAATTATCCTGGATAAATCTTAATTATCTCTAGCACAACCAATCCAAAAATCATGGAAAGAGCCAATTCAATCTTCTTTTTAATCAGAAAAGATGAAAAAGAGTAACCGGTATGACTACTTTGGCGGACATTATTATCATTATCTCGAGGGCTCCACGCAAGTTACCAAATGTTCAGACTGCAAAGAGATTGTCACTCGGCAGTACTCGTGACTTATCCAAAATAGACAAGTCCTATCGTATCGTCCTTCAATGGGTCCATTTGTTTCCAATGACCAAGAAAAAAAAAATTCATTTCCATCGTTTATAAAAAGTTGTGAACGAAAGATTATTTTTGCCGTCCGCGAAAAAAAGTTTCGATATAAATTATTATCGATAATGACTAATTTTTTTTTTTAGCAATGTGCTCGATTTTAATCCGCCCGTTTGTTAATCGTATCGTGCGATGTTTCTCTAGAGGACATCCAACAATAATACTGTGAAAAGATTACGCACGATATTAGAAGAGACTTGGCCCGCTCATTATATCTAATCAGCCGATTTATAATTAATTGTGGTGTTAAACCACTGCAATTGGAATATTAGAGCGCGCATGGCAACACTTCTGCAAAAGAAATCATTTCTGAAGTTGAAGTTGATTTTTCAACTTCTCCATCAAAAGCTGATTTCTGATCAAAGATAATTGTTTGATAAAATTTCTACTTCTGAAATTTTTAATTTTTAAACATTATTAACAAAATCTCCAACGGTAGTGGTCGGTGGAAGACGGCGGTCGGCGATCGGTGACCGGCGGCGGACGCGGACGGCGACGGTGGCCGATGACTGGCGGTGGACGGCGACCGACCGCGGTCAGTGGCCGGCCACCGGCGGCGGGCGGGCGGCCGAGGCAGCGGTCGGTGGCCGGCCATCGGCGGCGGGCGGGCGGCCGCAGCCGCGGGGCGGGCTGCCGGTGGCGGCCGCCGGCAAGTGGACTACCGGACGTCGGGGGGCGCCGACAAGCGGGCGTTGGTCGGCGAAGACCGGTGTAGTTAAAAAAGTGATTTTTTTTTAGAAGCTACAATTTTTAGCTTCTCAAAGTTGGCCAAAAATCCAACCAGAAGTAGAAATCACTTCCACTTCTGGAAGTGATTTCTCAATATTTTTACCAAACGGCTTTCAGCTTCAGAAGCACTTCTGAAGCTTCTTTACCAAACGGATTTTAGCTTCAGAAGCACTTCAGAAACAGAAATTCTGCTTCTGAAGTGTTACTATGCGCGCCCTTGTTCTCCCAATAAATTACCTAACGCGATCATATCTCGCACTGTAAGTTTTTTTTTTTTTTCTTGGGTCGAAGTATTGTAAGGTTGAAAGGGATAATTGAGTGTAATATTATACGCGGAGAATCTCCTAGGTTTGCTATACTGGAGACGCTAAACGTGTCTATTTTTCTAGTGTTGTAATGCGTTAATAGACTAGGACTAAGACTTGCAAGGGTCCATGTCGAGAGTTGCGAAATTATTTGTCTTTTAGCGACTTACTAAAGATAAAAAAAAGAAAAAAATTCGACCAAAAAAACAAAGATAAAATATATATATCTTAAAATGAGGTTAGGTGGAATTTATCATCTCTATGAGTTCACCTCATGCTAATAATCGAAGGGTCAAATTAGCTCACTATCGGCTACTAGAGTGACCTCTACCTCTATTTATCAATTCAATCCTTCTGACTAATTTGGGTTAGATATTGTTAATGTGGATGCCAGACGACCTACGTGGCATGATTGGTACTGATGTTGACATTTTTGAATAATTATTAATAATTATCATTTTTATTTTTATTTTTTCTTTTATTTTTTTTACGTCTTTTTTCCCTCTTTCCTCCATTGGCCGACAAGGATCGGCATTGTCAACGTGAGGGCAAAAGCCAATGAGGCCAGCCCTCCCCGGCCACAGAAGGAAAGAGGGAAAAGAGACAAAAAAAAAATTAAAGGAAAAACAAGCAATATCCGGCCAAAATTCGAAGAAATGGTTGAATTGGCTCCAGATCAAAAGATTTAGAACTAAATTGGCACAATTAAAATATTTAGTACTAAATTAAATTCAATTCAATAGGTTTAGGCTAACAAAAAAAAAAGGTTTAGGACTTTTCCAACACTTTTCCCCTAATGTGTATGCTTAACAATGAAAGAAAAACAAACACAACTCTCTCTCTCTCTCTCTCTCTCTCTCTCTCTATATATATATATATATATATATATATATATATGCGCGCGCTCGAGGTAGAGAAACAAGCAAATGAGGGAGTGAAATAGAAAACTTACATGTTTTTTTTTTAGGGAGAATAACCAAGAAAGTCAAAATAACCAAAAAAATCATAAACCTACTGCAACTGCATCAATTCAGTCCTAAATTATTTTTTTCAATTGACTCCTAAATTTTTTGCATTTGTGCCAATTCAATCCATCCATCCATTTTGGTTGAAAATAGCTTACAAGTATACTTCCATCTTACGTGGCACAGTCGGCATTGATATGGATAATTTTTAATGATATTCATTTTTTTTTCGAATTTTTTAACTATATTTTCTTTTTCTTTCTTTTCTTCCTTTTTCCTCTAGCCGATTGTGTCTAGCCGATCGCCAGACCTCAGCAACAGGTCAGAGATGAGAGCCGGCGAGGTCGACCTCACCTAATTGGGCGAGCGCGACCTCGTCGGCTAGAGGAAGAACAAAGAAGGGAAGAAAAAAATAAAAAAGGTAAAAAAATATTAAAAGTATTATTAAAAATTATCCATGTCAGCATCAACTGCAGTGCGTAGGACAGCTAATATCTATGTCAGCAATTTTAAGTCAAAATTGACCGAATGAAATGAATCAAAATCCCAATCACATGGATTGATGTATCCATTTTATAAATCGAATTTAGTATGCCTAGCTCGTCATAAAATGGGAATTAGATTAAACTGAGGCCACGCCATGACCGAGACTTTGACAGAAGAGTTAAATTTGCTACCTCCTTGCAGCCTAACCTAATCCCTAATCAAAATTAAGTTTTAGATGATTGATGATGCGTTTTCTGCGGAAAAGGCAAGGAAAAGGCAAAGAAACGACCACGAAACCCTAATCCAGGATCCAACAATTAGACGTTCTTTACGTGAAAATGAGACTTGCTTCCCTGGTCACGACTCGATGGAAAACTTTGGTGGACGATATAAAGAACGAAAGAAAGATTCATCCAAACCTAACTTTTTAATTATGGCTGCAGCCTCGTCCCTGTTCCACTTTGCATCCCTCACCACAATTAAGCAACTCTCTTGCCTCCCTTCCACAATTATATCTTTATCCAAGATCCCTTTCACACCCCCATCAGCTCGATGCTCGCCCTTAATGATACTTAGCCATTAAAAAAAAAAAAGATGTTAATCATTAAGCCCTTGAAGATGTTTGCGATACTTCATTTCCGGGTCTCGATTCGTCCGAGTCGTTCCAATTTCGTTTCGTACAAGTTACTTCTCTTTTCGTGCTGAGTTTCTTCTTTTCTTCTTGTCTAACTACTTCGCGTCTCGGCTCTAGTCGCCGGTTTTTTTTTTCTTTCTTTTTTTCCTTCTTTTCTCGGTCGAGCACATAACGAGGCTAACGTATATTCCAGTGCTGGATTTGTTAGTCCTTTCTTCTTGTTTTTTTTTCTCCCCTTCACTGGGGTTTGAATTCAAAGTCTTGCCATGATTTTTATTAAGTGAAAATTGGTTTGGTGATCGGTCCGGCCACCCGAATGTGCAAAGCTCATTGCCACATCGTTTCTCGGAAAGTTCCACGATGTTTTGCGACAGCAGAAAAGGGGAGGGAGAGATTAAACTAATCGTTTGGTATCAGTGCTAATCGAGTTTAGTGAGTCCACTTCAGCCGGTTTTATGCAGGTATAATTATCTCTAGTGGTGTGGACAAGCATCTAAAAGGGGAGACTAGGCATTAAATTTAACCTCCTAGAGCCTTTTGCCTTGCAGGAGAAAACAAGGAGAAGGATGAGGACGAACCAATGAAGTTTTGGTTTTGTGTTTGTCTGTCTGTGTTTGTGCGTGATTAGGCTGCAAGATGGGAGCGACTAGGGTTTTGTTTATTGCTTGTCCCTATGATAATTGGACTGTGGGTTTTACGGTTTCTGGTCCTTGATGTTGATGATCTCCATAGTGACCCTTTTCCATCTTTCGAAGAGCCTTGGACAACGAGACAAATGATTTTCGGAATTTGTCTTAGGGAAGAATTAAAAAAAAAAAAGAACGAAGCAAAAGTAAGGATTGTTTCTGTGGCAAGTCAAGTTTCGGCATACTCAAAATCGAACCGGAACGTGGACGGTATAGCTTCGAAACGAAGATCTTCTGTTCTCTCTCACACCATGTTCTTCAATAGTGTTTCAATAATCTCCCACAAATTTTCTCATTCTCGAGCACGAGGTCACGGATGGAAATTATAAAGATTTGATCCCTAATTTACTTGATCTGATTTGGGGCGATCCTACTGCCATAGCAATCCGTGACATCCAAAATGAATAAGTTCATATTACCAATCTGATCGAGGTGCTTGCTCTGTATATAGAGAGTAGGAGATTCACAAGAAATCGGTGGAAATAGGGTTAGGTTTCAAGGTAGAATTAGAAACTGTAGAAATAGAGTAGGTTTCAAGGTATCCAAGTTAGGTTTCAAGTTCCAAAAATTGGAGAACCAGTTCTTGAAACAGAAATAAATCTTTGTATTTTTCTTGTTCTATATCTTCGCACGATCCTATCGTAATTTATGACGTCTGATGATGACTGTGTAATATGAAACTGTTAGTCCAAGCTTCCATTTCTAGGGATATCCATGACTGAAATGTTTACTCCTTGTTAATGTTTTATATTGTTCGTGTGCCTAAATATGAGCCGTGGTCAGTGAATTGTAGCAGCAAATGATGGTCATTTCATTAGAGGTGATAATTCAATGCACGGTTCAATTAAGAATACATGTGTAACCTAGATATGCAGGGAAAGTTTCAGCTTCCAAAAGATGAGAAACCAATTTCGAGAAATATGTTTCAGAAACTTGTGTGGAACTGGGAATCGCTCACCCTTATGACGTATCTTTAAGCAAGCGCGTCAATTCCAGCGCTAGACTGTTGATTATAAAAGCAAGCATTTCATAAGCTAATTAGGGAATAGAGGGGATTTACTTTCGCATCTTTAGTAATTGCAAAAGGAATTTCAGCATTTGGAAGCTAACATGGGGCGGTTAAGATTAGCATATTCCTCGACCAAAAAAAAAAAAAAGATTAGCATATTCTTACTGCATATCATAAGCTAATTAAAACATTTTTTAGTGCGCTCCATCTGTCAAAAGTAAAAGCAGTTGTAGAACGTTTTAGGGCAATTATTATTTTTTAAATAATTGATTTATTCGCATAAATAGCAATTTCCCAACATATGATTCTTCAAAATCACACTTAAGAAAAAGTCAAAACATAATATACGAACAGTAATCATCTTAAATTAGAGTAAGAGTGCTCGTATCGATTAGACAAAAAGTTGACTGGGGTCGGCCCTCTAATCCTGCACGTCAGCCTTCAGGATCATCTATAGCTAGGATTCTCGTTATCTCCAATTTTACTGAGATTAATGCTCCGTTTGTTTGTTTGTTTGTTTTTTTTTTTCCGAAAAATAAAAATTTTAATAATATTTTTTAAAAAATGATCGTTTACAATACTTGTAATAATTAATCAGTAAAAAAATATTTTGATTCTTAATAACAATTCATGTCTAAATATTTTCGTGGACGATATAACTCCCGTTTATTTTTGTAAGAGATACACATAATCATTTGTAAGAAAATATTTTTCAAATTATTCATTTTTTTTTGTCGGAAAATTATTCATTCTTAAGTAAGTAATGAAGCGTTCATACTTGTATCAACTCAAAGAAAATCATCGTGCATTGGTTTGATTTACTGTCAAGGATAGCAATATGGGTCTTAAGAAAATCATCGTGCATTACCGGATAAATAGGTTTTTTTTTTTTTTCCCGGTCGGAGGTCTATGTGGTCAATAGGCATGATTTTTTCCCTCGAAGCTAATTGCGTGTTAGGGATATTTTCTAATGGGATTTATCGCAACCGAATCAGAATGACCAAATAGAGAATCAAGAAAAATTGAACGACGCACAGTTTATCCAGGTTCACCCCAGAATAGGGCTACGTCATGCAAAGAGATTTCATTATGATATTCGGTTTACAGCCACTCAACTCGTTACAATGACCAGCATAAAAGAGCAAAATATATATGCCATAAACGGGCCCAAAATCTAAACCTAGCGAAATCTCTATTAAGCCCACAACATACAGGTTAACTTAAATAAAAGGCCAAACCTGTTGAGGTTTCGTGGGCGCTTATGTTGTGGGCTTAATAGAGGGGACCGGGCAGCGGGACACCCGTGTCGGGGGCGCTGCCCTCGAACCCCCGCATTCCGCATGTATGGGTCACATGCTATCGGATAATACTTTGGTTTTCCTAAGCTCACATGTGCGTACCCAGTGTGAGAAACAAGGGTCCCCGAAGTATTCGCCAACTCCAATATTTTCCATGATTTTTCACGTCTATTTCGATTATGCATGTCTGATTAAATTTTTTTTAAATTGTGATCTCACAAAACGTATAAATAGGCATATCTAATCTTCATTAGGATACATCGAATGATCGAAATAACTGCAAGTGTCGGAGAAATCGTGTGTCCACCTTTGCTTTTTTGAGGGAGAAAGAAGTTTTGCCACTTACCCGAAGTAGAAACTTTTTAATCTCGTTCCTTCCATCGAATGATGCTCCTGGAAAAAAACTCAGTGCCCGGAAAACGACCGAGCCCTGATGGAAATCTCGAACAGCCATGGATATCATCAGATCTCCAATGTGCTCGTGATCTGATAATTTTATTATTTTGTCGCAGAAGTTTGTCTTGGGAAGATGGAATCAAGACCATGAGCACTCCTGGAGCCACCTCTTTGGAAATCAATCCGAGGTTGGAGATCAGACCCAGAAGTTCTTTTTAATTCCATGTTCTACTTCAACAAATAAAATAAAATAAATAAATAGGGTCATTGGGATTTATTCTGATGAAAATAAGGTTTATATTCAGGTGGGAAGTGGCCTCTAGCAGCACAACCATAATTGATCACGTTTATGTGGGCCTGTATGTATTTAATCTGTACATGAATTAGTCTGTGCAGCTCTTATTCTATCCATGTGATTGTGGAACTGTGACGTCACTTGGTAACTCCAAGGGGAATAGTCCTTTTAAAAGGGTCAAGTAGGAAGTGGAAGCGATGACAAACCGAGGAGTGGGGGGCAACCACCCAGCAAGAACTCAGGAACTTGTTGCGGGGCTGCGGAGATTAGGTTATTCTTCTTCCTTCCCCGGGATCCCGAAAGAATATACATGAACGATCCCGTTCACGTATGTAGGATAAGGCTCTATTCACAGGACGACCGACGCGGCTGTGAGCTTATTCTGAGCGGGAGGCGTCGTGATTTCGAGTACGAGAAATGGCCGCAGCCAAGCCGAGCGCTTGACCTCTTGGCATGTGTATATATGCGTTGACGGTATGTCTGTGTAAGTGTATATGTATATGCATCACTAAAGACCGGGGTATCTCAGAGGCATATTCTCTTTAACTCCCTCAAGAGAGATCGGATGAACATAATATTTTATAGGGGCAATGCATTACATCTAATAGACTCGCAGAGAAATTGATATTTGAAAAGTCAAGATGTAAGCGCCGTGGCTTAAAACTAATTTCTTATCTCTTAACCTAATCTCCAAAGGGAAACTTGAATGTTCACTTCCGAAGCAAATGTCCGGAAAGCTCGACCATATGATGTTAATGTCAAAGGCATCGAGCTTGCGCATGTTCAATGGTCCCTTTCTCGGCGTTTGATGCAGTAAGCAAACAAGAAGCAAGCAAGTAGGTTTGCCGGCTTGTATTGACGGCGTAAAAGCGATTAATTTCCCTCTAATCTCGAATGGCATAAAGTAGCCATCTGGAGATCAACTTGATCAGTACACGCAAATATGCTTCTTTGAATTGAACTGATGCTTTTGAAGATACCACTCCCTGACCATGACCTAGCAAAGATCCTATCTGTTGTTTCTTTCAAGATCTGGTAATTGTTCACTATCGCAGATTCTTTATTCGGAACCGGTTTTTTGTATTAAGAAAAGAGAGAAGATAGAAAAAGGACGTAAAAGTTAGATCCTCTTCCGTATCTGATCTTCGTAGCTTCAAAGCAGAGGCGCAAATTTCCGCGAATCCGATTAGTTGCTGCCTTGAAGATTGTCGTTTCTGTGGAAAACAACCACTTATCATCGCCTCATGACCCTGGAGTTTAGAATTCGGAGAGTATCGATCAAGGAATGATGCGAATTTTGCTCTTATTGAAGCATACAGAAGATGTTATTGCTCCTGGAATGGAAGTTCTGAAGTGGGCTTTGGTGTAACAAGCCTCACAAGATCCTAGTCCAATTTTTCTTGATCTGAAGGTCCTTCCTAACACTATTTGCAGAAAACCAAAGGTCCTAGTGAAGAACCTGTTGTCATCATCACATCCATCCTCCGGAACTGCTTCACCAGTTAAGGGGAGTTAGAACATTTCTGGGATCTCCAAAAACGACCGACCTTATTAATCACGTCTGATCAGTGAAATTCAATTCAACATGGTTTGTGGGAAATCATACACCACAACAAAAATGAACTGAGGTATCTTATTCTCGGAAAAATGTTTGAATTCGTAGCGGCTCTAGGTGAAGGGTAAGGATTGAAACGAGTACTAAAAGAAAAGACGGCCGATAATTTCTCCACGTGGCTTCCATACGACTCAGCTGCTGATTTCAACTGTAGTTCGATATCGCGAATATGTTCCCCATGAACGCCGACGAGAACGACTGGCGGATGACCGATTGATCAACTGGTGTTGTTTAGGGTGTGTAAGGAGCGAAAACCACCACAGAGTTGTGCCCACCGAAGCCGAATGAGTTTGATATAGCTGCAGATGCATGTGAAATGAGTTCAGCGAGACTGTAACTTCTTACAAAATTGTCAGTAAAATTACATTTTCTCTTGAGGTTATAGCAGTTTTTATATGTGTTCAACTCCAGCACTAAGCAGATCTGCTGAGTATTGAACTTACCGACATTGACTTCATGCTGTTTCTTCACATTCGGGACGGTGTCGATGGTGACATCAGGTTCGATGTTCTACAGAAGAGCAGACCAAACAGAGAGTATGGTCATTTTAAAGTCAAGGGAAATGTCGAAACAAGGAACTTGGCAAAAGAAAACATGAATATTCAGTTGCAGTACATCTTGGTTGATCGTCGGATGCACCCAACCGGTGTTGATTGCTTTTATGGTTGCTATGGCCTCTAGTCCTCCAGCAGCTCCAAGACCGTGGCCGATCATCGACTGCATCAAGTCACATTATTGATGTTGTTACTTTCTTTTTCGGCGACAGGGACACGGCAAAGCGAGAGTACAAATACGACGACCAGACAAATTAGTGCGTCTAGTCCACAACCCAGATCAGGACAGGAACTGTCTCACCTTAGTTCCATTCATCTTCATCTCAGATGTGTCTTTAAAGACCTTCTTGATGGCATTAACCTCGGCCAAATCCCCGGCTAAGGTTGATGTAGCATGAGCATTCACATAATTCACCTGCCAATCTAAGATTGGTTTAGCTTCATCTGAACAGCAGTGATGTGCATAGGCTCAATTGTATCTAGTGCAATTCAAAATGTATCATTATAGCTAGTGCTTTCACCTCCTCAGGGGAGACGCCAGCATCTTCTAAACTCTTGCCGATGCACGACGAAACTCCAAGTCCATCTGAACGGGGGTCGGTCATGTGATGAGCATCACAAGTTACAGCACCGCCCAAATACTCGGCGACGATGTTGGCTCCCCGTTTCAATGCGTGCTCCAAGCTCTCCATAATCTTCCAATGTGACAAACAAATCGGCATTAAGTGTTTCCGATACACAAAAGAAAGCGGAAGGAGTGCAACTAAATTCAATTTTATCTAATCGTTTCATACCAGCACACCGGCACCTTCCCCCATAACAAAACCATCGCGATCCTTGTCCCAAGGCCTCGAAGCTCCCTTGGGGTCCTCATTTCTTTGAGATAAGGCCCTGCAGGCTATGAACCCTCCAACACCGCTCGGCATGACCGCAGCTTCCGTCCCTCCGACCACCATGATGTCAGCTTCGCCTCTTCTGATATGGTTTGCCGCCGCATAAAAGCAGTAGTTTGCGGTTGCGCAAGCGGTTGAGATGGAGTAGTTTGGCCCCATGAGCCCGGTATCGATAGCCAAAAGGGCGGAACCCATGTTGGTGATGGAGTAAGGGATGAAAAACGGGGTGATCTTCTTGTATCCCTTCTGGACGAGCGCTTCTACTCCGTTGCTGAAAACGCTTATCCCCCCCATTCCTGTACCCACCAGGACGCCAATTCTCGTTTTGTCCATCTGTGATGATATAGACAAAAGATTAAATCTACAAGTTCATCGAAACGACCCGATGAACGGGAAAATATAATTGCTCCTAGAGCGTTTTACACGAACAGATTGAAACTCACAGTGTCAAGGACCTCAGGTCCGAGGTTACCGTCTTCGAGGGCTCGTTTTCCAGCAACTATGCAGTACCTCCAGCAGTCATCAAGGCGGCGGTCATTCTTGCCATCAATGTAGCCCTTGGAGGAGAAATCGCGTATTTGGCCTGCGAACCTCACAGAGAAGCTCGAGGCATCGAATCGGTCGATCAAGCTGATCCCGCTCTTTCCTTCGAGGAGCTTGTCGTAGAAAGTATCAATGTCGCTGCCAAAAACTGAGACGAGACCCATTCCTGTTATGACGACACGCTTCTTCGGATCCTTTTCTCGCTTGGGAGCTGATACAGTCGGAGAGGCCATGGCATTGATCTTTCCACACTTGCGAGCTGACAATTGCGAAACTGAAATCAGGAGTTGATCCATCAAGATAGGATCTCTCATGCCCTATAAACTAATGCATCTAAAGGTAACAACCGAAGCAAGAGCACTTGCAAGGGCCACCGCAAGAAATGCAAAGGTAATGTGAATGTAACTTCTGTAATGACGATCAAGAGCATGACTTCTTGGGCTGCAAGAAACCACGAGTTGCAGGTTGTAGTACTGCAAACCTCGCACGAGAAAGAAATCGGACAAAGGAAGGAGCTCGATCACAAGGAATACGTAAATGTGGAGTGACAAAGTCTAGTCTTCGTGTTGTTTTCTGGGGTATCAGAACCACATCAAACAACATAAACTTCTCCTGATGATAAATTTATCAGCTTTATTGAATGAGATGAATCACCCCATGCTCTGTTAAGTGCAAAGAAATCCTATCAGTGCAAAGTTTTCCTCGTAGTACAGGCCCATATGCTATGTAGCACCGATACTTCTATTTGGCGGAAGTATCGGTGTCGGACGCGTATCGGACACCGATACGCGTCCGATACGCGCCGTTACGTGTCCGACACGCGGTCAACGTGTGTCGGAATTCCGACACCGGTCAGCGTGTCGGATACGTGTCCGACACGCGTGTCGGCGTGTCAGACAAGCGGGATGTTTTTTTTTTTTTTTTTGCTGCTATGAAATCAAAATATTATTTTAAAAAACTTGCTTTGATGAATTTAATGCATATAACCTATTTCGGCTCTAATTTATTTTTTTATATTTAAAAATATATATATTTAATACGACGTGTCCCCGACGTATCGGATTTTTCTGTTTTTGATAAATGGCGTATCGACGTGTCGGTATCGGTGTCAGTATCATAATCGGTGCAACCTAGCCCATATGTCATTAAGTATTAACCTGCGCAAGTTTAAGCCAAGCACTTGACCCAACAGACATCAAGGAGCACCGGAAACAGAGACAAGCTTTTTCCCTTCCCGTACTGCAAAGCTCCGGCAACATCGGAGACGACTTGTTTACACGACACGAGGCTAAACACAGCTGACAGCGAGAAAAAAATCTGAATATGGCGGGACAGCATCCATCTACTCGGTAATATTAAAACATGTTGACATGTTTTCATCCGGCAAATCAGATTTTTTTAGCTTACCAAATCAAGATCACACAAATTGTCGGGCACCAGGGTTTTACAGCGAATCAGTGTTTAGCCTTCGAGACGTAAACTTAAGATTCACACGTTCAACTCGTCTCAGTGTCATTCGTATCATACCTGAAGCAGAGATAACCCCAGCAAGATTACTCCTGGAAGGAGCCACGTGCACATTCTCCACCGGCCGAAGCCCGCTGTAGTGCATCAAAGAAGCGGCGCCATTGGCCCCTGACTCTCTGCCCTTAAACAGCACACCGGCAGAGCAAGTCCCTGCAATTCCTGCCATCTCTCTCTATCTCTCTGTGTCTCTGCCTCTGAGACACCCTTGTGTTTCTGAAAAGTTTCAGCTTCAGGTCGGGAGAATATAAAGAAGGGGGGACGGACACAACCTGGGTTTGTCGGAGAGAACAACAAAGGATGTAACCGAGAATGAGCTTGGGTTATCGATCCATATTTGCTGGGAGGCTTGTAGAATCCGCCCGCCAATTCCTTAAAAAAAAAAAAAAAAAAAAAAAAAATCCTTTTCTGGTTATGACGGGAACAAGAATTAATGGGGGCGATGATAACAAAAGAGGGACCTTCGTTTTCCTTTAACCGCTTAGCTACCGCTAACCACTTCGTTGTCTCGCGCTGTGGCGAACGCTCCCCCGCCCAACCGTTCTTTCGGTTCATTCGTGAGCCTCTTCAAGTGTCGTGGGATTGCAGGAGCATCCAAAAGAGGGAAAAAGATTGTCGTGAATACTCGGTGGTGTGACTGTGACATTATGAGCGGACCGGACACATTCGATCACAGATCAAATACCCCGACTGGATCGAAACTCGTATCATTAAAGTGGGGGATCTGATGTGGTTTCGCCGATTTTAGTATGCGCTGACTTCGATTCACAGGACTGATCGGATGATATCATCTGCGGGAACGATACGAGTTAGGAATCGTTTGCAATTTTAGCAAAGTGGATTTTCGAGGAGCATATAGGGCAAAGATTAAAAGCACGGGAGAGTCATAAAGAGGCACACCCGCCATGAGATATGCATCAGAAGAGAGCTAATGGTCTATTATAACGAGAAGAAAGGGTCGAAAATGATCCAATTCATTTTCCCATTTCCATTCAATACAGATCTAAGGGCTCATACCCGACTCAGGCTCATATTATTAAAACACTTTAATATTAAATCTCTTGTGAACGGTAGTCGACCACCGCCCAATCGCCCGCCCCCGCCGCCCCCTGTTGCCGACGCCTCCTTGCGCACGTTCCCCACCGTGACAGGAGACTGGTTTGCTTGGGCGGATTCACCACTGTGACAGGCGACGAATTCGCCACGTTCGGGCCGGGCGGCTCGACGTACGAGGGGTGGCGGGGGCTGGTTGAGGCTTTGGCGGCAAGCTAGAGCCATGCTTGGCATCGATCTCAAACCTCATCCCGTTCTGGTACTGGATGCTGTTGTCGGAGCTAGAAAAGAATTAGTTCGAGTCCTTGAGAGTCGATGGACTTAACCACAATGGACAGCGCCTCCCCGAACTTGTCACTGCCTGGCCATACTGGAAGGCGTCATCAATGTTGCAGGCCTGGTTGGTCGTATAGAGGCGTCAAATGGGTGTGTTAGTTCAGGTTGAATTGACCTTCTAACCCATTTTGGCCCGTCTAATCCATTTTGACACATATTCAATGACCCATACCCAACCCGACCTACAGCCGACTCATACTCGACCTAACTCGTTGTGACATATATTATCAAATCATACTAATATTTTAAGAAAACATATATAACTCATTTAACCTATTTTAAGCTCTTCAAATGCATATGTTACCAGATAAAAAATTCACATCAAATAAAAAATAAAATAAAATAAAAATAATATTATTATTAAAATATTTCATGCAATAAAAATCAAGTGAAATTTTTTCCTATTCTTTTAAATTTTTTCTGATTTTTTTTATTTTTTAAATATTTTTAATCAAGTTAAAATTTTTCCTTTTTAATTTTTTTTCAATTTTTTAAAAATATTTTTTATTCAAAAAAATTATTTTATTTCTTCTCCTGTGATCGACGAACGACCGGGGGCAGGAGGCTGTAGCTACCAGCTGCGGCGGGGGACAACTATGACCGGCGGGCGAAGGAGGGCGGCGGCGGATATCAGCGGCCACTAGTTTTTATTTTTTATTATATAAATTTCTTTCATTAAATTATAAAAATTTACAATTTAAAAAAAAATAACCGAGTCTTTTAGGACCTCTGACCCATGTGCAATTTGTGGAGCTGTCGAAAATGGGTTTAAATATGTGACCCATTTATGGCCCATATAATTCAACTTAAATATTTTAGACCTATTTTTATTGATCCCTTAAAACCTTAGAACCCATATATAACCAATTTGTATGAAAAAATGGGTCATTGACCCATATTGATGGCTCTGGTCACGAGGTTGTAGCCTTGTAGGTCTGTATCACGGTCTGGTTCGTGTTCGTGTTTGTGTTGAGTACTGTGCACAGATCGCCAAATTAGGAAACGATCATATTCCGAAATCCATCAGCCCTTTACGAATCAGAGCATATGCGAATCGCGACCCCGAGAGATCGCGTCGAAATTAGCGACAGTCGAAGACGAGCTTTGACCTAATCATCAACATAATCAACAGAGCTGGAGCGAAAAAAAAAAAAGCATGCATTCGTGGATTAATCAGTGATGTGGATGTTCAAGAGAGAGTTGAGGAAGGAGGAGGTGCTTACTGAGATTGTCGTCGAGGTTGAAGGTCTGAGAAGCGGCCCAAGCAGGGCAGGCGACGGCAGGCAGCAGGGGAGGGCGGCCGGACCTATAATTTTTTTTTTTTTTTATGTACAAGAAAAAAAGAAAGTTACAAGTTATAAAAATATAAGGATTGTTCAAGAGACACGTGAATGAGTTAATTAATAACATTTATAAATATGTTGCGAATGGGTTAAAATATAAGTTTATTTTTTGATTCCACTCACAATTCACATATAATTAAGTTTACAAAGTATGTGTTTTTGAAGGAAAAAAAGGTTAAAATATGTGTCTACCTCTGCCAATGCACATGCACAAACCCCGTAAAAGAAAAGAAAATTCCCGACTCTTATGACCGCACAATCTCTCTCTCTCCTCTCTCATCAAAGTAACGACCACCAGCGCCGACGGCATGATCTTTGTCTCATCTATGTGCCCGCGACCGTGATTGCGACTGCGCTCACCCGCCGCCGGCACCATGTTCAGGCCGTGGACGACTCAAGGTCAAGGCTATGGATCACGATCTCTTAGTAGAGAGAGGGGAACGTGATCCGATACGGAGTACGGGGGTCGAACGTCAGCAAATGAGCTTTTGGGCCCGAGAGAAAGCCCAACTAAAAAGTTCAATACCGTTTCAAAGTTTTCAGCCCAGTCTGGCAATGAGGTTGGGCTGAAGCCAGTGAACTGCTGTGACGCAGAGCAAAGATGTTCCCCACCCTTTCTGATCCCTAGCTCGATTTAGTCTACGTTTATTTCATGAAATAAATATTTTATTTAAAATGATATTTTATATTTACTCACAAAATATAAATAATCAGAACATATTTTCATGCTCTCTTGAAAAATTTTGGAAATAAATATTATCGATAATGAAAATTATTTTTCATTGATTAGTTAGTTCACGCGATACAAATTATATTCTTTAAAAAAATATTTTCAAATGATTGGTTTTCTACGAAACGATCGGAGCCTTAATGTCTAAACCGTGTATTCATAAAACTAAAGCAAAAGTGAAGGTGATTCGTGTTGTATGGGATCTCCTGACTCGAATTTATCATTAATTTCTCATAATCGAATTTAAGCTCGAGCAACCCGTGATACTAATGTTAATCCGAGCTTGAATTTAGACAGTCGATCGAGTTTGCGCTTCTGTATCGAACTTTAACTTTAAAATATCATACTAGTTCTATTATTACACCCATCTAATCTTAAGATTCTACTTAATCTTTCTTCTGATACTCCTAATTGATTTATTTTTTGTCAACTTTTTAAATTCTTTTTTTTTGGCCAAAAAAAATATCAGTAGTGAAAGAGATATGTCCCCAAAAAAAAAAGTGCAAAATACATTTTTACCTTTTAAAAGTCATTTGCATTAAACTAAAAATGGAAAGCGAAAGTCGTAGGTGTGAACGTAGAAACATATATGTGAAGACCCGGGAAACCTCCAAGGCCTTCTAGAACGCGACGATGACGTGGAACCTCTCTAAGACTTAACTCGGTCCTCCAAAGAGGTGAAATTACACACGTGACCCTCTGGGGCACCGCCTTCGTTTTCCCAAAGTGCCCCTCCTCGCCCGCTCCAAATTAATATACGCGTTTTCCTCAGCCGTCATTTCACACCCCCTAGTCCGCTCAACTAACAGCGAACACACTTCCGATCCCCCCACCATTTGACAAGTCCACACGCAATCCTCTCCCTCTCTCTCTTCGTCTTCTTCCTCGAAATTTCGCCATTTTCGATTCAGTCCCTCTGTATTTAAGCACTGATCTCCAACTTCTCTTGCTCTCGCACACATCTCCCGAGCATCTCCCAAGGCTTCTCCGAGATATCGGATTTTCAGATCAAATCGTGCTCCCCAGTTCGATTCGTCGCTACAGATAAGAAGGATGGAGAGCAACCAGCAAGCGTTCTGGCAGTTCAGCGACCAGCTCCGGCTCCACACCTCCAACCTTGCCAACCTCTCCCTCAACGACTCCATCTGGAGCAGCAGCTACGCCTCGAAGCGCCCCGACGACCGCAAGAACTTCGACGCTAGGGTCGGCGGCGACGCGGTCAACGCGTTGACAGCCCCCAGCCCCAAGCTCCCTCAGCTGAACGAGTCTTGGAAGATCGGATCTGGTTCCGTACCAGTCGGCTCCGGGAATGACTTCAACCGGGTCGCGGCCGACGGCTGGAGCAAGATCGGGAACGCCAACGGCGGCGGCGGCGACTTCAACGGGTTCAACTACGGCTGGAAGATGGGGAACCCGAACCTGAGCGGCGACAACGATTTCAACGCCTTCAATTACGGCTGGAAGGTGAACAGCGGGAAGGATTTCAACGGGTTCGACGATGGTTGGAAGATGGGGGGATACAATTTGGGGCTCAATGAGGGGTTCAACAAGGGGATTTACGCCAAGTCTCTGAATTTTCCCAACAACAATGTCAATCTGAAGGGAGGGAAGAACAAGAACGAGGATTTCCATGGAGGCAAGATTGCGAAGAAAAACGGCAATGGGAACAAGAAGTTTAATGGCGGCGATGGCTATAACAACGGTGAGGAGAAGGAGGCTAGAAGTGGAGTTGACAAGAGGTTCAAGACGCTTCCGCCATCGGAGTCTCTGCCCAAGCACGAGACTGTTGGTGGGTACATCTTCGTCTGCAACAACGACACCATGCAGGAAAATCTGAAGAGACAGCTTTTCGGTAAGTCTCTGTTGTTGATAGATATATTTTGTTGTAGAGTGATCTGATTGCCCCCATAGCCATTGAAGTTGTGAATGGTTGGAGATGCTCAATTCAGCGTTAAGTCTGGAGATTATTTCCTCCTTGTGATGGTATAATTGCTGTGAATTTGCCTGACATAGCCTGAGCTGGTGGGTACTTGAATTCAGATTATGATAATTGGAGTAAGTTAAGTGTTAGTTCATTCTTCAATTCAACTCTAGGACCATCAGATGATAGGGCTTTATCTCCTCTTGATGATCTTTTCATGAGTAGTCGCAATCTGAATGATTTCAGTTCCGCTGTTATAATAGTTGCATCGTTCTTGCTAAAATGGTTTGTATCTTGTCGCTATGGTAGGTCTTCCTCCACGTTATCGTGATTCAGTCAGGCAGATTACCCCGGGATTGCCCATTTTCCTCTATAACTACTCGACCCACCAGCTCCACGGGATTTTTGAGGTTAGTATCATGCTGTTCTGTTCTTCTAGGTTTGTGCTATCATATCAACATGACCGGCATATTAGTCTTGTCAAAGAGTTCCCACCTTCAAGTAGAAATTCCTATGTTCTTCAAAGGCGCCACACTAAAGTGTTTTGTCTTATTGTTTAATCGTTTTGTTTCCATGATATCAATATATGCCCATGGATTTGGTGGGCTAGGGGTTGTTGTGCTTACTGGTAATAATGATCATCAACTTGTAATTTCAGGCTGCAAGTTTTGGAGGAAGTAACTTAGACCCAACAGCTTGGGAGGACAAAAAATGCCCCGGCGAGTCCCGCTTCCCTGCACAGGTATCGTCCAGGCCTTTACATGGTTGATCATATGATGCATATCAAGTCCTGAAAACTTATTTCTGTTGTATGGTTCCTTGCTACTGACAACAGGTTAGAGTTATGACTAGAAAAATCTGTGAGCCACTTGAGGAGGACTCATTCCGACCCATTCTTCACCATTATGATGGGCCCAAATTCCGACTTGAGCTCAACGTGCCTGAGGTACTTCTTATTTGAGTTCTATTTTGCTCAGCTACAGATGAATTAACAAGCCGGTTCCTTCTCTGCTATGACTTGTGGCTGATCGATCTTTTCTTGTTTCAGGCACTCTCCCTCCTGGATATATTTGCAGAGCAGGATTCTAACCTTACTGGTTTGATATCATTCGACGACACCGAATGAAGCGACTCATGGGTGGAACCGGGAAACACGCACACACTTAAATTACTTTTTGAGTTGTGATGGAGTTAATAGTTCAAGGAGTTGTGAAGCAACTGGGGGAGGAGGAAGAGCTCCCAATACGAGCTGTGTAGTTGTAGTTCTTGCCTTGCGGTCTGATACTGTTAAAAGAATAAACGTCATACTGAATTTGTAATAAGTGTATTTATGAATATCAAATAGGGTACGAGGTAAGGGGTCATATGCCTTCTTTTGCAACTAAAGAAGAGAAGGAACGGCCGAAGGGCGAATGCTTTCATCGGCAGCTTCGCTTGTAGCTGCCGTGCCTTGGACAGAAAGAAAGGGACTTTGTTTCCATTTTTACTTTGGAACTATGAAAGATGTGATTGTGATGTTTTGTTTTTAACGTGATACATGTTCTGTCATGCCTTTGGGTAATACGCTACGATTTGGGCCGACGTCTTTTGTCATTTGATTCTAAGTGTCCCGAGGGCACTTAAGGATCTCGTCTTTCGTCGTTGATTAACCCGGAGATTGCCCATGAGACGGTTAAAAAAATTGGTAAGAAGAGTTATGTGAAATGAAGGGGGTAATGCAGAGACAGGAAGTTGGGGATGAGCGGGTTGATTCGTCGCTCGAGGGTGTCATCCCTTCTGTCCCTCTTTCCTCGTGAAGCTTGTTCAAGACTTCAACTAATCAGCAGCAGCGAGAGTCTGATCGATGCTGCTGTTGAGTTTTGTACAGCTGTTGATCAGACAACGGGGACGGAGACCTGAACCGGTTGGTTCGTGTGTCGTGTCCGACCGTGACGCGTTAGGTGCGCGAGAAACTGCCGACATCCTATTCTTTATATCGAAAAAGAACAAAATGGACATATGGATGGTTTAGGTGGAGAAGCAAAGTTGAAGCGGGACAAAGAAGCATAAGATTAGCAATAGTGCCGGACGGGTCCACGCGGAAGCTTTGAAACGACGACGTGTTCCTGAGGCAGGGCACAGCCATGACGTACGAATTGGGATTTTTATCAGCACTCGCAATTTATGGGTGGTTTTGACCGCTTCCACGAATGTCGTGGCGGTGGGGTTTTGACTGGGCGACAAAGTCAAGCCACGGGCGAGATTGGTTGGCCAGTCCGTTGTCATTACGCGACTCTCGAACGGCGAAAAGTTTCTTTGCCCACAATTCGCGAGAGGTGAGTTGTTCAGAGCGTTTGATCTTTCGTTTTTGAACGAAGTTGTGATTTTGACTGGCGATGTTGTTTTTCTCAATCGAAACCTCTTTTAAGTGGCCATGAAGCCATTCCAGTTTTTAGAGATATTTTTTTCCCGATTTTTTAGATAATCATCTGATAAATATAAAGCCTAAAAATAAACGGACTCTCCATGTACTCTTTCTTTATATCGATATATATAAATTGCCCAATTCTCATCTTCCACATTATTCTCAACTCTAGATCATGGATAATGACATAAATTATCCCTTTGACCCAATTTGTAATATGAATTATATGATCCCTAAATCTTTTGTTTGTTGAATGTGGTCCGTGAATGTGAACATTTTCATGTAGTCCGATGACCAAATTGAATATGTATCAAAAGGGCAGACCCCATTAAATACATTAAAATTTTAGGAACGATATTGCATATTAAGCTAAAGTTCATGGACTGTACCGAGCATATTAAGAATTCAAGAAACACGTTGCACCTCGCGCCAAATTTCAAAGACCATCCATGTCATTTTTCCTTTCCAATTGAGTCATCCCTTGCATCATGGATCAGTCTCTTCTCCATCCCTTTCAAAAAAAAAAAGTGCATGACCTGCTTTTCCATTTTGTGATTACTTGGCATTTATTTGTTCATCTATAAGTGCAGTAAGCATCCATTCATTGGGTGAAAAATCAATAATCTCAAACATTTTCTTAGAAATGACGGTTCGTTTTGCTTCGAAAATTCAGTCAACTGAAAAGACATTCATCACAAGCAACGATTTATACTTAACATCAATTTCGGCGAAGTGAATAAGCAATTATTTGAATTAAAAGGATTTTTTTTTTCCAAATCAAATTTTTTTTTTTTGGGGGTCAACCAACTAATTTATTTATATCATAAGTCAGATAGACGTGGGGCATCCTTACAAAGCAAGGCCAAAAGGGCCGGGGGTGGAGAATACAACCGGTTCTGTTGATTTCGATTGGCCTTTGCATCATTGACTTCCCGCTAGGCAAACAGCAAACGCCTTCCAAGCATCAATTTCATCGCATTTTCAACTAATTTATGAGATTCAAACGACCCGAAATTAGAATGACTAAGCATGAAAGTTCCGAGGAATGTTGCGGAATCAAAAGAATTTTTGGCACCGTCCAAAAACTCTCTTGCTCCTTTCAATTATCATATCCGTGGACATGTCCCGATAAAGAAAATTAAACTAAGGAGCAATAAAGAAACCGTCGTAGCCAAAAAGATAAAGACATTGAAAAGTCGGTTTATAAAAATGGAATTGAGTTTGAGTCCCATCAAAGTCTCAACCCCACTTTCGACAGAATCAACTCCCTGATTTTCGGTGCTATTCCTGTGGTCGGCCTCTTACTTTAACATGTGTAATCTCCGAACTCATTACATGTGTAATCTCCTCTCATAAAGTAGCGTGAAACTGCTCTATTCATGAATAATTATGTGTTTGATTCTATCACCTTCGTGGCCATTGATAAGTGGATAATATTTTCTTTTTCGGCCCATCTTTCGAACTTTACGGAATCGAAAACCAAATCAGCAAGTTCTATTCTATCAACTTGAATTAATGGAATGTTAACGTTGCGTTGCGTAATCTTCATATACTCTACATGAACTTAGATTGAACATTTACTAAAAATTCAAATATCACATTAAATAAATTCAGATGTAAGGGATGGCCGGCCGAGGTCCAAGCTCGTCAGACCTCGACCAATGGCCACAATCCACACCTACTGCAGGCAAGGGTCGCGGCCTCCCCCCAAATTGGGCAAGGGCCGCCAGCGTTCACATCTGATAGAGGGCCTCTAGGAGTCGTTATTTATCATCAGTCAAATTGAATGGAGTTAATGGAAAGATTCAATTGCATCAATTTGACAGGTTTTTAGATTTGATTGCGTGTTTTGTAAGTTGGAAGACTGAATTGAACTTTTATGACAAGTTTCAGTCTACTTATCATTTTCTTTTTACATGTGCCGCTTGAATAACTGGCTTAACTATAAAATACACACATGGTAATACCCAGTACTTTCTCTTCCAATCCTAGTTCTTTTAAGATCCCAAGCTGATAATCTCCGGAAGCTGGGTAAAAGAAAACCTAGGAACTCAACCTGTTTTCACAAATTTTACACACGGATGCCCTTATTTTCTAAAGCGGTCGTTCCTTAACTTATTTGCGACTTGATTTATTGGGGAAAAAAATAGAAAAAATTATCAAAAAAATCCTAAATCTATCATAATTATGTTAATTCAGTCCTAAACTTCTTCTTTTTTGTCGATTTAGTCTTAAATCTTTTACAATTGTGTCGATTTAGTCTCAAAAAATTAAAAAATATATTATGTCGCCGGCCGTCCAAAATCAATGGTGCATTCTTTGTGTGTGTGTTCGTTTTAGCTCCCGATCTGGCCAAACGAAGACGAGGATGAAGGGTTTCAACTTTTCCGACATTTTCCCTGTTCGATTGTCCCCTTAGGGGTGGGTGAACTGTAGCGACGTAGAAATGCAGATCACAAGAAGAGGAGGAGGTGGAAGGAAAAAAAAATCAAAATCAAAATCAAAATCTCGAAAATTCGAAAAAATAAAAAATAAAAAATATTATGTCGCTGGCTGGTCAGCGTCCACGTCAGCGCTGGCCAGCCAAAATTCGCCGGATGGACTGAATATTAGTATAATTGCAAAATGTTTAGGACTGAATCGGCAAAAGAAGAAGAAGTTTAGGACTGAATTAGCACAATTGCAACATGTTTATGACTTTTTTGACAATTTTCCCAAAAAATTAAGTTCCTCAAAATGTAAAAACATCAAATTGTATCGATATACATACACGTATGTGTATACATGTACCGATTGAAGCGTAATGATCATACGTCCGTAACGCATTGTATATCTCAGAATATGTCCCATTTTTATACCATTTCCCAAGAGTTGATGACTATTTATAACTTTTACGTTGACACCAAAGAAGAGTTCTACCCAATGCTTTATTTTCATCCTAATCGATCCTGATTTGACATCAAAAGTATATTGATTTGTCCCCGATAACCGAATAATTTTGTCTGTAAATACTGCATATTTGATTCTATTCTTAAATCGATTTACTCCTCTATGAGTTCGAGTCTCAAATTCTCAATAAGAATTAATGTTCTTACTGTTTGTTCATATAATGCGATACAAATATACCGCATTAATTTATTATGTATGGATGATCATATTCCATTGATACATAGCCAAAATATGGAGAAAAATAAGTGTCAAGCAATCTGTTAGCATTGTTAAAAGATCGATGTGAATTAGCTGCCCACCCTTCCAAGTGTCCGATAGAAAGTTTCAAGTGGTAAAGCATGTTGGGGGCTTTAATGGATTCTTAAGGCCTTATCTCTGGTGGCCCAATATCTTAATGACCAAGAAAACAAGTCAATAAACACAAGTGGGAAAGGGTTTTCGGCTAGGAAGGACGAACACTCTTCGGGAGCCTATGTGTCGTATCGGACACTTTTGGACACACTCCCGACACTCTCTGATATGAGATCAACACTTGATCAGCGCTTCAAACACTAGGTTTTTTTCCAATTTAATTCAAAAAAATAAATATTTATGAAATTAGTTAAAGAAAAAAATATTTACAAATTTAGGTCTTGCTCGGCAGTTGCATTGCTGAGCAAGCCTTTTTTATTATTGTTTTAAAAAATTAAGCTTGCTCGGCAGTCCAACTGCCGAGCAAGTCATTTGTCTATTTTTTAAAAAAATTAAGCTTGCTCGAAATTTTTTTCGAAAATTTGTGGGAGGTTTGACCTATTTTCGAAAAAAAAAAATTGGAGCCAAATTGGAAAAAAAAAACCCGAGCTCAATCGATTTCGTTAGATTGAGCAATTCATTTCTATTTTTTTTTAAAAAATTCTTGTTTTCTTTTAATCATTTGTTAAGTTCTATTTGATGCGGAATTGGATCGTCTGTCATAGTCCCTTTATGACAGGCTATGACAAACGATCTGGGCCGTCCATTTCAAAAATGGACAGCCCAGATCAATTTTTTAAAAAAAACTCTTTTAATCCCCCCTATATTAAAGGATCTAGGCCGTCCAATTCAAAATGAACGGCTCAGATCAACTATATTATGCCTACCATAAAGGTAGGGGATCCAGATCCATTTGACGGAGCCGCGGAACATCGTATTAACGTAAAAAAAAAAATTACGTCCCTCGACTGCGAGGAAAGCGAGGGAACGAGCGAGGTGACGGCGTTCGCTCACGAGGCGGCTGTCGCGACCCGTCCGAAAGCGGACGCGGCTAATGGATTACCGATCGCGGGTCTTGGATCGGCGCGGGCCCTCCCAGGCCCATACCAAATCGCGGCGGGAGTATTTTTCAGAAGGATTCGACGATAAGAGTCGATCGCTTTCGACCTTAGTGTGGTCGTGGTGGCATGTGCAACTTGTGCATGCATTTGGAGTCGCCACCGGTCTTTCTTGGAGGGTAGACCGGAAACCTTACTGATCGATTGGGAGAGATCGATCAGTTCTACGGAACCAGAGTTTTTGGGTCCGGGGACTTGGTTACGCTGGTGTCGTTACCAACGCCCTTTCGGTACCTAACGCGAGTGATTTTCCTAACTAGGATTTCATGCAGGCGCAATTTTGGGTGAGGTAAGTCTGACTTTGCACATTAACCAGTTTAACATGCTCACGTAATCATAATAAATAAATAGATGTCAATCACATAAACATCTATCCTACGTGGTGATCATGGAATTATGATTTAATGGGTCTCGAGCCAATGAGACCACATTTAATCATTTTAATATTTTAATAACGGAGAGCCGCTCTTCGCTTCTTCTTGGTTTCTTGAACTCTTCAAGAATTGGGCCCCAAAGAGCTCGCCGACTTAAAAGGCTCCCCCACGTAATCCTCGTAGCATTTACATCAACAATTGACTATGCTAAAAATAAAGATTACATGAAAAATAAAAGGAGTACGCAGCCTCCATTTAATAATTACAACCCCAAATATATAAATAATCATCATACATTCATATATACATCAATCACATTGATTAGGGATTTTTCCATGATCACCACCCTTCCACGTAAGTAATAAATTCACAATTTAAAACTTAGGAAGACACAATAAAAATTCTACGTTGAATCATATTCAGAATTTTTACGTAAAATAAGATAGCCATAAATTTTCGATTCAAAATTGATTTAGTCTCAATTTTTGCTACGTTGATTAATTTATCATATAAAAACAATCAACCTCCATTAGCCATGTAAGACGAACAATTCGTTAATACATATTGGCCATAGTATTGCAAAAATTGCAAAAATCAATTAAATGCACGAAAACGCCTAAGGATTGGCTCTGATACCACTGTTGGGATCCACGTAACACGTAGCGAAAATAAATAACAACCCATACATGTATCTCCAGAGGCGTACTTCGTGCATTTCAATCGAAAAAAAAAATCACAAAGCCTCAAAGGGAGTAAATAGATTACCTCTCGTAGCGTGCTTGAACGGAGGTGTCGGTTCGATGTTCTTCGATCTCAGCCTCCACAAGTGTTAGGCATCTAGTTCGGACGCACCACCAATTGACGAACGGGGAGACGACTAATAACTCCACAACAATTGTGCTAGCAATATGCGGAATCAATATTCCGAACTTAGTATATTTTGCTCACTCAAGATGATGAGAATATAGAGAGTGTTTGTGTTCTTCTCTCTAAGCTCTCAAAAATTTGCACACTCTACAAAATGTCTCCCCCTTCAACCTCAAAACTCTTGCCATCCTTTTATAGCCAAAAATACCTTCCAATAAATTGTATTTAAAAATAGCACTAACAATTATAAATTATATCTAAAAATAGCACTCACAAATAAATGACATTTAAAAATAGCACTAACAATAGCACTCACAATTTATAATACAAAAATGCTATTTAAAAATAGCACTAACAATAGCACTCACAATTTATAATACAAAAATGCTATTTAAAAATAGCACTAACAATTATAAATTCTATCTAATAATAGCACTCACAATTTATGATAAATAAATGCCATTTAAAAATAGCACTAACAATAGCACTCACAATTTATGATAAATAAATGTCATTTAAAAATAGCACTAACAATAGCACTCACAATTTATAATACAAAAAATGCTATTTAAAAATAGCACTAGCAATAGCACTCACAATACAAAAATGCTAAAAAAAAAGGCACTAACAAAGGTGTTAAAAATAATAACCATTATTATTATTACAAGAGTTAAAGAGGTTACCAAACAGTACAAATATGCATAACGTATAAATATGTATGACGTATAAATACGTAGAGCATACGTATACATCCGTGAAACCGGGGACTAATTGAAAGAAAAATGTGCAATTAAGCCCTTTTGGTAAAAATTGATTAAATTGGAGGGCAAATTGACCTAATTGCACTTTAAGACTTTAGAATCCAATGTCATAGCTTATAAAAAGTGAGAATTGAAAACTAAAAGACTCGAAAATGATTTTTTTTTAGGCTCGGTTCGGGTTTATGTTTGTGAAGGAACATATTGACCCGAGCCGAATTTTTGAGATTTAAAGTGACACACTTGAAGAGGAAATTAAAACAAAATTATCGAATATTTTTGGGTATTTTTCTGACCACGAATGGTATTTTTCTGATTTTTTGGGTATTTTTATAATTAAATAAACTCGAAAAATATTAAAAATACCGAAAACTATTTTTTGTTCAAAATTGGTTCCTAAGGTTAAACCAAGGCTTCCAAAGTTGATTTTGTGATTTTATGACCTTTTTTGATATTTTTAATTAATTTTAAAGAATAAAAATCACAATAATAAATGGTAAAAAAAATCAGGTGTCAACAGCTGCCCCTCTTTGAGAGGAATCTCGTTAGAGGTTTCTCTCAAAGATAAGGTGGCACCTGATTCCTAACCGACTCAACTGGGAAAATAAGAGAAGAAATGTTATGACATCGGATCCTTAAGCCTATTGATAAAAGCTCAAATCAATCCCCGGTTTGCTCTAACAATTTGAACATGGGCCGGAGTGAGAGAGGCTTACCTGAAGCTCACCTGTCGGATGCTGCCGGTTGCGACGACTTTCAAGAAGATGCCTAGGACTCGTCATTCAGAATATCCTAGGGAGATTAAGCTCTGACCTGTATGGTAGGTCATACCATGATGGGATTCCTAACTTGTAGGAACCTAAGGAAGACGCATCCCACGCTTTGGGATTTGCCAAGGATTTTGATCCGTATGGTGGATCAGACCTTTGTGTTGATCCTTACTGCGATATTTATCAATGAGTTGACCCTTATGGCGGTTTCTACCAATGAATTGACCCTTATGGCGGTTTCTACCATATGTGACCCTTCAGGCGGTTTCTACCATATTTTGACCCTTCAGGCGGTATCTACCTTGATTTGACCCTTCAGGCGGTATCTACCTTCATTTGACCCTTCAGGCGGTATCTACCTTCATTTGACCCTTCAGGCGGTATCTACCTTTGTTTGACCCTTCAGGCGGTGTCTACCATCAGTTTTGACTTTGAAAAGGGGTCTCATGACGAGGGTTCTCCACGTCCGATGAGACTGCTTGATTTTTGAAAAGGGGTCTCATGACGAGGGTTCTCCACGTCCGATGAGACTGTTTGATATTTGAAAAGGGGTCTCATGACGAGGGTTCTCCACGTCCGATGAGACTACCTGAATTTTGAAAAGGGGTCTCATGACGAGGGTTCTCCACGTCCGATGAGACTGCTTGATTTTTGAAAAGGGGTCTCATGACGAGGGTTCTCCACGTCCGATGAGACTGTTTGATATTTGAAAAGGGGTCTCATGACGAGGGTTCTCCACGTCCGATGAGACTACCTGAATTTTGAAAAGGGGTCTCATGACGAGGGTTCTCCACGTCCGATGAGACTGCTTGATTTTTGAAAAAGGGTCTCATGACGTGGGTTCTCCACGTCCGATGAGACTGCTTGATTTTTGAAAAAGGGGTCTCATGACGAGGGTTCTCCACGTCCGATGAGACTACCTAAATTTTGAAAAGGGGTCTCATGACGAGGGTTCTCCACGTCCGATGAGACTGCTTGATTTTTGAAAAGGGGTCTCATGACGATGGTTCTCCACGTCCGATGAGACTACCTAAATTTTGAAAAGGGGTCTCATGACGAGGGTTCTCCACGTCCAATGAGACTGTCTGATTTTGAAAAGGATTTTTTTTTTAAGGGTTTCTCTTCCCCAAGAAAATATTGGTAATCTTTGAGAAGACAGCAATTGTCCAATTGACAAAATTTTATGACTTAAGCTTTAGTCATGAGATGTGCATTTTGATGCTGGAGGTTATCCAAAACATTCTTGCAACATGCAAATGTGATCACAAATCCCTTGTATGGAAAATCTGGATCAACAGTTTGAAAATTTCCAAAAAGAGTTTGCTCAAAACATCAATTGGAATATTTCTCGACAAGGAGGCCATCTCACCTGTTTTGAGGTGATGATTTTTAGGGGATGCACTCAATTCCCTACTGACCTGTGCCTAGGTTTTAGGCTCATTCGCAGCGCATACATTTTGATCGGTCGGGAGGTCTTCCACGGGACCGTAATGTTGGGCTTGGATATTGGTTTTCAAGGGGGACCCGCTTTGGAGTCGAGGCCATCGAATGAAAATCTTCACCATCTGCTCCGGGTTTACAAGTCAAGAACCCTGCAAAATGATAAAGAAAGAGTCTTGCTCGTACTTCTTCGAGCTAAGCTATATGTTAACCCAAGTGTCTTAGTCAGAGAAGACTGTTTCAGGGTTGTAACATTGGTAGGATTGGGGACCGAAAAAGGCTTGTTTTTGGCCCAGAAATCACGAAGGATTTGACATTGGTGATCATTGCCAATTTGTCACATGTCTTTTCCATTATGCATCTTCCTTTTTTGAGGTGTGCAACCGCTTTTGAGGTGTGCACAAGTCCTTTAGAGAACGTCTCTTGTGGTATTAAGAGATTGACAATTCTGTCCGTGTTTTTGCACCACGGCTGACATCATTTGGGGAGCAGTCTTCTTGATCTGACTCCTTTATGGGTTTTTCTCTCTTCCCAACTAGGCTTTATTGAGGATCAATCAAACAGTTTTCACGAGCATCGGCCTTGCTTTTACCAGGCACTTTGCTTTTTCTTGATGCTGGGGATTTTTTTCTTTGTTGAAATCCCGCCTTTTCTTTTCCTTTGGAACTACGATGTTCAGAAAATTGTGCTAGATATACAACTTGAATCATAGCACATTTAAACGCCGATATGAGATTTTTCTATAAATCCCATCTCTTGATTTCTTCCGTTCTTGGAGTGATGCAGTTTCCATCTTGAAACATCCCATGATCACCAACAGGGGTTTATGAAATGAATTTGCAGGCTCAACTTGGCTGTGCAAAGGATATGGTGTGTGGGATAGAGAAATGAATGCTTCTCGTCATCCTATGGCACTTGGATTACCATATAAACAACACACAAAGATTGATGTTAGTCCGAGCAAGAAAATTTCTAACCATTTTCTCCTAACACCGCTGGACTCACCTCCATTTTGCCCCGATGTGGGGTGGTTCTTGACAGGGTTAAGAATGAAAACCGTCGTTCAAAGGGTTTATCAACGGTCACCTGTAGTGTTTGAGGGATATGAAACGAATGCCTCCGTCATCCCAACCCATGTAATCGTTGCGAATAATCCCTACTTCCGTAGGTCCAGATTTTGCTATCTGATCCGCTCCACTTCTCTCCAGTGTGTGTAGGACGTGTTTGGACTAGGCTTTGCCTCTTTTCTTTTGAGAAAACGTCCTTTTAAAAGTTTTGAACTTTTGATTGGAAAAAATCTCTTTCATTTTCTCCAAAAATTTTACCCGTCAAGGGGATTTTATGATGCACCATGCATGTTCTTATTCATGTTCAGATAACCTCCTGTTTTAAGACATGAATGCCAATGAAGTTTGAATTCTATGTCTTTTCTAGACATTAGATTCTGAAAGCTTTTCTTTTTCTCTCTGTTTTTTATTTAACATCTTCAATGGATTGGGGAAAGGGATACTTACCTGTCCCCCGCGGCTGGAGATCCTGAAAATGCGGAAGAAACATGTTATTGTACGTTCACGAATTTTTCAAAAAATTAGAACGATACAATTTACCCTTAGTCATGTATTCTAACGGGTAATACATGGGATGTGAAAACCTGTTCGTCTGTAAGGCGATTCCCCTGTCAAGGATAAATAACGAGTATCAATTCATATTCTCAAATTCAAGACAAATTGGAACGATACAAGTTTACTCTTGGTTCTCATCCCGTTCTGATATTGCGTATTGATATGAACAACATCTATCCAATCCGCCTATCCATTCTTGGAGTGTTTGCAACATCAATGGTTCATCTGCCCCCAGTTAGGCAACGTCTGTTCTGTTATTCGAACAAATGGCTCCTTGAGTGATTTATCCACGTTTATCACCTGAGAAGGGAAAGAAATGAGACATTACTTCGGTATTCGATTGAAGATCGTTTAGGAACGATACATCGTTTTACCAAATAGGTGGCTTCGCGGCCAAACGTATTTCGTATTGAAGGGGTAGATCCCATTATACTCCGCGGGTGATAGTCATTGTTCGGGGAACTTGCTCCACGGATTAAGCGATTAATCCACGGCCCTCGGCTTGAAGATGCTCAAAGGGTGATGTTGACACTCACGCGCAATTAGTTCTAGACATTAATGAAAGATGTTCCCGTGGGAACCTTACAGTGCGATCAACAACATATTCAATAGGAGTGTTCCACCCCCTTCGTCTAAGCATTTTTCATCGAGTAACCATGCCTTGCATCAGACGTTTGGTCACCTGCCTTGCGTCACCACTGCGATGGCCCTCCGGCTCCAAATTGATCGAGCCAAAGATTGAACTCATCGCCAAGGAAATTGCTCGGGTCTTCGCGCCATTGATGTTCAAGTTGGGTATCAACAATTGTTGGGGGCAGATTTCCTTCATCGCCTTCATTGTGAGGAACTGGAGTCTTTGAGCTGGAACCTTCATCATTGCCATGTTGGGGTCGAGACATACATTCCTGAAGAGTATTGATCCAAGTGTCCAGCTCCTCCTCAAGGAAATCGCCTGTTCTTTCTAGCCTTTGGTGCCCAGATTGGCTGTCGTCGACTGCAGGCGAGGGATTCCTCTCTTTGCTCTCGCCGTGAGCAACTTGACCCCTCGAATTGGAACTTCCTCCAATGACCGGCAGGTTTATATGTGCACTCTCTACCAATGCCAGATCCGCTTCAGGGACAGCATTAATGACCGAATCGCGCTCAAACTGAGGAATCCCTATGTGCTGGAACTGCGGTATATACTCTTGAGGAGTATTGAGATAGCTCGGCGGAGCATTCTGATTTGGGTTAGAGGAGTCGCTGACACGACTGCTGGTCCCGTCATTGCTGAAACACGGTTGGGTGCTCTCGGCTCTCCAATCATCGTGGTTGTAACTCTGCCCGGCACTTGAGCTCCAACTGGCTTTATGATGGTTTAACGCTATCCTTCCATCCCTTAGCAATCTCCTATAGTACTTGAGGTGAGACTCGACGTTAATTCTAGAGAGCCCCTGCACATTCATAATCTCGAGTATGCGTAGTGGGCTAGCCGAATCAACTCCCAGCTCTCGAATTGCATCAACAAATTTGGTGTGAAGTTCATAGGTCCAGTAAAACCTTGTTCTCTTATCACCCAAAATATTGTCAATACTTCGGTAGCTATTCTCTACGGGATCTAGTCGTTTCAAAAGTTGTCCAGGGAGGGACTCACCGACTTTGGATTGGCTGGCTGTGACAGCGAGTTCGTCATTGAGAGAACTCCCCCTGTGATGATTCATATCCCATTTCTCAGAGGATGTTGGTGTTGATCCTATGGTGTTGACTTGCTCATGCAGATCTCCGGCGATATCTGGTTGTGTCGGAAAATGCTGTGGAGAATACGGTAACAGCTGAGCGTTATTCGTCAACAGGGACGGTTCATCGAGGAACACCTCGCCGAGGACAACAGGATTACCACAATTAAGGCAGGTGGCCTTGGTCAGAGCTTCCTTATATCTCGCGCTTTCAGCTTGAAGCTTCTCATTCTCCTCCTTCAGGACCAGTAACTCATGGTCTGCGTATTGCTGTTTCACCCGGGTTCGTTTGTTGGCGAACCAAAACTTGACCTTCGAAAGCTCCAATCCTATTTTTCGGCTCAACTCCATTTTCTGTTGTCTGCTTGGAGTGGGGCATTCATTGAAGAAAGCTTCGAGCTCTCGGATTTGGCCTGGAGTGTGGCGTTGTAGTTGCTTCCTTTTCCGACTCCGGTCATCATTGTATACTCCTTCTTCGTAGCTGAAACCTAGAATTTCATCGCTGGAGGAGTCAGTCTCTATGGCCTTCGGGCAGGATTCAGCTCCAGGATCTTCAAAGTCTCCCAGCAGTTCGTGCTCAGAAATGTCCAGGTCGGGCGTTTCTAGCAGATGGGAATAACTTTTAAACATGATGGATCGGGGTATCTCGGGCTGATCTTGTTCACTCAGCTTTCTCAATTCGCTCTTACGTGTTTGCTCACTCTAGAAATTTTCTCAAGTGATTGTGCGTGTCCTGGAACCATCCTTCAGGCTGCATATGAAGACCAGCAAGCAAGCGCTCCTCCCGAGATCCTGCAATTACTCATCGTCTGTATTCCCCTTTCTTTTTCCTCGTGATAGGATCACAAACTCTCTTGCATTGATTCGGTTTCATCGAGTATTGCGCTCGTCCCCTAGTTCAGTCTTCAAAGTGGGGGTCTACAATCTTTCGGCGCCTTTTATGATTTGCTAGGCCCGAGAACGTGGGGAGCAGCGGTGGACCCGCAATTAATGACTCCGTTTAATTCATTTAGCTCCATGGGAATTAACGCTATGATCTTCTCTCAACCCCTTTTCATCGTTCAAACGAAAGTGGCATTTTCCCTGTGCATGCTGTTACTCTTCATTTCAGCATCCCGGGCGCTTGGTGAGGAATGAGTTCGTGGCCACTCAAAATTTTAAAGACCGTCTCTGGTTTCAGACTTAATCTAACAAGGGATCATCACAACTGAGCATGACGATGTTCGTCGATAGCGTTGGTTTAACTATAGTCATTAAAGAAAAATGTTCCCGTAGGAACTTTACAACGATAAAATGAGTGATCTACTCGTGAACATGTTCTTCTTTCTATGGGTGTTCGTAGTGACCGACCCATCGTGCCCCGAGTCAGGTGCTAGATCATGGCTGTCCAAGCATGCCAGCTTCCCACTGATTGAACAAGGCATCGAGCCCCTCATCGAAGAAATCGTCTGTCGTGGGTTGACCAGCGGCAGGCAGAGCACCAGCCGACTGCTGCTCGAATGGAGGAGTTCGCACTCGCTGTACTTGTGACACGCGCTCTTGAGAAATGTTGAAATGGCCCGGGAGGACATTCTGATCAGCTTTCAGTTTGCCGGTGGTCGGGTTGCTAGCTTGATTGATGCTTAGATTTGGCCGGGTATCTCTTGATGCCTGAGCATTACAATGGCGGTCGCCCCTAGCTTTTGAGCTCGAGACGGATTCCTCCCGGTTTAGCTCCGCTCGACGTTGTTTTAATAGCTTTCTGTAGGCAGCAAGGTGATTCCTGACCAGCTCCTTACTAAGCCCCGGTACATTCATGGCCTTAAATATGCGCGTCGGAGTTGCTGAGTCGATCCCCATTTGGTGAACCACGTCTAGGAATCTGGAATGCAATTCAGGGGGCCAAGCGAACCTCCTCTTATCGTGGCCCAAAATTGCATCGATGGCTTGACGACTGATTAACTCATCTCCAGCAGGACCCGACCCTATCGAAAATTGTTGTGCATGAGGCTGATATGCTTTGAGTTGGTCGGCGGTAACATCCAGCTCCTTGAAACTGTAACTCCAATCAAAGCGATGCAAATCCCATCCCCCAGGAGGCATTTGTATCATCTTCGTTGGATCATCCTGCTCATGCGTAACTCCGGCAAAATCTGGTTGAGCAGGAGATGCCCCGAGGGAGTAGGGTGGTAAATGAACGTCTTCAATCATCGCGTGAGGCTTATCGGGGAATATCTTACCGAGGGCGACGAGGTTATCGCAATGAGGGCAAACGGTAATATTGAGAGCTTTTTCATACCTCATGTTTTCTGTTCGCAGCTTTTGGTTTTCTTCCTTTAAAATCTCGACCACCTGACGTTTGCGTTGAGCCTTCGATTTGGATCTCCTATTTTGAAACCAAAACTGGATCCTCGACTGATTAATCCCCAACTCCCGGCTCAATTCAATTCTCCACTTCTTTTTCATGTAATGGCTTTTACTGAAAAGGGTTTCCAGCATTTGGGTTTCCTCCTGAGAGTATTGGTGAGGACGTCTTCTTTTCCCGAGTTGAACATCGTGGATGTCGTTGTCGTCGTCGCCGTGATCTTGATTTCCGTTGCCAGAAGTGTTGGGCTCCATGGTTTTGGCGTTAGACTTGATCTTGGAATCTTCGAGATCCCTCTGTAGTTCAATTTCTGAGATTTTTGAGTCAGTCGCCTCTAGCAGCTGACAATAACCTCTTAAATATGTTGGATTGAGAAATGTTTGATTGGTTCTTGCCCACTCAGAGTTCTCCACTCTCTCATGTATGCTCACTCCCTATAAAGTTTTCTTCGAGTGACTTCGTATGTTCAGGAGACACTCTTCAAGCATCATTAGGCAAACGTTCCCCCTCAAGACTTTGAATTTCTCGCTTAGCTTTTCAATCGTGATGGGACTGCCAAATCCTGTTGGGGCTCTCTTCGATAGTTGCGCTTACCTCCCACCTAACTCTAATAATGGTGATCCCGACAAATCTTTTACATCTTTTAATTGATGAGCCGGAAATCGCGGACCGAAACGAATCCAATGGTTCTCGTGAGGGGACCTCCTGCTTTACCCCCTAACTGGGCTCCACCGGCATTATTACTGAGACCCTTCATCATCCTCGAGTTGCTATAAAATGAGGAATTAATGTATGGAAGGTTAACGTTCTCGCATAATCAGCTTCTTCTTTCTAATCTCTCTGTCAAACTCGTCTTATTCTCAAGCCAACCCAACGCAAATGGCCTCCTCTCCCGTACGCACTTTTTCAACTGATGTCTTGGCCCAGTGGGAAAAGCTTTATAACCTACTGGGTCGCGGTTACGCACACATAACCGATCATTCTGCGACCGAGGATGAAATCCGTGTCCTGCTCGAGGACCTTGATACCACTTCTCTCGAAGGTACTACACTGGGGAGGGAATATAGAATTTTCCCGACTCTCTTTGCACACTCCTTAGAGGCCTACCGTGCTGCTAATCGGGAGGTTCTCGTGGCTCGCGTCTTGCGAGCTCGTTATGAGGATCGATCTGATCATTTGGTGCTGACCAACTATCTGGCCGATAGTTACAAAAAGGCCGTCGAGTTTGCTAATGAGCGGGTCGCGACGTTGCTTCGCGAGAGGAGAAATCTGGTGGAGCAATTGGCCCTATCCCTGACCACCGGCGAGCATGACCGCCGCAATGTCCTGTTGAGGCTTCAGAGCGACTGGCAGGAAGAACGGCTCGACAAAATAACCGCGGACATAGCTCGCGGGAATGGACTGGTTCGAGACCTGGAAACAATCGCCGAAGAACATGAGGCCAAGGTCGCCGAAGTTAAGGGAGAATGCAAAAGTCTTCTCCTCAGGCTTGCCGACCATGACATGCGGAGTTGGGAGTATGAGCAGAGCATTAATAACATGGAGGGTCAGTTGGGCTCCTTCGTGTCGTTAATTAGGGCTCACTTCGGCTTTACTTTTCTACCCCGAATTGTATGACCTGCTTTTGAAAACCCTCCACTGAGCAAAATAAATGAGAACTCTTGTGTGTGTGTTTTAACTTCTGTATGGTTCATTTCTTCGAGCATCCGAACATCTTTAACTTGGGTGAGCCGAACCATAATATCAGTAAGCCGAGCAAATATGTCCTGATTTTATAACTCGCTCATGATCAGATGAGATAATAGCCTTAGACTTGTCCAGGAAAAGATTTCTCTCTATTACCTATTTTTTTTACCTGCAAATAAAAAGACAGAATCAGAAGGAATAATTTGAAAAAGAAATCAAAAACCCCTTTCAATCCTATGCTTGCCCATGATTAATAAGGACAAGAACTTTTACAAGGGTTTTAATCTTGCGCGAAAAGTTTTTATCAATATTCCTCGAAAGAAAGCATACTATTGAAAGGAATGTAATTCACAATAATCGCTTTTGATCAATTTCGAGAGGAACGAATTACTCAAAAGTGCGAGGCATAATAACGTGTTTTAAATTTAATTGAAGATACGACATCCAAATCAAGGCCGTTTTGTTAAGAACGAGAGTAATTTGGACATCTATCTCGTCATTAAATTCAAAACAACGCCGATATTCTCGATCAATTATCGTGGATTACCAGCGACGTAAAACATGCATGGACTAATTCAAGTGTATAATTCCTTCTAGCGAAATTGGGGTTGGATTACCCTATATGACCAAAAAGGTCGTACAAGATTTCCAATTTTAATTTTCTCTAAAGGAATTATAAACTTGACTTGGGAGTATTCGGATGATTAGAGAAAATGCCACTATCACATTCCCATGACCTGTCAAAAGAAATACAACCAAGTTCCATCTAAATGTATACACCAATAGATCCCTAATACAATCACTCTAAGGGGTGAGATAGAGAAAGCCTCGATAAAAGTAAACCCTATACAAGAGGACTAGCAACGGAAAATGAAACAAAGGAATGTGATCCTAACGTTTAAGGATGCCCCAAGTTCGATCTGTGACTTCCGGATCACTTGCCCCAACTCGTGATCTTCATTGGACGATATCTCAATAATGTCCATAGTAGGCTCCTTTGTTGCTCACTCGGTGCTTGTCATGGGATATCATCATCTTCGTCTTCTATCAAGGACGTTTGGGAAAAACACACACATCTATCCTTGAAATGGCATTTAATCTAATCACCAGAATGCAATGAATGAAATGCCTATATTTATATGAACTGTAATAGATTCGAGGTATAGAGAGTCTTACCAACCAAACTCGTCGACTTATGTGCGGTTTTAGGTGTACCAACCGCCCAAAGACATGCGCATGAGACAAGTTATGGTGAACTTCTAAAAATCAGAGGGTTTGGCACCTAAGGTTAAGGTTCCCACTTCGAGTTCTAGAAAGAGCCGATTCCATTGCACAGCTATCGTTGCATTGGGACTCGATCCATAGTTCGAAGCGAGCGGAATTGAAAAGTGGATTACCCCGCGTTTTTCCTCACGGAGATTCCATTTTCAATTCCTTCTATTGTGTTCCTATAGGCGACGCCCGGGGTTTTAGGCGCGGTTGTGTGTGTCCACGTGTTGTGATCATCACAATGCAATTCATGCATAGCAGTTTATCAATCAGCACTTCAAATCATCCACACAACATACATTCCTACGCCCAACCTGCATAAGACAATGTTAATCACGGACTACACCCCTTATTTCTCCAATCTGTAAAAACATATAACACCTATCGTAAGCGGACTTACCTCACCTTCACGAGCGCCTGCATGGTTAGAAAAATCACTCAGCGTTTTAATTACGGCCTAAGTCCACTTGGGGTCTAGAACCATAGGTTCTAGAACACAGTGTCCCCAGCGGAGTCGCCAGCTGTCGCGACCCGTCCGAAAGCGGACGCGGCTAATGGATTACCGATCGCGGGTCTTGGATCGGCGCGGGCCCTCCCAGGCCCATACCAAATCGCGGCGGGAGTATTTTTCAGAAGGATTCGACGATAAGAGTCGATCGCTTTCGACCTTAGTGTGGTCGTGGTGGCATGTGCAACTTGTGCATGCATTTGGAGTCGCCACCGGTCTTTCTTGGAGGGTAGACCGGAAACCTTACTGATCGATTGGGAGAGATCGATCAGTTCTACGGAACCAGAGTTTTTGGGTCCGGGGACTTGGTTACGCTGGTGTCGTTACCAACGCCCTTTCGGTACCTAACGCGAGTGATTTTCCTAACTAGGATTTCATGCAGGCGCAATTTTGGGTGAGGTAAGTCTGACTTTGCACATTAACCAGTTTAACATGCTCACGTAATCATAATAAATAAATAGATGTCAATCACATAAACATCTATCCTACGTGGTGATCATGGAATTATGATTTAATGGGTCTCGAGCCAATGAGACCACATTTAATCATTTTAATATTTTAATAACGGAGAGCCGCTCTTCGCTTCTTCTTGGTTTCTTGAACTCTTCAAGAATTGGGCCCCAAAGAGCTCGCCGACTTAAAAGGCTCCCCCACGTAATCCTCGTAGCATTTACATCAACAATTGACTATGCTAAAAATAAAGATTACATGAAAAATAAAAGGAGTACGCAGCCTCCATTTAATAATTACAACCCCAAATATATAAATAATCATCATACATTCATATATACATCAATCACATTGATTAGGGATTTTTCCATGATCACCACCCTTCCACGTAAGTAATAAATTCACAATTTAAAACTTAGGAAGACACAATAAAAATTCTACGTTGAATCATATTCAGAATTTTTACGTAAAATAAGATAGCCATAAATTTTCGATTCAAAATTGATTTAGTCTCAATTTTTGCTACGTTGATTAATTTATCATATAAAAACAATCAACCTCCATTAGCCATGTAAGACGAACAATTCGTTAATACATATTGGCCATAGTATTGCAAAAATTGCAAAAATCAATTAAATGCACGAAAACGCCTAAGGATTGGCTCTGATACCACTGTTGGGATCCACGTAACACGTAGCGAAAATAAATAACAACCCATACATGTATCTCCAGAGGCGTACTTCGTGCATTTCAATCGAAAAAAAAAATCACAAAGCCTCAAAGGGAGTAAATAGATTACCTCTCGTAGCGTGCTTGAACGGAGGTGTCGGTTCGATGTTCTTCGATCTCAGCCTCCACAAGTGTTAGGCATCTAGTTCGGACGCACCACCAATTGACGAACGGGGAGACGACTAATAACTCCACAACAATTGTGCTAGCAATATGCGGAATCAATATTCCGAACTTAGTATATTTTGCTCACTCAAGATGATGAGAATATAGAGAGTGTTTGTGTTCTTCTCTCTAAGCTCTCAAAAATTTGCACACTCTACAAAATGTCTCCCCCTTCAACCTCAAAACTCTTGCCATCCTTTTATAGCCAAAAATACCTTCCAATAAATTGTATTTAAAAATAGCACTAACAATTATAAATTATATCTAAAAATAGCACTCACAAATAAATGACATTTAAAAATAGCACTAACAATAGCACTCACAATTTATAATACAAAAATGCTATTTAAAAATAGCACTAACAATAGCACTCACAATTTATAATACAAAAATGCTATTTAAAAATAGCACTAACAATTATAAATTCTATCTAATAATAGCACTCACAATTTATGATAAATAAATGCCATTTAAAAATAGCACTAACAATAGCACTCACAATTTATGATAAATAAATGTCATTTAAAAATAGCACTAACAATAGCACTCACAATTTATAATACAAAAAATGCTATTTAAAAATAGCACTAGCAATAGCACTCACAATACAAAAATGCTAAAAAAAAAGGCACTAACAAAGGTGTTAAAAATAATAACCATTATTATTATTACAAGAGTTAAAGAGGTTACCAAACAGTACAAATATGCATAACGTATAAATACGTATGACGTATAAATACGTAGAGCATACGTATACATCCGTGAAACCGGGGACTAATTGAAAGAAAAATGTGCAATTAAGCCCTTTTGGTAAAAATTGATTAAATTGGAGGGCAAATTGACCTAATTGCACTTTAAGACTTTAGAATCCAATGTCATAGCTTATAAAAAGTGAGAATTGAAAACTAAAAGACTCGAAAATGATTTTTTTTTAGGCTCGGTTCGGGTTTATGTTTGTGAAGGAACATATTGACCCGAGCCGAATTTTTGAGATTTAAAGTGACACACTTGAAGAGGAAATTAAAACAAAATTATCGAATATTTTTGGGTATTTTTCTGACCACGAATGGTATTTTTCTGATTTTTTGGGTATTTTTATAATTAAATAAACTCGAAAAATATTAAAAATACCGAAAACTATTTTTTGTTCAAAATTGGTTCCTAAGGTTAAACCAAGGCTTCCAAAGTTGATTTTGTGATTTTATGACCTTTTTTGATATTTTTAATTAATTTTAAAGAATAAAAATCACAATAATAAATGGTAAAAAAAATCAGGTGTCAACAGCGGCGGAGCGATCATATTTACATAAAAAAATATTTACGTTCCTCGACTTCGAGGAAATAGAGCGAATGAGTGAGGCATGTTTTCTTTTAATCTATTTTTTAAGTTCTATTTGACGGAGCTGCGGAGCATCATATTCACGTAAAAAAAAATATTTACACGCTTTGACTCCGAGGAAAGCGAGAGAACGAGTGAGGCGACGACGTTCGCTCCGGGGCCGTGGAGCGATCATATTTACGTAAAAAAAAAAGGCATTTACATGCCTCGACTCTGAGGAAAGCGAGGGAATGGGTGAAGCGGCGGTTTTCGTTCGCGAGGCCGCGGAATGATCATATTTACGTAAAAAAACATATTTATGCTCCTCGACTCTGAGAAAAGCGAGCGAACAAGCGATGCGACGTCGTTCGCTTGCCGGGCCGCGGAGCGATCATATTTATGTAAAAAAAAATATTTACACGCCTCGACTCGATGAAAGCGAGGGAACGAGCGAGACGACGGCGTTTGCTCGCGAGGCGGCGGAGCGATCATATTTACTTAAAAAAAATTATTTACTCTCCTCGACTCCGAGAAAACCAAGCGAACGAGCGAGGTGACGACGTTCGCTCGCGAGGCCGCGGAGCGATCATATTTACGTAAAAATGACTTTCTCGGAGTCGAGACGCGTAAATATTTTTTCACCAATTATAGGTGAAATTGTTCACTCCCCAGAGGCGAGTGATTTGCGATGCACGTCGTCTCGCGGTCGATCTCCTTCGAGTATTTCGATTTGATTTTTCAGCTTCTTGATTGACTCATCTTGTGTTCTGATTCTCTTGTCACAAGTGCATTTTCGGAACCCTTGAGCAGTTTCTTGGAGAGATTTCGGAGCGAGCTGTCCGATCGTCGGGAAGGAGAGCCGTTCTCCTTTTCGGTGCATAATTTTTTTTACTTCCTTGGAACCGCCCGGGAACCGGACCGATAGTCCGGTCCGATCTGCAGTTTCGAAAAAATGGGAACATGGATCACCGGTCCGATTCTTGATTTTTTTATGGGAACCGGATCGGATCAGGAATCGGTCACCCCTAGTATTGGTACTATCCAATCAATATTTATCCTAGGCTTTATATTGGATTTGGTGTTGCAGTTAATAAAACTTAATTTTTTGTGCATGTCGGATCATTAACTCGAAGAGATTATGCTTTCGAAACCTAAAAAGCTGAAATAAAAAATTAAATTGGAATAGACGAGACCAAGAAATGAAATTAAATATTCTGGTGCGTAGAGCTGATCCGCGTCCCCTAGAGAGATGCCTTCTCCTCATTCTACGAACCTGTTAATTTAACGAATAAATTATTCCCGATATTCAAGGTGGCCAGTCCGATCCCCGATTCCAAAAAAATGAGAACCCGAAAACGGGAACCGATCACCCCCAAGGTGAAACATGGGTTGTTGAAAATTTATATAGACCTCAAAATAGGTCCATAACATCAAAGCCCAACAGAACGGGGGTCTCTAATGAATTTAAAACAAATCCATTTCCGATCCATACTAATTCTAATTTCAGCCCGAAAAGCAGCTGGCGAACAATTTAGGGGAAAAAAAAAAAAGAGTAAAGGGGGGTGGGACCGCACTAATCAATCGACTTCTTACAAATTTCAAGCCTTTCCCTAAAAGTTGGATATACGAGAAATGTCGCCGCACAAGTTCTCTGCGCAATTAGTTGACGGATAAACAAAACATAAAGATAATTGAGAGAGAATAGACCCAAAAAAGAAGAAGAAGGAGGAGGAGGAAAATCACGACCATTTCTTTCTGATAACAAAGCAAACTGAACGAGGAAAGCATATGCCCACTATGTGCAGAGATCAGACGAAAATTTGGACACGAGGACGTGGTCGGAACGATGATTATGGCCGGCTGATGATTCCGGCGAGCTGTCCCTAGAGACAAACGGGACAGTGCACGAGCCCGTTCTCGTTGCACTTGCCGCACCTCTCCTTCCTGCCCTCCACCACCACCTTGCAGCTTCCCCCGCACTCCATGCACGGCACGAACCGTCCCCCGCCGCACCCCTCGCACGCCAGCCTCCCCAGCCCCCGCTCCACCCCCGCGTACGCCAGCAGCTTCCCGAATCGGCCAGACTCGTTTAGCTCCACGAGCTCCTCCACGCCCCCCAGGTACCGGCCCTTGAGGAACACCCGCGGCACCGGCACCGGCACCGGCACCGGCACCGGCACCGGCCCGCCTCCCTCCTCGCCCCCGAGGATCTCCCGTAGCTCGCTGAGGAACTCGCCGTGCAGCGCCACGTCGCGCTCGTCGAACACCACGCGGTGGACCTCCAGTATCGCCCTCGCCCGCGCGCAGTCCTCGTACGTGCGCCGGACGCCGCGCAGGGACGTCGTGTAGATGACCAGCGAATCCTCGCCACGCGGCGGGCACTTCTCGGGGAACTCGCTCAGCGGGTCCCGCTTGCTCAGCATCCGGTCGTAATTGGCCATCTTACCCTCCTTCTCCCGCTCCAGCCTGTCCCTCAAAATGAAGATGTTGTCCTTCACTGACTTGAACCCCGCCGCCGACTCGGCCACCCTCGACTCGGTCGCGGCTGGCGACTCAGTCTTCTTCCTCGGCTGGCTCCGCATCGACTCGGTCTTGCGCAGCGTCTGCTCCGCCGGCTTCTCGGACAGCTTCGCGTCGAGCTCCTCGAGCGTGTGGAACGAGACGCTCTTCCGCGGCGCCGCGGCCCCCTGCGCCGCCTCTCCCGCACCGTCGTTCGCTGAAGGAGGCAGCGGCTTCGGCTGGGGCGGGGGCGGCCGCGGCGCAGCAGCATCAGTCGTCTTGAGGTCCTCGAGGGCCTTGCTGACCTCGACCCAGGATTGGGGGGACTCGGTCGACTCGAGCGTGTGGAGCTTCTGGAGAATTGGGTCGGGCACGTGGGAGGGCTTGCCGGCGAGGGCGCGGTGGACCGGAGCAGGAGCGCTGTCCTTCTCATGGTCCTTGTCGTTCTTGTCGACGAGGAGCCACGGCTCGTCGATGGAGTTGATGTCGAAGACGGCGAAGCTGGAGGGCGGGGGGAGGTAGACGTCGACCTTGCACTCGGTCCGCTTGGAGGAGGCACAGCCCATGGCGACGGCGATGTCCGGTGGGGTTTTTTTGCCCTCTTTTTTCTTTTTCCTCTGGTGCGCGCGTTGTGGGTGGGGATTCGGAGGGTTCGAGTTAATGCACGTATGGTGAAAGGCGAGTGATTGGAGGGTAAGCCGATGACAATGGTGACGATTGGAGGAGGAGGAGGAAAGGATGGACACGTGGTGGCTGGAGAGGGAGTGTATGGTGGTGAGTTGGGGGGTTATCTGAACGATTTTGGTGTTAAGCGGTGGTGGTGGTCGTGGTGGTGGGTCGTGGTGGGGTCGGAACGATTTATAAGCCTCAAGAAGATTGAATGGTGGCGGGAAGATCCAGGTCGGCCTCGGAAAGCAACGTGTGTGGAGAGAGAGAGAGAGAGAGAGAGAGAGAGAGAGAGAGAGAGAGAGAGAGAGAGAGAGTGATTTTTTTTTTTAAAATTTTCGAGGATCAAGGAGATGAATATTCCTACTTTGCTAACTAATCCGATACGATAGTGATCTTCTCACCATAATTATCTTTAGGGGGTTACCGAATAAAAATTTCCCGAACGAATGCAGCGCCGGATTTTAGGATTCCTAGTTTTACTAGGGTTGTTCGTTCTGTGAAGGGATCCGTCGCTTTTCTGAAATCTCATTAGTGGAAATGACGACTCCCTTTCTTCTTTTACTTTCGGCTAATATAATACTGACCCAAATATGGAACTTAAAACCTGCGAACCTCACCAATTGCGGACCTCTCCGATCTCATCTATCTCTCAATTGGCTGGTATCTGACTGACTGAACCCAATGTTGCAACTGTGCAGCCATCCATTGCAGCACTTTTTACGACACCTCCTTTCAAATCAGCAGCGCCGCGCTGTCTCTCTCACTCTCTCGATGCCTGTGTCCGAAACCGCCACCGAAGCTGAACGGTCGTATCGCATTAACCATTTCGCTCGGGTTGAGATATCGAAATGGGAATATTAATGGTTGAGATTTGCTTAGATATTGGGAGTACCGGACGGAGGAAAGAGCGTTTATTAGAAAAATATGATGTGCACAGACCTGGTGTGATTGTAGATATCGATAAAAGTGCACAAGCGTTGCGCGTGTGGAGGAAAAAAAAAAAGAAATGACAATTTTTTTAAAATGTTTTGCGAAATCGTCTCCTTCTCGTCTATTCCATTAATGGAAAGATGGCAATTTCATGATACGAGGAAACTGTAGATGGGGCAGAGAAGAATATATATATATATTTTTTTTTGTTTGTTTGAAATTTGAAAACTTTTTGTTAGGAATGAGTTGTGATCAAATCATTCGCAGTTCCTCTCTAAGCTGGCGAAGAGATGTGCAATATATGGGAGTTCCAGGAGAAATGCATCATCCCGATTCGACGGCATCCGATGTAATGAATGGTCTCGTTAGAGGTCAATTACGTTTATTTCCACCAAAACAAGTATCATAAGCCAAGCGGAATTACCCGAAGAAGTGCAGCACATGAAGGATCGGCAGAAGAGTCTCGAATGCTAGACAATCCGGAGGTGTTGTACATGAAGTATACATGGGCAACGATGCTACTTCCGGTGTCCTCGCGGCCTGTATCAGCATGTACCCATATTACGCAGCAAATCATGGAGCTCGAAGCAGAGCAGAAAAAACTCGGTTTCAGGTCTAATTGACAAATTCATGGAGGCTAAAGTTAAAATGGGGTGGTCTAAATGAAGCAGTCTCCCTAGGAGCCGGAGCCGGAGCCGGAGCCGGAGGTCATCTTCTTGATGGCCGCTTCTATCGCGGGCACGCTGTTCTTGAGGGCGAGCCACTGATCGGTTGTCAAGCTTATGCCTGAGGACGCGAAGAAGAGGGAAGCACATGAGAATCGCCGCAATCAACAGAACAGACGAAGGATAAACCTACTCGTTATCGTCAAATACGTGAAGGGCAAAGCTGGAGAGGGATCAGTTGTAAGAAAAGACACCACCGGGCAAGCACGTCAGCTAAAAGACTCGTACACATGCAGGCAAGCTTCTTGATGCCATTGCAATAGCTCAATCCCCAAAGGCTTTCGCGATGCGAATCCGAAATCAGCCTAGGATCGGCACTTGCAATATTCAGATGTCTACTTACCAGGAGAAAAGCAAAAGAAACAGTACCGGCAAACTCCGATGCACTAACAAAATAGAAGGGAAGAAAACCGGCATGTACAGAACCAGCTTCGTGCTCACAGATGCAAGCATTCGTTATAAGAAAAAATGGGACATGAATGGCAACTTCCGAGACGAAGTAAGTCAAAGTTCCGCCTAGGGAATTCATTCATTTCTCTATAACAGTGACGATCCATTGCGAAAATGTCGGTGGGGGAAAATCCGAAATCCACTGAATTATGTCAATTGCTTGAAGCTTCTGCTCCAGTCCTTTCCTCTTGCGCTATATGCGCTGTACACTAATTTCACAACTCCTAGATTGCACCTCATCCAAGTACCGAGTGGGTGCTTGCGGACCAATAAAAGTCTCTCAATTCCTACATTGCCTATTCTCCAATGCTCTCTGTGAATCTCTGTTATTTCCGTTAAGAACTCAAATCTTCTGGAGGATCCAAGTAAGTAACAACAAAATGCAGACATCACACTAAAGCATCAAAAGCATCTCATCGGTGTGAAATATATGTATATCATGGAGATTAATCTATGAAATTGAAGGGCTCCGAGGAACATTCCGCCGCGCAATTCGGGAAAAATGAAGATTAAATTTATACTCAAAAAAACCGGCAGGAGAAATCGAAGTGCATAAATAGCTTACCATTGGGTGAAGGACGCTCTTTCCCGTCTTTGTTGTAGTATTTCCTCATCGACACCAGAGCCTTTCCTTTGAACTTGCCGACCGTCACTTTCCTCATCTCAGATAGCTGTAAACAATACCAAGGAAACAAGTTCGCCATGGATTAAGACAGTTCGGCAAGTCGGGGATGTTTAAACGTGTTGGTTCATTCAATTCAACGAAGCGGATTTTTTTTTTTTCTGTTCTCGAAGTTAGCCACGCAAACATCATCTCGCGACCTCAATCAACTCAAGCCAATGACGAACTCGAGGAGGCAAAAAAATAAAAATAAAGAAGCCAAAAAGAGAGAGAATCATCTGCGCGAGGTGAACGAAGTTCTCTCCAAGGAAATGAACAGTTTGAAATCTCTCCATTGCGTTCGCAACCGATATCTTTCATGCGCTCTGTGTTTGGCTTCCTCCAGTAACGCAATTCAACGGAAAGAAGAAATCAATGCACGGGAGACCGGGAGAAACATGCTCACTTTGCAAATCACGAGGTCGCCGCCGTCCGTGTACTCCTTAGGAGCATCAGATCGCTCCGGATCTTCGTCTACTTCGCGATCTTCGTTTGCTTCCCCACCGACGTCCTCTGGAACTCGTCCTCCTTCGAGGAACGACTGCATAGCCTGGCTCACGATCGCCTTGTGCTTCGGAAGCGCGAGTTCGACTCCGAGCCTCTTGGACACCTCCATTCGCAGCTGGTGCTCGGTCATCTCTTCCGCGTCCGATTCCTGCAGCACCTCGCGCGTGGTCTTGGCAATCAGCTGTTGCATACCTGCACTCATCGTCCGTTTCGATCTCTTGCTGAGGAATTCGAGCGCCGATCTTTCTGCGTTCTTGTGAGAGAGAGAGAGAGAGAGGCGCGAAGAAGAAATGAGCGGGAGAGGACTCGATGTTTTTCTGTTATATTTTTCTCAACACGTTAGAATTTGGGATAATAACCCAAACGGTCCTTAATTTTGGCCTAATGTACAATGTGGCGTCCGAACTTTTCTTTTATTCAATATAGTCCTTAAATTTTTAATTTGCTCATTGTGGTCCCCGAACTTTTGATTTATGTACAATCTAATCCCTAAACTATATGAAAAATGTTCAATGTCGTCCCCAGACTTAAATTAATGAAATGACAACATTGTATATTTTCATATAATATAAGGGCTAAATTGAACATGCATCAAAAGTTCAGGGACCATATTGGATAAATTTAAATTTCAGGGACGATATTACATATTGAGCTAAAGTTAAGAGGTCACGTCGAACAAATTAAAAGTTCAATGCTCACATTGCACATTGAGTCAAAATTCGGGGACCATTTATATTATTTTCTCTTAGAATTTCATCAACTTCGGAAATTGTTTTCCTCTCCTCTCATTGTCGTATATTATAATCACAAGAGCAAACCCATAATGAGCGCATCCATCTCATGGGACTGGCCTAAGATTTTTTTTACCTTTTTATCTCATCCGTCGATATTCGGAAAAGTTATCTATTCGAATCATCACGTTCGATTGATTAAATGGAAGGATCTTTATTAAGAGCCGTCCGTAGACGGCCGGCGCTTGAGATGAGTTCTCGTCGGCAAAAGCCGAATCGGTGCGTGCGTCGAGAACAAAACCCTAATGATTATTTTCGCAAGCAATGTTGGATTGCTTCTACATGTGTCGTTTTAATTAATTTGGCGTGAAATTTTCACTATACAAGTGAATTCGACATCCAAATACAAGAATAGAACATGGTAGATCATTAGTGTGCCTCATAAAAGTCAAAGTATGGAACATATGTAAGGATTCAGAAGCTTTTAGTAATGATGTAACATGTGACGCATCATGTAAAAATGAAGTTACAATTATAGTGACAAGCAAAAAGATTTGTGAATTGAGAGGAGAAGAAAACAAAAAGTTGCATAGCCTTTGGTATAGTTATGTTGGTGTTGCAATCTTCAAGTTGAGGCCAGCGAATTATTTTTCCACAACTTTTTCATGCAAGAATTCCAATGTTTTTCATGCACGAATAGTTTTGAAATATTGATCTAATGTGCAAGTGGTATCTAAATTTTAGTTGATTCGACAATCCCTAAATTATTCATAAATGTTCAATCTAATCCCTCCATTACATAAAAATGTTTAGCGCGATCTTATCTTTTCGTGAATCTGCTGACGTGGCTTCTAATCGATTTAACTTGAACGATGGACAAGTATATTTATCCCAGAATCAAGATATAATAATTCACATCGTCTACTGATGATATAATTTTTTTTTTCTAATCTAACGCATATGGTTAAAAAATTGGATATGTTGACTCAATATTTTTATTATTCCAACTCATCATATAATAATTCACGATGGTGTGAGTGAACGTTTAGAGGTCGCATTAAATAAATTAAAAATTTAAAGAATTTATGGATCGTGTTATTTTCCAGTAAAGCATAAATGTGAATACTCGAACTGAGGAGGCTCTTGACTAGCGAGTGGCCATTATCATCTCTCTCTCACCCACGCGCAGAGGCACGGAGAGAGAGGAGAGAGGATGACGATGACACTTCTCGCCGCTCCGCCGTATCACCACCACCACGCTCTCTCCCATGGACATTGCTTCAACCATGGAGCTTCGCGATTGGATTTGTGGGGTCTGTCGAATCGTATCCCTCATGCTCCTAATAAGCTCAATTTCTCCGTCTCTTCTACTTCCACTTCTTCTTCCGTTGTGGAAGATGGCCTCCCTCCTCCTCCTCCGCCGCCGCCGCCGTCTGACTCCTCTCCTCTCCAGCCGGAATCCACCCTTCAAGGCGGTGACGTCGTTCCTCTGAGGTATCTTCCTCCCAACCCCACCTTTTTTCTCATAATGTACGCTCAAGCCGTCGAAATGTTTTGAACAGTGTTGTCGTTCTCCATTTGATACGAAGTGGAATTTGGGCGTCGAATCAGTCACTTAAGAAGTATTAGCATTTGCGATGATGATGGTTTGAATTATATTGCTGTCATCTTAGAATAGTTAAGCGGAGTTTGTATTCCTCCTTTTTATCCGCATAATAGTTGGATTTCTCCAAAGAAGGATTCGAGAGTGGTGGTTGTTCCATGTAAGATGAAGGGGACTGGTTGGCGGCGGCAGCGCTAACAAGTTGACAATGCCCTGCTGGTGGCCATAGAGTAGCCAGAAAGAGATGGCGACAAAGGCCATTGCCTGTTGGTGGAGTATGTAATCAGCAGGGGGCCATGGTTGCGGCGGCAGCAGCATCGGTCCCAGTGGAATGGCAGCATGTGGTTCGATTTTCATTAATTATAATTTGGCTGCATAAAATGATTAGAACTCTCAACGATGCTTAACTACTGCAGATTATATCACCACAAGGTGCTTGGTAGTTGGTAGTTCATCTAGAAATTGATAGAAATAGTAAGCCCGAAGATGAATTGTATCTCATGCATGCCATCGATCTTTTTTATTCCAGATACACTATTCCGGCTTTAAATTTTTTGTCGGGTGGACCTGCGTTGTGATCTAGTTCAATGGGAAGGGGGTACCGCAACTGGAACTTAAAGTTCTGTTAACTTTAGATTCTTTGTTAGAGCGGCAGAGTTCCAGTGAGTTGGAACCTATGTGCATGTGTAATTTATGCCTATGATCCATTATCGATTCGTTGTCTTGACTCATTGCTTGTTGCGAAAGCATATCATACTTGCCTATGCTTTTTAAATCTTGTGGTGGAAATTTTAACTCTAATCTGTTGATCTTCTCCTCCATCACAAGATGTTAATTTGCATATTTCAAGAACGTGAGAATCACACTGACATTACTTCCATGTGCAGGGGTTGCAAGGCCTGTGGGAGAGAGGAACTAGAGAGGGGATGCAATGGAGAGGGGAGAATACAAGGCGGCATTGCGACGGTCCCAGGCTTTGGTTGGTGGCCGATAAAGGCTTACAGACCTTGTCCTGGATTCGTAGCATCGGGTGGACGATATCGCCGGCAAGGGCAAAGCATGGATGAGGTTGCTTTTGGGAGAAGCAGTTCTGCATCTGGTGATGAATCTGAGTCAAGGTAAAGGTATTCATTTGTCTGCCTTCATCTATGAGGTTTTATGAATTCGATGGCATTGCTGGAGGGTCACCTAAGTGATTATTGATGACTGCTGCATTATGCTTTATTGTACGTTGTTTTTAGTATGGATTAAATGGTTTTGAGTGCTTGAAACTGAATGTTAGCTCATTTGTAAGTTTGAGCATTAATTTCCAGGCATAAGGATTAAGAAATTCGTCTGGTTTAGGTCAGTGTCGTAACAGAATTTCTAGCTCCGAGGACGACGTGCATTTGGAGTCTGTATTCCCATATATACCAAATTAGTTTTAGGTTCTCCTGTGCAGGTAGTCTTAATATGCTCCTAATATCTAGAGAAATCAAATCTTCCTTCAGTACAGCCAATTCCGAAATTTTCTCTGTTTTCTAGGACAACTTTAGTTTGGACAAAGATGAGACATCCTGTGTCAACCTGATTTCCTTATTCTCAACGGTGCTGCACTATTCTTTTCTTTTCTTTTCTTTTCTTTTCTCGCACTCCCCCCTGCGGGTTCGGATTTGTGAATCTTCCTAATCCATTGCCGGACAACCTGTCCGTATCGTTTTTTGTTTTAACTAACATTATCATTTCCACTTATGCTTGAATGGTTTGTTGTGATTTTTTTTTACGTCTATTCCCTTGTTTTTGGTGCTTCGATAACACAAAGTGTATTTCTCGGATAATCTTGAAAGCTTTGAGTTCTCATTGAACAGTCAGAACATTTTTTGGATATCCAGATCATGAAGTGTGGCTGTGACTTCCCTTTTTTTCCTTGTTTTGGTGAACTTGCCACTGATATTTTTTGGCTTTAATAGTCAAGAGGAAATAAAATGAGCTTTAAGCCGTAGCTCTCTCTTTCCAATAATTACTTCCTGTTAGTGTTCATGGTGACGATTAGGAACTACTGGAATCCTATTGCATATTGTTTAGCTCTTGAAGCATCAACTTGTTTCAAACTGGGTAAGCTACTGATGAATTCTACAGCAAGAAAGGGCGAGATCGGAGGAAACTTGAGAAGTAATACTGTCCCATTCACGATAGCCAGACAAGTTCACGATTCTACTGGTCTCCTGGGATAAACCCGAAAAAGCCGCAAGAAAGGAAAGTGAAGGGATGAATGCATATTACATGTGACCTGTCCTCATCTTTGCTATGCGTCAGTTTCTGACGCTTGGATTGCAGGGTTCGATGATGATCAGTGTACATTTCTTGTTAACAAATTACACACATTACCCTTAGAGTCGAGATTTCTATGCCTTTAACTGCATCGCAACAGCTCGGCAAGACTAATGTTGTACCGCGTTCCTTGGATGGTTTGTCAGTATTGGACGAAAAGAAACTGTATGGTTGAATTTGAATATGTTTTTTTCCCCCACTTCTTCGTTTGCATTGGTAGAATTTTCATGTTCGGTCGTTCCTTCACTTTTGGATGATTCAATCTTCCACCCATATGCAACTCAATAGGCATTAGCAGAGAATTCAGGAGTCATCTAGAAAACTAGACATGAGCTGGTACGAGATCCTGCTGACCAAAACAAATCTTCTGACGAACAATTCTCTGTAAATCATTTACAACAATGAAACAAGTGGCTTGTCCTTCACTTATGGTATCATTTCACTTGATCAACTGTTGTCCTTCCCTTACGATATTTATAAGTACACTCTTAACAGCTACGAGACTCTGAAGCGCCAGAGAACCTGTCTTACTTCTGACTACTGACTTAGAAGTGGCCGACGGTTTACACATTCTTCTCTTTTCATGGACTGCCATGCTCGTCATTTTAGGTTATTTCTGAGTGCAACCTTTTCAGATGAGGCGAGGAAATCTCTCGCAGGGGAGTACTCTCTCACACCCATCAAGGGATTTACTGTATTGAGCGAGACCACGTACTGTTTCACAGGCTTTGTTCTTTTGACCGAGATACAAGGGCGTGCTCCAAATAACCTTTTTCTTGTTTGAAGAACGGAAGACTTCCCGGATTTTCCTCCTCCAAGAGGAGTCTCACAGGTGTTTGTGGAGGATACTTATTCAAAATGAAGTCAATTTCCTCTCCACTGATTTCTTCCTGGTTGAGGAGAACCTGTAATACAAATAGTCCACACACTCAGCGTGCCTCACAGTTTTAGCTTGACCCTGGTTTCATTTGGCCCCAAGATTTGAACATACTGAAAAATCTAAAACAAGTACTAAGATCAGATCAGGTATCTTACCTTCACAGCTTTGAGCAGGGCTGCATGGTGCCTCCTGAGCAGAGAAACAGTCCTTCCATACATGTCACGTATGAGCTCTTCAGTCCTTTGAGCGACCTGATCGTCCAAGTTGAAATTTATTGGTGGTTCAATCAAACTGTAGTCATCATAGAGCGATCCTTCAAAGTCCAGCCTCGGTCCAACGAATTTGACTTCCTTTCTCCAAGGAGGTGGCTCACCATGGATGACCATTGGATTCTCCAAATTCCATCTGTTGATGGAGCACGGAACAACCCAGTATTAAACACCATGACAAGTTCGAGAAGGAAATTCCCTGATCACAGCACAAGGGACCAACATTGTCAGAATTTTACGTGCAAGCCAAGAAGCATCTGCAAGATACCCAACAGATGCTCTCGATGTATCCCGTCCATAAATAACCTCTTCGGCTGCACGTCCTCCAAGCAAAACCTGTAGTTTGAGTACAGCAGGATAAGGATGCGGTTCAATTTAATCTACTAATAGAAATAAGAGGAAGGGAAGAAACATCAGCTGTCAATTAGCCAAAGAGTGTCATACCTGAAGACGATGAAGCAATTGTGGCCGGCGCTCAAACATATATTTCTCGTCATCAAGTCGATGAAAGATAACTTGAGATAATGTCTGCATGTTCACAAGTTAACCATTCAGTAATAGGAGGAGCCCTAAGTAAAGCTTCGAAGGAAAAAAATATAGCAAATCTGATTATTGCTTTGTAGCAGGTAGGCATCCAACATAATTGAGTTCTTCCAGGAAATGAACATGCTGAAGCAATCTCAAGTCCTCGTGAAAGAATAAAACAGGATACAGAGGGCTTAGAAACAGATAGAGGACCTCTCCACGAGGGATAATTGAAATCCGATCACAGCACTCGACATCGGCGTTCTCGTATCGCTTCAGAAGATGAGAAGTCATCGCAACTCCTACTTCAGTGGTAGCTCTCCTACATTGTCCTTGATGACCTAACTCTATTCCAACACGTCTTGGCCCCACAGTGAGTCTATCAACTGCATCGTCCATATCTGGTCGAAGAATTGATCCATGTCCTTTCCTAACTGCCACTAGAGCAGCCTCTTGCACAAGCTGAGCCAATCGTGCTCCGCTCCATCCTATTAATAATTCAAACACATGTTTTCAGATGTTGAACCAACAAATTAACAATGGTTGAGAACCATAGTTACCTGGCAAATTCTGTGCATATGACGATAAATCAACAGTCTCTGACATCTTTACTTTGCTTGCATGAATTTTTAGAATATCGTGCCTCCCTTTTGAATTAGGGGGCCGAATCTTAATCTGCAGGATACACACAATAAGGAAGGAAAAAGAAACAAAAAGTTTAAACCATGAAATAGTCTAGTTAGCCACTATAAAGGCTAATTCTAAAAGCTCAGACGCCCAATGTCAAGAACAGCCACAATACCAAGGGTGAATTTAACTCAAAGCTTTATCCTTTTTTTTTTTCCAATTTCTCCTTTGGGTTCAGTGTAGCTAAAGTAAAGTACAGCTACTATTCACTGACAGAAACAAACCTTCCGATCAAAACGACCAGGACGAAGGAGTGCAGGATCTAACAGGTCCCTACGGTTGGTAGCTGCCAGAAATATCACACCTTTTCCAGTATCAAACCCATCAAGCTCTATAAGAAGCTGATTCAATGTAGTTTCCCTTTCTTGGGTTCCGGCATTATACAGGTGATCTGTGGTTTCCTTGAAGATTCCTTGACGCCTGATCATAGATAAACGAAAAACCAAAAAGACCAGTAAAAAGTTATGGGCTTACCATCCACATTAGACTAGCTATAATTACTATTGCAGTGATAACCGTCCCCGCCAAATCATAGGCAACTGAGGAATTTCCAGAGGACAAAAATATTATAAGAGTTCAATCAATCAAGAGCCGTCTCAGATAGAAGACTAACCTGGTTGCCAGGGCATCAATTTCGTCGATGAATATAACTGAAGGCCTATTTACCTGAAAACAGATAAGCGTTGAAATCAGAAAGACCTATCAGAATTGTTAAAACTAAACTAAAGTGGTAAAAGGATGTTGAAAATTCCAAAATCAGGTGAATCAACCCACTTGACAAGTAAATGTGCGTTACAAGGAAACAGCCCATAAAGTCAGGTGAAACATACGAGAAAGCAAACCTCTGTCACATAAATGACATAATAAAGAGCAGATAATCACATCAAAAAGTTTGAAAAGTTAACCAAATTCCACAATCCTCAAGTCAGTATGGGCCTATTTTTTACATTAAGAAATTAATCCTCTACTTGAATAGTACGGAGAATATAATACCTTTGCTCTCTTGAATAGATCCCTGATACGAGCAGAACCAACACCTACTAAAACTTCAACAAATTCAGACCCAGCCATTTGATAAAATGGAACGCCAGCTTCACCAGCTATGGCTTTGGCAACCAGTGTCTGCAAATAGAAAGGGTGAGAGCAGCCAAAGGTATTTGCAGGAGAAACCAAATAAAACCAACCTTTCCACACCCAGGAGGTCCCTCCAAAAGGACACCATGGGGAGGCTTGATTCCCATTTTATCAAACAGTTCCGGATTCTTCAAGTACCTAACTAACTAACCAGCAAAATAAATGGAATCTGTGAGCTTCCGCTGGATAATAGTGACAATCAAAAGCACATTTTGGAATTAAAAAATAAAGATGTCATGAAAAAGCAAAATACTTTATAGTAAGTAAGGCCCCTTAAGTATAATCTGTTCTAAACAGGAAATTTGGGGCTAAAACGAGATTCTAGTTAGTGTTATCATTTGCACGTGCATGTATGCAAAAATGTCTGTGTGTCTGTTTCAGGAAGCGAACAACGATAATTTCGAAATTTCTGTATGAACTCACCCTTCAACAAAATAATTTAGATAGAGATGCAAATATCACAAATGCTGCATCTAGATTATTAACTTTGTGAGGCATGAATTGCTAGAAGAATATTTTTATCATGTAAAATTGCCAAAACGATAATAGGGGGGAGTGTTAAACGAGTAAAAAATGCCAGATTCATGTCTTTAAATAGTGGTTCTCCAAAGGAAACCCTTGTACCATTTGTCAAAGAGATAACTCAAAGGGATCATCCAGTCAGGAAGAAAGCAATAAATTTGCTGTTCTTACAAGCGAATACCCTTAGAACAAGAGTGATTACCTCTTGAAGTTCCTCCACAGCCTCATCTATCCCTGCCACATCACCGAACTTTACTCCTGTTGAACCCTGGAATATTTCATCCACGGAGAACATTCTAAAAATTTAGTCCAAAGTCTACACCAGCAAGGAATGCTTGGGTGCAAATTACAAAACGAAACTAACATCAACACGAGCTTCTGCTTTGGATCTTGAAAAATCAATTCCTTGCCATAGATCCTGCATAATGGCAAGCGATGTCACGCAAAGAATTGAACAGTTAACAGACACTAGGATATTGCTATTGTATCACACTACACGCAAGAGAAAATGACAAGAGAAGAGTAGTACCCATTTCCTGAAGTTCTTAGGTCTTCTCGACAGAGTGAAACGGACAAGAAGGACCATAGTCAAAAGAACAGCGCTTATCGGCTTTAGCATTTCAAGGCTAGCTGAGACACCGCCAAATGTGTAAAACTCGTAAAATTTGGAAAAGATCCCACCATCACTGAATAGATCGACAACATTGTCCCACACTCTCTCAAAAATGCTAAAGATAAGACTGAGAAAGAGCTTGAGAAATGGTCTGGCTATTGGCCACACAATATATACTGTCGTGACAAAGACGAAACTGGTAACAGCAAAGACTGCTGAAGCCAAAAAACCCCCTACCACCACTGCTGCAACTGCCATGACAGCTGTGATCATCCCAAACTCAACCATCATTCTGCTTGATATGGAAGATGCCACCGGATGAGGATATTCTGGTAACTTTCCCACCCAAGACTACAGAAAATGTTACCAGCAAGAATGAAAAATCAGAGGAATTCACCATCTCTAATCCCATTTATGCACAAAACATATGAAGCAAATAATAAACTGAATTACCATAGTTTGCCTCTCTATTTCATACTGCGGACCATTGTATTCCTCCAGAAGAGCTTGAGCTTCACCCTGATTCAGCTTCATAGCCCTACAAAAAACTACATGGCTCAACCAAAAGATGACCTTGAAACAAAATATGTTGCAAAAACTACAAGTAATGAAATATACCATCGAGTTCTATGCAAACTCTTGTCCCCAGGGATCTCTTTCAACTCTACAATAAAATCCCTAAACCCATTAGCTGTAGTAATGCCAGCAACCTCCTTCGAAGTCAATAACTTGACCTTATCACTTTCCATAGCTTTCCTGAAATCCTCCAAGCTCATCCTGGGCAATGCCTCCAAATTCCTATCGAACGCCTCTTCCTCGGCCAAGTCTTCGCCGAAGACTTGCTCGGGGACGTACAATTTCCCCTTGTATTCCCTCAGTATGTCTTTCAAGTACACGGGCTCCTCTTTCCCAGCGGACTTAGCCTCGTTTCGACCCTCATCACTCCCTCTCTTCAGTTTACCTCTTGTGTCCAGTGTCCTTCTCAAGATCTCAAACAAACCCAAATCAGCATTTTTGCTCAGGTTCTCCTTTTCCTTCAAAGTGTAGAACTTGTCACCTATCAAGTACTTGGGCTCAACCTGACTAGGGTTCTCCTTCAAAACCCTAGCCACAAAGTCATCCCCTTTCGGAGGAGCTGAGTCTGAACTCGACTCGCATGAGACTTTAAAGAACCTTCGAGTAATTCCCGTCCGTAACCGAATTCCTCGCAAAACAAAATTTGAGCGTTCGAGTCCTCGCCCAGAGATAATTGGAGCGAGGCACAACCCCCTCGAGTATACATGCGGTTTGGCATGAAAAGCCCTAGATGATAGCAGAGGGTCAACGCTGCTCATATTCCAGGGAAAGAACTTCGATTCGCAGGGCTATTCGGCTAAGGTTTCTACTGCATTACTCTCGAAAGGTCGTCACTTGTGCGCATTTTCGCGAATCTAATCAAAAGGGGTTTGGAACCAATTATGAGTCTGAACGAGCTGAAACGAATTGCCATGGGTGAGGATGTTCAAGCTCAAGGAGAAGGCATCGCGAACTCCTCGGGTTTATCCAAACCAAACCGAAGTTCTGCAGGCTGCTGCCATGACGGGTCGGGCTGAGATGGCCCGCAAAGTGGCGGTGGAGACCGGGTCGGATTCAAGCCCATTCCGGGTGCAGAGCCCGTTTTCTTCAGTTTTTAGAAGAAGGGCTCGGGGCGACATTAACGTGGTTAGTGGCTGCTCTTTCGGCGTGTTACCACAGGGTCTAAAATCGTGGAGAGAATCGAGAGATGTTCACTCAAAATTACTCACGACCCATTGTTGTAAACCAGACAAATCTTTCGACAAAAAAAAAAGGACAAATCTTTGCCCAAACTAGCTCTTATCGAGATGCTAGAAGTTCGAAACCCATAGGCCACAATCGAGATACATGCGCTATTACCACAAGTGACTAGTGAGTTCGAAGTCGAAATGCAATTTTGAAGGCGGACATGAACGTGAGAATTCGGATCCCCTGCCCTGATTCAATCAAGGCAAACGGACGGCTCTGATTGAATCAGGGCAGGGGATCCATTTCCTGAACGTGATAGCATTAGCATGCGTACATATATACATGCGAAGCCTGACGTTCGCAAAAGTAATTATTGTTGGAAAATATGAGATATTTTGATGGGTGAGTGAATGAAAAATTATTTCTCAAAGAACATCCTTAAGTTGGAAATGGAAAGTGACAAAACACTAGTCTCACATTGGAAAACAACAGCAAGTTAATGGCATTAATTTCGACAGTTACAGAATTAAATACTGTAACAGCAGAGCCGTTATTGCTGTAACGGCAGAGCCATTACTACTGTAACGGCAGAGCCATCACTACTGTAATCGACAGAGCCATTACTACTATAACGGCAGAGCCACTGTTATTTTGCTGTTACGAAATTAATGCTATAACGGTAGATTTAATCAGTCGTTAATACTTGTATTTCCGAACTTCCCCTACTTACCTATATATAGGTGACCTCTCATTCTGAGATTAAGAGATTCCGAAAAAGAAAAACTTCAACCTTTTTCTATTCTCTGCATCTGCATCGATTTTGATAGTGTTCGCGCTTGGTCAAGCTCGCCGAAAGCTCCGGAGTGTTGTGTTTGCCTCTGTAGCTGTCTTACCGTTGTATCTTGGGAGACAAACGTTCACGAAACCTCAAAACACAAATGGGAGGGGACAGATCTGTCTTAAAGAAACTGTGTAGACAGGCCTCGGTATTTGTGTCAATTTCAATTTTTTAGATTTGTCATTGTAATTTCAGTGTGTTTAGTTCTGATTTAATATCAGCTTATGTACTGTTCATCGAGCTAGTGCTTCTGTCGATCTAGCGTTGTACTTCTGCCGATTGAGTGTTGTGCTTCTGCCGACTCAATGTTTGTGCTTCTGCCGATCCATCGTTGTGCTTCTACCGATTGAGTCTTGTGCTTTTGCCGACTCAGTGTTTGTGCTTCTGGCGACTTAGCGTTTGTACTTCTACCTAATTTAATTTTTTGCCTTTGCCATTTGATTGTAAGTTCTTCTAGCCAGTGCCATTGTGAATACCCTCCAACAATCTTAAGATAGATTCGTATCTCGAATTCGATGGCCACTGGAAAAGAAGTTCTTGATGTGCCTGCTGACGAGACCACTAAAGGCTCTGCAACTGTTGTGCAACTGCCTCTGTCTGGAACTATCTTTACCTCTACTGTCCAAATGCCTCTGCCAGGATCATATGCTGCCGCTGCCTTTGCCTCTGCCGCCGTTTCTGTTCACCATGGTGAGAAACCTTAGAAGTTCAACGAATCGAACTTTAAAAGGTGGCAGCAAAAGATGTTTTATTTAACAACTTTGAATCTTGTGAGATTCTTGACTGAGGAACCTCCTAAGGTATTCGATGGAGAAACGGATAAGCAAGCCTTCAACGCTGTTGAGGCTTGGAAGCATTCCGACTTCCTATGTAGGAATTATGTCATGAATGGCTTACATGACTCCTTATATAATGTCTATTGTGCAATAAAGACGTCAAAGGAATTATGGGAATCCTTAGACCGAAAATATAAAACAGAGGATGCCGAAGCAAAGAAATTTGTTGTCGGTCGATTTTTTGATTACAAGATGGTGGATTCCAAGACTGTGATCAGTCAAGTACAAGAAATTCAAGTGATCTTGCATGAGATTCAGGCTGAAGGAATGAACTTGAGTGAAATCTTCCAAGTGACTTCTATTATTGAGAAGCTACCACTTGGCTGGAAGGATTTCAAGAACTATCTCAAGCACAAACGAAAAGAAATGAACCTAGAAGAGATGATTGTTAGACTTCGAATCGAAGAAGACAATAGAGGCTCTGAACGCAAAGAGTTCAATCCTACCGAAGCTAAGGCAAATATTGTGGAGCAGAGGCAAGGCCACAAGAATAAGAAGTTTGCCAAGCCAAAATTGAGCCCAAAAGGAGGAGTTTCCAAGAACAAGTTTCTAGGGAAATGTTTCAACTGTGGCAAGACGGGTCACAAATCTGTGGGTTACAAACTTCCGAAAAGGAAGAGTTATGAGACAAATATGGTGAATGACATCACAAAAGACGTGTCAGACATAAACCTCTCTGCAATGGTTTCTGAAGAGAATCTAGTTGGGTCCAAACCAAAGGAATGGTGGATTGACACTGGTGCTACTAGGCAGGTATGTTCTAGTAAGGACATGTTCACAACTTTCGAACCAATTAATGGAGAGAAAGTTTTTATGGGAAACTCTGCCTCTTCTGCTATTGAGGGGCAAAAGAAGGTGCTGCTGAAAATGACTTTTGGAAAAGAACTGACTCTGAACAATGTTCTATATGTGCTAGAAATCTGAAAGAACCTGGTCTTCGGGTCTCTATTGAACAAGTACGGATTTCGCATGGTGTTCGAGTCAGACAAAGTTATTTTGTCTAAATTTGGAATGTATGTAGGGAAGGGATATGTATTTGATGGGTTTTTTAAGCTCAATGTAATGACAATTATCAATAAAGATAATAAGTCTTCCGTCTATATTGTTGAGTCTTCCAATTTGTGGCATGGTAGACTCGGACATGTTAATTATGATACATTGCGTAAATTAATTAACTTGGAACATATATCCTCATTCCAAATTGATTCAAGACATAAATGTGATTTTTGTGTTGATTGAGACAAAATCAATGAAATCATCATTTCATTCGATTGACAGAAGCATCGAACCCCTTGAATTGATTCATAATGATGTTTGTGATTTGAAATTCATACAAACAAGAGTTGGTAATAAATATTTTATTACCTTTATTGATGATAGCACTAAATACTGCTATGTGTATTTGCTTAAAAATAAAGATGAAGCCTTAGAGAAATTTGTTCTCTATAAGAATGAAGTTGAAAATCAACTCGATAAGAAAATCAAAAGATTGAGAAGTGATAGAGGCGGTGAGTATGAAGTACCATTTGGTGAATTCTGTGCTAAACACGGAATTATACATGAGGTAACTGCGTCTTATTCATCTCAATCAAATGGTGTTGCTGAACGTAAAAATCGCATATTGAAGGAAATGATGAACGTGATGTTACTAAGTTCAGGTTTACTTCAAAATATATGGGGTGAAGCTATTTTGTCAAGTAATTACCTTTTGAATAAGGTGTCTCGAATAAGTTGTTGAAAGGTAAGAGACCTTCCTACAAATACTTACGAGTGTGGGGGTGCCTTGTAAAGGTACTTGTTCCAACACCAAAGAAAATAAAGATAGGTCCTAAAATGGTGGACTGTATCTTTATAGACTATGCACATAACAGTAATGCATATCGATTTCTTCTGCATGAATCTAATATTCCTGATGTACATAAGAATACGATCATGGAATCTAGGAATGCTTCATTCTTTGAATATGTATTTCCTTACAAATCCAATGATGGATCAAGTTCGTCTAAACGAACGAATGAAACTATGAATGATGAAAGTCACGATTCAGATCATGAACCGAGATGTAGCAAAAGAGCAAGAGTGAAAAATCATTTGGAAATGATTTTCTAACTTATTTGTTAGAAAAGGAACCACTAAATTTTGCAGAAGCTGTGAATTCTTCTGAGGGACCTCTATGAAAGGAGGCAATAAAAAGTGAAATTGATTCTATTTTGCATAATCATACTTGGGAGCTAGTGGATCTTCCTCTTGGTTGTAAACCTTTAGGGTCCAAATGGATCTTTAAAAGGAAGATGAAAGCAGATGGCTGCATTGATAAGTATAAAGTAAGACTTGTAATCAAATGATACAGACAACAAGAAGGCTTAGATTACTTTGATACTTATTCTCCTGTGACGAAAATAAACTCCATCAAAATGATACTTGCAATTGCAGCATTGCGAAATCTAGAAGTACATCAAATGAATGTAAAAATAATTTTCCTAAATGGGGATTTGGATGAAGAAATCTATATGGAACAACCCGAAGATTTTATAGTTCCAGGACAAGAAAGGAAGGTCTGTAAATTGGTAAAATCATTATATGGTCTAAAACAAGCACCAAAGCAATGGCATGAAAAGTTTGATAATGCGATGATTACCAATGGATTCAAAATTAATGAATGTGATAAATGTGTCTACATTAAAGAGGCAGAAATTGGCTATGTCATTCTGTGTCTCTATGTAGATAACATCCTCATTGTTGGTAGTGATGATAAAATGATCAAATCTACCAAGAATATGTTGAATTCAAGATTTGACATGAAAGACTGGGGACTTGCTGATGTGATTTTAGGAATTAAAATCACAAAAACGTCAAAAGGCCTTATATTAAGTCAGTCACACTATGTGGGCAAGATGATTGAAAAATTCAACATGAATAATTCTAGTATAGTGTTGACACCTGATTTTTGACCATCCATTATTATAATTTTTATTTCTAAAATTAATTAAAAATAGCAAAAAAGGTCAAAAAATTGCAAAATCAACTTTGGGAGCCTTAGCCTAGCCTTAGGAACCAATTTTGAACAAAAAATATTTTTTGAATTTTTTAATATTTTTTGGAATTTATTTAATTATAAAAAAACCAAAAAATCATAAAAATACCATCCGTGGTCAGAAAATTACAAAAAAATATTCAGAAATTTTATTTTAATTCTCTCCTTAATACTTTCACTTTTTATCAGGAAAATTTGGCTCGATTCATGGGGTTCCTTCACAAACCTAATCCCGAACCGGGCCTAAAAAATCCCTTTCGAGTCTTTTAATTTTCAATTTTTGGTTTTTATAAGCTATGACATTGGACTCCAAAGTATTGAAATGCAATTGGGTCAATTTGCCCTCCAATTTGATCAATTTTAACCAAAAGGGCTTAATTGCATAAAAATCTTTCAATTTAGTCCCCGGTTTCACAATTTTTGAAATTAAATTTCACACGGGCACACCCATTAAAATTAAACACCTCTACCCAACAGTTTTCATCATGCTGAATCCATTGGTGGGCTCAATTTTGGCTAATTCGATCGTTTAGGCCTTCGATTTGGCGAAATTAAATTTCGGATCCTAGGGACAATTTGGGGTTTTCACAGAATTTCAATAAATTGATTCACGAAAATACCCATATTTGATGGAAAACATGTCAAGGAATCTGATTTTGCCATCAATTTCATGAAAAGAGGTCATTTAGGGGGTCAATTTGGCGATTTGGGCGATTTGGCCGAACCGGGCCGGTCGGGTCCGACCCGACCCGACCCGGCCCGACCCGGGTCTGCAAGGCTTGCACAGAATGTGCAGAACGTGCGCAGAAACAGGGGGAGCGGCGATGGAGCATGGGCAGCGATTTTTCTAAAGGAAAATAGACAACCGAGCATGGGAAGCATGTGGGCAGACTGGATATTCGTTGTTGCAGAGGCGTGGGCATTAAAAAATTGCCGGTCGGCCACGGGGGAGGCTTGGCTCGGGTCTAAAAGAAAAAAACAGGGCCGGGAGAGAGGGGGGACTTTTCGAGCGGAGGGGGAGCGCGAAAGAGTTTCTTAGGATCTCCAACACACCACAGAGAACATCACCAAGGGCTCGGCGGTCGTCGGCAAGCTCCGAACCGGTCGGTATTCTCCTCCGATCACCGTTTCTCATACGCACGCCATGTGTTCGATAAAATGCCGATGGATGCCTCGACTTGGTTTTGTCTCGGCCGTGCCTTTCCCGGCCCCCATTTGCGGGTATCAAGCTTTGAATATGTACTAGCATTGCTTCTAAGCTTGTGTTGACCTTTGTTTTGCATTAAACCGCGGCGAAAACACGGCTCGGAGCTTCGCCGGCAACGGTTCGGACCGGGAGCTCAACGGGGAACTTCCGGCGGTCTTCAAGCTCGAAATGAGCTCAGGTAAGCCTCTAGACCCTCCTTGTGTGTTGTTTGATGGTTTAGAATCGAGTTTTGATAAGAAAAAAAATTCGGAAAATGCCTCGCCGGAGCCGAGTTCGGGGAGGTCCGGTTCACCGGTTCTTAGCGTGTTCATGGTTATTATTTGGGTTGTATGTTGATGTGGTTGGTCCAAGGAGTCGAATGCCGCAGGAACAGAAGAAAAATACCAAGTTTCGGGCCCGTTTCGCAATTTTCCGGCGACCTCGCCGGAATTTTTACTATTCCCGCCGGATTTTTCACTGTTCATCGTCTTCTCCGGCGACACTCCGGCCGGTCAACGGTCAACGGCCGACGTGGCGTGCCACGTAGGCAGCCACGTCAGCCGGGTGGGGGCCACGTGGAATTTTTATACATAAAACAAAATTAACGGCCACGATCGCGACACGTGTCGCGATCCTAGATTTTTGGAAAATTAAATAAATGATTTTCGAATAATCGATCCGGCGGACGAGGATGTGCCACGTGGCTCACCGAGGGACGTCCGATCTTGTACAAGATCGGACGCACCAGAGGAAGCCACATGGCACGTTTTAGAGCGTCCGATTTGTAGGTTTTCTAAAAAATGAAAATAAATTAATTTTTGATCCGACGGCTATTATTGAGCCACGTGTCTCTCTGTGGGTCGCCCGATCTAGTGGAAGATCGGACGTACGAGACAAAGCCACGTGGCACAACGTGGACCGTCCGATCCGGGGAATTTTCGGATAATTAAATAAAATAGATAAAAAATCAAAAAAATTGTTAAAAAATGGAAAAATGTTTAAAAATATAAAACGGCTTCGTTTTAGGCCGGTTTCGACCCCCAGGGTCGGGCCGGGCGCCCGAGAGGCGTGAGCCGGGTTTGACCCGGCCCGGAAAATATTTTTAAATATTAAAAAAAATTCAGAAAATAATAAAAAATAATGAAAAATTCAAAAATCAATAAAAAATAGAAAATTCATAAAAAATTTCAAAAAATTCGAAAAATTCAGAAAAATTCAAAAAAATTCCAGAAAATAGGAAATGGCCACATTCAACTGGCCATCACCTGTTTTGGGTCTTTCGACCCCCGGTTTTTTCAGAAATAACGGTTTTGCCCTTCCGGCAAACCGTCTTCCAAAAAAAAATTCTAAAAATCCAGGAAAATCCCAAAAAATAGGAAATGGCCACAAACAACTGGCCAAGGCTCATTCCGGGTGTTTTGAACCCTGACCCTTCTTAAAATGACGATTTCGCCCTTTGGGCGAATCGTCTTCCAAAAATTGAAGAAAAATCAAGAAATTCCAAAAAATTCTCAAAAATGGGAAGTGGCCACAATCAACTGGCCATGGAATATTTTGGGTAATTCGGTATCCAAACCTTCCAAAAAAGACAATTTTGCCCTTCGGGCTAATTGTCCCCGAATCTTCCCATTTTACCCCTAGCCCTAAATCACATCTTCCTTAAGCCCTTATGGCTATATTAGGAGGCCAATGATTGAAATTGATGTGCATTGACATGATTTATTTATGCACTTGATTGCGCTTTCATTATATTGACTGTGGTTTGATAGGACCAGTCTTCCAACCTGCATGAAACCCTGACTCATATCACCCAAAATTGCGCCTGCATGAACTCTTAGTTAGGAAAATCACTCACGTTAGGTACCGAAAGGGCGTTGGTAATGACACCGACGTAACCAAGTCCCCGAACCCAAAATCTCTGGTTCCGTAGAACTGATCGATTTCTCCCAATCGGTCAGTAAGGTTTCCGGTCTACCCTCCAAGAAAGACCGGTGGCGACTCCAAATGCATGCACAAGTTGCACATGCCACCACGACCACACTGAAGGTCGAAAGCGATCGACTCTTATCGTCGAATCCCTTAAAGATATATCTCCGCCGCGATTTGGTATGGGCCTGGGAGGGCCCGCGCCGATCTAAGGCCCGCGATCCACATTTCAGAGTGGGGGCCGCGACCGGTAATCCATTAGCCGCGTCCGTTGATTTCGGACGGGTCGCGACATATAGCTAGAACACCGTTTGTCGCGACCCGTCCGAAATCGGACGCGGCTAATGGATTACCGATCGCGGCCCCCACTCTGAAATGTGGATCGCGGGCTTTGGATCGGCGCGGGCCCTCCCAGGCCCATACCAAATCGCGGCGGGAGTGTCTTTTGAGTGATTCGACGATATGAGTCGATCGCTTTCGACCTTCAGTGTGGTCGTGGTGGCATGTGCAAATTGTACATGCATTTGGAGTCGCCACCGGTCTTTCTTGGAGGGTAGACCGGAAACCTTACTGACAGATTGGGAGAGATCGATCAGTTCTGCGGAACCAGAGATTTTGGGTTCGGGGACTTGGTTACGTCGGTGTCATTACCAACGCCCTTTCGGTACCTAACGTGAGTGATTTTCCTGACTAAGAGTTCATGCAGGCGCAATTTTGGGTGATATGAGTCAGGGTTTCATGCAGGTTGGAAGACTGGTCCTATCAAACCACAGTCAATATAATGAAAGCGCAATCAAGTGCATAAATAAATCATGTCAATGCACATCAATTTCAATCATTGGCCTCCTAGTATAGCCATAAAGGCTTAGGGAAGATGTGATTTAGGGCTAGGGGGTAAAATGGAAATATTCGGGGACAATTAGCCCGAAGGGCAAAATTGTCATTTTTGGAAGGTTTGGATACCGAATTACCCAAAATATTCCATGGCCAGTTGATTGTGGCCATTTCCCATTTTTGAGAATTTTTTGGAATTTCTTGACTTTTCTTCAATTTTTGGAAGACGATTCGCCCAAAGGGCGAAATCGTCATTTTAAGAAGGGTCGGGGTTCAAAACACCCGGAATGAGCCTTGGCCAGTTGTTTGTGGCCATTTCCTATTTTTTGGGATTTTCCTGGATTTTTAGAATTTTTTTGGAAGACGGTTTGCCGGAAGGGCAAAACCGTCATTTCTGAAAAGATCGGGGGTCGAAAGACCCGAAACAGGTCGTGGCCAGTTGAATGTGGCCATTTCCTATTTTCTGGAATTTTTTAGAATTTTTCTGAATTTTCTGAATTTTTTGAATTTTTTTATGATTTTTCTATTTTTTATTGATTTTTTGAATTTTTTATTATTTTTTATTATTTTCTGAATTTTTTAATATTTAAAAATATTTTCCGGGCCTGGTCAAACCCGGCCCACGCCTCTCGGGCGCCCGGCCCGACCCTAGGGGTCGAAACCGGCCTAAAACGACGCCGTTTTATATTTTTAAACATTTTTCCATTTTTTAACAATTTTTTTGATTTTTTATCTATTTTATTTAATTATCCGAAAATTCCCCGGATCCGACGGCTCTCATCGCGCCACGTGGCCGCATCCTGTGCGTCTGATCTTCCACTAGATCGGACGATCCATAGAGAGCCACGTGGCTCAACCACAACCGTAGGATCAAAAATCAATTTATTTTCCTTTTTATAAAACCAACGGATCGAACGGTCCGCAGTGTGCCACGTGGCCACCTTCGGCACGTCCGATCTAACATTAGATCGGACGTTGCACAGCGTGCCACTTGGCACAATCTCGGCCACCGGATCGATTATTCAAAAATCAATTATTTAATTTCCCAAAATTCTAGGATCGCGACACGTGTCGCGATCCGGTCCGTCCATTTGTTTTGTTTAAAAAAATACTTGGACCGGCCCCACCCGGCTGACGTGGCGCCTACGTGGCCTGCCACGTCAGCCATTGACCGGTTGACCGGTCTTCGGTCGCCGGAGAAGACGACCGGCGACTCGCCGGAACAGTAATTATTCCGGCGAAGTCGCCGGAAAATGCCCAAAACCCAACCAAAACTCAAAATTTTTGGGAAATTTTTGTGGCATTCGGACCCTCAGCACCTCAACATCAACATACACACGAAACATGGCAACTTTTACGTCGGGAAACGACCGAACCGGACCCCCACAGTCCCGGCGCCGGCGAGGTAAGTTACAGAATTGTTTTTTTTTTTTTTATCAAAACTCAATTCTAAGACCTCGAACAGCATTTAAGCAAGGTTTGGGGACTTACCTGAGGTCTCCTAGCCCTCGGCGACCGCCTTTTCGCTGACCCGAATCCCCGGCTTGGCCCGGAAGTGGTGAAGCTCCGGCCGCCGGTTTCGCGTGGTTTTATTGCAAGACAATGATCAAAACGAGCTTAGGGATAGTTCTAGTGGATGCTCAGAGCTAGAATCGTGCAAAATGAGGCCGGGACTAGCATGACCGAGAGTTAAAAAGTAAAACGTTCACGGAGGCATTTCGTCGAACAGGCATCGTGCCCTAATGAATTGAAGGTCGGAGAGGAGAACCGACCTGCTTGGAGCTCGCCGACGGCCCCTGTGTCTTCGGTGATGATCGCTGAAGGTCGCTGAAGGTCCGGGGGAGCTCCTCCAATCCGGTGTTCGCCAAAAAGAATCCCCCTGCGCTCTCGGCTCCACCTCCTCTTTAACCGGGCTTCTCCCTCGGTTTCATGGCCGACCGGCGTCGCTTTTCAGGGCTGCTCCACTGCCGAAACACCAATATTCCTCTGCCAATGCTTCCCACGCTTGGCTGTCATTTTTTCCTTAGAAAAACCGCGCCCCGCACGTTCCCCTGTTCCCCTCTGTCCGGCGCGCATGGGTCTGCAACTTTGTTGCAGACCCGGTCGGACCGGGTCGGGTCGGGTCTGACCCGACCGGCCCGGTTCGACCAAATCACTCTAATTGGGCCCCAAATTGACCTATTTTCATGAAATTGATGGCAAAATCGGACTCCTTGACATATTTTCTATCAAATAAGGGTGTTTTCGCGAATCAATTGTTTGAAATTTTGGGAAAACCCCAAATCGTCCCTAGGATCCAAAAATGAATTTCGCCAAATCGAAGGTCCAAACGATCGAATTAGTCAAAATTGAGCCTACCAATGGATTCAACATGATGAAAACTATAGGGTAGAGGTGTTTAATTTTAATGGGTGTGCCCGTGTGAAATTTAATTTCAAAAATTGTAAAACCGGGGACTAAATTGAAAGATTTTTATGCAATTAAGCCCTTTTGGCTAAAATTGATCAAATTGGAGGGCAAATTGACCAAATTGCATTTCAATACTTTAGAGTCCAATGTCATAGCTTATAAAAACTAAGAATTGAAAATTAAAAGACCCGAAAATGATTTTTTAGGCCCGGTTCGGGATTAGGTTTGTGAAGGAACCCCATGAACCAAGCCAAATTTCCCTAATAAAAAGTTAAAATATTAAAGGGGAAATTAAAATAAAATTACTGAATATTTTTGTGTATTTTTCTGACCATAAATGGTATTTTTCTGATTTTTTGGGCATTTTTATAATTAAATAAATTCCAAAAAATATTAAAAAATTCAAAAAATATTTTTTGTTCAAAATTGGTTCCTAAGGCTAGGCTAAGGCTTCCAAAGTTGATTTTGCAATTTTTTGATTTTTTTTTGATTTTTTTAATTAATTTTATAAATAAAAACTGAAATAAAAGATAGTCAAAAATCAGGTGTCAACACCGTTAGACAATGATCTATGTCTATCTAAGAACAAATGAGATGGTATTTCTCAAGTAGAATACTCTAGAGTTATTGGAAGTTTAATGTACTTAATGAGTTGTACTAGACCAGACATTGCATATACGGTGAGTAGATTGAGTAGATATACGAGCAATCCGAGTGCTGACCATTGGAAAGTAATAATGAGAGTACTTAGGTACTTACGGTATACTCGAAATCTTGGCCTGCATTATACGAGGTATCCATCTGTTCTAGAAGGATACAATGATGCGAACTATGTATCTGATATAAAAGATTCAAAATCTACTAGTGGATATGTATTCACACTAGCAAGAGGAGCTGTATCTCGGAAATCCTGTAAACAAATTGTTATAGCCAGATCCACAATGGAATCTGAACTTATAACTTTGGATAAATGTGGTGAAGAGGCTGAATGGCTACGCCATTTCTTAGAGGATATTCCAAAATGGCAAAAACATGTGCCACTAATATGTATACATTGTGATAGTCAATCTGCGATTGAAAAAGCACAAAATAACATGTATAATGGTAAGTCTAGACATATACGTCGTAGACATAATACCATTAGACAACTACTCTCAACTGGAATTATCTCTATTGACTACGTAAAGTCAAAGGATAATATTGCGGATCCACTATCCAAAGGGTTAAATAGAGAGTAAGTTGAAAAATCGACAATATGAATGGGACTGAAGCCCATTACAGAAAAGTTTGTATAAAGAAAAACCCAACCTAGTTGACTGAAGATTTCAAGATCTAGGTTCAAAGGGACAACCTAATTATATGAACTGTATGATATCACTGTGGGGGTCTATCTCTCAAACCATTCCTATAAGAGAAATAGTGATGTGATATCCCCTACATATGTGAGAAAAACAATTATTGTGGGGGCTTATCAGGAAAAAGGATAGCAATTTTTTGCTTTAATGATCCTTAAGTGGAGTAAGCCAATTACTTAGAATTAAGTGATCATCTATGTGAAAGAGAAAAGGGGCCATTCCAAAAGAGAATCATTGAGGGCTGAATTCTCTAGAAACTCTCACAGAACCATGACGATGTTCAGGGCCAAAACGAACATATCAATGAGAGCTGAACAAACGCTCAGATGATTTATGTGTGAAGTGTATGGGTTATTTACTAAGTAAGCATGACAGTTAAAGGACATCAAGTCTACTGGACAGCTGGTAAATTAAGTGCATTTTCATAAGGGAAGGTTCAAAGGGTGACACCTACCTATCCTACGCAGGTTTCGTTTGGTGAACACCATTATAGAGTCAAAACCAAAATAATTTTCATTCATGTGGGGGATTGTTGGAAAATATAAGATATTTTGATGGGTGAGTGAATGAGAAATTATTTCTCAAAGAACATCATTGAGTTGGAAATAAGAAGTGATAAAACACTAGTCTCACATTGGAAAGTAACAGCAGGTTAATGACATTAATTTCGGCAGTTACAGAATTAAATACAGTAATGGCAGAGCCATTACTACTGTAACGGCAGGAGCCATTGTTATTTTGCTGTTACGAAATTAATGCTATAACGGCAGATTTAATCAGCCGTTAATACTTGTATTTTCGAACTTCCCCCACTTACCTATAAATAGGTGACCTCCCATTTTGAGATTAAGAAATTTCAAAAAAAAAAAACTTCCATCTCTTTCTATTCTCTGCATCTGCATCGGTTTTGATGGTGTTCACGTTTGGTCAAGTTCGCCGAAAGTTCCGGAGTGCTATGCTTGCCTCTGTAGCATAGCTATTTTACCATTGTATCTTGGGAAACAGATGTTCACGAAACCTCAAAGCACATATGGAAGGGGATGAATCTGTCTTAAGGAAACTGTGCAGATAGGCCTCGGTATTTGTGTCAATTTCAATTTTTAAGATTTGTCATTGTAATTTCAGTGTGTTTAGTTCTGATTTAATATCAGCTCGTGTACTGTTCATCGAGCTAGTGCTTCTGCTGATCCAGCGTTGTGCTTCTGTCGAATGAGTGTTGTGCTTCTGTCGATCCAGCGTTGTGCTTCTGCCGACTCAGCGTTTGTACTTCTGCCTAATTTAATTTTGTGTCTTTGCCATTTGATTATAAGTTCTTCTATCCAGTGCCATTGTAAATACCCTCCAACAATCATATCCCTAGATATCTCCTGCAAATGGTTTACGACATATGAATCAGATCTTGATATACCCTCACAACAATGCACTCTCCTTTCTTCTCTAAATTGAAGAATTACTTGAGGAAACAATATAGCAAACGAATAAATGAGTAATGACCCCCGGTAGAGGTAGAGACTAGTACGGTTCGATTCAATGGTTTATTTGTTTAGATTTGATTGGAAAAAAATTGTCCAAAGAATTTTAGGCCCTGTTTGGTTAAGTATTTGAGATGAGCATTGGGACTCTAAAGTCTCTTAGTCAAATGCAAATGCTGTTTGGTTTATTTTTTGGCTCACTTTGGGCAAATCCAATTACATCTCAAATGCTTTCCAAAGGCCTTTAGGCCAAAGTACCTCTGGAGGTACTTTGGGCAGGTGCATCTCAAATGCAATTAATTTTTTTTTTTAACTTTGTCACATTCACCTGCCGCCTTTCCCTCGCGGCCGACCGCCGCCGTCGCTGCAACCCGCTGCCCATCATCGTCATCGCCACCGCTGCCTCCTCCTCCGTCCACCGCCGCCGCCGGTCACTGGTTGACTCCCGCATCCGCCGCCACTGACGATCGCCAGTCGCCGCCGCTGCCGTCGGCGATCTCCCGCCGTCACTTTTTTTATTATAAAAAAAGTAAAAATACTTTACAAAGTATATTTTTCACCAAATGACGTTTACGTCAAACTTTCTTTCAAATGTGTTTTTAAAAAATACTTTGTCAAACACTACTTGCATTTTAAAAAAGGCCTTTAGCCCAAAGGTATTTACATTTACTCAACGTCCCTTGGCCAAATGCTGAACCAAACAGGTCCTTACACTTATTGCACATTTGCCAATTCGATTGGAAACTTTTCAATTTTTCCAATTAAGACCTAAACCTTTTCACTTTTGCCAATCGATGCTATTCGATCAATTTTGGCCGGAAGTCTCTAACGTAGACACTAGCCATTGTATGTGGCACGACCGACGCTGACATGGATAATTTTAATATTTTGTAATATTTTTCATTTCTGTTATTCTTTTAACAACCGTGGTCGGTGAGGTCGCCAGTCAACCAACATTGGCCACAGCCTGCCGCAAATGTGGAAAAAAATGTGAAAAAAATTTAATAGTAACTCAATTGGTAAAATGTGAAAAAAGTTTAAGATTCAACTGACAAAATTAAAATGTATAGGACTGAATTGACAAAAATGTAATAAATTTAGGACTTTTGAAACAATTTTCCCAATTTGATTGCGTCGTAATTTTTGCTGGATTTGTCGTCTGAAAAAGACACACGGCGGTTGGTACAGCTGGTCCAAAACCAAACCCATTTAACGTTGTTGGAGGTTTTTCGTTCCATGGTGCCATGACCGACCAAGTGACGTGTATCTCGACCTGTGTTTGTTTTTCTAGGTCAGCTCTTTTAATGCTAATCTAAGTTTAGATTTGTCAATGCGAGTCCGGCCAGAAATAGATAATCCACGTCAGAAATAGTAAAGGATACTTATCTAGGACTGTTGGCGAATTAATCTATTAAAAGAGCGGAAATGAATCTCGACATAATTGTAGGAAAAATAATACATAATCAGGGTGTGTTTGGTTAAGTGAAAGAATTTTTTGCCAAATAGTTGTTTGACTTTTCACGCGGTCGGTTTGCTTAAAGCGATTGGTCGACGGAAAATCAATCTCGTGAAGTTAGGCCGGCGGGACGAGGGACGATGTTCAGTGTGGTCTCGACCACATTCCCTCGCTGTCAGTGATCGATTCGAAGCTTTTTGGCACCTTTGACTTCGAACTGCGAAAATAAAATCAACTCTCCATCATCTTTTCGGTACGATCTGATTAGAATGAATCACATGGCCTCCATTTACGCTTTAATGTTTTCAGAATACTAATAGAATTAAAAAAAAAAACACAATCCTGAGTGAATTATATGATTTGAAAACTCTAAACACCACAAGATCAAGCATTTGATCCAAAAAGAGCCGAACTTTTTGAGGACGAGAATGTGTTCTTATTTGAAATATGAGGCATCCCTCCTATTTTCGGTAGTACAAGGAAAAAAGGAACTAGAAAAAGAAGAAGATTTTGTTACAAAACTAAAGGTTTGAAATATAGAGAAAATATGGGGGGCTTGCCAATGACATCATGGGCTATTAATGAGTGCATTACTCTTTCGGTGCTTTGTCAACTAAAAAAATTTTGACAAAAAAAAAAACTAAAAAAAGTTCGCCGACCAAAAAATAAAAAAAGAAACTAAGAAAAGTTCATCCACTTATTCCAATAATTCGGGGTCCGTATATAGTATTACAAGGCATTCTTTGTTAACTTCCTTAATAAAGCATTCCAACTTGCAAAGTTAGATAGAGAAAGAGAGAGGGAGAGAGAAATATGGAGATGAACCAAGCTTTTCTAGCAACCTCCGGCTAGAGTCGATGAGATGGTGATACTCACCGGCGGCCATTGCCGGTGGCGACACTCATTGACGGCCATAGGTGGTGGGACCGGTATCTTTTCGATTGATTTGAAAGATATCAAATTTAAAGGATTAAATTGCACAAATGACAAAAGTTGATGGACTTTGTGTGTGTAACGACTCGATGCGGATAAGAAAATGTTCATGCCGTACTCATCCAATAGAGCTTAGTTCGACTTACATGCTCATCACAACATAATTAAGGCTAAATACACTGTACTAGAAGACGCAAAATTATGAAAGTGCAATTGAGTCCTAAAAATTTCAAAACGTGCAATCAAATCCTAGAACTTGTGCAATTGATGCATCGTGAAAATGATCAAGCAGTACTAACCATGATTTCGATTCAGCTTATCATGGAATGATGGGTCGTAGTTCGGGAGGAAGAACACAATTTTGCAAAGAAAAAAGCCCACTTGTTTCAAAATACTTCAATCAGTATGCACAAAAAATAGGCCAATTCGGCGGCTGTTTGCTCAATTTCATGCGAAGTCTAGACCACCTTCATGTGGGTGGTGAAGGGAGAGCCTTGTCTAGCGAAAAATATGCATTTTCAAAATTAATTTTTTTTTCCATATGTGGCATTTTTACATTTATTTTCTAAATTTTAATTATAATAAATTACAGATTTAAAAAGGCTAAAAATTTTATCTTCAAACTCGTATAACAAACTACGAAAGATTTATTCAGGGGCCGCAGAAATTACGACAATCGCAAAGTCCCAAATACCAACATTTTCCAAAATTTTCAAACTAGCACATAAAAAAGTTTCTGAAAAATAGATTTATCTGAGATTTATTATTACACAATGGAAACCATATCGTGTTATATCATTATAAAACCAAGGATAAATCGATTCATTTCTAAGTTCTTCCTCGATGAACCAGAGGGCCTTCTTATTCTTGTCGTGGAGGTTTTGGTCGGCTGAGAGTTGAGCCGGCAGGAGATGGAGAGGAGGGAGGCGTAGAAGGGGGTGGATTGGAGGGTGATGTAAGAGGGCAGGAGTTGCAGAGGCCGTTGCAGGCGAAGCCCTCGGTGAAGTTATCGTTGGTGTGTTGTCGTCCCAGCGACCTTCTTATTGTTGATGTACACTTGCTGAGAGAGGAGAAGGAGAGCTTGATGGAGGAGGAGGAGAAAGAAGGAGGAGGAGCGTAGAGAGAGATGATGGACTCCATGGATTCCTCTGTTGCTCAAAAATCAAAATAAGAATTGGAGTTGGAGGAAGAAGATGACGACGGGACAACCTGCAACGGAGGAAGGAGAAAAAAAAAAGAAAAATGGAAAGAAAGAAATAAAAAAAATTAGAAAATGTAAAAAGACAAAAACATCCTTACTAAGGCCCTTTTTTTAAACGAAAATGCACTTTAGACTCTTATTTGAAACAAAGTCCACTCAAGGCCTTTTTTTTTTAATAAAGAAAATTAGGGCATTCGAGGCATTTTTTTTTCGAAATTTTCCCGAATATAAAAGCTATTTTTTCTCGAATAACGAACTTCTTAAAAAATAAATTAAATATGAATTAGATTTAAATTTTTAATATTATTAAAAATAAAACTAAAAATTAAAAATAATTTTTATTTATTCCTATATATTTATAAATTTTAGTTTCTTTCTACTTTACAATATATATTCTGTGCACATACATATACAAACAATTCATATTCATGTCATTACGAATTGAAAGATTTTTTTATTGGGTGAGTTCAAAGAAGGATTTTTGGTAGTATAGTTTGTTATTTAATAAAAAAAATTAAAAAATGATGGAACAGAATAAAAATAACAAAAAAAGATATAAAAATCAAGTAGAAGAACCAAAATTTTAAATGAACAAATTCGAACTTGAAAATGATCTTTCAAATTCTTGAAGAACGTGGGGTAGTGAAATTTCTAAAAAGAAACTAGAAATCTCCTTCTCTTTTGTATTTTTGGTTCATATTAAAATTTCACCACTTTTTTTTTATAGTTTTTAAGTTTGCGTCAAAATTCTACAAAAATGTCAAGAGAGTTGAAATTTCTTCTCTTTCGTAGGTTTTTGGTTCACATCAAAAGTTTATAGAAACGGAAAGAGAGTCAAAGCTCATTTTTCTCTGTAACTTTATGGTTCATGTAGAAATTTAACGAAAGTAGCGAGAGGACAAAACTTTTCATAGTTGCAAAAGCGAATGATCATATTTCTTCTCTTACTAGAGTTGGTAGTGAATTATGAAATATTTTTATAGTTTCTGTTTGTACATTTCCATATTCATTTACATCGATAAATGCAAATACTAAACAATGAACGTAGTAAGATATGAATATATCCGGCTTTATTACTGCAATTCACTAAATAATAGATAGGATATGGCAAAATCCATAGATTTCATATCCTATCATATTCAATTATATCTTAACTAGAAATCCTGATGATTAAGCGCATGCAATCATGGACTATAATCGAGATACATACATTATTACCACAATTGACTAGTGAGTTCGAAGTCGAAATGCAATTTTGAAGGTGGACATGAACGTGATAGCATTAGCATGCGTACATGTATACATGTGAAGCCCGACGTTCGCAGAAGTAATCATGACCCCAGGTATCGCCTGCAAATGGTTGACTGACACATGAATCTGAGACTAAATCTTGATATTCCCTCACAACAATGCACTCTCTTTTCTTCTCTAGATTGAAGAATTACTTGAGAAAAAAATATAGCAAACGGATAAATGAATAGTGACCTCCGGTAGAGACTAGTACAGTTCGATTCAACGGTTTACTCGTTCAGATTTAATTGAGAAAATTGTCTAAAGAGTCCTAAATCTATTGCACATTTGCCAATTCAATTATAAACTTTTTAAGTTTGTCAATTAAGGCCTAACCCTTTTTACTTTTTGCTAATTGAAGCTATTCGATCAATTTCGGCCGGAAGTCTCTGACGTGGACACTGGCCATTGTACGTGGCACGGTCGGCGCTGAGATGGATAATTTTAATATTATGTAATATTTTTCCTTTCTTTTATTATTTTAACAATCGTGGTCGGCGAGGTCGCCGGCCAACCATCGTTGGCCGCAGTTGAGGCCGCGACGCCCTCGCCTGCCGCAAATGTGAAAAAAAAAAGTGAAAAAAATTTAATAGTAACTCAGTTGGTAAAATGTGAAAAAAGTTTAAGATTCAAATGACAAAATTAAAATACTTAGGACTGAATTGATAAAAGTGCAATAAATTTAGGACTTTTCCCAATTTGATTGCGTTGTAATTTTTGCTGGATTTATCGTCTGCATTGCTAATATCGATCCTGAAAAAGACACGTAGCGGTCCAAAACCAAAACAATTTAGCGTTGTTGGAGGTTTTTCGTTCCATGGTGCCATGATTACAGCCAGGCCTTCGGCCATGTGACGTCTATCTCGACCTGTCTTTGTTTTTCTGGGTCAGCTTTTTTAATGCTAAACTGAGTTTAGATTTTTCAATGCGAGTCCGGCCAGAAATAGATAATCCACGTAAGAAATAAGGTCAGCTCATTTGGAGTTGTCTAGGACTGTTGGCGAATTAATCTCTTCAAGAGCGGAAATGAATCTCGACATAATTGTAGGAAAAATTAATACATAATCAAGGTATGTTTGGTCAAGTGAAAGAATTTTTTTGCGAAATGGATTTCTTACTTTTTCACGCCGTTGGTTTGCTGAAAGTGATTGATCGACGGAAAATCATTTTACAATTAGTGAAAATATGCATGCTTAATCGATGCTTTTGTCAATGATGCGTGTATCCAACTCACCTAGCCGATAATGGAGGTCAGACCATGAAGTTAGGCTGGCGGGACAAGGGACGATGTTCAGTGTGGTCTCAACCACATTCCCTTGCGGTCAGTGATCGATTTGAAGCTTTTTTACCTTTGCTTTCGAACTGCGAAAATAAAGTCAGCTCTCCGTTATCTTTTTGGTACGATCTGATTAGAATGAATCACATGGCCTTCATTTGCGCTTTAATGTTTTTGGAATACTAATAGAATAAAAAATAAACACAATCATGAGTGAATTAGATGATTTGAAAACTCTAAACACCACAAGATCAAGCATTTGATCCAAAAAGAGCCGAACTTTTTGAGGACGAGAATGTGTTCTTATTTGAAATATGAGGCGCCCCTCCTGTTTTCGGTAGTACAAGGAAAAAGGGAACTAGAAAAGAAGAAGAAGATTTTGTCACTAAACAAGACGTTTGAAATACAGAGAAAATATAGGGGCGTGCCAAGTTGCCAATGACAGCATTACTCTTTCGGTGCTTTGTCAACTCAAAAAAAGTTCTCCGACCAAAAATTAAAATAAAAAAACTAAGAAAAGTTCATCCACTTATTCCAATAATTCGGGGTCCGTATATAATATTACAAAGCATTCTTTGTTAACTTCCTTAATAAAGCATTCCAACTTGCAAAGTTAGATAGAGAAAGAGAGAGAGAAATATGGAGACGAACGAAGGTTTCTAGCAACCTCCGGCTAGAGTCGATGCGATGGTGATACTCACCGGCGGCCATCCCGGTGGTGACACTCATTGCCGGTCATAGGTGGTGGTGGGACCGATATCTTTTCGATCGATTTGAAAGATATCAAATTTAGAGGATTAAATTGCACAAATGACAAAAGTTGATGGACTATGTGTGTGTGACGACTCGATGCGGATAAGAAAAGGTTCATGCCGTACTCATCCAATAGAGCTTAGTTCAACTTCCATGCTCATCACAAACATAATTAAGGCTAAATACACATACAATAGCTCATAAAATCAAGGGATAAGTGTACTAGAAGATGCAAAATTTATCATGAAAGTGCAGTCGAGTCAAAAAAATGTCAAAATGTACAATCAAACCCTAGAACTTGTGAAATTGATTCATAGTGAAAATGATCAAGTACTAACCATGATTTCAATTCAGCTTACCTCCATCATGGAATGATGGGTCGTAGTTGGGGAGGAAGTAGAGGTGTGCAAACTGGACCAGACCGGTTCGGACCGGCCCGGACCGGGCGGGTTGGTCCGGTTCTTGAGGTTGGCGGTCTGGTCCCCGGTCCCAATAAACGGGACCGGTAACTGGGCGGTCCGATCCTCGGGTTCCATGGTTTGAGACCGGACCAGCCCGACCCGGACCGGACAGATAATGTTTTTTTTTAAACTAATCTAGTTAACCTAATGATTTTTGTTTAAAAAAAAAATAAAGTAATGAAACACCAATTGGACATACTTCTTGAGAAGGGAACAAAAGGAAAGCTAACAAGCAGAAGAGACATAAAAGGAGACGCAGCGGGAAACAAATGATGGATGAGATACTAAAGTCTGGTCAATGTGGCTTTTAAAATGAAAAAACTCTCAACCGTCCAGTACACGCACATTTACTAGTGACATTCTTATAGCTTCTATTAAAGTATAGAAAATCATCATGGAGACAATTAAACCAGTTTTGGAGCTCAAATAAAAAGTTTATATCAGTTTTATCATTTTGAAATATTTCCTTCCAGTTAAGATTAGCCATGGCCCATGAGTTAACAGGGATAGCAAAAATTCTAGCATTCATGCTATTGTATAAAAACTCCACCGAGGAAACATGTAGTTTTTATAAGCAGTTAGAATTAACGGTCCTACGGGACCGGCCCGGACCAGGATCGGCCCGGACCGCCGGTCCTGGTCCGGTCCGTGGTCCCGAAAATATGGGGACCGGACTACTGGTCCGGTCCTCGATTCCATGCCGGGACCGGACCGGCCCGGACCATGCACACCCCTAGGAGGAAGAACACAATTTCGCAAAGAAATAGTCCACTTGTTTCAAAATACTTAAATCGGTATGCAAAAAAAAAAGGCCAATTCGGCAGATTTTTGCTCAATTTCACGCGGAGTCTAGACCATTTTCATGGGGTGGTCGACCCTTGAGAGTTTTCATTAAACTAGAGGTTTGAAACGTAGAAAAAATAATAGTCATTAGTGACTTTAGGGGGGTGCAAATGACATCATGTGCTATTAATTAGTGCATTATTCGTTTGGTGCTTTGTCAACTAAAAAAAGTTCTCCGACCAAAAAATTTAAAAAAATAATAAGAAGTTCTTCATCCAATTATTTCAATAATTCCGTGCCCGTATATAATGTTACAAAGCATTGTTTATATTAACTTCCTTGACAAGTCTCTCCTGGATTTTTAACTTGCAAAGTTAGAAAGAGAGAGAGAGAGAGAGATATGGAGATGAAACAAGCTTTCTAGAGTCGATGCGGTGGTCATACTCACCGGCGGCCATCCCCGGTGGTGACTCTCATCGACGGCCATAGGTGGTTGGTAGTGGGACTGATTCGCAATCCTCCCCTCCCCCGCATCTCTCACTTCCCTTATCTTTTGTTTTTTTTTCTTTTCAATCGAATGAAAAATATCAAATTTAGAGGATTAAATTGCACAAATAACAGAAGTTGATGGACTAATATATATGTGTGTGTAAGTAATGACTCGACACGGATAAGAAAAGGTTCATACTGTAGTCAACTAATAGTTCGACTTACATGCTCATCAAAACATAATTAAGGCTAAATACACATACAATAGCTCATAAAATGAAGGGATAAGTGTACTAGAAGACGCAAAATTTATTACGAAAGTGCAATTAAGCCCTAAAAATTTCAAAACATGCAATCAAATCTTAGAACTTGTAAAATGGATGCATCGTGAAAATGATCAAGCAGTACTAGCCATGATTTCGATTCAGCTTATCATGGAATGATGGCGTAGTTCGGGAGGAAGAACATAATTTTGCAAAGAACAAAGCCCACTTGTTTCAAAATACTTCAATCGGTATGCACAAAAAATAGGCCAATTCGGCCGTTGTTTGCTCAATTTCACGCGGAGTCTAGACCACCTTCATGTGGGTGGTGAAGGGAGAACCTTGTCTAACAAAAAACATGCATTTTCAAAATAATTTCTTTTTCATATGTGGCATATTTATATTTATTTTCTAAATTTTAATTATAATAAATTACAGATTAAAAAAGGCTAAAATTTTATTTAAAATTTTTTTCTACAAACTCGTATAACAAACTACGAAAGATGTATTCAGGGGCTGCAGAAATTAGGACAATCGCAAAGTCCCAAATACCAACATTTTCCAAAATTTTCAAACTAGCACATAAAAAAGTTACTGAAAAATAGATTTATCCGAGATTTATTATTACACACACGAAGCCATATCGTGTTATATCATTATAACCAGGGGCACGATGTAACATTCTGAATTTCCTACCATTTCGAGAATATTGAATGAAGAATATCTATCGATGTATTTCAGTTTTATTTCGCTCGGATCTGATCAATCCTGAGTAAACTGACCAAAAGGGAAAGGTTAACGCATGGCAAGATTCATGGACCTAGGAAGCTCGAAAAAGGAAATGGCGCTTAGACCATAAGGATTGCCGAGGGAACATTTAGAACCAACAAAGGCCGATCAAATAATGATTAAGGAATCCATTGATAGTGTTATAAGATTGGGACGCAGGTGATGCCGTTTAATCGAAGTATAATTTGCAAAATTTTCCTAAATCGAACTATGAAGATCGAGACCGTCGGAACTGTCGCGACCCTCTCCCGAGCTCGCGGAAGGCGGGAGCGGAGGGCTAATGGGACGCCCGATCGCTAGCTGGATCGGACGCGGGCCTCTCCCAAGGTCCATTACCCAAATCGCAACTGCTGGATATACGTGGTCGACCTTCAGTGTGGTCTAGTGACATGTGATAAGTGTACATACCAAGGAGTCGCCACCAATCGTTTCGTGGAGGGTACGATCGGAAACCCTATCGAATAGTTGTGAGCGGTCTATTCGATTCTGCGGAAACCAGAGAAATGGGTTCGGGGACTTAGTTACGCCAACTGTCGAAGTCGACGCCCTTTCGGTACCTAAGCTGAATGGTTTATCTGATCCTAGGATTTCATGCAGACGAGTGGGGTACAGATCCTAAATCTAGGAGTTCATGCAGATGGGAATTACTACCCTATCAATCACAATCATTAAAAGTAATAGCGCAAATCAAGGATCCAGTACATGCGGATAAAACACATGAAATCAGCATGGCATCCCTAATGAGGCCCTATTAGCCAAGAGAAATATCAATCAAGGCTCAAGGATGATTTGGACATGATTCGCCCATGAGGGGCAGAATCGTAATTTTGAATAATTCGGGAAAATTTACCCTTAAAAGGGTAAATCTGTCATTTTAGACGAATTGGGAAGTCACAAGACAGGGGAAATAGGATTGGCCATCAATCCAATCCATTTCCTATTTTTCGGGAATTTCCAGGATTTTTCTGGAATTTAAAGGTGATTTTACCCTTGGAGGGGTAAAATCGTCATTTTGGACAAAGATGAGAACTGAAAACCTCAAATATTAGGGTTGGTCATCCTCCTGACCCAAACCCTAACTTTAAGCAATTTTCAGAACTCGATTGAGACAAGAAAGACGATTTTCCCATTAAAGGGCAAAATCGTCATTTTGAGAAAAGAGGTGAGACTCGAAAACCCAAACCTAAGAATTGGTCGTCTAATCGACCCTAATTCTCACCTTGGCGTTATCGGCCTTATCTTACATGCACAGCAGAGGCGACTTACCCCTAAAGGGTAATGTCGTCAAGTCTCGAAAAATTGGGTAAGAAACCCCAAAAATAGGGTTGACCAGTTGTCTGTGATCAACCCTCGATTTTTGGGGGTTTCTGGAATATCTAGGATTTTTCCACAATTTTTCCACAATTTTTTGGAATTTTCTGGAATTTTCTAGCATTTTTTTGGATTTTCTAAGATTTTTCTGATTATTTTTTTTTTAAAAATCATTTTCTGATTTTTTATTTAAAAATATTATTCGGACCGGGTCGACCCGACCCATTCGGGCCGGAACCCGGCCCAGATCCGGACCCGCAAAGCCCCCGGTCGAAACGACGCCGTATCACGCATTATTTATTTTTGGATTACTAGCCTTGATCCAACGGTCGCTACTGAACCGCGTGGCTAATCCACGGCCATTGGATTGTCTGACTGGAATCTACGGTTCAGATTAGACGAAGACTCGATCAGGGCCGTCTGATCAAATTACTAAAACCTACGGCTGTGATTATAACATGGGACTTGATCCGGACCGTCCGATTCCACTATCCTAAACGACGTCGCCCTCCCACTTAGCCAAACGACACCGTTTCTGATCAACTCGGATTTCCGATTCAAAAATGATTTTCGGATATTTTTACTTGCTAATCGGACGGTCACCATTTATTAGCCTCGATTATTCTCGATCGTCCGATCTATTAATTCGAATAACAAACTGCTAACGGCCTGCTGACTAGACCGACACGTGGACCAATAACAGACTGACACCTAGGACTTTGACCGGTTGACCGCGCCACGTCAGCTTCGTCTTCAACCTCTCGACCCCGGCGGAATGGACGGCTGAGGATCTCCGGCGACGATCCTACGGTGGAATCTTAATGAAATCGTGCGAGACTAACTCTAATCGGCTCGCGATCGTCTCTAGCTTAACATATCTATGGATCGTAGCATCTCATTCGCAGAATCAAGAACATCGTGCAAATCGCCGAGTACGGCCATGGAAGCTCAATCATGCGATTCACTCAAAATCAAAGAAATTCAGTCACAGAATAGCATAAATGGAGGTTCAGAAGACTTACCTCGAGCTCCGATTGAGCTCGCTCGGCCCAGATTTGGCTGGGCAAGGATCGGCTATGGAGGCTAAATCGGAGGACTCGATTCAGGGTATGCGAGCAAAGTCGATGCAAAATGGAGATGCGAGCGTGGTCAGTGATGTTCGGGGAATGAAACGCACACATTAATTGCATGATTGAGCAAGGAATGCAAGGTCTGCCATTGAAGCTCAATGAAGAACTCGAAGCTATGATTTACCTGTTCTTGCGATTTCGCGAGGCGTGGCCGGTGGCGATCGCTTCCTGACGCTCTGGGCGAACTTTAGATGGTCTTCCCTGGCTTTGGTTTGGCCGGAGATGGCCCAACCGACTCCTTGCAGTCGAGCTCAAGTTCTCGACGACAGGGGTCGGAGAACGAGCTCTCTATTGCGTTCTCTCTCTCTCGCGCGATTCTGTTCCCTTCCTTCGAACTGAACCAACCGTCCTCTAACTGAAAGCCCTCCCACAGGCTTATATAGCCCTTCGAGTTTTGGCGCCGAACGGGGAATCCTCTGCCCTCTTCAACTCACGTGTCATCACGTGCCAAATGACATGCTAACGGCGACGGAGAAGCTGGGTATTCCGTTCGGCTTCATTGAGCTGTTCTTATCGTTGTTTGACTTTTGCAGGTCCCGCGTCCTTGACCGGCCGATTACTCCTTCCTCCGGCGACGTCGGATGGTGCCGTTGGTGTCAATCGACGGGGGAAGGTCAGAGGAACAAAACGCCCACTATTCCTCCTTCAATTAGTCGCGAATTGTCCTTCAATTTGGTCTTAGAAATTCGACCTGTCACTGTTCATTTGCACGATCGTTTTGAGGAAGACGACACTGTTCTGGACCGGTTCGACCGGTCGGACCGGCGGTCTGACCGGTCTGAACCGTTTTCGAACAGGATTTTTCAAATTAATCCCAAATTAATGGAAAAATTTTGCAATTGAACCTTAAAATCGAATCTAGAGCATGAATTCTATCTAGAAATGTGGTTTTACCCAAAAGTTTTCATCAATTTCCACAAAACCCCCAAATTTTCATTAAATTGGAAATTGGGGATCGTGTAATTGAGGGTGCAAATGATCAAATTGAGTCAAACCACCTGTTCCAATCGATTTAAAATGGTGAAATCTATTGGGTAGCATGTTTAATTTGCAATGATAGCCCTTGAATTGAAAGTAATTTCAATTATGCTTGATTTCAAGGACTAAAATGCAATTTTAGTATATAATTTTGTCAAATTCGTGCAATTGAGCAAACTGCGCAAACAATTGGGCTAAATTGAAATAGGGGATAGTTAGATTGAATGTCAAGATCTTAAAAAATGCCAAAATTGCAAATTAAAGGACTCAATTGTTATTTTTTCTTCAAATTCAATACTACAGGTTACAAAGGAACACCTAAAATTGAATCTGATTTTGGATTTTTTGTGTGGTAGAAAATACAAGGGATTAAAAATAAAAATATTGGATATTTTTCCATATTTTTGTGACCTCAAATTCTATTTTTCTTGATTTTTTAAGTATTTTTCTATTTTCTAAAAAATATTAAAAATGTGAAAAATATGAAAAATTATTTTTTGGTCAAGAATGGTTCCTTGGGCTTGGCCAAGGCCACTAAAGTTGATTTTGTAATTTTTTGACTTTTTATGAATTTTTTATGATTTTTCGAAAATAAAACTAAAAAAGACTTGGTCAAAAATCAGGTGTCAACAGCTGCCCCTCTTTGAGAGGAATCTCGTGAGAGGTTTCTCTCAAAGATAGGTGACACCTGAATCTAGACCGACTCGACTGGGGAAAATAAAAACGAATCTTGACACTCGATCTTACTTGCCCCACTGGTGAACGCTCTGTTCTTCATTCTTTTGCTGATGTGAGAGAGAAAGTAGAGAGACCCACCTGCTATTTACCTGTTGGTCACATGCCTGATGCTCGTGCGGCCTGCGCGGTGTATAACGGGTTCAAGTGAATACCTAGGGACTCGTCTTTTGAGTATCCTAGGGCGGTTAAACTCTAGCCTGTATGGTAGGCCGTACCAGAATGGGATTCCTGTACTTGACAGGAACCTGTGAATGACGCACCCAGTCTCTTAGGGATTGTCGGGGTTTTGATCCGTATGGTGGATCGGACCATGAATAGGGATTTTGATCCGTATGGTGGATCAGACCGTGAATAGGACTCCTGTCTGTTAGGAACCTATGGATGACGCACCCAGTCTCTTAGGGTTTGTCGGAGACTCGATCGTTCTGTAGATCGGTCTTGAAAAAGGTTTGCCTACTAAAAGGCTTTGCCTAAAGATTGACATATCCCGTCTTGTTGGGACTAGTCGAAGACTCGATCGTTCGTCCGTAGATCGGTCTTGGAAAAGGTTTGCCTACTAAAAGGCTTCGCCTATGAAATGACATATCCCGTCTTGTTGGGACTAGTCGAAGACTCGATCGTTCGTCCGTAGATCGGTCTTGGAAAAGGTTTGCCTACTAAAAGGCTTCGCCTATGAAATGACATATCCCGTTTTGCTGGGACTAGTCGAAGACTCGATCGTTCGTCCGTAGATCGGTCTTGGAAAAGGTTTGCCTACTAAAAGGCTTTGCCTAAAGATTGACATATCCCGTCTTGTTGGGACTAGTCGAAGACTCGATCGTTCGTCCGTAGATCGATCTTGGAAAAGGTTTGCCTACTAAAAGGCTTCGCCTATGAAATGACATATCCCGTCTTGTTAGGACTAGTCGAAGACTCGATCGTTCGTCCGTAGATCGGTCTTGGAAAAGGTTTGCCTACTAAAAGGCTTCGCCTATGAAATGACATATCCCGTCTTGTTGGGACTAGTCGAAGACTCGATCGTTCGTCCGTAGATCGGTCTTGGAAAAGGTTTGCCTACTAAAAGGCTTTGCCTAAAGATTGACATATCCCGTCTTGTTGGGACTAGTCGAAGACTCGATCGTTCGTCCGTAGATCGGTCTTGGAAAAGGTTTGCCTACTAAAAGGCTTTGCCTAAAGATTGACATATCCCGTCTTGTTGGGACTAGTCGAAGACTCGATCGTTCGTCCGTAGATCGGTCTTGGAAAAGGTTTGCCTACTAAAAGGCTTCGCCTATGAAATGACATATCCCGTCTTGTTGGGACTAGTCGAAGACTCGATCGTTCGTCCGTAGATCGGTCTTGGAAAAGGTTTGCCTACTAAAAGGCTTCGCCTATGAAATGACATATCCCGTCTTGTTGGGACTAGTCGAAGACTCGATCGTTCGTCCGTAGATCGGTCTTGGAAAAGGTTTGCCTACTAAAAGGCTTTGCCTAAAGATTGACATATCCCGTCTTGTTGGGACTAGTCGAAGACTCGATCGTTCGTCCGTAGATCGGTCTTGGAAAAGGTTTGCCTACTAAAAGGCTTTGCCTAAAGATTGACATATCCCGTCTTGTTGGGACTAGTCGAAGACTCGATCGTTCGTCCGTAGATCGATCTTGGAAAAGGTTTGCCTACTAAAAGGCTTCGCCTATGAAATGACATATCCCGTCTTGTTAGGACTAGTCGAAGACTCGATCGTTCGTCCGTAGATCGGTCTTGGAAAAGGTTTGCCTACTAAAAGGCTTCGCCTATGAAATGACATATCCCGTCTTGTTGGGACTAGTCGAAGACTCGATCGTTCGTCCGTAGATCGGTCTTGAAAAGGTTTGCCTACTAAAAGGCTTTGCCTAAAGATTGACATATCCCGTCTTGTTGGGACTAGTCGAAGACTCGATCGTTCGTCCGTAGATCGGTCTTGGAAAAGGTTTGCCTACTAAAAGGCTTTGCCTAAAGATTGACATATCCCGTCTTGTTGGGACTAGTCGAAGACTCGATCGTTCGTCCGTAGATCGGTCTTGGAAAAGGTTTGCCTTCTAAAAGGCTTCGCCTATGAAATGACATATCCCGTCTTGTTGGGACTAGTCGAAGACTCGATCGTTCGTCCGTAGATCGGTCTTGGAAAAGGTTTGCCTACTAAAAGGCTTCGCCTATGAAATGACATATCCCGTCTTGTTGGGACTAGTCGAAGACTCGATCGTTCGTCCGTAGATCGGTCTTGGAAAAGGTTTGCCTACTAAAAGGCTTTGCCTAAAGATTGACATATCCCGTCTTGTTGGGACTAGTCGAAGACTCGATCGTTCGTCCGTAGATCGGTCTTGGAAAAGGTTTGCCTACTAAAAGGCTTTGCCTAAAGATTGACATATCCCGTCTTGTTGGGACTAGTCGAAGACTCGATCGTTCGTCCGTAGATCGGTCTTGGAAAAGGTTTGCCTACTAAAAGGCTTCGCCTATGAAATGACATATCCCGTCTTGTTGGGACTAGTCGAAGACTCGATCGTTCGTCCGTAGATCGGTCTTGGAAAAGGTTTGCCTACTAAAAGTCTTCGCCTATGAAATGACATATCCCGTCTTGTTGGGACTAGTCGAAGACTCGATCGTTCGTCCGTAGATCGGTCTTGGAAAAGGTTTGCCTACTAAAAGGCTTCGCCTATGAAATGACATATCCCGTCTTGTTGGGACTAGTCGAAGACTCGATCGTTCGTCCGTAGATCGGTCTTGGAAAAGGTTCTCCAGGGATCCTGCAAAACATGACCCTATGAGCTTTTCTTGACAGAGCAAGGCATCCTTCCGGGATCATGGGTTCTTCACGTCCACTGGGATTGCTTGCTGACTTCTTTCGAAAAAGGGTTCTATCCTCACCCCTTCTTTTGAAAGATCCCAAAATCTGTCGGGAATTCAGTTTTGAAGCCGTGAAAGATTTTATCTTGACAAAGCTTCACTTGGGTCTGTTGAGGCGACATTCTAGGAGCTGGGTTTTCCAGGTATCCTGCAGAAGTTTGAGCCTGAAATATTTTTCTTCACCAGGAAAATGTTAGTAATCTTTGGGAAGACGATGGCTGGCCACTTGCCGAAGCCGTATGACTTAAGTTTTAATCATGAAATGTGCATTTTGATGCCGGAGGCTATCCAAAGCATTCTTGCAACATGCAAATGTGATCACAAATTCCTTGCATGGAAAATCTGGATCAACAGTTTGAAAATTCCAAAAAGAGTTTGTTCAAGACATCAATTGGAATATTTCTCGACAAGGAGGTCTTCTCACCTGTTTTGAGATAGTGGTATTTTATAGGGGATGCACTCAATTCCCTACTAACCTGTGCCTAGGTTTCAGGCCCATTCGCAGCGCATACATTTTGATCGATCGGGAGGTCTTCCACGGGACTGTAATGTTGGGCTTGGATATTGGTTTTCAAGGGGGACCCGCTTTGGAGTCGAGGCCATTGGATGAAATTCTTCACCATCTGCTCCGGGTTTACCAGTCAAGAACCCTGCAAAATGAGAAAGAAATAATCTTGCTCGAACTTCTTCGAGCTAAGCTTAGACATTAAACCCTATGTCAATCCAAGTGCCTTAATCAGAAAAGGCTTTTCAGGGTTGTAACGTAGGTAGGATTGGGGACCAAAAAAGGCTTATTTTTGGTTCAGAATATGCGAAGGGTTAAAACATTGGTGATCACTGCAAGTTTTATTGCCATCTTGCCCCTTCTGGTTCAAAGAGCGTCTTCAGTCTTTGAAGTGCATATTTGTCTTTAGAGAACATCTCTCTCATGTCAAGACGGCGTCAATACTTTGTCTATGCTTTTGTCATCTGAATGTGACATAATCTGGGAGTATCCTTTGCTGTCCAGCTCCCTTGGGATTTTCTTTTATAATCAGATGTCACTGGTGACCTATACAAAGGTATCATGCCATTTTTTGGCATTTACAAGATCAAACACATGATTCACAAGTGTACAAGTATTTGGATGGGCATCGGCCTTACTTTTACCAGGCACTTTGCTTTTTCTTGGTGCCCAGGATCGAATTTTTCTCTCTTTTTTCTTTTTCTCATCTTTTGTCGAGATCCCACCTTTTCTTTTCTTTTGGGGATCAGAATTTTCAAATGAGTGTGCTAGATGTACAACTTGAATCTCAGCACTCCAACATTAATCTAGGAATTTTCCACAAATCCAGTGTTTTGAACTCTTCCGCTCTTGAAGTGACGTCGCTTCCGTCTTGGAATATGCAATGATCACCAACGGGTTCGTGAAATGAACGTATAGGCTCAACTGGGCTGTGCAAAGGGTAAAAGTGTATAGGATAGAGAAACGAATGCTTTTCGTCATCCTAAAGCACCTGAATTACCATAGAAGTTAAAATGACAAGCAACACACGAAGATTGATGCAAGTCTGAGCAAGAGAACTTCTAACCATTTATCTCCTGATACCGCTGGACGTACCTCCAGTTTGCCACATTGTGGGGTGGTTCTTGACAGGGGTATAGAATGAAATCGTCGTTCAAAGGGTTATCAATGGTCACCTGTAGTGTTTATGATAGAGAAATGAATGCCTCCGTCGTCTCAATCCATGTAATCACTGCGAATAACCCTTACGTCCGTAGGTCAAGGTCTCGCTGTACTTATCACTCCACTTATCTCTTAAGTGTGTATGGGACGTGTTTGGACCAGGCTTGCCTCTTGTCTGAGAAAACATCCTTTTGAACGATTTAAACAACTTTTGTTGGAAGAGTTCATTTTGCTTTCTCCAAAACTTACCCTCCAAGGGGATTTATGAGGCACAATGTATATTTCAATCATGTTCAGATAACCTCCAAGTTTAATCATGAATGCCAATGACATGATTGTGAGAATTTTGCGTCTTTCTAGACATGATAATTGAATGCATGCTAGATTCCAAGAAGCCTTTCAAATTCTAGCAATAATGATTCTGACAGTCTTGTAAACCTAAAAGATTAGGAAAGGAATACTTACCTGCCCAGCGCGGCTAGGGATTCCTGAAAAACATAAAAGGAATATGTCAGTGTATGCTCTCGAATTTCAGAAAATTAGAACGATACACCTTACCCTTGATCATGCATTCCAATGGAAGTGGATAGATTCGCGAAAATCTGCATTTTTCTTAACAACACAAGATGGTTAAGTTGTTCTAAAATTTCTTAAAATTCTCAGTCTTTGGAGAAGAAGACGTGCACCTGACCACCATGACGTTAGGTCTCCTTGATCACGCGTTCCAACTTATCGCGACCCTGCTTCCTTGGATCCTGCAATATTGAACACATGCTAATGTATGCATAGATGCATGACATGCTTATGCAAAGACTATCATGAAGAGTAGGCTCAATTCGAGGCAGGGCATATGACCGGAATCTGATTTTATTTCAAGGGTAATATTTCTTCACATCATCTGAATTCACAAGGTGCCCCAATTCTTCTCCCTCGGAGTTTACAAGAATTAATGCTCCTCCCGTGAGGATCTTCTTAACAATGTAGGGGCCTTCGTAATTTGGAGTGAATTTTCCCCCTGGATGGGTAGTACTTGGCAAAACTTTCCTAATTACCAAGTCATTTGCTTCGAAGTTTCTGGTCTTGACCTTTCGATTGAACGCCCTGGCAACCCTCTTCTGGTAAGTTTGTCCATGGCAAATGGCTTTAAGACGTTTCTCATCTATTAAGTTCAGCTGTTCATATCTGTGCTTGAAATACTCTGACTCAGAGAGTTTATCTTCGGATAAGATTCTCAAAGAGGGAATCTTAACTTCTACTGGTAGAACTGCTTCTGTCCCATATACCAAACTATAGGGAGTTGCCCCTGTAGAAGTCCTGATCGACGTTCGGTAAGCCATCAAGGCGAAGGGCAGCCTTTCGTGCCAATCCCTGTAGTTTTCTGCTGTTTTAGCCAAGATTCTCTTGATGTTTTTGTTGGCCGCTTCCACTGCCCCATTCATCTGTGGGCGGTAAGGAGATGAATTCAGATGTCGAATGCTAAAGTGATCCAGCAGATCATCGACAATCTTGTTGTTCAGGTTGGACCCATTATCTGTGATGATCGCTTGAGGGGTACCATATCGGGATATGATATCTCTTTTGACGAATCTTGCCACATTTCTTGCAGTGACATTTTTGTAAGAGCTGGCTTCTACCCATTTGGTGAAGTAATCAATCGCTACCAAGATGAAGCGATGACCATTCGAAGCCACAGGATTAATAGGCCCTATCATGTCTATGCCCCACATAGAGAAAGGCCAAACTTCAGACATTTGGTGTAGTTCGTTTGGGGGTGCATTGATCTTATCACCGTATATTTGGCACTGGTGGCATGATCGGACGTGCTGACAGCAGTCCGATTCGATGGTCATCCAATAATAGCCAAGCCGCATGATCTTCCGGGCGAGGAGGTGGCCGTTCATGTGAGGCCCAAACGCACCTTCATGGATCTCTTTCATGAGAATATTTGCTTCTTTGGCATCTACACATCTTAACAGAGTAGAATCAAACGATCTCTTATACAGAATTTGTCCATTGAGGAAGAACTTGCTGGCCATCTTGGTTATATATTTGCGGTCTCCTGACTGGCATCCTTCAGGGAATTCCCCTTTCAAGAGGTAATTCTTGATGTCATAGTACCATGGCTCTCCATCACATTCTTCTTCGATTAGCATACAATAAGCTGGCTTTTCAACAATGCCGATCCTCAGAGTTTCTACATCCAACCCTTCAGTCGTTTGCAACATCGAGGCTAGGGTGGCTAATGCATCTGCGAATTGGTTGTGAGACCTTGATAGGTACTCGAATGATATTTCTTCGAACCTGAGTATCAACTCTTCAAGGTATTCGTGATAAGGGATGAGCTTTGTATCTCTCGTCTTCCACTCCCCTTGTGTCTGTAGAATAATGAGCATGGAGTCTCCGAAGACTTGTAACCTAGGTATCTCCATAGAAAGGGCCAGTCGTAGGCCCAGAATGCATGCCTCATATTCTGAAATGTTGTTGGTACAAGGAAAAGTTATCTTTGCCGCGACAGGGTAATGTTGACCATCTGGGGATATCAGTACTGCCCCAGTGCCTGCTCCTGATAGATTGACAGCGCCATCGAAATACATGATTCACTTGTCTTCTTCCAAGTTCAGAATTTGACCTTTTGTGTTCATTACTTCAGGGGACTCACCGCTTGTCGGGTTTTCTGCCAGCATGTCAGCTATAGCTCTTCCTTTTACCGACTTCTGTGGGGAACATTTGATGTCAAATTCAGACAACATTACTTGCCATTTTGCTAATTTCCCAATTAAAGCGGGTTTCTCCAAGAGGTATTTGACAGGATCATTCTCTGTTATGAGCTGGATATGGTGGTGTAGGGTATACTGCCTTAGTCTGCGAAGTACCCATACCGTCGCTGCACATGCCCTTTCAACTGGTACATATTTTACTTCAGATGGCGTGAATTTCTTACTCAGATAATAGATGGCCCTCTCTTTTCCATCTATCGGGTTTGTTTGAGCAAGTAAGGCCTCCAAGGACTCTTGTCGTATGGTTAGGTATAAGGTCAATGGGTGACCAGGAATTGGTGGCACAAGCACCGGTGGTGTGATCAAATAGTTCTTGATCATTTGGAATGCCCTGCTGCACTCGGCATCCCATGTTATTTTCGCGCCTTTCTTAAGCAATCTGAAGATTGGCTTAGCTACATCAGACATCTGATTGATGAACCTGGCAATATAGTTCAATCTCCCTAAAAGGCTTCTCACTTCTTTTACTGTGGATGGAGTTGATAAATCGTGGATGGCCTGGATTTTTGAGGGATCAATTTCAATGCCTCTGTTGCTGACTATGAATCCAAGGAGTTTCCCGGATCTTGCCCCAAACACGCATTTGTTAGGGTTCAGCTTTAACTTGTATTTGCGCAGGCGCTCAAACAGCTTCCTTAATACCTGTATGTGATCTTGTCCTTTTTTGGATTTAGCGATCATGTCATCAACATATACTTCAATCTCTTTGTGGATCATGTCATGGAATAACGTGACCATAGCCTTCTGGTAGGTAGCCCCGGCGTTTTTCAATCCAAAGGGCATGACTTTGTAGCAAAAATTTCCCCATGGTGTGGTAAATGCAGTCTTGGGTTTGTCTTCTTGTTTCATGAAGATTTGGTTGTATCCCGAGAATCCATCCATGAATGAGAATAATTCATAACCCGCTGTACTATCCACCAATACATCAATGTGGGGGAGTGGAAAATCATCTTTTGGGCTTGCTCTATTCAGATATCGGTAATCTACGCAGATCCGAACTTTTCCGTCTTTCTTCATGACGGGTACTATATTTGCAATCCAGTCTGAATATGGGATGGCTTCAATGAAGCCTACCCTAAGAAGTTTCATGACTTCTTCCTTGATCTTGTCTTCTAACTCGGCTTTCATCCGCCTGCTGCCTTGTTTGATTGGCTTGATGCCGGGATCTGTGGGCAATGCATGTTCCACGATCTTAGGATCAAGTCCTGGCATATCCGCGTAAGACCATGCGAAGATGTCTTGATATTCTTTTAGTAGCTTTGTGAATTCGAGCCTTTCATCTCGGGATAGGTGTCCGCCGATCTTGACCTCTTTGACGTTCGCGGTGTCTCCCAAATTAATAACGACTGGTTCTTCTGAGGTAGGAGGCTTTGATTCTTCAAAGGTGTTCCAATCTCTTCGGATAGATGCATAATCACCGTCTTCCTCTTCCTCGATGTTATAGGAGTGGTTAATGGAGGGATCTGAATTTTGTAACAACCTGGTATGCATGTTTGAGATGATATGCCTGAAATGTCATGAGTATGGTTAGTTTGTGCTCAGTAAAAATGACATGCATGATCATGTAAAGTCTTTTCGAAAAAGTTTTCGAAACAGATATAGGTACAAAGGGGACTAATCCTCATGTCATTGGATATCCCGGCCCCCATGAAATTTTTTTTTGAAGATTAGGAATCATCGGGCTGATTCGTAGTTCCATATGTCCTTAACAAAACATGCGTAGTTTTATTGAATGCAAGAAGGGCCGCGTTACAAGATGTGCTATTTGGACCAACGGCCTGGGATCCAAAGGCGTTTTCCTATGCATACAACAAGGAAAGAAAATACAATGCAATGCAGAAAGCTCTAAACGCAGTATTTAAAGATAAAGGTAGAGTCTCTTTACTCAGAAGAAGTGGCTTCATTGTCCAACCACTCCAAGATAACATTCACAGAGTCATCTTCAAGAAAAGGGTTTGTCAGATCTGGTTCTATCGGTGAAGTGACATCCTCTTCAGATAGCCATTTGGAGTTCTGGTTGAAGTAGGCATTTAAGGGATTTCTGAACATTTGAAACCTGCCTTTCCAGGTTGGAGAACCGATGAATGAGTTATTCGGGCTGTTTTCGCCTCCACGGCGTCCCAGGCTTTTGCCTCGGCCTGTTGCTTTTGGGACAGAATCATTCATGGGATACTTCTGGTACCCCAAGCCAATTCTATGTGGATTAGCCTTCAACTGAAGCGGGGTATTTATACCCTGATTATGTTTGCCTAGGCCTTTTTTGGGATTGAACCCGTATGCCAACAGCATCTTAGCTGGCAGAAGACTGGCTTCCGAGATGTAGGGGATCCTTAACTTCGTCCCTGCTGGGGTATGAACTGTTGCTACCAATTCTAGGGAATGATAGCTTGCTTCTGTTTTCTCTTCAGGTTCAATATAGGGAATGGCACTGTTCTGGTATGCCTGGAGGTCGACTTCCCCATGTACAGTAATCACCTTCCCATCTACAACGAAACGTACTATTTGGTGCAGGCTCGAAGGGACAGCTCCTGCTGTATAGATCCAAGGTCTTCCTAGCAGGAATCCAAATGCACTGGGCAGATCCATTACTTGAAAGTTTATAGAGAACTTTGTCGGGCCGATGAATACGTCAAGTTCGATCTCTCCCTATACGGTCTTCCTCATGCCGTCGAATGCTCTTACAGCTGTCTTAGATACCTTGACCATCTCTTCATTGATTCCCAGCCTCCTTATGGTAGCCAAAGGACAGATGTTGAAGGCTGATCCATTATCGGTCAATACGTGTGCCACTCTTTTGCCGTTACATTGGGCGGAGATGTATAAAGCTTTGTTGTGCCCTCTTCCTTCCATGGGGAAGTCTTCGTCAGAGAAGCTTAGTTGGTCTTTTAAAAGAATTGCTCCTACAAAGTCCCCTAGTTGTACTTCATTAATTGTTTCAGGGACATGTACTTCGTTGAGCACCTTCAACAGCGCGTTCTTGTGCTTCTCTGAATTGATGAATAGGTCTAATAGGGATATCTGAGCGGGCATCTTTCTCAGCTGCTCTATTACTTCAAACTCGCTGGTTTTGATGATCGATACGAGTTTTTCGGCATCTTCCTTTGAGACCTCTCTTTTTTCGGATTCACCCTCCCTGGGGGCATAAAATCTTCCAGACCTCATTACTGCATCTACTTGTGTTGTCCCATAGTCCCAATGGACTGCTTTAGGATCGTACTCTTCTGCTGGGGGGACTTTTATGGTTATAGTTGTCAGATGAGGTATCTCTGGTCCTGACGTGTTGCCCTCTTCTTCTTGAGGTAGTTGAATCACGACAGGTTTAACTGGGCAATCTTCCACCTTGTTCAGGTTATCCAGTTCATCCAATCTAATCACCACGGCCGTGGCTACTTCGATCATCAATATGGCGTTGTCAAGTTCTTCCATACCGTTTGAGGTTCCCGGTTGAGAGAGATCATCCATACCTCCCCATCCGTCCGGTATGATGTCTTCAATCTTCTGATAAAAGCTGGGAGGAGCTGAATATTTTACTTTGAAATTGTACCCTCCAGAATCTTGACCCAGGTTGTCTATAATTTCGCCCTTCTCAAGTGTGTCAGCCATAAACTTGAAGTCTGCTAGACTTCTCCTCCTGACTTCTATTTCGTCTTCTTCAAATTCTTCTTCTGATTGAGTGGCCGGCCCCAGATCGTTTGCCAATTTCTTACGTGAGGTACCACAGGTGCTACTCTGCTCAACTGTGATCAAGAAGTGGTTTCCTTTCAAAGATAGAGATGCTTCAATCCCTTCAAATTCTTCATCAGTACTATCGGACATTATACCTAGGCCCATCATCTTGGCGATACATAATTTCTTTTGGTCAGTTGATATCTCCCCTTCTTTTGGGTATGATGAAGCGGTTGCTAGCAGGTCGGCCAGTTTAGGCACATCTACCTTCAGTTTAAGGTAGTCTTCTTCTTCTTCAGCGAATATTGCCCCTACTGTTTGATGATCGGGCAACGGATTTTCTTGCACATTTGGGGCTGCGTTGTCAAATTTCAAAATCTGATTATCAATTAGGGCTTGCACTTTCAGCTTCAGGATATAGCAGTTATCGACATTATGTCCTCTTTCGCCCATATGGTAGGCACAGGTCTGGCTCTCATCAAAGCCAGGATACCTTGGAGGGTTTGCCCTAGGTGGTTCTTTCGCAACCAAGTGTTGCTCCAACAGCATCGGGAGTAGCTTGGATAAAGGTCTCGGGAGCTGAGAGAATTGCCTCTGGGGTTGCTTTCTTCTAGGCTCTGGTACCTTTGGCGCTGACCATGATGATCCGCCTTTGGCCTGATTAGAATTGCCAAATGGTTTTAACTTGTGGGGATCTGGTATAAATGCTATGTCCAGTCCGGCTTCTCTCTCCTTTCTCAGAGGATACTGCTTCCTAGTGGGAGTTTCCTGAGGCCTTCTTTCTCTCAAGGCCCATTCCAGCCTCTCAGCAACCTTAATCAGGTGTGCGAATGTCTGACATCCAGAAGTGTTCAGTCTGTCAAAGTACTCATAGGGGAGTGCTTTCAGGAATAAGTCGATCAGCTCCTCTTCTGGGATTGAAGGCTTTACTTGGGTAGCCAAGGCTCGCCACTTCTGAGCATATGTCCTGATCGATTCACCCCTTGTTTTTGAAGTTCGTAGAAGGTCTTCTCTTGTTGGGGCTGTAGTCGTGTTAAATTTGTACTGCCTGAGGAAGTCTTCTGCGAGATCTTCCCATCCGTCGTAATCTTCCAAATCTAGTTCAATGAACCAGGCCAGAGCGGGGCCGGCCAAGCTCTCTTGGAATGTGTTCATCAATAGTGGAATGTAATCTGAATAGTGTGCCATCTTGCGCAGGTAGTATTTGAGGTGGGCACGGGGACAATCTGTCCCATTGTATTTCCTTACGAACTCTGGTTCTTTATAGTCAGGAGGGGTTTCCACCTCGGCGAAGCGAGATATTTTGTCTAAACGGGCCAACTCATAGCCCTAGCTGCTTAACCATTCTTTAATCTTGGCTGATCTCTTAGCCTCCACTTCGGCTTTTTACAGTCTAGTTCCCCTTTTCTTTCTTCTCGAGGTTGACAACAACAACATGGGGTGCTTTTTGTTGTGACTAGATGTTTGGCATACGGACATCTTCCTCTGTATGTTGGGTATCTCCTGTCGTTTCTTTGTCAGCCATATCGGGTGCGAATGGCAGACTCGAGTTGTTCTGGTTAGGAGCTACTGTCTGTCTGGCTTGGGAGGCTTCCGGCATTGCCTTAATATCAGTCATCATAGCTGCCATTGAACTATTTGATATTTCCCCTTCGTTCCTTGGGTCTTGGCATTTCCCTTTCATTTGGATTCTTTTGTCTTGATCTGTCGACATCTTTCAAGGGAGAATATGCATATGAATGATGCATGCATGATATGTATGATGCAAGTGATCTAAGATGATTCTTGTTTGCAACGAAAAATGGATTCGTGCCTTTCATTCTTGTTCACAGAAAGTATCTCTTCATTAAGTACTCCAATCTGTAAAGTTTGAATTCTTTCTTTTTTGAATGCTCTTTTCAAATAGACTTCTAATTGCTAAGAAACTTTTTCAAGTTTTCTCGAGAATTTTGTTCGCAAATCGAGCCATTATGACGCTCTTGAAATCATCTATCCTAAATGCATGTGTGAGATGATATGAAAAGTGGGTACTCCCTTTCTGTCATTTTAAAGTCGTTGCTTCTTGGGTGTCTTGACTCTGTTCATCACCTGAGAGGAAAAAGATAGGAAATATTATTTCCACATCTGATTGAAACTTATTTAGGAACGATACGTCCTTTTCTACCAAGAGGGGTGGCTCGGCATTGTTCTTCTTGGAAGCGTTGTTTCTATGGATTTCATTCCATTACGTTCCATGTGTGATAACTATTGTTTCAGGGACTTGCCCCACGTATCACCATGGCAAATCTGATGTCTTCGACTTCGGCATGCTTTCTGGATAGGGAAATGATTTGCCCCCAGCAACTGAATATTCTACCTTGAGTTAGCTGATTTAGCCATATGAAGCTCCATTGTATCACGCTAACGCCTTCCTTGTTGGTTGAGTCAATCACTTCCATGTCAGGTGATTTTGGCGTTTGACATTCTTTAATCTATTCTGACACATGTCTTCGACTATCATTCTCTGTATATGAAAGAGAAACATCTCAGTCATTCGTATGAAATGGAATCAGAATAAGGGACAATTTACTCCCTTTTGTGACAACAGAAGATGAAACTTCATCGTAATCATCCGGAGGTCTCAGCCTTTGATGTTGCACGATGTTCGACACAATTTGGGTTCCGTCACTCTCCTTCTTGAGGTTGGGTGATCTTTCGCCACTTTCGCTCTATTGATGCATTTCAATCTGCTTGGAGAGGAAGAAAGATGTTTGACTTTTGATTATGAAAATCAATTACTAAAACAAGTACTCCCTCTTGATTCAAAGATGGGCAACGATCATCTCTTCATGGTCTTTTTTGATTTGTCATGACTTCAGGTCGCTCCTCAAGCACCCTACTACTCGAGATCCACAAGTGTAGATTTATCTCTATTTGTGTACATTTACACCTTGAAGTGTTGCTTCGCAAATAAGCATTCAGCTTTTTTCATCCCTACATATAGAAAATGAGAGGATCATTTCATATCTTGAGAGGATTGAAATGGGGAACGATATACACCCTTTTGTGGTTGAGTGATCATCAATTTCATGGTGAGAAACACGAGTATTTGGACTCCTTGAGACGTGCTTCAATTGGCGATCATGCCATGTCACATTGGCCTCTAGTTTTGAGGGTCCACAATTGAGTCTTCTTTAAAGGGACAAATGTCGACCTCACACAATCATTTTATTTCACCTACATGACATGAGGAAGGAATACGTCAATTGTTGCACAAAAAGCTCTAATTGAAACGATCACACATTTACTATCCCCAGCGTATATTTCCTCAGCTCCCATCATCTTGATCATTAGAGGTGAAGGAATGTTCATTAACGATCCCCACTCATTTTTTATAATCACCTGCAAGTGTGAGTAACCATGTCATTGTTTAAACAAATCAATTTAATTTGGAACGAATACACCCTTTTCAACTTAGAGAGGTCAATCCAAATCAGGCATGCCCCATTTTCATGTTGTCTTGTTCTGGGCTTATTATTGTCGATTCATCTTATTTTGGAAACCCCATGGGTGGCTCTTGATGAAGACGCATCTCCTTTCATGTTACAGGGGAAACAAGCCTCGCATCATTGGCCTTCAGCCGTTTTGTCCTGTTGGCAAAAGGAATAACCAAGCAAGTCAAGTATAACACTCGAAGTTTTTATTGGAACGATTACAGTTTTACCATCGTTCGATCACATCTCGCATGTGATTAGATGAAGGAATCTTCAATAAATGTATGTCATGCATAACCTGTCAGAAAGGAGACACACTTAGCATTTTACATAGCAAAGACATCTCTCAATGAGGTCGCCTCTTATAATGAAAGCAAGGCGACAATACGTACCCCATAATCCCTATTTACGGGCATCTGATGTCCGCCAAGATTTCAAGATAAGAGGATACGTCATTAAAAGATCGATCCATGGTCATCAATCAAACACCCATTTAATTCCAAACGTTTAATACGCAAATGGGGGCATTAATCTTGAAAGATTGCTTTGTGACATTTTTCTTGTAAAAATCATGCAATCCTTGTTTTTAAGAAATTACTACAAAATGTGATTGCAAACATGGCCTTAACTTTATGCCCCAAAATCTTGAATTAGAAGAATTTTAGACAAAAAGAAATGTCATCTTAATCCATGATTGAGAATTTGGATGAACCATCTATTCCGTAGGGACGGCTTAGAAGTGTTCCCACTTTTGTATCTAAAATTCATAGTCAAAAAATTTCATTTGTAAACTCAAACACCCAGGGCATTCGGTTGATTTCCATGAATTTCCTATCATGAATTTTCACAAGGAAATGAACAAGTAGAGGGAGAAGTCATACTTACAGTATCAGTGATTTTTTTTTCTTTTGGTTTTAGGTATACCAACCTCTCATAGACATGCGCATGAGACAAGTGGGGGATATACTCTAAAAATCGAAAATCAGGTGAGGAACCTATGGCTCAGGCTCCTACGATCCACATGAGGCAGATTCCTCCCCAAGGGTACCTACCCAAGAGGGCTAGATATTGCCAATGCAGATGGTAGGCGGGAACGAATACGAAAGTCCCAAGTGCCATCAAACACAAGATCCTTTTCGCATCCTTTCCCTATCTAAGGTAACCTAAGGGTGGTTGCAGTCGGGGTTTGACCGCCAGTGTGTGCGATGTGTCGTGATCATCACAATGCAAAGTCATGCACAGCAGTTTGTATCAAACACCGCTTCAGTAAATGCATAAAGTAAACATACATTCCCAACTCCAACCTGCAGGAAAAATGTCAACAATCACTCCACCCATTATTTCTCCAATCTGCAAAAACATTTAACACAATGGTTAGTGTACGTACCTCACCTTCGAGAGCATCTGCAGAAAACAAGGTCAGATAAACCAAACAACTTTTTAATCGGCTCAAGTCCTCTGGAATTCGTAACCAGAGATTCTGGGTTCGATCCCCAGTGGAGTCGCCAGTCTGTCGCGACCCTCTCCCGAGCTCGCGGAAGGCGGGAGCGGAGGGCTAATGGGCCGCCCGATCGCTGGCTGGATCGGACGCGGGCCTCTCCCAAGGTCCATTACCCAAATCGCAACTGCTGGATATACGTGGTCGACCTTCAGTGTGGTCTAGTGACATGTGATAAGTGTACATGCCAAGGAGTCGCCACCAATCGTTTCGTGGAGGGTACGATCGGAAACCCTATCGAATAGTTGGGAGCGGTCTATTCGATTCTGCGAAAACCAGAGAAATGGGTTCGGGGACTTAGTTACGCCAACTGTCGAAGTCGACGCCCTTTCGGTACCTAAGCTGAATGGTTTATCTGATCCTAGGATTTCATGCAGACGAGTGGGGTACAAATCCTAAATCTAGGAGTTCATGCAGATAGGAATTACTACCCTATCAATCACAATCATTAAAAGTAATAGCGCAAATCAAGGATCCAGTACATGCGGATAAAACACATGAAATCAGCATGGCATCCCTAATGAGGCCCTATTAGCCAAGAGAAATATCAATCAAGGCTCAAGGATGATTTGGACATGATTCGCCCATGAGGGGCAGAATCGTAATTTTGAATAATTCGGGAAAATTTACCCTTAAAAGGGTAAATCTGTCATTTTAGACGAATTGGGAAGTCACAAGACAGGGGAAATAGGATTGGCCATCAATCCAATCCATTTCCTATTTTTCGGGAATTTTCAGGATTTTTCTGGAATTTAAAGGTGATTTTACCCTTGGAGGGGTAAAGTCGTCATTTTGGACAAAGATGAGAACTGAAAACCTCAAATATTATGGTTGGTCATCCTCCTGACCCAAACCCTAACTTTAAGCAATTTTCAGAACTCGATTGAGACAAGAAAGACGATTTTCCCATTAAAGGGCAAAATCGTCATTTTGAGAAAAGAGGTGAGACTCGAAAACCCAAACCTAAGAATTGGTCGTCTAATCGACCCTAATTCTCACCTTGGCGTTATCGGCCTTATCTTGCATGCACAGCAGAGGCGACTTACCCCTAAAGGGTAATGTCGTCAAGTCTCGGAAAATTGGGTAAGAAACCCCAAAAATAGGGTTGACCAGTTGTCTGTGATCAACCCTCGATTTTTGGGGGTTTCTAGAATATCTAGGATTTTTCCACAATTTTTCCACATTTTTTTGGAATTTTCTGGAATTTTCTAGCATTTTTTTTGGATTTTCTAAGATTTTTCTGATTTTTTTTTTTAAAATCATTTTCTGATTTTTTATTTAAAAATATTATTCGGACCGGGTCGACCCGACCCATTTGGGCCGGAACCCGGCCCAGATCCGGACCCGCAAAGCCCCCGGTCGAAACGACGCCGTATCACGCATTATTTATTTTTGGATTACTAGCCTTGATCCGACGGTCGCTACTGAACCGCGTGGCTAATCCACGGCCATTGGATTGTCTGACTGGAATCTACGGTTCAGATTAGACGAAGACTCGATCAGGGCCGTCTGATCAAATTACTAAAACCTACGGCTGTGATTATAACATGGGACTTGATCCGGACCGTCCGATCCCACTAACCTAAACGACGTCGCCCTCCCACTTAGCCAAACGACACCGTTTCTGATCAACTCGGATTTCCGATTCAAAAATGATTTTCGGATATTTTTACTTGCTAATCGGACGGTCACCATTTATTAGCCTCGATTATTCTCGATCGTCCGATCTATTAATTCGAATAACAAACTGCTAACGGCCTGCTGACTAGACCGACACGTGGACCAATAACAGACTGACACCTAGGACTTTGACCGGTTGACCGCGCCACGTCAGCTTCGTCTTCAACCTCTCGACCCCGGCGGAATGGACGGCTGAGGATCTCCGGCGACGATCCTACGGTGGAATCTTAATGAAATCGTGCGAGACTAACTCTAATCGGCTCGCGATCGTCTCTAGCTTAACATATCTATGGATCGTAGCATCTCATTCGCAGAATCAAGAACATCGTGCAAATCGCCGAGTACGGCCATGGAAGCTCAAACATGCGATTCACTCAAAATCAAAGAAATTCAGTCACAGAATAGCATAAATGGAGGTTCAGAAGACTTACCTCGAGCTCCGATTGAGCTCGCTCGGCCCAGATTTGGCTGGGCAAGGATCGGCTATGGAGGCTAAATCGGAGGACTCGATTCAGGGTATGCGAGCAAAGTCGATGCAAAATGGAGATGCGAGCGTGGTCAGTGATGTTCGGGGAATGAAACGCACACATTAATTGCATGATTGAGCAAGGAATGCAAGGTCTGCCATTGAAGCTCAATGAAGAACTCGAAGCTATGATTTACCTGTTCTTGCGATTTCGCGAGGCGTGGCCGGTGGCGATCGCTTCCTGACGCTCTGGGCGAACTTTAGATGGTCTTCCCTGGCTTTGGTTTGGCCGGAGATGGCCCAACCGACGCCTTGCAGTCGAGCTCAAGTTCTCGACGACAGGGGTCGGAGAACGAGCTCTCTATTGCGTTCTCTCTCTCTCGCGCGATTCTGTTCCCTTCCTTCGAACTGAACCAACCGTCCTCTAACTGAAAGCCCTCCCACAGGCTTATATAGCCCTTCGAGTTTTGGCGCCGAACGGGGAATCCTCTGCCCTCTTCAACTCACGTGTCATCACGTGCCAAATGACATGCTAACGGCGACGGAGAAGCTGGGTATTCCGTTCGGCTTCATTAGGTCCCTCAACGAGTCTCATTTCGCATGAATTTGGCATGGATTTGAGCTGTTCTTATCGTTGTTTGACTTTTGCAGGTCCCGCGTCCTTGACCGGCCGATTACTCCTTCCTCCGGCGACGTCGGATGGTGCCGTTGGTGTCAATCGACGGGGGAAGGTCAGAGGAACAAAACGCCCACCATTCCTCCTTCAATTAGTCGCGAATTGTCCTTCAATTTGGTCTTGGAAATTCGACCTGTCACTGTTCATTTGCACGATCGTTTTGAGGAAGACGACACTGTTCTGGACCGGTTCGACCGGTCGGACCGGCGGTCTGACCGGTCTGAACCGTTTTCGAACAGGATTTTTCAAATTAATCCCAAATTAATGGAAAAATTTTGCAATTGAACCTTAAAATCGAATCTAGAGCATGAATTCTTTCTAGAAATGTGGTTTTACCCAAAAGTTTTCATCAATTTCCACAAAACCCCCAAATTTTCATTAAATTGGAAATTGGGGATCGTGTAATTGAGGGTGCAAATGATCAAATTGAGTCAAACCACCTGTTCCAATCGATTTAAAATGGTGAAATCTATTGGGTAGCATGTTTAATTTGCAATGATAGCCCTTGAATTGAAAGTAATTTCAATTATGCTTGATTTCAAGGACTAAAATGCAATTTTAGTATATAATTTTGTCAAATTCGTGCAATTGAGCAAACTGCGCAAACAATTGGGCTAAATTGAAATAGGGGATAGTTAGATTGAATGTCAAGATCTTAAAAAATGCCAAAATTGCAAATTAAAGGACTCAATTGTTATTTTTTCTTCAAATTCAATACTACGGGTTACAAAGGAACACCTAAAATTGAATCTGATTTTGGATTTTTTGTGAGGTCTAAAATAAAAGGGATTAAAAATAAAAATATTGGATATTTTTTCATATTTTTGTGACCTCAAATTCTATTTCTCTTGATTTTTTAAGTATTTTTCTATTTTCTAAAAAATATTAAAAAATATGAAAAATATGAAAAATTATTTTTTGGTCAAGAATGGTTCATTGGGCTTGGCCAAGGCCACCAAAGTTGATTTTGTAATTTTTTGACTTTTTATGAATTTTTTATGATTTTTCGAAAATAAAACTGAAAAAGACTTGGTCAAAAATCAGGTGTCAACAGGAACTAGTAATGAACCCTTGCAATTACATGACAACCAAAATTGCCGTAACTTGAGTCGTCCTAAGTGTGATAAGAATCACAGAGTCGATATGCGTAACGTTTACAAAAGCCGTCCGTTAGTTCTCGGACGGTGATGTCACGCCCTGCGTTCCTTTGCGAGCCCGTTACATCCACCAGGCCATAATGAAACAATCCCAAGAACCAACAGATGGCCTAACGAATGAAATGAAATACGCATGCAGAAGGAAAGTAACAACCCAGACCTTAAATACATGGGAGATTCGAGATAACATAAAAGCATATGCATATACATATATACATATATACATATACACATAACATCAGCATCCAGTTACAATCGACGGTAGGAAAGGACATATAGTAAGCACGCATAAGGTTGGGTCAAAGGAACTAAGGGCTACCCCAAAAGACTACATTAAAGCCCTAACATCAAAAGCCTATCTCCAAAAAGTTACACCCCAGTAGCTTTCCATGACAACCCAGGCTACTAAGAGGAATTGCTCATCCCATCATCAGCTTCAGCTTTGTCTTCCTTAGGGTCATAATCAGAAAACGTCTCAGATCGCATTTCCTCAGTGTCCTCCTCTAGGTCGTCCTCGTCAGCAGAGATCTCGATCACATCAAGGTATTCTTCTTTTGTAGGGGACTTGGATTGCTCGGGGATATTCTTTGAAGCTACAACTGATGTTTCGACATCGGGATCGATACGGGCAAGATGACACCAGGGCGGCACTACCCTCAAAGGAACATTAGCAGGATTCATCGAACCAAATGTGCTACTGTCTCCAACACGGCGATACCATGCCTCGTAGCGGTGAGGCTCCAAACTCTCTACCCCTCTATCAACCCAAACTGTGATGCATTTCCTAAAATACACTACTCCCTTGCCGTCAGGAAACTCATCAAAAGTGGCGGTCATCTCTTTTGGATCGCCAAGGCGTAACGGCCACATGCTTTAGGGTTTGGGGTTTGAAAAATACGTCCCACTACGGGGTGAGATTTACATCTCAGCAAGTGAAACCTAAACCTAGACTAGACCGCTAGTCCTCCCAGACCATACAATGAAGCAAGATGCAGAAATTCATCGAGATAAAAGCACATGGCATTCATATATCAAATCATCTCAATGTAATTGGCATGAGCAAGAATCATAGTCAAGCATATCATACACAATGAGACCAAGCTTCACGTATTAAACAGAATAAACTCATAACTTCATAATTATCACCATGACATCACATTTCTCATCGCCAAGGGCTCTCGAGTGCGATGTGTTTCTCAAGAACACTCTGGCCATTTCATTTGCATAAGGGCACTCTGGCCATGCAATTACAATAGGACACTCTAACCATGTAATCACAATAGGGCACTCTGACCATGCAATCACAATAGAGCACTATGGCCATTTCATTTGCATAAGGGCACTCTGGCCATGCAATCACAATAGGGCATTCTGGCCATTTCATTTGCATAATTCAATTGTCACACGATCGCATCATGCAATTTAAATTATAGAATTCACCAATTAACCAATTCATCAAACCAATTCATCCAGTAGTGTCCTAGTGTTCGAGTAAAGGTTTAAGGGACACTTACCCTTCGATCGAGCTAGAAATTTCAACCCAAACAATCTTCCTAGGGCAGCAAGCTCACGGCCAAAAGGAGCACACGCACGGTCCTAGGGAAATTTCATCAATTCCACATCAAAACTCATTCATTGCTCAATTCCATTATGCCACTACTTCAATAACATATCAATTAGCATCCTAAGGTGCCTTATCGACCATTTTAAGACACGACGACACCTCCACGAAGCCTCAAGAGGTTCGGTTCATGCAGGCAATACATAGGGCATAATCGGTTCTGACCCTAGTCACCCTAATCAATCCATAAATCAACTCCAAACTTCAATCCATCACAAAACCAACTTTCTATAACCTTAATCTAGGAAGCTCACGGAAGATTTCAAAGCAAAACGACGTTCTAAGGCCCTTCGATCAGCTCGGTTCCTCTTAGTGCTCGGCGGTCAGAATTTTGCCTTCAATAAACCATCTCAAATCAGCCATGAAAACCTATCTTAACCCAACTAAACTTGCAATCCTAACTTAGCCAACTCGAGTACAACATGTCTAGATGATCTCACAGCAAGTTCGAAGCCAATCGAAGTCTCTAAGAGGAAGAACGATGGTTTTACCTCAGCTCGGTCAGATTATATCCACCTTCTGGTTTGGGGCTAGACGGGCAAAACGGGACCACCAATCGACGATCTACCGTGGGGGATGTGTAAAGGAGAGGTTGAGGAAGGTTTTGGTGGCCGGCGCTAGGCCAGGGGGTCGCCGGAGGTGGCAGTCGACGAGAGCGAACACAGCGGTCGGGACTGGTCGGGCAAGTTAGCTTCAGCCAAGAAGGAAGAAGAAGAAAATGAAGAGGAAAGGGAGAGAGAGAGTGTGTGTCACGGCTGAAGCAAGGAGGAAATGGGGTTTTCCACAAATTATTGGTGTGGTCAAATGACAAGATTGGTTGGTGAGTGGTAATTAATGCTAATCACCCAAAGGGTGACACTTGTCATGTAGCACATAAATATCAAGGCTTGCATTTGACTTCCTTTGACCACCCATTCTTCTCATTTTCGACAGCACAAGGGGATCCAAATGACCAAATTGTCATTCATTAAATCTTAAGGCAAGGTTAAGGCTTGAGGGGCAAAATGGTAATTTTGAACTTTCCGTCCGAAACTTCACTTTTCCAACTTTAAATTACCATCGGCGAGGCGACGTTAAATTCATATCAAATGTTGAAATTCTTCATTTTCATTTTTCCAATTCCGAGATTCCATTTCGTGATTGATTTTTCGTCAATCGTAACTTCAGTTTATCTCGAACTAACGGGCGGCTTTTGTAAACGTTACGCGTATCGACTCTATGATTCTCATCACACTTAGGACGACTCAAGTTACGGCAACTTTGGTTGTCATGTAATTGTGAGGGTTCATTGCTAGTTCCGACGGTCTCGATCATCATAGTTCGATTTAGGAAAATTTTCAAATTATACTTCGGTTAAACGGTATCACCTGCGCCTCAATCGTATAACACTAGTAATGGATTCCTTAATCGTTATTTGATCGGCCTTTATTGGTTCTAAATGTTCCCTCGGCAATCCTTATGATCAAAGCGTCATTTCCTTTTTCGAGCTTCCTAAGTCCACGTATCTTGCCATGCGTTAGCCTTTCCCTTTTGGTCAGTTTACTCAGGATTGATCAGATCCGAGCGAAATAAAACTGAAATACATCGATAGATATTCTTCATTCAATAATCTTGAAATGGTAGGAAATTCAGAATGTCACACTCGATCTCGCATAGGCCCATCCCTTCAAATAACATTTGTGCTCCTTTTTTTTAGTTTGCCTTTTTCTATTTATCGTTATTATTTTGTCTTTTGGAGTATCGATTTCAGACCTCCTGTAAGTGTCAGGTCCAGTTCCTAATTTTTGGAAACAAGAACCCACCCTGGTGATCTTGGAATTGGAATGGAGCCGAATCGGCCGATCTAGGCTAGTTCTAGGGTTAACTCGGAACTAGTCGAGACTTCTTTTTTTTTTTTAGGTTTCATTATATCGCATATACAATATACACTTATCAAATGTGAATATAAGTCTTTTTGCTTAAGGATAATATGTGAGACATATTCAATTTTTGGCAGATATTTTCTGCTTAATAAAAAAGAAAGTAAAAACTTTCTTAAAATCGAGGATAAATCGATTCATTTCTAAGTTTTATCTCCAAACTAGCCTCGTAGGTTTCCCAATGGAACAAGTCGGTTCAGGGTATAGATTCTATAGAATCGAGATCCGAACCAATCAACCCGGCTCGGTTGATCGATGGGGGTGGTTTTGTCAAATGGAGGGGATTTCTGTTCGTCGGTACATATGTTTTCCTCAATCGACTGCTGTTGCCATTATGTTATGGATCCCCTGCAATCCCAGCCATCCACCCCTCCTTTTTATAGGGGAGATTTTAATGGATGGTTGGGATTGCAGGCACCCTGCCCTAAGTGCAGGGGATCCTGCTCCGTTATGTTTTGGCAGTGCCATGAATGTTTTGAAAGTGTGATAATTTGAACTGGCTCTTGCTGTAATACCCAAAAAACAGTACATGAAACTCCTCTCTTTTCCCGTTTGGCGTGCCACGTCAGAAATGGGTGGGCCCCCAAACCGGCGACGACAGTGACGGAACGACCAGTTTGCAGAGACGAAATGGGCAGATTGAGCGTCTGATTGGATCTTCCCCACGATGCATGTGATGTGATCTCAGATGCGACCCAATGCCCAGGTTTTCCAAATCTAAGAACTGTGAAAAAAGATTAGGCCCAAGAACTGGAACGTTGAATTTCGCAGCGCACGGCGCACGCGGATATAATGACGCAGGACTTGAAAGTGATGCAAATCAGCAACCCAACCGCAATTCAATCTCCAACAACTCAACGCACGGCCGAGCCTTAGAAGAAGAAGAAGACGAAGAAGGAGAAGAGGTAGAAGAGGAAGCTTCGCCCCCCACCCAGGTCACTGTTACTTACTTCTGCCCATGATCGATCTCGTCTTGCTGCCATGCTGCTGTCAATGAACACATTCTTGGGATGTTTGTTGCTTGCCCGCCCTTTCTTTTGTTCTTCTCTTTTTTTGGGTTTTCCTTTGGGTTTTGTAAAAACATTCCCTTTTTTTCCCCCTTGGTTATGCGTCGAGGTCGAGGGAATCGAACAGTGAAAAGGCGTTGCCTTGCCTGTTCCTCTTGAATCGGATGGGTCCTACAGCTTTTATGAGTTAGTGAAAGAGCGCATAGTTTCTGTTTCCTATTAGTTTGCAGTTTCTGCATATGGGATTTGACTTCTGTTCTTTGGTCTGAAAAAAATTCACGGTTCCTTCTATTTTGGCCCCTCCTTTCTTGCTACTGTGAGCACCTTTGCACGGGGTACACATGAGAAATTAGAGGCATCGGGAGCCCGGGATAGGGACTTGTAGCCGCCAAGCTAGCTTTGGTATCGACACTTAAAAGATTGCCAGAGTTGATCAGGCTTTTGAAACTTAGGAGATTTAATAAATATAGGATGCTTTTGGAATTTTTAAAGAATGAGGGATTAGGAGAAACTGTTGCCTTCATTGCGAATGGCGGCATCGTGTTGATGTATAGTGACTGGTAATTGGTGTCACCGTGGTGCTAGACCGGTGTCTTGAGGGGATCCGTCTCCAGTCACGTTTTTAGGAAAACCTGGGATGGTATCCCTGACAGTGATTTCGTCTATATAATAGTAAAGATCTCACCACGGTTTAGTAGTTCGAATAGCTTCTTATCATTGAGTCAGTAATGTTAACTTTTGAAGCACATCCAGTAATGATGATGGGGCTATAGGAAAAAACCGTCTCCACCGGTCTTTTGTAGTTTACAGGCACAGCGGCGAGTTCCAGAATTATCATTTACCGAGAGAGAGAGAGAGAGAGAGAGAGAGAGAGAGAGAATTATCTGATTCATACTTATTCAACAGCAGCTACATATGTTTCCAATCATCTCATTCTGTGAAGCATGTCAAATTTCAGCATAACTAGGATACTAACTGTCTGACTTTGGAAGTATAATTAAGGATGGCCCTGCTACAGCAACTTAGATAAGAGGTCCCAGACACTGTTGCTAGTTAGAACAGATGCAAATTCTGAGTCACTGGTCGCCATGATCTTGGTTTTTCAGCCAAATTACTCTGACCATCTCTTGTTTAATTATTACACACTTGCAATGTCAAAAAAGATTTCTTCTTCAAGATATTTAGTCCTTATTTGTCATGACTTCGCACAAAACCTGCTCCTGTAGCAAGCCTTGCTCATTTGAACTTTCTGATACTTAATTTCAGAAGGCAATTCCCTCGGGAATCATATTGAAATTTGTCCCCTTGAACTGAGATTAGTTTAAGAGAGACGCGAACAGGGCACAAGCTTGAAACCTAGGAAGTACTGCCCGAGAGAGATTGCTGGACCTCAACACATGCATGCCTAAGTTCCAAGTTTATTAACCATCAAAGTTTTTAAGTCCTGCTTTCTGCTGTTGTCAACAGGCGCAACTCTACCTGAAGTTATGCAGTCGCTCTTTGGCTGTTTTTGCATGAGAAAAGGTCAACGAAAAGCTGGTTATGAGGATCCATTCATTCTTGCTTCGGAAACACCATGTAAGTAGGAATGTTCAGTCACTCGTTCCCCCATCTAGGTGTCACATGATATAAACAAGTTAGCAAGTCCAAACACCTTGCACTTCCGATGTAGCATGGATATCTTAAGTCTGATGGAACTAGTAAACTGGTCTTATGGATGGATACTCAATTTGCGACTTAATAGTTGCCTATGTATGTGTATCACGTGCATCTTACTTGTCAGCAAATCTGCTTATGCCCTCATCCCACAACTGCATTTTAGCTGTTTTATCTGCTGTCACCACCAACAGGGACATGATACTGTTGCTCCATTTAGTTCATATAAGCTGATGGACTGATCTACACTTTCGACAACTTTCCTCTGGTGTTCTCTTTTCTTTTTTTTTTTGTGATAGACATGTCATAATCTAAGCATTATGATCAATTTGGGCAGTTACTGTGAATGAAGTGGAGGCTTTGTATGACCTTTTCAAGAAACTAAGCAGTTCCATAATTGACGATGGTCTTATTCACAAGGTATCCTCTTGCTAATTTATACTATATCAGGAACTCACCCTTTGCTTGTGATGATTTTGAAATCTTTTCTACTAGTTAATCCAGTATCCTTATAAATGAAGATAATAAATCCAGTCTATAGGATAGAAGCACTCCCTTCGACTAGGTTTCTAATTCCTATACATCACAAGGACTTACTTCCCTTCTATTTGCTTGAACAGGAAGAGTTTCAGCTTGCGCTATTCAGAAACAGTAACATGCAGAATCTTTTTGCAGATAGGGTGAGTGCATATGCTTATCTTTTTTGTAATTTTTTTCCTTTAGGAACCTAATTTCCATCTGTAAGTTCATTCTTCAGTGGATATAACTATTTCGCTCCTTCTAGGCACACGGCATCTGAAATCAGAGTGGAATTGCTGTTGGGATTTGTCAATCAATTGAAATTTCAGACTTTTCATGCATTGTTCTGCAGATATGAATCATGTGGCCTCAGCCATATGTTGCAGTATTTGGGCTTGTCAACGTTAATAACCGCAATACTATCTTTTTCTTCTTGCATGCTGTCTAAAATTTCACCAAGCATTCCCATTTATTCTTTATTGACCTTGGCCCGAAGCTGAACTGCAGGTATTTGATCTATTCGATGTGAAGCATAACGGGGTGATAGAATTTGGAGAATTTGTCCGGGCATTGAGTGTCTTCCACCCAAACGCTCCTCAATCAGACAAAATGGACTGTATGATCCGATTAAGAATCTCCCCTTCTCACTGATTTTTTTTGGTTGTTCGGAAGCAAACTAGAGCATACAAGAATGCAATTTCTGTGACTGCACTTCAAGATCGATAAGGATTTTTCTGATTTGGATGGCATTTTTTCGCAGTTGCTTTTAGAATATATGATTTAAAGCAGACTGGTTACATTGAGCGAGAGGAGGTAAATACCTGACCAGTAGTCTCGTGCTTCTGCCTCTACAGCATGTAAATACTTCTGTAAATACATAAGCGGTTATGACAAGCGTCTCACCTTAAAACATGTAAAAAAAAAATATTTCTCGCTTCAAAAGGCCCGTGTAATTTGGCTGTTTGGACCTCTTTCCTCAGAAAATCTGATCTTGCAATTTAGGAGTGGAAACCCAATTTAAAAAGATATTACACTGTCTTAAGTAATAGAGGCAGAGAAAAAGAAAGAGAACTTGCTGTTATGATCTCGAAAATGATATGTGATTTACCAGAGATACGAGTTACTTGTTTTTCAACTGGTGTAATCGTCGAACCATCAGTACGAGCAAGTGATGGCAGTTGTTCGACCCATTGTGCCAGTCATCGAACATCTTTCGGTCACCCAAGTTAATTCTGCAGTAGCTTCTCTTACATGCATTGCATGATTGCATCTTTGGTCAAGTTTGACTGCAAACTGCTACAGCTGCCCTGCTTGTCCTCTGATTATTTAAACTTCTCACTATGCATGGGCTATATCCTAATTCAAAAAGTTGAAGGAGATGGTATTGGCTCTTCTCAGTGAATCAGATCTAACACTTTCCAATGATGTCATAGACACGATTGTTGACAAGGTATGCGATTTCGATTCTGTCCTCGAGTTATACGAAGCGGTCGTGTCCTGTTGCTCATGCTCTTGTTCGCCTTGTCTCGACAGACGATCACAGAGGCAGATACAAAAGAAGACGGGAAGATCGATCAAGAAGAGTGGAGAGAGTTCGTGGCAAAGAATCCTTCCCTCATGAAAAACATGACTCTTCCATACCTAAAGTGGGTACTTAGTTCATGTATGCCTGTAGATATATGTCGTGATCACACTAAACCACGTCAAGTTGCATTGTTGAATAACGTGATCCGCAATCCCAAAGCTGCCATTTCTGATTACAGTTTCTACTTTTCAGGGAGATAACCTTAGCATTTCCAAGTTTTGTGATGAACAGTGAAGTTGAGGATTAAGCAGAAAGGTATTGGTGCGAGACTCTGTTTTCGATCAAGGCTGGTAATACCAAGAAAGAGTGATTCGTTCCCACGAGCCCTTAAACTCTCTCGGTGCACTGGGTGCGGTACAGAGAATATCGTTGACAAATGTAGTGAACTCTGGCTCTGCCAAGCACTGAGTGTCGGATATAATCATCGTGCAGCTAATTGCTCCCAAGATTCAATCGATGTTTCTGATATGTGACCAATTGACAATCCAAGTGAACACGCTCGTTGAGAGTGAACCTAATTTGTTAATCTGTTTGTTGAGCTGGATTACAAGTGTAGAGGGAATGACCACGTTACAAGCGTTATTTGTGCGCATCACATCAGGAAGAAATTGGTTGCACAATGCCGACTGAACTTTGATGCCGGTGACGATGTTTCTGCATCGGCATCAGTAGTAACTTCTCTTTGTTGATGGTGTGGACTCTCTGGTCGTGTCGGGCTTCAACCGGCAACTGGCTCATCCTAAACATGCCCCGCAATCGCAAATCTCGACGTGTTCTATGGCTTTTGGGAGTGGGATCCAAGGGATTGGCAACCCGGAGGTTCAAGTTCAGACACCATATCACTGTGTCGACTCATTTGAAGTTCAGCAGTAGTTTCTTTCGCTGACTCAATACGTATTTCTACGACGTCTCCCTCGGTCTTCCACAGTGACAATAGCTTCCATAAACAACCATTTGCAGGGAGAAGTGTCAAAAAAGTTCTAAACCTATTGCACTAGTGCCAATTTAGTCCTAAACTTTTTTTTTGTGCCAATTCAGTCCTAAACCTTTTGCATTGGTGCCAATTTAGTCCTAAACCTTTTTTTAGTGCCAATTCAGTCCTAAACCTTTTGCATTAGTGCCAATTTAGTCCTAAATATTTTGTATTTATGCAAATTGAGTCAATTCGATCAATTTTGGCCGAAAATCATTGGCACAAATATCAATTGTCCTACGTGGCACGGTTTGCACTAATGTGGATATTTTTTTAATATTATTCTATAATTTTAAATAATTTTTAAGCATTTTCTTTTGTTTTTTTAAAAATTATTTTTAAAAATTATTTAAAATTATAGAATAATATTAAAAAAATATCCACATTAGTGCAAACCGTGCCACGTAGGACAATTGATATTTGTGCCAATGATTTTCGGCCAAAATTGATCGAATTGACTCAATTTGCATAAATACAAAATATTTAGGACTAAATTGGCACTAATGCAAAAGGTTTAGGACTGAATTGGCACTAAAAAAAGGTTTAGGACTAAATTGGCACCAATGCAAAAGGTTTAGGACTGAATTGGCACCAAAAAAAGGTTTAGGACTAAATTGGCACTAATGCAATAGGTTTAGGACTTTTTTGATACTTTTCCCACCATGGGCACCACTCGATGTTCAACGGAAGGAACCATCATATAGACATATCAATAATAGCCCATTGAAAAGACATAATAAACGTGGATTTAAGGCAGACATGTTTGCCTGAGAACACCTTTTATTGTAATTTTGTTCCCAGTAATTATCGTAAAAGGGTGTACTAATTGATGGAGATATCGACAAAGTTATGGCAATGAAACGAAAGAATCAGAGTCAGGTAATTTCATTCATGACGAAAAGATTTCATTCCCCTTCCAATCTCAAGATTCAGGAATTCAACAGGAAAATTAATGTCCTAATTCTTAACTAATCCGTTCGATTTTCTTTTAATTGAATTCTATAATTTTAATGGCAAAAATATTTTCGGATCTGAATAATAGGCCGATCATCAAAGGAAGAACCTAGCGATGAGACTGATTCAGGAACAGGCGGTGGAACATCTTCTCCCGGATGCTTCCCTTTGCTTTCCTTAGCGAATGTCTAAAGAATTCTCAGCTGTGGGGAGTAAAAGTAGAGAACCCTATGCCATACTTCATGACGTTAAGAAGGAATTTTTTTCAGGTCACCTTCTTTCAGGAGTTTTATCCACCGCCCATGCAAAATTCCTAGTACAGAATCGATTGAAAAATGTACGGCCCTGTCGATGCTGTCGTGCTCCTCGACTAAACCGAACAAAGGGTCAGTGATTCTGGAGCTACTCTTTTGACCTACGAAATTTATATTCCGCATCGTATTCTAACGGCTCGGTTGCTTAGGGCGCGCATGGTAACACTTCAGAAGCAAAATTTCTGCTTCTGAAGTGCTTCTGAAGCTGAAAGCCGTTTGGTAAAAATATTGAGGAATCACTTCCAGAAGTGATTCTAGAAGTGATTTCTACTTCCAGAAGTGATTTTTGGCCAATTTTGAGAAGCTAAAAATTGTAGCTTCTAAAAAAGAAATCACTTCTTCAACTACACCGATCTTTCGCCGCCCAACGCCCACTCGCCGCCGGTCGCCGGACGCTGCCCCACCGGCCGCTGGATGCCGCCGCCGGCCGCTGCCGGTCGCCGAACGCCACCGCCGCCGGTCGCCGGACGCCGCCGCCGTCGGACGCCGGCCGCCCGCCGCTGCCGATCTCCGGCCACTGCCGGACGCCGCCACCCCGCCGCCGCCGCCGGTCGCCGATCGCCGGCCGTCGGTCGCCGGATGCCGCAACTGCCGGTCGTCGGACGCTGCCCGCCGCCGGTCGCCGGTGGGTTAATAATGTTTCAAAAGTAGAAAATTTCAGAAGTAGAAATCAACTTCTGATGGAGAAGTTGAAAAATCAACTTCTACTTCTGATTGAGAAGTTGAAAAATTAACTTCTGCTTCTGAAATGATTTCTGAAGCAGAAGTGTTGCCATGCGCACCCTTAAGCTTTTGCAACCAATCACTGCGCGCAACACCCTACGAAGGGTACTCCTAAAGTTGATGCTTTTTTAGAAAATTAGGGCCGCTCCATAACCAAGTCCATGCTCTAGCCAATTTAATTCCAAGATCCTAACATGATATACATAGCATTAGATCCACCACCATTACGCATTTCTTGATCGTCTCTCAAATTGGAGAGGTTTTGATTACAAAGGGAACGAAGAAATTTCATGACATAAGTGGAATTAATTTCTTAGGCCTCTTATCTATCCATACAAAGAAATGCTAATATTACAAAAAACTACAAACTTGTCATATGTGACAAATTTACCTCAAATTATTATTTTTACCTCAAAAATTTTCAAATTGATACGTGTGACAAATTTACGCTAAACTATTTTTTTTTTACTATCAAAAATCTAAAATTGGTACACATGTAACAAACTTGCCCTAAACTAGTTTTTTGACTACCAAAAATTCAAAACTGGTATACTTATGAAAAATTTACCCTCGATTAGTTTCAATTAACGGAGAGTAAAAACCCTAAGCTGGTATACTAGTCAACAGCCACATGTCATCTAACTTAATAATTTGATGGCAAAATTTAATGAAAACTAACATAGGGTAAATTTGTCACAAATAAATAAGTTTTGTAGTTTTTTATGGTCAAAAAATTAGTTTGAGATAAGTTTGTCGCATGTGTATCCGTTTTGTTTTTTTGGTAGTCAAAAAAATAGCTGGCGTAAATTTGTCACATGTGTATTAGTTTAAAATTTTTTTGTCGTCAAAAAAATAATTTGGGGTAAATTTGTCATCTGTGTATCAGTTATGGGTTTTTTGTGGTCAGAAAAATAGTTTTGGGGTAAATTTGCCATAGGTGTATCAGTTTAAGGTTTTTTATGGAAAAAAAAAATATAATAATAATTTGAGGTAAATTTGTCACAGACGCGCGCTAATTTGATATTCTTCGTAGTATTAACCCCGCAAAGAATGGCCAACCAAGCAAGCCAATGACCAAAGGTACCGGCAGATTGCTCCTCCAACGAAGTCTCTCGTTCCTCGTACGGAACAATGAACTTTTGCCCGCTATTTTAACCATGATCATCCGTCAGGTTCTGGTGCAAAACAAGTGACTAAGCACTCCTATAAACCAATCTTATTCATGGGCTGCATTTGCACGAAGCACGGACTTGGGCACAAGGACTTTGAAGCTCTCGCCTCTCAAACCTGCTGTACGCGTCCCTTTCTCATCAAACCCCCCTCTCCTCTTATGGTATCTCTTTTCTTGTTTTCTAGTTGAACAGAAGTAACTTCTTTCTAGCTACACTCCGGCCAATGAGCTAAACTTTCTCGTCGAGAAACGACCGACTCCCTCGATTCTGTCCTCGCAGTTAATGCTGGTGAAGTCGGAGCTTTGTATGTCCTGTTCAAGAAACTAAGCTGTTGCTTAATGGACGATGGACTCATAAGCAGAGTAAGCCTTTGGATTTTCCTTCCCCTCTCCTCTTTTCACATGCATAAGCACAATTGCCCAGCAATCAACAGAGCGAGCTGACGTGGTAATAACAGTTATGTGATGGAGCAGGACTTGTTTCGGTAATCCTGGCGAAGACGGGAGTATACTTGACTTAGCTGTTCAGGTTTTCATTTCTGAACGGAGTTTTGATGGTGCAGGAGGAGCTTCAACTTGGTTTGCTCAAGAGCAGAAAGAAGCAGAGTCTCTTCACAGATAGGGTCAGCTTCTTAAACATGAAAATTGTAATGCTTTTCTCGTCCCAAGCATCCTCCATATTGAGTCTAGATTCCTCCAGATCTTCCATTTGTTCGACTGGGAGAAAGATGGGGTGATCGACTTTCAAGAGTTTGTTCGTTCTCTAAGTGTTTTCCATCCGTCGGCACCTCAAGAAGAAAAGGCCCTCTGTATGGAGCTTCCCGTTCCTTTTCTTTAATGAACTTCTTCTAGTCATCGAAGTCGGTTATTTGAAGGGGTTAATCGCATGCTGCAGTTGCCTTCCAATTGTACGACATACGGCAAACTGGCTTCATCGGACGTAGAGAGGTAAACGACGAGTTCTAACCTCATGCTAGGTTGCGCTGTTTGGTGAAATCTACTACTGATGCTACATTTTGAAATCTCGCCGTGCAAGGTGGATGAGTTGATTTTGGCTCTTCTGAAGGAGTCGGACCTGATCCTCCCACGGGACACTGTTGACGCCATCATCGATAAGGTATGTGAAAAAAAAATGCTCGAGATAATCGGGAATTTATCTGTCATATGACGGTAAACCGATGGTATTACTTCAAGCTCAGACGTTCCAAGAAGTAGATGGGAAGAGAGACGGCAAAATCGATCTTGAAGAGTGGAGGGAATTTGCAGCTAGGAACCCATCCATACTCAAGAATATGACAATTCCATATCTCAAGTACATCTCTCTCTCTCTCTCTCTCTCTCTCTCTCTCTCTCTCTCTCTGTACACAGTAGCAAGATATTGCACAGATGTGGCTTCTACTTAGGTATTTTCAATTCGCTTCCGCAGGGACATCACTACCGCATTCCCTAGTTTCGACGTAAGATCAGATATCGAAGATGACAGGCATTTTTCCTAAGAAGAGTTGGATGAGCAAAATCGGAACCCATCTTTGAGTCTTGTTGGATCTTGAGTGGACAATCTACTAATATGTAGTAGCTAACATCAGGTACATTGGTGTTGATCTTGAAATACTTCACTCCTTGTTTGCTACAGACATCACTATCTTAAGAAATGAACAGTACAAGAGAAATAGGCAAGTTTTGAATGAATTCGGCAGGTCTGGTGTGTAGAACCTCTATACTAATCATTTAGTCCTTTGAACCACCATCTCTTCCATGTTCACCGGATAGCACATCCTCGAGTGCAGTCCGTTCCACACATTGTCCGCTAAAATTGCATTCACCGCCGCCGTTGGATGGAACTGGTCCCACCAAATATGCCTAGAAGCATCTTCACACGCCATTTCAGACGACAAACACATGATCCAGCCTCTGTACTTGCCTAGCCCGCAGCATGCATCGGTAGTAAAATTGAAACCTGAACCAGAGTTTCAAAACTTCAATTCGGATTTCAAAACTGCAGGATAGTTCATTCAATCAGAGAAAATGGCTAACTCGACAGTAACCACACCATAATGCTCGTGATTCTTCAGTATGTCCATGGAACCTTGAAACACATCGCAGAAGGTGATACTTGCGCCCGGGAGCTCCCGACCTAGACCCTCGACCATGAATCTCATGGCAAAGTTGAACTCTGTGATTGCGTCGTTGATCTCGTCCACACACTCCCCGTTTTTGCTCCTGTACTGCCACAGATAGTGGGGAGCGCAACCGATGGGCGGCAATCCCATCACCACAACCTTCCTAGCATACATGTTGTACAAGTTCTGCATCGAGGACCATACACATATTGGCAGTTCATCGACAATATAATCAACACTAAAACACCCTGCAAATTTAACAAAACACCCTGCTCCTCATCACCTAACAATAGTACTTATAAATAAATTTAATGTCTGCAAAATTCAAAGGTATGCATCTGAATGGATTGGGCCACAGTACCAACCTTGATTTCCTGCCTTAGGGATGATGCCAGAAAATGGTTGAAACTCCAAGGTAAGTAGAGGCTCTGCACGCCGGACACATTAGGCAAGTAGTAATGTATGTAGTCGTTGATTCCAACAGAAATATAAATCACCGAGCTCGAGATGAGGTCAGCCGCAGCGTCCTCTCCCATATTCAAAATGAACTGCTGGCATGTGTCTGCGAATTGCTGGACTTGCTGAGTGAAGGAGACATGTTGACCCTTCATAAGATTGTTAGTCAAAGTCAGTATGCTAGTGAGCACCCATTTTCTTTCTACGAGAGATATTATGAAAGTTGTACCATCTCCGATCCGCTCGAGAAGATTAATCCGGCACCGGCAGATGCGTAGTTCACTCCATGAACCATATCTTCCGCCCATCCTCTCTGTCCAAGATAACTCGGCACAAACGGAAGACCGAGATATACAGCTGATTAAAAAGAAATCAATAATCAGACAATTTATGAGGACAAAACCTTCACGGATGTTTCGATCCGACATGTGATCGTTGAAAATGGTGGGGAGATGAGATCTTCACAGAACAACTTAAGAATTGGCACTCGCCATGTCTTTAGTGCTTGAAGAAATTTCTTCATGTCCAAGGCAAAAGGTCATTCAAGAAATCAAAGAAAACCAAGAAAGGGAGGTGAATTTACCGAGATAGTCAACTGGGATTCGTCCGTTGCAGAACCTGCCAGTGGGCTCGTGGGTGTCGAAGTCTCGGCCGTAAGGAAGGCGGTCCGCCCTCGCGAGCGTCCCGAGGAAATTGTTGGTGCCACAGTCGACGGAGGAGTCACCGAACACAAACAGTGCAGGGGCGAGAGGATGGGGGGTCGGACTCGGGGAAGCCAGCCGTGAAGATGAGATAGGGACGCTGGGGTTTTTCAGTCGTCCTCGACGAGAAGTCGCAGGGGAAGGAGATGAAGTGGGGCTCGATTGCGGTGAGGGAAAGGACGTGCTCGATGAGAAAGCGGCGGAGATGAGGACGAGAGAGAAGAAGAGAGAGAGATGGAGATCCATCGATATGGTTCGTCTCGTTCTACGCAGAGAGAGAGAGAGAGAGAGAGAGAGAGAGAGAGAGTGAGAGAGAGAGGGGGGGGGGGGGAGGAGGGGGAAGGAGGCAGGTTAAATTGGCGGGAAGATATGGCGGTTAAAGTCGTTAAGTGGAGAGTGGCCGAAACAAAACGGCATTTGATCAACTTTTTTTCAGTCTCATCCAATCTTGGATTATTTCATTATTGATGATCGATACAGATCCAACCGAACAAACTAATGCCAAATCAGCCTTGAGAGCTCTATTTCTTCGGTTTCTCAAAGATATCACGAGCTATTGTTCCCGAATAATGTCACCTCGAACCCACGACGGGAAAAGTGTAAAAAAAGTCATAAACTTATTGCCTTAGTGCCAATTTAGTCCTAAACCTTTTTTTGGTGCCAATTCAGTCCTAAACCTTTTGCATTGGTGCCAATTTAGTCCTAAATTTTTTTTGGGTGTCAATTCAGTCCTAATTTTTTTGTATTAGTGCCAATTTAATCCTAAATATCTTGTATTTATGCCAATTGAGTCAATTCCATCAATTTTGGCCGAAAATCATTAGCAAAAATATCAATTGTCCTATGTGGCACGGTTTGCGCTAACGTGAATATTTTTTTAATATTTTTTAATATTTAAATAATTTCTAAAAATAATTTTTAAAAAAACAAAAAAAATCTTAAAAATTATTTAAAATTATAGAATAATATTAAAAATATATCCAAATCAGCGTTTGTCATGCCACATAGGATAACCAATATCCACATCAGTCACTTTCGATCAAAATTAGTTGGATTAGCTCAATTAGCATAAATTATCAAAGATTTAGGACTAAATTGGCACCAATAAAAGGTTTATGACTTAATTGACAACAATGCAAAATGTTTAGAACTGAATTGGCACCAAAAAAATATTTAGGATTAAATTGGTACTAGTGCAATAGGTTTAGGATTTTTTTGAAACTTCTCCCCACGATCGACATGTGTCCTAATTTTTTCTCGGACGTTAGATCGTCTTTTCTTGGATTTTCCGCGAATTCTTTTCCTTGTTAAGATCTACAAGTTCAGGTTGCAGAAGAAAGAAAATTGAGACTTCTGCAACAGAGTGAATGTTCTATCAAGAGTGTCTGGAATGCCATTCAAATAGAGTTTTCAAGTTGTGGTTAAGTACTTCAGCATTTGGTTCCGATGTGAAAAATCTTAATTTGAATCACTACGTTGCACTCATGGTCATGTTGTAGGCAAGTCCTTCACGAGTCTTCGGGTGAACAGTATCGCTACAGTATTGCTACAGTGTCAAACAGTACTACTACAGTGACAAACAATGCTGCTACAGTGCTACTACAGTGTCGAACAATGCTGCTACAGTATCAGTGAATAGTGATTTTCAAGAAAAAGTCGTCCGAAAATCTGCAGAAAGCTTTAGCCTTACATACACATTTAATACAAAGATTCTCGCAGTCAAATATGACATCAAGAAGTTTGAATACCACCTTATTGGACATTATTTTTTGGTCGAAATTGATATGTCTTCATTTTCCCAAATGCTCAAATTCAAGCAGAAACAGATTCTCCACCCTCAGTTGTTAAGGTGGGCATATTTGCCCAACAAGTTTCTAATGAAATCAGCGTTCGGAGTTATTTCTGCTTTTAAATTCGCATTTCACATTTGATTTTAGTAAAGTGCGGACGCGCCATGCATTTTTGAAAGGGACTTTTCTCTTTATTGATGAGATGCCCCTTTTCCACCTTCCTTATTGATTTCAGCTTGAAATCAAAATAACTTTGCAACCGCAAACTTTGCCGGTAAGAAAAGACTTTGGGAGAAAAAAAAAAAACCCCTTAAATTTGACGTTAGTAAAATGAAGTGCATGCGCCAAGTTGATGATCGACGAGCAAGGATGGGCCGGGCCTAGCCCTTATGTCAGGCCTAAACTGTTGTCCAAGTTCGCGCATAATGAAAAATTGTGCGTGTAAAATTATCGGGACGCGCCGTGCTACCACGGGCTCTACTAGATCGGCCTTCTTAACGTATATCCTTGTCCGAGCTCGCCCGACGATGCCCTTTTTTGGCGAATGTGGCCTAAGCTGACCCGCGGATCGCCAAATTCATGATCAGGTGTAGTGTGCGATCCGCTCGCACTTTAGACGGCTAGTGCTGCGTGCACTCGATAGGCACAACTCGTGTAACTCGTCTAGAACACAAGCAATTTAATAACTCGATTGATTGGGGCTTATCTTCCCGGTTCAGGACGGCAGAAATTGAACCTGTGAACCGGCCCAGAAAAATCTAATACCAACAATAAAAGTATGAAAACACCAAACGAGGAACAGCTTTCGTCTTTTACCCAGTCACCATCCGACACGTCAGCAACTTTGCCGACCACAATCGCCGGATTCCCCCAACGGGCCTAATAAGGAGGAGCGTCCTCCCGAGTCCCGAATAATTTTTTTTAGTTTTTTTTTTCCTGGTTCAGTGTGTGCCAACTGCCAAGCAACGACAATTGATATTTTCAAATTTGCCGTTGAATAAGGCTGCATTTGGTAACACTATTTAAAAAGTATTTATGTTTCAAAATTGTTCTCGGAACATTTTCGGAAAAGAAACTCGTATGGTAAAAAAATTGTTAAAAAAGAAACACTTTTGAAGCCAAAAAAAAGAAACAAAAAAACTTGTTTCTGGATTTTTGAACACTTTTTAAAACACAACTCGAGGGCGAGCTCGTGCAAGCCGCCGCCACCGTTGCCGATCGTCGGCTGCCGCCGGTCGCCCATCGCCGCTCGTCGTCCATCCTTGCTTTTGGCGAAAAAAGTATTTTTTTTAACTTACCAAACGCGTTTCTATTCTCAAAAATCGTAGTCGGGAACAGAAACATAAAAAAATATTTATACTCCAAATATGTTTCCAGGAACAGAAACGTTACCAAACGCAGCCTAAATGGCTGATCGGGCCAAAGCGAAAATTGACAACTTTGAAAAGAGTTTGACAATTGACAGACAACACAACATTTCAAACCCGTACATAAATATGTTTATATATATATATATATATATATATCCTCATTCCTCATTGAACTAAAATGGGGTCAATCTTGCAAATCGACTATATATACTTCTCATTTCTCTTCATTGTATGGGGGTCTCGTCTGGGTTAGGTTTAATCACTCATGGAGGTAAGGAGGTAGAACTTAGGGATACATTAATCTCCTCGTCAAACTTTGATTTGGAAATTGAGGTTTTGGCACAATAAACTTGGCAGGATCCTAGGATTAGGTATACGAAACCGGGAGTGTTAAGCTACCAAAACCACGGTAATTTAATAGCGGTTCATCCATTCTCGAAGATGCCACTTATGGAACTTTATAGTGATTTGAGTGATTGACCTATCGTGAAAATGGTAGGAGTTAGATTGACTCTCTTCTTTACTCTGCTTCAATTCGCATTTGATGTGCATGGATACGACAACTTAGGATGCGTATAGGAACGTTTCTGTTTCTGAGTATTATTTTTAAACAGAAACATTTTTTTTGTGTTTCTGTTCCCGGCTACGTTTTTTGGGAATAGAAACGCGTTTGGGAAGTTAAAAAAATAAATAATTTTTGGTCACCGGCGGCGGTCAATTTTGGATTTTGCATTTTTAATTTGTTTGCTTTGCTCGCAGTTAGACTGTCGAACAAAGCATTTTAATTTTTTTAATTTACGTAAATATTTTTTCGACGCCGCCTCGTCGCTTCGCGGTCCCGTCGTAAAAAAAAAAAATATTTACGCACCTCGACTTCAAGAAAACGAGCGAGGCGACGGCGTTTGCTTGCGGGGCCGCGGATCGATCATATTTACGTAAAAAAATATTTACCCGCCTCGCTTTTCTCGGAGCGAGTATCGACGTCATTGCCTCGCTCGTTCGCTCGCTTTTCTCGGAGTCGAAACGCGTAAATATTTTTTTACGTAAATATGATCGCTTTGCGGTCCCGTGAGTAAATATCGTCGCCTCGCTCGTTCGCCCGCTTTTCTCCGAGTCGAGACACCTAAATATTGGGTGCCACTAGGCAATTGGGCCGCCGAGCGGCACCCAAAACAAGGACTTGGGCCCCAATCGGCAGCCCAATTGCCAATTGGGGAATTTGGGGCACCCAAGTGCCGATTGGGGCCGAAATTTATTTTTTATTTTCTTTTTTTTTCAATGGATTCATCTCGAAAAATTATTCAAAATAAAAAAAATCGTTCTAAACGGACACCCAAGCGATGAGATATGCCCTTTCAAAATATTATTCCATCGGATTTTTAAAACTTTGCTAATTTAGGCATCCATTTAAACGAATAAATTATAAAGTATCAATTAAATAATAAATTATATTGAAATTATGTAAACTTTGAGGAAAAAAAGCACCACATAATTCATATTCCACCATTAAAATTGACTTTTAATTTATATATATTTTTATAAAAGTAAAAAAGCACTACATAATTCATATTCCACCATTAAAATTGACTTTTAATTTATATTTTTTTATAAAAGTTTTCAATTGATGCCTAAATTATTAATAAAATTTCAATTATAATTTATTATTTAATTGATACTTTTATAAAATATATATATATATATATATATATATTAATATTACTTTTAGAACTAAATTGGCACCAATAAAAGGTTTAGGACTGAATTAGCACCAATATAAAAGATTTAGGACTGAATTGGCACCAAAAAAATATTTAGGACTGAATTGGCACTAATGCAATATATTTAGGACTTTTTCGACACTTTTCCCGATAGTAGGACTGATTCGCAGTCCTCCCCTCCCCCTCATCTCTCACTTCCCTTATCTTTTCAATTGATATGAAAAATATCAAATTTAGAGGATTAAATTGCACAAATAACAGAAGTTGATGGACTATATATATAGTCCATACCGCACTCCACTAATAGTTGGACTTACATGTTCATCACAACATAATTAAGGCTAAATACACATACAATAGCTCGTAAAATGAAGGGATAAGTGCATTAGAAGACGCAAAACTCATCACGAAAGTGCAATTGAATCATAAAAATTTCGAAACATGCAATCAAATCTTAGAACTTGTGAAATGGATGCATCGTGAAAATGATCAAGCAGTACTAGCCATGATTTCGATTCAGCTTATCATGGAATGATGGGTCGTAGTTCGGGAGGAAGAACACAATTTTGCAAAGAAAAAAGCCCACTTGTTTCAAAATACTTCAATCGGCATGCACAAAAAATAGGCCAATTCGGCCGCTGTTTGCTCAATTTCACGCGGAGTCTGGACCTCCTTCATGTGGTTGGTGAAGGGAGAACCTTGTCTAACAAAAAATATGCATTTTCAAAATAATTTCTTTTTCATATGTGGCATATTTATATTTATTTTGTAATTTTTATTATAATAAATTACATATTAAAAAAGGCTAAAAATTTATTTAAAAAAATTATCTACAAACTCGTATAACAAACTACGAAAGATGTATTCAGGGGCTGCAGAAATTACGACAATCGCAAAGTCCCAAATACCAACATTTTCCAAAATTTTCAAACTAGCACATAAAAAAGTTTGTGAAAAATAGATTTATCTGAGATTTATTATTACACACACGAAACCATATCGTGTTATATCATTATAACCAGGGGCACGATCTCGCATAGGCCCATCCCTTCAAATAACATTTGTGCTCCTTTTTTTAGTTTGCCTTTTTCTATTTATCGTTATTATTTTTTCTTTTGGAGTACCAATTTCAGACCTCCTGTAAGTAGGGGTGTCAATAGGCTGGGTCGGGCCGGGTCTCGGCCCGGCCCGAGCCGGCCCGAAATGAGCAGTACCATGCTCGGGCCGAATTATTTTTTTCTTTCATTTTTAAAATCAAAATCAATTAACAAACCATCAAATGAAAAAATATAAAAATAAATTAAATTTAAAAGAAAAAATAGATATTAAAAAAAGTTTGGCGCCGGGCCGACCCGAGCACCAAACTTGGCCTGAAAAGGCTCGAAAATGCAAGAAAATTTCGGGCCAAGTCGGTCCGTCCGGCGCAGGCCAAATTGACAGCCTTACCTGTAAGTGCCAGGTCCAACTCCTAATTTTTGGAAACAAGAACACACCCAGGTGATCCTGGAATTGGAATGGAGCCAAATCGGCCGATCTAAGCTAGTTCCAGGGTTAACTCGAAACTAGTCGAGACTCTTTTTTTTTTTTTTTTCATTATATCGTATATACAATATACACTTATCAAATGTGAATATAAGTCTTTTTGCTTAAGGCTAATATGTGAGACATATTCAATTTTTGGCAGATATTTTCTGCTTAATAAAAAAGAAAGTAAAAGAACTTTCTTAAAATCGAGGATAAATCGATTCGTTTTTAAGTTTTATCTCCAAACTAGCCTCGTAGGTTTCCTAATGGAACAAGTCGGTTTAGGGTATAGATTCTGTAGAATCGAGATCCGAACTAATCATTATCGGTTTCAGATTGAACCGACTCGGTTGATTGATGGGGGTGGTTTTGTCAAATGGAGGGGGGTTTGTGTCTGTCGCTACATACGTTTTCCTCAATCTGACTGTTGTTTCCATTATGTTATGGATCCCCTGCAATCCCAGCCATCCACCCATCCTTTTTAGGGGGATTTTAATGGATAGCTGGGATTGCATGGCACCCCTGCTCTTAGGGAAGGGGATCCTGCTCCGTTATGTTTTGGCGGTACGATGAATGTTTCGAAAGTGTGATAATTCATATTCCACCATTAAAATTGACTTTTAATTTATATTTTTTATAAAAGTAAAAAAGCACTACATAATTCATATTCCACCATTAAAATTGACTTTTAATTTATATATATATATATTTATAAGTCAATTTTAATGGTGGAATATGAATTATGTAGTGCTTTTTTACTTTTATAAAAAATATAAATTAAAAGTCAATTTTAATGATGGAATATGAATTATGTAGTGCTTTTTTTCCTAAAAGTTTACGTAATTTCAATATAATTTATTATTTAATTGATACTTTTATAATTTATTCGTTTAAATGGATGTCTAAATTAGCAAAGTTTTAAAAATTCGATGGAATAATACTTTGAAAGGGCATATCTCATCGCTCGGGTGTCCGTTTGGAATGATTTTTTTTAATTTCGCATAATTTTTCGAGACAAATCCATTGAAAAAAAAGAAAACAAAAAAAAAATCGGCTCCAATCGGTACTTGGGCCGCTGATTGGGGCTTAAGTCCCTGTTTTGGGTGCCGCTCAGCGGCCCAATTGTCGAGTGGCACCGAATTTGATAAATATTTTTTTAATTTTAAATTGATAAATATTTAAAAAAAAAATTAATTTGGAAAATTGTCCTATGCTCACATGGAAGGGCCATGATCAATCAATGTCCATGAAAAGCAGTCCTCCCCACTCGTTGCGTTCTGTGCTTTTTGTCTCCCCCCCCCCCGCCTCTCTGAAATTGAATTTGAAGTTAGATCATCTAATTATACTTTTAACTTCCCCAGAAGCAATCATGCCGAAAGGACCTGGGAAAAAAAAAAAGAGAACTTGCGATCCAATTCTCAATGTTAAACTTTAGCTTTTCCTCCCCTTCTTGGCCCCCACCCAAAAGGCCGATTCCTTCATCATTGCGAAACCCACCCACTTTGTCCCACTTCCCAATTCCTTCTTGGAGGAGGTTTGAGCAAACTGTTTGGCAATTGGCACAAGGGTCTCGGGTTTGATGGGGGCAGCGCCCGAGTTGGGGTCCGTATGGTCCATGAATAGCGACTCAATAGCCCATATATAATATACATCTATCTCGTAATTGAGAGTGGCAACAGAGAGGCGAGATGTGCCGATTATAGTGAAATCGTTCGCTGGATTTTGAGCCATAGTTCTCGAGGACGAATCGGGGGTAAACCTCTTGTCTCGATTTTGTTTTCCCGCTTTTACTCTCTACTCAATTGTTTTTGTTTGTGTGCCTAATCCTAACACAAACACCGGCTCGCGCCAAACGGCATCTCATTTAGCGGTCGGCTCAATCAATCCCACCTTAGACTTGGCCAATGCTCCATAAGACCGAAAGAGCAATTTCAAAATTAAGAATATCAAAAGAGAGTCTTTAAAGCGAATTTATTTGTCGGGGCACACATTAAATGCGATTTTGAAATGTGAATGATGCGCTATTTAATGTGAATATACTCGTGACCGGCCGCTAACAAGATCCGAAGCATAGTTAATTAGCGAGTTCTAAAGAATAGACACTCGGCGATTCTTATGGATTATAGAATGTGGAAGTGGCTTCTAGCTGTTGCCCAAGAAACCCATTTGAAGAGTTCTTCAAAGGACAAAGGCGATTCTTACAACACAGAAAAGGACAATACATTTTATTTATATGTGCAGCATAATTACGCGACAAAAGTGGTACCTACTTTTGAAGATATGTAACATGGACATTGGACCCTTTTCTGTCGCAAAGGCATTAAGCAAGGTCCGATGCACCTAAACAAACTTCACGGGATCATTTTTTTTCCCCTCAATATTGTTGAATAATTCTAATGGTGCTTTATTATTATGGTCGATCCCAAAGAGATATCAAAATACAAATATACCGACCTCACGTTCGAGCCATATTCCTGAGTTGAAAGACATGAACTTTTCGTGGGGATGTATGATATGTCATTTTCGGCAAGTACATGAAAGGCTTGAAAACACGTGTACCGATCTAACTCTTTTGCTGGCACGACCCTTCGTCTCTGCAAAAATCATCGAGCCGAATCGGAAGGCGAATCTCAGTCGAGCTTAACGTCGGTCAATAATACTTCTCTCATGACTAATTCAAAAAAAAAAAAAAAAGCTCTTTCTATTTTTTGAAGATGATGCGATGGCCCGTAATAGCTAATTCCGTGGGCATTGCGTGTTAATTAAAAATAGTATCACCTCAAGAAAGGAAAAAGACCAAAAAAAAAAAAGGATAAACAAAAGGAGATAACTCTGAAATTATGCGGAACTCCATGGGGCCATTTCGGTAACTTCAACATAACAAACTCTCTCCTCCACCACCACCACGTCGTCCTTCCGCGAAGTTGCAGTTGCAGCTTCTCCAATGAAACGTCCGTTACCAAACGGTTGAAAAATGTGGAGAAAACTAAACGCACTCGAAAGCTTTGTCGTTAAAAATGGAAATACACTCCGTCATGTTAGTCGTCGGGTCAAAGCTCATACCTGGGAAAGAGGCAACGGCTACATTAGCGCTCTCTCTCTCTCTCTCTCTCTCGTGTATCCGCATCGGCGACATTCTCATCGGAATAGAGAATATCGGCGAAATGATCGCGCCGTTGGAATCGACGACCCTCTAATCTTGGAGAGAGCTGTCCAGCAATCGTGCCCTCCCCGAATCATCGCCAATTGATCGCAGCCATCCTCGATTTAAGCCCTCGCCATCTGATCCTTTCTCCTTCGGTTCTTTCCCTCAAGGTTAGAATCCGCTCTCTCTGAACCAAAAAGGCCTTAATCTCACGCGATCCTCACGTTCATTTCGCTTCTAGTTCCTGAAACGCTCGATTCACCATTGGTGAATTGAGGGTGTTTGGCTTTGGGGTTTTTTTTTTCCCTCTTCTTCTGGGGATTGTAGGTGCATCGGGAGGGGTTTGGTTTTGGATTTTTTTGGGTCGGTTATCTGTTCTTTCTTTCTTTTTTCTTTTCGGTTCTCTTCTTTTTGTTCGTGTATAGAGTTTTTCAGGGTATTGGTCTTTCAATCAATTTGGTTGAAGGGCCTCATGGAGGTAAAAGGGTGTACAGGCATTTAGGTGAAGAAGAAAAGGGGATTGCAGGTTTCTTGAGGTGGCATCAAGAGAATTTGCATAGAAGATGTCTGCCGCCGTCGTCGCCTTGAGTCCGGTTCGGGATGGGTCGATATGTTTCCCCGGGTATAGCCATAACAGGGCTGATTCTGGCTCGAGCGAGTCGATCCTGATATACCTCACTGTCGGTGGCTCCATTATCCCGATGCGGGTCTTGGAATCAGACTCAATTGCTTCGGTTAAGCTTAGGATCCAGACATGCAAAGGGTTTGAGGTGAAGAAGCAGAAGCTTGTGTTCGGAGGCAGGGAACTGGCGCGCAAAGATTCTCTTGTTAAGGACTATGGTGTCGCAGGTGGGAATGTTCTGCATCTGGTTCTCAAGCTTTCCGATCTTTTAGTCATCAGTGTTAGGACCGTTAGTGGGAAGGAGTTTGAGTTCCATGTGGATCGTCATCGGAATGTGGCTTATCTCAAGCATCAAATAGCCAAGAAAGGGAAAGGCTTTGTTGATCTCGAGAGCCAAGAACTCTTCTGCAATGGCGAGAAGCTTGAGGACCAGAAACTTATCAATGACATCAGTAATAATAGGGATGCTGTGATCCACCTGTTGGTCCAGAAACCAGCAAAGGTTAGAGCGAAGCCCATCGAGAAAGATGTTGAACTTTCTGTCGAGGCTGCAAAACCAAATGTGACTACTAATGGAGACAAATCTTCAGGGGAGCTTGCGGTTGTAGCTGGAGAGTCACCGCAACTGGGTATAAATTTTTCACTTGAACCAATCATTGTCAATCCTACAGTCACATTGCCCTCAGTCATAGGGAATATGATCAAGGCAACTTTTGATGGCTTGGAGAGTCGTCATTCACCTATTAGGTCAAGCGAGGGCACGGGAGGAGCTTACTTTATGCAGGACTCGTGTGTTGCCAAGCTTGTTTCGGTTTTCAAACCCATTGATGAAGAGCCAAATGCTGTGAATAACCCTCAGGGATTGCCTGTTTCATCTGATGGAGAAGGTCTGAAAAGAGGGACAAGGGTCGGTGAAGGAGCACTGAGGGAAGTTGCAGCCTACATATTAGATCATCCTAGAAGTGGGCCTCGCATTTTAACTGGTGAAGTAATGGGCTTTGCTGGTGTGCCTCCAACTGTGATGGTTCATTGTTTGCATGAAGGGTTTAACCATCCTGATGGTTATGAAGGTACCACAAAGAACATTAAGACTGGATCTCTGCAAATGTTTATGGATAACTATGGAAGTTGTGAAGACATGGGTCCTAGGGCGTTCCCTGTGGAGGAAGTCCACAAAATCAGTGTGCTGGATATTAGAACGGCAAATGCTGATAGGCATTCTGGAAACATCTTGATTAGCAAGGATAAAGAGGGTCAGACTGTTCTCATACCAATTGATCATGGATACTGTCTGCCTGAGAGTGTGAGTCCTTCCATCTGCTTCTATATGCTTGACTGTTTCATTTATACTTATTCATTGGTAACTTCTGGCGTGGTTGATTTAAATTTAGTCCATGGAGTCATTAATTGTATTATATGATAACGTTTCCTTACATTTTTAAGAAGCATTTGTGAATTCTTACACTCGGTAATCCCAATTTGAGGAGAAATGAAGTTGTAGTTTCCTAGCTTATGTGTATGCATGTGGAAGGGAGTTGATTCCTGTGGTTTCTGTCCATTTTCCTATTCACCAGATAAACGAAGAAAGTATTTCCCAACACCAGCATTTTCTTAGTTTTCTTCTATTCTGTTTATCCAAATCAAGTATTAAAATGTTTAATTCTCATCAGGGTTCAGAGTTGGCATGACGTCGTGTCCTAGTCTTTCATTGCTCAGCTATGTGTGTAGTGTTCAATATGAAATCCCGGATGTCATCTTCTTATTAGGGCACTAGTAATCTCGCAGCACATTTCAAGAGAATTTGCTTTGCCCAATTATGTAAGTATTTAGTATGTGCCGCTATAAGAAGACTCACTTAAATGAAGGTTCCGTGTTGATGGGATGTGAGTGGTTATCGAATCTCGATGGTATTTCGACGATGGGGCTTATTTGGAGAATATCTGGATAAGATTTGCTTTTGCTTGACTACTATTGGAAGGATCAATTATACGTAGGTTCCATGTGGATGGTCTATGTTCAAAAACTGGCATAGCCAATTCGAGATGATCATTTCAAAGATATTGTTCAGATTATGACGATCGTATTCCTGACTAAGACTGGCTGCATTGGCTAGGTTGCCTTCCTCATACTTGTGTATTCTATTGTAGATTCTTGTGGGTTCTGATTTTATGTGAAGGCCTACTTGTGGCACAATTTGACAAGTTTGCTGAATGAGTCCCTCGTGAATTCTTCTCGTTTTTTTTTTCTGCTGCCGAACGCAAGTTCCTCTATGCCCTAACATGCACCCGTTCCCTTGTTCTACAGTTTGAGGATTGCACTTTCGACTGGCTTTACTGGCCCCAAGCTCATCAACCCTACTCTGCTGACACTGTGGACTACATAAAATCTCTCGACGCCGAGAAAGACATAGCGCTTCTCAAGTTCTATGGCTGGGACATCTCGCCCAAGTGCGCTCGCACGCTCCGCTTGTCCACAATGCTTCTGAAGAAAGGTGTCGAAAGAGGCCTTACTCCGTTCGCCATTGGGAGCATCATGTGCAGAGAGACGGTGAACAAGGTGTCCGTGATCGAGGAAATGGTGCGTGAGGCCGAGGACTGTTTGCTCCCCGAGATGAGTGAAGCCGCGTTCCTCAAGAACGTCACTCTGATCATGGACTCCCGGCTCGACGGGCTTGTCAAGTAACTTATGTTCCGGTCTTGATTTCATATATAGGTACATATGTGGGTGGTGTGTGTGTGTGTGACTAAAAAAGATGAAGCCGATTCCATTTTCGGGTGGGCTTAGCTCGTGTTTGTGCTTTGGATGGCTTATATAGGTTTTTTCATGAGCCTGGCGCTTTCGGTTTGGTCTTTCGCTTCTGTCAGCGATTGCTCGGAATTGTGTTTGAAACGGCGAACAGAAGAAGTTCGAGAGAATATGAATAAAAATCATGTATTTCTCTTCTTCAATCGAATGGGATGTTCAAAAGTTTGTATTTTTTATTATTATTTTCCATCATATCAAAAAGTGGAAAAAAAATTGCTTTACAAAACACCAAAAAGAAATGAAAAAAGTAAAAGAGAGAATTTCAACATAATTTTTTTTTTAAATAGAAAACGTAAAAAAAAAAAACAACAAAAACAAAAACAAAATAAACAAAGTCTCACTTCCACACGCGCACTCCTCTCACCCTCACTCTCACTCTCACTCTCACTGCCAACCGTTCCTTTCCAAGTATATCAGAAAACTCCACATCCAAACACCATCTCCCTCTCTCTCTACGCAATGGCCAAGCCACAACGCCGACCGCCACCGCGTCACTCATCCGGCGGCCGCACAAACTTGGCGTCGTGCGTTGTGGCGACGATCTTCCTCGTCTTCGTTGTCATCGTTGTCCTCATCGTGTTCTTCACCGTGTTCCGGCCGCGCGACCCCAAGATCTCCGTCAATGGCGTGCAGCTCCCGTCCTTTTCGATCGCCAACAACACCGTCAACTTCACCTTCTCGCAGTACGTCTCCGTGGAGAACCCAAACAAGGCCGTCTTCTCCCACTTCGACAGCTCGATCCAGCTCCTCTACGCCGGCAACCAGGTCGGCTTCATGTTCGTCCCCGCCGGCAAGATCGCCGCTGGCCGCATGCAGTACATGGCCGCCACCTTCGCCGTCGAGTCGTTCCCGCTCTCGCCGACGCCGAACCCGCCCGCGGCTGTCGAGGAGGAGGAGGCGGCCTTGGTGGCGCCGCCGCCGCTGCCGACGGTGACGGACGGGTCCGGGTTCGGGTTCGGAGGCGTGGGCGGAGTAGGAGGGGGAGGGGGAGGTCTGAGAGTGGGGCCGACGCTGGAGATAGAGTCGAGGATGAAGATGGCGGGGAGGGTTAGGGTTTTGCACTTGTTCACGCACCATGTGGAGGCGAGATCTGACTGCAGAGTGGCCATCGCGGTGAGTGACGGATCTGTGCTGGGTTTCCACTGTTGAATATACTTTCCCAGTTTCCCTCTGTTTGCTCTTGTCTCTCTTTTTGTCATTTTTTGAGGTTTAAATTTGTTAGTTAGATCTTAGGTTCTTGTTTTCTTGGTTTTTTTTTTTATTATTATTCTTTTTTCCTCTTGTTTGTAATATTAGGATCTGGTGGGTGGGCGTGGGGGTGTTCAAATTCGCGTTACCCTCTAAAACCCAATTCAGAGAAAACAAAGTGTAAATTATTCAGACTTTTTTTTCTGGGAACTGTCCTGCTTGAAATGGAGATTAGCTCTTGGTGTTGGGACTCAGTTGCGGTCACCATTATCCTTCTTCTTCCTCCTCCTCTTCTTCTTCTTTTGTGGGGGGTAATTAATACGATGAAGCTGTCCTGTTTCCGTATGAGGAACTGCTATTATGGAGTTGATCTCGGTTGAGTAAATCACACTTTGAGGTCGATTCCTTGGTTTGGAGGGAAAGAGAGGGAAGGGTGATAAAAGTGAAGGAGAAAGCCAGGAATTAAGGAGAAGGAAATGATGAGTTTGGCTTTTGCCTGCAAGTAAGCCACGATTGCTCATTTCCCAAAAATGCGGAAAAATTGCAATTGGGTATTGCTCCCTCGATCACGGGCTTAAGTTCAACGACAAGAACACGGGATTTTCTCGAAACCCAGAGACAAATTCGTGGGCTTTCGCGATCGGACTGAAATGTGAGGAAGGTGATTGATTAGCTTTGAGGGGAGAACCCAAATCCGCAATCAAAAGTCACAGTTGATGATGGACCCGAACGATTTTCCCATGTGAGATTTGTTGGATTTCATTGCTTTGTGTGTACGAAAACTCATTTTTTTTTCCCAGCTGGGTGCAAATGCAATCCGATGGTAATTGATTGAAGCAGGCAGGGGGGAGTGGGGTTGGAAAAGCAGCGGGAAATGTTTCTCTCAAAGTACGTGCCCTTTGAGTTGACTATTGGGGACCTCCCTGTTGGGAGATTTAATAAATTGAAAATCGCCAAAAATAAAACCAAGACTCATGTTCATACAGTGCATGGCCCAATTCCCTAAAAAAAAAACTCCCAATTTTATATCCAATTTAAAATCTCCTCCATTTTTTTTTGTCTCGAAAAAAATCCTCGATTTTATGTCCAGTCCCAAATTTATCATGAACATTTTCTTTTCTAAAATAAAAATTATTAATTTTTACTTTAATCTTAAATATACCCCCCATTAGCTTTCTATAAAAAAATCTCAAACTTTATTTTCAATCTCAAATCCATTCCGAACATTTTTTTCTAAGAAAAAAATCACCAATTTTTATTATAATTTCAGTCATACCCACTATTAACCCTCTATCAAAAAACCATCGTTAGTCAACCTTAATTTTCATATCCGAGAACAGTTTTATTTTAGAGAATTTTAGCAATTTTTACTAGGGTGGATTTGTTGTTCACATGGAAATGCCCTGCCTTTTTATATCTATCACCTCATTACTTTGCCGATGTGAATTTTTCACTAATGTGGAGATGCCACGTCCATTTGGGATTGGAACACGGGGTAAATTTGATAATAAATTGAAAATTTGTGAATTTTTGTTTAGAAAAAATCGAAACGAATTTGGGACTGGACCTAAAGTTTGGGGTTTTTCTGGGATAAAAAAAAGTTCGGACAGATTTGAGATTGTACCTAAAGTTTGTGATTGTTTCTAAGACGAAAAGAAGATGGGAAGACTTTGGACTACACCAAAAGTTGGGATTTTTCCGAGAAAAAAAAATTGGATTAGGTTTGAGACTGGACATAAATTTAAGGATTTTTTAGGGAATTAGGCTTATAATAAAGTCTCAAACTAAAATATCAGATAGCACTTTTAGTATTTCTCTATAAACTTTTAACAATTGGAAAGAAAGCTCTTGAAAGAAGCGAAAAATGGAAGCTAAAGAAAATATATGTTTGAACAGATACAACTTTTCAAATGTCCTAAGAGCACCTCATAACCATTAGGTGAAAATAAAAATTCAAAATTTGAAAATAAAATAATAACCATAACTTCACTGTAGACATAGCCACGAGCCGATTTGGGCCTAGAATCGACCCGTTGACCAATTGGATCAGGCCCGTTGACTGGGCCAGCCGGCTCCATGAAAATTTGGAATCGACTATTAGCCGTTGGGCCCAACGGGCGGGCTGCCCAATTTTTTTCTTAATTAATTAGTTCAATTATAGTATATACCCTTCCCCATCTATAAATACCTTTCGTCCCCTTTACATTTTTCCTCACAAATTCTCTCAATCCGCTCAATTCTTTTAATCCCGACTAAATTCGCTAAATCGGCTTTTCGATCAATTCTCTAAAAAAATGACAAGTGGAAGTAGAGATACTGGAAAGAGCCCGATGGGAGAATACAATTATCCTCATCTTGGATTTGATCATCGTAATTATGCATGTTAGGTAGACAACTATGATAATATCAACGTTGTTCCCAATCCCAACTTGAGGCACATCCCAACGCAAGAAAGTCTTCATCCTCGTACCGATATCGAAGAATTGTAGATAGCAAATGAGCCGGAACAGCATGCCCGGGAGAGTATGTCCAACTTATGGCAACACTTCGACAAGGTACATGTAGACGGAGATAGGTATAAAGTAAATTGTAAATATTGTACGAAATCATACAATTTTAAGACGGGAGACGGTTGGAACATACCGTCGGCATCTAATGCAAAAACATCCATCCCAAGCGGGGATTGACACTAGCCAACAACAAATTTCTGGGTACGCTAATCCTAACACTCATCCTATATTCTGTTACACTGATCAACTTTATAAAGAAACATTAGCTGAATATGTTGCCATTGAACATTTATCGTTGAGTATTGGTGAAAATTTTGGTTTGAATTATTTGATAAACATTGCATGTACTCCGCAAGCAAAACATGTTTCGAGAAATAATCTTATACACAGCTTTTTAAGGTTTATAAAAAAAAAAAAGCTTTGACAAACTTTTTTGCTGATTTCAATGGAAGTGTGCATATAGGTAGCGACATTTGGAGTGATTCTTGGCAAATTCATTTTTATATGGATATCACATAGCATTGGACAAGTGACGATTGGAACATTTAAAAAAGAATTCTTGCATTTCGAGTGTTTGATGAAAGGCATATGACCACTAATATTTATAGAGTAATTAGGCAAGTTTTAGAAAAAATATAATTTGATTAATAAAAAATTTTCAATTCATTTTGATAATGCCGTAGCAAATACCGCTTCTATTTCCGAGTTAGAAAGAATTTGTAAACTCTCTTTTGGAGGATAATTTTTTCATCTTAGATGTGCTTGCCATGTTTTAAATTTATGTGTATAAGATGGTTTACAAACTCTTGAGACTTTTCTCATCCCAATAAAGAGAGCAATTAAAATTTTATGGACCCGACCCCATGTTATGAAAGAATGGAGCAGATTTTGTAAAAAAAAATGAAAAAAATAAAATAAAAAGATTTCCAAAAAATGCTCCAACTTGTTGGAATTCTACTTACAAGTTGCTTCATCAATCTATTGATTGCAAAGATTTATTATGTGTGTTTATTTCGAATAATATTTTTGAAATTAGTTTACTCCCGCAAGATTGGGATGTTTGCAAAAAAAAAAAATTAGATTTTTTGAAAGTTTTTAATGTAGCTACTAATACTTTATCTGGTGTTTATTATCTTAATATGAATTTATTTTTAATAGAATGTGTTATATTGCTGGTATTTTTTGTGATTTTGAAAATGATGCTCAATTTGGTCAAACTATTATAGCAATGCGAGAAAAATTATTGAATTATTATTTCAACATTCCTCTTTTTATTTGATTGCTATTATTTTCGATCTACGTACTAAATTAGATAGTTTATATGATTATCTTAGCGTTTATTATTATGTTTGTTTACATTTGAATGAAGATGTAGATAGTAAAACTATACAAGGAGATGTTAAAAACGCTATAGCAGCATTATATAATGAATTTTGTGGTAGATATGACTTAGGTGATAATGGATTTTTCCAACCTAGTGCCTCACAAAGCGATGAGGGTAGTAGAGTTGGTAGAGGATACGATCTTCTCATGAGTAGGAAAAAAAGACAATAGGGAGCAACATGTAATATTTGAGAATTAAAAAATTATTTAATAATTTCTTTTGAGTTCTATGATTCTGAACACTACGCAGATTTCAAAATTCTGAAGTGGTGGAAGAGTCACTCAACTGGTTACCCAGTTCTCGCTCTCATCGCAAGACAGATACTAGCAACCCACTCTTTAATATTTGCAGTTGAACAAACATTTAGCGCTTGAAAATTAATTTTGGACGCACGCCGTTCAAGATTAAATTCGGATGCTGCTGAGGTTCAAGCTTGTGTCGATGACTGGACAAAGGCTAGATTTCGACAACAAGAGCCTGGATCGAGACGACGAATTCTTCAATGATGATGGTGGAGATACCACCGCCACGGGTATTATAATGGGTAGCGACGATTGACGATAAGGTAAGTTGGGGTTATCAAAGGTAAAAGAACTACATGAGCTTTGATTCTTCTATTCCCAAGAAGATATGTAGATGTTTAATGATAATTCATTAAGTTCAAGCACCTTCCCCTCCCCTTTTTTTCCCCAAATTTGATTATAATGTACAATATGATTATAATTTATAATTTATAATTTTAAAAATTTATTTTAAAAATAAAAATCAGAACTGGCTCGAAACCAGATGGTTCCGAACTGGAACCGCCCCTTCAAGGGCCAGTTCCGGTTCCACCTTCGCCATGAACTAGAACTGCTGGTTCACAGCCTAAAACCGGGGGTTCAGGGCCTGTGGCCATGTCCACTTCACTGTGAATAGTCGTATTGTTTAATAGGATTATTTTATAATCATGAATTCAGATTTCACTTCCTCATTTAAAAAATCCAAAATAGAAAAAAAGGTTAAATGAGAAGTGAATCCACCGTTTTACAAAATAATGACCATGTTGTGCTATGCATGGTTTCAAGATACAACTGAAAATTGGAGAATTGGATTCGTGGGAACCGGTCTGATTTCAAGTTCTAGGGTAGGTTCCAAATTTCAAAAATTGAGAAATCGATTCCAATTGAACCAACTTGAAACCTGTACCAAGTCTTTATGTTTTTCTTATTTGATGTCTTTGTGTGATTTTACGGGATTTTGATGGAGTCCGATGATGAATGTGTAATCTAGACTCACTAGTCTAAGCTTCCAGTTTCGATCCATGAATGATACTTTTAATTTGTTAATATTTCATATTCTTCATGTATCTCGATATGAAGAAAAGTGTTCAAAAAATGCTAACCTATTACATTAGTGCCAATTTAGTTCTAAACCTTTTTTTGGTGCTAATTCAATCATAACCTTTTACATCGGTGTCAGTTCAGTCTTAAATCTTTTATTGGTACCAATTGAGTCCTAAATTTTTTGGATTGGTGCCAATTCAGTCATTCTTAAGAATTTTTTGCATTTATACAAATTAAGTCAATTCGATCAATTTTAACCCAAAATCGGTAACATGGACATCAATTGTCCTATGTGACTCAGTCGGCACTGACATAGACATTTTTAAATATCGTTTAAATAATTTTTACTAATTTTCAATGATTTTTTAAAAATTTATATACAATATTTAAAAATATTAAAATAATATTAAAAATATCCACATTAGTGCCGGCTGTTTCATTTAAGACAACCGACGTCCACCTTAGCAAATTTTTTTTTTATCAAAATTGATTGAATTGATTCAATTTATATAGATGCAAAAAGTTTTATGATTGAATTGACACAAATCCAAAAGGTTTATGACTCAATTGGCGCCAATAAAAGGTTTAAGATCGAATTGACACCGATGTAATAGGTTTAGGACTGAATTAGTACCAATGTAATAGATTTAGGACTTTTTTAACACTTTTCCCTCTCAATATGATTTGCAATTGTGTATTTGTTAATGTTTCATATTCTTTATGTATCTCAACATGATTTGCAATAGTGTATCGTAGCAGCAAATGACGATCATTAGAAATGATAATTCATTGTAATTATTCACTTAAGAATACATGTAGAACCTGGGTGACCCTAAAATCGATCCCAAAACATGTGACATGGCAAGTTCTAGATTTCAAGACAAGCAGGGTTGGTACTGTTGGAACTTTGGTCTCAAAGTCCCATAAGAAATTGAATAAAAAATGAAGAGTTGTTTCAGTTCGTAACCCTTAATCGACGAAATCGTACAACTTTGTAACGTTTCGTCAAAACTGTACGACTTCGTGACGTTTTGTCGAATCTTTTCGACGAAATTGTTCCTTTTCATCGACGAACTCTTTCGATGAAACCATATGTCTTCGTGACTCTTCGTTTCACTCTTTATAAATATATAAAGCATTGACTATCGTATTAGATACAATAACTGTTATGTTCGTCATTCATTCTTCATTGTCATCATTTTGTGCGATTATTCCGCGAAGTTGTGGTCGAAGGTTTCCTCTGAAACAAATACCGCTTTCAAAGAAAGACGATACGTTCTATCTTAGGAGGCAATTGTCCAAGAACCTTGGGTACCGGTTTGAGGGGACAAATTTATCTTAAGGACACAACATGAATTCGTTGGGCTCGAATCATTCATCTGCATTCAGATTACTCGTTAGCAATTGGTTTTAGGTTTGTCTATCAACCTAATTTTCTATATGAACATCAAGTCTTGCTTATAGGAGACAACAATCTTAATATACGAACTTCTACCCTCTTAGAGAATAACAATCTTAAGATAAATTTGTTTTTCTTTGCTTGGTTCATATTAGTCGTTTTTCGTTGTAAGCGTTTTGTTTTTTGTAATAGAAATGTCATCGAACCAATATTGGATATTGGAGAATTGTGTCCTTTGGTTCATCGAACAGTGGAGTTCTTAAAAAAAAGGATAAAAAAGGGGGTGAACAGTCGCGTCGGACGCGCAAGGTAGAAAGACGCGTGCATTGTTCTTTTACCGTTTGAATGCTTGTGTTCAAATAGAGATAAGAGGAACATGTTCTTTTTTTTTTTTTTTGCAGGAATAAAAAAAATTGTGTCACCTGTTTAAAAAGGCGCATGCACCCTTTGCTTATTTATTGTTTTGCTGTGGCTAATTATTTACGATTATGCCATTATTCATTTTATTTACTATCTTGCCATTACATGCAATTCGATATATACTAGACTACGTCTAGTATTCCGTATTTGATTATAATTGACGCTTGAATTATTTATAAAGTTCGCATCATGCTATGTTTTTATGATTACATGAGAGTGTAATTAGTTTTCTAGTGAGAGTTCCTAGGTTGATAGAATTCGATGGAATTCTTCCCTAGCATTTTTATTTTGCGCAAATTGAACCAAAATGCATGATAATGAGACAACAACGCGTGGGCATCACACGCCTGGCGCTAAACAGCACAACGGTTAACTTTGGTCAAACCGTACGCTGACGTCATCATGACATCAGCATCCCTCGTTCAGACTGGCCTGACCCGTTGACTTTCGTTGACCGTTGACTCGAGCTGACTTTCGTTGATATTCGTTGATCGGACCTTTAAACGTGTGTTTAAGCGGGCATCCGAACTCCGATTTGGGAGTTCTTGGTACCAGCATACTCGTATGAGGATGCTCTACCTTGTGATATATTAATACTACATTTTTTAGTCTTTTATAGATGGAAAAATTGCATATGAAAACCTATGTACGTGTATTTTTCAAGAGTATTAGTTTCAGAAATGGCTTCAACATCGATGATGCCTATTGAGTATATTATAACTCATGGAGAGAAGCCGGAAAAGTTCAATAGGACTAATTTCAAGATATGGCAACAGAAAATGTTCTATCTCACGATATTGAATTTGGCAAGGTTCCTCAATGAGGATGCTCCTAAGTTTGATGAAGGAGAGACAAACATGAAAAAGATTGTTGCTATAGATGTGTGGAAACATTTTCACTTCCTATGTTGTAACTAAATCCCCAATGGTCTGGACAATTCCCTCTATAACATTTATAGTCCGATGAAAACGACTAAGGAATTATGAGAAAGTCTGGATAAGAAATACAAAGCAGAAGATGATGGGTTCATCATTGGCAAGGTTATGGACTTTAAGATGGTTGATTTCAAAAACGTCTTAAGTCAAATTCAGGAACTTCAAGTAATCATGCACGACATTCATGCAGAAGGTGTGGTTCTAAGTGAATCGCTTCAAATGGCTGCCTTTATTGAAAAGTTACCACTGTCAAGGAAATATTTCAAGAATTATCTCAAAGTCTGGGGGTAAGGAATGTTATGTATAACGATAAGCCTCGGCATCTACGTCGAAAACATGATATTGTAAAACAACTACTCTCTAGTGGAATTATCACAATTGACTATGTGAAGTCAAATGATAATATTGTAGATCCATTAACAAAAGGTCTAACTAGAGATATGGTTATGAAAACATCAATGGGAATGGGTTTAAGACCTATAAAATAAGTCATCATAGCGAAAACCCTACTTAGTTGACTGGAGATCCCAAGATCTAGGTCAAATGGACAACCAAGTTATGAAGGCGATGTAAAGTACTGTAAATTCTTATGCATTCTCGTATAGAGATAGTACTAATATGTAGAGGTTAAGCGTAAGCTTTTAATGATTCTGAATCGAGTATATGCTATGCCACACATTCAAAAATCACCTATGTGAGTGCGAAGTGAGGGCCGCTTCTGTGAGAATTTGAAAGACCGAATTCTCTAAAGCACTCATGAGACTGTGAGGTGTTCATGGCCAAAACGAACACAATAGTGAGAATCAACTTTGTTCGAGAGATAGTTGTGTGATTTCTATTGTCTAGGTTTACACCAAATGTCGACAGTTCAAAGACATCGAGTTTACTGATTGACCGAGTAAGTCCGATAAGTCTCATTAGGGAAAGTTCAAAGTCTCAAACTACTTATCCAGTTGGAACGTTCTCTCATGGAATATTCGCACATTGCATGTCATGCATTCATGGAGAGTTTTGATAATTGAACTTCTCATTCATGTGGGGGACTGTTGGAACTTTGGTCTCAAAGTTCTATAAGAAGTTGAATGAGAAATGAAGAGTTGTTTCATTTCGTAACCCTTAATTGACGAAATCGTACAACTTCGTAACGTTTCGTCGAAACCGTACGACTTCGTGTCGTTTCTTCGAATCCTTTCGATGAAATTGTGCCTTTTCGTTGACGAATCCTTTCGATGAAACCATATATCTTCGTGACTCTTCGTTTCACTCTCTATAAATATATAAAGCATTGACCATCACATTAGATACAATAATTGTTATGTTCGTCATTCATTATTCATTGTCATCATTTTGTGCGATTATTCCGCGAAATTGTATTCGAATGTTTCCTTTGAAACAAGTACTGCTTTCGAGAAAAGGCGATCCGTTCTATCTTGGGAGGCAATTGTCCAAGAACCTTGGGTAACGGTTGAGAGAACAAATTTGTCTTAAGGATACGACGTGAATTCGTTGGGCTCAGATCATTCATCTGCATTTAGATTACTCGTTTGCGATTGGTTTTAGGTTTGTCTTTCAATCTAATTTTCTATGCGAACATCAAGTCCCGCTTATAGGCGACAACAATCTTAATATAGAAACTTCTACCCTCTTAGAGAATAACAGGTATAGGGTTCCAAAAAGTGAAAAATCGGCTCCAGATAAAACCTGAACCAACTCTAGAACTGCGGACCCTTATAGCATATAACACTAACACCTCCACGTAAAGTATAATAAATGGTTCGGCCAATTTTTTTTTTAATAAATGGTCAAGAAATTTAAATTTTATCAGTCGCTTTCCTCCACGTTTGAATCTAAAAAATGATTTATGCAATCTTTTTTATCTTATCATAATAGTAGTGTTTTGGATGTTTTGTTCTGGGTATCTTTAAGAATCGATCCGTTAATCTATTCAGTTTTCCTGCATTACCTACAGAATATGCAAAGATTCGAATTCTTATTTAGTTCGTCATCAATATAAAATAGCTGTGATATTCAAGGGCAGGAATTTTTTTTTTATCTTAAGCTTTGTTCCGCAAAATATAAATTATTTAAAAATATTTTCGTAAAAATTATGTCTTGTATTGCTTGAAATAATTCGTTATTGAAGTATATTTTTCATTGTCGACAATAATTTATGTTGAAAATATTTTCATTAACAGTGAAAACTTTCTGTTCATTTATTTTTATGAGCAATACAAAAGATTATTTTTAGAAAACTGCTTTTCAAATCATTCACTTTTCCTGAAACATACGAAGCCTAACTAATTCTTGTTCATTTTTCAAATCATACGCTATATGAAATGTTCAATGTTCATCTTGAATTTATGTCGACGGAATGACGACATTGAGCATGACTGGGGCCTCACATCGTGAGATCGGAATGCACAAACTGATGGGAAGTCACCAAGTTTACAAGAGAAAGAAAACTGTAGAGAACAAGCAAAAGAGATATGGCTTTGTTACTTTGCAAAGTAACTTCATTTTTCTTGACAAGAAATCTTGCTCTTCCACCAATAGTTGCGTACTATTCCGGCATGGCAATACTCACTTTAAACATTAACACTGGTCATTGCTCAGCCTCGCACAAAGAAGAGCCCAGAAAAAGAGAATCTGATGAGGGAACTCTCTTTCCATCAGGTAGATTTAAAGAACAGTGTACAGGGACCAGGTTCCAAAACTTCATTTCAAAAACTCCTTCGTAAGCTACACCAATTTGTCCCCGATAGAACATGACAATGCCAAGAGAGGGAAGCCAATCACAAATGCATGATGCCGAAAAGAAAACATTAGAAGTACGTACTGCACTTCCCCCCCCAATCAATTTTGGCGAGGTACATTCAGTAGCCTATACTGCCAACTGAACTTCAGATGTAGGTGAAAATGAACAATACAACTATTGTTCTTTACCAAAAAAAAAATACAACTTTTGTTGATCAATAATCCTGCAGAATTCAACGGGAAGAATCAAAACCTACAAAGGTTTCTAGGATAAACAACCAAAGTTAATCCAAAAGACCGGTCATACAAGTAATCTTGGCTTTCAATCTGATGTCTCAGGAGATCCATAGCCGTAAGGGTTTTGGCTGGCCCAGTTCCATTGGTCCCGACACATCTCTTCAATCCCATACTTTGCCCTGCATAGACAATAACATTCAAAAATGAGAATCAACACTGACTTCTAACAATAGATGAAACAAGGTTCATGAGAAGCACGATTCTTATGGAAGCAACGCTAGTAGGATCATCAATGGAATCTGTTTCGGTCATGTAATGCAGGACAGTGAAGGATATAGTGGTCAGATGAATCGGCCCTTACGTCCAATTCAATTCACGCTCAGCTTTCTCTGTTGAAGCATACACAATTTCTGCATCGCCAGGTCGTCTTGCAGCCATTACAAGAGGAATTTCCTGGAAAAAGAATAATCCACACACTATTACACAAAAGATGATAGATTACGTGCCACATGCACTCTGGTAACATGTTCACATATCGCCAATCATCTCCCTTCAGTCTCAAATGTTAATTTTTAATAGCTTTGACACATCTTTCCCAAACTTTCCAATCTCCCAGAATGAATTCATGACGAGGAATATCAGAAACTTTATAGTGGAAGTCAACCTCTTGATCAAGGCTAAAGATAAGAACTTCAAAACCTTCCACAGGACAGGTACACAAAAATAAAGTAGTTGGCTTTGTTGCCGAGTCAGTTGAATGATAAGTCGGTGAACTCAGTCAATGAGCCTTCTGTACAGTGGAAATTACATTTTGTTGGCATATGCAATCTTGTTTGCTTTCGGCATGCTTGAGCGCAATAAGATAAGAGAAACTTTGGCAGCAAGTGCAAGAAATTCAATTTAAGGAGTACCATACCAGAAATTAGATGAAAAAGTACCTTTCCAGATGCCTTTTCGAATGCAGTAACCATCTCCAAAACTGACGTTCCTTTACCTGTTCCCAAGTTGTACACTTCACAACCTGCGAATAGATGTGGATCATAAACACGTTATCAAGCTCCGCTTTCAAAAGTTCTCATGATCTATCAAAACATAATATAGAGGAGCTATGTTTTCTTCCATCTCCGGTTGACGGAAACTCCCTCCAGCCTCTCCAACAAATTTCTGATTGGCGGATTACAAACCGGCACACTATTTTTTGCAAATAAGTACATTTGAAACAATTAGTACAGTATTAAACTGCAATATCTAGCGAAAAGTCCAAAAAGATCACTGCAGATGAAAACAGAAGTGACTTCATAGTCTGACTATTGTCAAAACACATGAGCAGACAAACGCTTCTCCAGCATGGATGATCAAAGGGAACATGTCTCTCATAATCGTCAAATGCACATTCACTGTTCAGAAATTGAAATAACAAGGGCAGAATTATCCCATCCCACAATATACAAAGAAACAAGGATGATAGCTTTGCAAATAACCGAAATAGAGTGAAAGCATCAGATGACATAACAATACCAGATTCATCAAGCTTGTTCAATGCTGCTATATGTCCATCTGCTAAGTCAACCACATGAATGTAATCGCGGACCTAAAATTGAAAAAAACAAACATAACAAGACCAGAAAAATGAGAGTATTCATCACAGGAACCAGTAATCACAATCTTTTAACTTCATAACCAATATTAAACACACAGCGCCAGTCCATCATGGAAAGCATAATGCAAGTATGCACCGTCTCTGTTAGATACTGGACTTTCCAGAGTAAAACACATACCCCTGTACCATCTACTGTGGCATAGTCATTTCCGAAAACCGTCAGGGTAGGTCGCCTGCCAACAGCAACTTGCTGCACATATGGCATGAGATTGTTTGGAATACCACGAGGATCCTCACCAATGTAGCCGCTGGAATGCGCACCCACGGGATTGAAGTATCTTAGCAGTATGATCTTCCACTCAGAGTCCGATCGGTAGATATCACGACAAATATCTTCAATAAATAGCTAACACATAATATAACAACCAAGGAAAAGGTTTCTGTCAGTCAATTGGAAGAGTGAATGAGGATCATTTCTTATAAATACTGTATAGTAGAGCTTACATGTGAGGAATTTCCATTTTGCTTAAAGAAAATGGGCCAGGCGCTGATCAATATAAAACACCAGATATTGAGCGAGGAAAAGAGGAATACGAACCTTGGTACGTCCATATGGATTCGTAGCACAAAGGGGGAACTCCTCTGTGCATGGGACCTCCTTAGGCCAACCATAAACTGTAGCAGAAGATGAAAAGACAAGCTGACAAAAAAAAAAGGTAAATATCAGTTGGGACCTTCTCTTTCTATTAAGTAACATCAGTTGCGAAAGAATCTTCAAGGAACACTGGCAGAAGAAGGAATGACGTTAAGGATAGAGCAATCAAGGAAGATAAAATTGATACCAAAAACATCAAATGGTGGATTTTCTTATGGCTCAGGAGATAACTCTCCGGTTCTGTACTGGTACACAGCCAATTTAACTAATAACCAATAAAAGTTCAGGTAAAGCAATGTCACAATCATTAGTTCTACTGCACAACTTCCCTATATAAAACTCAATATGGATGAGTCCACGGAATCAACATCAACATCAACAACACCTTTATCCCAAACTAACGAGTCCACGGAATAGTAACCTAAAACTTGTCCTCAGAACTTTCCAGATGCTAATGTCTCAGTTTTAAGAAAGACTGCAGAGACAATGTAACAAAGGATTTAAACATGGCTTTATCGCTCTTTATCACATGGTTAGAAAGGAAGTGATTACAATGTAAATTACGCTTAAAATGAGCAACCAGCTGAGAATCTGGAGAAACTCAACAACAGGAAACTGCTAGGGAGTGTGCATGCTTGTGGGGCCCACCTAATGTTATGCTATTATTGACAGGGAAGTCCAACGAAACTGGCCGATGATATGGGTTACGGTCAACAAACAGCAATTTTTTTATGTGTCTAAATACTAGGATCGACAAGATTAACTTGTTAAGGTTAAAGGTAAATCATACATCAAGTATCAACAAATTGACTCGTTCTAGTAAAATAGCCAAAAGATCCTCTCCATCAGTCAGCAATAGTCTTAGCAAATTGGATTCTTGTAAGTAGAATCCTTCCATGGCTATAGAAGCCCTATCTTTCTCATAGGTACTGCATATACCTTCTTACACCCATGGGAAGCCATCACTTCTAATAAGGTAATTGTCCCATTAAGATTGTTATCATAATAAAGCAGTGGTTTCTGTACACTTTCACCGACTGCTTTCAATCCGGCAAAGTGAATGACAGCATCAAACCTGCAGGATTTAAAGGACAAGACAGTTAAGAAATGTTGGCAAGATTAAAATAATGAGCAAAAAGAAGGCAATGCATTAAAGCAAATGACTAGAAAACACTCATTATGATTAAAGTTTCAGAATGATCTTCATTCTTGACGTGAATCATCAGATTCTCCGAAATGAAATCATCCAACAACAATGTTGTGGTCAGATTTCCATGAAAATAGTGGACATCACTTGTCTGCTGATATGTTCTGTGCTAAGAGGAGCTTTCTCTTGGGAAAGAGAATTGAATCCAGTCATGGGCCGGCAGAAGCAGAACATTTGTCCCTAAGAGTCAAGAAATACTGCCAAACAAGCAATAGAAATGACAGTCTTTACTTTGTCGAGGCAAATAGTTCCTCAAGGGCTGCTCTGTCGCGAAGGTCCATCTGCAAGTAAAGGCATACACACTAATGTCAAGGCCATAACAAAGATATGTCAATCCCATCATGACAAGGCCAGTGAAAAGGGATATGTTAATACAAATCATCTCAGTCCAAGAAGGGAAATCGAATGAACTAGGAAGCAAATCGTGAAAAGGAGAAAAGAGGGACTCGCCCAGAATAGCCACCATGGGGGTTCAACATTCATTCGCATCTTTCATAACTCAAAACAATATGAAACAATTTTTAATCCCCTGCTCCAGTACCATAAAAATGCCAACTTCCAAGCAAGAGCCAAAGAGTGTAGAAGTCAACAGGTAGTAATCAGCATTTTAGCAATAACATAACAATTCCCTTTTTCTTTTATCTTCAGACATTCGGATGGGGCGATAATTTTTAATAACAAAAATATATGGTCTGAAAGGCCGAGGATCAGAGGCTACACCAACGTGTGTGTCCAATGACGGATTTATAACCACACTGCACAACGAAATATAACTTCAAAAAGAAGGCGATAAAAGGATTCAATTACAAATTCAAAGCGCGCCAAACCATCCAAATGACTCAAGAAACAGCATACTTCATGAAGAACAAAAAAAAAAAAAAAATCCCTAGAATCAAACGCCGATGAACAAAACAAACACCCGACAACACCTTCTCGGTACGCACTGACCAACAACACCTTCCGCGTCCGAAAAACGAACGAGTACGATCAAGTAATCACTCGGTCCAACAAAAAACAAAAACAAGCGCAAATTTTGCTGACGGTCTCCGAAAACCGCACGCGAAAACGGGGGAAAAAAATTCGTATTCAACCAGAGAAGGCTTTATCCGAACCTTGTGGAAGTCGAGGTTAGGGCCGTGTTCGCCGGCGAGTTCCTTGACTCTCTGAATGGCGATTTCCGAGGAGTTGTCCAGGTTGTCGACGACGGTGGCCCTGAAGCCGCCGAGCAAGAGCTGAAGCACGGTGTGGCTCCCAATGTAGCCGCAGCCGCCGGTGACGAGGATGTTGTGCGCCATGATGGAAGAGCTGAACGAGAGGGAAAAGCTTTTGGGAGCGAGCGAGGAGGAGGAGGAGGAGGAGGAGGTTGGGCACTGACAAAAATTCAAACTTGAAATAGGGAGAAGAGGAAGAAGAAGAATGGGTTGCTGCTAAATCAGACAAGACGGTGGAGGGAAACACGGAAAGAGACGGCCACTTATAGAGAGAGAGAGAGAGAGAGAGAGAGAGAGAGTCTCTGTGATGAGAGAATAATTGCAAATTGTGCGAGTAATCGTCGAAAGAGACGGAGAGAAAAGCAGAGGATTGATTTGAAAGAGAATTATAAAAAAAGAAAAAGGCAAAAATGGATCTTCCCTTCTTCTTTTTTTATTATTATTTCTTTTTGCTCTGTTTTTCCCCTTTTTTAAAAAATAAAAAAAAATTGATAATGAATGAGCACGCCATCACGTGACATAAGATTCTCATGTACGAGAGACTTAGGTTTTGCTAAGCAATAATTGATTCATATTACACGACATGACATGCGATGTGATTTCCGATGTCGTTTGGTGTTTTGAAGACCCAACAGCTTATGCAACATATCATAACTAATCATAACTCGGTAGAAATTCTGTTTAAGTTTATGTCTTGGCGGAGAAAGATCACAAAATGGTGTCTCATAATACAATGTTCATGGATTACGCTTCGCTTTCAAGATGTCTTGATGCCGAAACGGTAGACATGCGTGCGGCACTCAAAATCTTGTGTGAGAGCGTGTGGAGGTTCGGATTGTTTTTCAAGGCATAATATTAGCTGAGAAGAATGCGGAAGAGAGTTGAATAATTTCTATGTATATCCCGATATATATGGAAAATAGTACATGGACTAGGCTTTATTAGATGGTTGATTAAGGTTATAAGGCGAGTCAAGGATATGCGGTATCAACATGAAAGATATGTTAGAATCACCTAAATGCCATGTAATATTGCTAAGGATATTGAGAGTACACGTTGAATTGGAATAAGTTTGGCATTGGATTGCGGAAAATCTCGGAATGAAGAGTCCCGCTTTGAAATTGTCTGCGGTCACCCACTATAAAATCGGGTGCACCAATCTCATGTCCGGGATACTGAGTGAATTGGAATAAGTTTGGTAATGAATCCCTGAATCAAGAGATCTTAGAACGAAGAATCCGCTTTGAAATGCGCCTTTTCGTGCCCACTAAAAAGTGAAAAACCGTGTGCACCAATGTCGTGTTGAGAATACTTGTTCAAATTGGAATAATTTCGCCAATGAATCACGAGAACTTGGGATTAAGAGTTCGCCTTTGAAATTTGAGATCCGTGTGCACCAATATCATTTGGACAGCGGCCACGCAGATGTTGCAAATTATTCGGATTCACGTGATTTATGATCACACACCATTATTCTTTTTCTTTTTCTTTTTCCGAAGGGTAGTAGGAGAATAGTATTTCTTTTCAGAAAGTCCAGTCACTTTATTCTCGAGCCAAGCAGCACACGTGTATGTTCTATCTGACCACTTGGCACGTCTTGATTGAAGCGTCCACCAAAAAAAAAAAAAGAGAGTCGAGATATGGGTATCGATCCACGTAATGCATGTTCCGAGAGATTTTCGTTCTTTCCGATTGTTCGATTTTCTTTCGGACATGTCGCTCGTGCTGGTGAAGGAATTAGATATGAAAATGCTCGTATCACAGGTAGTGTGTCGGCTTTCGATTTCCCAAGTTCTGCGAAGAGGCCGAAAGTAAAGTTGTTCCATTTGATTTTATTTGCTCTTCATTCATGTCATGTGCATTGTGCACACGAGGATTTGAAAGCGACTGATTAAAGTACGAAGGAGATGGTGGGAAATTAAATGATGGGATTTGAGTTTACGAAAGTCGCTGTTGGCGAATCATATGAACTTAAGTGACGAGACGAGACATGATACGCAACTTTTTAATTTGGTTTTTGTTCTGAGCGGAAAGTCATTCGTGTCACTCGTGGTTTTGTTCGTGGGGTATTCATTCTTTTAAGTCTCTTCTTTCTTCCTCGTAATGATTGCCTTGAAAAGGAGCATGGAATGAGTCGGGGATCCGGCTCCCCTCGCCTTAGGCAGGGGTGCCCTAAATCATTCGAGACGGCTCAGATCGCTTACATAGGGAGAAATTTTTTAAGAAAAATGATCTAATCTGTCCATTTTTTATATGGACGACCCAAATCTTATCAGATTTAAGGCACCCCTGCCTTAAAGGCAAGGGATCCGTTCGCATGAGCCGGGAGTCTTGTGGCTTGGCTTGGTTGAAAGGTTTTCTGAATCAAAATGAGGAACAGACCATGACAATGGTCGAGCAGAACCCAGATCATGAGGGCCGCCCCCGCCTGTGGCTGTCGGCCTCCATCGGCCATTGAGGAGGCTCGACGGAGGAAAATAGAAAATAAAAAAAAATAACAAGGAAAATAGAAAAAATAAATAAATAATTCATACATATATCAAAATAGCATTAAAATTGTACATGTCAACACAGCCATGCCATATAAGACAGCCGACACCTATATCACCGATTTCCAATCAAAATTATCCAGATAAACTCAATTGGCAAAATATAAACATATTTAGGATCGAATTGGTAAAAGTGCAATAAATTTAGGACTCTTTAGAATAATTTTCTTTCATATGCCGCTTGAATAGGATGAGGTGAAGTCACATGGTCTTTTTGGGACACCCTCGAGGAACCTTCCAAAAGAGGGACTTTACATCTTATTTCATGTACAACTATTTAAATTCATCTCCTAAGATTATCTAGTCACAACTTCCTTCGTTCCTCCTTGTTGTTGCTGCTGCTGCTGCTGTTATTATTATTTTTTTTTCTTGCACACCTAATAACTCCCTTTTTTGTTAGCGAAATAGGAAGAATACGGGAAAAAATTACCAAAAAAATCTAAAACTTATTTTTTTTTGATCGGACAAAACCTATTACAATTGTGCCAATTCAATCATAAACTCATTTTTTTGTCAATTCAATTCTAAATCTTTTGCATTCGTGCTAATTCAGTTCTTCTCGCCAATTTTGATCGGAAACTGCCGACATGACAATGTTTTTCCTTGTTTTTGACAAATTTTGAAATAGGAAAGAATCACATTGAAATTGTAAGAAGAAGTGTGAGAGAATTCTTATCCCGGATATTTTCACGCAACCAAACCAAAAGAAACAGAATGGGATTATACCTAAAGATGGCGACTCCATTCCAATCTCATTCCATCCTACAAACTCGGCCGCTACGCAATCTCAACTTTCCGGTGAACACCGTACGAAAGCAAGATTCATGATGCACCGTTCAATCGATTAAAGTTGAATCATTTGGGGAAAGAGAGGCTCAATCGATCTTTCCTAGCCATACAAACACAAAAAAAGGACCACCGGCTAAAATGTTTTCCTGGCGTGAACAAAATTGCAGCTGAAGGTATGATGCATGTTGCTTCATGATTCACAAGAAAAGCAAGAGCAGAAAAATCCGAAATTAATACGCTCCTTTGACAGTTCTTACTTGTCTCCACATACCACGTGAAAAGGAGGTGGCGAAAGGCAACAAAAACTTAAGATTCGCCATCTTTTTCAGACATGACAATGGAATCTTCAAAAAAGTAAAGAACCAAAAAAAAAAAAAAACAGTTTCCAGATATAAATTAGAATGATTTTCCCACATCAACTAGCTTCAGAGCGTGATGATACTAAGCGGTCGACATAACAACAATCAGTTTGGTGGGGATGGACAGAATATGCTAGCTAGGTGCAATAGGACTATTTGGGCAAAAACTTTCAGGCCTTCTGTTCAGGTGTGACTAAGTGAGCGGCAACTATAAACAGCATTCACTAAATGAAACAGCGTTTATCTTACAGTAGTATCACGGTTGTGAAGGCGATTCCATGATTTTTAATATTGAAAGAATCGAGCAAGCGCTTGCTCTTAGACAGAAACTTTTTGTTCTTTGTGGAACAGCATTGATGGGAGGAGAAAGGAGATTCAATTTGACCGTGACAACGGAACAACAATGTAGGAACAAAGCCTCCATAGCCCGTTCTGGGGATACTTAAGCAGCTAGAAAGGAAATAGTAGGAGCTAAAGGATTCTGAACTTTGCGATCAGTGGTTGTCATTTTACAGAAAGACTGACCGTTCAGCACGTCGTGTACCACCCTACTACATCAAAGAAGACCGCCTGCTGACAGTTGAATAATCTGGCAAAAGATCATGAGGCAGGTAGAAGAATCTGCAAGCCAAAATTGGGTGAGTAGTAACTTATAGTTTAATCCTGTTCCATAGCTATGGGTTGCGAACTGAGGAGTCTTTCAGCTTCGTCATTTGCTTCAGCTTGTAGCTTCCATTTCTGCGAGAAAAGAGAAGAGAATTACTAGCTGACATTTCTCAATGTACATGCTGTTCCTAATTGAAAAGTCAGTTAGCAGCCATTGATTAAATCACTAATAGCGGTGGGTACTCATATATCATATCATTTTCATAGGCATGCAATGTCTTCACAAAGCCACATAACATATTGGTAAAATAATGAGTGCAGCATATAATAAATACTATTAATCAGCTAAGCAGATTCTATTAAATAAGTAGATATTTGAATGTGACAATGGAGATGATATAGTATTACACTACATGGACTGTTATTTCAACAGGTTCTACTGGACGATAAAAACTCAAAAAAAAAAAAAAAATCCTTTTCATCAGAAGAAAAGACTAATGTATCTTAATTTTGCGATTGCCGCGTGGTGGAGTCACTTGCTTCTTTTCTTCCCCCCCCCCCCCCCCCCTCATGTTTTCAGTTTTGGAACAAGATAAGTGCCCTTTATGTGTCAGTCTAAGACATACTCTCTACTATAAATGATGGCTTCCATCTAACAACCAATCTATGCCTCATACCCTGTACTTGATTAGTTGGCAAATTCCCATCTCTGTTATGAGAAAGAATAAATTCAGAGTAACGAGAACATGCCTCTTCAAGTTTTTCTATCTCCATTATCTGCTGTATTTGTTCCGCAACACTTTCCTGTGAACAGAGCCAAGTGAGCTAGTTTATCTCATGCATCAAAGACGGTCGGGAAAGATCACAAAGTGCGAAATACAGACCACGTTGCTTGCTGCTTCAGCTGCCAGAACATCAGATTCCAGTTCTACCTCAATTTCAATCATTGAAGATATCTGACAACCACATCCAGTAAACAAGATACTCTTTTAATATAGATCATACATGTAGGCTGAAATTAAGGGGCGAGAGACTGTTGAGATAAGGTTTTCCAAGTCATACTCTTGCATAACTTTCAATTAATTCAATCCGTCCCCTCAATGAGCTTTCCAGGCCTTCTCGCACCCTTTTGACTCTACTTTTCCGTGCCCTAAAAAGACAGCAGGTTCATATAAATTCGTGTCCAGAAAAGAAGCATATTATGCCTCAGAAACAATATTGTGAAACATGCAAACGACAATGAGCTAAGTAGAGGAATCATTTTAAAGAGGTTTACCGGTAAGACGGCTCTCCAACAGCATAAATCTTGTTCTCAAGTTGACACATGCGAGCTAACATCCATACCTACATAGATGCACACTGTTCTGAAACTTCTCACCATCTTGCCATTTCATTAAAACAAAAGCAAAGAAAATAGTCTGAAGTTGCTAATTGTACAATCATAAGTCACTGCAAAGTGATAGGTTGATGATTAGCGTTCCAGGTGAAGCATTTAACCGCCAATTGGTTTGAAGTAACTGACAGGGAGGAAATTCAGGCGCGAGATTCTGCTCATTCAAGATTCAAAAGATCGTGTTGCTGAGTGATCCTTCCTTTAATTGCCAAAGACCCACAAATTTACTACCCGTAAAATTGACTCCAACTTCCCAGTGCTGGTGAAAAGGCTACCTCCTAGTGATCAGGACTTTTGAGTTTCCCACATGAATATTGATTCACATGGAATCAATTAAAATTACGGAATGTCTTCGAGGATATTCAGAATAGAGAGTGAAGAGGCAGGTCTTTCTGTGTAAGATCACTCATTGACTTAGCGGAGTAAAAGAATGCCACACCCAGATACTTTAGAGCCAAAATGGTACTTATGAGCAGTCAAATGCCAGGAAATGTGGAAGTGATGCATTCCAAAAACGGGGTTTCTGACAAAGAGGAGAGTTGACATTATATTTCAGGTTTACCCCCGTCTCCAGTGCCCGGCTCAGATGGGGAGGAAGTAACAATTTGTCTACGCAAAATAGTCACCACATCTGAAGGATTATACCTCTTTTTCAGCAGCTTCTTTCAGGTCTCTGATGCGAGACTGGAGTACAGCATATTGAGACAGAAGTTGCTGTTTGATTGCAGTTGCATCAACTGACCGCTGGGGTAGCTGACAAATGAAATAATGGATGACTATATATGCGTAGAACTAAGCTTATGTTAAAGGCAGATTCAAATAAAAAAGCGATATCATATGGCTTCTAATTCTTGGTAATTAGAAGTTAAGGGAAAGTCTGAGCTTGTCTAACAGATCCAGACAGGGGTTGATTGGCCTTGATATAGAAAGTCATTCTGCATCTGGTCTTTGGATAGTGAGTAGAGGTATCGAAGCAAACATGCAAGGTAAGTCAGATTATGATGAAATCACACAAGAATACTGGGCATCCTATATTCATGATTCAATCCAACAAAACATGGACTCCATATTACCTTCTATTATACGCAAATGACAATTCTGATACCGAGCAAAGAAAGAAAAACAATTATAAGTTTCTGTGAGATCAACTAATGAGAACTAAAAGACTTTACCCCCCAAAAAAAAAAAAAAAACTAATAAGAACCAAAAGATGTGTTTTGCAATTTTGTTAAGTCAAATTTTAATTGAAACAGAAATTATTGATGTCAAGAAAAGAGCAAAATTGGAAAATGTTGCGGCAAAAGATATTCAGAAGTAAAACTGCACCGAACATGCAAAGTCCACTCGCTTGTATAGCATCAAACAATATGTGAAACATGCTTACTCTGTTTAATTGGGGAAAAACCAGCACATTTAAAGTAGCCCCAACTGTGAGAGATGCAACAGCACCAACTGAAAGGAGCTGAGGCAAGCTGGGATCAATAAATCCAGATGCAGCATCTCCAGTGGCCAGCACAGCTAGAAGTGGAAAAAGGACAGACGGATTGTACAATGATGAATTTCCATCTTTTGCAGGTGCTCTTAAAAGTAGTGATTCCCTTCCATCTTTGTGGTTCGTGAGGCACATAGGCTCACCAGGGTAGAAGTTGGGAGCCTTTGGGCTGAACTTAAATGGACCCACCTCCCGGTAAACATTTGATGGAGCTGCTAAAGCCATAGTTACTCTCTCTCCTGCTTGAGCAGGAAGCGTTGCTGTTTCAGTGGCAAACCTGTGGGTGCGTGCTACACCAGAAGGGGTCTGTACCTAAAAAATGAATGTGCACAGAAGTTCATATTAGGTGGTGAAAAAAAAAAGGTTGCAATTTAAGCTTCAAATGTCACTATGATGACATGTCTGCAAAGCATTTTAATGTGCTATTGTTTCAATGGGAAGATCAACTTCTTCCAGCTTGTTAGAGAAGAGAGGAAAAAACCAGCACAAGTGCTTCTGAGCAAACATAAAAATTAAGTCAGTAGTAATTTTTGCCAATTGATTCTAAGAACCCAATTTAATTGCATTTATCGGGACAATTACCCAGATAGCTTTCAGCGCTGATGCAAAACTTCTTTTGGGCCAAGGAGCAGTTAGTATACCAAACTACACAATCTCACCGCTGAGTAGGGTGTGAGTGTTTTAGAATATGTCTATTATTAAAAAAGTTCCTGACCCAAGAAGATACTGAACATAAGCCATACAGAAATTGTGATAGCAACTGAAGATACAATCTGATCGTAGAGCAAGACCAAACAAACCGCATACCTCCTAAGTCATAGTAAAGTGAACATACCACAACAGAGTGAACTGCAGCAGGCATTGTTTGTTTTGTTAAATTCAGAAATCTTAGCCCCCGTTTCCATGCTGGAATATCCATGCTGCGTTCGGCAGGAGGAGACCCTTAGAAAAAGTGAATATCCAAGGATCAACACCACACAGAATATTTTGTGTGATCAACTAGGAATTTATTGGCTGAAACTATCGTATGGCTGATCAAATGAGAAAATATTATGTAACAGGATATATATACCCCAGAGATCGAGGAAATAAAAAATTTAAAAACAGAATTTGCTTGAGTAATATTCAGTTAATTAAACAATAACAATAGATACACCAACCTGATCTCTTCGGACTCAATGCTAATAATGTCACCAGAAACTAGCTCATACTTGTAGCGGCAGGTGGCACAGGAAACAATCTGCAGAAGCAGGTTCCAAATAAGATATTAGTCAAAATAGAATGTTCAATGATTACTTGACATTAATATGTGAATAAGCTATCTTAAAGCTGACAAGCAAATAGAAGTAGACTCTCAAGGTCAAGATGCTCATCACCAGAGTATCTTATTAGACTCGATCAGTGTACAACATTATATAAACCCATCAACAAGCCTCTTACTAGTTTAAATTGTATCCGCCTCTTACTAGTTTAAATTGTATCCACCTCTTGCTCATTCATCAATGTAACAAGAAAGGAAACTCAGAGTGGATGATCGAATTGACCCTACTAACAGAAGAGCAACAGAGGAACTCAACAGGAAATTGGGCAAGCATTCTTATATGCATTGATATTTTGAACTTTTGAAAGGATATCACAGCTTACTTCAATCCGAGCCATGACTCTGCTCTATTTAGATAGCGCACAGAAAGTTGTGAAAGACCTTGAACTATGTGGCAAAAGGCAAGTATTCGTTTGCAGCCTAAATCACAATGATCATCTGATTCTAAATCCCTGTAGCACATTGACAATGGAGTAAGCCTACCTCAAATCTAGGCACGTTTAGCAAGCAATACTTGGAACAAACTATAGAACTTGATATCATCTTTGATAACAAAATGGCAAAATCAATACTAAGTATTGAACTTTCTTAGCATACTTGAATACCATCCTGGGGTTGTGCAACAGCAACAGCTATCATACAACTTGGACATCTCACAACCTTCCCGAAGGGGACCTGCTAAAAGGAAAAAAAAGTTGCAGGACGCGCAGGGTCAGGATAGCTACAGCCCGCTATCCAAGTAATTATTTTTTAAGGCAAATGCATGCATAATTGGTAACCAAAACAGCTTTTAAAATTCAAAGCTAGAGAAAGTAGGGTTTTACCTCCGCGCCAGGAGAAACCCCTACTTGGCATATGATATCGATCACGCTTAGAGCATCGGAAACCCTTAATGATGCTGCAAGACCATGAACTAACAGTGTGTATACACCCACGTCGGGCCTGGACCATCTCCACCTGTCGATGTAAGCACCATCTTCACCCAGACCTGGCCATCATCATCAAGATATTAACGATAGACTCCAGTTGCATTGGTAGACTTCCTCTAACGAATGTGTATTCGTGCCATATTCATTATCCCTCCTCACGAAAAATGTCTAAGGAACATGTCTTCTTCTCTTTAAGCCGTGAAGCAGAAGAAAGCACCCACTAAGTACGAGAGAAAGTTAAGGCACTAACATCAACCAGCCAAAAAAAAAAAAAAATCACATTCGATTGCAGCGAAGCATTGAGAACTTCACACATTGCGATTGTTTTTTTTTTTGGTAACACATTGCGATTGTTGATGAACACTTAACTCCAGAAATCAGAACCGTTAAACACCATATATATGGAATAACAAGACACACCTTGATCGAAAGTGGCGCGCATGGCGTAGAACACGGACAGAGCCAACTCGGCATTGCCGCGCTCAAGCGCCGCGTCCATAATCGAGCAGCAATCAGACACGCCAACCACGCCGTCGCTCCGGTCAGTCTTCTCCGCAATGATCCGCAACGCCTCGTCGGCGTCTGCAGCGCCGGACACTTCGCCGACCACCACGTCGCTCAGAATCGCCGGCGCCTCGCCGGCGACGCCGCTCTCGCTCTCGCTCAGCGAAGCTCTGCTCTCGAAGGAGCGCCGAGAGACGGCGGAGGGGGAAGACGGATCTCGGAGATGATGCGGGGCCGCGTAGTGACCGCCGCTGAGGAGTATCGATAGCAGAGCGGTGGTGTTGCTCGGGGAGCATCGTGAGAGGTGGAGGGTGGAAGAGCGAGGGAAGGGAGAGAGGCACGGCGAGCACAAGCACAAGGTCATTTCCGGAGGCCCTTTAGGCAGCGACAGAGGAGGAGGAGACGACGGCGACGGTGAGAATGGAGGGAGGGCGATGGCAGTGGAAATGGCCGTTGAGGATAACGAGCGAGAGGCTCGCGTTGTTTTGGCGAGGGGAAAAAAAAATTCAGTTTTCGGGTGAACGTGAAAAAAAGATAAAAGGAATGGAGGTGCGGGGAATCGAACCCCGTGCCTCTCGCATGCGAAGCGAGCGCTCTACCATATGAGCTACACCCCCGCGACACTTTTATGACCCCAAATATTATTTAAAACTTTCACTGTAACACACCAAGGGAGCCGAGCACCATGATATCTCTTTAACAACACCAAGTTGTTTAGATTGAGAAATGAAAATAATTACGCGACCATTTACTGCTTCTTATATCTAAATCTTCTAAAGGAATTAGATTGCAAAAACGATATCTCGTGATGCACGATAGATTTGCACCTCTTGCTTTTATTCGATTAAAATCTGACAATCATTGCATTCACAATTTTTTTTTTATATGTGGATATACTTGGAACTTTTTCAACGTTTCGCTTACAAAAATGAATAAAGGAAAAATAAAATTTGTAAAGAGATGCTTCATCTGATGGGCCAGAGCCCAGAGGATGGGAGATTAAAGCCATGCCCTTGGTTTCCGAGCAAAACAGACAGAAAGGGTCGATCAACGTTGCTGACATCTTCCAAGAACTTTAGAACTACAATAAAGATTACTTCACCAAAACGAGAAGAATTCGAACCATAGAGCCGTTCATTTACCGCGCTTTGCCACCATCGAAGAAGGCGCACTCAGATAACAATGAAACCACCCGATAAGCGCTATCAAAGCCAACCCCACACTGCGACTCTTACGTCGTATAATCATATGAAGTCAACCATGTTATACAAGAGATTAGAATCTCTCGTAATGTAGAAAACCGCCACTCTAATTAGATCACACATGAAAGGAGCTTTCGTTATTGGCATTGAAGGGACCATCGAGAAACGTCGCTTCAAATCCACGCACAAGCTTCAATCCAAGGATCCTCGATCCCTTCCTCCTACCTTTCAAAAGTAGATACACCTAATTTGTCATTTCAATGACCCGCCGTACTTGGTCTCTTCATACTCATCCAGGAAAGAACAGCTATTATCCCGACATTCTGTGTCAGCATGAACCCTGTCCGGAGGAGCGACAACTCTCAACACAAGTGATACGTGCGACTTACCCAGCAGATTCTCTCACCAAACATTATACACAAACACCATGAGATCCTAATAAGGCTAACATAAGAGCTTGATAATATTGCAAGGTTTCAGTTTTGCGCACAAATGAAAACACCACAAGCTTGGCCAATTGATGGTGACAATGTCGTGTCAATCAGCAAACCAAATTGAGTAAAGGTAAGACTTTTTACAGACATGGCCACAACGGCCACATGCAAAATCAACCCAATGAAAACTATACTTTCACTTGAGCACTGCTAGGTACCAATACCATAAGGACGCAACAAATGGATAGGAAGACACTGTCACCGAGGGCAGGCACCCAGGAAAACGGCACTTTGTTCCAGCTGCAACTTAACTGGGGCACGGATTAGTTTCTGAATCGAGCTCTTTGCCACGGGGGAATTGGGCGGCCACCCCTGTTACGTGGCACTGTATTGATCTGGCGAGGGACTGTATTCATCTGGCGTGGCACGGCCTTCATCCTCTGTTCCTTCAGATCCGCAAACAGAGAATCCAGTGTCTTAGGCCTCTGCTTGGCGCCTGCATTGCTTTCATTCTCCTTCTGCTGCTGCAAATCAACCAAACGCGTAGGTTATTGAAATTTAGCTGATGAAGGTGCACGTAATATTGCAGATGGCCCATCATCATTTGTTCAAGGAACTTTAATAAGCTAAAAAAAAGGTGCAAGACAGACTTATAAAAAAGGCCAAAAATCCTCCATTCTAATCAGTACTATGCAAAAAATAAAATGAAATAAAAAAAATCAGCACTATGCATTCCTTGCAAAGTTGCAAACAACCCAAAAAGCTTCCCAAACAAATTGTATTGTCAAATACAAAGTGAAAGGGAACTACAAAGACGTCCCTCCTTCTAACTTGCAGGGATGAAAAAACACAAAAATTAAGGAGAGTGTGTAAAGTAGCATCAATTAGTCCATGTTGGAAAACAAAAACAAAAAAACTTGCGTTTCTACAGTCACTACACAGGCCACACTACAAATAATTCCCTGTGTAAACCTCTCAAAGCAACTTTTAATAATCAAACATATATCTATAGCTTTATCTAAGACTGGTGCATCATCAAACTAACCACTTAAAACCGTTAATACATTCAGAAAAAATATCCTATTAGCAATAGATGGTTCCGTACCTTTGCAGCTACAGCTCCATTTGCAATCCTCTTCTGACTGAATACAGCTCCACCCCTGCAGAATAGAGAAAAATCGAATTGAAGAGAAAAACTACAAGGTTACTTACTTCCTCTTAAGTGCCACCGTCACTTCTCCAGACAAATAGAGCACCAAAGTACTTACCATTGGGGAATAAAAAAAACCAACCATAGTTAAGAAAGGACAAACCAGACTGGGACATGACAATCACCCTAAATACAGTATTCATCTGCAGCTGATGGATTTGTTTTCTCAAATTTCTTCCAAAGCACACCAAATTACATGGATTCCAATAGAAGCACGTATCTTCAAAGGCACAGCAAATTGCTTGACTTGCTTTACACCGTAGACTGTAGAGTATAGCCTTACGATTGCAAAATGGGGGTAAACGACTCCCCTTATTCTCCATAACTCCAATGCCAGAATCTCTAATACGGAGATATCCAATGAGCCCCATTTTCAGACTAAAGTCTCAAAACTAGATACAAGCACTTTCTGTTTCAGGGATGAGGCAGAAAATGCCAAAAAGCATCTACTTCAGTTATTTTCTGCAAGCTAAAACTAAAATGCAGTCTCCTCATCCTTCAATCAATGAATGAAATTCAGAAATCACTTCAGATGCATCACAGCTTATTCACGAGGAAACTCCCAAAAAAACCATTGAAACCAGTTATATCCTTTCCACCCGTTTGGATCCAGATGCCTCTCGTCCACTGCCTGAAAGTGCTATCGTTTGATACAGAAGGTACGTTTAATGCCTTCAGACACACTTGAAGCTCAAATAGTTATCACAGATCTCTAGAGGGCAAAATCCAATAGATTAGCCAAACTCAACACCGAGATCATGGAGTATCAAGTAAACAGTTTCAATCCACACATAAGCACTCGCTCAAATTACAGGTCTCTTCAGTCATTAAAGATGAATGCTGATCCATTGGAAGCCCGTAAAAAAAGCACGAAATGAATGCTGAATCCCTTGACCAGCATGGAGTATCTATTGATGTCTCCGGTCTCCACAGCTGAACACGCTGCATGTAAAGCTGCATGCTTTCGTAAACAAACGCACGACACATATGAGCCCTTTGACAAAACCACAGAAAATGAGAGTTCCTCAGTTTTACTTAGAAGTCGTGCAGTCCCTTAACTTTGACTAAGATGGTGCTACCATCTGAGGCCATGAATATAGGAAGACGCAGTCTAGCAGCCATGAACTGTCTCACATCCCAAACTGAAAGGCTCCATGACTAAAAGGGATACTCTTCACTAAGAAAGGTAGAGCTTCAAGCAGCAAAGCGAACATTGCAGCTACCAAGAATAACTAGACCTACGCCAATATTGCATGCATTATTCTGGAAGGAAACACAGATTAAACATCCGAAACACCAAAATGCCCCAAGGTAATCATTTCCAAGACAAACCCATCATCCATCTCATAGGGGAGGTGGTGCATTCAGAAAAACTCATGCATAATAACTTCCACGCACATGGAACTTGAGCTATTATTCAGAGAAACCATGCTTTACCTACAGCAAAGGAAAATATAAAATTGTTGTTAGATTTAAATATGAAGGATGGCAGCGAGTTTACTTCAATCACCAATGCAGTCACATTAGTAGTCCACAGCATAAAAGTCACGGTCATGAATATACCTTGGCCTATTTGCGTAAGCTATTCTATTGCGGTTAAAAGCTCTTCCGCCAAAAGGATTGACACCAGCCTTCCTTGCAGCTTCAGTTGCCAAAGGAAAATGGTTTGGTTGAAAATTTGATCTTTTCCGAGCAAGAGCTCCCTGAATTGGCAATATGACAGAATCAAATCAGGAGACAAACGGATTTCTAGAAATATTAAAGTGAAGTATGAGATTAAAATAAAAGACAAACAGAAGACAAGTCAACAAAGTGATGAAGGAAATCTACCAACCTGTCTAAGGGATGATCTTGTGTCCATGAAGTGTCTAAACTTCAGGGATTTTTCTTTGGCAGCATTTCTAAAACTTGTCTGACTTTTATTCTGTATCAACAAGAATAGTAACATAATTAACCAGAACTCTGATATTGGAATACAAACGTCATGAACAGCAAAGTAACTAGCATGAGCTTTTTTAGAGTAAGAACTTATGACCAGAGACAAAATCTACAAAATAGAATGAAAGCAATATAACAGCACGAACAAAAAGTAACTTACAGAAGTTCTAAACTTCTTGGCTTTATTTGCAGGATTCTTAGACATTTTGATAATTTCATCTGCAAAACCACAACGCCCATAGTAAGTATCATATATCATCGAAGTCAAAATATGTAATCATGAAGTTTGGATTAGTCGTTCGCCACACCTAGAGTCATGTCCATTTTCTTCTCCGTAAGAGCAATAGCATCACTCGTCAAAGGTTTAGTTGCCATCTCTGAAAAAAGTTCCAACTTTTCTGTCAAAGATCATCCAAAGACACGAGATTTGGACCCAGATATAAACATCATCTCAAGGAAAGCACAAACAAAGACAACAATCTTAGCTCAAGAGAAGCATACAAAAGACACCACAGCAGAAACAAGCAATCAAGTCGAACCAATAAAGCATCAAACTCTGCGACTTGGACAGTGATTTGGGTTCCCGTCTGAGGCATCCAAAGTTAATATCAAGGCGAAAATCTCAAACTCCGAAAGCAATGTCGCTCCCAATTGAGTTCAAACTATAAAGCAGACTCAGCCAAAAGACAGATCTCCTTAACTAAAACTGAACACAACGACAATGCTCGAGTTCAAACCGATACTTCTCACTCCCACACCCAGAACACGAAACACGAAACGCAATAAGTTCCACCATTAAGCATCACCACGCAAAACAAGAAGGGATCCATAATCAAACACAAAAACTTCCTGTCCATAATCAACATGCTTAGGAAAAGTTCATTCAAACAATAGATACGCATCTCAGAGAAAGAGACAGGGCTTACCGATTCGGACAATCGCAGAAGAAAAGCCGCGTTGGAGAGAGAGAGAGAGAGAGAGAGAGAAGCAAATCGAAGACCAATGCTTCCTAGGTGCAAAAATCAACCTTAGGGTTTCGACGCGTCTTTTTCTCTGTGTAGTGAACCGAACCGACCTCAGGCTTATCTTGCTTCCGAGAGAAGGAAACGATAACAATCACCACTTCGGGCCATTGCGGTTGCGGGCATATCGGGCTTCCTATACTGGATCCGAATCAACCTTCACCGGTCCGAACAAATAGAATAAGGCCCGACAGCCCGGGCCCATCGAATTCAAGGCTTTTTTGGTTTCTTTTATAGGGCAGCTCTATTTCCACATCCTATTGGACTGAGGGGGAGAATGATAGCCATTCCGCTTTAGAAATAAATTACTGGAATAGAAATAATATTTTTTATTTCTATTTCTGGATGAGTTTTTGAGCAAAAAAACGCATTTGATAACGGCATAAAATTTTTTATCCTATAATTGAAATTTGTTTTGACAATGGTTGAAAGTTTCTATTTCTAGAAAAGAGCGACGGCCGACGAGTGGTGGCGGCGGCGGCCGGCGACTGGCGGCCGACGGGGGGTGCGGGTAGTGGTCGGCGACAGAGATTTCTATTTCTGTTTATGTTTCTCGGGGAGGTAACTTTTTTTTTGTTTCTCATTTCTGCTTCAAATTTATTTCTAAAATAACTTTTGTTCCAGAAATAAAAAAATAGACTTGCGTTACCAAATGAGTTTCTGTTCCAAACTTATTCCACAAATAGGTTTGGAACAGAAAAATAATTTATGGCAATCATGCACCCCCTAAATCTACCCCCATTTACACCAAAAAGACAAAAATACCCTCAATCTTTCAATTGCAATTTAAAGTGGGCCCACTACCCAAAAAACTTCAACTTTAGCATTTGTGACAATTATATCCAAAACTTTTTTTGTCTCATAAAAAACCCTCAATTTTTACTTTTGTCCCAATTTTACCGGCCTAGTATAAGAAAAAACCCCCAACTTTTACTTTTGTCCCAATTCTACCCAAAATTTTTACTTTTGTCCCAATTTTACCCGCCTAATACCTAAAAACCTCAACTTTTAATTTTATTTCAATTCTACAACCGTCAGCCCTTTGTTCATAATCACCGTTAGTTAATCCCACGTGACTCGAATTTTCTTGCTGAATTTACCAATGAATTTTTGAAATTTAGAAACAATAGATTTCAGAGATGACAAGATTTTTAAAAATTCGTCAGAATATCTCCATGTCTAGCCGTTTTTTGGGCTGTTGAGTACCGAAAAGAATACGAAATGTGCCATCTTTAGTGACTATATATTTCTCAGCAATATATAGGGGTAGCAAAAAACATAAGAGAATTTTGAAATTTTTTCATGTCAGTTTTTGTCGAGGTGTAATTCATTAATGACATGACAATGTCACGTAAGATTAACTAACGATGATTATAGACGGAAGACTAACGATGGTAAAATTGGGACAAAAGTAAAAGTTGAGGTTTTTTTTTTGTATTGGGCCCGTAAATTTGGGACAAAAGTAAAAACTTTGGGTAGAATTGGGACAAAATTAAAAGTTAAGGGTTGGTAAAATTGGGACAAAAATAAAAGTTGAGGATTTTTTTGGTACTAGACCGATAAAATTGGGACAAAAATAAAAGTTTTGGGTAGAATTAGGATAAAAGTAAAAGTTGAGGTTTTTTTGGTACTCGACCGGTAAAATTGAGACAAAAGTAAAAATTTTGGGTAGAATTGGGAGAAAAGCAAAAGTTGAGGGGTTTTTTATGAGACAATTTTTTTTTTTGGATATAATTGACATAAATGTTAAAGTTGGAGGTTTTTTTTTTTTTTTTTTTTGTATTAGGCCATTTAAAGTGATAGGCCATACTCTTTTTTTTTTTGTTATCTTTTTCTATTAGGATAGTTACTAGGGGTGAGCTTTGTTACACGGACTCATTTTTTTTTTTTAATTTTGCCGTGTCGGACTCTTGTTGGACTCGGACACGCGTTCGACACGGAAGGACACCGCCGGACTCTTCTCGGACACACGGTCAACGCGTGTCCGAGTCCGAGCTCTCGGTCTATAAAACGGACACACGAGGGACTCGCGTGTCCGTCTGATGGTGCGTTGGTGGGCCGGTGGCTAACCAGAAGAATGAGAGAGATCGGGTCGCGGCTACATAGGAGAAGGGAGGTCGGGGGTCCGTCGGGGTCTGGATCTGGCGACGCAGCCAGGTCGCGGTTGTAGAGGAGAAGGGAGATTGGGGTCCGTCGTGGTTCGGATCTGGCAACGCAGCTGGGGCTTTGGCCGGCGTCGGAGCTCTCGGACGCAAGGGGTCAGACTTGGAGCTCTCGAGACGGGGCTCGACAATGGATCTCTCGGGTTTGGGTCACGACGGGTTCGTATCCCGCGGCTACTAGATCCTCACGGCTGGGCGGAACGGCGAGATGTGACTGGCAACGGAGGGAACGGCGGACGGTGGGGTGTGGTGAGATGGTGGGCGATGGCTATGGTGGTCGTCGAATGTGGAAGTTGCAGAAAGAAAGAAGAAGATAAAGAATCAAGAAAAGAAAGAAAGGAAGAAGAAGAAGTGGGTCGCGGGGGGGGGGGGGGGGTTCGGCTGAGGCTGAGAGAGAGAGAGAGAGAGTGTGTGTGTGTGTGTAAAAAGGGTGGGTCACGTGAGGGAAAAAAGTTTTGGGAAAGAGTGTTAATTAGGTATGTAAAAAAAGAAAAGAAACGGGAGAGGGAAAAGAGATATGTAATAAAATTGAGCCCATTAGCTAAAAATCAAATATTAAATAATTTTGTTTTTTGTGTATAATTTTATCAAGCATCGATATATAAAAATATACATATAATATATAACGTGTCCTAATGTGTCGGAATTCTCTATTTTTTTAGAATTGACGTATCGGCGTCGCGAGTCGTGTCCCGTGTCTGTGTAACATAGGGGGTGAGCATGGGTACAGGGTAGAACCGAGAACCAGAGAACCGACCCTGTGGTTCCCGGTCCGGTTCCGGGTTTTGATAAATGAGGGTCCGGTCCTCGGTTCCCCATTTTTAGGAACCACTGGTTCCGATTCCCGGTTCTACCTTAGAACCGAATCGAACCGGAATCGGAACCGGAACCAGAACCAGAACCGGCATATATATATATAGACACACACACACACACTATAAAGTTACAAACCCTAATTTGCATCTTTCTCTGAGTTTCTATTTGCTTCTTTCTCTCGACTCAAGCCGATCGTCAGTCTCCTCGTCAATCTCTCGACTTTACCTTTGTTGTGACGAGACGATCGTCAATCTCCCACACCCTCGACCTCGAGTGGAGCGGTCATCCTTGGACTCCGACGCTTTACTCTCTCGAGTCACAAAACAGTGAGCAACGCCCTAGGTCAGAGACGTTCATCAGACGAGATGTGCTCCCGGCGGTAGTCGAAGCCCTTCCGTAGATCGTTCTGAGGTTTTTTTATTGGTTGATCGAAGCTCTATCTGGTAATCATGGGGTACCGTTATTTTTTTATTGGTTGATAGTTCTGAGGTTTTTCCCTACTGTTTGCAGATCGGAACGTCCTCCGTTGACTCTATCCCTCATTTTTCAGTTCTTCGTGCTCGGCCTCCTTGGGTAAGTTCGAAGAGAACAGCTTCAATTGGCTTCAAATGGAGAAATCTTTTTATGGTTATTTTTTCTATGGTTGTTTTTGTCTTCTTTACTGCACGAACTTGATCGACTCGCGTTGCTATTGAAATTGTCACCTGCTCTGTTTAGTGTTTTCGCATTGCTATTGAAATTGTCACCTGCTCCAATGTAATGAATGATATTCAAGTAAAAGTCTATGTAGCCAGCTTTGTTTTCATCTTTTTCAATTTACAGGTTTTGAAGAAGGAATTTCTGAAAGGCGTTGAGTCGTTGACACAGTTTATGAGTCTGTTGGCGGGGAAATGTTTGATCTTTGCTTGAATGCCTTGGCCATATTTGGATGGTTGATTATAATTAGCATGATTTCTCTGGTATTGCCTCCATATGTTCTTGAGTCTTGACATCCATATGGGTTTGATCTTTTTATAACAAGGCATCCATATGTTCTTGCTCTTTTTTTTTTTAGTTCTTTAGTGCATTTCATCGTTATTCATAACGATCAATTTCCGAGAGTTTTTTTTTTTTTTTTTTTGTACTTTGGAGTTTGGATGATTAAGTGCAGGTTCTCGGGTACCCTGAAACCGGACCCAGAACCTGTGACAGGGTAGGTTCTAGGTTCCACAGTGTGGCGGGTAGGTTCGAGGTTCCAAAAAATGAGGAACCTGTACTAGAGGGTAGGTTCCAGGTGGAACCTACCCGGAACCTGGAACCGCTCACCCCTAATAGTTACCACAATTTTAAGCATTTCACATGCTTTAGTTTTTAGTGTCAACGTCAACATCAACATCAACAACACCTTTATCCCAAACTAGTTGGGGTCGGCGGCCGATGAATCCCAAAGATTCATAAAAATAAAGCAAAATCAATCGAGGGAAAAGATAAAAATATGTAAAAATAAATAAACAAAGATATACATACACATACTAACTACCCTTCCACAATACTAATAGCCTTCTTCCACTCCGTCCTAAGATAAACCGTACGCCAATCTATTTCTCACTTCCTTAAATCTTGTTTTACTACTTTCCCCCAAGTAAGTTTCGGTCGATCTCTTTTTTTCTTTGTGGTATGCTCTCGATAGCAAACTTATATTCGTACCACGGCATTTAGGGGCCTTCGGAGAATATGCCCAAACCATCTCAATCTATGTTCTCTCATCTTAAAATACATTGTCAGATATCCTATCACGGTATACATTCCCCGTATAAAATTGTCTCATTGATATCAAGTAAAGAAAACATTCTTTTATACAGTATAGAACTGAAAAGTCTCTCCTTCATCATTGATCTTACAACAATTTCTTTATTTTTTGTTTGTCTTATCTCTAAAGCTCACTTTCTTGGTGAACTTTTCTTTCTAAAGTCATTAGTCTACAATATACATCAAGTCTCATCAAGTCTCTTATTATATCAAAGAACTTAGCTTTACTATATCAAAGAATTATATTTCCTTCGTACCATATTGACGAGATACTTTTACACATAGCATGTAAGACATTAGAGAAATATTTATTAATACATTAAAAATATTATGTGTAATGACGTATACTACTATTTCTTAGTAAACAATTGATAAATGATGTTAATTTTTGTCAACTTAAAATAGTAGGGGTGAGCGGTTTCAGGTTTCGGGCAAGTTCTACTTGGAACCTGGAACCTACCCTCCTAGTACATGTTCCTCATTTTTCGCAGCATAGAACCTACCCTGCATACTCGGGAACCTGAAACCTACCTTGTCACAGGTTCCGGTTCCAAAGTACTCGAGAACTTGCCAATACAATTCCCTTTTGCATCAAAACAGAAGATATTCATATAGAGTCAAATGAAGTTGTGAGGAAGGATTTGTTTTCTGGCCATGAGAACTGAATTAGAGAAGCTCATGCTTCATAATATCAAATGGATGGTGCAACGACGACAAGGACAAAGGACGTGCACATCAAGCATAAAATCCAACCTCTGCTTCTTCTTCTTTTTCCATCCCATTCATAAAATCCAACTAAAAGTCCAGCTTAAAGTCGAACAACAGAGCTAAGCAAACAAATCATGATGGGATGAAAAAAACAAAAACTGCCAAAAGGCCCCGGTTCTCTTAATTATTTATCGGTTCGCTATTAGCTTTTGCTGAATCCGAAGCACTCCAAATTTTCATGAATATTAGGATGAGATTGTGTTGTGTGGTCTAGTGGAACCGAATCAGACCTCAAGGCGCTCCTTTCGGATATTGTCATCTTCGGTTTAAGTGCAGGGTAATGGGTTCACGATCTAACCATCTTTTATCAGCAAGATTTTTTTTTTCGACATCAGACCTCATGCCTGTGCATGTCGAACAACAAAATGCACAACCTCTCAACGAATCTTATCAAGTTTTCAACGGACAAAGCAAAAAGAGGTGTGTCGGAAAGCGAGTGAAATCAAGGGAAATTGAAATAGCTGTAAAAGTACCTGAGCTTGAGCAACTCAAATTTGGACAACTTGGATGCCATCGAGCAAGAGGAAGTCGGGGACAACTTTAGACACCGTCGGACATGTGGGTACCGAGGACGAGGACGAGGACAAGAGGGAAGGGTCATTGTCGAAGGGTTGGGCAGGGAGCGGAGCCCAAAGGATGGTGAGCGATGGTCACTCGAGGATGTGGGAGATCGTCACTCTCACTTGTGCGTTCCCAAAGCCGTCGGGCTGCTGCTGCGTTGCGTTGAGGTTTCAGAGTGAGAAGAATAGAAATTAGAAAGTAGAAACAAAAAGTTAGGATTTAAAAATGCCGAATCCGATTCCGGTTCCGATTGGTTCCATAGAAAAACCGGAACCGGAATCGAAACCGGTGGTTCCTCAAAATACGGAACCGGAAACGAGACCCTTTTTCACTATAACATGAAACCGGACCGAAACCACATATTTGGTTCTCCGATTCCCGGTTCTACCCTGGAGTTATGCTCACCGCTATAAAATAGTGATTTTTCGCTAGCATTTTCAAAAAAAAGAAATCTCACTATATGCAATGTTTTGATTTTATAAGTTTTATCGTTTTTTTTTTGTCATGAATTAAGTTTTATCTACTTAGCAATTTATCCATAAATTTGATTGACAAGGCAGAAAAGAACTATATTTCTTGAAAATTTATCTTTCCAACAAAATGATTTTTTTATTAAAGTAAAATATAACAATAAAATAAAATAGTGCCTTTAATATACGTGGAAATTCTACAATAAATAAAAAAACTAAAAATAAGAAATTTTCAATTATGGTAAGTACATCCTATATGGATATAGAAAACTAAAAAAAGTGAAGTAAAACTTCGTCGCGGATAGAATCTTCAACAGTTTCCGAATGATGATTTGTTCTGCTCAAACAAAACTCCAAGAACCGGAGAGATGACTGGGAGTGGGGTCGACGAGATGCAGAAACTAATGCTCTTTGGGAAGCGTATGCGTTCGAGAATGGTCATTTCGGGGGAAAAAACTATCCAAAAAGCTCTAAACATATTTTACTTTTGTCAATTTAGCCATAAATTTTTAAATTTTATCGATTGAGTCCTAAATATTTTCATATTTTGCCAAGTGAGTCCATCTGATTAATGTCAATCGAAAATTGCTAACATGGATGCCGACCATCGTACGTGGTATGACTAGCATTGACGTGGATAATTTTTAAAAATATTTTGTTATATTCTGATTTTTTATTTCTTATTTATTCCTTTCTTCCTCTAGCCAATCGTTAGGTCTTAGTGACTGACTAGAGGTGAGGGCTAGCAAGGCTCGTCCTTGCCCTCATTAGGCGAGATCCGCCTCGCCCAGCTCCTGGCGAGCTCAGGCAAGTGAGACTTGCCTGTCGACCCCTCGCCAGCCCTCACCTCTAGCCGGTCATTGGCCGATGCCAAGGCCCAACGATTGGCTAAAGAAAGAAAAGAGAGAGAGAGAGAGAAAAAAGTGAAAAAAAGAATAAACAAATAGAATTCGAAAGAATATGAAATTATTACTAAAATTGACCACGTCAGCACCTACCAAGTCACGTAGGACAGCCGTCATCTATATTAGCGATTTCAAGCCATAATTAACCTAATGGACTCAATTGAAAAAATGTAAAAAGTTTTAGGACTAAATTGACCCAATCAAAAGGTTTATAAGTGAATTGGCAAAAGTGCAACATATTTAGAACTTTTTGGCCATTAAACAAACACATATATCTCTAAAAAAAAAAAAGACAAACACATATAAGTCCTTAAATTGCTTTGAACACTTTGTGATAGAAAGAACGGCTTTCAATCAAAGGAGGTTTCTCCGACTCCGGTTATAAATAGTAGTTGGATATGAACAAATTAATCTCACTAAGGCTTTGTTCGTTTCGTAAAAAATGAGGCGCTTGTGAAAAATATTTATCAATAAGTCATTTTTCAGAAAAATAATAATATTGTTCGATGCTCGGCTAAAACTCGAAAATGTATTAGAAAATATATTTCATCATTCGATATGGAAAATTGGGTTTGAATCTCCTCTCTGCACTCCTTTTAACAATTTTTATTTTTTTTAAATTCAAAAATTGTATTTATTTTTTCTATTTTTTCCTTTTCCTTCCTCCTTTCTCCGCCGGATGCTGGTCTCGGCAATAGCTAGTAGCCCAGCGACCGGCCATGACGCGGACCGGAGAGCTCGAGGCTCACCGGCGCGAGCCTCACCACAGCCCGATGAGGGTCGAGGCTCGCCGAGGATCGGCCGACCCTCGAGCTCACTTGGATCTTAATGAGTGGAGGAAGGAAAGATGAGAGAAAATATTTCTCTCTTCCCAAAAAGATGAAATCATTTTCTCCACTTTTGAATGCATTTTTTCACGAGCAGAAAATGCTTTCCTTGACTTATATATTTTCCGTGAACCGAACGTTGAAAAATCCGAAAAATAATCTTTGGAAAGCTACTTTTCGTGAAACGAACGTAGGCTGATCGTGTAGTTTTTCATCTTTTTCTAGGTCGCGACACTTTGTAGACTGTAGAGGGACTAATGACAAAACGCGTGCGCGTCCCATCGCGTGAATAAAACTTCTAAGTAGACCAGAGACCAGCCAAATGGTTTGGACCCTTTCATTGAGCTATCGAAGTAAAATCGTCTTCAAGCAAAGGTTTCGAGACCAACCCGAAGCTTGGTTCAACCATGGGCCACGTTAAGGAGCAAACCCCTTCCCCAGGAAGACTTTTGACCGTCCACGTCAAGATGTCGTGTCGGAAAGTTCTTAGCCTAAAACAAATCCCTTCCGGGCAGCCATACTGAATCGTCTCCTCTCTTCTCTGTCATTCACTTATGAGAGAATACATTGCTTACCTTTTACTTATCAAAAAGGTTCAAGTGCACGGAAAGCCCTCCACCCAGATCTCCGAGCGAAGGCTGACGGCCGTGGCAGCCCTCGGCGAGAGGGCTTCCAGTGCACTTGGCCTCATATTTGGACTCGCCCGTTGTCGGTGATAGTTGCTGGCCCTCTCTGAGGCCCTGATAATCGCTGTCGGCCCTTTCCGATGACGGGGGCTGTGGCAGCATGGGCTTGCCGCCTTTGCCCTTGCCTCTATTTTTTTTTTCCCTTCCTTTTTCGGTTTTTTTTTTAATCCTTTTTATTTTATTTTATGTAATTAAGGTTTTGTTTAAAACAAGTGTTTTGGGCAAAACGACGTTGTTTTAGCTTTAATTTTCATATTTTAATCACGTTATCGTCACGTAAGAGAGAGAAAATATTTAAAAAAAAAGGTCACATCGGCATTTTTCGCTAGTCTAAATGGACAGAGTTAACGAAACGACTCGATTGCACTAACTTGACAAGTTCTATGACTTGATTGCAATTTTTGTAAGTTTTACAATTTAATTGTACTTTTGTGATAAGTTTTACGATCTTCGGTGCACATATACTTGTTAAGAAATACATTAGAACTCGCGGATGACTAATTCCGGGTAAATGGTAATATCTCGTGTTGCGATCGAACCTATCTGTCTAGACTTTTATGAGTATCAAGTGCAAATAAACTATCGTTTTCGGATTGACGTAGAAAGAGAGAAGACGAGTCTTGGCTTTGACCAATTCAAATTCTCTCTCGACGACTTGCATGTCCACCCTCAAGACACGGCCACATCACTTTTTGCAGCCTAAAGTCCGGGGTTGCTATAGTTCGCTTGTGCTCCCGTCACCATCTTCATCTGCCGTCACTCATTTCTTTAAAACTGCTCTGTGTTACTCTGCAGCTAGTGCGTATAAATGTCCAGCTCCAGGCCTGTTTCTTTCTCGTAGAGCCCCCCAAAGCGAAAACCCTGTCTGGCCTCTGTGTTCCCCCACCCCCCCCCCCCCCCCCCCCCCTTCATGGCTCTGTTCCGAAACAGAGACTGGCCCGTCCTTCCTTTCTTCACTTCTTGGCTCGACACGAGATCCTCAGCCGAGGAACCGGCCGGATCGACGAGCCTCGTGTACAGGGACGAGCTGAGCAAAGTCAAGCGGAAGACGGGTCGCCGCGAGATCGATCCAGTCGCGGGAAAGGGCAGATTTTGCGGGGATCGAGTCGGTGGAGAGAAGAGGGTGTTGATGAGAGTGAAGGTGAAGATGACGAGGCGGGAGGCGACCCGGCTGCTCGGCAAGTGCGGGGATGGAGGGGTTCTCGAGTTCAGGGACGTGGCTCGCGAGCTCTCGCAGATTCCGATGAGCCGCGTGAGCGTGGTGAGCGGGACGACGCCTGAGGACGGAGCCGCCGGAGAGCTCAAGAGCATCCCTGAAGAAGATGAAGCGGAGCGGTGTGTGAAATGGACGGGCAGGCTCATTTAGGTGCGAGTCGCCATTTTGGAGGGGTCGAATTTAGCTTCTGTGAACTAAATTAGATTCTCCTTCCCATATCGACGGACAGGATTAGCAAGGACTTGATAGCGAACAAGAATGTTTCCACGGAAGTTGTATGTCGGAGCTTATTTTTCTGATTATGTGGGTGATATCCATGTTCATTATAATCAATCAGGATACTGTTTAGGCAAAGTTTTGGTTAATTAGAGATTAAGAGAAATATAAGCCAATGTTAAACACATATATTTAGCTAATACAGTTTAAATTTTTCTTGTCACCCCACTAATATTAGGACAAATGCAATATATGGGGATCCAACGGTAATTAAGCTGAATGTCTCAACCGTAAGGACCCTCATGTTTCTGCCTTTGATACACCATGTACAGAAATCAACCTGAAATTGCTAATTAAGCTAGATATTAACCCAAAATCCTTCACCCTGGTAAAACCATAGATGGGCCTGCCATGCCATCATGGGCTTTTTGCACAATCGTAGGTAAAATAGGTGGGCTGGGCCTAGTAGAGGTGATGCATGGGCCTTACTTAAATCCTCAAGATATCGTTAATTTTTCTCGGGCAAGATTCTCGGTTTCATTCGTCCAATTGTCTCATTGAAAAACTTATTGTCATTTCAGGTGTCCGTTTGCGCTGAAAACGAGTTCGATATATGGGTTTTTTTTTTATGGTGTTTAATAAGTGAATCCATTAAAGGCAGCTTGCATCCTTTAACAATGACTTGTAATGACTAACAAAACGGAATTAGATAATACGCATGATTTATGGAAAAAACGGATGAAGCTTATTGGAAAAAAAAAAAAGAGAAAAAAAATAGATGAGAGGTATAGGAAATAGACATAGAGAGGTATATATTCTTCTCACTTGGACACGCAATAAGGAATTAGGGGAAAAAGAGGGGTCGCATCAAGAGCACATGCAAAGGCGTTGGGCATGGTTGAAATCCTAGCTCACTTCGAAATGCAATGGGAGGTAAGTGTTCTTATCATCTTATGGACGAAGCCCAGGCCTGGTTTTGGCTTTTCTCAAATTTAAATCCAGCCTATTACAGAAAAGAATCCAATAAAGCAGCGGATTGGATTGTAAAAGCTCAACAAAAGAAGGCTTTGCCACATAATTGGACTTCCTATCTCTCTCAAACCTCTTTGGCTGCATTCGGTAGTTCGGACTTGAGTCCGGACAGGATAATAAATTGTCATACCTGGTGTTTGGTGAAGTTCTTTGGTCCGGATAAATCCGAATACGTCTAGGTAAAATGCCGGATAAGGAAATCGACACGGGGGGCGGGATAAACTCAAGTTGGATATAACATTTTAACAATTAACTTAACCATTCTCACGCACTAGGAAAACCCCACTTCACGCGTGACTCACCGTCCTTGGGGGCGGCGCACCACCACTACTGCGGCAGCTATCCACCATGACATACACTCACTCCGGCGTGTTCGAGTATCCTCGCGGGCGCCCTTACTCACAACTCACTTGGAAGGCTAGGGGCTCACCACCTCATCTGTGGCCGCTGCTCTTTCTCAATCGGTTTTCCAGCTTTTCCACCATCACTGAATTATTTCTTGGTTCCTATCTCTACCTCGCCTCTTATTGCTCATTCTTGGCCTCCATTGCTCCACGGTCTCCCTCTTGATCATCCCTGAGCTAAGCGCTTACCAAGTGTCTGATGAAACGCCAGAGAGATCCTCCTTGCCTATCCATTCGGAATTTTGCTAAATAGAAGAGGCCTCCCTTCTCCATTGCACTCTGTTAGCTTGCCTCTCCTCCATCACACTCCTCCACCACAGTAGCTCCACATTCAAATCTCATTTTAGGTTGCACCAAACATATAATGAGATATTTTTAAAAATTCAAAGGATATTTGGAGGATTTCAAATCTCCTTTATCCTATTTTATCTCAATCCAAATCTGGATGATCAAAAGCTGCCGTGAGAATCACTATGTTTAGAAGCTTCAATTATGTATCCTCACCTCATAAAAAAAAAAACATATTGATTGAACGGATTCATATGTGTGCAAAATCTCACGTCCATCATACACATCCAATCCAATGTATTTCGCTAGTCCAATAATTTTCCACCCTCATCATCTCTTATTTGTTGGGGCTAATGAACACAATCTTGTAGGCTCGAGATTGGCCCGTGATTTGTTCTGAATTCTCTAGCTAGATCGCTTGCCTCCTGGCAGTCTTCCCAACCCCGTATTCCTCGAAGTTAAAGCCCCACGCTTTCCCACAATCATGGACTTGTCAAAACAGTTCAACCACCCATACCAAGATCAACGAAGCACATTCTCTGCGTTTATCATTTTCCATTTTTTTTTTTAAAATTTGGCACACATATTTATACAGTCACGAATGACACGTGTAATTAAAAACCTTAAAAGACACAAAAGCACTAAGACGCTAGAGGACAATAAGGTGACCAGTTGCCGCCTACAACAATGGAACGTCGGGATCTTTTCCATTCCCATGAACTACCTTCTTCCGGCTGTACATTCATTCTTCAACTGCCCAATGTCGTTCTCTCCAATCGAATCTTTTGGCGTATCGACACGATGAGTGCGAGTGAACAAATTTAGGGGTTAATTTCTCTAAACTACACATTAATTAATTAACTCAATGAGTCGTAGACGCTTCCGAGGCTAACGATTTTCTTGAGTTTTCTAGAAATCAGTTGAAATTTCAAAACATAAATAACAAAAAAAAAATATGACCAAATCCAAGTTTTCTCCCCTTATTTTAAATATACAACAACTAAACGATGTAGTGGGATCATTTAGACATTTACGTAAGCTCGCCATCTCTTGCTTTGATGTGGTGGCACATAATTTTGTATAGGGCGACCTAGGGAATCTATTGTCCAATGTTATGTTGAGATGGAAAATACCATGTGACGCGTATTATGTTTAGCCAAATGAGAGTGTATGTATTTTACAGGTTAAGGAAACCCAAAAGTTGAAAACCCATACGACAGCATTTTTTGGCTCGACGTTGACCTTGTCGAGGCGTTGACTTGCGTGAATTCCCTCGAGAGAACACGCCCTTCATCGCCCACAATTTCGCATTCAGCAGCCTTCTTTGTCTTCACTTTTTCCACCAAAATCCTCTATAAGTATTCTCTATCTCCACTTGCTTAGCTTGTCTCTCATCGTCTCGACACACACAACCCATCTCAAACACCTTTCCATCGATTTCATTCTCTCATGGATCTTCGACAAATTATGTGGCTTCCCTTCTTTTCTCGCTCCGACAAGTCGCCGTCGCCGCTGCGATCGGATCGTGAACTTGCGGAAGCCAAGGAACCGCTCATTTGCCGAGACGGGCTGGGGGAGAAGCGAGCTAATGATCAAGAGAGGAGGGTGACGATGAGAGTGAGAGTGAAGATGACGAAGCAAGAAGTGCGTTGGCTGCTCTCCAAGTGTAACGAGGGCGGGATCCTCGAGTTCAGGGATGTCGCTCGCGAGCTCGCGCTGATCCCAATTAGTCGCGTTAGTGTCGAGCGGATGCCGGATCGAGAAGGAGATTATACAGCACTTAAGAGTATCCTTGAAGATGACATGAAAGAACGGTGAACCATACATGTTATGTAACAATTTAGTTAGGGTTTCATCTTTCTTTCGTTCTCTCTCTCTCTCTCTCTTTGAACTTTTACCATGGATTTCGTCATGGTTATAACTGGCCGTTTGCTTCGCCCTCAGTTGGGAAGCACTGCTGTTGCTTAACTATACTTGAACATTACAGATTTAAGTTATGTCAATTATTATTTATAATTTTGTGTTCTCGACTGTTGTATAAAGATTTGAAGTTTAGATGATCTCATTTGATCTTCTAAGCATACTCGCCATAGACATGTGGTGATTTGCGTATTAGGGTTTGTCACCACTTTGGTGTACTTTTGGGATGATTTTCGGTTTTCAAGATTTTGAACTGTATTTTAACCTTTTGTATCTTATTCACCTCTTGAAAAACGTCCTCCACGCACTCAATATATCATCGGGGGAATGGTTTTTGAATTTCAATGATTATGTCTTTGCGAGGGAAAAATTATTGAAAAAGTTCTAAACATATTACAATTGTGTTAGTTCAATCCTAAAATATTTTTTTTTTTGCCGATTTAATTCTAAATCTTTTGCAATCGTACCAATTTAGTCCATTCGGCATATTTTGGCCGGCCGGCAACATAGTATTATATATATATTTGACTTCTTCTTCACTCTTCTTGCTTTATCCGGTTGACCAGAGGGACGACTAACCTCACCAGGGGCTAGTCAGGTCGTGCCATGGTTGGGTGAGGCTCGACCTCACCAGATTTGGGCTTGCAGACTCGGCCTCGCTAGCCCTTGGTGAAGCCGGCGGTCCCTCTGGTTGGTGGCCAAGGTCCGGCTGGAGGAAGAAGAGGGAAGCAGAAGGAAAAAAAATTAAATTATATCGCCGGTTGGCCAAACTTCGTCACATGGACTGAATTAGCATAATTATAAAAATATTTATTACTGAATTGACATAATTGCAATCCATTTAGAGTTTTTTTGATAGTTTTCCCCTTTTGTGGAAGTCAACTAATTTTACATTTCACGTTGTGAAATTAAATTGGAAAAGATGAAATGATCCATATATTGGTAGGTTAGTGTAGACAAAATTCTAGTAACTATGGGGTATATTTGTGGACAGTCCACTTCATTACAATTTACAACCACTTAGATTGAGTTATCCACTTATCTATATTAATAGACTCGAAGATATAAATAAATCAAACCTCCTCAAGTCGGAAGTCTCCTAATTGCCACCCCATGAAGCGTGAGGGTGTACATATATAATATTTACGGAAAAAAGTTATGCTATTCTACGTGTTAATATCTATATTATGAAAGAATCAGGTGTCTCGGATTAATACAAATCAAAATGCGAGAATTGCAATACTTATTATTAAGTAAAACGTAGAGCACAGAAGTCAATCCAAACAGGCTGTTAATTTTTTCTTAGATGACATAACTTCTTGGAATTATGTAATGAGTGACGGGATTTATCGTACACCGAATGAGGATGATCAAACAGAAATCAAGAAAAAATAGACGACGCACGGTTTACTCAGATTCACCATAGAATAGGATTACGTCCTGCAAAGAGATTTCACTATGATTCTGTTTACAGCTGCACAATTCGTTACAATTAGTCATAAACGAGCATAATATATATGCACTAAATGAGCCCAAAACCTAAGCCAATCCGAAACCTTTTTAATCTCGCAACATACAGGCCAACTCTTTAATTTATATGCACTAAATTGGCGGAAGCCCTGCCTGCCGACCGGGCAGCGGGACACCCGTGTCGGGGGCACTGCCCGCGAATCCCCGCATCTCGTGCGCATGGGTCACATATCGTCGGATAACACTTCACTTTCACTAAGCTCATGTGGACGTGCCCAGTGTGAGAAACAAGGGTTCCCGAAGTATTCGCAAACTTCAACAATGAGAACGTCAAAATATTTAATAGTGGCACCGCTATGCGGCCGATTCAACATGTGCCGGTCCGACTTTCGATCCAATCTGGCTTTCACTGATTCGGTTGCATACTATCTGACCATTCGATTTTATTTCCAACACGACCATAAAAAAACTAGAAAAGAATTTCTTGATGAAAAGTATTTGACCTGGGCCCATACATCGGAGTTTATATATGAGAATGTTATAACAGAGTTTTCTTTACATGCTAAAATCTCTCCCCCTCCTCTTCAAAATCCCTATTTGGTTTAGTGGTTTTAGAGGTCTTAGAGTTTTGGTTACTCCCTTTTGGTATCACAACTAATAATGTTTTATTTATGTTAAAATGTTTCATGTTTCATTCAATATATTTCCGTACGATTCCATGTGCAATGCGCCGAGAAACGTCTTACATGTGAGTTGTTAGGTGTAATTGAGGGCCAAGAAACACTGAGAGTGCTTCAATAACTCGAGTATAGCTGTGATATACGTTGTTTCACTTGATTTGCAATAGAGACCTATGCTCGCCTAGAGCTGGTCCTACTACCGATTGCACCACACAAATCTGATATCAGTTCCGAATTCATGTCCGCAAAATCATGCATCAAGTCCCGCCCCGTCTTTAGGAGTTTGTTAAAAATCAATCCAATCTAGTCATTAGACTGCAAACTATGACAAGCAATGAAAACCCATTTGGCATGAAATGCCCAGCAACACGAACCTTGAATTTTTTTTCACCAAGAGAAAAGAGAAAAACAAGACTAAGACAAACACAACTCCTTGAATTGAATAGATAAGTACTGTCTTACGAGACATAAACAATCAAAATTCTTCAAAGCAGGAACATCCTTTCTTTCAATTCTCTGTGGCTAAATAGTCACTTAAAAACAACAGCTTTCTCGCCTTCTTCTTTCTCTGCACAATTTCTTTACTCCGTTCTTCAACTATAAAAGCAAAGATTACTATTACTAAACTTCTCCTCTAACAGAAAAGAAAGAAAAAGTCCGGATGTATGCCTAACTCGCCAAATAGTATTTGAGTTCTTCGGTCCGCTATAGTTGATTTTTTTTTTCGTCGCTGTCTATGTAACCGTTGAAATTCCAGTCCCTATTGCCGCTGCGAATGGGCTGTCAAGAAGATCGATTCCTTGGCTGCTGCAAAGTGGAAAACAAAAGAGAGAATAAACCAGACATGCCATAGAATTAGAAACAAATCAATCAAAATGACCAAGTTTTAAATTTGAGATATGCAATAGTGAAGTGACATCTCTAATCTTGTGAGCAAACAGAGTTGTAGGAAATTATGCAAGCACGCAACTCTTGGCAAAAGACAATGAAATGGAACTTGAAAATCTTAAGAATTGTACTACTCACAAGGCTTCTCGAATGGATCAAGCGGGTCCGACATCTCCAAAACAAACCCCTGCGACCTAGAAATGCCTAAGATCATTTTCATTCATCAGACTTTTTCACAACTGCAAACAAGAATGTCAAGTCCTAAAAAATCATGGAGGAATTAGATTACCTTTCTTAAATGATGCAAATAAAGTTGGCGATCTTCGTAATATTACATAATATTGCGTAATTTTTTGTTTTTAGGCAATTTTATTAATTTAATGGTATTTTCGTAATATTACATTTCCTTTTGTAATTAGGTTTGGCATCATATAAAATGGTGTCTTAGGGTTTCTCATGGGCAGAATATAGATTATTGAATATTGACATCTTGAGATTTGATATCGTTTTGAATGAACAGAGATTGTTCCTCGTTTATCGTTTTCGATTCTTCTGTTTAGCCTTGTTTTCTATGGCCGAATTTCGTAAAAAAACCTCAAACTTTAGGTTTTGTCCCAAATATACCCTAAACTTTTTTTGTCTTATAAAAAATTCCCAACTTTTGCTTTAGTCCCAAATATGCCCTTCTTAGTTTTCCCGTTAAGAACCACCGTTAAATCTTCCCACGTGGCATCCACGTCACATATTGACCTGAAGAAACGCCACAGAAACATCATTCTTTGCTCGAAATTTTGGGGGAGTTACGGCTCGCTTTTCTTCTTCAATTCGAGAATGTGGATGCTCCCTCCATCAGCTCAACACAACAATTTCATATCCCTTTTGGGGGAACCGAGAGGGGGAACGAGGAGGCTATATAAAATTTCACGGAGAGAACCGAGAGGGGGAGCTCCCTTTTGGGGGCAGTAGCAGCAAAATAAAGAGTGAGAGGGAGTAGTTCGGTCCCCCGCCATCCCCATATCTGACCTTGCCGAACACTGCATCGCGGATCCATTCGCAAACAAGCGAGCGAAAATCTCTGCTTAGCAAGCCCGAGAAAGCAGAACAAGAACATAGAGAATTGAGATCAACCGTGGAGGAGGTGTCGTTGGCGTTACTCCAGCGGAGGCTGTTGATGGTGGCCGGTGATCGAGAGTGGTCCCAGCTGCGTCGCTAGCCCAGGCGAAGGCGTCGACACCCTCAAGTCAGCCCGGCGCTAGCCGGAGCTTCATCCATTGGGTCTGCGCACGCGGTTGTTGGAGCCATGCGTGAATCAATTCTGCTGCATGTTTTGTCCTTATGCTATTCAATTGGGTTTTACTTTTGTTATTTTAATCAAGTAATAATGATAGGGGTTGCAATGTTGTAATTATGATAGGGGTGGCAAGTTTCATTAGGGATTGATTAGTTTTATTAGGGGTTGGTTGTTTATTATTAGTCTAAGAAGTGGGTGTTGCAGGTTGCAAGTGTAATTGTGGTTTCAAAAAAGGGTGTTCCCTTGCTACGTGTATAAAACCGGTTCTGCAACCAAGAAATGTAATGAATCCTTTTTTCTCATTCTATCATCTCTCTTCATCTCTCTCCCTTTTTGCTACGCAACTTGAAAGGCTTCTCTCTGAAGTTTTAAGTTAGAGAAAATATTGCTGAACTTCTCTCAGCAACAACAGTGGTATCAGAGCTCTTCTGAAGGATCTTAAGGGACTGTGAAGTGAAGATAAGCGTGCTTGATGGAGGCAGGTTCAAGTGGTTTCTCTGCTATGGCTACTCCAGTCTTTACTGGGGAAAATTATCAAGCTTGGGCTGTCAAGATGACAGCATTCTTGGAGGGTCATGATTTATGGGAGGCTGTGGAGAATAATTATGAGGTTGCTCCACTTCCAAACGATCCGACCATGAATCAGATAAAGTACCATAAAGAGAGAACCACAAGGAAGGCCAAGGCAAAGTCTTGCCTGTACGCTGCTGTCTCAGCCACAATCTTCACAAGGATCATGAGATGTGATTCTGCGAAGGCAATATGGGATTTCTTGAAGACTGAATACGAGGGAGATGAGAAGATAAGAAGCATGAAGGTGCTGAATCTCTTGAGGGAGTTTGAGAGACAGCAAATGAAGGATTCAGAGTCAGTGAAGGAATATTCTGATAGGCTGATTGAGATAGCCGAAAAGATCAGAGTCTTGGGGACTGACTTGAAGGATGAAAGGCTGGTTCAGAAGATCCTAGTGTCTCTTCCAGAGAAGTTTGAAGCTACCATAGCTTCTTTGGAAAATACAAGAGACATAGCTGACATAAAGCTTGCAGAATTGTTAAGTGCCTTGCAGGCACAGGAGCATAGAAGAATGATGAGAAGAGAAGAGCACGTAGAGGGTGCACTGCAAACTAAAGTGAAGTTTAATGATGGAGGCAAATGGAAGAAATGGAATCAGTCAAAAGGGAATGCACGTGACTCCAAGTTTGAAGCAAAAGAAGGAAGTTCTAGTGGGTCTGGCAACTGGAAGAAGAATAAGAAACCTTGTCAACATTGTGGTGGAATTAATCACCAGTCCTTTAGATGCTGGAAAAAGCCTGATGCCAAGTGCAGAAGATGTCACAGGTTTGGTCACATGGAAGCTATTTGCAAAGAGAAAAATCACCAGCAAGCAGGAGAAGCACAGATTGCAGTAAATGAGGCTGAGGAAGAACACTTGTTTGTAGCTTCCTGTTCTAGCTCTTCTGTTGTGAATGATGCATGGCTGGTGGATAGTGGCTGTACAAATCATATGACTGGCAATTTGAAGCTGTTTAGGAGTCTAGACAGGTCAGTCAGGTCCAAAGTCAGAATTGGCAATGGACAGTATATCGAAGTGCAAGGGAAGGGTACAGTGGCTATTGAAGGAAATCAGGAGGTGAAGCTGATAAATGATGTTCTCTTTGTGCCAAAGGTTGACCAGAATCTGTTGAGTGTTGGTCAATTAGTTGAGAAGGGCTATAAGGTGAAGTTTGACGGGAAGGAATGCCTTATTGATAATGCAGATAGCAAGGAAGTGCTGAGAATACCAATGAAGGACAAATGCTTTCTATTCAAGCCACATGAGATGCAACAAATGGCTTTGAAGTGCAAAGAAGAAAATGCAGAGCTATGGCATAAAAGGCTTGGGCATGTTCACAGGAAGAACATGTTGTTTATGCAGAGGAATAGTTTGGCAGATGACTTGCCAAGTTTGGAAGAGGAATTTCCACAGTGTAAAACTTGTCTTCTGGGCAAGCAAGCCAGATTACCTTTCAAAGGAGGAGGCTGGAGAGCACGTGAGAAGCTGCAATTAGTCCACACAGATTTATGTGGACCTATGTCAGAACCATCTCTCACCGGTAGCAGGTATTTCATTACTTTCACAGATGATATGACTAGGATGAGCTGGATTTATTTTCTGCAAGCCAAGTCTGAAGTTGCTGATGTGTTTGTAAAGTTTAAAGCCTTAGTTGAAAATCAAAGTGGGAAGAAAATCCAGATGCTCAGGTCTGATAATGGTTCTGAGTATACTGCCCACAAGTTTAAGTTAAATTGTGAGCAAGCAGGCATTGTGCAGCAGTTCACTGCTCCCTATTCACCTCAACAGAATGGGGCCAGTGAGAGGAAAAACAGAAGCATTATGGAGATGGCTAGATGTATGATGCAGGAGAAGATGTTACCTAAGAAGTTGTGGGCCGAGGCAGCTAATACTGCAGTGTTCTTGTTGAACAGATTGCCCACAAAGGCCTTAGAGAGGTCAACACCTTTTGAAGCCTGGTATGGTGTTAGACCTTCTGTGAAGAATTTGAAGATTTTTGGGTGTTTGTGTTATACTCATGTTCCACAGGTCAAGAGGGATAAGCTGGATCAAAGAGCTGAGCCTGGAATCTTCATTGGGTACAGTCTCCAATCAAAGGCTTACAGGATTTTTCAGCCTATGACAGGAAAGGTGACTGTGAGCAGAGATGTTGTTTTTCTAGAGGAAGAAGAGTGGAATTGGACATAAGAAAAGAATGTAGGACAACATTGTCGCGACCCTCTTGAGGTTGTCGGGCTCTCGAGGGCTAATGGGCCGTCCTGTCTGGTCGGACGCGGGCCTCTCCCAAGGCCCATTACCCAAATCGCAACGGAGGTATGCGTGATCGACTTTCAGTGTGGTCTAGTGACATGTGCTAAGTGTGCATGCCATGGAGTCGCCACCAATCATTTTTTTAGGCTATGATTGGACCACCCAATCGAATAGTTGGGAGTTTCTATTCAATTCTGCGAGAACCAGAGAAATGGTTTCGGGGACTTAGTTACACTAACTGTCAGAGTTGACGCCCTTTCGGTACCTAAGTTGACTGAATTTTCTAGCCTGAGATTCATGCGGATGAGTAAGGTATGAACCCTAAATCTAGAAATTCATGTAGATAGGAATGATTATCCTAGCAATCACAATCAGTAATAAAATGCCCAACTCAAGGAATCTAGATATGCAAATAAATCACATGGCATTCCTAGTAAGGTCCTATTTATCAATCACAGCTCAAGAATGATTTAGCTGTCCTAGCCATTCTACACACGATCTAACCTAAGAAAAGCATTAGGAAGCATCGAAGGAGTTCGAGAGTACTCACATGGGGTTCGCCGTGCCCTGGTTTGGTCTTGGACGAGCTATCGAGCTCATGCCGACCCGATTATATTTGGGGATCCACTCGACGTTTTACACCATGAAATCATGTGAAATAAAAACGAAAATATTCAGCAAGGGGCATTTATTGTAGATGGTGGTCGATCTAATTGGACGTCAAGACTAAAAAAGATGTAGAAATTTACAAATTAAAATACTCGAATGACATTTTTTGCCAAATTCAACTCTATGCGTCGTGAAGAAACACATGCAATTGAACTTGAATTTTGACTATTTATGAGTTCAAAATGTAAAATAAATTAAAATAAAAATATTGACTATTTTTCTATATTTTTACGATATCGAACGCTATTTTTCTTCATTTTTCATGTATTTTTTTATTTTTGGAAAATATTAAAAATTATGAAAAATTATTTTTTTTTTATCAAAAATGGTTCCTTTAGCTTGGTCAAGGCTACCAAAGATGATTTTTTAATTTTTTTAACTTTTTATAGATTTTTTATGAATTTTTTAAAAATAAACTATGAAAGACTGATCAAAAATCAGGTGTCAACAGCTGCCCCTCTTTGAGAGGAATTTCGTCAGAGGTTTCTCTCAAAGACAAGGTGACACCTGTGTTCCGATCAACTCGACAGGGAAAAGAAAAGAAATCATGACATCCAATTTTCATGCCCATCAATGTGTGCTTTTCCTTAAAAAGAGATGTGCTCATTCAATTCCCTGATATGATGTAAGAAAGTTAAGGAGTAGATAGACTTCCCTGCCCCTTACCTGCCGAATGCTTGCGGCATTTGCTGTGTCTGATGGGTTCAAGTAGATTCCTAAGAACTTGTCATCGGAGTGTCCTGGGGATATTAAGCTCTGACCTGTATGGTAGGTCAAACCATAATGGGATTCCTAACTGATAGGAACCTAAGGAAGACGCATCCCACATTTGGGAATTTGCCAAGGGTTTTGATCCGTGTGGTGGACTAAACTAGAAATGGCTTGCCTAATGTAAGGCTTATTAGGGAAAACGACTCCTCCCGCGTTCGGGATTCATCAAGGTTTTGATCCGTATGGTGGATCGAACCATTAGGTTGATCCTTCAGGCGGTCTCTACCAGTCCTTTGACCCTTCAGGCTGTTTCTACCATTCATTGACCCTTCATGCGGTTTCTACCATTGAGTTGACCCTTCAGGCGGTTTCTACCATACATTGACCCTTCAGGCGGTTTCTACCATTGTGTTGACCCTTCAGGCGGTTTCTACCATTGATTGACCCTTCAGGCGGTTTCTACCATTGAGTTGACCCTTCAGGCGGTTTCTACCATTTATGAGATTCCAAATTGATATGAATCAAAGGATGACGTACCCGCTCTTCGGGGCTAGTCGGAGACTCGATCATTCTGTGGATCGGTCTTAGAAAAGATTTGCCTACTAAAAGGCTTCACCTAAGGATGACGCACCCAGTCTTTGGGGTGGCCAAAAGTCCTGCAGAAAGCTTAGACCTGAAAAAATTTTCCTCGCCAAGAAGATATTAGTAATCTTTGGGAAGACAATAATTGTCTAACTGACAAAATTCTACGACTTAAGTTTTAGTCATAAAATGTGCATTTTGATTGTTGGAGGTTATCCAAAACATTCCTGCCATATACAGATGTGATCATAAATTCCTTGCACGGAAACTCTAGATCAAACAATTTGAAAATTTCAAAAAGAGTTTGCTCAAAACATCCATTGGAGTATTTCTCACCCAAGAAGGCTCCTCACTGCTCTGTGATAATGATCTTTAATAGGGAAAGTGCTCAATTTCCTACCGACCTGTGCCTGGATTTCAGGATCATTCGCAACGCATACATTTCGACCGATCAGGAGGTCTTTCACGGGACCGTAGTGTTAGGCTTGGATATCGGTTTCCAAGGGGGACTCACTTTTGAGTCAAGGCCGTTGAACGAAATTTTTCACTATCTGCTCCGGGTTTACAAGTCAAGAACCCTGCAAAATGAGAAAGAAATAGTCTTGCTCGTACTTCTTTGAGCTAAGTTATACATTAACCCAAGTGTCTTAGTCAGATAAGACTACTTCAGGGTTGTAACATTGGAAGGATTGGGGACCGAAAAAGGCTTATTTTTTGCCCAGAAATTGTGAAGGGTTTGACATTGGTGATCATTGCAAATTTGCCACATGTCCTTCGAAGAACATCTCCATTTCTTGAAGTGTACACTCCTCTTTTAGAGCGCACAAGGATGTTTAAAAGCGTCTCTTGTTACATTAAGAGACCGTCTGTTTGTGTGTTTGCAATTTGAGCACGACATCATTTGGAGAGTAGTCATCTTGATCTAACTCCTTTGCAGGGTCTTTTCATCGTCTCTCTAGACTTTACTGGGGATATTTTGAATAGACATCAGCCTTGCTTTTTACCAGGCACTTTGCTTTTTCTTGATGTCTAGGGATTTTTCTTTTCCCCCTTTTTTTAATCCCGTGTTTTTCTTTTCTTTTGGAGCTAGGATTTTCGGCAATCATGCTAGATATGCAACTTAAACTTTGGCACGCTTCCATTCCTAGAGTGATGTTGCCTTTGCTTTGGAATATGCAATGATCACCAATAGGTTGATGAAATGAATTTGCTGGCTCAACTTGGTTGTGCAAAGGATAACAGTGTGTAGGATAGAGAAATGAATTATTCTCGTCATCCTATGACACTTGGATTATCATATAAACAACACACAAAGATTTATGTTAGTCCGAGCAAGAAAATTTCTAACCGTTTACTTTCTGATACTGTTGGACTAACCTTCATTTGCCCCAATGTGGGGTGGTTCTTGACAGGGTTGAGAATGAAAATCGCCGTTCAATGGGGTTCTCAATGGGCATCTGTAGTGTTTGGAATGAAGAAATAAATGCCTCTGTCATCTCGATCCATGTAATCGTTGCGAATGACCCTTATATCCATAGGTTAAGGTTTCGCTATCATTTCCAATCTCCTCATCTCTCAAGTGTGTATGGGACGTGTTTGGATTAGGCTCGCTTCTCTTATGAGAAAATACCCTTTTGAACAGTTCAAACGACTCTTGTTGGAAAAATTCATTTCATTTCATCAAGATTTATCCTTCAAAGGGATTTTATGATGCACCATACATGTGTAATTCATGTTCAGACAATCTCATGTTTTAAAACATGAATGTCAATGAAGTAAGAATTCTATGTCTTTTTAGATGTGAGAATCGAATTAATTCTGAAAGTTTTTAATCACCAATGAATTGGGAAAAGGGATACTTACCTACCCATCGAGGCTGGAGATCCTGGAGATATAAAAGGGATATGTCATTGTATATTCTAAAACTTTACAAAAATTGGAACGATACATCTTACCCTTGGTCATATGCTCCAACGAGTGTACAAGGGTTGTGAAAATCTGCACTTCACATAATAACACAAGATTGTTGGGTGTTCTAAAGTTCTTTTGACTTCTTGGTTTTTGGAGAAAAATGAAACTTACATGTCTGCCCTGATGGCGAGCTCCTGCCAAGGATAAATATTAAGCATTATTTTGGGTTTCCAAATTCAAAACAAATTGGGACGATACTACTTTACTCTTGATTTGAATTCCATTCTGCATGCCAATGTGCGGATTGTAGAAGCCGGCCCTCAAGCTTGTGACCATGATTTCTTCGTCTGGTTGGGCAACGAATCCACCTCGAGGATTTACGTCGGAGGAGATTCATTCATCTTTTTGGGCGTGTTTCATGCACTGTTTTGTTATTTGAATGCATGGCTTCTTGGGTGCCTCATCTCTGTTCATCACCTGAGAGGAAAATGAGAGAACATTATCCCCGCATCTGATTGAAAATCATTTAGGAACGATACGTTCTTTTTACCAAATGGGTGGCTCCGCGGCCAAATGTGTTTTACATTGAAAGGATGGATTCCATTACGCTCTGCGGATGATAACTATCGCTTGGGGGACTTGCCCCACGGATCAAACGATGAATTTGATGTCTTCGGCTTCGACATGCTTTCCAGATGTAGGAATGGTTTGCCCCTATTTTCAGTGGAGATGGGTTTTGTCGAGTGGGCAAGATCAAAAACTCATCCTAGATTTGGCTTTAGTCGAAGGTTGAAATCCCGACCTTGGATAATCGAATCATGATTCATCTCCTTCTGCTTCGGATTTGTCATTTGCGTGCTTCACATTTTACAATACCAACTTCGCCGCTTGATGAAAATGAATCGATGATTTTCGAATTGCCCCAAGTTCTATAGTCATCTGCGTCGAATCTCTTTGAACTTCATCGGGTGATAGACAAACTGATAAAATGATTTTTCAATCCTGAGATCGAACTCCTGACGTTTCGTACCACTTCCAGTTCACTGACTACCAGGACACAGCACTATTGGCGTCCCTAACTGGTTCGTTTTTTGTTATAAAATTCTTGAAGCAGTTAGCGACCCCCATCGAGAATGAAACAAGCTCAATTTAGAGTTCATAACGACTAAAGGTCCCTTAGAACGATACAGAGCTAACCGTCTTTGAGCTCGCTCGGGCTTTTGCTCGCATTTTCCTATGTGAAGCCTTTAAATGTTTTTCTTCGTGGCGTTCAATTGATTCGCCTCGACTCTAATCTAACAAGGGATTGTCGTACTCTAGCATGATGATGCTCGCAGGTAGTACTGATCGCTGCCCCAGATTAACTCTAGGCATTAAGGAAGATTATCTTGCATGGAAGACTTTATGACAGAAAGATTAATGATACATCCATTCACATGTGCCTAGTTCCCTTGAGGATTCTCGGTGATCATCCAGCTACACCATGAATCAGACATATAATCGTCATTTTGGATCATAACTTCATAAGTCCATCAGTTTTAAACTGATCTATCCAGATATGGAGCTCCTCATCAAGGAAATCTTTTGATTCTTCGAGCAACTGATATTCGGGTTGACCATCATCGCTTGGCGTTGAAGGATTCCTGTTTCTGTTGTGAGCGATCTGATTCTTCGAGCTAGAACCTTCGTCGTTGCTCGAGATTATAAGAGGATGCTTGATCGGTTCACTATCAAAAACACCTTCCATTTGGGAATGGGAGAAACAAAAATCCTCAAAGCATCCGCCCGCTTGATCTTCCGAAATCATATGCCCAAGCCGGGCAGATCTTTGAACACTAGGCGCAATATGTTGATCGGGGATAGGAAGAGCACTAGCGAAAAGTTGCTGCTCAAACCAAGGAGTTCGTACCTGCTGCACTTGTGGCATATACTCTTGAGGGGTGCTGAGATGATTCGGGGGAATATTCTGATTAGCGCCCAAGTAGTCGATGGTGCTGCTACCAGCTTGGTCGGTGCCTAGATTCGGCAGGGTATTTCTTACTTCAGGGGCATTGTAGTTATAGCCATGCCTAGTGTTTAGGCACAAGTTGAGTTCTTTCAGGTTCAGTGCTGTGTGGCGCTGTCTTAGCGCCCTTCTGTAGCTCTTGAGGTGACTCGCGACTCCATCTTTAGTGAGTCCTGGTATGTTCATGATCTCAAGTATGCGCGTTGGATATGCTGAGTTGATCCCTAGTTGCTGAACCGCACTAAGGAACTTGAGATGAAGCTCGGGGGACCAATTGACCCTCGTCTTCTTGCGACCCGGAACAGTGTTGACAACTTGGCTATTGCTCTCTGGCCTATTTCCAGTAGAATTTGATCGAGCCGGAAATTGTTGTGGAGGGAATTCATCAGCTTTGGATTGGTCGGTCGTGATAGTAAGCTCATCGTTAAGGAAACTCCAATCATGGTGACGCATATCACATCCTTTAGAAGGCATCGATATTGACTTCGTAGAATTGATTTGTTCATGCATATCTCCAACAAAATCCGATTGTATCGAAGATGGTTCGAGGGAGTGGGGTGGTGAATGAGCATTTTCAATCCTCATATAAGGCTTATCAAGGAACATTTCGCCGAGAGTGATAGGGCCACCGCAATTAAGGCAAGCGATAGTGCTGGGAGCTTTCTTATACCTCATGTTCTCCGCTCGAAGCTTTTCGTTTTCCTCCTTTAGAATCGCAAGTTCTTGACGTCTGTGTTGAGCCCTCAATTTGGCTCGCTTATTTTGAAACCAAAACTTGACCCTCAAAGGTTTCATCCCTAGCTTCTGGCCCAATTCATTTCTTTGTTTCATGTTCGGGAGAGGGCATTCACTAAAGAAAGCTTCAAGCTCTTGGATTTCATTCTGAGTGTGGCACTGGCGACGTTTCCTTTTCCGGGATTGACCATCGCTGCTGCTGTTGTCGTCGCTGCTGAGATCCTGAACTTCATTGCCGAAAGGGTTGGGTTCTGTGGTTCTGGTACCAGACGCCATCCTGGAATCTTCGAGATCTCTCAGTAGTTCATTTTCTGAGATTTTTGGATCAGTCGCCTCTAGCAACTGATGGTAACCCTCAAACATGTTGGATCGAAAAATGTTCGATCAATTTTTGCTCACTCAGGGTTCTATACTCTCTCATGTATGCTCACTCTCTCTAAATTTTCTTTTGAGTGGTTCTGTATGCCCATGAAACGTTCTTTAAACATGGATGAAGATCATCAGGCAAGCGTTGCTCCCAAGATTTCGTATTTCCCGCTTTGTCGTCTTCTTTCTTCTTTTCAACGTGGAGGGACACCAAATCGATTTCCTTTTCTCGATATCCATGTCTGTCTCCCACTTATTTTCAAAAAGGTGGAACTACACTCGCCTCCTGCTCAGTTTTTTAATACGATGGGACCGCCAAATCCTTTCGCAACTTTTTTCGATAGTTGCGCTTAACTCCCGCTCAATTTTAATATGGTGACACCGACATATCTTTTTACAACTTTTTTAGGTTTATCAAGCCTGAAATCGCGGACTGGGACAGATCTGATGGTTCACCGAAAGAGCCACCACTGCTTTACCCAATTAACTTGGCTCCACGAGCATTATTGCTGTGCCTTTCTTCATTCTCGAGTTGCTATAAAAGGAGGAGTTAATGCAGAGAAGATTAACACTCTTACATAATTGCCTTTTCTTATTTTAATCACTCTACCACACTCATCTTCTTCTCCCTCACTCCAACGAAAATGACCTCCTCTCCTATTCGCGTTTTCTCGGCCGAAATTTTGGCCCAGTGGGAAAAACTCTATAACCTCCTCGGTCGAGGCTATGCTCATATAGCCGATCACCCAGAAACTGAAGATGAAATCCGCATTTTGCTCGTGGAAATAGACACCACCTCCATCGAGGGCACTAATTTAGAGAGGGAATATAGAATCTTCCCAACCCTCTTTATAAACTTTTTAGAGACTTACCGTGTCGCTCATCGAAAAGCTACCGTGGCTCACGTTTTGCGAGCTCGCTATGAGGATCGGTCCAACTGCTTGGTGTTGGCCAACCTTGTGGCCGATAGTCACAGAAAGGCTGTTGAGTTCGCCAACAAGCGAGTCTCGATGTTGCTTCGCGAGAGGGGAAATTTGGTGGAGCGCTTGGCCTTATCCCTGACCACCTATGAGCACGACCGTCGTAATGTCGTGTTGAAGTTTCAATGTGAGTGGCAGGAAGAAAGGCTTGACAGCATTACCACGGATATAGCCCATGGGAGAGGACTAGTTCGGGACCTGGAAATAGCCGCCGAAGATCACGGGACCAAGGTTGCCGAGCTTAAAGGGGAATGTAAACGCCTTCTTCTTAAGCTTGCAGATCTCGAGTCTCGAGGTGATGAGTATAAGCAAAACATCAATAATATGGAGGGCCAACTTGGTTCCTTTGTAATGCTAATTAGGGCTCATTGCGGTTTTATGTTTCCACCCCGATGATTTGTATGATCTGCTTTTAAGGTCCCTCGATTGAGCGAAATGAATGAAAGCTCTAATGTGTGTGTCTCAACTTCTGTATGGCTGACTTTCTCGAACACCTGACCACTCTCAACCTAGGCAAGCTGCGCTTTGACATTGATGATTCGAGCGTGTACATCTTGATTTTTTAATCTTGCTTATGATCGGATAAAGGAACCTCCCACCGCGATTATCCACAAAAAGACTTCTCTTCTCTACTTGTTTTTAACCTGTTTCAAATGAAAAGGCAGAATCAGAAGAAAGAATTTGAAAAATAAAGCATAAATCCTTTCAATTTTATGCTTACTTGTGATTATTAGGGACAAGAGCTTTTACAAGGATTTTGGCCTTGTGCAAAAGCTTTTATCAATATTCCTCAAAGGAAAGCATATCATTGAAAGGAATGTAATTCACGATAATCGCCTTTGATCAATTCCAAGAAAATCAATGGAATGTTCAAAAGTACACAATTACGATGTGTTTTAAATTCAATTGAAGATACGGTATCCAAATTAAAGCCGTTTGCTAAGAACGAGAGTAATTTGGATATCTATCTTTTCATTAAATTTGAAAAACACGAATACTCTTGATCAATTATCGTGGATTACCAATGATGCAAAACATGCATGAACCAATTCAAGTTTATAATTCCTTCTGGCGAAATTGGGATTGTATTGCCCTATACGGCCAAAAGGTTGTATAAGACTTCCAATTTCAATTTCATCCAAAGGAATTATAAAATTGATTTTGGAGTATTCGAGTGATTAGAAGAAATGCCACTATCACATTCCAATGACAAGTCAATAGAAATACAACAAATTTCAATCTGAATGTATATAAACACAAATAGATCCCTAATACAATCAATCTAAGGGATCAGATAGAGAGGATCTCAGCAAAATAAATCCTATACAAGAAGGCTAGAAATGAAAATTAAAACAAAGGAATGTGATCTTAATACTTAGAGATGCCCCAGTTTCGATCTTTGAGACGTGACTTCAGGATCACCTATTCCAAATCGTCATCTTCATTAGATGATACCTCAATGATGTCCATAGCAGGCTCTTCTTGTCCACTTGGCGCTCGTAATGGGATGACACCATCTTCATCTTCCATCAAGAACATTGGGAGGAAAACACACCTATCTATCCTCAAAATGGCATTTAATCCAATCACCGGAATTATGCAATGAATATAATGATTAAGAGCTGTAACAAGTTCGAGGGATAGAAAAGTCTTACCAACCAAACTTAAGAGAAAATCAAGCTTCTCTGTATTTTTAGCAGTGTTAGGTATACTAACCTTCCATAGACAAACGCATGAGACAAGTGAGGGAAAACTCCTAAAAATCAAAAGATAGAGCTTGGTACCTAAAGCCAAGGTTCTCACCTCAAATTCTAGGAAGAGCCGATTCCATTGCACAACTATCGTTGCATTGGGACTCAATCCATAGTTCGAAGTGAGCGGAATTGAAAAGTGGATTACCCCATGTTTTTCCTCACGGAGATTCCATTTTCAATTCCTTCTATTGTGTTCCTAAAGAGGGCGCCTGGGGTTTTAGGCGCAATTGTGTGTATTCATTGTGTCGTGCTAAAGCAATAGACATGCATTTTATTTAACAATCACCGCTTCAATATAAACATCCACACAATCATACATCTAAAACTCATATCTGCATAAAACAAAGTTAACAAGCACTTCACCCCTTATTTCTCCCGTCTACAAAAATATCTAACACATTCGTTAGCATATACACCTCACTTTCGAGAGCATCTGCATAAAATTAGGTTAGAAGAATCAATCAACTTTTTAATCGGCTCAAGTCCACTAAATGGTTAAGAACCAGTCCCCAGTGGAGTCGCCAGTCTGTCGCGACCCTCTTGAGGTTGTCGGGCTCTCGAGGGCTAATGGGCCGTCCTGTCTGGTCGGACGCGGGCCTCTCCCAAGGCCCATTACCCAAATCGCAACGGAGGTATGCGTGATCGACTTTCAGTGTGGTCTAGTGACATGTGCTAAGTGTGCATGCCATGGAGTCGCCACCAATCATTTTTTTAGGCTATGATTGGACCACCCAATCGAATAGTTGGGAGTTTCTATTCAATTCTGCGAGAACCAGAGAAATGGTTTCGGGGACTTAGTTACACCAACTGTCAGAGTTGACGCCCTTTCGGTACCTAAGTTGACTGAATTTTCTAGCCTGAGATTCATGCGGATGAGTAAGGTATGAACCCTAAATCTAGAAATTCATGTAGATAGGAATGATTATCCTAGCAATCACAATCAGTAATAAAATGCCCAACTCAAGGAATCTAGATATGCAAATAAATCACATGGCATTCCTAGTAAGGTCCTATTTATCAATCACAGCTCAAGAATGATTTATCTGTCCTAGCCATTCTACACACGATCTAACCTAAGAAAAGCATTAGGAAGCATCGAAGGAGTTCGAGAGTACTCACATGGGGTTCGCCGTGCCCTGGTTTGGTCTTGGACGAGCTATCGAGCTCATGCCGACCCGATTATATTTGGGGATCCACTCGACGTTTTACACCATGAAATCATGTGAAATAAAAACGAAAATATTCAGCAAGGGGCATTTATTGTAGATGGTGGTCGATCTAATTGGACGTCAAGACTAAAAAAGATGTAGAAATTTACAAATTAAAATACTCGAATGACATTTTTTGCCAAATTCAACTCTATGCGTCGTGAAGAAACACATGCAATTGAACTTGAATTTTGACTATTTATGAGTTCAAAATGTAAAATAAATTAAAATAAAAATATTGACTATTTTTCTATATTTTTACGATATCGAACGCTATTTTTCTTCATTTTTCATGTATTTTTTTATTTTTGGAAAATATTAAAAATTATGAAAAATTATTTTTTATCAAAAATGGTTCCTTTAGCTTGGTCAAGGCTACCAAAGATGATTTTTTAATTTTTTTAACTTTTTATAGATTTTTTATGAATTTTTTAAAAATAAACTATGAAAGACTGATAAAAAATCAGGTGTCAACAAACATCAATCTGCAGAACAACCTACAACAATTGTACAGGTTGATGAAGTTGTGGATGGATTGGAAGATACTATGGATGGTCTTCCAGTAAGAGGCACAAGGTCACTTGCTGAAATTTATGAAAGAAGCAATGTGGCAGTGCTTGAACCAGCTAACTTTGTGGAAGCTAATAAGAATCAGAGATGGATTGCAGCAATGCAGGAGGAGTTGGCAATGATTCAGAAGAACCACACATGGGAGCTTGTTGATAGACCATCTGATAAGAACGTGATTGGGGTTAAGTGGGTGTTCAGAACAAAACTTAATCCTGATGGTTCTGTCAATAAACACAAAGCCAGACTGGTTGTGAAAGGTTATGCTCAAATATGGGGAGTAGACTATTCTGAGACTTTTGCTCCAGTTGCAAGACTTGATACAATTAGGCTACTATTAGCTGTTGCAGCAGAGAATGAGTGGCCTATATTTCAGTTAGATGTCAAGTCTGCATTTCTGAATGGAGAGCTTGAGGAAGAGATTTTTGTTGAACAACCTGAAGGTTTCAGTATCAAAGGGCAAGAAGAGAAGGTATACAGATTGAGGAAAGCTCTATATGGACTGAAGCAGGCTCCAAGAGCTTGGTATGAGAAGATAGACAGATATTTGCAAGATTTTGGCTTTGTAAGAAGCTTGAGTGAATTCACTCTTTATGTCAAGAGGGTGAATCACAGTGTTGTAATTTTGTCACTCTATGTAGATGATTTGTTGGTGACAGGGAATGGTGTGGATCTGATAGAAAGGGTGAAGCAAGGTCTGTTTGCAGTTTTTGAGATGTCAGACTTGGGAAAGATGACTTATTTCTTGGGTCTGGAAATCAAACAAGATTCACATGAGATCTTCATTTGCCAGAAAAAATACATGAAGGAAATTCTGAAGAAGTTTCAGATGGAAGATTGTAGAAGTGTCAGCACTCCTATGGCTGCTAAGGAGAAGCTGCAGAAGAATGATGGAACAGATGCAGTAGATGCTTCTATGTATAGAAGTTTGATTGGATGTCTCATGTATCTTACAGCAACTAGACCAGATATTCTATTTGCTGTGAGTGTTCTATCCAGGTTCATGAGTAGTCCGAGTCAGTTACATTTTGTAGCTGCAAAAAGGGTCTTGAGATACATCAAAGGAACATTGTTCTTTGGTGTGAAGTTTAGGAAAGGCCAGAAGTTTAAGTTGCAGGGCTTTTCTGATAGTGATTGGGCTGGCTCAGTGGATGACATGAAGAGTACATCTGGATACTGTTTTACTCTTGGTTCTGCCTGTTTCTCCTGGTGTTCCAAAAAGCAGGAGATTGTAGCTCAGTCCACAGCAGAAGCTGAGTTTATAGCAGCTACTGCAGCTGCAAATCAAGCTTTGTGGCTGAAGAAGATAATGAAGGATCTGTTGTTGAATTCTGGTGATTGCATTGAAGTTTATGTGGACAATCAGGCTGCATTAGCAATATCACAGAATCCAGTTTTCCATGGCAAAACCAAACACTTTAAGATCAAATTCTTCTTTCTGCGTGAAGTGCAACAAAGTGGTGAAGTTAAGTTGGTCTATTGCAGGTCAGAAGATCAACTTGCAGACATATTCACAAAGCCACTTCAAGCTGGAAGATTTGAATTGTTAAGAAAGAAAATAGGAGTTTGCAGCAGCAACTGATCCAAGGAGGAGTTTGTTGGAGCCATGCGTGAATCAATTCTGCTGCATGTTTTGTCCTTATGCTATTCAATTGGGTTTTACTTTTGTTATTTTAATCAAGTAATAATGATAGGGGTTGCAATGTTGTAATTATGATAGGGGTGGCAAGTTTCATTAGGGATTGATTAGTTTTATTAGGGGTTGGTTGTTTATTATTAGTCTAAGAAGTGGGTGTTGCAGGTTGCAAGTGTAATTGTGGTTTCAAAAAGGGTGTTCCCTTGCTACGTGTATAAAACCGGTTCTGCAACCAAGAAATGTAATGAATCCTTTTTTCTCATTCTATCATCTCTCTTCATCTCTCTCCCTTTTTGCTACGCAACTTGAAAGGCTTCTCTCTGAAGTTTTAAGTTAGAGAAAATATTGCTGAACTTCTCTCAGCAACAACATCGGTGCCTCGTTATGCAGGGGACATCGCGAGTTAGAAGATGAACAGTAGAGGGGGAGACTCTCGGGCCACAAAGGAAAAAGAGCTCCTGGAGCTCTTGAAGCTAGGGGTTCCACAAAAAGACAAAGGGAGAGAGAGCCCAGTGAGCTCTCAAGGCTTTGAACAGAGAGCTTAAGAGAGTTCTGGAAAGAGCAAGAGTGACTGAAGGCGTCGAGAGCGAGAGAGCTCCAGGGCACGAGGCGACAGTGGTGTTTTTTCACATCAATTTTAGACGTGAATTTTTTGCCGACGTGGAATTGCCACGTCAGATCACTTAACGGTGATAAATAACTGAGGAATAATTGGGGTAGATTTGGGACTAAAATAAAGTTGAAGGTTTTTTATGAGATAAAAATAAGTTTAGGGTATATTTGGGACAAAACCTAAAGTTTGGGGTTTTTTTACGGAATTCGGCCTGTTTTCTATCGCTTCGGCAACACTAAATATCTCTCTCTATATATATAAATTTTCCAGATCTAACTGTCCATACATAATACAAGTACGACAAGAACTGTTGCAATGGCTATAAACAGAATATGGCACAAGGAGATGGCCTAAAACTTCCTCTGTAAAAAACCAAACAGGATCTCTAATCTGCATAAGTACATTGGTTCATCAACAAAGTTGGCTGAATTTAAGTTGTGCAATTCAGTTTGTTGTCAAGATACTGTGTGCATCGATCGACTAATTCAGGTACTACAAAATGCGAATCACCTGAAAGATCATGACAGAAAGTAAAGTAAATAGAGCATCAAAGTAGATTTCATATAGAGAGGCACATCCTCTCTCTCAACAAAGCGGCGTTCTCATATAAGAGAAGCTCCAGCAGCAAAACTCATCCACTTAGCCTGGAACTACGTTCCATGAATCGAAGTCACCCAATTAATTTGAGTTTCACCCAAGGAAGCTGAGAAGTAGGCGGATCAACGCGATTACATTCTAGCATTTCCAGAGTTGCAATTGTAGAATCAACACAAACTTCCCCACTCAACAAAGGGGTTGACGAATTCTTCCAAACAAAAAAAATGGCGTCTGAAATCACTGGTTGACTTCAAGGCAATAGGACGACCGCTTACCTCTGGCTAGTCCAAAAGGAGAGGCGTTGGGAAAGAGAAGGTGATTAGGGGGTTGACGACGTTGGCTATCGAACGTGAATGGGGGGAAGGAGAGGACAAGGACCTGAGCGAGGGGAAGATGAGGCACGACCGGAGGCGGACACGACGGAGGCAGGCGACGACTGCTTGCGACTTTTGTGAGCTGCTAGAGCAAGAGTTGCTCGCAGAATCTAGGTTGGGTGGGTCACGCACACACTGTTTGTCGGATGATTTTGATGGGTCGAAAATGGGTCCAAAGTGGGTTTCATGTGTGGATCATTTTCAACCCATTAGATTTTCCTTCAATTTTGTTGGACCCATATTTAGTGAGCCCCCAAAAAGTTACAACCCATATAAGGTCCATTTTATACAAAATATCGATCAGAAACAGGTCGTTGACCCATATTGACAGCTCTAGTCGTCGGCCAACCCTTGCCAGCTCTGGGCGAGGGGCTGAGAGCCGCAACTTTGGGTTAGCAGTAGTCTCACAAAATTTCGCACCAGTCGAATCGAAAGTCAATGGAGCACAATCTCAGGGTTGCTTATTTTCCATTCATCGTATAGTCACGAATGACACGAGAAGTAAAACCTTTGAAAGACAGAAACACGTCAAAGCTAGAGGACAGCAGGTGACCAGTTGCTCCCCTCATTCATGGACAGATTCGCCTCTGCCTTCTCCCCCCCGATTCATTTATTCTTCAACTGCCCAACTTCGTCTTCTTGTATCGAATCTGTAATTTCTTTTTTGCGTGGCAACCCGATAAACGCAACAGAACAAATGGAGGATTGTTCTTACTAAACTACACTGCTAAATTGACTACGTATTGAGTCGTTGACCCTCCATGTGCAACTCGTTTCTTCCTTTTTTTTTTTTCTAAATTGTTAGAAATTACAAAAATCAAAAGTTATATGCCCAATTTAAGTTTCTCCCTCCACTGGCAATATATATATAGACAATGCAAGTTACAATGTCGAGAATATTTGTTTATCCAAAGCTTAATCTGTTAAACCTTTCATGCCCCATTTGCCCTCCCCATTATATATTTTCACGTTTAGTACTAGACAAAAAAGCCACTAAAAAAAAATAACAGTAAAAGGAAAGAAACAGAAAAGAACAAAACAATTAAAAAAAATAAAAATATATATTATTAAAAATTGCCCACGTAAGCGCTGGCATCCACGTCAGCACCGATCGGCATTCTCTTCAGCGCTGGCCGGCCAAAGTTGGCGTGAACGGACTGAATTGGCACAAATGCAAAAAGGTTTATCACTGAATCGGCACAAGAAGAAAGGTCTAGGACTATATCGGCACAAATGCAAAAGGTTTAGGACTGAATTGGCAAAATTAAAATGTTGAGGATTGAATTGATAAAGGTACAATAGGTTTAGGACTTTTTTTTTTTTACAATCTTTTTATGATAGAATAATTAAATATTAAATAATCTTCTTCGTCTATGTTTCCTCGAGCGACCTCGACCTCGACCTTATGTAGGCATATACTTGCATGAATTTCCACGAGAGATTATTAGTCCATGTTTTCTCATTCAACAGTCTTCGTCTTCACTTTTTCCACGTAAAACCCTCTATAAACATTCCCTCTCTCTCCGCTTTTGCCTACGTGGTCTCTCGTCGTCTCAACACATCTAACACATCCGAGCCGAACACCTTTCATCATTTTGATTCTCATGCCTCTTCGTCTGAGTATATGGCTTCCCTTCTCTTCTTGCTTTGGCGAGCCGCCGCTGTCGCCGCCATCAGATCGTGAACTCGCCGAAGCTAAGGTACCCTCGTTCACCGAGACGAGAAGCTCGCTGATAATCCAGAGAAGAGGGTGATGATGACGAAGCAAGAAGCGCATCGATTGCTCTCCAAGTGTAAAGACAGCGGGCTCCTCGAGTTCGGGGACGTCGCTCATGAGCTCGCTCGGATCCCGGTTAGTTGCGTTAGTGTCGAGCCGATGCCTGCTCGAGAAGTAACAGCTCTTGAGAGTATCCCTGAGGAAGATGATACTAAAGAATGGTAAACCGTTGACGTTCCCTGAGATGTATCGGCCTAATTAGGGTTTATCTTTATTTTTTGTGTTTTTTTTTAACCTTTACCGTGGATTTCATCATGGTTATGAATCGTCGTTCGCTTTCCTCTCAGTTTGAAGCACTGCTGATTCTTGGGTGTACCTGAATAATAAAGATTTAAGTTATATCAATTGCCGTTCGGTCTTGACTCTTGTGTAAAGATTTAAAGATGTTACAAAACTGATAATACTAATGGTCTTCTTTCGCTATAATTATAGCGATCATCTTTACACTGATAAACAATATATCCAGCTTCAATTATACTTGAACGCATACTGGATATCTAGATATATAGAGCGGTTCGAGTATCGGTGTTTCCCATAAGTTTGATGTTCTTTTGGAAGGATTCTTCGTTTCCAAGATTTTAAACTTCATCTTCACCTCTTGTATTTGCAAGTAGACTTCTATTCAATATCAACAACATCAAATACAGGCACATGTACTTGTGGTGAAATGGCTAAGGAAACCCCTAACACTCGACGTGTGATAGTCTACCTATAAATGGATAGAATATCAACTTAAAAATTGAAAAGTCATATATCTATTGCAATTATACCAATTCAGTACTAAACCCCTTTTTTTCTTTTTTGCCGATTGAATTCTAAACCTTTTGCAAATTGTGCCAATTCAGTCCATTTGGCCGATGCTAACGTAAAATCTTTTTTAATAAGTTCTTCGGTCCTTTTTTTTCTTTTTTCTTTTTTAGGGTTTGGGCTGGCAATCGGCGAGGGCTCGCGATCCTCACCCAACCGCAGTGAGGGTTCGTGGCCCTCGCCAACCGTGAGTGAGGGCTTGTGACCCTCGTTGCGGCAGGCAAGGTCCCGAGCCCCCTCTCCTAGCAGAGGTTGCTACCAGCCTCCTCCGGCCCAAAACCTTAAAAAGACAAAATATATATATATTAATGAAAGTTAAATTTTCGAAAATATTAAAGTATTATCATTAAAAAAAATTATCATGTCAGCGCCGGCCTTTCAAATGGACTAAATTAGCATGACTATAAAAAGTTTAACACTCAATCGACAAAAAAAAAGGTTCAGGATTTAATTGTCACAAATTACAAAAGATTTATGACTTTTTTAATAATGCTCCCCAATTGTGTTAATTCAATCTTAAACATTTTTTTAGCAAATTGAATCCTAAATATTTTGCATTTATTTCAATTCAGTCTATCAAGCTAATTTTGGCAAGAAATTGCTAACATAGACGCCAGTCATCCTATGTGGCATGGCCGCCGCTGACTTGGATGATTTTCTCATATGTTTTTGATTTTTTTTTTGTTGCCCACTGTGGCCAGTAAGGGTTGCCAAAGCTTTCTGACCATAGGATGAGGGCCGTAACTCCCTCATCCTACCTCCGGCAAGGCCGCCTTGCCTGCGGTTGGAGATGCCATGGCCACTTTCACCCATAGCAGCATCTCATGATGGTCTGGATGAGGCACATGCGTGGGACCTTTACGAACCACAGTGGGTAACAAAAAAAAAGGAAGGAAAAAAATACAATAAATAAATAACTTAAAAAATTAGCAACATATTATTAGAAATTGTCCACTACTGGTCGAGTCACGTAGGATGGTCGGTATCTATGTCAGCAATTTTCTACCAAAATTAACCGGATGGACTAAATTGACACATATGCAAAATGTTTAGGATTCAATTGGCCCAATTTTTTTTAAGTATTTAATTGACATAATTGCAATAGATTTAGAAATTTTATGGTAATCCGATTTGGGAAAATTCAAAATAAGGGTATGAAATGTCATCATTTGTTCAAATAAAGATCTTGTTTTAAGTAAGAGCCTTGAGTGCACTCTTTATTTCGATGGGCATTTACGTATAGCATTTCTTTGAATTTTTTTTCTACTTTCCTCTTTTCTTTTTCTCCTCTACCCTCCCTGGAAGGCTGGACCAACGTCGGGAAAGGGATCGCCCAACCTTTCCTTAGAAGGTTAGGCCCTAACCTTGTAATCTGGGCCATTCGTGTTATGAATGGATGGTCCAAATTATCACTAATAATATATATATATAAACAATTCTAAAAATTGCCCCTTAAAAATAAGAGATCTGGGTCGTTTGTCCAAAAATGGACGACCCAGATTGCAAGGTTAGGTGCCTAACCTTCTGAGCGAAGGTTAGGCGATCCGGATCCCCATCGTCGGGCCTTGCCGGATCTGCTACTTGTGCCTCCCCTCTTCCTCTTTGATTCCACTGTCGCGACCCACTCACGAGGCGGAGCGGGCTAATGGGCCGCCCGATCGCTGGCTAGATCGAACGCGGGCCTCTCCCAAGGTCCATTACCCAAATCGCAACTGCTGGATATTCGTGATCAACCTTTAGTGTGGTCTAGTGACATGTGATGAGTGTACATACCAAGGAGTCGCCACCAATCGTTTCGTGGAGGGTACGATTGGAAACCATTTCGAATAGTTGGGAGTGATCTATTCGATTCTGCGGAAACCAGAGAAATGGGTTCGGAGACTTAGTTACGCCAATAGTCATAATTGACGCCCTTTCGGTACCTAAGCTAAATGGTTTATCTGATCCTAGGGTTTCATACAGACGAGTGGGGTATAGATCCTAAATCTAGGAGTTCATGCAGATGGGAATTACTACCCTATCAATCACAATCAATAGAGATAAATGCGCAAATCAAGGATCCAGTACATGCGGATAAAACACATAAAAGCAGCATGGCATCCCTAATGAGGCCTTATTAGCCTAGAGAAATATCAATCAAGGATTAAGAGTGATTTGGACACGATTCGCCCATGAGGGGCAGAATCATAATTTTGAATAATTCGGGGGAAAATTCACCTCGAAAGGGTAAATCTGTCATTTTAGATGAATTGGGAAGTCAAAAGACATGGGAAATAGGATTGGCCATCAATCCAATCCATTTCCTATTTTTTTGGAAATTTTCGGGATTTTTCTGGGATTTAAAAGTGATTTTACCCTTAGAGGGGTAAAGTCGCCATTTTGGACAAAGGCGAGAACTGAAAATCTCAAATATTAGGGTTGGTCGTCCACCTGACCCAAGCCGTAACTTTAAGCAATTTTCGGAACTTGATTGAGACAAGAAAGACGATTTTCCCATTGAAGGGCAAAATTGTCATTTTGAGGAAATGGGCGGGGCTCGAAAACCCAAACCTAAGAATTGGTCGCTTACTTGACCCTAATTCTTACTTTGGCATTATCGATTTTATCATACGTACACAACAAGGGCGACTTACCCTTAAAGGGTAACATCGTCGAGTCTCGGAAGATCGGATAAGAAACCCCAAAAATAGGGTTGACCAGTTGTCTGTGGTCAATCCTCAATTTTTGGGGATTTCTGGAGTGCCTAGGATTTTTCCACAATTTTTTTACAATTTTTTTGGAATTTCCTGGAATTTTCTAGCATTTTTTGGATTTTCTAGGATTTTCCTGATTTTTTTTATTTTTTAAATCATTTCTGATTTTTTTATTTAAAAAATGTGATTCGGACCGGGTCGACCCGACCCACTTGGGTCGGAACCCGGCCCAGACCCGAACCCGCGAGACCAGCTCTTTAAAATGACGCAGTTTATCCCTTTTTTTATTTTTCTGATTATTTAGACTTGATCCGACGGTTCCTATTGAACCGCGTGGCTAATCCACGACCGCCGGATCAGATTACTAAAACCTACGGTTCAGATTGGGCGAAGACTCTTTCAAGGCCGTCTGATCGGACTATTTAAACCTACGGCCACGATTAGAACCTAAGTCTTAATCTGAACCGTCCAATCCTACTAACCTAAACGACGTCGCCTCTTGACTAACCCATACGGCGCCGTTTCCATCATTTTTTATTTCTGATTTAAAATCATTTTTCGAATTATCCTAAATTCTAATCCGACGGCCACCATTTATTAGACTCAATTAATCTAGACCGTTCGATCTATGCTGACTCACCCTAACAGACTAACGGTCGAGCTGACTCGACTAACACGTGGACCAATGGCCGATTGCCACCTAAGCTTTTTGACTCGTTGACCGCGCCACGTCAGCTTCGTCTTCAATCTCGCGACCATTGCTGAACGAACGGCCACGACTCTCCGGCGATGATCCGACGATGGAATCTTAACGGATTGAAGCGAGACCAGCAGCAATCGACTCGCGATGACCTCTATTTTAACATATCTAAGAATCGCAACATTTTATTCACAGAATCGCGAGAATCATGCAAAGTGCCGAGTACGGCCATGGGAGTTCGATCGCGTAATTTATCTAAAATCGCAGCAATTCAATCACAGAACAGCACCAGTGGAGGTTCAGAAAACTCACCTCGAGCTCCGATTGAGCTCGCTCGGCCCAGATTTGGCTGGGGAAGGATGAACAGTGGTTCGCCAATGGAGGTTGGATTGGAAGACTCGATTAGGTGTGTTAAGACGAAATCGATGCAAACAAGATATGCGACAATGGTCAGTAATGTTCAAAGAGTAAAATGCACATAGTAATTGAAAGAATAGGCAAGAAATGCTAGAACCGCCATTGAAGCTCAGTTCAAGAATCGAAGCTCGGCCTTACCTGTTTTCGCGAATTCCTCGCTCTTGGACGACGACGATCGCTTTCTGGCGCTATGGGTGAACTTCAAATGGCCTTCTCTGGCTTTGGTCTGGCCGGAGACGGCCCAACCGGTGCCTTGCAGTTGAGCTCAAGTTCTCGACGACGAATGATCGAAGGACGAGCTCTCTCTCGCGTTCTCTCTCTCTCTCTTACACAATTTAGTTCGTCCTTTACCAACTGAATTCACCAACCTCCTCAACTGAAAGTCTCCACAGGCTTATATACCCTTTTGAGTTTTGGCGCCGAATCGGGGACGGTCAACTGATTCAAATAGCACGTGTCATCACGTGATTTTAGGTCAAAACGGCGTCGGGGAAGATGGGTGAATCGTCTAACTCCGTTTGGTTCTCCGGCGGTCTTCATTTCACGCGGATTTGGCACGAATTTGAGCTTGTTTGCTTTTGTTGACTTTTTGCAGCTTCAGAACTTGATCGGCCAATTGCCTTTTATTCCGACGACGTCGAGCGGCGCCACCGGTGTTAATCGATAGGTAGGAGTATAGGCAACAATACGCCCACCATTGCGTGCTCGATTATCCACGAATTGGCCTTCAATTTGAGGATCGAAATCACCTTTGGAACTGTTCATCTGCGCAGGTGCTGAGGGAAGACGATGACACTGTAGCAAACCGGTTCGACCGGTCTGAACCGACTCCGAATTGGATTTTTCAAAATTAAGCCCAAATTAGTAGGAAATTTTTACAATTGAACCTCATAATCGAATCTAGGGCATGAATTCTATCAAAAAATGTGATTTTGCCCAAAAGTTCATATCAATTTCAACAAAAACCCCAAATTTCCTTTTAATTGCAAATTGGGGAATTATGCGATTGAAGGTCCAAATGATCAAATTGGGTTAAATTACCTGTGCCAATCGATTCAAAATGGTGAAATCCATTGGGCAGTATGTTTAATTTGCAATGATAGCCCTTGAATTGAAAGTAATTTCAATTATGCTCATTTTCAAGGACTAAAAATGCAATTTTAGTATGCAATTTTGCCAAATTCGTGCAATTGAACAATTTGTACAAATAATTAGGCTAAATTGCAATAAGGGACAGTTAGAATGGATGTCAATATCCTAGAAAATACCAAAATTACAAATTAAAAGACTCAATGGATATTTTTTTCTCAAATTCAATAGTATGGGTTACAAAGGAACACCCATAATTGAATCTGATTTTGAACTTTTTGTGAGATCAAAAATACAAGGGATTAAAAATAAAAATATTGGCTATTTTTCCATATTTTTTTGACCTCAAATGCTATTTTTCTTGATTTTTTTGAGTATTTTCCTATTTTCCAAAAATACTAAAAAATATGAAAAATATGAAAAATTATTTTTTGTTCAAAAATGGTTCCTTGGGCTTAGCCAAGGCCACTAGAATTGATTTTGTAATTTTTTTGACTTTTTATGAATTTTTTGTGATTTTTCAAAAAATAAAACTGAAAAAGGATTTGGTCAAAAATCATGTGTCAACATCCACCACTTCCATCTCTCCTCTCTCACACAAGCGCACCACCCATCAGTCCGATACCGCCGTCGAACTGTTCTCTCTCAGCCAGTTCTCTCAGCTCCAAGGTTCTCGCTCTCATTGTGCTCTCTGATTTCCGATTCTATTTTGAATTTTGGATTTAGAATTTGGTTGCTTCTGGATTTCCTCATCCATTTGTGTTTGTTGGAAAGGAGAAGAGTGTAATAACGAGACGATCTGAATGTTTTTGGTTGACCGAGGCAACAGTGTCAAACATACGAAACCTCAGGTACTACAAAAAAATACGCAATTAGCCACAACATTAGCGACGGGAATTTCGCAAAAATTCGTCGCTAAATTGATTTGGCGACGAATTTCCGACGAGAAAAAATATGTAGCTAATTCAGCGTCGCTAAATTTAGCAACAAATGGACATGCTTCACCATATTTGGTCGCTGTTCGCATCCGAAATTAGCGACGAAAAGCGATGTTCGTCGCTAAAATTAGCGACGAGCAACAGTGTTCTTCGCTAAAATTAGCGACGAACGGATTGGTTCGTCCCTAATTTTAGCGACGAACAGCAGTGTCCGTCGCTAGATTTAACAGAACTTTAGCCAATTAACGAAAAAATTAGCGACGAATAGCTGCTGTTCGTCGCTAATTTTAGCGACGAATGACAGCTGTTCGTCGCTAATTTTAGTGACGATCAACAAATGTCGCCGCTAATTTTAGCGACGAGAGAAGCTGTTCGTCGCTAAGCTTTGGCGACGAGAGAAGCTGTTCGTCGCTAAAATTAGCGACGAGAGAAGCTATTCGTCGCTAAAATTAGCGACGAGAGAAGCTGTTCGTCCCTAAACGTTGGCGACCAGAGAAGCTGTTCGTCGCCAAATTTCGTGGATTTTCTTTTGTATTTTTATTGATATTCTATTTTAGCGACGAGAAAATTATTTCGTCGCAAATTATTTCCTCCTTTCTCGCCGCCGCGGAGGAGAAGAGCGAGCAAGGCGCCATCTACGTCCACCCACTTCTGAAATGCTCCGCCTCGTTCCTCATCGACCGGAGCCTCGAAATGTGCACAGAGTCACTAGGGAGCGAGACCGGCAGCGATGTGGGCGTTGGCGAGGCCCTACTCCTCTCGCTCGGAGGAGGCGTCATCGACCGCCGCCCGATGATCGACGTTGGTGGAGCCGGAGCAGGCCGTTCCCGCCACAACTGACGTCGGTGGGTGGCTTCACGGGGGTCTAGGTGCAGTCCCGCCCGGAGGGGGGAGGCTCGTGGTGGAGGCAGTGGCGGCGTCTTCCGGCCGCATCATCTTCAACGTGGAGCGGAGCCACGGCCGTCTCGGAGGAGAGCGAAGGTGAAGGAGACGAGGAGCGAGTGAAGAGGAGGAGGAGGCAGAGAGCGTAGGGAGGAGGTAGAAGAAGAAGGAGGGGCGGAGGCGGGGGAGCATTATATACGAGCAGGAAGCGGGACTCGGCGCAAAATTTTAGCGTCGAATTTTTGGAGGAGCGGGAAATTCTAATTTAGCGACGACCTTCGAAGGTCGTCGATGAATTAGCGACGATCAACCAATGTCGTCGCTACTTCAGCGACGATCAACAAATGTCGTCGCTAATTTAGCGACGAAAAGAGATGTTCATCAATTAATTAGATACATCAAAATAAACCCTAGCCACAACATAAATAGAGCAAAAAACCCTAGCCGGCGTTGCCCCAGGCCAACTCTCCGCGTCATGAACCAAATCTCATTTTTTTTCTCTACTTTTGTGTGATGAACCAGACCGAATGCATAAAATTCAATACATATTTAACAAAAATGTAAAGCTTCTTAAAATTAGCAAGAAAATATATCTTATACAATTCAAAAGAATTCGTTAAATTAACAACGAAACAAAATGAATAAGATGAAACAAGCTGGGAATGGAACCCGCGATCACCGAAGTACTTCACTCATGCGACAACCAACAAGGCAAATAGCAAAGTTAGTGAAACTATTCATATTTCAATTGATATATGCACATATTAAAAGACGTGACCCTAATTTGGACATAAAAACTCTGTGGATCCCTTCCTCTCTACGAAAGATGAGGTATAATGAGTCTAGCATAGAAATATTGAAAATAAAAAAAGAGGCAATAAAATACAATGATCAAAAGATGTGGTATAATGTGTAATAATGATTACACATAAATAATGAAACAAAAGGAATGATTTCTAATTCAAGAATAAGGATAATAGAAATAAGCCTCAACTCCAAGAAATTATATCTTCTTTAAAGCATTCATTGAAGACGCAGAAACCCTTTTGAAAGAAGCTATCTAGGAACAAAATGAATGCCTTCTAATTTAGGAACAAGGATAATAAAAACAAATAAATTGATAGCTCTTCATTTATGCTTATTAATGTAATCTTTACTTAATTAATAATATAAGAAAGAACATAAATAAGCTAAGCTAAACGACGTATCATAAGCGTTTCTTATTTATATCATTCACTGTTTGAAGAGAGCAATGATTCCAAATAATCGATCTTTCTTTTAGTTATTGAACCTTTCTTTGGTTGATTAACGTGTGATATTATGAATATCCATTACTAATATTGAACGAAACTAGATCTTATAGAATCACATTTGAATATTTGATGACACATTCCGTACATTGCTAAAAAACTAATCCTTCTAATGTTTTTGAAATTTTTATTAATTGATTTAGAATATCTCTTATTCGCTTATAGTATCTTATCTATCTTTCAAAATAAGAAGAAAGAATCGATCGATTTCATTTTCGTGGATAACACAATTACAATATATATTTTTGGTGATCAAATGTTATGCAAAGTAAATCATTTTCGAACAGATCCTTACTCTACTCTATTTAGTATCTCATCAAAGATGATTTTTTTTCCTAAGTTATATTTTATCAAAAGAATTGATCTCCATTTTTTGTCTGTTCACAACTTTATATATGTAATAAATATAAAAAGGGTCCTAATAAACCTTGAAAAAAATATAAATTAAGGATAGCAATTAGCGACGAACAATTATTTTCGTCGCTATAGAAAAATTACATAAGATTCACGAAACTTGTAGCAATTGATAAAATAAAATTAAAAAAAGAACTAATTAGCGACGAAATTGACATTTCGTCGCTAAATTAATTTAAATAAAAAATAATATTTAGCGACGAACAAAGGGTTTCGTCGCTAATTATACTTTTTAAAAAATTATTTTTGCGACGAAAAGACAATTTCGTTGCTAATCAATTCTTTTTATTTTATTTTTCCTCAAATTAGCGACGAACAACACTATTCGTCGCTAAATTGCCCAAAAAAACAAATACAAAATTAAATACAAAAGAAACACTAAATTAGCGACGAACAAAGGGTTTCGTCGCTAATCAATTCTTTTTATTTTATTTTTCATAAAATTAGCAACGAAAAACACTGTTCGTCGCTAATTTGACCCAAAAACCAATAAATAAATACAATTTAGCAACGAACGCTAATTTGCGTCGCTAAATTTAACGACGAATGGTCTTAGTCGTCGCTAAATTTACCAAAAACCAAATACAAATTTAAATAAAAAAATAAATTTTAGTCACGAATAACATTTTTTGTGGCCAATTTAGCGACGAACAATGATTCTCGTTGCTAAATTATTTCTTTTTTTAAAATTTTTGGTCATTTAGTGACGAAATTGTACATTCGTCACTAAATTAGCAACGAAATGTTCTTTCGTCGCTAAGTTCAACGCAATTTAGCGACGACAGTAATTTTTCGTCACTAATTTAGCTACAAATTTCTCGTTCGTCGCTAATTTCGTCGCTAATTAGGTACAAATTTCTCGTTCGTCGCTAATTTCGTCGCTAATTAGCTTCAAAAATTTGTTCGTCGCAAAATTTGTGAGGAATTTTTTCGTCACTATTTTCGTCGCAAATAGCGACGAACTTCCTTGTCTTCGCTATTTTCGTCACAAATTAGCGACGAAAATTATCTCGTCGCTAAATGCTCGTGGTTAAATCGCTATTTTTTTTGTAGTGAGGGCTAGTTCATTCCCGAGCTCTGGCGTTCCCCTCTCAATTTTATGTGTCTGTGTGTGGAGGCGGATTTAGCACTTGGGCGTTGGTTGCCGGTGGAATTCCTCAATGATTGGAGACTCAAAATTCTTCTTGTTAGCTCGAAAAAGAAGAAGAAGAAAAAAACAGTTCGATGGAGGAAACATGGCCAATAAGAATCGGAAGCAGATGGGGTAAGAACAGTAGGAGTGCCGCAACTTTTGTACGGAGATCACTTGAGTGCCATAACTTTTGTTTGGATCACCTGAGTACCACAACTTTTAAAAATAGACCACTTGAGTGCCATCGGCGATTTGGGTCGCCGGAAAATCCGACGTCACACTAAAATAATGTAAAATCAACCCACGTGGCTCGCCGGAAAGCTGAATCAGCAATAAAAAGGAAACGACGTCGTATGCTTCAAATTGAACTTTCACAAAGTGGCCACTTAAGTACTATATTTTTTTAAAAGTGGTCATTTAGGTTCCTTAATTTTTAAAAAGTGATCACTTAGGTTCTTTAATTTTTTAAAAGTGGTCACTTAGGTTCCTTAATTTTGAAAAAGAGATCACTTAAATTCACTTTAAGAACGACGCACGCTTCAGATTGAACTTTTACAAAGTGGACTTAAGTACCGTATCTTTTTAAAAGTAGTCACTTAGGTTCCTCAATTTTTGAAAAGTGATCACTTAGGTTCTTTAATTTTTTAAAAGTAGTCACTTAGGTTCCTTAATTTTGAAAAAGTGATTACTTAGGTTCAATTTAAGAACGACACGTTGGACAAGAATTTCCACGTCACAATAAAATATTAAGTGAAAAGTCCACGTATGATGTTTGGCCGGAAGTGGCACTCAAATGATCCCTTTTGCTTCGATTTGATACTCGAGTGATTCAAAAAAAAGTTATGGCACTCAAGTGATCTCCGTACAAAAGTTGTGGCACTCCTACTATTCTTACCCCGAAGCAGAGGGAAGCGGGAGATGGGTGGTCCGCGTGTGGGTGAAAGAGAAGAGAGATAGAATGGTGGAAGCGAAGAGGAGGAGGGGAGGCACTATCGCAAATATGGAGGAGGCGGCTCTCGCCCGCCCAGGCGAGGGCGACCCTCGACTGCTTGAGTCCAGAGACCCCCATCGGTGGCCTCGTGATGGTCTTGGGACGGAAGAGGGAGAAAAGAAAAAAGAAAAGAAGAAAATAGAAAAAAGAAAAAAATTACAAGACGAAAAGGCTCTTCAACCAGGCTTTTCTTTAAAATAAGGAGAACACTTCAAACTCTTATTTGAAACAATATTTACTCCATGTCCTTATTCGATATAATGATGACATTCCATGCCCTTATTTGAAAATTGTCTCCCTGACTAAGGCCATGTTTGGTTCGGCATTTGAAATGAGCATTGGGGCTCTAAAGTCCCTTGGCCAAATGCAAATGGTATTTTGCTACTTTTTTTATTCACTTTGGAGAGATACAATTGCATCTCCAACTTTGGGAAATTGCATTTGCGGAATGCAACTAATTTTTTTCTCTTAATTTTGTACTACTGCCATTGACTGCCGTCGCTCGCCATCCATCGCTATCATCGATCATCGCCGCCGACCAAAGCCGCCAACTGCCGATTGCCATTGGTACCCGCCATCGGCAGCCTGTCGCCGCCGACAACGGTTGACAATCGCCCCGCTGCCCGCCATAGCCACCGCTGACGACTGCCGTCACCGACCGCCATCGCCAACCACTGCCACCAGGCGCCCGCCGACCATTTTCTCTTGCCGCCTCCTCCTACCGCCGTCGCCCCCGCCGACAACTGCCCGTTGACTGCCGCGCACTCTCAACTGCCACATTTTTTTTTCAAAAAATGAAAATAATTTACAAAGTGTATCTTTCACCCAACAGTATTTACGTAAAAAATTTTCTTTTCAATGTGTTTTTAAATTTCATTTTACCAAATACTACTTGCATTTTGGAAAAGGCCTTTAGCCCAAAAATATTTACATTTTTTAAAGTCCCTTGGCTGAATGCTGAACCAAACGGGCTCTATGTATGGACTGCATTCTTATGTCAAGTGTCAATCTTCGTGGACTGCCACCATCATGTTGGACCCCCATTAAATCTAATAGAGCCCAGCCATCTTAAGTAGGGGTGTCAGAACTGAACCACAAACCGAACCAAGAACCGAACTGAACTGAAATTTTATACATTTTTAGTTCAGTTCGGTTCTCGGTTCGATTAGTGAAAAGAACCGCGATTTTTTAATTGGTTCAGTTTTTTTTTTTGTTTAGTTCAGTTAACTGAACCGAACTGCTCTTGGGCCGGGCTTCACAAAGTCAAAATCTCCGAACCCTAGGATGGCTTACACACTTAAGATTCTTAAGTGTGTAAGCCATTTAAAAGCCACACTAGCGACGGTCACCGCAAACAAGCGCCGCGGCAAAGCACAAAAGAAAGTCCTTTTCGAAGCCCGTCAAAATGTGGATTTACCAAAATCTAGTCACGTCATTAGCCAGTAACCCAACTATTCAAACTCACTCGATCTTTGCTTTTAAGACGTGATTGTCTCTCCACATCCCTTTCAATTGATATTAGTTTCGAGTAACTAAGTGGGAAACATCTTCAATCGATTCAAGTCTTCTTCTTTTTTCATGTATATAATTGAGGTTCGATTTTTTTTTTCTTCAATCTCCCTCGCAATTCTCAAAATTATTGTGGAGCTTAGACTCACAAGCTGGCAATCATACACCGCTTCGGAAACCAACCATCCTCTCGTCGTTTCGCCAACATCCTCATCTTCCGAATTCGGACGTTGTTGGACTACTTCCAACAAGGTCAGAATTCTTCATACTTTTAGGGAAGGAAATTCGTTTGTAGATTAGATCGATTAGCAAATTGGATCGTCAGTAGATTATTACTCTCCTATTGCTAGGAAATTAGCTCGGTTCAAATTTTGTCGGGCAAGTGTTAATGTAATGCTCGGGCTTTGCCCTTTGTCTCACCCGAGAAAAGAAAAGGCTCTCGTCTCGCGTCATTTCGACGTCATTTCGAGAGATGCTTACATCAGATGTTCACCTAAAAGTGCTGGGAGAGTTGAAAAAAACAATCAGAAAGGAAGAAAACATCAAAGATTCGGGGAGTCCCGCTTATATTAATATATTAATTTTCGAGAGATTTCTTTATCTACGAGGCTCAACGACCCGATCCATCCTACCCATGTGAACGAAGACTTTCCAGACCTTTGTTTTGTCGAATTCCGCCCATCAAATCACGCTAATAAGCCCAAACCTCGCGTGGATTACGCACCTTAATAAGACAAGGCCTCGAAAAATGCGGTAACCCATCATTATACAATGCCTAATTATTTCGATGCATAGCTACTTTTGAGAAGCACAAGATGCGTACGCATGGACAATAATATTACGTATGAGCGACAGATCTTGGGTTTGTATGACAAGGGGGTTCAAAAGTTGATGATACGTGAAATTACATACCGTGATCAACTTTTTAACTAGGTCATTGAAGGAAGGAACCTCAATTTGCTTGCTCTCGATGGAAACAAAAGCAAGAAAATGTTTGCCAGTTGGCGATGCTTCTTGGAACGCGATATGTAACATTACTTTTGTAATGCGACGCGTCTCATCGATAGCTGGGAATTAGATTAGGTAGGATTGAATGGTGAATCAACCTTTGAAGTAGTAGGAGATTTCAGGAAACCTCTTTTTTTTTTTTTTTGAGCCGGAGCTCGTCCTCGTTAGCTACCCCAACCGACCTTTTCGTCGTTTATTGACTTAAACATAGATTTTCGCGTCTAACTCGTCATTTGCGGGATCACAAGGACAAAATGACTCCTCTAATCGAAGTTGAGAAGATGGGTTTTGAGAGAACATGTACATGGGCAATGCATATTATACCAAATTTGTGCTCCCAACATCCAAACCAAAATTTTTTTCCACTATGAGGAGGGAGGAAGAACAAGTTTGAAGAGCAAAGAACCTCAGGGGCCCGTCCAGCAAAAATCCCAAAAAAATAATTTACATGTTTTTGGACCAATCTACCCCCCTTGAAAAGCCCTTTGATCCATTAAACTACAAGGGATATTTTTCCCAAATTAAAAAGAAAATAAGAAACTCAACATGACCTCTCCATCATCTCAGGCACCTCGGGCACCTCCATGATGCTATCAAGCGAAGGCTTCCACGACCCAACAACATCAACAGCTTCGCTAACGCTGCTGTTTCTGCTCCTCCCTCTCTCTATTTCGCGCAAAACTTGCTCCAAGTTGCCCTTCGGCCCTCCTTTGCTGCTGCTGCTGCTGTCGCCACCCAAATGGATCAGCAGCAGCTCCAGCTCTTCCCTGGTCAGCACTATCTTGACCCTGACTCTCCCACCCCCGCCGCCCTCGATCTTGCCGACGCCACAGCCGCCGCCGCCGCGGTCCGCCGCCTGCCTGTTCTTGATCTCTTGAAGCTGGAACCCCTCCGGCTCTTTCCAGATCTCTTCGCTTGGCCTCTCCCTGCATGTCTCCGCACAGTTTCCCATTTCTCTCGCAACCTCAAAACGAACCTCGGAAGAGAAAAACGAAGACACAGAGCTTTGATTTCTCCCAGAAAAAAAAAAGGGTTTGTGAAGAGGCGAGAAATCACTGATTATGAAGAGTGGAGGGGGTGGTTGTGGTTGTTTGCGACTGAAGGGTGGGGGGGGAGGTTGCGGAGTAGTGATGCATGTGAGCTAACATGGGTTAGTTCTTATAGTCGTTGATAGAGGCGCTATTTTTTTTCTATTAAAAAATGAGATTAATTAATTAAATAGTTTGAGGCGAAGAAAAATAATATAAAAAAAATTAAAAAGAAAAGTTGGGTTCACGAGAATTGATTTCACTAGCTAAGTGACCCCGGCAATGTTGAACCTGACGTTGGGCGTACGTATCCCCTTTTTTTGGAACAAGAAGCGTCCCGGCAATGTCGAATCTGACGTTCGGCCTACGTACAGATTAAAGTCGCTTTAGTACTTTGTCTGCTTGTTCCCATGGTACATTGCGTTCTAATTTGGGTGATCTTGTAAGCCGCGAAAAACGGCACCCAAGATCTCCAATAGCCATAATCTAGAACACAGTAATCGAGAAAAAAAAAAGAAATTTACGTATCTGATTTGGAATCTAAGCAATAACGACGATCCAAGATCAAGTGATTCTTCTCTATTACCCCATGTATTACTGGCTCAACAAGTATGTGAGGTTGTTTGTGCGCCGGGATTAGAGGAGAGACTCGAGCAATATTTACAGATTTTTCAGTTAAACTCTCTAATCACACGCCAGGCTAGCCAGCATAACATCGGACAAATTAAGAATATTCCTATCTTTCATTTATTAGATCAATCCCATAATACGCTAATTACAATCTCAATTAATGTAACCCGAAGAAAAAAAAAAAAGCTCTTATAGATCTATCTATAGTCGGAGTTTCAAGATCTAAACCGATGCACACCCACGACAAGATTATTTTATTGTGCCAATTTATTAGTCATTTAAAAAGGGCAAGAAAGAGTTAAGCTTCATTGTTTGCAGTAACCAGTTGGGGGGAGTAGTAACTAAAGTTGATCTCTAACTAGTTTATTGTGCCAATTTATAGATCTCAGTCAATATCCTCGGGCTGTTGACCACTTTGTGAGATTTCTTATTATTAGAAATGTAATGTAAACCCAAGTTTTTGAAACCCTTCTCAGGGAGGTCCTTCGGGCATAGTCATCAGTAGCTCTCCTGGAATAAATAAGTGACATGCACGAAGGATTTTGGTGCAATTCCACGTTGGTTAGGTCTTGATATTTATGGAGAAGATTTAATGATATAACTAGCCACCGACAATCTTAACTTCATCACTCAACTGCGTAAACTCTAGCTAAGGCTATGTTTTGCGCCTGTACTTTGGACATGTCCTTCAATTTGATATATGAACTAATCAAACAGCTTTTCAATTCGGTCCTCGCGGGTGTTTTTTTTTATTTTAGTTTGCCCCTTGTTGTCAGGATTTAAGAGGGAAAAAAATTGAGAAAATTATCAAAAAAAGGTTCTAAACCTATTACAATCATGCCAATTTACTTATGAACCATTTAATTTAGTTAATTTAATTCTAAACCTCTTGACAACCCAACTAACTTTGGCCGAAAATCACTGGCATGAACGTCGACCATTCTAATGTATATAGTACTGTCGCCGTTGATGTGGTTAATTATTGTAACTTTTCTAATTTCTTTGAATTTTTTTTATTTTTATTTTCCTTGTTCCCTTTGCTTTTATTTTATGTGCCGGCGAGGGGGGACGAGAGACTTGCGTAGGGCCATCGCAGCCTCTCCGGACGTGGGCAAGACCTACCTCTCCCGCCGCTAGCTGGGCCGCCAAGGCCCTCTGGCGATCCTTACTGGCCGTGGGCGAGGCATTCACAGCGGGTCGCCGATGACTCTCGCCGGAATAGAGGGGAAAAAAAGAAAAATAAAATAATTGTCCATGTCAGTTTCAGTGGTGTCAAGTAGGACGATTGTTATCCACATCAATGATTTCCTGTCAAAATTGGCCAAAATGACTCAATTGGCAAATTGTCAAAAGGTTTAGGATTAAATTGAATTTAGGACTGAATCGGAACAACTATGATAAGTTTATGATTTTTTTGGTAATTTTTTCGGAAAAAATGTATTGGAAAGCAACAAGGGATGGAGAGAAATACTTCTAATGTCTTGATTAGTGATACTGATCAAGTATGGCAAAGCTTGACCAATAATTTTGAGGGCCCTTTGACTTTAGTCATCGCTTCACGCGTTCGTACGTACTTATGCCCTACGTTCTTTGCACCAAACCGATCAGGTACAGAGCAGTTGGTTGAGAATTGAGAGAGTCTGTCTCAACACCTATAATTCAATATATATATATTTTTTTTTTGCCATACCAGTTCTATAGGCTGATGATTTTCTTCCTCAATGATAACAAAACAGCATGGTCGAGCACTTTTCGCTTTCATCTCTTGCCAAGTCGGGTGCCCACTTCTTGATTGTCCGCCCGATTGATTGATCGCGCCCGCTCCGATTTCGCGTGTAAATGTCGGTTTACAAAAAGGAGGAGGAGTAGTATTAGTAAGTATGCTATAAACACATTATTGGCCATTCTCCGACCACTTATACTTTGAAGAGAATAGTGTCGGCAGTGACCCACTTGAGGAATTAAATTAGAGAAATTCCACTTCTTATCGGTTGTATGTCCACTCTTTTAAGTTTTGTGATAAAGTCACTACATATTATCAATGACCTTCTGTGACCTTATCCGCACCCAATTGCATCGTTTTTGTCCTCATGGGATCGAAGCATACATTTGCGTAGACCATGTAAATGTGACGTCTCACCCACTTTTTTGTCTACTTCAATCAGACCCAACTCTAGACAAGAAAAATGAAAAAATAAAAATTTATAGCCACTCTCTAGTTTGTGAACAGGAGCAGGCATGATGAACTACACGACCTTCCTCCTATTTCTTGGGGGTGAAATATACAGCAGTTGAGCTGATGAAAAGTTAAAAGAAGACAGACAGACTTTGATGGGGGCAGAGTCACACATTAATGTTAATATAATAACTGATGAGTGGTAGAGTCCCTTAAAATTTGTAACAAAAGCGCAGTTGAGTCTTAAGACTTTTCAAAAGTATAATTAGTTCCTAAAACTTGTCGCGAAAAATCAATCGAGTTTTAAAACTTTCAAAAGGACAATCAATGGAAAGATGTGATTTTACCAATTTGTCCATTCGTTTCATTCATTCACGAATCTTCTTACGCGTGATGAGGGGTCTCGGTAAGTCTCACACCCACACACATCGTGTTTCAAAGGGATGTTGCATGTGTAACGCACCATTTGGTCAAGTCAAATCTACCAGCTTTAACATTATGTATTAGACTTGGGAGACCTCAACTCAAGGCTCAAGCATCGTGAAAGATGTATATTTGCATAATTTGCGTTGTGAACACAACAACGTGAAAGGTACTTTTTTGATAATTTAATTCACGAGTCATCGAGATGAAAGGTATGGAAATTCTTTTCAATAGAAAAAGAACCGATGACCATGCAAGTGCATGTAGCTTTCGCCATTTTTTCGCCTAGTCATACGGTGATCTTCTCCCTCTTTCCTATTCCTTCTTTGAATTTGAGTTTGACCAGGGCCAGGCCAGGCAAAAAGGAACACTTTCATCGTTGACTATGATCAACTCATAATTCTATCCTTTCGCCCGAAAAAAATATAGATAATGTTTTCATGTCGGTATGTATCGAAAAATTGAGGATTGTGTACGGCGCTCACTTAAGTGCTATAATTTTTTCTTTTTCTTTTTGCTTACTTGAGTGTCACAACTTTTAAAATTCGATCACTTGAGTGCCATCGGCGATTTGGCTCGCAGGAAATCTTGCGTGGACGTCGGATAGTCTGAATTGACAACATCCCTTGACGGTGAAAAAAAAAGTTATGGCACTCAAATGAGCGCCGTACACAAATTATGGCACTCACATTGTACTTATTCCCAAAAAATTGTTGCTAGAAAACATGACCGGTGACTCTCTTTTTTAATCATAAATGCATTAGATATTCTAAAACTTGTCTAATGCAATTGAGTTCTAAAATTTCAATAAATGTAATCAAATCCTAAAACTAGTTAAGTTGTTGCGATCATGTCCTTCCATTAACTCCATCTAACTTGATAAATGGAAAATGCTAATAAGTTGTAGGATTTGATTGTACTTTCTGAAATTTTTAGAACTCAATTACACTTAGGTGATAAGTTTTATGAGCACCTATCCTCTTTTTATAGGTACATTATCAATACTTTGATGAGATTACCAACTTTCTTTTTTTGGGAGTTAGCAAATTGCCAAGTTATGTACTAAATTACGAAACTTCTACTTCCAACATCTTCCAACAGCTGTGAGTGAGAAGTTGGGATTATTGGTCATTGACAATGGCGGGGGAGGTGAACGGAGCTATCGAGAAAACGTGGTGTCGCTGGAGTTGGTCAATCGGGATAATTAGAAGGGAAAATTACCCAAAAAGTCCCAAACATTTTAATTTTGCCAATTGAATCCAGAACCTTTTCGTGTTTTGCCAATACGAGTCTATCCGATCAATTTTGATAAAAAAAAAAAATCACTGACGTGGACTCTGTCAATCCTACGTGGCATCGCTGACGCTAACGTGGTTTATTTTTTATTTTTTAATGTTTTCCTTCTTTTCTTTTCTTTTCTTTTCTTTTTTATTTTTTATTTTCCTCTTTTTCTCTCCTTCGGCTATCCAACTCGTCGATGGCCTGCGGAGGTCGCTAGCGGCTAGCCTCAACCGATGGCCGCCCTCAACAACATTCCGCATCTCTCGATGTACCATCCATCATTTTATTTTTATACCAATCACGTCACCACGCAAGGCTTTTAGTCAGTTCAACCAAATTGATGCTACGAGACGAAATCAATATAGACAGGGCATAATAAGTAGACAGCAATGTCCTAACGCTTTCTGCGAAAGCCAGGAGAGCAGTAAAGAATCGACAAGAGTCAACACGAGACCATGCAATCTAACACTTCGAAATTGGACACCCCGATGTAATCAGCCCCATAAATTGTGAATGCCATCACAATCATTCTAGCACGGTGGAAGCTAGAAACTGTTCTCATTAAGGGGAAGAGGCAAAAGTCAATTCGCCGCCGGGCGATTTATCTTATTCACTAGAGATTTGACTGAGGACAGACCGACCGGGGGCTCGATTTTCTACGTTGGGTCCTCTTCATAACGCCCTCCTTTGAAAAACGTTACGGTTAATCCTGCAAATTCAGTCAATCTTTTATGATAGCCTCGTGCATCAGGAAAGACGTAATCGTTGCCCGCATGGGCTTGCTATAACCGTGACATTGTCCGCACTTAGTGTTGGTAGTTTATCTATAAAACAAATTAAGAGGTGCCTTATTCCCACATCGAAAGAATGTGAGTGCACTCGTGAACTAGATTTGGCACTATCGACAATTATTAATCTTTATTTTTTTTAAGGTTGAGCTTCAAGAATGGGCTTGAGTGAGCAAACAGGCAATCCCCTTTTAAGGCCAGGAGCGCCGTGTTTGTAGGGATAGCATACCTGCTCATCTCGCCCAGACTTGTCTCCGCTTCCTTTACTGAAATTATTATTAAGAAAGTACTATTCATAATTGTTGTGTCCTAGCGAAACAGTGCAACTGTTCATAAAGGAATTACAATTATTATTTTTATTTTATAATTTTGAATTTATTAATAATAGAATAACCGTTTTGATTAGCGAAATAGTACTGCTTTTCGTAAAGGAATTAAGTTTATTTTTTATTATTATTGATCTTTGGAGTTTTTGTGTTTGTTTGGACATAATTACCGACACTCTTATGGCCTTTGGAGTGTTTATGTCTGTTCGGACGTAACTATTGGTTCGGACATAAAGAACTGTGTCCAAATTGGCTTCTTTTGATAATGAAGAATTATGTCCGAATTAATCTCCTTTGGAAATGAAGAGTTGTGTTAAAATATAGCTACTTTCAAAATGAAGAGTTATCATATCTTTGCTGATATTTTCACACTACGATTTTTTTTTCATTTTACATTTCATATTTCACAACTTCTTTATTGGTTTTCTGAAAAGATACATAGGTATTGCTTCCAATTGTTTCCCTTAAGAGACACCGGAGAAATATCAGAATTGTTATCTGCCATTCTTATTGAGAGTTTATTGTATCATGGAGAATACTTATCGGAAACCATTAGCAACATTATGGCGCAAATAAATCCTTAAAGATGGTGTTATGCCATCTCAAAGTCTGATTCCATTTCATCATGTTCCGGACGTTATTTTTCAACACTTGGAAGCGTGACAGATCTAGCGCGTGTAATGCGCCTCGTCAACCTGCCAAAATACGTATGCCCTATCAATGGATATTTCTTATCTCCATGCGAATGAACTGAGCAAAGAGATGCTTGAATGTTTTGCTCAATTTGAGAATGTTTATACGCATAGAGCTGGACTCAATTGAGCGCTCTCTTGCCGAGCTATATACTAATGCTTGGGCCGTACAAGTTTGACGATCACTGTTGCACCCGACAACAAGATTTCATTCATGGCTGGCATTAATATAAGCCTCGCTCAACACATAGTTTTTAGATAAATGATGTCATGGTGACGGCTGATGATGTTCGATATATTTGTTCAAGTTTCTTAAATGAAGAGAGAAATTCCTCGAGGTCTCCTGTGACAAACGGTCCAAGTATTTCCATTCGACGAGGTGAGATTGGAGCGGAAATGGGAATTCGATCTATCTATGCATAATCACGAGAGCTTTTAAAATCACGGCATTGCCTCGAAAAATAAAATCGAGATCGAGAGGTTATACTTAATTTTTTTTTTAAATGCTTTTAACAAGATAAATCGGCTCATCATAAATTTTTTCTTCTAGATTGAGTTGAGAGGATGGAAATTCAATTTCCAGATTACGTAAAATAAAAAAATAAAAAATAAAAATCACATCGCTGTCAAGTAGCGGCGGAACAATGGAGATCGATTACCCGACAGTCTCCCAAGTTTAGGTAGGAGAATGACTTGTATCCCTCCCCTTTTTTTTTTTTTTTGTGTGTGTGGAAAACCTTTGGATTCTGACTGTTGGATCACATGCCGACAAGCTCATGCAGGACCAACGACCGCCTAACACCTGTCCGACCCAACAAAAGTCTCAAGAGATCTTCTTCAATTTTAAATTTGAGCGATGGAAAATCAGTGGGACTACTGCGTGTGAATGAGACATGAACTTTAAATATGATTCCACGACCATAGCAAAAAATTATCGATGCATTTCCCAATATTTCGATCTTACCCATAATTTTTAATTCGAAAAATAAGGAGGCTAAAAGGAAAATTATTAATTGAAAAGAATACTGCTACGGTCACGAAATCCTAGAAAGAGAGAGAGAGAGCCAAAAACCGACATTAGCCTGGCTACGAAGGCTACGCTTAGCCCCACCTCGACTTCACGATGCTCCTAAATTGAAAACAGCTAATCTTTGAATCCTCTCTTTCAGGGACATGCCCACATCCGAACGAATGTCTTAAGCATTTAATTGGAGATTCTGTTGTATACCAAACAATCATGGGATTGCATTTTCTATCTTCAATACATTTTCACAAACCTATTCAGCATTTTGCGTCATTGATAGAGAACCAGAACACAGACGCCGGTTTTTTTTTTTTTTTTCCCTGGGTCGGAAGCACGACCCCGTTTAACTGCACTTTAATGTGCTCTCTTATTTTGATTCTGCATAAAACGGCGTCCTGCGATTTCTTGTGTACTCGTGTCTGCTTTCCTGAGATTCTGCTGAGCAGTTGAGCAGGTGATAGCAACACAGGCAGGTAAGGAAGCGAACTCCACAAGGTGCGGTTCAAGATTATTCCGAGTAGGAGGACTTCGCTGTGGAAAGCCAGTTAAGCTCTAATGTGCGTCCAGAGTGTTAATACCGTCAAGCTTGTATTTATACTTTTCTGACATTCTCTGCCTATAAGGTGCAACATGGCAAGTGCGTCAAGCATGATCTTCTAATGAAACAACAAAGTCGGAAAGTGAATCGCAACTCAGGCAATTGACATCAAACCAACCCCTTGGCCCACCTTCACTCAGTACAGTTACAATGAGAGGTGGCCTTCATGGGTTACTAATATGATTGGAGGCTGTTTGGGTAACTTATGGGCCTGTGTAGCACCGACAACCCCCATGGGTGTGGGTGTGGGTGTTGGTGTCCGACGCGTGTTGGACACGGGGATTTCGACACGCGGTTAACGCGTCGGACACACGATTTCTTTTTTTTTTTTAAAACCCAATATTTGAAAGCTTGGTCAACACTCGAGTGTCCTCACTGACTAGCAAGTCGGCCTAAGGCGACACTTGAAAAGGCCCAACTATAATGATAGGCCTTTTCACTAAAAATTTAATTTGAAATAAGTCTCAATGTCCATTTATTGACATTTTAAAAAGCCATTCCATTTATTATCCTCATTAAGCAACCAATGTGAGACTGCTTTCTTTAAGAGGTAAATCTCAAAATATCATATTTAACTTTTTAAAAAGACTTCATATTTATCTCTCTTGCTCATTACCGATGCGAGATCGATTATAGACTTATAATTCAAAGTAAAAATGATGACAAAGTCAATAAATTATTGCTTTTATCGATGTCCAACATATGACACTTGTTTTGACTTTATTTATTTTTTTACATTTAAAAATATATATTTAACGCAACGTGTCCCCAACATGTCGAATTTTTCTGTTTTTGAGAAATAACGTATCGACGTATCGTGTCGTGTCTTGTCCGCGTGTCGGTGTCAATGCTACCTAGCTTATGCTGCCGTGGCTTCCGAGCTTAAGGGGCGAAGCACCTAACGACCTAGTTCAAGTCGCAACCAACCCTCCTCTTAGCTTACTTCACTGACCTAGGACTCAAAAAGAGAATCCCGACCAGTATGTGATCCGTTGTGCCAATAGTATAAAGGCAACCGAGCTTGAAGTTCAAGGAAATAAGAATGGGCCCAACAGAGAGATCTCTCCTTAGATTGGAGTTGGATCGAGTGATCAAAACTAGAAAAGTCATGCAAGATTCGTGGTTCTATTCGACACATACACGAATTTCCATCCCAGTAAAGGACGCCCACATCTGGTCATGCAAGTCTATCCAGACAACAGGCCTGGAGACCATGCCATATCAAACGAACCATCAACTGCTCTGAACAGTTATGCGGTTGAGGAATTGAAGTGAAAACAGTCGAGTTAACCTTAAGTCGAGCAAAGTGATTTTCTACAGAGCCAAAAGTCCGCATTCCATGCGGGCTATATGTTCTTGCTGCATTGTTATTTTTAAACTGATCAAAATTTAAAACAGACCATGAAGGGATAATTTAACAGTCATGGCACTACCTGCTCTGCAAGAGCCAGAGAAAACCCAACAAGAGCTCACTCCACACGCCTGCGTTTCTTGGCAAGATTCTCAAAAACCTGGTGGATATCATCAGAGGTGATTGGCTTCGATGGATCAAAGGACTCCTACAGAGGAAAAGTATGTACATTTATGGCCATTGAAACATTAACCTATGCTGGAAGGACAAACATCATGAGGAAATGGTAATGAAGCAAGAAAGTCCCAACACACATTGCCTCCTGACAACTCTCCACTGTGGACTAAATTGAGTTTCCAAGGTAGAATCAAATCGAGCTCATCATTGAGTTTAAATGACGTACCAGGAAATTACGCATCTCATCCTTCATGTCTGCAATGCCAGTCAAGATCTCCATCTTCTGCACATGACCTAACTTGTTTAATAAACTCTGTTCTACACCTTCCAGCTGCTGCATCTTTTCTTCCCTCTTCTGCTTAGCCATTTTCTCATACTCCATGATTGAGTCCTCCCTGTCAAGCAGAAAACCGATATTCTTCTGATTGTACATATCCTTGCACTCTTGACACTTACAGAGGACATCCCTCCAACTTTTGGAGAGAAATAGTGGTTTGCAGTCTCCAATGGAGGATTCAAGATCCACATCAGAGCCAAAGAGACAACTGCCATGTTGAACATCCTCCTCCATAGAATTATTTGAGCACATACCATTTGCAGAACTTTCACCATTGCTCACATTATTTTCACGAGAGATGCTTTGAGAACTTGTCACAAAATCAGTTTTACAAGAACTGTCATTCTCAACTTTCTCTGACCCAGAAGCTGCAGGTGTTTGCTTCATAACATCTTTATCCTTCCTAGCATTTGGTAAAGCATCACAATGCCTCCTTGAGGCCATTATAGCTTGAGGATATCTTTTCAGAAAAGAACAATTAGCTGAGCATGATTGGCATATGAAGTCCTCATATAAAGGCTCTCCCTCTTCATCACGAGGAATCTGCGAGTTTGAGGAAGGGTACGTAGTTAAGCGTTGCAAATCATTCAATCTAAAAAACTATAAAATATCGAAGTACAGCATGAGAAATGTTGTCATGTAACACTGGAGAGTGGAGGCATTGTCAAACATATAATTCTTTCTTCCTCCAAATGAAAGATTTCATTGAAAGCTTAATTCTAAAGGTGGTGTTAATAAGAGAAGATTGGCTATTGCTGGTGGATGCTACATTGAGGTTTAAAAGGTGATAGCAACCAGAGAAGAGTAGGACTTGAGAATCTGAAGATGGAAGCCCCTAATTTGGTAAACCATCAAAACGAGATCAAAGTTCAGAAGATGCTAACTGACAGAAAACCAAAACGCAGTTGCTGTCCTACATCACATCACCAGAAATGGCATTTTTTTTAATGGTAGGAATAATCAGTGGACCAAATGCTACATGGAGTGAAGAGAACTTTTCAAATCTGCAAACTTACCTTCATATAACAAAGATGCAATATGTTCAATGTAACATTCATAATTCTAAGGCTGGGCTGCATTCACAAATAATGCAGGAAGTCTCCAATAAAGCAGTCCAAGACGGCAATGATAATACTCCACCAAGGGAATTTTGACAGTCTATGGGTGCTCGAATTTTCATAGAAACTGCTAAGGAAAAGTGAAAATTCCCAGGATAAATTGTAGTGTAGGTACTCAGCAGAACAGCCGAGGTGTATCATCTTAACACAATAACACACATTAGTCCTGGTTGCCTAATCTTTGTGAAGAAACATGTGATATTGACATCATGCTCAAAGATTATTCTTTTTTATAGTTTTATCATACTAAAAGATGATAAAAGTGCATTATATCCCGTCAGCAACAACCCCATTAGTTACCTCATGAGATGATTCTAGACCAATATGCTCCTCATGAAACCAGTCCTCGCATACACAGCACTGTATCATCTCTACTTGATCTTCAACATCAGGATCAGGATAGGGCCGACCACACGTGCAGTATGAACCCTTAAAGTTGTGATTATATGAATTCTTGACATTTTCCACATCCTTGTTTGCAAAAAGCTTGCAAAAGGACTCTCCAAACTTTGAATTTCCACAATCACACCGAAAATTTCTTTTGGTCCAGAGCTCCAGAATCTTGTGCAAATGGAAATAGGGGTGTCAATACCATATAAGGAATTAATCAAGTTTGATATCCATTAAAAAGAAGATGTTCAACGGTTCAGGAGGTGGGATCTGTGTCAGTGAGCCACTGGTTCAGGCACAAAACAGCAAAAAAGATAAAAAAAATTATACGAATTGTTTGTATCTGCCAGAAAATAAACTCAGCCAGCACAAGAAATGCAGTTGTTACAGTTTTCACTGTTAATGAGCAGTTTAATTTTAGCCTTCTCAGAAATGGGATTTCGATTGCCCTTACGAATATCTAACACCAATAGAAAGCCAAACTCATGGAAAAGCCACCATATTGCTACCCACAAAAATGAACTCAACATATCTATTTTCACTGCAAACTTGAAGTTAGCTAATTCACTGCAAAATGGAAAAAAGGACCCATTTATAGTTTATTTGTGTGTTAAGTAACATGATGTCTATATACATTGTAGGACCTATTTCCTAATTGCTCAAGCTATTGCAAAGAACAATTTATCTCATTCTACGAGTTTTAATCCCAACGCTTCTTCTCATCTCTGTTATACTTGTCTTCATGCTAGCCTCACCGATAATTTCATTACCCTCACGATATGTTTTATTACCTCAAAGTGTTTGTTTTATGTGGTTACATCAACATATCCAACGGCTTTCAGGCCAAGAGGAGTTAAGCAGTGTGATGTATACGTTATTGTGCATCTAAGGACAGCTTAAGCTTTTGGTAAAAAAGTTGTCTACAAAAGAGCAAGTAAAAAAAAATTGAGTAATATCAGCATAGCAAGTCAGAAACTCCAATACTATCACAGCCAGAAGGAATTAGAGAGATACCTAACTCCAATGACTAAAAGGAGGCTACCTCAATAGGGACAATATTGGGAAAAGTGAGCCAGCCCATCATTTTAATAAGCAGCCTAGCAGTCTAGTCCAAATTAAATGCCAAATGGTGTATTTAGGATGCAAGTGGGTGCTGTTAAAGCTCATCTCTAGCAGGCTATACATGATATTCACAGTAAAAGCTCGGAACGTCATGTCACATAAGCAAGATATTGATTTCTGAAAGGCATAGGAGAGCTTCCCTTACCGATGTCAAGAGAGAACAACCACATAACTTTGAAACGACATAGAATCGCAAGTAAACTTACTGCTCAAATATATAATCTTTGTTCTTTACACTAGAAAAGGCATGACAAACTGAAGTATGATCCATATACGCTAATGAAGTAATTTTACAATGATAAACTCTAAAACTTCCAGGACAATGTAAACAGAACTACCTCATGCCCATCGTGACAAGACAAGCTGCAAGCAGTGCAAACTCCAGCATTTCCATCCGGTGTGCACGTCAAACATGAGAAAATAGCCTGCCTCTTCAAATAACCTTGGGAATATGTACAATCCTTACCCTCATCGCCACCCAACACCAAATCCGCTTCCTTGCAAGAAAAGCATGAACTCGTGGAAAATCAGTGATGAGAATGGATATTGCTAAATATTTAAAGCAAAACCCTGCAGACCACAAAATTCTGATCCCTAATACAAAAATCAAACAGCAAACCAGGTAACATCAACAATCTCACAACTAGCATACCAATATCTACAGGTAGATGATAATTACGTGAGTATATTTATCTGAAGCCACAAAGAAGCACTTATTGTTCAGATAGCCGAACTACCCTCTAACCTAATCATCTAACGAGGCAACTATGCATGATTCAGATTCTAAGGACCATGTTGAATGTCTCTGTTCCATCAAACCGACGTGTTATACTAGATAAGTGCAGGCTACAACAAGTGGCTAGCATATATTTTCCACAATCCTCTCTGGAAACCTCTACTCTGAGAGCGTGATAGAGGATTAATTGCACAGGTATATTTATCTGGAGCCAGAAAGCAGCACGTATTGCTCAAATAGAAAAACAACCCACTAACTGGGGTATCCTAAGGACCTAGCCACATTCCATTAAAACAATATGTGATACTAGATAAGTATCGACTACATAAAGTGGCTGCCACAAATTTCTACCATCCAGCCTCAAGTCTGAGAGCTTTATGGCTACCGATTTGCCCTTTGAGGTGACCTCAACAGTGACCACAATATGCATCTTGATGCACAGAGCTAAACATTTTGCACCATTTGCAACATAGCTTTCTAGTTAGGATATAGGGGCCGTGATATTCTTGCCATCAACCTATCCATTGATTGTATTCTATAATCATACACCTCATCGTTAGATAGCTAAATTCCAAGGGTGGAAGGTTAACAGGATAGATTTTGCTCATGATGATAATGAACCACCTCAAAAACTGGTGTGCCTCCTAGTATCAATTATTTACTCGATGTTTAGTTAACCAGACCGTTTCATGGTATGACTATACTGGAATATAGATTTAGCATTTTGAGAACATCAGAGCCCAGAGTGAAATTGTGCCGTATGTTAGCCACAGAGCATCATACCCAAGAAGCCAGATTTTACTCTCCCGAATCACTGGCTTGCCTCTTTCTTCGTCTCAACGTGGCGGAAGTATCATTAACCAGTCAAAGATTAAAACTTGCCTATGCAGTCTCCCAAAACACGGATCACGGTGGCAATTAAAAGCAAGAGAGAGAAAATAGTCGAAACCACAGACGCAAAATCAGATGACCCCATAATCAAAACAACAGCCGATGATTTCGCAAGAGCAAGAGAGAGAGAGAGAGTCACCAATTCCTGCTCCTCCACGTCCTCGAGGTACTCCTGGATTGTGACGGTTTGCTCAGCTTCTTCCTCGAACGCACCGGCCATTTCCACTAAAGTAAGCACATCAACGACCCGACATCAGCGAAACTACCCAAAATTCGATCTTCAACGACCCGTAAATCGAAGCGACGAACCCGAACAAGCAATCGAAAGATAACTATCACCTAAAACGGATCGAAAAAGAGAACATTCCCCGGATCCTTAAAAACCAAACGGAAAAGGGGTTGAGCAAAAGAACAGAAACCTAAGATTGCGAAACAAAAGGTAGCGTAAGTTACCGGATGCCGTTCCTTGAGAGAATTTGCGAGGTCCGAGTCGATGGATGACACGTAAACCTGAAGGGATCAGAGAAAAAAAAAAAACGGGTGAAAGAAGATTGGTGGAGTTTCCGGTTCGGGGAGAGAGGCATGGGTTCTAGGGCTTTTTTATTATTTTGGGGGCAAGGGAGGAGGAGTGTACGGACATTTTCCCGCCATGCTGAGATGACACGAGGGACGAGCCGAGCATCTCACTTTGCCAAAATCAAAATTGGTTGCACCCTCGTTTCCCTCCAAACGTGAATTGCATTTTGGTCTGTCGATGTTTCGGTCCGAGGATTTGAAATCGCACCCTCTTTGCTTTGCCCGTGGATGCGTTACAAGCAAGCCTCGGATGGTTGCCCGAATATTGAACCTCCTTTTTAGCACGTAATCAATTGATTTCGTAAGCAAAGGCTATAGAAAGGGAATCGCTGTGGTATCGGTAACGTATTCATTAAGTTACTTCCGCGGCAGGGTAATACAATAGGCTTAATTCCTAGTTGATATAAGATTTGAGTCATAGAGTTGCGATTGATGTAAGATCGAAAGGTGAAACTCCCCTCTAAGGCATACCTTCTCGAGCTTTGAACAAAGCATGAAAACCGTATATATCTAGCAGCATCTCGCTTTTTATTTAATAATCCAAAGGCGTTGAGTTTAGAAACCGGGTCAAGCTTCTAATGAAGAGGGTTGTGAAGAATCATGTATTAGTTTCTTTTTGAAAAGAAAATATCATAGAGTTGCAATTTATTTAGTCTTAACTCGGGCATTTAATGTGAAGTAACTTTCTCTAAAGTGACACATTTTATATTTGAATTTAAGTTACAAACCGATAGACGATTTCATACGGCAGTCAAACACAAAAATTATGCATTTAGAACACCGCAATCTCAATTCACATCTCAATTGGTTCGTTAGAAGCATATTTGATTAAAAAAAAAGTCGATGGAGTATTTCATGGAGTTAAAATTTATCTAACTAAAATGAGTTTATGTTCTATATGGCGTCAAAATTTTATCATAGTAATTAATCTAAGAGTTTTGCATGCCATTGGAATCAACGTGTTGACTCTCCACTTGGTTCTAATGCGCCAAAGCACCCGGAAAGGCGAAGCCAAAGGTAATAAATGGGGACAGCTTGTCTTTTCTGTTTTTCACCTTCCACGATAAACGAGAAAGAAACAACATAGAACCATGCATGTTCGTATCATGAATGACCTACACGACAATATGACAATCTTTTAATTGTTGTTGATAGGGCTGTCACCTAGAAAGCGATGAATATGTGATTTCGACCAAACTTGACAAATTAAAGCGGAATTAAAATGATCAAGATAAATATCACGTGAAGTCATATGGGTGAGCCTGGTTTCGGGGTAGAATCTGCATTCTGTAAAACCGAACCAGTGGGAGCCGATTGGTTCCATGTTCCAAGGTATATAGGGTAGTTCCAAGTTCCAAAAATTAAGAAACTTGATATGATGGGTAGGTTCCAAGTTCTAGGTAGGTGGAACCTGGAACCTAGAACCGGAAGCAAGCTTTTATATTTTTTCTTAGTATATGTCTTCACGTCATTCTGAGATGTTTTTTAAGCACGGTGATGAGTATATAATCCGGAACTACTTTATCATTGAGTCTTTTACTTTGTTATTATTTTATACTTTTCGTATATCTAAATATGAGTTGTGGTTAGTAGATTGTGGTCATTATATGTAATTAGTTACAGTAATCGTTCAACTAAGAATATATGTGGAACATGGGTGGAACCTGAAACCGACCTTGGAACCTGGGACATGATAGGTTCTAGGTTTCAAGGTATGCATGGTAGGTTCTAGGTTCCCAAAAATAAGGAACCTGTATAGACGGGTAGGTTATAGGTTCCAAGTGGAACCTGTATGGAACTTGAAACTCCTCACCCCTACGAAGCCATAGTTTGAATATAATTGTGCTATAATCATATTCACGAGTGTGCAAACTGTAAATAAGAGTTTAGAGATAGAAGAATTTACACACATAGTTTATAGTAGTTTGACTTAGTACAATCCTACGTCTACTCTCCACGTAGATAGTCTACTGGCTAGATTTCACTATTGAATCAATAATAGGTTACAGTGAATTATGCTTCTCAGATCGACGAATCACATGATTTCACATAGTCACTCTTTTCAATGCTTCTCAAAGATTACAATTTTGAAACTCAGTAAGACAAGTGTATAAGGTAGAAGCTCTCTTTGTACTTTGTAATTTTCGACTCTTGATCTCTCCTTACGCTCTTTGATACCTTGGTGTCGCGACCCGTCCGAAATCAACGGACGCGGGCTAATGGATTACCGATCGCGGGGTCCCACTCTGAAATGTGGATCGCGGGCCTTAGATCGGCGCGGGCCCTCCCAGGCCCATACCAAATCGCGGCGGAGGTATATCTTTAAGGGATTCGACGATAAGAGTCGATCGCTTTCGACCTTCAGTGTGGTCATGGTGGCATGTGCAACTTGTGCATGCATTTGGAGTCGCCACCCGGTCTTTCTTGGAGGGTAGACCGGAAACCTTACTGACCGATTGGGAGAGATCGATCAGTTCTACGGAACCAGAGATTTTGGGTTCGGGGACTTGGTTACGTCGGTGTCATTACCAACGCCCTTTCGGTACCTAACGTGAGTGATTTTCCTGACTAAGATTTCATGCAGGCGCAATTTCGGGTGAGATAGGTTTGATTCAGGGTTTCATGCAGATTGGAAGACTATTCCTATCAAATCACAGTCAATATAATGAAAGCGCAATCAAGTGCATAAATAAATCATGTCAATGCACATCAATTTCAATCATTGGCCTCCTAGTATAGCCATAAGGGCTTAGGGAAGATGTGATTTAGGGCTAGGGGTAAAATGGGAAGATTCGGGGACAATTAGCCCGAAGGGCAAAATCGTCATTTTTTGGAAGGTTTGGATACCTAATTACCCAAAATATTCCATGGCCAGTTGATTGTGGCCATTTCCCATTTTTGAGAATTTTTTGGAATTCCTTGATTTTTCTTCAATTTTTGGAAGACGATTCGCCCAAAGGGCGAAATCGTCATTTTAAAGGAGGTTCGGGGTTCAAAACACCCGGGATGAGCCTTGGCCAGTTGATTGTGGCTATTTCCTATTTTTTGGGATTTTCCTGGATTTTTTAGAATTTTTTTGGAAGACGGTTTGCCGGAAGGGCAAAACCGTCATTTCTGAAAAGATCGGGGGTCGAAAGACCCGAAACAGGTCGTGGCCAGTTGAATGTGGCCATTTCCTATTTTCTGGAATTTTTTTTAGAATTTTTCTGAATTTTCCGAATTTTTTGAATTTTTTATGATTTTTTATTTTTTATTGATTTTTTTGATTATTTTATTATTATTTTTGGATTTTTTTAATATTTAAAAATATTTTCCGGGCCGGGTCAAACCCGGCCCGCGCCTCTCGGGCGCCCGGCCCGACCCTAGGGGTCGAAACCGGCCTAAAACGACGCCGTTTTATATTTTTAAACATTTTTCCATTTTTTAACAATTTTTTTGATTTTTTATCTATTTTATTTAATTATCCGAAAATTCCCCGGATCGGACGGTCCACGTCGTGCCACGTGGCTTCGTCTCGTGCGTCCGATCAAAGACTAGATCGGACGTCCCTCAATGAGCCACGTGGCCACATCGTAGCCATTGGATCAAAAATCAATTATTTTCCTTTTTTAGAAAAACCTTCGGATCGAACGCTCCACGTTGTGCCACGTGGCTACTCCTGGTGCGTCCGATCTTGGACAAGATCGGACGATCCGCAGAAAGCCACTTGGCACATTCTCGGCCGTCGGATTGATTTGAATTAATTATCAGAAAATCATTTATTATTTTCCCAAAAAGACGAGATCGCGACACGTGTCGCGATCGGGACCGTTCATTTTGTTTTATGCATAAAAACTCCACGTGGCCCCCACCCGGCTGACGTGGCTGCCTACGTGGCACGCCACGTCGGCCGTTGACCGTTGACCGGCCGGAGGGTTGCCGGAGAAGACGATGAACAGTGAAAAATCCGGCGGGAATAGTAAAAATTCCGGCGAAGTCGCCGGAAAATTGCGAAACGGGCCCGAAACTTGGTATTTTTCGCCCGTTCTTGCGGCATTCGACTCCTTAGACACTCAACATCAATATAAGACCAAAACATGGCAAGAAACATGTCGGGAACCGCCCCAAAAATCCGGCGACCGAACCGGCTCCGGCGAAGAATTCACAGAAAATTTTTATTTGTTTAAACTCGATTTCTTTCATTCACATGGCATCCAATGGTGGTTTAGAAGCTTACTTGGGGTTCCTTGATGGTCGGCGGCCGCCGGAAATCCCTCGTCGAGCTCCCGTCCGAACCATGGCCGGCGAAGCTCCGGCCCTCGGTTTTTGTCGAGTTTTAATGCAAAACGAAGGTCAACACGAGGTTAGGGATAACTCTAGTGTAGTTTAAAGATTAGAACCGCACAAATAGAGCTCGGGTCGAGCTCGACCGAGAGTCAAAACGTTCGGGACTCCATCGGGCATTTCATCAAACACATGGTGTGCGCAGAGAAAAATGGAGGTCGGGGAAGATACCGACCTACTCCGCGACCGTCGACGGCGACCGAAGCTCCCCTCAGGCTCCAAGAGGTGCCGGCAAGCTTGTCTTGCTCCGGATTTGCTCGAAAAATCTCCCCAAAATCTCCCTCTCTCTCTCTCTCGGCCAAGCCCCTTAAACCGAGAATCTCGCCGATTTTATGGCCGACCGGCAATTTTTTTTATGCCCACGAGCCTCTGCCGGCGAGCAGGGAGCTCTGTCAATGTCCCCCACGCCCGTTTGCCTTTTGTTTCTCCCCAAAACGCGTCGCCCATGCCGCCCCTGTTTTTTTTCTCTCCCACGGCTTGCTGCACATTCTGTGCAAGCCTTGCAGACCCGGGTCGGGCCGGGTCGGGTCGGGTCGGACCCGACCGGCCCGGTTCGGCCAAATCGCCCAAATCGCCAAATTGACCCCCTAAATGACCTCTTTTCATGAAATTGATGGCAAAATCGGATTCCTTGACATGTTTTCCATCAAATATGGGTATTTTCGTGAATCAATTTATTGAAATTCTGTGAAAACCCCAAATTGTCCCTAGGATCCGAAATTCAATTTCGCCAAATCGAAGGCCTAAACGATCGAATTATCCAAAATTGAGCCCACCAATGGATTCAGCATGATGAAAACTGTTGGGTAGAGGTGTTTAATTTTAATGGGTGTGCCCGTGTGAAATTTAATTTCAAAAATTGTGAAACCGGGGACTAAATTGAAAGATTTTTATGCAATTAAGCCCTTTTGGTTAAAATTGATCAAATTGGAAGGCAAATTGACCCAATTGCATTTCAATACTTTAGAGTCCAATGTCATAGCTTATAAAAACCGAGAATTGAAAATTAAAAGACTCGAAAAGGATTTTTTAGGCCCGGTTCGGGATTAGGTTTGTGAAGGAACACAATGAACCAAGCCGAATTTCCCTACTAAAAAGTGAAAATATTAAAGAGAGAATTAAAATGAAATTTATGAATATTTTTTTGTAATTTTCTCACCACGGATGGTATTTTTCTGATTTTTTGGGTATTTTTATAATTAAATAAATTCCAAAAAATATTAAAAAATTCAAAAAATATTTTTTGTTCAAAATTGGTTCCTAAGGCTAGGCTAAGGCTTCCAAAGTTGATTTTGCAATTTTTTGACCTTTTTTGCTATTTTTAATTAATTTTAGAAATAAAAAAACTATAATAACGGATGGTCAAAAATCAGGTGTCAACAGCTGCCCCTCTTTGAGAGTGAGCTCGTCAGAGGTTGCTTTCAAAGACAAAATGACACCTGGATCTTAACCGACTCGACTGGGGAAAAGAAATACCATGACATCGGACCCTTAAGTCTTTTGATAAATGCTCAAATTAATCACCGGTTTACTCTTGCAATTCGAACATGGGCCGGAGTGAGAGAGGCTTACCTGAAGCTCACCTGTCAGATGCTGCCGGTTGCGATGACTTTCAAGAAGATACCTAGGACTCGTTCAGAATATCCTAGGGAGATTAAGCTCTGACCTGTATGGTAGGTCATACCATTATGGGGTTCCCGACTGGTAGGAACCTAAGGAAGGCACATCCCATGCTTTGGGATCTGCCAAGGATTTTGATCCGTATGGTGGATCGGACCTTTGTATTGACCCTTCAGGCGGTTTCTACATTTGGTTGAGTTTGACCCTTATGGCGGTTTTTACCAATGAGTTGACCCTTATGGCGGTTTCTACCATTCTTGACCCTTCAGGCAGTTTCTACCATCTGGTTGACCCTTCAGGCGGTTTCTACCTTTGGTTTGACCCTTATGGCGGTTTCTACCATGAGTTGACCCTTATGGCGGTTTCTACCATGAGTTGACCCTTATGGCGGTTTCTACCATTGATTTGACCCTTCAGGCGGTTTCTACCATCGAGTTGACCCTTATGGCGGTTTCTACCATTGGTTGACCCTTATGGCGGTTTCTACCATTGAGTTTAGTTTTGACCCTTATGGCGGTGTCTACCTTGAGTTGACCCTTATGGCGGTTTCTACCATATTTGACCTTTCAGGCGGTATCTACCGTTGAGTTTAGTTTTGACCCTTATGGCGGTGTCTACCTTGAGTTGACCCTTATGGCGGTTTCTACCATATTTGACCCTTCAGGCGGTATCTACCGTGGAGTTTAGTTTTGACCCTTATGGCGGTGTCTACCTTGAGTTGACCCTTATGGCGGTTTCTACCATATTTGACCCTTCAGGCGGTATCTACCGTGGAGTTTAGTTTTGACCCTTATGGCGGTGTCTACCTTGAGTTGACCCTTATGGCGGTTTCTACCATATTTGACCCTTCAGGCGGTATCTACCGTGGTGAGACTCCGGACTGATAGGAATCTAAGGATGACGCGCCCGTTTTGTAGGGTTTGTCAGAGACTCAATCGTTCTGTAGATCGATCTCGGAAAAGGTTTGCCTACTAAAAGGCTGCGCCTATGAAATGACATATCCCGTCTTGTTGGGACTAGTCGAAGACTCGATCGTTCGTCCGTAGATCGGTCTTAGAATAGCTTTGCCTACTAAAAGGCTGCGCCTATGAAATGACATATCCTGTCTTGTTGGGACTAGTCGAAGACTCGATCGTTCGTCCGTAGATCGGTCTTGGAATAGGTTTGCCTACTGAAAGGCTGCGCCTAGGAGACTCGATCGTTCGTTCGTAGACCGGTCTTGGGAAAGGGTTTGCCTACTAAAAGGCTCCGCCTCGGGGACTCGATCGTTCGTTCGTAGATCGGTCTTGGAAAAAAGGTTTGCCTACTAAAAGGCTCCGCCTCGGAGACTCGATCGTTCGTTCGTAGATCGGTCTTGGGAAAAAGGTTTGCCTACTAAAAGGCTCCGCCTCGGAGACTCGATCGTTCGTTCGTAGATCGGTCTTGGGAAAGGGTTTGCCTACTAAAAGGCTCCGCCTCGGGGACTCGATCGTTCGTTCGTAGATCGGTCTTGGGAAAAAGGTTTGCCTACTAAAAGGCTCCGCCTCGGAGACTCGATCGTTCGTTCGTAGATCGGTCTTGGGAAAGGGTTTGCCTACTAAAAGGCTCCGCCTCGGGGACTCGATCGTTCGTTCGTAGATCGGTCTTGGGAAAGGGTTTGCCTACTAAAAGGCTCCGCCTCGGAGACTCGATCCTTCGTTCGTAGATCAGTCTTGGGAAAGGGTTTGCCTACTAAAAGGCTCCGCCTCGGAGACTCGATCGTTCATTCGTAGATCGGTCTTGGGAAAGGTTTGCCTATTAAAAGGCTCCGCCTAAGGATTGACATCATTAACGTCTCTTTTGGAAGGTTTACCTAACTCTAGGTTCACCTGAAGGCTATCCTGGGATTTAGGGGTTACCTGAAATCTCGCAGGAGGCCGAGTTGTCCTTTCGACATGCGAGGTACCTTTCTGGGATCTGGGGGACTCCAATTATCCCGCAGAAAGCTGAAACCTGCAAACTTTTCATTAAAAAGGTATCAGTTTGGGACCTGGGTTCTCCAGGGATCCTGCAAAACATGACCCTATGAGCTTTTCTTGACAGAGCAAGGCATCCTTCCGGGATCATGGGTTCTCCACGTCCGATGAGACTGTCTGAATTTTAAAAAAAGGGTCCCGAGACGAGGGTTCTCCACGTCTACTGGGATTGCTTGATTTTTGAAAAATGGGTCTTAGGACGAGGGTTCTCCACGTCATGCTAGGACCATTTGATATTTTTGAAAAAGGGTTCCTAGGACGAGGGTTCTCCACGTCATGCTAGGACTGTTTGATTTTTGAAAAAGGGGTCCTAGGACGAGGGTTCTCCACGTCATGCTAGGACTGTTTGATTTTTTGAAAAGGGGTCCTAGGACGAGGGTTCTCCACGTCATGCTAGGACAATTTGCTGACTTCTTTGAAAAAGTGTTCCATCCTCACCCCTTCTTTTGAAAGATCCCAAAATTTATCGGGAATTCAGTTTTGAAGCAGTGAAAGATTTTATCTTGACAAAGCTTCACTTGGGTCTGTTGAGACGACATTCTGGGAGCTGGGTTCTCCAGGTATCCTGCAAAAGTTTGAGCCTGAAAGATTTCTCTTCACCAAGAAAACGTTAGTAATCTTTGGGAAGACCACGACTGTCCATTTGACAAAAACCGTATGACTTGAGTCTTAATCATGAAATGTGCATTTTGATGCTGGAGGTTATCCGAAGCATTCTTGCAGCATGCAAATGTGATCACAAATCCCTTGCACGGAAAATCTGGATCAACAATTTGAAAATTCCAAAAAGAGTTTGTTCAAAACATTAATTGGAATATTTCTCGACGAGGAGGACTTTTCACCTATTTTGAGATAGTGATTTTTATAGGGGATGCACTCAATTCCTTACTAACCTGTGCCTAGGTTTTAAGCTCATTCGCAGCGCATACATTTTGATCGGTCGGGAGGTCTTCCACGGGACCGTAATGTTGGGCTTGGTATTGGTTTCCAAGGGGGACCCGCTTTGGAGTCGAGGCCATTGAACGAAAGTTTTCACCATCTGCTCCGGGTTTACAAGTCAAGAACCCTGCAAAATGAGAAAGAAATAGTCTTGCTCGTACTTCTTCGAGCTAAGCCATATGTTAACCCAAGTGTCTTAATCGGAGAAGACTGTTTCAGGGTTGTAATGTCGGTAGGATTGGGGACCGAAAAATGCTTATTTTTGGCCCAGAATTCATGAGGGGATTGACAGTGGTGATCATTGCAAATTTGCCACCAGTCTTTTCCATTCTGCATCTTCAGTCTTTGAGGCGCGCAACCGATTTTGAGGTGTGCACCAGCTCTTTCAGAGAGCGTCTCTTGTTGCATTAAGAAGATTGACAACTCTGTCTGCGTCTTTCCTCCGCGCTTGACATCATTCGGAGGAGCGTCCTTTTGATCTGACTCCTTTAGGGGTCTTTCTCTCTTCCTTTCCCTACCAGGTTTCATTAGGGAATCGATCAAATTGTTCACCCGAGCATCGGCCTCGCTTTTACCAGGCACTTCGCTTTTTCTTGATGTTGGGGATTTTTATCTTTTATCATCATTTTTTTGAAACCCCGTTTTTCTCATCTTCGGTAGATCATGTTAGACATATGATCGAATATCTAAACATGCTTTAAGCATTAGCCTAGGAATTTCTTTGTAATCCCTAAGTCTTGAACTCTTCCATTTTCGAAGTGGTGCGGCGCCCGTCTTGGAATGATCACCAATGGGTTCATGAAACGAATTTGCAGGCTCAACTTGGCTATGCAAAGGATATAGTGTGTGGGATAGAGAAATGAATGCTTCTCGTCATCCTATGGCACTTGGATTACCATATAAACAACACACAAAGATTGATGTTAGTCCGAGCAAGAGAATTTCTAACCATTTTCTCCTGATGTTGCTGGACTCGCCTCCATTTTGCCCCAATGTGGGGTGGTTCTTGACAGGGTTGAGAATGAAAACCGCCGTTCAAAGGGGTTGTCAATGGTCACCTGTAGTGTTTGGGGATATGAAACGAATGCCTCTGTCATCCCAATCCATGTAATTGCTGCGAATGGTCCCTACTTCCGTAGGTCCAGGTTCTGCTATCTGATCCGCTCCACTTCTCTCTCAAGTGTGTATAGGACGTGTTTGGACTAGGCTTTGCCTCTTATCTTTTGAGAAAACGTCCTTTTGAAAGTTTTGAACAACTTTTGATTGGAAAAATCTCTTTCGTTTTCTCCAAAAATTTTACCCGTCAAGGGGATTTTATGATGCACAATGCATGTTCTTATTCATGCTCAGACGACCTCCTGTTTTAAAACATGAATGTCAATAAAGTTTGAATTCTATGTCTTTTCTAGACATTAGATTCTGAAAGCTTTTCTTTTATTCTCTGTTTTTATTCAACCTCTTCAATGGATCGGGGAAAGGGATACTTACCTGTCCCCCGCGGCTGGAGATCCCTGAAAATGCGGAAGAAACATGTTATTGTACGTTCGTGAATTTTTCAAAAAATTAGAACGATACATCCTACCCTTGGTCATGTGTTCCAATGGGTAATACTTGGGGTGTGAAAACCTGTTTCGCCTTGATGGCGAACCCCTGTCAAAGACGGGAAATAGGTGTCAGTTTGCGTTCCAAAATTCGAGGCAAATTGGAACAATACAGCCTTGTTCTTGCTTTGTGTTTCCATTTGAACATAAACGCGTGGCTTGTAGAAGTTGGCCATCTATCCTGTGGCCATGATTCCTCCGTCTAGTTGGCAATGAATCATTCTCAAGGATTTGCACTGGAGGAGATCCATTTAAGCTTTCGGACGCATTCCAACGCCATTCTTCAGAGTTTCATTTCCTGGAATCCTGACTTCCAAGGCCAATGATTCCATTCGCCTCCCTGTCGGCGAGTTCTTTTATTTTGCGGCTTTCTGGTGCCAACAATTTTCTGTCCATCTTGACGGTGAATCCCTGTCAACAATAAACATTAAGTGTAAGTTCGTGTTTCGAAATTCAAGACAAATCGAAACGATACTGCTTTACTCTCGCTTCGCGCCTCCATTTGAACGCAAATGTAAGGCTTGTTGAAGTCGGCCATCTAGCTCGTGGCCATGATCTATCCATCTGTTTGGCAACGAAATCCTTCTCTAGGATTTGCACTGGGTGAGATCAATTTGTGCTTTTGGACGTATTCTACGTCATTTTCTAGGGTTCCGTTTCCTGGCAGCTTGCCCCCTACAACGGATATTTCTTTTTGCTTCCACGTTGGGCGAGATCCTTTCTTTTGTGGCTTTTTGGTGCCACCAATTTTCTGCCAAATGAGAACGAACTCATGTTAAGCATGGGATCTTTGGGAGATCAATTTGGAACGATACAAAGTTACCGTTCACCCAGGTTTGTATCCTGGGGTTTACTTCCGATGAGGACGACTCTGTCATTGCGTCCATGGATTTTGCCAGAGAAGAAATGTCCTTCCTTTGTCCGGCGCACAAATGATTCACTTGCCCCAGTTAGACGTGGTTTATCATAGCTAGGTGACGCCTTCCCCGACTAAATTCATTCCTGTATTTTGCTATAATCCTCGTCCTTCTTGGGTATGTCTTCTCTCTTGGGATTCATGATGACGTCTTACTGACGTATTCCTTTCCTTCGTCGATCATTGACGCTTCTCGTTTGGTGTAGACGATGGATGTTCTTTCCTCTCGTCTGCATTTGTGGGTGTTGTCCGTGAGATGATCCTCGATCACGTCAACAACTGTTTTGCCCCAGTTGAGCGACGCTTGTCTTGGCAACATGCCTTAGCACTTTCCGTGTTTGTTGGCGATTTTCTATCCAATTTGAAAACGTCCATGCGCCTGCACATGAAGAGACAGGCGTAGGTCTTTATCTGACTTCATTTGAAATTTTAGGAAAGAGATACTCCCTTCGAGGTTTCGCCTGTCCAAAGTTTGAGGGAACTGTGCTTTTTAAATATTTTGCCCCAGTGAGGCTTGTCTTGATGTTTGTTATCTCTAGGTTTGATAACCCTGGTCCGATGCACTATCCTGGGGGTTCATGAGAGTTTGCCCCCGACTTGGCTCCTCGAAGCAAATGGGGGAGCCCGCTCCCATGAATTTTGTCGCTTCTGGTCATCTATCTCAATTGCCAGAGTCTTCGATTATTTTTTCTATCCCTAGACAGCTTGATAGTCTGGGGATTTGTCGTGTGGCGATTTGGTGATTCTCTCGATCACAGTCGCCATTTGAGATATTCGATGTTCCTGTTGAAAAGAAGAAATCTCATAAGTAAAGGGCATGTGTAATTGACTATTGGAATCGATACAATTTACCCTTGAAACTTATCCTGTAGGAACCGGCATTTCTCCCTTTGGGTTCTCTGTATGTAGGATGTGTGCACGATAGGCATGATGCATGTTATGTATGCGTGCAACGAAAAATGAGTTTGTACTTTTCATTCTATTCAAAGAAGGCATTTTTATCAGATGTGTCAATCTGCAAAACTTGAGATTTTCTTTTCAAGTGTTCTTTTCACAGAGATTTCTAAATGATGAGAAACTCCTTCAGGTTTTCTCAAATGTTTTGTTCACGAATTGAGCCATTAGAATGCTCTTGAAAGCATTTAGCCACAGTGCATGTCTGAGATGTCATGAAAATGGGTACTCCATGTTTGTCATTGGAAAGCACTGCATCCTGAGTCCTTTGCTTCTGTTCCCGACCTGAAAGGAGAAAGAAATGAAACATTATTCTCATATCAAGAAAACAATCATTTTGGAACGATACGTCCTTTTACCCGAATCGATGGCTCCGTATCGTTCTCCTTCTCATTTAGAAGGGTTTGATGTGTTTTGTCTTTGATGGATCACTCCACTTCATCATGATTCATGGGTGGCAACTGCTTCAGGGACTTCCCCTACGTATCCCCATGGTGAATTCGGCATACATACGGTACCCTTTCCGGGTAGATGAGCGATTTGCCCCCAGCCACTGAGTGATTCGCCTGGGCTGGCTGATTTAGTTGTAGGCAGTTTGATCATGCCGTGTTGGTGTATTCAATCTTCCGAAGATCTCAGCATTTGATGTTCTGCAACGCCTGACACTTCCTGGTCTCATCCATGCATTCCAAATTCTTCATGCATATTTTGCCTTGTCGTCATTTCATGACGTCCCTCGAGCATCTTGCTATTTGACATCAGCAAGCACGGGTTTACTTGTGGCTGAGTACTTTAACATACTGAAGTGTTACTTCACATGCAACAATTTCCTTCATTGTGTCCTGTCGCATTCACCTTACGCTTTAACAATATTTTATTCCACCTGTACGATGAAATGAATGAGTGACTCGATTGCTGCATAAGGAGCTTTAATTGAAACGACAATGGATTTACTATCCCCGCTCTAGTCACTTCTGGCATCCAAGATGCTGGAAATTTTTCAGTGGGCCCGTTCATTCTCGTCATCACCTGCAAGAATGGGAAACCATATCAACTCGTGAATCAGTCAGTCCGATTTGGAACGGATACAACTTTTTCGACTTAGGGAGAGCCAATCCTAATTAGGTTGCTCCTTCTTCATAATTTGATTCATTTTGTCATTGGAATCCCAATGGGTGATATCTGCTGAAGGCACATTTCTTTCCGTCTTATGGGGAAGACAAATTTTCCTTCGTTTGTCTTTGACCATTCTATCCTGTAGACAAAAGACATAAAGGTCCTCGTCAGGTATAACATTCGAAGGGTTTATTGGAACGATTACAGTTTTACCATCGTTCCATGATCATCTTGCATGTGATCGGATGAGGACATTTTCGACAAATGTATGCCATGTAAAACATGTCCCTCGTGTCTTTCCACAAACGGATTTTCCTTCTCTACCTGTTTTTCACCTGAGAGGAAAAGATGGGAAATATTATGCCGGTATCTGATTGAAAATCAATTAGGAACGACACGTCTTTATACTTGACCCGGCTGCCCCGGTCAGGTGGCGTTTGCCTTGGCTAAGTGGGGTTTGCCCCAGTCGACTGCTTTGATCCATTCACAATTTTTTTACGGTTCCCTTTTCAATTAGGGGATATCTGCCGTTCGGAGCTTCCTGTCTCTTTTCATCTTGGCGGGCTTTGCCCCAGTATGTCGTCTTAGTGAGAAGTTGACTCCTTTGTCTGTCTTCAAACATCCATCCTAGTGGCTCGAGTTGTCGACTAGCTTCGATATTCTTGAAGGATCACTCCTGATGATCAATAAAACACAATCAACAAATTTTCAAATTTAAAGAGATTAGATTACAGCTAATTCTCTTCTGAATGTGGCTCCTTTGATTGCATGTTGTTCAACGTCTTGAAAGATGGCAAAAATGCCCTCATCAGTTGACAATTTTTCTTGATGATTCCCTGGTCGGACAGTCAGGTTAGAATTTAAGACTGTCGGGGTACCCCCTGTGTGGTGAGGATGAGTGTCTTCATCTCTGTCATCATTGCGAACACCTAAGCCAACTGACTCTCCAGGGTGGTCAAGCGCTTTTCTATGCCATCCTGGTCCATTTTAACTTGTGACTGATTCTTCACACAAGTCCTCGGATTTTGATTCTGGAAATTACCTGTTCGAATGACAGGAATATGTCAGAAAGGGAAGTAAAGCATAAATCCTTTCAATTTTATGCTTTCTTGAGATTAACGGAGATAAGGAATTTTACACAAGCCTTAACCTCATGTGAAAAATTCTTATCGATGTTTTTCAAGAGAAAACATAAAACTAAAAGGAGCGTAAACCATGGTTATCACTTTTGGTAAATCCCCAGAAAATCTGAGGAATTTCCAAGAAGATAAAAATACAATTCCAATGTGTCCTAAATTCGATTAGAGATAGGACATCCAAATTGAAATGATTTCCCGAAGGTAATTTGGATATCATGTCTCCTCTTGAATTCAGGAAACATGGACGACTTTAGTTAATTACCAAGGATTACCAATGATGCATGCTATAGACCGGTTCAATTCCATGTCCGGCGCACCATGAAATGAATGTTAGATTCTCGTACTTGGGTTAAATACCAAGTGTGAGTTCTAACGAAAATTTCATCTGGGCGAGACACGCAATTGAATCGGAAAATCTGAATGGTTGAGAGAAATTCCAGTGTCACATTCCAATGTCAAGACATTTAGACAAGACTTAGGAATCGAGGTGTAGAAGATAGATGGGAGGCCCACAGACGGGTGCTCCTTACAGACTCGATGATCCTGATAAAAGAAAAAGGGACAATTGGAATGTAGCCCTTAAGAACCTAAAGAGATGCCCCAAGTCGGGTCTTCAAGGGACGACGCTTGGTGTCTTCGGTTCGGCCCTTCGAATCTTTATTTTCGTCAGATGCCCTTTTGATGATGCCCGGCATGTGTCTCGGATTTGCTGTTATTGCATGTCCTTCAATTTCCGGTAAGGTTACTGGATCATTCCTCGGACAGCTCGAAAAGGGTAGACTCCGTTTAATGTCCGGGCAGTCTGACGGCGGATGACGCGTCGCTCATACTTGAATACGTCTGGGATGTGGGACCGACTTGGAGAGATCATCTCTTTTATCTATACTTTAAAATGGAATTGGACTCAACCATCGGACTTGATGAATGCAACATGTTGTGCAAAATGAAAGGCTGCAAGTGAATTTAAATAGAAATGGCAGGACCTTACCATGAGAGGTACCCAATGATTTTTTTGGTTTTAGGTATACCAACCATCCATATACATGCGCATGAGACAAGTGAGGCTTGACTCTAGAAAAAAAGAATGGCTTAGGTGAGGAACCTAGAGGCTTCCCTCTATCCGAGTCGATAAATTCGTCCATGAGCGCAATCCACAACAAATGGATAAAAGTCTCGACTTGGATAGTGAGTAGGATCGAATATGGTCGACCCCAGCGCAATCGACGCTAGAGCGTTGCATATCGATCCCTGATCTATGGCTACCTGAAAAGGTGATTTCGCGGCCTGGGTTTGGGCGCTTTGTGCAAAGTGTCGTGATCCTCAAATATGCAGTGAATCATACGCAACAATTTATATGTCAATCAGCGCTTCAAATCATCCATATAACATACATTCCTACGCCCATCCTGCATAAGACCATGTTAATCACAGACTACACCCCTTATCACTCCAATCTGCAAAAACATATAACACCTATCGTGAGCGGACTTACCTCACCTTCAAGAGCGCCTGCAGGGTTAGAAAAATCACTCAACGTTTTAATTACGGCCTAAGTCCACTTGAGGTCCAGAACCAAGTGTTCTAGAACAAATTCCCCAGTGGAGTCGCCAGCTGTCGCGACCCGTCCGAAATCAACGGACGCGGGCTAATGGATTACCGATCGCGGGGTCCCACTCTGAAATGTGGATCGCGGGCCTTAGATCGGCGCGGGCCCTCCCAGGCCCATACCAAATCGCAGCGGAGGTATATCTTTAAGGGATTCGACGATAAGAGTCGATCGCTTTCGACCTTCAGTGTGGTCATGGTGGCATGTGCAACTTGTGCATGCATTTGGAGTCGCCACCGGTCTTTCTTGGAGGGTAGACCGGAAACCTTACTGACCGATTGGGAGAGATCGATCAGTTCTACGGAACCAGAGATTTTGGGTTCGGGGACTTGGTTACGTCGGTGTCATTACCAACGCCCTTTCGGTACCTAACGTGAGTGATTTTCCTGACTAAGATTTCATGCAGGCGCAATTTCGGGTGAGATAGGTTTGATTCAGGGTTTCATGCAGATTGGAAGACTATTCCTATCAAATCACAGTCAATATAATGAAAGCGCAATCAAGTGCATAAATAAATCATGTCAATGCACATCAATTTCAATCATTGGCCTCCTAGTATAGCCATAAGGGCTTAGGGAAGATGTGATTTAGGGTTAGGGGTAAAATGGGAAGATTCGGGGACAATTAGCCCGAAGGGCAAAATCGTCATTTTTTGGAAGGTTTGGATACCTAATTACCCAAAATATTCCATGGCCAGTTGATTGTGGCCATTTCCCATTTTTGAGAATTTTTTGGAATTCCTTGATTTTTCTTCAATTTTTGGAAGACGATTCGCCCAAAGGGCGAAATCGTCATTTTAAAGGAGGTTCGGGGTTCAAAACACCAGGGATGAGCCTTGGCCAGTTGATTGTGGCTATTTCCTATTTTTTGGGATTTTCCTGGATTTTTTAGAATTTTTTTGGAAGACGGTTTGCCGGAAGGGCAAAACCGTCATTTCTGAAAAGATCGGGGGTCGAAAGACCCGAAACAGGTCGTGGCCAGTTGAATGTGGCCATTTCCTATTTTCTGGAATTTTTTTTAGAATTTTTCTGAATTTTCCGAATTTTTTGAATTTTTTATGATTTTTTATTTTTTATTGATTTTTTTGATTATTTTATTATTATTTTTGGATTTTTTTAATATTTAAAAATATTTTCCGGGCCGGGTCAAACCCGGCCCGCGCCTCTCGGGCGCCCGGCCCGACCCTAGGGGTCGAAACCGGCCTAAAACGACGCCGTTTTATATTTTTAAACATTTTTCCATTTTTTAACAATTTTTTTGATTTTTTATCTATTTTATTTAATTATCCGAAAATTCCCCGGATCGGACGGTCCACGTCGTGCCACGTGGCTTCGTCTCGTGCGTCCGATCAAAGACTAGATCGGACGTCCCTCAATGAGCCACGTGGCCACATCGTAGCCATTGGATCAAAAATCAATTATTTTCCTTTTTTAGAAAAACCTTCGGATCGAACGCTCCACGTTGTGCCACGTGGCTACTCCTGGTGCGTCCGATCTTGGACAAGATCGGACGATCCGCAGAAAGCCACTTGGCACATTCTCGGCCGTCGGATTGATTTGAATTAATTATCAGAAAATCATTTATTATTTTCCCAAAAAGACGAGATCGCGACACGTGTCGCGATCGGGACCGTTCATTTTGTTTTATGCATAAAAACTCCACGTGGCCCCCACCCGGCTGACGTGGCTGCCTACGTGGCACGCCACGTCGGCCGTTGACCGTTGACCGGCCGGAGGGTTGCCGGAGAAGACGATGAACAGTGAAAAATCCGGCGGGAATAGTAAAAATTCCGGCGAAGTCGCCGGAAAATTGCGAAACGGGCCCGAAACTTGGTATTTTTCGCCCGTTCTTGCGGCATTCGACTCCTTAGACACTCAACATCAATATAAGACCAAAACATGGCAAGAAACACGTCGGGAACTGTGGACACCTGATTTTTTTTACCATTTATTATTGTGATTTTTATTCTTTAAAATTAATTAAAAATATCAAAAAAGGTCATAAAATCACAAAATCAACTTTGGAAGCCTTGGTTTAACCTTAGGAACCAATTTGAACAAAAAATATTTTTCGGTATTTTTAATATTTTTCGAGTTTATTTAATTATAAAAATACCCAAAAAAATCAGAAAAATACCATTCATGGTCAGAAAAATACCCAAAAACATTTGATAATTTTGTTTTAATTTTCTCTTCAAGTGTGTCACTTTAAATCTCAAAAATTCGGCTCGGGTCACTATGTTCCTTCACAAACATAAACCCGAACCGAGCCTAAAAAAAAAAAAAAATCATTTTCGAGTCTTTTAGTTTTCAATTCTCACTTTTTATAAGCTATGACATTGGATTCTAAAGTCTTAAAGTGCAATTAGGTCAATTTGCCCTCCAATTTAATCAATTTTTACCAAAAGGGCTTAGTTGCACATTTTTCTTTCAATTAGTCCCCGGTTTCACGGATGTATACGTATGCTCTACGTATTTATACGTCATACGTATTTATACGTTATGCATATTTGTACTGTTTGGTAACCTCTTTAACTCTTGTAATAATAATAATGGTTATTATTTTTAACACCTTTGTTAGTGCCTTTTTTTTAGCATTTTTGTATTGTGAGTGCTATTGCTAGTACTATTTTTAAATAGCATTTTTTGTATTATAAATTGTGAGTGCTATTGTTAGTGCTATTTTTAAATGACATTTATTTATCATAAATTGTGAGTGCTATTGTTAGTGCTATTTTTAAATGGCATTTATTTATCATAAATTGTGAGTGCTATTATTAGATAGAATTTATAATTGTTAGTGCTATTTTTAAATAGCATTTTTGTATTATAAATTGTGAGTGCTATTGTTAGTGCTATTTTTAAATAGCATTTTTGTATTATAAATTGTGAGTGCTATTGTTAGTGCTATTTTTAAATGTCATTTATTTGTGAGTGCTATTTTTAGATAGAATTTATAATTGTTAGTGCTATTTTTAAATACAATTTATTGGAAGGTATTTTTGGCTATAAAAGGATGGCAAGAGTTTTGAGGTTGAGGGAGAGAGACATTTTGTAGAGTGTGCAAATTTTTGAGAGCTTAGAGAGAAGAACACAAACACTCTCTATATTCTCATAATCTTGAGTGAGCAAAATATACTAAGTTCGGAATATTGATTCCGCATATTGCTAGCACAATTGTTGTGGAGGAGTTATTAGTCGTCTCCCCGTTCGTCAATTGGTGGTGCGTCCGAACTAGATGCCTAACACTTGTGGAGGCTGAGATCGAAGAACATCGAACCGACACCTCCGTTCAAGCACGCTACGAGAGGTAATCCATTTACTCCCTTTGAGGCTTTGTGATTTTTTTTCGATTGAAATGCACGAAGTACGCCTCTGGAGATACATGTATGGGTTGTTATTTATTTCCGCTACGTGTTACGTGGATCCCAACAGTGGTATCAGAGCCGATCCTTAGGTGTTTTCGTGCATTTAATTGATTTTTTTGCAATTTTTGCAATACTATGGTCAATATGTATTAACGAATTGTTCGTCTTACATGGCTAATGGAGGTTGATTATTTTATATGATAAATTAATCAACGTAGCAAAAATTGAGACTAAATCAATTTTGAATCGAAAATTTATGGCTATCTTATTTTACGTAAAAATTCTGAATATGATTCAACGTAGAATTTTTATTGTGCCTTCCTAAGTTTTAAATTGTGAATTTATTACTTACGTGGAAGGGTGGTGATCATGGAAAAATCCCTAATCAATGTGATTGATGTATGTATGAATGTATGGTGATTATTTATATATTTGGGGTTGTAATTATTAAATGGAGGCTGCGTACTCCTTTTATTTTTCATGTAATCTTTATTTTTAGCATAGTCAATTGTTGATGTAAATGCTACGAGGATTACGTGGAGGAGCCTTTTAAGTCGGCGAGCTCTTTGGGGCCCGATTCTTGAAGAGTTCAAGAAACCAAGAAGAAGAGAAGAGCGGCTCTCCGTTATTAAAATATTAAAATGATTAAATGTGGTCTCATTGGCTCGAGACCCATTAAATCATAATTCCATGATCACCACGTAGGATAGATGTTTATGTGATTGACATCTATTTTTTTTTTTTTTATGATTACGTGAGCATGTTAAACTGGTTAATGTGCAAAGTCAGACTTACCTCACCCAAAATTGCGCCTGCATGAAATCCTAGTTAGGGAAAATCACTCGCGTTAGGTACCGAAAGGGCGTTGGTAATGACATCAACGTAACCAAGTCCCCGAACTCAAAATCTCTGGTTCCGCAGAATTGATCGATCTCTCCCAATCGGTCAATAAGGTTTCCGGTCTACCCTCCAAGAAAGACCGGTGGCGACTCCAAATGCATGCACAAGTTGCACATGCCACCACGACCACACTAAGGTCGAAAGCGATCGACTGTTATCGTCGAATCCCTTTGAAAAATACTCCCGCCGCGATTTGGTATGGGCCTGGGAGGGCCCGCGCCGATCCAAGACCCGCGATCGGTAATCCATTAGCCGCGTCCGCTTTCGGACGGGTCGCGACAGCTGGCGACTCCGCTGGGGACTTTGTTCTAGAACCTATGGTTCTAGACCTCAAGTGGACTTAGGCCGTAATTAAAACGCTGAGTGATTTTTCTAACCCTGCAGGCGCTCTTGAAGGTGAGGTAAGTCCGCTCATGGTAAGGTGTTATATGTTTTTGCAGATTGGAGAGATAAGGGGTGTAGTCCGTGATTAACATTGTTTTATGCAGGTTGGCGTAGGAATGTATGTTGTATGGATGATTTGAAGCGCCGATTGATAAACTGTTGTGCATGACTCACATTGTGGTGATCACAACACATGCACACACACAACCGCGCCTAAAACCTCGGGCGCCTTCTTTAGGAAAACAATAGAAGGAATTGAAAATGGAATCTCCGTGAGGAAAAACATGGGGTAATCCACTTTTCAATTCCGCTCACTTCGAACTATAGATCGAGTCCCAATGCAACGATAGTTGTGCAATGGAATCGGCTCTTTCTAGAACTCGAGGTGGGAACCTTGACCTTAGGTGCCAAATCCTTTGATTTTTAGAAGTTTTATCCTCACTTGTCTCATGTGCATGTCTTTAGATGGTTGGTATATCTAAAACCACCTTAAAAAAAAAAAAATCGGTGATCCTGGAGTCACATCTCGAAGACTGGAACTGGGGCATCTCCGAGTGTTCGGACCACATTCCTTTGATTGATTTGACATTCTTAGTTCTCTTGTATAAGATTAATTTTGCTGAGATCCTCTCTATCTCGTCCCTTAGATTGATTGTATTATGGATCTATTTGTATTGTATACATCTTGATAAGGCTCATTTCTATCGAAAATGGGGGCAAATTCCCCAAACCCATGGAGCATAGTGGAAATCGTCCCTTCAGTGCAAAATACATTTGGCCGCAGAGCCACTCGTTTGGTGAAAGGACGTATCGTTCCTAATTGATTTTTAATCAGATCTGGGGATAAGTTTTTCTCCAATTTTTTTTTATCTCAGGTGATAAAAGAGACAATGCACCCAAAAGCTCATGCATTCAAGTGACAAAACAGACGTCGCCCAGCTGGGGCAAATGAACCGTAGGCGTTGCAAATACCTTCAAGCACGGATGGAGGAATTTGATAGATGTTGTGCAACATCAAAACGGAATGCAAATCAAGTGTAAAAGGACGTATCGTTCCAAAATGATTATTTTCTTGATATGGGAATAATGCTTCCTTTCTTTTTCCTCTCAGATGATGATCAAGAGCAGAGGACGCAGGATGTAATGCTTTCAAATAACAAACAGGGAACATCAAATACCTCAAATGGCGACTGTGATCGAGAGAATCACCAAACCGCCACATGACGAATCCCAAGAATATCAAGCTGTCTTGAGACAGATAAAATTGATCAAGGACTCTGACAATCGAGATGGATGATCAGAATCTGCAAAAATCAATGGGAGCAGGTTCCCCCATTTGCTTTGAGGAGCCAAACCGGGGGCAAACTCTCATGATCCCCCATGAAAGCGCATCAAACCAGGGTCATCGAATCCAGAGATGACAAACAGCAAAACCATGCCTAACTGGGGCAAGTGAATGATTTGTACACAGGGCGTTTCTCCTCTGACAAAGTCAATAGACGCAATACAGAGTCGTCCGCATCAGAATCAAACCCCAAGATACGAATTTGGGTGAACGGTAACCTTGTATCGTTCCAATTTGGTCTTCCAAGACCACTTGCCTAACATGAGTTTTTACTCATTTTACAGGAAGTCGTTGGCGCTGAAAGCCTCAAATGAAAATATCGCGCTAACATGGAGGCGAATAGAATCATTGGCCTTAGAAGTCAGGATTCCAGGAGATGGTCTTTGATTATAAGACCTAATGGATGGAACCTTGAAGAATGGCGCTGGAGTGCGCCTAAAAACACAAATGGATCTTCTTTGGGGCAAATTCTTGAGAAGGATTCGTCACCCAACCAGATGGGAGATCAAGGACACAAGATAGATGGCCAAATTATGCAAGCCGCGCGTTTGTGTTCAAATGGAAACACAAAGCAAGAACAAGGCTGTATCGTTCCAATTTGCCTTGAATTTTGGAACGCAAACTGACACCTAATTCTCGTCTTTGACAGGGGCTCGCCATCAAGGCGAAATAGGTTTTCACATCCCATGTATTACCCATTGGAACACATGACCAAGGGTAAGATGTATCGTTCCAATTTTTTGAAAAATCCGTGAACATACAATAACATATTTCTTTTACATTTTCAGGGATCTCCAGCCACGGTGGACAGGTAGGTATCCCTTTCCCCAATCCATTGAAGATGTTAAACAAAAAAAAACAGAGAGAAAAAGAAAAAGCTTTCAGAATCTGATGTCTAGAAAAGACATAGAATTCTAACTTCATTGGCATTCATGTTTTGAAACAGGAGGTTGTTTGAACATGAATAAGAATATGCATGGTGCATCATAAAATCCCCTTGACGGGTAAAATTTTTGGAAAAAAAGGAAAGAGATTTTTTCAATCAAAAATTGTTCAAAACTTTCAAAAGGACTTTTTCTCAAAAGACGAGAGGCAAAGCCTAATCCAAACACGTCCTATACACACTCCAGGGAAAAGTGGAGCAGATCAGATAGTGAAATCTGGACCTACGGAAGTAGGGATTGTTCGCAACAATTACATGGATTGGGACGACGGAGGCATTCGTTTCATATCCCCAAACACTACAGGTGACCATTGACAACCCCTTTGAACGGCGGTTTTCATTCTTAACCCTGTCAAGAACCACCCCACATCGGGGCAGAATGGAGATGAGTCCAGCAGCATCAGGAGAAAATGGTTAGAAATTTTCTTGCTCGGACTAACATTAATCTTTGTGTATTGTTTATATGGTAATCCAAGTGCCATAGGATGACGAGAAGCATTTATTTCTCTATCCCACACACCGAATCCTTTGCACAGCCAACTTGAGCCTGCAAATTCATTTCATGAACCCATTGGTGATCATTCCAAGACGGATGCCACACCACTTAAAAAATGGAAGAGTTCAAGACTCAGGGATTACGAAGAGAATTCCCGGACTGATATTTAAAGCATGTTTAGACTATATGTCTAACATGATCCCATGAAGATGAGAAAAAAGCGGGATTCCAAAAATGAATGAGAAAAATCCACCGCATCAAGAAAAAGCAAAGTGCCTGGTAAAAGCGAGGCCGATGCTCGTGCAAGCTGTTTGCTTGATTCCCAGTGAAACTTGGATGGGAAAAGAGAAAATTCCTAAAGGAGTCAGATAAAAAGACTGCTCTCCAAATGATGTCAAGCGCGGAGGAAAGGCGCAGACAGAGTTGTCAACCTTCTTAATGCAACAAGAGACGCTCTCTAAAGGACTTGTGCACACCTCAAAAGCGGTTGCACACCTCAAAAACTGAAGATGTAGAATGGAAAAGACAGGTGACAAATTTGCAATGATCACCAATGTCAATCCCCTCATAAATTCTGGGCCAAAAACAAGCCTTTTTCAGTCCCCAATCCTACCAACATCATAACCCTGAAACAGTCTTCTCTGACTAAGACACTTGGGTTAACATATTGCTTAGCTCGAAGAAGTACGAGCAAGACTATTTCTTTCTCATTTTGCAGGGTTCTTGACTTGTAAACCCGGAGCAGATAGTGAAGGATTTCATTCAATGGCCTCAACTCCAAAGCGGGTCCTCCTTGAAAACCAATATCCAAGCCCAACATTACGGTCCCGTGGAAGACCTCCCGACCGATCAAAATGTACGCGCTGCGAATGAACCTAAAACCTAGGCACAGGTTAGTAGGGAATTGAGTGCATCCCCTATAAAAAAACCACTATCGCAAAACAGGTGAGAAGACCTCCTTGTCGAGAAATATTCCAATTGATGTTTTGAACAAACTCTTTTTGGAATTTTCAAACTGTTGATCCAGATTTTCCGTGCAAGGGATTTGTGATCACATTTGCATGTTGCAAAAATGCTTTGGATAACCTCCAGCATCAAAATGCACATTTCATGATTAAAACTTAAATCATACGGTTTTGTCAAAATGGACAGCCGTAGTCTTCCCAAAGATTACTAACGTTTTCTTGGTGAAGAAAAATCTTTCAGGCTCAAATTTCTGCAGGATACCTGGAGAACCCAGCTCCCAGAATGTCGCTTCAACAGACTCAAGTGAAGTTTTGTCAAAATAAAATCTTTCACTGCTTCAAAAAAACTGAATTCCCGACAAACTTCGGGGTCTCCAAAAAAAAAGGGGGAAGAAAAACCCTTTTAAAAGAAAAAGTCCTATCAGACGTGGAGAACCCTCGTCCCAGGACCCATTTTTAAAATATCAAACAGTCTCATCGGACGTGGAGAACCCTCGTCATGAGACCCCTTTTTCAAAACTTAGGCAGTCTCATCGGACGTGGAGAACCCTCGTCATGAGACCCCTTTTCAAAATTTAGGCAGTCTCATCGGACGTGGAGAACCCTCGTCATGAGACCCCCTTTTTCAAAACTTAGGCAGTCTCATCGGACGTGGAGAACCCTCGTCATGAGACCCTTTTTCAAAATTTAGGCAGTCTCATCGGACGTGGAGAACCCTCGTCATGAGACCCCCTTTTCAAAATTCAGGAAATCTCATCGGACGTGAAGAACCCTCGTCATGAGACCCCTTTTCATTTAGGCAGTCTCATCGGACGTGGAGAACCCTCGTCATGAGACATCTTTTCAAAGTCAAAACTGATGGTAGACACCGCCTGAAGGGTCAAACAAAGGTAGGTACCGCCTGAAGGGTCAAATGAAGGTAGATACCGCCTGAAGGGTCAAATGAAGGTAGATACCGCCTGAAGGGTCAAAATAAGGTAGATACCGCCTGAAGGGTCAAAATAAGGTAGATACCGCCTGAAGGGTCAAATGAAGGTAGATACCGCCTGAAGGGTCAAAATAAGGTAGATACCGCCTGAAGGGTCAACTCAAAGGTAGATACCGCCTGAAGGGTCAAAATATGGTAGATACCGCCTGAAGGGTCAAAATCAATGGTAGAAACCGCCTGAAGGGTCAGCACAATGGTAGAAACCGCTTGAAGGGTCAACACAATGGTAGAAACCGCCTGAAGGGTCAATGTATGGTAGAAACCGCCTGAAGGGTCAATCAATGGTAGAAACCGCCTGAAGGGTCAACATAATGGTAGAAACCGCCTGAAGGGTTAATGTATGGTAGAAACCGCCTGAAGGGTCAACCAATGGTAGAAACCGCCTGAAGGGTCAATGTATGGTAGAAACCGCCTAAAGGGTCAGCACAATGGTAGAAACCGCCTGAAGGGTCAACCAATGGTAGAAACCGCCTGAAGGGTCAATGTATGGTAGAAACCGCCTAAAGGGTCAACCAATGGTAGAAACCGCCTGAAGGGTCAACTCAATGGTAGAAACCGCATGAAGGGTCAATGAATGGTAGAAACCGCCTGAAGGGTCAAAGGACTGGTAGAGACCGCCTGAAGGATCAACCCAATGGTCTGATCCACCATACGGATCAAAACCTTGATGAATCCCGAACGCGGGAGGAGTCGTTTTCCCTAATAAGCCTTACATTAGGCAAGCCATTTCTAGTTTAGTCCACCACACTGATCAAAACCCTTGGCAAATTCCCAAATGTGGGATGCGCCTTCCTTAGGTTCCTACAAGTTAGGAATCCCATCATGGTATGACCTACCATACAGGTCAGAGCTTAATCTCCCTAGGATATTCTGAATGACGAGTCCTAGGCATCTTCTTGAAAGTCGTCGCAACCGGCAGCATCCGACAGGTGAGCTTCAGGTAAGCCTCTCTCACTCCGGCCCATGTTTAAATTGTTAGAGCAAACCGGGGATTGATTTGAGCTTTTATCAATAGGCTTAAGGATCCGATGTCATAACATTTCTTCTCTTATTTTCCCAGTTGAGTCGGTTAGGAATCAGGTGCCACCTTATCTTTGAGAGAAACCTCTAACGAGATTCCTCTCAAAGAGGGGCAGCTGTGGACACCTGATTTTTTTTACCATTTATTATTGTGATTTTTATTCTTTAAAATTAATTAAAAATATCAAAAAAGGTCATAAAATCACAAAATCAACTTTGGAAGCCTTGGTTTAACCTTAGGAACCAATTTGAACAAAAAATATTTTTCGGTATTTTTAATATTTTTCGAGTTTATTTAATTATAAAAATACCCAAAAAAATCAGAAAAATACCATTCATGGTCAGAAAAATACCCAAAAACATTTGATAATTTTGTTTTAATTTTCTCTTCAAGTGTGTCACTTTAAATCTCAAAAATTCGGCTCGGGTCACTATGTTCCTTCACAAACATAAACCCGAACCGAGCCTAAAAAAAAAAAAAAATCATTTTCGAGTCTTTTAGTTTTCAATTCTCACTTTTTATAAGCTATGACATTGGATTCTAAAGTCTTAAAGTGCAATTAGGTCAATTTGCCCTCCAATTTAATCAATTTTTACCAAAAGGGCTTAGTTGCACATTTTTCTTTCAATTAGTCCCCGGTTTCACGGATGTATACGTATGCTCTACGTATTTATACGTCATACGTATTTATACGTTATGCATATTTGTACTGTTTGGTAACCTCTTTAACTCTTGTAATAATAATAATGGTTATTATTTTTAACACCTTTGTTAGTGCCTTTTTTTTAGCATTTTTGTATTGTGAGTGCTATTGCTAGTACTATTTTTAAATAGCATTTTTTGTATTATAAATTGTGAGTGCTATTGTTAGTGCTATTTTTAAATGACATTTATTTATCATAAATTGTGAGTGCTATTGTTAGTGCTATTTTTAAATGGCATTTATTTATCATAAATTGTGAGTGCTATTATTAGATAGAATTTATAATTGTTAGTGCTATTTTTAAATAGCATTTTTGTATTATAAATTGTGAGTGCTATTGTTAGTGCTATTTTTAAATAGCATTTTTGTATTATAAATTGTGAGTGCTATTGTTAGTGCTATTTTTAAATGTCATTTATTTGTGAGTGCTATTTTTAGATAGAATTTATAATTGTTAGTGCTATTTTTAAATACAATTTATTGGAAGGTATTTTTGGCTATAAAAGGATGGCAAGAGTTTTGAGGTTGAGGGAGAGAGACATTTTGTAGAGTGTGCAAATTTTTGAGAGCTTAGAGAGAAGAACACAAACACTCTCTATATTCTCATAATCTTGAGTGAGCAAAATATACTAAGTTCGGAATATTGATTCCGCATATTGCTAGCACAATTGTTGTGGAGGAGTTATTAGTCGTCTCCCCGTTCGTCAATTGGTGGTGCGTCCGAACTAGATGCCTAACACTTGTGGAGGCTGAGATCGAAGAACATCGAACCGACACCTCCGTTCAAGCACGCTACGAGAGGTAATCCATTTACTCCCTTTGAGGCTTTGTGATTTTTTTTTCGATTGAAATGCACGAAGTACGCCTCTGGAGATACATGTATGGGTTGTTATTTATTTCCGCTACGTGTTACGTGGATCCCAACAGTGGTATCAGAGCCGATCCTTAGGTGTTTTCGTGCATTTAATTGATTTTTTTGCAATTTTTGCAATACTATGGTCAATATGTATTAACGAATTGTTCGTCTTACATGGCTAATGGAGGTTGATTATTTTATATGATAAATTAATCAACGTAGCAAAAATTGAGACTAAATCAATTTTGAATCGAAAATTTATGGCTATCTTATTTTACGTAAAAATTCTGAATATGATTCAACGTAGAATTTTTATTGTGCCTTCCTAAGTTTTAAATTGTGAATTTATTACTTACGTGGAAGGGTGGTGATCATGGAAAAATCCCTAATCAATGTGATTGATGTATGTATGAATGTATGGTGATTATTTATATATTTGGGGTTGTAATTATTAAATGGAGGCTGCGTACTCCTTTTATTTTTCATGTAATCTTTATTTTTAGCATAGTCAATTGTTGATGTAAATGCTACGAGGATTACGTGGAGGAGCCTTTTAAGTCGGCGAGCTCTTTGGGGCCCGATTCTTGAAGAGTTCAAGAAACCAAGAAGAAGAGAAGAGCGGCTCTCCGTTATTAAAATATTAAAATGATTAAATGTGGTCTCATTGGCTCGAGACCCATTAAATCATAATTCCATGATCACCACGTAGGATAGATGTTTATGTGATTGACATCTATTTTTTTTTTTTTTTATGATTACGTGAGCATGTTAAACTGGTTAATGTGCAAAGTCAGACTTACCTCACCCAAAATTGCGCCTGCATGAAATCCTAGTTAGGGAAAATCACTCGCGTTAGGTACCGAAAGGGCGTTGGTAATGACATCAACGTAACCAAGTCCCCGAACTCAAAATCTCTGGTTCCGCAGAATTGATCGATCTCTCCCAATCGGTCAATAAGGTTTCCGGTCTACCCTCCAAGAAAGACCGGTGGCGACTCCAAATGCATGCACAAGTTGCACATGCCACCACGACCACACTAAGGTCGAAAGCGATCGACTGTTATCGTCGAATCCCTTTGAAAAATACTCCCGCCGCGATTTGGTATGGGCCTGGGAGGGCCCGCGCCGATCCAAGACCCGCGATCGGTAATCCATTAGCCGCGTCCGCTTTCGGACGGGTCGCGACAGGAACCGCCCCAAAAATCCGGCGACCGAACCGGCTCCGGCGAAGAATTCACAGAAAATTTTTATTTGTTTAAACTCGATTTCTTTCATTCACATGGCATCCAATGGTGGTTTAGAAGCTTACTTGGGGTTCCTTGATGGTCGGCGGCCGCCGGAAATCCCTCGTCGAGCTCCCGTCCGAACCATGGCCGGCGAAGCTCCGGCCCTCGGTTTTTGTCGAGTTTTAATGCAAAACGAAGGTCAACACGAGGTTAGGGATAACTCTAGTGTAGTTTAAAGATTAGAACCGCACAAATAGAGCTCGGGTCGAGCTCGACCGAGAGTCAAAACGTTCGGGACTCCATCGGGCATTTCATCAAACACATGGTGTGCGCAGAGAAAAATGGAGGTCGGGGAAGATACCGACCTACTCCACGACCGTCGACGGCGACCGAAGCTCCCCTCAGGCTCCAAGAGGTGCCGGCAAGCTTGTCTTGCTCCGGATTTGCTCGAAAAATCTCCCCAAAATCTCCCTCTCTCTCTCTCTCGGCCAAGCCCCTTAAACCGAGAATCTCGCCGATTTTATGGCCGACCGGCAATTTTTTTTATGCCCACGAGCCTCTGCCGGCGAGCAGGGAGCTCTGTCAATGTCCCCCACGCCCGTTTGCCTTTTGTTTCTCCCCAAAACGCGTCGCCCATGCCGCCCCTGTTTTTTTTCTCTCCCACGGCTTGCTGCACATTCTGTGCAAGCCTTGCAGACCCGGGTCGGGCCGGGTCGGGTCGGGTCGGACCCGACCGGCCCGGTTCGGCCAAATCGCCCAAATCGCCAAATTGACCCCCTAAATGACCTCTTTTCATGAAATTGATGGCAAAATCGGATTCCTTGACATGTTTTCCATCAAATATGGGTATTTTCGTGAATCAATTTATTGAAATTCTGTGAAAACCCCAAATTGTCCCTAGGATCCGAAATTCAATTTCGCCAAATCGAAGGCCTAAACGATCGAATTATCCAAAATTGAGCCCACCAATGGATTCAGCATGATGAAAACTGTTGGGTAGAGGTGTTTAATTTTAATGGGTGTGCCCGTGTGAAATTTAATTTCAAAAATTGTGAAACCGGGGACTAAATTGAAAGATTTTTATGCAATTAAGCCCTTTTGGTTAAAATTGATCAAATTGGAAGGCAAATTGACCCAATTGCATTTCAATACTTTAGAGTCCAATGTCATAGCTTATAAAAACCGAGAATTGAAAATTAAAAGACTCGAAAAGGATTTTTTAGGCCCGGTTCGGGATTAGGTTTGTGAAGGAACACAATGAACCAAGCCGAATTTCCCTACTAAAAAGTGAAAATATTAAAGAGAGAATTAAAATGAAATTTATGAATATTTTTTTGTAATTTTCTCACCACGGATGGTATTTTTCTGATTTTTTGGGTATTTTTATAATTAAATAAATTCCAAAAAATATTAAAAAATTCAAAAAATATTTTTTGTTCAAAATTGGTTCCTAAGGCTAGGCTAAGGCTTCCAAAGTTGATTTTGCAATTTTTTGACCTTTTTTGCTATTTTTAATTAATTTTAGAAATAAAAAAACTATAATAACGGATGGTCAAAAATCAGGTGTCAACAGCTGCCCCTCTTTGAGAGTGAGCTCGTCAGAGGTTGCTTTCAAAGACAAAATGACACCTGGATCTTAACCGACTCGACTGGGGAAAAGAAATACCATGACATCGGACCCTTAAGTCTTTTGATAAATGCTCAAATTAATCACCGGTTTACTCTTGCAATTCGAACATGGGCCGGAGTGAGAGAGGCTTACCTGAAGCTCACCTGTCAGATGCTGCCGGTTGCGATGACTTTCAAGAAGATACCTAGGACTCGTTCAGAATATCCTAGGGAGATTAAGCTCTGACCTGTATGGTAGGTCATACCATTATGGGGTTCCCGACTGGTAGGAACCTAAGGAAGGCACATCCCATGCTTTGGGATCTGCCAAGGATTTTGATCCGTATGGTGGATCGGACCTTTGTATTGACCCTTCAGGCGGTTTCTACATTTGGTTGAGTTTGACCCTTATGGCGGTTTTTACCAATGAGTTGACCCTTATGGCGGTTTCTACCATTCTTGACCCTTCAGGCAGTTTCTACCATCTGGTTGACCCTTCAGGCGGTTTCTACCTTTGGTTTGACCCTTATGGCGGTTTCTACCATGAGTTGACCCTTATGGCGGTTTCTACCATGAGTTGACCCTTATGGCGGTTTCTACCATTGATTTGACCCTTCAGGCGGTTTCTACCATCGAGTTGACCCTTATGGCGGTTTCTACCATTGGTTGACCCTTATGGCGGTTTCTACCATTGAGTTTAGTTTTGACCCTTATGGCGGTGTCTACCTTGAGTTGACCCTTATGGCGGTTTCTACCATATTTGACCTTTCAGGCGGTATCTACCGTTGAGTTTAGTTTTGACCCTTATGGCGGTGTCTACCTTGAGTTGACCCTTATGGCGGTTTCTACCATATTTGACCCTTCAGGCGGTATCTACCGTGGAGTTTAGTTTTGACCCTTATGGCGGTGTCTACCTTGAGTTGACCCTTATGGCGGTTTCTACCATATTTGACCCTTCAGGCGGTATCTACCGTGGAGTTTAGTTTTGACCCTTATGGCGGTGTCTACCTTGAGTTGACCCTTATGGCGGTTTCTACCATATTTGACCCTTCAGGCGGTATCTACCGTGGTGAGACTCCGGACTGATAGGAATCTAAGGATGACGCGCCCGTTTTGTAGGGTTTGTCAGAGACTCAATCGTTCTGTAGATCGATCTCGGAAAAGGTTTGCCTACTAAAAGGCTGCGCCTATGAAATGACATATCCCGTCTTGTTGGGACTAGTCGAAGACTCGATCGTTCGTCCGTAGATCGGTCTTAGAATAGCTTTGCCTACTAAAAGGCTGCGCCTATGAAATGACATATCCTGTCTTGTTGGGACTAGTCGAAGACTCGATCGTTCGTCCGTAGATCGGTCTTGGAATAGGTTTGCCTACTGAAAGGCTGCGCCTAGGAGACTCGATCGTTCGTTCGTAGACCGGTCTTGGGAAAGGGTTTGCCTACTAAAAGGCTCCGCCTCGGGGACTCGATCGTTCGTTCGTAGATCGGTCTTGGAAAAAAGGTTTGCCTACTAAAAGGCTCCGCCTCGGAGACTCGATCGTTCGTTCGTAGATCGGTCTTGGGAAAAAGGTTTGCCTACTAAAAGGCTCCGCCTCGGAGACTCGATCGTTCGTTCGTAGATCGGTCTTGGGAAAGGGTTTGCCTACTAAAAGGCTCCGCCTCGGGGACTCGATCGTTCGTTCGTAGATCGGTCTTGGGAAAAAGGTTTGCCTACTAAAAGGCTCCGCCTCGGAGACTCGATCGTTCGTTCGTAGATCGGTCTTGGGAAAGGGTTTGCCTACTAAAAGGCTCCGCCTCGGGGACTCGATCGTTCGTTCGTAGATCGGTCTTGGGAAAGGGTTTGCCTACTAAAAGGCTCCGCCTCGGAGACTCGATCCTTCGTTCGTAGATCAGTCTTGGGAAAGGGTTTGCCTACTAAAAGGCTCCGCCTCGGAGACTCGATCGTTCATTCGTAGATCGGTCTTGGGAAAGGTTTGCCTATTAAAAGGCTCCGCCTAAGGATTGACATCATTAACGTCTCTTTTGGAAGGTTTACCTAACTCTAGGTTCACCTGAAGGCTATCCTGGGATTTAGGGGTTACCTGAAATCTCGCAGGAGGCCGAGTTGTCCTTTCGACATGCGAGGTACCTTTCTGGGATCTGGGGGACTCCAATTATCCCGCAGAAAGCTGAAACCTGCAAACTTTTCATTAAAAAGGTATCAGTTTGGGACCTGGGTTCTCCAGGGATCCTGCAAAACATGACCCTATGAGCTTTTCTTGACAGAGCAAGGCATCCTTGTTGACACCTGATTTTTTTTACCATTTATTATTGTGATTTTTATTCTTTAAAATTAATTAAAAATATCAAAAAAGGTCATAAAATCACAAAATCAACTTTGGAAGCCTTGGTTTAACCTTAGGAACCAATTTTGAACAAAAAATATTTTTCGGTATTTTTAATATTTTTCGAGTTTATTTAATTATAAAAATACCCAAAAAATCAGAAAAATACCATTCGTGGTCAGAAAAATACCCAAAAATATTCGATAATTTTGTTTTAATTTCCTCTTCAAGTGTGTCACTTTAAATCTCAAAAATTCGGCTCGGGTCACTATGTTCCTTCAAAACATAAACCCGAACCGAGCCTAAAAAAAAATCATTTTCGAGTCTTTTAGTTTTCAATTCTCACTTTTTATAAGCTATGACATTGGATTCTAAAGTCTTAAAGTGCAATTAGGTCAATTTGCCCTCCAATTTAATCAATTTTTACCAAAAGGGCTTAATTGCACATTTTTCTTTCAATTAGTCCCCGGTTTCACGGATGTATACGTATGCTCTACGTATTTATACATCATACGTATTTATACGTTATGCATATTTGTATTGTTTGGTAACCTCTTTAACTCTTGTAATAATAATAATGATTATTATTTTTAACACCTTTGTTAGTGCCTTTTTTAGCATTTTTGTATTGTGAGTGCTATTTTTAAATAGCATTTTTTGTATTATAAATTGTGAGTGCTATTGTTAGTGCTATTTTTAAATGAAATTTATTTATCATAAATTGTGAGTGCTATTGTTAGTGCTATTTTTAAATGGCATTTATTTATCATAAATTGTGAGTGCTATTATTAGATAGAATTTATAATTGTTAGTGCTATTTTTAAATAGAATTTTTGTATTATAAATTGTGAGTGCTATTGTTAGTGCTATTTTTAAATAGCATTTTTGTATTATAAATTGTGAGTGCTATTGTTAGTGCTATTTTTAAATGTCATTTATTTGTGAGTGCTATTATTAGATAGAATTTATAATTGTTAGTGCTATTTTTAAATAGAATTTTTGTATTATAAATTGTGAGTGCTATTGTTAGTGCTATTTTTAAATAGCATTTTTGTATTATAAATTGTGAGTGCTATTGTTAGTGCTATTTTTAAATGTCATTTATTTGTGAGTGCTATTTTTAGATAGAATTTATAATTGTTAGTGCTATTTTTAAATACAATTTATTGGAAGGTATTTTTGGCTATAAAAGGATGGCAAGAGTTTTGAGGTTGAAGGGGAGAGACATTTTGTAGAGTGTGCAAATTTTTGAGAGCTTAGAGAGAAGAACACAAACACTCTCTATATTCTCATCATCTTGAGTGAGCAAAATATGCTAAGTTCGGAATATTGATTCCGCATATTGCTAGCACAATTGTTGTGGAGTTATTAGTCGTCTCCCCGTTCGTCAATTGGTGGTGCGTCCGAACTAGATGCCTAACACTTGTGGAGGCTGAGATCGAAGAACATCGAACCGACACCTCCGTTCAAGCACGCTACGAGAGGTAATCTATTTACTCCCTTTGAGACTTTGTGATTTTTTTCGATTGAAATGCACGAAGTACGCCTCTGGAGATACATGTGTGGGTTGTTATTTATTTCCGCTACGTGTTACGTGGATCCCAACAGTGGTATCAGAGCCAATCCTTAGGTGTTTTCGTGCATTTAATTGATTTTTTGCAATTTTTGCAATACTATGGCCAATATGTATTAACGAATTGTTCGTCTTACATGGCTAATGGAGATTGATTATTTTATATGATAAATTAATCAACGTAGCAAAAATTGAGACTAAATCAATTTTGAATCGAAAATTTATGGCTATCTTATTTTACGTAAAAATTCTGAATATGATTCAACGTAGAATTTTTATTGTGCCTTCCTAAGTTTTAAATTGTGAATTTATTACTTACGTGAAAGGGTGGTGATCATGGAAAAATCCCTAATCAATGTGATTGATGTATATATGAATGTATGATGATTATTTATATATTTGGGGTTGTAATTATTAAATGGAGGCTGCGTACTCCTTTTATTTTTCATGTAATCTTTATTTTTAGCATAGTCAATTGTTGATGTAAATGCTACGAGGATTACGTGGAGGAGCCTTTTAAGTCGGCGAGCTCTTTGGGGCCCAATTCTTGAAGAGTTCAAGAAACCAAGAAGAAGCGAAGAGCGGCTCTCCGTTATTAAAATATTAAAATGATTATATGTGGTCTCATTGGCTCGAGACCCATTAAATCATAATTCCATGATCACCACGTAGGATAGATGTTTATGTGATTGACATCTATTTATTTATTATGACTACGTGAGCATGTTAAACTGGTTAATGTGCAAAGTCAGACTTACCTCACCCAAACTTGCGCTTGCATGAACTCTTAGTCAGGAAAATCACTCGCGTTAGGTACCGAAAGGGCGTTGGTAATGACACCAGCGTAACCAAGTCCCCGAACCCAAAATCTCTGGTTCCGCAGAACTGATCGATCTCTCCCAATCGGTCAGTAAGGTTTCCGGTCTACCCTCCAAGAAAGACCGGTGGCGACTCCAAATGCATGCACAATTTGCACATGCCACCACGACCACACTGAAGGTCGAAAGCGATCGACTCTTATCGTCGAAGAATACTCCCGCCGCGATTTGGTATGGGCCTGGGAGGGCTCGCGCCGATCCAAGACCCGTGATCGGTAATCCATTAGCCGCGTCCGCTTCCGGACGGGTCGCGACAGCTGGCGACTCCGCTGGGGACCTTGTTCTAGAAACTATGGTTCTAGACCTCAAGTGGACTTAGGCCGTAATAAAAATTGAGTGATTTTTCTAACCCTACAGGCGCTCTTGAAGGTGAGGTAAGTCCGCTCACGATAGGTGTTATATGTTTTTGCAGATTGGAGTAATAAGGGGTGTAGTCTGTGATTAACTTTATTTTACGCAGGTGTGGCGTAGGAATGTATGTTGTGTGGATGATTTGAAGTGCTGATTGATAAATTGTTGTGCATGACTTGCATTGTAATGATCACGACACATGGACACACACAACCGCGCCTAAAACCCCAGGCGCCGCCTTTAGGAACACAATAGAAGGAATTGAAAATGGAATCTCCGTGAGGAAAAACACGGGGTAATCCACTTCTCAATTCCGCTCGCTTCGAACTATGGATTGAGTCCCAATGCAACGATAGTTGTGCAATGGAATCGGCTCTTTCTAGAACTCGAGGTGGGAACCTTAACCTTAGGTGCCAAACCCTCTGATTTTTAGAAGTTCACCATCACTTGTCTCATGCGCATGTCTTTGGGCGGTTGGTACACCTAAAATCGCACATAGGTCGACGAGTTGGGTTGGTAAGACTCTCTATCCCTCAAAACTATTACAGTTCATATAAATATAGGCATTTCATTCATTGCATTCTGGTGATTAGATTAAATGCCATTTCAAGGATAGATGCATGTGTTTTTCCCAAACGTCCTTGATAGAAGACGAGGAGGATGATATCCCATGGCGAACACCGAGTGAGCAACAAAGGAGCCTACTATGGACATTATTGAGATATCGTCCAATGAAGATGACGAGTTGGGGCAAGTGATCCGGAAGTCACAGATCGAACTTGGGGCATCCTTAAACGTTAGGATCACATTCCTTGGTTTCATTTTCCATTACTAGTCCTCTTGTATAGGGTTTATTTTTATCGAGGCTTTCTCTATCTCACCCCTTAGAGTGATTGTATTAGGGATCTATTGGTGTATACATTCAGATGGAACTCGGTTGTATTTCTTTTGACGGGTCATGGGAATGTGATAGTGGCATTTTCTCTAATCATCCGAATACTCCCAAGTCAAGTTTATAATTCCTTTAGAGGAAACTAAAGTTGAAAATCTTACACGACCTTTTTGGTCGTACAGGGTAATCCAACCCCAATTTCGCTAGAAGGAATTATACACTTGAATTGGTCCATGCATGTCATACGTCACTAAGTAATCCACGATAATTGATCAAGAGTATTGACGTTATTTCGAATTTAATGACGAGATAGATGTCCAAATTGCTCTCGTTCTTAACAAAACGGCCTTGATTTGGATGCCGTATCTTCAATTAAATTTAAAAACACGTCGTTATGCCTTGCATTTTTGACTAATTCGCTCTTCTGAATATTGGTCAAAAGCAATTATCGTGAATTACATTCCTTTCAATAGTATGCTTTCTTTCGAGGAATATTGATAAAAACTTTTCGCACAAGATTAAAACCCTTGTAAAAGTTCTTGTCATTATTAATTACGAGCAAGCATAAGATTGAAAGGGGTCTATGCTTTCTTTTTCAGATTATTCCTTTTGACTCGGTCTTTTCATTTGCAGGTGAAAAACAAGTAGCATAAAGAAATCTTTTCTTGGATAAGTCTGAGGCTATTCTTTCATCTGACCATGAGTGAGTTAGAAAATCAGAACACATCTACTCGACTTATTATGGATCGGCTCATCCAAGTCTAAGATGTCCGGATGCTCGAAGAAATGGATCATATAAAAGCTAAAACAAACACAGGGGCTTTCATTCATTCTTGCCCAAACCAGATCATACAATTCATTGGGGTGGAAAAGTAAAGCAGAAGTGAGCCCTAATCAACGACACAAAGGAGCCCAGCTGGCCCTCCAGGTTATGGATGCTTTGTTTATACGCACCACTCCGCGTATCATGGTCCGCAAGCCTGAGGTGGAGGCGTTTGCGTTCATCATTGACTGCAACAACCTGAGTCTCGTGATCTTCGGCGACTGCTTCCAAGTCCCGAACAAGTCCATTCTCACGAGTTATATCCTCGTTTATGCCGTTGAGCCTTTCTTCCAGCCACTCGCTCCGATTCCTTAGCAGGGCATTACGTCGATCGCGCTCATAGGTAGCCAGAGATAGAGCTAAGTCCTCCACCAGATTCCTCCTCTCGCGTAGCAATGTCGAAACCCGCTCTTTGGCGAACTCAACAGCCTTTTTGTGACTATCGGCCAGGTAGTCAGCCAACGCTAGGCGGTCGGACTGATCCTCATAACGGGCTCGCAAGACACGAGCCACGGTAACTCCCCGATGAGCAGCGCGGTAGACCTCCAAGGAGTTCGTAAAGAGCGTTGGAAAAATATTGTATTCCCTCCCCAACGCGGTACCCTCGAGGGAGGTGATGTCCAGGTCCCCGAACATGACTCTGATCTCATCCTCGGTTTCGGGATGATCGGCTATGTGAGCGTAGCCTCGACCCAAGAGGTTATAGAACTCTTTCCATCGAGTCAAAGCTTCGGCTGAGAAAGTGTGAACTTGGGAAGAAGCCATTTTCGACGGAGATGTGTGTAGTGGAGCGATTAGAGGATGGAAGCAAATTATATGAGAGCGTTAATCTCCCAAACACCAACTCCGCATTTTATAACGTCTCGAGAGTGGAGAAAAGTTGCAGCAATAATGCTTGTGGAGCCGGGTTAATTAATGTAAAGCGAGGGCTGCTCCTCCCGTGAATCATCAGACATGTCCTGATCCGCAATTTCAGGCCTGACAAATTCGGTCTCGCCATTATTAAAGCTGGGAGGGAGGCGAGCGCAACTATCGAAGAAGCCGCGAAAGGATTGTGTTGTTCCATCACGCATGAAGCTGGGCGGCGAGTGAACAGCTCTGCCACTTAAAAAGAGAAGACAGTGCTGAACAGGCATGACTATTGAGGAAAAGTGAAAGGCGAGCGCAACTATCGAAGAAGCCGCGAAAGGATTGTGTTGTTCCATCACGCATGAAGCTGGGCGGCGAGTGAACAGCTCTGCCACTTAAAAAGAGAAGACAGTGCTGAACATGCATGACTATTGAGGAAAAGTGAAAGGCGAGCGCAACTATCGAAGAAGCCGCGAAAGGATTGTGTTGTTCCATCACGCATAAAGCTGGGCGGCGAGTGAACAGCTCTGCCACTTAAAAAGAGAAGACAGTGCTGAACAGGCATGACTATCGAGGAAAAGTGAAAGGCGAGCGCTACTATCGAAGAAGTCGAGGAAGGATTTGGTTACCCCTTCGTGTCGGAAAGCTGAGCAGGAGGTAAACAGTTCCGTCGTTTCAAAAACAGAACGCTGAACAGACCTAGCTTTCGAGGAAAAGGAGGCAGCAAATCGAAAGAGCGAGTATACAAAAGAGAACAGAGAACCCCGAGTGACGAGTTCGTTGAAAGACCTCAAATTCTCTAGAATCAGATTCGACATCGAAGCCATGGAACTCAACATCGCCGGTGACGAACATCAAGATCGCAGTGGTGACGACGGCAGTGGCCACGACGCTCAACCCCGGAAAAGAAAAAGTCGCCAGCGCTACGCTCGGAAAGAAATCCAGGAGCTTGAAGCTTTCTTCGATGAATGCCCTTGCCCAAACGAGGAACAAAAGATTGAATTGGGCCAGAAGCTGGGAATGAATCCTATGAGAATCCATTTTTGGTTTCAGAATAGACGTTTCAGACTAGGTGTCCAACACAGGCGTAAGGAGATCACGGCCCTAAAAGAGCAGAACCAAAACCTTCAAATGGAAAACATGTGGTATGAGAAAATTCTCAGTACTATTACCTGCCCTGACTGCGGTGGCCCTACCACCCTCAGTAAATTGTTCCCCAGTAAGCCTTCTACGAAGATGGAAGGTGCTCATTTATCCCCCTGCTCCCTTGAGCCATCTCCGGTACAATCAGATCCTGCTAATGGCGCGCATGAGCAGATCGATCCTACAGAAATTATACCAGTGTCTTCGGAGGAAGAAGATACGTGTCGTTATGATCGGAGTCACCTCATCGAAGCCCATGAATCTCCTCCACAACAGCTTCCGGTAAGATCAGATACGGTTCAAGAGGAGTTAGAGGTTAGTCGGCAGGCTATCTACGCCACTCTGGACGACGAGAAGAAGAAATTCACTTGGCCCCTGGAGCTTCATCTCAAGTTCTTGGACGCAGTTCGACAGATAGGACTCGACTTCATAGGTCCGACAAGCATACTTAGGGTCATGAACGTACCGGGACTTACCAAGCAATTAGTCGCGAATCACCTTGGTTGCTACAGAAGGGCGTTAGGACAGCGTTATGCAGAACTGAATCCGAGCAATAGACTCGGCTGCGAACCCAGCACCCTTATGACAAATGAGGCCCGGTCGAATCTGGACGACTATTGGGGATTTGATCAGGATATCCTCGCGAGTCATTTCAATATTCCTCAAGAACACGCATCACAAGTGCAACGAGTAAGCACTCCTCCGTCCGAGCAGCAGCTAGTCAGTGTTCATCCTGTCGCAGATCAGCCCACCACGCCCAGTGCTCAAGGGTTTGCCCAATTAGAGCATATGGCTTCAGATGATCTAATGGGAGAAAGCTTGGAGCACTCTTATTTCCCTAATCCCCAAGTGGGAGATGCTTGTGGTAGTCAATCGATCAAATCTCCTCTTATAATCCCAGACAAAGATGGAGGTTCCAGTTCGAAGAACCCGTCGGGCGATGCAGCTCAACCTACACATCAATCGTTCGAGGGGTCGGGTGATTTCTTCGATGAAGGACTTGATACCTGGTTCGATCAGTTGGAAGCTATTAAAGGTTGGCAACCATGATCTGCACTTGGTAATGGCACACCTAAGCTGAGGCCAGACTGGTTAGTCATTGGACATGCCCCAAGAAAGAAGGGGATGTACGCGAGAAGGATGTATCTCCTATTGTAAAGTTCTCATCGGTGCATGCGTTTGTTTCTTCAATAGCTAGAGTTGATTCTGCATAATGTTTTTCGCAAACGTCATCTCGTGTGTATACGGTAATTCCTTGTTATTAAGTTCAAGGTAAAATCAGCCCCGACGCGTGAAGGCAGAATTGATAGCATGAGTTACTAGCAGAATGTGATCGAGCTCGAAAGTGAAAGATTACTAACGGCCCCAAACGCAATGACCGCAAAATCAGGGGCAATCTTTAAGTTTCGAGCAACTACAAATCTATTTCTCACGAGACATTCAGGTCAATCAAATATAAAGCGTCGGGCTGTGAGAATGATGCGTAGTCAATCTGTTGACACAGGCGAAAAAGGAGTCGCGTAGATCCGAAAGCAAAAACCTTTCTTGGCTAGTCAACAATGCAGAATGAAAGAGCATATATAAACAAACTCGCATTTATTTCATTCAGCAGGAAAGTTTACAAGTGGATCACTGAGGGGGAGCAGTAAACCCAAAATGAGTTCTGACAAGCATCACAAAAAAGCTTAACTGACTCTCCATGCTATCCATGCCTTGCTTACAACCCACACTCCGGGAATCGAGGTCTACAAGCTTGAAGAAAAGGAGACGACATTTCTCCTTAAGTTCGTTCACCTTGGTGTCATAGTACTCGAACTCAAGCTCTAAGTCATGAGCCAGCACCCTCCCGCGAGCTATATCCATGCTCAGGTCTTCAAGCCTTTCCTCCAACCAGGCACACTGGAACCTCAGCACGAAGTTGTGCTGGTCTTGCTCAAAGGCGGTGTCAAAAAGAGCCAGACGCTCCACCAAGTTGTCCCTCTCACGGACCAGCATCGAAACCTGGGCGTGGGCGTATTCAACAGCCCTTTTATGGTTATCGGCCGTCAGCATGGCCAACATCAGGGACTCAGTTCGGTCCTGATAACGGGCTCGCACGATACCAGCCAAAGTGACCTCCCGGCTAGCAACTTCGTAAGCCTGCATGAAATTGTTAAAGAGAGTTGGGAAGATCACAAACTCCCTTTGCAGTTTCGTACCTTCAATACACGCAGTATCCAGGGCCGGAATCAGAGTACGAACTTCAACCTCAGCTTCAGGATGATTGTTTATGTAGCCATAACCCCTACCCAAGAGGTGGTAAAATCTCTCCCATTGGGTCGAAGCTTCAGGTAAGGCAACAGGCATAGAGGAGGAATCCATATGCGATGGAATGACGGAGAAGAGAGTGAGAATGTGAAGAGTGTTTGAGAGGCTGAGTCTGATAAGGCTAAAGTGTTAATCTTCTTGACATCAATCTATCACCTTATAAATGCTCGAGTACAGGGAGAAGTTGTAATAATATTTTATGTGCAGTAGAGCCAAGCGGGTTTCGTTAATGCATCCCCGATGAGTCACGAATCCACCACCGTCCTGTGATCTCGGGTTTTACGAAACATAATGGCGCCGAAAGGTGGGCAGGCTTGTTACTCTAGAGACTGGACCAGGGGGACAAGCGTAGTGCTCGACAAAGCGAAATCAACGCAAGAGATCTTCAGGCTCCGTTCACGTAGAAAAGAGCAAAAAAGGACAAAGTGGGAATTACGAAGCATTGAGAAAAACGCTCGTCAAGTAGCCATCACAAAAGGACGAAGTGGGAATCTCGAAACATTGAGAAGAGCGCTCGTCGGGTAGCCATCACCTTTGATCGAAGAACGGTGATCCGGCTCCTTTAACCTCTCAGAATTTGCAGAGAAAGTGAAGATCCAAGGAGGAACAAAGAAAGCTGAGTTAACGGAAAATCAAACAGTGATATCCCGGTCAAAATGTTCAAGGGATTCTGTCATTTACTGGAAGCGCCAGACTTGGAGGTCTCCGAGCTTGAGCTGCTGGAAGAGTTTGAAGATCTCAGGACCGAACCTCACACGAGGGCCATGGAGACCGATCCTTCTAATGATGAAACCCGCGGCTTGGTTAACGAGAACAGTACCCGCGACGGTTATCAGCGTCAGAAAGGGGAATATCTCAAACGCAACACTTCAGGTCAAGTCCATAAACTCGAATTGTTTTTCAGGGAATACCCCTATCCGGACATGGAACAGAAAATCAAAATGGGCCAGGAGATAGGGTGGGAGCCTCGGAAGGTCAAGTGCTGGTTTGAAAACAAACGAACCCGGCTGAAGCAGCAACGCGATCGGCACGAGTTAGCGGTTGTAAGGGAGGAAAATGAAAAGCTTCGAATAAAAAACACTCAGTACAAAAAAGCTCTAAGCATCGCTATTTGCCTGGAGTGCGGTAACCCTGTTCCCACGGACGGAGTATTCACTGAAGAGCCAGATCTGGGGGTTTACAATGCTCATTTGTTGCAATGCCCTTCGCAACATCTTTCGGAACAGGCGGGTACCGCCGAGGATCTACAAGAGGAAACTAGTGCTATAAGGTCAAAGTCGACGCCCATTGTGGAAGGGAACATGCGTCATGACAAGTCGGGTCCGCTCGATGATGAACTCACCATCATGACCAGCCGATCTGAGACCACTAAATCCCCTCCAGAGCAACCTCCAACACGACCAGATTCCGAGAAGAGTAACCGCCAAGTTGCTGACACCACTTCTGCTAGCAAGAAAATAAGATTTCGTTGGACCCCGGAGTTTCATAGCAAATTTGTTGATGCAGTTCAACAGTTGGGGATCAGTTTTGCTTGCCCATTGCGCATACTCGAAATCATGAACGTGCCGGGACTGACTAAAAATATGGTCAAGAATCACCTTTGGCGCTACAAGAAACTACTGAGAGATGGACGAGCGTCGCTAGACCAAGATAGAGGCGGTTCAACACGACCAGATTCCACGAAGAGTAGCCGCCGAGTTGCCAACCCTACTTCGGCTAGCAAGAAAACAAGGTTTTACTGGACCTCGGAGCTTCATAGCAAATTTGTTGATGCAGTTCAACAGTTAGGGATCAGTTTGGCTCGCCCATCGCGCATACTCAAGATCATGAACATGCCGGAATTGGATAGAAATAAAGTCAGGAACCACCTTTGGTGCTACAAAAGACTACTGAGAGATGGACGAGTGGCGCTAGACCAAGAGAGAGGCAGTTCAAGTTTAAACGATGAGCATGGCTGTGATCGCAATCCTCATGAAGCAGGAAGCATCCAATCACCTCTTAACACCGATGGGACTGACAATTACACGGTCGATTGTTCAGGCATCAATCAGAGTACTCCCATGGGTTATCCCAGTACTCCTCAGGAGTATGTACCGCAATTTCAGCAAATCGGGACTCCCCAGTCTGAGCACCGACTGGCCGTTAATACTAGTCCTACAGCGGATCTAACACTGGCAGGAGATGCACATACAATCTTGCGAGACGATTACGGAGATTCCGGCTCGAAGAATCAGGTGGTCCATGACGAAAATGGCAAAAAGATTCCTTCTCCAGTAGTCGACAATACTTAACCTGAGTGTCAGTCGCTCGATGGTTCAGACGATCTCCTTGAAAACATCTATTCTTGGTTCGATCGGCTGAATTCCCCCCTGAGTTACCCTGGTACTCCCCAAGAGTATGTACAACAATTTCAGCAGGTATGGACTCCCCAATTTGAACACCAACCGATCGTTAGTGTTATTCCTACGGCGAATCCAGCATCGGGTACAAACCTACGGGACAACGATGAAAATACCAACTCGAGAAGTGAGGTTGTTCATGTCGAAAGTAGTGTGAGGAACCCATCGCCAACGGTTGAGGATGCCCGACTTGGGCGTCAATGGCTTGAAATTTCAAGCGAGTCCCTCAGTGAGCAACTCGGCGTGTGGATCACGCATAAACCGAGAAACCAGGTTGTTCATGCCGAAAATGGGAGAAGTCCGTCACCAGCAATTAAGGATGCTCAACTTGGACGACTCGAGCGGTCGGACGATCTCCTGAATGAGCAACTCAGCCTATGGGTCAAGCATTTTGGAACAAGTGCATCTTCGCAGTCGTGACCGGTACCGGCGACCGGACATCTGGTTCGAAGCTCGTGTGCTAAATCATTAGAAGGCTCAGGAGAGTGAGAGGTGAATACATCGAATGAATGTGTTACGGATTTCGTTGTAAAGTTCCCGCGGGAACATTGTAATTAACGCTGAAAACTAACCGCTCTGAGTGTCAACATTACCCTTTGAACGTCTTCGAGCCAAGGGCCATGGATTAATCACTTAATCCGTGGAGCAAATTCCATGAACGATGACTATCACCCGCGGAGCATAATGGGATCTACCCCCATTCAGCACGAAATACGTTTGGTCACGAAGCCTCCCATTTGGTAAAACGATGTATCGTTCCTAAACGATCTTCAACCGAATACCAAAGTAATGTCTCATTTCTTTCCCTTCTCAGGTGTTAAACGTGGATAAATCACCCAAGGAGCCATCTATTCAAATGACAAAACAGACGTCGCCCAGCTGGGGCAAATGAACCGTAGGCATTGCAAATACCTTCAAGCACGGATGGAGGAATTCGATAGATGTTGTTCATATCAATATGCAACGTCAAAACGGAATGCAAATCAAGTGTAAAAGGACGTATCGTTCCAAAATGATTATTTCCTTGATATGGGAATAATGCTTCCTTTCCTTTTCCTCTCAGATGATGATCAAGAGCAGAAGACGCAGGATGTAATGCTTTCAAATAACAAACAGGGAACGTCAAATACCTCAAACGGCGACTGTGATCAAGAGAATCACCAAACCGCCACATGACGAATCCCAAGAATATCAAGCTGTCTTGAGACAGATTAAATTGATCAAGGACTCTGACAATCGAGATGGATGATCAGAATCTGCAAAAATCAATGGGAACAGGTTCCCCCCATTTGCTTTGAGGAGCCAAACCGGGGGCAAACTCTCATGATCCCCCATGAAAGCGCATCAGACCAGGGTCATCGAATCCAGAGATGACAAACAGCAAGACAAGCGTCACCTAGCTGTGATAAATCACGCCTAACTGGGGCAAGTGAATTAATTTTGCGCTGGACAAAGAAAGATGTGTCTTCTCCGGCAAAGTCAAATAGCAGAGTCGTCCGCATCAGAATCAAACCCCAAGATACGAATTTGGGCGAACGGTAACTTTGTATCGTTCCAATTTGATCTTCGAAGATCACGGGCTTAACATGAGTTTTTCTCATTTAACAGGAAGTCGTTGGCGCCGAAAGCCTCAAAAGAAAAGAGCTCGCTGATAGGGAGGCGAATAGAATCATTGGCCTTGGAAGTCAGGATTCCAGAAAATGGTCTTTGATTATAAGATCGAGTGGAGGGTAAAAAGTATCGCTTCCACACTTCATGCTTTGACATGCATTCCGATAACAATTTCCTTTTTCCTTGAATAAAAGGAACTCTGAAGAGTGGCGCTGGAATGCGTCCAAAAACACAAATGGATCTCCTCTGGGGCAAATCCTGGAAAATGATTCATCGCCAACCAAACGGAGGGATCAAGGCCACAAGATGGATGGCCAACTTCTGCAAGCCGCACGTTTGTGTTCAAATGGAAACACAAAACAAGAACAATGCTGTATCGTTCCAATTTGCCTGGAATTTTAGAACGCAAACTGACGCCTAATTCCCGTCTTTGACAGGGGATCACCATCAAGGCGAAACAGGTTTTCACATCCCATGTATTACCCATTGGAATACATGACCAAGGGTAAGATGTATCGTTCTAATTTTTTTGAAAAATTCATTGACGAACAATAACATGTTTCTTCTACATTTTCAGGGATCTCCAGCCGCGAGGGACAGGTAAGTATCCCTCTCCCAAATCCCTTGAAGATGTTGAGTAAAAAATAGAGAAGAAAAGAAAAGCTCTCAGAGTCTAATGTCTAGAAAAGACATAGAACTCAAATTTCATTGGCATTCATGTTTTGAAACAGGAGGTTGTCTGAACATGAATAAGAACATGCATGTGGCATCATAAAATCCCCTTTGACGGGTAAAATTTTTGGAGAAAATGAAAGAGATTTTTCCAATAAAAAAATTGTTCAAAACTTTCAAAAGGACGTTTTCTCAAAAGACAAGAGGCAAAGCCTAGTCCAAACACGTCCCACACACACTGGAGAGATGAGTGGAGCAGATCAGATAGCAAAATCTGGACCTACGGAAGTAGGGACCATTCGCAGCGATTACATGGATTGGGACGACGGAGGCATTCGTTTTTTATCCCCAAACACTACAGGTGACCGTTGATAACCCCTTCGAACGGCGGTTTTCATCCTTAACCCTGTCAAGAACCACCCCACATCGGGGCAAAATGGAGGTGAGTCCAGCGGCATCAGGAGAAAATGGTCAGAAATTTTCTTGCTCGGACTAACATTAATCTTTGTGTGTTGTTTATATGGTAATCCAAGTGCCATAGGATGACGAGAAGCATTCATTTCTCTATCACACACACTGAATCCTTTGCACAGCCAACTTGAGCCTGCAAATTCATTTCATGAACCCATTGGTGATCATTCCAAAACGGATGCAGCACCCCTTCAAAAATGGAAGAGTTCAAGACTCAGGGATTACGAAGAAGATTCCTGGGCTGATATTTAAAGCATGTTTAGACTATATGTCTAACATGATCCCATGAAGATGAGAAAAAAGCGGGATTCCAAAAATGAATGAGAAAAATCCACCGCATCAAGAAAAAGCAAAGTGCCTGGTAAAAGCGAGGCCGATGCTCGTGCAAGCTGTTTGCTTGATTCCCAGTGAAACTTGGATGGGAAAAGAGAAAATTCCTAAAGGAGTCAGATAAAAAGACTGCTCTCCAAATGATGTCAAGCGCGGAGGAAAGGCGCAGACAGAGTTGTCAACCTTCTTAATGCAACAAGAGACGCTCTCTAAAGGACTTGTGCACACCTCAAAAGCGGTTGCACACCTCAAAAACTGAAGATGCAGAATGGAAAAGACAGGTGACAAATTTGCAATGATCACCAATGTCAATCCCCTCATAAATTCTGGGCCAAAAACAAGCCTTTTTCGGTCCCTAATCTTACCAACATCATAACCCTGAAACAGTCTTCTCTGACTAAGACACTTGGGTTAACATATAGCTTAGCTCGAAGAGGTACGAGCAAGACTATTTCTTTCTCATTTTGCAGGGTTCTCGACTTGTAAACCCGGAGCAGATGTTGAAGACTTTCATACAATGGCCTCGACTCCAAAGCGGGCCCCCCTTGAAAACCAATATTCAAGCCCAACATTACGGTCCCGTGGAAGACCTCCCGACCGATCAAAATGTATGCGCTGCGAATGAACCTAAAACCTAGGCACATGTTAGTAGGGAATTGAGTGCATCCCCTATAAAAAACCACTATCGCAAAACAGGTGAGAAGACCTCCTTGTCGAGAAATATTCCAATTGATGTTTTGAACAAACTCTTTTTGGAATTTTAAAACTGTTGATCCAGATTTTCCGTGCAAGGGATTTGTGATCACATTTGCATGTTGCAAGAATGCTTTGGATAACCTCCAGCATCAAAATGCACATTTCATGATTAAAACTTAAATCATACGGTTTTGTCAAAATGGACAGCCGTAGTCTTCCCAAAGATTACTAACGTTTTCTTGGTGAAGAAAAATCTTTCAGGCTCAAACTTCTGCAGGATACCGGGAGAACCCAGCTCCCAGAATGTCGCTTCAACAGACTCAAGTGAAGTTTTGTCAAAATAAAATCTTTCACTGCTTCAAAAAAACTGAATTCCCGACAAACTTCGGGGTCTCCAAAAAAAAAGGGGGAAGAAAAACCCTTTTAAAAGAAAAAGTCCTATCAGACGTGGAGAACCCTCGTCCCAGGACCCATTTTCAAAATATCAAACAGTCTCATCGGACGTGGAGAACCCTCGTCATGAGACCCCTTTTTCAAAACTTAGGCAGTCTCATCGGACGTGGAGAACCCTCGTCATGAGACCCATTTTCAAAATTTAGGCAGTCTCATCGGACGTGGAGAACCCTCGTCATGAGACCCCTTTTTCAAAACTTAGGCAGTCTCATCGGACGTGGAGAACCCTCGTCATGAGACCCCTTTTCAAAATTTAGGCAGTCTCATCGGACGTGGAGAACCCTCGTCATGAGACCCCTTTTCAAAAATTTAGGCAGTCTCATCGGACGTGGAGAACCCTCGTCATGAGACCCCCTTTTCAAAATTTAGGAAATCTCATCGGACGTGGAGAACCCTCGTCATGAGACCCCTTTTCATTTATGCAGTCTCATCGGACGTGGAGAACCCTCGTCATGAGACCCCTTTTCAAAGTCAAAACTGAAGGTAGATACCGCCTGAAGGGTCAAATCAAAGGTAGATACCGCCTGAAGGGTCAAATCAAGGTAGATACCGCCTGAAGGGTCAAATCAAGGTAGATACCGCCTGAAGGGTCAAATCAAAGGTAGATACCGCCTGAAGGGTCAACTCATGGTAGATACCGCCTGAAGGGTCAAATCAAAGGTAGATACCGCCTGAATGGTCAAAATCAAAGGTAGATACCGCTTGAAGGGTCAACACAAGGTAGATACCGCCTGAAGGGTCAACACATGGTAGATACCGCCTGAAGGGTCAACACAAGGTAGAAACCGCCTGAAGGGTCAAATCAAAAGTAGAAACCGCCTGAAGGGTCAACTCAAGGTAGAAACCGCCTGAATGGTCAAACCAAGGTAGAAACCGCCTGAGGGATCACATTAATGGTAGAAACCGCCTGAAGGGTCACATATGGTAGAAACCGCATAAGGGTCCACTCATTGATAAATATCGCAGTAAGGATCAACACAAAGGTCTGATCCACCATACGGATCAAAATTCTTGGCAAATCCCAAAGCGTGGGATACGCCTTCCTTAGGTTCCTACAAGTTAGGAATCCCATCATGGTATGACCTACCATACAGGTCAGAGCTTAATCTCCCTGGGATATTCTGAATGACGAGTCCTAGGCATCTTCTTGAAAGTCGTCGCAACCGGCAGCATCCGACAGGTGAGCTTCAGGTAAGCCTCTCTCACTTCGGCCCATGTTCAAATTGTTAGAGCAAACCGGAGATTGATTTGAGCTTTTATCAATAGGCTTAAGGATCCGATGTCATAACATTTCTTCTCTTATTTTCCCAGTTGAGTCGGTTAGGAATCAGGTGCCACCTTATCTTTGAGAGAAACCTCTAACGAGATTCCTTTCAAAGAGGGGCAGCTGTTGACACCTGATTTTTTTTACCATTTATTATTGTGATTTTTATTCTTTAAAATTAATTAAAAATATCAAAAAAGGTCATAAAATCACAAAATCAACTTTGGAAGCCTTGGTTTAACCTTAGGAACCAATTTTGAACAAAAAATATTTTTCGGTATTTTTAATATTTTTCGAGTTTATTTAATTATAAAAATACCCAAAAAATCAGAAAAATACCATTCGTGGTCAGAAAAATACCCAAAAATATTCGATAATTTTGTTTTAATTTCCTCTTCAAGTGTGTCACTTTAAATCTCAAAAATTCGGCTCGGGTCACTATGTTCCTTCAAAACATAAACCCGAACCGAGCCTAAAAAAAAATCATTTTCGAGTCTTTTAGTTTTCAATTCTCACTTTTTATAAGCTATGACATTGGATTCTAAAGTCTTAAAGTGCAATTAGGTCAATTTGCCCTCCAATTTAATCAATTTTTACCAAAAGGGCTTAATTGCACATTTTTCTTTCAATTAGTCCCCGGTTTCACGGATGTATACGTATGCTCTACGTATTTATACATCATACGTATTTATACGTTATGCATATTTGTATTGTTTGGTAACCTCTTTAACTCTTGTAATAATAATAATGATTATTATTTTTAACACCTTTGTTAGTGCCTTTTTTAGCATTTTTGTATTGTGAGTGCTATTTTTAAATAGCATTTTTTGTATTATAAATTGTGAGTGCTATTGTTAGTGCTATTTTTAAATGAAATTTATTTATCATAAATTGTGAGTGCTATTGTTAGTGCTATTTTTAAATGGCATTTATTTATCATAAATTGTGAGTGCTATTATTAGATAGAATTTATAATTGTTAGTGCTATTTTTAAATAGAATTTTTGTATTATAAATTGTGAGTGCTATTGTTAGTGCTATTTTTAAATAGCATTTTTGTATTATAAATTGTGAGTGCTATTGTTAGTGCTATTTTTAAATGTCATTTATTTGTGAGTGCTATTATTAGATAGAATTTATAATTGTTAGTGCTATTTTTAAATAGAATTTTTGTATTATAAATTGTGAGTGCTATTGTTAGTGCTATTTTTAAATAGCATTTTTGTATTATAAATTGTGAGTGCTATTGTTAGTGCTATTTTTAAATGTCATTTATTTGTGAGTGCTATTTTTAGATAGAATTTATAATTGTTAGTGCTATTTTTAAATACAATTTATTGGAAGGTATTTTTGGCTATAAAAGGATGGCAAGAGTTTTGAGGTTGAAGGGGAGAGACATTTTGTAGAGTGTGCAAATTTTTGAGAGCTTAGAGAGAAGAACACAAACACTCTCTATATTCTCATCATCTTGAGTGAGCAAAATATGCTAAGTTCGGAATATTGATTCCGCATATTGCTAGCACAATTGTTGTGGAGTTATTAGTCGTCTCCCCGTTCGTCAATTGGTGGTGCGTCCGAACTAGATGCCTAACACTTGTGGAGGCTGAGATCGAAGAACATCGAACCGACACCTCCGTTCAAGCACGCTACGAGAGGTAATCTATTTACTCCCTTTGAGACTTTGTGATTTTTTTCGATTGAAATGCACGAAGTACGCCTCTGGAGATACATGTGTGGGTTGTTATTTATTTCCGCTACGTGTTACGTGGATCCCAACAGTGGTATCAGAGCCAATCCTTAGGTGTTTTCGTGCATTTAATTGATTTTTTGCAATTTTTGCAATACTATGGCCAATATGTATTAACGAATTGTTCGTCTTACATGGCTAATGGAGATTGATTATTTTATATGATAAATTAATCAACGTAGCAAAAATTGAGACTAAATCAATTTTGAATCGAAAATTTATGGCTATCTTATTTTACGTAAAAATTCTGAATATGATTCAACGTAGAATTTTTATTGTGCCTTCCTAAGTTTTAAATTGTGAATTTATTACTTACGTGAAAGGGTGGTGATCATGGAAAAATCCCTAATCAATGTGATTGATGTATATATGAATGTATGATGATTATTTATATATTTGGGGTTGTAATTATTAAATGGAGGCTGCGTACTCCTTTTATTTTTCATGTAATCTTTATTTTTAGCATAGTCAATTGTTGATGTAAATGCTACGAGGATTACGTGGAGGAGCCTTTTAAGTCGGCGAGCTCTTTGGGGCCCAATTCTTGAAGAGTTCAAGAAACCAAGAAGAAGCGAAGAGCGGCTCTCCGTTATTAAAATATTAAAATGATTATATGTGGTCTCATTGGCTCGAGACCCATTAAATCATAATTCCATGATCACCACGTAGGATAGATGTTTATGTGATTGACATCTATTTATTTATTATGACTACGTGAGCATGTTAAACTGGTTAATGTGCAAAGTCAGACTTACCTCACCCAAACTTGCGCTTGCATGAACTCTTAGTCAGGAAAATCACTCGCGTTAGGTACCGAAAGGGCGTTGGTAATGACACCAGCGTAACCAAGTCCCCGAACCCAAAATCTCTGGTTCCGCAGAACTGATCGATCTCTCCCAATCGGTCAGTAAGGTTTCCGGTCTACCCTCCAAGAAAGACCGGTGGCGACTCCAAATGCATGCACAATTTGCACATGCCACCACGACCACACTGAAGGTCGAAAGCGATCGACTCTTATCGTCGAAGAATACTCCCGCCGCGATTTGGTATGGGCCTGGGAGGGCTCGCGCCGATCCAAGACCCGTGATCGGTAATCCATTAGCCGCGTCCGCTTCCGGACGGGTCGCGACAATCCTTCCGGGATCATGGGTTCTCCACGTCCGATGAGACTGTCTGAATTTTAAAAAAAGGGTCCCGAGACGAGGGTTCTCCACGTCTACTGGGATTGCTTGATTTTTGAAAAATGGGTCTTAGGACGAGGGTTCTCCACGTCATGCTAGGACCATTTGATATTTTTGAAAAAGGGTTCCTAGGACGAGGGTTCTCCACGTCATGCTAGGACTGTTTGATTTTTGAAAAAGGGGTCCTAGGACGAGGGTTCTCCACGTCATGCTAGGACTGTTTGATTTTTTGAAAAGGGGTCCTAGGACGAGGGTTCTCCACGTCATGCTAGGACAGTTTGCTGACTTCTTTGAAAAAGTGTTCCATCCTCACCCCTTCTTTTGAAAGATCCCAAAATTTATCGGGAATTCAGTTTTGAAGCAGTGAAAGATTTTATCTTGACAAAGCTTCACTTGGGTCTGTTGAGACGACATTCTGGGAGCTGGGTTCTCCAGGTATCCTGCAAAAGTTTGAGCCTGAAAGATTTCTCTTCACCAAGAAAACGTTAGTAATCTTTGGGAAGACCACGACTGTCCATTTGACAAAAACCGTATGACTTGAGTCTTAATCATGAAATGTGCATTTTGATGCTGGAGGTTATCCGAAGCATTCTTGCAGCATGCAAATGTGATCACAAATCCCTTGCACGGAAAATCTGGATCAACAATTTGAAAATTCCAAAAAGAGTTTGTTCAAAACATTAATTGGAATATTTCTCGACGAGGAGGACTTTTCACCTATTTTGAGATAGTGATTTTTATAGGGGATGCACTCAATTCCTTACTAACCTGTGCCTAGGTTTTAAGCTCATTCGCAGCGCATACATTTTGATCGGTCGGGAGGTCTTCCACGGGACCGTAATGTTGGGCTTGGTATTGGTTTCCAAGGGGGACCCGCTTTGGAGTCGAGGCCATTGAACGAAAGTTTTCACCATCTGCTCCGGGTTTACAAGTCAAGAACCCTGCAAAATGAGAAAGAAATAGTCTTGCTCGTACTTCTTCGAGCTAAGCCATATGTTAACCCAAGTGTCTTAATCGGAGAAGACTGTTTCAGGGTTGTAATGTCGGTAGGATTGGGGACCGAAAAATGCTTATTTTTGGCCCAGAATTCATGAGGGGATTGACAGTGGTGATCATTGCAAATTTGCCACCAGTCTTTTCCATTCTGCATCTTCAGTCTTTGAGGCGCGCAACCGATTTTGAGGTGTGCACCAGCTCTTTCAGAGAGCGTCTCTTGTTGCATTAAGAAGATTGACAACTCTGTCTGCGTCTTTCCTCCGCGCTTGACATCATTCGGAGGAGTGTCCTTTTGATCTGACTCCTTTAGGGGTCTTTCTCTCTTCCTTTCCCTACCAGGTTTCATTAGGGAATCGATCAAATTGTTCACCCGAGCATCGGCCTCGCTTTTACCAGGCACTTCGCTTTTTCTTGATGCTGGGGATTTTTATCTTTTATCATCATTTTTTTGAAACCCCGTTTTTCTCATCTTCGGTAGATCATGTTAGACATATGATCGAATATCTAAACATGCTTTAAGCATTAGCCTAGGAATTTCTTTGTAATCCCTAAGTCTTGAACTCTTCCATTTTCGAAGTGGTGCGGCGCCCGTCTTGGAATGATCACCAATGGGTTCATGAAACGAATTTGCAGGCTCAACTTGGCTATGCAAAGGATATAGTGTGTGGGATAGAGAAATGAATGCTTCTCGTCATCCTATGGCACTTGGATTACCATATAAACAACACACAAAGATTGATGTTAGTCCGAGCAAGAGAATTTCTAACCATTTTCTCCTGATGTTGCTGGACTCGCCTCCATTTTGCCCCAATGTGGGGTGGTTCTTGACAGGGTTGAGAATGAAAACCGCCGTTCAAAGGGGTTGTCAATGGTCACCTGTAGTGTTTGGGGATATGAAACGAATGCCTCTGTCATCCCAATCCATGTAATTGCTGCGAATGGTCCCTACTTCCGTAGGTCCAGGTTCTGCTATCTGATCCGCTCCACTTCTCTCTCAAGTGTGTATAGGACGTGTTTGGACTAGGCTTTGCCTCTTATCTTTTGAGAAAACGTCCTTTTGAAAGTTTTGAACAACTTTTGATTGGAAAAATCTCTTTCGTTTTCTCCAAAAATTTTACCCGTCAAGGGGATTTTATGATGCACAATGCATGTTCTTATTCATGCTCAGACGACCTCCTGTTTTAAAACATGAATGTCAATAAAGTTTGAATTCTATGTCTTTTCTAGACATTAGATTCTGAAAGCTTTTCTTTTATTCTCTGTTTTTATTCAACCTCTTCAATGGATCGGGGAAAGGGATACTTACCTGTCCCCCGCGGCTGGAGATCCCTGAAAATGCGGAAGAAACATGTTATTGTACGTTCGTGAATTTTTCAAAAAATTAGAACGATACATCCTACCCTTGGTCATGTGTTCCAATGGGTAATACTTGGGGTGTGAAAACCTGTTTCGCCTTGATGGCGAACCCCTGTCAAAGACGGGAAATAGGTGTCAGTTTGCGTTCCAAAATTCGAGGCAAATTGGAACAATACAGCCTTGTTCTTGCTTTGTGTTTCCATTTGAACATAAACGCGTGGCTTGTAGAAGTTGGCCATCTATCCTGTGGCCATGATTCCTCCGTCTAGTTGGCAATGAATCATTCTCAAGGATTTGCACTGGAGGAGATCCATTTAAGCTTTCGGACGCATTCCAACGCCATTCTTCAGAGTTTCATTTCCTGGAATCCTGACTTCCAAGGCCAATGATTCCATTCGCCTCCCTGTCGGCGAGTTCTTTTATTTTGCGGCTTTCTGGTGCCAACAATTTTCTGTCCATCTTGACGGTGAATCCCTGTCAACAATAAACATTAAGTGTAAGTTCGTGTTTCGAAATTCAAGACAAATCGAAACGATACTGCTTTACTCTCGCTTCGCGCCTCCATTTGAACGCAAATGTAAGGCTTGTTGAAGTCGGCCATCTAGCTCGTGGCCATGATCTATCCATCTGTTTGGCAACGAAATCCTTCTCTAGGATTTGCACTGGGTGAGATCAATTTGTGCTTTTGGACGTATTCTACGTCATTTTCTAGGGTTCCGTTTCCTGGCAGCTTGCCCCCTACAACGGATATTTCTTTTTGCTTCCACGTTGGGCGAGATCCTTTCTTTTGTGGCTTTTTGGTGCCACCAATTTTCTGCCAAATGAGAACGAACTCATGTTAAGCATGGGATCTTTGGGAGATCAATTTGGAACGATACAAAGTTACCGTTCACCCAGGTTTGTATCCTGGGGTTTACTTCCGATGAGGACGACTCTGTCATTGCGTCCATGGATTTTGCCAGAGAAGAAATGTCCTTCCTTTGTCCGGCGCACAAATGATTCACTTGCCCCAGTTAGACGTGGTTTATCATAGCTAGGTGACGCCTTCCCCGACTAAATTCATTCCTGTATTTTGCTATAATCCTCGTCCTTCTTGGGTATGTCTTCTCTCTTGGGATTCATGATGACGTCTTACTGACGTATTCCTTTCCTTCGTCGATCATTGACGCTTCTCGTTTGGTGTAGACGATGGATGTTCTTTCCTCTCGTCTGCATTTGTGGGTGTTGTCCGTGAGATGATCCTCGATCACGTCAACAACTGTTTTGCCCCAGTTGAGCGACGCTTGTCTTGGCAACATTCCTTAGCACTTTCCGTGTTTGTTGGCGATTTTCTATCCAATTTGAAAACGTCCATGCGCCTGCACATGAAGAGACAGGCGTAGGTCTTTATCTGACTTCATTTGAAATTTTAGGAAAGAGATACTCCCTTCGAGGTTTCGCCTGTCCAAAGTTTGAGGGAACTGTGCTTTTTAAATATTTTGCCCCAGTGAGGCTTGTCTTGATGTTTGTTATCTCTAGGTTTGATAACCCTGGTCCGATGCACTATCCTGGGGGTTCATGAGAGTTTGCCCCCGACTTGGCTCCTCGAAGCAAATGGGGGAGCCCGCTCCCATGAATTTTGTCGCTTCTGGTCATCTATCTCAATTGCCAGAGTCTTCGATTATTTTTTCTATCCCTAGACAGCTTGATAGTCTGGGGATTTGTCGTGTGGCGATTTGGTGATTCTCTCGATCACAGTCGCCATTTGAGATATTCGATGTTCCTGTTGAAAAGAAGAAATCTCATAAGTAAAGGGCATGTGTAATTGACTATTGGAATCGATACAATTTACCCTTGAAACTTATCCTGTAGGAACCGGCATTTCTCCCTTTGGGTTCTCTGTATGTAGGATGTGTGCACGATAGGCATGATGCATGTTATGTATGCGTGCAACGAAAAATGAGTTTGTACTTTTCATTCTATTCAAAGAAGGCATTTTTATCAGATGTGTCAATCTGCAAAACTTGAGATTTTCTTTTCAAGTGTTCTTTTCACAGAGATTTCTAAATGATGAGAAACTCCTTCAGGTTTTCTCAAATGTTTTGTTCACGAATTGAGCCATTAGAATGCTCTTGAAAGCATTTAGCCACAGTGCATGTCTGAGATGTCATGAAAATGGGTACTCCATGTTTGTCATTGGAAAGCACTGCATCCTGAGTCCTTTGCTTCTGTTCCCGACCTGAAAGGAGAAAGAAATGAAACATTATTCTCATATCAAGAAAACAATCATTTTGGAACGATACGTCCTTTTACCCGAATCGATGGCTCCGTATCGTTCTCCTTCTCATTTAGAAGGGTTTGATGTGTTTTGTCTTTGATGGATCACTCCACTTCATCATGATTCATGGGTGGCAACTGCTTCAGGGACTTCCCCTACGTATCCCCATGGTGAATTCGGCATACATACGGTACCCTTTCCGGGTAGATGAGCGATTTGCCCCCAGCCACTGAGTGATTCGCCTGGGCTGGCTGATTTAGTTGTAGGCAGTTTGATCATGCCGTGTTGGTGTATTCAATCTTCCGAAGATCTCAGCATTTGATGTTCTGCAACGCCTGACACTTCCTGGTCTCATCCATGCATTCCAAATTCTTCATGCATATTTTGCCTTGTCGTCATTTCATGACGTCCCTCGAGCATCTTGCTATTTGACATCAGCAAGCACGGGTTTACTTGTGGCTGAGTACTTTAACATACTGAAGTGTTACTTCACATGCAACAATTTCCTTCATTGTGTCCTGTCGCATTCACCTTACGCTTTAAAAATATTTTATTCCACCTGTACGATGAAATGAATGAGTGACTCGATTGCTGCATAAGGAGCTTTAATTGAAACGACAATGGATTTACTATCCCCGCTCTAGTCACTTCTGGCATCCAAGATGCTGGAAATTTTTCAGTGGGCCCGTTCATTCTCGTCATCACCTGCAAGAATGGGAAACCATATCAACTCGTGAATCAGTCAGTCCGATTTGGAACGGATACAACTTTTTCGACTTAGGGAGAGCCAATCCTAATTAGGTTGCTCCTTCTTCATAATTTGATTCATTTTGTCATTGGAATCCCAATGGGTGATATCTGCTGAAGGCACATTTCTTTCCGTCTTATGGGGAAGACAAATTTTCCTTCGTTTGTCTTTGACCATTCTATCCTGTAGACAAAAGACATAAAGGTCCTCGTCAGGTATAACATTCGAAGGGTTTATTGGAACGATTACAGTTTTACCATCGTTCCATGATCATCTTGCATGTGATCGGATGAGGACATTTTCGACAAATGTATGCCATGTAAAACATGTCCCTCGTGTCTTTCCACAAACGGATTTTCCTTCTCTACCTGTTTTTCACCTGAGAGGAAAAGATGGGAAATATTATGCCGGTATCTGATTGAAAATCAATTAGGAACGACACGTCTTTATACTTGACCCGGCTGCCCCGGTCAGGTGGCGTTTGCCTTGGCTAAGTGGGGTTTGCCCCAGTCGACTGCTTTGATCCATTCACAATTTTTTTACGGTTCCCTTTTCAATTAGGGGATATCTGCCGTTCGGAGCTTCCTGTCTCTTTTCATCTTGGCGGGCTTTGCCCCAGTATGTCGTCTTAGTGAGAAGTTGACTCCTTTGTCTGTCTTCAAACATCCATCCTAGTGGCTCGAGTTGTCGACTAGCTTCGATATTCTTGAAGGATCACTCCTGATGATCAATAAAACACAATCAACAAATTTTCAAATTTAAAGAGATTAGATTACAGCTAATTCTCTTCTGAATGTGGCTCCTTTGATTGCATGTTGTTCAACGTCTTGAAAGATGGCAAAAATGCCCTCATCAGTTGACAATTTTTCTTGATGATTCCCTGGTCGGACAGTCAGGTTAGAATTTAAGACTGTCGGGGTACCCCCTGTGTGGTGAGGATGAGTGTCTTCATCTCTGTCATCATTGCGAACACCTAAGCCAACTGACTCTCCAGGGTGGTCAAGCGCTTTTCTATGCCATCCTGGTCCATTTTAACTTGTGACTGATTCTTCACACAAGTCCTCGGATTTTGATTCTGGAAATTACCTGTTCGAATGACAGGAATATGTCAGAAAGGGAAGTAAAGCATAAATCCTTTCAATTTTATGCTTTCTTGAGATTAACGGAGATAAGGAATTTTACACAAGCCTTAACCTCATGTGAAAAATTCTTATCGATGTTTTTCAAGAGAAAACATAAAACTAAAAGGAGCGTAAACCATGGTTATCACTTTTGGTAAATCCCCAGAAAATCTGAGGAATTTCCAAGAAGATAAAAATACAATTCCAATGTGTCCTAAATTCGATTAGAGATAGGACATCCAAATTGAAATGATTTCCCGAAGGTAATTTGGATATCATGTCTCCTCTTGAATTCAGGAAACATGGACGACTTTAGTTAATTACCAAGGATTACCAATGATGCATGCTATAGACCGGTTCAATTCCATGTCCGGCGCACCATGAAATGAATGTTAGATTCTCGTACTTGGGTTAAATACCAAGTGTGAGTTCTAACGAAAATTTCATCTGGGCGAGACACGCAATTGAATCGGAAAATCTGAATGGTTGAGAGAAATTCCAGTGTCACATTCCAATGTCAAGACATTTAGACAAGACTTAGGAATCGAGGTGTAGAAGATAGATGGGAGGCCCACAGACGGGTGCTCCTTACAGACTCGATGATCCTGATAAAAGAAAAAGGGACAATTGGAATGTAGCCCTTAAGAACCTAAAGAGATGCCCCAAGTCGGGTCTTCAAGGGACGACGCTTGGTGTCTTCGGTTCGGCCCTTCGAATCTTTATTTTCGTCAGATGCCCTTTTGATGATGCCCGGCATGTGTCTCGGATTTGCTGTTATTGCATGTCCTTCAATTTCCGGTAAGGTTACTGGATCATTCCTCGGACAGCTCGAAAAGGGTAGACTCCGTTTAATGTCCGGGCAGTCTGACGGCGGATGACGCGTCGCTCATACTTGAATACGTCTGGGATGTGGGACCGACTTGGAGAGATCATCTCTTTTATCTATACTTTAAAATGGAATTGGACTCAACCATCGGACTTGATGAATGCAACATGTTGTGCAAAATGAAAGGCTGCAAGTGAATTTAAATAGAAATGGCAGGACCTTACCATGAGAGGTACCCAATGATTTTTTTGGTTTTAGGTATACCAACCATCCATATACATGCGCATGAGACAAGTGAGGCTTGACTCTAGAAAAAAAGAATGGCTTAGGTGAGGAACCTAGAGGCTTCCCTCTATCCGAGTCGATAAATTCGTCCATGAGCGCAATCCACAACAAATGGATAAAAGTCTCGACTTGGATAGTGAGTAGGATCGAATATGGTCGACCCCAGCGCAATCGACGCTAGAGCGTTGCATATCGATCCCTGATCTATGGCTACCTGAAAAGGTGATTTCGCGGCCTGGGTTTGGGCGCTTTGTGCAAAGTGTCGTGATCCTCAAATATGCAGTGAATCATACGCAACAATTTATATGTCAATCAGCGCTTCAAATCATCCATATAACATACATTCCTACGCCCATCCTGCATAAGACCATGTTAATCACAGACTACACCCCTTATCACTCCAATCTGCAAAAACATATAACACCTATCGTGAGCGGACTTACCTCACCTTCAAGAGCGCCTGCAGGGTTAGAAAAATCACTCAACGTTTTAATTACGGCCTAAGTCCACTTGAGGTCCAGAACCAAGTGTTCTAGAACAAATTCCCCAGTGGAGTCGCCAGCTGTCGCGACCCGTCCGAAATCAACGGACGCGGGCTAATGGATTACCGATCGCGGGGTCCCACTCTGAAATGTGGATCGCGGGCCTTAGATCGGCGCGGGCCCTCCCAGGCCCATACCAAATCGCGGCGGAGGTATATCTTTAAGGGATTCGACGATAAGAGTCGATCGCTTTCGACCTTCAGTGTGGTCATGGTGGCATGTGCAACTTGTGCATGCATTTGGAGTCGCCACCGGTCTTTCTTGGAGGGTAGACCGGAAACCTTACTGACCGATTGGGAGAGATCGATCAGTTCTACGGAACCAGAGATTTTGGGTTCGGGGACTTGGTTACGTCGGTGTCATTACCAACGCCCTTTCGGTACCTAACGTGAGTGATTTTCCTGACTAAGATTTCATGCAGGCGCAATTTCGGGTGAGATAGGTTTGATTCAGGGTTTCATGCAGATTGGAAGACTATTCCTATCAAATCACAGTCAATATAATGAAAGCGCAATCAAGTGCATAAATAAATCATGTCAATGCACATCAATTTCAATCATTGGCCTCCTAGTATAGCCATAAGGGCTTAGGGAAGATGTGATTTAGGGCTAGGGGTAAAATGGGAAGATTCGGGGACAATTAGCCCGAAGGGCAAAATCGTCATTTTTTGGAAGGTTTGGATACCTAATTACCCAAAATATTCCATGGCCAGTTGATTGTGGCCATTTCCCATTTTTGAGAATTTTTTGGAATTCCTTGATTTTTCTTCAATTTTTGGAAGACGATTCGCCCAAAGGGCGAAATCGTCATTTTAAAGGAGGTTCGGGGTTCAAAACACCCGGGATGAGCCTTGGCCAGTTGATTGTGGCTATTTCCTATTTTTTTGGGATTTTCCTGGATTTTTTAGAATTTTTTTGGAAGACGGTTTGCCGGAAGGGCAAAACCGTCATTTCTGAAAAGATCGGGGGTCGAAAGACCCGAAACAGGTCGTGGCCAGTTGAATGTGGCCATTTCCTATTTTCTGGAATTTTTTTTAGAATTTTTCTGAATTTTCCGAATTTTTTGAATTTTTTATGATTTTTTATTTTTTATTGATTTTTTTGATTATTTTATTATTATTTTTGGATTTTTTTAATATTTAAAAATATTTTCCGGGCCGGGTCAAACCCGGCCCGCGCCTCTCGGGCGCCCGGCCCGACCCTAGGGGTCGAAACCGGCCTAAAACGACGCCGTTTTATATTTTTAAACATTTTTCCATTTTTTAACAATTTTTTTGATTTTTTATCTATTTTATTTAATTATCCGAAAATTCCCCGGATCGGACGGTCCACGTCGTGCCACGTGGCTTCGTCTCGTGCGTCCGATCAAAGACTAGATCGGACGTCCCTCAATGAGCCACGTGGCCACATCGTAGCCATTGGATCAAAAATCAATTATTTTCCTTTTTTAGAAAAACCTTCGGATCGAACGCTCCACGTTGTGCCACGTGGCTACTCCTGGTGCGTCCGATCTTGGACAAGATCGGACGATCCGCAGAAAGCCACTTGGCACATTCTCGGCCGTCGGATTGATTTGAATTAATTATCAGAAAATCATTTATTATTTTCCCAAAAAGACGAGATCGCGACACGTGTCGCGATCGGGACCGTTCATTTTGTTTTATGCATAAAAACTCCACGTGGCCCCCACCCGGCTGACGTGGCTGCCTACGTGGCACGCCACGTCGGCCGTTGACCGTTGACCGGCCGGAGGGTTGCCGGAGAAGACGATGAACAGTGAAAAATCCGGCGGGAATAGTAAAAATTCCGGCGAAGTCGCCGGAAAATTGCGAAACGGGCCCGAAACTTGGTATTTTTCGCCCGTTCTTGCGGCATTCGACTCCTTAGACACTCAACATCAATATAAGACCAAAACATGGCAAGAAACACGTCGGGAACCGCCCCAAAAATCCGGCGACCGAACCGGCTCCGGCGAAGAATTCACAGAAAATTTTTATTTGTTTAAACTCGATTTCTTTCATTCACATGGCATCCAATGGTGGTTTAGAAGCTTACTTGGGGTTCCTTGATGGTCGGCGGCCGCCGGAAATCCCTCGTCGAGCTCCCGTCCGAACCATGGCCGGCGAAGCTCCGGCCCTCGGTTTTTGTCGAGTTTTAATGCAAAACGAAGGTCAACACGAGGTTAGGGATAACTCTAGTGTAGTTTAAAGATTAGAACCGCACAAATAGAGCTCGGGTCGAGCTCGACCGAGAGTCAAAACGTTCGGGACTCCATCGGGCATTTCATCAAACACATGGTGTGCGCAGAGAAAAATGGAGGTCGGGGAAGATACCGACCTACTCCGCGACCGTCGACGGCGACCGAAGCTCCCCTCAGGCTCCAAGAGGTGCCGGCAAGCTTGTCTTGCTCCGGATTTGCTCGAAAAATCTCCCCAAAATCTCCCTCTCTCTCTCTCTCGGCCAAGCCCCTTAAACCGAGAATCTCGCCGATTTTATGGCCGACCGGCAATTTTTTTTATGCCCACGAGCCTCTGCCGGCGAGCAGGGAGCTCTGTCAATGTCCCCCACGCCCGTTTGCCTTTTGTTTCTCCCCAAAACGCGTCGCCCATGCCGCCCCTGTTTTTTTTCTCTCCCACGGCTTGCTGCACATTCTGTGCAAGCCTTGCAGACCCGGGTCGGGCCGGGTCGGGTCGGGTCGGACCCGACCGGCCCGGTTCGGCCAAATCGCCCAAATCGCCAAATTGACCCCCTAAATGACCTCTTTTCATGAAATTGATGGCAAAATCGGATTCCTTGACATGTTTTCCATCAAATATGGGTATTTTCGTGAATCAATTTATTGAAATTCTGTGAAAACCCCAAATTGTCCCTAGGATCCGAAATTCAATTTCGCCAAATCGAAGGCCTAAACGATCGAATTATCCAAAATTGAGCCCACCAATGGATTCAGCATGATGAAAACTGTTGGGTAGAGGTGTTTAATTTTAATGGGTGTGCCCGTGTGAAATTTAATTTCAAAAATTGTGAAACCGGGGACTAAATTGAAAGATTTTTATGCAATTAAGCCCTTTTGGTTAAAATTGATCAAATTGGAAGGCAAATTGACCCAATTGCATTTCAATACTTTAGAGTCCAATGTCATAGCTTATAAAAACCGAGAATTGAAAATTAAAAGACTCGAAAAGGATTTTTTAGGCCCGGTTCGGGATTAGGTTTGTGAAGGAACACAATGAACCAAGCCGAATTTCCCTACTAAAAAGTGAAAATATTAAAGAGAGAATTAAAATGAAATTTATGAATATTTTTTTGTAATTTTCTCACCACGGATGGTATTTTTCTGATTTTTTGGGTATTTTTATAATTAAATAAATTCCAAAAAATATTAAAAAATTCAAAAAATATTTTTTGTTCAAAATTGGTTCCTAAGGCTAGGCTAAGGCTTCCAAAGTTGATTTTGCAATTTTTTGACCTTTTTTGCTATTTTTAATTAATTTTAGAAATAAAAAAACTATAATAACGGATGGTCAAAAATCAGGTGTCAACACTTGGTCCCTTTTTTTTTTATACTCCCCCACTTTCAATCTACTCATTGAATTGTCTACATGATCTCTCTCCAATCAACCCGTGGGATAAGATTGTATAAAGAAGATTGAATAGCCGTTGATGGATAAGATTGAATAGCCGTTGATGGATAAAATTAAAATCTCTATTGATTCAATCACTCATACAATCTAAATCTAGATTTTCATAAATAGAGTGCTTCGTTTATGAGATGCAACTTGTCTATTCTAAGAAAGAAATCCAAGCCAAATCACTAGCCGTTGCAGTATACTCATTGTAGTTTGAGTCTGAATAGATTCCTCGATCAAATGATACTACCTGAGTCTGAATAATCGGTTAAAAATAGATTTCTGAATCATATGATATTTAGTTTTAGCATAGATTTCGAAGATATCAATTGTCTTGATAATATCCACAACAATAAGAACTTCATCTTCTGATCCCTCTAAGCTTATTGGCAATTGCAACACTACTTCGTTATTCACCTATCCAAGGTCCCTTCAAACTTTATCGAATTTTCCGTTCTAGGTTTGTTCACCTTCTACTCAAGTACCTCTAACTTGTAGATATCTTTACGCTTAATATCTTGTTTACTATTGATAAAGAACTCATAATCTTCAAACATTATGTAAATACAACATTTACACAACGGCTTGTGCATATTTTACCTGGTTTTACTCAATCAATAGTAGCTCTTGATTTTTTTGGTCATCTTCAAAGCATAATAAGGGATTTCTCTAGGACTAATTAGCTGAATACCAATCCATTAGTCCAAATTTATCTCCTTCTAGAAGCTTCATCCTTCTTCGCCGCATTCTCAGTCCTCTTCCTCTCACTTCTTAGAAACATAATCATCGATGAGAAACAATAAAGAAGAAGACATACAATTTTTTTCGTGGAAAACCCTTTCAAAATCAGAAAGGGAAAAACAACGGCACTGCACTAAGCAATCTCTTCGCTATCACTATAAATATAGAGTTCCAATTCTAGGGTTACAACTACAAAAGATATTGCCCAAATTATACATAGTTATGATGTAAATATGTATGCTATTAGCAATAATAGAAAAGCTATATTCTCTGCTTTAACATGAAAATTATTAGCAATGTTTGAGCTTTATTATCACTGTTATCTACTGAATTTACAACTCTATCAATCTCCCACTTATAGGTTGATCTTCAAAATATTAGTACTCTTTGATTGCACTCGTCTTTATGACCCCAATTGTCCTAGTGTAGCAGTCCTTCATCACTAGACATGGATGAAAACTAAGGTAATGCATACCGAGCATTTTCTTCAATGATAATGCCCTGTCATCTATCAACCAATGAATGTGACGATATTTCAATCCAATGTGCTTTGTCCTTGAATGAAATATTGGATAGTTTGCAAGACAAATAACATTCTGACTGTCACTGAAAAGAACACTGCTATCTTGCTCTTTATATATTTCCTTTAGAAAATTCTTCACTTAAATGATCTCATTGCCAAATTCAGATATAGCAACATACTCTGCTTCAATGGTCGAGAAGGACACAGACCTCTGAAGTTTAGATATCCAATTGATTATAGTGTCACCTAAGGTAAGAACATAACTCGAGGTGTTTTCCTTATTTTTCAAGTTAACACCAAGTTCCACATTGACAAAATCTTGTAAAGTTACATCATTTTTCAGGTATCTTAATAGTTACTTTACAATTTTTCAATATTTTATTCTTGTATTAGCCATGCATAAGCTCGCAACTCTCACTGCGTGAGTTATGTCTCATCTGATACACACCCTATCATGCATAATAATGCCAACATCTAGCCCATAAGGCACTTTACCATGTACTCACGCTCTTTATCTGGCTTTGGCAACTACTTCTTCGAGAGCTTGACGTGACTTCTTCCTAAAGAAGTATATATGGATTTTGCATTTTGAACTCTGAATCTGTCAAGCACTTATCAATGTACTTTTATTGAGACAACTTTAGAAGTCCCTTAAATCTATCTCGTGTGATTCTCATCCCAACAATTTGATTCACTCCTCCCAAGACCTTCGTCTCAAACTATTTGACAATTAACGCTTTAGTATATTGATTTCCTCCATGCTAGATCTTGCAATTGTTGGAGTTGGCGAATACTTCGGGGACCCTTGTTTCTCACACTGGGTACACCCACGTGAGCTTAGGGAAACCAAAGTGTTATCCGACGACATGTGACCCATACGCCCGGGATACGGGGGTTCGGGGGCAGCGCTTCCGATACGGGTGTCCCGCTGCCCCGTCAGCGGGTGGGACTTCCGCTGCTCGGTTAGCGGATGGCTGCCCCGCTCGCCGGTGAGCGGGCGGAGGTTCGGGGGTAGCACCCCCGAAACCTCAACGGGTTTTGACTTTTATTTAAGTTAACCCGTATGTTGTGGGCTTAACAGAGGTTTCGCTAGGTTTAGGTTTTGGGCCCGTTTAGGGCATATATATTGAAATCTCTTGCAGGACGTAGCCCTATTCTAGGGTGAACCTGGGCAATCTCGTGCATCATTCAATTTTTCTTGATTTCTGTGTGATCGCGTTCTGATTCGGTGTGCGATAAATCTCATCAGCAATGAGCATATCATCCACGTACAACAACAAAATAACATAGTACTCATCAATTTCTTTCAAAATAACAACAGTGATCAATTTTACATCTAGTGAACCCGTTGCTAAACATAAAAGTGTTAAATTTCTTATCCACGCTTAAGCTATATAGACTTTTTTTTTTTCAGCTTGCAGACATATTTTTCTTTTCTGGGAACATGAATACCTTATGATTGTACCATGTAGGTGTCATCCCCAAGTCACTATGAAGCAATACAATATTTATATCTAACAGTTCTAAATGCAAATTCTCAGCAGCAATAATACTCAACACTGGTATGATAGCAGTCAATTTCATAACTAGAGTGAAATTTTGCATGGACAATTCCTTTCTTTTGATGAAAATCTTTTATGACTAATACTATTTTGTACCTCCTCCTTCTATCATCACGTTTTTCTTTGACCCAGTACACCCATTTATTTTGTAACAAGCCTACTTCCCTTTTGATGATTGAGTTAATACCCAAGCTCTTTTCTTCTTGAGTGAATCCAACTCATCCCACATTGCTAAACCTCGCTTAGCAGATTTAACCTGCACTCAAAAAAAATTTCTGATTCACTAGTGTTAGTCAAAAGCAAATAATGCCATGGTGAAGAATACCTCTATACAGATTTAGATGTTCTATTGGATCTTCACAAAGTTGGTTCGGATGCATAGAGTCTATAGCAACAGCTTCAGAATTTCTAATCTAAACACTCTTAGAAATCCCATCTAATTCAATCTTTCTAGTTTTTATCCTTTGTTTCTTCACATTAGATTCTAACGCAATTCTGTCGTTATATAACATGTTTTTATTAAATATAACATCACAAGATAATCAGAATCATATCCAATGAAAAACACTAGTGTCGGACTTTTTCATTTGTTGTTATGTGCCAGGAGTGCAGAGACGGAAAAGAGGCCAAACACAGATGACGAACTTCGACCAACTCGAGCGGCCACATGTCCCTAATCAAACGTAACATTGGCTCGTCTCTCATGTATTCAACTTCCACGACAACAAGAAAGAACAACGTCAAACCCCATAGATATGTGCATGCACTGCATGGCCATGTCGTCAAGAACTCCTCTTCCAATGTCTCTCCTTTTTGAAGCTTCCATCTTCCTGGCGGCCTTCTCGGTTCTCCACCACCCACTCACTGCGGAGGTCTTCGAGACCTATGAAGCCGGCTGTGGGAGCGGTCCATATTGGGTGTACACAAAGATTTCCATCCTGGCTTCGCGGCGATGAGGGGTTCACGGCTTCGCTGGCTTTGCCCTGACGTGCGATCGAAACCGTAGCCAACTCATCCTTGTTGGGGTGTGGTTCATATTCCCCTGCGATAGGAAAGCATGTGGGTCCCACTCCACGCTAAGCGGGCGGGGGTCCGGGGGAGCAGCCCCGACGGGGGTTTCAGGGGGCAGCGCCCCCTGGACACCAGAAGGCTCTTATGATTTAAGCCCATAAATTTTCATTAGTAGTTTGGGCTCATGAATAGCTACTGATATATATACTCTTATTCGCTTATAATTGAGTGATGTAACGAGAGGTATGAGGTGCTGACATAGTGGAATCCTTTGAGTCTAGAATCAGTACACTTTCTTAAATAGCCTCCCCTGTCATGATTCTAATTACCACGTAATATTTTCCAGATATGCCAACAGGTGCCAAATTTGGTATAATCATAGGCATGGGAGAGCCTGGGCTTTTGTGCATAGTTGTACTCGCATTCCTCGTGGGCCCACGATAGAGTCCTACCCCTGGTGACCCGGCTCGGCGAGAGCGGCCGTTTTCCCAAGCCCAACGACTCCACTTGTCCTATATGTTCGCACGAGTACGGGCCCAAATAGACTTTGAGATCCATACCCGATTGTAACCACTCCTTTCACGTGAACTGCATAGACGAGCGGCTCCCACTGAATGCCACGTGCCCCGTGTGCCGGAAGGCCCCCGAACGACTCCTAGTTCACATGGACCGTGGGCCCGCCCGCATGCCGTCCACGATGGTGGATGGACGACGCATCGCATCAAATCGCAACGCCAGATCAGCGGATTTCGCAGGAACCTCGACGAAATCGACTCATTCAACATAAGATCAGTAAACACGGACTTCACGTCCGCAACAGTACCGTTTCGTCTCATGTGGTTCAGTTGTCATTGATTTTTTTGTGTGTGTGTATTCTGATGTAGGAAGAAGAACGTCATGCCGGGATTCCCAAAAGCATGGCGTGGCATCGCCATTAATTTTCTCATACATAGGAATCGCATTATTGTACTTGTGTTATTGCTGTTGGTTTTGTCGTTGTTTCTAAAAACCCTTTGTCGCTTATTAAATTATTAGTTTGATATCGATTTCCTTATTGTTGTATTGAGTTTTCAATTTCTATCCGACGCAGATGTATAAGAGGCCAAAATTTAGGTTTCAAATGTGCAATAAAAATAATGTTCTTTAGGTAAATAAATATATTCATTCTGCATAAACATGAAAAAAAAAAAAAGTCAATGGAGTTTCGACATTGGAGCTAAATTCTAGTACAGGGACATGTTTTGGTAATATCCTCCAAACAATTCTAACATAGCAAATTAAAAAATACCGACTACATGTAGCACATGAACCTTATAAATTCAGTAGAATTTTTACCTTCGAATTGGGCGGCCAAAGCCAATCAAGCTACTGACTGGGCGGCCAAAGCCCATCGTCTAAAGACTTTAGATTCGAATTGGGTTTCCGCACCCCCAGGGAAACTTCTTTGTCTTCATCTCACAATTTGCTTTTTAATGAATGAGGTTCATGTGCTACATGTAGTCAATTACTTGGTCATCGGCATATTTGATTTGTAACTGTCGAATTTCATCATGGTCGGAGGTGTCATCTAAATCATATCTTTCAATTGAACTGAAGCCACGTTTAATACAAAGTCTTCATGTGGTCTTTAAGTAATTGCTCATGCTTAGACACTTTCGTTGCCAATTGAATAAATATTAACAAACTCTTGGCCTTCAAATCTTTTTTCTCAAATTAAATTTCAAGCCATTAAAGGCTAACCTTTGCCCAACTACACACCGAATTAGATAGTAGATTAGCACACCAAGTAAAAGCAGTTTTCGACAATGACAAAAGAAATAACGTAAGTCTTAAAAATTCATCCATTCCTATTTCTCCACATTGGGCTATAAAATCAACCGATGTGTTCAACGGTCAATTGTTCATCTTCCGCAAAAAAAAATAAACAAAAATTATTCATTTTCACTAGCAAAGTCATGAAATTTATACCTCTAAGCAAAGGCTGGTTATCAACCCATTCAGAATAAGATTCAACAAACATGCCTAAAATTCCGCCCATTTAAACCTTATACTTGTCGAATTTCTCCGGCATTTTTTTTTTTTGGTTGGGTTTAATTGAGGATTTGGTTGGTCATTTTGCCCCCCCTAGGTGGTGATACTAGCCTCGCTGGAATATCTATATCGACATTGATTAGTAAGTTAGGACTAATAAGGATGTTGGCATTTATTGGTGCCATAACGACCGTTGGGGCCTGATTTTTCAACTGTCGGCATTTGATCGGTCTGTCGCCCAATCTAGTTTGGAAGTTGTTACTTTCTATTTCATTTGGACCAGCATTGTTTCCTTTCATTAAAAGCAACGGAACAAGGACCATGCCTCGATAGCATTGGATTGGCTTGGAATGTTGGTAGTTGATAGGATGATCTCGGCCACAACAGAGCGCCAATTCACTACATTAATGACTATTTGCTTGATCACATCTGACACGTGGCTCACTATGAAATTTGACTTATCATTTTGCTGTCATTTGAACAAATCTTCTCATGATCGCCATGATAGGGATTACTGGGATATGGTGCTGAGGTCGGCTCCTAGAATTGGGCCTCCCCACTTCTCGAATCATGGGGAAAATTTGGCCATTTATCCCTTAAAAAGCACCGATTTTATCTTAAGTTTCAATTCGGGCTCCAACTCTTTTTTTTTTTTATCTCCTAAAAAATAAAAATGTGAACCCTTTCTTAGGATTTTGGTCCGAACACATTTTAATCTCATAAAGAAAACACCAACTTTAGCTCGGATCACAATTCCGATATGAACTTTTTTTTTTGGGTCTCGTTAAAGAAAAAGGCAGCAAGTACCGTTGATTCTAAATTTTTTACTTTTCAAAACTTGGCCAAAAACCCTACGAAATAATATCATATGTGACTCCTAAGAAGCGGCTGTAACATGATTATCAACCGCAATGGTCATCGACTACGCTACTCGACGGTGATCGGCTATATTATATTGACGGTTATATTTGAGATTTTGTTGACTCTATTACTTGACGGTTATGTTGCTTCACTTTCTTGATGGTCATCTCTTTATTGGTTGCATCCGAGAATGTCGACGGAAGACTTAGAACAATTTTTTGTGCGTCAGCACAAACTAAGCAAGTTTTCTTGAGATTGAGAATAGACCGGATCAACTGCCATATGATATAACATCTGTAGAACTCATTTTTATAATTTTGGTCACCCCGCAGCAAACAATTTCTCATTTCTTAAGCCAATTTCAATTTCATTACGCGGACGGCGTACCCTTACAAATAAGCAATCCAACGCCTACCACGACTAGACCCAAAAAAAAAAAAAACGCCTACCACGACAAAGATTGAATAATGAGACATATGAAAGGTGTCACCACCCCATTTGTCGTCTCTTCTTATGTCTCGATCCGCCCACTGTCTCACCAAACTCACTCACCGTCACCGAGTCGAATCGTCTTCGTCGTGCGTTCCTCCATTTTCCACCTCTCGCAACGATGCCATCTTTGCCTCGGCCCAATCTCACGATCGCCTCCTTGCTCGCCCTCTTCACGCACCTCCTCCTCCCTCAAACCCCGGCCACCGCCGTCCAAGTCTGCAGCATCGTCACCTGCCCCGGTTCCCCCGCCAACGACCTGTCCCTGTCCCCCCCGCCGGTCCAATTCCCCTTCCGGCTCAACCGCCTGCGGCAGAGCCCCCGCTGCGGTTACGCGGGCTTCGACCTCTCCTGCACCCCCGGCGGCGACACCCTCCTCCGCCTCCCCGGCTCTGGCGATTTCTCCGTCAAGTCCATCACCTACTACCCGACCCAGAGCGTCACCCTCGCCGACCCGGACGGCTGCTTCCCGGGGCGCCTCCTCGGCAACTTCTCCCTGGCGGGGTCCGCCTTCCGGGCCCTGGTCCCGCGGCGGTTCACCTTCCTGAACTGCTCCGATGGCGCCGACTGGTCCTCGGTGTATTCGGAATCGGAAGGGATGCGCGCCATGCCGGTCCCTTGCCTCAGCGGGAGGAACTACACGGTGATGTCGGTGCCTACCAGGTACTACAGCGGGGGTTCATACCCCTGCGAGGCGGTGGGGACGGTGGTGGTGCCACTGCCATGGCCGTTCTGGTCGGACGTCGAGGATATCATAAGCTTGACATGGGACGTCCCGAACTGTGGATCGTGTCGGAAACGAGGCGGGCTGTGCGGGTACAAGAGCGTGAACGGTACGGAGGTGGGCTGCAGCAATATCCCCCGAACCGGTAAGTTCCTGTTCCTCATTTGATTTCTTGCAGTCATTTGTTTATTTATTTATTTTTTCATATATCGAGGGTTGGGGATGGCCAAAACTTTTTGACTACCCCTTGATTGATCTTAAGTGGGGTTACTTTACTTGTAGTTGGGATGGGACATCCCAATTCCCTGATAGTTATAAGAAAATAACACATGATCTAATATTTTATTTTTGGCATGATGACACGACACGAATAATCAGGATTAATTATTATACAATTGATCTATGAAATTAATTTGAAAAGTGAAGTATCGGAGTTTTATTAAATGCTCAATAAGCTTGTCCCATTTAAAGCTCGCTTGTAATTCAACCGTGGCTCTCAATCAGTTTTGTAAGTCACTTTTTAATGGGGTTAATTTCTTTCTTGTTTCCTAATAAGGAGATGTTTAGGCCGTGTGAGCGCTCCATTGATCTCTGTTAGTACGACAGTCCCCCGTCACATGCATATGGCATGTAATTGCTCGAAAACACAATTAAGTGCTCCAAATGACCCTGACATAATAGCAATTATAGTTGTCTAGAAGATGAATTCCATATGAAAGCCAGATAGCGCCGTGCTTCCGACGGTCCCAATACTATGAAGCGTGATGACAGGGACCTAAGCATTGTGCGCGAAACACGGTTAGCACTTGACTAAACTTTTAAGGTTTTGGTTCTAATTTGAGACGTGGGAGAAATCGGAAGGAGTCTAGGAAACAGTCCCTTCCTTTTGACGCCCGGTGCCGGATCAAAATCAAACTCAACTGGCTCACTTCTTTATTGATATTCCCGTGGTTAGGACGGAATCAACGTTTTAGTAAAGTCAGAACAAGCGTAATGAAAAAGACCCGCCTTTATTGTTATTTTTTATTTTTATTTTTATTTTTAATGGTTTGGCCCGGCCGTCCCTATCGCTTTCATCTTTTAATCTTAAAATAAAATAAAATAAAAGGGTTCGATAAATCGTACGTGTCCGATTGAGGAACGTAGCGTACTCATTGCCTTTCCGGATGGGTCCTCCACATGACCCGACTTTAGCGACAGATCAGCGCACAGTTCATCGTTACCGCGGCTTTGTTCTGCGCGGAAGCAAAAGGGGCTGGCTTCTTTGTGAATTCTAATTCTAGAATCTCTTCTGCTGGATGAACGATTCTAGTTGCATTGGAATCCATTCGAAAATGAACTTACTCTCTGGCCCAAAATCATTTGAAATCTGAGATGGGGGGTTTAGACATATCTGCTAGCCCCTAAAATCTCCATGATTAGAATCTAGTGCATAGTAACTGGCTAAATAGCACTGATATGTGGCACGGTGCGGCACGGCACGGCACGACACGACACGTCGATACGTCATTTTCAAAAATAGAGAATTCCAACACGTTGTATAATAAATATATATTTTTTATACATGATAATTTATACCAACGGTGATTTCTTCTTCTTCTTATTATATCACGGCTGACTGAGTATATTAATTTTGGAATGACTCGGTATATGACTTAAGTATATATATATATATATATATATATATATATATATATATATATATATATTGATATATTTACATTTTGATCCTTAATGTATTAAAAATGCTTAAAATTGACTCATGCGTATCAAAATAACATGTCGGGATATTGGACTCGCATATTGTTAGAGTGTTTGGAGCGCTGACCATAGGTCTATCGCATGTGAGAAAGTGTCAGAGAGTGTTACAGTGTAGGACACGACGCGTGGATTCTCAAAGAGTGTCAGTGCTTCATAAGTTACGGGGTAAAAACGGATTTGAGCACTTGATTTGAAACTCGTTGTTTTCAATGCGGAATAAGATGATCTAGAGCTCAAATGCTTTTCCTCTTTTGCCCTATGTATCACCGACACTAAATGAGATTGTCTGTCATGACGCAATTATGTAATTGCTTGTTATGTGAGGTTGTTTGTGCATTAGGATCAGAGGAGAGACTCGAGCATTGTTTATAGAGTTTTCGGCCACTAATCTTCTCACCACAAGTCGAGCTTTACTCGATTCACACAAGCTAGCTCTATATTAGACTAATTGAAATTTAATGTATCTTTCCTTCGTTAGATCAATTGCATAAACATGATAATTATGATATTAATTAATATAACCAACGGCAGAAAAACACTTACAATATCCATTTACTCGATTGTTTGTGGGTGAGTCAATAGTCAACCTCTGCAATTAGAGTAATACTTTCTGCGGTTCATTTTTGATACCCCAGCATCAATCTTGATTGCATATGTCTACGTGAGTGTGACAGATGCAAATGCTGCCGTAGGGGTACAGACAATCGCGAACGAATATGTCTCCCGTGTCCAAAGATTTGATGCTCTAAGAATAATCATATCCTAAACTTGGTCTTTATTTGTTCTCCCCTGGATTATCTCTCTCCAGGTTTATCTAGAAGTGCCAAGTACGGCGTCGTCCTAGGTGTGGGGATACCTGGGCTCCTGTGCGTGATTGGGCTTGCTTCTTTCGTCTTCGGCAAGATCAGGGCCCACCGTAGGCCGGCACGACCCAATGCGGCCGACGTGTCCAATTTAATCGCCTTGCACAGTGCGGCCATCTCGATGGGCCTAGACAGGCCCACGATAGAGTCGTACCCAAAAACCCAACTCGGCGAGAGCCGCCGCCTGCCCAAGCCCAACGACACCACGTGCCCGATTTGCCTGTGCGAGTACCAGCCCAAGGAGACTCTGCGGTCCATACCCGACTGCAATCACTACTTCCACGTCGACTGCATCGATGAGTGGCTCCGGCTGAACGGCACGTGTCCCTTGTGTCGGAGCTCGCCGGAAGATCCCAGCTGATATCGTCCGGACGTTTGGATAGACCAGATATGTCATTGTTTTCGGAGCAACGAAATCTATACAAGACCACACTCTGGAATGCTACAAGATCAATACGTTCCCCGCATTTATCATGTTTTGTCTTCATCTTCATTGTTTGTATTCAACACCATATTGTAAATCCTTTACACACTTTTTGTGATAGAGAAGAGATTCGAGTGATGAACAAGAATGGCTTTGTCCGAATTTTGCCAGCTCTTTGTGGAAAGGACAATAGTTTTCGACTTTAGCATCTTTTGGATCTGAAGACGTCTCATTTTAAAGGGCCTAATTCCAAAAAAAACCCCAAACTTTGACGTTTGTCCCAAAAATATTCATAACTTTTTTTTGTCTCCTAAAAAATCATCAACTTTTGATTTTGTCCCAAAAAAACCTCAAACTTTAGTCTTTGTCTCAAAAATATCCACAACTTTTTTTGTCTCATAAAAAACCTCCAACTTTTGATTTTGTCCCAAATTTACCATAGTTATTAAAAAAAAAAGGAGTGTTTCGCGTCCAGTTGAACAGAACCCATGATTGTTCGACAAAGATCAAAATGTACTTCCAATTATTTCAAGGAAAAATGTTTGACACATTGCAGCCACATTAATTTATTTTGAGACATAATTGAGTTACCCGGGATTCACATGGAACAAGATATTAACAAATATTTTTCTTATACTTTAAATTTTTACCGAAACGATGATCACAAGAAAGCATTGGGGGCAGCAGCTTTTCGTCACAGAGGCAGGGTCGACAGCAGCTTGTTGTCACAGATACAAGGTCGGCACGATGGTCATCGGTGGAAGGCTCGATTGGCATCGAGGACTATCAACGGGTAAAGAGCCGATGACGAAGGTTGCTATTGTCTCGGGATAAGGCTACACCATCGAGCGACGGTTGAGAATCACTTGGAGTTTCGACAGAAGCTAAACGGCCAATGTCGGGTCGTCGGGAATTCTACGAGATGGGTTTTGTGGGTTTTTTTTTTGTGATCGGACTAGTAGATTTGGGACAAATTCAAAAGTTGAAGGTTTTTTAGGAGTCAAAAAAAAGTTGTGGATATTTTTGGGACAAATGCCAAAGTTTGAGGTATTTTTGGGATTGAATTGGTAGATTTGGGACAAAATCAAAAGTTGAAGGTTTTTAATGAGACAAAAAAAAGTTATGGATATTTTTGGGACAAAGGCTAAAATTTGAGGTTTTTTTTGGGATTGGGCCCATTTTAAAGTGAAAGGAGGTCGAGAGATCCATTGTTGTTCCAAATAGACAGACGGTTGAAGGTTTCCGAACAATTTCCCATGTTTTTCTCACCAAGGATGTTGGTTACATTGTTAGAAGCTCCAATGTTTATGTATTAACATCAGTCAGAGACATAAACTAAGAAAAACAGAGGATCCAAGATTGCTCCATCTTCTCTTCACTCCAAACTCCTACCAAATCATATGAAAGATGATTAGCAACGTGTGGATCCTCTTCTTTTTCTCCTCCTACTCCTTCCTCCTCCATCTCGGATCGCCCGTTCCCCACGTATGCCCCTATGTATCTTGCCAACCGAGCGAACCGGTCATCCACTTCCCGTTCTGTCTCAAGCGACTCCAACCAAACAAGCGTTGCGTGTACCTGGGATTCGACCTCTCGTGCAATAGATTGGGACAGATGACCGTAAATCTTCCTCCTTCGGGCGAATTCATAGTAACATCGGTGATTTATTCCGAACAACTCATATTCCTAACAGACCCTGGCAATTGCCTTCCTAGACAGTTTGAGAGCCTCTCCCTTTTGGGTCCCCAGTATATGGTCCAATTCTATAAGAACTTCACTTCCATCGAATGTTGGCTGGACTTGTCGATTTTTCCCGAATTCGCCCTCGTCCCTTGCCTAAGCGATCGGAATCACACCGTCGTGGCCATACTCACCGAGGACTTTGAGTGCAGGAAGAGCCTGGCGATGTCTGGGTGCGTCCGTAATTGGACCGTGCTGGTCCCGAGCACGGCTTTGGAGATCACAGTGGACGATATGTTGACGGACAGCATCGGTTTGACGTGGTCCGAGCCGACTTGCGCGGAGTGCCATGCTCATGGTGCGGTCTGCGGGTTCAAGGGGGATAAGGGCTTGGAGACCACGTGCACCCACTGGGAACCTAAACCTGAAGGTAAATCCACAAATCTTTGAGCTTCTTCGTTAGAAGCCACTCCTCTCTGTTTTTGTTTTTTTTCCTTTGAACATCCTAATTCGAGGATTGACAACACTGGGAAGAAAAGTGTCAAAAAAAAGTCCTAAACCTATTGCATTAATGTCAATTCAGTCCTAAACCTTTTTTTAGTGCCAATTCAGTTCTAAATCGTTTGCGTTGATACCAATTCAGTCCTAAATCTTTTATTGATGCTAATTTGATCATAAACCTTTTGTTTTAGTGCCAATTCATTCATAAATATTTTATATTTTTACCAATTGAGTCAATTCAGCCATTTTTGCTTGAAAATTGCTGGCGCGAACGTCAATTGTCCTTTGTGGCATGACTGGCGCTAACATGGATATTTTTAATATTTTTTAAATTTAAATAATTTTTTAAAAATTAAAAAATATTAAAAAATATTTAAAATTATAGAATAATATTTAAAAGTCAGCGTTTACTATGCCACATAGGACAATCGACATCTCCATTAGCGATTTTTGGCCAAAATTGCCCAGATTAACTCAATTGGCATAAATACAAAAGATTTAGGACTTAATTGGCACCAATGCAAAAGGTTTAGGACTGAATTAGCACCATTAAAAGGTTTAAGACTTAATTGGCATCAACACAAAAGGTTTAGGTTGGCACCAAAAAAAGGTTTAGGACTAAATTGACACTAATACAATAGGTTTAGGATTTTTTTTACACTTCTCCCCAACACTCGGATATGGGTTTAGTTCTACACAAATTTGATTTCCAAATATCTAATTATAATTCGCCACGTAAAGAAAGATGCTTGGCAGTTTAAGTGTTAAGTAGGGGAAAATTGTCCAAAAAGTCTTAAATTTACTTCATTTTTGTCAATTCAGTTTTAAACATTTTAATTTTTTTCAATTAAGTACATCCGGCCAATTTTGATCGAAAATTGCTGACGTGGACATCGGTCTTCTTACGTGGTATTGCCGAGGCTGGCGTGAAAAATTTTCAATAATATTCTACTATTTTTTATTTATTTTTGTTTTTATAATATTTTTCTCTTCTTTATTTGGCCTAGCCGGTCACAGTAAAGAAAAGGTAAAGAAGAAAAAAAGAAAGAAAAAGAAATAAAAAAATAAAACTGCAAAAAATTAGAATATTATTAAAATTGTCGATGTCAGCGCCGGCCATGTCACGTAGGATGACCATATGTCCACTTCAATGATTTTTGATCAAAATTAATTAGATGGACTCAATTAGCAAAACGTGAAAAGGTTTAATACTCAATTGATAAAGTTTATGACTTAATTAACAAAAAGTGCAATAGGATTAGGACTTTTTAGTGAATTTTCTCTTGCTAAGTGTCTTCCACTAGTATTTGGAGACATATATTTTTCATTTGAACATGAAGTGATCAGTAGTAAGGAATTATGGAGGAATTGTGTTGGGGAAACGACCATCCAACATTAGAACAATGGAAAAGGAAATAAATTAGACATCAAATTTATGTGGTTCACTTTACGAGGAGAGCAGCACATGAGTTTACTATAAATCAAATGATACAACTACACTCGACTCGTTCAAATACTTCCAATGATTTTCACCAATTACACTCAATAACTCATGCAATATTTAATCCTCACTATTCCTCATCACGTAATAATTTCTCATCTCACTTTTGTATTTCATAAATTTTACTATAAGATTTATTCGCTTCAACACTATCGGATTTCTTCAGAGTGTAATTGACGAAGAATTTGCCAGCACTTCACGAAGAAGATCCACTTCTTATATAAAAAAGAAATAGATCCAAAATCGAAGACCTACTAAATATGGAAACGAACCTAGAATGAGTTTCTTCAATGACTCAAACTCAAAACATACGTTTAATAATATTAATGTAGGTTTTTGTCATATGAGATTCATGGTTCGATTTCATACCTCAAGGTCTTCACTACTCGGCTACTTATATAGAAAGCAAAGCATGAGAACACCATATGGCATTATCCTTAGCTACCCACTAGTCCACGTTTTCCCGCGAGGTCTATATATATATATATATATATATATATATATATATAGAGAGAGAGAGAGAGAGAGAGAGAGAGAGAGAGAGAGAGATGCTTTTCTAAGATGATACCAATGAAGTCAGACGCAGTGGATAGGATGCAACCAAGCTTTCATTTTGGGCTATCCTCGTCTAACAACAAAATATTGAATGATCATGCAGAGCAAGTCCAAAGTTTACTTCAGACATTATGTGGGTCTCATAGTAGGATTTTGAATAATTTGTGACTCCAATGATAGTGTTTGCCATGCTTAGTGGCGCTGCAACTTTTTAGCATTTGACCATCTAATTTCCCATATGATTACCAGAGTAATTTTTTCAAAACATCCAAATATTGGTCTATACTACGACATTGTCTAGTAGTATGTATGCTTACCTTTCCCATATTGGTTTTCAACATGTTTTATGTAAATTTTCTCTTCACTTCTAGAGGATCGTCCAACAAGTGGTGTGGCTAAATTAGAAACTGTTGTCGGCATTGGCTTACCATGTCTAATGATCATCTCGTGCGTGTGTTGCTGCATAAGCCACAAAATCCGGCTTCATGGTCAGGCCCAACAAAACCAAACAGACCCTGCATCTTCAACCGGACAAGTCGAGACCGTCTCGGTCACGACGGGGATGGACACGCCCACGATTGAATCCTATCCGAAGACTCAAATAGGTGACGGGGGGTCGCGGTTGCCTGGGGGTGGCACTTGCTCGATATGCTTGTCGGAGTACAGACCGGAGGAGACGGTGCGGATGATTCCAGAGTGCAATCATTACTTTCATGCTCATTGCATTTACCAATGGCTCAAGAGGAATGCTAGTTGCCCTTTGTGTAGGAATCACCAAGGGTAAGTGTTTTGTCTTTCACATGATTGTTTGTTGCTCATAGCAATGTCATCACGTATAGGTGTTCGTTTCAAATGACATAATTTCTCGTCGTTTCAGATAACATAATTTTCCGGACAAGCGAAAAGAGTTCCATTTTTTGTATTAATTTAAACTGCATGTGCCTATTTTAATTCTTGTCTTGGTTGTTTCCCTAGGTCGATCGAGTCAACGGTTTCAGGCTAAGGGCCAGCCTTGACTCATATGTCGTTGGTTTTGAATTTTGATCTGAACATAAATACGATGGTGATCAATTCCCCGAACATGTATTGTTTGCAGTCATACATGGACTTAAATTTGATTGAATTCTTCTGGATGGTTGCATTTCAATGGAGAAAGCACCGTTCCCACATCAACTTCAATGAACCTCGCAACGAAAATGAATTTGTCATCCAACTTGAGCCTCGTTTCTCATGTTTTGTTATTGATTTGAAGCTGTACATAGTCCCATTGTTAGTGAGCTCAATATCCCACGTTCTATGAAATATCGGGCATTTGTACTAATTGAGTCCATCAGACCAATTTTGAATGGAAATCGTTGACGTGGACGTCGGTCATCCTATATGGCACGATTAATGTTAACATGGATATTTTCAAGTATTTTTAATTTCTTATTTTGTTTCTTTACTCTCTTTTTTTTTACAGAGGGCCGGCGACCTTTGCTTGCATTGCGCGAGGGCAAGGGTTGTGATGCCCTCGCCCAGATCTAGGCCAAGCAAGGGCGTCAGCTTTCGGCGAGGGTCATTGGCCCTTGCTTATGACTGGCAAGGGTCGGCCTACGACCTTTGCAAGACCTCTGTCCAAAAAAACATATTTAAAAGATTATAAAAAAAATATCCACGTTAGTGCCGGTCTTACCACGTAGGACGACTTGTGACCACGTTAGCTATTTCTGGCCAAAATTGACCGATAGAATTAATTGACACAAATGCAAAATGTTTATGACTAAATTGATACAATTGAAAGGTTTAGGACTGAACTGATACCAACGCAAATGACTTAGAAATTTCTAGGACTAACTTGAGTATGTGTTTGTGCGAGGGAATTTTTCAATCAGGTCTGAAACTATTATACAAGTGCCGGAAAAATTACCAAAGAAGTCTTCAACTATTGCAGTTGTGATGACACAATCCTAAATTTTTTGTATTTACGCCAATTCAGTCCACCTAGCAAGTTTTGGCAGAAAAATGTTGATGTGGATAGCGGGCGGCCTATATGGCATCGCTACGCTGATGTGGGTATTTTTTTATTATAAAATTTCCTTTTTTTTAATAATTTTTTCTTTGTGTTTTCTACGTCTTTTTCCTTCTTTCACCTTGGTCGCGGGCCTCCTTGATGGCCTGCGAGCGGCAGTAGGCAAGGGCTGCCGAGGCCGGCGAGGCTTGCCCTCGCTAGATTCGGCGAGGTTCTGTTTAAGCGATAGACAAATCATTGATGATCGTGAAGTAAGCGGCGAATGCGGATCGAAATCGGGAGGATCTTTGTGAGATTTGAAGGTTGAAAAATTGAAGATCGTGGTTCTTTGCTCTTCTGAAACACCACATTCGGATTTAAGGTCAAATTGCTCAAATTTATCTTTTCATGAATGGGAACAGGAGGAGGGAAGAAAATTGATGTAGGACAACTAGCATACAATTTCTGGGATAAAGGCAATATTACGATTTTAGATAAAATTTTAGGTATTTTTCTATTTTAGGAAATTTAGAAATTATCTTTAGGCGCAATATTCGATTTGAATTCTCTTTTGATTAGATTATATTTGATTTCAATATTTCGTTTTAGGTTATTATTAAGTAATTCTATTTCCTAAAGGAGTCCTATCTCTATATATAGGATACCCGTTTTTGTAATCGCCACATTATCATTCATTCAAATTCGAGTATTCCTTTGGAATTGCTTTTCAAGTTTGCTTCTCTCTGCGTCAAAAATGTTTCTGCTGCGGAGGTGAGCCTGAACTGAGTCTGGATATTCAGACTTCTACATTTTGGTCCTCTATCATGCCTATGGATGTACCACGCCCGCCAGTGTGCATCTTTCATAACATGCTCTGATCTCAGGTGTCTTCCAATAGTTTTGTAGTGTTAGAAGAAATCGTGTCCGTCCCGGACGTCTAGAATGTCCTCCCACATTTTTTTATTGTATTAAATAGGGATATGTACTTATGAAAGCCTAGCTTGAGGCCGGGGATGTGACCTCATTTGCCTCGGGCAACCTTGCCCCTGCGAGGGCGAGTCTCGCTAGCACTTGTCTGATGCCGGTTGTTGGCCATTAAGGAGGCTGGCGACCAGGGAGGAAGAAGGAAAAATAAATAAAATTAAAAAAAATCAAATAAATAGTAAAAAGTTACAAAATCTTATATATTAACAGCAACGATGCCACGTAGACCAGCTGACACTCATGTTAGCAATTTTCGGCCAAAATCGGCTTAATGGACTGAATTGGTACAAATGTAAAATGTTTAGGATTGAATTGACACAAAAAAGGTTTAGGACTGCATTGGTGTAATTGTAATAAGTTTAGGACTCTTTTGGTAATTTTCCTACAGATGCCATTACATTCATAAACCTTCTAATTTTGCCAATTAAGTGTAAAACCTTTGCGTGAAATTCCAGTATAATCATTATGTCCATTTTTCACTGCAAATCGCTTAAGTAGTTATGTGAGTCGATGATGACTAGACTACCATGTCAACGATTTCTGGCGAAAATTGACATGAGAGACTAAACAAAAATTTTACCCAAAGGTTCATGGGATTAAATTGGCAAAGCTTGAAAGTTTAGGTCTGAGTGGGATCCGTACAATAATTTTAGGAATGATTGGATTTTTTTTTTCATCTTATGCATGTGTGTTGGTGTTAAATCGACCCACAGATCTAAAAGGATCAGGAACGCAAGCAAATGGCTACTCTTTTGGTTCTAGCTCGTCCACAAAGTGACCAAACTAAAAGATGAATTAGTCCATGTATGTGTAAATAAGGCGTGCCTGCTCTCAGGAGAAAAGCGTGAAATGGAAATTGCTAAAATCAATCTAAATGATAAGAAAGGCAAATTGCTGGATATTAAAGGAAACTAAAAGATAGAGCTGTAATTAAATAAAATTGATCCAAAAAGCACAAAATTACAAGGAAACACTGGAAAGTTAAAATCACTTGATGTTCACATTGAAATGAATATTAATATTGGCATTTACAATGCACGTTTTGCTTGCAAGCTTAGTTCTTAAACTAAACCCAAAACAGGAAAGACATTGCTTCGAGAAGAAATACTTCAGATGGGGAGTTATCACATAACTTAAGCATATGTTAGGCAAATGAGGGAAAAAGTACTTAAAAAAGTCATAAACTTATTGAATTGGTACCAATTAAGTCCCAAAACTTTCAATTTGATCAATTTAGTTCTAAACTTTTTTGCATTTTTATCAATCCAGTCCATTCGGCCAACTTAGGCCAGAAACCATTGACGTGGACGTCGATCGTCCTATATGGCACCGCTTGAGTTGACGCAGAATTTTTTTTATAATATTTAAATAATATTTAATTTTTTTTGTTCTTTTTTTCCTCTTATTTTTGTCCTTCCCTTTTTTGGGCCCACTAGCCACTAGTATTGGCCATGGCTGGCGATGTTGTCCTTGCTGGCCATAGAGGGGTCGACCTCGTCGTACAAAGGGGGAAGGCTGATGAGGCCCCCTCGCCTAGGCAAGAGTGCCTTGCCTGTGCGAAGACGAGGCCGAAAAGGCTTGCCTTGGTCGGGGTGACGTCCAGCAAGGCTAACACTCTCACGACTGAGGCTTGCCGAGGGCACCCTTGCCTAGGCGAGGTCGGCCTCGCCAGATCTGATGAGGAGGGTCTTGCCGGCGCTCTCCCTCGACCCAAAGAGGTCGACACCTGCTTGTGACCAATGGCTAGCTGGCCACTGGCAATAAGAATGGGAAGAAAAAAGTAATGGAAAAAAATAAAAAGTTAAAAAGTTATTTGAAAATTATAAAAAAAAATTCATGTCAACTTCGGTGGTGCCACGTAGAATAGCTGAGTCCATGCCAGCAATTTCCGGCCTAAATTGACCAGATGGATTGAATTTGTACCCATGCAAAAATATTTAGGATTAAATTGATCCAATTGAAAGGTTTATGACTAAATTGTTACATATACAATAAATTTATGACTCTTTTGGTACTTTTCGCAGTAACTGAGAGGTCTGAAAAGATTCGAACTCAGAATACCATAAAATATTTATTGAGACTACTGCAACTATTCTATAAACTTAAATTATTAAATGAATGCTTGTTTTATTATTTAAATAACGTAACAATATTTGTGTTTAAATTTAGGTTATTTATATTTGAACCATGGTTTTATACTACAGCAGTGTCACATGTTTGAAAAACAAAAGAATTGAACTCTCCCCATCTTCACCGTTATCAATGACTTATCTTGAGGATGTTTCTCTAGCTAGGTAAGCCAAATGCAGGAAAACGGGCATATTTAAAAGCTACGTTTATTTTGCAAAAAAAGAAAGAAAAAAAAGAAAGATGAGTTTCATTTTTTTTTCTCCGACCAAGTCCATTGAGGACCCGCAGATGACCCTCGCCAGTCACGGCCCTTTGGCAGATGGCCACTAAGAGAAGGCCACTACCCTCGACCACTGCAGGCGAGGGCTTCATAGCCCTCGCCAGATTTGCGCGAGAGGTTACCGGCTCTCACTTATAATGTTGGAGTTCGCAGCAAAAGTCCAATACCTTTCACTTGAGAAATTACCAAGAGGTAGCCCAAGTGCGTGCCCAGTTAGATCCACCTTCACTCAAAAACTTAAACCAAAACATTGGAACTTCTCCACCCGCCCAGAAACTGTGTTGTTCACTATGGCCCCGTTTGGTTCGGCTTTGGCCAAAAGAGGTTTGGCGAAATGCAAATACCTTTGAGCTAAAGGGGTTTGGGAAAATGCAAATATTGTTTGGTAAACTGTAATTGAAAAATGCATTTGGATGTAACTTTGGAGAAAATGCTATTTGGTAAACTTTTTTAAATCTGAAAAGTCCTTTGGTGCCTAATTTAATATTTTTTAACTTTAATATTTTTAAAATTAGGAAAAAAAGGCTGCAATTTTTATATTCTCTCATTGAGAGTAATGTAAAATACACAATAACAAATTTATAAGTTAAAAAAGTCAAAATATGACGTGTGCAATGAAAAGATCCTTATAATAAATATGATTACACAAGTCATTGACAATAAAAATGAGTTTTCCTCCAAAAATTACAAAGATGACCGCATAAGTCATTGAGGATAGAAATAAGTTTTCCTCCAAAAATTACAAACCTCATTAACTAAACCCATGGCTCTTTCATCACGTAAACGTGCCATGTCAGTGGATGCATTGGCATTTTTTTTAGAATATGCCATTTCATCTTCAATACGCCAAAGGCTCGCTCAATTTCTTATCGTAGCAATGAATGGACACAGTTGAACACTTCTTGACAACATGTATGTGAAGGACCTTGTCGAAACTCTGGCAAATGACATCTCACTTGTCTATATGGCCCCAAATAATTTGTGGGATTTGGATATCCAGCATCCACTAAATAATATTTACCTACACAAATATAATGTAAATTTAATTAACATGTCGCATATACAGTGATAGTCTCTACCTTTGCCATCCAAGTGTGTTTGGCTTTCAGCGATCTCAGTTGCTCTCCAACATCTTTCCCTTTCTCTAGCCCAGCATGGACAGCAATTAATCTGCAGTGCTTAGTTCCTTCAGAGTTGTTATACGAAAATCATCCTGTCCGAAGAAAGAACGCTTAAATTTTGGTTTTCCACACTAATATTTTGTACAGTAATAAACTCGTGACAAAGAAAAGAAAAACTCATTGATTAATCCTAGTAGTTCTACAGAAGCAGAGAAAACATAATAGATCGATCATGACCTCTTCATGGACCAAAACCACATCAGCAAGAAACTTTTTATGTTCTTTTGGAACCGCCTTAACCAAATCTGTCAAGAAAACCAACTTCATCTTTGGTATTCTAACAACCAAATGAAGAAAACCATGGCGTCATTACCATGAAGCAACACAGATCATCCTTGCTAGTCCCTAATCGCAAAACCAGGACACAGAGTGCAAATAAAGCTTCTGAAATTGGTCTACCTTACTAATGCACTAAACACAACATCTATGACCAGCTGCATACTGATTGTAACTGATATGAACTACTAAGAACTGAATCGAGCAACACCTGAGTTTCACAATCATGATACAACAAACCCAAACAACTTTCTCTTTCAGAGTTTTGAACAGCAACAAGTATTTCTTTACAAATCAAACAGCGAACACCATTAGATCCATTTCCCAACCAGCAGCAGGCACAAATCACTCCAGCAATCAAGCTAAAGCATCTCGAATCCATGTATTTTAACGATTCAATAAACCCAGCAAAGACAACCAGCTGCATACCTAATCAAATGAACCGTACAAGATATCCATTTTCAACATGAATCAACAATTACTGATGGTCCACATTAAAAATCACATTCTCCCAATCCCCATCCCGACACCCTAAATTCATACCTGCAGATTCGTGAGCCACGCTATACGATTCGAAAGTCGGGGCGGCGTCAAAGATCGAGCCCTTGTACTCCATCCCTTTGGCCTCGTTGAACCTGGCATTGATCTGCCCGGCCCACCTCTACGCCTACAACTGCATGTTCTCGTACCCCTCGCCTCTATACCACCCCTCGCTCTCCTCATACGACTCGTACGCCTTTCACCCCTCCTTGAACGCCTCGGCGTTGCCGAGGACGACACCGACGAAGGGGAAGTCGTGGTTGCTCGCGAGGAAGACGTGGGTCTGATTGGGGTAGGCGGAGGGGAGGGAGATTCTGAAGAACTCAATTTGGCGACGATGAGGGAGATGGCGTGCGTGAGGGAAGAGATGGAGCAGCCGCCGAGAGGGAAGAGATGTGTCGAGAGCGAACTGAGAACTGTCGCGAGGGAACTCCTGTCGAGAACAAATTGGGATGCTCTGGTCCATTAGATCGACGAAGAGTGATAAAAGGCTGGTTTTTTGTTTATAAGGGGCAAAACGGGAACAATGGTTGACGAATGAGGGTGAAATGGGAAATTTTGGTACTTTCATTAAACCCAGGAAGTTGCATCCCGAGAATGCAAGTTTCCAAAGTAACTCTTAAACTACTTTGGGCAAAGGTCCCTTGGGAGAGTATTTCAAATGCAAGTGTATTTGGTCAAAGTAAGCAAAAAGTTGAACCAAACAGCATTTGTATTTTACCAAGGGACTTTAGAGCTCAAATGCTCATCTGCAATGCTGAACCAAACGGGGCCTATATTCCTTCCTTGAGATATTCACCAAACCCCGATATACATTGGGGCCACCAATCAACCATCGGCTTTACTACCAATTGTTACTAGTCAACCATCGGCTTTGATACACCAATTATTAGGAATGCGAATCAGAAGTTCGATACTTTCATCTGAGTAGATCAACAAGAAGGGACCCAAGTACGAGCCCGTTAACATATTTAGTTGGACCCACTTTCACTAAAAAATTTAAGCCAATGGGTTGGGACTTCTCCACCTGCTTTTCATCCCAAAATCTAGCTCAAAGAATAATATTTTTCCTCATACTTATAAACTGACTACCGGCCCATTCCGCACTCGATATAGGATAACCCCAACATATAATTGGATGTGATCAGCCGACGATCCTCATCGGATTTAGTAGAAGAAAAAGGAAAAAAAAAGGGAAAGAAAAAGAAAAAGAAAAAGAAAAAGTTCAGTTATTTTGAAAATTCAAAAGATTTAAAAAAGCTATAGAGAATATCCATATCAGCTTGGCCATGTCACACAATGATAACTTTATTTTATATATAGTTTAATTACTATTTTAAACTTAACATTTATTTTGTTTTAATTGAATTTGATATCTACTTATTGATTTTGTAGGTAACACAATCTTTAGACATGCAAATTTGAATTCAAGGAGAATCAAGCCTATCTTGAGAAAATATTCAAAATCCAAAGCTAAATTAGGAACGTGATTCAGATTTCTTTTTCTCGAAATAAAATAGATATCCATCTGAAGGCAAAGAAAAGGAGGAATGTGATTTATTTGAGGAAAAAAAAAGAAGTTTTGGGAAGAAACGTTCTTGGAGAAGACGTTCAGCTTTTTTTCTTTGTTCTTCCTTTCAATGCCGGATGCCAAGTGAAGAAGAAGAAGGCAAATTCAAGTTCAACCTTCATTATTCTTGGTGCACTTGTTCTAATCCTTCATCATGTTTAGTTTAGTCATTATTTTTATTTTAATTTTATTTATGTTCTAGACTACTTCTTGTTAGAGCTACGATGTAACTTAATTATGATGGATTAATTTTCCATACTCATTTATGCAATTCTAGAATTCATATGTGCGAGTTATATATCATGTTCTTAATGCTTTTAAGTGCTTGATCACCACTTGAATGATATTTGTTGTATGTATGAGACCGAAAGGAGATTACGTGCAAGTGTTTTATGATATATAGCCATGAATTCATCATAGATAGAGATATCTTATGCTTTTTGTATGTTTTTGGTAGTAGGTAAATCGAGGATGGTTTATTGAATCCGGGAACGTTCATAGTTCTTAATGTGTTTGGATTTACTTAAATTCACATGGATCAAGTGTGGGTTGCTAAATCTAATTAGGGTTGCTATACCGGACCAATGATAGTGATTTACATTAGGAAGTTCTACCATCACACTATGAATTCAATTTAATTGCATGATGAAATTGGTTAATTAATCTTGATTGGTTAAGTGAAATCGGATGCTCTAACATTTTTCATTCTTGATAGAAATCCATTGTTTGTTGCTTCTTTATATTCGAAATTTCTACTTTCTATTTTGGTTTGCTACATTGGCTAATTTATTTTTCTTTAGAATTTTCGAGCACTTTATTGGATCTTTAATTGATTAGATAAATTTGAGAATTGTTCACGTTTAGTAAGTAATTTGATTGACTACAATCTCCGTGGGAACGATACTTTTATTCATCACTTTATTACTTATTTGATATGTACACTTGCTTTGCTAATTAAGCGAACAAGTTTTTGGCGCCGTTGCTGGGGATTATTTGATAATTGACAATTACTATTAATACCAAGCAATTTTTGGTTTAGTCTAGCTTTATTTTATTTTATCTTATCTGATATTATTATTTTTTATTTTGTTTTTGTTTGATTTTGCAGAGAAAAATAAGTAGAGAAGAAATAGAGAGGATAAGGATTCAACAACGACTGCTGTTGACACCTAATTTTTAATCATCTTTTATGTTAATTTTATTTTTAAAATTAATTAAAAATAGCAAAAAAGGTCATAAATTATAAAATCAACCTTGGAAGCCTTGACCTAGCCTTAGGAACCAATTTTGAACAAAAAATATTTTTTCGAATTTATTTAAATATAAAAATACCCAAAAAATCATAAAAAATACCATTCGTGGTCAGAAAAATATACAAAAATATTCAATAATTTTATTTTATTTCCCTCTTCAAGTTGGTCTTTTTAAATCTCGAAAATGCAACTTGGGTCACTATGCTCCTTCATAAACATAAACCCGAATCGTGCATAAAAATTGCTTTTTGAATTTTTGAATTTTCAATTATTACCTTCAATAAACCATGACATTGATATCAAGAACCCTGAAGTGAGATTGTGTTGATTTACCCTTCAACTTGATCAATTTTAACCAAAAGGGCTTAATTGCACAATTTTCTTTCAATTTAGTCCCCGGTTTCACAAATTTCAAAATTAAATTCTCTCTAGGGACACCAATGAAAATCAAACACCTCTACTCTATATTTTTCATCTTGCCGAACTCATTGGTGGCCTCAATTTGGACCGATTTGATCGTTTGAGCCTCCGATTTGACGAAAATCATTTTCGGATCCTAGGCACAATTTGTAGTTTTCATTAAATTCCAACTCAATCGTTCACAAAAATACTCATTTTAGATGAAAAACATGCCGAGGAGTCCGATTTGACTTAATTTCATGAAAAACGGTCAATTAAAGGCTCAATTGGGCGAGAATTGATAACCGGATCGGTCGGGTTGGACCCCACCCGACCTGACCGAATCGAGTTTGTAAAGGGGACATTCCCTGCTCTTCTCCCTCACGTACATGGGTACAGGGACAGAAAAAATAGAGAGCAAAGGGGGAGCGTCGCAGACGACAAAAAAGGGCAGACCACAGTCCTTTTGCAGAGAGGGTGTGAAGGGCGTGAGCGTCCTTTCCGACCTAGGGTAGCTCCGGGATAAAAACCGAGAGGATACCGAGAGAGAGAGAGAGGGGGATCGGTTTTGAAAACAAATTGAGGGAGAGAGAGAGAGAGAGAGAGAGAGAGATAGAGAGAGAGAGAGAGAGAGAGAGAGAGAGAGAGAGAGAGAGAGAGAGAGAGAGAGAGCGTTTGTCGAGGGTTCTCCAAGCTACAGGGAACCCGAAGCATCGTCGCCGAAACCCCCAAGCCGCGGGCGAGCCAAGCCAAGGTCGGTACCATACCCTGTTTTATACTCTGTTTTTTTTTTGCACACTGTGGTTTTGGTCCGAATCTATTTCTGACAAAATCGAGCCAAATCGACCACATACCGACGTTAGTTTATGTCTCTATAGTGATGCTTGGGTGTTAGTTTGCTTCGCTTTAGCCCGGGTTCCCCCGTTTCCCATTAGAATGCCGATTTTTTCAATGCACGCCAACTGTTTGATAAAATGCTCGCCGGTCGTTTTAACGTATAATAGTCACGGCCGAGCCTTATTCGAACATATTTTGTCACGTCCTTGCCCATAATATGTTCTAGAATCGATTATAAGCTTTGTGTGCTCTTTATTTTGCATCGAGTGGCACCGAAAATGGTGGTCGAAGCTCCCCGGTCTTAACCCGAGCCGAGAGCTCGGGCTGTTGCAAACAGTGGATATCCAGCTCTAAACGAGCTGAGGTAAGCTTCTAAACTTTGGTTGGATACTCTGTGAACGACTGACGTCGAGTTTGGAACAAAAAAAATTTCCGGAAAACACCTCGCCGGAACCGAATCTGTGGGGGCTCGGTTCGCAGGGTTCTGGTGTGATTTTTGCAATAAAATGCCGATATGTTAATGTGGGGTACATAAGGAGTCGAATGGCGCAAGAATCATCGAAAAATATGAAGATTTGGGCTAGGTTCGTGTTTTCTGGCGTGTTTTCCGGCGACCTCGTCGGAATAATAACTGTTCCGGCGAGGCGCCGGTCGTCTTCTCCGGCGGGGGGTCTTTCGGTCAAGCGGTCAAAGGCTGATGTGACATGCCACGTAGGTGGCCACGTCGGCGGGGGGGGGGGGGGGGGGTCCATGAACAAAGGAAAAAAAAACTAGATCGGACGGCCGTGGGTGTGCCACGTGTCGCGATCCGGTATTTTCAAAATTAAATAAATAATTTTATATTAATAAATGGGTTTTCAGAAATAAAAAAAATTAAATTAAAATTGATCCGACGGCTAGGGTAGTGCCACGTGGCAAGGAGGAGACCGTCTGATGGAGGATTTATTTATTGCAATTTTGAAGAATTAATATATATATATATATATATACACATACACATAAAATCCAAAATGGTGTCATTTAGACCGAATTTCGACCCATACGGTAGGGCCAGGCACCCGAGAGGCGCGGGGCGAGTTTGACTCTGTCCGGAAAATTTTTAATAAAAAAAATTAATTCAAAAAATAAACAAAAAATATAAAAAATTGAAAAAATCTAGAAAAATTCCAAAAAAATAGGAAATGGCCACAATCAACTGGCCATGACTTATTTTGGGTCTTTCGAACCCCAATCTTCCAAAATGATGATTTTCCCCTTTTGGTAAATTGTCTTCCAAAAATTGGAGAAATTATGAAAATTCCAAAAAATAGGAAATGGCCACAATCAATTGGCCATGACCTATTTTGGGTTTTTTGAACCCCAATCCTTTCAAAATGACGAATTTTCCCTTTTGACAAATCGTCTTCCAAAAAATTGGAGAAATCCTAAAAAATCCAAAAAAATTCTCAAAAATAGGAAATGGTCAGGATCTACTGGCCACGACTTATTTTGTTTAATTCGACACCTGAACTTTCAAAAAATGACGATTTCTCCCTTTGGTCGCATCGTCCCCAAATCTTCCTATTTTACCATTGGTCCTGAATCACACATTCCCTAAGCCCCTTAAGGCTATACTATGAGGCTATTGATTTGAATTGATGTGTATTGACGTGGTTTATTTATGCACTTGATTGCGCTTTCCTTATATTGATTGTGGTTGATAGGACCAGTCTTTCAATCTGCATGAAACCTCTAAATCAGACTTACCTTACCCAAAATTGCGCTTGCATGAAATCTTAGTTAAGAAAATCACTCACGTTAGGTACCGAAAGGGCGTTGGTAATGACATCAATGTAACCAAGTCCTCGAATCCAAAATCTCTGGTTTTGCAGAACTGATCGATCTCTCCCAATCGATTAGTGAGGTTTCCGGTCCACCTTTCAAGAAGGATCAGTGGCGACTCCAAATACATGCACACATAGCACATGCCAACATGACCAACCCAAGGTTGAAAAGAGATCGACTCTCATCGTCAAAAAATCCATGTAAATTTACTCTCGTCGCAATTTGGTATGGGCCTGGGAGAGCTCGCGTCGAGAAGGCCCGCGATCCACATTGCAAAGTGCGGGCCCGATCGGCAATCTATTAGCCCGTTCGACGATCGAGATGGAAAAAACGGGTCGCGACAACTGCAAACCCCCGTCACTAGAAGTCAATAGGGAGAACTTGAGAAGTTTGATCCTAAAATTGAGCGCACTTTCTTACGGCGAAGACGAGAGCAAAACAACAAGATCATGGCTAACGACAACGGAGAACAAAGGAGAACTTTAAAGGATTATGCTGCACCTATGATCCAAGGATCAACATCAAGTATTAGGAGACCAACCATACAAGTTAACAACTTTGAAATTAAGCCTTTCCTGATTCAAATGCTTCAAAACGCAGTCCAATTTGGTGGATTGCCGAATGATGATCCCAATATCCATTTAGATGCTTTTCTTGAAATTTGTGACACCATAAAATATAATGGTGTTACTGATGATGCCATCAAGTTCAGATTATTCCCTTTTCCCTTGCATGACAAAGCTAAATCGTGGTTTACTTCCCTTCATGTAGGATCTATCACGACTTGAGATGACTTGGCTAAAAAATTCCTTAGTAAGAACTTTCCTTATGCTAAATCTGCCAAGATGTGTAACGATATTTCTACTTTTGTGTAGATGGATGGTGAATCTCTATATGAAGCATGAGAGAGATCTAAAGAATTACCAAGGCGTTGTCTGCATCATGGTCTACCAGTTTGGATGCAAGTGCATACTTTCTATAATGGAGTAATGCTGAATTTGAGGCCTACCATTGATGCTGCAGCTGGAGGGATGTTGAACAACAAATCACCTAAGGAAGCTTTTGATCTTTTAGAGGAGATAGCGTCCAATAGCTACCAATGGCCGACTGAGAGGCTATAGCCAAGTGGAATTTATGAAGTCGGTGACAATAATTCCATTGCCGTACGGTTCGCTGCTTTAAACAAAAAGATCGACTCAGTTTTAAAGATTCAAAGCCCGATTTGTGAATTTTGCAATGGAAGCCATGCTAGCACTGAATGTCAGGTAGGTAATCCTTTTGCACATCCTTTTGAACATACTAACTTTGTTGGAAATTTTAGCAGGCCTTACCAGAATAATCCTTAATCAAACACATACTATCATGGATGGCAAAATCACCCGAATTTCTCTTGGAGCAACCAAAATCAGCAAGGGATGAGACAACCGCCATCATTTAGGCCTCTTGAGGAGAAACAACACAACCATCTTGAGGAGGTGGTTACTAAACCAGCTTAAACAACTCAAGACTTCATTAAAAGTGCTGATGTGAGGTTCCAAAATCAGGAGGCATACATTCGAAATCTAGAGAAGCAGGTTGGCTAGTTAGCGAATCTTTGTCTTGAAGATCATATGGTACCCTTTCGAGCAATACTGAGAAGAATCCAGTTGAGAATGCAAAAGCAATGACATTGAGGAGTGAAAAAGTAGTTGGCAAAAATTTGTCTAATGAAGCAGCAAAAGAAGAAGAAGAAAGAAGCTGAAGCCCCTGAAATCGAAACCTCAAAAGCTGATCTACCTCGAAGCAAGTTATTTCTTGACAATCTGAAGCCATATATGCAGTCAGTTCTATACTTGGAAAGACTTCAGAAACACAAAATAGATAAGCAGTTCTCTAAATTCCTTGATGTTTTTAAGAAATTGCATATTAATATTCCTTTTGCTGACGCCTTAGCCCAGATGCCTAGTTATGCGAAATTTTTTAAGGAAATTTTGGCAAACAAAAGGCAATTAAAAGATTATGAGACTGTGAAGCTTAATGAGGAGTGTTCAGCTATTTTGCAGAATAAGTTACCACCAAAGTTGAAAGATCCATGGAGTTTTACTATTCCTTGTACTATTGGTAATTCTTATTTTGATAATGCATTGTGTGATTTAGGTGCAAATATTAATCTAATGCCTTTCTCTATTTTCAGAAAATTAAGTTTGGGAGAAGCAAAAGCTACCACTGTATCTCTTCAGTTAGCAGATCGATCGATCGATCAAATACTCAAGAGGAATAGTGGAGGATGTTTTTGTTAATGTTGACAAGTTTATTTTTCCTGCATATTTCATTGTCTTAGATATGGAGGAAGATTTCGAGGTTCCAATCATCCTAGGCCGACCTTTTCTAGCAACATGGAGAGCTTTAATTGATGTGCAACAAGAAAATTAATTCTTAGAGTTCAAGATGATCGAGTCACCTTTGATGTGTTCAAAGCCATGAAATATGTTGTTGAGCCAAATGATTGTTTGAGAGTTGATGTAGTTGATAAGTTTGTGGAATTGACTTTTTGTAAAGCCACAATTAAAGACCCGTTGGAGGCATGCTTAGTTCGGCCAAGCAAGGGAGAAGCCGAAGTTGAAGAAGTCGAGCAGTACGCGAAATTTTGGAAGCAAATCCACCTCCTTCGAGATTTAGACCATCGAAATTTAAAGAATTGAGGTCTAATTTGAAAAAGAGGAAACCCTCTATTGAAGAACCATCAATTTTAAAACTCAAACCTTTATAATCTCATCTTAAATATGCTTTTCTTAATGTAGTTTCTTCTCTTCCAGTAATTATTTCTTCTTCTTTAACAGGTGTGATGGAGGAGAAGCTACTCCGAGTTTTGAGAGACCATAAAAAAGTAATAGGATGGACTATTGCAGATATTAAAGGAATAAGCCCCTCAATATGCATGCATAAAAAATTGATGGATGAGCAATTCAAATCGGCCATCCAGCCTCAAAGGAGGCTCAATCCGAAAATACAAGAGGTGGTGAAGGCCGATGTAATTAAGCTACTTGATATAGGGATTATTTATCCTATCTTTGACAGTGCTGGGGTAAGTCCTGTGCAAGTTGTTCTAGAAAAAGGAGGTATGACTGTTCAACCTAATGATGATAATGAATTGATTCATACTAGGACAGTTAATGGGTGGCGTGTTTGCATAGATTATAGAAAATTGAATGATGACACCCATAATGATCACTTTCCTTTGCCTTTTATTAATCAAATGTTGGAGAGACTTGCATGGTATGAGTTTTACTATTTTTATGACATTTTGGTTATAATCAAATCTCTATTGCATTTGAAGATCAAGAAAAAAACTACTTTTACTTGTCCCTATGGTACTTTTACCTTTATGAGGATGCCTTTTGGTCTTTGTAATGCACATGATACTTTTCAAAGATGTATGATGGCTATTTTTTCTGACATGATCGAAAAATTTATCGAGATATTTATGGATGATTTTTTCGATTTTTGGCTCATCTTTCGATTCATGCTTGAATAATTTAGCTTTAGTGTTACAAAGGTGTGAGGAGACTAACCTTGTCTTGAATTGGGAGAAGTGTCACTTTATGGTGCAGGAAGGGATTGTGCTAGGCCATAAGATCTCTGTCACAGGAATTGAGGTGGATCGAACTAAGATTGAAGTTATTTCAAAACTGCCGACTCCTACCTCTATGAAGCTTGTTCGAGGATTTTTGGGACATGCAAGATTTTATAGGCGTTTCATTACAGATTTTTCTAATATTGCTAGACCCATTTGTAAATTATTGGAAAAAGATGATAAATTTGACTTTTCTTATGATTGTTTGCAAGCATTCAACACATTGAAGGAGAAGTTAGTTTCGACTCCTATCATGACTGCACATAATTGGGATTTGCCTTTTGAGTTGATATACGATGCTAGTGACTCGGCTTGTGGAGCCGTACTTGGACAAAGAAATGATGAAATTTTTCGAACAAGGTACTATGCAAGTCGCACCCTGTCTGGAGCTCAATTGAATTATACCACAACTGAAAAAGAGCTTTTAGCTGAAGTGTTTGCTTTTGATAAATTCCGCTTTTATTTGATTGGTTCCAAAGTCATCGTTTACACTGACCATTCTGCTCTTAAGTATTTTCTTGAAAGGAAAGATTCAAAATCTAGGTTGATTAGGTGGATCTTACTACTGCAAGAGTTCGACTTGGAAATCAAATACAAGAAAGGGACAAAAAATTTAGTGGCTGACCATCTCTCTAGATTGCCGAATTCCCCTATGGAAGAAAGACCAATCTTGGATGAATTTCCTGATGAGGCACTCTTCTCTGTCAAAATCGAAACTCCTTGGTATGTTGATTATGTTAATTTCTTGGTAAGTAAGGTTATCCCTCCTGAATTGACTTATCAATAAAAGAATAAATTCTTTTCTGATGTTAAACACTATCTTTGGGAGGATCCTTTCTTGTTTAAGGTATGTGCTGATTGAGTCATTAGGTGATGTGTTCCTAATGAAGAAGTATCTGACATTCTTTTTCATTGCCATGATCGACAGGCATGAGGTCACTTTGGTATCACAAAAACTGCAGCCAAGGTTTTACAGTCTGGTTTTTATTGACCTACACTATTTAGAGATGCATATTCTTATGTTGCTGCATGTGATAGGTGTCAAAGAACTGGTAGTATATCTAGGAGACATGAAATGCCTTTAAACAATATTTTAATCTGTAAATTGTTTGATGTTTGGGGTATGGACTTCATGGGATTCTTTCTATCTTCTTATAGTAATACTTATATCTTGGTAGCTGTGGAATACGTTTCTAAATGGGTTGAGGCCATAGCTTTGCCTTCCAATGATACTAAAGTGCTGATTAAATTTTTGAAAAAGAATATCTTCACGAGGTTTGGTACGCCTAGGGCTATTATAAGTGATCAAGGCACACACTTTTTGAATAAGCAAGTTGAATCACTTTTGTATAAATATGGTGTGACACATAAAGTAGCCGCTACTTATCACCCTCAAACTAGTGGTCAAGCTAAAATTTCTAATAGAGAGATAACGAGAATATTAAAAAGACAGTGAATCATAATAGGAAGGATTGATCAATTAAATTTGATGATGCATTGTGGGCTTATAGGACTACTTATAAAACTCCTATTGGTATGTCACCTTTTTGGCTTGTTTATGGAAAAACATGTCATTTGCCTCTTGAGTTGGAGCATAAAGCATATTGGGCATTGCGTTTTCTCAACTTTGATATGCAAGCAGCTGGTGAGAAGAGATTGTTGCAATTGAATGAGTTGGATGAGTTCCGCAATGAAGCATATGAGAATGCCAAGATCTATAAGGAGATGACAAAGAGATGGCATGATAGACACATCTTAAGAATAGAGTTTCATATACGTCAAAGAGTTTTATTATATAACTCACGTCTTCGTCTGTTTTCAGGTAAGTTGAAGTTAAGATGGTATGCACCTTTTATCGTCACTAAGGTTTTCCCTTGTGGAACAATTGAAGTTACTAATGACAAGGAAAGAGCCTTTAAAGTGAATGGGCAACGTCTCAAGCCCTATTTTGGAGGTGATTTCAACTCACAGGCAGCCACCGTTGCCTTACTTTTACATGCTCAGAAGAGTTGGAAGAGTTTGACTGCAAATTATAAAGCAAACGCTTCTTGGAAGGCAACCCAAGCATTTTAATTTTTCTCATTTTAGCTTTATTTTGTTCTATTAAAAAAATTGAATCCTCATGATAATAATTTTTCCTAATTACTTGATTTATTTTTGTAGGGACTTTTTTTTCAAGTTTTCTTCAAGCTTTCTACCCTAACTAGCCCCTATGACATGCGTTCATCATATTCCAGTGGAGTTTCTCTGTCCTTATTATTTTTTTCTTTGCTCTTCAACATTGAGGACACTGCTGCAAATTAGTTTGGGGGTGCAAGTTAAAATTTTCCCTGAAATTTTTTCATGAAATCTTTGCTTAATTTGAAATTTGGATGTAATTTTCGAGAAAAAAAATTTCAAAATCGGGAAAGATGTATGAGTTAGTCTCGATCTTGAACATGTAGTCCATATTATGAGCGCTAATCCTTGTTTTTGAGTCATGTGTACCTAGAGAAGATTTATGTGAAGTATGTAATTCTCTTATAACTCACCCAGATTTTAGAATTTGTCTGATTTTCTTTCGAGGTGAAATTCTAGGCTAAACTCAATTAAGAAAATGATTTAGACATTCATTGAATCGTTTGAGCCTTTCAAGCTAACCTTGTTTATTTATCCTTAGTCACCCCATTGAGCCTGATATTGCTTAATTTCTTTGGATACCCTTGTAATGTAGCCTGAGCTTAATGATATCAATTTTCCCTATACCCTATGGACACATTTAATTCCTTGTGATATCATAAACTCTGGATTCTTGACATGTTTGAACAAAAAAATTGAAAAAGAAAAAGGAAGAGATAAGTGTGCAAAAAGAAAAAAAAGAAAAAAAAGAAATATATGTATATTGTTTCTTTAGTACTGGTTATACGGATCCCTATATCCAACTTTCAACTTGAGTGAGCCTTTTGGATACTAAATGGGTTGGAATTGCACCATATAAGGAGGGACTCAGGAAGAAACCTCGCCGTAAAGCGTGGAACGAGAAGCAATGAAAAAGAAAGAAGTTGAAAAGAAAAAGTGTTGATTATTGTTGAATCCAGAGAATCAAATGAGCTATGGGATTGATGTATCTGTAGGGTAAATTGAGCTTAAACATATCTTTGTCAAACCCTTAACCAAGCCACATTATAAGCTTATTAAGACCTATTGATTCTTGGTTGAGCTTATAGTCTACATTAGTGGAGAGAGGAATAAACGACAAACTTATGAGATTTGGTTTTGTGGATTTTGAGTTTAGGAGTTTTCATATCAACGTGGATTTATCTAGGTTGCGTGTGAGTTGAGAAATTGAGGATGTCACACACACACACGGATTGCATGTTTAGGGTGAGACTTAATTTGTCATTGATTCTGATGTTTTTCGTTGAGAATTCGAGCAACTATGGTTGATAAAAAAAATTATTTTTAGTTGTAATTTTGTTCGAGGACTAGCAAAATGTTAAGTTCGGGGGTATTTGATAACTCTATTTTATATAGAGTTTATTTACTATTTTAGACTTAATATTTATTTTGTTTTAATTTAATTTGATATCTACTTATTGATTTTAATTGATTTTGCAGGTAACACAATCTTTAGATATGCAAATTTGAAATCAAGGAGAATCAAGCCTATCTTGGGGAAATATTCAAAATCCAAAACTAAATTAGGAACGTGATTTATATTTCTTTTTCTCGAAATCAAAAAGATATCCATCTGAAGGCAAAGAAAAGGAGGAACGTGATTTATTTGAGAAAAAAAAAGAAGTTTTGGGAAGAGACGTTCTTGGAGACGACGTTAAGTTTTTTTTCGCTATTCTTCGTTTCAATGCTGGATGCCCAGTGAAGAAGAAGAAGGCGAATTCAAAGTCAACATTCATTATTCTTGGTGCATTTGTTCTAATTCTTCATCATGTTTAGTTTAGTCATTATTTTTAGTTTAATTTTTATTATGTTCTAAACTACTTCTTGTTAAAGCTACGATATAACTTAAGTATGATGGATTATTTTTCATACTCATTTATGCAATTGTAGAATTCATATGTGCGAGTTATATATCATGTTCTTAATGCTTTTAAGTGCTTGATCATCACTTGAATGGTATTTGTTGTATATATGAGACCGAAAGGAGATTGCGTGCAAGTGTTTTATGATATATAGCTATGAATTCATCATAGATAGAGATATCTTATGCTTTTTTGTGTGGTTTTGGTTAGGGGTGTGCATGGTTTGGGCCGGTCGGTCCCGACATGGAACCGGGGACCGGACCAGTAGTCCAGTCCCCATATTTTCAGGACCATGGATCGGACCGGGACGGGCGGTCCGGTCCAGTCCCGGTCCCGGCCCAATAGGACTGCTAACTATAACTTCCTATAACATTTTGAACTCGTTAGATTGATTATGAAAGTAAAATTTTCTTATTTTTGAAATAATTTTTCAAGAACAATAAAGAATGATGAAGGTTAAAGTATCTCCTGCAGCAAACTGAGATTTTTGTTTTCATGTTTTTTTTTATTTTTTTCTAATTGTATATATTTATATATATATAAATAATTATATATTATAGGCGGTCCGGGCCGGCCGGTTCCAACACATGGAACTTGGGATCGGACTGTCCGGTCACCGGTCCCACTTATTGGGACCAAGGACCAAACCGCCCACCCTAAGGACCGAACAACCCGGTCGGTCCGGGCCGGACCTGTCTAGTTTGCACACCCCTAATTTTGGTAGTAGGTAAATTGAGGGTGGTTTATTGAATCCGGGAGTGTTCATAGATTCACATTGATCAAGTGTGGGTTGCTATACTGGACCAAGGATAGTGATTTACATTAGGAAGTTCTACCATCACACTATGAATTCAATTTAATTGCATAATGAAATTGGTTAATTAATCTTCATTGGTTAAGTGAAATCGGATGCTCTAACATTTTTTCATTCTTGATAGAAATCCGTTGTTTATTGCTTTTTTATATTCGAAATTTCTAATTTCTATTTTGGTTTGTTGCATTGGGTAACTAAAAGGAAAAAAAGAAGAAGCTAACTGTAGCATGATTTCATTTATTTTATTAATGATGCATTCCCATCCATTCTATCAAAGGTTGGTGTAGTGCGCCTGATCCAGGGATCAACTTTCGAGACTGATTCAGCTCTTCGAACGATCTAGTGCCTTCACCATTTTTTTCATGATGGTGGCATACTCCAAACATCACTTGTTGGCTAGAAATTCTTCTAGTATATTCGATATGCTAATGCCTAAAGAAATAATACAATCGTGAATTACTAAGATTGCTTCGTAAAGCTTCAAATACATTTATTTCCGTTGACAATTGGCTTTAAGACAAATTTTCGCATTTTGCAACTTTTTGCACTACTCAGTTCGGAGCTCCCCTTGCCTCAATAATGCCGATGATGGTGCTTCAAAATCATTCCGCTTGCCTTGACCCGAAAGTCCAAATACTTGCAATTCCATCCAACTTCGCTTACTACATTGTTAACATCTCCTCGTCATCAATCATATCGAATGGAAAGGGACATAACCTAAGGAAACATAGATATTTAAGAAGGATCTATGTTCTTGTTCCCTTGGACCTGCGCTTGTTTCGGGCGTACCAAATGACTAATAACATGCCGATCCTCCTCCTCTTTTCCACCTACACCTTCTTCCTTCTCGTTCGTCTCGTCTCGTCCCTCTCCGACACGTGCTCCTACAATGTCTGTGGACGTGGCGAGCCGACGGTCCAGTTCCCGTTCCGCCTGAAGCAATATCAACCAGAGGAACGCTGCGTGTACCCCGGGTTTGACCTCGCGTGCGACGCTCAGAATCGGACGACTTTAGATCTTCCGACTTCGGGAGAGTTCATCGTGGATAACATAAATTACATCGACCAAGTCTTGTGGCTTAGAGACCCCGACGATTGTCTCCCCAAGAGGCTCCAGAATTTCAATCCTTCGGGTTCCAACTGGACTGTTCAACGCTACACGAGCTTCACCCTTTTCAAATGTCCAAAGACGTGGCGGTTTCCTTCCACGCTCGCACAGGTGGCTTGTTTGGACGGCCACGAGTACTATGTTGTGGCCGTGGCGGCGGACGAGCTGTTGCAAGTTATGAACCGCTTGTCGGAGCTCCGGTGCGGTGATAACTGGACCATCCAGATCCCGACAGTGAATTCCACGTTTATATCATCGTCTTACTACGACATCGAGTTCTCAAACACATTCGGCCTGACGTGGGCCAAGCCTTCTTGTGGATCGTGCGCACCAGGCGGAGGTACCTGTGGGTTCAAGGGGAAGAATGGTTTGGAGACTAAATGCACTTACCCGAACTACGGTGGTATGCGCCCTTTACTTTCAACGAAATGTCTGGTTAATGATTAGAAATCCTTTTCTTGATTAGATAGAAATATCTGGTCAATAATTGGAAGTCCTTTTGTTAGTTGGATAGAAATGTAGTTTTAACTAAGGATAGCTTATATTGATTTGTACTATATGAGTTATCAAAACTTCTAACTACGCTTTTTGTCATATATGTGTATAAATTATCGTTTCACCTGCATCAAAGAAGGCCCCTTGAAAAAGGTAGCCAATTTGACCCCAGTGTTGATCTAAGCAGGAGGCGATGCGATTCGAGTATAGTATCTGGTGAATCAAAATCAAGCATTTGACCGCTTAGTCGACATCGGGAGATTTGTTATTACTGTATATTGATTCTTATTGAGTATATAGATGATACCACCTTGGTAGACTAAATACGCATCAATATTGTCATAGCTAGACTTGGTAAATGATATGAAAGCAAAAGGTAACATCCATGTGGCTCTATCAAGTTTTGCGATTATATTTCTAACTTCCGTTTGCTCCATGCTTTGTATAATTTGTAGCTTAAATTACGGATTGAAATGTGGAATCAACTCACGTCAGCACGCAAGTTTCTCTTTCTAATTATTATTGTCTCTCTCTTCATAGCGACTACAAAGGATGAAAACAAGAGATGGTGGATCTTCTTGGTCGCCTGCATATGGATCATGTTCATCGTGACATTTTTATGCTCCATAAGCGGCAAATACTGCACTCGACGCCAGGTTCAACAACACCAAACCAATCCATCGTCTCCGACCAGCCGAGCTCAAGTCCTTGTGGCTATCTCTGGTATGGACACACCCGCAATTGAATCGTACCCGAAGACTCGGATAGGCGATGACGGAGTATCGATGCCTCTGGACAACAATTGCTCGATATGCTTGTCGGATTACAGACCGAAGGAGATGGTGCGGACCATCCCGGAGTGCAAGCATAGCTTCCACGCTCATTGCATTGACCCATGGCTCAAGAGGAATGGTAGTTGCCCTTTGTGCAGGAATCATCCAGGGTACGTGACCATATCTTCTCTATACGAGAATGTCCGTCTTGTTACTAATAGCATGTCATCATGCAAGTGGCAGTAAGAACGCATTTGTCATGATCTCATTTAGAGTAGAAAATGGGAGAAAATCATAAATATATACACACACGCCAATAAGTCATAAACCTTTCAATTTGACCAATTTATACCTAAACCTTTTGACGATTTGTCAATTTAGTTATTATGACCAATTTTAATTGAAAATCGCTAATATAGACGTCAACAATGCCACATAGGATTGTCAGCTCTGACGGGGACAATATATATTAATAATTTTTAAAAGCTTTCTAAAAATTTTGATAATTTTTTTTTTATTTTATGTCATTTTTCATTTTCTTTCTTTCCTATTTTTATCTACAAAGTGCGGTGAGGGCCGCGAAGCCCTCCTAGTTGCGGCCAAGGGTCATGGCCCCCGCATGGTGGACGGTGATGGTCGCAGTTCCTCGCCTATGAAAAAGAAAAGGAAAGGAAAAAAAAATAAAAGCAAAAGAAAAAGAGAAGAAAAAAATAAAAAGTTATGAAAAATTCCTCATCGCTAGTTAGAGCAGCTTGGTAGCTCGCAAGACTCATAACCTTGAGGTCATGGGTTCAAATGTCATAATTTGTTTTATAAATTATAAAAATTATCTACCTCGGCGGTCAAAATTGGCCAAAAGGACTGAATTGACAAACAATCAAAACATTCGAGATAAAATTGGTCAAATTGAAAGGATTAGCAGTAAATTTTTCTTTTGCTCAAAGGATTAGGAGTAAATTGGCACGAGGGCAATATGTCTAGTATTTTTGTGGTAATTTTATCGCAGGAAATGACAGGGTGAAAGTTTGGCCAAATTTTCAGTTAACCAAGCAAAATGAATTACGTATAATACTGGTTCAATTAAATGTCTACTTGGCTCTAGGTGTTCTCGGAGGTATTCCATAAGTTGTGCTGGTGTTTGAAAGTTCAATATCATGATGAAAAGATTACCGTTTCAACGCGCGCGTGTGTGTGTGTTTTTTTTTCCATGCCCTTCAATTTTCAAATTACCAACGAGATCAGTTTATTCTCCATAGCAATTTTAAATGCATTTATAGGTAAAAGAACTTAGTGCTTATCCTCGAAACAGTCGAAACGAACTAGGCAAGCATGTAAGAGCATTCATGATTTTTTTTTTCCAAGTCCTAACCCAATTTTCGTTGGTTTTCTTAGGTCTACCTCGTCCACGGTCTCAAATTGAGGGGCACTCTCGAGTCATACCTAATTGAATTCGCAACCTTCTGTTATCGTTTGGAATCACATTTGAGACTGGAGTTCCGGTGCATGTTTAAGAGTAGCGCCCGCAGTGACATTCTCCGGGAACCAAACGGTGGCGAGAGATCGGGAAGTTCCGCGCTTTGCAGAGTTGCAAACTTGCCAACAATGCACTTGCTTCGAGCTTTGTATAAACCTAAACCCATCCTCCTGCATCCAATCACGTCAGTCGACCAGGACGTAAGAGCGACTCGCTTAGCTGTTTGTTGGACTTATGTTAGAGATGATGAGCGTCATGTGGAGGATCCCGCTTGTGAGTTGATAATGAGCGTTTGCACGAGTAGGTGTTGTCCAGAGAATTGGGGGATAAGTACAAAAGAAGAAGATATAAACATATTGCATTAGCATCGATTTCCGACACCGATTTATGTCAATGCTATTTGGGTTTTGCCGATCGGCAGCATCTGGCCTCTGAAGCTACCTAATCCCCATTTTGGGGGTTTGCTTGGCCTGAACTTCCGCCTCTATTTATATGAGTAGAAGTCGTAGGAACTTTTGGGAAATATGATGATAAAATGGGAAAAAAAAATAGAATCAAAGTTTGAGGCATGATAGCACTCTCTTTAAGAAATTTTCTGTTCCACAACGTCGTTAACTGTTACCAACAAAAATTCCTTAGGTATAACAAAGTTTCGGAATGAGAATATCATATAACAATTCTGATATTCCTCCAATAACTCTAAAATGGAAACAATTGGAAACAAACTCATTGTTTCTCTGGAAGAAAAAAAGGAAAATGAAAGTTGAAATTATCAATTGAACAAAAGCTTTCAATAATTTATGGTGACAATCTTTGAACAAGTACAACCTTTCGAAAATTAAGAAGTTATGTCCAAATAAACACGATGTTTCAAAAGTTGCATTCCTCTGAAATAATCACTAATAAGTAACTACTGTTTGATAAAAAAAAAAAAGTAACTGCCCGATGGGAGAAGACACCTCCATGTTTGTCTAACAGACAAACTATCAACAATCCCTCTCTTTTTTTGTAAAAAAGAAATGAAAAGATACAACCAAAAATTTCATAAAATTAATATACATACATAAATTCTCTTTTGAGTTAAACATTTATTTAGTGCAAGTATTTTCAAAACTCTATCAAAGTTACAAGTAGATGTAGCTTTAAAATTGTTAATTTAAATAATAGAATCGGATACACCGCACATATAATAAGCTTTTGTTTCAACTAGAAGTTATGTGATTTAATCAACACTATTATGACCTTGTGCTTGTTCCTATTTTATGAGCTCTCTAAAAAGTAACCCTAACCTTCGTAAGAAGCAACACCACTTTTAAGTCCATATGGGTGACATATTTACCATATATTTTTGTTACTAATAAACATAATACCAATTCGTGTTATACTTTATTAGGAGTATAACTCAGTCTCCAATAACGTAATAGACGATACTGGCTTCTTATGTTCAGGCATGTGTTAGCGTCAAACAACCGCTTTAAGTAACTTGTTATTACCCATTAAATCTTAGAACTAGTAATGTACTCGTATTAGGTCAAGTTACAATTACTGGAGATTTTAGTTAAAAGGTTTCAGCCCTATTTCTTTTGAGATCTCCTTTACCACTTCTCATGCCTTTGTAAAGGGATGAGCCAAATTCTTACTTGACATCACATAGACAATTATTATGGTATCATCTTGAATCAATTATCTCACATACTCATGTCTTACATTGATATGTTGAGACTTGCCATTACAGTGCTACTATAAGCTCTTGCCAAAGTAACTTAACTATCATAATGAATAGAAATAGGAGGCATAGGACTGTAGCATAATTTGATATCCAATAGCGAATTTATAATCCATTCAGCCTCTTTCCCATTTGCTGCTAGATCAATGATTTCAGATTTTATCGTTGAGTGGGTTTTGCATGTTGGTTTCTTACTCGCCCCATATACAACACATCTCCTTTAACAGTAGTGTAAACAATAATACTACGATGACAACCATCAAATCCTTCGGATCATCTAAAAGCAACAGGGAATCAAAACCACATGAGATAATGGCAATGAACTTGAGATGACGCATAGCTATTCTCAGGACTAGAGGATCACAATGGAATATGGAACTCGCATCACTTGACTAACTGAATCTCACTAGAATCCAACAGATCAACCTGCACCACAGTTGCACTAATGCACAGAAGAACAAAGAGACACACATTCCAATGAAATATTGGGGTGTTCCCATTTTGTGTCGAGAATATTGATGCTGTCAAGTAATCTGGTATAGAGATCTTCGAAATCATGGCACGAATGAGGATGGACGAGGCACCGAAAATGATCTATTGGTCCATGGCGACTCACTCCCACATCCTAGTCAGCGCACACCACGCCATGAACGGCTTCGCCAGTACCTTCATTAGGGAAGTCAAAATCGAACTGAAAATCGAACCGAACCGTAAATCGAACTGAAAAATTTCATGCGTTATGTTTCGGTTCGGCTTTTGGTTCAAGTAATTGAAAAATAACCATTCTTTTCTTCTTGTTCGGTTAACTAAATCGCATTGAAAATCTCCAAAGTAACCTCTTTTTTTTTTTTTTCCTTTTCCTTATCTTTTTTTTTTTTTAGTGAAGGCCAATGGCCACTGGCGAGGCCCTGCAGGGGTTGCGACCCTTAACAAGGGTCGGCACGGCCCTCGCTTAGGCCTTCGTGGCATCAGCTAGGGCGTCATGGCCCTCAACCCTAGAAAAGAAAAACAAAATAAAAGAAAGGAAAATAAAAATAAAAATAAAAATTGAAAATAAAAATAAAAATAGAAAAAGAAAGGCCGAACGCCGAACTGAATTTTTGGTTCAATTCATATTCAGTTTAGGGCGAGATTAGGTTCAATTAAGGCTTGTATGCTTATTTTTCAGTTCGGTTGGTTTTTCTTAAAAAAACCTAATCAAAACTAATCCATGGACACCATTAATCTTCACCTCTCTCCACCACATGCATCCTCTTTGCATCAATAACCCCACCTCCTGGCTCCCTCTCCTATATATATATACTTTGATTGACTCTCAATCCATTTTTCAGAAAATAATTCATTAAAATTATTGGGGAAATATGATGACAAAATGGGAAGAAATGGAATCAAACTTTGTGGCATGATAACACTCCATTTAAGAAGTTATTTGCCCCACAACATTGCTAATAGTTACTAGCAAAAATCCTCCGAATACAACAAAGTCTTGGATTAAGAATTTTATAGCAATACTGATATTTCCGCGAGAACTCTTAAAAGGAAACAATTGCAAACAATGACTATATTTCTCTTGGAAGGAAAACAAAAATGGAAGTTGAAGTTATGAATTGAACATAAACTTTCAATAATTTTCGGCGAAAATATTTGAATAGACACAAACTTTCGAAGGTTAAGAAGTTATGTCCGAATAGACACAATCTTCCAAAAGTTGCGTCCCTCTTAAATAACTGCTAATAAGTAATCTCCAAGTGATAGAAGACACTTATTTGTTTGTTTTACAAAGGAACTACCAATAGGACATACCCTATCGTTGCATGATCTTTTTGCATTAGCTGCAACTGGTTTGAAGGCCTAGGCTTAGAAGCCAGCTCTGTGACCATATTGGCAATCATTGGCTTTATGATGTCAGCAATACGATTAACCATGTGGTTGGGTCAAGTCGATTTTGTGCTCTTCAAACATCCTCTTCATTGGTAGCGATGATGATTGGATTTAGGGTCAATATTCTCCTTTGATCATAGGTAAAACCCAACGAGAGATCCGACTATTAGCTCGACTATCAGCCGTCATTCATTGTGGAGACTGATTATCTTTCGCAGCAACATTCGAGATTCGATTCTCGGTCTTCGCCAATGGCCACTTTCTCGAATTGAACCACAAGTGATCCCACCAGGCATGCCAAAAAGATGTTTCACTAAAAATATTTTGTGACGAAATATACTTCACCAAAGGTCTGATCTTGGGTTTTTCTAGAATGAATCAGGTTCTTTGGTGATTCAGATAAGAAGTAATTAATATGATAAACTAACAAACAAAAGTAATGAAGAACGTTAAACGGTAATAAAGAACTAATAAAATAAATTACAAGAAAATTTGATAAATGTTATTGATTGCGGATCCTTTAGTTTGATCCACTATTTGGTCATGTGCAAAGAGAAACATGTGGGCTTACTTTAGAAAATGTTGATCTATCCCTAAACTCTCGGATATAATTCAAGAACTGTCATCCTTATCCACTAAACGGTTGAACTTGGGCTTCGTCTCCTGCTTACGTGGTGTCATGCATGCATGGACCATCCAGTGTCAAAGGCTAACGCTTCAGATGCCCACGTGCTCCAAACACAATGGGCCCCCAAGTCAACGAACTCTTGCGAGCCTTTCTGCCTGTGAAGGACCAAGGTCAATTTTGACTGTCAATAACACATTTGCATAAATAATGAAAATATTTTTTGTTTATTTATTTTTTACAGAGATATAAACGATTATTTTTTTTGGAATTTTTTTCCAACTCGCTTATTTCTCTCGAAACAAATGGAGCGGTGTGTTTGTTTTGTGAAAAATGAATGATTTGATTTTTTTTTTTAAAAAGTCACCTGCTTGAATCGCCTGCAAAAATGGATGAACGGAAATATTATTATTATCATCCATGAAATTGTTTAGACATAAATTATTTTAATTTATGAAAATACTAATTATTTCACGTGATACAACCCGTACTTTTTGAGAAGTACTCTTCGAACCATCCATTTTTCTTGAAACAAACCGAAGCTTTTTCAATTTCCAAACTTGTCTTCACCCTATCGGCATAACATCGTACCACCACGTCCAAACAAATCACCGTTATTATCAAGGATCAATTATTGCTGTATACAAGTAGTTAACAATCAATCATCGAGTTTGGCTAGGATGTCTTTCTTGCACGTGTTGAATAATGTAAAAAAACAAAAAAAAAATCTTCTTTATCTTTGTAACTGCGAAAATTATCTAGAGAATCCCTTTTTTAGATGCAAAATCGTAATTTGCGAGGTCGCTTCCTAATGAAGCTTTCAGTACCTTTTCGACAACGGGATTAGAGTTGTTCATCGAGGTGGCTGTCTGATTGGTTAAATCTTAATCTCACGTGGTACGATGTCTCTGTAAAAACGTAAATTTCTATTCCTTCCTGGATCGATGTCTCAGTCTCTTAGCTCACGATAGCCCAAATCCTCTATTCCTTCCTGGATCTTACGAAATTTCAATAAATCGCGATGTCGATTCGACTTTCGAGCGGAGGGTAGGGATGACTTTGAATTTACAACAACTGGCATTCATCGTGCAGCGATTACGAGCTCACTCGAAATTAAAGAAGAGTCCTCATTGTTCACACCCAATATTTCACCATAAAATCTCTCATGTATGTCATAAAAAGTAGAGTTCGGATTCGTCTATAATGATTAAGTTTGACGTTGGTATTCTCCCCACACTTATAAAAAGAAACAATGATAACTTCGGCACGAAAATGTTTGTCATGTAGTCGATGGTCGTATATATTCATCTGCTTCTTTTGATCGAAACATCCAATCCATGCAATTCCAAGATATCTTGCCTAAAATGCTGCCCACCCAACTTCTATTACATCGTTTAATCTTTCCGTATCATTAATCATGGGAGATATAAACTAAGAAACATGGCTATATAGGACTCCATGTTTTTGTTCACTAGCTTGGATAAGGACTATCGTCTCAGGCACAACCAAATGGCTAATAACTTGTCAATCCCTTTCTTCTTTTCCACCTCCTCCTTCATCATCTTCTTCCTCCTCCATCTCGTCATGCCCCACCGCAATATGTGCTTCAAACAGATTTGCAAATCCGGCGAGCCGGAGATCCAATTTCCGTTCCGTCTGAAACAATTCCAGCCGGACGAACGATGTGTGTACCCCGGGTTCGATCTCTCGTGCAATGGCCAAAACCGAACTACTGTAAGTATCCCACCTTTGGGGGAATTCATCGTAATATCCATAAGTTATGTGCCGCGAATTATATGGCTTCAAGACACGAGCGGTTGCCTCCCCAAACGGCTCCAATATTTAAATACTTCGGGTTCTAATTGGTCGGTGCAACAATATAGAGAATTCACGTTCTTCAAATGTCCAATGGAGTCGAGAGCCTCGGATATCTTCCAGCTTATGCCTTGTTTGGACGGCCACAAGTACTATGTAGTGGTCGTTGCGGCAGACGACATTTGGGGAAACCGGAGTGTCCTGTCTAGGGATTTCCAATGCAACTATAGCCATGATATTTCGATTCCGACCATAGATGGCGACTTTTCATCGTCAACGTCCTATTTTGGTTTGACGTGGAACGAGCCTTCTAATTGTACTGGCTGCGAAAGACTTGGACAATCGTGTGGATTCAAGGGGAAGAAGGGCCTGGAGACTGGATGCACTCCTAATCCGGGTATGCACCCTTGTCATGGATTGTTTTAACAGATGCTTGTTACTAATTCATCTTCTTATTTCAATACAAGGTCGTCCACAAGTATTCATAATAATTATATTCTCTCTTAGGCGATAAGATGATCTATCTGAACTTTTTACTCAATTAATCTTCGTAAATGTATACAAATCATATGTTAATGCATATTCCGCAAGACTCTAATTCACAAATGTTTTAGCAAAAAGAAAAATAATATAATATAATATTCTTACCCTAAAATAAGAACGAGATTTGCGGAATACATATAATTTCTCTAGGAGGGTTGGAATGAGCTTTCTAAATGTCGGTTTCTTGAGATGCACCGGTGTCTGGAGCACATAACAATACGCATACATTCATCACCATCCCGTTAATAAGGTGTGATTAGGCGTCTTAATTGATGAAGTGTTGCACCAAGTTTTTTCAATTCATAGAGTCAATTATACATTTATATTGTGACTTCTCTTTAGGTGTAGAGAATGCGAAGAGTTTTACCACTGGTCAATTGATCATCCTGGGCATTACCGGACCATGTTTCGTGTGTTCCATGTGCTGGATAGCCTGCAAATCGCGAGCCCGACGCCTGGCTCAAGAAGCCCAAACGAATCCATCTTCTGCACCTCGCTTAACTCAAGCCCCTGTCGCCATTTCGGGTATGGACACGCCTATGATTGAGTCATACCCCAAGACTCGTGTTGGCGAGGCCGGAGGATTGATGCCTCGAGACAACATATGCTCGATATGCTTGTCAGAGTATAGATCAAAGGATGTGTTGCGGACATTACCGGAGTGCAAGCACAGCTTCCATGCCCATTGCATTGATCCATGGCTGAAGAAGAATGCCAGTTGCCCTTTGTGCAGGAATGGCCAAGGGTATCTTCTGTTATCATTTTACTATGAAATATTTGCATTTTCGAATCATTAACTAACAAAATGAAACTATTGTTAAAATTGCATATTCCAGAGAAAATTTTATATGCGAAAGAATAAAGGTACTTCGATATTTGATATTATATTTTTTTTTTGGAATGTTGTTGCAAAAATAGTTTCGATTGCATTGTGAAACATGTAAGAGAGAAAATAAAATTATTAACTGGTGCATTTCAATCTACCAATTGGTAAATGGCTTGTTACAGTAATAAAAACAAGCAAAAGAGGACACGTTTCGCTTGTGAAAAAAAGAATTAAAAAGAAATGTTTAAAAGCTCAGTTCATTTAGGATAATAAATTCAATATTTTTTGGATATAAAGATTTAAATTACCAGAGAAGATAAAAAATGATAATTATTTTGAATGCAGAAAATGTTAGATATTTAAGAATCATGATGGTAGAGTTATGAGGTTGTTGGGGTGTCAACAAAACTATGTTTTGGGATTTGTTTCATTATTCGTAAAATTGTTTCTCGAAGTCCCTAATTTTATCTTCTTGGTTGTCCAGGTCTGCCAAGTCCACGATCTCAACACGAGAAGACACTTCACAGGCTGATCATACCGTCGGAAATCACCATGTCACGCAACAAGTCGATTAAGAACGTGTGATTTCAAAATTTAAGCACCGCGTAAGATGATAAATATATCGCACGAGTAATGCGTTGGTTGATCTTACACGTCAGCTATGTGAAAGTACTTTTCTCAAATTAAAGAGGCACTCGAGACTCAAAGATGGCTTTGATTTAGAATAAATGTAGTCGGTCCAAGCCGATTCCCCCTTGAAATTGTGTTATAGTTGTTCATTGCGTGTGAGTCCATCCTTGTTATGCCAAATTCCATCTGCCACTCCAAATTTGATTTGCACGTGAGAGGAATGTTGAAATATTACATATCTCTTGACAATGGGTTTATATACTGTGTATATGCATGTGGTCTCCATCCAATGTGCCCAGGCGAGACAGCTCATGCCTAGTTAGATTTTGGATTAGACGTTTTCATATCTTCACCTGCAAAATGAACAACTTTAACACAATTCCAGTGTGGCCATCTAATTTTCAGCAGATTACCGAAGTGTGTTCGAAACCCCCAAATATTTGTCTACACAACGACAATTTTTCGTCTAGTAGTACATGTACTTACCATTGCTGTGTGTTTTTTTTTTTTGGTCGAAACAAGCAACTTCGTTTCATACGAAGGAAGTAATCTATAAATTCAGGATATATGCAAATCCTACGAAGCAAGTAAAACAAATCTGAAAAGTGAATCAATATGCTACTATTTGTAAAGACTGGCTTCCTCTCCAAAGACGAATTTGCTGTAATATCAAGGCTCGTACGGCAGCCGATCACCAAATCTCGCATCGCCAGTGATGGGTACACACCGTGAGGTAACAAGAGTTTTGCCAAAAGGCAGTGCACGCCTAAATTCGGCGTCTCTAACCCCGTCAACATGTAGAGAACAAAACAACCCCAATAGGTTGAAGGAATGCAGAAAACGTCTTGAAAATCCCAAATCTATCTCTAGATCAGGATAGAAGAGCACTCAAATCTAGGTCTAACTCTAGATCGGGAGAGCAAAGTTATAAAATATATAGCAGTTGATGACAAAATCACTCTCAAAGATTTGCCGAAGAAACAAAGAAGAAAAGAAATCTTCCCTTTTACCGAAGAGGACAGCCGCCAAATTAACCCTCACATCGTCAAGTGCCCACCAGAAAATCGCCCGCTACCGCTCTACAAAAACTCAGCAACCACCAAGGATGTGAATTTTAGCTGTTTGGCCATTTTGTTGTTTCAAGTTTCGGGCTTGCTTTGCGCTAGATTCAGTACAGTGATACACATTTTTGAAATAACAAGGGAAAATAGCTCTTCTTAAGAGAATAGAATGGATGCTTTTGGGAGTTCTCTTTCCCTCTAACCTGTCACTCGAAATGAAACAATAGAAGACAAAGTTGGCTAGATCCCCTCAACGAGAAGATTCCACAGTTTCAAGAGGGTCTTGGGAGAGAGAGGGGATGCATAAGATGAGGGGAGGAGGGCGGGAACAAATCAGAACAGAAGAAGGAGAGGGGACGGAGAAAGAACTTTGGGGGGGGGGGGGGGGGGGAGGGGGGAGGGAAGAGGGAGGGAGAGGCAGAGAGGGCCCTCTCTCCCTCCCTCGGGGAGGTCTGATGCGAAAGGGGAGGGGGGTTGGCGGCGACGGCACCAGCACCAGCAGAGAAACCCTAGGGGAGTCAAGGAGGAGAACACCACTTTACCGAAGCCCAAGTTGCATACCATTGTTGTATTGATTTTCATTGTCATTCATGTAAATTTTGTTTTCATTACTAGAGGATCGTCCAAGGAACGGTGCGACCAAATTAAGAGAACCCGAAAAAAGGAGCCTATTTGACTCCCCAAAAAACAAAAAACAAAAAAATAGGAGCGCTCTTTTGCATGGACTTACCGTGAAATGAGCATTGGGTTTCTGTACTAAGCGCAGAGTTCACAATCCAAACGTTTATATCTAATCATGTTCTGAAAAATGATTTTCGTAGTTTTTAAAGAGGAAATCAATTTCCTGAATTAAAGCATATGTTTTTTGTTGACTCATTTTCCTAGGCGATCCAAACGCCGGAAAATGAAGAAAACACTCTTTCGAGAAATGTTCATCGCGAAATAAACGGAGCCTAAAGGGAAATCAAAGCACAAATATTGGTCTTTCGTTAGGATGTTTTGAATCACTACTTACTTAGTTCCATATCGATTAATTGAAAACTCAGCCTCTCGAGAGGACTCTTAGGTGTTTCGAGAAGACCACAACCACTCGTCTGAGCAGCGAACGGGGGTGCATAGAATGAATTGAGTTTACTATCCCCCGCTCAAAATTATGTTTCAATCCCCAAACTGCATAATTCGTTGGATGATCAGGAAAAGTTCTTCTAGGAAAGAAGTATGTTTTCCATAAACGAATGACATGTCACAGAAATTAATTTTTTTATCCGTGACTATTGTAGGGGTTAAAAAAACGAAATGTTGTAGCTAATAACTTTTTCATTAGCTCCAAGGTTTTGCATGTCACTACTCTGCCGGTTCAAATTTGCCTATTTCTTAGGTCTATCCAGTGCACGGGGAAAATTACCAAAAAAGTCATAAACTTATTGCAATTGTGTCAATTCAGTCATAAACCTTTTTTTTTTTGCCGATTCAGTCCTAAACCTTTTCAAATTGTGCCAATTCAGTCCATCCAGTGATTTTTGGCAGGCCGGCGTTGACGTGGACGCTGGCCGGCCGGCCGGTGACCTAATATTTTTTTTTCTTTTTTTTCTTTGCTTTTCATTTTCTTATTTTTTTTCTTCCCTTCCTATTCATGTTCTTGGTCTTCAACTTCTATCTTCATCTGCTTCATCTACAGTACACCGAAGGAAGAACAGGACCAACTGCAGCGCCATTGTCCCCCCCCCCCACTTCCTCGATGCCTTCGCCCCGCCCACCTCATCTGCTCGCCGCCTTCAGCCCCCCTCATCTCCTACACCTTTTTGCCGCAACCGCCCCCTCCTCCCCTCTCTCTGGCTCCCTCATGCGTCTGCGTGTCAAGGGCCGATCGTGTGCGCGTGGTGAGGTTAGATCTGCATATCTCCATGTTGAGGGTCACTCCCTCATGGGTCTCAATGGCCGAACGAGGCTCGACCTTGCTAGATCTTGGCTGGCGAGGTCAGCCTTTGCTCGACCATGGCGAGGCTTGGCTTCTCCCGGCTCGACCTAGCGAGGATGGCGAGAGCCTCACCGGTCGCCGAGCTAGTAGAATGGGGAAGGCGAAAGGGAAGAGGGAGGATGTATAGGGAGGTTGAACGAGGAAAGACTAGAGAAGACGGCGGTGGGAGGGGGAAAAATAAAAAAAAAATTATAGAAATTCACAAAATTATTAAAATATTAAGTCGTCGGCCGGCCAACGTCTATGTCAGCGCCGGCCGACCAAAAATCGCCGGATGGACTAAATTGGCATAATTTGAAAAGGTTTAGAACTAAATCGGCAAAAAAAAAGATTTAGGATTGAATTGGCACAATTGCAATAAGTTTAGGATTTTTTTGGTAATTTTCCCCCAGTCCATGAGAGAGTTAGGATTGTTTGTTTCCAGAAAAATAAATTGTTTGAAAAATTATTTTTCTAAAAGTATCTGCTTGTATTATCTATAAAAATGAATGAAAGAAATATATTTTCGCCGCCCGCGAAAAAGTTCATACATAAATTGACGAGAAAAGATTTGATTGACTAATTATTTCAAATACTATAAGCAATCATTTTAGCGAAATTTTCATTTTTTTGTAAAACAAACGGAGCCTAAGAGTGCTTTGGACATGATTTTCCTAAAAAAAAAAAATCACATGTAGAGCTTGAAATAATTAGTTAATGCAAGATATTTTCATTACTGATAACAATTTGTGTATAAACATGTTTTGCCGGAAATGGCCCGTGATGAAAGATCTTTTACCAAAGGTTTGATTTTCGATTTTCTGGAATGCATCGGGTTCTGTAGCCATTCTAACAAACAAAGGCAACGAAGAACGGATTTGGCTCCCCTACCTTAATGAATTGGATGGCCCAGATCAGTCCACATCATATTTCACTAAAAAACTATGGACTGATCTGGGCCGTCCATTTTCAGTTGGACGGCTCAAATCAATCAAGGCATCCCTAACATTAAGGTGGGGATCAAGTTCCACGAAAAACGATAAACAAGAATAAAGAATTGATAAAATGAATTGGAGGAAGAATTGATAAGCATTATTGATTGCAGATTATTTACAAAGTCGTTTCATCTACTATTTATAGTCAGGTACAAAGATAAAAATCAGCGACGATTACTTTTTTCTAAAATGTTAATCTATCCCGAAATTATTGGATGTATTTCAACAATCGATTGCTTTTAACCATTAAAGCGGCTTAAGTACACCACAAGTGCCATAAGTTGTGTGCGGTGCTCACTTTAGTGCTAAAACTTTCAAATCGATTACTTTAGTGCTAAATTTTGTAACTTCGATCACTTAAGTGCCAACTTTTTTTAAAAACGATCACTTTAGTGTCAACTCTGATTTAAGCTGACATGGCTCGCCGAAAATCCGACACATATATATTTTTTTGAGCTGACGTGGCTTATCGGACTTGGCATTGAAGTGATCTTTTTAAAAGAAATTGGCACTTAAGTGATCGAAGTTACAAAAATTTAGCACTAAAGTGATCGATTTGAAAATTTTGGCACTAAAATGAACGTCGTACATAACTTATGACACTTAAGGTGTACTTAACCCTATTAAAACCGTTGAACTTCGGCTTCGTTTCTCCTCCTTACATGGTGTCATGTGTCGACCATCCAGCGATGCCGATGTTTAGTGCTCGATCATCGACAGAGGCTAATGCTTTAGATGCCGACATGCTCTAAACACAATGGGCCCTCAAGTCAAAAGTGTCCCGCCGGCCTTTCGCTTGTTAAGGCCTATGTTAATTTTGAGTGTCAATAAAATATTTACGTACATAATGAAAATATCTTTTTTTTTTCATTTATCCTTCTAGCGGCATTAACGATCATGCTTTGAGAAATTTTTTCCGAATCACTCATTTCCTCGATACAAACCGAGTGGTGCATTTATTTTCTAAAAAATGAACGATTTGAAAAGTATTTTTCACATATTGATCGCTTGAGTCACGTAGAAAATTGAATGAACGAAAAATATTTTGTTGACTATGAAATTGTTCAAACATAAATCATTATCAATAATGAAAATATTATTCAATGACAAATATTTCAATCGATTTTATGTAGAAAATACTATTCAAACTACTTATTTTTTGCGAAATAAATACAAGCTTTTTTCATTTTTCCAAACTTGTCCTCACCAAGTTGGCATGACACCGTACCATCACCTCCAAACAAATCATCGCCATTGATATGGATCGATTATTACCTTATGCAAGTAGTCACAATCAAGGGCCTTTTTCCATAATATGGTTAAAAAAAATTACCAATTTACATCTATTCTAAAAAAATTACCAATTTAGAGCATGTGTGCCTTTATGGGAGGTGCACATTAGGGGTGAGCGGTTTCAGGTTCCTTACAGGTTCCACCTGGAACCTACCCGTCAAAACAGGTTCCTCATTTTTTGGAACCTGAAACCTACCCATCATATCCTGGAACCTACCCTATCACAGGTTCTAGGGTCGGTTCTAAGGTACCCGAGAATCTATCAATTTATTTTATTTTTTCATTTTTAATTAAGCAAAATGAGAGTAAATACTACAATAGCTAAGAACAAGTAGAGGTGAGTGGTTTTAGGTTCCGTACATATTACATTTAGAACCTTAAACTAACTCGTTGGAATAGGTTCTTCATTTTTTAGAACTTGGAACATAAAAATTTGTTTGGATTCAGATTATACACTCATCATCGAACGCCATAGAACATTGTAGGATCGTACAAAAATATATACTAAAAAAAAAAACACAATCAAGATCCAAGGTCTAGGGTCCAGAGTCTAGGTTCCAGGTAGTGGAACCTGGAACCTACCCGTTGGAATAGGTTCCTTGATTTTTGGAACCTGGAACCTACCCTATATAACTTGGAACCTGGAACCAGATTGGTTCCTCAGGTTCTGGTTCCAGGTTCTCGGTTTTGCCCTGAAACCATGCTCACCCCTAGTGCACATTGCTTGTGCGCCTCTTCTTCTTATTATTATTTTTTTAGCGACGCTTTTTTTTAGCCGCTAGGTGGCGACGGCATGGATCGTTGGCGATTTGGAGGAAGTCTGCGGTTGCCGATTTTTTTTTCCCAGTTTATGGATTGTTATCTTGATTGAACTTTCTTTTAATATGTATATTTCATCTTTATGTATCTTACCAATTTATTTTATGAGTTTTGTTATTTATTTTTTCAGCAATTTTATCTATATCTATTAATTATTCACTTACTAAACAAATTAATTTTTCTTATGCCTCAAGGTAGGAAAATCAATTTTTCTTAATTAGTTGTGAATAATTTTTCATAATTTAATATTTATGTAATTAAATACTGCCGACCTCCGCTGACTCACCAACCATCCTCGTGGTCGCCACCCAGCTGCGAATTGCTCGCGGTCCTTCCACCCGTGGGCCATGCCCACCTGAGATTTGCGGACTCGCAATCCCTAGCTGCTCCCCATGCCATGCCACCCTTCAGCGACCCACCTCTCGAGGACCCCATGCACCGTAAGCCTGCTAGCCCCGTGCCACCGTGGCACCCGTGAGTTGCCGTCGTGTCATCATGGCACCCACGAATTGCCGCTGTGTCGACATCATCGTCCGAGTCTTCGTCGAGTGTTGTCGCCGCCGACCGTCATTAGTTTGTGAGTTAACGACCATCTATGTTTAGGTCGTTAATGACACTTAGGATTAGTTTAATTAGTATTAATCATGGGGTAGATTATTATAATGACGATTTAATTTAGTTAACCGTGGTCGGAGACTGACGGCGGCAGCGATCTTGTGCCTCTAAAAAAATGCAGCAAAAATAATAATAAGGCGTGTGCCTCAATGGGAGGCGCACATGCCCTACATTGGTAAATGTTTTTAAAATAGACGTAAATTGATAATTTTTTTACCATATTATGGAAAAAAGCCCCACAATCAATCATCATGTTGGCTAGGATGTCTTTTTTGCACGTGTTGAATAATGGAAAAAAAATCTTCTTTAGCTTGGTAAATACGAAAATTATCAAAAGAATCCCTTTTCAGATGCAAAATCACAATTTGCGACATCTCCCTCCTTTGCATATTCCATCCAATGGCTAGAGAATCTTGCAAACTGATGCTAGTGACAAATATTGGGCAGTCATTCTCCTTGAAGAAATCAAAGGTAAATGCTCTATTGGTGCCTATAAGAGCGGATGATTCACCCTCGCAGAGATGCATTACCACTGGACTTTTAAGGAGATTCTTGCAGTCAAGTATGGCATAAAAAAATTCGAGTACCACCTTATTGGGCATCAGTTCTTGGTAGAAATGGATATGTCCTCATTTCCTCAGATGCTCAAGCTCAAGCAGAAACAAATTCCCCACCCACAGTTATTAAGGTGGGCTGAATGGTTTTCAAAGTATTCTTTTGATGCTAAACACATCGCAGGCAAAAAGAATATTCTCGCAGATTTCTTGTCCAGACCTAAGCAGCCAGTTGAATCCATAAACATGTATGTTCGCAAAAACTCTTTGCAGCCAGGTACATTCTGTGCTGTTAACATGGGAGAAACTCAATGGAATTCTCTCAAGTATTCTCCAGATGTCCCGCAGCAGATTGGAGAAAATGTCCTCTCTCATAACTTGAGATTTTATCTTTGGCATTACCATTACCACATCTTCAGAGATTATGGAGGATTGATGTTAGGACCAAATGGTCTTAATTTTGACTATCCATTTATTCACCTGTTACGATGGTCTACTAATTTTGAGTTCCCTGAAGAATTCAAATGGTTCTTTTGGGACCTATTTAATTTGTATATTGTTGCTATTGAATTTTCAACAAACAAGATCATTCAAGTTATATCCAGAGCTCTTATGGGAGATTTTTCAAACTAGAAGAGCTTGATAGAAATGCTTACATGGTTCTGGCCCCTAGCAGCATGGCGTGACCAATTTGGACAGCAAAGGTGGATCGGTAGAGTAGAATCATAAAGGCACATTACAACGATCTTTCACCGACCAAGGGCCTTCTTCTGTCCGACAAGAGATTTGCGACAAGATGCCACACCTACAGGAACAACTACATACAAGCCTAATCTTCAGCAGCAAATTGTTCTTGCCCACAGGACACTTCCCAGATCTATCTCACTAATCCAGCATGAGTATAAAGAATTACAAAGAGTCTTATATACTAAAAATCGTGCTATCCCTCTTGAAATATGGCCATACCATTTGACAAATCTTTCATGGGATAGACCTAAAGTTCATCCAAACACCCTCTATGCCTTGGAACAATTCAGTAATAACCAACCAGGTTCTTCAATGGACAAAGAATCTCAAGACCCTTGGGAGGACCATTATCTCAGGATCCGTCTCAGGATATTCCATCCAGTACTCACGATATTTCATCTAGTGCATATCAACCACCAAAGCATCTTCGAAGACTTTATGAGCAAGACTCATAAGACCCCGTCACAATGGAAGACATTTTATCAACCGAAAGAGCTGCAAAACAACAACAATCCCAGAACCCAGAGATAAGGTTGCCAGAACTTGAAGAGCAGCTACTTTTGAAGGCTTACAAGAGAGAACGTGATGGACCAAACAGCTCAGACTTTGATGATGCAAATCATTACCCCTCATAATTGCAAGATGTTAGATTTGTCGGTCACATGTGTGTTTTCTTTTCAATAATTGGCTCTTAGAAGGTCAAAAGTTGTTCTATGTGTACTGTTCACTATTCACTTTAGCAGCAATTAGGTTATTGTTCAATGTAGCAATACTATTCATTCGGTGACTTTGTGTACTGGATTTGCAAATCCAATGTGCTTTGTCTAGTTGTGTATTCGTTTGCCTATATAAGGTATCCTGTTGTAAGTGTTGAGGGAGACAGAGCCTCTTGTGAAATATCAGTGTCAAAGTTTTCTAAATCATGAGTTACTAAGTTTTCTCCTCTCTTCTCTCCTAAAGCATGATTCCTAGAATTTTAAAATTTTTTTTGATTCAGTAGTAAGATTGGTTCAGTATTCTCTTCACTTGCCACTATATGGAACCTGTCAATAAGAAATTTCTGGCATCATGAGGGTTAAGTTTCAAGAATGAGTTTGTGTAAGTAAATAGGCAGTCCCATGTTAGGCCAAGAGTGCCATGCCATGGGGATAGCATACCTGCTCTTGAGCTTGCGCTTGTCTTCACTTCGTTCTTGGTAATAATTACACTATGAATACCATAACTTGTGTACGACATTCACTTGAGTGCCATAACTTCCATTGCGTTCACTTTTTTTTTATAAGTTAAGTATGTATTGACTTTTCAGAACCGTAGGTACACGTATGGACCGGGCATAAAAATCATGAACCAAAATCGGCATCGCAGTGCCAAGATGGGTTCAATGGTGACCGGTTGCAAGATCAACGTCACCACAAGCCTGACAACCTAAAAGCTAAAAAGAGGGAATCATAAAAAAAGAAGGGCCCAAGACAGCAGCCAAAACAAAAAGAAAAGGGGTGGAGAGTGGAAACAACATTAAAAGACAGCCAAAAGAAGTGGCCTAAAGAGTCGGAAAGGATCCTAACAAATAGCAACAAAGCACCACCACACAAAAGATCGGCCAGTGCAGTACGAGAAGGGAGGCCCTGAGGTCCCACAAAAAGATGCAGAACAGAAGCCAATAGAATGGCCAAAAGGAGCCAAAAGGAGCCAACTCCATCGACAAAGGAAGGTCCGGCTGAGAATGCAGCAGTAGGAGTGACAAAGGTTGAACAGCAAGCGCAGCCTCACCAACGGAATAGCAGCAAGTCCAGTTCACCACAGCCACCAGAAGAGAGGGAGCCGTAATCTTCAGAAGGGAGGACAGCCAGCAGGCCTGGCGTTGGGGTTGAAGCACCAAGCAGGCAGCAGCAACATCATGAAGCATAATCTTTGCATGTCCATGCTGGATGAGAGTGGGAGGACAGCAAAGGTTGAGCCAACGAAGGAGGTTGAATCTGCTCGTCGGGTAGAGAAACAGAAAATAGAGAAGGAAAACAGATAACGAAAACAAAAGAGGCCAAAACAGCGACGCCGAGAAGAGAACAGAAAGGGAAGGAAGCCAAAACAATGGCAGCAGAAGAACTAAACTAAAAAGATACAAGAACCAAAGAACAACACACCACCATCGATTGCGAAGCTGGTCATAGAGGGGACACGGTAGAACCGCTACAGGTGGACAAGCAGCATAGCGTCAGGAGGGGAGATGAGCATCATCCGCAACACAGCAGGACAAGCAGTAAGTTCATGCGTTTGAAGCACCAGGCAGGCACCAGCAGCAGCATAAACAGATTCTGTGCATGTCCGAGTGGAAGAAGAAGAAGAGGAGTATATGGCCGAGCCAACAAGGAAGGTTGAAACTGCTTGTCGGGGAGTAATCACAGCGAACAGAATCACCTCCAGTGGACATTAAAAAATCGGCAAAGCAAGAGTAGCAAACAGTAGCAGCACCAGAGGAGAAACCCGCCAGAGCCACCCATAGCAACTCATAATAGCCGAACAGACCAATGTACAAGTAGACCAATAACAGATAGGGAAGATAGCAGTAGTACAAGGGTGAAATATGAGGCCAGCAGAGAACACAGTTATGTAGTTATGTACCCGATCGCCGATCTTAAAAAATACCCGGAGATAAACCCCAGTTGTATTGCACACTTCTATTACTAGAGTTGTCTTGAATGTGATCAAAAGTAAGGGCCTTGTCTTTAACTAATTTGGTGAGATGCATGACAATAGCTGGTGCAAAAAGGCGCTTACCTTTAAAGAGAATATCATTCCGCACGCACCAAATGGTAGAGCAAAAATTGATCACTTAAGTGTTATCGCTGACGTGGACGTCAGAAAAGATGATATGGCACTGGCGAAACGATTTTTATGAATATCTTAATGTACATGTAGACGCCGGAAAAGCTGACATGGCACTCAAGTGAACGATTTTCGCCGAAATTAGCACTCAATGGAAAGTTTTTACTCCGATGTGGCACTCAAGTGAACGAAATGAAAGTTATAGTACTCAAGTAAATGTCGTACACAAGTTATGGCACTCACGGTGTACTTATCTTGTTGAGAACGATACACCAAACAGGCGACAATGTTGCCACATTTCGAAGTTCGGCAAGATGGAAATGATGTATTAGAGGATTGCTGAATCGTTAAGATTCGGTATTTGGAAGTGGAGAGGCAAGGTTATTGAACCCCAAAGTTCGCAAGTCAAGCATAATGCGGGAACATATTGAACATCATAGCAGGTCAGTAATGAAAGGATACGATTTTGTAACTGATCATGAGTTGGTAAAGTTAACCATGGCAGCATGGGAGTTAAAAGTGAAAAGTCAAAGTAGTGGGCACAAATAGATCATAAGGAGTTACTTCAAAAATTCAAATTCAAATTCAAATCAATTATGGAAGTTGAGGATCAATGAGAAGAACTCAAATTTTGGCAGATAAGTAGTGAAGAACGTGGGCAAAAAGGAAGTTGTTGAAAGCGCCAAGATTCAAGATTTGAAAGTATGAAGATAACCGACTGGGCAGTTACAAAGCGCAAAAAATATACAAGTATACAGCGAAGAGGAGAAGAAGAACAGATCAACAGAACAACCAAAAAACACTTATCTTCTCTTTCAGTTTAACTTTCGTTGCCCTTTACATTTTCTATGCTTGTGGAAGTTCAGCCCTTTGTTGATCTCAAATCCATATCCAATCCATTTACCTCACCTCCATTTTCGTACACTTGTGTTGTTACTTGTTCTTCGCTAGAATCCTCCTCGATAGTGGAGCCACATAACCCTCTTAATAAAAATCGAAGAACGGAGTTCGATGAAAGGTTTTTCTCATCGCAAAACGAGCAAACAAGGGGCACCATAGACTCATCCTTAATTGAATGCACAATCTTCAATCATCGGTCTAAAAAACATTCGATGATCACAGCTCCATACAAGCCCAGTAGAATCTAGGTTTGCGTTTAGGGTTAGCGGCTGTAGTGACATTGTGCAAGAACCTAACATGGCGAGAGATCGGGAAGTTTTATGCCTTTTAAAGGAGCTTCTACACCCTTATACTTGACAGTTGCAATAAAGCACTTGCGCCTTCTGTCCTTGTAAAACGCCTCTTGTCCTTCTCTTTGTATAAACTGAAACCATTTTCTTGAATCAGATCGTGCGGCATGGACATAAGAGCGACTTGCATGGCTAGTTGTTCAACATGTTTGGACTTTGAAGCGACGCGTATCATGTGGAGGGTTCGGCTTTTGAGTATATGATGCGCATTCTCACAACTTGGAGTTGTGCATATTGTCTCTTTACTTCATAACGGGTGTAGATGGTGAGACTGCCCATTGGTGGATCTCGGCTTAAATACATTACAAGTGTCAAACTTGTATGGCGTTTACTTTAGTGCCAAAATTTTTAAAACGATCACTTAAGTTTCAGCTTTTTTGAAAAACGATCACTTAAATGCCAAAAATTTCAAAACGATCATTTAAGTGACAACCTTTTTTTGAAACGATCACTTAAGTGCCAAATTTTGACCAAAAAAAAACTCCCTTCGGTGCCAACTCCTATGAGTCATGTCAGCTCAAATATCAATAAAAATAGACCATGTCAGATTTCCTCTAATATCCTCTGAAAGTCAACATTATCCGGTTACAGCAAAACTGGCTTTCCCATGTACCAATAATATTTCAGAATATGAGGCGTGCATTCTGGGCCTATAGATGGCCATCTCCATGAATGTACCTAAACTGCAAGTTTATGTAGATTCCATGCTTATTATTTTCCAAACACAAGGAGAGTGGAAAACAAAAGACACAAAACTTATCCCTTATCATGAATACCTTGAAGAGTTGACATTTAAGTTTGAAGAGGTGTCGTTCGAATACTTGCCAAGAACGCATAACCAGTTCGCAGACGCATTGGCTACGTTGGCTTCAATGTTACAAATAACTGATGGATTGGAAATGGAGCCACTAAGGATTGGCATAATCAGGAAACTAGCCTATTGCGTGTTGGTCGAGGAAGAATTCGATGGAGAACCGTGATACCTCGATATCAAGAATTATCTCTTGAAAGGAGAATTCCCGGAAGGATGTCAAGCCGGAGATAGAAAATATATAGCCAAAGTGGCTAGCAAATTCTTCCTCAGTGGAAAAACTTTGTATAAAAGATCATTTGATTCCACCATGTTAAGGTGAGTAGATGCTAAAGAAGTAAATACTCTCATGAAGGAGATCCATGAAGGTATATGCAGGCCGCACATGAACGGCCATCTCCTCGCTAAGAAGACCATGCGGCTTGGTTATTATTGGATGACTATCGAATTAGATTGTAGTCAACATGTTAGGTCATGCCACCAATGCCAAGTGTACGGCGATAAGATTAATGCGCCCCCAAATGAGCTCCACCAAATATCTGAAGCCTAGCCTTTTTCCATGTGGGGAATCGACGTGATAGGGCCGATCAACCTAGCAGCTTCGAATGGTCATCGCTTCATCCTAGTTGCAATTGATTACTTTATGAAGTAGATAAATGCCAATTCCTACACGAATGTCACTACAAGAAGTGTAGCAAAGTTTATCAAGAGAGACATAATTTCTCGATATGGCACCCCTCAGGCGATTATCATGGACAATGGGTCCAATTTAAATAATAAGATTGTCGATGATCTGCTGGATCACTTTGGTATTCGACATCTTAATTCTTCCCCTTACGACCCACAGATGAATGGAGTAGTAGAAGCGGCAAACAAAAATATCAAGAAAATTTTGGCTAAGACTGCCGAGAATTACAAGGATTGGCATGAGAGGCTACCCTTTGCCTTAATGGCATATCGAACTTCGATAAGAACTTCTACAGGGGAAACTCCTTATGCTCTGATATATGGGATGGAAGCCGTCCTGCTTGTAGAAATTGAAATTCCATCTTTGAGGATATTGTCAGAAGTTAAGCTCTCTAAGGCAGAATGGATCAAACACAGATATGAACAGCTGAATCTAATAGGCGAAAAGCGTCTTACGGCAATCTGTCATGATCAGAGTTACCAGAAAAGGGTAGCCAAGTCATTTAATCGGAAAGTCAAACCCAAAAATTTCGAAGTGGATGACCTAGTGGTAAAGAAGACTCTATCGAACGCTGCTCATCCGGGAGGCAAGTTTACCCCAAATTACGAAGGTCCTTATGTTGTCAAGAAAGTCCTGATGGGCGGGGCGTTAATTCTTGTAAATTCTGAAGGAGAAGAATTAGGATATCATGTAAATTCAGATGTTGTGAAGAAGTATTATCCTTAAAATGAAATCAGATGATGATCACTTGATTTTCTCCGAAACGATCCAAGTCGCCATAGCGGCCATTGCATAGCATATCATGCATCCATGCATACATAGCATGAGTTCTGTCTTGCAGGATTCCAAGAAAAGAACCTAAAGTCAAGCTCGTTCAAATGGAACCAAGAACAGAATGGTCCTTGACGCATAGAGCCGGGTTATATGTATCTGTTCCATCAATTGTTAAAACACTCTTCACTCACTGGAATTTTTATTCTCTTCGTACAGGATTGCCCGATGAAGACAAAGGACAGAGACAGAGAAGTATTATAAAAAAAATTTCACCATGTTGTAAGAAAGAATGAATCAAAGATGAGCACTCGTATGGTCAAACTCATGAATGAACCACGCTCTCAAAAGATGAATTCCTCATTGATAGCATTTATTGCATACATGTTAGGATCATGGGTTATCCAAGCATGATTGAGACATACATGATGCATCATTAAATTCCTAGTGGGGTAAAATGTCTGGAGAAAGACGAAATGATTTTTCCAAAAACAGAGTCGTTTAAGCTATCTAGTAGGAATGTTTTTTCAGACAAGAGGCAAGCCTAATCCAAACACGTCCTATACACACCAAAGAGATAAGAGGAGTGTAAGGATAGAAGAACCTGAACCCAAGGGTGTAAAGGCTATTCGCATCAATCACATGAATTGAGACAACGGAGGCATTCGTTCATTTATCATAAATACTACATGTGATCATTGACAAACCCTTTGAACAGTGGTCTTCATTTCTTAACCCTGTCAAGAACCACCCCACATCGGGGTCATACAGAAGCAAGTCCAACAGCACCGGAAGGTAAATGGTTAGAATTCTTTTTGTTCGGACTAACATCAATCTTCGTGTATTGATATGCATTGATCCAGGCGCCATAGGATGATGAAAAGACATTTATTTCTCTATCCTACACACTTATACTCGTTGCATAGCCAATTTGAGCCTACACATTCATTTCATGTACCCCGTTGCTGATCATTGCACAGCCTCAAGGTGAAGGCGGCGAAGACACTCATGGACAGAAAAGTTCAAGACGTAGGAGTTGCATGAGAATTCTAAAGTAAAATGTTCAGATAGGATAAGACTCAAGTCACATGCCTTACATGATCATAAAAAATCCTGATTCCTAAAAAGAAAATGAAAAGGCGGGATTGAAAAAAGAGAAAAAAGCCGTATCCCAATATATTAGAAAGAGACAAGATGCCCGACAAAAACAGGCCTGACCCTCACCAAAATGCTGGAAAATCATGAGATTGATTTTGAGGGCACCAAGAGATTACTAGATATCTCAACCACCGACAAATTCTGAGATAAAGAAGAATCCTCAGGAATTATGCAGCAAAGGGTTACTCCTCAATTGAAATTGTAGCCAACTGCCAAAAGGACGAACAGTGTCCTTCAAAGATTAGACCCATTCTCAAGACGCGTAGCATTCTTAGAAAACTAAAGATGTTCTTAGAAGAATCATCAATAAGGGACAGAACTGAGAACTGATCGGCAATGATCACCAATGTCAAACCCTTCGTGATTCTGGGCCAAAAACAAGCCTTTTTCGGTCCCCAATCCTACCGACGTTACAAACTTTCATGGTCTTTTCCGACTAAAAGGCCTAGGTTAATATGTACCTTAGCTCGAAGAGGTACGAGTAAGATTATTTCTTTCTCATTTTGCAGGTTTCTTGACTTGTAAACCCGGAGTAGATGATCGAGACATTTTGTTCAATAGCCTCGACTCATTTGTGAGTCCCCCTTGGAAACCGTGTCCAAACCCAACATTACGATCCTGTAAAGACCTTCAGATCAATCGAAATGTATGCACTGCGAATGGCCCCGAAAATCCAGGTACATGTTATTAGGAAATTCGAGTGTTTTCTTTATAAAAACCAAAGTCGAAGAATCGGTGAGAAGCCCTATTTGACAAAGACATTCCAATAGAATGCTTTAAATAAGCTTTGTTGGAAATCTCAAATTGTTTGACTCAAATTTTTCCTACAGGGATTTCTGATCATCTTTGCATGCTTCAAGATGTCTTGAATAACCTCCAGCATCATAAGTTATTTTGCATTATCGCATAGCCTAAAGTAAAGTTTTGCTCGGATAATAACTGTCATTGCCTCGAGATTACTTATATCTTTTCAATGAGGAATGAACTCTCAAGTTTAAACTTCTGTAAGACTCATGGTAGCCCCAGGTCCCAAAAGGATACCTTGCTCAACAATGAAGAGTTTCCAAGCTTATGTTCTGTGAGATTTTAGGTAACCCCTAAATCCCAAAAAATTGTTATAAAAGTTTTGTAGGTTTGAGCTTTTTGTAGGATACCTGGAGTCCCCATATCCCAGAATGACACATCACATGTCAAAAGGACAATCTTCAGAATAGACTTTCTGTGAGATTTCAAGTAAGCTTTAAATCCCAGAAAAATGTTATAAAAGTTTTTGTAGGTTTGAGCTTTCTGCAGGATACCTGGAGTTCCCAGATCCTAGAATGGCACCTCACAAGTTAAAGGGACAATCTTCATAATCGACTTTCCGTGAGATTTCAGGTAACCCCTAAATCCCAAAAAAATGTTATAAAAGTTTTTGTAGGTTTGAGCTTTTTGTAGGATACTTGGAATCCCCAGATCCCAGAATGACACATCACATGTCAAAAGGATAATTTTCAGAATCGACTTTCTATAAGGTTCTCGGTAACCTCTAAACCCCAGAATAGTCTCTTTGGTAAACCTAGGAGTTAGATATATCTCCTTTATATGGACCCCCGTTGATTCCTTAAGGTATAAGATTAGCCTTTCCATAGGTAAACCAAGCGCTAGGTTCACCTCTTGGAAATTTTCAGACGAGTCTCGATAAGTGGGACAGGTCATCCTAGGATATAGTGTTCCCATCCAGATCTTCGGATAGGTAATCCTTTTATTAGGTAACCCTCTCCCGAATCCATTGTTAGTCTTCAAGGGTGAGACAAACCATTTCCCTAGGTAAGCCTTATAGAAGGCAAGCCTATGACAAACCCCAAAGAACGGGTGCGTCACCTTTAGGTTCCTTAACGAGTAGGAAGCCTAGTTTCCGGCAAACTTCAAAGAGCATGGTGCGTCATCCATGGGTTCCTGATAGATAGGAGTCCTATTCATGGTCTGATCCACCATATAGATCAAAACTTTCGATAATTCCTGAAGAACGGATGCGTCATCCTTAGGTTCCTGTCAAATAGGAATCCCATTCTGGTTTGGCCTACCATACAGGCTAGAGCTTAAACTTCCTTAGGATGTTTGAGAGACGAGCCCATAGGCATCACTTGGATCCGCCATACACCGCGTATGCCACACGAGCATCAGGCAGGTGAACAATAGGTAAGTAGCATGTGAGTCTCTCTATTCTTCCTCTTTCATGAAACGAGAAGAGCATACACTAGAAGGACAAGAAAGATTAGAAGTTAAGATTTGTTTTTCTCTTCCCAGTTGAGTCGATCTGGACTCAGGTGTCACATGTCTTGGAGAAAAACCTCTTATGAGATTCCTCTCAAAGAGGAGCAGCTGTTGACACCTGATTTTGAATCAGTTTTTTTTAGTTTATTTTTAGAAAATTCATAAAACAAATCCATAAAAAATAAAAAAAAAATTACAAATCAACTTTGGTGGCCTTAGCTAAGCCTAAGGAACCATTTTTTACCAAAAAATAATTTTCCATATTTTTCACATTTTTTGGTATTTTTAGAAAATAGGAAAATTCATAAAAATTCAAGAAAAATAGCATTCGAGGTCACAAAAATATGAAAAAATTGTCAATATTTTTATTTAAAATTCTTTATCTTTTTTTACCTCATAAAAAGTCAAAATCGAAGTTCAATCATATATGTTCCTTTGTTACACATATGATGGAATTTGGTAAAAAAAGTCAATTGAGTCTTTTAATTTGTATTTTTTTGACATTTTGAGAGTCTTGTCATCCAATTTGATTGTCCTCATTTGCAATTTAGTCCAATTATTCTCGTAAATGGCTTAATTGCATGATTTGGAAAATTGCTCGTTTTATTGTAATTTAGTCCTTGAATTTGAACATAATTGAAATTACTTTTAATTCAAGGGCTAAGTTTACAAATTGAAGTCACTGCCCAATGTTTTTCATCATTCTGAGTCGATTGGCAAAGGAGGTTTGGTCCAATTTGACTGTTTAAGCCCTCAATTGCACAATTTTTCGAATTGCAATTAAATGAATATTTGGGGTTTTCATAGAAATTGGCTAGAACTTTTGGGCAAAAATATATTTTTAGATAATATTCATCTCCTATGTTCGATTCTAAGGTTTAATTGTGAAAATTTCCCACAAAATTGTGATTAATTTTGAAAAAATCAAGTCAGAACCGGTTCTAACCTGTTGAACCAGTCCGCTACAGTGTCGTCTTCTTCTCCAAAAGCTCGCACAGGTGAATAGTAGCAGGCCGAACTTCGAGGGTCAAATTGAAGGCTCAATCGACCATAATCGACAGATCTATGGTGGGGCTTTTGATCTTAAGGATGAGACGCATTGATTAGGACCGGTGGCATCGTCAATGGTCGCCAGAGCAAGGCGGAATTGGCTAGTCAACATCTCGGTGGTCGTGAAAGTCAACTTTCACGGAATGGCCAAATTGGACACCCGTTCGTGTACGCCGGAGAACCATTTGACTTGACGGAATTGCCCACCATCTCCGGCACCGTTTAGACCAAATGGCACGCACGGGCACGTGCCATTTGGAGTCGGTTAGTTACGCTCCCCCCCCCCCTTGATTGGCGGCAAAATTTCGAAATAGGGATATAGCCTTGGAAGGCTTTCTAGAAGAGAGGATGATTAATTCAGTTCCGAGGGAGAACAGAAGAGAGAGAGAGAGAGAGAGAGAGAGAGAGAGAGAGAGAGAGAGAGAGAGCTCACATTCCATCGCCATTGTCGAAGGTTGGAGCTCGAATCAGTAAAGCACTGGTTGGGCTTTTTTAGGTCAAACTGAAGCTAGAAAAGGACATTGGAAGCTCGCCTGAAGTTCAAGGAAGCGATCGCCATTTGTCTCATAGTCGCAAACCTCGAAATCAGGTAGTTCTCTTCTTCGAGCTTCATACTGTGCATCTATGGTGGATTTCGTCTCCAACCATGTTTCTTGCAATTATAGTAAGCATTTTATCCCTTGAACTATTCTAAGCTTGGTTGCAATCCGTTTTTGTGTCGATTTTGCATAATCCCTCGCGTCTGAGTCCCGAAAATCCCTTCGCCATTATCGATCCTGTCGAAACTCCCCTACCTCAAGCTAGCCTAAACTAGGTCAATCGGACCTGAAGGTGAGTATTCTGAACTTCATTTGAAGCTTCTCTATGAAGGAATTAGCCTGAAATGCTTTTCTAGTCTTGATTGAGAAGCCATGCTTATGTACTGTGTAAGCTTCGTCGTCTTTAATTCCGTGGATTAAATTGCATGATTCTCCGATATGTTGTATTCGACGTTGAGACGAGTCGATTGTGTGCAATTCCGTTGAGGTTTCACCGTTGGATCGTCGTCGGAGGCTTTCGGCCGTCCATTTAGTTGCAGTCGAGAGGTTGAAGACGATGCATACGTGGCAGGTCAGCGAGTCAAAGGTCTAGGTGGCAGCATGTGATTGGTCCACGTAGGTGCTGAGTTGGTTCGACCGTTAGTCTGTTAGGCCGAGTCAGCTTAGATTGGACGGTCGGGGTAAATCGAGCTTGATAAATGATGGCCGTCGGATTAGTAATTAGGAATATTCGAAAATGGTTTTAAAATTAGAAAATCAAAACGGACTGAAACGGTGCCGTTTAGGATAGTGGTCAAGCGGCCTCGTTTAGGTTAGTAGGGATGAATGGTCAAGATTGAATCTTGGCTTTTAATCGTGGCCGTAGGTTTAAGTAATCAGATCTGATGGACGAGGACTAGTCGGCTTTTGATCTGAGTCGTAGGTTTTAGTTAGCCAATCCCAAGGCCGTGAAGTAGCCACATGGTTCAATAGGAGCCGTCGGATTAAATCCGAATAATAAAAAATAGAAAAGAGACGGAATGGCATCGTTTTGGAGATTGGTCCGCACAGGTTCGGGTCTAGGCCGGGTACCCGGTCCGAGTGGATCGGGTCGCCCGGTCCGAATCATTTTTTTAATAAAAAATTCAAAAATGATTTTAAAAATTACAAAAATTGAAAAAATTCTAGAAAATTCTAAAAAATGTTAGAAAATCCTAGCAAATCCCAAAAAACAAATGTAGGAAAATTGTAGAAAATTCCTATACACTCCAGAAATTCTCAAAAATTGAGGAATGACCACAGACAACTGGTCAATCCTATTTTTGGGATTTCTTATCCGTTTTTCTGGAAATTGACGATTTTATCCTTTAGGGGTAAATCGTCTCAGCTTTGTACATGAGATTGGTCGAAAATGCCAAGATAAGGATTAGTGTCAGTTAGGTGACCAATTCTTCCGCTTGGATTTTCAAATCTCATCATTTTTCCGAAAATGACGATTTTACCCCTCAAAGGGTAAGCCGTCTTTCCTACTCTAGTCGAGTCGTGAAAATTGCTCAAAATAAGGATTTGGGTTTGGTGGTTGACCAATCCTTCTGTTTGGGAATTTCACTTCTTGTCTTATTATGAAATGACGATTTTACCCCTCAAAGGTAAATCGCTTCCAAAATTCCAAAAAAATTCTGAAAATTTTCGAAAAATAGGAAATAGATTGGTTAGATGGCCAATCCTATTTTCAACCCCTTTTGATTCTAGACTTCATCTGAAATGACTATTTTTCCCTATTGGGGCAAATTGTCCCAAATTTCTCCAAAATTACGATTTTGCCCCTCATGAGCAAATCATATCAAAATCACTCTTGAGCCTTGATTGACATTTCTCTAGGCTAATAGAGCCTTATTAGGGATGTCACGCTGTATTCATGTATTTTATCCACATGTCTTGGATCATTGATCTGCGCACTTATTTTTACTGATTGTGAGTGCTAGGGTAGTCATTCTCCTCTACATGAACTCTTAGATTTAGGGTTTGCACCTCATTCATTTGTATGAAATCTTATGTTAGATAAATCAGTCAACTTAGGTATCGAAAGGGCGTCAACTCTGATAGTTGGCGTAACTAAGTCTCCGATCCCACTTCTCTGGTTTTCACAGAATCGAATAGAATGCTCTCAACTATTCGATAGGGTTTCTAATCGTACCTTCCACGAAACGATTGGTGGCGACTCATTGGCATGTACACGTATCACATGTCACTAGACCACATTGAAGGTCGACCATGTAAACCTCTGTTGCAATTTGGGAAATGGACCTTGAGAGAGGCCCGCGTCCGATCAAGCATCGGACCTCCAATTAGCCCTCGCGGCCGCCGCGAGAGGGTCGCGATAGTAACCGCATGTAAGGGATTATAAATATCCCAAGTGTTCTCTTTGTAAAGGCCCCCCCGAATCATCAACAGAACTCAACGTTCTTTATCATTTTGTCTTTCCTTTATCTTTACTTTCACTGCATTTACATTTCCTTAGATGTAGTCCCTATTCTCATATTCACGTCGTCGAGTTGAACTCCGATATGAATCCTTACCCATGGTGCTTCGTCATTGAGTCAAACTCCCGCGTAGCACCGCCGCGGTTTCAAGCTTTGTCGTCGAGTCAAACTCTGTTGAGGCTTGTTTCTATCATACTTCTTAAACTTTTCTGTCGAGTCAAACTCCGGTTCGGAATGCAACTGAAATTAGGGGTGTCAACGGGACGGTTCGGTTCGGTTTTTTCAAATAACCGAACTGAACCGAAAAATTATGGTGAATGCACCAACCGAACTGAATAGCGTCCCGAACCGAGTACATACCGAACCGAATTTTTGGTTAGGTACAGTTCGGTTTTTCGATTTTTTTTTTCAGCCACACAGAATAAAGATTAAAGATTAATGAGATTCGGTTAACCACATAGAATAAAGATTAAAGATTTAGTTACACGCAGAATAAAAATTTAGAATTTTTTTTATGTCAGCCACACAGAATAAAGATTAAAGATTTAGTTACACGCAAGATGAATTTTATATAATGTGACTTACTATTTTTTTTTTTTTTTGCTGTCATGCAAACCGGTAGATTATGTTAGTTTGGTGAATTTTTTAGGTGAACAACATTAGCTTTTATTACAAGAGACAAATGAACAGACAAGAACACAATCACACAAAGTGTTAGGAGCCTGCATGAATATAGGTCTTAAAGTTAGTATTTATTTTAGGTACATGATGCATCATTATTTTCCACATAATGCGATTGACGCTCATACCTTACATAAAGTTTTTTGTATTTTTTTTTTCAAATTTTGATAGCATTTTAAATTTGACAAAAGACGTTTACTGTTCAACAAATGAGTATTACCTAAATTAGATGATGCATAATTTTTTTCGGAGTTATCAGACTCCTTGACCTCCTAAATCATTCTACTAATGCCAGTAAATCACGACAGTTCTCGTCTTCATGTAATTAGTTGTTGTTTTTTTTAGATTCAAATGGAAGACCATCCTTCTTGAAACCACAGTATAAGTATCATTTCGATCTATTTACATAATCAACAATCTACGGACAGTTACATATTAAATTACAAGTCAAATTTTACTAATGACCGATTCGGACAAATTTAAACATATCATCTTGGATTCATGTTTTTAGGAATTCTTTCATAAGAAATACTTGGTATTGAATGTCCCTCGGTACTAGCTAATTGAATTTAACAAAATGAGTCCACTTTTTTCATCAACCGAATTCTGCGTGTAACTAAATTTTTTTTCATTTCGGTTAACCGAACCGAATCGATAGTATCCCGAACCGAAAAAGAGAAAGAGTGGTTTTTTTTCACTGTCTGAACCGAAAACCGTACCGAACCGAAATGCATGAAATTTTCGGTTTGGTTCGGTTCGGTTAACGGTTCGGTTCGGTTTTTTCGGTTTTTTGCTGACACCCCTAACTGAAATGATTGAAGAGGACTAAAATGGTCGAAAAGGACTTGATTTTGTTGGGCACTGTAACCATTGAGGACAAGTTGCAAAAAGGGGTTCCAGAATGGATAGGTAAATTCGCTTAAGCAGGCTTGAAGATTTGGCTGCTTATCGGCGACAAGTAGGAGACTAGAATCAATATTGGAGTCACGGGCAGTTCGCTTCGACAAGATTTGTAGCATATTCGTTTGAGTTTTGTCAAGGACTTGGGATGCGACAGCCAATTAGAGGCGACATTTGCAGATCCTTAAATACAGGTTGAGAACAAGCAGCATGCATGTAGAGGATGAAGAATAGGCCCAACCATCAAATGAAACTCATTGGTGCGTCCACCTCCTCATTTCTCGATTCTGCATTCCCTTCATTTCCCGATCCTGCATCCCATTTCCCGATTCAACGTGTCCTTAAAACCCATTCTCGATTCTGCTCCTCAACCACTTCCCGAATCTGCATGTCCTCAAGACCCACTTCCCGATTGTTCATGTCTTTAAATCCCACACCCCGATTCTGCATCCAACTTCCCGATCCTACATATGCCGTCACCCGACCTCCCGATTTATGCATATCTCTGAGTCTCATCTCCCGAATGTTAGATGTGCCTATTGTTGCGAGCTCATGCATGTCTATTGTGTTGTGAATTCAAGAAGAATGCGAAAGGATCAGCGGGTAGGATGGTCAACGAATTGTATGCTCTTCAAGCAACAAAATATGAGGATTCGGCTTTATCAAGTAGCAGAAAAGTTACCGATGCAAGGGAACATATTTGGCTCCTATCAAAAGTAGCAGAAAAGTTACCGATGCAAGGGGGCACCTGAAGAGCATTTGTTAAAAGAATCGAATGATTGGTAAATCATTCAATTCTTTTAAGGGGCATCTGTTTACACAAAAAAAAAATGCAAAATCATGGGAATAGGCATCGGGAACTTAGGCATCGAAAACTTACCGATAGTTAGGGCGTCAACAATAAAACTGCTTATGGATAAGGGGTGGTTAGCTGAATGTGGAGAGTGCCTAGAAAATAGGAAGACAATAACCACCGTTTGGAAGTTACTTTTTATTTAATTCTAAAGTTGTAACTGCATGTAAAGGATTATAAATATCCCAAGTGTTCTCTTTGTAAAGGTCCCCCGAATCATCAATAGAACTCAACGTTCTTTATCAGTTTGTCTTTCCTTATCTTTACTTTCACTGCATTTACATTTCCTTAGATATAGTTCCTATTCTCAGATTCACGTCGTCGAGTCGAACTCCTATATGAATCCTTACCCTTGGTGCTTCGTCGTCGAGTCAAACTCCGTCGTAGCACCGCCGTAGTTTCAAGCTTTGTCGTTGAGTCAACTCCGTCGAGGCTTGTTTCCATCGTACTTCCCAAACTTTTCCGTCGAGCCAAACTCCGGTCAAATATCGAACTCCTATATGAATCCTTTCCACGTTGATTTTCATGATCGCCTGGATATTTCCTGTCAAATCACCGTAAAAGCCGATCTCCTTCAATTAAAAGCCGAAGAACGACTTTTGACGTTTGTTTCCTTACAGATTAAATTCCAGAGAAACAGTTACCCTCTCTCTATCCGAGAGACTAAGCACAGTCAGGAGGCGAATCAACAGACTACAAGGCTGTATTGTTATGTTGGTGGCTACTCTTAACAGCGAAGATTCGATTGCCTCACATGATTCGCCCAAATTATTAAATGCTTTGTCTAGCAATAACAGAATGCACTTTTTTTTTTTGGTAAGGAAACAGAATGCACTTCATATGGCTGAAGTTGGACATTTCAAGCTACTCATGCAGTACCTGAAAGAAGGTATTGTCTCCATCAAGTTTCTTTTCTACATATTTTGAGGGGTTGCAAAATCTTGAATGATTGCAGTAGCAGCCAAGTCTGTTTAACTTTCACGGCATATCATGTTGGTTTCACGAGCCACTAAAGCAAATCGGACCGCCCGGACCGAATCAATCGAAATTTCATGTCATGAATGGTGCTTTTTTTTCATGTGTCTGGTCTAATGGAACCGTCCGGGAATCGGACCGGACTGGTGGTCCAATTCCCGGTTCCAGAAAATTGAGAACCGGGACCACCGGTCCGGTTCTTGGTTCTTGAGGGGAACCGGACCGGACCGGGAATCGATCACCCCTAGATTTCAAGCTCTGCCCGGAACCTAAATCGATTTTGGAATCGTTTACTCCTAGGTGTGAGACGTCGTCGCCAAGGCCTGTGGAGGGAAAAAAGGAAAAAGGACAAAAAAAGAGAAAATGAAAAAAAGAAATAAGTGAAGAAGAAAAATAAAGGAAAAGGGAAAAAAGGAAAAATAAAAAAAAAATCAAAAATAAAAATTATCCACGTAGGACAACAGGAGTCCAAGTCAATGAGCCAAAATTGGCCAAATGGGCTGAATTGGCAAAACATAAAAAATTTAATGACTCAATTAACAAAATTAAAATGTTTATGACTAAATTGGCAAAAGTGCAATAAATTTGAGACTTTTTGAATAAGTTTCCCTTGCAAAGTATGGCCATTCAATGAGACAAGTCCCGGAGAATCAAGGAATGTGATCGAGACCTTAATTGCTTCGTTGGCCAAGATGTCCATGATGACTTGTGACATTAATTGATTGGCTCTCTTGCTCTGTACACGACTTTCCAACCGCGAAAGTCACGTTCACTGTAGTTTGAAGCAATATTAGAAGATTGCACATTTCAATTTGACGCACTGTCCTATCTTGTATCATCTAGCTGGGCAAGTCCAACAATATTAACTTAATTTTTTGAATGGGTTCGTTCCAAATTATAGATTGTGTGCCCGTCTTCACTAGATTCTGTTTTTAAAAAAAAAAAAACTTTCATATTGATGTTCTTCCCATCTACTCCAAATTAAGATCAATTCGTGTGACGATTGATGCAAAAAATCTTGTTAATTCGTGCGACGATTGATGCAGTTGAAAATGGTAAATTGGCATAACAAACCGCAGAAAGAGTGCCTCATCGAGAGCTTAAATTCTGCTTTCGCACGCGTTGATGAATGCCGATAACGATGAACGTGGGCGGAGATTGAAGACTGGATTATATGTGAATGAACAAAGAGATGGAGTGAAGTCCAAGGACTTAATCCAACAGACAAAAAAAATCTTTATATATAAGAACCTCCCTATACTAATATCACATCTTAAAGTGCAAGGAACAAAACCCTAAAAATGCAAAGAAAATTGTAGGGTTAGATGGTGCATCATTCTTGGTCAACTCGTCCATTACTTGGGCGTAAAGCTTTGAGAATGTATCGAATTCTTTAGTTGTGTTCTGCCCCTTTTACGGTTAAGCAACGAGCTAGCTGACGCACGAAGTACTCATCCTTACCAACACGGAAAGAGAAGATGACCAGACAAAATGGACAGAGTCAGATGGTTCTTAAGATTGTCTTCTGCGTGGAAGATGAACGGAGAACTGGCATGACCTCAGGCAGTTCGTCATGGTTTCGTAGAGAATAATGTTGGAGAATGTCTCGATATATATAGTGAAGTTTGTCTAACTTTTATTGATACCCTCATATTAGGCTGCGTATGGTAGCGTTTCTGTTCCAGGGAGCATTTTTTGAACAGAAACATTTTTTTGTGTTTCTGTTCAAAATTACGATTTTTGGGAAAAAAACGCGTTTGGTAATTAAAAAAAAACACTTTTTTCAATCGCCGACCGGTGATTGGCGGCTGCCGGTGACGGGCGATGGGCGGCAACGGCGACGGGCGTCGGCGGCGTGCGACCGGCAGCGGCGGCGGGAGACCGGCGGCGGTGGCGGCGGCGGGCGACCGGCGGCGGCGGCCGAAGACCTCCGGCGGCGGCGGCGGGCGATTGGATGCGGCGGCGGGCGACCGCCGGCGGCGGCAGCGCCCGGCGACCGACGACCGGCGCCCGGCTTTTAGCGAGGCAGCGAGTGGTAATCGCGTCGGCGACGATGGATGGTGGTTTCAAAAGTGTTCCAAAATCCAAGAAGCAAGTTTTTTTTATTCCTTCAAAAGTGTTCCCTGGCACAAAAGTGTTCCGCGGAACACTTTTGGAACATTTTTGAACCATACGCGTTTCTGCTCCAAAAGTGTTTCCGGAACACTTTTGGAACAGAAACAGTTTCCCCAGCCACCATCCATACGCAGCCTTAATTGCTATGTTTCTGTTCGTAGAATTCTAAAAATTATGAGATGTATCTTCAGTCATGATTACTGATTGAATTCACCTTGTTTAGGATTTGCTCTGCTTAGTTCTTCCGTCAAACAAGGACAAGAAAACGGTAACATCTTGATGCATGTCTCATGTCTGTGTTGAATCTCCTTTCTAGTGTTACTTATTTTACTTCCTTTTATCAGAACAATCACCTGGATGAAGCAAAAAGTTTCCTAAAAATATCGCTCGTATCGCATATAAGAACAAATGAGAGAAAAATATTTTTTTCCTCAGCGAAAATGTTTAGTCATGGACCATTATTGATAATGAGAATAATTTTCATTACCTGATTTTTTTTTAGCGATACAAATGGCAACGTTTGTGAAAATATCTTTTTGAAAATGATATCGTTTTCTATGAAGCAACGAAACCACGCACGCTACATTTGCATTCATCCAGCAACCTCATCAAAAGTCTGTTGCCCTAACGACCTTCCCATGCCCAATTCTTTACATTAGGAAAGAGTATCGATGATTCGAAGCTCAAATTCTATAGGTAGACAGCAAGTAACTCGTATGACAAATAATGAGAATGGGGAGGCCAATCTCATATCAATGAATAAGATATAAGATGACACGCTTCGATCGGGTGGCGGGTCGAGTGAATCAAGGTTTGATTTGCATGTCGAAGGTCACGAATTCGATTATCCAATTCATCCTATGTTTCAGCGTTAAACTACAAAGAACAGGTTTAGCGAAAAAGCCGGTCCTTCGTCGGCCCCCTTAAACCAAGCACCCCAACAGCGAGCGATATAGGTCCGTCCCCTGTCCAAGCCCTCTATTGTTTAAGCGAAAAAGAAAGCATGAAATGGCACGCATGAATTACGCCACTAAAGAGACATTTCGTGGATAACTCATGTTTGGAAGTTTGCTGATATCACATTCTCTCTTATTAAATTCCAAATGTCTTTACGTTGACCAAGCTTCAGCAAAGAGTCTTCAATCACGTCTCTGGATAATTACCAAAAAAGTCCTAAATTTATCGTAATAGCGTCAATTCAATTTTAAACTTTATTTTTGTCAATTCAATCCCAAAACTTTTACATTTGTGTCAATTCAATCCAGTTAACCGGTTAGCGCTAACATGAATTTTTTTAAAATAATATTTTAATGAATTTTCTAATTTTTATGTCTTTTCTTATTTTATTTTTTTTTAGTTTTTCCTTTCCTCAGCAGTTGGGGCCGGCAAGGCAACCCTCGCCAGCACTGCATGAGTTCGTCGCGGCCCTCGCCGGCCCCAAGCGAGGGTGTCACGGCCCTCGCCCAGACCATGAAGGGCCGCAATGCCCTTACCCAGTGCTGGCGAAGGCATCCCGATCCTTGCCTGTGCCGGCCCTAAGTTTAGGGGATGAAAAACCTTAAAAAAAATAAAAATCATAAAAATTCAAAATATTAATAAAATATTATTAAAAAGAGTTCACATCAGTGCCGACGGATGCCACATCAGTGTCGGCTGATCAAATGGACTAAATTTGCACAAATATAAAAAGGTTTAGAAATGAATTAGCCCAAAAAAAAAAACGTTTGGAACTTAATTAATACAATCGCAATCTATTTAAGACTTTTTTAGTAATTTTTCCTCGCAATCTCTTTAGTTTTTTCGGCCACTTGTTTTTTCCGTTTACGTGTACTCTACAGGAACGTGTACTCAAAACGCGTTTGAATAACGAATAATCACAAGAATATCGAGCAATGGACCCATCTAGTTCGAGTTTCCTTACGTTGTCGGTTGGGCAAACGGAATGGGATGGATGATCTTTTGTTTGTGCTTTATTCATGTGTCCATCCGTTCCCAGACATAGATGTCTGTATGGCCGGATTGAATGTCCTCGTGCTAAAATGAATTTCGTTAGCAAGTGTTCTCAAAACGCTTGTTAAGTAACCAGATAAGTAAAAATTCCATTATTTATTGCACTAATTGACTCTTGTAATGTCTACAATCAATGCGTCGAATATCGAACATTTATTTCAATGAACATGCAGGTGCCTAAAAACCGTCGCTAACGATGTTCTTGACAATAAGTGGCGTTTCTTTTAGGGCGTTATTGTATGTATTGCTAATCGGGGCAAACGTCCTGCAATCGTTGCTCTAATGAGGGAATTACAAGTTAAACATCACCCATGTGGAAACTAAATAAAAATATAAATGATATCCACATTGAGAATCTATCAATAGAAGACTGGTTAGAGGAACGGCAACACCCAAAAAAAATTATACTTTTCCAGAAATCTGACCAACCTTCCAACGAATTGTTAATGTGGCAAGACATGTGGCCACTTTTTTTAAAATGTCTCATCATTCACATTTGCCAAGGCAACAAGTATATGTCAACTTGTCAAGTGCATTCAAAGATCGCAATTAAGAAGAGATCATAACCTAATTGTGAAATCCATTAAAGCTCAGCGATCCACATAAATTATCCCTGCAAAACTTGATCAATTTCTACTGCATCTTTTGATGCGGAGCATATTAGCAATGTGTTTCTTGATCGATTGGATAGACAGAAGTCCCAACAGAAGTTGAGAAGATGCGTTTAAAATTTTTAAATTTGGAGTCAACGATGTCAGAATGGGCTCAGATTCGGTCGGTTGAAGCGAAACGGCCGCCTGATCAATACTCAATGCTTTTGGCTTTGACTGATGATAGATTGTTTAGATGGTCTTTTGAATTATTTTAGTATTTTTCGGATTAAATTTTATTTTTAGTGGTAATTTTGTCAGATTGCTGGTTTTGGTATCATTAGGGTTAACACCCTATATAATCTTGTTTTAGGGTTTTTGGACGACAGAACATTATTATCAATATTAAATTTTGGAGTTTTCTCTCTAAACAAAGATTTGATTGTTATTTATCGTTGAACGCTGCGTCATCTTTAGAGAATAAAATCGAGATCATCCCTTGCTAGATGATGCACTGTTCAAGTCTTCTTCCTCGAGCTTGTGAGCTTGTCTCACATGAACGACTTTCCTAGATTGACTCGAAACGCCCATGAGTGAGTCCGACATGATCATCCGCTCAAAAATAGGCTTGCTTTAGAGGATGAAGGTTTAATTTATTTTTTCCCCCTTGTCTCGTTGATTCTCTGAGCTTATTTTCAGTTTGTCACTCTTAAATAGAATTCCTAACATACTCTAAAAGACTCCAATGCTCGAAACGTCATGTAAATATCTTCAATTGTGGTTTTCAAGCTTTTTCTCTCTTTTCCTTCGTTTCTAGAACCGAATTCTCCATCACCGGTCACCTTACATTAAGGGCCGGTCTGCTCGCTGGCCTTTTACGGCTTCAAGTAGGCAAGAGAACCCGGTGCCAAGAGGCTGTGTCAAAGTCAAATTTCCATTAATAGACTCAAGAAACATATTTTCAGATGAGCACCTATCAATTGCCATGAAAGAGAGCGAGACGACTTTGCCTATTTGATAACGTATGATAGTGAAAAATCGTGACCTGTTTTCCAATGGCTCCTAATTGAACAGTACCAAAGTGTTAAACATATTTTAGATATCACGGAGGTGGCTTTTCTTTTGATGTCAACCCCAGGCCGCATCTCAATAACTATTTTCCCTAGGTAGCCATGTAGGCCGCTTGATGTTACGACGCCAACTGCATAGGCCTCGTCGCTCAGTTGTTGTTTCACAAGCCAGTCCCATCGATTGCTTGTTGTTTCCCCTTCGATTCTTGACATTTTGCATGTCATTTCAAGAAGCCGACATCACCACCAGACTCGCCACCATCAGACAATCAATATATTGAAATCTCGTCGTCAACGGAAGCCTAGAGCTACCACACACACCCCACGCGCAATCGCGCCACAGATCCATCATGCACGACGATGTGCAGTGCCGGTTCGACCATTTTTTCGCTATCTGATTTCGTGGCGATTGAAGAATGTTTTTTGCTCATTAGTCGGATAATTTTTCAAACTCAAGTTGATTTGTTTCAACTCAACTTGTGTTTGATGGGTATGTTAGCAATATTAAGATATTTAGTTGATTCAACATAGCTTTAGGATTATACATATATCTCCTTTTGATAGTGCAAATCCTTGATTGATTATATCTAATGTTATGTTTATCTTATTATCTTATTTACTCGTTTAACACAAAAAAAAAATAATAAGAAACGTTTAGAAAGACTGTTATGTAAATGCTCAAATGGTGCATACCAAAGTGAAATTCTCTCATATCAAATTGTAGGAACATTCGTACTCCTTGAATCACTCTCTTTCGCACATATGCTCACCGAGTCTCAAAATATGTGTTTGGAAACCGCTAGCCTGACAGTCTGACAGTAGTGTCAATTATTTCTCACCACACAATCTCCCAATTAATGAATGTTTTATGCAAAACACGAGGTGATGGTGTATAAATATATGGTTGAGATTGTACTATAATTAAAATTGCTGTCGGAAAAGTATTTTCCTATGTATTTCCATTCGCATGGTGTTGTCGTTCCGTCTCATGAAGGGGTTTTTTTCTAGGAAACTGACTTCCTTTGTTCCAGTAAAAGGAAGGAGCTTTTACGAGTAAGTTCAACCGGTCAAACCTAATCGTCTCTCTCCCACCCGAGGCGCGCCCCGCACACCGTCAAAGCAGGAAAACAATTATGAATTTTGGTGAATTATTGTGCGACTTTCTCACATCGAGTGGCACTACTAGCCTACTTGCTGGGGATGGACCAGACATAGTTATGTCTGGTTTTTGATGATTTACCTACGTGGATCGCGGAATAAATGTCAATAACATAGTAGGATAATGATGCTTTGAGATGGCAATTGCAATTACATGAAATGACTAGACATAGTGCGTTCATTTCGCAGAAAATGAAGAACTCGAAAATTATTTTTTTTCTAAAAAGGTCGTTTACATCTCTTATAGTAATAAATAAATAAGAAATATTTTGATAGTTTCACAAAAATACTGAGACATATAGATAGTTATCGATAATGAAAATAATTTTTATTTGGTAGAGATAGAGCAAACTAACCGAGAGAATATAGCCTTGTAATATTCTTTAACAATGCGAAGCCTTCATAGATTTACGCAAAAAGAAAAGAATAAATCTCTTTGATTGTGTTTAATCGTTCAGATTTTTAGTGAAAATAAGATTGGATAGGATAAGAAAACCAATAATTTTGTTCAATTACATCTACTTTTGGTGAGCTGCGGATGTGAAGTCGCCTAAGCAGAGGTACAGCGCGTGGCTGAGATCGACTGTGTTTTGCAGAATTTTTGTGAGCAAACAGACACACACGAGAGACACATATATAGAATAGACAATATTCAAGGGACGAGGCTCCTGCGATTTCGAGCCGGGCCTCCTCGGTTCAGATTAGCCATTCGCCGTGCCGGGAACTCCCTGCGCTGTCTCCATCTTCAACCATCTCTCACTGATAGCCTCGCCTCCATTTGCAGCCCTAATTTGTGAAATAGAGCTGAATCTTACGCAAAAAAAAAAAAAAAAAATCACCAAAAACGAAGCTCTATAAACAAATTTAAGAAATAAAGGGAAAAAAATGCAAGAAACAATGTTCAATGTGTGAAAATTAAGTCCACGTGGGCTTCCGCATGATTTCTAAACTTTTTAAAAATTTCATAATAAGCTGAAAATGATTTTTTTAAAATGTAGATTTTATTTAAAATAAATTGAAAAATAAGCTTAAAATTCTAACCAAAAAAGCTTTAAAAAAAAGTGTGGAGAACAACGAGGCAAGGCAAGGATTACACAACCCCTGGCCAAGGCTCAGCGATTCCCGCCGCCTATCTCCACCCTCGTCGGCCATTGTCAAAGATGATAGGGCGGCGGCGACAAGGGTTGCCCTCGCCCCTCGCCGCCTATTATTATTGTTAGTTTAATTTTAACTTTTTATTATTTTAACCTTATCAATTTTTTATTTTCTATTCTTTAATATAACAAAATGATAAATCGAATTTTCGGCCAAGTAGATTGGAGTTGGCACTTGTGTATGGCAACACAAAAAAAAAACACTCTAGGGAGAGTGTTTCTGTTCTCAAAGTGTTCCCGGAACACTTTGGGAACAGAAACGCGTATGGTTAAAAAATGTTCCAAAAGTGTTCCGCGGAACACTTATGCGCTAGGAAACACTTTTGAAGAAACAAAAAAAAAAACTTGCTTCTAGGTTTTGGAATACTTTTTGAAACACTTTTGGAATCATCACCTACCTCCACCAATGCGGCCACCACCCACCGCCGCCGCCGCCGCCGATCCCCGCCCGCCACCACCCACCGGTCGCCGGTCGGCCGCCCATCGCCGGCCGCCTGCCACCCGACGCCGTCGCCTGCCGCCGCCGGTGACCAAAAATTGTTTATTTTTTTTAACTTTCCAAACGCGTTTCTATTCCCAAAAAACGTAGCCAAGAACAGAAACACAAAAAAAAATACTTATGTTAAAAAAAATGCTCAGAAACAGAAACGTTCCCATACGCACCCTAAATGATCATTTTTTTCATAAAAAAATTGACACTTAGGTGATCCGTCGAAAACTTTTGGCACTAAATTGAGTGTCGTACACAACTTTTAGCACTTTTAGTGTACTCTGCCCCCCCCCCCCCTTTTTATCATTAAAATTGCTCAAGTTCGAGGCCACACTTAACAATGCCGCCACCGGAGAGGCTGCTGGCCTTGGAGGAAAGGTGATGGTTGTGTGAAAAATCTAGCTCTCCTCATGTGTTACTCTCTATGGAGCGGAGAAATTCCATCCCGCTAGGATTATTTTATCCTTGCTCTATGCCCCTTTATCTTGTCCTGGACAGTAACCAAACATTAGATAAGATAAAACATATCATATCTGACTTTTATTCGAATGACCAAACACAACCTTTTACTCTAGGGTTGCATGTAGACATCCATAGATGCATTGGGAATGATTTACTAGATGGGATACCAAACATCTTTTTAGTATATATCGTACAATACATGGATATAATGAGGGGAATCACCCAAAGACACCTATTGTGCATAATCTAATTGGGTTTTAAACTTTTAAATTTGATCAACATAGTCATGAACCTCTTAACGATTTTCTAATACAGTCCATCCGATCAATTTAGGCCAGTAAATATTGACTTGGAGGTCCAATCAATGACGGCTGTCCTATATGGTGCAGCCGACGATGAACACGAGAAAAATAAATCGAAACCATATCATTTTGCAATGTTTTTCTAATTTTCTAATTTTTTTATTCATTTATTTTCCACACCACTGTTCATTTTCTTCCTTATGTCTTCATCTCCTTCCATTTCATTGCTAAGAAGACGTCACCATCTATCTTCTTCTTATGCCACCCCACCATTGTCGGAAAAGGCCGACGGGGCCGCTGGTTCGTTGGCTGGTCGCAAGTCCCTAGTCGTCGATTGTTCGCCCTAGTCAACAGCTGGCGGAGGAAGAAGGAAATTTGATGATTTCCTATAAAAAAAAAAGAAAATAAAAAAGAAATAGAAATTCAGAACAAACAAGTTTCGAATTTGGATTAAATATGAAAGTTTTTAATCAATATGGGTCTAGTCAGGCATGGTATGAGTCGCTAGATTTGTATTGCTTGAAAATGGGTCAATTCGGATCGGACCATTTTCGACCCGACCCGACTCGACCCAACCTACTTGTTTGACAATTTTACTTATGAATGATTGATATGCTAGCCAAGGCGAATGTATACACTTGTTTAAAACGATCTAGTAGAATATCACGATATGATGGCCCTTTGAGTACTTGTGCAGCTCGGAAGCTATGTAAAATTTTGGCTAGCAAGAAGTGGCACGGGATTCGGATCCCCTACCATAAATGTAGGGGATCGAGATTTTCTTGGCCATTAGATCTTCCCCCTGACCATGTGGGCAATGATTTTCTATATTTATAGTAGAAAATCCTGTGGCAGGTGGTGCAAAAGGGCTTGAACAACATTCGGCTTGATACGTACTTCTAACATAGCCATTTGAACTCAAGTGAGAGCTTCTTCTTCTTTTTTTCGAAGTGAGAGCTATTGTTGCCTAAGCCAAAAAATTCAACATCAACATTAACAACACATTTATTTCAAACTAATTGAGGTCGGCAGTAAATTAGGGGTGCAACATGAGAACAACACATTTATCCTAAACTAATTGGGGTCGGCGATAAATTAGGGGTGCAACATGAGGACTTCCCAGAAGGTCACCCATCCTAATATTACTCTCGCCAAAATACGTTTAACTTCGGAGTTTTGATGAGATCCGGTGCATTAGTACTGGTATGATCGCATAAGCCAAAAAAAAAAAATTGGACAGCGAGTGAGGAAATAGGGGGCATTTGTTGCGAGGGATGATGCCTCTTGAAGGGGGTTTCCATGAGCCCGATCAACCGCCATCAGAGTGACGCGTGGGGATGTCAATACTAGTTGGAGGGTAGGGTGACGGATTGGTTTTTGGTTGTGTCGATCCTTGCATAGCATTTTGAGGACCATGTCTCTCTGTCCCAATCTTTTGGAATCGAAAGTGACCTCTGTTATCTTTGTGTGTAAGCAACCAAATTCTTGTAAGAAAATAAAAGAGCTTGTACCATTTCTCTATGAAAACATTTATTGATGAAATAAGATTCGTCATAGGTTCGCTCGAGAATCGAACTGATTAAATTAGCTCCCAAGTAGAATCAGCAATTCTAACATTCACAATCGAAAATCGAACCAGTCTTAAGCTATGGAATGGGGAACCGAATTGATCTTTCCTAGAATGGGCCTTGAGCCAATTAATCCAATTCGGTTCGGTCCGATTCTCAAGTTGAATCGGATCAGGTGCTTGCCCTTAATAAGAGGGAATTGAGCCAAATAAAAGATAAGAACAATCGTAAATAAACCAAGCAATTCGTCGATCAATCTCTCATCGGTTGACCAAACCCAAACCTAATTCCACACTCCGCCGAATCGAACCATCTACTTTCTCTCCTCTCTCTCTCTCTCGACACCGTCGCCATCCACCAGTTTTACCAGCTTGCGCCACGCCGCCCCCTAATGGTTGACTATTTTCCTGCTTCGAAAAATAGGAAAATTCTACTTTCTCTCTCTCTCTCTCTCTCTCTCTGGACTTGATTGATCCACCTCCACATTCTTCATATCCCCCTCGAGATCGATCGACCGTCGATCGGTGAGTCAAGAGCTACGGAGCGTGAGCCAGTGGACTCCCGGTCGATCGAGTTTGGAATTCGCGAGAGAGAGAGAGATTGCGTGTGCGCGTGCTGACGGAGTGACCATGGCGCAGATGAAGTACTTGATTGAGGTGGAGAAGGGGAAGGAGGCCAAGGACGGCAGGCCGTCGCTCGGTCCCGTGTACCGGAGCGTCTTCGCCAAGGACGGCTATCCTCCGCCGGTGCCGGGATTGGAGAGCTGCTGGGACGTTTTCCGGTGAGTCGTCGTGGTTCTGTTCCGCATGGCGAGAGATTTGAGAGAGGATAAAAGGCACGATGATAAAGTCTTTGTGGGTTTGAGTGTCTTGTTGCTTGGTGCCAAGTGGAAGTGAATTTCTGGCGAAGTTTAGTTGTCAATTCTGGTTCGAGATTGGATCGGAGTTTCCCTTCTCCTGAAAGTTCGTTCTTTTAACACACGCACACACACATATGAAGTGCAATGCATCAGATTCAATATTCTCTTTCTGCAATTCATAGTATCTCCGTCGAATGCAAAGACCTGCCTGCATGCGTGAGTCTGATCGGGCACTCTAGTGAAGCAGTTCATTTTACTGGAGAGACCTAATAGTCATTTATTCTTGGGCCTGGTGCTTCAGTAGAGGGTGTATTTTGGTTCATTCTTGACTGCCTTTGTTTGTTTTGTTTTGCTGAAAGTATGGTACATAAGTACTTGTTTTGGATGTGATCTTTGTGATAGTAATTACCATCCTTTTACAGGATAACTGTCCATAAATATCCTAATAACCGTATGCTCGGTCGACGTGAGGTTGTGAATGGAAAGGTACAATCATGATTGATTGGTCATTTTTGCACATTACTTGCTATTTCTTGCCTTGATATCTGGACTGTTCGAAAGCAGGCTGGAGGATATGTGTGGCAAACATACAAAGAAGTATACGATATAGTGATCAGAGTCGGAAATGCTATCCGGAGCTGTGGTGTTGAACCGGTAAAACATATTGCCTATAAAATCTCCAGTGTTGAATAATATTTCATGCTTAATTGTCTCGTTTCTGTGACCCAGGGAAGCAAATGTGGAATTTACGGTGCCAACTGCCCAGAGTGGATTGTGAGCATGGAGGTATGTTGCTTCTTCAGTGGATCCCTCCAAACATATTAGTAGATTTATTGCTTGTTTGCAAACATAACCTGTCTTGATAGCACGAAGTAAGAATTGGTACTGGAGGATAGTGCTGCCGAATCTCATGCCACCTGATTCACTTTCTGGGTTTTTAATGCTTAAATCCTTTAATGTCTTGCCATTTGGGATGTCCAACTGTCTATTAGCAAAAGGGAGGGACATGTCATCCTTTTTTATTTTTTCCAATTGATACATGTCATCTTTGTTGATTGTAAGAAAAGTACCTCCAATTCCAGTTTTGCTTGTGGATGTCCGTCCTTTGCACTCTTGAAGTTTGTCAACTTTTTCCTTGCCATAGACTTGTGCGATAAAAAAAAAAAAAAAAAAAAATTATTGCCGAGTGGCATGATGAACAATCAAAATTGAAGCAAGATCCAATGTCTCCTATAGGGTCTGATAATTACAGACTAAAAGACTAGTATAGCTAGGTATGAGTAATAATGAAAGTCTGCAAAAGGTACTTAATATGAACTTTGAATCAGCACATCTTACTCAATACAAGTACTTCTGATCACCTGATAAATTAACATCTTCAATCATTCACTTGAAGAATGGCATCCGTTGATGCCAGAATCAATCCACACGCACAGAAAAGGTTTGCTTGAAGAAGTGTAGGATATCGTGAAAACCATAATTGAAAAGGTATGGCAAGATGTTATAAGTTTAGATTGAAACGTGATCGCTCGACAAAAGATGGGGAATATATACTTCATTGGGAAAAGGAAGATGCATTTTTGTAAGAATTATGTGGTTCTAACATAGAAGAAAATTGTTTGGTGTTATCTTGAGATTAAGTGAGATATTGGCTTCATATTATACTGCCAGTTAACTAAGCCAAGAAACCAATGAGATTTTTCCTTTGTCCTGATTTTTACTTAAGATGTGAAGTTTTTAAGAAACACTGATCAGGGATAAGTAGATCTCATGGTTGTATGATGTGCATAAAGAATCAAAAGTATGCAGGGGCAACAGAAATAATTTGCATATCATTAGAATCAGGAAATTGCTTGCTGAAGGTTCAACTGCTTCCAATGTACTTTAGGATCACAGGTGACTGCCCCGCTGTCCTAGAGTTGTAATCCATTCCCACAGGAATTTTAAATGCTTTTGTGTCCTGTTGAGTGTTTCTGTTTCGTCCCTGTTGTGTGGTGGAAGCTCCTTGCATTTTAGATGTGTCTTCTTATTTGAAGTTGTACTCTGCTGCGCACCAAGATTAATTGATTCCGAAACTACTGCAGGCTTGCAATGCTCATGGGCTCTATTGTGTTCCTTTATATGACACATTAGGTAGGTTTTTTCCTTCTGATATAAGTTGTAATAACGTGTAGATGAGAGGTTTGGAATGGTTTTTAAGCATCATTGGGCGCAAATGGACCAGTATCCACTGATGAGTGCATTCAAGCTTACGAATTGCAAATTGAATAATTTGTGCCAGTTTATGCTCTCTCTTTTTTTAGGCTTGATAGTACCAATTGGTTTTGCACAATAAACAATGTGCTTTCTCAAAAATTTGCAGGTGCTGGTGCCGTTGAATTCATTATACGTCATGCTGAAGTTTCAATTGCTTTCATAGAGGAGAAAAAGATTTCTGAGGTTCAAATTTCATTCTAATTCAGTTGTTTTTCATTCTTAGCTATTCCATGGAACATTCCACAACTACATACGCTGTTACTTCCTGATAAGTAAGAAATTGATGACAATGTGTTTTCGAACTTATTATGCTAGCAAGGATGCAGCTAATCAATTATGGTGAATTTGCTCTAAAAATATTTTTCTTGTTCACTTGCCACCTATTTAGGTCCTAGTACTGGACACTGTTAATATGATAGTGGCCTGAGAATTCAGGTTTCGATAGAGGCGTCTTTTCTTCGATTATTATTCAATCTTTCTTTGTACATACAGGTACTGAAAACATTTCCAAGCACAACGGAGTTCTTGAAAAGTAAGTTATTAAGATGATTGACTTTATTGATCCCTGAACTTGTGGAATGCTGGATTTTTATCAAGTCTTCCATGTTGTAGCACTTGTGAGCTTTGGAAAGGTTACCGCAGAACAAAGGGAAGAAGTTGAGAAGTTTGGTTTGGCTATATATGCATGGGACGAATTTTTGAAACTGGTTAGTTTCTCTAAACATGTACTTGTTCCGTCAATAAAAATTTGCTCTGCTGCTTATGTTATCAACTGCAAGGGATGTCCATATCCTGTTCACGAAACCTTTACTTCATCATATGAGAAATTACAGTTGCAGTCAGCATCCTTCATCTTTATCCTTGGAAGGCTATATATAAGGGCTCCCAATCTTCATGTCCATTATCAATGCAGCCTTTCCTAATGCTTTCGTATCTGACATTTTTTCCTCTTTGGACATGACACAACTTTCGTGCTTGCAAAACCAATTGTAGTTTTAGGAAATGTTTAGCTGCATTCCTCCTTAGCTTAATGGATAAGTTTGATTCATTTCAGTGCTTACTATTAATTGATCAGTATTTGATCCATTATAAGAATGCATTAGAAGTTTAAGTAACCCTATGCTTCTCCGAGTTGTCTATTGAGGTGTTGTACCTTTGCCGGTTAAATATGACGGGTGTGGATTCGTCCCAGTGGCAAATAAAATTTAGTGTGAAGCTCCTCCATCAGAAAACCGTCATATAAGTGATCTGTTAAAAGTTGTGTTCCCATATTTCTAGTGTTCTTAAAATTAACAAACAATCTTGCTTGTATGGGTGTATATATTTGGTAATATACTGACATTTCCAAGTTCCAGTTTTTTGCTCTATATATTTTTTATGTCAAACTTACTTGGGGGAAGGTAGTAAAAACAAGATTTAATGGAGTGGGAAATAGATTGATGTACGGTTGGTCTTAGGACGGAGTGGAAGAAAGCTATTAGCATTGTGGAGGGGGAGAATTCCTATGTCCCTAGTTGTCCTTTTTAGTCCTCTTCTCTATATATATTATTTTATTTTTCCTCAATCGGTTTTGCTTTTAGTTCATTTATTTTTGGGTTCATCGACTGGCGACCCCAACTAGTTTGGGATAAAGGTGATGTTGATGTTGATGTTGATATTTTTTATGCCAAACCCAAATGTCTCACAACGGAATACAGAGATGAGTCAGCCAGATATATCTCAATAGTCCTTACCAAGTCGAGCATGAAAAGTATTGTGCACTGAAAGCTGTTAAATTGTGGTAGTTCTGGTGAGACAAGAACAATGATCAGTGCTGCAACTTTAGATCTGGGTGGTGTGGGCGATTTTGTGTCTTTTGCACATTGTATCATTAAGTTGATGGTCAATATAGAAATCTGCTTTGCATGGTTTATCTTTCAGCTGCTTTTAATTTTGATGGCTAATGTTGCTGACATTCCTCACCGACTCAAAATGGAACTCTGATGGATCTGGATTCAGTGTGTCTAGGCTTACTGACCAAAAAAAAAAAAAAAAAAAATTGGATAGCTTGTTGATTGAGTGAATGCTGCATCTCTCACATGCATGTCTTTCAACTAATGAAGTAAAAAAAAATCATTTGGCGATTGCTAAATTATAGTAGCTCCAACATCTGCTCCGTACTTTCACTTGCAGGGAGATAATCAGCAATTTGAACTTCCTGCCAAAGAGAAAACAGATATATGTACGATCATGTACACTAGTGGAACAACCGGTGATCCGAAAGGTGTATTGATTTCTAATGAGAGCATTGTCACTCTTATAGCTGGAGTGAAGCGTCTGCTAGAGAGTGTCAATGAAGAGGTAAGATTTTTCCAATTTCGAGTCCAGATCTCCTGAATAGAGCAAACACTTTGGGACCAGTTGCAGCTTATATGCTTTATGCCCTATGATCAAATATTAAAGGATTCATTTAGTTTTAACACTATATCTTCTGACCCTGACAGCTCCACCAGAAGGATGTGTATATTTCATATCTTCCACTGGCCCATGTCTTCGATAGGGTGATTGAGGAGTGTTTTATACATCATGGTGCCTCAATTGGATTTTGGCGTGGGGTAAGGACACTGGCTATGATACATTATCTTTTCAGGAAAATCATATACCAAATTTTTACTAAGGATTATTTACTATATAGCATGGTGATTGAAGGAAGTTATATTGTTTGTTTGGGATTTTTTGCATCTATACATGGGACACAACAATGATTTCTTTCTCATTATTGTGATTGAGGATATTTTTGCAGTTACAATTTGTTTTTCTTCTTTACGAATGAAGGATTTGTTGTCATTTTTATACATGTCTTTTTTGTTCCAGGATGTTAAGTTGTTGATTGAGGATATTGGGGAATTAAAACCAACTATTTTCTGTGCCGTACCCCGGGTGTTGGATAGAGTATACTCAGGTAAAATCTTCTTTTGACCTGATTCACTTAGTCTAATAACTTTACTAATGTCTTTTCCATGGTATTTGATATTTCAATTTGGATTACGGCTGCCTTCACAGATGTAGAGACATAACATTGACCCTGCATGTGCAAAATCATTTTACGTGAATGCTACTTGGAAACTTAACAGAAGTATGTCCGATTCGTTAACTAATGATTGCTTGTTCATGCAGGGTTAACTCAGAAGATCTCTGCTGGAGGTTTGTTAAGACATACATTGTTCAACTTTGCATACTCATAGTAAGCTCTTTGCTAAAATTCATATTTTATGTGTCGGAGTGGATAAAGTTCCTTGGGCATGATAAAGATAGATTTATCATATAGTTATCCAACGTGCTTTGTTTGCTTCCTTGTAGAATGTTTTAATGATTGGGTCCTTTTCTTCCCTTATAAATTTGGCTCATTGATTGTTTCCACTGTATAACTAGAAATGATTCCTTGAATTCCAGAATGCTTGCAGGCATCAAATGGCTTAATGATGACAACGTCTCCCACTTAGGACTTGTAGGGTGATATGACTAGCAAATTAGCCAACAGAATCTCAGATTTCAATTTTTGAGATCTCTTCCTATAATGTAGGACTGATGAGGTTGAGAAACTGTCCAATTATGTCTAGGACCATAACAGTCTCTGCATAATTTGTTAATGTTTTTGCATCTCTTTTATGCTTGGTTTTTTGTACTGAATGGACTGCTGCATTGTGATTTCATATCTCACTATAATTTCTGCTCATAAATTTGCTGTAGCAAGTTAAATAACTTGAAGAAAGGGAACAATTATGGAGAGGCAGCTCCTTTATTTGACAAATTTGTTTTCAATAAGGTGATCAAAATAGACTTGTGGTGCATTTCTAATTGACCTTCGCAACCTTATATCCGACTAAATCCTGATGTTTTCAATTTCTCTGGTTTACCTTATATCAGGTAAAGCAAGGGCTGGGTGGAAATGTACGACTGATTCTATCAGGAGCAGCCCCTCTATCTAACCATGTAGAAGCTTTCCTTAGAGTGGTTACATGTGCGCACGTTCTCCAAGGATATGGTATGAATGAATTCCCCCTCTTTGTATGTTTTACATGTTCTCTTGTCTTTATTTTGTTGATTCTAAACTTCAAGAATCAATCATTGTTAAAATTGCAATATAGCAAGAGATGATGAGTAACAGGAATTAAGCTCTCAAAAAGATGGATGATGACCAGCATACCATGTTATCCTGCGATTACTTGAAGTATTTTTCTTAATGCTTCTAGGTCTGACCGAAACCTGTGCTGGCACATTTGTTTCACTACCAAATGTACACTCAATGCTTGGCACAGTGGGCCCTCCAGTGCCTAATGTTGATGTTTGCTTGGAATCTGTTCCTGAAATGGGATATGATGCCCTCTCAAGTACCCCACGAGGAGAAGTATGTGTGAAGGGGAAGACCTTATTCAGTGGTTATTATAAACGGGAAGATCTGACTAGAGAAGTCATGATTGATGGATGGTTTCATACAGGTACCTGTAGCCCTCTTCTTAGATTCAGTGAAAGTTAACCTGTGCCAGTCAGTTTCTAAGTCAAAATGTATGGATGTTTTGCATCAGGGGATGTCGGCGAGTGGCAACCAGACGGAAGCTTGAAAATAATTGACCGCAAGAAAAATATTTTCAAGCTTTCACAAGGAGAATATGTAGCTGTTGAAAACCTGGAAAACATTTATGGCCTCGTTAGCGCTATTGATTCGGTATGCTTCCGGGGTCTGCTATTCACTTCCTGTTGGCATTTGATTTGTGTTTTGCGTATTTATGCAACTTTCCTATTTCATTAGGTACTGATGAGTGTCTACATATTTTCTGTTATATCTTTCGTGGACGTCCTCCTGTTTCCTTTACCTTCTGAAGTGGTGTCTTATTGTACTGTTGACTGGAAAATCAGTCTCTGCCAATTTAAATTGTTTGACTTAGATCATAGCGATATCCTAATGATTACAGGCTCCTGCATTCTTTGAGAAATCTATTGATTAGAGAGACAGATCTTCTCTCTCGTGGGCATCGAAAGCTTGTCAACATAGAGTTCTGTGAAGACATTACCAATATATGTCCTACACAGTTTTTGTTCTAGTAGGATGATTAAGATGTCGGTTATGTTTTCGACTGCCAATACTATCTGCTTTCAGCATTGTGGTTATACAGTGGACCGATCCTTTATGATCGGTTCCGTTTGTTTCACGGAAAATAAGTGATTTGGAAAATATTTTCCAAAAAGTAATCGTTTCTATCAACATCAACAACACCTTTATCCCAAACTAGTTGGGGTCGGCGGTCGATGAACCCCAAGGATACCAAAAAGTAATCGTTTATATCTCTTAAAAAAATAAATAATTGAATTTTTTTCATCGCCTATGAAAATATTTAGGCATAGATTGTTATCGATGATGAAAATATTTTTCGTTGATTAATTTTTCTAAACGATATAAGCAATCACTTTTCGGAAAATATTTTCCAAATCGCTTATTTTCCGTGAAACAAACGGAGCTTTAGATATATATTATTTTCCATGACTTATGATAAGAATCTCTACAAGCTGGTAATTACCCTGTTATCTAGTGAAGTCTACTGAAGTAGTGGTGCATTTTGATCAGAACATGTTTGATTATCTTCCCTTATCACATGAAATCCAGAAGTGCACAATCTAATCCAAGTTGATTCCCTCGCCATTCTATAGTGACTTAAAATGTTTGATCAAGGCACAGTTAAGATCTTACTAATATTTTCTGACCTATTCCTTTTTTGTGTTTGGCCAAATACTTGTCATCCCTTAAACATAGCTCTCGTTGTATCTTCCTGCTCCTCTGGAATTATCAGCATTTGCTCGTTTTACACTGACTGTGGTCATCCTGTCTTTCCCCAGATATGGATTTACGGTAGCAGCTTCGAGTCCTTCCTTGTTGCCGTGGTAAACCCCAACAAAGAAGCTCTTGAAAAGTGGGCTCGGGAGAATGGAGTTAGCGGGGATTTCAATTCTCTCTGTGAAAATCCCAAAGCCAAGGAGTATATCTTGGGAGAGCTCACAAAGACTGGGAAAGAAAAGAAGGTTTCGAGTTATATTGCTTATGCAGAAACCCCTTATTTTACCTTCACAGGCATCTTTCTTACCTGAAGGTTCTCTCTTTGCAGCTGAAGGGATTTGAGTTTGTTAAGGCGTTACACCTTGATCCTGTACCATTCGATATGGACCGCGACCTTCTCACTCCTACATATAAGAAGAAGAGGCCCCAATTGCTCAAATACTATCAGGTAGCTCTTAAAAGCTAGGACAATGGTTTTATTATACTATTACTTTAATACATTTCTCAATCTCACGTATGACGTGAAGTTAGTAGAATCAGGTCATGATGTGCTAGATGCTCTTTATCTTAGATTTGTCTGAGATGTGTTTCTCATTGAATGCTTGATTGGGACAGTCGTATATTGGAGGCAAACGTCTGTATGAGTTCTTGCATGTGCAGTTACCAGTCAGCTGTTTGAGAAACATTATGCTTTATATTATGAATTCCTTTAAGAATCTCTTTTCCAAAGAAGTATTTAATGAAACTTCCTTGCAGGGTGTCATTGATAACATGTACAAGAGGGCAAACAAGCCGAGTGCCTGAAGCGTGTCATCTGCATTTGTGGCTGTTTAGCATGTGCAAGAGTGCAAATAAGCGGAGTGGCTGAAGTGTCGGTTGTTTGCCTCTATGGCTGTTTCCAGCATTCATTTCCGAGACTGTACATATGTTTATTTAAACAGCTGATGTGTTTCCAGATGGCAGATAGATCGTTTGCTCAGCTGCTTTCTGTAGAGTAGTGCATGAATCAAACATTTTAGTTATATTGTTTACACAATACCATTTCAATGAAGTGATGCTTTGGAACTCATGCAACTCCACGGGCCATTGTACTGATGTATTTACTATTTCGTATCATTAGTTGTGTCTACATACCTGTCTTGAAACCTCTAATGAACCAGATGCCCTGGGTGTTATAATGTTCTAATATTGGAAATCTAACCTACGGGCCATGGCGACAATCAATCTATGAATTTGCTAATAGGTCACTGTCACACCCGCACTTGAAATGAGGAAATAAGTAGCCGAAATTGATTGAACTGCCCAAACCGAGCCGGCTTGAAAGTAACCGAAACTAAGGTGAGGACGAGTAAGAAGGAAGGGGCAAGAATGAGAACATGACTGAAAAATAACCAAGCGTTGCCCTCTCTGTTACTTTTTTTTTTCTTTTTTTACGTCTTGTTGGTGGGAATTGGGTATTTGTGTTTATAAAAAATTGACCGCGTTAACTCTTAATTCGTTCGATAACTGACTTTGGATCACAAGAAGAAATCTCACGAGATTCGTTGGTTAGAATTCAGTTGGTCCGCTGCCTTTTAAGGACAAGAAGCAATTATACTGGGGAATTCTTCAGAAGAATAACCGATCCAGTTATTGCTGTCCTTTCATTTGCATCTCAACACGAGATTGAGGGATGATGATCTTTGTGAACTGTGAGATCCAAAGCATAACCATGCTCAAGTGTAGTTTTTACACTGCTGTAAGTGGATTTGTACTAAAGTATACTTGTTACAATTAATGCTTTCGAGCTTCGAAAATGAAAGTCAACTGCCCAGAGCAGATCCTGCCTCGAGTTTTGACAGAGTACAAAGTGCTTGATCCATTAAAAAGCATGGAGAACAGACTCATGACGGGAATATCTGTCAAATTGTTGCAAAGCAATAAGAAACCGGATCATCGTAAGAACAGATGCTAACACAACTTCTTGCAGAAGAAACAAGTACTGTTGCAGAGCTTACAACATCATTGACAACACAACACAACACACCACAACGCAAAGAAGACAACCAAATCTTTTGTCTATTGCTAGAAAAGGGAGAAAAAAAAAAACCCACTCTTTTGTAACCTGTATTTGTGAAGCCCTTCTTTTGACCTCTCAAAGCTTTTTTTCCACTCTTTCATCACCTTTCTAATGTTCACTTTGTTGCAGCAGGTGAAGTGGCAGGAGAAAGAGGATGAGCTCTCCTTTTTTTGCATTCTGTCTCTTCACTCCTTTCTTTCCTTCCATCTTCAACCGACACCTTCATAATCACATTCCACTCGAGAAGTTAAAAAAAAAAAAAAAACTAAAGGAACAAAAAGCACTGATTTTTCTTTGAATGCCTATCTATAGCTGCACAATCCTCACACTACAACCACGCAAATTCTTTTGTCTTCCGGCTTCAGATTGCCATCATCGCATAGGTGATTCAATACCTATTCCAAGGTGTAGTTTGAGATTGAAACTTCTGCCTGAGAAGAAGAGTGGATATAGACAAACTCGAGGCATTTTCCGGCTGGCAATGAGCGGAGCCACGTAGGCAAAGTGTACGAATCACCAGATTTTGTGAGACCCCACAGGGGACCATAGAGCTTGGATATGGAAATCCAAAGGTTTTTCAGAGTTTTATCAGACTTGTTCGTCACAATGGTCGAGTATCTGTAGTAAGTTCTTCCGTTGCTGTTCCAAGACGAAGTCAACTTCTGCTCTACAGCAACTGCGCTAGCAATAGCTGCGAAAGGAAATAATGTTCACAACCGTCAAAACAAAAATGCAAGACCAATGTATTGATATTGATCAAAACCATATGCCAATGAAAAAGAAATCACACTTACTGCTTTGTGTTAAAACATTACATGATGAACGAATTTGATATAGAAGTCCTAGTAATCAGTGACGATTCTCTTTAACTTAGAGTCCAGATGTCGCATCTAGTCATCACCATTTTTGCACACTAATGTAAAGCTTTTGCTTATTTCTTTTTTTAAGGATGGACGAATCAAATGATATTTTTTTCCAGTTTTTTTCCCTCTTCTTCTCCTGTTGAATTAAACTTTTCCTTGCCGTGGTGGTCCGGTTCCTACTAGTATAAATGATATAAGTCGGATCTAAGATGTAGATGTTACCACCATAAATGAAAAAACGTAAATGTGTTCTTGGGATTCTAGACAATTCAATTACCTGTGGCTGGATTTGGTAGGGAAACAATCGGTTTTAGGGCAGGAAGCTCGACTGCAAAGAAGATGCTTGTTAGTCCTTGATGAACAACCAGAAAGTTAGTCCAAGATGCTTCTTCTAATCAAAACAATTATTTGGATATAACATTCATTTGTCATGATCCGTTCACCTGGAAGAAGCTGGTTATATCCGCTGTGGCCTCCACTTAGCCTCGCAAGCACGCCGAGAAGAGGCGCATTGTTGTATGTGGCTGGCTCAGTTTGCTCGTAGTTGTTCCTCTGGTCTGCAAAATTGTCGTAGGCATCAGGTCCACCGACTGTTGCACCAGTCAAGAGATTCGGATCACTGGCCTTTCTGCTGAACCAGGTTGCATAACCTCCTCGGCAGCTCACGAATGTGGGGTTGACCTTGAAAGAGACGATCGAAGAAGCCCGGTGGTGGACTTGCCTCGGGTAGTTGGTTCCATACCCCACCATGTAACTTGTCGCTCTCGGGTTGTCCCCAAGAATATAGTCCACCTGCAAGTGTAATGATTTAGGCTCTAGCAATTGATGGAATTTTGCACTTTCATCTTGTTGTTGGCTGAGTTTCTTAATGTATTTTCTCATAATATCACTAGGCTATGAATATAGGAACCACATGTGTTAGCGAGATCAATGAAGTAGCATTTGCATTGTCCTTCATCACATAAAAAAGGTTTAAATCGAACCAGGCAAAGACGCGAGAGTCAGCAATCATTAATGGACCTGTGATTTTGCGAAGGAGAAGAGAGCAGAAGGAGCGACGGCACCAGAGGAGCAGTGCAAGTTCCTTCTCGAAGACATGAGATAATCGGAATAGACGGTCATCAGGAACGAGGCACTGGTGACGAACTGCAAGTTGTTCCACCGCTGGCGGAACATGAGACCTCCCGGTGTCCTCTGGACATTCCTAGTCCCTCTGCCAAGGCACGAGCACATAAAGTACTCCGCCTTCTGCTGGTACCTCTCGAACACCGGCGCATAGTGACCTGCTCTACCTTGCATCAGGATCTGCGGTGAAAGCAACACACAATAACCCAGTTAAGCTTCCTCATCCAACAGAGTGATGTTGTTGCCTAGTTTAGAGGAATCATCAAACTGCATGATTAAAAACTCAACAATTCATCAATCGAAGATCCGTTCTACTAACTCCATTTACGTCCTCCAATATGCATATGCTAATCAGACGACAAGGAACTAATCCCTCATGTCTATAACTCCATAACACCGGGACACATCCCATTACTAAGCAACTGAGCTCCAGAGAGCCGAGTGGCGACGAGCTACACGGGCATTGTGCGACAAGACATTACTAAGCAACTGAGCTCCAGAGAGCTGAGTGGCGACGAGCTACTCGGGCGTTGTGCGACAAGACACCTATAATGCCGATGATCAACAAAACGAGACGAGGCGAGCCCGACATGTAATGATCAATCTCGTCTGCAGCTGAATGAATGAAATGGGTGATCAAGTGAGTGACCACACATTTGGTTAATGTGAGTTGTGATTGAGGAAAGAAGTGACCTTGGACACAAGCGTCTGAACACCGGCGTACTTGTCATCCCAGCTGAATTCGGTCATGGCCCATCCAGTCCCACCAAGGGAGTCGCCATTCTTGCCCAGATATTCCAAGTAGTATTGATTGTGCGTTGCTTGGTACAACCACGCAGCTGCCCACAACAGCTCATCCTGCAACCAACCACCCCCCAAAATAAAAATAAAAATCCCATATCTTTATTAGGACACGAACATCCGAAGCCTCGACTTCGATTTGTTTCGCTTTTCTGAGTTATAAACAAGTATGCTGAAATTAATTACCATCGTTATGAAAAACGAACACTCACATTGTAACCACTGACTGATCTATAGTACTTCTGGGCCACGGTGATGCTTCTGTCGTATTTACCTCTGTATTTGTCCGCAAACTCAAATAGCTGGGAAAGGAGAAACCAAAAGACAATCCCAAGCAAAGTCTCTTTGTCATTTTCCTTTCTCACCCAAAAAATAAAAAATAAAAAAGACGGAAAAAAGGAATTTTTTTTATCTAATTCTTTCAGCATAATAGGAACTTTTAAGAAAATTGTTCTGTGCTTTCAGTGCTGTGTAATTAGAAAAATTAATTGGAGGGATCTTCATGCTGCATTAATTGAAATAGAACGCCCATAAATAGATTTAATTTACGCCAGCAGATTTTTAATCAATTAACAGTTACTTTTAAATCTTCTTTTTTATGGAGTGATTTTTTTTTTTTTTTTGGGACAAAGGACAATGTAAATGTAGGAGGAGTTAGCTAGCTGGTCGATCTCCATGAATGCAAGCAACAGGTGTCTGCTCGCACCGACCAATGATCCACGAGCGCAACTGCCTAAATTTAATCGACCATATCGTATTCAAAAATGTGTTTCGTAATTCCGACTTGTGTCCTACGGAAGCGAGCGCGAAACCTGTTGGGCATGGCGGAGGAGCTCGGCAGAGTAGGCGGGGTCGTAGCGGTGGAAGACGAGGGAGGCGGCGGCCATGGCGGCGGCGGTCTCCCCGGCGAGGTCCGACCCGGGTTTGCTCGGGTCGATCCGGTACGCCCTCCTGTCGGTGGTCATGTCCTCGGGCCTCTGCCAGCAGTAGTGGTCGCTGTTCCCATCCCCCACCTAAAAAACGATAATTCCACGATCACAATCGCATTCCCCCGCCACATGAAAAAAAAAAAAAAACGGTTATCGACATCTTATTCATAAACTAACGTTCAGAATCAAATCGCTTTCCGTTTTGGCTAGCACAAAGGTAAATCCACTGAAAGCGACAAACAGTGGATAAAGAAATTATGAAACCGGAAGGGCCCCACTAGTGCATACATGGATTTCCTGAAAATCATTTGGGAGTAAAGATTCATTTGCAGAAAAGGAAGATGTTTCTGAACGAGTCTTCTAACCTCTCCATAGAGGACGTAGGGATGAGGATGGGCCTTGATGAAGTAGTCGGTGCCCCATTTGACAGCCTCCATGGCGTGGCCGAGCTCGCCGCTCTTGGCCATCTGCTTCCCGTACTCCAGTATACTCCACGACATCATCGTCACCGTGAAGGCCATCGGCAGCCCGAACTTCACATTGTCCCCTGCATCGTAGTACCCTCCCACCAGATCCACCTGTAGTTCCCCCAAAGAGAATAAAAATCCATCCTTTCTCTCTTGTCATTGGGTGGAAATGGCGGCCCGAAAAAGGAAGAAGAGAATGCGACTTACTCCACTGGCTTTGCCATCGTTGAGGCCAGAGTTGGCCCTCCATGATACCCTCTGGTTCTCGGGGAGATGGCCAGATCTCTGAGCTTCGAAGAAGAGGATGCTCTTGCTCAGAGCTTGCCCATAGTCATGACCACCGACAACCCTGGTGGGTGTGCACATAACCAGCGCCAGAAGCAGAGGAGCCATCGAAATGACGAGCCTCACAAGCCTCTTCATAATGGGGCTGAAACTTCCCGAGAAAAGCCGAGTATTTTGAAACAGAGAGCTGTTTTCGGACAGTCTTTGAGTTTGTAATGGGGAATCAGAAGTGTGGCGAAACAATGCTAATGGGATTATTCTTTGCTTCGAACGTTCGTAACAGCGCTACTTTTCGGTACTCACAGAGTAAGAAAAAGAAAAGGAGAGAGAAAAACAGAGAGAGAGCGAGGGGGGGAGGGAGGCAGAGGGAGTGAGGGACGGAAGACCATGAGTGACTCTTTATACTGATGAGATTAGGAAGGTCCTTGATGCCCAGAAATTGCTGAATGGGGCCAATAAAAGCAATTTCTCTCTCTCTCTCTCTCTCTCTCCCCCCCTCCCTCCCTAGAAGTGATCATGGTTTCACGGTAAAATCCAGAATCAGAGTACCTAATTGGTCCGCACTAGTCCGGTCTCAATTTTTAGGATATGCACGGTAGATTCTAGGTTCAAAAAATTGAGGAACCAGTTCTTACGGATTGAAACATCCGAAACTAGAAACAAGTCTTTATTTTTTTTTCCCTTATTATATATCTTCGCGTGGTCATACGATACTTCATGTCGTCCGATGATGAGTATGTAATTTGAAACCACTAGTCTGAGCTTTCCATTATCAATAATAGCCATCATTTAGACTTTTACTTTGTTAATACTTCGTATCTTTTCTGTGTCTAAATATGAGTTGTGATCAATGGATTGCAGCAGTAAGTTATGGTCATTAGAGATAATGATTTACTACAATATGAATATGGATAAACCTTGGAACATATGACAGAGTTGGTTCCAAAGCATATAAGGATAGGTTTCAAGTTTCAAAAATTGAAGAATTGATTCCGACGGTAGGTTTTAGGTTTTACCGAGCCTCAAACCGCTCACCCTTATCCCTCCCGCCCTTTTAATTTGTTTCTCTCAACAAACTATTCCTCTTTTGGGTGACTGCAATGGAAACGGTTGGAAAAACAGAACAGAATCATGTGGGTGTCCCAGGCTCTTTACAGGTAAGGACGAGTGCGGATTTTTAAGGATTTTTGTTGAGGAGAAAAGAAACGTAAGGACAAAAGCATTGATATTTACGTACGAAGCCAGGGTTGCAGTGAAGCATAGGTTTCGGCCAAGAACAACAAAATTATGCAGAGTATACAAGGGCTGCGGCTGTAAAACATAGTAAAAATTAGGGATAGTATCAGAAAAAACTCCAAACTGATATATTTATGATAAAGTTACCCCAAATTATATTTTTTTATCACAAAAAATCTCAAACTGGTACACTTATAACAAATTTTACCTCAAACTGGTATACATATGACAAATTTACCATCCGTTATTTTTCGTTAAATCTAACAGTTAAATTGCTGAGTTGAATGACACGTGCCAGTTCACGATGTATTAGTTTGTGATTTTTACCCTATGTTTGGTATTAACCTAATTTAACGGAAGGTAAATTTGTCACAGGTATATCAGTTTAGATTTTTCGTGGTAAAAATAATTAGTTTAGGGTAAAATTATCATAGATATATCAATTTTGTAGTAAATTTATCACTAGTGTATCGGTTCGAGATTTTTCATGATTAAAAAAAATAATCTAGAGTAAAATTATAATAAATATATTAATTTAGAATTTTTTGTGATACTAATATTAATAATTAAATGTAGTGATCGGATTTAACCACGAGATGTGGACAGGAGCATAGACAGCGACGCTTTAACAGGTGGAATGAATGAAGGCTCTGCAGCCTGGGGAATCTACCGAAAGAAGAGAGAAAGAAAGTTGCACGCAGCCAGTTTATTATTACCACAGTTGCAGCAGTAAGACAGCCGCTTTTGGCCGCTTCCACAATGTCGACGTCGACTCTCCCCATCTCTTTCCGGGAAGCTCACTTTGGTTTCCGGATCTGTGGCCGCTTTTTGAAATTTCGAATGCATGAGAGCGAGAGCCAAAGTTCTTGCTTTTACCCGTATTTTGCTGTAGAGTTGAGCGGTTTTGATTGGACTAAGATAACGTTGAGGTTATCTCATATTGATTGTGAAATAGACTGGTGATTGATTTATAGAGGTGCAAAAAGTCTCAAGTTTGAAATTAATTTTTGGGATGAGAGAGGCTCAAAATCACCACTCAATACTGATATTAGAGCTCACTCCAAGCTTGATGTGCACTAATAATGGACTTGATGTGAACTAGTGATCGATTTAAAAATGCGAGAAAAAGACTCAACCTTTGAGGGTGAGGCCCTAAGTTTTTGTATCTGTAAATTATCAATTGCTTCCTTGATAGATTTCCTTCCTAATTTCAAATGGCAATTATAGGATGAGCAAAAAATCACGATCCAACCAAATCGGATTGGACTGTACCCAACCTACAGGTATGGTTCGGTTCTCAGTTTCAATTTTCTGGAACCGACGTGTACCAGTTCGGTTTACGGATTCGGGTATAAACTATCCAACCGGCCCCTTTATATAATGTGAATATATTTTATTTTGAATGAGACCGTCTCCTCAACAAATCGGCTGACATTTCAACTTATTTGGCCTAGCTAGCTCTGTTGGCCTTATAGGATCTATGTTTATGGAAATATCAACTTGTTTATATGTGCATCTATGTGGTTATAAGCAAATTGTATTTGTGTTTGGTGCAAGAAATGGCATCATAATATCGTGTTTGTAGTTACAGCTGATGGATGATGTTTTGAATTTCAACATAGGAGATTAAAAACTTGTGGTATGCATTTCCAACATTTTTGGTCCTTCCTATTCTTTTCCCTTGATGCTCTCACCTGGACCATTTATCTTTATTTGGATCATAACCAGCAGCGTATTTGTCCAGTTCAACATGGAAGGAAATGCAGGAGTTTGAATTTGTATATGCAGAGTTTGTAGTACAGACCGTGATTCAGCAGACATTACATTAAGGAGGAGGTTTGCTTTGCTATTTAAAAATCTGACTTTCTTCTAACTTGATATGCTTTTATGCATATCAAAGAGAAGTTTTGGTAATCGGGATCCAACCGGGAACCGAATCATCCATAAAACAAACGAGTGGTTCACAGTTCGTATTTTGCGAAACCGGTCCTCAGCGGACGATTCTCAGTTCTAGAGGGAACCATCCATCTTGGAACCAATCATCTTTAGGCAATTATAATAGAATTGAATTTACATATCAAGCTGGATCGGATAGTTCTTTCAGGCCGGCGCGACCCGGCCCGACCCAACACGGGGCTGCCTTAGCCTACGAGGAAGCCTGAATCTCCCCATCGACGAAAATGGATCGTTTAACTTTTCCTTAGAAGGTTAGGCTCTAACCTTGCAATCCGAGCCGTTCGTGTTATAAATGGATGACCCAGATTATTACTAATAAAAAAATATATAAAAAATTCAAAAAATTGCCCCATAAAAATAGAAGATCTAGGCCGTCCGTTCAAAAATGGACGATCCAGATTGCAAGGTTAAGTTTCTAACCTTCTGAGGAAATGTTAGGCAATCCGGATCCCCCACCGACACGCTTTGTCTAGAACCCGGAAGCAAAATAGGTGAATCATGGGGGAGCAAAAGTTACGTCAATTATCAATGTTCTTTATTGTCCGTACTTTCCTCCTTTTTCCTTTAATCGCTTTCTGTGTTTCTTTTTTTTTTTTCCTCTTTCAAAAGCCTTTTAATTTTTTGCACTTTTGGAAAGTGATTTTCGCTTTAAACGGAGAGCCAAAACTGAGATTGTGGACCCCACATTAGAGTCAAAACTAGCGGGGCTCCGGAATGACCTGTTGGCACCGGTTCGGCGAGGTCCGCGGGGACACGCTTTCTCGTTCACCTTTCTTCTTACTCCACAGTGATGTCACTTGAAATGACGGACCGAAGCGGCTCCCGGCGAGGACCTTTGGCGAACGGATCCCCTGCCAGATCTTCCCCCCATGAAAGGGGGAAGATCCAATGGCTCAAATGATTCGGATCCCCTGTCTTTAAGGCAAGAGATCTAAATCCGGACCTTTGCCCTCTCGATATTTAGGCTCCGTTTTTCTTTTTCGAAATTTATGCTCCGTTTGTTTTAAAATAATGACGTTTTTAAAAAATGTATTTCGAAAAACCATTTTAGAGGAAAATAAAAATATTTCTCGATATTTGCCTGAGACTCAAAAATGAATTGGGTAATATTTTTTGTCATTTGGTCGAAAATTGCTGACGCCGCCCTGATCCTCCTACATGGCAAAGCCGACGTTAACGAGGACGATTTTTGTAATTTTTTTGAAAAAAAAAATCAAATTTTCTAGTAATATTGTAATAAAAAATTTTATTGGCTGGCGGGGCTCAACCTCGCTGGATCCCATGGCTGGTGAGGTTCAAAACACTAGCAAGGTCTACTTGCCTAGCGACGGCAAGCATCACCTAGCCACAACCGAAAAAAAAAACATAAAATAAAAAAAAGGAGAAAAAATAAAAAATAAAATCCTGAAAATTTTTATTAAAAAAAATTGCTCACATCTGCATTGATGACGCCAAGTAGGATAACTAGCATTAAACTAAGCAATTTTCAAGTAAAATTAATTGAATTGACTAAATTGATAAATTATCAAAAGATTTATCCGCGCCCTCTTTCGGCCCAAGCAGGAGAGAACAGTTGTAGAATCAGAGACTCCATTTTCATCCGGCGAGTGGAGGCCTTATTTTCTGTTTTTTTTTTTTTTTCAAAAGAGCAGAGAAGAAAGGTAAAAGCTGTGCTTTGGGGTAGGGATCCATCATCACACGTGCGAGTTCGAAGTTCGAACACGAGAAGAGAAGCGACACCGATGGACCCAAGCAAAGATTCAAGTTAAGATCTGCTCTCCATTTGCTATGAATGTTGATGCTGGCGTGCATGCATGCATCAAATGATTCTTCTCCTCCCCTATCTATTCTGCCCTGGTGGTTAGATGAAAATTGCCTGTTTAGGACATGGTAAATCATATCGAAATTTTTAAGTCCTGCAAAAACTTTTTAAGCTTCACTTTCGGCCTGAAAAATTACCAAAAAAGTTACAAATTTATTACAATTGTGCTAGTTCAATCCTATACTTTTTTGTAACAAAATGTTTCATTTTTTTTTTATCATTTTAAATTTTTTTTGTTAAGGCCGACAAGAGGCCACTACCTAGATCAAGGCTTGGCTACCTCCGCCAGCCATAGGGCGAGGACTTGCAACCCTCACCTAGGGGCGAGCGCCTCAGCGGGCATGAAAAAAAAAATTACGTCAATGCGGCGATGCCATATAAGACGGTCCGCATCCATCATATCATTAACTTCCGATCAAAATTGGCCGGATTGACTCAATTGAAATATATATATATATATGAAAAGGTTTAGGAGTCGTTGGCAAAAAAGAAAGGTTTAAGACTGAATTGACACAATTGCAATAATTTTATGATTTTTTTTATTATTCTTCCCATTTGGCCCGATGTAATATTCAAGGTCCTTCACGAGAATATTAGTCATCATTTTGCTCTCTCTCTTTTTGTTTTTGCTAATCTTTTAGCCATCGTTTCACTTATTCATATAGTAGTTATCCTACAGTTCCTACTGACTCTTTGGAAAGAGAGGCATCTTCCGGAGTTTTGACCCCCAATGTAGTACTTAAGGCAAGCTGTCTCCAAGAACTCATGAGCTTTGGTAGCAAGACTTTCAGATCATAATTCAACTCGAAATTGTAACTGAAAAAAATGAAGGCCAAAAAAAAAAAAAAGTGACCAATTCACATTCCGGACCACCACAAAGAAGATCTAAAGAATGTAATCCCACCTAATAAGTGGGGCAAATATAGAGGAACCAATCATGGAAAACTTTAATGGCGGACCAATCCCTTCTTGTCTGCCCTTTGATTAGTTTCCCTTTCTTTTACAACATGAAATGGACCAGCCTACAAAACATCATGAGGAGACAAAACACAAAAGCAAGAACACAACCCCCCTATCTCCCCCCCCCCCCCCCCCCCCCCCCCCCCCTTTCTAATTACAAATTTTTCAGTTCGATCACCGTAGTTTTGAGCTTCAAAGTAGAGCCAACCCCCCCTTTCTAATTACAAAATTTTCAGTTCGATCACCAGTAGTTTTGAGCTTCAAAGCAGAGCCAAAGAGTAATTCGAATGTCCGAATTAACTAACTACACTAACTTTGTCTTCGATTCATCTCCACCCACACCATGTAGGGTGGTCGGCACTATTAGATTGTCATGTTAGCAATTTCCGGTTAAAATTGACTAGAAAAATTAATTAAGAAAATTTCAAAAGGTTTATAACTAAATTGGCATAATTAAAAAGTTCACAACTGAATCGGTCGTCGCATAACAAGTTTAAGACTTTTTTTGGACAATTTCCCCAAAGTTTTCCGTCCTCGCTCATTTGATTTGAAATCAACGTTTGCGACATGGACATAATATAACGTACCTGTCACTATACAAAGGCTAAAATCCTTAAGAAGGAAACACGACTATTAAAGTTCCAATGCGTGCCTCTCGCTCTTTTTTTTTTTTTTAATCACACGCACAAAAATGCATAAACTCATTACTTTCCTACTTTCACACCTCAAATCCCCTCTTTTACATCTTTGATCATTGCCGCACAATGCGTCAGTAACATCATAGTTTGCATCGACGTAGCATCTCTAAACTAATTATATTTCGCACAACGCCATATATAACAACGATTGCAAAATATCTTGGCATCACATCAAAGGCAATTGATCATGGCTTCAAAAGATAGAATTTTTTTCATCCGCTCCCGTCGGTGCCTCACTTGTCGGAGAGACCCAGCGAAATGATTATCAAACGATTTTATGCTTTTGCCCATGAAGGAGACACGTCGGAATTCTCTAACATGGGGTGGAGCCCACGTAGGATTGATTTTAATAATACGCAGATAATAATTAACTTTTTCCTGTACAGAAGTGGGGTTAGGGCTATACCGTCGGTGTCCCGGCCAGCATTGAGTACACATCGATTGCGAAAGAGTTCTTGCTTATGAAGAAACGAAGGCCTCGGTTCATGCTCGCACGAGGTGCCCAGAGATTTGTAGGAGATAATCGGACTGGGGGAATATGATGGCTGTTCGAAGCTGGAAATGGGAACCGCGGACTTGATCTGCAGCTTCAATGGACAACGATTCGCGCCGCAATTGAACGAGTCGGGCATTCGGATTTTGCGCTGGGATTGGCCCTCCGACGCTTACGTTTTGCACTAGAAATGAGGGATAGCGAAGGAGGAAAGAGATAAAAAAACCAGGATCCGCCTTCTCAATTAAATGTCCTTTTATAAGCCACATGACATAAATTTGGGATTTTTAGTGTCGCAATGGGTATAATTTAGGATTTTTGATGGTTTTTTTTTCCTCCCGACTAAAATAACGAGACCCGCCATTCAAAATCTAAACATATGTCCTCTCGTGTAGATGGAATGTGCGAAAGGACACTTAGATAGCCCCTTTCTTTTATCCAATACGTAGTTGTTGGAAGAATTTGGTCGAGCTCTAGATCTCGTTCTTGGTCATCGTTAGATGATTCCCTACCCATCATCGGTTCATCGCCACATCACCGGTGTTCCGAACGGGAGAAATGAATCTCAATCGTGGCCAGCACTTCGATCGCCGGACCACGTTAACGAGAGGTCGCCAGGTCGCGAGGGATGCAGAGTCGATTTAGGAGCACTCCCCATCACGCATCGCATCGGATCATCCTCCCCATTGCCGACACTCGACAGTACACACAAAGGGACGAGAATCGCATGTGCTGGTAGTGGTGTGTGCGTGCGTGGTCCTGTTGGCTTCGTTTCGTTTCATGTGGTGCTTGCTGCGTCTCACGTGCTCCTTCTGCCGCCGGCTCCATCTGGACAATGATGCGTCGGTCATTTTTCTCCCCTCACCCCGATCGAAACGATTTAGACCTGTAGAGTGAGCTAGCATTATGGGTCATAGATCCATATTTGACCCATATAAAATGGGTCATATATGGGTCATTAACTTTTAAATAGCTCATTAAAAATGAGTTTAAAATGTTGAAGTAAAATTAAATGGGTCAATAATTGGTCACACACTTAAACCCATTTTCGACCCATAAGGACAGCTTCTTTCCACAAGTTGCAAATGGTCCAGATCGCCGATCACAAGCCCCAGGATGGCCGGGGTCGGGGACCGGGGCCAGCGATCGAGGCCGAGACCGGGATTGGGACCGGCGACTAGGATCGGGATCAAGGCCGGCAATCGAAGCCAGGAACGAGGCCGAGGCCAGGACAGGCGACCTGGACCCGAGCCGAGCCCAGGGCTGGGATCAGGGTCGAGACCATGATCGGGGACCTGAACCGAGGCCGGGGGCCGGGACCAGGACTGGGACCGAGGCTGAGACCCGGACCGAGGCTGGGGACCAGTGCTTCTGCCTGGGCCGGGGACCGGTGTTGGGGCGGGGGACCGGGGACCGATGCTGGGGACCAAGGTCGGGACCGGGGCTAGGGACCAGGACCGAGGCCAGGGCTTGGAACGGGGCCGGGGCCAGGCCGGGAATGGGGCCGGTGCTCGGGACCGAAGCCGGGGACCGGATACTGAGCCGGGGCCGAGGACCAGGTCCAAGGTCGGGACCGGCGACCAGGGCCGGGGATTGGATACCGGGATCGAGGCTGGGGCCGGGGACCTGGATGGGACCGGGACCGAGGACCGAGGATTGGGGCCAGGATTGGGACCGGTGCCTGGGCCGGGGTCGGCGACCGGGGCCGGGACCAATATCGAGACTAGGATCGAGGCCAGGTCCTGTCCGAGACCGGAGATCAGGGCCGAGACCGGCGACTGAGGCCTAGATCGACAACCAGGGCCTAGTCTTGCAATCGAGGCCGGGACCGGTCATCACCCTTGGCCCCAGATACCGATCGCGGACCCTTGCCCCATCGCGGGCCTCGGCCTCGATCCCAATCGCCTCCGCCGGTCCCGATCGCTTAAAAATTTTTACTAGATTTTTTATTAAATGGAAGTATTTTAGTAATATTATTTTCTTAAAATATTATTGTGTTTTGATAATATGGGTCAAAACGAGTTGGGTCAGGTATGGGTCAGTCGCGGGTCGGGTCGGATTGGGTATGGGTCAATATGGGTCGGACCGTATTCGACCCGATTCAACCCACCCATTTGCCACATCTACTGTAGAGCAATCCAAAATTCCAATTGTTTTCCTTAATCGCTGGATGTTCTGTAAATTTTTCATCAAAGCACCGCTAGTCTCGTCATTTTGATCTATAATAGTTTAGGGAGTGGGGAGATTGCTCTATCCCGTGGGACTAGTCGGTCATCGGTAGCGACGCCATAAGACGGTGCGTGCAATTGTATAGCGTTATGAGATCAGGAGAAGGAAGGAAAAGTTGGAGGTTTAGGTTGGAAGAAGCATGGTACTGAGGTTTTGGTGTTTGTGCAGCCGAATCTCCCCAGGAATCGAAGGGAGAGAAGAAGAAAAAAAAAAAACAAAAAACAGTTAATGTCTTAAACCGAAGTAACATGCGAGCTAGCCAGCAGACATAGGAAAAGACATGGTAAACCGGCCAAGGTGGGCAAGATCTGGAATTTGAGATTAGCCAGATTTGGAGAGTCCAAAAGTGAGTGAGCTGTGTAATCGACTTAGGAAAAACCCTCAACGTTTTTTAGCATAGGCGACAATACACATGGACCCTTCGATATTGAGTCGCTAAATTATATGATCGCGGGATTTTGGCTATCTCGAACTTGGATCTTACGTTCCAACTATCGAGTAGCATCTAGCTTTCCTTTATGTACGGGAAATTGTTTGTGAAATGAGATTTCGTTTTCATTTTTGGATCAGAAAACCATGGATTTCTTTTCAAAGAAGAGAATATGAGAAATGGAAAAAAAGAAGATTAAGGCATGCATGACAGTACTTCTAAAGCAAAAATCTATTTGGTAATGCATCTTTTGAAGCAGAAATCTCTTTGGCTATGCAACTTCATTTTTATACTTCTGAAACATTTTTTCGTTCCAAAAGAAATTTTGGAGTCACTTTGTTTTTTGTCAAAGTTTTGGACTTGAAAAAGTAAAAAAAAAAATTACTTTTTTCAAAAGTAAAAAAACTAACTTATGACTAAAAGTTGATTTTTCGAGCAAGCCAAGAGCGCAGTTAAAAATCACTAGATAAGAATCTATTCATGGGCCTGTATAGAAAGCCCAATTGGAGTTGAAGTCCTTCCTGGCTGGCCCTCGGCCAGTGGGAGTTCCCTTTTGTTCTAGATATGAGAGCTCAAGATCCATAACTTGGGTGGACAAATTAGTTTGGGATTTTAGATCCATCACCCTTTATTTTATTTTATTTTTAGATGAAACTTGACACTTCTTCGCGTTGCGGGTTTGTGCCACTTTGTTATAATTATCGAATCTGATCTCCTTATTATAATAGAGTTCGGGTCTAATCTCCATTCGGTGTCGCAATCCTCCGCTATGCACACTAGGTATTCGTTGAAAAGATGCGGGTTCGTGCTCTTGGAAATGGTCCCAACAAAATAAGCAACCAAGCCGATGGACTCGAGCCCTAAGCTCGAAACGATGAATACAGCCGCTCAGATGTATTAATGAAACCCCGTCTGGTAAAGCAGATGTCGTAACATAGCTGTACTGCAAAAATGTTGCGAAACGTATCTTTGATAGCATATAAGTGGAAAAACCTTTGGCTAATCGAGTGAAGCGATTCTTTGGGAGATGCAACTCTGACAGTATGACACTACTCTTATTATTTTTTACCCAACGATTTTTCAATTAATGAGTGATTTTATACAAAACACGCGGTGATGGCGTGTGGATCTATGGTAAAAAAAAAAATAATGGACAGTATTACCAGACTGTCATGAAAGCGTATCCCGGTTCTTTCTTCAAGGAACTTAAAAAGCTTGTAAGGATTGCCATACGTGATGGGCCGGGACCGACGAACATGGGCTCGCTCTGGCCCGGTGTCGCTGTGCCTTGCGTCACCATGTCGCAACAACTTTTTATTGTGACGTAACGGAAGAGAGGGACTCGCGATATCTCGAGATCTTGGTCGCGATACGATACGGCGACCAATTGCAGCGGACGAGAAGGGGTGGTGGGGCAGCACCAGGTTCACGGGTCGGGTCGCTCTCAGGAGAGAGAGAGAGAGAGAGTGGGAGACCAGTTGGAAAGTCGGTGGCGCCTGACAACTTGGGTTGGACCGCGTCCACGTGCCGACAAAAAACCACTTTTTGGGATTTGCTCCCCTCCTTCTCTCTCATTCTACTTTTGTTGTCAACAATTTGGCAAATATGTCTTTGCGTTCCGAAGCGTAGTTACCTTAATGCCCTCCAACCCCATCCATTTTTTTTTTTTTAACTTCAGCTCTCTCGAAAGGTTTTCTGTTTTTGAGCTGCGACATCCTACATTAACTCACTGAAATATTATTCGCTTTGATCCGGCTCACTGTATCGAGTCTCACGATTTTTCTTTTAATGTATAGTGGACATCTTCCTCATTCTGAAAGTGCTCCCACTAAACACGCCTAACTTTAGAGTTTCAAAACTAAATATTACCGGTGCACCAAAAAAACCCATTCATGACTTGATTATCCAAGCCCCGATGCCCAATTTAAAGTCGAGTCAAGGGTAGAACAGGAATGATAGGCATTTGACTTATGGGGAGGTCGGCGGGGTCGGTTCATATGGAGACAAGACTTCAATTTTGGGCCATCTCTGCGAGCGTCCTTTCACGAGCTTCCCTCCCTTTCAAAAAAAGTCTTAAAAGTGGAAGGACCTCTTACCTGTACAACGTCAATGCATTTTGGCTTTCATATCATGGCCCAACCGGAGAGGTCCCCGCTCCAGTTGGTCGACATGTGTAATGGCATCTTCCGGATTTTTTTGTGACCATCAGTTGTCGAAGAAGAGGTCAAAAGAAGAATGCGAAACTCTGGTTCAATCAGTGACCGATTGGTGTGCGTTTGGTGTCCCTTTCTCTGTTTCCCAAGTACGGGAAAGGATCGAGAATTGGCCGACGTGACGCGAAAGGGTTGATTTTGAATACATATATGGGTGCCTCCACAAATACAGCCGTAACTCGGAGTGATCGGTTTCTGATTCCATCCTCGAGCGGTCCAATGAAATCAGTGACCGCAACTGATTTCCCAAGTATGGATGATTCCTTTACTATCCTTTCATTGGAAGATCAGCAATATAATATGAGAAAGCTTATGGTTACATGTGCTCTTGAAACTCTCAGCCAAATCACACCTCCGTACAAAAGCCCCCCAGAAGAGATTACCTCTACTATACATCGATGAAATTGTCGTCGTGTTGTGACTGTGAATCGTGATTGGAAAAGAGGGAAAGAGAGGTGTGCGTGTGAGACCGTGGCTGCTGCTGAGTTGCTTACTTGTATTGGGTTTAGGTTTAGGTTTTCATTTAAGAAATGAAAAAAAAAATTATTTCGAGGAATTGAGAACTAAACCCAACCGACAGATTCAGGAGGTTCTCGATTCAGTCGGTTTGTCTTTCTCACCTCTGTTAGAAGCTAGACGAAAAAGAAAAGTCCAAGAAGGAAATGGTGGAGCACTTACCAATAAAAATGATTGATGTTGATAATTTCTTATTGAATTTGTGTTAGGAGCGCGGAATGGAAGTCCAATACCTTCGTCCGAGGAGATCACCAAGAGGATGTCTCAATCCGACCCCGTTAATATATTTAGGGCCTGTTTGGTTCAGCATTTGGCCAAGGGACTTTGAGTAAATACAAATACCTTTGGGCTAAAGACCTTCTTCAAAATGCAAGTAGCGTTTGGCAAAGTATTTTTTAGAAATGCATTTGAAAGAAACTTTGGCGTAAATGCCGTTTGGTGAAAAATATACTTTGTAAAGTATTTTTACTTTTTTTTATTAAAAAAAGTGGCTGCGGGTGACCGCCGACGGCGGTGGCGATCGGCGACGGGCGACGAGGAAACCGGCGACGGTGGCGGGAGGTGACCAGTGACCGGCGGCGGCGACCTCCCGGTGATGATGGCGACTGGCGGAGGGTGGAGACGGCGACAGCGACCAGCGGTGGCGGCGTTAGGCAACGTGCGGCGGCGACGGCGTCCGACATCCGGCAGCGACGACCGATGGCGGCGTCCGGCCACTATTGGTGGTGACTAGCGGCGGCGGCGGCTGCTGGTGGAGACGGTGACCGGCGGCGATCGGTGACAGTGACCGGCGGCGGGTGGAGACAGCGACGGCGACCGACGACGAAGGAGGGCGTCTAGCCACCGGTGGTGGCGACAGGCGGCTGCGGTAATCGGCGACGGACGGCAGCGACTGGTGGCGGCAACCGGCGACGGGAGGTGGCCGCGACGGTGATCGGCGATGAGTGGAGGCGGCCGGCAGCGGGCGGGAGGCGACGGGTGAATGTGGCAAAGTTAAAAAAAAAATTAGTTGAATTTGAGATGCAACTTCCCAAAGCACCTCAGGCCTGTTTGGTTCAGCATTTGGCCAAGGGAGTTTGAGTAAATGCAAATATCTTTAGGCTAAAGACCTTTTTCAAAATGCAAGTAGCGTTTGGAAAAGTATTTTTTAGAAACGCATTTTAAAGCAACTTTGGTGTAAATGCCGTTTGGTGAAAAATATACTTTGTAAAGTATTTTTACTTTTTTTTATTAAAAAAAAGTGGCAGCGGATGATTATCGACGGCGGTGGCGATCGGCGACGGGGAAACCAACGACGGCGGCGGGAGGCGACCAGTGACCGGCGGCGGCGACCACCCGGTGATGACGGCGACCGACGGCGGGTGGAGACGGCGATGGTGACCAGTGGTGGCGACCGTCGGCGTCCGACAACGTGTGGCGGCGGCGTCCGGCATTCGACAGTAGCAATCGGTGGCGGCGTCTAGCCACTGTTGGCGACGACGGGGTGACCGGCGGCTGCGGGTGGAGACTGCGACCGGTGGCTGCGGGTGGAGACTGCGACCGGCGGCGATTGGGGATGGTGATGGCGACCGGCGGCGGGTGGAGACAACGACGGCGATGAGCGGCGGTGTTCGGCGACTGGCGTCCAGCGGCTGCGTCTGGGGACGGGCTGCGGCAAACGTCGTTCGTCGTCCGGCGACCGGCGTCCGGTGGGCGGCGTCCGGTGACCGGCGGAGTCGGCGGGCGTTTGGCCACCAGCGGTGATGGCGGCTGCAGCAACCAGCGATGGGCGGCAGCGGCAGCGATCGGCGGCGACGACCATCTACTGGCGGCGGGAGGTGGGGACGACGGCGACTGGGGACGAGAGGTGGCGGCGACAGCTATCGACGATGAATGGCGGCGGCTAGCAGCAAGCGGGAGGCGACAGGTGAATGTGACAAGGTTTTTTTTTTAAAAAAAATTAGTTGCATTTGAGATGCAACTTTCCAAAGCACTTCTAGAGGTACTTTGGCCAAAGGCCTTTAGAGGGCATTTGAGATGCAATTGCATTTGCCCAAAGTGAGCTAAAAAGTGAACCAAATAGCATTTGCATTTGGCCAATGGACTTTAGAGTCTCAATGTTCATATCAAATGCTGAGCCAAACAAGGCCTTAGTTGGACTCATCTTCACTAAAAAATTTAAACCAATGAGTTATGATCTAATTATAATTATATTAACTATTCCATATCACACAAACTCTTTGATGTTGGGCTTTTTTTTTTTACACAAATCACATATACATCTCAACAATGGCCATGAGTATATAAGTTTATATATATATATATATTACCAAATTTGTCTATAGGGAAAAAACTAAGTGAAGGCAGTGTCCATAACTTCTAATCTATCCATCAAATGCATGGTTAGATGAAATTTTCTTGAACTAGCGAGACGAGAAATATGGCGTTCACAATGGTTCTTCATGAGCATTCAAATCGAGAATCAAGATTCACAGATGGTTCCTCTTTAATCAATTTCCGCCTGCTATGATGGGCATCAACTTGTAGAAACTTCGCCAAAACCTTGATCTCTGCTTTCATTAATGCTAAATAAGGAGCGTTAAACTTAAACAAACATTTCGACTAAAAAAAAAACTTGAACAAGCAATCCTTCATGGATTAATAGTTTAAGCATTTAGTTTTTTAATTATTGATAGCCTTAGGGGTTGAACATAGTTAACGAAGAAAGTTGATCATTCGAGGCGTCCGGTGGTATCAAATTTTTGCCGTGCGTTCCATCACCATTCTTATATCCCTTCATTAACCACTAAGCCAACTCCAAGCATCAACAAAATCTTCGTTCACAAGCATTATGTTAACACACATTCCTTATGTTCTCGGATTGAATTGAGCTGCATCAATCCATAGACATAGTGGAGTTCCATCGACAACTGGGTTAACCTTGGAAACGAGGTTTAAAACGTGAAAGCAAAAGAGAGAAAAGTCGTCAAACCATGCCGAGGATATCATTTATCACGAAGGTTTTTTTTTTTTTTGGATCACACGAAAAAATTTCAAATTTGTATCCGTTTGGCACATTTATTTCAATTTTTTTTATACCGAAAACCCCAAGCTATGCATTTATCCAAAGCTATTATTTTTTTAAGACAACAAAAACCTCAAATTAGCAATAAATGTGTCATTCGGATACAAATTTAGATTTTTTTCCGTCACGAATTTTTTTTTTTTGAAATAAATATATCATACTGTCACAAATTTAATACACGGAGATAAGTTTAAAATTTTTGATGTACCATAAAAAAAAAGTTGGGATAAATGTAACACGAGGCCTAATGTCAGAAGAATAGACGAGACTTGGAACCAAAGATGATCGCGGACGAGATGAGACGATACGATACGATGGGAGAAATAAGAGCTGACTCGATCCCACTGCAATTAATTCAAAAAGTAGCTTTTTTCTCCCAATGGCCCGAGTCTGGCCCCGTGGCGACGTCGCGTAGTCAAAACTTGACCAAGGAAGGGACGACCATGCTTTTGAGCTGTACAGCTCTTTCTCCTCTCCTCTCTTCTCCCCTGACCTGCACTGCAGCTATAAATACACTCCCAAATGTCAAACTTGGGAACACAAATTTCAGTCTCAGTCTTCTCCTCAATCTTGCCATTGCAATTCAATCTCTTCTTGTCCTGATTCTTCAACTGGGTGATCTTTTCTCTGTTCAACACGTTCTTCAGCTCTAGAGTCTGCTGTGAATCCTCTGTTTTTTTTTTTTTGGTACGCACTTGTTTTCTGAGTTCCTCTACAATCCGAGAAATCAGTTTTTTCCTGCTGGAAGTTTTGTCTTTCTTCGTTCTCAATCGTATCTCCTGAAGAAACAGGATTAGTTTTTTCGGCAACCCTGTTTCCTTCCCGGTGTTTTGTCTCGCTCTGTGATTCCTCTGTTTTTTTCCCATCAACTGAGGGTTTCAGAAGAACTCTGTTTTCACAAATGGAAACTATCCTTCATAATCGTCCGCCAGTCACCTACACCAACCACAACGACAATGTAGACATTCGCTCCTCACTCTCGGAGCTCATTCTGAACGGTTTCGGCTCCAACACTCTTGATTTGATCTTCTCGAACTCAGACCAGACAAACTCAACCACTAATGACGCCCCTGTTCTGGAACCGTTAGGCTCTTCAATCTATCTACTCCATAGAGATCTCCTGCAAAAGTTTTGCAACCAGAACAAGTCGAACACGTCTCTGACTCACACCGCTTTGGAACCAGCGTTTCAGCGCTGCGATGACACGAGAACGTGCCTTGCTCCTTTGAAGAAGAAGCTGTACAGAGGAGTGAGGCAGAGGCATTGGGGGAAATGGGTGGCGGAGATCAGATTGCCCCAGAACAGGACTAGAGTGTGGCTGGGGACCTACGACTCGGCCGAGTCCGCTGCCTACGCGTACGACCGTGCCGCATACAAGTTGAGGGGCGAGTACGCGCGACTGAATTTCCCCGAACTGAAGGACTTGAAGGACTCAGGGCACGCTGACAACAAAAAGCTGAATGCTGTGAGGAGCTCCGTGGACGCAAAGATCCACGCGATATGCCAGAAGGCAAGGAAGGAAAGAGCGAAACGGAACGCAAGGAAGGGCAACAGATCAGCGATGCAGGCCACATCGTGTTCATCGTCATCGTCATCTTCATGGGGGGGTGAAGTGGTGCTGTCCCCTAGTTGCTCCGAAGAAGAGGAGATGTGGAGGCTCGCGAATTCTAATTCGTCCGTCTCAGCCGGCTCCACCGGGCAGGAGTTGGAGGGCGAAGGCTATTCGCTCGAGACGATGCCGTCCTTCGACACGGAGTTGATCTGGGAAATTCTTGCTAAATGAAAGGAAGACAATTTGCAATTCCTTTTTTGGGTGAATCTGTGATTGAGTAGTGATGTTGTTCGGTAGATGATCTCTGGTAGTTGTGCCAAATCGTAAATAGTGGCGTCGGTGTCGGTGTCGGTGTCCCAGCTTAGCTTGTTCTTTTGTTTTGGAGTTCATATAGCCTATAGGGAATTAGTTTTGGTCGGAAGGGATATTCTGAAGTCATGTGTTTTTTTTTTTTGGTCGAAACTGAAGTCATGTTTTGAAATTAGACTGTTTCATTCATCAATTCTCTGTCATTACCTCGAATGTTTATCTTCTCACCCTAAAACACGTACCACTTCCCAACTCAGAAAGTAAAATCTTAAGTCCAGATTGGCCACGAGCAAAAGGAAGTTACATGCTGTTAATGGGCCTGATTTTCCGCCCAAGAACATCTATCGGGCTTATCGGACCGCCGGTGATGGGCCACATGATGCCCAGCCTAATATAAAAGTGGAGCAGACAGAGCAGTGTGTGATTTTCCTTTTTGTTTAATGCCGACAATCAGATGCTTAAAATTCTAGTCGTTAGTTGTTAAATAAACCAAAACCCATTTCTTAGCAACATGTGAAATGCACACACTTTTGCCTGAACCTCAATGATTGCCTGGTTTTGCAAGCGTTAATGTACATGTTATGCCCCCACTACAGGACACTTTTGACAGGGCAGGGCAGGGCAAGAGGTTAAGAAAGGCCAACTCAGAGCTTGAGATGGGGGCGAGAGAAGAGGATCAAATGAACATGTGGAGACCATTATTATCTTGGAGGACACACCTCCACATAACCATGAACGCAAGCAAAGTTTTGCCTCAGCTGCTCTGGTCATCTTCTTCACTCTCGGATCTACCTATGCTCGCTTTTCCAGAAATGGAAAGAGAAAGCAACACATATTCAACGAGCTTTGACAGATGTGCAATGTGACCTCTGGATTTTAAATTTGTTAGATGTAGTCCCTGGATTATAACTTAATGTGCAATGTTGTCCCCAAACTTTTTAGTTTGGTCATCGTGATCCTTGAAATCCCGCTGCATGTCAAACTAGTCTCCGGACTACATGAAAATGTTCAATATTGTCCCCGAAATTAAACTAATAAAAAGGGTAATAATCGATATTTTCATATAGTTTAGGGACTGGTTTGAATATTTATCAAAAGCTCAAGAATCACATTAAACCAGTTAAAAGTTTAGGGACGGCATTGCACGTTGATTAGATTTATTGATTATATTGAACAAATTAAAAGTTCAGAAGCCATATTACATGTTGAGTTAAAACTTAGAGACTATTTGTATAATTATCTCTTAACTGAAAATGCATATGCAAACCACCATCCACTTTTGACGAGTGAGCATACCATCTTCATGAGTGCGCATTGGCCTACTTACACCACCTACACAACTTCCTTCCACCCGGAAGAAAGTAACATAGAACGTTCCATGTTTCCCACTCGATTAATCGCCATGAGTTCCGGTGGACCGCCACCGCCCACGTAAAAATAAGCAAAGCTCTAGGGATAGGGAGACTGAGGAGGACGATGATGGGGAGGACGGATTCAGAAGGTGGTGACAGAGGGTGAGAATGGCTGAAACAAGCCCTGCTCAGGCTTTTAGTGTACTTGACGGTGACAAAAGGGAGTGCAGCCCATGTTGTGGAGTGCAGTAGTGAGTGTGTATGGTCCAACCCCATCAACAAAGAGGAATAGCGACCTGCCTCGTCTTGGACAAAACAGGGTGGTGTGGTGATGCGAACTGGTCAACCGCTACCAGTTTTGGATGGTATTCTGTTATGCTGGATCACGGGCTATTATTCTGTTCCTTGACCTTATCCTTTGAGCGAACAAGCTCTATCCTACTCTTGTATGGATCTTGAATTTTTTTTTCCATTTTTCCATTTTTTTTTCTCCCTTCTATTTCTACCGGTGGCTGGCCGACCACAGGCCAGCGAGCACCGTCGAGGCACCCCTTGCCAGGCCAGATACCCACTTCCCACGACATCCCAATGGCCCATCTTACGGTCCAAGACCTTTTCGAAGTAAAAGTGGACATCATCCGTGGTGGCGAGGCCGACCCTCGCCCAAGAGGAGCTTGCCGGGCCTCGCTCTAGCATGGATGAGGGGGACAAGCATGAATTTATGAATTTAGAGTACTTAGCCAAATACCCATTTTTCTCTAGGCTTACTTTCTACATTAGGAAATTCCCCACTTTTTAAAAAGAAAAAAATTGAAACAAGGACTTGAAATGCCCTCATTTTCTCAAATAAGAGCCTGAAGTGGATCTTATTTTATGTAAGGCCCTCATTATTTTCAAGAAAGGCCTGATTAAAGGTATTTTCGTCATTTATATTTTTTTCTTTTTCTATTTATTTTTTCTCCGGGCCCTCGTCGGCCTCTAGGTGGAGGCTGGTGACCTTGCCCAGGCTCTTGTCGGCTACAGGCGAGGCGACCCTCGCCCGCATCTGAAGAGGTCTCGCCTCACCTATGTGTGGCCGATCCTCTCCTGTGCGAGGGTCGACGGCCTCGCCCAGCCCTTGACGGTGGCCAGCCACGGCCCGGGATTGGTCACCAGTGAAAAGGAAAGGGATAAAACAAAAGGAAAAGAATTTTTTTTTTTAAATGTGAAATGACGAAAGTACCCTTGGTCAGGCCCTTCTTCAAAATAATGAGAGCACTTTAAACCTATCTTTGAAATAAGACTCGCTTCAGGCCTTTAATAGAGAAAATAATAGCATTTGATGTCCTTGTTTGAAATTTTGTTTAAAGTGGTTAGGGAGGGGAAAAAAAAAGATGAAGGAGAAGAAAAAGAGGAACGAAAAGACAAAGGACTTGCACTTTTAGACTAGAGGAATTGGTGGGTGGGGGCAACGTTCTTACAAAAGAAAATGACGGGGAAGGACGTTGAGGCCCGTGGCTCGTGACTCTGTCCTCTGCCCCCCTCTCCTCTCCTCTCTCCCCCTTATCATGCTTTACTGCTTTCCCTCGCCTCGTCGTCTTCCTCCTATAATCTCACCAACTTCTCTTCCTCTCTGTCTCTGCGATTCTTGTGCTGGTTCGTGTGATGAAGCTCACCGTGCTTGGTCGATGCAGTTGAATCATCTCTAAAGCCTCGTTTGGACTCTTCTGCTTGTACCCTCTTCACACCCACCGCCACCCTTCTCCATCCTTCCTTCATCCCCTGAAGCACCACCCTCTTCCGTTTTCTCTTTGTACTCTTCTCCTTGTAACGCTCACCTCCAGAGCACTCACTCTCGCTCTGACACCACCCACCCATCATTCCCGCGCTCTCCGAAAAGCGCTTTTCGTACCCCTTTCTCTTTGGCCCCGAGATTGCGAAAATGGCACGGCTCGCCATCTACGTTGTCCTAGCGATCCTCGCGGTGGCACCCGTTGCGCTGGAGGGGGTGGCTGGATCGTTGGTGACGTGCTCAGGGATAGTGCCGGAGAGGTACCGAAACGACAAGGCATCCATAACGGACTTTGGAGGGGTCGGGGATGGGCGGACGATGAACACCAAGGCGTTCAGGGAGGCGGTATACCGGATCCAGCACCTACGGCGGAGGGGCGGCACCCTCCTCTATGTCCCTCCTGGGGTGTACCTCACCGGCAGTTTCAGCCTCACCAGCCACATGACCCTTTACCTGGCCCGGGGGGCCGTCATCAAGGCCACCCAGGTAAAATTTCGCTTCACCTTCTTAGGAAATTGTTATTTATCAAGGCTTTCGACATGCAAACTCAATTTGGCGGAATAAATCAGCTATAGTCTCCTGATAGGCTCACCAGGAGCTAGGAAAGGAACTGAATCATGTCGAGCGACTCGGTTCACGTTCCGGCGATACGAATTGAAATATGCTTAATCCTCAGGCCTCTCACCCAGTGGCGAAAAAGAAGGTCCAATCGCAATGTAGTCTGTAGACGTCCTGTTTCCTGATGAACCACACAGGATTGGTAGATGTAAGAGTTCGTTTAGTTTAGTGACTGGTGAATTAATTTGAGGACCCCGTTGGTTTGTCTCGCTAGTACAGACTAAGTTATTCTAAAGGAAATATAATTCAGCATGGTGCGACGCTCGAACGTATTTTGTATGATACCGGCAAAACAAATGAATACATATCGTGTGAACTTATTACCTAAACAAAGCGATGGGAGGAGTCATAAAGTCGATCACAGCGCCGGAACTACACGAGAACATGTGCTTTTCCGTGCGGGGGGGGTGTGGCGGACATTTCTCGAAAACGCGATTCACTCGATCATATTAAAAATAAGAGGAGGAGTCACGACTGGCCTTGATTTTTGGATTACGCGGTTGCAGTAATAACCCGAAATTTGCTATGACAACCACCGCTGGCAAGTCGTAAAGGAACATCCAAGAGAAAAGGGTTATTTTGTTATGTCGATTTCGCGAATATTTTGTTGGAGTCTCCTTTCATTGATTCAATTTGATCTTTTCTTGTGTTTTCTTTTGTTCCTGATGAGACGAATGCTATTGGGGTAGTAACCTGAGTAAACAGTAACCACTTTAAAACTCAAAAGTAGGGAAGTGGTGGTCCTCCAAACTTCAGCAGGAGTATTTGTACAAGTTAATTCTGGGGGCCTGAAAAGAAAGCGAAGGAAGGAGATGGATGGGTGCGTGGTGGCTCCAAAGTGCATGAGCATTGCACATCTGATGCTTGGCCAGCTAAAGTTTTGCAGATGCAAAAAAAACTCATCAATGCATCTTCATCCGGACCCATCGCATCACATCTATTCACTTTCCTTTTCCAGTAACATAACAAGAGTTGCATAGGACTAGGAATTACACGGCGAACAGCCATACATCTTTTGTAATGCTGTGAAGGGAGAGGAAAGATCGAAAGCTGCTTGGAGAATTCATGCAGCGTGGTCCCTAAAAACTTTGAATGCCTGAAGATGACGACTCTCTCTTCTGTGGTCATATGGCGATGAAATGCCATTACTATCTACTGATTTCAATAGCTTCTCTGAAGCATACACACCTCCCTCGTGATCTTTCAAGTTCCCTTACTTCTACCCTTGGTTGGGTTATTCGCTCACTTCCACTGTGAGGCATATTCTTTGGGATGATTGTTTTCGCTTTGATAACTAGCAGGATACCATAACCTACTCTGTCTTAAGTATGTTGATGATATTAGTGACTGTATATTGTGGTGGTAACCACGAATTTACGGCATAGACGATTTAGTGCATGAGTTTTGTCTGAACTCCGCGAATTATCAGTAAGGCAAAGAAGATGTTTGGATGATTCCGAAGATATGAGGATGACAGAAAAAGCTATAATTTGCCTAACGTTGCTGCATAGTCCCCTCCTAATTTGTGGTGCTTGATGCTTCAGGATACTCAGAATTGGCCTCTGATCGCGCCCTTGCCTTCTTATGGAAGAGGGAGGGAACGTCCTGGAAGGAGGTATATGAGTCTCATCCAAGGATACGGCCTTCGAGATGTGGTAATCACAGGTGGGTATGGATGAAAGCATGTCGCATGATCCTTCACTTCAACAAGCATCTCATGAAATTGTCATCCACCATTGAACCCAAGTCGCTCCATCATAACAGTGCTTAAATGGATCCAAAGCTCAGAAACAACCTTGTTAAGGACATTGTGCGACTGTTCTTTTTTCAGGTGAGAACGGGACGATCGATGGTCAAGGAGAGGTATGGTGGAACATGTGGAGGCAGGGCACTCTCCGCTATACTCGACCACATCTTGTCGAATTCATGAACTCCAGAAGCATCATGATCTCCAACGTGGTTTTCAAGAATTCTCCCTTTTGGAACATTCACCCTGTTTATTGCAGGTTACTTCCACACATGCATGTTTCGATTTGTTAAGTGCAGATCATGGGGACATGGTTTTTTTCAATGAGTGATACTGCAGTACTAAAGGCAGCAACTTAGGAGTAATGGACATCTTGCTCAAACCTGATCTCATAGCTCTTTTTTCCTGTCTCAACAGCAACGTTGTCATCAGATATGTAACCATATTGGCTCCTTACGACTCTCCCAATACCGATGGCATTGATCCAGGTACATACTATACTTGGATTTTACTTGAAACTTTATGCCCGGTTTAGCATAGCATTGATATCCCATTTCGCAGTGCACGCTTCAAATGCGTGGGTTGTTCGTAGAACTGCAGTGCATCTTATATAAACTTCGGATGAGTATTACAAAGTTGATGGTCCTTAACAAAGGTGACATTATACTTGAATGCCTACAAGTCACAAGCTTAGCAAGTCCTACCTAGCTATGCAGTTTGTTTGCAATAGACAGCCAATGTCTGCTCACCGTACAGTCTCTGAGTATTTTGATAGCATGTATAAGAGCTGATGTAGTCAAACAGCAACAGCAAAAGAGAAGACACAGTAAAATCATCAGACTGAAGCAATCCTCCGCATGTTCTTTAATTCAGTTAGTCCTGTTAATGATGCCGTGATATATGTTCAGGACTATGTTTTAGCTGGTGAGACGATCTTATTGATTGCTTCTGTATGGAAGAGTTCAAATACTCAGGAAAGAAAGCTAACCACGGCTTCTGTACTTGTACTGGCTCAGATTCCAGTTCCAACGTCTGCATAGAGGATTCACATATCTCCGTCGGCGATGATCTTGTTTCAGTGAAAAGTGGATGGGACGAATACGGAATACGTTATGGCCATCCTAGCTCGGGGATCACGATACGACGGATAACTGGGTCGTCCCCTTTTGCCGGAATTTCAGTGGGAAGCGAGATGTCCGGCGGGGTGGAGAATGTCTTGGTCGAGAACATAAACCTGCGCAACACGGGCATAGGAATCCACATCAAAACAAACATCGGAAGGGGAGGGTTCGTAAGGGACATAACCGTGTCCAATGTGTACATGGAGAACGTGCGTAAAGGCATACGCATCATGGGGAACGTCGGCGACCACCCAGACAATCGCTACAACCGCAACGCTCTCCCTTACGTCAAGGGCATCAGAATCAAGGACGTCTGGGGCGTGAAGGTCCAAGAGGCGGGCTTAATACAGGGCTTGAAGAATTCGCCCTTCACCGGCATCTGTCTCTCCAATATCTATCTCCACAGTGTGCCGGGACAGAGAAGAGCCGCTTGGACTTGCTCCGACGTCAGTGGAGCCGCTCTGGAGGTAAGCCCTTGGGTATGCTCGGAGCTCGCTAGCACGTATCAGAGCCGTTCTTGCTCCAACTCTTTCAGAGACTGATCCTACGCAGTGAACTTGCCCATCTGTTGGAAATCCGGTCAGATTACTCAATAGATGGCCGAAAGATTTCTCCGCCTCATTAAAATCTTCGAATCTTTCAGTCTGTGGATCTATCATCATATCAAATCTATGGCTATGATCTTGATTCTATTGGTATGGATCCATAATTGTCGAGAAAATTATCGAAATTTCATCTGAAACGCTCAATAAAACACGGCATAGATAGCAACATCTGATCATACATGAATCCACCAGTGCTGTTACATACAAACACAGTACAAAACTACTCATAGATCTCTCAAGGATGCAACTTATTTACACAAAAGACACAGATAAGCAAAGGGTAGTTCCTAGAACTATCGCAAACAGTAAATAGCTGCATCGTATTCATCACCACAAGTTCACTCTGCATCATCGTCATACTCGTCCTCAGAAGTGGTTCAAGAACTTGCAAATCCTCTTAAAGATGCCCTCACCTCCGTGGCGCTCCTCCTCCTCCTCCTCATGATCGTGGTGGTGGCGGAAATGGTGGTGATGGTGGCGGTGGTGCTCTCGCTCCTCGTCGTCCTCGCCCTCCTCCGGGCGATGGGGCCTCTTCATCATGTCGTTGACCTCCTTCCAGCGGCGGTGGGGATGCTCTCTCTCCTCGTCGCCCTCGCGCTCCTCGTGGCGATTGGGCCTCTTCATCATGTCCTTGTCCTCCTCCCAGTGGCGGTGGGAGTGCTCTCTCTCCTCGTCGCCCTCGCGCTCCTCGTGGCGATCGGGCCTCTCCATCATGTCCTTGTCCTCCTTCCACGCCACGTCGCCGAATCCGAGCGTCGGCTTCCTGTGGTGGACCCTGATCCACCGGCCGGCCATCTGGCGCTCGAACCCTCGCGATTCGGGATCGAAGCCCGGCTTCTCGCCCGACAGGATCATGTCGTTGCCGAACGAGATCTCGCGACCATGGAACCGCGGCCGGAACCGTCGGTGACCGTGGCGGCACCCGCGGCCTCCGTGGCGAAACGGGAAGCGGAGAGAAAGCGGCACCGTCCGCTCGCGGAACCCGCCGACGTCGTGCGGGCGGAACGTGACCGTCCTCAGCGGGACGGAGGCGATCTCCTCGGGTTCCGATACCGGCCCCTCTTCGAGCGTGGGGAAGTCGGCTAGGTCCTGAGCGTTGGAGTCGGCGGCGGTGGTCGCCGGGTCGGTCAGGACCACCGTAGCGGCCTCGAAGTCGGGCTTCTCGCTGGGGAGGAGGATCGTCGCGGCGGACTCGGCCTCGGAACCGGGGAGTTCGGGGTGGACATCGCGGCCGCTGACATCATCGCTGGGGGAATCGGACGGCGTGCGAGACTCGGAGAAGGCGATGAGGGAGAAGAGGAGGAGAAGGGAAAAGGTTAGTTTCGCCATTTTGATCGGAGACACACACTGTATGTCTTGGGAAATTGCGGAAGGGAGAGAGAGAGAGAATATAAAGGGAACGGGCAGGTGGGAACGAGAGCGGATCGTCTGACCTTCAAAACGAAGGTCCGACATGCCCTTTAGTGATCGTGGCCGTCCGATTAACAACGGACGGCCATGATCGCTCAAAATTGTGGCTGCCAAAAAATAATAAAAAAATGGCAGCCGCAATTTTAAGCGATCGTGGCCATAATTTGTTAATCGGACGGCCACGATCGCTGAAGGGTATGTCTGACCTTCATTTTGAAGGTCAGACGATCCGATGGGAACGGGGGAGGGGTGGGTTTGACTCCGTGGGGCGAGAAAAGCGGGCAGCGGGCAGGGTGGAAGACCGACCACATGATCGGAGAAAGAGGGGGTTTGGGCTTGGAGCTCGAAGAGTCGAAGGTGAGGGGAGGGTGTTTCTGGGAATTTAATCATATGAGGTTTGAATTTTTCCTTTTTATTATTTTTCTTGACTGAGGATTCATTCTTGGTTTTGGTAAAATTTCGTTTCTCGGCTCGGCATTTTTAGGTCGCGTGTGATGACATTTCAAGGAAAAATTAAGAGATCCTCGGGAAGAAATATGTAATCTCATTGGCCCTTATTCTTTTTTCAGATTTTTCTACTTCCGCTTCTCCTTAACAGCAATCTATTTTTTTTTCCTTTTTTTTATACTTCTGAAAAAATTAAAGTTGTGCTATCAAACGAAGTTTTTGCTCTAAAAGTTGTGTTATCAAACGAATTTTTATTTCAGAAGTGTTGTCATGAGCGCCCTTATTTTCATTTTTCCAATTATGGATATTCCATGGATCAAGAATTAACATATTTCATGTGGATTTTCTTGTCATATAAAAAAATAAAAATTTTCAAATAATGACCTAAAGTGTCCTTGTTTTCTGAAATAAGGATTTGGAGTACTCTTCATGTATCAAATAAGGCCATGATAGTCTAAATAAGGATATGATCTTCGGGATGGTTAAGAGCATTTTCGTCATTTGCTTTTTTAATTTTTTTCCTTTTTTTATTTGTTTTTTTCCTTTCGCCATCGGCCATAAATAAAAGTAGAGGATGAAAATGACATTAATCAACACGAAAGTCTTTGACCCGCCCCACCCCCCCAAAAAAAAAAAAACGAAGGTCAAGCCTTTGTTTGAAAATATCATCGCCACTTCAGATTTATTGGGAGGACTACCAAAAACGTCCTAAATTTATTGCACTAGTGCCAATTTAGTCATAAACTTTTTTTTGTACCAATTCAATCCTAAACCTTTTGAATTGTAAACCTTTTATTGATGTTAATTCAGTCATAAACCTTTTGTATTGATGCTAATTCAGTCATAAGTCTTTTGTATTTATGCTAATTAAGTTAATCAGACTAATTTTGGCCGAAAATGGCTAATGTTGACATAGATTGTCCTACGTGGCACGAAAAACGCTGATTTGGATTTTTTTTAATACTATTCTATAATTTCAAATAATTTCTAAGCATCTTTTGGTTTTTTAAAAAACATTTTTAAAAAATATTTAAAATATAAAAAGATATTAAAAAAATCCACGTTATTGCAAACCATGCCACTTAGGACAATTGATGGTGGTGCCAATGATTGTCGGCCAAAATTGGCTCAATTGGCATAAATGCAAAATATTTAAGAATAAATTGGTACTAATGCAAAAAATTTAGAATTGAATTGACACTAATGCAATATGATTAGTACTTTTTTGACACTTTTCTTCAAATTTATTAGAAACAATCACTTCAGATCCTTATTTAATACAACTTTTACTTTAAGTTTTTATTTGAAGGAATAAGGGCATTTTAGATCTTTATTTAAAATTTTTCCTAAAAATGATACTAATGATTGGATCTAGCTCGATGGTCAATGGGTATCAATATCATGCGCCACTGTCTTCTTTATTTTCATGCTATTTTTTTTTTTTAAGTTGAGACGCGCTTATATAGGAAATAGTCAAATAAACTACTATGGCCGTAACATACACGGCGAGCTGACAATTGGTGCTGCGGGAGTTGACCGTTGCGTCAGGGATGACGTGGCATTCCCTAATTGCGCGTGCTGAGCTAGGGTTGACTATGACTTGTCACTTCCCAATTGTTTTTTCTTTTTATTTTCTTTTTATTTTCTTCCAAATCACTCGCGGTTGACGAAGATTAATCCTCGTTCGCAATTTCTCTTTTTCCCGACGCTTTAGCTATTCACAAATTTCATACAACATTTCCCCGTGGCCAATTTGTACATTAAGACCGTGGCACGTCAATGCATGGGATGGCTGTCAACGGTTCGGGTTTCCATGATGTCCGATTCGATAACTTGAACCGCTACCCAAACCACACAGCACCCAAATCGAAAAGACAATAACGGTGGACATGGCATTCTCTTTAAAGTGTTTCGATTTGGTTCGGTTCAGGTTTGGGCGAGTCGAAACCGTTTATGTATCCATTTATTTTTATTCAAATCGGAAGGAACTCGACAAAAAATTTTGAAAATTTCTATTTGGTTAGATTCAGTCTGGTTCGGGTACTTTGACACTCCTAGAAAATTTGAGAAAATGGAGGCACCCGTGCTCTTCTCGAATATTTAAGTTCATCAAACTGCGGTATCAACTGGCGTGTGTTAAAACAAAAATTAGAAATAAAACTGGCGTGGTTAGCTCTAGAGTCTGGCGGTTTGCATGTCGACTTCATTCATAGTGATGACAATAACCTTCGGCCATACACAAGGTTGTGTTTTCTAAGTCTAAACAAACGACAAAGATAGGGTTATCGCTCGACAATAAACATAATCTAATTTGAAAGATATCGAACGGGGCACTGAGGAAAAGATATTGTTTCTGGGCCTTGTGGACCACAAAGGCCTATATGACATCTCAGCCTCTCAAACCTCGCGAAGCCCTCTTTAGGCCCCTTGGCAGACCAAGACCCCCTTCATGTGCTCTTTCCGGCACCGGTAAATGACCGACCGAACCTTAACCTAATGTACAATTTATTCTCTGAAGTTTAAGTGCATGTTCAAATGAAAATGTTAAGTATCATCCATGAACTTGAATTAATGGAAGGACAACTTGAACATTTACCAAAGTCTAGGAACTACATTGAACAAATCAAAAGTTGATGAACCACACTACACATTGAGCTAAAGTCCCTGGGCCACATTGAACAAAATAAAAGTACAGGGATCATATTGCACATTGGGTCAAAGTTCATGAACTGTTTATGTAAGTATCCCTTCCCACTCCGAATCTTATGCCTTGTAAAGAGGGAATGTGGCTCTCCTTTGAACCTAGTTCTTGTTATTTCAAGAGCGCCCGCAATGATCCATTTAAAAACAGCGTGAGTCCTGAGACAAGATCCAAATGAAATCACCGAGGATGATTAAGGTTTGCGTTCTCAAAATGTGGAAAAAAAGATAACTTTCCCTCGAGTAGCGACTGTTTTGACTTAAGATCAGTGGTAGAGCTCTAAGGTTATGAATATTAAAAACCTTTCTCTGGATCATTTTTCTCATCACTTGGGTAGTTCTAGAGTACCCCATTTACATTTCTTCGTCGTCTTTCCGAATAAAATCGACAATTGTTAAAAAATCCATGGCCGATTGGCCCGATTCTTTCGCAGGGAACCATAAATAAGCCGCCCCATGGTAAAGGCGACATAACCAAAATGAATATGCATAGGGCTACTGAGCAACATGCTCATAAGACAACAACAACACTACACCAGTAACCTCATGTCCGTCCACCCAAAGGCAAATCGATTTTCTGCCTTGAATCTTCCACCATATAATTTAAGATACTCACGATCCCCATCATCCGGCTCCTGATCGAACGAAGACGACAGGGACAGGAGGGTGTTCTTGAATCTTGTTCAGTCATGGGATTATTAAAAATCAAATCCCGTGGTGGGGAATTTCAATGGATCGCAGTTTTGGCGCTTCTGGAAACCGAGATGCACGCCCAACGACACTAGAGATCAATCACGCTGGAACTCGATACTTCCCAAGCCAAGACCATCGTGGATCCCCTTTTTCTTTTAAGGGGAAAAAACGAACAAAGACCAACATTAAACCAATCAAAAGATTCAAAACCCAGCTGAATACCTCAACAATTTATCATCGATCGATCCTCCACCCCCTCCCCAACAGACCAAATACCCAAAATTTTACCCTCCTCCATCTCCACAACATCACAAACAATAGTATCCTTATACGTCTTGCCAATAGAGATAGGTAAACGACACAGTTGATTTACCTTAAGTTTAGCTCCTTTACGAATCCAACAGATTGTATAAGGAGCAAGATGCGGCTCTGTCTTCAGTTGTAGGTGATACCAAAGCTTTCGATACTATATTCTCGCAACTCCCGCTATCGATGATGGCATTACATACTTTGCCGTTGACAGTACATCGAGCGCAAAATAGCTGATTCCAATGGGTTCCCTCGATCCGCGGAGAAAGTAATAGACGAAGATCATAATTGTATGGGCGATTTGATCCGAATGGGGAAGACTTTCCTTTGGCGATCCCCAACGGCTATGAGATCTTCTTTTGGTATGTCTTGTCCAAACGGGAAGCTTTGGAGAGACCTCTTCTGTAAGCCTTGCAACGAGTAGATTGGAGGCGGAGGAGTATAAAAGACATCTCAAGGTCGAAATGACAAAAATGTCGGCGTTAAGAGGGAAAAGTCTTTATAATTCTTAGATCGAGAGTACTTCATTTCATACACATTTCTTGATTCATCTATTTCATAAACCCCGTTGGTGATCATTGCCCATTCCAAGATGAAGACGACACCACCTCAAATCGAGAGAGCTTAAAAGAATTGGGTTCACATAAAATTTCTAGCTTAATCTCTCAAGTGCGCTAGGATTTTATCTGTACGCATGTCCAACATTGTCTTAAAAAATTCTTTTTCAAAAAAAGAAAAGAAAAGAAGAAAAGGCGGGATGCAAAAAAGAAAGAAAGAAAAAAACAAAAGAGCAAAAGCCAATCCGGGGCATCAAAAAACAAAGTGCCTGGTAAAAGCAAGGTCAATGCCCACTCAAATTCTTGTGTATTTATAAATCATCCAAAGGATTTCAGAATGTCCAGATGTCAATCCCCAGTGGAATCTGCTTGTAAAAGAAAATCCCAACGGGAATCAAATCATAAAAGTTATCCCCAGCCGGAGCGCGTTCAAGTGGCGACGACACCACCCTTAAACAACAGGGGTGCTTTTGGAAGATCAATCCAAGGCTCAAGATCGGTGGTAAATCTGCAAGGATCACCAACATCAAACCCCTCATATATCCTGAGCCAAAAACAGGCTTTTTTCAGTCCCCAATTCTCACCTAAGTTACAACCCTTGAAAGTCTTTTCTGATTAAGGCACTTGAGTTAACGTAGAGTTAAAATGATTTTAAGCATCGCTCGAAGAGATATGAGCAAGACTATTTCTCTCTTATTTTTGCAAGGTTCTTGACTTGTAAACCCGAAGCAGATGATGAAGATTTTCAATTCATTGGCCTCGACTCGACCACGAGTCCCCTTTGAAAACCGTTGACCATGCCCAACATTATGGTCCCTTAAAAATCCATTTCTGATCAATCAAATGATATACACTGTGAATAGTTCCGAAACCTTGAGCATTGGTTCGAGAGAGAATTCAAGTGTTTCTAAATGAAAAAAAAAATCCCTCTGAAAAATGGTGAGGAACCCTCTTTAGTGAGAGTACTCCTATTGACATTTTAACTAAACTTTTTTAACGACCTCAGATCACTTGATCCAAAATTTTCCGTGAAAAGGACTTTGATCATCATGTTGTGTTGCAAGATGTTGGATGACCTCCTACATCATCAGCATACCCAAATGAAATTTCGTCCAAATAAAATTTTGAGAACATTAAAACAAGATTCCCGTTAAACTTCGGGAACCTTTCAAAAGAAAAAATCCCCTCTGACTTTGAGAACCATCGTCATGGGAAAATCCCTGTCAAAATCAGACAAAAATCCCATCTGACATTGAGAACCATCGTCATGGGAAAACCCCTTTTAAAATCAAACAAAAATTCTCCTCTAACTTTGCGAACCATCGTCATGGGAAAACCCCTTTCAAAATCAGACAAAAATCTCATCTGATGTTAAGAACCTTCGTCATGGGAGAGCCCTTTCAAAATCAAGCAAAACAAATTCCCGCCGACTTTGTGAGAACCATCGTCATGGGACCCCTCTTAAAACCAAAGAGAGAATCTCTGCTGGCCTTGCTAGACAACGCCATGGGACTCCTTTGCAGAACATATAGGTGCTTAGAAGCCGACCCAAGATTGAAGCCCAAAAAGCTGGCTTGCCGTTTCGAAAGCACGATGATTTCGACCCAAGATCGAAGCCCAAAAAGTGTTACAGGTTAGTAACCGCGGAGCTATCATCTCCCGGACCGCATCGTTAGCCTTCAACTTCAGAAGATCTCTATGGTCCATATCAACCTACAAGATATTTTTTAAAAAAATAGCTCAATGGTAGAAACCACCTAAACGATCAAATCAAAGAATCAGTTCAACAGCAGAAACCACATGAAGGATCAAATCAAAAAATTAGTTCAACGGTAGAAACCGCCTAAAGGATCAAACCAAAAGATCAGTTCGACGGTAGAAATCGCCTAAATGATCAAATTAAAAAAATCAGTTTAACTGTAGAAACCGCCTAAAGGATCAAACCAAAAAATCAACTCAATGGTAGAAACCGCCTAAATGATCAAATCAAAGAATCAGTTCAACCGTAGAAACTGCCTAAAGGATCAAATCAAAGGATCAGTTCAACGGTAGAAACCGCCTAAAGGATCAAATCAAAGAATCAACTTAATGGTAAAAATCGCCTAAAGAATCAAATCAAAGGATCAGTTCAACGGTAGAAACTGCCTAAAGGATCAAATCGAAAATTTAGCTCAACGGTAGAAACCACCTAAAGGATCAAATAAAAAATTAGTTTAATGGTAGAAACCGCCTAAAGGATCAAATCAAAAAATCAGTTCAACGGTAGAAATCGCCTAAAGGATCAAATCAAAGAATCAGCTTAATGGTAGAAACCGCCTAAAGGATCAAACCAAAGAATCAGTTCAATAGTAGAAACAGCCTAAAGGATCAAATCGAAAAATCAGCTCAACGGTAGAAACCGCCTAAAGGACCAAATAAAAAAAATCAGTTCAACGATAGAAACCACCTAAAGGATCAAATAAAAACGATAAGTTCAATGGTAGAAACCGCCTAAAGGATCAAATCAAAAGATCAGTTCAATGGTAGAGACCGCCTAAAGGGTCATTTTAAAGATTAACTCAAAAGTAGATACAGCCTAAAGGAACAATCGTCTTAGGAGAGCTCCGGTATAGCTGATAGGAGGCTACGATAGAGAAGTCAAGAAATCCCTGGTATAGCAGATAAGAAGCTACGATGGGAAACTTACAAAATCCGGGTCTAGCCGATAGGACGCTACGATGGAAAACTTAAAAGAACCCTGGTGTCGCGACCCGTCCGGAAGCGGACGCGGCTAATGGATTACCGATCGCGGGTCTTGGATCGGCGCGGGCCCTCCCAGGCCCATACCAAATCGCAGCGGGAGTATTCTTCGACAATAAGAGTTGATCGCTTTCGACCTTCAGTGTGGTCGTGGTGGCATGTGCAAATTGTGCATGTATTTGGAGTCGCCACCGGTCTTTCTTGGAGGGTAGACCGGAAACCTTACTTACCGATTGGGAGAGATCGATCAGTTCTGCGGAACCAGAGATTTTGGGTTCGGAGACTTGGTTACGCTGGTGTCATTACCAACGCCCTTTCGGTACCTAACGCGAGTGATTTTCCTGACTAAGAGTTCATGCAGGCGCAAGTTTGGGTGAGATAGGTTTGATTCAGGGTTTCATGCAGATTGGAAGACTGTTCCTATCAATCACAATCAATTTAAATGAAAGCGCAATCAAGTACATAAATAAATCACTTCAATGCACATCAATTCAGATCAATGGCTTCCTAGTATAACCATAAAGGCTTAAAGAAGGTGTGACTTCGGACCAGGGGTAAAATGGGAAGATTTGGGGACGATTGGCCCGAAGGGCAAAATCGTCATTTTTGGAAGGTTTGGATACCGAATTACCCAAAATATTCCATGGCCAGTTGATTGTGGCCATTTCCCATTTTTGAGAATTTTTTGGAATTTCTTGATTTTTCTTCAATTTTTGGAAGACGATTCGCCCAAAGGGCGAAATCGTCATTTTAAGAAGGGTCGGGGTTCAAAACACCCGAAATGAGTCTTGGCCAGTTGATTGTGGCCATTTCCTATTTTTTGGGATTTTCCTGGATTTTTTAGAATTTTTTTGAAGACGATTTGCCGGAAGGGCAAAACCATCATTTTTGGAAAGATCGGGGGTCAAAAGACACAAAACAGGTTGTGGCCAGTTGAATGTGGCCATTTCCTATTTTCTGGAATTTTTTTAGAATTTTTCTGAATTTTTCGAATTTTTTTGAATTTTTTATGATTTTCTATTTTTTTTTATTGATTTTTGATTTTTTTTATTATTTTTTTATTATTAAAAATAATAATATATAAAAAAATTATCCGGATTATTATTAATATTATTGGGAACCAAACCCGGCCCACACCCAGATCCGCGACCCAAACCCGGCCCGCCTCCTCCACGATCAAAACGGCGTCGTTTCATATATTGGGAACGAACGGCTCAGATCGAGCCACGCGGCAACTTCTAGACCGTCAGATTATTATTAATATTATTTTCGAAAATCATTTATTAATTTTGAAAATCTTTTTTTATTTTCCGAAAATTCCACGATCGCGACACGTGTCGCGATCGGGACCGTCCATTTCATTTATTTGAAAAAACGTTCGGACCGGCCCCACCTGGCTGACGTGGCCGCTGACGTGGCATGCCACAGACGTTACTTCCATTGAGGGTACTGAGTTGGAGAAGGAGTATAAAACCTTCCCGGCCCTCTTTGCAAACTTTCTGGAGGCTTACCGTGTTGCTCACCGGGAAGTTCTCGTGGCTCGTGTCTTACGAGCCCGCTACGAAGACCGCTGTGACTGCCTGACGTTGACTAACTTCGTAGCTGACAGCCACAATAAGGTTATGGAAACTGCCAACGAGCGGGTCTCAACGATGCTTCGTGAACGGGGAAATTTGGTGGAGCGTTTGGCCTTGTGCCTGACCACCTATGAGCACGATCGTCGTAACATCATGTTGAAGTTCCAGAGCGAGTGGCTGGAAGAGCGACTCGATACTGTTACGGCGGATGTATCCCGTGGGAGGGAATTGGTCCGGGACCTGGAACTTGCTGTTGAAGATCACAGGGCCAAGGTTGCTGATCTTAAGAATGAGTGCAAGCGTCTTCTTCTCCAGCTCGCGGATCGTGATATACGGAGCGGTGAGTGTAGGCAGGGGATCAACCACATGGAGGGCCAATTGAGCTCTTTCGTGCTGCTCATTAGGACTCACTTCGGCTTTACTTTCCCACCTCGCTGATCTGTATTAATCTGCTTTTGAATCCTTCAATTTGAGCAAGAATGAATGAAAGCTCATGTGTGTGTTTTAGCTTTCATATGGCCCACTTCTTCAAATATCTGAATATCTTCAACTTGGGGTGAGCTGAACCATAATATCGGTAAGTCGAGCAAATATTTTCTGATCTTTTATTTCGCTCATGATTGGATGAAAGAATATTCCCCAGATTTATCCACGAAAAGATATCTCTTTACTACCTGTTTTTTTTTTTTTTACCTGCAAATGAAAAGACGGAATCAGAAGGAAGAATTTGAAAAAAGAAAGCAAAAACCCCTTTCAATCCTATGCTTGCCCATGATTAATAAGGACAAGAACTTTTACAAGAATTAATTTTGTGCGAAAAGTTTTTATCAATATTCCTCGAAGGAAAACATACTATTGAAAGGAATGTAATTCACGATAATCGCTTTTGATCAATTTCGAGGGGAACGAATTAGTCAAAAACGCAAGGCATAATGACGTGTTTTAAATTTAATTGAAGATACGGCATCCAAATCAATGCCGTTTTGTTAAGAACGAGAGCAATTTGGACATCTATCTCGTCATTAAATTCGAAACAACGCCGATACTCTTGATCAATTATCGTGGATTACCAGTGACGTATGACATGCATGGACCAATTCAAGTGTATAATTTCTTCTAGCGAAATTGGGGTTGGATTACCCTATACGACCAAAAAGGTCGTGCAAGATTTCCAATTTTAATTTCCTCTAAAGGAATTATAAACTTGACTTGGGAGTATTCAGATGATTAGAGAAAATGCCACTATCACATTCCCATGACCCGTCAAAAGAAATACAACCAAGTTCCATCTGAATGTATACACCAATAGATCCCTAATACAATCACTCTAAGGGGTGAGATAGAGAAAGCCTCGATAAAAATAAACCCTATACAAGAGGACTAGTAATGGAAAATGAAACAAAGGAATGTGATCCTAACGTTTAAGGATGCCCCAAGTTCGATCTGTGACTTCCGGATCACTTGCCCCAACTCGTCATCTTCATTGGACGATATCTCAATAATGTCCATAGTAGGCTCTTTTGTTGCTCACTCGGTGTTCGCCATGGGATATCATCCTCCTCGTCTTATATCAAGGACGTTTGGGAAAAACACACACATCTATCCTTGAAATGGCATTTAATCTAATCACTAGAATGCAATGAATGAAATGCCTATATTTATATGAACTGTAATAAATTTGAGGGATAGAGAGTCTTACCAACCCAACTCGTCGACTTATGTGCGGTTTTAGGTGTACCAACCGCCCAAAGACATGCGCATGAGACAAGTGATGGTGAACTTCTAAAAATCAGAGGGTTTGGCACCTAAGGTTAAGGTTCCCACCTCGAGTTCTAGAAAGAGCCGATTCCATTGCACAGCTATCGTTGCATTGAGACTCGATCCATAGTTCGAAGCGAGCGGAATTGAAAAGTGGATTACCCCGTGTTTTTCCCCACGGAGATTCCATTTTCAATTCCTTCTATTGTGTTCCTAAAGGCGGCGCCTGGGGTTTTAGGCGCGATTGTGTGTGTCCATGTGTCGTGATCATCACAATGCAAGTCATGTACAACAGTTTATCAATCAGCACTTCAAATCATCCACACAACATACATTCCTACCCCCAACCTGCATAAAATAAAGTTAATCACAGACTACCCCCCTTATTACTCCAATCTACAAAAACATATAACACCTATCGTGAGCGGACTTACCTCACATTCAAGAGCGCCTGCAGGGTTAGAAAAATCACTCAGCGTTTTAATTACGGCCTAAGTCCACATGAGGTCTAGAACCATAGGTTCTAGAACAAAGTCCCTAGCGGAGTCGCCAGCTGTCGCGACCCGTCCGGAAGCGGACGCGGCTAATGGATTACCGATCGCGGGTCTTGGATCGGCGCGGGCCCTCCCAGGCCCATACCAAATCGCGGCGGGAGTATTCTTCGACGATAAGAGTCGATCGCTTTCGACCTTCAGTGTGGTCGTGGTGGCATGTGCAAATTGTGCATGTATTTGGAGTCGCCACCGGTCTTTCTTGGAGGGTAGACTGGAAACCTTACTTACCGATTGGGAGAGATCGATCAGTTCTGCGGAACCAGAGATTTTGGGTTCGGAGACTTGGTTACGCTGGTGTCATTACCAACGCCCTTTCGGTACCTAACGCGAGTGATTTTCCTGACTAAGAGTTCATGCAGGCGCAAGTTTGGGTGAGATAGGTTTGATTCAGGGTTTCATGCAGATTGGAAGACTGTTCCTATCAATCACAATCAATTTAAATGAAAGCGCAATCAAGTACATAAATAAATCACTTCAATGCACATCAATTCAGATCAATGGCTTCCTAGTATAACCATAAAGGCTTAAAGAAGGTGTGACTTCGGACCAGGGGTAAAATGGGAAGATTTGGGGACGATTGGCCCGAAGGGCAAAATCGTCATTTTTGGAAGGTTTGGATACCGAATTACCCAAAATATTCCATGGCCAGTTGATTGTGGCCATTTCCCATTTTTGAGAATTTTTTGGAATTTCTTGATTTTTCTTCAATTTTTGGAAGACGATTCGCCCAAATGGCGAAATCGTCATTTTAAGAAGGGTCGGGGTTCAAAACACCCGAAATGAGTCTTGGCCAGTTGATTGTGGCCATTTCCTATTTTTTGGGATTTTCCTGGATTTTTTAGAATTTTTTTGAAGACGATTTGCCGGAAGGGCAAAACCATCATTTTTGGAAAGATCGGGGGTCAAAAGACACAAAACAGGTCGTGGCCAGTTGAATGTGGCAATTTCCTATTTTCTGGAATTGTTTTAGAATTTTTCTGAATTTTCCGAATTTTTTTGAATTTTTTATGATTTTCTATTTTTTTTATTGATTTTTGAATTTATTATTATTTTTTTATTATTAAAAATAATAATATATAAAAAAAATTATCCGGACCGGGTCGGATGACCCGGCCCACACCCAGATCCGCGACCCAGACCCGGCCCGCCTCCTCCACGATCAAAACGGCGTCGTTTCATATATTGGGAACGAACGGCTCAGATCGAGCCACGCGGCAACTTCTAGACCGTCGGATTATTATTAATATTATTTTCGAAAATCATTTATTAATTTTGAAAATCTTTTTTTATTTTCCGAAAATTCCACGATCGTGACACGTGTCGCGATCGGGACCGTCCATTTCATTTATTTGAAAAAACGTTCGGACCGGCCCCACCTGGCTGACGTGGCCGCTGACGTGGCATGCCACGTCAGCGTTGACTGGTCAGCGGGCGACCAGGCCGCCGGAGAAGACAACCGGCGACTCGCCGGAACAGTTAATATTCCGGCGAGTTCGCCGGAATAGTCGTCGGAAAAACGCAAACCGGCCCGAAAACTCCACATTTTTTTGTCCAACTTGCATCATTCGACTCCTTAATCAGAGGACATCAACATATGACTGAAACATGGCAGATTTACCGCCCGAAAGACGGCGAACGGGACAGCCACAGTCCCGGCTCTGGCGATCAATTACTAGAAAATTTTCCTCTTCCGAGCTTGGTTTAATTCGTTCTAACAACATCTAATGAAGGTCCAGAGGCTTACCTGAGGTCCATGAGGTCCAGTGGTTAGCGGTCGGCGTTTCCCAGCTCCGAGCTCCGACGAGGTCGGCGATAGGTTCGGTTCGGCCATTTATGATTCGATTCATGCAACAAAATGGTATAGCCAGGCTTAGGGAACATTCCCAATGCGATTTTGAGCATGAATACACAAAATAAACGCGACCACAGCTCGCAACTCGGATCGACCGAATAGGTTCACTTTAGGAAATTCATCGAACATGTGGTGTGCATTCTCGGAAAGTTGCTAAAATGACTTCGTCGAAGCTCGACGAGGGATACCGAGCCAAAATGGCTATTGATTAGTTCTATATGCATCGTTAGGAGGATCGGGTACTATCGGTTTTGGTCCGACTCGATCGAAATCGAGCCGGACCAACGAGCCCTGTTCATCGGTACAAAAACAGAGCAAAAACAGGGGCGATACTGACCTTGTGTTCGCCGGGGACTGTGACGGCCGGGCGTCGGTGTGGCAGCGATTCGATCGAGTCCCCGACCTCTTCCTCTCTCTATTTCACTCTCTTTTCATCTATCTCGCCCTCGAATTCTCTCTTGGTCTCCCCCGATCCCCCTCTCAACTCCCTCGGTTCTCCCTCTCTCGGCTTTTTTTTTTCTTTTTTTTCATGGCCGACCGGCCTTTTGGTCGTGGCATCTCCACCCCACCACTACCAACGATCCTCCTCCACTCGCCATCACCTTTTTTTAAAGAAATGCCACCGCGGGCCTCCCCTGCTCCTGCCTTTCTTTTTTGTTTCCGCAGCGCGCACGGGTCTGCAACTGAGAGTTGCAGACCCGGTCGGACCGGGTCGGGTCGGATCTGACCCGACCGGCCCGGTTTGATTCTCATCGTCCAATTGAGCCCCAAACCGACCTATTTTCATGAAATTGACGCCATAATCGGACTCATTGACATGTTTTCTATCAAATATGGGTATTTTCATGAATCAATTGATTGAAATTTAGTGAAAACCCCAAATTATACCTAGGATCCGAAAATGAATTTCGCCTAATCGATGGCCTAAATGACCAAATTAGTCGAAATCGAGGCCGCCAATGGATTCAGCATGATGAAAACTATAGGGTAGAGGTATTTAATTTCAATGGATATGCCCGTATGAGATTTAATTTCAGAAATTGTGAAACCGGGGACCAAATTGAAAGATTTTTATGCAATTAAGCCCTTTTGTTTAAAATTGATCAAATTAGAGGGCAAATTGACCTAATTGCACTTCAAGAATTTAGAATCCAATGTCATAGCTTACAAAAAGTGAGAATTGAAAATTAAAAGACTCGAAAAGGAATTTTTTGCTCGGTTCGGGTTTATGTTTGTGAAGAAACATAGTAACCCGAGCCGAATTTTCAAGATTTAAGGTGACACACTTGAAGAGGAAATTAAAAAAAAATTATTTAATATTTTTGTGTATTTTTTTGACCACGAATGATATTTTTCTGATTTTTTGGGTATTTTTATAATAATGAAATAAATTCAAAAAATTATTAAAAATTACGAAAAATATTTTTTGTTCAAAATTGGTTCCTAAGGCTAAGCCAAGGCTTCCAAAGTTGATTTTGTGATTTTATGACCTTTTTTGATATTTTAATTTAATTTTGAAGAATAAAAATCACAATAATAAATGGTCAAAAATCAGGTGTCAACAGCTGCCCCTCTTTGAGAGGAATCACGTTAGAGGTTTCTCTCAAAGATAACATGGCACCTGATTCCTAACCGACTCAATTGGGAAAATGAGAGAAGAAATGCTATGACATCGAATCCTTAAGGCTCTCGATAAAAGCTCAAATTAATCCCCGGTTTACTCCAACAACTCGAACATGGGCCGGGATGAGAGAGACCTACCTGAGGCTCACCTGTCGGATGCTGCGGTTGCGACAACTTTCAAGCAGATACCTAGGACTCATCATTCAGGATATCCTAGGGAGATTAAGTTCTGACCTGTATGGTAGGTCATACCATTATGGGATTCCTAACAGGTAGGAACCTAAGGAAGGCGTATCCCACGCTTGAGGATTCGCCAGTGATTTTAATCCGTATGGTGGATTGGACCTTTGTGTTGATCTTTAAGGCGGTATCTACGTTGTGTTGACCCTTATGGCGGTTTCTACCATGAGTTGATCCTTCGGGCGGTTTCTACCTTGGGTTGACCCTTCAGGCGGTTTCTACCTTATGTTGACCCTTCAGGCGGTTTCTACCTTGAATTTGACCCTTCAGGCGGTATCTACCCTTTGTTTGACCCTTCAGGCGGTTTCTACCTTAGATTTGACCCTTCAGGCGGTATCTACCAATGAGTTGACCCTTCAGGCGGCTTCTACCTTTGATTTGACCCTTCAGGCGGTTTCTACCTTTGATTTGACCTTTCAGGCGGTATCTACCATTGATTTGACCCTTCAGACGGTTTCTACCTTAGATTTGACCCTTCAGGCGGTATCTACCAATGAGTTGACCCTTCAGGCGGTTTCTACCTTTGATTGAAAAAGGGGTCTCATGACGAGGGTTCTCCACGTCCGATGAGACTGCCTAAATTTTGAAAAGGGGTTCTATCCTCTCCCCTTCTTTTGAAAGATCCCGAAATTTATCGGGAATTCAGTTTTGAAGCAGTGAAAGATTTTATTTTGACAAAGCTTCACTTGAGTCTGTTGAGGCGACATTCTAGGAGCTGGGTTCTCCAGGTATCCTGCAGAAGTTTGAGCCTGAAAGATTTTTCTTCACCAAGAAAACGTTAGTAATCTTTGGGAAGACGACGGTTGTCCATCTGACAAAACCGTATGATTTAAGTTTTAATCATGAAATATGCATTTTGATGCTGGAGGTTATCCAAAGCATTCTTGCAACATGCAAATGTGATCACAAATCCCTTGCACGGAAAATCTGGATCCAACAATTTGAAGATTCCAAAGAGAGTTTGCTCAAAACATCAATCGGAATATTTCTCGACAAGAAGGTCTTCTCACCTGTTTTGAGATAGTGGTTTTTATAGGGGATACACTCAATTCCCTACTAACCTGTGCCTAGGTTTTAGGCTCATTCGCAGCGTATACATTTTGATCGGTCGGGAGGTCTTCCACGGGACCGAAATGTTAGGCTTGGATATTGGTTTTCAAAGGGGGGGGACTCACTTTTGAGTCGAGGCCATTGAATGAAAGTCTTCACCATCTGTTCCGGGTTTACAAGTCAAGAACCCTGCAAAATGGGAAAGAAATAGTCTTGCTCGTACTTCTTCGAGCTAAGCTATATGTTAACCCAAGTGTCTTAGTCAGAGAAGACTGTTTCAGGGTTGTAACATTGGTAGGATTGGGGACCGAAAAAAGCTTGTTTTTGGCCCAGAATTCGTGACGGGTTTGACATTGGTGATCATTGCTGATTTGCCTCCTGTCATTTCCTTTCTGCATCTTTAGTCTTTGAGGTGCGCAACCGATTTTGAGGTGTGCACCAGCTCTTTAGAGAGCGTCTCTTGTGGTATTAAGAGGTTGACAACTCTTTCTGTGTTTTTGCTCCACGGCTGACATCATTTGGGGAGCAGTCTTCTTGATCTGACTCCATTAAGGGTTTTCCCTCTTCTTTTCCCTACCAGGTTTCTTTAGGGATCGATCAAATTGTTCACCCGAGCATCGGCCTCGCTTTTACCAGGCACTTTGCTTTTTCTTGATGCCGTGGATTTTTCTCATTCATTTTTGAAATCCCACCTTTTCTCATCTTCATGGGATCGTGTTAGACCTATGATCAAAGGTCTAACAAGGTTAAGCATTAACTTAGGAATTTTTTGCAAACACTAAGTCTTGAACTCCTTCGTTTCTGAAGTGATGCTGCATCCGTCTTGGAATGTGCAATGATCACCAACGGGTTTATGAAATGATTTTGCAGGCTCAACTTGGCTATGCAAAGGATTCGGTGTGTGGGATAGAGAAATGAATGCTTCTCATCATCCTATGGCACTTGGATTACCATATAAACAACACACAAAGATTAATGTTAGTCCGAGCAAGAAAATTTCTAACCATTTTCTCCTGATGTTGCTGGACTCACCTCCATTTTGCCCCGGTATGGGGTGGTTCTTGACAGGGTTAAGAATGAAAACCGCCGTTCAAAGGGGGTTGTCAACGGTCACCTGTAGTGTTTTGGGGATAAGAAACGAATGCCTCCGTCGTCCCAACCCATGTAATCGCTGCGAATGATCCCTACTTCCGTAGGTCCAGATTTTACTATCTGATCTGGTCCACTCATCTCTCAAGTGTGTGTTGGACGTGTTTGGATTTGGCTTCGCCTCTCGTCTTTTGAGAAAACGTCCTTTTGAATGTTTTGAACAACATCTTGTTGGGGAATTTCTTTTGTTTTCTCAAAAAATTTTCCTTCAAGGGAATTTTATGGTGTACCATGCATGCTTCATTCATGTTTAGACAACCTCCCAGCTTCCATTGTGGGTGTCTATGAGTTTGAAAATTCGATGCCTCTTTTCAGACATAACGATTGAAAGAATCCTAACACCTTTTTTATCTTCAACGAATTGGGAAAAATGGATACTTACCTGTCCGTCGTGGTTGGAGATCCCTGGAGATATGAAAGACACATGTCATTGTATGTTCGCCAATTTCACAAGAATTGGAACGATACATCTTACCCTTGGTTTTGTGCTTTAGTGAGTGCACTAGGGTTGTGGAAACCTGTCCACATTGATGACGAGTTCCTATCAAGGATTAGAAAATAAGTGTCAAATTCGTGCTTCCAAGTGTCCGACAAATTGGGACGATACGACTTTACTCTTGGTATGCATTCCCTCCTGAACAATATCTATCCAATCCTTCTATCTATGCTTGGAGTGTTTGCAACATCGATGGTTCCTTTGCCCCCAGCTGGGCAGCGTCTGTTCTGTTATTTGAACGCATGACTCCTTGAGTGATTTATCCATGTTTATCATCTGAGAAGGAAAGAAAGAAGACATTACTTCGGTATCCGATTGGAGATCGTTTAGGAACGATACATCGTTTTACCAAATGGGTGGCTTCGCGGCCAGATGCATTTTGCATTGAAGGGATGGATTCCATTATGTTTTGTGAACGATGATCATCGCTTGGGGAGCTCGCCCCTGAGCTTAAAGATGCTCGAAAGGTAAGGCGGATCCTCGTACGACTAGTTTCAAGCGTAAATGAGAAATGCTCCCATGGGAGCTTTACAATGGGATTGCCAATACATTCATTCAGGCTATTCAACCTCTTTTCTCCGAGCATTTTTTTAACAAACGCGCCTTGAATTAAACACATAATCATCGGCTTTGTATCACCGTTGCTAGAGTCCGCCAGCTTCGGGCTGATCGAGCCAGAAATTGAGTTCCTCCCCAAGGAAATCGCTCGAATCCCCGAGCCATGTATGCTCGAGTTGAGCATGATCGATTGCTAGTGATGCATTCCTCTCCTCACTTTCGCCTTGAACGATTTGATTGTTCGAGCTGGAAACTCCGTTGTTGCCCTGTTGAGACTGTGATTCATATTCCCGAGGGGTATTGAGATAGCCCAGGGGATCGTTCAGCTGATTGATCCAAACATCTAGCTCCTCATCAAGGAAATCGTCTGCTTCTTCGAGCCCTTGACGCTCGAGTCGGGCAAAGTCGACCGCTGGAGGAGGATTTTTTTCATTGTATTCGGCATGAGCATCTCGATTCCACGAACTAGAACTTACGCTGCTGTTTTGCACAGTTGTATGTGCATCCTCTGTCAGTGCTGGGTCGGTTGTAGGAATAGAACTTCCGACAGGTTGGTGCTCAAATTGGGGAGGCTCTAGTTGCTGGAGCTGTGGTACGTGCTCCCGAAAAGTATCATAGTCATGGCCATATCTATCATTTTGGCTCGAGCCGGCTCCATCTGGGTTTAGTGTTGCCAAGCCTTTCTTCATCAAATTTGAGGTGACTCTTGACATTTTTTTTGGTAACTCCTGTTACGTTCATGACCTCGAGTACGTTCTCTGGGCGCGCCGAGTAGATTCCAAGTTGTTGAACTGCATCCTCAAACTTACGATGAAGCTCTTGGGTCCAGCAAAGCCTCATTTTTTTCTTTTTGCTAGCCAGAGCAGCGTTAGCAACTCGGCGGCTGCTCTCTTCGTGATATGATTGTGTTGCGAGCTGCTTTGGGGGAAGTTCACCGTCAAGTGGACCCCACTCATTATTATAGAGGCTCCATGTACCAATAGACTCCGCTCTAGTGTTGATCTGCCCCAGTAAACCTTGGACGGTATCCGACTGCTCTGGAGGATGTTGTGGAAGGCTTTGCGACAAGTGAGCATTATGAATCTGCATATATGACCCCTCGAGGAACGTTTCACTGATTGGGATAGGGTCGCTGCAGTTAAGGCAAGTAGCCGTGTTCGGAGCCTCTTTACACATCGCGTTTTCCATTCAGAGCTGTTCAGTTTTCTCTCTTAGGATCTGCAACTCGCGGCGTCTGAGTTTATCCATCCACCGGGCCCGTTTGTTGCAAAACCAAAGCTTGACTCTCGCGGGCTCCATCCCCAGCGTTCGGCCTAGTTCCGCTCTTTGCTCCCCCGTTGGATGGGGGTATTCTTTGAAAAAAGCATTAAGCCTTCGGCGTTGGCGTGTGGTGTGGCGTTTTTGGAATTTCCCACTCCAACGTCGATCATCGTCGCTGACATCCTCGCCGCCGAGGGTTTGGGTTTCTTTGCTGGAAGAGCCAATCTCCATAGCCTTTGTGCTGAATCGAGCTCCAAGATCTTCACATTCTTCTAGCAGTTCAAGCTCGGGGATCTCTAGGTCGGGCGCCTCCAACAGGTAACGATAGCCTCCAGGCATGCTGGATCGAAATATCACCGTTTGATTTTTGTTCGCTCGACTTTCTCCACTTTTTTTGGGATGCTCACCCTCTTCACAACTCTCTCTCTCTCTCTCTCTCTCTCTTTTTAGAGATTAAGCGTGTTCCAAGAACCGCCCTTTTGATTCAGATAAAGGCTCTTTAATGAGCGTTCCTCTCGAGACTTCGTGATTCCCCATTACTCTTTCTACACGAACGGGTCTTGAAAATCTCTCGCGTCAACTTCGCTTTATCGAGCACTACGCTTGTCCCCCTAGCTCAGTCTCCCAAGCAATAGATCTGTCGACCTTTCGGCACCACTATGTTTCGCTAAGCCCGAGATCATAGGGCCATGGTGGATCCGTGACTTACCGAGGATGCATTAATCAAATCTGCTTAGCCCCGCTGAACATAAATAACTATTATAACTTTTTGTTCCTTATTTGTAAGGTGAGAGATCGATGTCGAGAAGATTGGCGTTTTAGTCTAGTCAGATTCAGCCTCTCAAACAATCTTCTGACCTTCATTCTCTTCTCTACCATTCGATCGCGCATGGCTTCCTCCCCTGTACCTGCTGCTTTAACCGAAGCTTCAACCCAATGGGAAAGATTTTATCACCTCATGGGTAGAGGTTATGGTTACATAAACAATCATCCTGAAGCCGAGGTCGAAGTCCGTACTTTGATTCCGGCCTTGGACACCGCATGTATCGAGGGTACGAAGCTGCGAAGGGAGTTTGTGATCTTCCCAACTCTTTTCACCAATTTCCTGGAGACTTACGAAGTCGCTAGCCGGGATGTCACTTTAACCAGCATCGTGCGAGCCCGTTATCAGGACAGAGCTGATTCCTTGGTGTTGGCCATGCTGACGGCCGATAACCAAAAGAGAGTTGTTGAATATGCCAACGCCCAGGTCTCACTATTAGCCCGTGAGAGGGACAACTTGATAGAGCGTCTGGCTCTCTGCCAAACCGTCTTTGAGCAAGATCAGAACAATCTCATGCTGAGGTTCCAGTGCACATGGTTGGAGGAAAGGTTGGACGATCTGACTGTGGATATAGCTCGCGGGAGAGCGCTGGCTTTGGATTTAGAGCATGAATCTGAGTACCACGAGGCCAAGGTGAACGAGCTTAAGGAGAAATGCCGCCTCCTTCTCTTCAAGCTTGAAGAACTTGACTCTCGGAGCGCTGGCTGTAGGCAAGGCATGGATAACATGGAGAGTCAATTGAGCTCTTTCGTGATGCTCATTAGAACTCATTTCGGGTTTACAGTTCCTCCTTAGTAATCCATTTGTAAAGTCTCCTGTCGAGTGAAAATAAATGCGAGTTTTTGTATATGTTCCTTTATCTTCCGCATGGTTGCCGAGCCAAGAAAGGTCATCGCTTCCGAACCCACGTAATTTCCCTTTTCACATGTGCCAACAGCTTGGTTACACATTATTTCCATGACTTGACGTTTTTCATTTGAATGATTTGAATGTCTTGTGGGAAATGGATTTGTAGCAGCTCAAAATTTTAAGGTTGCCCTTGATCTTGCGGTCATGGTGTTTGAGGCAGTTAATGACCTCTCGCTTTCGAGGTCGTTTATGCTCCGTTCGCCACTTATGCTGTCATTTCTGCCTTTACGTGTTGAGTTGATTCATCTCGAACCTAACACAACAAGGGATTGACGTATCTAAACATGATGATGCTCGCAGGCAGCATTGTGCAAAATCAACTCTGACTATTAAAGAAGAAAACAAATGCTTCGCTGGGAATTTTACAATGAAAGGAATAAGGGATACATCTCTTTCGCGTACATGCCTCTCTGCCTGCGGGTATGACCAACTCATCGCGTCTCGACTCAGTTGCGCGGTTACCGTTTGCGGATCATGGCTGCAAACGTTTGATAGCCTCCCACTGATCGAATAAGGCATCAAGTCCTTCATCGAAGAAGTCATTTGATTTTTCGAACGATTGATGTACGGGTTGAGGAACATCACCCGATGGGTTCTTCGAACTGGAATTTATGTCCTTGTTTGAGAATACAAGAGGATGGTTGATTGGTTCACCATCAAAGACGTTCCCTCCCTGGGAGTTGGGTAAACCAGAATGCTCAAAGCATTCTTCTATTAAATCATCTGAAATCATATGTCCCTCTTGAGTAGACCCTTGGTCACCAACAAAAAGAGCACTGGTGGATGGTTGCTGCTCGTGCAGAGGAATGATTATTTGCTGCGCTTGTGATACGTACCCTTGAGGAATACCGAGATGATTCAAAGAGGTATTTTGAACAATTTCTGGACAATAGGCAATAGAATGGCTGGTTTGGTTGGTGTCGAGATTCAGCTGAGCCTCTCTTGGCGCACGACCATCGTGTTCACGGTCATGCTTGGTGCTTGTTGACACCTGATTTTTGATCAGTCTTTCATAGTTTATTTTTAAAAAATTCATAAAAAATCTATAAAAAGTTAAAAAAATTAAAAAATCATCTTTGGTAGCCTTGACCAAGCTAAAGGAACCATTTTTGATAAAAAATAATTTTTCATATTTTTAATATTTTTTAATATTTTCCAAAAATAGAAAAATACATGAAAAATGAAGAAAAATAGCGTTCGCTGTCGTAAAAATATAGAAAAATAGTCAATATTTTTATTTTAATTTCTTTTACATTTTGAACTCATAAATAGTCAAAATTCAAGTTCAATTGCATGTGTTTCTTCACGACGCATAGAGTTGAATTTAGCAAAAAAATGTCATTCAAGTATTTTAATTTGTAAATTTCTACATCTTTTTTAGTCTTGACGTCCAATTAGATCGACCACCATCTACAATAAATGCCCCCTTGCTGAATATTTTCGTTTTTGTTTCACATGATTTCATGGTGTAAAACGCCGAGTGGATCCCCAAATATAATCGGGTCGGCATGAGCTCGATAGCTCGTCCAAGACCAAACCAGGGCACGGCAAACCCCATGTGAGTACTCTCGAACTCCTTCGATGCTTCCTAATGCTTTTTTTAGGTTAGATCGTGTGTAGAATGGCTAGGACAGCTAAATCATTCTTGAGCTGTGATTGATAAATATGACCTTACTAGGAATGCCATGTGATTTATTTGCATATCTAGATTCCTTGAGTTGGGCATTTTATTACTGATTGTGATTGGTAGGATAATCACTCATATCTACATGAATTTCTAGATTTAGGGTTCATACCTTACTCATCCGCATGAATCTCAGGCTAGAAAATTCAGTCAACTTAGGTACCGAAAGGGCGTCAACTCTGACAGTTGGTGTAACTAAGTCCCCGAAATCATTTCTCTGGTTCTCGCAGAATTGAATAGAAACTCCCAACTATTCGATTGGGTGGTCCAATCATACCCTAAAAAAATGATTGGTGGCGACTCCATGGCATGCACACTTAGCACATGTCACTAGACCACACTGAAAGTCGATCACGCATACCTCCGTTGCGATTTGGGTAATGGGCCTTGGGAGAGGCCCGCGTTCGACCAGACAGGACGGCCCATTAGCCCTCGAGAGCCCGACAACCTCAAGAGGGTCGCGATAGACTGGCGACTCCGCTGGGGACTGGTTCTTAACCATTTAGTGGACTTGAGCCGAATAAAAAGTTGATTGATTCTTCTAACCTAATTTTATGCAGATGCTCTCGAAAGTGAGGTGTATATGCTAACGAATGTGTTAGATGTTTTTGTAGACGGGAGAAATAATGGGTGAAGTGCTTGTTAACTTTGTTTTATGCAGGCAGGAGTTTTGGATGTATGATTGTGTGGATGTTTATATTGAAGCGGTGATTGTTAAATAAAATGCATGTCTATTGCTTTAGCACGACACAATGAATACACACAATTGCGCCTAAAACCCCGGGCGCCCTCTTTAGGAACACAATAGAAGGAATTGAAAATGGAATCTCCGTGAGGAAAAACATGGGGTAATCCACTTTTCAATTCCGCTCACTTTGAACTATGGATTGAGTCCCAATGCAACGATAGTTGTGCAATGGAATCGGCTCTTCCCAGAATTCGAGGTGAGAACCTTGGCTTTAGGTACCAAGCCCTATCTTTTGATTTTTAGGAGTTTTCCCTCACTTGTCTCATGCGTTTGTCTATGGAAGGTTAGTATACCTAACACTGCTAAAAATACAGAGAAGCTTGATTTTCTCTTAAGTTTGGTTGGTAAGACTTTTCTATCCCTCGAACTTGTTACAGCTCTTAATCATTATATTCATTGCATAATTCCGGTGATTGGATTAAATGCCATTTTGAGGATAGATAGGTGTGTTTTCCTCCCAATGTTCTTGATGGAAGATGAAGATGGTGTCATCCCATTACGAGCGCCAAGTGGACAAGAAGAGCCTGCTATGGACATCATTGAGGTATCATCTAATGAAGATGACGATTTGGAATAGGTGATCCTGAAGTCACGTCTCAAAGATAGAAACTGGGGCATCTCTAAGTATTAAGATCACATTCCTTTGTTTTAATTTTCATTTCTAGCCTTCTTGTATAGGATTTATTTTGCTGAGATCCTCTCTATCTGATCCCTTAGATTGATTGTATTAGGGATCTATTTGTGTTTATATACATTCAGATTGAAATTTGTTGTATTTCTATTGACTTGTCATTGGAATGTGATAGTGGCATTTCTTCTAATCACTCGAATACTCCAAAATCAATTTTATAATTCCTTTGGATGAAATTGAAATTGGAAGTCTTATACAACCTTTTGGCCGTATAGGGCAATACAATCCCAATTTCGCCAGAAGGAACTATAAACTTGAATTGGTTCATGCATGTTTTGCATCATTGGTAATCCACAATAATTGATCAAGAGTATTCGTGTTTTTCAAATTTAATGAAAAGATAGATATCCAAATTACTCTCGTTCTTAGCAAACGGCTTTAATTTGGATACCGTATCTTCAATTGAATTTAAAACACATCGTAATTGTGTACTTTTGAACATTCCATTGATTTTCTTGGAATTGATCAAAGGCGATTATCGTGAATTACATTCCTTTCAATGATATGCTTTCCTTTGAGGAATATTGATAAAAGCTTTTGCACAAGGCCAAAACCCTTGTAAAAGCTCTTATCCCTATTAATCACAAGTAAGCATAAAATTGAAAGGATTTATGCTTTATTTTTCAAATTCTTTCTTCTGATTCTGCCTTTTCATTTGAAACAGGTTAAAAACAAGTAGAGAAGAGAAGTCTTTTTGTGGATAATCGCGGTGGGAGGTTCCTTTATCCGATCATAAGCAAGATTAAAAAATCAAGATGTACACGCTCGAATCATCAATGTCAAAGCGCAGCTTGCCTAGGTTGAGAGTGGTCAGGTGTTCGAGAAAGTCAGCCATACAGAAGTTGAGACACACACATTAGAGCTTTCATTCATTTCGCTCAATCGAGGGACCTTAAAAGCAGATCATACAAATCATCGGGGTGGAAACATAAAACCGCAATGAGCCCTAATTAGCATCACAAAGGAACCAAGTTGGCCCTCCATATTATTGATGCTTTGCTTATACTCACCACCTCGAGACTCGAGATCTGCAAGCTTAAGAAGAAGGCGTTTACATTCCCCTTTAAGCTCGGCAACCTTGGTCCCGTGATCTTCGGCGGCTATTTCCAGGTCCCGAACTAGTCCTCTCCCATGGGCTATATCCGCGGTAATGCTGTCAAGCCTTTCTTCCTGCCACTCACATTGAAACTTCAACACGACATTACGACGGTCGTGCTCATAGGTGGTCAGGGATAAGGCCAAGCGCTCCACCAAATTTCCCCTCTCGCGAAGCAACATCGAGACTCGCTTGTTGGCGAACTCAACAGCCTTTCTGTGACTATCGGCCACAAGGTTGGCCAACACCAAGCAGTTGGACCGATCCTCATAGCGAGCTCGCAAAACGTGAGCCACGGTAGCTTTTCGATGAGCGACACGGTAAGTCTCTAAAAAGTTTATAAAGAGGGTTGGGAAGATTCTATATTCCCTCTCTAAATTTGTGCCCTCGATGGAGGTGGTGTCTATTTCCACGAGCAAAATGCGGATTTCATCTTCAGTTTCTGGGTGATCGGCTATATGAGCATAGCCTCGACCGAGGAGGTTATAGAGTTTTTCCCACTGGGCCAAAATTTCGGCCGAGAAAGCACGAATAGGAGAGGAGGTCATTTTCGTTGGAGTGAGGGAGAAGAAGATGAGTGTGGTAGAGTGATTAAAATAAGAAAAGGCAATTATGTAAGAGTGTTAATCTTCTCTGCATTAACTCCTCATTTTATAGCAACTCGAGAATGAAGAAAGGCACAGCAATAATGCTCGTGGAGCCAAGTTAATTGGGTAAAGCAGTGGTGGCTCTTTCGGTGAACCATCAGATCTGTCCAAGTCCGCGATTTCAGGCTTGATAAACCTAAAAAAGTTGTAAAAAGATATGTCGGTGTCACCATATTAAAATTGAGCGGGAGTTAAGCGCAACTATCGAAAAAAGTTGCGAAAGGATTTGGCGGTCCCATCATATTAAAAAACTGAGCAGGAGGCGAGCGTAGTTCCACCTTTTTGAAAATAAGTGGGAGACAGACATGGATATCGAGAAAAGGAAATCGATTTGGTGTCCCTCCACGTTGAAAAGAAGAAAGAAGACGACAAAGCGGGAAATACGAAATCTTGGGAGCAACGCTTGCCTGATGATCTTCATCCATGTTTAAAGAACGTTTCATGGGCATACAGAACCACTCAAAAGAAAATTTAGAGAGAGTGAGCATACATGAGAGAGTAGAGAACCCTGAGTGAGCAAAAATTGATCGAACATTTTTCGATCCAACATGTTTGAGGGTTACCATCAGTTGCTAGAGGCGACTGATCCAAAAATCTCAGAAAATGAACTACTGAGAGATCTCGAAGATTCCAGGATGGCGTCTGGTACCAGAACCACAGAACCCAACCCTTTCGGCAACGAAGTTCAGGATCTCAGCAGCGACGACAACAGCAGCAACGATGGTCAATCCCGGAAAAGGAAACGTCGCCAGTGCCACACTCAGAATGAAATCCAAGAGCTTGAAGCTTTCTTTAGTGAATGCCCTCTCCCGAACATGAAACAAAGAAATGAATTGGGCCAGAAGCTAGGGATGAAACCTTTGAGGGTCAAGTTTTGGTTTCAAAATAAGCGAGCCAAATTGAGGGCTCAACACAGACGTCAAGAACTTGCGATTCTAAAGGAGGAAAACGAAAAGTTTCGAGCGGAGAACATGAGGTATAAGAAAGCTCCCAGCACTATCGCTTGCCTTAATTGCGGTGGCCCTATCACTCTCGGCGAAATGTTCCTTGATAAGCCTTATATGAGGATTGAAAATGCTCATTCACCACCCCACTCCCTCGAACCATCTTCGATACAATCGGATTTTGTTGGAGATATGCATGAACAAATCAATTCTACGAAGTCAATATCGATGCCTTCTAAAGGATGTGATATGCGTCACCATGATTGGAGTTTCCTTAACGATGAGTTTACTATCACGACCAACCAATCCAAAGCTGATGAATTCCCTCCACAACAATTTCCGGCTCGATCAAATTCTACTGGAAATAGGCCAGAGAGCAATAGCCAAGTTGTCAACACTGTTCCGGGTCGCAAGAAGACGAGGGTCAATTGGTCCCCCGAGCTTCATCTCAAGTTCCTTAGTGCGGTTCAGCAACTAGGGATCAACTCAGCATATCCAACGCGCATACTTGAGATCATGAACATACCAGGACTCACTAAAGATGGAGTCGCGAGTCACCTCAAGAGCTACAGAAGGGCGCTAAGACAGCGCCACACAGCACTGAACCTGAAAGAACTCAACTTGTGCCTAAACACTAGGCATGGCTATAACTACAATGCCCCTGAAGTAAGAAATACCCTGCCGAATCTAGGCACCGACCAAGCTGGTAGCAGCACCATCGACTACTTGGGCGCTAATCAGAATATTCCCTCGAATCATCTCAGCACCCCTCAAGAGTATATGCCACAAGTGCAGCAGGTACGAACTCCTTGGTTTGAGCAACAACTTTTCGCTAGTGCTCTTCCTATCCCCGATCAACATATTGCGCCTAGTGTTCAAAGATCTGCCCGGCTTGGGCATATGATTTCGGAAGATCAAGCGGGCGGATGCTTTGAGGATTTTTGTTTCTCCCATTCCCAAATGGAAGGTGCTTTTGATAGTGAACCGATCAATCATCCTCTTATAATCTCGAGCAACGACGAAGGTTCTAGCTCGAAGAATCAGATCGCTCACAACAGAAACGTGAATCCTTCAACGCCAAGCGATGATGGTCAACCCGAATATCAGTTGCTCGAAGAATCAAAAGATTTCCTTGATGAGGAGCTCCATATCTGGATCGATCAGTTTAAAACTGATGGACTTATGAAGTTATGATCCAAAATGACGATTATATGTCTGATTCATGGTGTAGCTGGCTGATCACCGAGAATCCTCAAGGGAACTAGGCACATGTGAATGGATGTATCATTAATCTTTCTGTCATAAAGTCTTCCATGCAAGATAATCTTCCTTAATGCCTAGAGTTAATCTGGGGCAGCGATCAGTACTACCTGCGAGCATCATCATGCTTGAGTACGACAATCCCTTGTTAGATTAGAGTCGAGGCGAATCAATTGAACGCCACGAAGAAAAACATTTAAAGGCTTCACATAGGAAAATGCGAGCAAAAGCCTGAGCGAGCTCAAAGACGGTTAGCTCTGTATCGTTCTAAGGGACCTTTAGTCGTTATGAACTCTAAATTGAGCTTGTTTCATTCTCGATGGGGGTCGCTAACTGCTTCAAGAATTTTATAACAAAAAACGAACCAGTTAGGGACGCCAATAGTGCTGTGTCCTGGTAGTCAGTGAACTGGAAGTGGTACGAAACGTCAGGAGTTCGATCTCAGGATTGAAAAATCATTTTATCAGTTTGTCTATCACCCGATGAAGTTCAAAGAGATTCGACGCAGATGACTATAGAACTTGGGGCAATTCGAAAATCATCGATTCATTTTCATCAAGCGGCGAAGTTGGTATTGTAAAATGTGAAGCATGCAAATGACAAATCCGAAGTAGAAGGAGATGAATCATGATTCGCTTATCCAAGGTCGGGATTTCAACCTTCGACTAAAGCCAAATCTAGGATGAGTTTTTGATCTTGCCTACTCGACAAAACCCATCTCCACTGAAAATGGGGGCAAACCATTCCTACATCTGGAAAGCATGTCGAAGCCGAAGACATCAAATTCATCGTTTGATCCGTGGGGCAAGTCCCCGAAGCGATATTTATCATCCGCAGAGCGTAATGGAATCCATCCTTTCAATGTAAAACACATTTGGCCGCGGAGCCACCCATTTGGTAAAAAGAACGTATCGTTCCTAAATGATTTTCAATCAGATGCGGGGATAATGTTCTCTCATTTTTCTCTCAGGTGATGAACAGAGATGAGGCACCCAAGAAGCCATGCATTCAAATAACAAAACAGTGCATGAAACACGCCCAAAAAGATGAATGAATCTCCTCCGACGTAAATCCTCGAGGTGGATTCGTTGCCCAACCAGACGAAGAAATCATGGCCACAAGCTTAAGGGCCGGCTTCTACAATCCGCACATTGGCATGCAGAATGGAATTCAAATCAAGAGTAAAGTAGTATCGTCCCAATTTGTTTTGAATTTGGAAACCCAAAATAATGCTTAATATTTATCCTTGGCAGGAGCTCGCCATCAGGGCAGACATGTAAGTTTCATTTTTCTCCAAAAACCAAGAAGTCGAAAGAACTTTAGAACACCCAACAATCTTGTGTTACTATGTGAAGTGCAGATTTTCACAACCCTTGTACACTCGTTGGAGCATATGACCAAGGGTAAGATGTATCGTTCCAATTTTTGTAAAGTTTTAAAATATACAATGACATATCCCTTTTATATCTCCAGGATCTCCAGCCTCGATGGGCAGGTAAGTATCCCTTTTCCCAATTCATTGGAGATTAAAAACTTTCAGAATTAATTCGATTCTCACATCTAAAAAGACATAGAATTCTTACTTCATTGACATTCATGTTTTAAAACATGAGATTGTCTGAACATGAATTACACATGTATGGTGCATCATAAAATCCCTTTGAAGGATAAATCTTGATGAAATGAAATGAATTTTTCCAACAAGAGTCGTTTGAACTGTTCAAAAGGGTATTTTCTCATAAGAGAAGCGAGCCTAATCCAAACACGTCCCATACACACTTGAGAGATGAGGAGATTGGAAATGATAGCGAAACCTTAACCTATGGATATAAGGGTCATTCGCAACGATTACATGGATCGAGATGACAAAGGCATTTATTTCTTCATTCCAAACACTACAGATGCCCATTGAGAACCCCATTGAACGGCGATTTTCATTCTCAACCCTGTCAAGAACCACCCCACATTGGGGCAAATGAAGGTTAGTCCAACAATATCAGAAAGTAAACGGTTAGAAATTTTCTTGCTCGGACTAACATAAATCTTTGTGTGTTGTTTATATGATAATCCAAGTGTCATAGGATGACGAGAATAATTCATTTCTCTATCCTACACACTGTTATCCTTTGCACAACCAAGTTGAGCCAGCAAATTCATTTCATCAACCTATTGGTGATCATTGCATATTCCAAAGCAAAGGCAACATCACTCTAGGAATGGAAGCGTGCCAAAGTTTAAGTTGCATATCTAGCATGATTGCCGAAAATCCTAGCTCCAAAAGAAAAGAAAAACACGGGATTAAAAAAAGGGGGAAAAGAAAAATCCCTAGACATCAAGAAAAAGCAAAGTGCCTGGTAAAAAGCAAGGCTGATGTCTATTCAAAATATCCCCAGTAAAGTCTAGAGAGACGATGAAAAGACCCTGCAAAGGAGTTAGATCAAGATGACTACTCTCCAAATGATGTCGTGCTCAAATTGCAAACACACAAACAGACGGTCTCTTAATGTAACAAGAGACGCTTTTAAACATCCTTGTGCGCTCTAAAAGAGGAGTGTACACTTCAAGAAATGGAGATGTTCTTCGAAGGACATGTGGCAAATTTGCAATGATCACCAATGTCAAACCCTTCACAATTTCTGAGCAAAAAATAAGCCTTTTTCGGTCCCCAATCCTTCCAATGTTACAACCCTGAAGTAGTCTTATCTGACTAAGACACTTGGGTTAATGTATAACTTAGCTCAAAGAAGTACGAGCAAGACTATTTCTTTCTCATTTTGCAGGGTTCTTGACTTGTAAACCCGGAGCAGATAGTGAAAAATTTCGTTCAACGGCCTTGACTCAAAAGTGAGTCCCCTTTGGAAACCGATATCCAAGCCTAACACTACGGTCCCGTGAAAGACCTCCTGATCGATCGAAATGTATGCGTTGCGAATGATCCTGAAACCCAGGCACAGGTCGGTAGGAAATTGAGCACTTTCCCTATTAAAGATCATTATCACAGAGCAGTGAGGAGCCTTATTGGGTGAGAAATACTCCAATGGATGTTTTGAGCAAACTCTTTTTGAAATTTTCAAATTGTTTGATCTAGAGTTTCCGTGCAAGGAATTTATGATCACATCTGTATATGGCAGGAATGTTTTGGATAACCTCCAACAATCAAAATGCACATTTCATGACTAAAACTTAAGTCGTAGAATTTTGTCAGTTAGATAATTATTGTCTTCCCAAAGATTACTAATATCTTCTTGGCGAGGAAAATTTTTTCAGGTCTAAGCTTTTTACAGGACTTTTGGCCACCCCAAAGACTGGGTGCGTCATCCTTAGGTGAAGCCTTTTAGTAGGCAAATCTTTTCTAAGACCGATCCACAGAATGATCGAGTCTCCGACTAGCCCCGAAGAGCGGGTACGTCATCCTTTGATTCATATCAATTTGGAATCTCATAAATGGTAGAAACCGCCTGAAGGGTCAACTCAATGGTAGAAACCGCCTGAAGGGTCAATCAACGGTAGAAACCGCCTGAAGGGTCAACACAATGGTAGAAACCGCCTGAAGGGTCAATGTATGGTAGAAACCGCCTGAAGGGTCAACCAATGGTAGAAACCGCTTGAAGGGTCAAAATAATGGTAGAAACCGCCTGAAGGGGCAATGTATGGTAGAAACCGCCTGAAGGGTCAACCAATGGTAGAAACCGCCTGAAGGGTCAACTCAATGGTAGAAACCGCATGAAGGGTCAATGAATGGTAGAAACCGCCTGAAGGGTTAAAGGACTGGTAGAGACCGCCTGAAGGATCAACCCAATGGTCCGATCCACCATACGGATCAAAACCTTGATGAATCCCGAACGCGGGAGGAGTCGTTTTCCCTAATAAGCCTTACATTAGGCAAGCCATTTCTAGTTTAGTCCACCACACGGATCAAAACCCTTGGCAAATTCCCAAATGTGGGATGCGTCTTCCTTAGGTTCCTATCAGTTAGGAATCCCATTATGGTTTGACCTACCATACAGGTCAGAGCTTAACATCCCCAGGACACTCCGATGACAAGTCCTTAGGAATCTACTTGAACCCATCAGACACAGCAAATGCCGCAAGCATTCGGCAGGTAAGGGGCAGGGAAGTCTATCTACTCCTTAACTTTCTTACATCATATCAGGGAATTGAATGAGCACATCTCTTTTTAAGGAAAAGCACACATTGATGGGCATGAAAACTGGATGTCATGATTTCTTTTCTTTTCCCAGTCGAGTTGATCGGAACACAGGTGTCACCTTGTCTTTGAGAGAAACCTCTGACGAAATTCCTCTCAAAGAGGGGCAGCTGTTGACACCTGATTTTTGATCAGTCTTTCATAGTTTATTTTTAAAAAATTCATAAAAAATCTATAAAAAGTTAAAAAAATTAAAAAATCATCTTTGGTAGCCTTGACCAAGCTAAAGGAACCATTTTTGATAAAAAATAATTTTTCATATTTTTAATATTTTTTAATATTTTCCAAAAATAGAAAAATACATGAAAAATGAAGAAAAATAGCGTTCGCTGTCGTAAAAATATAGAAAAATGGTCAATATTTTTATTTTAATTTCTTTTACATTTTGAACTCATAAATAGTCAAAATTCAAGTTCAATTGCATGTGTTTCTTCACGACGCATAGAGTTGAATTTAGCAAAAAAATGTCATTCAAGTATTTTAATTTGTAAATTTCTACATCTTTTTTAGTCTTGACGTCCAATTAGATCGACCACCATCTACAATAAATGCCCCTTGCTGAATATTTTCGTTTTTGTTTCACATGATTTCATGGTGTAAAACGCCGAGTGGATCCCCAAATATAATCGGGTCGGCATGAGCTCGATAGCTCGTCCAAGACCAAACCAGGGCACGGCAAACCCCATGTGAGTACTCTCGAACTCTTTCGATGCTTCCTAATGCTTTTTTTAGGTTAGATCGTGTGTAGAATGGCTAGGACAGCTAAATCATTCTTGAGCTGTGATTGATAAATAGGACCTTACTAGGAATGCCATGTGATTTATTTGCATATCTAGATTCCTTGAGTTGGGCATTTTATTACTGATTGTGATTGGTAGGATAATCACTCCTATCTACATGAATTTCTAGATTTAGGGTTCATACCTTACTCATCCGCATGAATCTCAGGCTAGAAAATTCAGTCAACTTAGGTACCGAAAGGGCGTCAACTCTGACAGTTGGTGTAACTAAGTCCCCGAAATCATTTCTCTGGTTCTCGCAGAATTGAATAGAAACTCCCAACTATTCGATTGGGTGGTCCAATCATACCCTAAAAAAATGATTGGTGGCGACTCCATGGCATGCACACTTAGCACATGTCACTAGACCACACTGAAAGTCGATCACGCATACCTCCGTTGCGATTTGGGTAATGGGCCTTGGGAGAGGCCCGCGTTCGACCAGACAGGACGGCCCATTAGCCCTCGAGAGCCCGACAACCTCAAGAGGGTCGCGACAGTGCTCGAGTTCGGGTCGAGCTCTTTTAGGTTCAGCGAGGCATGACGTCTTCTTAGCACCCTTCGGTAACTATTAAGGTGGTTTGCAACTACCTGTAGAGAGATTCCCGGTTCATTCATGGCATCAAGTACGCGTGCTGCACACGCTGGTTTAAGTCATGCTTCTCGAACCGCGTCGAGGAACTTGCGATGAAGCCTCGGAGTCTAAGCGAATTTCTTTTTTTGGTGTTTCAGCATGGCGTCAACGACTGGTATCTGTTGTGGAGGAAGTGGATCGGTTTCGCACTGATCACGGGCAAAAATAGACCTATCATCGGGGAAAGTATAGTGACGCATAACACATTCTCCAGAAGTCGGTTCGAGGGAGCGGGGTTGCGGAAGAGCACTCGCGACCTTCATGGAAGGATTGTCATGGAGCAATCCCCGGAGGTCGATAGGGCCACCGCAATTGAGGCAAACGGTAGTGACAAGAGTTCTCTTGTACCATATGTTCTCTGCCCGTAGTTTGTCGTATTCTTCCGCCAGAGTGGAAAGCTCTTGACGTCTGCAATGATCGACCATTCTGGCCCTCTTGTTTTGAAACCAACATCTGACTCTCTTAGCCTTCATCCCCAACCTTTGGCTTAACTCCTCTATTTGCTCTACGCTCGGATGAGGTGATCTTCTGAAAACAGCTTCAAACACCCGGGTTTCCTCTTTACTATGGGGTTGGCGATTTTTTTCTTCTCGAGGTTGTCCATTGCTGCCGTTGTCGTCGTCGTAGTCATGGCAATCTCGAACGTCGTTGCCGGGGAGGTTAGGTTCCATGGCTTCTGTATCAGGCTCGATCCTGGAAATTTCGAGGTCTTCGAATTGGATATTGTTCAGGCTGTTTGGGTCAGTCGCCTCTAACAACTGACGATAACTCCCAAACATGTTGGATCAGGAAGAGGTTGGTCGATTACTACTTACTCAGGGTTTTGTAATCTTCCTCGTATGTTCACTCTTTTTCTGAACTTTGCTTTGAGTGACTTCGCGTGTTCAAGAGACGTTCTTCGGACACGGAAGAAGATCATTGGGCGAGCGTTCCCCAAGGTTTCGAGTTTACCGCTTTGTCGTCCTCCCTCCTTTTCATTGTGGAGAGATCTCGGATCACTTTTCTTTCCTCGATAGCCGAACTTGTCTCCCACTATCTTTCCAAAAGACTGAATTATGTCCACCTCCCACTCAGCTTTTCATCATGACAAGGCTGCCAAACCCTAACGCGGCCTCTTCGACATTTGCGCTCGACTCCCGCTCCCCCTCAATAATGGCGAAATAGACAATGCTTTTACAACTTTTCAGACTCGTCAGACCTGAAATAGCGGATCGAGGCGGGTCTGATGATTCATGGGAGGAGCGACCCCTGCTTTACATTAATTATCCCGGCTCCACAAGCATTATTGCTGCAACTTTTCTCATCTTCGGGCTACTATGAAACGAGGAGTTAATGCAGAGAAGGTTAGTGCTCTCCTTCGACCAGCTTTCACTTTCATTCGTTCCATTGCACTCGTCTTCCTCTCCATCTTTCCAACGGGAAATGACTTCATCTTCTGTTTCTTCCTCTGACTCTTCCCATGCTTGCGTTTTTTCAATCGCAGTCTCGGCCCGATGGGAAAAACTCTATAATCTCTTGGGTCGGGGCTATGCTTATATAGCCGATCATCTGGAGATCGAGGCTGAGATCCGCGTTCTATTCGAGGCCACAGACGCTACTTCCATTGAGGGTACTGAGTTGGAGAAGGAGTATAAAACCTTCCCGGCCCTCTTTGCAAACTTTCTGGAGGCTTACCGTGTTGCTCACCGGGAAGTTCTCGTGTCTTACGAGCCCGCTACGAAGACCGCTGTGACTGCCTGACGTTGACTAACTTCGTAGCTGACAGCCACAATAAGGTTATGGAAACTGCCAACGAGCGGGTCTCAACGATGCTTCGTGAACGGGTGTTGACACCTGATTTTTGACCATCTTTTATTTTAGTCTTTATTTCTAAATTAATTAAAAATATCAAAAAAATGTCAAAAAATTACAAAACCAACTTTGGAAGCCTTAGCCTAGCCTTAGGAACCAATTTTGAACAAAAAATATTTTTTGAATTTTTTAATATTTTTTGGAATTTATTTAATTATAAAAATACCCAAAAAATTGGAAAAATACCATTCGTGGTCAGAAAATTACACAAAAATATTCAGTAATTTTATTTTAATTTCCCCTTTAATATTTTCACTTTTTATTAGGGAAATTCGGCTTGGTTCATTGGGTTCCTTCACAAACCTAATCTTGAACCGGGCCTATAAAATCCTTTTCGAGTCTTTTAATTTTCAATTCTCGGTTTTTATAAGCTATGACATTGGACTCTAAAGTATTGAAATGCAATTGGGGCAATTTACCCTCCAATTTGATCAATTTTAGCCAAAAGGGCTTAATTGCATAAAAATCTTTCAATTTAGTCCCTGGTTTTACAATTTGTGAAATTAAATTTCACACGGGCACACCCATTAAAATTAAACACCTCTACCCAACAGTTTTCATCATGCTGAATCCATTGGTGGGCTCAATTTTGGCTAATTCGATCGTTTAGGCCTTCGATTTGGCGAAATTAAATTTCGGATCCTAGGGACAATTTGGGGTTTTCACATAATTTCAATAAATTGATTCACGAAAATACCCATATTTGATGGAAAACATGTCAAGGAATCCGATTTTGCCATCAATTTCATGAAAAGAGGTCATTTAGGGGGTCAATTTGGCGATTTGGACGATTTGGCCGAACCGGGTCGGTCGGGTCAGACCCGACCCGACCCGGTCCGACCCGGGTCTGCAACAATGGACAGAATGTGCAGCAAGGCATGCAGAACAGAAAAAAAAAATAGGGGGGCATGGGCGACGCGTTTTGGGGAGAAACAAAAGGCAAACGAGCGTGGGGGACCATGGCAGACGTCGGGGGGGGGGGGGGGGGGTGTGCTGCAGGGCGTGGGCACAAAAAACGGGCCGGTCGGCCATGAAACGGGGGGAGATTCTCGGTTAAAAAACCGAGCTTGGCCGAGAGAGGGAGATTTTTTCCCGAGCGGAGGGGGAGCGCGAGAGAGCTTCCTTGGACCTTCAGCACACCACAGCGAACATCACCAAAGGCTCGGTGGTCGTCGGCAAGCTCCGGATAGGTCGGTATCTCGCCGGATCTCCATGTTTTCTTATGCACGCCATGTGTTCGGTGAAATGCCGATGCATGTTTCAACTCGGTTTCGTCCCCGGCCGTGCGTGATTCGAGTGGCATATGTTCGGTTAGGGCCCTAAGTTAATCCTAGAACCGACTCTAAGCTTGTTTACGTGTTTATTTTGCATTGGAACCATGCCGGGAGCGATGGCCGGAGTTCGATGTGCTCGGGCCGAGCCTAAAGCTCACACCGGCGAAGTCCACGGCCACCGACCATCAAAGGACCATAGGTAAGCTTCTAAACCTTCCTCAGATGCCATGTGAATGCCTATAATCGAGTTTAAACGTATAAAATTTTTTTTTGTGAATTCTTCGCCGGAGCCGGTTCGGTCGCCGGATTTTTGGGGCGGTTACCGACGCGATTTTTGTCCCTTTTTGGTTGCATATTGATGCTGAGTGTCTAAGGAGTCGAATGCCGCAAGAACGGGCGAAAAATACCAAGTTTCGGGCCCGTTTCGCAATTTTCCGGCGACCTCGCCGGAATTTTTACTATTCCCGCCGGCATTTTCACTGTTCATCGTCTTCTCCGGCGACCCTCCGGTCGGTCAACGGACGACGTGGCGTGCCACGTAGGCAGCCACGTCAGCTGGGTGGGGTTCGATCCATGTATTTCCAAATAAAACACACGGACGGTCACGATCGCGACACGTGTCGCGATCCTGGAATTTTTGGAAAATTAAATAAATGATTTTCGAATAATCGATCCGGCGGACGAGGATGTGCCACGTGGCTTACTGAGGGACGTCCGATCTTGTACAAGATCGGACGCACCAGAGGAGGCCACGTGGCATGTTCTAGAGCGTCCGATTTGCGGGTTTTTCTAAAAAAGGAAAAGAAATTGATTTTTGATCCGACGGTCGTGATCGAGCCACGTGGCTCTCTGTGAGTCGCCCGATCTAGTGGAAGATTGGGCGCACGAGACGAAGCCACGTGGCACGACGTGGACCGTCCGATCCGGGGAATTTTCGGATAATTAAATAAAATAGATAAAAAATCCAAAAAATGTTTAAAAAATAGAAAAATGTTTTAAAAAATCAAAACGGTGTCGTTTTAGGCCGGTGTCGACCCCTAAGGTCGGGCCGGGCACCCGAGAGGCGCGGGCCGGGTTTGACCCGGCCCGGAAAATATTTTTAAACATTAAAAAATTTTAAAAAATAATATAATAATCAAATAATAATAAAAAAAATAAAAAATCATAAAAAATTCAAAAAATTCGGAAAATTCAGAAAAATTCTAAAAAAATTCCAGAAAATAGGAAATGGCCACATTCCAAAAATGACGGTTTTGCCCTTTCGGCAAACCGTCTTCCAAAAAAATTCTAAAAAATCCAGGAAAATCCCAAAAAATAGGAAATGGCCATAAACAACTGGCCAAGACTCATTCCGGGTGTTTTGAACCCCGGCCCTTCTTAAAATGACGATTTCGCCCTTTGGGCTATACTAGGAGGCCTATGATTGAAATTGAAGAAAAATCAAGGAATTCCAAAAAATTCTCAAAAATGGGAAATGACCACAATCAACTGGCCATGGAATATTTCGGGTAATTCGGTATCCAAACCTTCCAAAAATGACAATTTTGCCCTTCGGGCTAGTTGTCCCCGAATCTTCCCATTTTACCCATAACCTTAAATCACGTCTTCCCTAAGCCCTTATGGCTATACTAGGAGGCCTATGATTGAAATTGATGTGCATTGACATGATTTATTTATGCACTTGACATACGCTTTCATTATGTTGACTGTGATTTGGTAGGACCAGTCTTCCAATCTGCATGAAACCCTGACTCATACCTATATCACCCAAAATTGCGCCTGCATGAATTCTTAGTCAGGAAAATCACTCGCGTTAGGTACCGAAAGGGCGTTGGTAATGACACCGACGTAACCAAGTCCCCGAACCCAAAATCTCTGGTTCCGCAGAACTGATCGATATCTCCCAATCGGTCAGTAAGGTTTCCGGTCTACCCTCCAAGAAAGACCGGTGGCGACTCCAAATGCATGCACAAGTTGCACATGCCACCACGACCACACTAAGGTCGAAAGCGATCGACTCTTATTGTCGAATCTTTGGAAAGATACTCCCGCCGCGATTTGGTATGGGCCTGGGAGGGCCCGCGCCGATCCAAAGCGCGCGATCGATAATCCATTAGCCGCGTCCGTTGATTTCGGACGGGTCGCGACAGCTGGCGACTCCACTGGGGAATCATGTTCTAGAACCTATGGTTTTAGACCCCAAGTGGACTTAGGCCGTAATTAAAACGCTGAGTGATATTTCTAACCCTGCAGGCGCTCTTGAAGGTGAGGTAAGTCCGCTCATGATAGGTGTTATATGTTTTTGCAGATTGGAGTGATAAGGGGGGTAGTCTGTGATTAACATTGTCTTATGCAGGTTGGCGTAGGAATGTATGTTATGCGGATGATTTGAAGCGCTGATTGATAAACTGTTGTGCATGACTTACATTGTGATGATCACGACACATGGACACACACAACTGCGCCTAAAACCCCGGGCGCCGCCTATAGGAAAACAATAGAAGGGATTGAAAATGGAATCTCCGTGAGGAAAAACACGGGGTAATCCACTTTTCAATTCCGCTCATTTTGAACTATGGATCGAGCCCCAATGCAACGATAGTTGTGCAATGGAATTTGCTCTTTCTAGAACTCGAGATGGGAGCCTTGGCCTTAGGTTCCAAACCCTTTTGATTTTTAGAGTCAAGCCTCACTTGTCTCATACGCATGTATATGGATGGTTGGTATACCTAAAACCAAAAGAATCATTGGGTACCTCTCATGGTAAGGTCCTGCCGTTTCTATTTAAATTCACTTACAGCCTTTTATTTTGCACAACATGCTGCATTCATCAAATCCGAGGGTTGAGTCCAATTCCATTATAGAGTATGGATAGAGTAGAGATGATCTCTCCAAGTCGGTCCCACATCCCGGACATATTCAAGTATGAGCGACGTGTCATCTGCCATCGGACTGTCGGGACATTCGACGGAGTTTACCCTTTTCAAGCTGTCCAAGGAATCGTCCAGTAACCATACCGGAAGTTGAAGGACAGGCGATAACAGCAAATTCGAGACACCTACCGGACATTATCAAAAGGACATCTGATGAAAACGAAGACCCGAAATAGCCGAACCAAAGACACCAAGCGCCGTCCTCTGAAGACCCGACTTGGGGCATCTCTTTAGGTTCTTAAGGGCCACGTTCCAATCGTCCCTTTCCTTTTATCAGGATCATCGAGTCTGTAAGGAACACCCGTCTGTGGGTCTCCCATTTATCTTCCGCACCTCGATTCCTAAGTCTTGTCTAAGTGTCTTGACATTGGAATGTGACACTGGAATTTCTCTCAACCATTCGGATTTTTCGGTTCAATTGCATGTCTCGCCCAGATGAAATTTTCGTTAGAACTCACACTTGGCATGTTTAACCCAAGTACGAGAATCTACCATTCATTTCATGGTGCGCCGGACATGAAATTGAACCGGTCTATAGCATGCATCCTTGGTAATCCTTGGTAATTAACTAAAGTCGTCCATGTTTCCTGAATTCAAGAGGAGACATGATATCCAAATTACCTTCGGGAAATCATCTCAATTTGGATGTCTTATTTCCCACCGAATTTAGGACACATCGAAATTGCATTTTTATCTTCTTGGACATTCCACAGATTTTCTGGGGATTGGCCAAAAGTGATAACCATGGATTACGCTCCTTTTAGTTTTATGTTTTCTCTTGAAAAACATTGATAAGAATTTTTCACATGAGGTTAAGGCTTGTGTAAAAGTCCTTATCTTCGTTAATCTCAAGAAAGCATAAAATTGAAAGGATTTATGCTTTACTTCCCTTTCTGACATATTCCTGTCATTCGAACATGTAATTTCCAGAATCAAAATCCGAAGACTTGTGTGAAGAATCAGTCACAAGTTAAAATGGACCAGGATGGCATAGAAAAGCGCTTGACCACCGTAGAGAGTCAACTGATGAGGACATTTTGCCATCTTTCAAGACGTGGAGCATCATGCAATCAAAGAAGCCACATGCGGAAGAGAATTAGCTGTAATCTAATCTCTTTAAATTTGAAAATTTGTTGATTGTGTTTTATTGATCCTCAGGAGTGGTCCTTCAAGAATATCGAAGCTAGTCGACAACTCGAGCCACTAGGATGGATGTTTGAAGACAGACAAAGGAGTCAACTTCTCACCAAGACAGCATACCGGGGCAAATCCCACTTAATTAGGGCAAACGCCACCTAACCGGGGTAGCTGGGTCAAGTGTAAAGACGTGTCGTTCCTAATTGATTTTCAATCAGATACCGACATACTATTTCCTATCTTTTCCTCTCAGGTGAAAAACATGATAAGATGGTCAAAGACAAACGAAGGAAAATTTGTCTTCCCTATAAGGCGGAAAGGAATGTGCCTCTATCAGATGTCACCCATTGGGTTTGTAAAGACAAGATGGACCAAATCGGGTTGAACCCCAAGCAGACAGCATGAAGAAAGAGCAACCTAATTAGGATCGGCTCTCCCTAAGCCGAAAAGTTGTATCCGTTCCAAATCGGATTGACTGGTTCACGAGTTGATATGGTTTCTTATTCTCGCAGGTGATGACGAGAATGAACGGGCCCATCGAAAATTTCCAGCATCTTGGATGCCAGAAGTGACCAGAGCGGGGATAGTAAATCCGTAGTCGTTTCAATTAAAGCTCCTTATGCAGCAATCAAGTCACTCATTCATTTCATCGTACAGGTGGAGTAAAAGATTGTTAAAGCGTAAGGTGAATGCGACAAGACACAATGAAGAAAATTGTTGCTTGTGAAGTAACACTCCAGGGTGTTGAAGTACTCAGCCACAAGTAAACCCGTGCTTGCTGATGTCAAACAACAGAATGATCGAGGGACGTCATGAAATGATAACAAGGCAAAAGATGCATGAAGAAATCGAAACGTAGCGGCGAAGCTGAAAAGTGTCAAACAAGACGGCATATCAAACGCTGAGATCTTCGAAAGATCGTAGGATCATATCATCTGGCAACATATCATCTGCTGAGATCTTTGAAAGGTGCGAAGTGCCAAAATCACCTGACACGGAGTGGACCGACTCCAACTGAGCATGAATGCATCAACGCGGCGTGTTCAAACTACCTACAACTAAATCGGCCAGCCCCAGACAAAGCGTCCAGTGGCCGGGGGCAAATCACTCTCTACCCGGAAAGGGTACCAAATGTAGGATGTGCCGAATTCACCATGGGGATACGTAGGGGAAGTCCCTGAAGCAGTTAGCGCCCATGAATCATGATGAAGTGGAGTAATTCACCAAAGATGAAACACACTAAGCCCGTCTAGAGGAGGAAGAGAGCGATGCATGGCCATTCATTTGGTAAAAGGACGTATCGTTCCAAAATGATTGTTTTCTTGATATGAGAATAATGCCCCCCTTCCTTTTCCTCTCAGATGATGATCAAAAGCAGAGGACTCAGGGTGCAGTGCTTTCCAATGACAAACAGGGAGTACCCATTTTCATGGCATCTCAGACATGCACTGTGGCTAAATATTTTCAAGAGCATTCTAATGGCTCAATTTATGAACAAAACCTTTGAGGAAACCTGAAGAAGTTTTCCATCATTTAGAAATCTTTGTGAAAAGAACACTTAAAAAGAAAAATTCAAGTTTTGCAGATTGACACATCTGATAAAAATGCTTTCTCTGAATAGAGTGAAAAGCACGAACTCATTTTTCGTTGCTGGCACACATAACATGCATCATGCATATCATGCACATATCCTGCATACAGAGAACCCAAAGGGAGAAATGCCGGTTCCCGCAGGATAAATTTCAAGGGTAAATTGTATCGACTCCAATAGTCAATTATACATGCCCTTTACTCATGAGATTTCTCCTTTTCAACAGGGGAACATCGAACATCTCAAATGGCGACTGTGATCGAGAGAATCACCAAACCGCCACATGACAAATCCCCAGATTGTCAAGCTGTCTAGGGACAGAGAAAAAATAATCGAAGAATCTGGCAATCGAGATAGATGACCAGAATCGACAAAAATTCATGAGAGCGGGCTCCCCCACCTGCTTTGAGGAGCCAAGCCGGGGGCAAATTCTCACGATCCCCCATGAAAGTGCATCGAACCAGGGTTATCAAACCCAGAGATGACAAACACCAAGACAAGCCTCACTGGGGCAAAATACTTGGAAAACATTGCTCCTTCAAATGTTGGAAGGACGAAGTCTCGAAGGGAGTACCTCCTTCCTGAAATTTCAAATGAAGCCAGATAAATCCCAACACCTGTCTCTTCATATGCAGGTGCATGAATGTCTTCAAATCGGATTGAAAATCGTCCAGGAGCATGGGAATGCCAAGGCACGCTGCCAAGATGAACACCGCCCAACTGGGGCAAAGCAGTTGTCGACGTGATTGAGGATCGTCTCGCGAACAACACCCACAAATACAGACGAGATGAAGCAACATCCATCATCCACATCCAATGAGAAGCGTCCGTAATCGACGAAAGAAAGGAATACGTCGGTAAGACGTCATCATGAATTCCAGGAGAGAAGACATCCCCAAAGAGGATGAGGATTGCAGCAAAATGCAAAATGAAGTTAGCTGGGGCAAGCGGCACCTAGCTACGACAAATCACGCCCAACTGGGGCAAGTAAATCATTTGTGCGCCGGACAAAGAATGACGTTTCTTCTCTGGCAAAATCCATGGACGCAATGACAAAGTCGCCCGCATCAGAAGCAAACCCCAGGATACAAACCTGGGTGGATGGTAACTTGGTATCGTTCTAATTTGATCTGCCAAAGATTCCATGCTTAACATGAGTTTGCTCTCATTCGGCAGAAAATTGGTGGCACCCAAAAGCCACAAAAGAAAGGATCTCGCTCGACGTGGAGGCGAAAAGAAATATCCGTTGCAAGAGGCAAGTCGCCAGGAAACGGATCCCTAGAAAATGACGTAGAATACGTCCAAAAGCACAGATTGATCTCATCCAGTGCAAATCCTAGAGAAGGATTCCGTTACCAAACAGATGGATAGATCATGGCCACGAGCCAGATGGCCGACTTCAACAAGCCTTACATTTGCGTTCAAATGGAGGCGCGAAGCGAGAGTAAAGTAGTATCGTTTCGATTTGTCTTGAATTTCGAAACACGAGCTTACACTTAATGTTTATTGTTGACAGGGATTCACCGTCAAGATGGATAGAAAATTGTTGGCACCAGAAAGCCGCAAAATAAAAGAACTCGCCGACAAGGAGGCAAATAAAATTATTGACCTTGGGAGTCAGTACTCCAAGAAATGGAACTCTGAAGAGTGGCGCTGGAATGCGTCCAAAAACACAAATGGATCTCCTCTGGGGCAAATCCCGGAGAATGATTCATCGCCAACCAGATGGGAGATCATGGCCACAAGATGGATGGCCAACTTCTGCAAGCCGCACGTTTGTGTTCAAATGGAAACACAAAGCAAGAACAAGGCTGTATCGTTCCAATTTGCCTTGAATTTTGGAACGCAAACTGACACCTAATTCCCGTCTCTGACAGGGGATCGCCATCAAGGCGAACTAGGTTTTCACATCCCAAGTATTACCCATTGGAGCACATGACCAAGGGTAGGATGTATCGTTCTAATTTTTTGAAAAATTCATGAACGTACAATAACATGTTTCTTCCGCATTTTCAGGGATTTCCAGCCGCGGCGGACAGGTAAGTATCCCTTTCCTCAATTCATTGAAGATGAAAAAGAAAAGCTTTTAGAATCTGATGTCTAGAAAAGACATAGAATCCTCACTTCATTGACATTCATGTTTTAAAACAGGAGGTTGTCTAAACATGAATGGAACATGCATGTGCACCACAAAACCCCATTGACGGGTAAAATTTTTGGAGAAAATGAAAGATTTTTCCAATCAAAAGTTGTTCAAAACTTTCAAAAGGACGTTTTCTCAAAAGACGAGGGGCAAAGCCTAATCTAAACACGTCCTACACACACTTGAGAGAAGAGTGGAGCGAATCAGATAGCAAAATCTGGACCTACGGAAGTAGGGATCATTCGCAGCAATTACATGGATTGGGACGACGGAGGCATCCGTTTCATATCCCCAAACACTACAGGTGACTATTGACAACCCCTTTGAACGGCGGTTTTCACTTTCAACCCTGTCAAGAACCACCCCACATCGGGGCCAAAAATGGAGGTCAGTCCAGCAGCATCAGGAGAAAATGGTTAGAAATTTTCTTGCTCGGACTAACATTAATTTTCGTGTGTTGTTTATATGGTAATCCAAGTGCCATAGGATGATGAGAAGCATTCATTTCTCTATCCCACACACCGAATCCTTTGTATAGCCAAGTTGAGCCTGCAAAATCATTTCATAAACCCGTTGGTGATCATTGCACATTCCAAGACGGATGCATCATCACTTCAGAAACGGAAGAGTTCAAGACTTAGGGTTTGCGAAGAAATTCCTAAGTTAATGCTTAAAGCTGTTAGACCTTTGGGCACATGTCTAACACGATCTCCCGAAGATGAGAAAAAGCGGGATTTCAAAAGAAAAAAATGATGAGAAAAGCCCCCAGCATCAAGAAAAAGCAAAGTGCCTGGTAAAAGCAAGGCCGATGCCTGAATGAACAATCTGCATTGATCCCCAATGAAACATGACTGAAAAGGGGAGGGAAAAATCCAAAAGGAGTCAGATTCAATAGACTACTCATCAAAAGGTGTCAAGCGCGGAGCAAAGACACAGACAAAGTTGTCAGCCTCTTAATGCAGTCAGAGACGCTATCTAAAATTTGTGCACACCTCAAAAGCGGTCGTGTACCTCAAAAATTGAAGATGCAAAATGGAAAGGACAGGTGGCAAATTTGCAATGATCACCGATGTCAATCCCTTCACAAATTCTGGGCCAAAAACAAGCCTTTTTTCGGTCCCCAATCCTACCAAAGTTACGACCCTGAAACAGTCTTCTCTGATTAAGACACTTGGGTTAACATATAGCTTAGCTCGAAGAGGTACGAGCAAGACTATTTCTTTCTCATTTTGCAGGGTTCTTGACTTGTAAACCCGGAGTATATGGTGAAAACCTTCATTGAATGGCCTTGACTCCAAAGCGGGTCCCCCTTGAAAACCGATACCCAAGCCCAACATTACGGTCCCGTGGAAGACCTCCCGACTGATCAAAATGCATGCGCTGCGAATGAGCCTAAAACCTAGGCACATGTTAGTAGGGAATAGAGTGCATCCCCTATAAAAACCATTACCTCAAAACAGGTGAGATGACCTCCTTGTCGAGAAATATTCCAATTGATGTTTTGAGCAAACTCTTTTTGGAATCTTCAAATTGTTGGATCCAGATTTTCCGTGCAAGGGATTTGTGATCACATTTGCATGTTGCAAGAATGCTTTGGAAGACCTCCAGCATCAAAATGCACATTTCATGATTAAACTAAAGTCATGCGGCTTCGACAAGTGGCTAGCCATCGTCTTCCCAAAGATTACTAACATTTTCTTGGCGAAGAAAAATATTTCAGGCTCAAACTTCTGCAGGATACCTGGAGAACCCAGCTCCCAGAATGTCGCCTCAACAAACTCAAAGGTAGATACCGCCTGAAGGGTCAACTCAAGGTAGATACCGCCTGAAGGGTCAAATCATGGTAGAAACCGCCTGAAGGGTCAATTCATGGTAGATACCGCCTGAAGGGTCAACTCAAGGTAGATACCGCCTGAAGGGTCAACTCAAGGTAGATACCGCCTGAAGGGTCAACTCAAAGGTAGAAACCGCCTGAAGGGTCAAACCAATGGTAGAAACCGCCTGAAGGGTCAAATGAAGGTAGAAACCGCCTGAAGGGTCAACCAAAGGTAGAAACCGCCTGAAGGGTCAACTCAAAGGTAGAAACCGCCTTAAGGGTCAAACCAATGGTAGAAACCGCCTGAAGGGTCAAATGAAGGTAGAAACCGCCTTAAGGGTCAACTCAATGGTAGAAACCGCCTGAAGGGTCAACTCAAAGGTAGAAACCGCCTTAAGGGTCAAACCAATGGTAGAAACCGCCTGAAGGGTCAAATGATGGTAGATACCGCCTGAAGGGTCAACCAAAGGTAGATACCGCCTGAAGGATCAAATCAAGGTAGAAATCGAACCATCCCAGCGGACGTGGAAAACCTCCGTTTTGGGAACCCTTTTCAGAAAAATCAGGAAATCCCATCGGACGTAGGAAACCTCCGTCTTGGGAACCCCTTTTAAAGAATCAAACAATCCCATCGGACGTAGAAAACCTCCATGTTGGGAACCCTTTTAAAAAACAAACAATCCCATCGGACGTGGAAAACCTCCGACTCGGGACCCCTTTTCAGAAGATTAAACGTTCCCATCGGACGTAGAAAACCTCCGACTTGGGAACCATTTGAAGAACCGAGCAACCCCATCGGACGTAGAAAACCTCCGTGTTGGGGACTCCTTTTGAGAAACAAGCCATCCCAGCGGACGTGGAAAACCTCCGACTTGGGACCCCTTTTCAAGAGAACCAAACCATCCCACCGAACGTAGAAAACCTCCGACCTGGGACTCCTTTTAAGAAACAAACCATCCCATCGGACGTGGAAAACCTCCATTTTTGGAACCTTTTCAAAAATCAGGAAATCCCAGCGGACGTGGAAAACCTCCGACTTGGGACCCCTTTTCAAGGAAATCAAACAATCCCGTCGGACGTGGAAAACCTCCGTCTTGGGAATCTTTTTCAAAAATAGGCAATCCCATGGGACGTGGAAAACCTCCATTTTGGGAACCTTTTCAAAAATCAGGAAATCCTAGCGGACGTGAAAAACCTCCGTCCTGGGACCCCTTTTCAAGGAAATCAAACAATCCCGACGGACGTGGAAAACCTCCGTCTTGGGACCCTTTTTCAAAAATAGGCAATCCCATTGGACGTGGAAAACCTCCAATTTGGGAACCATTTCAAGAGAACCAAACAATCCCAGCGGACGTGGAAAACCTCCGGCTTGGGACCCCCTTTTCAAGGAAATCAAACAGTCCCGTCGGACGTGGAAAACCTCCGACTCGGGACCTCTTTTCAAAAAATCAAGCAGTCCCGTCGGACGTGGAAAACCTCCGACTCGGGACCTCTTTTCAAAAAAATCAAGCAATCCCATCGGACGTGGAAAACCTCCGACTCGGGACCCCTTTCAAAAGATCAAACATTCCAACTGGACGTGGAAAACCTTCGTGTTGGGAACTCCTTTTAAGAAACGAACCATCCCATCGGACGTGGAAAACCTCCGACTTGGGACCCCATTTTTAAAAAATCAGGCGATCCTATCGGACGTGGAAAACCTCCGTATTGAGAACCCTCTTCAAAACTCGAAAAATCCCCTCTGGCCCCGCTAGTCAGCGTCATGGGATCCTCTAAAGCAAATAGGTGCCTAGAAGTCGACCCAAGACTGAAGCCCAAAAGGCTCGCTTGCTGCTTCGAAAGCACGATGACCAGATAAATCTCTCTGTAAGTGTTTACAGGTTGGTAGCCGCGGATCTGTCATCTTCCGGACCGGATCACCAATTTTCAGCTTCAGAAGATTTCTTTCCCCAAAGTCCCACTACACAGGGATTCACGACAGAGATGTCTCAAAGCACAGTTCAAGATCGGAGCCCATAACGCTCGCGACTTGCCGCCTAGAGATACGGTGACCGCCTTTTCCACGAAGCACGCGCCAGATAGCCACGCCTCGAAGCTCTCACCCTTCGGAATGGATTGCAGCCGATAGCCGCGGGAAAGACATTTATTCCACCCAAAGTCCCACTACACAGGGATTCACGACAGAGGTGTCTCAAAGCACAGTTCAAGATCGGAGCCCATAACGCTCGCGACTGGCAGCCTAGAGATACGGTGACCGCCTTTTCCACGAAGCACGCGCCGGATAGCCACGCCTCGAAGCTCTCACCCTTCGGAATGGATTGCAGCCGGTAGCCGCGGGAAAGACCTTTATTCCACCCAAAGTCCCACTACACAAGGATTCACGACAGAGGTGTCTCAAAGCACAGTTCAAGATCAGAGCCCATAACGCTCGCGACTTGCCACCTAGAGATACGGTGACCGCCTTTTCCACGAAGCACGCGCCGGATAGTCACGCCTCGAAGCTCTCACCCTTCGGAATGGATTGCAACCGGTAGCCGTGGAAAAGAATTTCAAGACCCCAAAGTAGAAAATCAGGAGCTATGGAGGGAGTAATAAAAACCCAGCATGGCAAACTAGACGCCACGAAGGGTAAAAAAAAAAAAAAAAAAAAAAAAAAAAAAAAAAAAAAAAAACTCCTCAGACTCCGCGTGCGCAGCATTCAACAGGTAGGTAAACGTCAGGTAAGCCGCTCTCCCTCAGGCCCACGTTCGAATTGCCAGAGTAAACCGGTGATTAATTTGAGCATTCATCAAAAGACTTAAGAGCCCGATGTCATAGATGTCATAGCATTTCTTTTCCCCAGTTGAGTCGGTTAATATTCAGGTGTCATTTTATCTTTGAAAGCAACCTCTGACGAGCTCACTCTCAAAGAGGGGCAGCTGTTGACACCTGATTTTTGACCATCTTTTATTTTAGTCTTTATTTCTAAAATTAATTAAAAATATCAAAAAAAATGTCAAAAAATTACAAAACCAACTTTGGAAGCCTTAGCCTAGCCTTAGGAACCAATTTTGAACAAAAAATATTTTTTGAATTTTTTAATATTTTTTGGAATTTATTTAATTATAAAAATACCCAAAAAATTGGAAAAATACCATTCGTGGTCAGAAAATTACACAAAAATATTCAGTAATTTTATTTTAATTTACCCTTTAATATTTTCACTTTTTATTAGGGAAATTCGGCTTGGTTCATTGGGTTCCTTCACAAACCTAATCCTGAACCGGGCCTATAAAATCCTTTTCGAGTCTTTTAATTTTCAATTCTCGGTTTTTATAAGCTATGACATTGGACTCTAAAGTATTGAAATGCAATTGGGGCAATTTACCCTCCAATTTGATCAATTTTAGCCAAAAGGGCTTAATTGCATAAAAATCTTTCAATTTAGTCCCCGGTTTTACAATTTGTGAAATTAAATTTCACACGGGCACACCCATTAAAATTAAACACCTCTACCCAACAGTTTTCATCATGCTGAATCCATTGGTGGGCTCAATTTTGGCTAATTCGATCGTTTAGGCCTTCGATTTGGCGAAATTAAATTTCGGATCCTAGGGACAATTTGGGGTTTTCACATAATTTCAATAAATTGATTCACGAAAATACCCATATTTGATGGAAAACATGTCAAGGAATCCGATTTTGCCATCAATTTCATGAAAAGAGGTCATTTGGGGGGTCAATTTGGCGATTTGGACGATTTGGCTGAACCGGGTCGGTCGGGTCAGACCCGACCCGACCCGGTCCGACCCGGGTCTGCAACAATGGACAGAATGTGCAGCAAGGCGTGCAGAACAGAAAAAAAAAATAGGGGGGCATGGGCGACGCGTTTTGGGGAGAAACAAAAGGCAAACGAGCGTGGGGGACCATGGCAGACGTCGGGGGGGGGGGGGGTGTGCTGCTGGGCGTGGGCACAAAAAACGGGCCGGTCGGCCATGAAACGGGGGGAGATTCTCGGTTAAAAAACCGAGCTTGGCCGAGAGAGGGAGATTTTTTCCCGAGCGGAGGGGGAGCGCGAGAGAGCTTCCTTGGACCTTCAGCACACCACAGCGAACATCACCAAAGGCTCGGTGGTCGTCGGCAAGCTCCGGATAGGTCGGTATCTCGCCGGATCGCCATGTTTTCTTATGCACGCCATGTGTTCGGTGAAATGCCGATGCATGTTTCAACTCGGTTTCGTCCTCGGCCGTGCGTGATTCGATTGACATATGTTCGGTTAGGGCCCTAAGTTAATCCTAGAACCGACTCTAAGCTTGTTTACGTGTTTATTTTGCATTGGAACCATGCCGGGAGCGATGGCCGGAGTTCGATGTGCTCGGGCCGAGCCTAAAGCTCACACCGGCGAAGTCCACGGCCACCGACCATCAAAGGACCATAGGTAAGCTTCTAAACCTTCCTCAGATGCCATGTGAAAGCCTAGAATCGAGTTTAAACGTATAAAATTTTTTTTTGTGAATTCTTTGCCGGAGCCGGTTCGGTCGCCGGATTTTTGGGGCGGTTACCGACGCGATTTTTGTCCCTTTTTGGTTGCATATTGATGCTGAGTGTCTAAGGAGTCGAATGCCGCAAGAACGGGCGAAAAATACCAAGTTTCGGGCCCGTTTCGCAATTTTCCGGCGACCTCGCCGGAATTTTTACTATTCCCGCCGACATTTTCACTGTTCATTGTCTTCTCCGGCGACCCTCCGGTCGGTCAACGGACGACGTGGCGTGCCACGTAGGCAGCCATGTCAGCTGGGTGGGGTCCGATCCATGTGTTTCCAAATAAAACACACGGACGGTCATGATCGCGACACGTGTCGCGATCCGGGAATTTTTGGAAAATTAAATAAATGATTTTCGAATAATCGATCCGGCGGACGAGGATGTGCCACGTGGCTTACTGAGGGACGTCCGATCTTGTACAAGATCGGACGCACCAGAGGAGGCCACGTGGCATGTTCTAGAGCGTCCGATTTGCGGGTTTTTCTAAAAAAGGAAAAGAAATTGATTTTTGATCCGACGGTCGTGTTCGAGCCACGTGGCTCTCTGTGAGTCGCCCGATCTAGTGGAAGATCGGGCGCACGAGACGAAGCCACGTGGCACGACGTGGACCGTCCGATCCGGGGAATTTTCGGATAATTAAATAAAATAGATAAAAAATCCAAAAAATGTTTAAAAAATAGAAAAATGTTTTAAAAAATCAAAACGGTGTTGTTTTAGGCCGGTGTCGACCCCTAAGGTCGGGCCGGGCGCCCGAGAGGCGCGGACCGGGTTTGACCCGGCCCGGAAAATATTTTTAAACATTAAAAAATTTTAAAAAATAATATAATAATCAAATAATAAAAAAAAAAATAAAAAATCATAAAAAATTCAAAAAATTCGGAAAATTCAGAAAAATTCTAAAAAAATTCCAGAAAATAGGAAATGGCCACATTCCAAAAATGACGGTTTTGCCCTTTCGGCAAACCGTCTTCCAAAAAAATTCTAAAAAATCCAGGAAAATCCCAAAAAATAGGAAATGGCCATAAACAACTGGCCAAGACTCATTCCGGGTGTTTTGAACCCCGGCCCTTCTTAAAATGACGATTTCGCCCTTTGGGCGAATCGTCTTCCAAAAATTGAAGAAAAATCAAGGAATTCCAAAAAATTCTCAAAAATGGGAAATGACCACAATCAACTGGCCATGGAATATTTCGGGTAATTCGGTATCCAAACCTTCCAAAAATGACAATTTTTCCCTTCAGGCTAATTGTCCCCGAATCTTCCCATTTTACTCCTAACCTTAAATCACGTCTTCCCTAAGCCCTTATGGCTATACTAGGAGGCCTATGATTGAAATTGATGTGCATTGACATGATTTATTTATGCACTTGACCTGCGCTTTCATTATGTTGACTGTGATTTGGTAGGACCAGTCTTCCAATCTGCATGAAACCCTGACTCATACCTATATCACCCAAAATTGCGCCTGCATGAATTCTTAGTCAGGAAAATCACTCGCGTTAGGTACCGAAAGGGCGTTGGTAATGACACCGACGTAACCAAGTCCCCGAACCCAAAATCTCTGGTTCCGCAGAACTGATCGATCTCTCCCAATCGGTCAGTAAGGTTTCCGGTCTACCCTCCAAGAAAGACCGGTGGCGACTCCAAATGCATGCACAAGTTGCACATGCCACCACGACCACACTAAGGTCGAAAGCGATCGACTCTTATTGTCGAATCTTTGGAAAGATACTCCCGCCGCGATTTGGTATGGGCCTAGGAGGGCCCGCGCCGATCCAAAGCGCGCGATCGGTAATCCATTAGCCGCGTCCGTTGATTTCGGACGGGTCGCGACAACGGGGAAATTTGGTGGAGCGTTTGGCCTTGTGCCTGACCACCTATGAGCACGATCGTCGTAACATCATGTTGAAGTTCCAGAGCGAGTGGCTGGAAGAGCGACTCGATACTGTTACGGCGGATGTATCCCGTGGGAGGGAATTGGTCCGGGACCTGGAACTTGCTGCTGAAGATCACAGGGCCAAGGTTGCTGATCTTAAGAATGAGTGCAAGCGTCTTCTTCTCCAGCTCGCGGATCGTGATATACGGAGCGGTGAGTGTAGGCAGGGGATCAACCACATGGAGGGCCAATTGAGCTCTTTCGTGCTGCTCATTAGGACTCACTTCGGCTTTACTTTCCCACCTCGCTGATCTGTATTAATCTGCTTTTGAATCCTTCAATTTGAGCAAGAATGAATTAAAGCTCATGTGTGTGTTTTAGCTTTCATATGGCCCACTTCTTCAAATATCTGAATATCTTCAACTTGGGGTGAGCTGAACCATAATATCGGTAAGTCGAGCAAATATTTTCTGATCTTTTATTTCGCTCATGATTGGATGAAAGAATATTCCCCAGATTTATCCACGAAAAGATATCTCTTTACTACCTGTTTTTTTTTTTTTACCTGCAAATGAAAAGACGGAATCAGAAGGAAGAATTTGAAAAAAGAAAGCAAAAACCCCTTTCAATCCTATGCTTGCCCATGATTAATAAGGACAAGAACTTTTACAAGAATTAATCTTGTGCGAAAGTTTTTATCAATATTCCTCGAAGGAAAACATACTATTGAAAGGAATGTAATTCACGATAATCGCTTTTGATCAATTTCGAGGGGAACGAATTAGTCAAAAACGCAAGGCATAATGACGTGTTTTAAATTTAATTGAAGATACGGCATCCAAATCAAGGCCGTTTTGTTAAGAACGAGAGCAATTTGGACATCTATCTCGTCATTAAATTCGAAACAACGCCGATACTCTTGATCAATTATCGTGGATTACCAGTGACGTATGACATGCATGGACCAATTCAAGTGTATAATTCCTTCTAGCGAAATTGGGGTTGGATTACCCTATACGACCAAAAAGGTCGTGCAAGATTTCCAATTTTAATTTCCTCTAAAGGAATTATAAACTTGACTTGGGAGTATTCGGATGATTAGAGAAAATGCCACTATCACATTCCCATGACCCGTCAAAAGAAATACAACCAAGTTCCATCTGAATGTATACACCAATAGATCCCTAATACAATCACTCTAAGGGGTGAGATAGAGAAAGCCTCGATAAAAATAAACCCTATACAAGAGGACTAGTAATGGAAAATGAAACAAAGGAATGTGATCCTAACGTTTAAGGATGCCCCAAGTTCGATCTGTGACTTCCGGATCACTTGCCCCAACTCGTCATCTTCATTGGACGATATCTCAATAATGTCCATAGTAGGCTCTTTTGTTGCTCACTCGGTGTTCGCCATGGGATATCATCCTCCTCGTCTTCTATCAAGGACGTTTGGGAAAAACACACACATCTATCCTTGAAATGGCATTTAATCTAATCACTAGAATGCAATGAATGAAATGCCTATATTTATATGAACTGTAATAAATTTGAGGGATAGATAGTCTTACCAACCCAACTCGTCGACTTATGTGCGGTTTTAGGTGTACCAACCGCCCAAAGACATGCGCATGAGACAAGTGATGGTGAACTTCTAAAAATCAGAGGGTTTGGCACCTAAGGTTAAGGTTCCCACCTCGAGTTCTAGAAAGAGCCGATTCCATTGCACAGCTATCGTTGCATTGGGACTCGATCCATAGTTCAAAGCGAGCGGAATTGAAAAGTGGATTACCCCGTGTTTTTCCCCACAGAGATTCCATTTTCAATTCCTTCTATTGTGTTCCTAAAGGCGGCGCCTGGGGTTTTAGGCGCGATTGTGTGTGTCCATGTGTCGTGATCATCACAATGCAAGTCATGCACAACAGTTTATCAATCAGCACTTCAAATCATCCACACAACATACATTCCTACCCCCAACCTGCATAAAATAAAGTTAATCACAGACTACCCCCCTTATTACTCCAATCTGCAAAAACATATAACACCTATCGTGAGCGGACTTACCTCACATTCAAGAGCGCCTGCAGGGTTAGAAAAATCACTCAGCGTTTTAATTACGGTCTAAGTCCACTTGAGGTCTAGAACCATAGGTTCTAGAACAAAGTCCCCAGCGGAGTCGCCAGCTGTCGCGACCCGTCCGGAAGCGGACGCGGCTAATGGATTACCGATCGCGGGTCTTGGATCGGCGCGGGCCCTCCCAGGCCCATACCAAATCGCGGCGGGAGTATTCTTCGACGATAAGAGTCGATCGCTTTCGACCTTCAGTGTGGTCGTGGTGGCATGTGCAAATTGTGCATGTATTTGGAGTCGCCACCGGTCTTTCTTGGAGGGTAGACCGGAAACCTTACTTACCGATTGGGAGAAATCGATCAGTTCTGCGGAACCAGAGATTTTGGGTTCGGAGACTTGGTTACGCTGGTGTCATTACCAACGCCCTTTCGGTACCTAACGCGAGTGATTTTCCTGACTAAGAGTTCATGCAGGCGCAAGTTTGGGTGAGGTAGGTTTGATTCAGGGTTTCATGCAGATTGGAAGACTGTTCCTATCAATCACAATCAATTTAAATGAAAGCGCAATCAAGTACATAAATAAATCACTTCAATGCACATCAATTCAGATCAATGGCTTCCTAGTATAACCATAAAGGCTTAAAGAAGGTGTGACTTCGGACCAGGGGTAAAATGGGAAGATTTGGGGACGATTGGCCCGAAGGGCAAAATCGTCATTTTTGGAAGGTTTGGATACCGAATTACCCAAAATATTCCATGGCCAGTTGATTGTGGCCATTTCCCATTTTTGAGAATTTTTTGGAATTTCTTGATTTTTCTTCAATTTTTGGAAGACGATTCGCCCAAAGGGCGAAATCGTCATTTTAAGAAGGGTCGGGGTTCAAAACACCCGAAATGAGTCTTGGCCAGTTGATTGTGGCCATTTCCTATTTTTTGGGATTTTCCTGGATTTTTTAGAATTTTTTTGAAGACGATTTGCCGGAAGGGCAAAACCATCATTTTTGGAAAGATCGGGGGTCAAAAGACCCAAAACAGGTCGTGGCCAGTTGAATGTGGCCATTTCCTATTTTCTGGAATTTTTTTAGAATTTTTCTGAATTTTTCGAATTTTTTCGAATTTTTTATGATTTTCTATTTTTTATTTATTGATTTTTGAATTTTTTATTATTTTTTTATTATTAAAAATAATAATATATAAAAAAATTATCCGGACCGGGTCGGATGACCCGGCCCACACCCAGATCCGCGACCCAGACCCGGCCCGCCTCCTCCACGATCAAAACGGCGTCGTTTCATATATTGGGAACGAACGGCTCAGATCGAGCTACGCGGCAACTTCTAGACCGTCGGATTATTATTAATATTATTTTCGAAAATCATTTATTAATTTTGAAAATCTTTTTTTATTTTTCGAAAATTCCACGATCGTGACACGTGTCGCGATCGGGACCGTCCATTTCATTTATTTGAAAAAACGTTCGGACCGGCACCACCTGGCTGACGTGGCCGCTGACGTGGCATGCCACGTCAGCGTTGACTGGTCAGCGGGCGACCAGGCCGCCGGAGAAGACAACCGGCGACTCGCCGAAACAGTTAATATTCCGGCGAGTTCGCCGGAATAGTCGTCGGAAAAACGCAAACCGGCCCGAAAACTCCACATTTTTTTGTCCAACTTGCATCATTCGACTCCCTAATCAGAGGACATCAAGATATGACTGAAACATGGCAGATTTACCGCCCGAAAGACGGCGAACGGGACAGCCACAGTCCCGGCTCCGGCGATCAATTGCTAGAAAATTTTCCTCTTCCGAGCTTGGTTTAATTCGTTCTAACAACATCCAATGAAGGTCAAGAGGCTTACCTGAGGTCCATGAGGTCCAGTGGTTAGCGGCCGGCGTTTCCCAGCTCCGAGCTCCGACGAGGTCGGCGATAGGTTCGGTTCGGCCATTTATTATTCGATTCATGCAACAAAATGGTATAGCCAGGCTTAGGGAACATTCCCAATGCGATTTTGAGCATGAATACACAAAATAAACGCGACCACAGCTCGCAACTCGAATCGACCGAATAGGTTCACTTTAGGAAATTCATCGAACATGTGGTGTGCATTCTCGGAAAGTTGCTAAAATGACTTCGTCGAAGCTCGACGAGGGATACCGAGCCAAAATGGCTATTGATTAGTTCTATATGCATCGTTAGGAGGATCGGGTACTATCGGTTTTGGTCCGACTCGATCGAAATCGAGCCGGACCAACGAGCCCTGTTCATCGATACAAAAACAGAGCAAAAACAGGGGCGATACTGACCTTGTGTTCGCCGGGGACTGTGACGGCCGGGCGTCGGTGTGGCTGCGATTCGATCGAGTCCCCGACCTCTTCCTCTCTCTATTTCACTCTCTTTTCATCTATCTCGCCCTCGAATTCTCTCTTGGTCTCCCCCGATCCCCCTCTCAACTCCCTCGGTTCTCCCTCTCTCGGCTTTTTTTTTTCTTTTTTTTCATGGCCGACCGGCCTTTTGGTCGTGGCATCTCCACCCCACCACTACCAACGATCCTCCTCCACTCGCCATCACCTTTTTTTAAAGAAATGCCACCGCGGGCATCCCCTGCTCCTGCCTTTCTTTTTTGCTTCCGCAGCACGCACGGGTCTGCAACTGAGAGTTGCAGACCCGATCGGACCGGGTCGGGTCGGATCTGACCCGACCGGCCCGGTTTGATTCTCATCGTCCAATTGAGCCCCAAACTGACCTATTTTCATGAAATTGACGCCATAATCGGACTCCTTGACATGTTTTCTATCAAATATGGGTATTTTCATGAATCAATTGATTGAAATTTAGTGAAAACCCCAAATTATCCCTAGGATCCGAAAATGAATTTCGCCTAATCGATGGCCTAAATGACCAAATTAGTCGAAATCGAGGCCGCCAATGGATTCAGCATGATGAAAACTATAGGGTAGAGGTATTTAATTTCAATGGGTATGCCCGTATGAGATTTAATTTCAGAAATTGTGAAACCGGGGACTAAATTGAAAGATTTTTATGCAATTAAGCCCTTTTGTTTAAAATTGATCAAATTAGAGGGCAAATTGACCTAATTGCACTTCAAGACTTTAGAATCCAATGTCATAGCTTACAAAAAGTGAGAATTGAAAATTAAAAGACTCGAAAAGGAATTTTTTGCTCGGTTCGGGTTTATGTTTGTGAAGAAACATAGTAACCCGAGCCGAATTTTCAAGATTTAAGGTGACACACTTGAAGAGGAAATTAAAACAAAATTATTTAATATTTTTGTGTATTTTTCTGACCACGAATGGTATTTTTCTGATTTTTTGGGTATTTTTATAATAATTAAATAAATTCAAAAAATTATTAAAAATTACGAAAAATATTTTTTGTTCAAAATTGGTTCCTAAGGCTAAGCCAAGGCTTCCAAAGTTGATTTTGTGATTTTATGACCTTTTTTTGATATTTTAATTTAATTTTGAAGAATAAAAATCACAATAATAAATGGTCAAAAATCAGTTGTCAACACCTGGTATAGTCGATAGGAAGCTACGATGGGAAATTTACAAAATTCGGGTATAGCCGATAGGACGCTACGATGGAAAACTTAAAAGAACCCCGGTATAGTCGATAGGAAGCTACGATGGGAAATTTACAAAATCCGGGTATAGCTGATAGGAGGCTAGGATGGATAAGTCAAGAAGCCCCTGGTATAGTGGATAAGATGTTACGAAGGGAAACTTACAAGATTCGGGTCTAGCCGATAGGACGCTACAATGGAAAACTTAAAAGAACCCCGGTATAGCGGACAGGAAGCTACGATGGGAAATTTACAAAATCTGGGTATAGCTGATTGGAGGCTACGATGGAGAAGTCAAGAAACCCTGGTATAGTGGATAAGAAGCTACGATGGGAAACTGATGTAGAACAGCTGGCATGCACCTATCTTGATAAATTGGATCGCCAGAAGCTCGTGCGACTTCACCGGTAATTTCGGATCTTGGATCAAACGATCTCGGATCGCACTCAAAATTGATCGAGAAGCGAAACGACCGACTAATTCCAAGTCACCGCTTTACCATGACATACGATGGATTTCAGCATTCCGGAGTCGTTTAGATCACTTTTTAGGCAGTTTTCTAATTAGCGATTTTTGAATTTTCGCATAATTTTCGAGATTTCAATTCGATTCCTTTTAGATAAGATTAGATTTGAGTTGATTAATATTATCTTTAGTTATCTACATTCCTTTTGGAGTCCTATCTATATACATGGACGTCCTCTCTTTGTAATGGGCAGATTATCATTCAATCAATTTAAGCTTTCTTTTGGAATTCCTTTCCAAGTTACTATTTCCCTGCGTCATTTGGTATCAGAGCGAGGTTTTTCCTTGTGACAATGACAAAAAACGTGAATAGACAAACCTCCGCAGTTGAGGGCGATGAGCTTGTTTCGTGTGAGGAATTTACCCAGTCGTTGAGGAGAATCGGCAGCTTGCTGAGGAGCATCGACAGTTTGCTGAGGAGACTCGACGAACTCTGCATGACCACCAACGGACGATGCAAGAATTGCTTGCCGCCATCCAACGGTTGTCTGCCAACCCAAACCCTAACCCTGGCGTTCCTCCAGCTGAGCGAATTCCTGTCGCTCGTTATCCCGAAATAGCTGTGGAGCGAAGGACGAATCCCTGACAAGGACGACGAGGCTATGTCGAGGAATTTGAAGCAGAAGATGAAGTCGAATTCCAATATGCTCCTGTTCGTGGAAACCCTCTATTCAGGGGGGGTCCTCGACGAACCTGTTTGTGGGGGTCGTCAGCATGGAAGATATCGACGAGAGCCCGAGCCGTATCAACTAAAGGTCAATCTTCCTACCTTCAATGGTAGCCTAAATATTGAAGATTTTCTGGATTGGTTTTGGGAGGTCGAGAAGTTCTTCGATGCCATGGAAATCGAAGAGGATCGTCAAGTTAAACTTGTGGCGTACAGATTGAAAGCCGGCGCCTCAACCTGGTGGGAACAGACGCAACTTTCCAGGCGCCGACAAGGGAAAGCCCCTATCCGAACTTAGGCTAGCGTGAAAGAATTGCTGAAGGATCGGTTTCTTCCTCCTGATTTTGAGCAAGTCTTGTTCCAGCAATTTCAGGCTTGCAAACAGGGGGGTCGGACTGTCCAAGCATACACAGAGGAGTTCCTTAGACTTTCGGCCCGAAATAATCTGGCTGAATCTGAGGGGCAGCAAACTGCTAGGTATGTAAGCGGTCTCAATTTAAATATTCAGGATCGTGTTCCATTGCATCGTTTGTATTCTGTTGAGGATGCGCAAGAGATGGCTAGGAAGGTTGAGTTGCAGTTGGAGCGGAATAATTATTCTAACAAATCAGGAAACTATAATCCTCGAGGACAATTCGTTCGGGGAAGATCGCAGGAGGGTGCTGAGTCCTCAAACCGGCAATTCAACAATGCAAACCGAAATTCGGGAAGCAATGTTGATGCTCCCAAGGCTACTTCAGTCCCTGCGATTAAGGTTCGTGATGTTGCTCCGAATCCCTATGCCAAACCCTATTCAGGGAAGTGCTTTAAGTGTAATGAACCCGGGCACCGTTCTAGTGATTGTCCACGACGGAAGATGACAAATTTGGTCGAACCTGACGATGAACTTTATGAAGAGGATTGGGGGGATGAAGAAGAGATAGTCGATGAAGAGGGCGAACATGTTAACTGCGTGGTTAGGCGTTTGCTGTTAACCCTACGGAAGGAGGATTCGCAGCGAAACAACCTTTTCCGTACCCGATGCACTGTAAGTGGTAAGGTCTGCAATGTTATTATTGACAGTGGGAGTTGCGAGAAAATTGTATCACAAGCACTTGTCGATCATCTCAAGCTAAAGACTGAAGCTCACCCCTCGCCCTATACGATCGGATGGATTCGTAAGGGACCGGAGTTAAAGGTAACACAGGTTTGTCATTTACCTATTTCTATTGGGAAAACATACAAGGAAACAATAACCTGTGATGTTGTTGAGATGGATGCATGCCACGTCTTGTTGGGACGGCCATGGCAATATGACGTGGATGTTACTCACCGAGCTCGTGAGAACGTTTATTCGTTCGTGTGGGGAAGGACGAAGATTATCCTTCGTCCCTTGGATGAAACTGTTCGTGTTCCACAACCTCTGAAAAAACAGGCTAAGGGTGGTGAGACTGGAGTTTTACTTAATGTTTGTAAGAGGAATGGTATGTATTTAATTGTTGATGATGGGTCTAAGCAGGAAACCGTTGAGATTCCAGAAGCCCTGCAGCCTTTACTAAAGGCTTTCTCTGGTATTATTATTGAAGACCTACCTGATGGATTACCACCATTACGAGACATCCAGCATCAGATTGATTTACTACCCATCGCTAGTCTACCTAATCTGCCACATTACTGTATGACTCCGAAGGAGAATCAGATCCTAAGAGAGAAGGTGGACGAACTTCTGCGAAAGGGTTTCATCCAAGAAAGCATGAGTCCTTGTGCTGTTCCTGCTTTGCCAACACCGAAGAAAGATGGCAGCATGCGGATGTGTGTGGATAGTCGAGCGATAAATAAAATTACCGTGAGGTACCACTTCCCTATTCCTCGCTTGGATGATATGCTTGACAGGTTGTCTGGATCAAAGATCTTTTCGAAGATCGATTTGAGGAGTGGTTACCATCAGATTCGCATGAGACCTGAGGATGAATGGAAGACGACGTTCAAAACTAGCGAAGGACTTTATGAATGGTTAGTTATGCCATTTGGGCTTAGTAATGCACCCAGCACCTTTATGCGTCTGATGACGCAAGTCCTTAAACCTTTCTTGGGCAAGTTTGTGGTGGTTTATTTCGATGACATACTTATCTATAGCCCAGATGAGCAGCAGCATGTAGAACACCTTCGAGATGTTTTGCAGGTTTTGGAGGAAAATCAACTTTATATCAACCTACCTAAATGCAGTTTCATGACGGATTAATTGCTGTTTTTAGGATATATTGTTGGCGCAGATGGGCTTCGAGTTGATGAAGCGAAGGTTGCTGCCATTCGAGATTGGCCTACGCCCAAGACTGTTGGGGAAGTGCGAAGTTTTCATGGACTGGCGACATTCTATCGCAGGTTCATCCGTAATTTCAGTACTATTTTAGTGCCTATTACAGAATGTCTAAAGAAAGACCAATTTAAGTGGAGTGAAGAGGTTGAGGCGAGCTTTGCCTTGATAAAAGAAAAGTTATCTATTGCCCCTGTTCTTACCTTACCGAATTTTGATAAGTTGTTCGAGCTAGATTGTGATGCTTCTGGGGTAGGAATTGGCACGGTTTTATCGCATGAAGGAAAACCAGTTGCCTATTTCAGTGAAAAGTTGAATGACGCTCGACGACGATGGTCCACCTATGAGCAGGAATTCTATGCAGTAGTTCGAGCTATTAAGCACTGGCAGCCTTATCTTTATCAGCGTGAGTTTATATTGAACACTGATCACCAAGCGCTCAAATACATCAGGGGACAAAAGCATTTAAATAAAATGCATGAGCGCTGGGTTTCATTCTTGGAGCAATTTAACTTTGTGCTTCGACATAAGGCTGGTCATCTGAACAAAGTAGCTGACGCTCTAAGTCGCCGAGCTGCTTTACTTGTTACCATGACAAACGAAATAGTGGGCTTCAAAATTTTATGCGACCTTTATGCTGAGGATGAAGATTTTCGAGACACTTGGGCGAAGTGTCAAGATGCTGGTTCTGCAGGTGATATGATTATTCATGGAAATTTTTTATTTTATGGCAACAGGTTATGCATCCCGCGTAGTTCCCTTCGTGAGAAATTGATTCGGGAATTACATGGTGGGAGCCTTGGAGGACATCTTGGACGTGATAAGTCCATCGCCTTGGTGGAAGATCGTTATTTTTTGCCACAATTAAAACGCGATGTGGGGCGTTTTGTACAGAAGTGTCCGGTCTGTCAAGTTGCAAAGGGGCATTCTCAAAACACTGGCCTCTATACACCGTTGCCAATACCAAATGGAGCTTGGGTAGACATATCAATGGATTTTGTTCTGGAGCTACCGCGAACACAACAAAGTATGGATTCTGTTTTTGTGGTAGTAGATATATTTTCAAAGATGTCATATTTCATACCATGTAAGAAGACTTCCGATGCTTCTCATGTTGCTGGTCTATTCTTTCGCGAAGTTGTTCGTTTGCATGGTGTTCCAAAAATGATTACCTCTGATAGGGATACCAAGTTCCTCAGTCACTTTTGGAGGACTCTGTGGAAATTATTTGGCACTAATTTGCAGTACATCAGTTCTTTCCATCCTCAGACTGATGGGCAGACCAAGGTAGTTAATCGAACAATGGCGGACATCATTCGTTGCCTTTGTAGTGACACGCCAAAACAGTGGGATCGTTATCTAGCTCTAGCAGAATTTGCTTTTAATAATACAGTTAATCGTTCCATTGGAAAGTCACCATTCGAAGTTGTTTATGGTCGTGTACCTCAACATACACTTGATCTGGTTCCTCTGCCTAAGATTCCTGGACATAGTGTGGCGGCAGAAAATTTGGCGACGAAAATTGTGGAAGTTCAAGCTGATGTTACACGCCAATTCGCTGAGTCCAACGCGACGTATAAGGAGCATGCTGATAAGCGACGTCGTTCCAAGACTTTTGAAGTTGGCGATGAGGTCATGGTCTACCTACGCAAGGAACGATTTCCCGTTGGTACTTACAACAAGCTGAAGAACAGAAAGATAGGTTCTTGCCGCATCATTGAGAAGATCAATGACAATGCCTACGTTGTTGATTTCCCTGGCGATCTTAGTATTTCTCCTACATTTAACGTGGCGGACCTTTCCGAGTATCACTCTCCAGACATTCTACTTTATCCTGATGATAACTCGAGGGCGAGTTCTTCTGAAGAAGGGGAGACTGATGTAGAACAGCTGGCATGCACCTATCTTGATAAATTGGATCGCCAGAAGCCCGCACGACTTCACCGGTAATTTCGGATCTTGGATCAAACGATCTCGGATCGCACTCAAAATTGGTCGATTGAAGCGAAACGACCATCTAATTCCAAGTCACCGCTTTACCGTGACATACGATGGATTTCAGCATTCCGGAGTCGTTTAGATCACTTTTTAGGCAGTTTTCTAATTAGCGATTTTTGAATTTTCGCATAATTTTCGAGATTTCAATTCGATTCCTTTCAGATAAGATTAGATTTGAGTTGATTAATATTATCTTTAGTTATCTACATTCATTTTGGAGTCCTATCTATATATATGGACGTCCTCTCTTTGTAATGGGCAGATTATCATTCAATCAATTTGAGCTTTCTTTTGGAATTCCTTTCCAAGTTACTGTTTCCCTACGTCAGAAACTCACAAGATCTAGGTCTAGCTGATAGGACGCTACGATGGAAAACTTAAAAGAACCCTGGTATAGCGGATAGGAAGCTACGATGGGAAAGTTACAAAATTCGGGTATAGCCGATAGGAAGTTACGATGGAAAACTTAAAAAAAAAATCTTGGTGTAATCGATAGGAAGCTACGATGGGAAACTTACAAAATCCGGGTATAGCCGATAGGACGCTACGATGGAAAACTTAGTAAACCCTAGTATAGTCGATAGGAGGCTACGATGGGACAAATCGAAAATCGAAAGACGGTTGATAGGATACCGCCATAAGAAAAATATCTCTCCATATTCCTCTAAAACAGCTTACGTGACGCTGTCATGAGAAAATAAAAAAAGAAAAAAGAAAAACAAAACAAATAATAATAATAATAATAGTAACAAAGGCCAAGCCCGCGATTTTGACACCCCAAGAGCATAACGAAAAATCCTCAGATTCCACATGCGCGGCATTCAACAAGTGAGCTTCAGGTAAGCCTCTCTCCCATTAACCCATGTTCAAATTGCCAAAGCAAATTGGAGGTTGATCTGAGCTTTCATCGAAAGGTTTAAGGATCCAATGTCATGGCAATTCTTTTTCTCAGTTGAGTTGGTTAAGACTCATGTGTCATTTTATCTGTGAAAGCAACCTTTGACGAGCTCACCCTCAAAGAGGGGCAGTTGTTGACACCTGATTTTTAATCATTTATTATTTCAATTTTATTTTCCAAATTAATTTAAAAATAGCCAAAACAATCGTAAAATTTTAAAATCAACTTTGGAAGCCTTGGCTTAACCTTAGGAACCAATTTTGAGCAAAAAATATTTTTGTAATTTTCAATATTTTTTGAAATTTATTTTATTTTAAAAATACAAAAAAAAACCATTTGTGGTCATAAAAATACAAAAAATAGTCCATATTTTTATTTTTATTTCCTATTCAAGTTGGTTACTTTAAATCTCAAAAATTTGACTTGAGTCACTATGTTCCTTCACAAAGGTAAACCCGAATCGAGCATAAAAATTCTTTTTTGAGTCTTTTAATTTGAAATTTTCAATTTTAATAAGCTATGACATTTGACCTATAGACCTTTAGTTACATGATAGTCCGAATAAGTTTCACAAAAATGGATCAAGTTAACACCCGTGTGGGAATTATTTTGAGCTCGATCGAGCGAGTCAAACCCGTCCCGGGACCATTTGACCAGGCAGCCCAGAGAATGTAGAAGCCAAATTTGCTTTTGTGCCCTCACGCGTACGGCAGGAGCCGAAACCAGAAGAAGAAACTCACTCTTCCACCTTCGTCCAACGCCAAGATCAAGATCCCAGTACACCCAAAACTAGCTTAATCCCCACGCCCCAGATGCTGGTCAATTTTCCAGCTACTCTCTGTTGGTTTGAGAGCTCAAAAAAGATCCCAAAAAAGGCCATGAGGAGGAGGGGCCGAAAGTCAAGAGAGAGGAGGAAGGGGATAGAGGTTCTGGACGGTTGAAAGGGAGAGTTCCAACGTGAGAGAGGAAGAGAGTGGAGCATGAGAGAAAAGAGGGCTAGAGCGTGAGGAGCTCAAGAAAGCAGAGCTGGCTCTTGGGTTCTGAGAGCGAAGACGGAAGAAACGAGGAGCGTTTGGCGAGTGAAAAAAAAAAGGGGAGAGTTCGTGGTTCACAGAGTAGGAGGTCCAAACTCGTCGCCTCCCGCCGCTCGAACTTCTTGATCGCTGAAAACATCGATCCTCCATTTTCGTATCGGAAGGTCGCAGTCGTCGGGGGTTCCCTCATCCACGTGTGCTCTCATCCGACTCTTTGAGACCATTCGAGCTTTAGCTGTTACCTGGAGCACGTCCTTGACAAGATCCGAAGACCGACGAAGGAAGCGTTACTGGTTTTGGTGGTGGCCTATGACGACGGGTGGTCACGGTGGCCACGTGATGATTACAAGCGCACGAGGTTGAATCCGGTGGAGGAGGTGAAGAAATGGGTGCCCCCTGGTCTCGTGCCTCTTGGTTTGGGTTGGCACCGTCGGACATTTGTAGTCGTCGAAACTGATAGGGGATGGTGGGATTCTAGGGTGGCACCGGTGAAAATCCCAGCAAGGTCCTTGTGAAATTTGCGTCGGAGGATATGGCGTAGAGAAGGTTCTCCTACCCTGTGAAGAAGACGATGAAATAAAAAGAGAAAAAGAGGAGCAGAGAGTTCAGTGGAGTTAGCAGAAATTTTGGACGGGAGCGAGTTTACTGGTAGTCGGAGGCGTTGGCGTCGGAGGCGACAGTTGAAGTGGCGAGCGATGAAATTTTCGAGCTGTGATGTCCATGAAGGAGTACGTCTGAGCAGGACCGACGAGGAAGTCCCAGGAAAGAAGAAGACGTGAAAAAAATAGGAAGAAGAAACAAGAAAAATATATATAAAAAAAAAGAGGAGCGTTTGTGGGGGTGAGCTTTCGGAGAGTGCAAAAACAAAGAGAGACAGAGAGACTAGTGAGAAGGAGAGGGCTGCCCTTGGTGGGGGTTGGTTCCACTGATGGTAGAGAGGTTTGAACAAAAAAAACAAAGCGATCTTCTTTTACCAAGAGGGAAACAGAGCAGAAGGAGGGGGCGTATTTTTCTGGTTCAGAGAACAGAGAAAAGAGGGAAAAAAAAAGGAAAGTAAGGAGAAGATCGAGAGGAAAGAGACGACTCCTTCACGCGTCGCCGCCTCGATCGTGTCCAACAAGTCGGCCCAACCCGCTCGACGCCGTTGAACCAACACATCTTGCCTCTGACCAGGTAAACATTTCCGGAAGCGTACCTTCATAAAGGATGCAAATCTTGCCATGGACCATTAACGATAGTCTCTCTTTACGTGAACCATTGCCTTGTAGTATTGCATCATCATTTCTCTGTTCGCGCCCCTGTTCACATGGTCATTAATGGTGTTGGTAAGCAAAGTGTGTGGATACCGAACCTGAAGAGAAAATGAATCCATGATGAGCCTGCTTTCTCCCTTATTTGTTCGCATTACTCATATTTTTACCGGTATATATATAATTAAAAAAAAAAGATCCATGCCAACAGATGTATTTGGTAATCTGATGAGGCTAGTTGAGGGTCGGATCCGGAGACCAACGAGGGAGACGTGTTGTTTTCGCCGAGACTATCACTATCGGGGATGGCCGGCGACGATGAGTGGTCACGGTGGTGTTAGGCGGTCCGATGAGTCAATGGATATTTTTATATGAGCGAGTTTGGTGGCGATCGGAGCCGATGGTTGGTGTCTTCGTTGATGAGGGCGGCTCGCGTGAGATCCAATGGAGAAGGCCTACAAAGAGGATCCCGTGAAGTGAAGGGATCGTTCGCTCTTCTAAGGGAAGGGCAGGCCTTGCCCTTTGAATCCAGGCCATCCATGTTATGAATGGATGGCCCAAATTATTACTAAAAAAATAAAAAATAAAAATCCAAAAAATTACCCCATAAAAATAGAAGATCTGGGTCGTCCGTTTAAAAACGAATGGCGTGGATCCTAAGGATAAGTGCATGTCCTTCTAAGGGAAGGGTAGACGATCCGGATCCTCCAGTGAAAAGCGCCGTGGAGAAGATGACCTAGTGGGTCGTGGGAAAGAAGGCCTAAAAAAAAGCAACAAAACAAAGAATAAAGAATAAAAAAAATAGTTGAAGAATGAAAAGCGTGGAAGGTCAGATTGAGGGGGAGCATGTTTGTTTGGTCTTTGCTTTTGGGCCCATTAGGTTCAGTTGGGCTCTAGAATTAATTTCATACTAATTGGGCTTAACCAAGAATTGGGCTTTAGGTTCAATTGGGAGTTTGTTAAGAGATGGCCTCTTTCTTTCAAATTTTCTATTTGGGCCTCATTACTTTTCCTAGCCCGCGACTTTAGAAGGGTTGGGCTTAGAAGCCCGATCCGGATAACTATTCCCGGAATAATAATAATAAAAACAAAAAATCCGAAAATTCAATAAAAAAAAGATAGAAAAATCATTAAAAATTCAGAAAAATTGGAAAAATTCAGAAAAATTCAAAAAATTCTAGAAAATAGGAAATAGCTAAATCAATTGGCCATGACCTATTTTTGGTCTTTCAACCCCGATCTTTTCAAAAATGACGATTTTGCCCTTTTGGCAAATCGTCTCCCAAAAATTAAAGAAAACCAGAAAATTCCAGAAAAATGCCCAAAAATGGAAAAATGGCCACGATCAATTGGCCATGGACTATTTTGAGTAATTAAACTTCCAAACCCTTCAAAAAATGACGATTTCGCTCTTCGAGCGAATCGTCCCTAAATCTTCCCATTTTACTCATGGCTCTAAATCACACATTCTCTAAGCCTTTAGGGCTATACTAGGAGACCATTGATTTGAATTGATGTGTATTGACGTGGTTCATTTATGCACTTGATTGCGCTTTCATCATATTGATTGTGATCGATAGGACTAATCTTCTAATTTGCATGAAACTCTTGAATCAGTCTTACCTCACCCAAAATTGCGCCTGCATGAAATCTTAGGTAGGAAAATCACTCGCGTTAGGTACCGAAAGGGCGTTGGTAATGACACTAACGTAACCAAGTCTCCGAACCCAAAATCTCTAATTCCGCAGAACTGATCGATCTCTCCCAATCGATTAGTGAGGTTTTCAGTCCACCTTCCAAGAAGGACCAGTGGCGACTCCAAAGCATGCACACATAGCACATGCCACCAAGACCACACCAAGGCCGAATCCAATCGACTCTTATCGTCGAAAACCCATAAAAATTAACTCCCGTCGCGATTTGGTATGGGCCTGGGAGGGCCCGTGTCGATAAGGCTCGCGATCCACATTGCAGAGTATAGGACTGATTCGGCAATCCATTAGCTAGGTTCGTCCCGAAAAAATGGGTCGCGACAATGATGCAAAAAGGAAATTTAATAGGAGATACCAAGAAATAAGCCATGAGGCTCGATTTGAAGGCAATGACCAAGGCAGGTTGACATGATCTTTTGTATTCGTAGGGTCTATCAGGGATTATGTCTACTTTTAATTCTCGACTTTTCCTAAATTTTGCGGATCCACATCTTATTTTTTCTAGATCTGAGTGTACTTGAAACATTTCAAAAAATGACATATTGAATCATATATGGCTTTTCACAGCTTAAATTTTGAAAGAAGAATCGTAAGTAGAAGTCTGAAGTAACTTTGCATGCTTTGATTCTTGTGTAGTACCTCAAGTTTTCTGACATTTGTAGCTACTCATATTCACTCGATCTGATTCTTTTCTCTAATATCTTGAATCCCTCTCAAGCATGCTTCTCTCGCATTGCATGTCCTTATTTTTCGAGAGAAAGAAGATTGGGGTCTTGCCTTGAGACAATGTTTCTCACTCATTCATTTTCTTATGTCAGATGCTTGAGACCACTAGTATCTTACATCCTAAGAAAAGGTTTGGTAATATACCAGGTGGGTGGTTTGCATTGTATGTTCACTTAACGAGGTCCTTAGTCTTGATTAGGACTTTTAAGCTTTGGGATAGTTGATCTGTATGATTGTGACATGAAAACACAAAAGCAACTTCTGCAAATTTTACATGTTGTGTTGAATGTCAGGTATTATTGTTGGTCATCAGTTCTATTCACGAGCTGAAATGGTCGTCGTCGGACTTCATAGTCATTGGTTGAATGGTATCGACTATATGGGCAAGGCATATAGAAAGGTAGTGACTCTTTATGTTGAGAATCAAGTGAATATCTCAAAGTAAATTGAGCTCTCTTTATCATTGATGGAAGATCACTCAATTTACAAGACTCTCACTAGTACACTCAATGGATTCTCACACTTCCACACACCACTCACTCTTGCTCTCTAGGACTTCTCACACCATGACCCAAGGTGGAGCACTAGCTCCTATTTTATAAAGGGTGAAGATGGTGCTTGGAAAAAGCACTAGAATATTCTAGAATATCTAGATAAATCATGAAGACTCTAGAAGGTTAAGGAAACTCTAGAATATCTAGACGTATCATGAATGTTCTAGAAAATAGAAGAAGAGTCTAGAATATCTAGACAACTCAAGAGAGTTCTAGAAAATTCTAGAAAGCTCTAGAGAGAGAGGTCGGTGTTTCTCAATACTCCCCCTCACCGACTACTCTCTTTGGCGCAAACCTCGTGGCCACACCAAGTTGCGATCGGAATTCTTCGAACTTTGCAACTCCAAGTCCTTTGGTGAAGATATCTGCTACTTGATCATTTGTCTTAATGTACTCCATCTTTATCTCACCCTGCAAAACTTTTTCCCGTAGAAAATGATAATGTACTTCTACATGCTTGGTCCTTGCATGGAAAACTGGATTCTCCGCTAAGCTTATGGATGATAGATTGTCGCAATGTAATCGTGTCGAGTAGTCTACTGGTTGATTAATCGTGTCGATACGACAGATAACTGGGTCATCCCCTTTTGCTGGAATTTCAGTGGGAAGCGAGATGTCCGGTGGGGTGGAGAACGTCTTGGTCGAGAACATAAACCTGCGCAACACGGGTATAGGAATCCACATCAAAACAAATATCGGAAGGGGAGGGTTCGTAAGGTACGTAACCGTGTCCAATGTGTACATGGAGAACGTGCGCAAAGGCATACGCATGGGGAACGTCGGTGACCACCCAGACAATCGCTACAACCGCAACGCTCTCCTTTACGTCAAGGGTATCAGAATCAAGGATGTCTGGGGCGTGAAGGTCCAAGAGGCGGGCTTAATACAGGGCTTGAAGAATTCGCCCTTCACAGGCATCTGTCTCTCCAATATCTATCTCCACGGTGTGCCGGGATAGAGAAGAGCGGCTTGGACTTGCTCCGACGTTAGTGGAGCCGCTCTCGAGGTAAGCCCTTGGGTGTGCTCGGAGCTCACTAGCACCTATCAGAGCCATACTTGCTCCAACTCTTTCAGAGACTAATCTTGCGCAATGAACTTGCCCATATGGTGGAAATCCGGTCGGATTACTCCATAGATGGCTGAGAGATTTCTCCCTTTGATTAGTTACATCGCCTCATTAAACTCTTCGAATCTTTCGTTGTGTGGATCTATCATCATATCAAATCTCTCAGTTTGATGGCTATGATCTTGATTCTATTGGTATGGATCCATAATTGTCGAGAAAATTATCGAAATTTCACCCGAAAAGCTCAATAAAACACAGCGTACATAGCAACATCTGATCATACATGAATCCACCAGTGTTGTTATATACAAACATAGTACAAAACTACTCATCGATCTCTTAAGGATGCAACATATTTACATAGAGACACATAGATAAGTAAAGGGCAGGTCCCTAGAACTATCGCAAACAGTAAATAGCTCATAGCTGCATCATATTCATCACGACAAGTTCACTCTGCATCTTCATCATAGTCGTCCTCGGAAATGGTTCAAGAACTTGCGAATCCTCTTAAAGATGCCCTCACCTCCGTGGTGCTCCTCCTCCTTATCCCCATGATCGTGGTGGTGGCGGAAATGGTGGTGATGGTGGCGGTGGTGGTGGTGGTGGTGCTCCTCGTTGTCCTCGCCCCTCGTTGTCCTCGCCCTCCTCCGGGCGATGGGGCCTCTTCATCATGTCGTTGACCTCCTTCCAGCGGCGGTGGGGATGCTCTCTCTTCTCGTCGCCCTCGCGCTCCTCGTGGCGATCGGGCCTCTTCATCATGTCCTTGTCCTCCTCCCAGTGGCGGTGGGGGTGCTCTCTCTCCTCGTCACCCTCGCACTCCTCGTGCCGATCGGGCCTCTCCATCATGTCCTTGTCCTCCTTCCACGCCACGTCGACGAATCCAAGCCTCGGCTTCCTGTGGTGGACCCTGATCCACCGGTTGGCCATTTGGCGCTCGAACCCTCGCGATTCGGGATCGAAGCCTGGCTTCTTGCCCGATAGGATCATGTCGTTGCCGAACGAGATCTCGCGACCATGGAACCGCGGCCGGAACCGTCAGTGACCGTGGCGGCACCCGCGGCCTCCGTGGCGGAACGGTAAGCGGAGAGAAAGCGACATCGTCCGCTCGCGGAACCCGCCGACGTCGTGCGGGCCGAACGTGACCGTCCTTAGCGGGACGGAGGCGATCTCCTCGGGTTCCGATACCGGCCCTTCTTTGAGCGTGGGGAAGTCGGCCGGGTCCTGAGCGATGGAGTTGGTGGCGGTGGTCGCCGGGTCAGTCAGGACCACCGTAGCGGCCTCGGACTCGAGCTTCTCGCTAGGGAGGAGGATTGTCGCGGCGGACTTGGTCTCGGAACCGGGGTGGACATCCCGCCCGCTGACATCATCGCTGGGGGAATCGGACGGCGTGCGAGACTCGGAGAAGGCGACGAGGAAGAAGAGGAGGAGAAGGGAGAAGGTTAGTTTCGCCATTTTGATCGAAGACACTGACTGTATGTCTTGGTGAAATTGTGGGAGAGAGCGAGAGAGAATATAAAGGGAAGATGCGTTGCTGAACGGGCAAGTGTGAACGGGGGAGGGGAGGATTTGACTTAGTGGGGGCGAGAAAAGCGGGCAGCGGGTAGGGTGGAAGACCGACCACGTGACTGGAGAAAGAGGGGGTTTGGGTTTGGAGCTCGAAGGTGACGAGAGGGTGTTTCTGGGAATTCAATCATCTGAGGTTTGAATTTTTCCTTTTTATTATTTTTCTTGGCTAAGGATTCATTCTTGGTTTCGGTAAAATTTCGTTTCTCGGCTCGGCATTTTTAGGTTGCTTGTGATGACATTCCAAGGAAAAATTAGGAGATCCTCGGGAAGAAATGTGTAATCTCATTGGCCCTTATTCTTTTTTCAGATTTTTCTACTTTTGCTTCTCCTTAACAGCAATCTACTTTCGCCATTCTTGAAGTCCCTGCAATGAAATGAGAAAATTATCCAAAACGTTCTAAACCTATTACACTCTTTTCAATTCAATCCTAAACTTTTTAAGTTTGCCAATTGAGTCCTATTCTTTTCACTTTTCGCGAATTAAGTCCCATTGGACAGAAATCGCTGACATGAATATTAGTCGTCCTACGTGAAATGGTTGACGCTGATATAGATAACTTTTAATAGCACTTTGATTTTCTCTATTTATTTATTCTTTTTTTTCTCTAGTTTTCTTCTTCAACGGTCGGCTCGGGGGAAGCGGATCCCCTGCCTTAGTGGGTTTTAAGGCAGGGGATCCGGGCCGTCCATTGCAAAAATGGACGGCCCAGATTTAAAAAAAAAACCCAAAATTTTTCTTCCTATATACAGGATCTCGTCCGTCCATTTCAATGTGGACGGCAGAGATCCATTAAAGCACCCCTGCCTTTTGTTGACACCTGATTTTTGACCAAGTCTTTTTCAGTTTTATTTTTGAAAAAATCACAAAAAAATCACAAAAAGTCAAAAAATTACAAAATCAACTTTGGTGACCTTGGCCAAGCCCAAAGAACCATTCTTGACCAAAAAAATAATTTTCCATATTTTTTGCATTTTTGGTATTCTTTAGAAAATAGAAAAATACTCAAAAAATCAAGAAAAATAACATTTGAGGTCACAAAAATATGAAAAAATAGCCAATATTTTTCTTTTTAATCTCTTGTATTTTTGACCTCACAAAAAATTCAAAATTGGATTCAATTATGGGTGTTCCTTTGTAACCCATACTATTGAATTTGAGAAAAAAATATGTTTTGAGTCTTTTTATTTGCAATATTTTGCATTTTCCGAGTCTTGACATTCAACTTGATTGCCCTACATTTCAATTTGGTTTAATTGTGCGCTGATTTGATCAATTTTGGGCTTTAGGGACCTAATTGCATAAAATTCTTTTCATTTTAGTCCCTATAAAGCCAATTCTGAAATTAAACTTTTCTGAGGGACACCCATAGAACCCCAATGCCTCCTCCCTATAGTATTCGACCCCCTAAATCTAATGGTGAGCTCAATTGGGGCCGATTCGTCCATTAAGAACATCAATTTGGCAAAAATCAAATTCGGATCCTACTCTACATTTGGGGTTTTTGATCAATTCCATGCTTATTTCTCATAAACAATACATTTTCAAATGGAATTCGTGCTGAAGAATCTAATTTTAAGATAAATTTCATGATTCTCGGATAATTAGACACCTAATTTGAAGAAAAAATGCTGAACCGGGTCGACTTGGTCGGGTTGACCGACCCAGTCAACCCGTTGACCAAAATTGGTCATAAGCAGAACACCCTCTGCTTGCTCTGCTTCTTCTTGGCGCACATACAACAGGAAAACGAAGGGGGAGAAGATGCCAAAATTGACCTCAAATCCGCACACCCATTCGACGAGCCTTTCCTGATCGTTCGCCCACGCAAGGCCGACGATCTCCAACCAGCCAGAAGTGGTGTCGCACGTGCGGAATGGGCTGGTGCACCCAACAAACTTCGGGCGCCATAACCGAATAAACTCGGTTAAAAACAGGAGGTTGATTCAGTTCGAAAAGGGGGAAGAGAGAGTTCGCGGAGAGAGGAGAACGACGAGGGCAAGCGAGTAAAGAGAGAGAGAGAGAGAGAGAGAGAGAGAGAGAGAGAGAGAGAGAGAGAGAGAGAGACAGAGACAGAGATTGGCGCCGTGGGGGAAAAGAAGCCGTGAGCTTCGAAGGCTCGACCACGGCGAGCGGCGCGAAACCGAAGCTTCGGATACATCCTCCGAGCTTCGTGACATCCCAAGGAATCTCCAGAACCAAGCGGTGTCGCATTTCATCGCCAAAACAGGTGAGACTCCTCTTCGAGCTTCAGCTCGGCCATCAATGGCATCTTGAGTTCCACCGGCTCGTTTCACGATTTGTTGATCTCACATTGCTCCTTGTGCATCACTGATCCCTCTCCGACCTTTTTTCTGCTTTGTCGTTGCATAAAACGCCGTGCCGACCTTCAATCTTGGTTGAGTCACCGAGAACGGTTCAACTCGGTCCAGGCTTTGTCGAGCCTTCCCTATGGCCAGGTAAGTCTCCTCAACCCTCGGTGATGCTTCTCGATCGGTTTGTTTAGCTAGGTAACGTTAGAAATGGCTAGGGTGGACTCTCGCCGGAGCTTAGCTTCGGCCGAAGGTAGCAAGTAGATGAGACTTGATTCTGCTATGTCGAGCGTGATATATGTTGTAGAAGAAGTCACGGTGAGTTGAATGCCGTTGGTTTCGCGTCGATCGGATACTGGAAGGCCGAGATATGGCCTTCCGACGAGGCGCCGGCGAGACAGATCCGGCGCCGGTCGTCTTCCCCAGCGAGTCCGTTGACCGGTCAACAACCACGTGGCGCTGACGTGGCGCCCACGTGGCAGCCACGTCAGCACATTCGATTATAACCGAATATAAAAATGATCGGACGGTGGTAGGCGTGCCACGTGTCGCGATCTCGCCTTTTTCGGAAATAAAAATGATTTTCAGATAAGTTGATCGGACGGTTGTAGTTCGATCAGGAATTTTAATTTGGACCGTTAGTTTCCAGCCTTAGATCAGGCCGTCCATCAGTCGACACGTGGCGCAATCTAAGCCTTTGGTTCGTCTGGGCGGGAATTAAAAATTTGAGCGGGAAGGCCAAAGTGACGTCGTTTTGAGGCGGTTCGGATCAGGGCCGTGCCGGTCGCCCATGGGTCGTGGGCGGGGTCACCCGACCCGGCCCGAATAACCTTTTTTTTAATAAAAAAATCAGAAAATGATTTTAAAAAAATAAAAAAAAAAATCAGAAAAATCTTAGAAAATCCAAAAAATGCTAGAAAATTCCAGAAAATTCCAAAAAAATGTGAAAAAATTGTGGAAAAATCCTAGACACTCCAGAAACCCCCAAAAATCGAGGGTTGACCACAGACAACTGGTCAACCCTATTTTTGGGGTTTCTTATCCGTTCTTCTGAGACTTGACGACATTACCCTTTAGGGGTAAGTCGCCTCTGCTGTGTATGTAAGATAAAACCGATAATGCCAAGGTAAGAATTAGGGTCGGGTAGGCGATCAATTCTTAGGTTTGGGTTTTCGAATCCTGCCTCTTTTCTCAAAATGACAATTTTGCCCTTCAATGGGAAAATCGTCTTTCTTATCTCAATCGAGTTCTGAAAATTGCTTAAAGTTAGGGTTTGGGTCAGGTGGACGACCAACCCAAATATTTGAGATTTTCAGTTCTCATCTTTGTCCAAAATGACGACTTTATCCCTCCGAGGGTAAAATCACTTTTAAATTCCAGAAAAATCCTGGAAATTCCCGAAAAATAGGAAATGGATTGGATTGATGGACAATCCTGTTTTCCTATCTTTTGACTTCACAATTCATCTAAAATGACAAATTTTCCCTTCCAAGGCGGATTTTCCCTGAATTGTTCAAAATTACAATTTTGCCCCTCATGGGCAAATCATGCCAAAATCATTCCTAAGCCTTAATTGATATTTCTCTAGGCTAATAGGTCCTCATTAGGGATGCCATGCTGATTTCATGTGTTTTATCCGCATGTACTGGATCCTTGATTTGCGCACTTATTTCTATTGATTGTGAGTGATAGGGTAGTAATTCCCATCTGCATGAACTCCTAGATTTAGGATCTGTACCTCACTCGTCTGTATGAAATCCTATGATCAGATAAACCATTCAGCTTCGGTACCGAAAGGGCGTCAACTCTGACAGTTGGCGTAACTAAGTCCTCGAACCCACTTCTCTGGTTTCCGCAAAATCGAATAGATCACTCCCAACTATTCGATAGGGTTTCCGATCGTACCCTCCGCGACTCCTTGGCATGTACACTTTTCACATGTCACTAGACCGCACTGAAGGTCAACCACGTATATCCAGCAGTTGCGATTTGGGTAATGGACCTTGGGAGAGGCCCACGTCCGATCAAGCCAGCGATCGGGCGGCCCATTAACCTCCCCGCGAGGGAGGGTCACGACATCTTTAAGGCATGGGAGCGGATCCCAAGTATATCATGTGTGACATACTTGTAATCTCAGCCATCCGTTCGCATCCAACGATCCAGAGAACGCCACGTCATCCGAAGTAGGGGAGGCCAAATTTTGGGCGAGACTTTCATCTTGAAGCTTGCATTTCCTTTTTGGAACATATATTTTTTCTTTCTCTCCTCACGCATACACACTCTCTCTCTTTGGTTCAAAAATGTTAAACACCAAAGATGAAAAGGCTGATCCAGCGGCTGTCCCAAGGGGCCTACTCCTCCGAGTATTGCCTCCTCCGTTCCTAGCCCAAGACCACGTGAGGCGGAAATTCAGTGTGGCTACCGCCAAGATGCGGTGGTGCCTAAGGGGCACGTGCCGGTGTATGTGGGGAATGAGATAAAGAGGTTCGTGATGAGCACAGAGATGCTCAAACACCTGATGTTCATGGGTCTGCTCAATAGATCGGCCCAGGAGTACGGGTGCCAGCAAAAGGGCGCCCTCCGCATTCCCTTCCATGTCGTCGTGTTCAAGCGTGTCCTCGAGTCTCTCCGTCTCGGCCACAACTCTCAGGATTTGCTCAACGCTCTCTCTCGACACTTTCTTTTGACCCTTTACTTTTTTTCCCCTTCTGTGGAGGATAGATCGATGTTGGAATAGAGGAGAGATCTGGCCATGCATATACAGATCTCGTTTTTCCTTTCACTCAATTTTTATAAATAATACATATATCCGTGTTTAAAATAATATTTTTCACAAAACAATTGCAGGCTAAATCATTCTGCTCAATTTTCACCTTTACCAAAGCCGAAAATTTGTACACTTGATATCACATGGTTAGGATATCTGGCAGCTAAGGAGACAAAACTTCGGTTCTAGGAAAAATTAAGGAAATAAAATTGCGGAGATCAAAGTACAAGTGCCAAAATGTAAATCTCAATGTTGTTGGGAGAATTTCTGTTAAATGTAAATCTAAATGTTGCTGGGATAATTTCTGTTGCGTGGATGATCGCAATCGAGCTATCAAGTATTCATTTATGATGCCTTGAGGCATATGCGGGTGATTACTCCATCGTATGCATCTTGTCGACACTCAATGTGCAAGTGCGGCAAAGAGTTTCTATAGCAAAGTGAATACATGAATTGAAAAATGTTGGATATATTAACAAAAGGAGAATTGTCTAATCAATCAGAAACCTACAATATGGAACTCAATCATAAACTTTCCAATTTTGTTAACGGGACAAATGCCTACCACCGTGGACAATTGAAATTAATTAAGACCTCACCAGAATATGAGGGCAACTCCCCCCATTGTTGCGCATTGTTGACGGATCAAAGGGAACAAAGACCTGTCTACATAAGACCACCACTAGATGTACCCATCTAATGAGTAATGACTAGATTCAACTCCAGAAAATTGAAAGGCGAAGGAGTCAGAGAATTTTAGGGCCTTTTCATGATTTTTGTTAGGCGAAATGTGGTACTTGTACTACTCAAGGGATGTGGAAATGTACCGAAATCTCGTGTAGCGGGCACAGGCGATCGTTCTCGTGCTGTTGCACATTCTCATCGCATTGAATTTTTTCATCGGACTAGGCGTTAAATAAGAAAGATAAAGGGAAAAAAATTGGGTAATCGAAATGATGAGTGGAAGATTATTTGTGCAATGTACAACTACTCAATTAAGTAAGATGAATTCCACCCAAAAAAAAAAATTAACTGAGATGAGCCGAATTCGTCCTACTTGAATGAGGCAGATATTTGACCCAAAAAAAAAAATTACGCAGATCGATCCGTAGATCAATCAATCCTTTTATTAGAAAAAGCCACATAGAAATTGCAAACGGTCCTTCCTTTTGCAGCCAATAAACGCAAAGTATATCCTTGTTCATTTCCACAACAGAACCTACTGCCTTTCCCTCTCTGTAGAATCTAACCTATATTAACAGTATAAACAAGAATACAGGAACAAACAACCTTTCGCAATAGCACGTTAGCACAAAATGTTGCCTGGCCAGGGAAAGCATAAGCACCACAGAAGGTGAAACAAGCGCTTTAAATGTTTTAGAATTTTAAAACAAGTGCTTCCTACAATCGGCAGCATCACAGTAGCATGGCATTCTTTTCATCTTTCCATCAGGGCCAAAAACACTATCAAGCGCATAGCCATAGTCATATGTGAGCTCCTACACACAATAAGTGGAAGTCAGTCGTGCAAACTAAAACTAGAATGAAATCGCTTGAAAAATGTCAGTCCCTCAAACTCAGTAAGCACCATCGGTCCACACTTTTCACAAATCTATTAGCAAAAGTTTACTAAAACTAAAAGCAAATAAAGGTCCAAGTCTCCAAACCCTGCAGGATCTGCACAAACACATCGTCAGTTCGCATGAATACAAAGGCTTTCAGGCTAGCAGCCATGCGCATGTACCTATTAAGCGCACACGGATGTATAGACACAGAGACTATAACTTGACACAGTGCGGCCGAATATATTTAAGTAAGTCTCTACCAATTGAAGAGTTCATCAGAAGAGAGAAAAGTAAATCACCTGCGATGGTGGTATAGTGTTAGCTGCAAATAGCACCACCCTAGCCAGCTTAATGTCTTGGTGGGAACTCAACACACATTGGACAGATAGATTAGGCACACAGCTATGATTGATGAACCTGGCAATATTTCCATGTGAGCCAGCATCAATGCAGTACTTTGGGATCTCGGATTTCTGGTCATCATGCTTGCCCATATGATCAACTGTCTCAGAGGATGCATCTCGTGACCTCCTCTTATCATGGATGAGAAATTTGAGAAACACGAAGTGACCACTTGCTTCTATCATATATAAAGGAAATAAAGGAAACAGAGTTGTGTTTTTTTTTTCGCTACGGAAAGGCTGATGACAAGTGGTCCTTTTGAAAGTGTGTTTTGAAACAGGTTTCAGTACATATCTCTGAGAAGTACACATTTGAGCTGTTATTCACAGAAAAAAATGCATTCCACAGATACGACTTGAAGTTAGCTTTCTCACAGTAACATGCATTTCCATTTTTCAACCTTCAGTCTAAAAGGAAAGAGGGTACGTGCACTTATTTCTTGAAGCTGAGATCCCTCCATGAAATGCTTAATTGATAAAATCGAAACTCTGAGACTTTGACTAAAATATTCATGGCTGTAATTATCCAGTTAATGGACTGTATATAATTCATGCAATCACGGGCAACTAAGGAAAAGAGCTTTTATATCACAAGTTCATACCAGTCCCCCAAAAGTTTTTGGGCTCACATGCAAGAATATAATCTTACGACGGAAACAAAATATCCAAATCAATGTGTCATTATTTAAAAGATCACCTACAACTCCATCAAAAACCAATATTTCATACTTTTTTTACAGTAATTCTTATTGCCATTTGATATGGTAATGGGAACAAAGATACAAGCCACGTACTCAACACTTGACGTGTGTTTTATATAATCATACCCACTCTAAAAGCAATTCACATTATCTCGTAATTTACTATGTCTAAATTACATACAAAAGTACAATTAGGGAAAAAAAGTTCTGGAAGAAATTAAGTTAATATTCGTCTGTGCGCAAGAAGAAAAGTATTGATATCCCAGTACCGCTTATTGAGCATGTATTCAGAAATGCATTTTGCTTTTACCAAATATAATATCCCAACACATTTTGAAGATAACAATATTCCCATGCAACATTTACGACAAATTTTATCTCTATTACGGATCTTTTTCATCAAGCTTGTGTGGAACTGAAAGCACGCAGCTAGTTTACATGCACATGCAACTCTAATAAGGGGAACCTTATCATGAAAGGCATAGCATCAGATGCTAACCTTCCTTCCACTTGGTTTGCAAGCAATCAATATGAAGAATGTAATTATTTTCTAAGGCGTTGTCCATATCTTCAGCCCTCTTGAGAATACCAATGTATTCGCATACCGGTGCTCCAAAGGGTATAAACTCCAATGATCTAATAGCCCAACCCTTTCATGGAGCTCGGAACACCTGGAATCCATGAGCAAAAGTCAGTCAAAAGAAGAAAAGGAGGCTCAACTTGTCATTAGGGAAGGATTTTGTGTCATTCAATTGAAATACAACCTCAAGACGATATTTTATGCCTCTCTGAGACACCCGATTTACACAATCAGGTCCACAGCCACAGTTTGGGCCACATTCGTAGACAACATCCTTAGGTTGTATTAGTCTGAAAAGCACAAAATAATCACTGAATTTGACATCCGTTTGTTCACACACACAGAGGGAGTAATGTATGATGAGGAAACCCGAAGCGAACATGATTTAGTATAAAAGCTTCAAGGTTGATGTATATTACACTCAGACCAAGCCGTTTATCAGTTTCTGACGAGTAATAAACTTGAGGTTGTAACCAACAAACACCATATCTATAGGGAATCTTTCCTCATTTGACAAGCAAGAGAAGTGTCATGTGCTCATGTGGATGAATCGAAACAAGCAAGACAAGTGTTATGTGCTCATGCGGATGAATCGAATCATTAACCTAACCACATAGTCCAACAAACCTCACCCGCCACCATCTCGCAGCACATTGTCGCGACCCGTCCGGAACGGACGCGGCTAATGGATTACCGATCGCGGGTCTTGGATCGACGCGGGCCCTCCCAGGCCCATACCAAATCGCGGCGGGAGTATTCTGCGAAGGATTCGACGATAAGAGTCGATCGCTTTCGACCTTCAGTGTGGTCGTGGTGGCATGTGCAAATTGTGCATGCATTTGAAGTCGCCACCGGTCTTTCTTGGAGGGTAGACCGGAAACCTTACTGACCGATTGGGAGAGATCGATCAGTTCTGCGGAACCAAAGGTTTTGGGTTCGGGGACTTGGTTACGCTGGTGTCATTACCAACGCCCTTTCGGTACCTAACGCGAGTGATTTTCCTGACTAAGAGTTCATGCAGGCGTAAGTTTGGGTGAGGTAGGTTTGATCCAGGGTTTCATGCAGATTGGACGACTATTCCTATCAATCACAATCAATTTTTGGAAGACGATTCGCCCAAAGGGCGAAATCGTCATTTTAAGAAGGGTCGGGGTTCAAAACACCCGGAATGAGTCTTGGCCAGTTGTCTGTGGCCATTTCCTATTTTTTTGGGATTTTCCTGGATTTTTTAGAATTTTTTGGAAGAGGATTTGCCGGAAAGGCAAAACCGTCATTTCTGGAAGGTTCGGGGGTCAAAAGACCCGAAACAGGTCGTGGCCAGTTGAAAGTGGCCATTTCCTATTTTCTGGAATTTTCTAGAATTTTTCTGAATTTTCCAAATTTTTTGAATTTTTTTTATGATTTTCTATTTTTTTATTGATTTTTTTGAATTTTTTATTATTACTATTTTTTTATTATTAAAAATAATAAATAATAAAAAAAAATTATCCGGACCGGATCGGATGACCCGGCCCACGCCCGGATCCGCGACCCAGACTCGCACGCCCACAACCAAAACGACGCCGTTTTCGGTTTTCTTTTTTTTTTTTTTTATCATTTTCTTAATTTAGCAAACGGACGCCCCAGATTGTGCCACGTGGCTGCTCTTGGTGCGTCCGATCTTGGACTAGATCGGACGATCCAGAGAGAGCCACTTGGCAGATTCTTGACCGTCGGATCATTTTTAATTAATATCCGAAAATCATTTAATAAAACCGAAAAAGCCGAGATCGCGACACGTGGCACACTCTCCACCGTCGGATCTGGTCTTTATTTTATTCGAACCGGCCCCACCGCTGACGTGGCTGCCTACGTGGCATGCCACGTCAGCATTTGACCGTTGACCACCGGCGACCTCGCCGGAGAAGACGATGAACAGTGGAATTTCCGGCGAGGTCGCCGGAAAGCTCGCCGGAAAATCGCGGCCCGCCCCCAAAACTTGGTATTTTTCGCCCGTTCTTTTGGCGTTCGACTCCCCATCGACTCCACATCAAGTTACAATAAAAACATGGCAAATGGGACGTCGGAAGGGCCTCGAACCGGCGGCCACCGAGCCGATTCCGGCGAGGTATTTACAGATTTTTTTTTTGATCTAAACTTGATTCTAATCGTTCAGGGTGCATCCATGAAAGGTCAGGAAGCTTACCTGAGGTCGTCCAATCCTCGGCGACGGCTCGAAGTCCCCCGTCGAGCTCCCGGTCCGAACTGTGGCCGGCGAGGCTCCGGCTCGCATTTCCGCCGCGGTTTTATGCAAAATAAGGGTCAAGTCGGGCTTAGAGCTAGTACAAATGAAGTTCTATGACAAAACTTGCAACAAATACGACTCGGGGAGGCTCGGCCGAGACCCCAAAAACGCAATGTTCATTCTGGCATTTCGTCGAGCATGTAGTGTGCATGTATGGAACGGTGGTCGGAGGGATATACCGACCTGTCCCGAGCTTGAAGACGGCGGCTGCAGCTCCGGTGAGGCTCTGTGGGTGTTGCTGAAGCTCGAGGATTTCCCTCTGCCCGCCTCTCGCTCGAACTCTCTCGGTCTCAACTCTCTCTCTCATTCTCGGTCCCCCCCCCCATTTCATGGCCGACCGCCTTATTTCCGCGGCCTCCGATCCGTAAAAAAAATAATCCCCCACCTTTGCTTCTGTCCCCCATGATCTATTGTCGCCCTCCTTTCTAAAAAAAATGTCGCGGTGCGCCTGGTTGCCGCTCCTTTCTCCCCTGCTTTCGGCCATGGTGGGTCTGCAACAATGTTGCAGACTCGGTCGGACCGGGTCGGGTCGGGTCTGCCCGACCGGCCCGGTTCAACCAAATCGCCCAAATTGGGCCCCAAATTGACCTCTTTTTATGAAATTTATGGCAAAATCGGATTCCTTGACATGTTTTCTATCAAACATGGGTATTTTCGTGAATCAATTGATTGAAATTTTATGAAAACCCCAAATTGTCCCTAGGATCCGAAAATGAATTTTGGCTAATCGAAGATCTAAACGATCGAATTAGTCAAAATTGAGCCCACCAATGGATTCAGCATGATGAAAACTATTGGGTAGAGGTATTTAATTTTAATGGGTGTGCCCGTGTGAAATTTAATTTCGAAATTTGCGAAACCGGGGACTAAATTGAAAGAAAATTTTGCAATTAAGCCCTTTTGTTTAAAATTGATCAAATTGGAGGGCAAATTGACTTAATTTCACTTCAAGACTTTAGAATACAATGTCATAGCTTATAAAAACCAAGAATTGAAAATTAAAAGACTCGAAAAGGATTTTTTGGGCTCGGTTCGGGTTTATGTTTGTTAAGGAACATAGTGACCCGAGCCGAATTTTTGAGATTTAAAGTGACACACTTGAAGAGGAAATTAAAACAAAATTATTTAATATTTTTGTGTATTTTTCTGACCACGAATGGTATTTTTCTGATTTTTTGGGTATTTTAATAATTAAATAAATTCCAAAAATATTAAAAAATTCAAAAAATATTTTTTTGTTCAAAATTGGTTCCTAAGGCTAGGCTAAGGCTTCCAAAGTTGATTTTGCAATTTTTTGACCTTTTTTGCTATTTTTAATTAATTTTAGAAATACAAACTATAATAACGGATGGTCAAAAATCAGGTGTCAACAGCTGCCCCTCTTTGAGAGTAAGCTCGTCAGAGGTTACTTTCAAAGATAAAGTGACACCTAAATATTAACCGACTCAACTGGGGAAAAGAGATGCTATGAGATCGGATCCCTAAGCCTTTTGATGAAAACTCAAATTAATCCATGGTTTGCTCTAACAATTTGAGCTCGGGCCTGAGTGAGAGAGGTTTACCTGAAGTTCACCTGTCGGATGATGTGCTTGCAGAATCTAAGGGTTCGTCGTTATGCTCCCGGCTGCGACGACTTTCAAGAAGATACCTAGGGCTTGCCAGGACACCCTAGGAAAATTAAGCTCTGACCTGTATGGTAGGTCATACCATTATGGGGTTCCTGACTGGTAGGAACCTAAGGAAGGCGCATCCCACGCTTTGGGATTTGCCAAGGATTTTGATCCGTATGGTGGATCGGACCAGAAATGGTTCACCTACTGTAAGGTTTACCTAGGGAAACGACTCTTTCCGTGTCTGGAATTTGTCAAGGTTTTGATCCGTATGGTGGATCGAACCATTAGGCTGATCCTTCAGGCGGTTTCTACCATGATTTGACCCTTCAGGCGGTTTCTACCTTTGATTGACCCTTCAGGCGGTTTCTACCTTGTGTTGACCCTTCAGGCGGTATCTACCTTGGTTTTGACCCTTCAGGCGGTATCTACCTTTGTTTTTCTTTGAAAAGGGGTCTCATGACGAGGGTTCTCCACGTCCGATGAGACTGCCTAAATTTTGAAAAGGGGTCTCATGACGAGGGTTCTTCACGTCCGCTGAGACTGCCTAAATTTTTGAAAAGGGGTCTCATGACGAGGGTTCTCCACGTCCGATGAGATTGTTTGATATTTTTGAAAAGGAGTCCTAGGACGAGGGTTCTCCACGTCATGCTAGGACTTGGGTCTGTTGAGGCGACATTCTGGGAGCTGGGTTCTCCAGGTATCCTGCAGAAAGTTCAAACCTGAAAAATTTTTCTTCACCAAGAAAACATTAGCAATCTTAGGGAAGACGACGGTTGTCTATCTGACAAAAACCGTGTGACTTAAGTTTTAATTGTGAAATGTGCATTTTGGTGCTGGAGGTTATCCGAAGCATTCTTGCAACATGCAAATGTGATCACAAATCCCTTGCACGGAAAATCTGGATCCAACTGTTTGAAAATTCCAAAAAGAGTTTGTTCAAAACATCAATTGGAATATTTCTCGACAAGGAGGTCTTCTCACCTGTTTTGAGATAGTGGTTTTTATAGGGGATGCACTGAATTCCCTACTAACCTGTGCCTAGGTTTTAGGCTCATTCGCAGCGCATACATTTTGACCGGTCGGGAGGTCTTCCACGGGACCGTAATGTTGGGCTTGGATATTGGTTTTCAAGGGGGACCCGCTTTGGAGTCGAGGCTATTGAATGAAATTCTTCACCATCTGCTCCGGGTTTACAAGTCAAGAACCCTGCAAAATGAGAAAGAAATAGTCTTGCTCGTACTTCTTCGAGCTAAGCAATATGTTAGCCCAAGTGTCTTAGTCAGAGAAGACTGTTTCAGGGTTATGATGTTGGTAGGATTGGGGACCGAAAAAGGCTTGTTTTTGGCCCAGAATTCATGACGAGTTTGACATTAGTGATCATTGCTGATTTACCACCTGTCTTTTCCTTTCTGCATCTTTAGTTTTTGAGGTGTACAACCGATTTTGAGGTGTGCACCAGCTCTTTAGAGAGCGTCCCTTGTTGCATTCAGAGACCGACTCTCTCCATGTCTTTGTTCTGTGCTTGGCAGTATTTGGGGAGCAGCTTTTTTTGATTTGGTTCCTTCGGGGATTTCCTCTTTTCCCAACTAGGCTTTATTGGGGATCAATCAAACAGTTTTCACGAGCATCGGCCTTGCTTTTACCAGGCACTTTGCTTTTTCTTGATGCTAGGGATTATTATTTTTTCTTTGAAATCCCGGTTCTTCTCATCCTCGATGGGATCACGTCAGACATATGTCTGAAAGTCTAAACATGCCTTAAATATCAGCCCCGGAATCCTCTTCGTAATCCCTGAGTCTTGAACTCCTCCATTTTTGAGGTGGTGCTGCATCCGTCTTGGAACGATCACCAATGGGTTCATGAAATGAATTTGCAGGCTCAACTTGGCTATGCAAAGGATTCGGTGTGTGGGATAGAGAAATGAATGCTTCTCATCATCCTATGGCACTTGGATTACCATATAAACAACACACAAAGATTAATGTTAGTCCGAGCAAGAAAATTTCTAACCATTTTCTCCTGATGCTGCTGGACTCACCTCCATTTTGCCCCGGTGTGGGGTGGTTCTTGACAGGGTTAAGAATGAAAACCGCCGTTCAAAGGGGGTTGTCAACGGTCACCTGTAGTGTTTGGGGATAAGAAACGAATGTCTCCGTCGTCCCAACCCATGTAATCGCTGCGAATGATCCCTACTTCCGTAGATCCAGATTTTGTTATCTGCCCACTCCATTCATCTCTCAAGTGTGTTGGACATGTTTGGATTAGGCTTCGCCTCTCGTCTGAGAAAACACCCTTTTAAACGGTTTGAACAACTTTTATTGGAAAAATTCTTTTTGTTTTCTCCAAAAAATTTCCTCCCAATGGGGCTTTATGATGCACATGCATGTTTCATTCATGTTCAGACAACCTCCCAACTTCAACTGTGGATGTCTATGAGTTTAAAAATTCGATGCTTCTTTTCAGACATAATGATTGAAAGAGTCCTAACACTTTTTTTATCTTCAACGACTTGGGGAAAATGGATACTTACCTACTTGTCGCGGCTGCAGACCCCTGCAAATGTAAAAGAAGCATATCATTGTAGGTTCACGAATTTTTCAAAAATCGAAACGATACATCCTACCCTTGGTCATGTACTCTAACGAGTAGTACACGGGATGTAAAAACTTGTTCCTCTGCAAGGCGACTCCCCTGTCAAGGGTAAACAATAAGTGTCAATTCATATTCCCAAATTCGAGACAAGTTGGGACGATACAACTTTACTCTTGATTTTCATCACATTCTGATGTTGCGTATTGATATGAACAACATCTATCAAATCCGCCTATCCATTCTTGGAGTGTTTGCAACATCAATGGTTCATCTGCCCCCAGTTAGGCAACGTCTGTTCTGCTATTCGAACGCATGGCTCCTTGAGTGCTTTATCCATGTTTATCATCTGAGAAGGAAAAGAAAGGAGACATTACTTCGGTGTTTGATCGAAGATCGTTTAGGAACGATACATCGTTTTACCAAATAGGTGGCTTCGCGGCCAAACGTATTTCGTATTGAAGGGGTAGATCCCATTACGCTCCGCGGGTGATAGTCATTGCTCGGGGAACTTGCTCACGGATTAAGCGATTAATCCACGGCCCTCGGCTTGAAGATGCTCAAAGGGTGATGTTGACACTCACGCGCAATTAGTTCTAGACATTAATGAAAGATGTTCCCGTGGGAACCTTACAGTGCGATCAACAACATATGCAATAGGAGTATTCAACCCCTTTTCTCGAAGCATTTTTCATCGAGTAGCCATGCCTTGCATCAGACGTTTGATCACCGGCCTCGCGTCACCACTGCGATGGTCCTCCGGCTCCAAACTGATCGAGCCAAAGATTGAACTCATCGCCAAGGAAATTGCTCGGGTCTTCGAGCCATTGATGTTCAAGTTGGGTATCAACGATTGTTGGGGGCAGATTTCTTTCATTGCCTTCGTTGTGAGGGACTGGAGTCTTTGAGCTGGAACCTTCATCATTGCCCTGTTGGGGTTGAGACATACATTCCTGAAGAGTATTGATCCAAGTGTCCAACTCCTCATCAAGGAAATCACCTGTTCTTTCTAGCCCTTGGTGCCCGGATTGGGTGTCGTCAACTGCAGGCGAGGGATTCCTCTCTTTGCTCTCGTCATGAGCAATTTGACGCCTCGAATTGGAACTTCCTCCAATGACCGGCAGGTTTATATGTGCACTCTCTACCAATGCCAGATCCGCTTCAGGGACAGCATTAATGACCGATTCGCGCTCAAACTGAGGAATCCCTATGTGCTGGAACTGTGGTATATACTCTTGAGGAGTATTGAGATAGCTCGGTGGAGCATTCTGATTTGGGTTAGAGGAGTCGCTGACACGACTGCTGGTCCCGTCATTGCTGAAACACGGTTGGGTGCTCTTGGCTCCCCAATCATCATGGTTGTAACTCTGCCCAGCACTTGAGCTCCAACCGGCTTTATGATGGTTTAACGCTATCCTTCCATCCTTTAGCAATCTCCTATAGTACTTGAGGTGAGACTCAATGTTAATTCTAGAGAGCCCTGGCACGTTCATAATCTCGAGTACGCGTAGTGGGCTAGCCGCATCAACTCCCAGCTCTCGAATTGCATCAACAAATTTGGTGTGAAGTTTATAGGTCCAGTAAAACCTTGTTCTCTTATCACCCAAAATATCGTCAATACTTCGGTAGCTATTCTCTACGGGATCTAGTCGTTTCAAAAGTTGTCCAGGGAGGGACTCACCGACTTTGGATTGGCTGGCTGCGACAGCGAGTTCGTCATTGAGAGAACTCCACCTGTGATAATTCATATCCCATTTCTCAGAGGATGTTGGTGTTGACTCTATGGTGTTGACTTGCTCATGCAGATCTCCGACGGTATCTGGCTGTGTCGGAAAATGCTGTGGAGAATACGGTAACAGCTGAGCGTTATTCGTCAACAGGGATGGTTCATCGAGGAACACCTCGCCGAGGACAACATGATTACCACAATTAAGGCAGGCGGCCTTGGTCAGAGCTTCCTTATTGTCGCGACCCGTCCGAAAGCGGACGCGGCTAATGGATTACCGATCACGGGTCTTGGATCGGCGCGAGCCCTCCCAGGCCCATACCAAATCGCGGCGGGAGTATTTTTCAAGAGGATTCGACGATAATAGTCGATCGCTTTCGACCTTAGTGTGGTCGTGGTGGCATGTGCAACTTGTGCATGCATTTGGAGTCGCCACCGGTCTTTCTTGGAGGGTAGACCGGAAACCTTACTGATCGATTGGGAGAGATCGATCAGTTCTACGGAACCAGAGATTTTGGGTTCGGGGATTTGGTTACGCTAGTGTCGTTACCAACGCCCTTTCGGTACCTAACGTGAGTGATTTTCCTAACTAGGATTTCATGCAGGCGCAATTTTGGGTGAGGTAAGTCTGACTTTGCACATTAACCAGTTTAACATGCTCACGTAATCATAATAAATAAATAGATGTCAATCACATAAACATCTATCCTACGTGGTGATCATGGAATTATGATTTAATGGATCTCGAGCCAATGAGACCACATTTAATCATTTTAATATTTTAATAACGGAGAGCCGCTCTTCGCTTCCTCTTGGTTTCTTGAACTCTTCAAGAATTGGGCCCCAAAGAGCTCGCCGACTTAAAAGGCTCCTCCACGTAATCCTCGTAGCATTTACATCAACAATTGACTATGCTAAAAATAAAGATTACATGAAAAATAAAAGGAGTACGCAGCCTCCATTTAATAATTACAACCCCAAATATATAAATAATCATCATACATTCATATATACATCAATCACATTGATTAGGGATTTTTCCATGATCACCACCCTTTCACGTAAGTAATAAATTCACAATTTAAAACTTAGGAAGGCACAATAAAAATTCTACGTTGAATCATATTCAGAATTTTTACGTAAAATAAGATAGCCATAAATTTTCGATTCAAAATTGATTTAGTCTCAATTTTTGCTACGTTGATTAATTTATCATATAAAATAATCAATCTCCATTAGCCATGTAAGACGAACAATTCGTTAATACATATTGGCCATAGTATTGCAAAAATTGCAAAAAATCAATTAAATGCACGAAAACACCTAAGGATTGGCTCTGATACCACTGTTGGGATCCACGTAACACGTAGCGGAAATAAATAACAACCCATACATGTATCTCCAGAGGCGTACTTCGTGCATTTCAATCGAAAAAAATCACAAAGTCTCAAAGGGAGTAAATAGATTACCTCTCGTAGCGTGCTTGAACGGAGGTGTCGGTTCGATGTTCTTCGATCTCAGCCTCCACAAGTGTTAGGCATCTAGTTCGGACGCACCACCAATTGACGAACGGGGAGACGACTAATAACTCCACAACAATTGTGCTAGCAATTTGCGGAATCAATATTCCGAACTTAGTATATTTTGCTCACTCAAGATTATGAGAATATAGAGAGTGTTTGTGTTCTTCTCTCTAAGCTCTCAAAAATTTGCACACTCTACAAAATGTCTCTCCCTTTCAACCTCAAAACTCTTGCCATCCTTTTATAGCCAAAAATACCTTCCAATAAATTATATTTAAAAATAGCACTAACAATTATAAATTCTATCTAAAAATAGCACTCACAAATAAATGACATTTAAAAATAGCACTAACAATAGCACTCACAATTTATAATACAAAAATGCTATTTAAAAATAGCACTAACAATTATAAATTCTATCTAATAATAGCACTCACAATTTATGATAAATAAATGCCATTTAAAAATAGCACTAACAATAGCACTCACAATTTATGATAAATAAATGTCATTTAAAAATAGCACTAACAATAGTACTCACAATTTATAATACAAAAAATGCTATTTAAAAATAGCACTAGCAATAGCACTCACAATACAAAAATGCTAAAAAAAAGGCACTAACAAAGGTGTTAAAAATAATAACCATTATTATTATTACAAGAGTTAAAGAGGTTACCAAACAGTAAAAATATGCATAACGTATAAATACGTAGAGCATATGTATACATCCGTGAAACCGGGGACTAATTGAAAGAAAAATGTGCAATTAAGCCCTTTTGGTAAAAATTGATTAAATTGGAGGGCAAATTGACCTAATTGCACTTTAAGACTTTAGAATCCAATGTCATAGCTTATAAAATGTGAGAATTGAAAACTAAAAGACTCGAAAATGATTTTTTTTTTTTTTAGGCTCGGTTCGGGTTTATGTTTGTGAAGGAACATAGTGACCCGAGCCGAATTTTTGAGATTTAAAGTGACACACTTGAAGAGGAAATTAAAACAAAATTATCGAATATTTTTGGGTATTTTTCTGACCACGAATGGTATTTTTCTTATTTTTTGGGTATTTTTATAATTAAATAAACTCGAAAAATATTAAAAATACCGAAAAATATTTTTTGTTCAAAATTGGTTCCTAAGGCTAAACCAAGGCTTCCAAAGTTGATTTTGTGATTTTATGACCTTTTTTGATATTTTTAATTAATTTTAAAGAATAAAAACCACAATAATAAATGGTAAAAAAATCAGGTGTCAACACTTATATCTCGCGCTTTCAGCTCGAAGCTTCTCATTCTCCTCCTTCAGGGCCAGTAACTCATGGTCTGCGTGTTGCTGTTTCACCCGAGTTCGTTTGTTGGCGAACGAACTCGGGTGAACTCCATTTTCTGTTGTCTGCTTGGAGTGGGGCATTCATTGAAGAAAGCTTCGAGCTCTCGGATTTGGCCTGGAGTGTGGCGTTGTAGTTGCTTCCTTTTCCGACTCCGGTCATCATTGTATACTCCTTCTTCGTAGCTGAAACCTAGAATTTCATCGCTGGAGGAGTCAGTCTCCATGGCCTTCGGGCAGGATTCAGCTCCAGGATCTTCAAAGTCTCCCAGCAGTTCGTGCTCAGAAATGTCCAGGTCGGGCGTTTCTAGCAGATGGGAATAGCTTTTAAACATGATGGATCGGAGTATCTCGGGCTGATCTAGTTCACTCAGCTTTCTCTATTCGCTCTTACGTGTTTGCTTACTCTAGAAATTTTCTCAAGTGATTGTGCGTGTCCTAGAACCATCCTTCAGGCTGCATATGAAGGCCATGTTGACACCTAAATTTTGATCAACTTTTTTTCCTTTATTTTTCGAAAATTCATAGAAAATCCATAAAAAGCTGAAAAATTACAAAATCAACTTTGGTAGCCTTGGCCAAGCTAAAGGGACCATTTTGGATAAAAAAATATTTTTTTCATATTTTTTATTATTATTATTTTCGAAAAATATAAAATAAAAAGAAAATAAAAAAAGTAGTATTCGAGGTCACAAAAATATATACAAATAGTCGGTATTTTTATTTTTAATTTTCTTTACTTTAGGACCTCATAAAATAGTAAAATTCAGGTTCGATTTTAGGTGTTCTCTGATCACCATAAAATTGAATTTGGCAAAAATATTAATAATGATTAAAAGAAAAAGGAGTGAAAACATCATCATTTAAAAGGAAAAGGGGACTAATCATTTTGTCTTCGCTTTTGATTATTTTATTATTATTTTTACTTTTTAGTATTTTATTATATTATTATTATATTATTTTATTTTTATTATTATTTTACTCTTCCCCCCTCCCCCTCATCATCCGTCGCCTCCTCTTCTTCCTTCTTTCTTCTTCTTTTTCTTCTTCTTCTTCCTCCTCTTCTTCTTCTCCTTCCTCTCCCGTAGCTTCTTCTTCCTTTTCTTTTCTTCTTCTTCGTGGACGCCTAAAATGGAACCCCCCCTTCCGCCGTCGTCGCTAGCCGTCGTACCTCAAAGCCGCCGTGAACAACCCAAGACCTCCGGCCTCCACCCGTTTCGGAGTTTGGTTCGGGATTGTTTCGGATCGGGCCAAATCCGTCATCGCCAAAGCGCGCTATCGCCTCCGGCGACAGCCCCGGAGTCCTACCTCCTCCCTCGGAGCTTATGGAGCCTACGCGCCGCTGGTGGAGCCCAGAAACAGCCTCGGGTCACCACCCCGTCGTCGGAACGTGTCCGGACGCGTCGGAACGTGTCCGGACGTGTCGGAGCGTGTCCGGACGTGTCCGGGCGTGTCGGACGTGTCGGAGCGTGTCGAAGCGTGTCCGGGCGTGTCGGACGTGTCGGAGCCGTGTCGGAGCCGTGTCCGAACAGTGTCCGAACAGTGTCGGAACAGTGTCGGAACAGTGCATGAACAGTGTCGGAACAATGCATGAACAGTGTCCAATTCTATCTAAAAATAGCACTCACAAATAAATGACATTTAAAAATAGCACTAACAATAGCACTCACAATTTATAATACAAAAATGCTATTTAAAAATAGCACTAACAATTATAAATTCTATCTAATAATAGCACTCACAATTTATGATAAATAAATGCCATTTAAAAATAGCACTAACAATAGCACTCACAATTTATGATAAATAAATGTCATTTAAAAATAGCACTAACAATAGCACTCACAATTTATAATACAAAAAATGCTATTTAAAAATAGCACTAGCAATAGCACTCACAATACAAAAATGCTAAAAAAAAGGCACTAACAAAGGTGTTAAAAATAATAACCATTATTATTATTACAAGAGTTAAAGAGGTTACCAAACAGTACAAATATGCATAACGTATAAATACGTAGAGCATACGTATACATCCGTGAAACCGGGGACTAATTGAAAGAAAAATGTGCAATTAAGCCCTTTTGGTAAAAATTGATTAAATTGGAGGGCAAATTGACCTAATTGCACTTTAAGACTTTAGAATCCAATGTCATAGCTTATAAAATGTGAGAATTGAAAACTAAAAGACTCGAAAATGATTTTTTTTTTTTTTTTAGGCTCGGTTCGGGTTTATGTTTGTGAAGGAACATAGTGACCCGAGCCGAATTTTTGAGATTTAAAGTGACACACTTGAAGAGGAAATTAAAACAAAATTATCTAATATTTTTGGGTATTTTTCTGACCACGAATGGTATTTTTCTGATTTTTTGGGTATTTTTATAATTAAATAAACTCGAAAAATATTAAAAATACCGAAAAATATTTTTTGTTCAAAATTGGTTCCTAAGGCTAAACCAAGGCTTCCAAAGTTGATTTTGTGATTTTATGACCTTTTTTTATATTTTTAATTAATTTTAAAGAATAAAAATCACAATAATAAATGGTAAAAAAATCAGGTGTCAACAGCTGCCCCTCTTTGAGTGGAATCTCGTTAGAGGTTTCTCTCAAAGATAAGGTGGCACCTGATTCCTAACCGACTCAACTGGGAAAATGAGAGAAGAAATGTTATGACATCGGATCCTTAAGCCTATTGATAAAAGCTCAAATCAATCCCCGGTTTGCTCTAACAATTTGAACATGGGCCGGAGTGAGAGAGGCTTACCTGAAGCTCACCTGTCGGATGCTGCCGGTTGCGACGACTTTCAAGAAGATGCCTAGGACTCGTCATTCAGAATATCCTAGGGAGATTAAGCTCTGACCTGTATGGTAGGTCATACCATGATGGGATTCCTAACTGGTAGGAACCTAAGGAAGGCGCATCCCATGCTTTGGGATTTGCCAAGGATTTTGATCCGTATGGTGGATCAGACCTTTGTGTTGATCCTTACTGCGATATTTATCAATGAGTTGACCCTTGTGGCGGTTTCTACCAATGAATTGACCCTTATGGCGGTTTCTACCATATGTGACCCTTCAGACGGTTTCTACCATTAATGTGATCCTTCAGGCGGTTTCTACCTTGGTTTGACCCTTCAGGCGGTTTCTACCTTAAGTTGACCCTTCAGGCGGTTTCTACCTTGGTTTGACCCTTCAGGTGGTTTCTACCTTAATTTGACCCTTCAGGCGGTTTCTACCATGAGTTGACCCTTCAGGCGGTTTCTACCATGGTTTGACCCTTCATGCGGTTTCTACCTTGGTTTGACCCTTCAGGCGGTTTCTACCTTGATTTGACCCTTCAGGCGGTTTCTACCTTGGTTTGACCCTTCAGGCGGTTTCTACCATGAGTTGACCCTTCAGGCGGTTTCTACCTTGGTTTGACCCTTCAGGCGGTTTCTACCTTAAGTTGACCCTTCAGGCGGTTTCTACCTTGGTTTGACCCTTCAGGCGATTTCTACCATGAGTTGACCCTTCAGGCGGTTTCTACCTTTGATTTGACCCTTCAGGCGGTTTCTACCTTAAGTTGACCCTTCAGGCGGTTTCTACCTTGGTTTGACCCTTCAGGCGGTTTCTACCATGAGTTGACCCTTCAGGCGGTTTCTACTTTTGATTTGACCCTTCAGGCGGTTTCTACCTTGTGTTGACCCTTCAGGCGGTATCTACCTTGTGTTGACCCTTCAGGCGGTATCTACCTTGTGTTGACCCTTCAGGCGGTATCTACCTTTGATTGACCCTTCAGGCGGTATCTATCTTTGATTTGACCCTTCAAGCGGTATCTACCTTTGATTGACTTTGAAAAGGGGTCTCATGACGAGGGTTCTCCACGTCCGATGAGATTTCCTGAATTTTGAAAAGGGGGTCTCATGACGAGGGTTCTCCACGTCCGATGAGACTGTTTGAATTTTGAAAAGGGGTCTCATGACGAGGGTTCTCCACGTCCGATGAGACTGCCTAAATTTTTGAAAAGGGGTCTCATGACGAGGGTTCTCCACGTCCGATGAGACTGCCCAAATTTTGAAAAGGGGTCTCATGACGAGGGTTCTCCACGTCCGATGAGACTGCCTAAGTTTTGAAAAAGGGGTCTCATGACGAGGGTTCTCCACGTCCGATGAGACTGCCTAAATTTTGAAAAGGGGTCTCATGACGAGGGTTCTCCACGTCCGATGAGACTGCCTAAATTTTGAAAAGGGGTCTCATGACGAGGGTTCTCCACGTCCGACGAGACTGCCTAAATTTTGAAAAGGGGTCTCATGACGAGGGTTCTCCACGTCCGATGAGACTGCCTAAATTTTGAAAAGGGGTCACATCCTCACCCCTTCTTTTGAAAGATCCCGAAATTTATCGGGAATTCAGTTTTGAAGCAGTGAAAGATTTTATTTTGACAAAGCCTCGCTTTAGTCTGTTGAGGCGACATTCTGGGAGCTGGGTTCTCCAGGTATCCTGCAGAAAATTCAAACCTGTGTGCTCCACTCCATGGAGCAAATATTTTTCTGGGATTCGGGGTTTCCAAGAATCCTGCAGAAGTTTGAGCTTGAAAGATTTTTCTTCACCAAGAAAACGTTAGTAATTTTTGGGAAGACCACGGCTGTCCATTTGACAAAAACCGTATGACTTAAGTTTTAATTGTGAAATGTGCATTTTGATGCTGGAGGTTATCCAAAGCATTCTTGCAACACACAGATGTGATCACAAATTCCTTGTGCGGCAAATCTGGATCAAACAATTTGAAATTTCCAAAAAGAGTTTGTTCAAAACATCAATTGGAATATTTCTCGACAAGGAGGTCTTCTCACCTGTTTTGAGATAGTGGTTTTTATAGGGGATGCACTCAATTCCCTACTAACCTGTGCCTATGTTTTAGGCTCATTCGCAGCGCATACATTTTGATCGGTCGGGAGGTCTTCCACGGGACCGTAATGTTGGGCTTGGTTATTGATCTTCAAGGGGGACCCGCCTTGGAGTCGAGGCCATTGGATAAAAATTTTCATCATCTGCTTCGGGTTCACAAGTCAAGAACCCTGCAAAATGAGAAAGAAATAGTCTTGCTCGTACTTCTTCGAGCTAAGCTATATGTTAACCCAAGTGTCTTAGTCAAAGAAAACTGTTTCAGGGTTATGATGTTGGTAGGATTGGGGACCGAAAAAGGCTTATTTTTGGCCCAGAATTCATGAGGGGATTGACATTGGTGATCATTGCAAATTCGTCACCTGTCTTTTCCATTCTGCATCTTCAATTTGTGAGGCGTGCAACCGCTTTTGAGGTGTGCACAAATTTTTTAGAGAGCGTCTCTGGCTGCATTAAGAGATTGACAACTCTGTCTGTGTCTTCGCTCCGCGGCTGACATCATTTAGGGGGCAGTCTTTCTGACCTGACTCCTTTAGTGGTTTTTTTTTTCTCTTCCCAACTAGGCTTTATTGGGGATCAATCAAACAGTTTTCACGAGCATCATCCTTGCTTTTACCAGTCACTTTGCTTTTTCTTGATGCCGTGGATTTTTCTCATTTATTTTTGAAATCCCACTTTTTCTCTTCTTCATGGGATCATGTTAGACATATAGTCTAAACATGCTTTAAATATCAGTCTGGGAATTCTCTTCGTAATCCCTGAGTCTTGAATTCCTCCGTTTATGAGGTGATGATGCATTTATCTTGGAATGTGCAATGATCACCAACGGGTTCATGAAATGGATTTGCAGGCTCAACTTGGCTGTGCAAAGGATATGGTGTGTGGGATAGAGAAATGAATGCTTCTCGTCATCCTATGGCACTTGGATTACCATATAAACAACACACAAAGATCGATGTTAGTCCGAGCAAGAAAATTTCTAACCATTTTCTCCTGACGCTGCTGGACTCACCTCCATTTTGCCCCGATGTGGGGTGGTTCTTGACAGGGTTAAGAATGAAAACCGCCGTTCAAAGGGGTTATCAACGGTCACCTGTAGTGTTTGGGGGATATGAAACGAATGCCTCCATCGTCCCAACCCATGTAATCGCTGCAAATGGTCCCTACCTCCGTAGACCCAGATTTTGCTATCTGCCCACTCCACTCATCTCTCAAGTGTGTGTTGGACGTGTTTGGATTTAGGCTTTGCCTCTCGTCTTTTGAGAAAACATCCTTTTGAAAATTTTGAACCATTTTTGATTGAAAAAATTTCCGTCATTTTCTCCAATAAATTTCCTCCCAAGGGGGTTTTATGATGCACATGCATGTTCTAATCATGTTCAGACAACCTCTTGTTTTAAAACATGAATGCCAATAAAATTAGAATTCTATGTCTTTTCTAGACATCAGCTTCTAAAAGCTTTTCTTCTTCTCTCTGTTTTTTTTTATTTGACATTTTCAATGGATTGGGGAAAGGGATACTTACCTGTTCCCCGCGGCTGGAGATCCCTGAAAATGCGGAAGAAACATGTTATTGTACGTTCATGAATTTTTCAAAAAATTAGAACGATACATCTTACCCTTGGTCATGTGTTCCAATGGATAATACATGGGATGTGAAAACCTGTTTCGCCTTGATGGCGAGCCCCTGTCAAAAATGGGAATTATGTGTCAGTTTGCGTTCCAAAATTCCAGGCAAATTGGAACGATATAGCCTTGTTCTTGCTTTGTGTTTCCATTTGAACACAAACGCGCGGCTTGTAGAATTTGGCTTTCTATCTTGTGTCCTTGATCTCCCATCTGGTTGGGCGACGAATCCTTCTCAAGAATTTGCCCCAGAGAAGATCCATTTGTGTTTTTGGGCGCACTCCAGCGCCATTCTTCAAGGTTCCTTTTATTCAAGGAAAAAAAGAAGATTTTATCAAAATGCATGTCAAAGCATGTGACGTAGGAGCGATACTTTTTACCATCCACTAGGTCTTATAATCAAAGACCATCTCCTGGAATCCTGACTTCTAAGGCCAATGATTCTATTCGCCTCCCTGTTAGCGCGCTCTTTTCATTTGAGGCTTTCAGCGCCAACGACTTCCTGTAAAATGAGTAAAAACTCATGTTAGGCATGTGGTCTTGGAAGACCAAATTGGAACGATACAAGGTTACCGTTCACCCAAATTCGTATCTTGGGGTTCGATTCCGATGCGGACGACTCTGTTATTGCGTCCATTGACTTTGTCAGAGGAGAAACGTCCTGCGTACAAATCATTCACTTGCCCCAGTTAGACATGGTTTTGATGTTTGTCATCTCTGGATTCGATGACCCTGGTCTGATGCGCTTTCATGGGGGATCATGAGAGTTTGCCCCTGATTTGGCTCCTCAAAGCAAATGGGGGGAACCTGCTCCCATTGATTTTTGCAGATTCTGATCATCCATCTCGATTGTCAGAGTCCTTGATCAATTTTATCTGTCTCAAGACAACTTGATATTATTGGGATTCGTCATGTGGCGGTTTGGTGATTCTCTCGATCACAGTCGCCATTTGAGGTATTTGATGTTCCATGTTTATTATTTGAAAGCATTACATCCTGCGTCCTCTGCTCTTGATTATCACCTGAGAGGAAAAAGAAAGGAAGCATTATTCCCATATCAAGAAAATAATCATTTTGGAACGATACGTCCTTTTACACTTGATTTGCATTCCGTTTCGATGTTGCATATTGATATGCACAACATCTATCAAATTCCTCCATCCGTGCTTGAAGGTATTTGCAACGTCTACGGTTCATTTGCCCCAGCTGGGCGACGTCTGTTTTGTCATTTGAATGCATGAGCTTTTGGGTGCATTGTCTCTTTTATCACCTGAGATAAAGAAAAATGGAGAAAAACTTATCCCCAGATCTGATTAAAAATCAATTAGGAACGATACGTCCTTTCACCAAACGAGTGGCTCTGCGGCCAAATGTATTTTGCACTGAATGGACGAATTCCACTATGCTCCACGGGTTTGGGGAATTTGCCCCCATTTTCGATAGAAATGAGCCTTATCAAGATGTATACAATACAAATAGATCCCTAATACAATCAATCTAAGGGACGAGATAGAGAGGATCTCAGCAAAATTAATCTTATACAAGAGAACTAAGAATGTCAAATCAATCAAAGGAATGTGGTCCGAACACTTGGAGATGCCCCAGTTCCAGTCTTCGAGATGTGACTCCAGGATCACCGATTTTTTTTTTTTAGGTGGTTTTAGATATACCAACCATCTAAAGACATGCACATGAGACAAGTGAGGATAAAACTTCTAAAAATCAAAGGATTTGGCACCTAAGGTCAAGGTTCCCACCTCGAGTTCTAGAAAGAGCCGATTCCATTGCACAGCTATTGTTGCATTGGGACTCGATCCATAGTTCGAAGTGAGCGGAATTGAAAAGTGGATTACCCCATGTTTTTCCTCACGGAGATTCCATTTTCAATTCCTTCTATTGTTTTCCTAAAGAGGGCGCCCGAGGTTTTAGGCGCGATTGTGTGTGTCCATGTGTCGTGATCACCACAATGCGAGTCATGCACAACAGTTTATCAATCGGTGCTTCAAATCATCCGTACAACATACATTCCTACGCCAACCTGCATAAGACAATGTTAATCACAGACTACCCCCCTTATCACTCCAATCTGCAAAAACATATAACACCTATCATGAGCGGACTTACCTCACCTTCAAGAGTGCCTGCAAGGTTAGAAAAATCACTTAGCGTTTTAATTACGGCCTAAGTCCACTTGAGGTCTAGAACCATAGGTTCTAGAACAAGGATCCCCAGTGGAGTCGCCAGCTGTCGCGACCCGTCCGAAAGCGGACGCGGCTAATGGATTACCGATCACGGGTCTTGGATCGGCACGAGCCCTCCCAGGCCCATACCAAATCGCGGCGGGAGTATTTTTCAGGAGGATTCGACGATAATAGTCGATCGCTTTCGACCTTAGTGTGGTCGTGGTGGCATGTGCAACTTGTGCATGCATTTGGAGTCGCCACCGGTCTTTCTTGGAGGGTAGACCGGAAACCTTACTGATCGATTGGGAGAGATCGATCAGTTCTACGGAACCAGAGATTTTGGGTTCGGGGACTTGGTTACGCTGGTGTCGTTACCAACGCCCTTTCGGTACCTAACGTGAGTGATTTTCCTAACTAGGATTTCATGCAGGCGCAATTTTGGGTGAGGTAAGTCTGACTTTGCACATTAACCAGTTTAACATGCTCACGTAATCATAATAGATAAATAGACGTCAATCACATAAACATCTATCCTACGTGGTGATCATGGAATTATGATTTAATGGATCTCGAGCCAATGAGACCACATTTAATCATTTTAATATTTTAATAACGGAGAGCCGCTCTTCGCTTCTTCTTGGTTTCTTGAACTCTTCAAGAATTGGGCCCCAAAGAGCTCGCCGACTTAAAAGGCTCCTCCACGTAATCCTCGTAGCATTTACATCAACAATTGACTATGCTAAAAATAAAGATTACATGAAAAATAAAAGGAGTACGCAGCCTCCATTTAATAATTACAACCCCAAATATATAAATAATCATCATACATTCATATATACATCAATCACATTGATTAGGGATTTTTCCATGATCACCACCCTTTCACGTAAGTAATAAATTCACAATTTAAAACTTAGGAAGGCACAATAAAAATTCTACGTTGAATCATATTCAGAATTTTTACGTAAAATAAGATAGCCATAAATTTTCGATTCAAAATTGATTTAGTCTCAATTTTTGCTACGTTGATTAATTTATCATATAAAATAATCAATCTCCATTAGCCATGTAAGACGAACAATTCGTTAATACATATTGGCCATAGTATTGCAAAAATTGCAAAAAATCAATTAAATGCACGAAAACACCTAAGGATTGGCTCTGATACCACTGTTGGGATCCACGTAACACGTAGCGGAAATAAATAACAACCCATACATGTATCTCCAGAGGCGTACTTCGTGCATTTCAATCGAAAAAAATCACAAAGTCTCAAAGGGAGTAAATAGATTACCTCTCGTAGCGTGCTTGAACGGAGGTGTCGGTTCGATGTTCTTCGATCTCAGCCTCCACAAGTGTTAGGCATCTAGTTCGGACGCACCACCAATTGACGAACGGGGAGACGACTAATAACTCCACAACAATTGTGCTAGCAATTTGCGGAATCAATATTCCGAACTTAGTATATTTTGCTCACTCAAGATTATGAGAATATAGAGAGTGTTTGTGTTCTTCTCTCTAAGCTCTCAAAAATTTGCACACTCTACAAAATGTCTCTCCCTTTCAACCTCAAAACTCTTGCCATCCTTTTATAGCCAAAAATACCTTCCAATAAATTGTATTTAAAAATAGCACTAACAATTATAAATTCTATCTAAAAATAGCACTCACAAATAAATGACATTTAAAAATAGCACTAACAATAGCACTCACAATTTATAATACAAAAATGCTATTTAAAAATAGCACTAACAATTATAAATTCTATCTAATAATAGCACTCACAATTTATGATAAATAAATGCCATTTAAAAATAGCACTAACAATAGCACTCACAATTTATGATAAATAAATGTCATTTAAAAATAGCACTAACAATAGCACTCACAATTTATAATACAAAAAATGCTATTTAAAAATAGCACTAGCAATAGCACTCACAATACAAAAATGCTAAAAAAAAGGCACTAACAAAGGTGTTAAAAATAATAACCATTATTATTATTACAAGAGTTAAAGAGGTTACCAAACAGTAAAAATATGCATAACGTATAAATACGTAGAGCATACGTATACATCCGTGAAACCGGGGACTAATTGAAAGAAAAATGTGCAATTAAGCCCTTTTGGTAAAAATTGATTAAATTGGAGGGCAAATTGACCTAATTGCACTTTAAGACTTTAGAATCCAATGTCATAGCTTATAAAATGTGAGAATTGAAAACTAAAAGACTCGAAAATGATTTTTTTTTTTTAGGCTCGGTTCGGGTTTATGTTTGTGAAGGAACATAGTGACCCGAGCCGAATTTTTGAGATTTAAAGTGACACACTTGAAGAGGAAATTAAAACATAATTATCGAATATTTTTGGGTATTTTTCTGACCACGAATGGTATTTTTCTGATTTTTTGGGTATTTTTATAATTAAATAAACTCGAAAAATATTAAAAATACCGAAAAATATTTTTGTTCAAAATTGGTTCCTAAGGCTAAACCAAGGCTTCCAAAGTTGATTTTGTGATTTTATGACCTTTTTTGATATTTTTAATTAATTTTAAAGAATAAAAATCACAATAATAAATGGTAAAAAAATCAGGTGTCAACACTTATATCTCGCGCTTTCAGCTCGAAGCTTCTCATTCTCCTCCTTCAGGGCCAGTAACTCATGGTCTGCGTGTTGCTGTTTCACCCGAGTTCGTTTGTTGGCGAACCAAAACTTGACCTTCGAAAGCTCCAATCCTATCTTTCGGCTCAACTCCATTTTCTGTTGTCTGCTTGGAGTGGGGCATTCATTGAAGAAAGCTTCGAGCTCTCGGATTTGGCCTGGAGTGTGGCGTTGTAGTTGCTTCCTTTTCCGACTCCGGTCATCATTGTATACTCCTTTTTCGTAGCTGAAACCTAGAATTTCATCGCTGGAGGAGTCAGTCTCCATGGCCTTCGGGCAGGATTCAGCTCCAGGATCTTCAAAGTCTCCCAGCAGTTCGTGCTCAGAAATGTCCAGGTCGGGCGTTTCTAGCAGATGGGAATAGCTTTTAAACATGATGGATCGGAGTATCTCGGGCTGATCTAGTTCACTCAGCTTTCTCTATTCGCTCTTACGTGTTTGCTCACTCTAGAAATTTTCTCAAGTGATTGTGCGTGTCCTAGAACCATCCTTCAGGCTGCATATGAAGGCCATGTTGACACCTAAATTTTGATCAACTTTTTTTCCTTTATTTTTCGAAAATTCATAGAAAATCCATAAAAAGCTGAAAAATTACAAAATCAACTTTGGTAGCCTTGGCCAAGCTAAAGGGACAATTTTGGATAAAAAAATATTTTTTTCATATTTTTTATTATTATTATTTTCGAAAAATATAAAATAAAAAGAAAATAAAAAAAGTAGTATTCGAGGTCACAAAAAATATATACAAATAGTCGGTATTTTTATTTTTAATTTTCTTTACTTTAGGACCTCATAAAATAGTAAAATTCAGGTTCGATTTTAGGTGTTCTCTGATCACCATAAAATTGAATTTGGCAAAAATATTAATAATGATTAAAAGAAAAAGGAGTGAAAACATCATCATTTAAAAGGAAAAGGGGACTAATCATTTTGTCTTCGCTTTTGATTATTTTATTATTATTTTTACTTTTTAGTATTTTATTATATTATTATTATATTATTTTATTTTTATTATTATTTTACTCTTCCCCCCTCCCCCTCATCATCCGTCGCCTCCTCTTCTTCCTTCTTTCTTCTTCTTTTTCTTCTTCTTCTTCCTCCTCTTCTTCTTCTCCTTCCTCTCCCGTAGCTTCTTCTTCCTTTTCTTTTCTTCTTCTTCGTGGACGCCTAAAATGGAACCCCCCCTTCCGCCGTCGTCGCTAGCCGTCGTACCTCAAAGCCGCCGTGAACAACCCAAGACCTCCGGCCTCCACCCGTTTCGGAGTTTGGTTCGGGATTGTTTCGGATCGGGCCAAATCCGTCATCGCCAAAGCGCGCTATCGCCTCCGGCGACAGCCCCGGAGTCCTACCTCCTCCCTCGGAGCTTATGGAGCCTACGCGCCGCTGGTGGAGCCCAGAAACAGCTCGGGTCACCACCCCGTCGTCGGAACGTGTCCGGACGCGTCGGAACGTGTCCGGACGTGTCGGAGCGTGTCCGGACGTGTCCGGGCGTGTCCGGGCGTGTCGAAGCGTGTCCGGGCGTGTCGGACGTGTCGGACGTGTCGGAGCCGTGTCGGAGCCGTGTCGGAGCCGTGTCCGAACAGTGTCCGAACAGTGTCGGAACAGTGTCGGAACAGTGCATGAACAGTGTCGGAACAGTGCATGAACAGTGTCCAATTTTTTAATTTTTTTTTAATTTTTATTTTTTAGTCTTAATTTGTGAAATTGACTATCGACATTCTAATGGCGATCGACAGGTAACGGGCATGGGGATGGTCGCAGGCTGAGGCTGGGCGATTGAAGGCCGGTGTCCAATCCGGTATGTTTTACGTACCCGATCTGTATATCAGGATTATTTTTCTAAAATATTGCATTTATAGACTTGATTTGTATGTATTTGTTTCAGTCTAGTGGTTAGCTTATTTATCTGGTTGAGTGTTATCTATTGTCAAAGACATGCTTTTTGTTAAAATATTTTCTGAAAATATAAAAAAATATTAATAAATCAAAAATGCCAAAAAAATGGAAAAATTAAAGAAAAACAAAAAAATTGAGAAAAAATTGCAGAAAAATTCTAAAAATTGTCCAAGGCTGAAAATGACAAAAAATTGATTTGTTTTCATTTTTGGGATTTTCTCCCATTTAATCCAAAATGACGATTTCACCCCTCAAAGGGTAAATCGTCTTTGATATTCTGATGAATTATGGAAATTGCTTAGAATTTGGTGATGGGCCAGATGGGTGGTTAAACTTTATGTCTAAGATTTCCACATTTCATTTCCATTTTTAGAAAATGACGATTTTACCCTTCGAATGGTAAATCGGTTTCTAAAATTCCCGAAAATCACGAAAATTGCCAAAAAATAGGAAATGGGTCAATTGAGTGACCAAACTTGTTTTGACTCCGGATTCATTCCAAAATGATGATTTTGTCCTTTTTGGGCAAATTGTCCCCTTTGTCTCAAAATTACGATTTTGCCCCTGATGGGCAAAATCATGTCTAAATCATTCCTAAGCCTGATTGATGCTTCTCTAGGCCAATATGGCCTTATTAGGAATGCCATGTGATTTATTTGTACATTTGAATTCATTGATTTTTGCACTTTATTATTGATTATGATTGCCAGGATAGTCATTCCTATCTGCATGAACTCCTAGATTTAGGACTCGTACCCCACTCATCTGTATGAAATCTTAAGTCAGAAAACTCAGTCAACTTAGGTACCGAAAGGGCGTCAACTCTGATAGTTGACGTAACTAAGTCCCCGAACCCATTTCCCTGGTTATCGCAGAATTGAATAGAAACTCCCGACTATTCAATAGGGTGGTCCAATCATACCCTCCAAAAAAATGATTGGTGGCGACTCCATGGCATGCACACTTAGCACATATCACTAGACCACACTGAAGGTCGACTACGTATACCTCCGTTGCGATTTGGGTAACGGGCCTTGGGAGAGGCCCGCGTCCGACCAGACTGGACGGCCCATTAGCCCTCGAGAGCCCATGGCGAATCTCGAGAGGGTCGCGACAGGCCAGCAAGCAAGCGCTCCTCCCGAGTGTTGACACCTGAGTTTTTACCATTTATTATTGTGATTTTTATTCTTTAAAATTAATTAAAAATATAAAAAAAGGTCATAAAATCACAAAATCAACTTTGGAAGCTTTGGTTTAACCTTAGGAACCAATTTTGAACAAAAAATATTTTTCGGTATTTTTAATATTTTTCGAGTTTATTTAATTATAAAAATACCCAAAAAATCAAAAAAATACCATTCGTGGTCAGAAAAATACCCAAAAATATTCGATAATTTTGTTTTAATTTCCTCTTCAAGTGTGTCACTTTAAATCTCAAAAATTCGGCTCGGGTCACTATGTTCCTTCACAAACATAAACCCGAACCGAGCCTAAAAAAAATCATTTTCGAGTCTTTTAGTTTTCAATTCTCACTTTTTATAAGCTATGACATTGGATTCTAAAGTCTTAAAGTGCAATTAGGTCAATTTGCCCTCCAATTTAATCAATTTTTACCAAAAGGGCTTAATTGCACATTTTTCTTTCAATTAGTCCCCGGTTTCACGGATGTATACGTATGCTCTACGTATTTATACGTCATACGTATTTATACGTTATGCATATTTGTACTGTTTGGTAACCTCTTTAACTCTTGTAATAATAATAATGGTTATTATTTTTAACACCTTTGTTAGTGCCTTTTTTTTAGCATTTTTGTATTGTTAGTGCTATTGTTAGTGTTATTTTTAAATAGCATTTTTGTATTATAAATTGTGAGTGCTATTGTTAGTGCTATTTTTAAATGACATTTATTTATCATAAATTGTGAGTGCTATTGTTAGTGCTATTTTTAAATGACATTTATTTATCATAAATTGTGAGTGCTATTATTAGATAGAATTTATAATTGTTAGTGCTATTTTTAAATAGCATTTTTGTATTATAAATTGTGAGTGCTATTGTTAGTGCTATTTTTAAATGTCATTTATTTGTGAGTGCTATTATTAGATAGAATTTATAATTGTTAGTGCTATTTTTAAATAGCATTTTTGTATTATAAATTGTGAGTGCCATTGTTAGTGCTATTTTTAAATAGAATTTTTGTATTATAAATTGTGAGTGCTATTGTTAGTGCTATTTTTAAATGTCATTTATTTGTGAATGCTATTTTTAGATAGAATTTATAATTGTTAGTGCTATTTTTAAATACAATTTATTAGAAGGTATTTTTGGCTATAAAAGGATGGCAAGAGTTTTGAGGTTGGGAGGGGGGAGACATTTTGTAGAGTGTGCAAATTTTTGAGAGCTTAGAGAGAAGAACACAAACACTCTCTATATTCTCATAATCTTGAGAGAGCAAAATATACTAAGTTCGGAATATTGATTCCACATATTGCTAGCACAATTGTTGTGGAGTTATTAGTCGTCTCCCCGTTCGTCAATTGGTGGTGCGTCCGAATTAGATGCCTAACACTTGTGGAGGCTGAGATCGAAGAACATCGAACCGACACCTCCGTTCAAGCACGCTACGAGAGGTAATCTATTTACTCCCTTTGAGACTTTGTGATTTTTTTCGATTGAAATGCACGAAGTACGCCTCTGGAGATACATGTATGGGTTGTTATTTATTTCCGCTACGTGTTACGTGGATCCCAACAGTGGTATCAGAGCCAATCCTTAGGTGTTTTCGTGCATTTAATTGATTTTTTGCAATTTTTGCAATACTATGGCCAATATGTATTAACGAATTGTTCGTCTTACATGGCTAATGGAGATTGATTATTTTATATGATAAATTAATCAACGTAGCAAAAATTGAGACTAAATCAATTTTGAATCGAAAATTTATGGCTATCTTATTTTACGTAAAAATTCTGAATATGATTCAACGTAGAATTTTTATTGTGCCTTCCTAAGTTTTAAATTGTGAATTTATTACTTACGTGAAAGGGTGGTGATCATGGAAAAATCCCTAATCAATGTGATTGATGTATATATGAATGTATGATGATTATTTATATATTTGGGGTTGTAATTATTAAATGGAGGCTGCGTACTCCTTTTATTTTTCATGTAATCTTTATTTTTAGCATAGTCAATTGTTGATGTAAATGCTACGAGGATTACGTGGAGGAACCTTTTAAGTCGGCGAGCTCTTTGCGGCCCAATTCTTGAAGAGTTCAAGAAACCAAGAAGAAGCGAAGAGCGGCTCTCCGTTATTAAAATATTAAAATGATTAAATGTGGTCTCATTGGCTCGAGATCCATTAAATCATAATTCCATGATCACCACGTAGGATAGATGTTTATGTGATTGACGTCTATTTATTTATTATGATTACGTGAGCATGTTAAACTGGTTAATGTGCAAAGTCAGACTTACCTCACCCAAAATTGCGCCTGCATGAAATCCTAGTTAGGAAAATCACTCACGTTAGGTACCGAAAGGGCGTTGGTAACGACACCAGCGTAACCAAGTCCCCGAACCCAAAATCTCTGGTTCCGTAGAACTGATCGATCTCTCCCAATCGATCAGTAAGGTTTCCGGTCTACCCTCCAAGAAAGACCGGTGGCGACTCCAAATGCATGCACAAGTTGCACATGCCACCACGACCACACTAAGGTCGAAAGCGATCGACTCTTATCGTCGAATCCTCCTGAAAAATACTCCCGCCGCGATTTGGTATGGGCCTGGGAGGGCTCGCGCCGATCCAAAGCCCGCGATACGCACCCTTGTGCGGGGGAAGGCCCGCGATCGGTAATCCATTAGCCGCGTCCGCTTTCGGACGGGTCGCGACAGCTGGCGACTCCGCTGGGGACCTTTGTTCTAGAACCAATGGTTCTAGACCTCAAGTGGACTTATTCCGTAATTAAAACGCTGAGTGATTTTTCTAACCATGCAGGCGCTCGTGAAGGTGAGGTAAGTCCGCTCATGGTAGGTGTTATATGTTTTTGCAGATTGGAGAGATAAGGGGTGTAGTCCGTGATTAACATTGTCTTATGCAGGTTGGCGTAGGAATGTATGTTGTATGGATGATTTGAAGCGTCGATTGATAAACTGTTGTGCATGACTTGCATTGTGATACTCACAACACATGAACACACACAATCGCGCCTAAAACCCCGGGCGCCGCCTTTAGGAACACAATAGAAGGAATTGAAAATGGAATCTCCGTGAGGAAAAACGCGGGGTAATCCACTTTTCAATTCCGCTCGCTTCGAACTATGGATCGAGTCCCAATGCAACGATAGCTGTGCAATGGAATCGGCTCTTTCTAGAACTCGAGGTGGGAACCTTAACCTTAGGTGCCAAACCCTCTGATTTTTAGAAGTTTACCATCACTTGTCTCATGCGCATGTCTTTAGACGGTTGGTACACCTAAAACCGCACATAAGTCGAGGAGTTTGGTTGGTAAGACTCTCTATCCCTCAAATCTATTTCAGTTCATATAAATATATGCATTTCATTCATTGCATTCTGGTGATTAGATTAAATGCCATTTCGAGGGTAGATATGTGTGTTTTTCTCCAACATCCTTGATAGAAGACGAGGAGGGCGATATCCCATCGCGAACACCGAGTGTGCAACAAAGGAGCCTACTATGGACATTATTGGGGTATCGTCCAATGAAGATGACGAGTTAGGGCAAGTAATCCGGAAGTCACAGGTCGAACTTGGGGCATCCTTAAACGTTAGGATCACATTCCTTTGTTTCATTTTCCATTACTAGCCCTCTTGTATAGGGTTTATTTTTTTACCGAGGTTTTCTCTATCTCACCCCTTAGAGTGATTGTATTAGGGATCTATTGGTGTATACACTCAGATGGAGCTTGGTTGTATTTCTTTTAACGGGTCATGGGAATGTGATAGTGGCATTTTCTCTAATCATCTGAATACTCCCAAGTCAAGTTTATAATTCCTTTAGAGGAAATCAAAATTGGAAATCTTGCATGACCTTTTTGGTCGTATAGGGTAATCCAACCCCAATTTCGCTAGAAGGAATTATACACTTGAATTGATTCATGCATGTCGTACGTCATTGGTAATCCACGATAATCGATCAAGAGTATCGGCATTGTTTCGAATTTAATGACGAGATAGATGTCCAAATTGCCCTCGTTCTTAACAAACGGCCTTGATTTGGATGCCGTATCTTCAATTAAATTTAAAACACGTCGTTACGCCTTGCACTTTTGACTAATTCGCTCTTCTCAAAATTGGTCGAAAGCGATTATCGTGAATTACATTCCTTTCAATAGTATGCTTTCCTTCGAGGAATACTGATAAAAAGCTTTTTACACAAGATTAAAACCCTTGTAAAAATTTTTTGTCCTTATTAATCACGAGCAAGCATAAGATTGAAAGGGGTTTATGCTTTATTTTTCAAATTATTCCTTCTGATTCTGTCATTTCATTTGCAGGTAAAAAAAATATAGGGTAATAGAGAGAAATCTTTTCCTGGATAAGTCTGGGGCTATTCTTTCATCTGATCATGAGCGAGTTAGAAAATCAGAACACATCTACTCGACTTATCGTGGATCGGCTCATCCAAGTCTAAAATGTCCGGATGCTCGAAGAAATGGATCATATAAAAGCTAAAACAAACACAGGGGTTTTCATTCATTCTTGCCCAAACCAGATCATACAATTCATTGGGGTGGAAAAGTAAAGCAAAAGTGAGCCCTAATCAACGACACAAAGGAGCCCAGCTGGCCCTCCAGGTTATGGATGCTTTGTTTATACGCACCACTCCGCGTATCATGGTCCGCAAGCCTGAGGTGAAGGCGTTTGCGTTCATCATTGACTACAACAACCTGAGTCTCGTGATCTTCGGCGACTGCTTCCAAGTCCCGAACAAGTCCATTCTCACGAGTTATATCCTCATTTATGCCGTTGAGCCTTTCTTCCAGCCACTCGCTTCGATTCCTTAGCAGGGCATTGCGTCGATCGCGCTCATAGGTAGCCAGAGATAGAGCTAAGTCCTCCACCAGATTCCTCCTCTCGCGTAGCAATGTCGAAACCCGCTCTTTGGCGAACTCAACAGCCTTTTTGTGACTATCGGCCAGGTAGTCAGCCAACGCTAGGCGGTCGGACTGATCCTCATAACGGGCTCGCAAGACACGAGCCACGGTAACTCCCCGATGAGCAGCGCGGTAGACCTCCAAGGAGTTCGTAAAGAGCGTTGGGAAAATACTGTATTCCCTCCCCAACGCGGTACCCTCGAGGGAGGTGATGTCCAGGTCCCCGAACATGACTCGGATTTCATCCTCGGTTTCGGGATGATCGGCTATGTGAGCGTAGCCTCGACCCAAGAGGTTATAGAACTCTTTCCATCGAGTCAAAGCTTCGGCTGAGAAAGTGTGAACTTGGGAAGAAGCCATTTTCGACGGAGATGTGTGTAGTGGAGCGATTAGAGGATGGAAGCAAATTATATGAGAGCGTTAATCTCCCAAACACCAACCCCGCATTTTATAGCGTCTCGAGAGCGGAGAAAAGTTGCAGCTAATGCTCGTGGAGCCGGGTTAATTAATGTAAAGAGGGGGCTGCTTCTCCCGTGAATCACCAGACATATCCTGGCCCGCGATTTCAGGCCTGGCAAATTCGGTCTCGCCATTATTAAAGCTGGGAGGGAGGCGATCGCAACTATCGAAGAAGCCGCGAAAGGATTGGGTTGTCCCATCACGCATAAAGCTGGGCGGCGAGTGAACAGCTCTGCCACTTAAAAAAGGGGAAGACAGTGCTGAAGAGACATAACTATTGAAGAAAAGTGAAAGGCGAGCGCAACTATCGAAGAAGCCGCGAAAGGATTGGGTTGTCCCATCACGCATAAAGCTGGGCGGCGAGTGAACGGCTCTGCCACTTAAAAAAGGGGAAGACAGTGCTGAAGAGACATAACTATTGAAGAAAAGTGAAAGGCGAGCGCAACTATCGAAGAAGCCGCGAAAGGATTGGGTTGTCCCATCACGCATAAAGCTGGGCGGCGAGTGAACGGCTCTGCCACTTAAAAAAGGGGAAGACAGTGCTGAAGAGACATAACTATTGAAGAAAAGTGAAAGGCGAGCGCAACTATCGAAGAAGCCGCGAAAGTATTATGTTGTTCCGTCACACATAAAGCTGGGCGGCGAGTGAACAGCTCTGCCACTTAAAAAAGGGAAGACAATGCTGAACAGACACGACTATTGAGGAAAGGTGAAAGGCGAGCTCTACTATCGAAGAAGCCGCGGAAGGATTTGGTTACCCCTTCGTGTCGGAAAGCTGAGCATGAGGTAAACAGTTCCGTCGTTTCAAAAACAGAACGCTGAACAGACCTAGCTTTCGAGGAAAAGGAGGCAACAAATCGAAAGAGCGAGTATACAAAAGAGAACAGAGAACCCCGAGTGACGAGTTCGTTGAAAGACCTCAAATTCTCTAGAATCAAATTCGACATCGAAGCCATGGAACTCAACATCGCCGGTGACGAACATCAAGATCGCAGTGGTGACGACGGCAGTGGCCACGACGCTCAACCCCGGAAAAGAAAAAGTCGCCAGCGCTACGCTCGGAAAGAAATCCAGGAGCTTGAAGCTTTCTTCGATGAATGCCCTTGCCCAAACGAGGAACAAAAGATTGAATTGGGCCAGAAGCTGGGAATGAATCCTATGAGAATCCATTTTTGGTTTCAGAATAAACGTTTCAGACTAGGTGTCCAACACAGGCGTAAGGAGATCACAGCCCTAAAAGAGCAGAACCAAAACCTTCGAATGGAAAACATGCGGTATGAGAAAATCCTCAATACTATTACCTGCCCTGACTGCGGTGGCCCTACCACCCTCAGTAAATTGTTCCCCGGTAAGCCTTCTACGAGGATGGAAGGTGCTCATTCATCCCCCTGCTCCCTTGAGCCATCTCCGGCACAATCAGATCCTGCTAATGGCGCGCATGAGGAGATCGATCCCACAGAAATTATACCAGTGTCTTCGGAGGAAGAAGATACGTGTCATTATGATCGGAGTCACCTCATCGAAGCCCATGAATCTCCTCCACAACAGCTTCCGGTAAGATCAGATACAGTTCAAGAGGAGTTAGAGATTAGTCGGCAGGCTATCAGCGCCACTCTGGACGACGAGAAGAAGAAATTCATTTGGCCCCCGGAGCTTCATCTCAAGTTCTTAGACGCAGTTCGACAGATATGACTCGACTTCATAGGTCCGACGAGCATACTTAGGGTCATGAAGGTACCGGGACTTACCAAGCAATTAGTCGCGAATCACCTTGGTTGCTACAGAAGGGCGTTAGGACAGCGTTATACAGAGCTGAATCCGAGCAATAGACTCGGCTGCGAGCCCAGCACCCCTATGTCAAAGGAGGCCCGGTCGAATCTGGACGACTATTGGGGATTTGATCAGGATATCCTCGCGAGTCATTTCAATATTCCTCAAGAACACGCATCACAAGTGCAGCGAGTAAGCACTCCCCCGTCCGAGCAGCAGCTAGTCAGTGTTCATCCTGTCGCAGATCAGCCCACCACGCTCAGTGCTCAAGGGTTTGCCCAATCGGAGCACGTGGCTTCAGATGACCTAATGGGAGAATGCTTGGAGCATTTTTATTTCCCTAATTCCCAAGTGGGAGATGCTTGTGGTAGTCAACCGATCAAATCTCCTCTTATAATCCCAAATAAGGATGGGGGTTCCAGTTCGAAGAATCCGTCGGGCGATGCAGCTCAACCTATACATCAATCGTTCGAGGGGTCAGGTGATTTCTTCGATGAAGGACTTGATACCTGGTTCGATCAGTTGGAAGCTATTAAAGATTGGCAACCATGATCTGCAGTCGGTAATGGCACACCTAAGCCGAGGCCAGATTGGTTGGTCATTGTACATGCCCAAAGAAAGAAGGGGATGTACGCGAGAAGGATGTATCTCCTATTGTAAAGTTCTCATCGGTGCACGCGATTGTTTCTTCAATAGCTAGAGTTGATTTTGCATAATGTTTTTCGCGAACGTCATCTCATGTGTATACGGTAATTCCTTGTTATTAAGTTCAAGGTAAAATCAGCCCCGACGCGTGAAGGCAGAATTGATAGCATGAGTTACTAGCAGAATGTGATCGAGCTCGAAAGCGAAAGATTACTAGCGGCCCCAAACGCCGTGACCACAAAATCAGGGGCAATCTTTAAGTTTCGAGCAACTACAAATCTATTTCTCACGAGGCATTCAAGTCAATCAAATATAAAGCGTCGGGCTGTGAGAATGATGCGTAGTCAAGCTGTTGACACATGCGAAAAGGAGTCGCGTAGATCTGAAAGCAAAAACCTTTCTTGGCTAGTCAACAATGCAGAATGAAAGAGCGTATATAAACAAACTCGCATTTATTTCATTCAACAGGGAAGTTTACAAGTGGATCACTGAGGGGGAGCAGTAAACCCAAAATGAGTTCTGACAAGCATCACAAAAAAGCTTAACTGACCCTCCATGCTATCCATGCCTTGCTTACAACCCACACTCCGGGAATCGAGGTCTACAAGCTTGAAGAAAAGGAGACGACATTTCTCCTTAAGTTTGTTCACCTTGGTCTCATAGTACTCGAACTCAAGCTCTAAGTCATGAGCCAGCACCCTCCCGCGAGCTATATCCATGCTCAGGTCTTCAAGCCTTTCCCCCAACCAGGCACACTGGAACCTCAGCACGAGGTTGTTCCGGTCTTGCTCAAAGGCGGTGTCAAAAAGAGCCAGACGCTCCACCAAGTTGTCCCTCTCACGGACCAGCATCGAAACCTGAGCGTGGGCGTATTCAACAGCCCTTTTATGGTTATCGGCCGTCAGCGTGGCCAACATCAGGGACTCAGTTCGGTCCTGATAGCGGGCTCGCACGATACCAGCCAAAGTGACCTCCCGGCTAGCGACTTCGTAAGCCTGCATGAAATTGTTGAAGAGAGTTGGGAAGATCACAAACTCCCTTTGCAGTTTTGTACCTTCAATACACGCAGTATCCAGGGCCGGAATCAGAGTACGAACTTCAACCTCAACTTCAGGATGATTGTTTATGTAGCCATAACCTCTACCCAAGAGGTGGTAAAATCTCTCCCATTGGGTCGAAGCTTCAGCTAAGGCAGCAGGCACAGACGAGGAATCCATATGCGATGGAATGACAGAGAGGAGAGTGGGAATGTGAAGAGTGTTTGAGAGGCTGAGTCTGATAAGGCTAAAGTGTTAATCTTCTTGACGTCAATCTATCACCTTATAAATGCTCGAGTAAGCAGGGAGAAGTGATAATAATAGTTTATGTGCAGTAGAGCCAAACGGGTTTCATTAATGCCTCCCCGATGAGTCACGAATCCACTACCGTCCTGTGATCTCGGGTTTTACGAAACATAATGGCGCCGAAAGGTGGGCAGGCTTGTTACTCTAGAGATTGGGCCAGGGGGACAAGCGTAGTGCTCGACAGAGCGAAATCAACGCAAGAGATCTTCATGCTCCGTTCACGCAGAAAAGAAAAAAAAAAGGACAAAGTGGGAATTACGAAGCCTTGAGAAGAACGCTTGTCAGGTAGCCATCACAAAAGACGAAGTGGGAATTACGAAGCCTTGAGAAGAGCGCTCGTCAGGTAGCCATCACAAAAGGACGAAGTGAGAATCTCGAAGCATTGAGAAGAGCGCTCGTCGGGTAGCCATCACCTTTGATCAAAGAACGGTGATCCGACTCCTTTAACCTTTCAGAATTTGCAGAGAAAGTGAGGATCCAAGGAGGAACAAAGAAAGCTGAGTTAACAGAAAATCAAGTAGTGATATTTCGATCAAAATGTTCAAGGGGTTCTGTCATTTACTGGAAGCACCAGACTTGGAGGTCTCCGAGCTTGAGCTGCTGGAAGAATTTGAAGATCTCAGGACCGAACCTGACACGAGGGCCATGGAGACCGATCCTTCTAATGATGAGACCCGCGGCTTGGTTAACGAGAACAGTACCCGCGACGGTGATCAGCGTCAGAAAGGGGAATATCTCCAACGCAACACTTCAGGTCAAGTCCATAAACTCGAATTGTTTTTCAGGGAATACCCCTATCCGGACATGGAACAGAGAATCAAAATGGGCCAGGAGATAGGGTGGGAGCCTCGGAAGGTCAAGTGCTGATTTGAAAACAAACGAACCCGGCTGAAGCAGCAACGCGATCGGCACGAGTTAGCGATTGCGAGGGAGGAAAATGAAAAGCTTCGAATAAAAAACATTCAGTACAAAAAAGCTCTAAGCATCGCTATTTGTCTTGAGTGCGGTAACCCTGTTCCCACGGACGGAGTATTCACTGAAGAGCCAGATCTGGGGGTTCATAATGCTCATTTGTTGCAATGCCCTTCGCAACATCTTTCGAAACAGGCGGGTACCGCCGAGGATCTACAAGAGGAAACTAGTGCTATAAGATCAAAGTCGACGCCCATTGTGGAAGGGAACATGCGTCATGACAAGTCAGGTCCGCTCAATGATGAACTCACCATCGTGACCAGCCGATCTGAGACCACTAAATCCCCTCCAGAGCAACCTCCAACACGACCAGATTCCGAGAAGAGTAACCGCCAAATGGCTGGCACTACTTCGGCTAGCAAGAAAATAAGATTTCGTTGGACCCCGGAGTTTCATAGCAAATTTGTTGATGCAGTTCAACAGTTAGGGATCAATTTTGCTCGCCCATCGCGCATACTCGAAATCATGAACGTGCCGGGATTGGCGAAAAATATGGTCAAGAATCACCTTTGGCGCTACAAGAAACTACTGAGAGATGGACGAGCGTCGCTAGACCAAGATAGAGGCGGTTCAACACGACCAGATTCCGCGAAGAGTAGCCGCCGAGTTGCCAACACTACTTCGGCTAGCAAGAAAACAAGGTTTTATTGGACCTCGGAGCTTCATAGCAAATTTGTTGATGCAGTTCAACAGTTAGGGATCAGTTTGGCTCGCCCATCGCGCATACTCAAGATCATGAACATGCCGGAGCTGGATAGAAATAAAGTCAGGAACCACCTTTGGTGCTACAGAAGACTACTGAGAGATGGACGAGTGGCGCTAGACCAAGATAGAAGCGGTTCAAGTTTAAACGATGAGCATGGCTGTGATCGCAATCCTCATGAAGCAGGAAGCATCCAATCACTTCTCAACACCGATGGGACTGGCAATCACACGGTCGATTGTTCAGGCATCAATCAGAGTACTCCCCTGGGTTATCCTAGTACTCCTCAGGAGTATGTACCGCAATTTCAGCAAATCGGGACTCCCCAGTCTGAGCACCGACTGGCCGGTAATGCTAGTCCTACAGCGGATCTAACATTGGCAGGAGATGCACATACAATCTTGCGAGACAATTACGGGGATTCCGGCTCGAAGAATCAGGTGGTCCATGACGAAAATGGTGAAAAGATTCCTTCTCCAATAGTTGACAATACTCAACCTGAGTGTCAGTCGCTCGATGGTTCAGATGATCTCCTTGAGAACATCTATTCTTGGTTCGATCGGCTGAATTCCCCCCTGAGTTACTCCGGTACTCTTCAAGAGTATGTACAACAATTTCAGCAGGTATGGACTCCCCAATTTGAGCACCAACCGATCGTTAGTGTTATTCCTACGGCGAATCCAGCATTGGATACAAACCTACTGGACAACGATGAAAGTACCAACTCGAGAAGTGAGGTTGTTCATGCCGAAAGTAGTGTGAGGAATCCATCGCCAACGGTTGAGGATGCCCGACTTGGGCGTCAATGGCTTGAAATTTCAAGTGAGTCCCTCAGTGAGCAACTCGGCGTGTGGATCACGCATAAACCGATGAACCGGGTTGTTCGTGCCGAAAATGAGAGAAGTCCGTCACCCGCAATTAAGGATGCTCAACTTGAACGACTCGAACAGTCAGACGATCTCCTGAATGAGCAACTCAGCCTATGGGTCAAGCATTTTGGAACAAGTGCATCTTCGCAGTCGTGACCGGTACCGGCGACCAGACGTCTGGTTCTAAGCTCGTATGCAAAATCATTAGAAGGCTCAGGAGAGTGAGAGGCGAATACGTCGAAGGAATGTGTTACGAATCTCGTTGTAAAGTTCCCGCGGGAACATTTTAATTAACGCTTAAAACTAACCGCTCTGAGTGTCACCCTTTGAACATCTTCGAGCCAAGGGCCGTGGATTAATCACTTAATCTGTGGAGCAAGTTCCATGAATGATGACTATCACCCGCGGAGCATAGTGGGATCTACCCCATTCAGCACGAAATACGTTTGGTCACGAAGCCTCCTATTTGGTAAAACGATGTATCGTTCCTAAACGATCTTCAACCGAATACCAAAGTAATATCTCCTTTCTTTCCCTTCTCAGGTGATAAACGTGGGTAAATCACTCAAGGAGCCATCTATTCAAATAACAGAATAGACGTTGCCTAACTGGGGGCAGAGGAACCATTGATGTTACAAACACTCCAAGCATGGATAGGCGGATTCGATAGATGTTATTCATATCAAAAACGCAACATCAGAACATGATGAGAACCAAGAGTAAAGTTGTATCGTCCTAATTTATCTTGAATTTGGGAACATGAATTGACACTTATTATTTATCATTGACAGGAACTCGTCATCAAAGCGGGCAGATTTCCTACAAACCTGGTATACTCGTTAGAGTATATGACCAAGGGTAAGATGTATCGTTCTAATTTTTTTGAAAAATTCGTGAACATTGTCGCGACCCGTCCGAAATCGGACGCGGCTAATGGATTACCGATCGCGGCCCCCACTCTGAAATGTGGATCGCGGGCTTCGGATCGGCGCGGGCCCTCCCAGGCCCATACCAAATCACGGCGGGAGTGTTTTTTGAGGGATTCGACGATAAAAGTCGATCGCTTTCGACCTTAATGTGGTCGTGGTGGCATGTGCAACTTGTGCATGCATTTGGAGTCGCCACCGGTCTTTCTTGGAGGGTAGACCGGAAACCTTACTGATCGATTGGGAGAGATCGATCAATTCTGCGGAACCAGAGATTTTGGGTTCGGGGACTTGGTTACGCTGGTGTCATTACCAACGCCCTTTCGGTACCTAACGCGAGTGATTTTCCTGACTAAGAGTTCATGCAGGCGCGATTTTGGGTGAGATAGGTATGAATCAGGGTTTCATGCAGATTGGAAGACTGGTCCTATCAGATCACAGTCAATATAATGAAAGCGCAAGTCAAGTGTATAAATAAATCATGTCAATGCACATCAACTTCAATCATTGGCCTCCTAGTATAGCCATAAGGGCTTAGGGAAGATGTGATTTAGGACTAGGGGTAAAATGGGAAGATTCGGGGACAATTAGCCCGAAGGGCAAAATCGTCATTTTTGGAAGGTTTGGATACCTAATTACCCAAAATATTCCATGGCCAGTTGATTGTGGCCATTTCCCATTTTTGAGAATTTTTTGGAATTTCTTGATTTTTCTTCAATTTTTGGAAGACGATTCGCCCAAAGGGCGGAATCGTCATTTTTAAGAAGGTTCGGGGTTCAAAACACCCGGGATGAGCCTTGGCCAGTTGATTGTGGCCATTTCCTATTTTTTGGGATTTTCCTGGATTTTTAGAATTTTTTTGGAAGATGGTTTGCCGGAAGGGCAAAACCGTCATTTCTGAAAATATCGGGGGTCGAAGGACCCGAAACAAGTCATGGCCGGTTGAATGTGGCCATTTCCTATTTTCTGGAATTTTTTAGAATTTTTCTGAATTTTTCGGATTTTTTATGATTTTCTATTATTTTTTTATTGATTTTTTGAATTTTTTATTATTTTTTATTATTTTCTGAATTTTTTTTAATATTTAAAAATATTTTCCGGGCCGGGTCAGACCCGGCCCACGCCTCTCGGGCGCCCGGCCCGACCCTAGGGGTCGAAACCGGCCTAAAACGACGCCGTTTTATATTTTTAAACATTTTTCCATTTTTTTTAACAATTTTTATGATTTTTTATCTATTTTACTTAATTATCCGAAAATTCTCCGGATCCGACGGCTGTCGTTGCGCCACGTGGCATCATCCTGTGCGTCCGATCTTCCACTAGATCGGACGCTTTGGAGGGAGCCACGTGGCTCGATCTTAACCGTCAGATCAAAAATCAATTTATTTTCATTTTAGAAAAATCCACTAAAACGGACGCTCCGGATCGTGCCACGTGGCGACTCTCGGTGCGTCCGATCTTGGACTAGATCAGACGTCCCACGGAGTGCCACTTGGCACAACATCGACCGTCGGATTGAATTTAATTAATATTCCGAAAATAAATTTATTAATTCTGAAAATCATTTTAATATTTTCCAAAAAAACAGGATCGCGACACGTGTCGCGATCCGGACCGTCCACCCTCATTAAGCCCGGCCGTGGCCCCCGCCTGCTGACGTGGCCGCCTACGTGGCTCGCCACGTCAGCCTTTGACCGTTGACCCGCCGGCGAAGTCGCCGGAGAAGACGATGAATAGTACAAATTCCGGCGACTTCGCCGGAATCTCGCCGGAGAAGACGATGAATAGTACAAATTCCGGCGACTTCGTCGGAATCTCGCCGGAGAAGACGATGAATAGTACAAATTCCGGCGACTTCGCCGGAATCTCGCCGGAGAACCGCCAAACCGAGGCAAACCTCAGTGTTTTTTCACTCTTTTGACACCATTCGACTCTCTAAGACTTCAGCAACACGATTCAGCTAAAAACAAAACCATGACGACGTGGAAAACAGGCGAACCGAGCCTCCCCCCGACCGGCGCCGGCGAAGATTTTTTTAGAAATTTTTTGCAACTAAACCCGATTTCTATTGTTCACACAGCATCCAAACAAAGTCTAGGGACTTACCTGAGGCCGCCTGCGGCTCGGCGGCCGCCGAAATCCCCTCGCCAAGCTCCCGGTTTGGACCGCGGCCGGCGAAGCTCGGACCGCCGCTCTCGGCGGTTTCCGATGCAAAACGAACGTCAACACGAGGTTAGGGTCGGTTCTAGTGAAGACTTGAGGCGAAACTAGCTACCCTAGACCCCCGAGACCACACGGCCGAGAGCCAAAAGTCACCAAGCCGAATCGGGCATTTCGTCGAACACTTGACATGCGCTACCAAAATAGAAGTCGGAGAGGAAAACCGACCTGGTCGTGGCTTGTCGACGACGGCTAAGGAACCGGTGGTGGTCAGTAAGGTCTGCTGAAGGTCCTCGGTCGCTCCTCTCTCCGGGTAGAATGACGAAAAATCTCCCCTCTCTCTCTCGGCCAAACTCGGTTTTAACCGAGAATCTCCCGGTTTCGCGTGGCCGACCGCCCGCCTCGGCACGTCCACCACCTCTGCCAAAGCCGGACACGCTCTGCCAACTGCCTCCCACGCTCGGCTGCCTTTTTTTTTCTTCCTAAAAATGCGCCCCACGTTGCTCTGTTTTGCCCCTGCTCGGTGCGCCGCACGGGTCTGCAACTGAGTTGCAGACCCGGTCGGACCGGGTCGGGTCGGGTCTGACCCGACCGGCCCGGTTCGACCAAATTGCTCAAATTGGACCCCAAATTGACCTATTTTCATGAAATTGATGGCATAATCGGACTCCTTGACATGTTTTCTATCAAATATGGGTATTTTCGTGAATCAATTGATTGAAATTTTATGAAAACCCCAAATTGTCCCTAGGATCCGAAAATGAATTTCGCCAAATTGAGGGGCCAAACGATCGAATTAATCAAAAATGAGCCCACCAATGGATTCAACATGATGAAAACTATTGGGTAGAGGTGTTTAATTTTAATGGGTGTGCCCGTGTGAAATTTAATTTCGAAAATTGTAAAATCGGGGACTAAATTGAAAGATTTTTATGCAATTAAGCCCTTTTGGCTAAAATTGATCAAATTGGAGGGCAAATTGACCCAATTGCATTTCAATACTTTAGAGTCCAATGTCATAGCTTATAAAAACCGAGAATTGAAAATTAAAAGACTCGAAAAGGATTTTTTAGGCCCGGTTCGGGATTAGGTTTGTGAAGGAACCCCATGAACCGAGCTAAATTTCCCTTATAAAAAGTGAAAATATTAAAGAGGAAATTAAAATAAAATTTCTGAATATTTTTGTGTAATTTTCTGACCACGGATGGTATTTTTTCTGATTTTTTGGGTATTTTAATAATTAAATAAATTCCAAAAAATATTAAAAAATTCAAAAAAATATTTTTTGTTCAAAATTGGTTCCTAAGGCTAGGCTAAGGCTTCCAAAGTTGATTTTGCAATTTTTTGACCTTTTTTGCTATTTTTAATTAATTTTAGAAATAAAAACTGAAATAAAAGATAGTCAAAAATCAGGTGTCAACAGCTGCCCCTCTTTGAGAGTGAGCTCGTCAGAGGTTGCTTTCAAAGACAAAATGACACCTGAATCTTAACCGACTCGACTGGGGAAAAGAAATGCTATGACATCGAACCCTTAAGTCCTTGATGAATGCTCAAATTAATCACCGGTTTACTCTTGCAATTCAAACGTGGGCCTGAGGGAGAGCGGCTTACCTGAAGTCTGCCCATTGGGTCCTGCGCATGCGGAGTCTGAGGTTTTATCACTGCGCTCTCAGGATGCCGGAAAAAGGAGGGGCTTGTTCCCTCTTTTTTTTCTTCCTTTTTTTTTGTTTGTTTTTTGTTTGTTTTTTTTTTGTTTTGTTTTGTTTTGTTTTGTTTTTTTTTGTTTTTTTTTAAATATAGGCCCTCGTAGCTTCTTACACACTATCCCAGGCTTTATTCCTCGAAAACCTTTCCCGGCTACTGACAGGAAGCACTCACAGAAAGATTTATCGAGCACCCCAAGCTTTGGGGATCCCATGACGCTGACTAGCGGTGACAGATGGGATATTTTTGGCTTGAAAGGGGATCCCATGGTGCTGACTAGCGGGGCCAGAGGGGATTTCTTAGTCGGAGGTTTGCTACGTCCGGCGAGACAGTTTAATCTCTTGAAAAGGTTCCCAGGACAGGGGTTCTCCAAGTCCAATGGGATTTCCTGATTTTTTGAAAGGGTTCCCAAAACGGAGGTTTTCCACGTCCGATGGGATTACCTGTTTTTCTGAGAAGGAGTCCCGAGTCGGAGGTTTTCCACGTCCGCTGTGATGGTTTGATCTTTTGAAAAGGTTCCCGGGACAAGGGTTCTCCAAGTCCAAGGGGATTTTTTGATTTTTGGAAAGGGGTCTCATGACGAGGGTTCTCCACGTCCGATGAGATTACCTGTTTTTCTGAGAAGGGGTCTCATGACGAGGTTTCTCCACGCCCGCTGTGATGGTTTGATCTTTTGAAAAGGTTCCCGGGACAAGGGTTCTCCAAGTCCAAGGGGATTTTTTGATTTTTGGAAAGGGGTCTCATGACGAGGGTTCTCCACGTCCGATGAGATTACCTGTTTTTCTGAGAAGGGGTCTCATGACGAGGTTTCTCCACGCCTGATGAGATTACCTGTTTTTCTGGTAGGGGTCTCATGACGAGGTTTCTCCACGCCTGATGAGATTACCTGTTTTTCTGGTAGGGGTCTCATGACGAGGTTTCTCCACGCCTGATGAGATTACCTGTTTTTCTGGTAGGGGTCTCATGACGAGGTTTCTCCACGCCTGATGAGATTACCTAAATTTTGAAAATGGGTCCCATGACGAGGTTTCTCCACGTCCGATGAGACGGTTTGTTTCTCAAAAGGAGTTCCCAACACGGAGGTTTTCTACGTCCGATGGGATTGCTCGGTTCTTCAAATGGTTCCCAAGTCGGAGGTTTTCTACGTCCAATGGGAATGTTTGGTTCTTCAAAAGGTTCCCAAGTCGGAGGTTTTCTACGTCCGATGGGAGTGTTTGGTTCTTCAAAAGGTTCCAAAGTCGGAGGTTTTCTACGTCCGATGGGAATGTTTGGTTCTTCAAAAAGTTCCCAAGTCGGAGGTTTTTCACGTCCGATGGGGTTACCTATTTTTCTGAGAAGGAGTCCCGAGTCGGAGGTTTTCCACGTTCGCTGGGATGGTTTGGTTCTCTTGAAAAGGGGTCCCAAGTCGGGGGTTTTCCACGTCCGTTGGGATGGTTCTACCATTGATTTTGACCCTTCAGGCGGTATCTACCTTTGGTTTGACCCTTCAGGCGGTTTCTACCTTCATTTGACCCTTCAGGCGGTTTCTACCTTTGATTGACCCTTTAGGCGGTTTCTACCTTCATTTGACCCTTCAGGCGGTTTCTACCTTTGGTTTGACCCTTCAGGCGGTTTCTACCTTCATTTGACCCTTCAGGCGGTTTCTACCTTTGATTGACCCTTTAGGCGGTTTCTACCTTCATTTGACCCTTCAGGCGGTTTCTACCTTGATTTGACCCTTCAGGCGGTATCTACCTTGAGTTGACCCTTCAGGCGGTTTCTACCATTGTTTTTTTAGGCGACATTCTGGGAGCTGGGTTCTCCAGGTATCCTGCAGAAGTTTGAGCCTGAAAGATTTTTCTTCGCCAAGAAAATGTTAGTAATCTTTGGGAAGACCACGGCTGTCCATTTGACAAAAACCGTATGACTTAAGTTTTAATCGTGAAATGTACATTTTGATGCTGGAGGTCTTCCAAAGCATTCTTGCAACATGCAAATGTGATCACAAATCCCTTGCACGGAAAATCTGGATCAAATAATTTGAAGATTCCAAAAGGAGTTTGCTCAAAACATCAATTAGAATATTTCTCGCCGAAGAGGTCTTCTCACCTGTCTTGCGATAGTGGTCTCTTATGGGGGATGCACTCAATTCCCTACTAACCTGTCTAGGCTCATTCGCAGCGCATACATTTTGATCGGTCGGGAGGTCTTCCACGGGACCGTAATGTTGGGCTTGGGCGTCGGTTTTCAAGGGGGACCCGCTTTGGAGTCGAGGCCATCGAATGAAAGTCTTCACCATCTGCTCCGGGTTTACAAGTCAAGGACCCTGCAAAATGAGAAAGAAATAGTCTTGCTCGTACCTCTTCGAGCTAAGCCATATCTTAACCCAAGTGTCTTAATCAGAGAAGACTGTTTCAGGGTCGTAACTTTGGTAGGATTGGGGACCGAAAAAAGGCTCGTTTTTTGGCCCAGAATTTGTGAAGGGATTGACATTGGTGATCATTGCAAATTTGCCACCTGTCTTTTCCATTTTGCATCTTCAATTTTTGAGGTGCACGACCATTTATGAGGTATGCACAAATTTTAGATAGCGTCTCTGACTGCATTAAGAGGCTGACAAACTTTGTCTGCGCCTTTGCTCCGCGTTTGACACCTTTTGAGGAGTAGTCTTTTGAATCTGACTCCTTTTGGATTTTTCCCTCCCCTTTTCAATCATGTTTCATTGGGGATCAATGCAGATTGTTCATTCGAGCATCGGCCTTGCTTTTACCAGGCACTTTGCTTTTTCTTGATGCTGGGGATTTTTCTCATCATCTTTTCCTTTTCATTTTTCTTTTGAAATCCCGCTTTTCTCATCTTCGGGAGTTCGCGTTAGACATGTGACCAAAGGTCTAACAACTTTAAACATTAACTTAGGAATTTCTTCGCAAACCCTAAGTCTTGAACTCTTCCGTTTCTGAAGTGATGATGCATCCGTCTTGGAATGTGCAATGATCACCAACGGGTTTATGAAATGATTTTGCAGGCTCAACTTGGCTATGCAAAGGATTCGGTGTGTGGGATAGAGAAATGAACGCTTCTCGTCATCCTATGGCACTTGGATTACCATATAAACAACACACAAAGATTGATGTTGGTCCGAGCAAGAAAATTTCTAACCATTTTCTCCTGATGCCGCTGGACTTACTTTCTTTCTTGCCCCGATGTGGGGTGGTTCTTGACAGGGTTGAGAATGAAAACCGCCGTTCAAAGGGGTTGTCAATAGTCACCTGTAGTGTTTGGGGATATGAAACGAATGCCTCCGTCGTCCCAATCCATGTAATTGCTGCGAATGATCCCTACTTCCGTAGGTCCAGATTTTGCTGTCTGATTCGCTCCACTCTTCCCTCAGGTGTGTGTAGGACATGTTTAGATTAGGCTTTGCCTCTCGTCTTTTGAGAAAACGTCCTTTTGAAAGTTTTGAACACCCTTTGATTGGAAAAATCTCTTTCATTTTCTCCAAAAAATTTACTCATCAAAGGGGGATTTTATGATGCACAATGCATGTTGTTATTCATGTTTGGACAACCTCCTGTTTTAAAACATGAATGCCAATGAAGTTTGAATTCTATGCCTTTTCTAGACATTAGATTCTGAAAGCTTTTCTTTTCCCCTATGTTTTTATTCAACATCTTCAATTGATTAGGGAAAGGGATACTTACCTGTCCACCGTGGCCGGGGATCCCTGAAAACGTAAAACAAGCAGGTCATTGTGTGTTCACGAATTTCGTAAAAACTTGGAACGATACATTTTACCCTTGGTCATGTATTCCTACGGGTAATACATGGGATGTGAAAACCTGTTTCGCCTTGATGGCGATCCCCTGTCAAAGACGGGAATTATGTGTCAGTTTGCGTTCCAAAATTCAGGGCAAATTGGAACGATACAGCCTTGTTCTTGTTTTGTGTTTCCATTTGAACACAAACGTGCGGCTTGCAGAAGTTGGCCATCCATCTTGTGGCCTTGATCCATCCGTCTAGTTGGCAATGAATCATTCTCAAGGATCTGCACTGGAGGAGATCCATTTAAGCTTTCAGACGCATTCCAACGTCGTTCTTTAGAGTTCCTTTTATTCAAGGAAAAAGGAAATTTTTATCAGGATGCATGTCCAAGCATGTAATGTTGGAGCGATACTTTTTACCCTCCACTCAGTCTTATAATCAAAGACCATTTCTTGGAGTCCTGACTTCTAAGGTCGATAATTCTATTTGCCTCCTTGTCGGCGAGTTCTTTTATTTTGCGGCTTTCTGGTGCCAACAATTTTCTGTCCATCTTGACGGCGAATCCCTGTCAACAATAAACATCAAGTGTCAGTTCGTGTTTCGAAGTTCAAGATAAATCGAAACGATACTGTTTTACTCCCGCTTCGCATAAAAGATGTGAGGTTCGCAGAAGTTGGCCATCTAGCTTGTGGCCATGCTACCCATCTGGTTGGGAACGAATGCTTCTCTAGGATTTACACTGGATTAGATCCATTCATGCTTTTGGACGTAATCTACGCCATTTTCCAGGGTTCCAATTCTTGGCAGCCTGCCCCCCCCATGAAATTGATATTTCTTTTCTCCCCTACGTCGGCGAGCTGTTTTCTTTCATGACTTTTAGTGTCAACGACCCCTTCACTGATTTTGCTTATGGATAGTACCTCTTGACTGCATCGGCGTTTACAGGGTGTCCCAGTTCTTCTCCATCCATGTTTACCAGAATTAAGGCCCCTCCAGGTAGAACCTTCCTAACCACATATGGTCCTTCGTAATTCGGGGTGAACTTGCCCCCTGGGTGCGACACGTTCGGGAGGATCTTCTTGACAACGAGCTCGTCAGCTTCGAACATTCGCGGTCGAACTTTACGGTTGAACGCTCTAGCGACTCTTTTCTGGTATGTTTGGCCATGGCAAATTGCCTGCAGACGCTTCTCGTCTATCAAGTTCAGCTGCTCGTGTCTTTGCTGTACCCACTCCGCCTCACTGAGCTTGACGTGAGACAAAATTCTTAACGATGGGATTTCTGTTTCAATTGGCAGGACCGCTTCCATACCGTATACTAGGGAGTAGGGCGTTGCCCCTGTAGAAGTTCGGATCGAAGTTCGGTACGCCATCAGTGCGTAGGGTAGTCTTTCATGCCAATCACGGTAATTCTCTGCCGTTTTAGCCAATATCTTCTTGATGTTCTTGTTTGCCGCCTCCACTGCTCCATTCATTTGGGGTCGGTAAGGCGATGAATTGAGATGGTGGATATTGAAACTGCTCAGAAGGTTATCCACAGTTTCGTTGTTCAGGTTCGAACCATTATCAGTCACGATTGCTTGAGGGGTCCCATATCTTGAGATGATGTCCCGCCTGATGAATTTAGCCACGTTCTTCGCAGTCACGTTAGTATATGACGCAGCCTCAATCCATTTGGTGAAATAGTCTATTGCCACCAGTATGAATCTGTGTCCATTCGAGGCCTTAGGGTTGATTGGCCCTATCATGTCTATGCCCCACATTGAGAAAGGCCAGGCCTCGGACATTTGATGAAGCTCGTTCGGGGGCGCATTGATCCTGTCTCCATACACTTGGCACTGATGGCACGATCTCACGTGCTGATTACAATCTGATTCCAGTGTCATCCAGAAATAACCTAGTCGCATGATTTTCTTGGCGAGGAGATGGCCGTTCATGTGCGGGCCACATTCCCCCTTGTGTATTTCGATCATAAGCGATCTAGCTTCATTCGCGTCTACGCACCTGAGGAGGACTGAGTCATAAGACCTCTTGTAGAGAGTTGGACCACTGAGGAAAAACTTGCCCGCCATCTTTGCAATGTATTTCCTGTCTCCTGCTTGAGCATCCGGAGGGAATTCCCCTTTGGCCAGGTAGTTCTTTATGTCATGATACCACGGTAGGTCCTCGAACCCCTCCTCAATTACCATGCAATGTGCAGGTTCTCGGGTAATGCCTATGCGCAACGGTTCAATGTCTATGCCGTTCGCTACTTGAAGCATAGAGGCCAAAGTAGCCAACGCATCTGCGAAGTGATTTTGCGTCCTCGGCAGATACTCGAAATCAATTACTTCGAATTCTTTGATCGTCTCCTCCAGGAATTTATGGTACGGGATGAGCTTGAAGTCCCTAGCTTTCCATTCTCCTTGGGTCTGGAGGATGATTAGCATTGAATCTCCATAGACTTGTAACTTCCGTACTTTCAAGTTTGTGGCGAGCTGCAAACCAAGGATGCATGCTTCATACTCAGCCACGTTATTGGTGCATGGAAATGTCAGCTTTGCGGCCACGGGGTAGTGTTGGCCATCTGGAGATATGAGGACGGCTCCGGTACCTGCCCCAGCTAAATTGACCGCGCCGTCAAAATACATGGTCCATTTGTCGTCCGAGAGTATCAGAACTTGGCCTTCCACCTTATTCTCTTCCTCCTCAAGGGCATCGTGGTCTTGGGAATTCTCGGCTAGCATGTCAGCAATGGCTCTCCCTTTTACTGACTTCTGGTTTGAGCTCCTGACATCAAACTCAGAAAGGAGCACCTGCCACTTGGCCAGCTTCCCTATCAATGACGGCTTTTCTAACAAGTATTTGATTGGGTCACTCTCTGTGACTAACTGGATGGTGTGGTGAAGGGTATACTGCCTTAGCCTGCGGAGTACCCAGATTAGCGCGACGCATGTCTTCTCTACCTCCTGGTACCTTGCCTCTGACGCAGTGAACTTCTTGCTTAGGTAATACACAGCTCGCTCTTTGCTATCTTTTGGGTTTGTTTGAGCGAGTAAGGCCCCTAGGGACTCGTCGTGGATAGTGAGGTAAAGGGTTAGGGGGACCCCCGGGACCGGGGGCACCAGTATTGGAGGACTGACCAGATGTCCCTTGATCTCCTCGAAAGCCTGCTGGCACTCGTGATCCCACTTGATTTTGGCATTCTTCTTCAAAAGTTTGAAGAGTGGCTTGGCTGACTCTGAAAGGTGAGATATGAAGCGGGCGATGTAGTTTAATCTCCCCAGGAGGCTCCTTACGTCTTTAACTGTTGAAGGGGCCTCAAGGTTGAGGATAGCTTGAACCTTGGTGGGGTCAATCTCGACGCCACGATTGCTAACTATGAACCCCAATAGCTTGCCTGATCTCGCCCCGAATACGCATTTTGCGGGATTCAGCCTCAGCTTGTATTTCCTGAGTCGTTCAAACAATTTCCTTAGTACCAGGGAGTGGTCTTCACCATGTCTGGATTTTGCTATCATATCGTCCACGTACACCTCTATCTCCTTGTGCATCATATCGTGGAATAGGGTAACCATCGCCCTCTGGTAAGTTGCCCCTGCATTCTTCAGGCCGAATGGCATGACTTTATAGCAAAAGGTTCCCCAAGGTGTGATAAACGATGTTTTGGCTTTATCCTGCTCTCTCATGCGGATTTGATTGTAGCCCGAGAAACCATCCATAAAAGAGAATCGTTCAAATCCGGCTGTGCTGTCTACTAAGACGTCAATGTGCGGCAATGGGAAGTCGTCTTTGGGGCTAGCCCTGTTCAAGTCTCTGTAGTCTACGCAGATTCGGACCTTCCCGTCCTTCTTCATGACGGGGACGATATTAGCGATCCATTCTGGGTAAGCAATCACTTCGATGAACCCCACTTTGAGGAGCTTCATCACCTCCTCTTCAATTTTCTTTGCCAATTCGGGTTTCGTACGCCTGAGGTTCTGCTTCTTGGGCAAGATGCTAGGGTCGGTTGGCAAAGCGTGTTCCACGATACTAGGGTGTAAACCTGGCATATCCGCATATGACCATGCGAAGACATCTTGGTATTCTCGCAGGAGCTCAATTATTCTGAATGCTTCTGTCGGCGGTAGACTTTCTCCAATCTTCACCTCCCTGATATTCTCTGGAGTCCCTAAATTCACCGAGGTAGTGCCCTCCGCAGTGGGTGGCTTGGAGTCTTCATAGCGTTTCCAATCAACTCTGATTCCCTCCTCGACCCGGTCGTCTTCCTCTCCTTCGATATGGAGGGTAGCTTCCTTTTGAGAGCTGGGATAACTTAACAACCTGCTATGTATGTGTGGAATGGTATGCTCAATGACGGACGCGTCGTCGTCGATTCCCTCGATAATGACGTTGACAGAATCTTCCAGGAACAGGCTGGCCAACTGGGGGTCCTCCGTTGTAACGTCCACCTTCTCGTCCTTCAGCCACTTAGATGCCTCATCAAAGAAACGACTCAGGGGAGTTTCGAACATCTTTCCCTTGCCCTTCCATGTACTCGACCCTAGGACGCGGCCGCCACGGCCCCTACCTCTCCCATAACCTTCTGGTCGGAAATGTCGACCCGGTTCTCCTTTATAACCCAGCCCTCGGCGGTTCTTCACTGTCGCCAAGCTAACTGGCTCTTGAATACCTTGGTGGTGCTTGCCTAAACCAAGGCCCGGGATAAAACCATGTCGCGTCAGTATTTTTCCCGCCATGATCGAGGATTTGGAGCAATTTGGCGGCCTCATGGCTGTACCAGCTGGTACATGCATAATGTACATTCTCTCCGCAGCGCGAAAGCTTGATTCTTCTCCGGACGAAGGTTTCACCAATGGGATAGTGTCGATGTGGCTCGTTAAGTGATCAGCCTCTGAGTGTATGGTGATCAGTTTGTCGTGAACGACCATCCGGACCTTCTGGTGTAAGCTGGAGGGCACGGCGCCAGCCGTGTGAATCCAAGGTCTTCCAAGCAAAAACCCAAATGACGCTGGGATATCCATGATTTGGAAATTGATCAGGAACTCTGTTGGGCCCACAAGGACAGGTAGTTCTATCTCTCCAGTTACCTCGCCTTTAGCCCCATCGAAAGCTCGAATGGTGGACTTCGAGGTTTTGATTAAATCTTCTTTCACCCCGAGGCCTCTAAGCGTGCTTAAAGGGCATATGTCGAACGCGGACCCATTATCTATGAGGACTCGAGATACCCGTTTGCCGTGGCACATTGCTGACACGTAGAGAGCCTTGTTATGTCCTCGCCCCTCTGGTGGGAAGTCTTCATCTGAGAATGAGACTTGATCTTTCAAGAGGATTGCCCCCACGAAATCCTCCAACTGGGCCTCATTGATTGTTTCAGGCACGTGGGCCTCATCCAGCACCTTCAAAAGGGCATTTCGATGCTTCTCAGATGTCTTGAAGAGGTCCAAGAGTGAGATTTGCGCGGGCATCTTTCTCAGCTGTTCGACCACCTCGAACTCACTGGTTCTAATGATGGCTAGGACCTGCTTGGCGTCTTCCTCCGTTATCCCCTTCTTTTCAACATCTCCCTCCTTTTGGACTAGGCACCTCCCGGAGCGAGTAATGGCATCTACTTCACTGGTGCCGTAATTCCAATGCACTGCTTTGGGGTTGTAAGCCTCTACTGCGGGGAGCGTAATTACTAAGGGCGTGACCTCGTCTTTGTGAGAACTGCTGGCCTCCCCTGTCGCCTCTACCTCGATGTCACTACGATCTTCTTGTGTAAGGTTGAACTCAGCGAGGTTTATTATCAGCGGGGTCATACCCTCCACCATGCAGATCGATTCAACAGGGCATGATTCCTCTGAGTCGTACGGGTTTCTCCCGAGGTCTATATTGAACACCGCGTTTGCGGTATGGTCAGGTAGTGGATTCTGTTGGATGTTTGGATCTGCTCCATCAAACTTCAGCAAGTCACTGTCGATAAGGGCCTGTATGTCGTATTGTAGGGCCCGACAATTGTCTATGTTGTGTCCCTTTTCGCCCATGTGATATGCACAAGTTCGGCTCTCGTCGAAACCTATGAACCTTGGCGGTGTTGACCTCGGCGGCTTCTTGGCTAACAACCTTGCGTCTAGAAGCTTAGGGAGTAACTTTGACATCGGGACTGGGAGCGGGGTAAAAGAGGGAGGACCCCTTCCTTTTGGTGCTAAGATCCTCTGGGCCGTCCAAGAGGTGTTCCCCTGGGTCGGGGTGGAGTTTTCGAACTTTTTGGCTCTTGGGGGATTGGAAACGAAGGCAACCTCTGCAGTAGATTCTCGTTCTTTCTTTGCGGGGAACGGTCGCCTCGGAGTCACTTCCGGCACACGCCTTTCTCTTATAGCCCACTCGTGCCTTTCCGCCACTTTGATTAAGTGCGCGAAGGTCTGACACCCAGAGGTGTTTAGTTTGTCAAAGTAGTCATACGGTAGCGCTTTCAGAAAGATGTCTACCAACTCTTCCTCCGGGATGTGCGGCTTCACCTGAGTGGCGAGCGCCCTCCACCTTTGGGCGTATAAACGAACGCTTTCAGTCCTTCCTTTCGCGGTCCGCAGTAGGTCCTCTCTGGTTGGAGCAGTCAGTGCATTGAACTTATACTGGGATAGAAAGTCTCCAGCAAACTCGTCCCAGTCGTCATATCTTTGTATGTCTAACTCCACGTACCAAGACAGAGCGGCGCCAGCCAGACTCTCTTGGAAGGTATTGATCAGCAATGGCGTGTAATCTGAGTATTTGGCCATCTTGTACAAGTAGTACTTCAGGTGGGTCTTGGGACAGCCTGTCCCATTATACTTCCTTGAGAAATCCGGCTCCTTGTAGTCCACAGGGACCTCAATCTTGGTGAAAGGCATGATTTTATCGTACTTTGACAACTCAAATCCCTGGCTGGTGAGACATTCCTCGATTTTGGCAATCCTTCTTACTCCCTCATCGACCTTGACAGACTTCTCACTCTGTTTCCCTTCTAGGTTGATGATGACAGGCGGGGCTCTTGGCGGTACTTCAACAGTTGGAGCCTGCTCAGTGCCAGGTGCAGCATTCGTCCCAGCGGGTCCACCTGCGTCGGAACCAGCAGGCGTGCTTGGGTTTGCAGCTTGGTTAAGATCAACTGGCAGAGTGGGCCTGGCGTTAGCCGCGATGAACATGTCCTTCATTTCAGCCAGCATCTGAGTCACTTGGTCTAATCGTGCTTCCAGAGTCCCGAGGCGGGCGTCAACCTGTTCGTGCTCCATACGGGCCTGAGAACGCGCTTGGGCTCGAGTCCTCGTGATTGAGAGTTACCTGGTCGGGAGATTAAAAGTTAGGCTTATGGATACGAGAGATAAATTATGTGCCGCAAAGTGAACGGCGGCCTGATCACGCTGGCGCGGTCTTGCCCCAGTTTGTCAAGGCAAGTATGTCGTTATGCAAAGAGTAATCCATGATACTTAGGAGAAGTTCTTTTTGAAAAGATGCTTGGATAATGCATAAAAAAGGCTCCCGGAGGAGTTTGATCACAATGGGAAATGAAAATGCTTGACTATTCTAAACTCGATGGGAGGGCTGGCTCCTCTGTCATCCTCCGATATTGCTGGGAGAGCCGAGTCTTCAACTCTGGATTTCTTCGCCTTCAGGATAGGCTGGTGGTCCGACGTCTTCCGGTATGTAAGGCTCCACTCCTGGTACATATGGGACGATGTACTCTGGAACATATGGTTCGACTAGGGTCGGCCGGACTCTTTTGAAAGCCCGGATATATTCCTCGGAGGCCCGATGGATGTTCATCTCAGGGTCCAACTGATCCGGCCACTCCACATCCTGAGGCGGGGAGTCTTTCAGTGCCTGTTCCAGGTCATTGATCATCATCTGGAGGCGCGCCTTGGTCCTCTTGGTGATTGGGCCTTGGGGAATGTCGAAGGCGAATTCGTCCGGAGGACTTTGGGGTGGTATCTGCTGCAGCATGCCGAACTGTCTGACGACTCTGATCGGATAGTATGACACGGCTCCTGTGAAACCCAAGAGAGGAATTGGCCCGCCGGTCTTGGTGGCGATGCGTGCTTTATGCATCTTCGGTCGCCTTAGCCGCCATCGGAGTTGTTCGGGTTCTAATTTTTCCAGGAGTTCGTACCAGTCGTTGAAAGAGCGGTTGGCAATGAGTGATTGGCACTTGAGGAAGGACTGGATAGGGTGGACATCTTCATCGATTCGAGTGCATCCAGCGCGAAGGTTGAGTTTTTTAAGATGGGAAGTGATCCACAAGAAGAGAAGGCCATTGGAGGCTTGGAAAATGGTTTTCCGGGTGGATTTGGCATCATCCAGTGCGGCCTTATAGCGGTTCAGAGACAGCAAAGTCTCAGCAATGATCATATAGGAGTAATCCAACTGGTCACATGCCTGCTGGGCTATGTGGACAATGAGAGGGTTGAATGTGGTCCTGGATGTAGGAAATAGCACGAATCCAAAGAAGGCCAGGATGAAGACCCCTCCGGCCCTATGGCCAGTGTCAATGGGTAGGTCCGAGTAATTGTCGAATAGGAATGAGAACGGGAATCTGCCAGAATTGGATTTGAGAATCCTTTCAATCTCGGTGGTCTTGAGCCGAAGGAACTTGGAGAGCAGCTTGGATGGGTCAAGGCCTAAAGGGGGACGGACTAATTGTCCTTTGAATTCGACTCCGATGACGGCTGTATATTCTTCCACTGTGGGTGTGACCTCCAATCCTTCGAAGTTGAATGTTAGTGTGGTGCGATCCCAGAACCGTGCTGCTGCTTGTATCAGTGCCGGTTGGTATTTGATTTCGATGAGGCTAACCAGATGCCCCAGCCTTTGCTTAACATACGCCTGGTTGGTCTTGTTGAGGCGTCCCCACCAAACTAGCAATTCTCTATGCGGGACCGGCAGAATTTGGATATCACCTCTTCCCATCGAGTCTAGAATATGAAAACGCGATTAATTATCCATGGATTACTCGGGCATTAGATTCGTTCAAATCATTATTTACCCGTGATGTGACGAGGGTTGAGTTCCCACATTTGGATAAAGGGAATGCCAAACTAGGGTTCCCATGCTAATCCCATCAATAGGCATAATGAATTGGACGAAGATAATGATGTTATGCAGATGATATGCTTATGCATGGCGTGGACCACTTCAATCATACGTCGCACACACCATGAAATGAGAATTAGATCTTCGCACTTGTGTCGAACCAACCAAGCGTGAGTTCTAACAAAAATTTCAAACGGAAGCGACGTATGATTGAAACAGAAAAGTCCGAATGGTTGGATGAAATTCCAATGCCGCATTCCGGTATTAAGACGCCTATGAATGACTCGGGAATTAAAGCGCAGGGGATAAGAGGGGGATCCACAGACGGATTCCCTTTACAGACTCAGAAGACCCAGAAAACTGAATAATTCTAAAACACCTCCGGAACGCGACCCTAAGGAACCTAAGGAGATGCCCCAAGTCAGGTCGTCGGGTAACGTCGTCCGTCGTCCTTGCTCCGATTAGCTCGGGTCGTCGTCTTCATCAGATGAAATGTCTATAGGGGTGGAAGAGGACGGCTGGCTCTCGAGAGAATCCTCTTCGTCTGATGAGATCTCGATGACCACTGGAGGAGATGTTGGATTTGCTCGTACCCTGCTGAATATGCCCCTTAACTTCAGATAAATGTTCCACATCCTTTCCCTTTCGTACTCGAATTTATGTTCGCGTTCGAGTTGCTCGGCGGACTTGGTGTAGAAGCAGTCTGTTCCTCGGATAAGATTGCGTCCAGTAAGTGCCCTCCCCTGGATAAATCGGAAGGAGTGGAATCCATTGAACGTCTCGGTGGCTCGATGACGGATGACACGTCGCTCATACTCAAATAACTCTAGGACCTTGGAGAGATTTGGGGAGACCATCTCCACTTTATCTAAACTGTAGAATGGAATTAGACCCAACCATCGGACTCAATGAATGCAACATGTTGTGCAATAAATACGAAGCTGCAGGTAAATTAAACAATAATGGAAAGACCTTACCATAAGAGGTACCCGATGATTTTTTTTGGTTTTAGGTATACCAACCATCCATATACATGCGCATGAGACAAGTGAGGCTTGACTCTAGAAATCAAAATGGCTTAGGTGAGGAACCTAGAGGCTTCCCTCTATCCGAGTCGATAAATTCGTCCATGAGCGCAATCCACAACAAATGGATAAAAGTCTCGACTTGGATAGTGAGTGGGATCGAATATGGTCGACCCCAGCGCAATCCACGCTAGAGCGTTGCATATCGATCCATGATCTATGGCTACCTAAAAAGGTGATTTCGCGGCCTGGGTTTGGGCGCTTTGTGCAAAGTGTCGTGATCCTCAAATATGCAGTGAATCATGCGCAACAATTTATATATCAATCAGCGCTTCAAATCATCCATATAACATACATTCCTACGCCCATCCTGCATAAGACTATGTTAATCACAGACTACACCCCTTATCACTCCAATCTGCAAAAACATATAACACCTATCGTGAGCGGACTTACCTCACCTTCAAGAGCGCCTGCAGGGTTAGAAAAATCACTCAACATTTTAATTACGGCCTAAGTCCACTTGAGGTCTAGAACCATAAGTTCTAGAACAAGTCCCCAGCGGAGTCGCCAGCTGTCGCGACCCGTCCGAAATCGGACGCGGCTAATGGATTACCGATCGCGGCCCCCACTCTGAAATGTGGATCGCGGGCTTCGGATCGGCGCGGGCCCTCCCAGGCCCATACCAAATCACGGCGGGAGTGTTTTTTGAGGGATTCGACGATAAAAGTCGATCGCTTTCGACCTTAATGTGGTCGTGGTGGCATGTGCAACTTGTGCATGCATTTGGAGTCGCCACCGGTCTTTCTTGGAGGGTAGACCGGAAACCTTACTGATCGATTGGGAGAGATCGATCAATTCTGCGGAACCAGAGATTTTGGGTTCGGGGACTTGGTTACGCTGGTGTCATTACCAACGCCCTTTCGGTACCTAACGCGAGTGATTTTCCTGACTAAGAGTTCATGCAGGCGCGATTTTGGGTGAGATAGGTATGAATCAGGGTTTCATGCAGATTGGAAGACTGGTCCTATCAGATCACAGTCAATATAATGAAAGCGCAAGTCAAGTGTATAAATAAATCATGTCAATGCACATCAACTTCAATCATTGGCCTCCTAGTATAGCCATAAGGGCTTAGGGAAGATGTGATTTAGGACTAGGGGTAAAATGGGAAGATTCGGGGACAATTAGCCCGAAGGGCAAAATCGTCATTTTTGGAAGGTTTGGATACCTAATTACCCAAAATATTCCATGGCCAGTTGATTGTGGCCATTTCCCATTTTTGAGAATTTTTTGGAATTTCTTGATTTTTCTTCAATTTTTGGAAGACGATTCGCCCAAAGGGCGGAATCGTCATTTTTAAGAAGGTTCGGGGTTCAAAACACCCGGGATGAGCCTTGGCCAGTTGATTGTGGCCATTTCCTATTTTTTGGGATTTTCCTGGATTTTTAGAATTTTTTTGGAAGATGGTTTGCCGGAAGGGCAAAACCGTCATTTCTGAAAATATCGGGGGTCGAAGGACCCGAAACAAGTCATGGCCGGTTGAATGTGGCCATTTCCTATTTTCTGGAATTTTTTAGAATTTTTCTGAATTTTTCGGATTTTTTATGATTTTCTATTATTTTTTTATTGATTTTTTGAATTTTTTATTATTTTTTATTATTTTCTGAATTTTTTTTAATATTTAAAAATATTTTCCGGGCCGGGTCAGACCCGGCCCACGCCTCTCGGGCGCCCGGCCCGACCCTAGGGGTCGAAACCGGCCTAAAACGACGCCGTTTTATATTTTTAAACATTTTTCCATTTTTTTTAACAATTTTTATGATTTTTTATCTATTTTACTTAATTATCCGAAAATTCTCCGGATCCGACGGCTGTCGTTGCGCCACGTGGCATCATCCTGTGCGTCCGATCTTCCACTAGATCGGACGCTTTGGAGGGAGCCACGTGGCTCGATCTTAACCGTCAGATCAAAAATCAATTTATTTTCATTTTAGAAAAATCCACTAAAACGGACGCTCCGGATCGTGCCACGTGGCGACTCTCGGTGCGTCCGATCTTGGACTAGATCAGACGTCCCACGGAGTGCCACTTGGCACAACATCGACCGTCGGATTGAATTTAATTAATATTCCGAAAATAAATTTATTAATTCTGAAAATCATTTTAATATTTTCCAAAAAAACAGGATCGCGACACGTGTCGCGATCCGGACCGTCCACCCTCATTAAGCCCGGCCGTGGCCCCCGCCTGCTGACGTGGCCGCCTACGTGGCTCGCCACGTCAGCCTTTGACCGTTGACCCGCCGGCGAAGTCGCCGGAGAAGACGATGAATAGTACAAATTCCGGCGACTTCGCCGGAATCTCGCCGGAGAAGACGATGAATAGTACAAATTCCGGCGACTTCGTCGGAATCTCGCCGGAGAAGACGATGAATAGTACAAATTCCGGCGACTTCGCCGGAATCTCGCCGGAGAACCGCCAAACCGAGGCAAACCTCAGTGTTTTTTCACTCTTTTGACACCATTCGACTCTCTAAGACTTCAGCAACACGATTCAGCTAAAAACAAAACCATGACGACGTGGAAAACAGGCGAACCGAGCCTCCCCCCGACCGGCGCCGGCGAAGATTTTTTTAGAAATTTTTTGCAACTAAACCCGATTTCTATTGTTCACACAGCATCCAAACAAAGTCTAGGGACTTACCTGAGGCCGCCTGCGGCTCGGCGGCCGCCGAAATCCCCTCGCCAAGCTCCCGGTTTGGACCGCGGCCGGCGAAGCTCGGACCGCCGCTCTCGGCGGTTTCCGATGCAAAACGAACGTCAACACGAGGTTAGGGTCGGTTCTAGTGAAGACTTGAGGCGAAACTAGCTACCCTAGACCCCCGAGACCACACGGCCGAGAGCCAAAAGTCACCAAGCCGAATCGGGCATTTCGTCGAACACTTGACATGCGCTACCAAAATAGAAGTCGGAGAGGAAAACCGACCTGGTCGTGGCTTGTCGACGACGGCTAAGGAACCGGTGGTGGTCAGTAAGGTCTGCTGAAGGTCCTCGGTCGCTCCTCTCTCCGGGTAGAATGACGAAAAATCTCCCCTCTCTCTCTCGGCCAAACTCGGTTTTAACCGAGAATCTCCCGGTTTCGCGTGGCCGACCGCCCGCCTCGGCACGTCCACCACCTCTGCCAAAGCCGGACACGCTCTGCCAACTGCCTCCCACGCTCGGCTGCCTTTTTTTTTCTTCCTAAAAATGCGCCCCACGTTGCTCTGTTTTGCCCCTGCTCGGTGCGCCGCACGGGTCTGCAACTGAGTTGCAGACCCGGTCGGACCGGGTCGGGTCGGGTCTGACCCGACCGGCCCGGTTCGACCAAATTGCTCAAATTGGACCCCAAATTGACCTATTTTCATGAAATTGATGGCATAATCGGACTCCTTGACATGTTTTCTATCAAATATGGGTATTTTCGTGAATCAATTGATTGAAATTTTATGAAAACCCCAAATTGTCCCTAGGATCCGAAAATGAATTTCGCCAAATTGAGGGGCCAAACGATCGAATTAATCAAAAATGAGCCCACCAATGGATTCAACATGATGAAAACTATTGGGTAGAGGTGTTTAATTTTAATGGGTGTGCCCGTGTGAAATTTAATTTCGAAAATTGTAAAATCGGGGACTAAATTGAAAGATTTTTATGCAATTAAGCCCTTTTGGCTAAAATTGATCAAATTGGAGGGCAAATTGACCCAATTGCATTTCAATACTTTAGAGTCCAATGTCATAGCTTATAAAAACCGAGAATTGAAAATTAAAAGACTCGAAAAGGATTTTTTAGGCCCGGTTCGGGATTAGGTTTGTGAAGGAACCCCATGAACCGAGCTAAATTTCCCTTATAAAAAGTGAAAATATTAAAGAGGAAATTAAAATAAAATTTCTGAATATTTTTGTGTAATTTTCTGACCACGGATGGTATTTTTTCTGATTTTTTGGGTATTTTAATAATTAAATAAATTCCAAAAAATATTAAAAAATTCAAAAAAATATTTTTTGTTCAAAATTGGTTCCTAAGGCTAGGCTAAGGCTTCCAAAGTTGATTTTGCAATTTTTTGACCTTTTTTGCTATTTTTAATTAATTTTAGAAATAAAAACTGAAATAAAAGATAGTCAAAAATCAGGTGTCAACAAACATACAATAACATGTTTCTTCCGCATTTTCAGGGATCTCCAGCCGCGGGAGACAGGTAAGTATCCCTTTCCCCAATCCATGGAAGATGTTAAATAAAAAACAGAGAGAAAAAGAAAAGCTTTCAAAATCTGATGTCTAGAAAAGACATGGAATTCTAACTTCATTGGCATTCATGTTTTGAAACACGAGGTTGTCTGAACATGCATTGTGCACCATAAAATCCCCTTGACGGGTAAAATTTTTGGGAAAACGAAAGAGATTTTTCCAATCAAAAGTTGTTCAAAACTCTCAAAAGGATGTTTCCTCAAAAGAGAGGCAAGCTCAAATCCAAACACATCCTACATACACTTGAGAGATGAATGGAGCGAATCAAATAGTAAAATCTGGACCTACGGAGGTAGGGACCATTTGCAGCGATTACATGGATTGGGACGACGGAGGCGTTCGTTTCATATCATAAACACTACAGGTGACCGTTGGCAACCCATTCGAACGGCGATTTTCATTCTCAACCCTGTCAAGAACCACCCCACATTGGGGCAAATGAAGGTGAGTCCAGCGGCATCAGGAGTAAATGGCTAGAAATTTTCTTGCTCGGACTAACATCAATCTTTGTGTGCTGTTTATATGGTAATCCAAGTGCCATAGGATGACGAGAAGCATCCATTTCTCTATCCCACACACTATATCCTTTGCATAGCCAAGTTGAGCCTGCAAATTCGTTTCATGAACCCATTGGTGATCATTCCAAGACGGATGCTGCACCACTTCAAAAATGGAAGAGTTCAAGACTCAGGGATTACGAAAGAGAAATCCCGGACTGATATTTAAAGCATGTTTAGACTATATGTCTAACACGATCCCATGAAAAAAAATGGGATTTCAAAAGTGAATGAGAAAAATCCACGGCATCGAGAAAAAGCAAAGTGCCTGGTAAAAGCAAGGCCGATGCTCGTGTAAGTTGTTTGATTGATCCACAATGAAGCCGGATGGGAAAAGAAGAAATCCCTGAAGGAGCCAAATCCAAAAGGATTGCTCCCCAAATGGTGCCGAGCGCAGAACAAAGACACAGAGAGAGTTCTCGTTCTCTGAATGCAACAAGAGGGGCTCTCTAAAGAGTTGGTGTACACCTCAAAATCAGTTGCGCACCTCAAAGACTAAAGATGCAGAAAGGAAAGGACATGTGTCAAATCTGCGATGATCACCAATGTCAATCCCCTCATAAATTCTGAGCCAAAAATAAGCTTGTTTCGGTCCCCAATCCTACCAATGTTACAACCCCGAAACAGTCTTCTCTGACTAAGACACTTGGGTTAACATATAGCTTAGCTCGAAGAAGTACGAGCAAGACTATTTCTTTCTCATTTTGCAGGGTTCTTGACTTGTAAACCCGGAGCAGATGGTGAAGACTTTCATTCAATGGCCTCGACTCCAAAGCGAGTCCCCCTTGAAAGCCAATATCCAAGCCTAACATTACGGTCCCGTGGAAGACCTCCCGACCGATCAAAATGTATGCGCTGCGAATGAGCCTAAAACCTAGGCACAGGTTAGTAGGGAATTGAGTGCGTCCCTTATAAAAATCATTACCTCCAAACAGGTGAGATGGCCTCCTTGTCGAGAAATATTCCAATTGATGTTTTGAACAAACTCTTTTTGGAATTTTCAAACTGTTGATCCAGATTTTCCGTGCAAGGGATTTGTGATCACATTTGCATGTTGCAAGAATGCTTTGGATAACCTCCAGCATCAAAATGCACATTTCATGATTAAAACTTAAATCATACGGTTTTGTCAAAATGGACAGCCGTGGTCTTCCCAAAGATTACTAACGTTTTCTTGGTGAAGAAAAATCTTTCAGGCTCAAACTTCTGCAGGATACCTGGAGAACCCAGCTCCCAGAATGTCGCCTCAACAGACTCAAGTGAAGTTTTGTCAAAATAAAATCTTTCACTACTTCAAAAAGCTGAATTCCCGACAAACTTCGGGGTCTCCAAAAAAAAAGGGGAAGAAAAACCCTTTTAAAAGAAAAGTCCTATCAGACGTGGAGAACCCTCGTCCCAGGACCCATTTTCAAATTATCAAACAGTCTCATCGGACGTGGAGAACCCTCGTCATGAGACCCCTTTTCATAATTTAGGCAGTCTCATCGGACGTGGAGAACCCTCGTCATGAGACCCCTTTTCAAAAATCAGACAGTCTCACAGGACGTGGAGAACCCTCGTCAGGAGACCCCTTTTCATAATTTAAACAGTCTCATCGGACGTGGAGAACCCTCGTCATGAGACCCCTTTTCAAAGTCAAAACTGATGGTAGACACCGCTTGAAGGGTCAAAACAAAGGTAGATACCGCCTGAAGGGTCAACACAAGGTAGATACCGCCTGAAGGGTCAACACATGGTAGATACCGCCTGAAGGGCCAACACAAGGTAGAAACCGCCTGAAGGGTCAAACCAAGGTAGAAACCGCCTGAAGGGTCAACTCAAGGTAGAAACCGCCTGAAGGGTCAACTCAAGGTAGAAACCGCCTGAAGGGTCAAACCAAGGTAGAAACCGCCTGAAGGGTCAAACCAAGGTAGAAACCGCCTGAAGGGTCAATCAATGGTAGAAACCGCCTGAAGGGTCAACCAATGGTAGAAACCGCCTGGAGGGTCAACCAATGGAAGAAACCGCCTGAAGGGTCAAAACAATGGTAGAAACCGCCTGAAGGGTCAACCAATGGTAGAAACCGCCTGAAGGGTCAACTCAATTGTAGAAACCGCATGAAAGGTCAATGAATGGTAGAAACCGCCTGAAGGGTCAAAGGACTGGTAGAGACCGCCTGAAGGATCAACCCAATGGTCCGATCCACCATACGGATCAAAACCTTGATGAATCCCGAACGCGGGAGGATTCGTTTTCCCTAATAAGCCTTACATTAGGCAAGCCATTTCTAGTTTATTCCACCACACGGATCAAAACCCTTGGCAAATTCCCAAATGTGGGATGCGTCTTCCTTAGGTTCCTATCAGTTAGGAATTCCATTATGGTTTGACCTACCATACAGGTCAGAGCTTAATCTCCCTAGGATATTCTGAATGACGAGTCCTAGGCATCTTCTTGAAAGTCGTCGCAACCGGCAGCATCCGACAGGTGAGCTTCATGTAAGCCTCTCTCACTCCGGCCCATGTTCAAATTGTTAGAGCAAACCGGGGATTGATTTGAGCTTTTATCAATAGGCTTAAGGATCCGATGTCATAACATTTCTTCTCTCATTTTCCCAGTTGAGTCGGTTAGGAATCAGGTGCCACCTTATCTTTGAGAGAAACCTCTAACGAGATTCCTCTCAAAGAGGGGCAGCTGTTGACACCTGAGTTTTTACCATTTATTATTGTGATTTTTATTCTTTAAAATTAATTAAAAATATAAAAAAAGGTCATAAAATCACAAAATCAACTTTGGAAGCTTTGGTTTAACCTTAGGAACCAATTTTGAACAAAAAATATTTTTCGGTATTTTTAATATTTTTTGAGTTTATTTAATTATAAAAATACCCAAAAAATCAAAAAAATACCATTCGTGGTCAGAAAAATACCCAAAAATATTCGATAATTTTGTTTTAATTTCCTCTTCAAGTGTGTCACTTTAAATCTCAAAAATTCGGCTCGGGTCACTATGTTCCTTCACAAACATAAACCCGAACCGAGCCTAAAAAAAATCATTTTCGAGTCTTTTAGTTTTCAATTCTCACTTTTTATAAGCTATGACATTGGATTCTAAAGTCTTAAAGTGCAATTAGGTCAATTTGCCCTCCAATTTAATCAATTTTTACCAAAAGGGCTTAATTGCACATTTTTCTTTCAATTAGTCCTCGGTTTCACGGATGTATACGTATGCTCTACGTATTTATACGTCATACGTATTTATACGTTATGCATATTTGTACTGTTTGGTAACCTCTTTAACTCTTGTAATAATAATAATGGTTATTATTTTTAACACCTTTGTTAGTGCCTTTTTTTTAGCATTTTTGTATTGTTAGTGCTATTGTTAGTGTTATTTTTAAATAGCATTTTTGTATTATAAATTGTGAGTGCTATTGTTAGTGCTATTTTTAAATGACATTTATTTATCATAAATTGTGAGTGCTATTGTTAGTGCTATTTTTAAATGACATTTATTTATCATAAATTGTGAGTGCTATTATTAGATAGAATTTATAATTGTTAGTGCTATTTTTAAATAGCATTTTTGTATTATAAATTGTGAGTGCTATTGTTAGTGCTATTTTTAAATGTCATTTATTTGTGAGTGCTATTATTAGATAGAATTTATAATTGTTAGTGCTATTTTTAAATAGCATTTTTGTATTATAAATTGTGAGTGCCATTGTTAGTGCTATTTTTAAATAGAATTTTTGTATTATAAATTGTGAGTGCTATTGTTAGTGCTATTTTTAAATGTCATTTATTTGTGAATGCTATTTTTAGATAGAATTTATAATTGTTAGTGCTATTTTTAAATACAATTTATTAGAAGGTATTTTTGGCTATAAAAGGATGGCAAGAGTTTTGAGGTTGGGAGGGGGGGAGACATTTTGTAGAGTGTGCAAATTTTTGAGAGCTTAGAGAGAAGAACACAAACACTCTCTATATTCTCATAATCTTGAGAGAGCAAAATATACTAAGTTCGGAATATTGATTCCACATATTGCTAGCACAATTGTTGTGGAGTTATTAGTCGTCTCCCCGTTCGTCAATTGGTGGTGCGTCCGAATTAGATGCCTAACACTTGTGGAGGTTGAGATCGAAGAACATCGAACCGACACCTCCGTTCAAGCACGCTACGAGAGGTAATCTATTTACTCCCTTTGAGACTTTGTGATTTTTTTCGATTGAAATGCACGAAGTACGCCTCTGGAGATACATGTATGGGTTGTTATTTATTTCCGCTACGTGTTACGTGGATCCCAACAGTGGTATCAGAGCCAATCCTTAGGTGTTTTCGTGCATTTAATTGATTTTTTGCAATTTTTGCAATACTATGGCCAATATGTATTAACGAATTGTTCGTCTTACATGGCTAATGGAGATTGATTATTTTATATGATAAATTAATCAACGTAGCAAAAATTGAGACTAAATCAATTTTGAATCGAAAATTTATGGCTATCTTATTTTACGTAAAAATTCTGAATATGATTCAACGTAGAATTTTTATTGTGCCTTCCTAAGTTTTAAATTGTGAATTTATTACTTACGTGAAAGGGTGGTGATCATGGAAAAATCCCTAATCAATGTGATTGATGTATATATGAATGTATGATGATTATTTATATATTTGGGGTTGTAATTATTAAATGGAGGCTGCGTACTCCTTTTATTTTTCATGTAATCTTTATTTTTAGCATAGTCAATTGTTGATGTAAATGCTACGAGGATTACGTGGAGGAACCTTTTAAGTCGGCGAGCTCTTTGCGGCCCAATTCTTGAAGAGTTCAAGAAACCAAGAAGAAGCGAAGAGCGGCTCTCCGTTATTAAAATATTAAAATGATTAAATGTGGTCTCATTGGCTCGAGATCCATTAAATCATAATTCCATGATCACCACGTAGGATAGATGTTTATGTGATTGACGTCTATTTATTTATTATGATTACGTGAGCATGTTAAACTGGTTAATGTGCAAAGTCAGACTTACCTCACCCAAAATTGCGCCTGCATGAAATCCTAGTTAGGAAAATCACTCACGTTAGGTACCGAAAGGGCGTTGGTAACGACACCAGCGTAACCAAGTCCCCGAACCCAAAATCTCTGGTTCCGTAGAACTGATCGATCTCTCCCAATCGATCAGTAAGGTTTCCGGTCTACCCTCCAAGAAAGACCGGTGGCGACTCCAAATGCATGCACAAGTTGCACATGCCACCACGACCACACTAAGGTCGAAAGCGATCGACTCTTATCGTCGAATCCTCCTGAAAAATACTCCCGCCGCGATTTGGTATGGGCCTGGGAGGGCTCGCGCCGATCCAAAGCCCGCGATCCGCACCCTTGTGCGGGGGAAGGCCCGCGATCGGTAATCCATTAGCCGCGTCCGCTTTCGGACGGGTCGCAACACCGAGACCCTGCAATTACTCCTCGTCTGTCTTCCCCTTTCTTTTTCCTCGTGATAGGATCACAAACTCTCTTGCATTGATTCGGTTTCATCGAGTATTGCGCTCGTCCCCTAGTTCAGTCTTCAAAGTGGTGGGTCTACAATCTTTCGGCGCCTTTTATGATTTGCTAGGCCCGAGAACGTGGGGAACAGCGGCGGATCCGCAATTAATGACTCCGTTTAATTCATTTAGCTCCATGGGAATTAACGCCATGACCTTCTCTCAAACCCTTTTCATCGTTTAAACGAAAATGGCATTTTCCCTGTGCATGCTGTTACTCTTCATTTCAACATCTTGGGCGTTCGGTGAGGAATGAATTCGTGGCCACTCAAAATTTAACGACCGTCCCTGGTTTCAGATTTAATCCAACCAGGGATCATCGCGACTGAGCGTGACGATGTTCGTCGATAGCGCTGGTTTTCACACATAATTAACTATAGTCATTAAAGAAAAATGTTCCCATAGGAACTTTACAACGGATAAAATGAGTGATCTACTCGTGAACATGTTCTTCTTTCTATGGGTGTTCGTAGCGACCAACCCATCGTGCCCCGAGTCAGGTGCTAGATCATGGCTGTCCAAGCATGCCAGCTTCCCATTGATTGAACAAGGCATCGAGCCCCTCATCGAAGAAATCGTCTGTTGTGGGTTGACTAGCGGCAGGCAGAGCACCAGCCGACTGCTGCTCGAATGGAGGAGTGCGCACTCGCTGTACTTGTGACACGTGCTCTTGAAAAGTGTTGAAATGGCCCAGAAGGACATTCTGATCATCTTTCAGTTCGCCGGTGGTCGGGTTGCTAGCTTGATTGATGCTTAGATTTGGCCGGGTATCTCTTGATACCTGAGCATTACAATGGCGGTCGCCCCTAGCTTTTGAGCTCGAGACGGATTCCTCCCGGTTTAGCTCCGCTCGACGCTGTTTTAATAGCTTTCTGTAGGCAGCAAGGTGATTCCTGACCAGTTCCTTACTAAGCCCCGGTACATTCATGGCCTTAAATATACGCGTCGGAGTTGCTGAATCGATCCCCATTTGGTGAACCACGTCTAGGAATCTGGAATGCAGTTCAGGGGGCCAAGCGAACCTCCTCTTATCGTGGCCCAAAATTGTATTGATGGCTTGACGACTGATTAACTCATCTCCAGCAGGACCCGACCCTATCGAAAATTGTTGTGCATGAGGCTGATATGCTTTGAGCTGGTCGGCGGTAACATCCAGCTCCTTGAAACTGTAGCTCCAATCAAAGCGATGCAAATCCCATCCCCCAGGAGGCATTTGTATCGTCTTCGTAGGATCATCCTGCTCATGCGTGACTCCGGCAAAATCTGGTTGAGCAGGGGATGCCCCGAGGGAGTAGGGTGGTAAATGAACGTCTTCAATCATTGCGTGAGGCTTATCGGGGAATATCTCACCGCGGGCGATGAGGTTATCGCAATGAGGGCAAACGGTAATATTGAGAGCTTTTTCATACCTCATGTTTTCTGTTCGCAGCTTTTGGTTTTCTTCCTTTAAAATCTCGACCACCTGACGTTTACGTTGAGCCTTCGATTTAGATCTCCTATTTTGAAACCAAAACTGGATCCTCGACTGATTAATCCCCAACTCCCGGCTCAATTCAATTCTCCACTTCTTTTTCATGTGAGGGCTTTTACTGAAGAGGGTTTCCAGCATTTGGGTTTCCTCCTGAGAGTATTGGTAAGGACGTCTTCTTTTCCCGAGTTGAGCATCGTGGATGTCGTTGTCGTCGTCGCCGTGATTTTGATTTCCGTTGCCAGAAGTGTTGGGCTCCATGGTTTTGGTGTTAGACTTGGTCTTGGAATCTTCGAGATCCCTCAGTAGTTCAATTTCTGAGATTTTTGAGTCAGTCGCCTCTAGCAGCTGACAGTAACCTCTTAAATATGTTGGATTGAGAAATGTTTGATTGGTTCTTGTCCACTCAGAGTTCTCTACTCTCTCATGTATGCTCACTCCCTATAAATTTTTCTTCGAGTGACTTTGTATGTTCAGGAGACGCTCTTCAAGCATCATTAGGCAAACGTTCCCCCTCAAGACCTTGAATTTCGCGCTTAGCTTTTTAACGTGATGGGACTGCTAAATCCTGTTAGGGCTTTTTTCGATAGTTGCGCTTACCTCCCACCTAACTCTAATAATGGTGATCCCGACAAATCTTTTACATCTTTTAATTGATAAGCCGGAAATCGCGGACCTAAACGAATCCAATGGTTCTCGTGAGGGGACCTCCTGCTTTACCCCCTAACTGGGCTCCACCAGCATTATTACTGAGACCCTTCATCATCCTCGAGTTGCTATAAAATGAGGGATTAACGTATGGCAGGTTAGCGTTCTCGCATAATCAGCTTCTTCCTTCTAATCTCTCTATTAGCCTCGTCTTATTCTCAAGCCAACCCAACGCAAATGGCCTCCTCTCCCGTACGCACTTTTTCGACTGATGTCTTGGCCCAGTGGGAAAAGTTTTATAACCTATTGGGTCGCGGTTACGCGCACATAAACGATCATTCTGCAACCGCGGATGAAATCCGTGTCCTACTCGAGGACTTAGATACCACTTCCCTCGAAGGTACTACGTTGGGGAGGGAATATAGAATTTTCCCGACCCTCTTTGCACACTCCTTAGAGGCCTACCGTGTTGCTGATCGGGAGGTTCTCGTGGCTCGCGTCTTGCGGGCTCGTTACAAGGATCGGTCTGATCATTTGGTGCTGACCAACTATCTGGCCGATAGTCACAAAAAGGCCGTCGAGTTTGCCAATGAGAGGGTCGCGACGTTGCTTCGCGAGAGGAGAAAACTGGTGGATCAATTGGCCCTATCCCTGACCGCTGGCAAGCACGACTGCCACAATGTCCTATTGAGGCTGCAAAGCGACTGGCAGGAAGAACGGCTCGACAAAATAACCGCAGACATAGCTCACGGGAATGGATTAGTTCGGGACTTGGAAATAATCACCGAAGAACACGAGGTCAAGGTCACTGAGGTTAAGGGAGAATGCAGAAACCTTTTCCTCAAGCTCGCGGACCAGGACATGCGAAGTCGTGAGTACGGGCAGAGCATTAACAACATGGAGGGTCAGTTGGGCTCCTTTGTGTCGTTAATTAGGGCTCACTTTGGCTTTACTTTTCCACCCCGAATTGTATGACCTGCTTTTGAAAACCCTCCGCTGAGCAAAATAAATGAAAGTTCTCGTGTGTGTTTTAACTTCTGCATGGTTCCTTTCTTCGAGCGTTCGAACATCTTCAACTTAGGTGAGCCGAACCATAATATCAATAAGTCGAGCAAATATGTCCTGATTTTATGACTCGCTCATGATCAGATGAAAAAATAGCCTCAGACTTATCCAGGAAAAGATTTTCTCTCTGTTACCTATTTTTTACCTGCAAATGAAAAGACAGAATCAGAAGGAATAATTTGAAAAAGAAAGCAAAAACCCCTTTCAATCTTATGCTTATCCATGATTAATAAGGACAAGAACTTTTACAAGGGTTTTAATCTTGCACGAAAAGTTTTTATCAATATTCCTCGAAAGAAAGCATACTATTGAAAGGAATGTAATTCACAATAATTGCTTTTGATCAATTTCGAGAGGAACGAATTACTCAAAAGTACGAGGCATAATAACGTGTTTTAAATTTAATTGAAGATACGACATCCAAATCAAGGCCGTTTTGTCATTAAATTCAAAACAACGCCGATATTCTTAGTCAATTATCGTGGATTACCAGCGGCGCACAATCATGCATGAACCAATTCAAGTGTATAATTCCTTCTAGCGAAATTGGGGTTGGATTACCCTATACGACCAAAAAGGTCGTGTAAGATTTCCAATTTTAATTTCCTCTAAAGGAATTATAAACTTGACTTGGGAGTATTCGGATGATTAGAGAAAATGCCACTATCACATTCCCATGACCCGTCAAAAGAAATACAATCAAGTTCCATCTGAATGTATACACCAATAGGTCCCTAATACAATCACTCTAAGTGGTGAGATAGAGAAAGCCTCGATAAAAATAAATCCTATACAAGAGGACTAGTAATGGAAAATGAAACAAAGGAATGTGATCCCAACGTTTAAGGATGCCCCAAGTTCGATCTGTGACTTCCGGATCACTTGCCCCAACTCGTCATCTTCATTGGACGATATCTCAATAATGTCCATAGTAGGCTCCTTTGTTGCTCACTCGGTGCTTGTCATGGGATATCATCCTCTTCGTCTTCTATCAAGGACGTTTGGGAAAAACACACACATCTATCCTTGAAATGGCATTTAATCTAATCACCAGAATGCAATGAATGAAATGCCTATATTTTTATGAACTGTAATAGATTTGAGGGATAGAGAGTCTTACCAACCAAACTCGTCGACTTATGTGCGGTTTTAGGTGTACCAACCGCCCAAAGACATGCGCATGAGACAAGTGATGGTGAACTTCTAAAAATCAGAGGGTTTGGCACCTAAGGTTAAGGTTCCCACTTCGAGTTCTAGAAAGAGCCGATTCCATTGCACAGCTATCGTTGCATTGGGACTCGATCCATAGTTCGAAGCGAGCGGAATTGAAAAGTGGATTACCCCGCGTTTTTCCTCACGGAGATTCCATTCTCAATTCCTTCTATTGTGTTCCTAAAGGCGGCGCCCGGGGTTTTAGGCGCGGTTGTGTGTGTCCACGTGTTGTGATCATCATAATGCAATTCATGCACAGCAGTTTATCAATCAGCACTTCAAATCATCCACACAACATACATTCCTACGCCCAACCTGCATAAGACAATGTTAATCACGGACTACACCCCTTATTTCTCCAATCTGCCAAAAACATATAACACCACCATAAGCGGACTTACCTCACCTTCGAGAGAGCCTGCAAGGTTAGAAAAATCACTCAGCGTTTTAATTACGGCCTAAGTCCACTTGAGGTCTAGAATCATATGTTCTAGAGCAAGTTCCCCAGCGGAGTCGCCAGCTGTCGCGACCCGTCCGGAACGGACGCGGCTAATGGATTACCGATCGCGGGTCTTGGATCGACGCGGGCCCTCCCAGGCCCATACCAAATCGCGGCGGGAGTATTCTTCGAAGGATTCGACGATAAGAGTCGATCGCTTTCTACCTTCAGTGTGGTCGTGGTGGCATGTGCAAATTGTGCATGCATTTGGAGTCGCCACCGGTCTTTCTTGGAGGGTAGATCGGAAACCTTACTGACCGATTGGGAGAGATCGATCACTTCTGCGGAACCAGAGGTTTTGGGTTCGGGGACTTGGTTACGCTGGTGTCATTACCAACGCCCTTTCGGTACCTAACGCGAGTGATTTTCCTGACTAAGAGTTCATGCAGGCGTAAGTTTGGGTGAGGTAGGTTTGATCTAGGGTTTCATGCAGATTGGACGACTATTCCTATCAATCACAATCAATTTTTGGAAGACGATTCGCCCAAAGGGCGAAATCGTCATTTTAAGAAGGGTCGGGGTTCAAAACACCCGGAATGAGTCTTGGCCAGTTGTCTGTGGCCATTTCCTATTTTTTTGGGATTTTCCTGGATTTTTTAGAATTTTTTGGAAGACGATTTGCCGGAAGGGCAAAACCGTCATTTCTGGAAGGTTCGGGGGTCAAAAGACCCGAAACAGGTCGTGGCCAGTTGAAAGTGGCCATTTCCTATTTTCTTGAATTTTCTAGAATTTTTCTGAATTTTCCGAATTTTTTGAATTTTTTTATGATTTTCTATTTTTTATTGATTTTTTTGAATTTTTTATTATTACTATTTTTTATTATTAAAAATAATAAATAATAAAAAAAAAATTATCCGGACCGGGTCGGATGACCCGGCCCACGCTCGGATCCGCGACCCAGACTCGCACGCCCACAGCCAAAACGACGCCGTTTTCGGTTTTCTTTTTTTTTTATCATTTTCTTAATTTAGCAAACGGACGCCCCAGATTGTGCCACGTGGCTGCTCTTGGTGCGTCCGATCTTGGACTAGATCGGACGATCCAGAGAGAGCCACTTGGCAGATTCTTGACCGTCGGATCATTTTTAATTAATATCCGAAAATCATTTAATAAAACCGAAAAAGCCGAGATCGCGACACGTGGCACACTCTCCACCGTCGGATCTGGTCTTTATTTTATTCGAACCGGCCCCACCGCTGACGTGGCTGCCTACGTGGCATGCCAAGTCAGCATTTGACCGTTGACCACCGGCGACCTCGCCGGAGAAGACGATGAACAGTGGAATTTCCGGCGAGGAAGCCGGAAAGCTCGCCGGAAAATCGCGGCCCGCCCCCAAAACTTGGTATTTTTCGCCCGTTCTTTTGGCGTTCGACTCCCCATCGACTCCACATCAAGTTACAATAAAAACATGGCAAATGGGACGTCGGAAGGGCCTCGAACCGGCGGCCACCGAGCCGATTCCGGCGAGGTATTTACAGATTTTTTTTTTGATCTAAACTTGATTCTAATCGTTCAGGGTGCATCCATGAAAGGTCAGGAAGCTTACCTGAGGTCGTCCAATCCTCGGCGACGGCTCGAAGTCCCCCGTCGAGCTCCCGGTCCGAACCGTGGCCGGCGAGGCTCCGGCTCGCATTTCCGCCGCGGTTTTATGCAAAATAAGGGTCAAGTCGGGCTTAGAGCTAGTACAAATGAAGTTCTATGACAAAACTTGCAACAAATACGACTCGAGGAGGCTCGGCCGAGACCCCAAAAACGCAATGTTCATTCTGGTATTTCGTCGAGCATGTAGTGTGCATGTATGGAACGGTGGTCGGAGGGATATACCGACCTGTCCCGAGCTTGAAGACGGCGGCTGCAGCTCCGGTGAGGCTTTGTGGGTGTTGCTGAAGCTCGAGGATTTCCCTCTGCCCGCCTCTCGCTCGAACTCTCTCGGTCTCAACTCTCTCTCTCATTCTCGGTCCCCCCCCTTTTCATGGCCGACCGCCTTATTTCCGCGGCCTCCGATCCGTAAAAAAAATAATCCCCCACCTTTGCTTCTGTCCCCCATGATCTATTGTCGCCCTCCTTTCTAAAAAAAATGTCGCGGTGCGCCTGGTTGCCGCTCCTTTCTCCCCTGCTTTCGGCCATGGTGGGTCTGCAACGATGTTGCAGACCCGGTCGGACCGGGTCGGGTCGGGTCTGACCCGACCGGCCCGGTTCGACCAAATCGCCCAAATTGGGCCCCAAATTGACCTCTTTTTATGAAATTTATGGCAAAATCGGATTCCTTGACATGTTTTCTATCAAACATGGTGTCGCGACCCTCTCGAGCTCGAGGCTGGAGCGGGCTAATGGGCCGCCCGATCGCTGGCTGGATCGGACTAGGGCCTCTCCCAAGGTCCATTACCCAAATCGCAACTGCTGAATGTACGTGGTCGACCTTCAGTGTGGTCTAGTGACATGTGATGAGTGTACATGTCAAGGAGTCGCCACCAATCGTTTTGCGGAGGGTACGATCGGAAACCCTATCGAATAGTTGGGAGTGGTCTATTCGATTCTGCGGAAACCAGAGAAGTGGGTTCGGGGACTTAGTTACGTCAACTGTCAGAGTTGACGCCCTTTCGGTACCTAAGCTGAATGGTTTATCTGATCTTAGGATTTCATACAAACGAGTGGGGTACAGATCTTAAATCTAGGAGTTCATGCAGATGGGAAATACTACCCTATCACTCACAACCAATAGAAATAAGTGCGCAAATCAAGGATCCAGTACATGCAGATAAAACACATGAAATCAGCATGGTATCCCTAATGAGGCCCTATTAGCCTAGAGAAATATCAATCAAGGTTTAGGAGTAATTTGGACATGATTCGCCCATGAGGGGCAGAATCGTAATTTTGAATAATTCGGGGAAAATTTACCCTCAAAAGGGTAAATCTGTCATTTTAGACGAATTGGGAAGTCAGAAGACAGGGGAAATAGGATTGGCCATCAATCCAATCCATTTCCTATTTTTTCTGGAATTTCCAGGATTTTTCTGGAATTTAAAAGTGATTTTACCCTTGGAGGGGTAAAGTCGTCATTTTGGACAAAGATGAGAACTAAAAATCTCAAATATTAGGGTTGGTCGTCCACCTGACCCAAACCCTAACTTCAAGCAATTTTCAGAACTCGATTGAGATAAGAAAGACGATTTTCCCTTTAAAGGGCAAAATCGTCATTTTGAGAAAAGAGGCGGGACTCGAAAACCCAAACCTAAGAATTGGTCGTCTAATCGACCCTAATTCTCACCTTGACATTATCGGCCTTTTCTAGCATGCACAGCAGAGGCGACTTACCCCTAAAGGGTAATGTCGTCATATCTTTGAAGAACGGATAAGAAACCCAAAAATAGGGTTGACCAGCTGTCTGTGGTCAATCCTCGATTTTTTGGGGATTTCTGAATGTCTAGGATTTTTCCTAATTTTTCCACATTTGTTTGGGATTTTCTGGAATTTTTTGGATTTTCTAGGATTTTTCCGATTTTTTTATTTTTTTAAAATCATTTTCGGAATTTTTTTATTTAAAAAATGTTATCCGGGCCGGGTCGGGTGACCCGGCCCACGGCCCGCGGGTGGGCGGTCCGACCCGCTCGGACCCAACCCGAAACGGCGCCGTTTCCCAATTCCCGCTGGAATTTCGAATTCCCGCCTAAACTTGAACGGATGGGCTAGATTGCGCCACGTGGCGGACTACGGACGGGCCGATCTATCAGAAGCAATCGACGGTCCAGATTAAAGGGTCCTATTAAACTACAGCCGTCCGATCAAAATGTTTTTTATTTCCGAAAAAAGCCAGATCTTGACACGTGGCATATCTACCACCGTTGGATCAATTATAGTTTTTTTTTGTTATTCTGTTATAACGACGACGCTGACGTGGCTGCCACGTGGGTGCCACGTCAGCGCCACGTGGGCGTTGACCAGTCAACCTTCGTTGACTGGTCAACAGGGCCGCCGGGGAAGATGACCGGCGCCGGCTCTGTATCGCCGGCGCCTCGTCGGAGGCCGTTTTCTCCTTGCTCAGACCACGAAATTGCATGAAACTTTCGCTATTCGACTCGTACAGATCTCATCTACCACATATCCAAGCCTCGCAACAGCAGAATCAAGTCTCATCTACTTGCTACCTTCGGCCGAAGCTAAGCTCCGGCGAGAGTCCGCCCTAGCCGTTTCTAGCGTTACCTAACTAAACAAACCGATCGGGAAGCATCACTGAGGGTTGAGGAGACTTACCTGACCATCGGGAAGCTTCGGTTTCGCTCGAGTCAAGCTCACGAGCTCTCGACAGGTTTGGGTGGTTGGGGGCCGACTCGTGCGATTTAGGCGGTGAAATGGTATGTAATGAAAAGCGAAAATGCTCAGTGATGCGAAGCGAACATATTGCAACAAAAATGGCGTTCAATGATTGACCCTAGCTTTAGTTGCCATTAAAGGCCGAGCTCGAGCTTGGAGAAATACCTCACCTGATTCTGCAATGGAATGAAGTGCCGTTTGATCTTGGGCGTTCGTTGGGACGTCACGAAGCTTGGAAGGCGTATCTGATGCTCCGGTTTCGCGCCGTTCGTCGAAGGCAAGTCTCTGACGTTCCCGGCCTTTTCTTCGCGGTGCTCGTCCTCTTCTCTCTTTCCCTCTCTCTGTCTCGTTCTCTCTGTTTTGCTCTCCTCTTTTTCGCTTTGTGAGTTTCTCCTCTCACTCTTCGCACCGCGAGCACCTTCTCCGCGAGTTCTCCCTCTCGCTTACTCTCTCTCTCGCCTGCTATCTCTGTCTTCGCCCGCTCAAGCTTTCTCTCTCTCTCTCCTCCTCTATCCTCGCGCGAACAGACCTCTTCTTCCTTTCGCTCCGTTTCCTTTTTGTTGCGCCCGCTCCAACTAACTCGTTTTTTTGTTGCCAACTGATTTCCCAGCCCAACCGATCTCCTTCGCCAACTGACTTCCTCCTCCTTCTTTTGGTCTGTTATGCGCTCGACGAAGCAGAACGTAGCTTCTGTTCTTCCTGGTCTGGTCAACCGGGTTGACTGGGTCGGTCAACCCGACCCAATTGACCCGGTTTGAATATTTTTGTTCAAATTGGGTGCCAAGATGATCAGGTATCATAAAATTGGCTCGAAAATCAGGTTCTATGGCACAAACTTCATCTAGGAAATGTAAATTTGGGCTAAATTGATTTGAATTTGTGTGAAAGCCCCAAATTTAAGGCAGGATCCGAAATTGATTTTCGTCAAATTGAGGTTCCTAATGGATGAATCGACCCCAATTGAGCTCATCATTAGACTTAGGGGGTCAAATCCTATAGGGAGGAAGTATTGGGGTTTTATGGGTGTCCCTCAGAAAATTTTAATTTTGGATTTGGTACTTTATGGACTAAAATGAATAGAATCTTTATGCAATTAGGTCCCTAAAGCCAAAATTGATCAAATTAGCGCACAATTGAACCAAATTGAAATGTGGGGCAATCAATTCGAATGTCAAGATTCAGAAAATGCAAAAGATTGCAAATAAAAAGACTCAGAACATATTTTTTAACAAATTTAACCCTGTGTGTTACAAAGAAACACACAAAATTAAACTTGAATTTCGACTCATGATGAGGTCAAAATGACAAGGGATTTAAAAGAAAAATATTAACTATTTCCCTATATTTTTGTGACCTCAAATTCTATTTTTCTTGATTTTTTAAGTGTTTTTCTATTTTCCAAAAATACTAAAAAATATGAAAAATATGAAAAATTATTTTTTGGTCAAGAATGGTTCCTTGGGCTTGGCCAAGGCCACCAAAGTTGATTTTGTAATTTTTTGACTTTTTATGAATTTTTTTATGATTTTTCAAAAAATAAAAATGAAAAAGGCTGGGTCAAAAATCAGGTGTCAACAGCTGCCCCTCTTTGAGAGGAATCTCGTGAGAGGTTTCTCTCAAAGACAGGTGACGCCTGAGTCTAGACCGACTCGACTGTGGAAAAGAAAAACGAATCTTCACACTCAATCTTTCTTGTCCCGCTGGTGAACGTTCTGTTCTGCATTCTTTAGCTGAAGTGAGAGAGAAAGTAGAGAGACCCACCTGTTACTTACCTGTTGATTACCTGCCTGATGCTCGTACGGCATGCGCGGTGTACAGCGGGATCAAGTGGATACCTAGGGACTCGTCTTTTGAGTATCCTAGGGCGATTAAACTCTAGCCTGTATGGTAGGCCGTATCAAAATGGGATTCCTATACTTGACAGGAACCTGTGAATGACGTACCCAGTCTCTTAGGGATTGTCAGAAGTTTTGATCCGTATGGTGGATCAGACCATGAATAGGACTCCTTCCTGCTAGGAACCTATGGATGACGCACCCAGTCTCTTAGGGATTGTCAGAAGTTTTGATCCGTATGGTGGATCAGACCATGAATAGGACTCCTTCCTGCTAGGAACCTATGGATGACGCACCCAGTCTCTTAGGGATTGTCAGAAGTTTTGATCCGTATGGTGGATCAGACCATGAATAGGACTCCTTCCTGCTAGGAACCTATGGATGACGCACCCAGTCTCTTAGGGATTGTCAGAAGTTTTGATCCGTATGGTGGATCAGACCATGAATAGGACTCCTTCCTGCTAGGAACCTATGGATGACGCACCCAGTCTCTTAGGGATTGTCAGAAGTTTTGATCCTTCAGGGGGATCAGGCCGAGAAATAGGATTCTTCTCTGTTAAGAACCTATGGATGACTCTCCTAGTCTTTTAGGGATTATCGGACATTTTGATCCTATATTCTAAGGAATTAACTAGGATTTATACAAGTGAGGTGTGCCTAACCTTCAGGCTTTATCAAATGGGCTATTCTGGGTTTAGGGGTTACCCAGAACCTCACAGAAAGCTGATTCTGAAAATTGTCCTTTCGACATGCGAGGCGTTATTCTGGGATTTGGGGATTCCAAGTATCCTGCAGAAAACTTAGACCTGCAAATTTGAAATTTCACAGAGGGATGATTTCGGAGATTGTCCTTTTGATATGTGAGGTGACATTCTGGGATCTGGGAGCTCCAAGTATCCTGCAGAAAGATCAAACCTACAAAATTGTTCATAAGAATGTGTTTTCCTGAGATATGGAATTAGCAGGGATCCTGTAGGAAAGTAAACTTGAAAGCTCTTCTTCATAGAGCAAGGCATCCTTCTAGAATCTGGGGTTACCGTGATTCCAAGAGAAGTTGTGCTCTTCTGAGATCTGGGATTGCCAAGAATTCTGCAGAAGTTTAGACATGTTAAACGTTTCTCACCAAGAGTGATACAAGCTATTTTAGGAGCTGAAGTCATCAAGAATCTTGCTGAAGCTCCAATCTAAAAATTTTTTATTAAAGACACATCAATGGTCTTTAAATGATATCTGATGTCAGACTGACAGCACTTTATAACTTATAACATAGTCATGAAAAAGTTTCAATGAATGCATTACGATGTTGGAGGTTATCCAAAACACCTTGCAAAATACGGAAGTGATCAAAAATTCCTTGTGGGGAAAGTTTGAATCAAACAATCTGACATTACCAAAAGAGTTTGGTTAAAATGTCCAACGGAGTATTCTCTTCAAAGAGGACTTCTCACCATTTTGAGATAATGGTCTTTTACCAAGAATGCTCTCGAATTCCCTATCAAACCTGCGCCTAGGGTTCAGGATTATTCGTAGTGAATACGCCCCGATCGATCAGGAGGACTTCCCAAGGACCGTAATGTTGGGCTCGGTCAACGGTTTTCAAAGGGGGACTTGCGTGCAAGTCAAGGCTTTTGAAGAGGAGTCTTCAATGTCTGCTCCGGGTTTACAAGTCAAGAAACCTGCAAAAATGAGAGAGAAATAATCTTGCTCGAACTTCTTCGAGCTAAGCTTAGACATTAAACCCTATGTCAATCCATGTGCCTTAATCTGAAAAGGCTCTTCAGGGTTGTAACGTAGGTAGGTTTGGGGACCAAAAAGGCTTGTTTTTGGCTCAGAATACGTGGAGGGTTTAACATTGGCGATCACTGTCGGTTTGCTGCCGATCTTGCCCTTTCTGGTTCAAGGAGTGTCTTCAGTCTTTGAAGCGCATTTTTGTCTTTAGAGAACATCTTTCTCCTGTTAGGATGGCGTCAACATCTTGTCTACACTTTCATCATCTGAGTGTGACATAATCTGGGAGTATCCTTTGCTGTCCAGCTCCCTTGGGATTTTCTTTTACAATTAGATCTCACTAGTGTCCTATACAAAGGTATCATGCCATCTTTTGGCATTTACAAGATCAAACACATGATACGCAAATGTACAAGTATTTGGATGGGCATTGGCCTTGCTTTTTCCAGGCACTTTGCTTTCTCTTGATGCCCAGGATTGAATTTTTCTTTCTCTTTTTTTTGTTGAAATCTCATTTTTTTCTTTTCTTTTGGGGATCAGAATTTTCAAATGAGTGTGCCAGATGTTCAACTTGAATCTCAGCACTCAAATATTAATCTATGAATTTTTCACAAATCCTGTGTTTTGAACTCTTCCGTTCTTGAAGGGACGTTGCTTCCATCTTGGAGTATGCAATGATCACCAACAGGTTTGTGAAATGAACGTATAGGCTCAACTGGGCTGTGCAGAAGGGTAAGAGTGTATAGGATAGAGAAATGAATGTTTTTCGTCATCCTAAAGCACCTGAATTACCATAGAAGTTAAAATGACAAGCAACACACGAAGATTGATGCAAGTCTGAGCAAGAGAACTTCTAACCATTTATCTCCTGATACCTTTGGACGTATCTCCAGTTTGCCCCAGTGTGGGGTGGTTCTTGACAGGGGTGAAGAATGGAACCGCCGTTCAAAGGGTTATCAATGGTCACCTGTAGTGTTTATGATGGAGAAACGAATGCCTCCGTCGTCTCGACCTGTGTAATCAACGCGAATAACCCCTACTTCCGTAGGTCAAGGTTTCGCTGTCCTTACCTTTCCACTCATCTCTTAAGTGTGTAGGGGACGTGTTTAGGTTCAGGTTGCCTCTTGTTTGAGAAAACATCCTTTTGAACGGTTTAAGCAACTTTTATTGGAAAAGTTCATTTTGCTTTCTCCAAAACTTATCCTCAAAAGGGATTTGTGATGCACAATGTATATTCCAACCATGTTTAGATAACCCCCAAATCTAATCATGAATGCTAATGTCACAACTGTGAGAATTCTGCATCCTTCTAGACATATGATTTGAATGCGTGCTAGCATTCCAAGTAGCCTTAAAATTCTAGAAATAAGGATTCTGACAGTCTTAAAAACCTAAAAGGTTGGGAAAGGAATACTTACCTTCCTAGCGTGGCTAGAGATTCCTGAAAAACATAAAAGGAATATGTCAGTGTATGCTCTCGAATTTTCAGAAAATTAGAACGATACACCTTACCCTTGACCATGCGTTCCACTAGGAATAGATAGACTCATGAAAATCTGATCACTGCGGCAGTAATTCCTCTCGATCATTCATTCCAATTTATTATGACCTTGTTTCCTTGGGTCCTGCAATATTGAACACGTGCTAGTGTATGCATGGATGCATGATGTGTTTATGCGATGACTATTATGAAGGGTATGCTCAATTCGGGATAAGTCGTATGACTGGAATCTGATTTTATTTCAAGGGTAATACTTCTTCACAGCATCTGAATTCACAGGGTGTCCCAGTTCTTCTCCCTCGGAGTTTACAAGAATTAATGCTCCTCCTGTGAGGATCTTCTTAACAATGTAGGGGCCTTCGTAATTCGGAGTGAATTTTCCTCCTGGATGGGTAGTATTTGGCAAAACTTTTCTAATTACCAAGTCATCTACTTCGAAGTTTCTGGTCTTGACTTTTCGATTGAACGCCCTGGCTACTCTCTTCTGGTAAGTTTGTCCATGGCAAATGGCTTTGAGACGTTTCTCGTCTATTAAATTCAGCTGTTCATATCTGTGTTTGAAATATTCTGACTCTGAGAATCTACCCTCTGATAAGATTCTTAAAGAGGGAATCTTAACTTCCACGGGCAGAACTGCTTCCATTCCATACACCAGACTGTAGGGAGTTGCCCCTGTAGAAGTCTTGATCGACGTTCGGTAAGCCATTAAGGCGAAGGGTAGCCTTTCATGCCAATCCCTATAGTTTTCTGCTGTCTTAGCCAAGATTCTCTTGATATTCTTGTTGGCTGCTTCCGCTGCCCCATTCATCTGTGGGCGGTAAGGAGACGAATTCAGATGTCGAATGCTAAAGTGATCCAGTAGGTCATCGACGATCTTGTTGTTTAGGTTGGACCCATTATCTGTGATGATCGCTTGAGGGGTACCATACCGAGATATGATATCTCTTTTGATGAATCTTGCCACATTTCTTGCAGTGACATTCTTGTAAGAGCTGGCTTCTACCCATTTTGAGAAGTAATCAATCGCTACCAAGATGAAGCGATGACCATTTGAAGCCATCGGATTAATAGGCCCTATCATGTCTATGCCCCACATAGAGAAAGGCCATACTTCAGACATTTGGTGTAGTTCGTTCGGGGGTGTATTAATCTTATCCCCGTATATTTGGCATTGATGGCATGACCGGACGTGCTGACAGCAGTCTGATTCGATGGTCATCCAGTAATATCCCAGCCGCATGATCTTCCGGGCGAGGAGGTGACCGTTCATGTGAGGCCCACACACACCTTCATGAATCTCTTTCATGAGAATATTTGCTTCTTTGGCATCTACACATCTCAGTAGAGTGGAATCGAACGATCTCTTATATAGAATTTGTCCATTGAGGAAGAACTTGTTGGCCATCTTGGTTATATATTTTCGGTCTCCTGATTGGCATCCTTCAGGGAATTCCCCTTTTGAGAGGTAATTCTTGATGTCATAGTACCATGGCTCTCTGTCAAATTCTTCTTCGATTAGCATACAATAAGTTGGCTTTCCAACAATGCCGATCCTCAGGGGTTCTACATCCAACCCTTCAGTTGTTTGTAACTGTCGCGACCCTCTTGAGGTTGTCGGGCTCTCGAGGGCTAATGGGCCGTCCTGTCTGGTCGGACGCGGGCCTCTCCCAAGGCCCATTACCCAAATCGCAACGGAGGTATGCGTGATCGACTTTCAGTGTGGTCTAGTGACATGTGCTAAGTGTGCATGCCATGGAGTCGCCACCAATCATTTTTTTAGGGTATGATTGGACTACCCAATCGAATAGTTGGGAGTTTCTATTCAATTCTGCGAGAACCAGAGAAATGGTTTCGGGGACTTAGTTACACCAACTGTCAGAGTTGATGCCCTTTCGGTACCTAAGTTGACTGAATTTTCTAGCCTGAGATTCATGCGGATGAGTAAGGTATGAACCCTAAATCTAGAAATTCATGTAGATAAGAGTGATTATCCTAGCAATCACAATCAGTAATAAAATGCCCAACTCAAGGAATCTAGATATGCAAATAAATCACATGGCATTCCTAGTAAGGTCCTATTTATCAATCACAGCTCAAGAATGATTTAGCTGTCCTAGCCATTCTACACACGATCTAACCTAAGAAAAGCATTAGGAAGCATCGAAGGAGTTCGAGAGTACTCACATGGGGTTCGCCGTGCCCTGGTTTGGTCTTGGACGAGCTATCGAGCTCATGCCGACCCGATTATATTTGGGGATCCACTCGGCGTTTTACACCATGAAATCATGTGAAACAAAAACGAAAATATTCAGCAAGGGGCATTTATTGTAGATGGTGGTCGATCTAATTGGACATCAAGACTAAAAAAGATGTAGAAATTTACAAATTAAAATACTCGAATGACATTTTTTTGCTAAATTCAACTCTATGCGTCGTGAAGAAACACATGCAATTGAACTTGAATTTTGACTATTTATGAGTTCAAAATGTAAAAGAAATTAAAATAAAAATATTGACTATTTTTCTATATTTTTACGACAGCGAACGCTATTTTTCTTCATTTTTCATGTATTTTTCTATTTTTGGAAAATATTAAAAAATATTAAAAAATATGAAAAATTATTTTTTATCAAAAATGGTTCCTTTAGCTTGGTCAAGGCTACCAAAAATGATTTTTTAATTTTTTTAACTTTTTATAGATTTTTTATGAATTTTTTAAAAATAAACTATGAAAGACTGATCAAAAATCAGGTGTCAACAGTAACATCGAAGCTAGGGTGGCTAATGCGTCTGCAAACTGATTGTGAGACCTCGATAGGTACTCGAATGACACTTCATCGAACTTAAGTATCAATTCTTCAAGGTATTCGTGATAAGGGATGAGCTTTGCATCTTTCGTCTTCCACTCCCCCTGTGTCTGTAGAATGATGAGCATGGAATCTCCAAAAACTTGCAACTTAGGTATCTTCATAGAAATGGCCAGCCGTAGGCCCAGAATGCATGCCTCATATTCCGAAATATTGTTGGTACAAGGAAAAGTTATCTTTGCCGCGACAGGGTGATGTTGACCATCTGGGGATATCAGTACCGCCCCAGTGCCTGCCCCTGATAGATTGACAGCACCATCGAAATACATGATCCACTTATCTTCTGCTAAGTTTAAGATTCGGCCTTCTGTGTTCGTTACTTCAGGGGACTCACCGCTTGACGGGTTTTCTGCCAGCATGTCAGCTATAGCTCTCCCTTTTACCGACTTCAGTGAGGAACACTTGATGTCAAATTCAGACAACATCACCTGCCACTTTGCTAATTTCCCAATTAGAGCGGGTTTCTCCAGGAGGTATTTGACAGGATCGTTCTCTGTTATGAGCTGGATATGGTGGTGTAGGGTATACTGTCTCAGTCTGCGGAGTACCCATACCGTTGCTACGCAGGCCCTTTCAACTGGTATATATTTTGCTTCAGATGGCGTGAATTTTTTACTCAGGTAATAGATGGCCCTTTCTTTTCCATCTATCGGGCTTGTTTGGGCAAGTAAGGCTCCCAAGGACTCTTGTCGTATGGTCAGGTATAAGGTCAATGGGTGACCAGGAATTGGTGGCACAAGCACCGGTGGTGTGATCAAATAGTTTTTGATCATTTGGAATGCCTTGCTGCACTCGGCATCCCATGTTATTTTCGCGCCTTTCTTAAGCAATTTGAAGATTGGCTTAGCCACATCAGACAGCTGATTGATGAACCTGGCAATATAGTTTAACCTCCCTAGAAGGCTTCTCACTTCTTTTACTGTGGAGGGAGTTGATAAATCGTGGATGGCTTGTATTTTTGAGGGATCAATCTCAATGCCCCTGTTGCTGACTATAAACCCAAGGAGTTTCCCGGATCTTGCCCCAAATACACATTTGTTAGGGTTCAGCTTTAACTTGTATTTGCGCAGGCGCTCAAACAGCTTTCTTAATACCTGTGTGTGATCTTGTTCTTTTTTGGATTTAGCGATCATGTCATCGACATATACTTCAATCTCTTTGTGGATCATATCATGGAATAATGTGACCATAGCCTTCTGGTAGGTGGCCCCGGCGTTTTTCAATCCAAAGGGCATGACTTTGTAGCAAAAATTTCCCCAGGGTGTGGTAAATGCAGTCTTGGGCTTGTCTTCTTGTTTCATGAAGATTTGGTTGTATCCCGAGAATCCATCCATGAACGAGAATAATTCGTAACCCGCCGTACTATCCACTAATACATCAATGTGGGGGAGTGGAAAATCATCTTTTGGGCTTGCTCTATTCAGATCTCGGTAGTCTACACAGATCCGAACTTTTCCGTCTTTCTTCATGACGGGGACTATATTTGCAATCCAGTCTGAGTATGGGATAGCTTCAATGAAGCCTACCCTAAGAAGTTTCATGACTTCTTCCTTAATCTTGTCTTCTAATTCGGCTTTCATCCGTCTGCTGCCCTGTTTGACAGGTTTGATGCCGGGATTCGTGGGTAATGCATGCTCCACAATTTTAGGATCTAGTCCTGGCATATCCGCGTAAGACCATGCGAAGATGTCTTGGTATTCTTTTAGTAGCTTGGTGAATTCGAGCCTTTCATCTCGGGATAGGTGTCCGCCGATCTTAACCTCTTTGACGTTCGCGGCGTCTCCCAAATTAATAACGACTGGTTCTTCTGAGGTAGGAGGTTTTGACTCTTCAAAGGTGTTCCAATCTCTTCGGATAGATGCATAATCCTCGTCTTCCTCTTCCTCGATGTTATAGGAGTGGTTAATAGAGGGATCTGAATTTTGTAACAACCTGGTATGCATGTTTGAGATGATATGCCTGAAATGTCATGAGTATGGTTAGTTTGTGCTCCATAAAAATGACATGCATGATCATGAAAAGTCTTTTTGAAAAAGTTTTCGAAACAGGCATAGGTGCCAATGGACTAGTCCTCATGTCATTGGACATCCCGGCCCCATGGAAATCTTTTGAAAATTAGGAATCATATGGCAAATCAGGCCTCAAGCTTCTATATGGAAGACTATTATCATCATCGGGCTGATTTGTGGTTCCATATGTCCTTAACAAAAACATGAGTGGTTTTATTGAATGTGAAATGGGCCACGTTACAAGATGTGCTATTTGGACCAACGGCCGGAGATCCAAAGGCATTTCCCTATGCGTACAATAAGGAAAGAAAATACAATGAAATGCATAAAGTTCTAAACGCAGTATTTAAAGATGAAGGAAGAGTCTATTTACTCAGAAGAAGTGGCTTCACTGTCCAACCACTCCATGATGACATTCACAGAGTCATCTTCAAGAAAAGGATTTGTGAGATCTGGTTCCATCGGCGAAGTGATATCCTCTTCAGATAGCCATTTGGAGTTCTGGTCGAAGTAGGCACTTAAGGGATTCCTGAACATCCGAAACCTGCCCTTCCAGGTTGGAGAACCGATGAATGAGTTATTCATGTTGCTTTCGCCTCCCTGGCGTCCCAGGCTTTTGCCTCGGCCTCGGCCTGTTGCTTTCGGGACAGAATCATTCATGGGATACTTCTGGTACCCCAAGCCCATTCTATGTGGATTAGCCTTCAACTGTAGCGGGGTATTTATACCCTGATTATGTTTGCCTAGGCCTTTTTCGGGATTGAACCCGTATGCCAGCAGCATCTTAGCTGGTAGAAGACCGGCTTCTGAGATGTAGGGGGTTCTCAACTTCGTCCCGGCTAGGGTATGAACTGTTGCCACCAATTCTAGGGAATGATAGCTTGCTTATGTTTTCTCTTCAGGCTCAACATAGGGAATGGCACTATTCTGGTATGTCTGGAGGTCGACTTCCCCATGTACAGTAATCACCTTCCCATCTACAACGAAACGTACTTTTTGATGTAAGCTCGAAGGGACAGCTCCTGCTGTATGGATCCAAGGTCTTCCTAGCAAGAACCCAAATGCACTGGGCAGATCCATCACTTGGAAGTTTATAGAGAATTTCGTCGGGCCTATGAATACGTCTAGCTCGATCTCACCCTCTACCGTCTTCTTCATGCCATCGAATGCTCTTACAGCTGTCTTGGATGCCTTGATCATCTCTTCATTGATTCCCAGCCTCCTTATGGTAGCCAAAGGGCAGATGTTAAAGGCTGATCCATTATCGATCAATACGTGTGCCACTCTTTTGCCGTTACATTGGGCGGAGATGTATAAGGCCTTATTGTGCCCTCTTCCTTCCATGGGGAAGTCCTCATCAGAGAAGCTTAATTGGTCTTTCAAAAGAATTGCTCCTACAAAGTCCTCTAGTTGTACCTCATTAATTGTTTCAGGGACATGTACTTCGTTGAGCACCTTCAACAGCGCGTTCTTGTGCTTCTCTGAATTGATGAATAGGTTTAATAGGGATATCTGAGCGGGCATCTTTCTCAGCTGCTCTATTACTTCAAACTCGCTGGTTTTGATGATCGACATGAGCTTTTCGGCATCTTCCTTGGAGACCTCCCTTTTTTCAGGTTCATCCTCTCTGGGGGCGTAAAATCTTCCGGACCTCATTACTGCATCTACTTGTGTGGTCCCGTAGTCCCAATGGACTGCTTTAGGATCGTACTCTTCTGCTGGGGGGACTTTTATGGTTATAGTTGTCAGATGAGGTATCTTTGGTCCTGTCGTGTTGCCCTCTTCTTCTTGAGGTAGTTGAATCACGACAGGCTTAACTGGGCAATCTTCCACCTTGTTTAGGTTATCCAGTTCATCCAATCTAATCACCACAGCCGTGGCTACTTCGATCATCAATATGGCGTTGTCGAGTTCTTCCATACCGTTTGAGGTTCCTGGTTGAGAGAGATCATCCATACCTCCCCATCCGTCCGGTATGATGTCTTCAATCTTCTGATAAAAGCTGGGAGGGGCCGAATATTTCACCTTGAAATTATATCCTCCAGAATCTTGACCCAGGTTGTCTATAATTTCGCCCTTCTCAAGTGTGTCAGCCATAAACTTGAGGTCTGCTAGACTTCTCCTCCTGGCTTCTACTTCGTCTTCTTCAAATTCTTCTCCTGATTGAATGGCCGGTCCCAGATCATTTGCCAATTTCTCACGTGTGGTACCACAGGTGCTACTCTGCCCAGCTGTGATCAAGAAGTGGTTTCCTTTCAAAGATAGAGACGCTTCAATCCCTTCGAATTCTTCATTAGTAATGTCGGACACTATCCCCAAGCTCATCATCTTAGCGATACATAACTTCTTTTGGTCAATTGAGATTTCCCCTGCTTTCGGGTATGATGAAGCGGTTGTTAGCAGGGTGTCCAGCTTAAGCATATCTACCTTCAGTTTAAGGTAATCCTCCTCTTCTTCGGTGAATATCGCCCCTACTGCTTGATGATCTGGAAGTGGGTTTTCTTGTACATTTGGGGCTGCATTATCAAATTTCAAAATCTGACCATCGATTAGGGCTTGCACTTTCAGCTTCAGGACATAGCAGTTATCCACATTATGCCCCCTTTCGCCCATATGGTTGGCACAGGTTTGGCTCTCATCAAAGCCGGGATATCTTGGAGGGTTTGCCCTAGGCGGTTCTTTCGCCACCAAGTGTTGCTCCAGCAGCATCGGGAGCAGCTTGGATAAAGGTCTTGGGAGTTGAGAGAATTGCCTCTGGGGTTGCCTTCTTCTAGGCTCTTGTACCTTTGGAGCTGACCAGGATGATCTGCCTTTGGCCTGATTAGAATTGCCAAATGGTTTTGACTTGTGGGGATCTGGTATAAACGCTATGTCTAGTCCGACTTCTCTCTCCTTTCTCAAAGGATACTGCTTCCTAGTAGGGGCTTCCTGAGGCCTTCTTTCTCTCAAGGCCCATTCCAGCCTCTCAGCAACCTTAATCAGGTGTGCGAATGTCTGACATCCAGAAGTATTCAATCTGTCAAAGTACTCGTAGGGGAGTGCCTTCAGGAATAAATCGATTAGTTCCTCTTCAGGGATTGATGGCTTCACTTGAGTAGCCAAGGCTCGCCACCTCTGGGCATATGTCCTGATTAACTCGCCCCTTGTTTTCGAAGTTCGCAGAAGGTCCTCTCTTGTTGGGGCTGTAGCTGTGTTGAATTTGTATTGTCTGAGGAAATCCTCTGCAAGATCCTCCCATCCGTCGTAATCTTCCAAGTCTAGCTCAATGAACCAGGCTAGAGCGGCGCCAGCCAAGCTCTCTTGGAATGTGTTCATTAACAGTGGAATGTAATCTGAATAGTGCGCCATCTTGCGTAGGTAGTACTTGAGATGGGCACGGGGACAGCCTGTCCCATTGTATTTTCTCACAAACTCTGGCTCCCTGTAGTCTGGAGGAGTCTCTATTTTAGCAAAAGGAGATATTTTGTCGAAGCGGGCTAGCTCATAGCCCTGGCTGCTCAGGCATTCTTCGATCTTGGCCAATCTCTTAGCCTCTGCCTCTGTCTTCACAGTTTGTTTTCCCTTCTCCTCCTTTTCAAGGTTGATGACAACAGGTGAGGCTTTTTGTTGCACCCGGCTATTTGGTTCATGAACGTCTTCCTCTGTACACTGTGTATCTCTCGTCAACTCTTTATCTGCCGTATCGGGTACGAAAGAAGTACCAGCGTTGTTCTGGTTGTGAGTCGTCGTTTGTGTAGCTTGGGTGACTTCCAACATCGCCTTGATGTCGGCCATCATAGTAGCCAGGGCCGTCATTTGGGATTCTAACATTCCCACGCGCGGAGTCAATTCTTGCTGCTCCATTCTTGTCTTAAAGCGAGTACGGAAACGATGTGTCGGTAGTTCCGTGATGAGAGCGTACCTATTTAAAAAGATCTCTGTGAGTGCTTTGCTTATTTTAGCAAAAAGAAGCAGTTAATTCTTTCAGTTGCGTGCTTCTTGCCAGTAGATGAGGAAATGGGCTACCTTGTGAGCCTTAGCCTCACGTAAGTAGTTCTTTTAATCATTTCTTGACAAGAATTTATGAAATTGAAAGAAGCGTAATTTCTGACGATAGTTTTTATGCATTTGCAAAACATGTTCACATTCATGCTTATGTGTCCAAGATAGTATTCCACAAAAATGAGAATGTATGAAAAAGCATCATAATGTTTGCTTATTTTACACTTGACGGAATAGCCTATTCAAGTCTAGGACGTTTGAGGTATAAGGTATCCTCATCATCCCAACATGGATTCCCCTCTTCAGCCTGGGGCTCCTCGTCTTCTGAACATGACAGTGGTCCCATGTCTTCGGGTATGTAAGGCTCTATTCCCGGTACGTACGGCACGATGTATTCGGGTATGTAGGGTTCGACAAGGCTTCGTCGGATTGCTTTGAAGTGTTGAATGTATTCAGTGGTACCCCTATGGATGTTCTCTTCATGAGTCATGTCTTCTGGCCAACTTATTCCTTCAGCCTGGGAATTCTTCAAAGAGCGTGTGATGGATGCGACCTTGGCTTCGAACTGTCTCTTCTCCTCTTCCGTGAGGGTCTTACTTGGTATATCAAAAGAGAAGGTATCAGGTTGCGGTGGAGAAGGAATCTCTTGTAGTGCCCCAAACTGCCGAATCACCCTCCTTGGGTAGTATGCAGTAGCGCCTGTGAATCCTAGCAAGGGAACTGGATTCCCGTCATCGCAGGTCAATCTGACTTTGCTTAGCGTCGGCAACCTTAGCCGCCATCGGAGTTGTTCGGGTTTTAGGACTTTGAGGAAGTTCTTCCATTCTATGAAGTTGAATTTAGGAACACGCGTATGGGTCCTAGCAAATGTTTTAAGAGGGTGTGCATTGGGGCTGATTTCAGTGAAACCCATGCGGATGTGGAATTTTCTGATATGGGATGTGAACCACAGATACAGAAGATCACTAGAGGCTCTAAAGATTCCCTTTTTGTTTTTCTTGAAACGATTTAGGGAGAGGAAGGTTTCGGCAAGGAGGATGTTTGAGTAATCCCACCCACAACAGACTTGCCTAGCTACTATAGCCATGATAGGGTCGAAGGTGACAGTTGAGATTGGGAATAGCACAAAGCTAAAGAATGCCAAGATAAAGGCTCTACTAGATTTGGTTCCTTTAGAAGCAGGAAGGCGGGAAAATCGGTCTATGAGGAAAGACAGGGAAACTCGTCCAGAATTGCTTCTCGCATCTGCTTTGACTTCATTTAGGTTCGTGTCAAGGAATTCTGCCACCTGACTTAGGGGTTCAAGTCCTATAGGGGGTCGGATGAGCGTAGGGGTGAATTCAACTCCGATGACAGCGCTGTATTCCTCGATAGTGGGAGTGATCTCTAATCCTTCCATGCAAAATGTAGCGGTGGTAGGATCCCAGTAGAGCGCCATGGCTTGAATAAAGGCAGGTGGGCACTCAATCTTCAGTAGGTCCAGCAGGTATCCTAGTCGTGACTCCGCATACTTCTGGCTGGCTTCGCCCATGCCATCCCACCATGATTGGAGTTCAGCTCGGGGGATCTTGAACACTTGAATATCATTCTTTCCCATCAAGTCGAGAGGTTGTAGTTCCTCAGGCCACTCTCTAGTCCAGGGCGTGATGACTTCGGGAGTTTTCTCGGGTTTCACTTTTTTGAGTGTGATACGCCTTGGCTTGGTCTTGATCGCAGGGCGTCTCTTCCTACCCCAATAAGCAATCACAGGTATGTTCTCTCTGGCTAGCAATTCAGCCTTCCGACGGGCGTACGCTTCCCTAGCCAGCTGGTTGCGACGTTGTCTCTTCATCTCCAGATAATCCTTCATCATTTTGTCTGCTTGTCGCTTAAATCTGAGGTTATCAGCGTAGTAGCGGGTTTGACAGTCCTCAGCATACCCCAGGTTACGTCCAGTCAGTTCCCGACCATACACGAATCTAGTGAAGTGTAACCTCGTGTTTGGTCCGGGGCGAGTAATTTTTCTCAAGTACTCGAAAGTTACCAACTCTGTTGAACTCTTAGGAAACAGCGACATCCTACCCCACAATCATTGTTGTTTCCATTAGTCACTTGAGTAATAATGTGAATGCATATGGATGTATGCAATGTATGAGTAATATCATGGGGCAAGAAATAAAGAACATTTATAAATAAATATCTTACCAACCACACTTTGGGGGATGTGGAGTGCCCCCTGTATCAATGGGTGGTTTTAGGTATACCAACCATCCACAGACATGCGCATGAGACAAGTGGGTATACTCTAAAAAAATCGAAAGTCAGGTGAGGAACCTACGGTTCAGGCTCCCACGATCCACATGAGGCAGATTCCTCCCCAAGGGTACCTACCCAAGAGGTTTAGATATCGCCAATGCAGATGGTAGGCGGGAACGAATACGAAAGTCTCAAGTGCCATCAAACACAAGATCCTTTTCGCATCCTTTCCCTATCTAAGGTAACCTAGAGGTGGTTTGCAGTCGGGGTTTGACCGCCAGTGTGTGCGATGTGTCGTGATCATCACAATGCAAGGTCATGCACAGCAGTTCGTATCAAACATCGCTTCAGTATGTGCGTGAAATAAACATACATTCCCAACTCCAACCTGCAGGAAAAATGTCAACAATCACTCCACCCCTTATTTCTCCAATCTGCAAAAACATCTAACACAATGGTTAGCATACATACCTCATCTTCGAGAGCATCTGCGAGAAACAAGGTTAGATAAACCAAACAACTTTTGAATCGGCTCAAGTCCTCTAGAATTCGTAACCAGAGATTCTGGTTTAGAATAGTCCCCAGTGGAGTCGCCAGTCTGTCGCGACCCTCTCGAGCTCGAGGCTGGAGCGGGCTAATGGGCCGCCCGATCGCTGGCTGGATCGGACGCGGGCCTCTCCCAAGGTCCATTACCCAAATCGCAACTGCTGGATGTACGTGGTCGACCTTCAGTGTGGTCTAGTGACATGTGATGAGTGTACATGTCAAGGAGTCGCCACCAATCGTTTTGCGGAGGGTACGATCGGAAACCCTATCGAATAGTTGGGAGTGGTCTATTCGATTCTGCGGAAACCAGAGAAGTGGGTTCGGGGACTTAGTTACGTCAACTGTCAGAGTTGACGCCCTTTCGGTACCTAAGCTGAATGGTTTATCTGATCTTAGGATTTCATACAAACGAGTGGGGTACAGATCTTAAATCTAGGAGTTCATGCAGATGGGAAATACTACCCTATCACTCACAACCAATAGAAATAAGTGCGCAAATCAAGGATCCAGTACATGCAGATAAAACACATGAAATCAGCATGGTATCCCTAATGAGGCCCTATTAGCCTAGAGAAATATCAATCAAGGTTTAGGAGTAATTTGGACATGATTCGCCCATGAGGGGCAGAATCGTAATTTTGAATAATTCGGGGAAAATTTACCCTCAAAAGGGTAAATCTGTCATTTTAGACGAATTGGGAAGTCAGAAGACAGGGGAAATAGGATTGGCCATCAATCCAATCCATTTCCTATTTTTCTGGAATTTCCAGGATTTTTCTGGAATTTAAAAGTGATTTTACCCTTGGAGGGGTAAAGTCGTCATTTTGGACAAAGATGAGAACTAAAAATCTCAAATATTAGGGTTGGTCGTCCACCTGACCCAAACCCTAACTTCAAGCAATTTTCAGAACTCGATTGAGATAAGAAAGACGATTTTCCCTTTAAAGGGCAAAATCGTCATTTTGAGAAAAGAGGCGGGACTCGAAAACCCAAACCTAAGAATTGGTCGTCTAATCGACCCTAATTCTCACCTTGACATTATCGGCCTTTTCTAGCATGCACAGCAGAGGCGACTTACCCCTAAAGGGTAATGTCGTCATATCTTTGAAGAACAGATAAGAAACCCAAAAATAGGGTTGACCAGCTGTCTGTGGTCAATCCTCGATTTTTTGGGGATTTCTGAATGTCTAGGATTTTTCCTAATTTTTCCACATTTGTTTGGGATTTTCTGGAATTTTTTGGATTTTCTAGGATTTTTCCGATTTTTTTATTTTTTTAAAATCATTTTCGGAATTTTTTTTATTTAAAAAATGTTATCCGGGCCGGGTCGGGTGACCCGGCCCACGGCCCGCGGGTGGGCGGTCCGACCCGCTCGGACCCAACCCGAAACGGCGCCGTTTCCCAATTCCCGCTGGAATTTCGAATTCCCGCCTAAACTTGAACGGATGGGCTAGATTGCGCCACGTGGCGGACTACGGACGGGCCGATCTATCAGAAGCAATCGACGGTCCAGATTAAAGGGTCCTATTAAACTACAGCCGTCCGATCAAAATGTTTTTTATTTCCGAAAAAAGCCAGATCTTGACACGTGGCATATCTACCACCGTTGGATCAATTATCGTTTTTTTTTTGTTATTCTGTTATAACGACGACGCTGACGTGGCTGCCACGTGGGTGCCACGTCAGCGCCACGTGGGCGTTGACCAGTCAACCTTCGTTGACTGGTCAACAGGGCCGCCGGGGAAGATGACCGGCGCCGGCTCTGTATCGCCGGCGCCTCGTCGGAGGCCGTTTTCTCCTTGCTCAGACCACGAAATTGCATGAAACTTTCGCTATTCGACTCGTACAGATCTCATCTACCACATATCCAAGCCTCGCAACAGCAGAATCAAGTCTCATCTACTTGCTACCTTCGGCCGAAGCTAAGCTCCGGCGAGAGTCCGCCCTAGCCGTTTCTAGCGTTACCTAACTAAACAAACCGATCGGGAAGCATCACTGAGGGTTGAGGAGACTTACCTGACCATCGGGAAGCTTCGGTTTCGCTCGAGTCAAGCTCACGAGCTCTCGACAGGTTTGGGTGGTTGGGGGCCGACTCGTGCGATTTAGGCGGTGAAATGGTATGTAATGAAAAGCGAAAATGCTCAGTGATGCGAAGCGAACATATTGCAACAAAAATGGCGTTCAATGATTGACCCTAGCTTTAGTTGCCATTAAAGGCCGAGCTCGATGTTGACACCTGATTTTTGATCAGTCTTTCATAGTTTATTTTTTAAAAATTCATAAAAAATCTATAAAAAGTTAAAAAAATTAAAAAATCATCTTTGGTAGCCTTGACCAAGCTAAAGGAACCATTTTTGATAAAAAAAAAATAATTTGTCATATTTTTTAATATTTTCCAAAAATAGAAAAATACATGAAAAATGAAGAAAAATAGCGTTCGATGTCGTAAAAATATAGAAAAATAGTCAATATTTTTATTTTAATTTCCTTTTCATTTTGAACTCATAAATAGTCAAAATTCAAGTTCAATTGCATGTATTTCTTCACGACGCATAGAGTTGAATTTGGCAAAAAAATGTCATTCGAGTATTTTAATTTGTAAATTTCTACATATTTTTTAGTCTTGACGTCCAATTAGATCGACCACCATCTACAATAAATTCCCCTTGCTGAATATTTTCGTTTTTGTTTCACATGATTTCATGATGTAAAACGCCGAGTGGATCCCTAAATATAATCGGGTCGGCATGAGCTCGATAGCTCGTCCAAGACCAAATCAGGGCACGACGAACCCAATGTGAGTACTCTCGAACTCCTTCGATGCTTCCTAATGCTTTTCTTAGGTTAGATCGTGTGTAGAATGGCTAGGACAGCTAAATCATTCTTGAGCTGTGATTGATAAATAGGGCCTTACTAGGAATGTCATGTGATTTATTTGCATATCTAGATTTCTTGAGTTGCGCATTTTATTACTGATTGTGATTGCTAGGATAATCACTCCTATCTGCATGAATTTTTAGATTTAGGGTTCATACCTTACTCATCCGCATGAATCTCAGGCTAGAAAATTCAGTCAACTTAGGTACCGAAAGGGCGTCAACTCTGACAGTTGGTGTAACTAAGTCCCCGAAACCATTTCTCTGGTTCTCGCAGAATTGAATAGAAACTCCCAACTATTCGATTGGGTGGTCCAATCACACTCTAAAAAAATGATTGGTGGCGACTCCATGGCATGCACACTTAGCACATATCACTAGACCACACTGAAAGTCGATCACGCATACCTCCGTTGCGATTTGGGTAATGGGCCTTGGGAGAGGCCCGCGTCCGACCAGACAGGACGGTCCATTAGCCCTCGAGAGCCCGACAACCTCAAGAGGGTCGCGACAGACTGGCGACTCCGCTGGGGACTGGTTCTTAACCATTTAGTGGACTTGAGCCGATTAAAAAGTTGATTGATTCTTCTAACCTAATTTTATGCAGATGCTCTCGAAAGTGAGGTGTATATGCTAACGAATGTGTTAGATGTTTTTGTAGATGGGAGAAATAAGGGGTGAAGTGCTTGTTAACTTTGTTTTATGCAGGCAGGAGTTTTGGATGTATGATTGTGTGGATGTTTATATTGAAGCGGTGATTGTTAAATAAAATGCATGTCTATTGCTTTAGCACGACACAATGAATACACACAATTGCGCCTAAAACCCCAGGCGCCCTCTTTAGGAACACAATAGAAGGAATTGAAAATGGAATCTCCGTGAGGAAAAACATGGGGTAATCCACTTTTCAATTCCGCTCACTTCGAACTATGGATTGAGTCCCAATGCAACGATAGTTGTGCAATGGAATCGGCTCTTCCCAGAATTCGAGGTGAGAACCTTGGCTTTAGGTACCAAGCCCTATCTTTTGATTTTTAGGAGTTTTCCCTCACTTGTCTCATCCGTTTGTCTATGGAAGGTTAGTATACCTAACATTGCAAAAAATACAGAGAAGCTTGATTTTCTCTTAAGTTTGGTTGGTAAGACTTTTCTATCCCTCGAACTTGTTACAGCTCTTAATCATTATATTCATTGCATAATTCCGGTGATTGGATTAAATGCCATTTTGAGGATAGATATGTGTGTTTTCCTCCCAATGTTCTTGATGGAAGATGAAGATGGTGTCATCCCATTACGAGCGCCAAGTGGACAAGAAGAGCCTAAGTATTAAGATCACATTCCTTTGTTTTATTTTTCATTTCTAGCCTTCTTGTATAGGATTTATTTTGCTGAGATCCTCTCTATCTGATCCCTTAGATTGACTGTATTAGGCATCTATTTGTGTTTATATACATTCAGATTGAAATTTGTTGTATTTCTATTGACTTGTCATTGGAATGTGATAGTGGCATTTCTTCTAATCACTCGAATACTCCAAAATCAATTTTATAATTCCTTTGGATGAAATTGAAATTGGAAGTCTTATACAACCTTTTGGCCGTATAGGGCAATACAATCCCAATTTCGCCAGAAGGAACTATAAACTTGAATTGGTTCATGCATGTTTTGCATCATTGGTAATCCACAATAATTGATCAAGAGTATTCGTGTTTTTCAAATTTAATGAAAAGATAGATATCCAAATTACTCTCGTTCTTAGCAAACAGCTTTAATTTGGATATCGTATCTTCAATTGAATTTAAAACACATCGTAATTGTGTACTTTTGAACATTCCATTGATTTTCTTGGAATTGATCAAAGGCGATTATCGTGAATTACATTTCTTTCAATGATATGCTTTCCTTTGAGGAATATTGATAAAAGCTTTTGCACAAGGCCAAAATTCTTGTAAAAGCTCTTATCCCTATTAATCACAAGTAAGCATAAAATTGAAAGGATTTATGCTTTATTTTTCAAATTCTTTCTTCTGATTCTGCCTTTTCATTTGAAACAGGTTAAAAACAAGTAGAGAAGAGAAGTCTTTTTGTGGATAATCGCGGTGGGAGGTTCCTTTATCCGATCATAAGCAAGATTAAAAAATCAAGATGTACACGCTCGAATCATCAATGTCAAAGCGCAGCTTGCCTAGGTTGAGAGTGGTCAGGTGTTCGAGAAAGTCAGCCATACAGAAGTTGAGACACACACATTAGAGCTTTCATTCATTTCGCTCAATCGAGGGACCTTAAAAGCAGATCATACAAATCATCGGGGTGGAAACATAAAACCGCAATGAGCCCTAATTAGCATCACAAAGGAACCTAGTTGGCCCTCCATATTATTGATGCTTTGCTTATACTCACCACCTCGAGACTCGAGATCTGCAAGCTTAAGAAGAAGGCGTTTACATTCCCATTTAAGATCGGCAACCTTGGTCCCGTGATCTTCGGCGGCTATTTCCAGGTCCCGAACTAGTCCTCTCCCATGGGCTATATCCGCGGTAATGCTGTCAAGCCTTTCTTCCTGCCACTCACATTGAAACTTCAACACGACATTACGACGGTCGTGCTCATAGGTGGTCAGGGATAAGGCCAAGCGCTCCACCAAATTTCCCCTCTCGCGAAGCAACATCGAGACTCGCTTGTTGGCGAACTCAACAGCCTTTCTGTGACTATCGGCCACAAGGTTGGCCAACACCAAGCAGTTGGACCGATCCTCATAGCGAGCTCGCAAAACGTGAGCCACGGTAGCTTTTCGATGAGCGACACGGTAAGTCTCTAAAAAGTTTATAAAGAGGGTTGGGAAGATTCTATATTCCCTCTCTAAATTAGTGCCCTCGATGGAGGTGGTGTCTATTTCCACGAGCAAAATACGGATTTCATCTTCAGTTTCTGGGTGATCGGCTATATGAGCATAGCCTCGACCGAGGAGGTTATAGAGTTTTTCCCACTGGGCCAAAATTTCGGCCGAGAAAGCGCGAATAGGAGAGGAGGTCATTTTCGTTGGAGTGAGGGAGAAGAAGATGAGTGTGGTAGAGTGATTAAAATACGAAAAGACAATTATGTAAGAGTGTTAATCTTCTCTGCATTAACTCCTCCTTTTATAGCAACTCGAGAATGAAGAAAGGCATAGCAATAATGCTCGTGGAGCCAAGTTAATTGGGTAAAGCAATGGTGGCTCTTTCGGTGAACCATCAGATCTATCCCAGTCCGCGATTTCAGGCTTGATAAACCTAAAAAAGTTGTAAAAAGATATGTCGGTGTCACCATATTAAAATTGAACGGGAGTTAAGCGCAACTATCGAAAAAAGTTGCGAAAGGATTTGGCGGTCCCATCATATTAAAAAACTGAGCGGGAGGCGAGCGTAGTTCCACCTTTTTGAAAATAAGTGGGAGACAGACATGGATATCGAGAAAAGGAAATCGATTTGGTGTCCCTCCACGTTGAAAAGAAGAAAGAAGACGACAAAGCGGGAAATACGAAATCTTGGGAGCAACGCTTGCCTGATGATCTTCATCCATGTTTAAAGAACGTTTCATGGGCATACAGAACCACTCAAAAGAAAATTTAGAGAGAGTGAGCATACATGAGAGAGTAGAGAACCCTGAGCGAGCAAAAATTGATCGAACATTTTTCGATCCAACATGTTTGAGGGTTACCATCAGTTGCTAGAGGCGACTGATCCAAAAATCTCAGAAAATGAACTACTGAGAGATCTCGAAGATTCTAGGATGGCGTCTGGTACCAGAACCACAGAACCCAACCCTTTCGGCAACGAAGTTCAGGATCTCAGCAGCGACGACAACAGCAGCAGCGATGGTCAATCCCGGAAAAGGAAACGTCGCCAGTGCCACACTCAGAATGAAATCCAAGAGCTTGAAGCTTTCTTTAGTGAATGCCCTCTCCCGAACATGAAACAAAGAAATGAATTGGGCCAGAAGCTAAGGATGAAACCTTTGAGGGTCAAGTTTTGGTTTCAAAATAAGCGAGCCAAATTGAGGGCTCAACACAGACGTCAAGAACTTGCGATTCTAAAGGAGGAAAACGAAAAGCTTCGAGCGGAGAACATGAGGTATAAGAAAGCTCCCAGCACTATCGCTTGCCTTAATTGCGGTGGCCCTATCACTCTCGGCGAAATGTTCCTTGATAAGCCTTATATGAGGATTGAAAATGCTCATTCACCACCCCACTCCCTCGAACCATCTTCGATACAATCGGATTTTGTTGGAGATATGCATGAACAAATCAATTCTACGAAGTCAATACCGATGCCTTCTAAAGGATGTGATATGCGTCACCATGATTGGAGTTTCCTTAACGATGAGCTTACTATCACGACCGACCAATCCAAAGCTGATGAATTCCCTCCACAACAACTTCCGGCTCGATCAAATCCTACTGGAAATAGGCCAGAGAGCAATAGCCAAGTTGTCAACACTGTTCCGGGTCGCAAGAAGACGAGGGTCAATTGGTCCCCCGAGCTTCATCTCAAGTTCCTTAGTGCGGTTCAGCAACTAGGGATCAACTCAGCATATCCAACGCGCATACTTGAGATCATGAACATACCAGGACTCACTAAAGATGGAGTCGCGAGTCACCTCAAGAGCTACAGAAGGGCGCTAAGACAGCGCCACACAGCACTGAACCTGAAAGAACTCAACTTGTGCCTAAACACTAGGCATGGCTATAACTACAATGCCCCTGAAGTAAGAAATACCCTGCCGAATCTAGGCACCGACCAAGCTGGTAGCAGCACCATTGACTACTTGGGCGCTAATCAGAATATTCCCCTGAATCATCTCAGCACCCCTCAAGAGTATATGCCACAAGTGCAGCAGGTACGAACTCCTTGGTTTGAGCAGCAACTTTTCGCTAGTGCTCTTCCTATCCCCGATCAACATATTGCGCCTAGTGTTCAAAGATCTGCCCGGCTTGGGCATATGATTTCGGAAGATCAAGCGGGCGGATGCTCTGAGGATTTTTGTTTCTTCCATTCCCAAATGGAAGGTGCTTTTGATAGTGAACCGATCAATCATCCTCTTATAATCTCGAGCAACGACGAAGGTTCTAGCTCGAAGAATCAGATCGCTCACAACAGAAACAGGAATCCTTCAACGCCAAGCGATGATGGTCAACCCGAATATCAGTTGCTCGAAGAATCAAAAGATTTCCTTGATGAGGAGCTCCATATCTGGATCGATCAGTTTAAAACTGATGGACTTATGAAGTTATGATCCAAAATGACGATTATATGTCTGATTCATGGTGTAACTGGCTGATCACCGAGAATCCTCAAGGGAACTAGGCACATGTGACTGGATGTATCATTAATCTTTCTGTCATAAAGTCTTCCATGCAAGATAATCTTCCTTAATGCCTAGAGTTAATCTGGGGCAGCGATCAGTACTACCTGCGAGCATCATCATGCTTGAGTGCGACAATCCCTTGTTAGATTAGAGTCGAGGCGAATCAATTGAACGCCACGAAGAAAAACATTTAAAGGCTTCACATAGGAAAATGCGAGCAAAAGCCCGAGCGAGCTCAAAGACGGTTAGCTCTGTATCGTTCTAAGGGACCTTTAGTCGTTATGAACTCTAAATTGAGCTTGTTTCATTCTCGATGGGGGTCGCTAACTGCTTCAAGAATTTTATAACAAAAAACGAACCAGTTAGGGACGCCAATAGTGCTGTGTCCTGGTAGTCAGTGAAATGGAAGTGGTACGAAACGTCAGGAGTTCGATCTCGGGATTGAAAAATCATTTTATCAGTTGGTCTATCACCCGATGAAGTTCAAAGAGATTCGACGCAGATGACTATAGAACTTGGGGCAATTCGAAAATCATCGATTCATTTTCATCAAGCGGCGAAGTTGGTATTGTAAAATGTGAAGCATGCAAATGACAAATCCGAAGCAGAAGGAGATGAATCATGATTCGCTTATCCAAGGTCGGGATTTCAACCTTCGACTAAAGCCAAATCTAGGATGAGTTTTTGATGTTGCCCACTCGACAAAACCCATCTCCACTGAAAATGGGGGCAAACCATTCCTACATCCGGAAAGCATGTCGAAGCCGAAGACATCAAATTCATCGTTTAATCCGTGGGGCAAGTCCTTGAAGAGATAGTTATCATCCGCAGAGCGTAATGGAATCCATCCTTTCAATGTAAAACGCATTTGGCCGCGGAGCCACCCATTTGGTAAAAAGAACGTATCGTTCCTAAATGATTTTCAATCAGATGCGGGGATAATGTTCTCTCATTTTCCTCTCAGGTGATGAACAGAGACGAGGCACCCAAGAAGCCATGCATTCAAATAACATAACAGTGCATGAAACACGCCCAAAAAGATGAATGAATCTCCTCCGACGTAAATCCTCGAGGTGGATTCGTTGCCCAACCAAACGAAGAAATCATGGCCACAAGCTTGAGGGCCGGCTTCTACAATCTGCACATTGGCATGCATAATGGAATTCAAATCAAGAGTAAAGTAGTATCGTCCCAATTTGTTTTGAATTTGGAAACCCAAAATAATGCTTAATATTTATCCTTGGCAGGAGCTCGCCATCAGGGCAGACATATTTTCACAACCCTTGTACACTCGTTGGAGCATATGACCAAGGGTAAGATGTATCGTTCCAATTTTTGTAAATTTTTAGAATATACGATGACATATCCCTTTTATATTTCCAGGATCTCCAGCCTCGATGGGCAGGTAAGTATCTCTTTTCCCAATTCATTGGAGATTAAAAACTTTCAGAATTAATTCGATTCTCACATCTAAAAAGACATAGAATTCTTACTTCATTGACATTCATGTTTTAAAACATGAGATTGTCTGAACATGAATTACACATGTATGGTGCATCACAAAATCCCTTTGAAGGATAAATCTTGATGAAATGAAATGAATTTTTCCAACAAGATTCGTTTGAACTGTTCAAAAGGGTATTTTCTCATAAGAGAAGCGAGCCTAATCCAAACACGTCCCATACACACTTGAGAGATGAGGAGATTGGAAATCATAGCGAAACCTTAACCTATGGATATAAGGGTCATTCGCAACGATTACATGGATCGAGATGACAGAGGCATTTATTTCTTCATTCCAAACACTACAGATGCCCATTGAGAACCCCATTGAACGGCGATTTTCATTCTCAACCCTGTCAAGAACCACCCCACATTGGGGCAAATGAAGGTTAGTCCAACAGTATCAGAAAGTAAACGGTTTGAAATTTTTTTGCTCGGACTAACATAAATCTTTGTGTGTTGTTTATATGATAATCCAAGTGTCATAGGATGACGAGAATAATTCATTTCTCTATCCTACACACTGTTATCCTTTGCACGACCAAGTTGAGCCAGCAAATTCATTTCATCAACCTATTGGTGATCATTGCATATTCCAAAGCAAAGGCAACATCACTTTAGGAATGGAAGCGTGCCAAAGTTTAAGTTGCATATCTAGCATGATTGCCGAAAATCCAAGCTCCAAAAGAAAAGAAAAACACGGGATTAAAAAGAGGGGGAAAAGAAAAATCCCTAGACATCAAGAAAAAGCAAAGTGCCTGGTAAAAAGCAAGGCTGATGTCTATTCAAAATATCCCCAGTAAAGTCTAGATATACGATGAAAAGACCCTGCAAAGGAGTCAGATCAAGATGACTACTCTCCAAATGATGTCGTGCTCAAATTGCAAACACACAAACAGACGGTCTCTTAATGTAACAAGAGACGCTTTTAAACATCCTTGTGCGCTCTAAAAGAGGAGTGTACACTTCAAGAAATGGAGATGTTCTTCGAAGGACATGTGGCAAATTTGCAATGATCACCAATGCCAAACCCTTCACAATTTCTAGGCAAAAAATAAGCCTTTTTCGGTCCCCAATCCTTCCAATGTTACAACCCCGAAGCAGTCTTATCTGACTAAGACACTTGGGTTAATGTATAACTTAGCTCAAAGAAGTACGAGCAAGACTATTTCTTTCTCATTTTACAGGGTTCTTGACTTGTAAACCCGGAGCAAATAGTGAAAAATTTCGTTCAACGGCCTTGACTCAAAAGTGAGTCCCCCTTGGAAATCGATATCCAAGCCTAACACTACGGTCCCGTGAAAGACCTCCTGATCGGTCGAAATGTATGCGTTGCGAATGATCCTGAAACCCAGGCACAGGTCGGTAGGAAATTGAGCACTTTCCCTATTAAAGATCATTATCACAGAGCAGTGAGGAGCCTTCTTGGATGAGAAATACTCCAATGGATGTTTTGAGCAAACTCTTTTTGAAATTTTCAAATTGTTTGATCTAGAGTTTCCGTGCAAGGAATTTATGATCACATCTGTATATGGTAGGAATGTTTTGGATAACCTCCAGCAATCAAAATGCACATTTCATGACTAAAACTTAAGTTGTAGAATTTTGTCAGTTAGACAATTATTGTCTTCCCAAAGATTACTAATATCTTCTTGGCGAGGAAAATTTTTTCAGGTCTAAGCTTTCTGCAGGACTTTTGGCCGCCCCAAAGACTGGGTGCGTCATCCTTAGGTGAAGCCTTTTAGTAGGCAAATCTTTTCTAAGACCGATCCACAGAATGATCGAGTCTCCGACTAGCCCCAAAGAGCGGGTACGTCATCCTTTGATTCATATCAATTTGGAATCTCATAAATGGTAGAAACCGCCTGAAGGGTCAACTCAATGGTAGAAACCGCCTGAAGGGTCAATCAATGGTAGAAACCGCCTGAAGGGTCAACACAATGGTAGAAACCGCCTGAAGGGTCAATGTATGGTAGAAACCGCCTGAAGGGTCAACCAATGGTAGAAACCGCCTGAAGGGTCAAAACAATGGTAGAAACCGCCTGAAGGGTCAATGTATGGTAGAAACCGCCTTAAGGGTCAACCAATGGTAGAAACCGCATGAAGGGTCAATGAATGGTAGAAACCGCCTGAATGGTCAAAGGACTGGTAGAGACCGCCTGAAGGATCAACCCAATGGTCCGATCCACCATACGGATCAAAACCTTGATGAATCCCGAACGCGGGAGGATTCGTTTTCCCTAATAAGCCTTACATTAGGCAAGCCATTTCTAGTTTAGTCCACCACACGGATCAAAACCCTTGGCAAATTCCCAAATGTGGGATGCGTCTTCCTTAGGTTCCTATCAGTTAGGAATCCCATTATGGTTTGACCTACCATACAGGTCAGAGCTTAACATCCCCAGGACACTCCGATGACAAGTCCTTAGGAATCTACTTGAACCCATCAGACACAGAAAATGCCGCAAGCATTCGACAGGTAAGGGGCAGGGAAGTCTATCTACTCCTTAACTTTCTTATATCATATCAGGGAATTGAACGAGCACATCTCTTTTTAAGGAAAAGCACACATTGATGGACATGAAAATTGGATGTCATGATTTCTTTTCTTTTCCCAGTCGAGTCGATCGGAACACAGGTGTCACCTTGTCTTTGAGAGAAATCTCTGACGAAATTCCTCTCAAAGAGGGGCAGCTGTTGACACCTGATTTTTGATCAGTCTTTCATAGTTTATTTTTTAAAAATTCATAAAAAATCTATAAAAAGTTAAAAAAATTAAAAAATCATCTTTGGTAGCCTTGACCAAGCTAAAGGAACCATTTTTGATAAAAAAAAAATAATTTGTCATATTTTTTAATATTTTCCAAAAATAGAAAAATACATGAAAAATGAAGAAAAATAGCGTTCGATGTCGTAAAAATATAGAAAAATAGTCAATATTTTTATTTTAATTTCCTTTTCATTTTGAACTCATAAATAGTCAAAATTCAAGTTCAATTGCATGTATTTCTTCACGACGCATAGAGTTGAATTTGGCAAAAAAATGTCATTCGAGTATTTTAATTTGTAAATTTCTACATATTTTTTAGTCTTGACGTCCAATTAGATCGACCACCATCTACAATAAATTCCCCTTGCTGAATATTTTCGTTTTTGTTTCACATGATTTCATGATGTAAAACGCCGAGTGGATCCCTAAATATAATCGGGTCGGCATGAGCTCGATAGCTCGTCCAAAACCAAATCAGGGCACGACGAACCCAATGTGAGTACTCTCGAACTCCTTCGATGCTTCCTAATGCTTTTCTTAGGTTAGATCGTGTGTAGAATGGCTAGGACAGCTAAATCATTCTTGAGCTGTGATTGATAAATAGGGCCTTACTAGGAATGTCATGTGATTTATTTGCATATCTAGATTTCTTGAGTTGCGCATTTTATTACTGATTGTGATTGCTAGGATAATCACTCCTATCTGCATGAATTTTTAGATTTAGGGTTCATACCTTACTCATCCGCATGAATCTCAGGCTAGAAAATTCAGTCAACTTAGGTACCGAAAGGGCGTCAACTCTGACAGTTGGTGTAACTAAGTCCCCGAAACCATTTCTCTGGTTCTCGCAGAATTGAATAGAAACTCCCAACTATTCGATTGGGTGGTCCAATCACACTCTAAAAAAATGATTGGTGGCGACTCCATGGCATGCACACTTAGCACATATCACTAGACCACACTGAAAGTCGATCACGCATACCTCCGTTGCGATTTGGGTAATGGGCCTTGGGAGAGGCCCGCGTCCGACCAGACAGGACGGTCCATTAGCCCTCGAGAGCCCGACAACCTCAAGAGGGTCGCGACACTCGAGCTTGGAGAAATACCTCACCTGATTCTGCAATGGAATGAAGTGCCGTTTGATCTTGGGCGTTCGTTGGGACGTCACGAAGCTTGGAAGGCGTATCTGATGCTCCGGTTTCGCGCCGTTCGTCGAAGGCAAGTCTCTGACGTTCCCGGCCTTTTCTTCGCGGTGCTCGTCCTCTTCTCTCTTTCCCTCTCTCTGTCTCGTTCTCTCTGTTTCGCTCTCCTCTTTTTCGCTTTGTGAGTTTCTCCTCTCACTCTTCGCACCGCGAGCACCTTCTCCGCGAGTTCTCCCTCTCGCTTACTCTCTCTCTCGCCTGCTATCTCTGTCTTCGCCCGCTCAAGCTTTCTCTCTCTCTCTCTCCTCCTCTATCCTCGCGCGAACAGACCTCTTCTTCCTTTCGCTCCGTTTCCTTTTTGTTGCGCCCGCTCCAACTAACTCGTTTTTTTGTTGCCAACTGATTTCCCAGCCCAACCGATCTCCTTCGCCAACTGACTTCCTCCTCCTTCTTTTGGTCTGTTATGCGCTCGACGAAGCAGAACGTAGCTTCTGTTCTTCCTGGTCTGGTCAACCGGGTTGACTGGGTCGGTCAACCCGACCCAATTGACCCGGTTTGAATATTTTTGTTCAAATTGGGTGCCAAGATGATCAGGTATCATAAAATTGGCTCGAAAATCAGGTTCTATGGCACAAACTTCATCTAGGAAATGTAAATTTGGGCTAAATTGATTTGAATTTGTGTGAAAGCCCCAAATTTAAGGCAGGATCCGAAATTGATTTTCGTCAAATTGAGGTTCCTAATGGATGAATCGACCCCAATTAAGCTCATCATTAGACTTAGGGGGTCAAATCCTATAGGGAGGAAGTATTGGGGTTTTATGGGTGTCCCTCAGAAAATTTTAATTTTGGATTTGGTACTTTATGGACTAAAATGAATAGAATCTTTATGCAATTAGGTCCCTAAAGCCAAAATTGATCAAATTAGCGCACAATTGAACCAAATTGAAATGTGGGGCAATCAATTCGAATGTCAAGATTCAGAAAATGCAAAAGATTGCAAATAAAAAGACTCAGAACATATTTTTTAACAAATTTAACCCTGTGTGTTACAAAGAAACACACAAAATTAAACTTGAATTTCGACTCATGATGAGGTCAAAATGACAAGGGATTTAAAAGAAAAATATTAACTATTTCCCTATATTTTTGTGACCTCAAATTCTATTTTTCTTGATTTTTTAAGTGTTTTTCTATTTTCCAAAAATACTAAAAAATATGAAAAATATGAAAAATTATTTTTTGGTCAAGAATGGTTCCTTGGGCTTGGCCAAGGCCACCAAAGTTGATTTTGTAATTTTTTGACTTTTTATGAATTTTTTTATGATTTTTCAAAAAATAAAAATGAAAAAGGCTGGGTCAAAAATCAGGTGTCAACACATGGGTATTTTCGTGAATCAATTGATTGAAATTTTATGAAAACCCCAAATTGTCCCTAGGATCCGAAAATGAATTTTGGCTAATCGAAGATCTAAACGATCGAATTAGTCAAAATTGAGCCCACCAATGGATTCAGCATGATGAAAACTTTTGGGTGGAGGTGTTTAATTTTAATGGGTGTGCCCGTGTGAAATTTAATTTCGAAATTTGCGAAACCGGGGACTAAATTGAAAGAAAATTATGCAATTAAGCCATTTTGTTTAAAATTGATCAAATTGGAGGGCAAATTGACTTAATTGCACTTCAAGACTTTAGAATACAATGTCATAGCTTATAAAAACCAAGAATTGAAAATTAAAAGACTCGAAAAGGATTTTTTGGGCTCGGTTCGGGTTTATGTTTGTTAAGGAACATAGTGACCCGAACCGAATTTTTGAGATTTAAAGTGACACACTTGAAGAGGAAATTAAAACAAAATTATTGAATATTTTTGTGTATTTTTCTGACCACGAATGGTATTTTTCTGATTTTTTGGGTATTTTAATAATTAAATAAATTCCAAAAATATTAAAAAATTCAAAAAATATTTTTTTGTTCAAAATTGGTTCCTAAGGCTAGGCTAAGGCTTTCAAAGTTGATTTTGCAATTTTTTGACCTTTTTTGCTATTTTTAATTAATTTTAGAAATACAAACTATAATAACGGATGGTCAAAAATCAGGTGTCAACACACATATGGAAAGGCAACACCATTTAATGTAGCACACATATCTCTGGCAGGTCCGTCTATTTTAGGCTAAAGGAAAACCCTACGCGGCAATAACCCCTCCTACGTGTTTGTGAGGAACCATCAGTGCAAGCACAAAATCGACAGCATCTTTGGTGCAGAGCCTACATCTGCCAATGTTGACATCACTCGCTGCCATGCAGCACATGCACCCCATTGCCTCCGTCACCATCTCTGATAAGTATCTCTCATATCTCTCTTCTTCCAATCTCTCTGATCTAATCTCAAAAGGTACGCAGAACAACCAAATCCCTTGCAGGGTTTGCTCTCTCAATAATGGTTGCATTCATAAGACAAGAAACTCATGACAGGACATGCCACACCTAGATGATATGCCAATGGAATTCACCCCGAGTTAACCTTCATCCAAATAACAAGATGTGACACAACCCAGTGGCAAGCAATCAACAGGAAATAGTACTTTAAAAGGTTGGACCTTTCATCGCTTCTATACGTAAATACACAAGAATGTGTCAATTACTTCCTGAAGGTGGAACAAGAGGATCATCCACTAAATTTGTAGCTGGTATAGGAATAGCCTCTTCACCCCTAGTGATATCCTTGCATACCAATCTTATACAACAAATATTCGATACGGTGAGATACTCCTTAAAAGTCCATATAAAAGATTATTTTCCCCATTTTAAAGTTTACAAGTATCATACCCAGGCATATCTGACATAGAGTTAGGAACACCTCCATAAACAAACTGAACCTGCCATTGGGGAGACAAACAATAAGAAAGGAGATCAATCAATTCGCAATTCTGTTGAGAATAAGGAAATAATAATTGAGTACAAATACCGAACATAAACCATAAACACTAATAGTTGTTTTGACCACGAATCAAATAATGGGCTCAAGTCAAAAAATCAAATACAAGACAATCCTACCAGATTGGAAGTCAAAATAGGCTGCCCTGGCATCCTGCTTAATTGAAATTTGAAGACAGTATGTCCAGATTTACCGTCAACCTCTCAGTACGTAACGACCTATAGAGCAGAAAAAAATAAATAAAATGAGACATCATGCATCTATACAGTTTTCAATGCATTGTGCCCCTCCTGAACTGATTTCACATTTCAAGTAACTTTGTGTGTGCACATGCTGCGCTATCAAACAGGTGGGCCGGGTCGCATTTGGACCGGGTCATAAATGGTCAGACCCAAATAGGCTCATTTAATCCGTTTATGACCCATATATTGCAAAGCAAATCTAATGACTCATACCCGATCCAATCATATTCCAAACACGTGGATATATGATCCAATATAGGATAAGGCATGCCCAAACCAAAAAGAGAGAGTGGGGAATGAGTGAAGGTGTAACCAAGTAAGGGTGAGAAAGAATGAAGAGAGAGTCAAAGAGGTGGAAATGGGCCAGTGTGTTTTCTTTTGTAAAGCAGATGCAGTTTGATGAAATTTGAGTTGACGAACATATCATGGTTCGCCACAAAAAGAATAGCAAATAATGGAAGCTTGTTTCCGAACAATGTCAGTACCTTATACAGGCCATCGTATGTATAAATTTTGCCACAATAGCTACTTCTGGATTCATGACCACGTATCACTTTGACAGGCACATTTTGGTCATTGCAATTCTGCAATAGCATACGTTGACTGCATATCACTCCATTTCTTATCAAATGCCAATAAGATTCAATTTACTTGCCCAGGAAAAGAAGAAGTTGAGAACAGACTTAAAGAGAACATTACAACCCACTCATAAAAAGTTGGTATTTTCCGTTATCCAACTTGGACAAAGCTAAAAAAGAAACTTGATTGCACCAATTTGACAGATTTTAAGATTTGACTGCACTTATTAAAAGTTTTAGGACTCGTTGCACTTTTGCCATATGTCTTACGACCTTTTTGGCGACTTACCCACAAAGACAAAACCGTTTGGAGCTAGCAAGAGCAAGCATTCACAATGGAAAAGATAAGAAATATTGGAGACAGAATGATTCGCACACCTTTAGAGCCAAATTACCACCCTTCAACACTTGATCCCGAATTTGACGCCTATCACCAACTCGCTTTTCCCCTCCTTGACCAGTATATACAACGTCATCATCATTATCCTGATCATCCTCATACATGCCTGATAGAACAATCGCCACGGCAACGGGGAATGTGTAATTACTATATTCCTGGAACAAATGCACATGACCAACGACTTCATTGTCCATGCATTTTAAATAAGTCTCAACACATCCAACAACAAGCAAATTAAATCAAGTATGACTTAAAAATCAAGTATCTCAAACACTTCACTAAACTACTATTATGCAAAAAGGCCATTGCCAAACGCCAAAACCACACCGAACACCATCTAAGTTATCACATTAAAATGTCATTTCGATAACTGATGTACCTCGTTGGATGCTGGCAAAAAGGCACTTATCAATACTAAAAATTTAGGGCATAGTCAGTTGTGACTTAAAAATCAAATATCTCAAACACTTCACTAAACTACTACTATGCAAAAAGGCCATTGCCAAAAGCCAAAACCATACTGAACACCATCTAAGTCATCACATTAAAATGTCATTTCGATAACTGATGTACCTGATTAGATGCTGGCAAAAAAGCACTTATCAATGCTAAAAATTTACCCCAGCATTAAAACAAAGAACCAATAAACGATCGAACTACAGAAGTGGGAAAAGATAGCTGGTGAATCCCCTCTTGGAAATCGACTCGCTAATACAAAATTCCAAGCCTAAAAACTCCTCATTCCACCTACCGATAGACCTAAAGATAATAACAGATATTTGATGACATTTATGATTCCACCTCTTCGAAAGACCAATAAAAGGGAATAAAGAGTAGCTACCTTTCTATATGCCATGCCCATATAGTCGATACCACTGAACCGAAGTCCGACGATGACCATTTCAGCTCGTGAATAGAACTGATGACCAACATTAATACCTGACATTCAACGCAACATGTAAAATTTGCAGAAGTTGCTTTTGTGTTTTCATGTCACAATCATACAGATCAACAATCCCAAAGCTTGAAAGTCCTAAACAAGACTAAGGACATCGTTCAGTGAACATACAATGCAAACCACCCACCTGGTATATTACCAAACCTCTTCTTAGCATGTAAGATACTAGTGGGCTCATGCATCTGACATAAGAAAATTTATGCTGTGAAAAGCAATATATGATTCAATATATCATTTTTTGAAATGTTTCAAGTACACTCATATCTAGAAAAAAATAAGATGTGGATTCGCAAAATTTAGGAAAAGTCAGGAATTAAAAGTAGACGTAATCCCTTTTAGACCCTAAGAATACACAAGATCATGTCAACCTGCCTTGGTCATTGCCTTCAAATCGGGCCTCTTGGCTAATTTCTTGGTATCTCCTGTTGAATTTCCTTTCTGCATCATTTTTTGAGAGATATCGAATAAGCATCAAAATAACTAGATACAAGATGATATCACCTATCATAACAAAGCAAGAAGTGCTTTTGTTCACACAGTTGAACCAATAACTCCGCAAAAAAAAATTCCAAGAAAATGACAACAAAGCATTTCACAACCAAGAGAGGAAAGATCAATTTCAAATTTGATAGAAGAGAATCATGAAGTTTGTAGAGACTGGTGGAATCACTGATCGTCACCGGTTGAAAAAGTCCAATTTTGATGGATGGTACCAGGTATGTAAGACACAGATCAGTCTCATTTATTGAGGAAGCAGATCATTTGAAGAGGTTTATATGCGGGAAAAATTTAGACATTATGGATGAAATGAGTGTATCAAAGTTACATCACCACCATATGCTTTCCTTTAGTTATCATTCCTTTCTTCCCTGCTTGTGCAGATGTGATTGGGTCTCCATAGCTATCATTCTACATCATCCACAAAGTCTTGCCTTTAGATGTTAGTTTTCTTGAAATTTAACACTGTTGTAGTACAAAAATGTATGAAATGAATTGCTCATGGATTGCCTGGGAAAGATATCCAAATATAATTCCCGAAGTGGTCTTCCAACCATTAATCTCGTGCAATGCACAGTACATGTACAAAGCACATAAATAAGGTTGTGTCACAATCATCATCCCAAGCATGAATGCTAAAGAAGTAAAAGCTGAACAAGACATCAATGATACTCAACTTACGCCGGAGGAGCACTGACGCAAAAGGCGTTATAAAACTCAAGCTTTTGTTGAAGAACATAAATTTTTTTCTATTTTTTCTAACAGGGAGCATGATGTAATTAAACCACAGCAAAACTCGTGCAGACCAATGTAGCGCAGGCACAATTATTTTATGCAGAATCAAAGAGGCAACATAAATAACCTAAGTAACACACCAGGAGCTGAGATGAATGAAAAGAGATGAAAAGGAATCCAATAAAAGTACATCAGCTATAACATGATATAAGACTAATAAGAAAAGGGTGAATGAAGAAGGCAAACACCTTGCAGTTAGATTTAGATTGCTTTGAACCTTTCTGTTGTTCCTAAACAAGAGAAGATGAGGTCATATAAACACGAATCAGCGATTGCATAGAAATTTTCACAGAAATCACAACGGCAAACCATGGTCGTTCGTTTCACAAAAAGAAGCTAGCCCATACACCACAGAGGCGACGTTAGGCTAATACAGCAAATTGGTGAAGCAGGCACTAACCTCATATTCGGATTGAGATTTAGGTTTTTGCGAACCTTCAGAGTTTTATGCTTTCTCTTTGTTACATCGTTTCTTGTCTTCTTGAAATCATTAAGCAGACAATGTCATTTACGCAAGAACACCAAAGAGGACCTACTGAAAAGATAATTACAAAGCTACTAAAAAGACAATTTGTGATTTTTGTGAAAATTTCTATGCAATCGCTGATTCGCGTTTATATGACCTCATCTTCTCTTGTTTAGGAACAACAGAAGAAGAAGAAGAAGAAGCTAGCCCATACACTACAGAGGCGACGTTAGGCTAATACAGCAAATTGGTGAAGCGGGCACTAACGTCAGATTCGGATTGAGATTTAGGTTTCTGCGAACCTTCAGAGTTTTCTGCTTTCTCTTTGTTACATCGTTTCTCCTCTTACTGAAATCAAGGAGCAGGCAACGTCATTTACGCAAGAACACCAAAGAGGGCCTACTGAAAAGATAATCACAAAGCTACTGAAAAGACAATTTGTGATTTCTGTGAAAATTTCTATGCAATCATTGATTCGTGTTTATATGACCTCATCTTCTCTTGTTTAGGAACAACAGAAGAAGAAGAAGCTAGCCCATACACCACAGAGGCGACGTTAGGCTAATACAGCAAATTGGTGAAGCAGGCACTAACCTCAAATTTGGATTGAGATTTAGGTTTCTGCGAACCTTCAGAGTTTTCTGCTCTCTCTTTGTTACATTATTTCTCCTATTCCTAAAATCATTGAGCAAGACAATGTCATTTACGCAAGAACACCAAAGAGGGCCTACTGAAAAGATAATTACAAAAAGCTACAGCCGAGTCGTCCAAAAGATAGAAGCAACTGAAAACTGACCTGAACAAAGTGAAGATAGTACATGTTGAACAACCTAAGAGTCTCCTTGACTTTAGCAAAGTCACTCTTCTCCACCATATTCGCCACCTTATCTCCACCGATCGCAACCTGGCTTCCCCTTTCCACGCTGGAACATGTATTCGCCGGCTCCAGGCCGATGCCCACGCTCTCCCTCCCCCCGACGGCCTCCACCTCACTCTCCTCCACCTCCGGACCCTCATTTCCCGTACTCTTCCCTCTCGACTTCCCCCTGCCTCCCACATTATGCCTCTTACCAGTGGACGTCGCCTCATCGCCGTTGTCCAGAAGCTCTACCCTCCGGCACACCAGGAGCTTCTCGGCCCTATGCTTCGTCTGGATCCTTGCGGTACACCTCCTTCTTCCCCTCCTCCTTCTCGTTCAACTTCTCGCGTTTGCCGCCAGTCCCCTCCTCAATGCCCTCGCTCTTAGGGCTCTTACCGCGGCCAGCGTTGGAGGCGATGACTTCCGAGCCGTTAGTCTTCAGCTCGTCGCTCGACAGCGAATCCATGCATTAAGGCGAGAACGTCTGAGTCGCTAGTCCTCAGATCGTTGCAGCGGCTCACTGCATGGGATTTACGCACAGGAGAGCGCAACGAACAGAAAAGGAGAGAGAGAGAGAGAGAGAGAGAGAGAGAGAGAGAGAGAGTGTGTGTGTGTGTGTGTGTGTGTGTGTGTGTGTTCTTTAAGCTCTGATCTCGAAAGGAAAGGTGCAAATATAAAGCGTTGATCTGGTGACGTGAGCAGCCATCCGGGCTTGGATCCCCTGTCAAGATTTTTCGGGTGATCCCCACCATTCAATGAGGTGGGCCCCTATTGAATGTAGGGATCCTCCTGCCCAGCCAGCAAGCCAGCACCGCGCGACGCGATGTTCCTCGGAAGTGTATCCCCCCTTATAGTGGGTTTTCAAGCAGAGGATCCGGGCCTAAGAAAAGCGAGCAGCGGGCAGGGTGGAAGACCGACCATGTGATTGGAGAAAGAGGGGGTTTAGGTTTGGAGCTCGAAGGTGACGGTGATGGTGTTTTTGGGAATTCAATCATCTGAGGTTTGAATTTTTCCTTTTTATTATTTTTCTTGGCTAAGGATTCATTCTTGGTTTCGGTAAAATTCCATTTCTCGGCTCAGCATTTTTAGGTCGCTTGTGATGACATTCCAAGGAAAAATTAGGAGATCCTCGGGAAGAAATGTGTAATCTCATTGGCCCTTATTCTTTTTTCAGATTTTTCTATTTTCGCTTCTCCTTAACAGCAATCTATTTTTTTCTTTTTCTTTTTTTACTTCTGAAAAAAATTAAAGTTATGTTATCAAACGAATTTTTGTCGAGCGAATTTGGGCGATATCAGGCTTAAGTGTTAGAGATTGTAATTTGGGATTTAAATTATGGAACGATAAACCGAAGGTTACGCAATGGGAAGCTAAATATGGGCCGTTGACTTTGTTTAGTCGCCTTTGAGTTTTGACTAGTTTTATTCGCGCCAAATGTCACTCGTGCTTGGAGCACGATGGTCCACCGGCTGACCAACCCTATTTAATTTTAAGCCCTCCTCACCCCTTCCCTCCCTCCCGCGGACGCAACCCCTCCTCCTCCTTGTTGAATCCACCCGCTCGCCCCTCTATCTCGGCTCATCTCTCTCGCTCTCGCCCAACCACCAGCGACGCCACTAGCTTGACACCGGTGGCGAATAGGCGCCCTTCCTCAGCTTCCTCACCATTGCACCACCGACGTCGAGCCGCGCGATATCAATTCTTCGTCAAATCTGCCGTCGTCTCTCTCTTGGAACTTCATTTCATGAAGTAGTACTCTAATCGTTCCTACTAAATTCACTATTGGTTGCGGTTGGATTTAGAAAGCTCGGTTTGCTTAGGGGTGGTACCGGAAGTGAAATTTTGAGTGCGTGGTGTGGTTAGCGGATGGCGATGCATGTTGATGTTGGAGGTTGGATCAAGACCTTAAGGTCATGGGCAGAACGTATTCGAGGGCTGTTCGTTCTTATGAACGTTGAAACGAGTGGAATTTAGTTAATATTATGCGGGAGGGTGGTCGGCCGGTGAGCCCTAGGAGTCATTGTGTATCTTCGTGCTTGCTTACGGAGTTCGGGACGAGGAATGAAAACTAGCGTGCTCGAGTGATCGAGAAGATACGAGCTGTTTGGGACCATTACGGTCGAAGCGACGTGATTTGAGGTCTTGGGGGTTCAGTCTGTTTAAGCGGGTGGGAGTCCTGAACGCGGGGATAGAGGTGACAATGAGGAATAAGGAAGAGCTGAGTCCGAAAACAAACCCGGTTAGGACTAATTGAGTTGACTCCATACTGCTAGATTTTCCCATTATGATCCGAATAGAAGAACACTGGCCGAACCTTGCCTTGCGGTGGCTTCGCTTTATGTGTTTCCATTATGTTATTGTTTGTGTTTGCTTTGCTGTCTCAATAGTCATTTTAGTTGTTTGGACTTCTTATTCAACTGCTGGGCTATATGCTCACCCCTTGGGGATTTATCAGCTGATAGGTATGCCGATTATCCTTGTGATCCCTTTCACCCGCTATGGTTCACCCTTGAGCTGTTTAGTCATTTGGGAGGAGCATGACGAGCCTAAGTTCCTTGAGGTGCACATCCTCAAGCGCATCATTGTGCTTTTGGTTTATGTTGGGTCGGCTACAAAGCTGATACCCCTCAGGTTCGTGCATGTTTTATGCGTGGCTCTTGGGTAGAGGTGGCAAATGGGTGGGCTGGGTCGGGTTTAGGTCGGGTCGAATATGGTCCGACCCATATTGACCAATCTAACCCATATTTAATGACCCAAACTCGACCCGACCCGCAATTGACCCATACCCGATCCGACCCGTTTTGACCCATATTATCAAAATACAACAATATTTTAAGAAAATAATATTACTAAAATACTTCCCGACCCCGGTCCCTACACCGGCCCCCGCCCCGCCCCTCCTAGCCCTGCCCTTGGCCCCGACCCTTGGCCCCGTCCCTGATCCCCGGCCCCGGCACCGACCCAGACCCCGACCCCAACCCCAGTCCACCGACCCCGGCACCGACCCCCGACCCCGGCCCCGGCCCCGGCCCTAGGACTCGGCCCCGGCTCAAGGACTCGGACCGGGGTCCCGGACACGGCCCCGACCCCCGACCCCGGCCCTGGGACCCAACCTCGGGACTGGCCCCGGCCCCTGGACCTGGGACTCGGCCCCAACCCCTGGACCCGGCTCTGGCCCCCGGCCCCTACCCCGGGACCCGGCCCCTGCCCCTGCCCCGACCCAAGCCTCCGGCTCCAGCCCTAACCTCGGGACCCGCTCGTGGGACCCGACCTCGACCTAGGCCCGGACCCCGGGACCCGGCCCCGGCGCCTACCTTTGCCCCCGAGACTAGGCCGGGGCGCCTGCCCCGGCCTCGGGACCAGACCCCTGCCCCGACCCCGACCCCGACCCCGGGACCAGGCCCCGGCCTCTGGACCCGGCCCCGGCCCCTGCCTCATCCCCAGCCCCGAGACCCGATCCCGGCCCCAGCCCCGGGACCCGGCCCCGACCCCGGGACCCGGCCCTAGCCCCGGCCTTGGTCCCAGGATCATTTGTAACTTGTGGAAGGATGTTGTCATTATGGGTCGAAAGTGGGTCAATATGGGTCGAAAATTGATTTAAGTGTGACCCATTTTTGACCCATTTTTTATGAACCCTTTAAAAGTTAATGACCCATATTTAATTCATTTTATGCAAATATGGGTCAAATATGGGTTTGTGACCCATATTGCCACCTCTATGAAAATTTCTATGCAATCGTTGATTCGTGTTTATATGACCTCATCTTCTCTTGTTTAGGAACAGCAGAAAGGTTCAAAGCAATCTAAATCTAACTGCAAGGTGTTTGCCTTCTTCATTCACCCTTTTATTATTAGTCTTATATCATGTTATAGCTGATGTACTTTTATTGGATTCCTTTTCATCTCTTTTCATTCATCTCGGCTCCTGGTGTGTTACTTAGGTTGTTTATGTTGCCACTTTGATTCTGCATAAAATAATTGTGCCTGCGCTACATTGGTCTGCACGAGTTTTGCTGTGGTTTAATTACACCATGCTCCCTGTTAGAAAAACTAGAAAAACTTTTATGTTCTTCAACAAAAGCTTGAGTTTTTTAACGCCTTTTACGTCAGTGCTCCTCCGGCGTAAGTTGAGTATCATTGATGTCTTGTTCAGCTTTTACTTCTTTAGCATTCATGCTAGGGATGATGATTGTGACACAACCTTATTTATGTGCTTTGTACATGTATTGTTGTTGACACCTGATTTTTTTTACCATTTATTATTGTGATTTTTATTCTTTAAAATTAATTAAAAATATCAAAAAAGGTCATAAAATCACAAAATCAACTTTGGAAGCCTTGGTTTAACCTTAGGAACCAATTTTGAACAAAAAATATTTTTCGGTATTTTTAATATTTTTCGAGTTTATTTAATTATAAAAATACCCAAAAAATCAGAAAAATACCATTCGTGGTCAGAAAAATACCCAAAAATATTCGATAATTTTGTTTTAATTTCCTCTTCAAGTGTGTCACTTTAAATCTCAAAAATTCGGCTCGGGTCACTATGTTCCTTCACAAACATAAACCCGAACCGAACCTAAAAAAAATCATTTTCGAGTCTTTTAGTTTTCAATTCTCACTTTTTATAAGCTATGACATTGGATTCTAAAGTCTTAAAGTGCAATTAGGTCAATTTGCCCTCCAATTTAATCAATTTTTACCAAAAGGGCTTAATTGCACATTTTTCTTTCAATTAGTCCCCGGTTTCACGGATGTATACGTATGCTCTACGTATTTATACATCATACGTATTTATACGTTATGCATATTTGTATTGTTTGGTAACCTCTTTAACTCTTGTAATAATAATAATGGTTATTATTTTTAACACCTTTGTTAGTGCCTTTTTTAGCATTTTTGTATTGTGAGTGCTATTTTTAAATAGCATTTTTGTATTATAAATTGTGAGTGCTATTGTTAGTGCTATTTTTAAATGACATTTATTTATCATAAATTGTGAGTGCTATTGTTAGTGCTATTTTTAAATGGCATTTATTTATCATAAATTGTGAGTGCTATTATTAGATAGAATTTATAATTGTTAGTGCTATTTTTAAATAGAATTTTTGTATTATAAATTGTGAGTGCTATTGTTAGTGCTATTTTTAAATAGAATTTTTGTATTATAAATTGTGAGTGCTATTGTTAGTGCTATTTTTAAATGTCATTTATTTGTGAGTGCTATTATTAGATAGAATTTATAATTGTTAGTGCTATTTTTAAATAGAATTTTTGTATTATAAATTGTGAGTGCTATTGTTAGTGCTATTTTTAAATAGCATTTTTGTATTATAAATTGTGAGTGCTATTGTTAGTGCTATTTTTAAATGTCATTTATTTGTGAGTGCTATTTTTAGATAGAATTTATAATTGTTAGTGCTATTTTTAAATACAATTTATTGGAAGGTATTTTTGGCTATAAAAGGATGGCAAGAGTTTTGAGGTTAAAGGGGAGAGACATTTTGTAGAGTGTGCAAATTTTTGAGAGCTTAGAGAGAAGAACACAAACACTCTCTATATTCTCATAATCTTGAGCGAGCAAAATATACTAAGTTCGGAATATTGATTCCGCATATTGCTAGCACAATTGTTGTGGAGTTATTAGTCGTCTCCCCGTTCGTCAATTGGTGGTGCGTCCGAACTAGATGCCTAACACTTGTGGAGGCTGAGATCGAAGAACATCGAACCGACACCTCCGTTCAAGCACGCTACGAGAGGTAATCTATTTACTCCCTTTGAGACTTTGTGATTTTTTTCGATTGAAATGCACGAAATACGCCTCTGGAGATACATGTGTGGGTTGTTATTTATTTCCGCTACGTGTTACGTGGATCCCAACAGTGGTATCAGAGCCAATCCTTAGGTGTTTTCGTGCATTTAATTGATTTTTTGCAATTTTTGCAATACTATGGCCAATATGTATTAACGAATTGTTCGTCTTACATGGCTAATGGAGATTGATTATTTTATATGATAAATTAATCAACGTAGCAAAAATTGAGACTAAATCAATTTTGAATCGAAAATTTATGGCTATCTTATTTTACGTAAAAATTCTGAATATGATTCAACGTAGAATTTTTATTGTGCCTTCCTAAGTTTTAAATTGTGAATTTATTACTTACGTGAAAGGGTGGTGATCATGGAAAAATCCCTAATCAATGTGATTGATGTATATATGAATGTATGATGATTATTTATATATTTGGGGTTGTAATTATTAAATGGAGGCTGCGTACTCCTTTTATTTTTCATGTAATCTTTATTTTTAGCATAGTCAATTGTTGATGTAAATGCTACGAGGATTACGTGGAGGAGCCTTTTAAGTCGGCGAGCTCTTTGGGGCCCAATTCTTGAAGAGTTCAAGAAACCAAGAAGAAGCGAAGAGCGGCTCTCCGTTATTAAAATATTAAAATGATTATATGTGGTCTCATTGGCTCGAGACCCATTAAATCATAATTCCATGATCACCACGTAGGATAGATATTTATGTGATTGACATCTATTTATTTATTATGATTACGTGAGCATGTTAAACTGGTTAATGTGCAAAGTCAGACTTACCTCACCCAAAATTGTGCCTGCATGAAATCCTAGTTAGGAAAATCACTCGCATTAGGTACCGAAAGGGCGTTGGTAACGACACCAGCGTAACCAAGTCCCCGAACCCAAAATCTCTGGTTCCGTAGAACTGATCGATCTCTCCCAATCGATCGGTAAGGTTTCCGGTCTACCCTCCAAGAAAAACCGGTGGCGACTCCAAATGCATGCACAAGTTGCACATGCCACCACGACCACACTAAGGTCGAAAGCGATCGACTCTTATCGTTGAATCCTCCTGAAAAATACTCCCGCCGCGATTTGGTATGGGCCTGGGAGGGCTCGCACCGATCCAAGACCCGTGATCGGTAATCCATTAGCCGCGTCCGCTTCCGGATGGGTCGCGACAGCTGGCGACTCCACTGGGGACTTGTTCTAGAAACTATGGTTCTAGACCTCAAGTGGACTTAGGCCGTAATAAAAATTGAGTGATTTTTCTAACCCTACAGGCGCTCTTGAAGGTGAGGTAAGTTCGCTCACGATAGGTGTTATATGTTTTTGCAGATTGGAGTAATAAGGGGTGTAGTCTGTGATTAACTTTATTTTACGCAGGTGTGGCGTAGGAATGTATGTTGTGTGGATGATTTGAAGTGCTGATTGATAAATTGTTGTGCATGACTTGCATTGTGATGATCACGACACATGGACACACACAACCGCGCCTAAAACCCCAGGCGCCGCCTTTAGGAACACAATAGAAGGAATTGAAAATGGAATCTCCGTGAGGAAAAACACGGGGTAATCCACTTCTCAATTCCGCTCGCTTCGAACTATGGATTGAGTCCCAATGCAACGATAGTTGTGCAATGGAATCGGCTCTTTCTAGAACTCGAGGTGGGAACCTTAACCTTAGGTGCCAAACCCTCTGATTTTTAGAAGTTCACCATCACTTGTCTCATGCGCATGTCTTTGGGCGGTTGGTACACCTAAAATCGCACATAAGTCGACGAGTTGGGTTGGTAAGACTCTCTATCCCTCAAAACTATTACAGTTCATATAAATATAGGCATTTCATTCATTGCATTCTGGTGATTAGATTAAATGCCATTTCAAGGATAGATGCATGTGTTTTTCCCAAACGTCCTTGATAGAAGACGAGGAGGATGATATCCCATGGCGAACACCGAGTGAGCAACAAAGGAGCCTACTATGGACATTATTGAGATATCGTCCAATGAAGATGACGAGTTGGGGCAAGTGATCCGGAAGTCACAGATCGAACTTGGGGCATCCTTAAACGTTAGGATCACATTCCTTGGTTTCATTTTCCATTACTAGTCCTCTTGTATAGGGTTTATTTTTATCGAGGCTTTCTCTATCTCACCCCTTAGAGTGATTGTATTAGGGATCTATTGGTGTATACATTCAGATGGAACTCGGTTGTATTTCTTTTGACGGGTCATGGGAATGTGATAGTGGCATTTTCTCTAATCATCCGAATACTCCCAAGTCAAGTTTATAATTCCTTTAGAGGAAACTAAAGTTGAAAATCTTACACGACCTTTTTGGTCGTACAGGGTAATCCAACCCCAATTTCGCTAGAAGGAATTATACACTTGAATTGGTCCATGCATGTCATACGTCACTAAGTAATCCACGATAATTGATCAAGAGTATTGACGTTATTTCGAATTTAATGACGAGATAGATGTCCAAATTGCTCTCGTTCTTAACAAAACGGCCTTGATTTGGATGCCGTATCTTCAATTAAATTTAAAAACACGTCGTTATGCCTTGCATTTTTGACTAATTCGCTCTTCTGAATATTGGTCAAAAGCAATTATCGTGAATTACATTCCTTTCAATAGTATGCTTTCTTTCAAGGAATATTGATAAAAACTTTTCGCACAAGATTAAAACCCTTGTAAAAGTTCTTGTCATTATTAATTACGAGCAAGCATAAGATTGAAAGGGGTCTATGCTTTCTTTTTCAGATTATTCCTTTTGACTCGGTCTTTTCATTTGCAGGTGAAAAACAAGTAGCATAAAGAAATCTTTTCTTGGATAAGTCTGAGGCTATTCTTTCATCTGACCATGAGTGAGTTAGAAAATCAGAACACATCTACTCGACTTATTATGGATCGGCTCATCCAAGTCTAAGATGTCCGGATGCTCGAAGAAATGGATCATATAAAAGCTAAAACAAACACAGGGGCTTTCATTCATTCTTGCCCAAACCAGATCATACAATTCATTGGGGTGGAAAAGTAAAGCAGAAGTGAGCCCTAATCAACGACACAAAGGAGCCCAGCTGGCCCTCCAGGTTATGGATGCTTTGTTTATACGCACCACTCCGCGTATCATGGTCCGCAAGCCTGAGGTGGAGGCGTTTGCGTTCATCATTGACTGCAACAACCTGAGTCTCGTGATCTTCGGCGACTGCTTCCAAGTCCCGAACAAGTCCATTCTCACGAGTTATATCCTCGTTTATGCCGTTGAGCCTTTCTTCCAGCCACTCGCTCCGATTCCTTAGCAGGGCATTACGTCGATCGCGCTCATAGGTAGCCAGAGATAGAGCTAAGTCCTCCACCAGATTCCTCCTCTCGCGTAGCAATGTCGAAACCCGCTCTTTGGCGAACTCAACAGCCTTTTTGTGACTATCGGCCAGGTAGTCAGCCAACGCTAGGCGGTCGGACTGATCCTCATAACGGGCTCGCAAGACACGAGCCACGGTAACTCCCCGATGAGCAGCGCGGTAGACCTCCAAGGAGTTCGTAAAGAGCGTTGGAAAAATATTGTATTCCCTCCCCAACGCGGTACCCTCGAGGGAGGTGATGTCCAGGTCCCCGAACATGACTCTGATCTCATCCTCGGTTTCGGGATGATCGGCTATGTGAGCGTAGCCTCGACCCAAGAGGTTATAGAACTCTTTCCATCGAGTCAAAGCTTCGGCTGAGAAAGTGTGAACTTGGGAAGAAGCCATTTTCGACGGAGATGTGTGTAGTGGAGCGATTAGAGGATGGAAGCAAATTATATGAGAGCGTTAATCTCCCAAACACCAACTCCACATTTTATAGCGTCTCGAGAGTGGAGAAAAGTTGCAGCAATAATGCTTGTGGAGCCGGGTTAATTAATGTAAAGCGAGGGCTGCTCCTCCCGTGAATCATCAGACATGTCCTGATCCGCAATTTCAGGCCTGACAAATTCGGTCTCGCCATTATTAAAGCTGGGAGGGAGGCGAGCGCAACTATCGAAGAAGCCGCGAAAGGATTGTGTTGTTCCATCACGCATGAAGCTGGGCGGCGAGTGAACAGCTCTGCCACTTAAAAAGAGAAGACAGTGCTGAACAGGCATGACTATTGAGGAAAAGTGAAAGGCGAGCGCAACTATCGAAGAAGCCGCGAAAGGATTGTGTTGTTCCATCACGCATAAAGCTGGGCGGCGAGTGAACAGCTCTGCCACTTAAAAAGAGAAGACAGTGCTGAACAGGCATGACTATCGAGGAAAAGTGAAAGGCGAGCGCTACTATCGAAGAAGCCGCGGAAGGATTTGGTTACCCCTTCGTGTCGGAAAGCTGAGCAGGAGGTAAACAGTTCCGTCGTTTCAAAAACAGAACGCTGAACAGACCTAGCTTTCGAGGAAAAGGAGGCAACAAATCGAAAGAGCGAGTATACAAAAGAGAACAGAGAACCCCGAGTGACGAGTTCGTTGAAAGACCTCAAATTCTCTAGAATCAGATTCGACATCGAAGCCATGGAACTCAACATCGCCGGTGACGAACATCAAGATCGCAGTGGTGACGACGGCAGTGGCCACGACGCTCAACCCCGGAAAAGAAAAAGTCGCCAGCGCTACGCTCGGAAAGAAATCCAGGAGCTTGAAGCTTTCTTCGATGAATGCCCTTGCCCAAACGAGGAACAAAAGATTGAATTGGGCCAGAAGCTGGGAATGAATCCTATGAGAATCCATTTTTGGTTTCAGAATAGACGTTTCAGACTAGGTGTCCAACACAGGCGTAAGGAGATCACGGCCCTAAAAGAGCAGAACCAAAACCTTCAAATGGAAAACATGTGGTATGAGAAAATTCTCAGTACTATTACCTGCCCTGACTGCGGTGGCCCTACCACCCTCAGTAAATTGTTCCCCAGTAAGCCTTCTACGAAGATGGAAGGTGCTCATTTATCCCCCTGCTCCCTTGAGCCATCTCCGGTACAATCAGATCCTGCTAATGGCGCGCATGAGCAGATCGATCCTACAGAAATTATACCAGTGTCTTCGGAGGAAGAAGATACGTGTCGTTATGATCGGAGTCACCTCATCGAAGCCCATGAATCTCCTCCACAACAGCTTCCGGTAAGATCAGATACGGTTCAAGAGGAGTTAGAGGTTAGTCGGCAGGCTATCTACGCCACTCTGGACGACGAGAAGAAGAAATTCACTTGGCCCCCAGAGCTTCATCTCAAGTTCTTGGACGCAGTTCGACAGATAGGACTCGACTTCATAGGTCCGACAAGCATACTTAGGGTCATGAACGTACCGGGACTTACCAAGCAATTAGTCACGAATCACCTTGGTTGCTACAGAAGGGCGTTAGGACAGCGTTATGCAGAACTGAATCCGAGCAATAGACTCGGCTGCGAACCCAGCACCCTTATGACAAATGAGGCCCGGTCGAATCTGGACGACTATTGGGGATTTGATCAGGATATCCTCGCGAGTCATTTCAATATTCCTCAAGAACACGCATCACAAGTGCAACGAGTAAGCACTCCTCCGTCCGAGCAGCAGCTAGTCAGTGTTCATCCTGTCGCAGATCAGCCCACCACGCCCAGTGCTCAAGGGTTTGCCCAATCAGAGCATATGGCTTCAGATGATCTAATGGGAGAAAGCTTGGAGCACTCTTATTTCCCTAATCCCCAAGTGGGAGATGCTTGTGGTAGTCAATCGATCAAATCTCCTCTTATAATCCCAGACAAAGATGGAGGTTCCAGTTCGAAGAACCCGTCGGGCGATGCAGCTCAACCTACACATCAATCGTTCGAGGGGTCGGGTGATTTCTTCGATGAAGGACTTGATACCTGGTTCGATCAGTTGGAAGCTATTAAAGGTTGGCAACCATGATCTGCACTTGGTAATGGCACACCTAAGCTGAGGCCAGACTGGTTAGTCATTGGACATGCCCCAAGAAAGAAGGGGATGTACGCGAGAAGGATGTATCTCCTATTGTAAAGTTCTCATCGGTGCATGCGTTTGTTTCTTCAATAGCTAGAGTTGATTCTGCATAATGTTTTTCGCAAACGTCATCTCGTGTGTATACGGTAATTCCTTGTTATTAAGTTCAAGGTAAAATCAGCCCCGACGCGTGAAGGCAGAATTGATAGCATGAGTTACTAGCAGAATGTGATCGAGCTCGAAAGTGAAAGATTACTAGCGGCCCCAAACGCAATGACCGCAAAATCAGGGGCAATCTTTAAGTTTCGAGCAACTACAAATCTATTTCTCACGAGGCATTCAGGTCAATCAAATATAAAGCGTCGGGCTGTGAGAATGATGCGTAGTCAATCTGTTGACACAGGCGAAAAAGGAGTCGCGTAGATCCGAAAGCAAAAACCTTTCTTGGCTAGTCAACAATGCAGAATGAAAGAGCATATATAAACAAACTCGCATTTATTTCATTCAGCAGGAAAGTTTACAAGTGGATCACTGAGGGGGAGCAGTAAACCCAAAATGAGTTCTGACAAGCATCACAAAAAAGCTTAACTGACTCTCCATGCTATCCATGCCTTGCTTACAACCCACACTCCGGGAATCGAGGTCTACAAGCTTGAAGAAAAGGAGACGACATTTCTCCTTAAGTTCGTTCACCTTGGTGTCATAGTACTCGAACTCAAGCTCTAAGTCATGAGCCAGCACCCTCCCGCGAGCTATATCCATGCTCAGGTCTTCAAGCCTTTCCTCCAACCAGGCACACTGGAACCTCAGCACGAAGTTGTGCTGGTCTTGCTCAAAGGCGGTGTCAAAAAGAGCCAGACGCTCCACCAAGTTGTCCCTCTCACGGACCAGCATCGAAACCTGGGCGTGGGCGTATTCAACAGCCCTTTTATGGTTATCGGCCGTCAGCATGGCCAACATCAGGGACTCAGTTCGGTCCTGATAACGGGCTCGCACGATACCAGCCAAAGTGACCTCCCGGCTAGCAACTTCGTAAGCCTGCATGAAATTGTTAAAGAGAGTTGGGAAGATCACAAACTCCCTTTGCAGTTTCGTACCTTTAATACACGCAGTATCCAGGGCCGGAATCAGAGTACGAACTTCAACCTCAGCTTCAGGATGATTGTTTATGTAGCCATAACCCCTACCCAAGAGGTGGTAAAATCTCTCCCATTGGGTCGAAACTTCAGGTAAGGCAACAGGCATAGAGGAGGAATCCATATGCGATGGAATGACGGAGAAGAGAGTGAGAATGTGAAGAGTGTTTGAGAGGCTGAGTCTGATAAGGCTAAAGTGTTAATCTTCTTGACATCAATCTATCACCTTATAAATGCTCGAGTACAGGGAGAAGTGGTAATAATATTTTATGTGCAGTAGAGCCAAGCGGGTTTCGTTAATGCATCCCCGATGAGTCACGAATCCACCACCGTCCTGTGATCTCGGGTTTTACGAAACATAATGGCGCCGAAAGGTGGGCAGGCTTGTTACTCTAGAGACTGGGCCAGGGGGACAAGCGTAGTGCTCGACAAAGCGAAATCAACGCAAGAGATCTTCAGGCTCCGTTCACGTAGAAAAGAGCAAAAAAGGACAAAGTGGGAATTACGAAGCCTTGAGAAAAACGCTCGTCAAGTAGCCATCACAAAAGGACGAAGTGGGAATCTCGAAACATTGAGAAGAGCGCTCGTCGGGTAGCCATCACCTTTGATCGAAGAACGGTGATCCGGCTCCTTTAACCTCTCAGAATTTGCAGAGAAAGTGAAGATCCAAGGAGGAACAAAGAAAGCTGAGTTAACGGAAAATCAAACAGTGATATCCCGGTCAAAATGTTCAAGGGATTCTGTCATTTACTGGAAGCGCCAGACTTGGAGGTCTCCGAGCTTGAGCTGCTGGAAGAGTTTGAAGATCTCAGGACCGAACCTGACACGAGGGCCATGGAGACCGATCCTTCTAATGATGAAACCCGCGGCTTGGTTAACGAGAACAGTACCCGCGACGGTTATCAGCGTCAGAAAGGGGAATATCTCAAACGCAACACTTCAGGTCAAGTCCATAAACTCGAATTGTTTTTCAGGGAATACCCCTATCCGGACATGGAACAGAAAATCAAAATGGGCCAGGAGATAGGGTGGGAGCCTCGGAAGGTCAAGTGCTGGTTTGAAAACAAACGAACCCGGCTGAAGCAGCAACGCGATCGGCACGAGTTAGCGGTTGTAAGGGAGGAAAATGAAAAGCTTCGAATAAAAAACACTCAGTACAAAAAAGCTCTAAGCATCGCTATTTGCCTGGAGTGCGGTAACCCTGTTCCCACGGACGGAGTATTCACTGAAGAGCCAGATCTGGGGGTTTATAATGCTCATTTGTTGCAATGCCCTTCGCAACATCTTTCGGAACAGGCGGGTACCGCCGAGGATCTACAAGAGGAAACTAGTGCTATAAGGTCAAAGTCGACGCCCATTGTGGAAGGGAACATGCGTCATGACAAGTCGGGTCCGCTCGATGATGAACTCACCATCATGACCAGCCGATCTGAGACCACTAAATCCCCTCCAGAGCAACCTCCAACACGACCAGATTCCGAGAAGAGTAACCGCCAAGTTGCTGACACCACTTCGGCTAGCAAGAAAATAAGATTTCGTTGGACCCCGGAGTTTCATAGCAAATTTGTTGATGCAGTTCAACAGTTGGGGATCAGTTTTGCTTGCCCATTGCGCATACTCGAAATCATGAACGTGCCGGGACTGACTAAAAATATGGTCAAGAATCACCTTTGGCGCTACAAGAAACTACTGAGAGATGGACGAGCGTCGCTAGACCAAGATAGAGGCGGTTCAACACGACCAGATTCCACGAAGAGTAGCCGCCGAGTTGCCAACCCTACTTCGGCTAGCAAGAAAACAAGGTTTTATTGGACCTCGGAGCTTCATAGCAAATTTGTTGATGCAGTTCAACAGTTAGGGATCAGTTTGGCTCGCCCATCGCGCATACTCAAGATCATGAACATGCCGGAATTGGATAGAAATAAAGTCAGGAACCACCTTTGGTGCTACAAAAGACTACTGAGAGATGGACGAGTGGCGCTAGACCAAGAGAGAGGCAGTTCAAGTTTAAACGATGAGCATGGCTGTGATCGCAATCCTCATGAAGCAGGAAGCATCCAATCACCTCTTAACACCGATGGGACTGACAATTACACGGTCGATTGTTCAGGCATCAATCAGAGTACTCCCATGGGTTATCCCAGTACTCCTCAGGAGTATGTACCGCAATTTCAGCAAATCGGGACTCCCCAGTCTGAGCACCGACTGGCCATTAATACTAGTCCTACAGCGGATCTAACACTGGCAGGAGATGCACATACAATCTTGCGAGACGATTACGGAGATTCCGGCTCGAAGAATCAGGTGGTCCATGACGAAAATGGCAAAAAGATTCCTTCTCCAGTAGTCGACAATACTCAACCTGAGTGTCAGTCGCTCGATGGTTCAGACGATCTCCTTGAAAACATCTATTCTTGGTTCGATCGGCTGAATTCCCCCCTGAGTTACCCTGGTACTCCCCAAGAGTATGTACAACAATTTCAGCAGGTATGGACTCCCCAATTTGAGCACCAACCGATCGTTAGTGTTATTCCTACGGCGAATCCAGCATCGGGTACAAACCTACTGGACAACGATGAAAATACCAACTCGAGAAGTGAGGTTGTTCATGTCGAAAGTAGTGTGAGGAACCCATCGCCAACGGTTGAGGATGCCCGACTTGGGCGTCAATGGCTTGAAATTTCAAGCGAGTCCCTCAGTGAGCAACTCGGCGTGTGGATCACGCATAAACCGAGAAACCAGGTTGTTCATGCCGAAAATGGGAGAAGTCCGTCACCAGCAATTAAGGATGCTCAACTTGGACGACTCGAGCGGTCGGACGATCTCCTGAATGAGCAACTCAGCCTATGGGTCAAGCATTTTGGAACAAGTGCATCTTCGCAGTCGTGACCGGTACCGGCGACCGGACATCTGGTTCGAAGCTCGTGTGCTAAATCATTAGAAGGCTCAGGAGAGTGAGAGGTGAATACATCGAATGAATGTGTTACGGATTTCGTTGTAAAGTTCCCGCGGGAACATTGTAATTAACGCTGAAAACTAACCGCTCTGAGTGTCAACATTACCCTTTGAACGTCTTCGAGCCAAGGGCCATGGATTAATCACTTAATCCGTGGAGCAAATTCCATGAACGATGACTATCACCCGCGGAGCATAATGGGATCTACCCCCATTCAGCACGAAATACGTTTGGTCACGAAGCCTCCCATTTGGTAAAACGATGTATCGTTCCTAAACGATCTTCAACCGAATACCAAAGTAATGTCTCATTTCTTTCCCTTCTCAGGTGTTAAACGTGGATAAATCACCCAAGGAGCCATCTGTTCAAATAACAAAACAGACGTTGCCCAACCGGGGGCAGCTGAACCATTGATATTGCAAATATTCCAAGCATGGATAAGCGGATTTGATAGACGTGGTTCATATCAATACGCGACGTCAGAACGGGATGAGAACCAAGAGTAAAGTTGTATTGTCCCAATTTGTCTTCAATTTGGGAATATGAGTTAACACTTGCTATTTATCCTTGATAGGGACTCACCATCAAGGAGGACAAATTTTGACAACCTGTGTGCACTCGCAGGGGCACACGACCGAGGGTAAGATGTATCGTTCTAATTTTTTGAAAAATTCATGAACGAACAATAACATGTTTCTTCCGCATTTTCAGGGATCTCCAGCCGCGGGGGACAGGTAAGTATCCCTTTCCCCAATCCATTGAAAATGTTGAATAAAAAATAGAGAAGAAAAGAAAAGCTTTTAGAATCTGATGTCTAGAAAAGACATAGGATTCTAACTTCATTGGCATTCATGTTTTGAAACATGAGGTTATCTGAACATGCATTGGGCATCATAAAATCCCATTGACGGGTAAAATTTTTGGAGAAAACGAAAGAGATTTTTCCAATCAAAAGTTGTTCAAAACTTTCAAAAGGACGTTTTCTCAAAAGACAAGAGGCAAAGCCTAGTCCAAACACGTCCTATACACACTTAAGAGAGAAATGGAGCGGATAAGACAGCAGAATCTGGACCTACGGAAGTAGGGACCATTCGCAGCGATTACATGGGTTGGGACGACGGAGGCATTCGTTTCATATCCCCCAAACACTACAGGTGACCGTTGATAACCCCTTTGAACGGCGGTTTTCATTCTTAACCCTGTCAAGAACCACCCCACATCGGGGCAAAATGGAGGTGAGTCCAGCAGCATCAGGAGAAAATGGTTAGAAATTTTCTTGCTCGGACTAACATTAATCTTTGTGTGTTGTTTATATGGTAATCCAAGTGCCATAGGATGATGAGAAGCATTCATTTCTCTATCCCACACACCGAATCCTTTGCATAGCCAAGTTGAGCCTGCAGAATCATTTCATAAACCCGTTGGTGATCATTGCACATTCCAAGACGGATGCAGCATCACTTCAGAAACGAAGAAGTTCAAGACTTAGGGTTTGCAAAAGAATTCCTAAGTTAATGTTTAACCTTGTTAGACCTTTGATCATAGGTCTAACGCGATCCTATGAAGATGAGAAAAAGTGGGATTTCAAAAATGAATGAGAAAAATCCACGGCATCGAGAAAAAGCAAAGTGCCTGGTAAAAGCAAGGCCGATGCTCATGAAAGCTGTTTGCTTGATCCCCAGTGAAACTTGGATGAAAAAAAAAGAAAAAAAAAAGAAAAAAAAAGAAAATTCTTAAAGGAGTCAAATAAAAAAAGCTGCTCCCCAAATGCTGCCAAGCACAGAACAAAGACATGGAGAGAGTCGGTCTCTGAATGCAACAAGGGACGCTCTCTAAAGAGCTGGTGCACACCTCAAAATCGGTTGTACACCTCAAAAACTAAAGATGCAGAAAGGAAAAGACAGGAGGTAAATCAGCAATGATCACCAATGTCAAACTCGTCATGAATTCTGGGCCAAAAACAAGCCTTTTTCGGTCCCCAATCCTACCAACATCATAACCCTGAAACAGTCTTCTCTGACTAAGACACTTGGGTTAACATACAGCTCAGCTCGAAGAAGTACGAGCAAGACTATTTCTTTCTCATTTTGCAGGGTTCTTGACTTGTAAACCCGGAGCAGATGGTGAAAACTTTCATTCAATGACCTTGACTCAAAAGTGAGTCCCCCTTGAAGACCAATATCCAAGCCCAACATTACGGTCCCATGGAAGACCTCCCGACCGATCAAAATGTATGCGCTGCGAATGAGCCTAAAACCTAGGCACGGGTTAGTAGGGAATCGAGTGTATCCCCTATAAAAAAACACGATCGCAAAACAGGTGAGAAGACCTCATTGTCGAGAAATATTCCAATTGATGTTTTGAACAAACTCTTTTTGGAATTTTCAAACTGTTGATCCAGATTTTCCGTGCAAGGGATTTGTGATCACATTTGCATGTTGCACGAATGCTTTGGATAACCCCCAGCATCAAAATGCACATTTCATGATTAAAACTTAAATCATACGGTTTTGTCAAAATGGACAGCCGTGGTCTTCCCAAAGATTACTAACGTTTTCTTGGTGAAGAAAAATCTTTCAGGCTCAAACTTATGCAGGATACTTGGAGAACCCAACTCCCAGAATGTCGCCTCAACAGACTCAAGTGAAGTTTTGTCAAAATAAAATCTTTCACTGCTTCAAAAAACTGAATTCCCGACAAACTTCGGGGTCTCAAAAAAAGGGGAAGAAAAATCCTTTTAAAAGAAAAAGTCCTATCAGACGTGGAGAACCCTCGTCCTAGGACCCATTTTCAAAATATCAAACAGTCTCATCGGACGTGGAGAACCCTCGTCATGAGACCCCTTTTCAAACATGGTAGATACCGCCTGAAGGGTCAACACAAGGTAGAAACCGCCTGAAGGGTCAACTCATGGTAGATACCGCCTGAAGGGTCAAATCAAAGGTAGATACCGCCTGAATGGTCAAAATCAAAGGTAGATACCGCTTGAAGGGTCAACACAAGGTAGATACCGCCTGAAGGGTCAACACATGGTAGATACCGCCTGAAGGGTCAACACAAGGTAGAAACCGCCTGAAGGGTCAAATCAAAGGTAGAAACCGCCTGAAGGGTCAACTCAAGGTAGAAACCGCCTGAATGGTCAAACCAAGGTAGAAACCGCCTGAGGGATCACATTAATGGTAGAAACCGCCTGAAGGGTCACATATGGTAGAAACCGCATAAGGGTCCACTCATTGATAAATATCGCAGTAAGGATCAACACAAAGGTCTGATCCACCATACGGATCAAAATTCTTGGCAAATCCCAAAGCGTGGGATGCGCCTTCCTTAGGTTCCTACAAGTTAGGAATCCCATCATGGTATGACCTACCATACAGGTCAGAGCTTAATCTCCCTGGGATATTCTGAATGACGAGTCCTAGGCATCTTCTTGAAAGTCGTCGCAACCGGCAGCATCCGACAGGTGAGCTTCAGGTAAGCCTCTCTCACTCCGGCCCATGTTCAAATTGTTAGAGCAAACCGGAGATTGATTTGAGCTTTTATCAATAGGCTTAAGGATCCGATGTCATAACATTTCTTCTCTTATTTTCCCAGTTGAGTCGGTTAGGAATCAGGTGCCACCTTATCTTTGAGAGAAACCTCTAACGAGATTCCTTTCAAAGAGGGGCAGCTGTTGACACCTGATTTTTTTTACCATTTATTATTGTGATTTTTATTCTTTAAAATTAATTAAAAATATCAAAAAAGGTCATAAAATCACAAAATCAACTTTGGAAGCCTTGGTTTAACCTTAGGAACCAATTTTGAACAAAAAATATTTTTCGGTATTTTTAATATTTTTCGAGTTTATTTAATTATAAAAATACCCAAAAAATCAGAAAAATACCATTCGTGGTCAGAAAAATACCCAAAAATATTCGATAATTTTGTTTTAATTTCCTCTTCAAGTGTGTCACTTTAAATCTCAAAAATTCGGCTCGGGTCACTATGTTCCTTCACAAACATAAACCCGAACCGAACCTAAAAAAAATCATTTTCGAGTCTTTTAGTTTTCAATTCTCACTTTTTATAAGCTATGACATTGGATTCTAAAGTCTTAAAGTGCAATTAGGTCAATTTGCCCTCCAATTTAATCAATTTTTACCAAAAGGGCTTAATTGCACATTTTTCTTTCAATTAGTCCCCGGTTTCACGGATGTATACGTATGCTCTACGTATTTATACATCATACGTATTTATACGTTATGCATATTTGTATTGTTTGGTAACCTCTTTAACTCTTGTAATAATAATAATGGTTATTATTTTTAACACCTTTGTTAGTGCCTTTTTTAGCATTTTTGTATTGTGAGTGCTATTTTTAAATAGCATTTTTGTATTATAAATTGTGAGTGCTATTGTTAGTGCTATTTTTAAATGACATTTATTTATCATAAATTGTGAGTGCTATTGTTAGTGCTATTTTTAAATGGCATTTATTTATCATAAATTGTGAGTGCTATTATTAGATAGAATTTATAATTGTTAGTGCTATTTTTAAATAGAATTTTTGTATTATAAATTGTGAGTGCTATTGTTAGTGCTATTTTTAAATAGCATTTTTGTATTATAAATTGTGAGTGCTATTGTTAGTGCTATTTTTAAATGTCATTTATTTGTGAGTGCTATTATTAGATAGAATTTATAATTGTTAGTGCTATTTTTAAATAGAATTTTTGTATTATAAATTGTGAGTGCTATTGTTAGTGCTATTTTTAAATAGCATTTTTGTATTATAAATTGTGAGTGCTATTGTTAGTGCTATTTTTAAATGTCATTTATTTGTGAGTGCTATTTTTAGATAGAATTTATAATTGTTAGTGCTATTTTTAAATACAATTTATTGGAAGGTATTTTTGGCTATAAAAGGATGGCAAGAGTTTTGAGGTTAAAGGGGAGAGACATTTTGTAGAGTGTGCAAATTTTTGAGAGCTTAGAGAGAAGAACACAAACACTCTCTATATTCTCATAATCTTGAGCGAGCAAAATATACTAAGTTCGGAATATTGATTCCGCATATTGCTAGCACAATTGTTGTGGAGTTATTAGTCGTCTCCCCGTTCGTCAATTGGTGGTGCGTCCGAACTAGATGCCTAACACTTGTGGAGGCTGAGATCGAAGAACATCGAACCGACACCTCCGTTCAAGCACGCTACGAGAGGTAATCTATTTACTCCCTTTGAGACTTTGTGATTTTTTTCGATTGAAATGCACGAAGTACGCCTCTGGAGATACATGTGTGGGTTGTTATTTATTTCCGCTACGTGTTACGTGGATCCCAACAGTGGTATCAGAGCCAATCCTTAGGTGTTTTCGTGCATTTAATTGATTTTTTGCAATTTTTGCAATACTATGGCCAATATGTATTAACGAATTGTTCGTCTTACATGGCTAATGGAGATTGATTATTTTATATGATAAATTAATCAACGTAGCAAAAATTGAGACTAAATCAATTTTGAATCGAAAATTTATGGCTATCTTATTTTACGTAAAAATTCTGAATATGATTCAACGTAGAATTTTTATTGTGCCTTCCTAAGTTTTAAATTGTGAATTTATTACTTACGTGAAAGGGTGGTGATCATGGAAAAATCCCTAATCAATGTGATTGATGTATATATGAATGTATGATGATTATTTATATATTTGGGGTTGTAATTATTAAATGGAGGCTGCGTACTCCTTTTATTTTTCATGTAATCTTTATTTTTAGCATAGTCAATTGTTGATGTAAATGCTACGAGGATTACGTGGAGGAGTCTTTTAAGTCGGCGAGCTCTTTGGGGCCCAATTCTTGAAGAGTTCAAGAAACCAAGAAGAAGCGAAGAGCGGCTCTCCGTTATTAAAATATTAAAATGATTATATGTGGTCTCATTGGCTCGAGACCCATTAAATCATAATTCCATGATCACCACGTAGGATAGATATTTATGTGATTGACATCTATTTATTTATTATGATTACGTGAGCATGTTAAACTGGTTAATGTGCAAAGTCAGACTTACCTCACCCAAAATTGTGCCTGCATGAAATCCTAGTTAGGAAAATCACTCGCATTAGGTACCGAAAGGGCGTTGGTAACGACACCAGCGTAACCAAGTCCCCGAACCCAAAATCTCTGGTTCCGTAGAACTGATCGATCTCTCACAATCGATCGGTAAGGTTTCCGGTCTACCCTCCAAGAAAGACCGGTGGCGACTCCAAATGCATGCACAAGTTGCACATGCCACCACGACCACACTAAGGTCGAAAGCGATCGACTCTTATCGTTGAATCCTCCTGAAAAATACTCCCGCCGCGATTTGGTATGGGCCTGGGAGGGCTCGCACCGATCCAAGACCCGTGATCGGTAATCCATTAGCCGCGTCCGCTTCCGGATGGGTCGCGACAATTGTGCATTGCACGGGATTAATGGTTGGAAGACCATTTCGGGAATTATATTTAGATATCTTTCCCAGGCATTCCATGAGCAATTCATTTCATACATTTTTGAACTACAACAGTGTTAAATTTCAAGAAAACTAACATCTAAAGGCAAGACTTTGTGGATGATGTAGAATGATAGCTAAGGAATGATAGCTATGGAGACCCAATCACATCTGCACAAGCTGGGAAGAAAGGAATGATAACTAAAGGAAAACATATGGTGGTGATGTAACTTTGATACACTCATTTCATCCATAATGTCTAATTTTATCCTACATATAAACCTCTTCAAATGATCTGCTTCCTCAATAAATGAGACTGATCTGTGTCTTACATACCTGGTACCATCCATCAAAATTGGACTTTTTCAACCGGTGACGATCGGTGATTCCACCAGTCTCTACAAACTTCATGATTCTCTTCTATCAAATTTGAAATTGATCTTTCCTTTCTTGGTTGTGAAATGCTTTGTTGTCATTTTCTTGGAATTTTTTTTTTTGCGGAGTTATTGGTTCAAATGTGTGAACAAAAGCACTTCTTGCTTTGTTGTGATCGGTGATATCATCTTGTATCTAGTTGTTTTGATGCTTATTCGATATCTCTCAAAAAATGATGCAAGAAGGAAATTCAACAGGAGATACCAAGAAATTAGCCAAGAGGCCTGATTTCAAGGCAATGACCAAGGCAGGTTGACATGATCTTGTGTATTCTTAAGGTCTATCAGGGATTACATCTACTTTTAATTCCTGACTTTTTCTAAATTTTGCAGATCCACAGCTTATTTTTTCTAGATATGAGTTTACTTGAAACATTTCAAAAAATGACATATTGAATCATATATTTCTTTTCACAGCTTAAATTTTCTTATGTCAGATGCGTGAGGCCACTAGTATCTTATATGCTAAGAAGAGGTTTGGTAATATACCAAGTGGGTGGTTTGCATTATATGTTCACTGAACGATGTCCTTAGTCTTGATTAGGACTTTCAAGCTTTGGGATTGTTGATATGTATGATTGTGACATGAAAACACAAAAGCAACTTCTGCAAATTTTACATGTTGCGTTGAATGTCAAGTATTAATGTTGGTTATCAGTTCTATTCACGAGCTGAAATGGTCGTCGTTGGACTTTATAGTCATTGGTTCAGTGGTATCGACTATATGGGCAAGGCATATAGAAAGGTAGCGACTTTTTATTCCCTTTTATTGGTCTTTCGAAGAGGTGGAATCATAAATGTCATCAAATATCTGTTATTGTCTTTAGGTCTATCGGTAGATAGAATGAGGAGTTTTTAGGCTTAGAATTTTGTATCAGCGAGTCGATTTCCAAGAGGGGATTCACCAGCTATCTTTTCCCACTTATGTAGTTCAATCGTTTATTGGTTCTTTGTCTTAATGCTAGGGTAAATTTTTAGCATTGATAAGTGATTTTTTGCCAGCATCCAATCAGGTACATCACTTATCGAAATTACATTTTAATGTGATGACTTAGATGGTGTTCAGTGTGGTTTTGGCTTTTGGCAATGGCCTTTTTGCATAGTAGTAGTTTAGTGAAGTGTTTGAGATACTTGATTTTTAAGTCACAACTGACTATGCCTTAAATTTTTAGCATTGATAAGAGCTTTTTTGCCAGCATCCAATGAGGTACATCAGTTATCGAAATGACATTTTAATGTGATGACTTAGATGATGTTCGGTGTGGTTTTGGCTTTTGGCAATGGCCTTTTTGCATAGTAGTAGTTTCGTGAAGTGTTTGAGATACTTGATTTTTATGTCATACTTGATTTAATTTGCTTGTTGTTGGATGTGTTGAGACTTATTTAAAATGCATGGACAATGAAGTCGTTGGTCATGTGCATTTGTTCCAGGAATACAGTAATTACACATTCCCCGTTGCTGTGGCGATTGTTCTATCAGGCATGTATGAGGATGATCAGGATAATGATGATGACGTTGTATATACTGGTCAAGGAGGGAAAAAGTGAGCTGGTGATAGGCGTCAAATTCGGGATCAAGTGTTAAAGGGTGGTAATTTGGCTCTAAAGGTGTGCAAATCATTCTGTCTCCAGTATTTCTTATCTTTTCCATTGTGAATGCTTGCTCTTGCTAGCTCCAAACTGTTTTGTCTTTGTGGGTAAGTGCACCAAAAAGGTCGTAAGACATATGGCAAAAGTGCAACAAGTCCTAAAACTTTCAATAAGTGCAGTCAAATCCTAAAATCTGTCAAATTGGTGCAATCAAGTTTCTTTTTTAGCTCTGTCCAAGTTGGATAACGGAAAATACCAACTTATTGGCATTTGATAAGAAACGAAAAATACCAACTTTTTATGTGTGAGTTGTAATGTTCTCTTTAAGTCTCTTCTCAACTTCTTCTTTTCCTGGGCAAGTAAATTGAATCTTATTGGCATTTGATAAGAAATGGAGTGATATGCAGTCAACGTATGCTATTGCAGAATTGCATTGACCAAAATGTACCTGTCAGAGTGATACGTGGTCATGAATCCAGAAGTAGCTACTGTGGCAAAATTTATACATACGATGGCATGTATAAGGTACTGACACTGTTCGGAAACAGGCTTCAATTATTTGCTATTCTTTCTGTGGCGGACCATGATATGTTCGTCAACTCAAATTTCATCAAACTGCATCTTCTTTACAAAAGGAAACACACTGGCCCATTTCCACCTCTTTGACTCTCTCTTCATTCTTTTTCACCCTCACTTGGTTACGCCTTCACTCATTCCCCACTCTCTCTCTTTAGTTTGGGCATGCCTTATCCTATATTGGATCATATATCCACGTGTTTTGGGAATATGATTGGATCGGGTATGAGTCATTAGATTTGCTTTGCAATATATGGGTCATAAACGGATTAAATGGGCCTATTTGGGTCTGACCATTTATGACACGGTCCAAATGCGACCCGGCCCACCTATTTGATAGCGCAACATGTGCACACACAAAGTTACTTGAAATGTGAAATCAGTTCAGGAGGGGCACAATGCATTGAAAACTGTGTAGATGCATGATGTCTCGTTTTATTTATTTTTTTCTGCTCTATAGGTCATTACGTACTGGGAGGCTGAGGGTAAATCTGGACATACTGTCTTCAAATTTCAATTAAGCAGGATGCCAGGGCAGCCCATTTTGACTACCAATCAGGTAGGATTGTCTTGTATTTGATTTTTTGACTTAAGCCCATTATTTGACTCGTGGTCAAAACAACTATTAGTGTTTATGGTTTATGTTCGGTATTTGTACTCAATTATTATTTCCTTATTCTCAACAGAATTGTGAATTGATTGATCTCCTTTCTTATTGTTTGTCTCCCCAATGGTAGGTTCAGTTTGTTTATGGAGGTGTTCCTAACTCTGTGTCAGATATGCCTGGGTATGATACTTGTAAACTTTAAAATGGGGAAAATAATCTTTTATATGGACTTTTAAGGAGTATCTCACTGTATCGAATATTTGTTGTATAAGATTGGTATGCAAGGATATCACTAGGGGTGAAGAGGCTATTCCTATACCAGCTACAAATTTAGTGGATGATCCTCCTGTTCCACCTTCAGGCAAGTAATTGACACATTCTTGTGTATTTACGTATAGAAGCGATGAAAGGTCCAACCTTTTAAAGTACTATTTCTTGTTGATTGCTTGCCACTGGGTTGTGTCACATCTTGTTATTTGGATGAAGGTTAACTCGGGGTGAATTCCATTGGCATATCATCTAGGTGTGGCATGTCTTGTCATGAGTTTCTTGTCTTATGAATGCAACCATTATTGAGAGAGCAAACCCTGCAAGGGATTTGGTTGTTCTGCGTGCCTTTTGAGATTGGATCAGAGAGATTAGAAGAAGAGAGATCTGAGAGATACTTATCAGAGATGGTGACGGAGGCAAAGAGGTGCATGTGCTGCATGGCAGCAAGTGATGTCAACATTGGCAGATGTAGGCTCCGCACCAAAGATGCTGTCAATGTTGTGCTTGCACTGATGGTTCCTCACAAACATGTAGGAGGGGTTATTGCCGCGTAGGGTTTTCCTTTAGCCTAAAATAGACGGACCTGCCAGAGATATTTGTTCGCGCAGTGTATACAATCATTAGGAGTTAATCACACGATTTGAATGTTTTAAATTCAGTTGCAATTTTGATTTACCAATATGAACGTGCTCATTCTAATATTTCAGGTTTCAAATATTTGAAGACTATCCGAGTTTCAAGGAATATAATTCTTCCCGCAGCTTCCACAAGTTGTGAGTGCCCAAGAGGTTGCATTGACTTAAGGAACTGTATGTGTGCTACATTAAATGGTGTTGACTTTCCATATGTTCTGCGAGATGGTGGCAGGTGAGGTTTGTTGGACTATGTGGTTAGGTTAATGATTCGATTCATCCGCATGAGCACATAACACTTGTCTTGCTTGTTTCGATTCATCCACATGAGCACATGACACTTCTCTTGCTTGTCAAATGAGGAAAGATTCCCTGTAGATATGGTGTTTGTTGGTTACAACCTCAAGTTTATTACTAGTCAGAAACTGATAAACTGCTTGGTCTGAGTGTAATATACATCAACCTTGAAGTTTTTGTACTAAATCATGTTCGCTTCGGGTTTCCTCATCATACATTACTCCCTCTGTGTGTGTGTGTGAACAGACGGATGTTAAATTCAGTGATTATTTTGTGCTTTTCAGACTAATACAACCTAAGGATGTTGTCTACGAATGTGGCCCAAACTGTGGCTGTGGACCTGATTGTGTAAATCGGGTGTCTCAGAGAGGCACAAATATTGTCTTGAGGTTGTATTTCGATTGAATGACACAAAATCCTTCCCTAATGACAAGTTGAGCCTCCTTTTCTTACTTTGACTGACTTTTGCTCATGGATTCCAGGTGTTCCGAGCTCCACGAAAGGGTTGGGCTGTTAGATCATTGGAGTTTATACCCTTTGGAGCACCGGTATGCGAATACATTGGTATTCTCAAGAGGGCTGAAGATATGGACTACGCCTCAGAAAATAATTACATTCTTCATATTGATTGCTTGCAAACCAAGAGGGAACTTGGTGGAAGGGAGGTTAGCATCTGATGCTATGCCTTTCATGATAAGGTTTCCCTTATTAGAGTTGCTTGTGCATGTAAACTAGCTGCGTGCTTTCAGTTCCACACAAGTTTGATGAAAAAGATCCGTAATAGAGATAAAATTTGTCGTAAATGTTGCATGGGAATATTGTTATCTTCAAAATGTGTTGGGATATTATATTTGGTAAAAGCAAAATGCATTTCTGAATACATGCTCAATAAGCGGTACTGGGATATCAATACTTTTCTTCTTGCGCACAGACGAATATTAACTTAATTTCTTCCATAACTTTTTTTTCCTAATTGTACTTTTGTATGTAATTTAGACATAGTAAATTACGAGATAATGTGAATTGCTTTTAGAGTGGGTATGATTATATAAAACACACGTCAAGTGTTGAGTACGTGACTTGTATCTTTGTTCCCATTACCATATGAAATGGCAATAAGAATTACTGTAAAAAAGTATGAAATCTTGGTTTTTGATGGAGTTGTAGGTGATCTTTTAAATAATGACACGTTGATTTGGATATTTTGTTTCCGTTGTAAGATTATATTCTTGCATGTAAGTCCAAAAACTTCTGGGGGACTGGTATGAACTTGTGATATAAAAGCTCTTTTCCTTAGTTGCCTGTGATTGCATGAATTAGATACAGTCCATTAACTGGATAATTACAGCCATGAATATTTTAGTCAAAGTCTCAGAGTTTCGATTTTATCAATTAAGCATTTCATGGAGGGATCTCAGCTTCAAGAAATAAGTGCTTGTCATTAAGTGATTGATCATTACCTTAAAAAGTCCTGTTATATTGTGCTGAAGTGTTATCTATATTACTTGTTTATGGATTCGTCATGACCTTATAGCTTAAGCTTTGGGGTGAGATTTTTAACATGTTATCAAGTGTCAAATTTCCATTTGTGCTGCCCCATTGAAGTTTATTCAGCAGGAAGTCCTCGTCCTGCACATATGGTTTCAGTCCGATTTGCATTTGAGAGGGGGGTGTTAAATTTTATTTAACGTCATTCTTTTTTGGGGTTGGGGTCTATTGTGATCTTTTCTGCACGTACCCTCTTTCCTTTTAGACTGAAGGTTGAAAAATGGAAATGCATGTTATTGTGGTAAAGCTAACTTCAAGTCGTATCTGTGGAATGCATTTTTTTTCTGTGAATAACGGCTCAAATGTGTACTTCTCAGAGATATGTACTGAAACCTGTTTCAAAACACACTTTCAAAAGGACCACTTGTAATTAGCCTTTCCGTAGCGAAAAAAATAAAAATAAAACACAACTCTGTTTCCTTTATTTCCTTTATAAAACACACTCTCAAGTGGTCACTTCGTGTTTCTCAAATTTCTCATCCATGATCAGAGGAGGTCACGAGATGCATCCTCTGAGACAATTGATCATATGGGCAAGCATGATGACCAGAAATCCGAGATCCCAAAGTACTGCATTGATGCTGGTTCACATGGAAATATTGTCAGGTTCATCAATCATAGCTGTGTGCCTAATCTATCTGTCCGATGTGTGTTGAGTTCCCACCAAGACATTAAGCTGGCTAGGGTGGTGCTATTTGCAGTTGACACTATACCACCATCCCAGGTGATTTACTTTTCTCTCTTCTGATGAACTCTTCAATTGGTAGAGACTTATTTAAATATATTCGGCGGCACTGTGTCAAGTTGTAGTCTCTGTGTCTGTACATCCGTGTGCGCTTAATAGGTACATGTGCATGGCTGCTAGCCTGAAAGCCTTTCTATTCATGCGAACAGACGATGTGTTTGTGCAGATCCTGCAGGGTTCGGAGACTTGGACCTTTATTTGCTTTTAGTTTTAGTAAACTTTTACTGATAGATTTGTGAAAAGTGTGGACCGATGGTGCTTACTGAGTTTGAGGGACTGACATTTTTCAAGCGATTTCATTCTAGTTTTAGTTTGCACGACTGATTTCCACTTATTTGGTGTGTAGGAGCTCACATATGACTATGGCTATGCGCTTGATAGTATTTTTGGCCCTGAAGGTAAGGTGAAAAGAATGCCATGCTACTGTGATGCCGCCGATTGTAGGAAGCGCTTGTTTTAAAATTCTAAAACATTTAAAGCGCTTGTTTCACCTTCTGTGGTGCTTATGCTTTTCCTGGCCAGGCAAAATTTCGTGCTAGCGTGCTATTGCGAAAGCTTGTTTGTTCCTGTATTCTTGTTTCTGCTGTTAATATAGGTTAGATTCTACAGAGAGGGAAAGGTAGTAGGTTCTATTGTGGAAATGAACAAGGCTATGCTTTGCGTTTATTGGCTGCAAAAGGAAGGACCGTCTGCAATTTCTATGTGGCTTTTTCTAATAAAAGGATTGATTGATCTACTGATCGATCTGCGTCATTTTTTTTTTTGGTCAAATATCTACCTCATTCAAGCAGGACGAATTCGGCTCATCTCAGTTAATTTTATTTTTTTGGGCGGAATTCATCTCACTTAATTGAGTAGTTGTACATTGGACATATAATCTTCCACTCATCATTTCGATTACCCAATTTTTTTTCCCTTTATCTTTCTTATTTAACGCCTAGTCCGATGAAGAAATTCAACGTGATGAGAATGTGCAGTAGCACGAGAACGATCGCCTGTGCCCGCTACACGAGATTTCGGTACATTTCCACATCCCTTGAGTAGTACAAGTACCACAGCCTGTGCCCGCTACACGAGATTTCGGTACATTTCCACATCCCTTGAGTAGTACAAGTACCACATTTCGCCTAACAAAAATCACGAAAAGGCCCTAAAATTCTCTGACTCCTTCGGCTTTCAATTTTCTAGAGTTGAATCTAGTCATTACTCATTAGATGGGTACATCTAGTGGTAGTCTTATGTAGACAGGTCTTTGTTCCTTTTGATCCGTCTACAATGCGCAACAATGGGGGGAGTTGCCCTCATATTCTGGCGAGGTCTTAATTAATTTCAATTGTCCACGGTGGTAGGCATTTGTCCCGTTAACAAAATTGGAAAGTTTATGATTGAGTTCCGTATTGTAGGTTTCTGATTGATTAGACAATTCTCCTTTTGTTAATATATCCAGCATTTTTCAATTCATGTATTCACTTTGCTGTAGAAACTCTTTGCCGCACTTGCACATTGAGTGTCGACAAGATGCATACGATGGAGTAATCACCCGCATGTGCCTCAAGGCATCATAAATGAATACTTGATAGCTCAACTGCGATCATCCACGCAACAGAAATTCTCCCAGCAACATTTAAATTTACATTTAACAGAAATTCTCCCAACAACATTGAGATTTACATTTTGGCACTTGTACTTTGATCTCCGCAATTTTATTTCCTTAATTTTTCCTAGAACCGAAGTTTTGTCTCCTTAGCTGCCAGATATCCTAACCATGTGATATCAAGTGTACAAATTTTTGGCTTTGGTAAAGGTGAAAATTGAGCAGAATGATTTAGCCTGCAATTGCTTTGTGAAAAATATTATTTTAAACACGGATATGTATATTATTTATAAAAATTGAGTGAACGGAAAAACGAGATCTGTATATGCATGGCCAGATCTCTCCTCTGTTCCAACATCGATCTATCCTCCACAAAAGGAAAAAAAAAAAGCAAAGGGTCAAAAGCAAGTGTCTAGAGAGAGCGTTGAGCAAATCCTGAGAGTTGTGGCCGAGGTGGAGAGACTCGAGGGCACGCTCGACCATGACGACATGGCAGGGGATGCGGAGGGCGCCCTTTTGCTGGAACCCGTACTCCTGCGCCGATCTATTGAGCAGACCCATGAACATCGGGTGTTTGAGCATCTCTATGCTCATCACAAACCTCTTTATCTCCTTCCCCACGTACACCGGCACGTGCCCCTCAAGCACCACCGCATCTTGGCGGCAGCTACACTGAATTTCCGCCTCACGTGGTCTTGGGCTAGGAACGGAGGAGGCAATACTCGGAGGAGTAGGCCCCTCGGGACAACCGCTGGATCAGCCTTTTCATCTTCGGTGCTTAACATTTTTGAACCAAAGAGAGAGAGTGTGTATGCGTGAGGAGAGAAAGAAAAAATATAGGTTCCAAAAAGGAAATGCAAGCTTCAAGATGAAAGTCTCGCCCAAAATTTGGCCTCCCCTACTTCGGATGACGTGGCATTCTCTGGATCGTTGGATGCGAACGGATGGCTGAGATTACAAGTATGTCACACATGATATACTTGGGATCCGCTCCCATGCCTTAAAGGCAGGGGTGCTTTAATGGATCTCTGTCGTCCACGTTGAAATGGACGAACGAGATCCCGTATATAGGAAGAAAAATTTTGGGTTTTTAAAAAAAAAAATATGGGCCGTCCATTTTTGCAATGGATGGCCCGGATCCCCTGCCTTAAAACCCACTAAGGCAAGGGATCCATTTCCCCCTAGCCGACCGTTGAAGAAGAAAACCAGAGGAAAAAATGAATATATAAATAGAGAAAATCGAAGTGTTATTAAAAATTATCTATATCAGCGTCAACCATTTCACGTAGGATGACTAATATTCATGTCAGCGATTTCTGGCCAATGGGACTTAATTCGCGAAAAGTGAAAAGAATAGGGCTCAATTGGCAAACTTAAAAAGTTTAGGATTGAATTGAAAAAAGTGCAATAGGTTTAGAACGTTTTGGATAATTTTCTCATTTCATTGCAGGGACTTCAAGAATGGCGGAAAAATGAGAAATTTATCCAATACTGTAGCAGCACAGAACGAATTGCTTGCAGCTAAAATTTCACGATCAAGCAAGTTAAGACATGAATAATTATCTCCTTAAGCGATGAAGTAAAACAGAGGTATGGGGTCCAATATCCTGTCATCCCTTTCGGAGCCTGTAAGAGCGCTTTGATTCGCGATAATGCCTACGTTTCAGAAAAATATAATAAGTTCGTGTATGAATTTATACATCAATAGTATTTTTTTCAGGAATATATTTACTAGAAGTTCTAAAACTTATCACAAACATAAAATTGAATCCTAAAACATAAAAAAGTTGCAATTGAGTCCAAAAACTTGTCAAATTGATGCATTTGAGTTCTTCTGTTATCTTCGTTCAATTTGGCTAACATAAAATATTGAAGTGAATTTTTTAATCTTTTCTCTCCTACGTGGTGATGACATCGTTTTGGTCCAAATCTGATTTTTGATATAATTTTTATTTAAATTATTTCAAAAATAAGCTAATTTTTTTAAAGAGAAAGAGAGAGAAACCAGAACCAACAGTGAAGGCTATATGCCCTTGTCGCCGTTGCCCCACCATTGTCATGTGAGATTTGGTATTGTCCTTTGGCTTCCATTGCCATTGCTTGCTCCAGTGGTGGTCGGCGGCTAGAGATCGATAGGCAAGGGCCGAGGCCTGGCGACCCCCGCTGACCACTTCTCCACCTTTTTCGGCCCTTGCTGGAGGTGGTGGGGCGGCGACAGAAAGGGCTGCACAGCCCCGCTGGCTCTGGTTTTTCTTTTTCTTTTATTTAAAATTTTAGTTTATTTTTCAAAATATCAACATTATGTTAAAAATCAGATTTGAACCAAGGTGACGACATTTTAGTCATGTCATTGCCATGTAAGAGAGAGAAAAATATTTTTAAAAAATAATGTCGGCATTTTTCGTTAGCCAAATTAGACGAAGTTAATGAAATGACTCAATTGCACCAATTTGAAAAGTTTTAGAACTTGATTACATTTTTTGCAAGTTTTAAGACTCAATTGTACTTTCATGATAAGTTTTAGGATTTCTATGAACATATTTTTTTTCCTTTTTTTCTTTTAATCAAGCTGGTGTAGAGAAGAAGAAACATATCTATAGTTGCATAAAAGGTTCAAATACTAGGATTAAATAAAAAGCTGATACCACAAGTCTTAGTGTAAAGTTTCAAAAAAAAAAAACAATTTGGGATAAATTTGTCATAGCATACCATTTTAAGATTTTTCATGGTATTAACAAAAAGAAAAAAGAAACAAATTTAAAAGCTTATGATATTTTAACTCATGATTTTGTTCCAGGATCAATGAATAAATAGATCATCCAGAATCACCGCAGCCCCGAATAAAACCATCGTTGTCACGAGATCATATAATCAGTAGCATCAGATCACTTGATCATGATCGTGATCTCCTAGAGTGATGATGGGAAAATACTGAGGTGCCGAGTCCGCCGTCCTATTAGCCGTTTCGGATTAGATGGAAACGCCCCAATTCACAAATCACAAACAAGATACTACACTAGAAACCGATAATAAAAGTCATACACCTCATTTGGGATATTAGATTCTGTATTATTTCACGAAAAATGAATGATTTTCAAAGATATTATCCTAAACATGATAACAGTTTCCTCTGGTTTTCTACTTCAGGGACAGATAAAGGTCGTAGGGCCCTCGCTCGCAGTTAGCAAGGCATCGCGACCCTCGCCCATAGTTGGCAGGGCCCAACGACCCTCGCTAGCGGCTAAAGAAAAAAGTTAGACGGAAAGAAATGAAAAAAATAGTAAAATTCGTAAATATATATATATATATATATATATATATATTTGAAAAAATGTTAGATATTATTAAAAGTTATCCATGCCACATAAGCGATTTTGGGCGACTCAATTGTTAAAAGTGAAGAAGTTTATGATTTAATTGGCAAATTTAAATTTTTAGGATTGAATTGACAAGAGTACAACATGTTTAAGACTTTTTGGATAATTTTCCCTTTTCGCTGCATGGACTTAAAAAACGACTGACGAGTGAGAAATTTGGAGACGTTGAAGAGAGAGAGAGGATCGAAAAGCCTTGCCAGGAAAGATGTATAAAGCAAGACGAGAATGACGAGACCAGAACTCGAACTTAATTAGCGTCGACTGGGTTTCCAGTTTGGACCTGTCGGCTCATTCCTTTCAATTGGCAATGATCATATCTGAATATATTAATGTAATTCCGTCCAATGCGGTCGGTAAACAAATGGATGGTACCGCCCAGACAAGTCAAACCTCAAGACAAGCACTGGACCATGAAGTGGCTGGTTTACGGGTCATGGATTGGTGGGTCGGCTGGCCAAGACTACCTACAGGGAGCGCCCTGGGCGGGAGGTGAAGGCCATAAGAGAAGATTTCCCTCCTTTAAATGATTTAGGAGTGAATACTCGGCTAAAGGCGATCTGCCAGCAAGGAATTACCCATAGACGACCTCGCCCTCAATGTGGACCCAATCAGGACATGTTTTAAGCCATGTTTTTAGTACTTTTAATAAACAGTTCGTGGGAATACTAGAGAGCTTTTGAGAGTCGTTATCCAAGAGAGCAGATAACAACTCTGGAATGCTTATAAGAACCCCTAGAGGAAAAAATCAAAATACTCTGATGAACATACTGAGTAAATAGAATCATGGTGATTTAAAAAAAAAATCATGGATTGTCCAAAGTGATCGTGAAATCGGATCCTTCCAGCAGAACATATGTTGCAAAAACAATGCTGAAGTGATTAGTGAGTTCGAGTGCCTTTTGTAGTTTCATAAATACATGATTCATACAGTTTGAAATAGGCAAAATTGCCTGTTAACCCTAGTAAAAACAATTTAATTAAGACAAAGTCATAAAAACTTAGCTAGGAGAAACTTTTCAAATGCGACCAAATTTTTTTTTTTTAAAAAAAAAAGACTCATAGGATCGCAAGCATCACCAAAATGCTCACTGCTCAGCGTAGAGGGATAAAGGAGAGGCAATACATAGCCCAACATGTACTGTGAATATTTTTACTTGTCAAGTAGGACGATGAAGTTGTCCTCTAAGACAAATGCATAATTGATTAGCAGGACAACTGAAAATTCATGTGTACATTTAGGGCTGTCAATTTGGCCCACGCCGGACGGGCCGGCCCGGCCCAGCCCGAAATTTTTCGGGCCTTTTCGGGCCGGGCGGGCCGGCCCGACGCCAAACTTTTGTAAATACCTATTTTTTCTTTTAAATTTAATTTATTTTTATATTTTCTTTTTATATTTTTTCATTTGATGGTTTGTTAATTAATTTTAATTCAAAAAAATTTAAAAAAAAAAGGAAAGAAAAAAATATTTTCGGCCCAAATCCGGCCCGGCCCATTGACACCCCTATGTACATTAATTTGAACTATAACAGAATCTGAATTCTCAGAACACAAACCCGAATTTAACCAAACTATGGACATCAACTGCATTCCCAGATGTGGTCCCAGTGCTGCTCGTGCTCCGGCGAGATTGTACATCGATCTGGTGCTCCGGGGAGCTTATTTGAGAGTTCAATCAAGCTCAAGCGTCCTTGCCATTTGGGTAGACGAGGTGACCAGGTAAAGAAAACTTTATCCAATATCGGAGCAGCAATGACCAAATTCCTTACGGCTAAGATTTCACAACCCATCCCGCGAAAGCCATGGATAATGATCTCCTTAAGCGACGAAATTAAACACGAAGGTATGGGGTCCAATATCCCGTCGTCACTTTCCGGGTCCACTCCCACCCCCCCCTGATTCACAATAATGCATCAACCTTGATCACAACAGTAGTAACACTAATGCAGGATAAAAGGTTGGCAGAAAAAGGATTGAATAATTACCAGAGAGAATATAAGACGCCTCAAAATAGGACATTTACTGAGCAACAAAAGCATTGCTCTAGATTCTACTCGAACGCCATAGTCGGTCAATTCCAATTCCGTTAGACTATGGAAGACTGGAAGGGAGTTAAGTATATCCTCTCCCGCATTCATTCGCTGGTGACAAATCCACGCAAGAAGTAACTTAGATTGACATCATGAATCAAGATGAAGTGAAGTAACTAAGCGGAAAAGCATACCTCAACGCTTCTGATGGAGAAAGCCAGCTGCTTTAAGTTAGAAAGAGCCTTCATGAACTTACATAAATGGTAGATGCCTTGAGGGCAAGGAAAATGCGGTTGGATGGAAGCCTCAACTAACGAGGCTGAGTTCAGTATGATATAGTCATACAAAAATTTCCCTTCATAGTGAAAGGACATGATAAAAGCTCCATGTACCCGTACTTGGGAGTTCCGAATGCCGAAAGAGTCTTTGTCAACAATAGTCAAGTTCACAAGGTTGGGAGCAGAAATTTCCAAACACTTGAGATTCCAGCGGCAAATAGTAAGAGACAACTTCTCAAGGGAAGGGCAAGAAAGCAACTTCTCAGATGATTTGTCATCTCCAAACCAAACATCCACCAGAGTTAAGACCTTTAGATTTGCAAGACAAACTAAGGATGGAAGCTTAAGGTCATGCTCCATTTCTAGATGGAGTTCTCTTAGAGTTCCACACCCAAACACGCAAGAAGGTAACATATATAGAGTATGATGATGACAAAATTTAAGGTGCAAGCAGAGGTCTTGAACATTGTGGCGTATTGCAGCAGTAATCCACTTATTGACAAGAGATTCATCGCCGTCAAAATATTCTTCACTGTCAACAACGCATGAGAGAGAAAAGGCTTTCATAGAAGACGAGTCACGAAGTGACAATGCTCTTTCCACGAAGTTCCCGAAGAGCATCCTCATGCGGTTAGTATAATTATATTCTTCTCTGAAGACAAGACTAGGAATAGAAGTCCATAGATACTCCCACCGTCTCGACAACACACTGGTCCGCACGACATCTTCGGTTGGTAGAAGAGCCAGGATGTGCAAAAGAATGGCATCGGGTAAATCACATAGTTGCTTGCAGCTGTTAACTTGTCGAGCATCATCCACGTGCTGGCGTTTAGCTTTGTGAACCAAAGTGCTCGCATCCACCAGATTCCACGGCATGTCTAGTGTACAGGTTAAATATAAAATGAAGATAAGAGACCGGGATGTCAAGGAACAACCAACTGCTAATCACCACTCATAACACGATCCTTAAACGTTGAATGTCAAAATGATAATATCAAGAGGTAAGATAGTTAACTTTCTCCAAGATCCCCTTATAATAAAAAAAATTCTGGGATTTATCGAACCTGATGCGCATCCATATGACATGACGAGGGTTATGTTAGTCTAATAAATTCCATTGGCAGGCAGATTGCAATTTCATGATAAACCTCAACAAATGTCACAGGACCTGCCCATATGACAAGAGACAGACCAACAGGGAGATCGATCTACAAACGAGCCAGTTCAGTTAACAGTGAAATATGCAACCACATTGTTGAACCCATGGATGAGTGTGCACGCCAGGTTAATAAAGCTTTGCTATCAAACACATGGGGTGCCAGCAAACATTTGAAAGAACATCCATGAGCCAAGGTTTATACCACTCATTCTAGAGATTAGCGCAGAACGACTGACCATCATCCAAATATCAAGAACCCAGAAAAGACATCACTGCATCGAACTGCGAAAAGTCGAGGATGGCGTCGATGTCGATATGAAAGCAGTTAAATACGTGGATGATATAGAGAGAAAAGAGCAAAAAACAAATGGTCAGCGAAGAAATTAACTGAAGTCAAGCGTTCATGAAGATTAAAGACAACAGCGAGTCACAGGCGAAAAATCACCGGGCGATGCGTTCAAGTGTCGTGACCTAAAAATCATGATTCAGGTTAATGAATTACTGGATTAATTAAATTGAATTAACTAACCTAGTTTGAACTCTCTCAAACCCTTCCAAATCGCAACTTAGATTCAAATGATTATTATGCAAAACACTTTATTTCATACGAACTAGATTAAATGGATTGACGGATTTGATTACATTTACTTTTCAATTAAGCCCTTTTGGTACCAAATTTTCATGAAAAATTCTTAGTTTGGTGATTTGAATTGATTCTTTTTTTCTTTTTCTTTTTCTTTTTCTTTTTTTTTTTATTGGGGGGGTGGGTTTCATTTAGTGCAATGACATGTGACCAAGTTATATGACATGTAAAATTAGATGGCAAAAACTATGCCATATGGGAAAATCTATATGCAAAATAACGTGCAAATATGATTGTGAAAAATGCATGAATGATATGCGTGATTATCAAGATATGCAATTCAAACCATTCAAGCAACATAGTTTCGAGATAAGAATATTACCTAGATTGCAAATTATTTTCCTATTGCGAACGAATTCCGGATTGACCACGCTCCGGCAGGTGGCTGGTGCGTAGGTCGGTGGTGAGGCTCGCGGTGGCGCTTGCGACAATTCTCGGCCAAAAGCACTTGCAGTGGTGGATGTTGTGATGGTGGGCCGAGAGTATGAACTCACGCGAGTCTATTGTAGTTGACGGTTTTGGACCAACGAGAATGCCAAGAATTCTTTCAATTCTAAAAGCTTCACCTGCACTTCACCGAACACACTGGCACGTAATCATCACAATATCTATCCATTACCTTTTGTTCTTGCTTGAGGATGGTCCAGTGTAATTCTTCAGAACTTTTGCACCACTGGACTAAAAGTTCACACTTGGGGTTGATCGGTTCGATGAAGCTTGACGTGCGGTGCCGATACAAGGCTCACGGTAGGATGGTACGTAGGCTTGTCGTTGGCTGGTGATTAACAACAAAGCTTCTCACGGTTCCACTGTTGATGCAGACCGAACATGCAGCCTCGTCATCGTCAAGTGGATCTGTCAGAGCCAGAGGATGGCTCGACGGTAACTCGTAGGTGGATGGATTAGTACGAGCCGAACATCTGTATTGCTTTGAAGCTTGACTTCACCAATGGAGGAGCACTAGAGAGGCGGTGATTATTGGTCTTCAAAGAGCCTGTCTTTCACAAATTTACGAGAAAAAGTACTCCCTGCCGTGTATCAATTGTGTGTCCCCCCGAAAACCCTAGAGAAGGCCCTGTTTATATAGACCAAAACATTGCAAGCTTGAGGCCTCACCTTTTCAAATAATCACAGAATAAACCCTTAGTTATAATCAGAATTAAGTATCAAAGGGCCAAATTGCGACCAATCACTCTCAAATTTGGGATGGGAAATTTGGCTGGGCCTTTGTTTCATGAGTCAGCCGAATTTTTATTTTTTTTATTTTTTTATGGGCTGACTTGAGCAATCTTGGTCCCAATTAGAGTAAACCGAATGCAGCTATAAAAAGCTTTCTTTCTTCTTCCTTTTTCAGTGGCTAAAAGTAAAGCGTGCCCAAAGACTGTAAATAAATAAAATCGGCACCTCTTTCTCGATCGAAGTTAGATGTGGGTCCAGTTTAAGCAAGACCAATCATGATGTCACAAGATATTCACCATTGATATGCAGTTCAATCCAATCTAGGAAACAAGATATATTTGTTAGATTCACAAAGATACTCAACGTGCAATTTTTTTCAATTAAAGTAATCAAATATCTTAAACTTGCAACACGAATTTTCAGGTATGCAATCAAATATTCAATCCGTTTAAAAAGGGCAAGACAATATTGCACGAATATTCACGATCCAATTTTTAGTGCAATTTTCAGATATGCCAAGATGTGCAGAATTTTTTCAAACAAAGCAAACCCAATATCCAAATCAAGATAGGAAACTTACCCTAACTCCCAAATTTGTTTTGCTAATTTGAATCACGTTCGGCTCGGATCCTTTCTTGGCAGGACTGGACAGCATCAAAATTTACCAGCTCAATGGCTACCAGCGTGGTGGCTGCGGGGCAAAACAGCCTCTCAGATCTGTTGATCTTCGGACTCCGCTGATTTTCGACCAAACAAAGAGGACAGGGACTTGCCGGACTGCTCAGAATCAGCAACAGGAAACAGAGACGGGGATTAAAACAACAGCAGGTCTGATGGTTTTTCTTCGAGACCAACGACCACACGACTTCAACAGCAAACGGCAGGCTTCGGCCCCGCTGATTCTTGGTGCGTAGCGGCAGGACAGCAGGCTGTCGGAATCACCTCAGCAGGAGCAGCAGAAACCGAGCTACTACCTAAGAAGCAGCAAACTCGAACAGCAAGCAACACCGAATAGAGCAGTAGCAGAACCACCGCAACAGAGCCCGCAGTAGAGTCGCTGAGCAGAGTCTGCGGCGAGACCAAACAAAGGGGAGAGCAGCAGCAAGTAGAGAGGACCGAGAATCAATAACAACCGAACTGTAGTGGAATTGCAGAAACGGAAACGCTACAGTAGAGGCAGAACCCGAGGACAAAGTCTCGGCTAAGGAGTCAGCCGAAGGCGTTTTCCCTCTTCTTATTCTCACGTGTATCTTTCTAGGTTTTCTAAACAAAATTTTCTTTTTCTGAGTGATTGTGCTCTCCAAAACCCTGACCTAAGCCTAGTATTTATAGACTAAAGTGATTGCAAGCTTAGGGTGCGCATGAAATCTTGCCCGGTCCAAGAATAACTTCTGGCAGGGAAGTTGATTTTTCAGCTTTTACTTGAAGTAGAAATTGAATTTTCAGCCTCTGCTTCAGAAGTTGATTTCTGATAGAGAAATGCATTTGATAACGATTAAAAAAGACGATGTTCGAAACATTATGAAAAAAATATTCGATGATGGCGGCGGCCGGCGACAGAGGTCGGCGACCGGCGATGGGGGCGGCTAGCGACAGGGGGCGATGGGCTACCGACGGCGGCCGCTGGCTACCGGCGGCGACGGCTGCCGGCCGCGATGGTCGGTCCCGTGAGAATGACTTCTCAAAATCGCCCAAAAATCTTACCAGAAGTAGAAAATCTTGCCAAAAGTAGAAAATCTTGCCATAAGTAAATTTTTTTACCAAACGAATTTCTACTGCGGCAGTATTTTTATCAAACAAATTTCCCTGCCAGATCAACTTCTGGCAAGGAAATTAAGAAGTTGGCAAGATATCATGTGCACCCTTAGAGTTTCAATTTTTAACTTTTCTGTAAAAATTAGTTCGAGGGCTAGGATAATGTTTGAATTGAATCCAAAAAGGACAAAACTACATTATCTACTAATTCATTCTAATTATAATTTTCGACTAGGCCCGCTTATGTAGCTTAGCCGAAAATCTGTGTATTCTGGTGGGCTATTTCGTGCCTTTCGAGCTAAATTGAGGCTTTTAAAATAATGAATTATCAATTGCTTTATCCCCTTATAACACTTTAATGAGCCGAATTAAGCTTGGATTAGGCCCAATGGCCTTTAAATTTGCGCCGATTCTCCCTCACGTAAATATGAGTTTGAGCCCGTCCGCTTTTTTTGCAATTTAAGCTCAATTCCCTTGGGCCTGTCCAAACTGATGCAAATGCAACTAATATGAATTCTTTAAATGAAAATGATTTTATTTTTATTTTTTTTGGCAAGAACTAAAATTAGTCCTATGCAATATGACTAAAAAAAGGTTAGTCAAAACTTTGATATCAACACCAAGCAGTGCTGATTTCAATTTGGGTGGTGGGAGAGGAAGAGGCGAATTTGAGGGGGAAGAGAAAGAGGGAAAAAAAAATCAAAATGCGCCAAAAGAGGATAAAAAAAATAAATCAACAATGAAGGGAAAGTTGTGGCTTGATCCAAATTTGCTCACCAAAATATTTCAAATAAAACTTTTAATTGTGAAATTCAATTGTTAAATGGACATTAATATTCAAGTTAAATTTATCGTCCATATTAAAAAATTATTATGGCATTCCGGTACCATGCCGCTTTTGATTATTTATAATTTCTTCTTTGTCATAAAAAGGAAGATAATCAGTTATTATTCACTTCGTGAAATTGTGGAAAATCTGCACGAGTTTTCCTAATGTGGGCTACATTAATTGAGATTGTAATAACTTCATACGCCATACGAAAGTGCTGCCTCATCGACGCCAGGCTTCTCGAGGGTCGTAGAAGGGAAGAGCTCGAGCCGAACAACCCAAGAATGTCAGAACGCAGCTCGTAGCGCGATGGATTCCAAATCAGGTACGCCAAACGCATTTCTTTGTCGTTGTGTTTCTAGATTTCGATCGCGGCGATCCTAGGGTGTCGTTAGAGCCGCCGCAACTCGAAACCAAAACCGTACGTTCATGTCTAATTTTTGTAAAATATGTTTAGTGAAACTTGAGTATGATGATATGTTCGGATTCGCCGTTTCGAGACGAGTTCGACGAGTGGTCGACGGCCTCTGACGAACGCCAAACGCCCCCTCACATGCGGCTAGAAGCCGCTAGGGCGGCGACTCGTCGGGCCACATGCCTTCACGCGCCAACAGCGCGAACCGCCTTTGTAGCTGACGTCAGTGACGCAGTCGCCGCCTTATAGGCGGGCGACACGTGGCGTTGCGTTGCTCAGCCGCCGCCTTACGAGCGGCTGCCGCGTTGCGCAATCGATGCCTTACAAGCAACTGCCACGTGGCGATGACGTGACGGATGACATCATTGTTGGCACCGCTTTTGACCCGGGTCGACCCAACCCGTTGACCGGGTCAAACCGACTCATCAGCGACCGTTCGCCGGTCGGACTGGTAAGTGGTTGGATTGGTCAGTCGAACCGACAGTCGGACCGTACTCGGTTAGACCGGTTGGACTAGCCTTTAGGTCGGCTCTCTCGGCGTGCACACACCTAGCACGTGTGGCGCGTGAAGCCCACATGCAAACATTTCGGGAGGCCTCGGTCCCTATCCCGGTCCCGACCTCGGTCACCCTGAGGCTTGTGACCGACAACCGGGATCATTTGCAACTTGTGGAAGGAAGCTGTGCTTTTGGGTCAAAAATGGTTTGAAAAATGGTTTAAGTGTGTGACTTATTATTGACCCATTCAATTTTACTTCAATATTTTATAAGTCCTTTAAAAGTTAATGACCAATATATGACCTATTTTATATAAAATATGGATCAAATATGAGTGTATGACCCATATATTGCCAGCTCTAGGTGGGGGCAACGTTCTTACTAAAAAGTGACGCGGAAGGATGTTATGCCCCGCGGCTCGTGACTCTGTCATCTACCCTCCTCTCTCCCCCTTATCATGCTTTTCTGCTTTCCTTCGCCTCGTCGTCTTCCTCCTATAATCTCACCAACTTCTCTTCCTCTCTGTTTCTGTGATTATGTGCTGGTTCGTGTGATGAAGCTCGTCGCGCTTTCAGGGGATGCGGTTGAATCATCTCTAAAGCCTCGTTTGGACTCTTCTGCTTGTATCCTCTTCACACCCTTCCTTCTCCATCTATCCTTCATCACTTGAACTTGAAGCACCACCTCTTCCGTTTTTCTCTTTGTACTCTTCTCCTTGTAACGCTCACCTCCAAAAACACTCGCTCTCGCTCTGACACCACCCACCAATGATTCCCGCCCTCTCCGAAAAACGCTTTTCGAACCCCTTTCTCTTTGGCCCCGAGATTGCGAAAATGACGCGGCTCGCGGTCTCCGTTGCCCTAGCATCCTTGCGGTCGCGCCCGTTGCGCCGGAGGGGGTGGCGGGATCGATGGTGATGTGCTCGGGGATAGTGCTGGAGAGGTGCCGGAACGACAAGTCATCAATAATGGACTTTGGAGGGGTCGGTGATGGGCGGACGGTCAACACCAAGGCGTTCAGGGAAGCGGTGTACCGGATCCAGCACCTAGGGCGGAGGGGAGACACCCTCCTCTATGTCCCTCCTGGGGTGTACCTCACCGGCAGCTTCAGCCTCACCAGCCACATGACCCTTTACCTGGCCCGGGGGGCCGTGATCAAGGCCACCCAGGTAAAATTTCGCTTCACGTTCTTAGGAAATTGTTATTTATCAAGACTTTTGACGTGCAAAAAGTACTGTCAATAGACTTAATTTGGCGGAATAAATCAGCTATAAGGCTCACCAGGAGCTAGGAAAGGAACTGAATCATATCGAGCGACTCCGTTCTCGGTCCAGCGATTCGAATTGAAATATGCCTAGTCCCCCTCACCTAGTGGCGAAAAAGAAGGTCCAATCGCAATGTAGTCAGTATACGTCCTGTTTCCTGATGAGCTACAGAATTGGTAGATATAAGAGTTCGTTTAGTTTAGTGACTAGTGAATTTGAGAACCCTTCGACCAAAAAAAAAACCTCGTAGGCTAGTACAGACAACAGACTAAAGTTATTCTTACTAAAGTTATTCTTAAGCGAACATAATTCAGCAAGGTGCGACGCTCGAATTGGTAGATATAAGAGTTCGTTTAGTTTAGTGACTAGTGAATTTGAGAACCCTTCGACCAAAAAAAAAACCTCGTAGGCTAGTACAGACAACAGACTAAAGTTATTCTTACTAAAGTTATTCTTAAGCGAACATAATTCAGCAAGGTGCGACGCTCGAATGTATTTTGTATGATGCCAGCAAAACATATGAATACATATCGTGTGAACTTATTACGCAAAGGAAGCGATAGAAGGAGTCATAGAGTCGATCACAGCGCCGGAACTACAAGAGAACATGTGCTTTTCTGTGCGGTCCAGTCGGGGGGTCGGTCGTTTCGATGAAAACGGGATTCACTCGATCATATTAAAAATAGGAGGAGGAGCCACAACTGGTCTTGATTTTTGGATTACGCCGTTGCAGTAATGACCCGAAATTTGCTATGGCAATACCGCGGGCAAGTCGTAAAGGAACATCCGAGAGAAACGGGTTAGTTTGTTATGTAGATTTCACTAGGGGTGAGCATGGGCCGGGTGGGCCGGTTCTAGACCTAGACCCTGTACCCGACCCTGTTATAACCGGTTCCCACTTTTTGGAACCGATACCCTACCCTGTTTGTCTTGGAACCTGTTTTGGAACCGACCCTATTTTTCGGTCCGATTTTCGGGTTCACCCTGTTTACCCTATTTTCCTTTCCATAAAAGGAGCAATAAAAATTACAGTGAACAAAATGACAGAATCCGACAAAATTTGCACCAACCAAATGAGAAATTTCACAACTACAATTGCGTCAATACCAGCACTAATACAATAAAGAGTGAAGCACACAAAAATTGAAATCATACTGCTCTGATAAGCATCTCTTTAAGCCTAATTTTTCCTGACTTCTATGAGACATATGTAGCATCTTGATGGATTGTTTAACTTGTTAGAAGATAACCTGTCTGCCAGAAAGGTTGCACATCCACTAATACAATAAAGAAACACAAAAGATCCAAAAACTGAGAATGACATAATGTAGCTTCTCTAGAAGGAGAAAGACATCGAACTTGAAAAAATCTGCAATCTCACAGTTTCTTCAACAGAATCAAAGATCAAACAACACATGAACATAACATGCGAAGTGCCTTCAGATCACTATAATGTCTTCAAACAGCAAAAATCCCGAAGAACGAGTCCACTGAACAGAACTCCTCCAAGAGCGACATCGCGAGCTTGGTATGAAATCTCACAAATACCTGAAATTCATACATAAAGAAAAATAAAAAATAAACCATGCTCTAGAGACAAATGCAAAAGTGACGATCGATGAAGTCCATTTACTTACCACAAAATTGTAGTTTCCACAAAATGAAATCTATTTACCAATGATAATGTCTTCGGTAAGACAATCCATATCTAAAAACCAAAAAAGAGATTAGAAAACACTCATTCAATAGATAGATATGCAAATGAATTACATGAAAAAAAAATATACAATAATGTTAAGTCCGTCTGAAAACAAATTATACAATAATGTTAAGTCCTACCGAAAACAAAAAAGAAACTGACAATCGTATGGAGAAAGTAGCTATAGTCATTCACAAGCAAACAGAAGTACTAGAAGACAAGGCAAAAAGTTCACAGAAGATAATGTGCCATTACATAAATAAAAACCTAGAATCTCCCCAAGAATTCAAGCAATCAATATGTGAGTTCCACAATCAAAACAGGGCCTATCACTTCAACATATATGAAGACGATGATGCTAGAGAAATGATAATGAAGAACACCACAAAGTCAACAAAGCAAATAATAGAAGTACACTTTCTCCAATTACCATTTATATTTCAACACATAATATCAGCTCCTTACAGAACTGAGTGCCCCAATTCAAGTTTCAGGGAGGAAAAGAAGATCTTGTTTGACCGGAATTAGCAAAAAATAAAATGAAATGCCGCACCAACCTTCAATAACTTGTGAACAAATTCAACTGCATCACTTGTTCCAAATACCTGAAACAATTTTTTCCCTCACAATCAGCAAGTGCTAAAATTTTTTCTCAGACCAGGAGATTAGTCATATTGAAAGTGGAAGCATACCCCCCATAAGCCATGACAACCAAGAATGATGAACTGCTCTCTCCCTGCCAGCTCAAAAGAATTGCAGCAGTTAGCGGCTATATTTTAGTGCCGTTGAATGCTAACTCATAGTAGCAAAGTAGACATACCTCTTTTGCCTATATAAATAATAATTCAAAAGGTACTCAACACAGCACAAGGAAAAGAAAACTTCCTATACTCCCTAGCCATAGTTATGGCCCATCGTTATTCCATCCAAGATAGTCAAATTTTTTTTCCATTTACAGTGGCAGAAATTATTCTCCACAAGGGACTAAGCATGTCGACAATCACATATGTCTATACTACTGTATAGAAAGACTTCCACACAGAGCAAAACTCCATGAATTCCCTTGCACATGACAGGTCAATCGGTCTTCACAACTATGTCATTCTTCCATCCCTCGGTTTCACCAAGGGCATATCTCTTTATGCTTCAACAACTTTCTGCCAAAAATTTTCTGTGGAATTTGCCCTTTAAGCGCATGAATGCCATCAATGCTGGGTGCGACAAAGAAAGTTTCATGTACATCCTTACCTTTTGGATGCGAGCACGCTCCAGAGGGTAAATGGCTTTGTGTTCCCTGGTCAGAACAATGGCCTTTACAGAACTATCACCATCTTCAGTAGAGGAGCGGGCTAACACAGCTTTTGCATCCCCAATGTTAGCAATGAATACCTATAAGATGCACCGAGACTTAGTCCACAAGCCAACATTGTTCTGACACAATTAAAGCATTACAAGACGAAAAATAGTAAACCGAAAGTTTAAGTTGAAGAAGGTGAAATCTTGCTTTCTCTATTGAAAAGCCGTGTCTATTTGGAAATGGAAAGCAGAAAATTGTCGACAAACCGAGGTGGGGAGATCCTCCTACCTTGTAAACCAGACCGAAATCGCGGTGGCGGAGCAGTTGAAGAAGGTGAAGTCTTGGGAATAGACCCCGGCGAAGGGTGAGCCGGAGAGGATGAGGGAGAGGATCCTCTTGGGGAGGAAAGCCCCACGGCCTGGTTCGTCCCGTCGCGGACAGGTCGAAGCCCCGGTAATCGCAAGATTGAGGCTGGCGGGTTCCGATCCTAAAGGGGAAACTAACCACGGCAGATCTGGAGCGCCGGAGTTCGAAGAACGGCCGCCGTGGGCCTGTGGCGTCGATGATGATGCGATATGAAGAAGAAGAAGAGAACGAGATGAGGAGGTGAGGTGTATCGTCGAAAACTGAGAGGAAGCCGTGAGGCACTGAGGAGTGAGGCGTGTGAGCGACAAAAGAGAGTAGCTAGCTAGGGTTTTTTTTTTTATATAGTAACTAACAAAACCGGTTCTAAAACCGGTCCGGGTGGGTTTTTACTTAGACCCGGTACCCGGACCGGTTTAAACCGGTTCCCAAAAATTAGAACCGGTACCCGGACCGGTTTGAGCTGGAACCGATTCCCGACCCTGTTTTTCGGGTGGGCCGGTCCGGGTTCCGGGTCAACCCGGTCCGGTTGCTCACCCCTAGATTTCACGACGATTTTTGTTGGAGTCTCCTTTCATTGATTCAATTTGATCTTTCCTTCTGTTTTCTCTTGTTCCTGATGAGACAAATGGAATTGGGGCAGTAACCTTAGTAAACCACCACTTTAAAACTTAAAAGTAGGGAAGTGGTGGTCCTCCAAGCTTCAGCAGAAGCATTTGTACTAGTTAATTCTGGGGGACTGAAAAGAAAGCGAAGGAAGGAGATGGGTGGGTGGGTGGGTGGGTGGTGGCTCCAATGTGCATGGGCATTGCACATCTGATGCTTGGCCAGCTCAGGTTTTGCAGATGCAAAAAACTCATCAATGCATCTTCATCCGGATCACATTACATCTATTCACTTTCATTTTCCAGTAACATAATAAGAGTAACATAGGATTCAGCTCATTTGTGCCGGGCATATGGCCGAGGTTGGGCGGAAGCCGGCATTTGCCATTGCCTAGGGCGGGCCACACTCTCCTGGCTCGTCCAATGACCAGGTCTATTCTATTATTAGGACGATTGAGTGTCGCATCTCCATCGCTTATGGCATAGTGAATTGATCGCACGAGCTAATAGTGTTACGCGGAACAAGCGATCGATCGATAAATAGACATAACGACTAAAGTAAATCGAACACCAAATATACGTGGTTCGATCGTAAAGACCTACGTCCACAGGGAGAGCAGTAACGAATTCCACTATAAAATGAGCGATACACGGAGATTACAGATCACTCGAGTTACACAAACACACTCTTGGTGTTTCCCAGTCCCAATTACATCCAAGAATGCACATAGTGTTTAGCCTACAATTCCTAGAAAAATAATTTCTCAATCTCGCTAAGGAATTAAACACAAATCTAATAACAAGATTTACTCAGCTTCGACACTTGAATTGTTGATATAATTCCATGGACAAATGAAGTCCAATGCCAAGCACTCGTTGTGACGTTGACGGCGCTTCAAGACTTCTTCAGATGAATCACGGCCCTTTCTCTACGTGAAGCCCTCTCAAGCACTCGTCGGCTAGACCGCGCTTCAATGTCTCATTCTAGGAGAACTGATCTCGAAGTAGCATCCTCGCTATTTAAAAGCCATCGTCACAAGAAAAAAATCGTCTCTGTGTATATATATATAACAAGGAAATCTTGGTCAAAGTGGGACTCAACTTTTCCACAGCCAAACATATCTTCTCGCGCACGGATTCCATACATGGTCTTTCCTTTTCTTTTCTTTTTACAATCAGGCCGTGCATCTTTCTTTCTTCAATCGCCAAATTCAATACGGAAATCGATTCCGTATATATCTGACGAAATTCAAATATGCACTTCGAGCTCCAACACCGAATATGAAATATTCAATTCAAAATATTTAAATTTTCGCTTCAGGCTCAAATTCGAGGCACAATTTTAAGAAGGGCCTCTGCCCGTCCTTTGTGCGTTGGAATCACACGACGAACAGCCAGACATCTTTCGTAACGCTGTGAAGGGAGAGGAAAGACCGAAAGCTGCTCGGAGAATTCATGCAGCTTGGTCCCTAAAAACTTTGAATGCCTGAAGATGACAACTCTCTCTTCTGTGGTCATATGGCGATGAAATGCCATTACTATCTACTGATTTTAATAGCTAGCTTCTCTAAAGCATACACACCTCCCTCGTGATCTTTCATATTCGCTCACTTCCACTGTGAGGCATATTCTTTGGGACGATTGTTTTCGCTTTGATAACTCGCGAGATTCAATAGCCTAATCTGTCTTAAGTATGTTGATGATATTAGTGACTGTATATTGTGGTGGTAACCACGAATTTACAGCATAGACGATTGAGTGCATGAGTTTTGTCCGAACTCCGCGAATTATCAAAAAGGCAAAGAAGATGTTTGGATGGAAGGGGGAGGGAACGTCCTGGAAGGAGGTATATGAGTCTCATCCAAGGATACGGCCTTCGAGATGTGGTAATCACAGGTGGGTGTCGACGAAAGCATGTCGCATGATCCTCCACTTCAACAAGCATCTCATGAAATCGTTATCCACCATCAAACCAAAGTCGCTCCATCGTAACAGTGCTTCAATGGATCCAAAGCTCAGAAACAACCTTGTTAAGGACATTGTGCGATTGTTCTTTTTTCAGGTGAGAACGGGAAGATCGATGGTCAGGGAGAGGTATGGTGGAACATGTGGAGGCAGGGCACTCTCCGCTATACTCGACCACATCATCTCGAATTCATGAACTCCAGAAGCATCATGATCTCCAACGTGGTTTTCAAGAATTCCCCCTTTCACCCTGTTTATTGCAGGTTACTTCCCACACATGCATGTTTCGATTTGTTAAGTGCAGATCATAGGACATGGTTTTTTTAAAAAAATGAGTGATACTGCAGTACTAGAGGCAGCAACTTAGGAGTAATGGACATTATGCTCAAACCTGATCTCATAGCTCTTTTTTTCCTGTCTCGACAGCAACGTTGTCATCAGATACGACTCTCCTAATACCGATGGCATTGATCCAGGTACATACTATACTTGGATTTTACTCGGAACTTTACGCCCGGGTGGTTAACATAGCATCGATATCCCATTTCGCAGTGTGCGCTTCAAATGTGCGGGCTTTTTGTAGAACTGCAGTGCATCTTATATAACTTTGGATGAGTATTACAAAGTTGATGGTCGTTAACAAAGAAATCATATTTGAATGCCCACAAGTCACAGGCTTAGAAAGTCCTACCTAGCTATGCAGTTTGTTTGCAATAGACAGCAAATGTCTGCTCACTGTACAGCAGCTGAGTACTCTGATAGTATGTATAAGAGCTAATATAGTCAACAGCAACAACAGAAGAGAAGACAGAGTAAGATCATCAGACTGAATCAATCCTCTGCGTGTTCTACAAATTCAGTTAGTCCTGTTAATGATGCCGTGACATATGTTCAGGAGGTTGCTTTAGCTGGTGAGACGATCTTATTGATAATGCTTCCGTTTGGAAGAGTTCAAATACTCATGAAAGAAAGCTAACAACGGCTTCTGTACTTGTACTGGCTCAGATTCCAGTTCCAAGTTTCCAACGCCTGTTTGGGAACCCACTTGCAAAGCTCTTTGGGCCTGTAAAGTCCTTTAGCCGAATGCTAGAGTGTTTGGCAATTACTTTGAAGAGCCCATTTCCCAAATGCTGGCATTTCCAAATGCCTTCTAAAGGCCTTTAACTCAATGCTCCCTCTGACCTGCCTTAGCTTTCTGGCTTTCTCGGCATACAAAAGGCCCGAATTAATGAATATTTTTTATTTTCAATATTGGCCTCACTCATTCTTCATAATTCCACATTTACCCTTTTTTAACCTAAAAACCCCTTGCATCCCTTGCATCTGTCGCCTCTCCCCCCCCCCTCACTACGCTTCGCTCGCGTGCTCCCCTCGCGAAACGCAGCTGGCTTCCCTCGCGAAATGAAACGTGTAGAGAAGAGATCATCATCCGATTCGGCCCGCACCCGAATCGACGGCGCCCACCCACCGTAAATGATGCTGCTCGGCATGGGCTAGCGGTGGCCATGGTGGTGATGAGAAGTCGCTTTCGTCACCAACGTCAGAGAAGTCTCCAAAGGCCCCCCCAGCCCAAGAGCAGAGGAGACTTGCTTGTTGGTTTTTTGTAGGTGAGGAGATTCTGATTCACTTCGCTTCTTTTTGTTCAATTTCGTGATGGGTCAATGTGAAAATCGGAGGTTGTCTAATGAATCGGTCTGAGAGTTGCTTCGCATCCTGCTGATTCTGCTAGATTTTATGCTCTTTGTTTGATGGAATTGATTTTCGTTGCCCTTTGTGATGCTCCTTATTGTGTGGTTGCACGGTATGAGACTTGGTATCCTTAGTCCACAAATCAGTCAAGAGTGATGAATTAAACTTAGATTAGAACAGCATGCAAAACCTTTCGTGTCAAGAAGAGACTACAGAAAGTCCTGTTTGTATTGTCACCATTTGGCGGTATTTTCGTTGGGCTGGATGTAGATTGCAGATGGTGGTGTAAGATGTGCTTTTTTATGATTGAAAGATGTACCTATACTATTGAACTTAATATTGTTCTTTTTTCAGCTGGTTGTTTACAGAGTAATTTCATATCTGGGGATTCTGTACATGAAACAATGTTATTTTACTGATGAATAATGTTTACTCTTACTTCTACCTTGAAGTTGAGCTTGTCTTGTGATTGACACGGTATCATCCATTTGGGATGCGATCCCTTGATCTTTGTAAGAGGTGGTATCTATTTTCTGTGTTGTTGACCTCGAGTTGCAACGTTCTTTGTTAGATGAAATGTTATGTTGGATGATAGCTTCAATGTCATACTACTCCGCCCATTCTTAAGTGGGTTATCTTATCTATGGAAGATCACATCACAATCCTTATTCCACCTTACCTTTTTCAGAGCAAGATGAATCTCACTGAGTTTGCAGAAGAGGTTGTGATGGTGATGGAGGCTTATCAATCTAGCAGATTTAACCTGATCCTAGTGGATCTATGTTCCAAATCCATGATCTATGTGACCAAAAGATGACAAGGCTCTTGTCTTAAAGGTTCCTCCTGGGATCCACATGCTATCAAATGCAAGTCTAGACACCCCTAGGCCTAAGTTAAGAAGATGTCTTGCTCTGGTTGATTTTGTCTTGTCCATGGTTTGTCTTTTCTATGTTGGAGTGGATTACAAGTTCCAGTTGGAAATTCGAGGCAGATAAAACAGCTGCAGAAATGGTCAATTGAATTTGTGTGTCACGCATACTAGATTTCAATCTCTACTCTGAGCAATCTTGACCTCAATTATTTAAGGGACTGTCTAGTTAGCATTCCTCAACCTATTAAAAGATTATCTCTTTTTTTTTTTGTATGTCGGAATTTGGTTAATGCAGTGACACAGTTTAGAGGAATGAAAAAACATAGAGAGAAATTGGTTGAAATCTATGGTGAATTGAAATCTTTCTTTTGAAATGATGTATTGCCTCTTTTGACAAGTTTTTTCACTTGAAAACTGTGATGGTTCTTATTTACTACTAATGAAATCCGTACAAATGGCTACTGACAATAGAGAAGGTTTCTGTATAATGCCACCATTTATGCTTTGGTGTTAGCGGTTTTGATAGATTGAATCCAAGAGCCTTCGATGTCAAACTTAGACGGTGTATTATCATAAACTTGTATAATGGTTTTGGAAGCTAAGGATTGTGATTTTTGTTGCAATGTACAACGGCGCCAACAACGACAATTTTTCTAGGCATCTCTTTGACATCAGTCATAATGCATGCTAAGTAGAATTAATTGTATTTGTTATCAAAACAATGGTTTGTGGAAGATAAAAGCAAAATTTTGATGGAAGGGGGATGCAAAAGGGTTGCTTTTTGTCCCAAAAGCACTACCGAAAATGCGGAGAAGCGGAGGAATTTCTGAAAGTGCTGATTTAAGTGGTCTTTGTGTTACCGAGTATTGTTCTTAGTCGAGTATTTTTGTCATTCTGGATTCCGCAACATATGCGTTTCATTTTTACTAGTTTTGCTTCTATGCTTCCTTGAGTTCTCGAGATCTTGAGTGCTTTATCTTCTAGTTTTGATCTCCATTGACATCCTGCAGGATATTTAAGTGTTTCTTTCTACTAGGAAGGATGTGCAGGAAATTCAAGATGCCATTCAACAACAAAAGGAAAACAGATAAGAAGAAGAAGAAGATGATCTGGTCATATGTAATTTAGGATACTCGTGTGTGTTAGACATTCCAGAAGAAACTGAAGATGGGAACGAGAAGGAACAAGACATTCTTGTGTTTTTGGATTTATGTAGAGACAGGGGATTTGAGTTCAATGAATGATGAGTGTTCATGTTGTTGTAATTACTTTTTCAAGTTGAAGAGTCAAGACATTTCGTGAGTTGTTGTCTTCTTCATTTCCTTTCGCCAGGTTTAACTTTTAGTTTAATAAAGATCAATTGTTTGTTTTTGAGATTTGATCCATATATATATATATATATATATTGGGTTGCCCATTATGACCTTTCTCACAATATGCCGTTTTACAATTTATCCTTGAGATTGATCAATTTCTTGTCTTTTGGTTTTAATAGCATTTTATGCAAACTACCGCAAGGCTTCCGGTAGAATTACCTGTGCAATCTTATTCTTGCTTGTCTCGATTGACTCTACTCGAATTTTTGGTTATTATATACTTAATATAAAAATCTAGTGTACCGTCACCTAATTAAAATTTCCATACGGGTTATCGAGAAGTGATCAATCGTGCATATTCCTCGCGTCGTTTATAAATTGAGTGAGTTTTTGGCATTTTAAAAAGAATTGGAAGATTCTAACTAATTTGTTAATAGTTTGAACCAAAAAAAATAAAAAATAAAAAAATTGTTAATGTGCCTTTTGCTTTACTCTCAGCAAGAAAATATAAAAGTTACCATTATTGTTTTTTATTTTAATTTTAAGCAAGTAAAATTAAAAAACTTAAATTGATTACTTTTCCACATATATGTCTACCAAAACAGCATTTCCCCAAAAGCTGCTTCCCAAAGCAACATTCAATTACAGTTTACCAAATGATCTTTGCATAGAGGATTCGCATATCTCCGTCGGCGATGATCTCATTTCAGTGAAAAGCGGATGGGACGAATACGAAATACGTTACGGCCATCATAGCTCGGGGATCACGATACGACGGATAACTGGGTCATCCCCTTTCAGTGGGAAGCGAGATGTCCGGCGGGGTGGAGAACGTCTTGGTCGAGAATATAAACCTGCGCAACACGGGCATAGGAATCCACATCAAAACAAACATCGGAAGGGGAGGGTTCGTAAGGGACGTAACCGTGTCCAATGTGTACACAGAGAACATGCGCAGAGGCATACGCATGGGGAACGTCGGCGACCACCCAGATAATCGCTACAACCGCAATGCTCTCCTTTACGTCAAGGGCATCAGAATCAAGGATGTCTAGGGCATGAAGGTCCAAGAGGCGAGCTTAATACAGGGCTTGAAGAATTCGCCCTTCACAGGCATCTGTCTCTCCAATATCTATCTCCACGGCGTGCCGAGACAGAGAAGAGCGGCTTGGACTTGCTCCGACGTCAGCGGAGCCGCTCTGCAGGTAAGCCCTTGGGTGTGCTCGGAGCTCGCTAGCACCTATCAGAGCATACTTGCTCAAACTCCTTCAGAGACTGATCTTGCGTAGCGAACTTGCCCATCTAGTGGAAATCCGATCGGATTACTCCATAGATGGCCGAAAGATTTCTCCCTTTGATTAGTCACAGCCTCATTAAACTCTTCGAATCTTTCGTTGTGTGGATCTATCACCATATCAAATCTCTAAGTTTGATGGCTATGATCTTGATTCTATTGGTATGGATCCATAATTGTCGAGAAAACTATCGAAATTTCATCGGAAAAGCTCAATAAAATACAGAGTAGATAGCAACATCTGATCATACATGAATCCACCAGTGCTGTTATATACAGACACAGTATAAAACTACTGATCCATCTCTCAAGGATGCAACTTATTTACACAAAGACACATATATAAGCAAACGGTAGTCCCTAGAACTATCGCAAACAGTAAATAGCTGCATCGTATTCATCACCACAAGCTCACTCTGCATCATCATCATCATAGTCGTCCTCAGAAATGGTTCAAGAACTTGCGAATCCTCTTAAAGATGCCCTCACCTCCGTGGTGCTCCTCCTCCTCATCCTCATGATCGTGGTGGTGGCGGAAATGGTGGTGATGGTGGCGATGGTGGTGGTGCTCTCGCTCCTCCTCGTCCTTGCCCTCCTCCGGGCTATGGGGCCTCTTCATCATGTCGTTGACCTCCTTCCAGCGGCGGTGGGGATGCTCTCTCCCCTCGTCGCCCTCGCGCTCCTCGCGGCGATCAGGCCTCTTCATCATGTCCTTGTCCTCCTCCCAGTGGCGGTGGGGATGCTCTGTTTCCTCGTCGCCCTCGCGCTCCTCGTGGCGATCGAGCCTCTTCATCATGTCCTTGTCCTCTTCCCAGTGGCGGTGGGGGTGTTCTCTCTCCTCGTCGCCCTCGCGCTCCTCGTGGCGATCGGGCCTCTCCATCACCTCCTTGTCCTCCTTCCACGCCACGTCGACGAATCCGAGCCTCGGCTTCCTGTGGTGGACCCTGATCCACCGGCCGTCCATCTGGCGCTCGAACCCTCGCGATTCGGGATCGAAGCCCGGCTTCTCGCCCGACAGGATCATGTCGTTGCCGAACGAGATCTCGCGACCATGGAACCGCGGCCGGAACCGTCGGTGACCGTGGCGGCACCCGCGGCCCCCGTGGCGGAACGGGAAGCGGAGAGAAAGCGGCACCGTCCGCTCGCGGAACCCGCCGACGTCGTTCGGGCGGAACGTGACCGTCCTCAGCGGGACGGAGGCGATCTCCTCGGGTTCCGATACCGGCCCCTCTTCGAGCGTGGGGAAGTCGGCTAGGTCCTGAGCGTTGGAGTCGGCGGCGGTGGTCGCCGGGTCGGTCAGGACCACCGTAGCGGCCTCGAAGTCGGGCTTCTCGCTGGGGAGGAGGATCGTCGCGGCGGACTCGGCCTCGGAACCGGGGAGTTCGGGGTGGACATCGCGGCCGCTGACATCATCGCTGGGGGAATCGGACGGCGTGCGAGACTCGGAGAAGGCGATGAGGAAGAAGAGGAGGAGAAGGGAGAAGGTTAGTTTCGCCATTTTGATCGGAGACACACACCGTATGTCTTGGTGAAATTGTGGGAGAGAGAGAGAGAGAGCGAGAATATAAAGGGAACGGGCAGGTGGGAACGGGGGAGGGAAGGGTTTGACTCCGTGGGGTGGGGGCGAGAAAAGCGGGCAGCGTGGAAGACCGACCACGTGATAGGAGAAAGAGGGGGTTTGGGCTTGGAGCTCGAAGGTGACGGGGAGGGTGTTTCTGGGAATTCAATCATCTGATGTTCGAATTTTTCCTTTTTATTATTTTTCTTGGCTGAGGATTCATTCTTGGTTTTCGAACAATTCCGTTTCTTGGCTCGGCATTTTTAGGTCGCACGTGATAACATTCCACGGAAAAATTACGAGATCTTCGGAAGAAATATGGAATCTCATTGGCCCTTATTCTTTTTTCAGATTTTTCTACTTTTGCTTCTTCTTAACAGGAATCTTTTTTTTTTTTACTTTTGAAAAAATGAAATTATGTTATCTAACGGATTTTTGCTCCAGAAATTACGTTACTAAACAAATTTCTATATCATAAGTGTTGTCATGGGCGCCCTTATTTTTATTTTTCCAATTATGGATATTCCATGGATCAAGAATTAACATATTTCATGTGAATTTTCTTGTTATATGAAAAAATAAAAATTTTCAAATAAAGACCTAAAGTTTCCTCATTTTCTGAAATAAGGATTTGGAGTACTCTCCATGTATCAAATAAGGCCATGATAGTCTAAATAAGGATATGATCTTTGGGGTGGTTAAGAGCATTTTTGTAATTTTCTTTTTAAATGTTTCTCCTTTTTTATTTTTTCTTTCCTTTCGCCATTGGCCATAAAAAAAAAAGTAGAGGCCGAAAATGCTATTGATCAACACGAAAGTCTTTTTCGACCCAAAAAAAAAAAACCACGAAGGTCAAGCCCTTATTTGAAAATATCATGGCCACTTCAGATTTATTTGAAACAATCACTTGAGATGCTTATTTAAGAAAACTTTTATTTCAAGCTTTTATTTGAAGAAATAAGGATGTTTTAGATTCTTATTTAGAATGTTTCCTAAAAATGATACTAAGTGTTGGATCTAGCTCGATGGTCAATGGTTATCAATATCATGCGCCGCTGTCCTCTTTATTTTTCATGCTTACCAAATGTTCAAGTTCTTATCTAGGAAATAGTCAAATAAACTACTATGACATGGCCGTCGCGTACACGGCGAGCGACAGCTGATGGTGCGGGAGTTGACCATTGCGTCAGGGATGACGTGGCATCCCCTAATTGCGTGTGCTGCTCTAGGGTTGCCTATGACTTTTCACTTCCCAATTATTTTGGCTTTTCTTTTCTTCTTTTTTGACCAAATCAGTCGCGGTTGACGAAGATAAATCCTCGTTCGCAATTTCTCTTTTTCCCGACGCGCTAGCCATTCACGAATTTCATGCGACATTTCCCCGTGGCCAATTTGTACATAAAGACCGCGGCACGTCAATGCATGGGATGGGCGTCAAGGGTTTGGATTTTCATGATATCCGATTCGATAACTTGAACTACGACCTAAACCACATAGCGCCATGCCAAAAAGATAATGACAATGAACAGGGCATTCTCTTTAAAGTGTTTCGATCTAGTTTAGTTCTGAAACCGTTTATGTATCCATTTCTTTTTATTTAAATCGGAAGGACCTCGACAAAAAATTCTGAAAATTTCGGTTTGGTTAGATTCAGTCTGGTTCGGGTTCTATGACACTCCTAGAAATTTCGAGAAAATGGAGGCATCCGTGCTCTTCTCGAATATTTAAGTTCATCAAACCGCAGTATCAATCGTCGTGTGTTTTGAAAAAAAAATAGAAATAAAACTGGCGTGGGTTAGCTCTGGAGTCTGGCGGTTTGCATGTCGACTTCATTCATAGTGATGAAAAAGTTGACAACAACCTTCGGCCATACGCAAGGTTGTGTTTCCTAAGTCTAAACAAACGACAAAGATAGGGTTATTGCTCGACAATAAACAGAATCTAATTCGAAAGATATTGAACGGGGCACTGAGGAAAAGATAATATTTCTGGGCCTTGTGGACCACCAAGGCCTATATCACATCCGAGCCTCTCAAACTTCGCGAAGCCCCTCTTTAGTTCTCTCCACCACCCCCCTGCGCGGACACACCAAGACCCCCTTCATGGGCTCTTTCCGGCACCGGAAAATGATCGACTGAACTTTAGCCTAATATATAATTTAGTTTTCGAAGTTTAAGTGCATGTTCAATTGAGTCATTGAATTATATGAAAATGTTAAGTATTGTCCTCGAACTTGAATTAATGGAAGGACACCTTGAATATTTACCTACCTACTCCTCCAAATACGGATACCTCCGTGAGCTTTAGCAATGTTATTGATCAATTCCATAATGAGTACTGTTTTACCTACTCCAACCATCCCGAATAGTCTTATTTTTCCTCCACACCGATAAGGGGCTAAAAGATCTACTACTTTAATTCACGTTTCAAAAATAGATAATTTTGTATCTAACTGTATAAAAGCGGGCGCAGATATATGAATAGGAGACGTTATACGAGTATCTATAGGTCCTAAATCATCAACGTGCTCTCCATGCATGTTGAAAAATCGGCCTAGAGTCGCTCCGCCGACCAGAACACTTAGAGGAGCTCATGTGTCAATCACTTTCGTTCCTCTCATTAGACCATCTATAGCACTCATAGCTACAGCTCTTAACTCGATTATTACAAGCGGCTTGAGAGATTTGGATTCATAGATGGGCAGAATCGGCTTTTCTCTTTGCGGGTGAATGTCAAGCGGGAGCTGATAAAGCAACTTACACCGGTTACTCAAAAATAGTGATATCCACATCCCTGTCCCCCCCTTATACTTGTGATTCATTTCCTGCAAACCTTCCACGAGCAGGGGATTCTGTAGCACTAATGCTAGCAGGTTTGATTACCCTAAGAAGGGTTATCCCACAAAATAACCTCAAAAGGCTGGCTTGGCGGACCATGGGTATATATATATATTTTGAGGTGCCATTAAATCTGAGCCGTTCAATTCAAAATGGACAGCCCAGATCAATCAATAGTTTTTTAGTTAGAAATGATGTGGACTGATCTGGACCGTTCATTTTGAATTGAACGACCCAGATCGATCATGGAAGAAAATGATTGAAAATTTTTAATAATAGAAAATCCAGATCTTACTTACTCTTTCAAGTAAGGACGGATTCGTGCCTAATTCCAATTGAAAGCGTGACCTCCTTTGTCCATTTGCTTCTTGAAAAGAGCGGATATGCCGCTAATCCAAGTCCTATAAAGGTTTCGACCCCCCCCAAAAAAAAAGGTCCTATAAAGGAATCGCTTTCACAGTAGTACCTTAGCCCGAAAAGAATATTGCCTCTTCTTCCTATCCCATTGGCTTGGCCTACATTCAACTGATTCATGCCATCAATCCTCATTTGCTTTTGCTATTGATGGCATTCTATTAGAAATGGAATAGTGATCTCGTGCCCATACGCTAGGAACTATGTTGAACAAATCAAAAGTTGATGAGCCACACTGCACATTGAGTTAAAGCCCATGGGCCACATTGAACAAAATAAAAGTTCATGGACCATATTGCACATTGATTCAAAGTTCAAAAACTACTTATGTCAGTATCCCTTCCCACACCGAATCTGATGCATCGTAAGGAGGGAATGTGGCTCTCCTTTGAACCTAGTTCTTGCTACTTCAAAAGTGACCGCAATTAGCCATTTAAAAACAGTGTGAGTACTGTTGACACCTGATTTTTGACCATCTTTTATTTTAGTTTTTATTTCTAAAATTAATTAAAAATAGCAAAAAAGGTCAAAAAATTGCAAAATCAACTTTGGAAGCCTTAGCCTAGCCTTGGGAACCAATTTTGAACAAAAAATATTTTTTTTGTATTTTTTATTATTTTTTGTTATTTATTTAATTATTAAAATAACCAAAAAATCAGAAAAATACCATCCGTGGTCAGAAAATTACAAAAAAATATTAAGAAATTTTATTTTAATTCCCTCTTTAATATTATCACTTTTTATTAGGGAAATTAGGCTTGGGTCATGGTGTTCCTTCGCAAACATAAACCCGTACCGAGCTTGAAAAATCATTTTCGAGTCTTTTAATTTTCAATTCTCACTTTTCATGAGCTATGACATTGAATTCTAAAGTTTTGAAATGCAATTGGGTCAATTTACCCTCCAATTTGATCAATTTTAGCCAAAAGGGCTTAATTGCATAAAAATCTTTCAATTTAGTCCCCGGTTTCACAATTTTTGAAATTAAATTTCACACGGGCACACCCATTAAAATTAAACACCTCTACCTAATATGTTTCATCATGCTGAATCCATTGGTGGGCTCAATTTTGACTAATTCGATCCTTTAGATCTTCGATTTGGCGAAATTCATTTTCGGATCCTAGGGACAATTTGGGGTTTTCACTAAATTTCAATCAATTGATTCACGAAAATACCCATATTTGATAGAAAACATGCCAAGGAATCCGAATTTGCCATCAATTTCATGAAAAGATGTCATTTTGGGGGTCAATTTGACTATTTGGTCGAATCGGGTCGGTCGGGTCCGACCCGACCCGACACGATCCGACCCGGGTCTGCAACATTGTTGCAGACCACTCTGCAGAACGTGCACAGAACAGAAAAAAAAAAACAGAGGAGCATGGGGCGTGCAATTTTCAAAGGAAAAGCGGGCGGCCGAACGTGGGAAGCAAGTTGGCAGAACATATTCGGTTGTGGCAAAGGCGTGGGCATCAAAAAATGCCGGTCGGCCACGAGAGAGAGGGGGAAAATTTCGGACGGGTCGCGACAGCTGGCGACTCCGCTGGGGAAGTTGTTCTAGAACCTATAGTTCTAGACCTCAAGTGGACTTAGGCCGTAATTAATACGTTGAGTGATATTTCTAACCTTGCAGGCGCTCTTGAAGGTGAGGTAAGTCCGCTCATGATAGGTGTTATATGTTTTTGCAGATTGGAGTGATAAGGGGGTAGTCTGTGATTAACATTGTCTTATGCAGGTTGGCGTAGGAATGTATGTTATGTGGATGATTTGAAGCGCTGATTGATAAACTGTTGTGCATGACTTACATTGTGATGATCACGACACATGGACACACACAACTGCGCCTAAAACCCCGGGCGCCGTCTATAGGAAAACAATAGAAGGGATTGAAAATGGAATCTCCGTGAGGAAAAACACGGGGTAATCCACTTTTCAATTCCGCTCATTTTGAACTATGGATCGAGCCCCAATGCAACGATAGTTGTGCAATGGAATCTGCTCTTTCTAGAACTCGAGATAGGAGCCTTGGCCTTAGGTTCCAAACCCTTTTGATTTTTAGAGTCAAGCCTCACTTGTCTCATGCGCATGTATATGGATTGTTGGTATACCTAAAACCAAAAGAATCATTGGGTACCTCTCATGGTAAGGTCCTGCCGTTTCTATTTAAATTCACTTACAGCCTTTTATTTTGCACAACATGCTGCATTCATCAAATCCGAGGGTTGAGTCCAATTCCATTATAGAGTATGGATAGAGTAGAGATGATCTCTCCAAGTCGGTCCCACATCCCGGACATATTCAAGTATGAACGACGTGTCATCCGCCATCGGACGGTCGGGACATTCGACGGAGTTTACCCTTTTCAAGCTGTCCAAGGAATGGTCCAGTAACCATACCGGAAGTTGAAGAACAGGCGATAACAGCAAATTCGAGACACCTACCGGACATTATCAAAAGGGCATCTGATGAAAACGAAGACCCGAAATAGCCGAACCGAAGACACCAAGCGCCGTCCTCTGAAGACCCAACTTGGGGCATCTCTTTAGGTTCTTAAGGGCCACGTTCCAATCGTCCCTTTCCTTTTATCAGGATCATCGAGTCTGTAAGGAACACCCGTCTGTGGGTCTCCCATTTATCTTCCACACCTCGATTTCTAATTATTGTCTAAGTGTCTTGACATTGGAACGCGACACTGGAATTTCTCTCAATCATTCGGATTTTTCGGTTCAATTGCGTGTCTTACCGAGATGAAATTTTCGTTAGAACTCACACTTGGTGTTTAACCCAAGTACGAGAATCTACCATTCATTTCATGGTGTGCCGGACATGGAATTGAACCGGTTTATAGCATGCATCCTTGGTAATCCTTGGTAATTAATTAAAGTCGTCCATGTTTCCTGAATTCAAGAAGAGACCTGATATCCAAATTACCTTCGGTAAATAATCCCAATTTGGGTGTCCTATCTCCCACCGAATTTAGGACACATTGGAATTGCATTTTTATCTTCTTGGACATTCCACAGATTTTCTGGGAATTCGCCAAAAGTAATAACCATGGATTACACTCCTTTTAGTTTTATGTTTTCTCTTGAAAAACATCGATAAGAATTTTTCACACGAGGCTAAGGCTTGTGTGAAAGTTTTTATCTTTGTTAATCACAAGAAAGCATAAAATTGAAAGGATTTATGCTTTACTCCCCTTTCTACCATAGTCCTGTCATTCGAACAGGTGTTTTCCGGAATCAAAAGCCAAGAACTTGTGTGAAACTTCAGTCACAGGTTAAAATGGATCAGATTGGCCTGGAGAAGCGCTTGGCCGCACTGGAGAGTCAGATGACTCAAGCATTGGCAATGATGAGGACATTCCTCCTCACTACACAAGGGGCGTCCCCGACGACCTTCAATCTTGATCTGACCACCCGAACAAAGTTCAACTGGTGTGCCAGATGTTGATCGAGCCATGGAAGTAGAAGACTTCTCCAAAGGCACACCCATGATGACTAACCTGGAAGAACAGCATAAAGAAAAGTATGGTGCTATGGAGGAAAATGAGATGACTGGAGAGGATCTGTTCGTCACACACCTGATTCGGGAGAAAAACTATAGTCACCAGCAGGATGTTGGAGGTCGTGCGAACCCGATCCCCGCTGAAACCCGTCCATACAATGTCTCTTCTACATGCCCCAAAGGGAAGATGCTTGAGATTCCCCAATGGCCGGGACTTGCTAGGAGATACGGTGGTATCGGTTGCCCAAGAACTCATATCCAATACTATTTGGAGGCGATGATCGATTTCGATCGTGACAATTCGTTTCTTGTCCAAAATTTTCGGCATAGCCTGGTCGGTCCCGCGTTAGAATGGTTCACGAGGCTTGATGTCGAGGGCATCCGAGAATGGAGCGATTTGGCTAATCAGTTTCTCCAGCAATACGATTTCAACAAGAAGGCCACCCCTACCAGAATGGATCTGATGCACATGAAGCAAAGGAAAAATGAAAGCTTTAGATCATTCACACAAAGGTGGAGAGTAAAAGCAGCCCAAGTCCAACCTCCGCTGGACGAAGATGAGTTAATAGAACACTGTCTGAAAGCTCTTCCCTATGATTCCTTTAATCGGTTGGGTACGGCTCATTACCAATCATTTTCACAACTTGTGCATGCCGGTGAAAGGATGGAATGGGCTAAGCGCGATAGTATGATCAGAAACAAAGAAAGTCGCGGAGAGCTTTCTCAAAGGAGTAAAGAACCGGTCAGGGAAACGACGACCGAATATCGAAGAATGACGTTCACGAGTCAAAATTCTGAACACGTGGCAAGACATCAGCCGCTTGATTTCATTCCTCACCAGAGACAACCAGCACCTAAGATAGAGAAATCTGGCCAGTCAAGTAAGAGAAGTCCCCCATTATTCACACCGCTCCCACTTCCTATGTCAGAACTGCTCCATCAGCTTTTGGAGGAAAGGTTGGTAGCCAAGAGGCCACCAAGGGTGAAACCGCCAAGATTCCAGGGGTTCGACCTGAATCAGACCTGTGCATACCATATGGGGGAGAAGGGACATAATGTTGACAATTGCCGAACTCTACAATATGATGTGCAGGCTCTCATCGACTGTGATATACTAGTGTTCGATAGGACAAGACTCAACGTCCGGCCTGACCTTTTGTCGGATCGCAAAATCAGTGACGTATCCGAGGTTGGACCGGAAAGCGATCTAAGGCTTATCACCAACGTACCCGAATTACGTGAGGTACCGACTACATCTTCTCAAAATCCGGAGAAGCGTACCACCTCGATGGGGCGGAAAGAGCCATGCTTAACCGAGATGGGTAGTATGGGCATCATCAGTAGGGTTGAAGACCCCGCTTTTACAACTTCCTTCGCAAAGTTGAGCTTAACCTCTGAAGGATATACGGTAGAGGCTATGAGGGAAGAGTCATGGGAGAACATGCGGCAAAACCAACAAGCGGGCAGGGTGTACGAAGACAACCCCATCAATGACCGCGCTGACCCTGCTGATCGTACAACTGATGATGGCAAACTACATGGATAAGGGAGTCACTTCCTCCTTTCCATCATCACTTTTTAGTCTATTTGCATTTTAGTTCATATATAGTCTCGAGTGCAGTCTCCTTAAAAAAAAATCAATCAAAAATTAAAAATCAAAAATCAAAAAAGGGGGACATGGGGGAGCACCACAAATCGGTCAATGACGAAAAAAAAAACAAAAACAAAACAAAAACAAAAAAAAAAACAACAAGAAAAAAAGAGAAAAATTCCTGAGACCTGATTTCCCACATGTCTCCTGGTTTTCAAAACCTTTCAGGGCAGCGAAGATATCCGATGATAAGAGGATTAGCCCCCGTTCCCCACCTTCTAATCAAATCTTTCAAAATGTGTTTCTAAGAAAAATTCGTCATGTATGGACTCTCTTTTCCATATTTGGGCTAACTGCCTTCATGGCATCTTAGGTGTGCCGCCCAAAGCATGGAACGCCCAAGAGAAACGGAGTGGTGCTTCAAGAAGATTGAAGCTGGTCGACAACTCGAGCCACCGGGATGGACATTTGAAGACAGACAAATGAGCCGACTTCTCACAAAAAAAAGCATACCGGGGCAAAGGCCCACCGAGATGAAAAGGGGACGAGAAACTACAAATGGCATGTATCCCCAAATTAAAAAAAAGAACTGCAAAAATAATGAAGGGGGTCAAAGCAGTCAACTGGGGCAAATCCCACTTAGCCAGGACAAACGCCACCTGACCGGGGCAATCGGATCAAGGATAAGGACGTGTCGTTCCTAATTGATCTCCAATCAGATATTGGCATAATATTTCCTATCTCTTCCTCTCAGGTGAAAAACAGGTGGAGAAGAAAAATTCATCTGCGGATAGACAGGAGGGACATGTTTTATATGGCAGACATTTGCCGAAAATGCCCTCATCTGACCACATGCAAGATGATGGTGGAACGATGGATAAGATGGTTGAAGACCAACAAATAGAAACTTGCATTCCCTACAAGAGGAAGAGGAAGGCGCCTTCATCAGATGTCACCCCCATTGGGTTGGTAAAAACAAGAGGGATCAAATCGGGTTGAACCCCAAACAGACAGCGTGAAGAAGGAGAAACCTGATTAGGATCGACCCTCCTAAGCCAAAAAAGGGTGTATCCGTTCCAGATCAAACTAATTTGTTCATAAGTTGATGTGGTTTCCCATTCTTGCAGGTGATGATAAAAGTGAATGGGACCACCGAAGAATCTCCATCGTCTTGGATGCCCGGAGATGAAAAAAAAAAGACTATTAAAGCGTAAGGTGAATGCGATAGGACACAATGAAGGAAACCATGGCCTGTGAAGTAACACTTCAAGATGTTAAAGTATTCAACCACATATACACCCGTGCTTGCTGATGACAAATAGCAAGAAGCTCGAGGGATGTCATGAAACGATGACAAGGCAGAAGGTACATGAAGAAATCAAAACGCATTGATGAGACTAAAAAGTGTCGGAACATCAAATGCTGAAATCTTCGAAGGATTGTATGAGCATATCATCTGGTATCCCAAAAGAGAATACAGAGTAGATACCAGGCGTCAGAGAATTTGAAAGGTGCGGGATGCCGAAATCACCTGACACGGAGTGGATCGGCTCCGACTAGGTGGGAATGCATCGACACGGCATGATCAAACTACCCATAAATAAATCAGCCAACCCCAGACAACGCATCCAGTTGCCGAGGGCAAATCACTCTCTACCCAGAAAGGGTACCGAATGTAGGATATGCCGAATTCACCATGGGGATACGTAGGGGAAGTCCCTGAAGCAGTTATCACCCAGGAATCATGATGAAGTGGAATAATCAATCAAAGACAAGACACATCAAACCCTTTTAAATGAGAAGGAGAACGATACGGAGCCATCGATTCTGTTAAAAGGACGTATCGTTCCGAAATGATTATTTTCTTGATATGAGAATACTGTTTCATTTCTTTCTCCTTTCAGGTTGGGAACAGAAGCAGAGGGCCCAAGAAGCAATGCCTTCAAATGACAAACAGGGCGTGCCCCTTTTTATGGCATCTCAGACATGCACTTTGGCTAAACATTTTCAAGAGCATTCTAATAGCTCAATTTGTGAACAAAACCTTTGAGAAAACTTGAAGAAGTTTATCATCATTTAGAAATCTCTGTGAAAAGAGCGCTTGAAAAGAAAATTTCAAGTTTTCCAGATTGACATATCTGATAAAAATGCTTTCTCTGAATAGAGTGAAAAGCACGAACTCATGTTTCGTTGCTGGCACACATAACATGCATCATGCATATCATGCACATATCCTGCATACAGAGAACCCAAAGGGAGAAATGCCGGTTCCCGCAGGATAAATTTCAAGGGTAAATTGTATCGACTCCAATAGTCAATTATACATGCCCTTTACTCATGAGATTTCTCCTTTTCAACAGGGGAACATCGAACATCTCAAATGACGACTGTGATCGAGAGAATCACCAAACCGCCACATGACAAATCCCCAGATTGTCAGGCTGTCTAGGGACAGAGAAAAAATAATCGAAGAATCTGGCAATCGAGATAGATGACCAGAATCGACAAAAATTCATGAGAGCGGGCTCCCCCACCTGCTTCGAGGAGCCAAGCCGGGGGCAAATTCTCACGATCCCCCATGAAAGTGCATCGAACCAGGGTTATCAAACCCAGAGATGACAAACACCAAGACAAGCCTCACTGGGGCAAAATACTTGGAAAACACTGCTCCTTCAAATGTTGGAAGGACGAAGTCTCGAAGGTGCATGAATGTCTTCAAATCGGATTGCAAATCGTCCAGGAGCATGGGAATGCCAAGGCACGCGGCCAAGATGAACACCGCCCAACTGGGGCAAAGCAGTTGTCGACGTGATTGAGGATCGTCTCGCGAACAACACCCACAAATACAGACGAGATGAAGCAGCATCCATCATCCACATCAAATGAGAAGCGTCAATAATCGACGAAGGAAAGGAATACGTCAGTAAGGCGTCATCAGGAATCCCAAGAGGGAAGACATCCCCAAAGAGGATGGAGATTATAGCAAAACGCAGGAATGAATTTAGCTGGGGCAGGCATCACCTAGCCATGATGAACCACGTCTAACCGGGGCAAGTGAATCATTTGTGCGCCGGACAAAGGAAGGACATTTCTTCTCTGGCAAAATCCATGGACGCAATGACAGAGTCGTCCTCATCGGAAGTAAACCCCAGGATACAAACCTGGGTGAACGGTAACTTTGTATCTTTCCAAATTGATCTCCCAAAGATCCCATGCTTAACATGAGTTTGTTCTCATTTGGCAAAAAATTGGTGGCACCAAAAAGCCACAAAAGAAAGGATCTCGCCCAACGTGGAAGCAAAAAGAAATATCCGTTGTAGGGGGCAAGCTGCCAGGAAATGGAACCTCGCAAAATGGCGTTAGAATACGTCCAAAAGCACAAATTGATCTCATCCGGTTCAAATCCTAGAGAAGGATTCGTTGCCAACCAGACGGGTAGATCATGGCCACGAGCTAGATGGCCGACTTCAACAAGCCTTACACTTGCGTTCAAATGGAGGCGCGAAGCGAGAGTAAAGCAGTATCGTTTCGATTTGTCTTGAAGTTCGAAACACGAACTGACACTTGATGTTTATTGTTGACAGGGATTCGCCGTCAAGATGGACAGAAAATTGTTGGCGCCAAAAAGCCGCAAAAGAAAGGAATTCGCCGACAAGGAGGCGAATAGAATTATCAACTTTGGAAGCCATGACTCCAAGAAGTGGTCTTTGATTGAACTTTGAAGATTGGCGTGGGAATGCATCCAAAAGCATGAATGAATCTCCTCCAGTGCAAATCCTAGAGAAGGATTCATTGCCAACCAGAGGTAGGGATCATGGCCACAAGATAGATGGCCAACTTCTGCAAGCCGCACGTTTGTGTTCAAACGGAAACACAAAACAAAATAAGACGGTATCGTTCCAATTTATCTTGAATTTTGGAATACAAACTGACACCTAGTTCCCGTCCTTGACAGGGGCTCGCCAACAAGGCAAAACAGGATTCTGACATCCCATGTATTACTAGTTAGAGCACATGACCAAGGGTAAAGCAGTATCGTTCCGATTCTTGAAAAATTCGTGAATATACAATGACATGTTTCTTCTACATTTTCAGGGACCTCCAGCCACGGTGGACAGGTAAGTACCCCTTTCCCCAACCCAAAACAAAAAAGAGAAAAAGAAAAGTTTTCAGAATCTAATGTCTAGAAAAGACATAGAGTTCTAACTCCATTAACAATCATGTTTTGAAAACAGGAGGTTGTCTAAACATGATTAGAACATGCATGGTGCAGCATAAAATCCCCTTGACGGGTAAAATTTTTGGAGAAGATGAAATAGATTTTTTCCAATCAAAAGTTGTTCAAAACTTTCAAAAGGACGTTTTCTCAAAAGACGAGAGGCAAAACCTAATCCAAACACGTCCTATACACACTTGAGAGAGAAGTGGAGCGAATCAGATAGCAAAATCTGAACCTACGGGAGTAGGGACCATTCGCAGCGATTACATGGATTAAGACGACGGAGGCATCCGTTTCATATCCCCAAACACTACAGGTGACTATTGACAACCCCTTTGAACGGCGGTTTTCATTCTCAACCCTGTCAAGAACCACCCCACATCGGGGCAAAATGGAGGTCAGTCCAGCAGCATCAGGAGAAAATGGTTAGAAATTTTCTTGCTCGGACTAACATTAATCTTCGTGTGTTGTTTATATGGTAATCCAAGTGCCATAGGATGATGAGAAGCATTCATTTCTCTATCCCACACACCGAATCCTTTGCATAGCCAAGTTGAGCCTGCAAAATCATTTCATAAACCCGTTGGTGATCATTGCACATTCCAAGACGGATGCATCATCACTTCAGAAACGGAAGAGTTCAAGACTTAAGGTTTGCGAAGAAATTCCTAAGTTAATGCTTAAAGTTGTTAGACCTTTGGGCACATGTCTAACACGATCTCCCGAAGATGAGAAAAAGCGGGATTTCAAAAGAAAAAAAATGATGAGAAAAGCCCCCAGCATCAAGAAAAAGCAAAGTGCCTGGTAAAAGCAAGGCCGATGCTTGAATGAACAATCTGCATTGATCCCCAATGAAACATGACTGAAAAGGGGAGGGAAAAATCCAAAAGGAGTCAGATTCAAAAGACTACTCCTCAAAAGGTGTCAAGCGCGGAGCAAAGACGCGGACAAAGTTGTCAGCCTCTTAATGCAGTCAGAGACGCTATTTAAAATTTGTGCATACCTCATAAATGGTCGTGCACCTCAAAAATTGAAGATGCAGAATGGAAAAGACGGGTGGCAAATTCGCAATGATCACCAATGTCAATCCCTTCACAAATTCTGGGCCAAAAACAAGCCTTTTTCGGTCCCCCAATCCTACCAATATTACAACCCTGAAACAATCTTCTCTGATTAAGACACTTGGGTTAACATATAGCTTAGCTCGAAGAGGTACGAGCAAGACTATTTCTTTCTCATTTTGCAGGGTTCTTGACTTGTAAACCCGGAGCATATGGTGAAAACCTTCATTGAATGGCCTTGACTCAAAATCGAGTCCCCACTGAAGACCAATATCCAAGCCCAACATTACGGTCCCGTGGAAGACCTCCCGACCGATCAAAATGTATGCGCTGCGAATGAGCCTAAAACCTAGGCACAGGTTAGTTGGGAATTGAGTGCGTTCCTTATAAAAAAACCACTATCGCAAAACAGGTGAGAAGACCTCCTTGTCGAGAAATATTCCAACTGATGTTTTGAACAAACTCTTTTTGGAATTTTCAAACCATTGATCCAGATTTTCCGTGCCTTGGATTTGTGATCACATTTGCATGTTGCAAGAATGCTTTGGATAACTTCCAGCATCAAAATGCACATTTCACGATTAAAACTTAAGTCATACGGTTTTTGTCAAATGGACAGCCGTGGTCTTCCCAAAGATTACTAACGTTTTCTTGGTGAAGAAAAATCTTTCAGGCTCAAAATTCTGCAGGATACCTGGAGAACCCAGCTCCCAGACTGTCGCCTCAACAAACCAAAGGTAGAAACCGCCTGAAGGGTCAACCAAAGGTAAAAACTGCCTGAAGGGTCAAATCAAAGGTAGAAACCGCCTGAAGGGTCAACCAAAGGTAGAAACCGCCTGAAGGGTCAAATCAAAGGTAGAAACCGCCTGAAGGGTCAACTCAAAGGTAGATACCGCCTGAAGGGTCAACCAAAGGTAGAAACCGCCTGAAGGGTCAAATCAAAGGTAGAAACCGCCTGAAGGGTCAACCAAAGGTAGAAACCGCCTGAAGGGTCAAACCAAGGTAGAAACCGCCTGAAGGGTCAATCAAAGGTAGAAACCGCCTGAAGGGTCAAACCAATGGTAGATACCGCCTGAAGGGTCAATCAAAGGTAGAAACCGCCTGAAGGGTCAAATCATGGTAGATACCGCCTGAAGGGTCAAACCAATGGTAGATACCGCCTGAAGGGTCAAATCAAAGGTAGAAACCGTCTGAAGGGTCAATCAAAGGTAGAAATCGCCTGAAGGGTCAAATCATGGTAGATACCGCCTGAAGGGTCAAATCATGGTAGAAACCAGGTAATCCCATCGGACGTGGAAAACCTCCGTTTTGGGAACCTTTTCAAAAAATCAGGCAGTCTTAGCTTGACGTGGAGAACCCTCGTCCTAGGCCCTTTTTTTTTTAAATTAAACATTCCCATCGGACGTGGAAAACCTCCGTTTTGGGAACCTTTTCAAAAAATCAGGCAGTCTTAGCATGACGTGGAGAACCCTCGTCCTAGGTCCCTTTTTTAAAAATTAAACATTCCCATCGGACGTGGAAAACCTCCGTTTCGGGAACCTTTTCAAAAAAAAAAATCAAACAGTCTCAGCATGACGTGGAGAACTCTCGTCCTGGGACCCCTTTTCAAAAATCAAGCAGTCCTAGCATGACGTGGAGAACCCTCGTCCTAGGACCCCTTTTCAAAAAATCAAACAATCCCGTCGGACGTGGAAAACCTCCGTCTTGGGAATCTTTTTCAAAAATAGGCAATCCCATTGGACGTGGAAAACCTCCAATTCGGGAACCCATTTCAAAAATCAGGAAATCCCATCGGACGTAGAAAACCTCCGTGTTGGGAACTCCTTTTGAGAAACAAACCATCCCAGCGGACGTGGAAAACCTCCGACTTGGGACCCCTTTTCAGAGAACCAAACATTCCCATCGGACGTAGAAAACCTCCGACTTGGGAACTTTTTGAAGAACCAAATATTCCCATCGGACGTAGAAAACCTCCGACGTGGGAACCTTTTGAAGAACCAAACATTCCCATCGGACGTAGAAAACCTCCGACTTGGGAACTTTTTAAAAAATCAAACATTCCCATCGGACGTAGAAAACCTCCGACTTGGGAACCTCTTGAAGAACCAAACATTCCCATCGGACGTAGAAAACCTCCGACTTGGGAACTTTTTGAAGAACCAAACATTCCCATCGGACGTAGAAAACCTACGACGTGGGAACCTTTTGAAGAACCAAACATTCCCATCGGACGTAGAAAACCTCCGACTTGGGAACTTTTTAAAATCAAACATTCCCATCGGACGTAGAAAACCTCCGACTTGGGAACTTTTTGAGGAACCAAACATTCCCATCGGACGTAGAAAACCTCCGACTTGGGAACTTCTTGAAGAACCAAACATTCCCATCGGACGTAGAAAACCTCCGACTTGGGAACTTTTTGAAGAACCTTTTCAAAAGATCAAACTGTCCCGACGGACGTAGAAAACCTCCGACTCGGGACTCCTTCTCAGAAAAACAGGTAATCCCATCGGACGTGGAAAACCTCCATCTTGGGAACCCTCTTTAAAACCTGAGAAATCCCATCTGGCCCCGCTAGTCAGCGTCATGGGATCCCCTAAAGCAAATGGGTGCTTAGAAGCCGATCCAAGACTGGAGCTCAAAAGGCTCGCTTGCTGCTTCGAAAGCACGATGACCTAGATAAATCTCTCTGTAAGTGTTCACAGGTTGGTAGCCGCGGATCTGTCATCTTCCGGACCGGATCGCCAATTTTCAGCTACAGAAGATTTCTTCCACCCCAAATCCCACCAGACAGGGATATACGACAGAGGTGTCTCAAAGCACAGTTCAAGATCGGAGCACGTAACGCTCGCGACTTGCCGCCTAGAGATACGGTGACCGCCTTTTCCATGAAGCACGCGCCGGATAGCCACGCCTCGAAGCTCTCACCCTTCGGAATGGATTGCAGCCGGTAGCCGCGGGAAAGACATTTATTCCACCCAAAGTCCCACTACACAGGGATTCACGACAGAGGTGTCTCAAAGCACAGTTCAAGATCGGAGCCCATAACGCTCGCGACTTGCCGCCTAGAGATACGGTGACCGCCTTTTCCACGAAGCACGCGCCGGATAGCCACGCCTCGAAGCTCTCACCCTTCGGAATGGATTGCAACCGGTAGCCGTGGAAAAGAATTTGAAGACCCCAAAGTAGCAAATCAGGAGCTATGGAGGGAGTAATAAAAACCCAGCATGGCGAACTAGACGCCACGAAGGGTAAAAAAAAAAAAAAAAAAAAAAAAAAAAAAAAAAAAAAAAAAAAACCTCCTCAGACTCCGCGTGCGCAGCATTCAACAGGTAGGTAAACGTCAGGTAAGCCTCTCCCGCTCCGGCCCATGTTTTAATTGTCAGAGTAAATCGGTGATTAATTTGGGCATTCATCAAAAGATTTAAGAGTCCGATGTCATAGCATTTCTTTTCCCCAGTCGAGTCGGTTAAGATTCAGGTGTCATTTTATCTTTGAAAGCAACCTCTGACGAGCTCACTCTCAAAGAGGGGCAGCTGTTGACACCTTATTTTTGACCATCTTTTATTTTAGTTTTTATTTCTAAAATTAATTAAAAATAGCAAAAAAGGTCAAAAAATTACAAAATCAACTTTGGAAGCCTTAGCCTAGCCTTGGGAACCAATTTTGAACAAAAAATATTTTTTTTGTATTTTTTATTATTTTTTGTTATTTATTTAATTATTAAAATAACCAAAAAATCAGAAAAATACCATCCGTGGTCAGAAAATTACAAAAAAATATTAAGAAATTTTATTTTAATTCCCTCTTTAATATTATCACTTTTTATCAGGGAAATTAGGCTTGGGTCATGGTGTTCCTTCGCAAACATAAACCCGTACCGAGCCTGAAAAATCCTTTTCGAGTCTTTTAATTTTCAATTCTCACTTTTCATGAGCTATGACATTGAATTCTAAAGTTTTGAAATGCAATTGGGTCAATTTACCCTCCAATTTGATCAATTTTAGCCAAAAGGGCTTAATTGCATAAAAATCTTTCAATTTAGTCCCCGGTTTCACAATTTTTGAAATTAAATTTCACACGGGCACACCCATTAAAATTAAACACCTCTACCTAATATGTTTCATCATGCTGAATCCATTGGTGGGCTCAATTTTGACTAATTCGATCATTTAGATCTTCGATTTGGCGAAATTCATTTTCGGATCCTAGGGACAATTTGGGGTTTTCACTAAATTTCAATCAATTGATTCACGAAAATACCCATATTTGATAGAAAACATGCCAAGGAATCCGAATTTGCCATCAATTTCATGAAAAGAGGTCATTTTGGGGGTCAATTTGACTATTTGGTCGAACCGGGCGGTCGGGTCCGACCCGACCCGACACGATCCGACCCGGGTCTGCAACATTGTTGCAGACCACTCTGCAGAACGTGCACAGAACAGAAAAAAAAACAGAGGAGCATGGGGCGTGCAATTTTCAAAGGAAAAGCGGGCGGCCGAACGTGGGAAGCAAGTTGGCAGAACATATTCGGTTGTGGCAGAGGCGTGGGCATCAAAAAATGCCGGTCGGCCACGAGAGAGAGGGGGAAAATTTCGGACGGGTCGCGACAAGTACCTAGACAAGATCCAAACGAAATCACCGAGGATGATTAAGGTTGCGTTCTCAAGATGTGGAAAAACTATTAACTTTCCCTCGAGTAGAGACTGTTTGACTTAAGATCAGTGGTAGAGCTCCAAGATTATGAGAATTAGAAACCTTTCTCTGGATCATTTTTCTCAGCACTTGCGTAGGTCCTAGAGTACCCTATTCATGTTCCTTCGTCGCCTTTCCGAATAAAATCGACAATTGTTCAAAAATCCATGGCCGATTCTTTTGCTCCATAATCAAAATGAATATGCGGAGAGCTGCTAAGCAAAACGTTCATAAGACGACGACCACAACAACAACACTACAACAGCACCATCCCTTGATTTTTTGTGAAAGTGAAACAGCGTCGCAGAAACAGACCATTTCGTTTCAATCCCAACCCGCCCGGATGAATATTGGTACCACCATCATCGGTTCAATTTTACTCGAGCCTAATCGACACACTCTCTCTCTCCTACACTGTCTGTCCGCCCAAAGGCAAACCGATTCTCTGCCTTGAATCTTCCACCATATATAATTTAAGATACTCACGGTCCTCATCATCGTCCAATGGCTGAAGAGCCCTCCTCGGAGCCGGCTCCTGATCGAACGAAGACGACAGGACAGGAGGGTGTCTTGAATCGTGTTCAGTCGTGGGATTATTATAAATCAAATCCCGTGTGGGGGAGTTTCAATGAATCGCAATTTTGGCGCTTCTGGAAATCTCCAGATGCACCCCCTCAACCCCACCAGAGATCAATCACGGAACTCGATATTTCCCAAGCCAAGACCATCGCGAATTCCCTTTTTCTTTTAAGGGAAAAACGAACAAAGACCCAACAGTAAACTAATCAAAACCCAGCCGAATACCTCAACAAAAGGACCAACTCTTTATGGTCGATCGATCCCGCACCCCCCACCACTCCCCCAGCCGACCAAATACCCAAAATTTTGCCCTTCCCCCCTGCCAAAATGCTGTCGAGGGCCTTCACGAAGCCCAAACGAAGCCCCAAGCATGGCGACGACGTCACCCGGTCCGAGTCGATCCTGCACGAGTACGAGGACTGCATCGTGGGGTTCATGGACGACGTCCCCCTCGTGGTGTGCGACGCGGTCAAGGGCTACTCGCCAGGGGCCCGCGGCCAGCCGACGCTCAGGGAGGTCCTGAGGGCGTCGGTCGGGGTGATGGGGGAGAGCTGCCTGGGGATCACGGAGAAGGTGGTGTTCTTGGGAGGGGCGGTGTGCGCGCTCAAGAGGTTCCGGGCGGTGGGCGTGAGGAAGGCGGAGTTCGGGAGGAGGCTGCAGAGGGTGGCGCAGATCAGCAGGAGGTGCGACCACCTCGTGCCCGTGTTGTCGTACCTCTACTCCAAGCGGATCAAGTTCGTGCTCTGCGTTTACTACCCCATGGGCAGCCTCCATGACCTCCTCTCCGGTGAGCATAAGCAGATGTTCTTTTCTTGGATGATTTCTCGTCTAAATTCGCTCAAACATCAATCATCTTTCTTGGGTGATCCACGTCGTATAATTTCTCTTTGTGAATTGAAAGGTGGGAGGGACTGTGGACACACAGCCCTGAGCTGGGGCCAGAGGCTCCAGATCCTCTTCACAGCCGCAAAGGCCATCCTCTTCATCCACTCCCTCTCCCCTCCCAAAGAGAAGAAGATGCAGATGAACGTGCACGGCAACATCAAGTCCGCCAACATCATGATCAACGCCGACTTCACCGCCTGCCTCTCCGGCTACGGCTTCGGCCAGCTGGCGCGCCGCGTCGTCGACGTCTGCGACACGGGGCAGGGCACGCCGCTGCCACCCACCGCCGTGGCCGAGAGCCTCTACTCCGACGAGATGAGCCAAAAGGGGGACATATACAACTTCGGGGTCGTCATGCTTGACATTATCTGCAAGGACAAGGAGGTGCAGGAGTACCGGAAGTGCGTAATGCGGAAGGAGGAGGAGATCATGGAAGGGCGGATCGACTTCTTCGACTTCAGCGCGGAAGGGAAGGAGAGGAGCGAGGCCATGCAGGTGCTGGAGATCGCCTTGCAGTGTACAAACGAAGTAGCGGAAGAGAGGCCCACCATAGAGCAGATACTGACGGCCATTAGCGACGTTCTTGAGCGTGCGATTTGAAATCTTGGATTGTGCGGGATGGCGGTGTGATCCTCGTGCTATTTGGGGCTGTCGAAGCTCTTTCATGGCACTGGGGGTCTGCTTAGGACGGGTGCGTTGTGAGATATCTGCATCTGGAGCAAGCAATTCACAGGAGTCAGATGACACTTCGAGGAAACCTCCATTGTATTTTCTCCGATCATATTGTGATGACCTCACGGACGGTGGTGGTGACCAGTGACCACAGTCTAGATTCTATTCCTTGATTAGCTGTGAGATGTTTATCTTGTTTGTATTTCCCTCAACCTAAAACATTAGGTTGAAATGGCAACCACATCAGAATTTGGACTACTTGGCAACCATCATCTTTTTCAAAAAAAAAAAAAAACAATTTTTAGGGAGCTGCTAGTCTGACAGTCTGATAATATTGTTTATTATTTTTGACCATATGATCTCTCAATTAATGAGTGATTTATGTAAAATACATTGTGATGGTACGATTGAATGTCAAGAAAGCATTTCTCTTTTCAAAAAATGATCCTTTGTATCACTTTTCAAAAATTAGAAAGAGTACACCAAATAAAACGTGACCGAGCACCAATATCCTGAATTACAAACAAACTCTGATTTCTCCACATGAAACATTTTAAATGAAGCACGATTAGTGATGATTTCTCGACGGACACATAAGTTTGAACTCGTGATATAAGATAGGAATGTCCTGTTATGGAATCTGAGGATTATCGTTGAAATTTGATTGAATAGAACAAACCAGTAAGTATTAAGTGAATATAGTACATATCCCAAATTGAATATAAATAGTTAAATTTGATAAGTCCCATATGGAGGTTAGACAAAATCCGACGTTTCGAATTCAATTCAATATATAGTACCCCACGCAAGCAAATAATTACTGTCAATCTAGATCTACAAGAAAAATTATCAAGAAAGTCTTAAAATTTTTGTATTTGTGTCAATTCAGTCAATCTGGCTGGCCAATGTTATCTAAAAATGGCTGACGTGGCGCTGCCGTGATAATTTTCAATAATTTTTTAATATTTTGTTCATTTTTTTAGTTTTATTTATTTTCTCTCTTTTTTCTTAAGAAGAAGGTAAGGAAAATAAATAAATAAATATTAATAAAAATTACCGCGACAACGCTAGCAGTATGGGTGTAAAAAAAAACCCACGCCGGTAGGCCGAGTCGAGAAATTTGCTTGGTTTTCAGGCCTTTTCGGGCTAGGTTTGGTACTCAGGCCGGGCCGGCCAGCCACTTGACTTTTTTAACACCCATTTTTAATTTAATTTAATTTAATTTTTATTTTTATATTCTTTCATTTGATGGTTTTGTTAATTGATTTTGATTCCAAAAAAACAAAAACAAGAAAAGAAAAAAGAATCCTGCCCGAGCTCGATACTACTACCCGGCCCGTTGACACCCCTAGCTAGCAGCACCGTAAATGAAAAAAAAAATTAAGATTGAATTGCCATAATTGTAATAAATTTAAGATTATTTTAATAATTCTTCCTAGATCGGCATGTGAGATAAAGAAAACACGTGGCATCAATATAGACAAATTGTGTGGTCCCCCGATGCACCACAAGGCCAACTAATAATATCGCCAGACTCCACTTCACGTGGATTTTGAAAAGCCCGCATGGCCTGAAATCTGCAAGTGGGTGGGGGGAGGGGGGAAGCATTGTAACTTTGTAAGTACCGGTGATGGCTGATGTAATAATAATATATTGTGTAAGTGACAAGCATTTCACCTAATTTTGTACTTTTTTTGGGTCAATAATAATTTTGTACTCGGATTGCTACGCGTTGGATTTGCTTGTTTCTTTTAAGTATTACTATCACGAGAATGTTTTTTCGATAGTATTGTCAGGTTGGTATAATCCCAACCGTAAATTCACATATCATCATCGCGCGTTTTGAATAAAACATTTATTGATTAAAAAGATCATGTGGTCAGAAATAACTTACAATGTTATTAGATTGTCGGGCTAACAACTTCTTTACTGTCGCTCAACCTATTACATTGATACTAATTCATTCATGAACCTTTCAATTGATTTTGCATTGGTATCAATTCAAATTTATCCCATTAATTTCAAGCGAAAATTGTTCACGTGAATGCCTACTGTCCTATGCGATATTTTTCGCATGTATACTATGCATAAACTATATCCATAATAGTCAGAGCACCTTCACACATTTATATCGGTTTCTATCGAGAAACTGACGGGACGAAACCCATTATATAAGATTGATGTGAATTGACATGGCCGTGCGGGGGAAGATGAATCTAGATTTCACATTCAAGTCCCTCAGCATAAAGCGTGGCATGTACTTTTACTGTTTCCCGACCTATTCTTCGTCTAGTTAAGGATTGCACGTAACCATTCTTCTTTGCGGTCATAGTATAAAAATCCAACAAATTAGGTAATTTTCCGTTGACTTTGTCAAAAAGCTTTTAATCGATCTATTACATTTTTTTTATATAGCTATCAATCGGTCATGGATCCATTTATGTCGTGGGCACATTGACTCTCCGAACTCACGTGATAGGAATATCAAGACTTTGACTTTGACTTCCCTAATCGTTGTCTATTCACACGATTAGGGACGGACTATCATGGATTGAAAATGAAGCAATTCCGCTGATTGGTTGTTGACATGGATCGGATGACACGTTGCGGTCCGTGATTGGATGGTCGTCGGAACGAACGCGTGCCGGACGATTTTGCCTTTCCCAAGGCACGTTAGGTCTCTTTAATCTTTTTTTTTTTTCCTTCTTCTGAACTATGTATAAATGTTGACTTTTCCGAAAATAAGCTTGCGGGTTAGCATATTTTAATACGATGTTACCAAGGCAAGCTTGGTTTTCTTAGGCATCTTTGCCTTGTCTAACATTTTCAGGAATTCTTCTTAAGCTTACACAAGACAAAAGAAAAAGATGTAGAGGCTATCTTGGATTTAAAAGTGGGTTAATACCACGAAAAATCCTAATTTGGTACACTTGTGATAAATTTACCATAATTTTTTTTTTACCAAAAAAACCACCCTAAACTAATACATCTGTGATAAATTTACCATAAATTAATTTTTTTACCACAATAATTCTAAATTGATACACATTTGATAAATTTATCTTTCGTTAAATTGAGTTAACACCACGAACAACTTCAAACTAATACATTTGTGACAAATAGAGAGCAAAACCCCCCAAATTGGTATGCCCATCACTGTCAGTATCATCCAACTCAGCAAGTTGACAATTAGATTCAATAAAAACCAACGAAGGGCGCAGGTGTACAAGTCTGGGGGAAAATTTGTCATAAGCATACAAGTTCGGAGTTTTTTGTGGTAAAAAAAATTAATTTAGACTAAATTTGTCACATGTTTGCCAGTTCAGAATTTTTTGTGATATTAATCATTTAAAAAACTACTTAATCAACAAATCGATGCCTATTGGTCAAACATGATCCGCGTGGCAAGATTATGTCATGTGTTCTTGCCACGTGATAATCACATCGATGAAGCCAAGTGTCACGTTGTAAGCACAGGAGCAAACACTCTCTCAGCTTCGACGTTTAAGTATATACAATACATTAGGAATCGACATACAATCACAATGAAGTAAAACGTAGCGAGAAAAACATAAATTTTTATTCTAGATCACCCTTAAACTAGTGCTACGTCCAATAAAGGATTCCACTATAATTGGCACATCGTACATCTCATTACATCACTCAATTACAAACGAAAAATAGTATATATAACAAGAATTATTCATAGGCGCAAGCCCAAATTATCAAAGACAAATATGAGCTTAAAGAGTATATAAAGCAATTTGAGCGAGACTTCTTATCGATGGCGAGTATGAACCACAGATGATAAAAACAAGCATGAAGTGATTAATATATAATAAGAAGCAGGTACTTGTAAATTGAGAACGTGACAAGTCTTCTCTGGGCTCAGAAAAGTCAACCTGTCTACTAAATATAAAGAAGTTCTTATGCGAGGGACAACTTGCAGCTACTTCACATTCCACACCATTTTCAAGAAGCAAAGCGGCAGCCACAGATCGGAGAGAGGGTGGGACAAGAGAGAAAACAACAATGGAGAACAGAGAAAGCGAAATGTACTTCGTCTTCATGAACTACGATCGCGAGTACGAGCGCCTTCGCGCCGACAGGTCGCCACTCTCAGCTCACTACTCTCATTGCAAAATGTGATTCTTTTTCTCGTTCTTGTGGTAAAGATCGTTACAAATTTTGACGTATGGCATGTGAATGTGATCGTTGACGACGACAGAAGCAAGCGAGGAGCGTTTAAGCTGGACTCGTATCTGAGCACCAAGCACGACGGGTTGTTGGCGGCCACTCTCGAGCCGGGGACTTACAAGAAGACCTTCTCCCTCGTCATCGTTGACGGGTTCGCCGTGGAGATCTCCGAGGAGCAGGTAGCGACCTAACCCTCCCTCCTTCCCGGCCGCTTCTCACTCATTAGGTTTAACTTAACATTCTGGGTGTGGACAGGCGAATGCGCTTAGATCTGCCAAGGGAGTGAGGGTGGTGGAGAAGAATCAAGAGCTTGCCTGAGAGACTGTCTTTCAACTGCGTTGGGATGAAGATGGGAGTTAAAGACAGGACTACGACGTACTCGGACACAGATCGGCCTGGGACCGTGTGAATGCGTGCTGCTTATGAGTTCATTAATTCTTTACTGTCGTACTTAGATTGTTCGTCTCTGGGACTCTCTCTCATGCCATTGAAATATGCCTCGTGCGCTCTCTCTCTCTCTCTCTTTCTCTCTCTCTCTCTCTCTCAAATTCGCATTTCGCTTACAATCCAAGAAATGCAAACACCGTCCCCTGCCAAAATGACGTTAGGGTTTTGTTTGAGCAGAGAACCCCGTTCGTGCACCTCGGCTGCATGAAAAGCGCAACATTTTAGAAAATGATATGCCTAAAGAATGAGGTTATAATTGGGTATCGAAATGTTGCGCTAATTGCGTATCCCGGGTAAAAGTCCATCCAGATCTATCGATTGCTTATTGCGTTACATACCCTATCCTTAAAATGGGATTCGTTTGTGTGGTTGAAACTCGAAAGGGCGACGAGAGCCATGAGAACTCGAAATTAGATAACGAATTGCGCGTGCCTTTTGACTGAATGTTCGACACCTGATCTCCCGTTCCGGCGGTCCAAAAGCCGCTCAGCTTGTCCACGAGAGCGGCGCCATGGAGCGAGGATAGTCTAGATAAGGGAAAGGGCATGAACTTCAATTTAAGTACGGTGGCTGATTTGACGCATGAGATGAGCGTCCCTATTGGCCTTATTATCTAGTTAAGGTTATAAAGGAGCAGGGCCCCGGACGTTGCCTGAAATCGCTTCATTTTTCAACAAGAGCTCGAAACAAATTCCAAAAGCAAAGCCTGACAATTGCGGGTTGCTTCACATGCATGCGTTGCAAACACGACATTAAACCCATGTGTCGATGTTTCGTGCGTCGTTCGCCTCGGACCCCACTGCTGTCCTCAGTCCTCAGTCACTGAACTCGTCTCTCCCCACAAAGTAACCTTCGGCGGAGCCACGGAGGAGCAGAGCTGGGACCTCCTCCCTGTCGTCTCCCTCGGTTCCATACGGCGGGATGAAAAAAGAAAAAAACACGATGTGTAATGAAAGAAATCAACTTCGAATTCGACGTGAATGGATTCCTCCCGTTAACGAGTAAGATGCGATTAAATCATGTCTTGGGGTGGGTTGCGTTAGAATATATTTTTAATATTCAATATGGCTTTATTAATTGTATTGTAAATATTAATTAATTTAATAAAGAAAGATATATACAGTTTCCTATTTAGTCCGATATGATACTCGATAATGTTGGCCGAGATAAACCTTATCTTTAATGAGGGAATATGTTTCAATCTCTATAAATAGAGCTATCAAGTCCCTCCTCTAAACTCTAATGTCCGCATAACCTTACATAAGGAGTCGTCAGATACGATACGTGATGGACCGTCTCATTGAAGCCAGCGATAAAGAGGTTCATAGAGGAGAAACTCTTGGGCATCGGATCGTCGCAATTCCGTATCAAGAACGATGCATCCTAAACAATGTGCTTTAATTGCTCTACTTTATGAATATGTGATTTGCATATCTATACTTGTGATTCTTGGGTCGCTACATACTGATTAAAATCGCAACTTACATATGGTATTAGAGCCTGTGTGTATTAGACAGTGAATCACGTTCTTGGTATTTTTCAAAATTTTATTTTTGTCGAAATCGAAAGAAAATTATATATTCGGAAAGGGCTAGACAGGACGAGCAAAACTATGTCAAGATCGTCGTCGGCAACCGCCGGACATGCCTCCATGTGCGACCACGCGTCGCTAGACATTGGACGCATGGCGGCCACACGCGCTAACCCAGGCCCACACGTGCTCGACACGTGCAGGGCTGACGTCATCTCGGTTGGTTGACCCTACCCGGTTTGTTGACCGTTGACTCGAACCGTTCGGTTGGACTGGTTCAGCCGAACAGCCTCGACCCGATTTGCGAAGTCGGTCCAGGGGTAGCGGTCGGACCGGTTTCGAAACCGGCCGAGGAGTAGAACACATGCCACACACGCGTCAACGCGTGGGCCTCACATGCTAAGGCTTCAGGTGGCACTTAAGGGAGAGTGCGGCGTCCGATGGGTAATTTTCAGGTGCCAACTTGCTCGTATGCTCATGCTCTACAAGGTGATATTTTTGTTTTACATGTTTGATACTTTTATGAATGGAAAATACATATGGAACTCCAAATACTTGTAAATTTTAGGGTATTTTTGGCGTATTTTCTCGTATTTCTATATAGTTTCTTGAAAAACAGGTGCAAGCTCACATGTAAGTACCACATACAGATATGTGGAGCATGATTTATGAATTTCATATATATGGTTTGACATGTATTATTGAGTGAATCAATGTAAATTAACGGCGTGTAATTTTGCGGTTGATTGCCTCTAATTTCTGAAATTACATGCATATGGTAAATGTGAAATATAAAAATATATCTCAATTTCAGGCAAATTCAATTGAGTTGTGACCGCCAAAGTGGTACACTTGGTTGAGTTTAATAAAGAAAAGTTTACAAAGTATTGAAATGTCTTTATTTTAATGCGTAGTTATACTCCCAAATTAGATAATTGCATATTGTTGAATGAAGGGTTGCATCTACAACACATGGTTGAGAATTGATTAGTATAAGCTAGGTTGCACCGATTCTGATACTGACACCGATACCGATACTGACACGATACGTCGATACGCCATTTCTCAAAAACAGAAAAATCCGATACGTCGGGGACACGTCGTATTAAATATATATATTTTTAAATATAAAAAAATAAATTAAAGCCGAAACAAGTTATATGCATTAAATTCAGCAAAGCAAGTTTTTTAAAATAATATTTTCATTTCATAGCCAAAAAAAAAAAACCTATTCCCGCGTGTCCGACACGCGTGTCGGCGTGTCGGACACGTATCCGACACGCTGACCGGTGTCGGAATTCCGACACGCGTTGACCGCGTGTCGGACACGTATCGGCGCGTATCGGACGCGTATCGGTGTCCGATACGCGTCCGACACCGATACTTCCGCCAAATAGAAGTATCGGTGCTACATAGAGTATAAGTGCTTTCATACGCCCAAAGGTGCCGATTAACAAAAATTAAAATAAATTCTCATGGCTGCTGTAATGTAGAGTGTATGCAACTACATGTCATATTTTCTGCCTAAAGGTGATCATATGATGATGTATGTATATCTCAAGGTGAATTTTCACATTATGCTAATTATAAACATTGATTGTTTTTCAGTTACCATTTCTATGTACGCCAACTCTGTTAAAATTGAGAATTGAGATTAATTTGCTTCAAGTTTTGAGAACTGAATAGGGATTTTCAAGATAAGTACACTAAGAGTGCTATAACTTTTGTAGACGTTCACTTGAGTGCCATAACTTTCAAAACGCTCACTTAAGTGCCATAACTTTGAAAAAGTATTCACTTGAGTGCCACAGCTAATGTTGCTACCGAAAATGGTGACGTGGCCGTCGAAAATGGTGACGTGGCGCTGATGAATACTTTTTTTTTATTGATTTTCTAAGTGCCATGTGAATTTTTCTTACATTTTTTAATAGTTTATGTAATTTTTTTATTTTTTATTCAAATAAAAAAAAGCAAAAAAAGAAAGAAAAATTAATGATTTTTTAAAAAAGAGAAACCTAAGGGTTTCTCAGTAGTGGTCAGCGGCATAAAGAAAATCCACGTGGCACTTATAAATTTAATAAAATAATAGTAAAAATTTCACGTAGTCTTTTCCGGCAAAAATAGCACTCAAATGAATGATTTGGCCGGAATTGGCACTTATTTGAACGTTTTTGCTCCGATGTGGCACTCAAGTGAACGTTTTAAAAGTAATGGCACTCAAGTGAACGCCGTACAAATTTATGGCACTTCTAGTGTACTTATATCAGGATTTTCTATTTAAGAATAATTGGTAAATATTTATATTACTCTTGTTAAGAAAGGCCCCGCAGATCTCACTTTTATTAGTAAGAATCTTCAAAAGCACTATGTGCTAATTAGGTAAAGAGCGATTGGATTTGCTTGTCGATATGAAACAATCCATTAAAGAGCACTTGAAAGTTTTTTTGCTAGCTAACTACACCGTTAAATAAATGAAGGAAGCCATAGAGGCTTGGAATTATTTCTTGTCTATTACTGTGAGTGGTACACATCTGCAATGACTTCTCAACATCAGGTGTAGTGGTTCCGATAAAATTAAAGATTATGTCTTAAAGATAGTGGAATTACATATTAAGCGGTTCCGAAATCATACTCATAAATGATTACATTAAATCATCGGTCATTCTGATGATTTGGATCCATGAGTAGCGTCCTTTAAAGGGGATAGTGATTGCTACTTATTTTATAAGAAGAACGATCACATAAAGAAAAACTACAATTAATACAAAGACTTGGTTATCTAAGCGTGAACATAAATTAATGATTCTTTGGTATAAGTTGTGAATTTAATCTATCTAAAGTTCTGTTTTGTTCGTGGTGGCTAAATAGCGTTGCAACAAACTATATTTTGTAAACTATACGAGAATTCATAAACTAAAAGATACCAAAATAGGTTGAATCAAGCTCGTTGTAGAAACAACTATAAAGTTGACATTGAATTGATGGAAATGTAATTCTGGATTCTAATTTTAATATGCCATTATAAAACATATTTTATGTACTCTCTTTAAAAACGGAATTTAATTCCTGTATCAAGTTTGGACATGCGTGATTACTCTTTTGAGATTTCAAATAATGTAATTAATATTTCTTCAAATAAAATTGGGTACTACACTATGTCCAATGGATTATACAGATTATGTTGATCTCACAATAAATTATATGTCGTTTATATAATTTAAACGACCTCTATCTAAGTAATGGTCTTACTCGTTTTTGTATAAATGTCTTACTCACATATCTAAAGAGAGAGTGGAAAGACTGATAAAGACAAATATTTTGTCCACTCTTAAAAGTGACATAGACGTGTGAGGAGGCCGTCGAAGAGGTAAGATAACTAAAATAAAGAATGAAACTTAGTAGACATTTGTAATCTAATGGAGGTCATTCATATTGGAATAAGTGGATCCTGACAGCAACATTATGTAGATTTTTTTTTATTTCATCATATTTAAATGATGATTTTTCTCTATATGTTTTTGTACTTGATTAAAGAAAATTTTAGTTTTCGTTGTAAGTTTAACATATTTCTGATTATAGTCAATAAAATTTTAAAATAAAAATCAAAAGATTGTAAGATTTGATTGAGGTGGCGAATATTGTGTTAGGCATGACAATGAGCAATTTACCAAATACTTAAGATGATTCTGGGATAGTAATTGAGTTTGCTATTTGTGGTAATCTTTAACCCAAAAAAAAAAAAAGGTGGCTGAACGGCACAATCACACCTATAAGGAGATTATGATGATTTATAAAACCAACTTATATGATTTCCTTGAAAGAATTAGACAAACGTAAGGTGGAGATGATTTTGCGATGGTCTCAAGCGTTGGATGGAAATGATTACAATTTAAAATTGCTTAAAATCTTGAAATCACCTTAATATTACGTGTTATCCTACTGTCCTTACCTTCTAATTGTCTTTTGGTTATTAAAAATATGCGCATAAACATTATATTTTTTTTTTCAGCCAACCAAGCCAGCTAAGCAAACTTGTTTTCGAGCCGCTTGGCTTCGATGGACGCTGAAGCCGCTTTGCCCAATTATGTTCTAATTTCTCCAAAATAGAACAGATTAATATTAATTGTTGACGGTGGCGGTTGGTTCACCGTTGACTCGAGTCTTCGCGACATCCGAGCAGGAGCAGTAGTTTAGTGAATTGGGAAATATTTGAATCTACGAAGATCCGTCCGGAATGATTTTTTTTCGTGCTGCCATATTTTAGCTTTTATAGCGTTTGCTTAAGGTTCTCGTTTAGATTTCAATATTGAAGTTAAGTTCGAAACTGTTATTATCGAGATTTCGAATCCGACACCAGTCTCATGGGAACGATGACGTGATATCTGACAACCACCGAATATTTTCTCGTCTCATGAATTCTTTAAATTCGACTGCCAAGGTGACACATTTGTCCGATCACAATGGTCATGCCGAGCGACTTCAAGATTGTAGAATATGATGGGTCACGCCAGAAAAAATAGCGGCCCATATTCGTTTTAGCATGTGTGCGGGGAGCACCGATGATATTTTGGATTTTACTTTAGTTTTGGGAACTTACTCTTTCCTTCCTTCATTTTGAAAAACTGCCCTCGAACATATTGCGAAAATAGTAAAAACAATTTCGATGGAAAAAAAAATAAGAATGGAAATCTAACAGCCATTACAAAATGGAAAAATTGCACAATGAGTCATAAATTTATAGTACAGATGTAAATTCAAACCTAGACTTTTTGATTTGCCGATTTAGTCTAAAACTTTTGAGCGAAATTCAAATTAAGTCATTTCGATCAATTTTCGCTGAAAGTCACCGACATGGCGGTCTTGTCATCGGCAGCCTTCCTTGGTATATTGCTACCTCAGCGATTTAAAAAAAGAAAAGAAATTAGCCGGAACTATTACATTAGTATTTCGCGGAAAGGTTTATGACTAAATTAAAAAAAAATCAACAAGTTTAGGACTAAATTAACATTCTTATAATAAGTTTAGGACTAATTAGACCACCCCCAAAAAGAAGAAGAAGCACGAACTGTGCTGACAAAAAAAAAACATTAAAAGGCATCTTTATATGGACTTTTACTTTTTATGTTTTTATTTAATCTAAATCTTGCAGCAAGCACTTCGACAACTGAGCCTATCGAATAAGTCAGATCGTCTAATTCTCGCACCAACATAATTTGCCAATGAATTTACCAAATCTTAAAATTCATTCAAGTGCTTTGACATTCTACTTCCCTTTTTGTATCTTAAATTGACAAGTCTTTTAACAAAAAAGCTTTATTTCGTGGGTTTCTAATATTGTAGAGATCTTGTAATTTCTTCCACAAAGTATCAGCTTTCGTTTCTTGATCAACATGATGAAAAACAGTATCTTCAATTCATTGTCAAACAAACCAAATTCTTTGGGTTTTACCGTTTTACAACATCCTCCTTCTTATTAAGGTAGCGGAGAATACCGATTTTTTTTTTCATTTCTAAAAAAAATTATTTATCTTGATTGGAAGCAAGCACTTTTTGAAAAAGAAAAAGAAAAAGAAAATGCTATCAAAAAAATTATATTTGGAAGGGGCATTTAAAATGATTTAGGAAGAGCTCAAATGAAAATTATGATATAAAATCGAAACAAAAAGAATTTTTTCAAAAAATTAATAGATTTATCATGATAATACGCTCATAATTTTATCCATAAACAACCAATTGATTGACTTTCAACTATCTTTAAGGCGCTTAAGCAAAAAATAATAATTAAAAGAGCAACTCTATTTATTTATTTATTTATTTTTTGGTCGAATAGCAACTCTATTTAATTGAAGATTGATTTTTCGTTCGATTATTTGTAGAGGGTTAATAAGATTAAAACCAGGGACAACACGGTATCACGGAGGGAGGTTATTTTCGTCATTTGAATTTGACCCTATTCAACGGCTCTTTTAACGATGTGCCCGTTGGCCTTCGCAGTTTGAATCCGGATCGTCTGCCCTCAATCAATGAGGGCAGACATGTCTGTCAAATCAGGACCGTCCGTTGATTGAACGGACGGCCCTGATTTGACGGAGCACGTCTAGCAGACGATCCGTTTTGGATGAGGATCGAAAGAACCATTATTAATTCGTACAAAATCATCGCTCTCTAAACCCTAATCTCTGTCTTCAACCAAAATCATCTCTCTCTCTCTCTCTCTCTGTCTCTCTCTCTCCGGGCGCTTGAATTGTGAATCGCAGTCTGCGGGCGATTGAATTGGGAATCGCTTGAATTGTGAATCGGGTGCTTGAATTGGAAATCGTTTGAATTGTGAATCGGAGGCTGCGGGAAACTCTCGAGGAAGAACCCTAGTTTTCAAAGTTTGTAGGGTTCTTGCGAAGCAATTCACATCTGCGTACACACACTTGAAAGATCCGATTGTCGTGTTAAACCCTAATCTCTGTCTTCAACCCAAATCATCTCTCTCTCTCTCTCTCTCTCTCTCTCTCTCCCTCTCTCTCCGGGCGCTTGAATTGTGAATCGCAGTCTGCGGGCGATTGAATTGGGAATCGCTTGAATTGTGAATCGGGCGCTTGAATTGGAAATCGTTTGAATTGTGAATCGGAGGCTGCGGGAAACTCTCGAGGAAGAACCCTAGTTTTCAAAGTTTCTAGGGTTCTTGCGAAGCAATTCACATCTGCGTACACACACTTGAAAGATCCGATTCGTGTTAAATCACCTTGTTTGTGTTGCAGGAGCCTTTTTTTCTTGTCAGGTATTCATTTCTCACTCCATTCGCAAGAACTTTCCCTTGGTCCCCATTACGTAATTCGAATAACAGATTTGGGTTTCGTTTTTCCTTCTATTTTTCTGCGTATCGCCTTTCTTGCGCTTATGGATGCAGGATCTGCCAACTCTTCATCGAAGATGGGGTGGTGGCGGTCTCGATGCCCACTTGAAGAACAGTTTATGCATCGGAGGAATTCTCGAGAAAACGTAAGGGCAAGAAACATTCTATCTTCATGTGATTTTTTTTGTCTCCGTATTGGGTGGGCGTTAGAGTAATCGATTTTGAGAATCAGGAATCGTTAATAAAGTTTTATCCTTTCATTGTGACACCAGCTGGACAGATTTATACCTAATCGATCGGCCATGAATTTCGACTTTGCCCACTACATGCTTACCAAAGGGAGGAACGGGAAGGATTGGGAGAATCCAGTGGTGAGTTCCCCCTTAAGGGCCTACAGGAAGCAACTGGCTGAAGCACTTGACATGAACCGGACTCGAATCCTTGTTTTCAAGAACAAACCACCAACCCCTGTAGAGTTGATCCCGCATCAATTCACTTCTCCTCAGCCTGCCAAGCGAACAAAACCCTGCCGATACATTCCTCAGGTACGTCACTTTTTTGTTTTTTGTTTTGTTTTGTTTTTTTAATTATCTTTGTTATCTGTTTCGCATGAGGTGGCCCTTAAGCATAATATCGTTCATCTTATTAACAGACCTCAGAGAGGACATTGGATGCTCCCGATCTTGTCGACGACTATTACCTGAACTTGTTGGACTGGGGAAGCAGCAACGTACTTTCAATAGCCCTGGAGAATACCGTTTACCTCTGGAATGCTTCAGATGGCTCTATCTCAGAACTTGTCACCATCGACGACGAAGACGGCCCAGTTACCAGTGTCAGCTGGGCCCCAGATGGTCGCCACATTGCTGTCGGCTTGAACAATTCTAAAGTTCAGCTATGGGATTCTACTAATAATGGACTGGTCAGTGTTTTCTCATTATAAATTTTTGTATTATAATCATCGCATGAAACCTGCCTGATAAGTTGTCCAAATTTGGTTGAATTTTTCATTGCAGCTAAGGACTTTGACAGGTGGCCACAGAACTAGGGTTGGGTCTCTGGCCTGGAACAATGACATCCTTACAACAGGAGGAATGGATGGACAGATTGTCAATAATGATGTGAGAGCGAGATTTCCCATTGTTGAGACCTACAGGGGTCACACCTTGGAGGTTTGTGGGTTGAAATGGTCTGCATCAGGAAGGCAATTAGCTAGTGGAGGGAATGATAACATACTCCACATTTGGGATAGGTCCATGGCATCTTCCAACTCACCCACCCAGTGGCTTCACCGGCTCGAAGAGCATACTGCCGCTGTTAAGGCCCTTGCCTGGTGTCCCTTCCAGGGGAATTTGCTGGCTTCAGGTGGAGGTGGAGCTGATCAGACAATAAAGTTTTGGAACACCCACACTGGTGCGTGCTTGAACTCTCTGGATACGGGTTCCCAGGTTTCTGCCCTGCTATGGAACAAGAATGAGAGAGAGTTGCTTAGCTCTCATGGATTCACTCATAATCAGCTCGCCCTTTGGAAATACCCTTCAATGGTAAAGATTGTGGAGCTAACTGGTCATACTTCTAGAGTGCTTTCCATGGCCCAGGTACCTTTGCAAATTCTACTTTATGGTTCTAGGAATTGCATTTCTGCATTCACTACTTCCTGATTAGATTTAGATGCTCACGTAGTAACATTGTCTCTTTCCTGTCAGAGTCCGGATGGTTGCACTGTAGCATCGGCAGCAGGGGATCAAACACTGAGACTTTGGAATGTGTTTGGGGTTCCTGAAGTGGCTAAACAAGCTCCGAAAGCCGATCCAGAGCCTTTTGCTCACTTCAATCGCATTCGCTAAACGAAAAGTCACTGCTGGTCAATATTCAGTAGCTGTCTCCGTGAGTATTCCTGAGTGTGTCATGATTTTGATTTTGATTTTTGTTCTTTCCTATCTATTTTAAGTGCTGTGAATGTTTATGAAGATACTTGATGGCGGTGTTTCTATTTAATTTATATTATTGTTAAACTTTCTGCATTTCTCTAAATGTAGTTGTAGTAGAGTGGATGACCACACATTAGCAGACAAGAAAGTGGATGCTATTTTTCCCGAGACATCCCCTACTGGGTCTCCTCAGCCCCTCCTTCCTCTTCTTGCACCTTCACCATTAGCTTCCTTTACCAGCACTACTGTGCCCAAATTATCAGGTACATATTTTGCCCCTGTTTTGTTTCTCAAATTCATCTGGGCTTTGCCTTTGATGTCCTGAATGCTACCTTGTGTTATGCACCTGTCCCAGGACTCTGTACATTAAGCTTCACTGCAGCTGAAAACTTGATGAGCGTGATCTCCATTGATTGCTGGGCCATTTTCGCACCTTATTTAGCGCACGTGATATGCTGCCCCCCAATACGAGGCCACAAGCACAATCTCATCAGACAATCCAGTAAAACCACTAATCTTCTCGCTTTGAACGGAAGCTTGGCCAAACATTTTCTCTCTGATATGGACCAGATTTTGGCAAGCCAGGGTGCTGGAAATAACCTGAATCAGTATGCAGGATTCGCGCTCTGAATCTATGTCCTCAAGGGAGATTTACATCAGCAATTACTGCCGTAAAAGAGCATCCATCTCTTTGACCCGAGATGACTCAAGATTTACCTTACAGATTTGCATTTGTTCAGCATTCTTGCATGAGTTCTAATGAATTTGTTTAGCAAGGATTGCTATATAGGTGATATAGTGTTACAGAATACATACTTGTAATTGGTTTGCAGATGATATTGTATTGAATGTCTGTTATTTCATGAAACTTGTTAAGATAACTGTGCATTCACTTCAAGAAAAACGACTTGAAAGGACAAAATTAACTTGTGCCTTAAATTGAACCATAGGAGGCGGAAAAAAAAAAAAAACACCCTAAGGCGACAATCTGAGTTTCGTCGTGTTGAGTGAAACTTGAAGGATGAAATTTGTGCTTTGTCACCAGTGAATCACTCAAATTTTGGACAAATTTGAACATATCGGTTAGGCCTAAGCAACGCTATTGATTTGTCGTCAATGAAGAGGAAAACAGTATCTCCGTTGCCTTTTGCGTATGGCCTGACGCGTCATTGCCTTTGGGTATTACCTAAGTAGACAAAATTGAGAGAACTATCCTAAATAGTAAATATATAGTATGGCCGTCAAATCAATCATAATTTTTTTTTTTAATTTGATCAATGTTGTTTGACACTTTTTGAAGATTTTTTAATATAGTCATCCGGCCAATTTCAACGGGAAATTTCTGGCATAGCAGTCCAGTCAGCGCCTACAGTACTTCATGGTATGGTCAGCTATTCGACTTGTTAGATGGGGCTAAAAATGACGTTGTTTTGGAAAAATAATTAGATTTTCTAATTCTTCTTTCCTGTTTTTTTCCTTCATCTTCTCAAATCACCTACCGGCTTCATCACTGAGGCCTCGGTGATGAAATGAAAAGAAAAGGAAAAGGACCTTAAAACAACGTTGTTTTGAGTGAAGTTGAACGTGTTAAATCGTCGTTTTGTGTGATCTTGTCCCACTACCAAAGTCCCAAAAGATCTATCAAAGCAATTTGACTCTTATTCGCGATTTTGATTGCCCTTTGGAAGCTGGCCTTCGTCGTGCAACCTCGATTATAAGAGTGCCCGTAAAGAGATCTAAAGTTGATTCCTCTCCAATTTCTTACTTCGTTTCAAGGTTATAAATAAAAACTTGGAATGCCGACATCTCTCTCTCTCTCTCTCTAACATATATTCATCGTCTTATCATGTTCCGCCCTATCGTTGTGGCCACTTGATGTGGTTCATATCTACGTCACGTCATGTGTTTCTTTTATGAATCAGATTTTTACATAGGAGAAACGATACGGGACATTGTACTTGACAATGCAGTTGATTTATCCTTCAATTTTTTTTTTCCCTAGCTCAAATTAGACTTTCGAGTGGCAAAACCGAAGATTCTAATTGTTTCTTCGTGGGTTTCGGTGGAGGGGGGTTGAGGGTGGGCTCTGTGATAAGAGAGGTCGAATAATTCACCAGCTGAAACTAGTTGAGAGCAACTTTGGGGCGGCGTTCCGACCTGCAACAAGTCAAACTAGATAACAATATTCCCTTCCAACATGTGCGAATTATCCAAGCCTATCGATCGAGGAACTAAAGTTGGTCTTCTAACTTTAATGACAATATTGAAAATAATGTCGCGATGGGTAAAAAATTCCACGAAATTATTAGTGGAAAGGGAATGAAAAATTTTATCCATTAAGGTAATCGTATTTACATCAGTCATTTCGATTACGGTATTCTGAACGAAAGTACTCATCCCATTTTCGAACAATCTCGTTCTTGGAGGAAAACCTGTGAGTATATTCGTAGCAAATTGGTTGTTTTAGTTAACAATGGGACGCGCGAGGAAAATTAACGGTCAATTGAGTGAACCAAAGTTAAATCTTTTGGCTGCCCCTTAAAGACCTTGAGAAGCCAATGGCGATTTTCTAACGTCTCATTATTGTTGCTTCTTTTGGTACGTGTCTTACCTTATTCGGACAACACGCGAAGAAGTCAATCCAAAAGCATATGCCTCTTTGACATTCCCCTACACATCCCTACTTTCATGTTGTCGTTCGATACGCATAAATTTGGTATCTTAGACAAGTGCGGCCCAGTTGCTTCACCGATTATACTTTTCATTTCTTCCGGTGATCTTTCTTGGCACAGGAAATGTGGTGACGGATATGTTAACCGAGGCCGTCACCATTGAGAAACTGAGCCCGTGGCATTGCATCAACTGGCCTCCATGGTTCGGAAGGAGGAAGCGCCACCGAACTCGGTTAACTTCAGTTACGAAGACGAGTGAAAACTACGAGAGAGACTGTTGCCGCTTTGGAATCAAAATTACAACATCTTTATTTCATTCTCTAAATCGCAATTGGGCGCGAAAGGCTAATTTCTAAAAGATGGGATAAAGATACGAGTCTACATGGGCTTTGAGAAAAGTACAAAAAAAAATGATAAACCTATTGCATTGGTACCAATTTAGTCATAAACCTTTTAATTGGACCAATTCAGTCCTAAACCATCTACCAAAAAAGTCATAAACCTATTGCATTGATATCAATTCAGTTCTAAACCTTTCAATTGGACCAATTCAGTCATGAACCACTTAGACTCGTATCTTTATCCCGTCGTTTGGAAATTAGTCTTTCCCACCTAACTTCGATTTAGAGAATGCGGTAAAGATGTCGTGATATTGACGACATGCATGATGAGTCAACTGCTTAGGAGATGTGATGTGATTTTAATATTGGAACAAAATCACGCAGATTCACAAACGCTGGAGCGAATCAACAACCAATCTTTACTTTGGTACATACCCTTTTTCAGGCCCTCAACCTATATAGAAAGGGGGCTGGAGAGGAAGCATGGGACAAGACAGAAACGTGAGTGAAAAGAGGGGCTCAGACTCGTGGGTTGCAACTTTTACAAGGCATTGGGTTGCTTAATCTCCCTCAAGGGCTTCTAGTTCAAGCCTATTAATCAACTCTGGAAGTCGGGTGAGTTCAATATGGCTAGAAGATAACTTGGGGGAGTTCGAACAAGCTGCGCGCCTTGCTGCTAATATCGGTTTCGGGTCGATTAGGGTTTGATAGGATTCGCTCCCGCTTCGTATCAGCTGAGGCATGTCTTCACCTCACTCTCCCTCAAGGGCTTCCGATAGCGATGCGTCGGCGTCAGGCGTGCATGGTCATGGCCGTGATGCAATACGTTGCCTGAAGTCCTTGAGGAGAGTGAAGATGAAGGTGTCCTTGTTCATGCTGATTCTGTTTTGTAATTCCTATTTGCCAACCTCGAGTCATCAAAGCGTGGCAGGAGGAAAAGAGGAGTGATCAGAGAGGCATTTTAGTCCACGAGTCACCTGACTCAGAGCATTAGTTAGGGAGAAATTATCAAAAAAAAAAAATCTTATTTGTGTCAATCTAGTCCTAAATCTTTTATTTTATCTTTCAATTTGAATCAATTTATTTTTGAATCATTTGACAATTTATCAATGAGTCTTTCATGCATATTGTGAGCTTGATGTAGACACCGATAGTGCCACGTAGGACGTTCAGGCGCTGACGCCGATAATATTTATTAAATTTCTTAATTTTTTTCCTACCAAGGCTGCCGACGGCAGTGAAGCCATCACCAGTGGCGGCCCTGCGAGGGTCTACCGACGACCCTTGTTGGACTAGCTTGGTAGAGAAAAAGAAGGCAAAAGAAAGAAAAATAAACAATAAAAAGTTCAATTTTTTTTTTAAAAAATATATATATAAAAATTATCCACGTTAGTACCGACCATCTCGCGCAGCACAACTGGTGTACACGTTAGCGATTTTCTGGCCAAAATTAGTCAGAAGGATTACATTGATCAATTATCAAAAGTTTTAGTATTAAATTCGCCAATTGTAAGATTTATGACTGATATGACACAAATGCAATTGATTGATAACCTTTTTGGTTATTTCCTCCATTAATAAGCCCATGCGATTGTCCTTGGAACACTCTTGTCTCACAAGCCACTGATTAATTGAAAAAAATTGAATGATTCGTAGATTATTTGAAGTGTACCACATGAACTTCTACTATGACACGCTTACATGCGAGTTTTATCCGATAATTTAATTTTGATATCTACTTTATCAAATTTATAATTCCCGCAAATCTCTAATTGTGTATCTCTAATTCTTATGCATGTGTGGAAAATTTTTTCTAATCGACGTACTAAAATTATAGAATCGTGCACATTTTGATAATAAGTATTTAAAAAATAACAAGGTTCTCAACAAAGAACTATAATCATGTACATTTTGAATATTCTTATCAACAGCTAGAAGTGGCAAAATAGATTAATAACCCATACTTAAGAGGGTGAGTCATAAATAATTTGCTTAACAAATTTCAATGAGTCATAAATCATCTAACAACTTAGTGGGTCTTAAATGGGCCATAAATGGTTTGTCTAACTATGTAAGTCATAATAATGTTTTCTGACATTTTGATTTTTGAGTTTTTCTTTTCTTTTTTGTTTATTATTTTTTCCTTTTCTTTTTTTCTTTCTTTCTTTCTTTTATTTTTTTCTCGACGAGTCTAGCCGAACATCACCGATCACAAGGCGAGGGCTGCGAAAACCTCGCCAGATCTAGGCGAGGGTTGGGCCCTCGCTCGTGGCCAACGAGAGATTTGCGGCCCAACTAGGAATCGGCGAGGGCTGCGACCCTCTCCGGCGATCAACAAGCACTACGAAACCCTCATCTATGGTCGGCAATGGTCGGGCGATCCTCGCTGGTCTTTGAAAAGAAATAAAAATAAAATAAGAAAGAGAAAAGGAAAAGGAAAAGGAAAAGGAAAATATAAAAATAAAAAATAAAAAATTATCCATAATGTTTTGGTAATATAATTTTTTTAAAAAAATCATAACTTTTTGATAAATTTGATTAAATAATGAAAGTGTTTTAGTAATATAGGTCAGGTCGGGTCGAGGGTAGGTTGTTAGATTTGTACTACATAAAAATAAATCAATATGGCCCGGATCATATTTGACCCAACCCAAAGCCGATCCGACTCACCCATATGACACCTCTAGAGGCAGCATCCAACCGTCCACATCACCGTTTTTAAATTTTACAAAAGGTCAAATAAAAATTGGAATTTATCTCCACTTTTGACATCAATATATCCCAGATTAAACTCCCTTAACAATAGTTTTTAATTAGCCTGTTGCGCTCCTCAGCCTCAAGTCTCCGTAGAATTGCAATTAAAAGTATTTTTTTTTCATTATATATTTTCTTCATTGAAAAAAAGTTTCAAATTCTTTTGAAAAGATAAAGATGGATGATATGATGGGAATGAATATTCTCCATGGGATTATACATCAATTAATTATCTCCCACAAAAATTACCCCTTAAATAGTAAAACTAGATAAGTCTTCTTTCTTTAGAATCAAATTGATCTCATTCTTCTGGCGTAGTCAGGCAATAAGTAAACTATCTTATTACCGCTTAGAATTTTGGGATTAGGTTCAGATTTATTTTATCGTTTGATTTTATTAAATAAATTTTATTATTTAATTGAAAATTTATTACCAGTAAAAAAGAAAAAGAATCGCGATTCCTGCTCTCTGTGCCTTCCCTCCCAAAATCTGGCGCGAAAACACGTGGAAGCAAACTGTGCACTGTCGTCTCGTTTCCAGCGAATGTGCAGAGAACTCGCGACTTCCAGCTCCAGTTGCTCGGCTTCCTCTGCGATTTCGACGCAAAGAACGATGGCTTCTTCTTCACCTCCTCCTGCGAAGCGACGACGCAAGAGCGAGCCCTCGCAGCCTTCGTCAGAGCTCGAGAAATCCTCCCCTGTGGTGGTCCTCGCTCACGGTGCCGGTGCACCTTCTTCCTCCGATTGGATGGTTAGGTGTATCTCTCTCTCCCTCCGCCCCCCTTCTCCCTGGGGTACTTTCGTACTTGACGTTGTTCTTGTTATTGTTGTCGATTTTGAGCAATTGTTGGTCATGACTGTCAAATTTGTTCGCGATTTTAAGTTTGTCATCGAAAATCTCACTCGCGTCTGTGCTAGGTCATTTACTTGCGGAACTTGAATCGGCAAAGTCGATTGTTTTCACTGTCCTGCGGAAGAAAATGATTTGGACATGTTTTTCATAATGCTTGAGAACTTAAAGATTGAATCGTGAATTCGTGCAGATGGAAGGAAATGTTGGGCAAAGCACTGCATGCTGTTGAAGTTATCACCTTTGACTACCCCTGTATGTAAAGCCGACGTTCGTAGATTTTTTTTTTCCCTCTTTAATCTCTCTATTTGCTCTGCTAATGATCTAATGCAGTTTTGTTCCTTTTCCCCCCTTGTTTCCTTTTTAATCTCTTATGATCGTTATTCACATTTTGTATCGCAATTTGACATTACTGTTGTTTTACAATGTCTCTATTTAGCTACTTTCTTCATAGATTGAAAATGGATCTTAAATGTGGCAGATATATCTGGTGGGAAACGAAAAGCTCCTCCCAAGGCTGAAAAATTGGTTGAGTTCCACTTGGATGTTGTAAGAAAGGCTGCTGCTAAGTATCCCGGCCATCCATTGATTTTGGCTGGAAAATCTATGGGTTCAAGGTGACATTAACTTCCTCACAAACTAAGACTTGTTTCAAAAATTTCTGTGTACTTGTTTGTCATGAATCCCAAACTGGTTTGCAGCACACATTTGTGGGAGATTTCTGCCATCGCTTCTGTTCTCTTACCACGTCTGTAATTCTAGTTAGCATTTGTGTTAGGAAAGACAACTCTAATGATTTATCCCATTGATGTATACACATCAGTACAGCTGGTGAAACTTGAAACTTAGTTTTCCTTCCTGAGATTTTGCGATAAATCTTCTTATCGCATCTGTGCTAGCACCAGCTACTAGATCATGCAACATATCTATTTGGACACATGTCTTGCTGCATTGTGAAAGATGAGTGTATTGTTACACGATTTCCATTTGTAGGGTCAGCTGCATGGTTGCTAATGAGGAAGGTGTTTGTCCATCTGCAATAGTTTGCTTGGGATATCCTCTAAAGGTTCTTCTATTTGCTTTCACTTGATGGCGAGCTTTATGTTGCACTGCGACAGATTGCTTTCTAAGGCGTCCTCTTCATTTGGTCTCCTTAAGCTTGCTTTCTTAGAATCTTCTCCTTTACAGTGGTACAGTATTGTAGCAATAAAAGCTTGTTAAATCTTCATTTTAAACAATACCCCTTGGCCGAACTCTGGCATCTTCATGGTATCAGTTAACTGCTTCGATTATATGATTCCCTCCGAAAGAGGTGAAGAGAATTCTTTACCCCCCTTCGATAAGTCTGAAGCATTAGTAGCATTTATTGTCTTACTGTATAGTATGTACTATAACTTTTGCAGTCTCTGCTGAAAAGTATACTGGAGAAATGAGCTTAAGAAAACTAACGAATGGACAACTTCAAAATCATGCGTAGATCTTCATTCCGTTGGGCAAAAGATTAACAAGAAGGGAAATAACTACTTCCTACAGCAGTTCCTGACTTGATTTTTTCTTTTTCTTTTTTTCCTTTTCAAGGAGTAAGTGTGATTATCATTCTTGAGAGCAAAACCTTTAGTTCAGTTTCTACCTCCCCCTATATTAGTTGTCTAGGTAGAGAGAAGAAAGTTACTTCTTCAATTTGTTGAGATTCTATTTTCAATCTATGGACCAAATCGGCGTGCAGTGACGACAAAATTCAAAAAATATGCAGTATCAACTAGTTTAAAATAAGGTCGCTCTCACCCTCATAGGCCTGATCTATTTTGCAGTAAGGTAGTTTGCAGTAACTAGTTATATCTATGACAAGATCCAATAATGATGTTTGTCTTACATTTGTGGAAGTCTGCAAGGTTTTATTCTTGAACTATCGAAGGTTGTTTTTGCAATCTTCCAAGCTTGGCACAATTCTCTAACTTTGCTTATCATATGCTTATCTGACTGAGAAACTCATGATATGGATGTTGATGAAATGTTTCAGGGCATAAATGGAGCTATTAGAGATGAGACTCTCCTGCAGCTTTCAGTTCCTGTAATGTTTGTCCAGGTAATGCTTTCTATCTGTGTAAAAGATTGATTAACTATACGATTACTGTCAAAAGAATTGAAGTCCTGGAAATACTGGGCGAAGGTTCAGAGATGAATTATGCTGAGGCAGACTATTAGTGAGAGTAGCCAAAAATTGGATAGCCACTATGAGCTTAATGGTTTATTTTGGTCTTGAAGTGGTAATTAGTCTTTGGTTTTTTTTTTTTTTTTTTTAATTTTTGTGATGTATCTATATTTTTATCTTTGTTTATTTATTTTTACACATTTATCTCTTTTTCCTTGATCGGTCTTGCTTTTATTTTATGTATCTTTGGGGTTCATCGACTGCCGACCCCAACTATTTTGGATAAAGGTGTTGTTGATGTTGACGTTTGTCTCTTCTTTATGCTCTCATCTTTAACCAGCAAAGCTATAGTTGCAATTGGGAGAAAAAACACAAAATTATGTTTGATCGAAGGACATTAGATTCTCTATTATATATCTACTTGTTCATTGAACTAGACTTGATGTCTTCCCTTATCATGCTCTACCATCCTAATATGTTAGGAGGTTGCCAATAATAAGCTCTTGCATTGATCATGGTGTGGCCATAATCTACTCTATGTGTACTTGGTTTTACTAGAAGTACCTGGCAGTTCTTCATTTTTCACATCTGATCATAGTGTCTTTTCATAAAAAGGGAAGCAAAGATGGCCTTTGTCCTCTGGAAAAGTTGGAGGCTGTCTGTCAGAAGATGAAATCCACTACTAGGTTGTATGTAATTGATAGTGGTGATCACTCTTTTAAGATCGCAAAGAAAGTTTTGCAAAGCTCGGGTTTGACCCAAGATGAAGCTGAAGATCTTGCTGTCCAAACCATTGCCAAATTTGTTTCCAATGTGATTAATGAAAGATGAAACCTTGTGCCACAAAAGCTCTACATGCTAGTGATGTGAAGGTTGCACTTTCTTGAGCCCTACCTCACAAATTTTATCTCTTATTTTGTCTCTAGTGTTTCAGATTTTTATCATGGCAACTACCTAATCTGCGCTTTGATTGTTGAGGATGGAACATTGTAGTTAGTTGATTTATCTTGATTATTTTTCCTTCAAATAGAATCGGTATTTCTTCTCAATAGGTTGATCCATTGCCATGTGAGGGGAAACATCGAGGGGGAAGAGGGAGGGAGGGATCTGTATTTCATATATTACAGTATGATGATAGTGCATCAGAATTTGTTTTATTCTCTCATTACAGGGCCATCATCCTCGTAGCCAATGATGGAGACTCGCATTTATTTTGTTATAACATACCTTCTGATTGTGAGGCCAAATTTGTTCCCTTGCTTTACCTTCCGCTTTTCAGTTCTGCAGACATGATAATATAGAAAATAAGCAGTTATGTTAAATTGAAGAAATTTAATTAGCTCCTGATAAATGTGCCATTCGTTCATTTTAAAGTATGTAAGCTAAAGAAGTGTGCTTAAACATGGTTTATGGAAAGTTACTGGTGACCATAATCTAGTAGATGCATATGTAATCAATTCTGTAGTGTTACTTGTGTCAAGTCGTGAATTTATCACAAGCAATTTATCTGGAGGTGGGGAAAGGGGGATCATGAATGGTTGCTTAGAGAAGTGGATGATGCATATGATCATTTCATTGGACTTGCCTTTTAATGAGAGGCATCATTGTCACTCTCACTGTCACTGCTGCTGCTGCTGCTGCTGAAGCTTTTTTTATCCTTGCATCCGCATTCCTGATTCTTTTTCTTGAAAAGTCCCTTAACTTTGTTCTTCTTCTCAGCAATTTTTTCTTTCAAGGACTTTTCATTCTTCCCATGGCAATCCGCATTATGAGCCGCCTGTTGCTTAACATGGTGGCCTTGTGCTTGGCCTGTGCAGTGAGGTTGAGCCTGGGCCGCATGGGTATTCCCATTGCAGTGAGTCTCTGCTTTAGGAATCCCTTGGTCTGGGTGGTGAGCATATGTCTGGCCACTGCACTGGGTCTGGCATGCCACCACAGTGTGACCAGCTTCTTGTCCCTGGTGACCTTGGTGATGCTTATGTTCGCTGAGTGTTTTAAATACCCGATGAGTCATCTCGGTTATTTTCTGGCCAAATGAGTGCTCATGGCTTTTCTGGTTGCAGGTTTGTTCAGCGGGTTTTTGCAACTGGCAGGAGGCCATGGTGAAGAGTTAAGACTTGCTTTTAGGAGTTTGCTGGGCTTCTCTTGTACTCGCTCGATTTTGATCTGTGCCATGAAATGATTATATAGCCATGGATTGTGCAGTAGAGTGAATGAGATTCCTTCTCCTTTTCTGATAAGACACTTTGCAAACAATTTACCAAGTTGGAACAGAGAACATATTCTGCTAACAAAATGCAATCAAACATTCCTTCTCCTTCTTATCTGAAAGGCATCCACTCATACTGATTCCAGCCTTCTTTTTCTACATAAGCTGATTGACTACGTACATGATACCTCCCTCTTTTGTTCTTTCTCTGTACTATTATAATAGATTTCCTTGAGTGGGGATAAATTCTGTAAGATTGCTACAACACTCTGGAGCTTTGAGATTCTTTGAAAGGCCTAAAAGGTCATAGGAAGTTATGTATATGTATATTTTGATGAAAGAAGGTTAGAATATGGTCACATTCGGACATACTTTTGTCTAATTAACCTGGCCTTTAGTTATTGGCCAACAAAAAGAAAGCCTGGCATCTAGTTCATAATTAGAGTACTTTACGCGACTGCTTTCCTATGTCGAGTCTTATAATGTCACTTCTATGGTAATGGGTTGTTAAGAATATATTGGTCCAGAATGTCTGCGGACGGTTAAACCGAAGCACCCCAGCTAGAGAAAGGATCGAGAGTTTCTGATGCTTTAAGCAGCATGTGATAACCTCTAGCCCAGCCAAGATTTGACTGATCTTTGGACGTTGCAGGCCAGATTGATATTCCTTCGAAAGATAAAAGCACTTCACCTTCGCTTATATCCTATCGTAAGCATGATCGATTTACATTTCAGAAATGTCACGACGATGGGGCACTATTGTATAATTCCACGATTGAGAAAGGAAATGTGCACTTTTCCATCGTAGACTAGATAGTTTTGCAATGTTTTTTTTATCTCGTGGATTACTTTGCATTTTCTCTATGATTTTACCTTTAATCGACTTTTCTTTTTCAAATAGAAATAAAGTGATTTTAGGATCTATTTGTTTCGCCAAAGCTAAATGATTAGCAAAATATTCTTCTAAGATATTTTATGTCTAAACATTTTCGGAAAAAGCTCCAAAATAGTCTTAAACCTATTGTATTGGCATCAATTCAATCGGTCACTTTACATGGCATTTCAACACTAATGTGGACATTTTTATGATATTTTGATTTTTTTTATAATCTTTTAGTTTTTTTATTTTTCGAGAGTTACTTTGTCTTCTTCTTCTTCTTTTGGGTTGGCAACCCACGTCAGCCTTAGGCAAGGGCTCATGCGGCCCCTTGCCCAGGCCCAACGAGGGCCACGACACCCTCGCCCGATCTGGGCCAGTTGAAGGCGTCACAACCCTCACCTAATCCAGGCGAGGCTGTGATGCCTAGATAGAGGGTGAGTGTCGGTTAGTAGCCTCAAGCAAAAAATGACGATAATAATAACAATAGTAATAATAACAAACATAAAGATAATATGTTTTTAGAATTATCCACTTAGGCAATTTTTAGCCAAAATTATCCAGAACTCAATTGGTACTAATACAAAAAGGTTTAGGATTGAATTGATCCAATTAAAAATTTAGAACTGAATTGGTGTTAATCTAATAAGTTTAGAAATTTTATGGTGCTTTTTCCAAATATTTTTTTAACTGATGTAAATATGTTTTTCATTCATTTTTTTTATGCGATATAAGTGATTATTATCAGATTTTTTTCAAACCATTTATTTTCGGCTTAACAAATTTTACAGTGTTGGCCAGAACTTTCTACTTACGAAGATGTTAGCGTTGACATATGCTTTGACAGACCTAAGTGGTCCCAGAGTTGGTTGAAGGACGATATAATTTTGCAGTTATGACTCTTCGATTGGAGTGCCTCATATTCCATGAACAGTACAAAAAAGCCTTAAACTTATTGCAGTGGAACCAATCATTCCTAAACCATTTAATTTAACTAATTTAATTTTAAATTTTTTATATTGGTACCAATCCAGTTCAACCGATAGGTTTCAGGCAAAAATTATTAACGTGGACGCAGATCATCTTACGTGACACAGTTGGCGCTGACGTGAACAACAGGTCACCGGTCGTCTGTAAGGGTGAGGACTGAGACGTCCTCGCCGATTTTTGGAGTGGGTTGGACGAGGCCACCCTTCGCCAAATCCCATGAGGGGACCCTCAACCAGCCCTTTCTTGGGCGAGCATCCCATTGCTAGATCTGGCAAGGTGTGGGCTCGCGCAGCCCTCGTCGTTGTTGGCGATCGGCGGCAATCACGGAGGCTGGTGACAGGCGAAGGAAAATAAAAAAGAAAAAGAAAAAAAGATAATGGACAGAAAAAAAACAGGAAAAGAGGAGAAGAAAATTAAAAAAAAATTAATTAAAATTCGAAAAGGTATTTCGAAAAAAGAAAATCACTTCAATGCCGGGCTTGCCACCCGAGATAGCTAGTTTATGACAGAATTGATACAAATGCAATAGATTTAAGACTTTTTTTATGCTTTTTTCTGTTCATATTTCTTGTTTTTCTTTTTTAATGCCAAGCGGAGCGGTGTACCATCGATCGGAACAAGATAAGTCGTGGATCGATCAGACCGGGGCTTTTTGGTGGAAATACCCAATCTTGGTAGACTAGTTATTGTGGATCTTTCTTCCAGTAGAATTCATAAATTTCAACATGAATCGATATTCAGGAAGACACAGCATGCTCCCCCCATGAAATTGAGACCCTTCTCAACAATCGTCGCAGTGATCTCTCAGAGCTACTAGCACTGATTTTAGTTCTAATTACACATGGCCGACATACATATTTAAAAAAGCAATAACTGTACCTTATATTACTTGGTTTTAGTACCCTTTTTCTTTTCTCATTTGATTAAATGGGGATGGAAGTAGCAATGATACCTGATGTTTGCCCGATATTAGTGCTCTAATCATCTCTATTAACTTAGGTTTTATTTTGCAAAAAAAAAAAAAAAACCGACTTGCAAAATGTTTTCCTAAAAAATCTAAACGAAAACTATTTTCATAGTACACGAAAATTTTTGGACTTAAATTATTGGCGATGGTGGGTTAACGTTGGGCAATTTGCCTTCGTTTAATCTGATCAAACCTTACTTCTGAGGTTTATTGCTTAATCATTGAGGACTCCGAATCGAGATAAGGAACTATTCTCCAGTCCAGTGACTTCAACAAGTGGCTTATGGGGGGTAGTTCATCACGCAGATGAGCTTCAGTTTTTTTCCTTTTTCGTTTTTTTTTTCTTTTTATCGAGCAGGCTTGTGCAGAACTCTAAGGTGTGTAATTTTAGGAGAAACGACCTTTTGAAGGTGATGTTAGAGACGAAGAAATTCTTTAAGCTATAAGAAGGCGTGTGAACAAATGCATGTTCTAGTCTACTTCACGCTCAGTTGCCAGGGGTGTTGTTAAGATCATGATCACGAAGTAGATGGAGTAATCCTTGATTAGATAGATGGATATGTGAATTCATCATCTTAGCTCATCTAGTTCCATTCAGCCGAACCAAAATAAAAATTCTTTCCCGGTGTCGGTCAAAACTCAAAAGGACAGCATCCCTGGGATTTGTCTGTCAATTTCTTTATCAGTGGTGCTTTTAGTTCTGCGAATTCAATGAGGAGTCAATAACTGTTTGAACAAGACCGGTTTTTTTTTATTCACCTGATTAAACTGCCGACTGACATGAAGCAAAGGAAGAAAGATTTCTGAAGCGATTTATTCATTAGCATTCATAGTACAAGACAACCATATATAGATGCAAGATTTGCATCGAGATTCTGTAATAAGTCATATGATTTTATTGTCCTTATGTATTTAGGATAGGATGACAGGGAGCTTTCTTCTGATCTGATGTCTAAACAGCTGCTTCCCTTAAGCCTGCAAAACCCAGAAGTAAGTTGTTAGAGTGGGAGCTTGATACATTTGAGTCTCCGATAGCAATGAGACCATATTTGTCAAGCGGGTCGACTTTTATGTGAAATGGTTAATCCTTGCAAGCATATTTGTTAATCCTTAAGTTTTGTAAATACTTAGCCACCACCTGGTTGTCTACCTTTTATGTCTTCACCTTTCAGCAGCGGTCCTTGTCGCTCTCGCTGCTGCTGCTGCTATCATCAGCTTTGCATTCCCTGGATTTCCTCTTGAATATATTCTTCTCTTTCTTCTTGTGTTCGCCCTTCTTCTTAGACTTCCCATGGCAAGCAGAACCCTCTTTCTTGTGACCACGAGCTTGAGTAATGCAGTGAGTCTGGGCATGTTGGCCAAGGATATGACCATTGTTTTGGCCCGTGCAGTGAGTGAGGGTTTCGGCCATGGCATGCTCACTGGGGTGACCATGAGTTTGAGCCATGTGGCCAGGGCCCAATGGAAGGTGTTTCTCACTCTGGCCATAGCACTGGGTCTGGCTGTGGCTCATTACATGTTCCATGGGATGGCCGTGGTGGCTCTGTTGGTAGTAGGTTTTCTCGGCATTCTTGAAGAACTGGACCGAGGCCATGGCAACCGAAGCAAGAGGCCTTTTTGTGCAGTTCTCTCAGGCTATTTCTTATGCTTGCTTGGCACCGTGAGGCAGTCTTGAAGATCAATTTATAGCACGGGGTTGAGTGGAATTCTCTCGCTTTTGTTACATCACTCTTTGATTTCCTTTTGCAGGATGGGGACGAATAGCATTTAGTCTGTCTCCAGAAGGTAGAATTCCAAAAAAAAATTCTCAATGGACCGTTGAAGAAATTCCGATGAATATGGTGGAAAAATGGTTTCCAAGTGGCACTAGTTCGTCCGTCTCCTTCTAAATTATTAGTCTCTCCACGATCAGAAATCGCGGGCAAGTCACTATCATGAATCCAGTCGGGAGTGTCTGCATGAATGGAGTGAAAATAAAGCTCTTTTGAAACGGGTTGGATTCTGTCTGAGTCCTGCTGCTGTTTCCTTTCTGATTTCTTTGGTTGATTAAATGGCGATTTAATCAGCTTTCCGATAGTTTGTTTTGGAGCACAATGCAGCATAGCCTTCGATAAAAGAAGCAATCGCGACAGTTAGATTGTAGGGTGATCATGGTTAGTTCCTTATGATAATTGAGACAGGCGTACGATTAAGTCCGTTTTCATACTCATCATGATGTTACAGGTGCTCTCAGATTTCATCTTCTCTTCCAAGGGGAAAAAAAAAAGTTTGAGAGAGCGACTGTTACTTGATGATCGGATTTGGCAGACCGTCGTGCCTCATTTGTCGGGCAATCTTTCTTGGACAACAACGCTCCTGACATCTTCTTTCGGACCCTGAATTTTTTACCTGAAGAACCGAAATAAGTTAGTCTACGAATTCTCGCGCATTTGCAAAGTCTGTGCAAGCTTCCCTTTGATTATTACTCTCCATGCAAATGAAATACCATAGATTCATGAACTGGTATAGGAAACTGTTAAATATGTCTTGAATTCTATGCACTTGGTCTGGTTCATCACCCGACTCGACATATTTTTCGGGCTCTATTTATGCTGCGGCTAGAGTTTATTTTGTTATATTGAGATTTTTCTTTATATGAGAGATTTGTGAGCCGTATGCTTTTGTTCAGTCGATAAGACCGACTTCTGTAATCAGTACTCTATTTGATTGTAGTGGAATTTTGTTTTGCCTATCCCGTAAACGTAGATCATCTTGATCGAACCACGTAAATCCTTGTGTTTTGTGTTTATTTTTCCGCATTTGTTTCAACAGAAACGATATACTAGTCACCTGCATAATCACCATACGCTTTGGGCTTAGTTCATGTCCCTACAACCTCCGTAAATAATAGGCATATATTTCTTGAAGTTTTCAATGGATAAACAATGACCTAGAACTAGTAAAACTGATACTTAAGACATTTGAATCGAAGATTGCAAGATAATCTGATCGACATTATTTTCCCAGGCCTGTTCCACCTTGGAACTAGCCTTCGAATCGCTAGAACCGCTCCAACCAAGTTGGGTTCAAAGCCTAAACTGAAGACCAAACCTAGGACAAAATTCAAGTTTTGGAAACTCGGACCCAAGCCAAATCGCCAGGCACCGGCTGATGCCGAAATACGATAGAAAAAAAGGCGATGAAGAACAAAATCGATAGAATGAGGAACAATCGTTGTTCTTTCAGAAACGATATCAAATCGTATATTCTTCAAATATTCAAAACTATCTTCCAAACCCCTAAAGACGACCTTTTATAAGGTGTCAACCCTCATAACAAAAGACAAAATGCCTAAAAATAACTGAAATTATAAAAAGTACCTAAAAATATTAAAATTGTAAAAAATGCCTAAAACAAGAGATACGCAATATTACGCAATCTTCGCAATATTATAGAGATCGCGAGATTTATTTGCATTATTCTCCCTTGCTAGGAAAAAGATTCGTCCTCGAATCTGTGTCTTCTTCATTGTCGTCAATCTCTTCAGGGTCTTCTTTCTCATCAGTGTGATAATGTGACAAATCTGCTACATTAAAAGTTTCGGATACATTATATTTACCCGTAGAGTGAGCGGTTCCTGGTTCGGTCCAGTTCCCACAAAAAATCGGGAACCGGACTGATGGTCCCGGTTCCCACTTTTCGGAACCGCGGACCGGACCGGTCATCCTCGGAATCGGGAACCGGACCGAACCGTCGGTCCGGTCCGGTTTCGGGCGGTTCCAGTGGTGTCTGGTCCACAGTTCTTACATCATGCAAAAGGGGTCCTGTTGTGCGAAAGTGGCTCTTCTGCCGTGCAAAAGGGATCCTGTTGTGCAAAAGTGCTATATTACAACCTGCACGTAAAATTTCATTGCTGCATAGCTCTTAGTGGGACATTGACATCACCTGTAAAGTTTCTGTTGTACCAAGCTGAGAACACACATTTCCTCAAGTTATGTCAACGATTCAGTAAACAACCTGCTTGACATTTCAGGATCAATTTCAGCAAGCTGCGTTGTCTGGTGACTCCAGTCGAGGCTCTAAAACTCCACAAGAAGTCAACGTGTCCCCACATAAATTACATAATCATCAAAAGCTCACTAAAAGCACACTCAAAGGGGAAAAAAAGTACACTTGATCACAGAACATTAACGGAAATGATAGTGAAATAGAAAAATGGGAAAATTTCTAAACTTCAAGTCCTTTCTTGATATTTGATGGATGAAACAAAAGTGCGACCAACCTGCAATAAGTATATATAAGCAACGCACACTAGTTTTGAATTAGAAATGGAATTAATAGAAAGCGAACTCAAATAACGAATGAAAATCTCACCATATAGGCATATATTTCTTCCATCAACTCATAAACTCTATTTACCGGTAAGCTTCGAGTAAGCATCATCCATAGCTAGAAAAAACAAGATATGAATTAGAGCATTCACTTATTAGATATACAAAAGAAATACAAGATACGAAGGAAAAGATATATCCATGACTTACCTGACTCGAACTTTTCTGCGTTCTCGATGCACTCCTCAATATTAACCGGCTTGTTAACCGCTCTCAACCAATCTTGAGCGCAAATCAAAGCTTCCACCACTCTAGGAGTCAAAGAACTTCGATAGCCATCAAGCACACGACCAGATGTGCTGAAAGTGGACTCTGAAGCAACAGTTGTCACAGGAATAACCAAGATATCCCGAGCCATCAAAGAGAGGATTTTAAACTTTTGGCCAGCAGTATTCCACCACATCAAAATATCAAGAGTACAACCTTCTTCACGTGCAGCTTCAAGGTACTTTTTGATCTTCGATAAATTGCCATTGGCCACTTTTTTCTCCTCGTCCATAAAGTATTCGAATGCCTTGTCCCCATCGAAACCCACATCGAAACCCACAGTGAGACCACTCTCATCTTTGTGACCTTCCTCATTTTGACCATCCGAACTACCACCAGTCTCATTTTTTTTTTTGCTAGAAGGTTCGGAACCACAAGACTTCTCGTAAAACTAAACAAACGATCCAGGTAAGTCCTCACATAATTGCACCTCTCATTTACTATCTCATCATCATCATAGATTAGTTTATAACAATATCGCACATACTTCATCTTTTTTCTTGGATCCAATATCATAGCAATCAAAACCATAATGTTCACTTTTTCAAAACTTCCATAATATTTGTCAAATTTTTCCTTCATCTTCACCCCCATGGCTTTCACTTTAGCATCTGAAGCAGTCGCCGCTTGTTTCAGAGTTTTATATAAACCAGCTATCTCATCAAAATAATCATTTGAAGTGATATATAAAGTCTCGGACATCTTATTGGTGGAATCATAAAACTTCTTCAAAAATATGGTACGAACTCCGGCATTTTCCCAATCTTCAGCTTTAGGAGTTTCATCTTCAAGCTCAGCTAAGAAGAATGGATCATCTTCTTCCAGCCTCTCAAAAGCTTTTCTTAGCTTTAAGGCAGTGTCTAACATGAGATAAGTAGAGTTCCACCTAGTGGAAACATCAAGACAAGATGAACCCTTGTAATTGATGCTTGCACTCTCAATACAAACTTGGAATGTTTTAGCTCTCATCGAAGAACCTCTGACATACCTAACAGCATTTCGAATACGTGTAATAGAATCACGTACCTCGTGCAATCCATCCCTCACAATCAAATTTAAAATATGAGCCGTGCACCTCATGTGTAAAGTTTCACCATCTAAGATCAACAACTTATCTTTTAGAAATTTAGCTTTCAAAACCTTAATGGCTACATCATTCGAACTGGCATTATCCACAGTGATCGTGAACACATGCTTCTCTATTCCCCACTCGTAGATGCATTTCTCAATCATTTTTCCAATTTCCTTGCCCTTGTGACTAGACATTATCACAAAATTGATGATTCTTTTGTGCAATTTCCAATCATCATTGATAAAATGAGCCGTTAGACATAAATAATTCAAGTTCTGAGTAGAGCTCTATGTATTGGTCGTGAATGCGACTCTAGACTTAAGCTTGCGAAAAGAATTCTTCAAACTTATTCTTTCAGCAAGATACAACTTCATGCAATCTCTAGCTATTGTAAATCTTGAGATAGGATTGAAAAGAGGTTGTAGCTGGTTTATAAAATCACGAAATCCCACACGCTCAACCAATGAAAAAGGCTGTTCATCCACTATAATAATCCGAACAAGCATTTGCCTACAAAGTTCCTGATCAAACTTCCATGTTGATAAGACATTAGCACTACCAGTGCTGGTATTTCCCGTAGTCATTTGAGTCCTATCCACTCTACGTGGGACAAAAAACTTTTGCTTCTTATCTATATTTCGAGGATACTTATTGCACCTGCTCAAATGCTTCAACATAGCAGAAGTACCGTTATTAACACAATAGCAATACATGGCTCCACAATATTTGCAAAATACCTCAGTTTTCCCTTTTTTTTTTTTTTTATCTTTGTTGCCTTTACGAAAATGTTGACAAGCTTTTGATGATTTTCGTTTACCAGTTGGGCAACCATGAGATACCTTATTTGTGTCGACTTCCTCTTCGAAGACTTCTTCACTTTCATGTTCCAATGAGTCCATCGGCGAAGTCACCTCATTGATGGATTTGTCCACTTCCATTGACATATAGGTAGATCACCTGAGTGAAACATATTATAAGTTATAAAAGCCAAGGGAGATCGATTTCGTTACTGCATGCATTTGACAATTGGAGCAGTAAAAAATTACACTATACAGACCAGAACCAAAGATACTGATTAGAACACGATCATAGGCAGCAAATTAAAATCAAAATGAGTAGCTACAGACCAAAACCAAGGATACTGATTAGAACATGATATGATCATACGAGGCAGCAAAATAAAATCAAAATGAGCATCTACAGACCTTCGAGTTACAAATGGCTATCAAATACCTGCGCATATTCTAGGCTGAGGGATTTCTATGGATGAGAGATTTTTCCTATGAACAAACAATCTCCTAGGCTCGCTTCGGAAACAAACAAAAAAAAAACAACAAAGAAAGCGATATCTTGCAAAGACGCGATCGGGCGCGAGGTCGAGGAAAGAGGAGTCGACTTACCACGAGCTCGACAGAGTCAAGGTCTCTTCAATTGGCAGCAAATTAAAATAAAAATGAGTAGCTACAGACCAGAACCAAGGATACTGATTAGAACACGATATGATCATACGAGGCAGCAAAATAAAATCAAAATGAGCAACTACAGACCTTCCAGTTACAAATGGCTATCAAATACCTATGCATATTCTGGGCTGAGGGATTTCTATGGATGAGAGATTTTTCCTATGAACAAACAATCTCCTAGGCTCGCTTCGGAAACAAACAAAAAAAAACAACAAAGAAAGCAACATCTTGCAAAGACGCGATTGGGCGTGAGGTCGAGGAAAGAGGGGTCGGCTTACCACGAGCTCGACAGAGTCAAGGCCTCTTCAATTGGCAGCTCCGGATTGAGGTCGTCTACCAGCAAATTAGTTGCGTCACGAGAGGGGGCTGCGTCACGAGACAAAAAAACTCTGCTGAGGTCGTACACCAGCGAATTAGTTGCGTCGCGAGAGGGGGTTGCGTCACGAGACAAAAGAACTCGGCTGAGGCCATCCACCAGCCAATTAGTTGCATTGCGAGAGAGGGCTGCGTCGCGATACAAAGGAACACGGCTGCGAAGCGAGAGAAATTTGTTCGACGGTGAAGACTGAAGAGGGGAGGGGCCTGCGTAGTAAGAGAAGGAACTGAAGACTGAAGAATGAAGATGGGGCTGCGCTGGAAATGTGAAGCAAAGAAACCCTAAGGCCTAAACCTATATTTACTTTTTTTTTAAGGTTCGGTCCGGTCTAGTCCGGGCGGTCCGGGTCTTGTTTTGGGCCCCGGAACAAGGAACCGGACCGCCGGGTCATCGGTTCCAATTTTTGGAACCGGACCGCCGGGTCATCGGTTCCAATTTTTGGAACCGGACCGGATCCCCCTAAAATAGGGAACCGGACCATCGATCCCGGTCCGGTCTGGGCGATATTTTTTGCTCACCCCTACTTACCCGGCAAATCAATCTTGTAAGCATTGTCACTAATTTGCTCCAAGACTTTGAAGGGTCCGTCAGCCCTAGGTTGTAGCTTGCCAAATTTGCATGCTGGAAAACGCTCTTTACTAAGGTGAATCCAAACTAGATCACCATCTTTAAAGACAACTCTTTTCCTGCGCCTATCAACGTAGTGCTTATACTTCATGTTCTGCATGTTGATCTGATTATGGACCTAGGAATGCAACTCTTTGATCTGTTTTGCATGTTCTTCAGCGTCTGAACTAAACTGCTTGTGAACAGGTAATGGAGTGAGATCCAAGGGAATAATTGGATTACGCTCATAAACCACCTCAAAAGGGGTCTTGCATGTAGTTCGATTCTCAGATCTGTTATACGCAAATTCTGTCTGAGGCAACGCCAAATCCTATTGTCGTGGATTATCTCCAATCAAACTCCGCAGCAAATTTCCTAAACTTATGTTGACAACCTCTTTCTCTGACCATCAGTCTGAGGATGATGAGAAGAGCTAAACTTCATATTCGTGCCCATGTGTCTCCAAAGAGTGCGCCAGAAGTAACTTACAAACTTCACATCACGATATCTGAGGTTATGGACTTAGGAACTCCATGCAGTTTAACAATTTCCTGCAGGAACAATCGAGTGACCTGTGAAGTATCAAAGGTCTTGTTACATGGAATAAAGCGCGCCATCTTCAAAAACCTGTCAACAACCACCATGATGGAATCCTTATTCCGCTGCGTTCTCGGCAAGCCCAAGACAAAGTAAAGGCTGACATCCTCCCATGGTGCGACTGGAACAGACAAACGCATATATAGGCCAGCATTAGTACTTTTGGTTTTTGCTACATGACATACCTGGCACCTCTCTATAAAACGCTTCATGTCTCGCTCTATTCGTGGCCAATAAAAATGTTCGCACAACAAGGCCATCATCTTATCCACGCCAAAATGCCTAGCTAGACCTCCTCCATGACCCTCAATAATAATACACTCCCTCAAATAACATTGAGGAATGCATAGTCTATTACTTTTAAGAGATAACCATCCACAATCTGAAATTGCTGAAAAACCTTCGCTTGGCTCTTCCTCCAGATATCTCCAAAATAAAGATCATCAACATATAATTCCTTAAAAGTTTCAAAGCCTAGAACTTTTACGTACATTGTAGACAGCAAATAGTGTTTTCTGCTTAATGCATCAGCCACACTATTTAGCACACCTGCCTTATGCTTGATGGAAAAATCGAAAGCCTGAAGAAACTCCATCCACTTCACATGTCCAGCGTTCAGTTTGTGTTGTCCATTGATATATTTCAAGGCTTCATGATCATAATACAAGAGAAACTCCTTGGAAATCAGATAGTGCCTCCAATGCTTCAAACTCCTCACAATAGCATAAAATTCTTTATCATAAGTTGAGTACTTCTTTTTTGCTTCATTCAGCTTCTCACTGAAGAATGCTATAGGTTTACTTTTTTGACTTAGGACATCCCCAACACCAATGCCTGAAGCATCACAATGCACTTCAAAAACCTCATTAAAGTCAAGAAGCACTAGAACATGTGTCTCATTCACCTTCTTTTTCAATAATTGAAAGGCAGCTTCTGCCTCCTTAGTCCACACAAATTTACCTCCTTTCAGACAATCCGTCAGAAGTGCAATAATAGTACTGAAATCCCGAACAAATCTCCGGTAAAACGCAAGCCCATGAAAGCCACGTACCTCATGAATATTTTTCGAAATCTCCCAGTTTGTAATAGCCTCAATTTTAGCTGGATCCATCTAAATGCCCTCCTTGGATACAATATATCCCAAAAAGGTCACATGATCAGTCATGAAGTGACACTTCTTGGTGTTAGCATATAATTTCTTCTCCCTCAATGCTTCAAACACCCTTCTCAAATGCTGCAAATGTTGTTCAGTTGATGCACTATAGACCAAAATATCATCGAAATAAACGACAACAAATTGGCCAATAAAAGGACGAAACATTTGATTCATCAGTCTCATAAAGGTGATTGGCGTGTTAGACAACCCGAAAGGCATCACCATCCACTCATACAGACCATCTCTAGTTTTAAAAGCTGTCTTCTACTCATCTCCAGGTCGCACTCTAATATGATGATATCTGCTTCTCAAGTCTATCTTTAAGAAGATAGTCGCCTCATATAGCTGATCAATTAAATCATCAAATCTTGGGATAGGAAAATGAGACCTTATCGTGATCTTGTTGACAGCTCTACTATCCACGCACATCCTCCACGACCTGTCTTTTTTTGGAACCAACAAAGTCGGCATTGCACAAGGGCTCATGCTCTCTCGGATTGCACCATTTTCTAATCATTCTTGCACTTGCCTCCGCATCTCCTCATGCTCCTTAGGATTCATCCTATAAGCTACCTTATTAGGAATAACAGCTCCAGGAATGAGATCTATACAGTGCTGAATGTCCCTCATGGGTGGTAATCCAGGTGGTAACTCCTCTGGTACGATATCAGCAAACTCTTCAATTATAGGCAAACTTGAGTTAGAATCTCTGAACTATCAAGATTCTGTTCCATGACTACAACAGCGAAAGCTCTGGCGCGTTCTCCACCTCTTCTTGGAATTCTGATTTTGAAAGTAGATTATTTTTTCCTTCTCTTCTCAAATTTGAAGGACCTAGAGTAATGGTCCGACCATCCTTCTTGAAAGTATATGTATTGTTTGAATCCATCATGCTGCATCTTCCGGTCAAACTGCCAAGGTCTTCCCAACAGAATATGACAGGCATCCATTGGAACTACGTCGCCCCACACTTCATCAGTATATTTCTTCCCGATCGAGAACTGCACTAGACACCTCTTACTCACTTTAACCTCGTTCCCCTTCTTAAACCATGACAGCTTATAGGGTTGAGAATGTTCGATAGTTTTCAACTCCAATTTTTCAACCATAGTAGTAGAAATCACGTTCTCGCAACTCCCTCCATCAATTATCATACTACACACCTTTCATCCACTAGTACACTTTGTATGAAAGATATTATGCCTAAGCCACGATTCATTATCTACCTCAGCAATATTTAAAACCCTACGCACAACTAAGGACTCACCAGAATCGGCATAGAGAATGTCCTCTTGATCTGGGTCTGCATTCTCTCTTTCTTCTTCAGATTCTTCGTTATCTAGATCTTCAAAAAGCGCTGAGTTATCAACAAAGGTCACAATCTGTCGTTTGGGCAATCAACCGCGAAGTGCCCTAGTCCTTGACAGTTAAAGCATCGCTTAGCTGCAGCTCCTCCCCTGCTAGAACCAATACTCCCATGTTCTCCTTTTGTTGCAGAATTTGAACTCGCGCCCTTAATTGCTGCCGGGGCTGAAGATCTCCCCGATCTCCCTCGAGATTCTTTACTTGACCACTTGGAATTGCTGCCTGACCACTTAGAACCGCTGCCCGACCACTTGGAACCACTGCTCTTTCTTTTACACTGTCCCTCCACCTTTAGGGACAGTCTGCACACATCCTCATATGTCCAATACTGTTGTAATTGGACAATATCAGAAATCTCATAACGCAACCCTGCGAGGTATCGAGCAATTGTTTGCTCGTCTTCCTCAGCTACATCACAACGCATACGCAGTCGATCAAATTCCTCCGTGAACTCCTCAACCGACCGATCACCTTGCTTGACATTATGATACTCGATAAACGCCTCTTGCCTATAATGGGTAGGCAAAAAAAAAATTTGTAACAGCTTTTTCATCTTCTCCCAACGATCCACCTTATGCTTCCCTTCTCTAGCACGTTGCTTTTTCACATGCTCCCACCAAATCGAAGCATGTTTTCATAGCTTAATAGCCACTAATTTCACCTTTTAACTCTCAGTTAGATCCTTGAGATCAAAGATCTGCTCTACCGTATGTAACCAATCGATAAACTCATCAGGATGAGCCTTACCATGAAACTCAGGAATCTCGATCTTCATCCCGAAATTTTGAGAAGAAGCCTGATTTCCAAGTCGTACTCCTCGATTCCGCCCCTGGTTCAGAACCACAATAGGGTTGTCTTCCTCCTCTTCAACCTCGGTTGATTCAGTAGATTCCGCTCCTTCTTCGGGTTGCTCGTCAAGCCTTGTCTCCGCAAGACGTCGCTGCATATCCCGAATTTGTCTCCTCAGCTCTTCGTTTTCTATGTCTCGCGGGTCTCACATACGCGATTGTTCATCTGCATCAGGAACGACTCCACGTCCCTAGCCTCCATGACCACGCTGCCTTCGACCACCGCGATTTTGTTCAGCCATCGGTTCGAAGCAATCTGTGCTCTGATATCAAATGATGCCGAAATACGATAGAAAGAAGGCAATGAAGAACAAAATCGATAGAATGAGGAACAATCGTTGTTCTCTCAGAAATAATATCAAATCGTATATTCTTCAAATATTCAAAACTGTCTTCCAAGCTCCTAAAGAAGACCTTTTATAAGGTGTCAACCCTAATGACAAAAGATAACGCAAAATTACAAAAACGCCTAAAAATAACTGAAATTATAAAAAGTACCTAAAAATATTAAAATTGTAAAAATGCCTAAAACAAGTTATACGTAATATTACGCAATCTTCGCAATATTACAGAGATCACGAGATTTATTTGCATCACCGGCTATGAACAAAACCGACAAGGCCGGCCTTGCCCAATTCCTGATTTCACCCTCGACTGTGGTCACCCCTACAATTCAAACAGGACTCCTACAGCAACACAACTTGTAGAGACTAGAGATGACTAAATAAGGACCACAAACGTCACAAAACAAAATACTGAGGACTAAAACCGAATACCTGCTGAAGTTCAGGGACTTCTAAAGTACTACCTTACTTAGTTGTCGGATCACTTGAGATTGAAGAGGCCATTGCGATTGACCAGACGAAGAAGGCAAGGAAACGGGGCCCAGGTTGGCGCAATCCACCTCTTGGTTTCATCCTCAATCGCAGAATGTTCGCTTTCCGGTAGGGCCGTGATCACAGCCAGAGCTATCCATCTTGGCGTACTACTTCTCCACGTGAATGATGCATCTTTTTCTAAACTACTACGAGAGATGATGCTAAACGTACGTACTGAGAAAATTATCGATATGGCGAAGAAGAATCAAGCCAAATATATGTAATTGGTGCATGAAAAGATCCGATGATGAGTGAGAGACTTTTGTCGTGGACAGCGATCTCTTCCGTGTTGTCCGACCAAACATTTACAGTTCGAGTGAAGAAGTCAAGGGTACCCAGTTTCGTTTCTTGATGAGTGACAATGGTGGAATGACACAACTACTAGTCAACGCACTCACACACACACACACACTCTCTCTCTCTCTCTCTCTCTCTCTCTCTCTCTCTCTCTCTCTCTCTCTCTCTCTCTCTCTCTCTCCAGTCTCTTTTTATCAAAATGTTTGCTTTTATCCAAAAATTCACCACCGTTTTTTACGTTGTTGCAAAATACTGAATTTTTATGAATACTATTTCTCTTCCTCGAATTGAAACAAATTAGAATTCTTAATTCTCCACGTCCTTTAGTGGATAAAATTTTTTCGGGAACAAACAACAAATCATAATGATTTTTGTATCTATTTTCAGTAGCACCGGAAAGGGATCGCATGCCCTTTCCTCAGAAGGGCAAGTCCTGCCCTTAGAATCCGGACCGTCCGTGTTATGAATGGACGGCTATCACTACTAAAAAAAATAAAAAATAAAAAACTCAAAAAGTTGCCCCTTAAAAACAGGAGATCTAGGCCATCCGTCCAAAAACGAACGGCCCGGATCCCAAGAGCAGGTGCCTGCCCTTCTGAGGAAACGGCAGGCGATCCGGATCCGGTAGCATCAGCCATTCCATGCTGGACTTTGCATGATAATCATTACCTTCTCCAAAACCAAGTCTTCAAATTATTGGGCTTCATGTGCAAATTTTTCCGTATTTCTCCCATTTTTTCTTGTCTTACTGCTAATTGTGTTTATTATTGAGATGCACCCGTAAATTATGTTAGAAAATTTCCGCATTGGAGAATTGGCGTTAGTTAATATATCCAAGTTGATGAGCTCAGATTTAGGCTCTCTCTTAGTTATCTTTCGGATGAAGGTGTCAGACTTCTACTAGCTTTATATGTGTGTGTGTGTGTGTGTGTGTGTGTGTGTGTGTGTGTGTGTGTGTGTGTGTGTGTGTGGAGGCTTGTTTCTTGGTTGAGGCCCTCCATTTCAAGCGATAGTCGCCACTTTAGCTCCGAACATTTTTATACAGCCCCATCTTCTTCTCTTTTGTCTTCTGTTTCATCGTTTCTTGCAGTCAGTGATATCTGCGAAGCTTACCCCTCTGTTCCATTTTCTTCCTTCTTGAGTCTGAGTCAACTCTTTTTCCTTCTCTTTCTTCTCTGAACTACTTACTTGAGTTGATTCAAATCCTTAACCTAAACTCTCTCTCTCTGGCATGAGAAGAAGAAATGGATGAACGTGCCCGCAAGCAAGCGAAAAAATCTACAACTTCGAGCACCGTATCAGAAGGTTCCCTTCTTTCACTACCATGAAACTTTGCTCATTTGCTTGAATATAACAGCTTCTCTGAGGGTAAGGATGATAGTCAGCCGTATCATTCTCTTAACGCAGCGAGTATCATGGTTTACTTTGCAGAAGTAAGCAGCATCGAATGGGACTTCATCACGATGACGGAGCAAGAAGAAGATCTCATTCACAGAATGTACAGACTAGTCGGAGACAGGTAATGATCGAGATCTCAAGCTCAATGCATCATGCTAATCTTTTTACTGGTTTGCATGATTAATTGAAACTGGAAGCTCTCGTGTGTGGGCGTGCGGGCGTGTGTACAGATGATCACATCATAAAGATCACTGGGTTTGAAAGGGGATCCAGATGGAAATAACTGCACTTTAGTACTTCATTTGATAGCATGAATCATGTTGTGACATTTAACAAAAACTACACAGAACCCCAAAAGGACTGTTCTAAGGAGGCTCATGCTCAGCCATAATAACTTTTCATGTGGTCCTCTAGCAATGAACATTGAAGAAGGCATGCACTTCCCTGGCTAGGCTGAGACACTTTTTACTTTCCTTCTTTTCTCACTTTTCAACCCAGAGATGAACAAATAAAAGAATCTTCTGGCCATCCATGAGAGAGAGAGGGGAAGAGGTGATGATGGACAGGAAAGGCAGAAGAATAATTACAGGAAAGGCACGCTATGCAACAGCATCATATCAAAAGGTTAAGAAATAACTAGAAGGACCAAGACTAGAGAATATATTACTCCATGGAAAGCTATAACCCTTTCGGTTGCGATAATATATACTTTTGCAGTGACTCTATGCTAGGAGATCATCAGCACATCTGTCAATATGAGTGTATTCCAATTTGAAAAGGTCTTAATAACTGATGTGGGGCCAAATAGAGATCAAAACAGGTAGACCTATTGGCTGACCATTACTCTAGTTTGACCTCGCATTTTTTTTTTTGGGGGGGCCAATTTTTCTCATATTACGGTTCAACGACACATGAATTGGATGGTAATTTGTCATATCAAGTGTAAAAACTGGGTACCATGAAATTTTTAGTTTTATGCTTTTACGACGTGTTTTTGTACCAGCAAAATGCCATAAAAAGGAGGTGTGGTCTGCTGATGTACAATAGAATTGTTTCCAATTGTTAACTCGGAGTGGTTAAAGATGAGCTTTTCCTATTCTTTGATATGAGCAGCGATTGCTTAACTATGATTTGTCCAGTGAAATGAAAAATCACTAGGTGCTGTAGATTTTTAAGTGATGATCTATACACAAAAGCAATTTACCTTGATAAATCACGGGTTAAGTATACCTCAAGTGTCACAAGTTGTGTACGGCGTTCACTTTAATGCTAAAACTTTCAAATCGATCACTTTAGTGCTAAGTTTTTTGTAACTTCGATCACTTCAGTGCCAAAACTTTCAAATCGATCACTTTAGTGCTAAGTTTTTTTTAACTTCAATCACTTAAGTGCCAACTTCTTTTAAAAATGATCACTTCAGTGCCAAATCCGATAAGCCACGTCAGCTCAAATAATAATAAAAAATACACGTGTCGGATTTTCGGTGAGTCTCGTCACCTAAAATAGGAGTTGGCACTAAAATGATCGTTTTTAAAAGAAGTTGGCACTTAAGTGATCGAAATTACAAAAACTTAGCTCTAAAGTGATCAATTTGAAAGCTTTGGCACTAAAGTGAGCGCCGTACAAAACTTATGACACTTGGGGTGTACTTAAGTCGATAAATCACTAATTAGTATCTCTAAATCTAGTTTACCATCTCTAAGACCTTGAGATGGTGCTTCTATCCCAAAGTGGACTCATCTCGTGTCGTGGAGATTTTTATTCTTGCTGCCAATACGACAATGGGTCATATGAGTGCAGGTGGGATTTGATAGCGGGTCGGCTCCCCGGTCGAAAAGAGGAAGAGATAGAGAGGTTTTGGATCATGAGGCATGGAGAGGCGTATGCAGAGAAGAGGAATGAGCTCAACTCCAAGAGTGGATGATGATGTTGCTTCAGGAGCTCCTTCTCTTATGGATGTTTCAGAACAACAGGTTCTTCGGATTGGCTCTCATCCACACAAATCATTTTCACAACTACCATCTTCAAATACTCCCTTACTTTGATTGACTTTGTAGAGTTTGGACCGGTCTCTTGTGGTGGATAGAACATATCCATGTGGATTTCTCATCTTCATTGTGCATATAAACTTGATGACTTGGTCTCAATTCTCTCCAAGATGATGCGCAATGATTTATAATTGGATTATCCTCTAAATCGAAAGGATCTTGATTAAGACCTAATTTGTTTTCTTGCAGGATGGAGCTTCTCTCTAGGTTCAAAACCATTCTTGCCATGCATGTGAGGGACATTCTTTGCTAATGTAGTCTAAAGGTCGACAAGTTTGAAGGAGCTCCTTCGTCTCCTTCAGATGTTCTATCATCCCATGTTCCCCGTTTTGTCCCACTTGTCCCTATGTCAGTATTGCTAGTAGAATGTGCAGCACAACCCGCGCAGTGATAACAGTTCTGAGATAGACATTCAATAGGAAGCTATCAACAATGAGAACAAAAACAAAAATGTCCTAGGCATTTTGAACTTTCAAGTTGTCGTTGCTTGCCTGGCGAAACAGTAAATTATTCTGCAGTAATTTTTTGCAGGCCCAGCTAGAGAAGCTCAGGAAGAACAAGCTTTTGCCAAGTAATGCACATGGTGATGTGTAAGCAACTAACTTAAAAGAGTTAACCATAGAAGATGCAAAACGCTTTTATATACACAGATAAGAGCTTACAGGAGAGTTCATGAAAGAATTTCATTGACCACCATTATCTTGTTGACTTTCCCCGTAAAATTTAACAAAATCGCCGCTATCAATGTCCTAAAATATCATTTCACGTCTTTAAAAAAAAAAAAACTCCAAATTTGGCTCTCGTCCCAAATTTTACTTTTTGCCTCATAAAAAACCTTCAAGTTTAGGTCCAATCCCAATTCTACCCTAGGCTGTTTTTTGTCCTACGAAAAACCACTAACTTTAGGTATTATCCTAATTTTACCGTGTAGTCCCAATTTTTCCCCAAAAATTTTACGGTCTCATAAAAATATACAAACTTTATTTGAATCACAAATCTTCCCCCATTAACCTTCCATCCAAAAATTCTCGTTGACAACTGAAAAAAAAAAATTTCCTAAGCACGAGTTATTCAAGTGTCTCAAGCGCGAGCTCTCTGATCATGAGAGATGGAACACTCCCAAGCACGAGAAATCAAAGACCAAGCGTAAAATCACTAAGGGCGATTTTGACATAGGGTCAATGGAGGCAAATTTAGGACTCAAGTTAAAGTTGATGATCTTTCATAAAAAAAATTATAGTAAAATTGAAATTTGGACCTAAAGCTCGGATTTTCTTATGAAACCAAAAAAAAAAAAAGATTTAGTGCAGAATTGACATCGGACCTAAAGTTGAGGATTATTTATGAGATAAAAAAATTAGGGTAAAATTGGGATTGGACCTAAACTTAGAGGTTTTTTTACGGGACAAGAAAAAGTTTAGGGTTGGATTGGGACTGCATGATGGAGTCTGCATCTAAAGTTGAAGGTTTATCACGAGAAAAAAGGTAGAATTGAGACAAGAGTTAAAAGCCGAAGATTTTTTTTTTAAGGTACCAGGCCTTCCACGAAATGGCATGCAAGTTTTTCACTTCGAATGACTGACGGAATGCTACGGTAGCAATTAGACTGTAACCCTTTAAAGTTTGGGCTTAATCATTAGCAGAATAAGATAAGGTTCCTATCTGCTGCACTGGCAGTTTGTTATTAACTTATTCTACAGCTATATTTTGCTTTTCTTAAACAGCTAGGGATTCCATTCACATGCATCTAGGTTGGGCTAATCAGTGCCTGCCTTGTCGTTTCAACCGATGGGGGCCAAAACTTCGTAGCTGATTAGTGATTACCATATAAACTAATGGCTTGAATTATGGTTGATGTGGTCGGAGTCAACAACAGCGCGCTCCACATCCCAATTGTCGTTTTCAGTACAGAGGGCGTGTCGTATCGTCGGTCGTCTGTCCAAACAGTTGCTTGCCTAATCTAGCTCTCTACAAAGGGGGACGAGGACGAATTGTCTCCTTTCCTTTTTCTGTCCATTTGATTTTTGGATCATTGCATGAACGTCTTTTTCCCCATTCAGTGACTTGACTTTGCCCAGAAATACGTGCTTGTCGGAGACCAAGATTGCGAAATGTAACATCGTTCTGTTACAGCGTTCCAATGCCCATATGCATCTGGTCTTGAATTACTTCCTTCAACATTATTTCGAGAAGAATTACCAAAAAAAAAAAAGTAATCTTGAATATATTACAATTATGTCAATTCAATCATAAATTTTTTTTTCTTACCAATACAACCTTAAACTTTTTTGCATTCGTGTCAATCCAGTCCACCCAGCCAATCTTGACCGATATGGCACTACCAACACTGACATGAGGACTTTAAATAATATTAGCTAGAGGAGGAAGAAGATGGAAAAAAAAAAAAATAAGTAAAAAAATCACAAAAAAATAAAATATTATTTAAAATGCCGTAGCAGCACGACCAGCCAAAGTAGAGCAAAAAAGCTGAGCTGGCACAAATGAAAAAGACATGAGACCGAATTGGGAAAAAAAAATGTCAACAGATCGACATAATTGCAATAAATTGAAAAAAAAATTAGTAAATTTTCCAATTCTTCACTTACCATCCGTCAAAAAATTGGATTTCTGTTAAGCCAGTGATCAGTTCTTGTTTTATGTACAAATCAAAAAATGATCCAACCTTCCAACTTGAGTCCACTGGCTTAATGGTTGAATGTCATGGGGAAGATGCTCAAGAAATTTTTTAAGACTGATTTGGTCACTTGTATGCATGAGGGGATTGGGTTTTGATTCTAGTAAACTGGGTGAATAGATGATCAAGTACTAGAGCGAATATTAATAAGCCTTAATTGCTCGAAGTCAGAGAAATATCAAGATCAGCCTCCAAAACTTTTGTTAATGAGCTAGCCTAACTAACACATTGCTTTTTGCTAACTTCCTTCACCACTAGATATGATTACAACTACCGCGACAAACAAAACAGACCTTAAGAGGATCGGTGCAATTAAGTAGGCACAAATGTAGCTTGTTCCTGCCATGAACCCTTCAAGTTAGATTGCCACAGTTTCACCGAGCCATCACTTGCAGTTGTTGCCAAGGTCATTCCGCTCATGTCCCATTCCATTTGCCACACCTAGTCGAGAAAAATTCAACACGTGATCTTCCAACAATCATCCATCTTGTCTTACGGAAATGCTAAGGCGAAACAAAGTTACGCATAGCACTCGAGTAACAAGTATTTCCTACTTCTAGACATCTTAGCAAGACGCCATCATTTTAGCAACAATCCAGCTTCTTGTCCGATTTAACGATAAACCTGCAGTTTAAAAAGCTTTAAGATGCTAGAATGAGAGTGTTTACCTCGCCTTCATGACCAGAAAGAGACGCAACCTTTTCAACCGAAAGCCTTCCATCCACTTCAACATTCAGGCTAAGATGCCAGATTGAGATTCCATTCTCAGTTGCAACAGCTATCACCTCATAAGGCCTGAAAAAGAATTTTATTGTATTTCCAGTGAAGAAGAAGGCACTTTGTAGCTGATTGGGCATCTCAACGAATTCAATTTCTTCATACTCAGTTGTCTACCACATGCATGATTCTTCCGCAGGAGTCAAAATTACCAAGATAACATGAACTCGCACCCTATCTGACATCATAAGGCAAACGTTAATGCCACAAAACAAACCATATATACCTTCCAATGTTAGGTGCCCATGCAACACTATGGACCTGATCACCCCTGTCGTCAAGCAAAGCCAACTCTGCTACTGGGAGCCACCTTTGATGTGCCTGATCAAATTCCCACACCTAAAAAATAAAAGGAAAGAGAAATATGTAATTCTACAGCAGCATCCTAAATCTCTTACTCACAGGCATGAAAAAAAAAAAAAAAAAAAACTGGCACGATATCCTCATTCTTACAATCTAAGCCTGCTTCAACACACATTAACAAATGAAAAATTCCTCCCCAATGAATTAAATGAATTCCAATCGATAGTAAGTAGGTAAAAACTTTTCCTCATAACAAACATGGGTTGTATTCTTCCTAATGATGAGGGTTACCACAACTGGAAAGGAAAGGGACAAAAAAGAAGAGGCAGCCAGAGGATATTGAACCCCAAAGGAGTCGCATATTTTAGAAGAGACAACCGCACCAACCGTTGGATCGATATCCAGGATAACCTTGGAATATCATTACAGGAGGAGATCAGTTATTGCAATAACATTGTGTTGACCAGTAGTGCTGACTATCTTCACTTACATGAGTGAATAAAATCAATACATTATTTCAACTTTATAAATTAACTTTCCCAAAATCTAGCTGGACGAGAAGCTCAACATAGATAAATGGGAGCACAAACACGTTCTATATGTAAAAACACGTCAATGCCATAGATGTGCACTGATCTAGAAATGCATCCATGAGCATCTGACACGGCCAGACACAAAGCAAGCGTGCAGAATGTGAAACTGCTGATTCCATAGAAAGCACTACAAAAGCAAGCTGTACCTGTTGATGGGTACGCAGAAGATAAAGGAATGAAATGAAAAGAACAAAACCTGCCTTGGAGGAAGTAAGTTGCGGACTATCTGAACTGAAACCCAAGACAAAGCTCGATCCCTGGCCTTCACCTCTGAGTGGATTCCAAGAAATTGATGCCGACGAGCACAAGGCCTTTGAAGAAGGCGAAACCAGATCGATAACATTCTGGAATTCGGCCTGGAAATAAAATAAAATAAAATACAATAAATAAATAAAATATTAAAGTTCTTGAACTATGAAACGCATCTAAAAAATGAGAGAAATGCTGACAGCCATTAAACAATTGATTGCACTACCAATATAAACACATTTAAGCAACAAATTAATAAGAGTAAAGATGGCATATGTCGCCTGTGGGAGCATGCATCGGCACATTGCATTGCCTCGAGGACATATCAGTTCAAATCCCAGTGACATGAGTGTAATACTGAAGAAAGAACAAACTTTCTTTCTGACTGGAAAAAAAAAAAAACTATTTCTCAGTGAGATCACGAGGGATAAGTTATGATAAGGGCATTGCAAAGAAACAAACCCTCTTTCTATTTCCACTCTATCCTGGATCAATATAGGTTCATCATAATTCAGACATTTTCTATCTTAATATTTTACTCAGCCGAAAACCCAAGCCAAAGATCCTCCTTGAAACATTTGCGTTTTGGGTCTAATTTTTCTTTGTTTCCATCTTGCGAAAACACCTCATGAGATGCAATCAAGCTATCTAAAACAAGAAGCCACTATAAGAACTGGCAAAACCTTATCAAGTATTGAAAGAAGGAACTTCAAGGAGAAAAAATTTGATGGCCCAAACAAGGAGAAAAAGTTGCTTCCAACTGAGTAACGCTTGATAGTAGATATTATCAACAGTAAATCAAACATGATGAGCTGCCAAGTGTCATGTTAATAACGATTAGATGACATGATCACCTGAAGCTGCCAATTCTTCAGCTCCATGGGATTCATCAGTTCATAGACTTTCACAGACCCATTTGAGGAAGCAACGACCTGTGAAATCATCGAAGAACTGCTCATAATCTCCGTTTCTTTACTATTTTTCCTTTAGGTACAACATGTAATACCCATCTGAACGGAAAGACGGTGTAAAAACTTGCAACTGAAAAATAGGGGTTCCCATTGTAATATGCATGATGTACCAATCAACTTGTAATATGCATGATGCACCAATCAACTAATTGTGGACATCACTTCAATAAAATTTATGGTGATCTATGAAGTTAAACAAAAACTCAGAAAATCAAAAGAGAATGAAATACGGCTCACCATTTTCAAACTCGAAGGAGAAACACCAAATTGGACATCCAACACCTTAGCTGAACTGCTTTTAAAGCGCTCACAAAGTTTCCACTGGACGGGTAGAGAATCTACATAAGATAACGACAAGTGATATTTAGGTTCTTTTGTAGTCTTCACGAGATCATTAACTCATCGTATCATCGAATTCCATTGGGACGAAAATGGTAACTAAGGTAGATGCATTTAACCCTACACAATTTTCACCTATTACAGACCAGAGGATGTTGTTATTACTCCCACCCTACTTGTAAGTTAAAGAGAAAAACAAAACCCACAATTTACCTTCAACGAGCTCTTCCCACAACGAGAAAGTTCCGTCCTCGCATACGCAAGCCACCGCATCACCATATTCTGGAGGAACCCAGACTATCTTCACAATACTCCCCTCATGCACCTACAGGGAAAAGTTAAGGCTTCTTTCAACAGAAACCACAATCGCAATACATCATGAGCAATTCTGGGGTATATCATTCCCTGCTCAAAGCCCACATATGAACAGCAAATCTGGTCTAATTTTTCAATCATGTCGGAAGAGTTAACTTGAGTTCAGCTAACAATTTGAGATGAAGCCATTGTCCTTTAAGTTGACCGTCACATATTCCAATTGCAACTAGAAACTACAAGCAGCCAAGATTGCCGACTCGGCTGCTCGCTAATCAGTTAACACAAACTTAAAAGTCCCAGCATTTTTTCCCCCAATCGCCTTGCCCTCTGAGGCTGTCAGGCAAACGCATTACTCAAAATGCTACAATACAGGGCTATCATCAAGCAACCCCTGTAGACTGAGCGAGCGAATTCACTTAACTCCACCATGCTCTCGAATCGATGGTTCACGCCATCCAAATTCAACCCCTGGTATAAAAGCAACAAAAGAAAAATGGGAACACCTTGGTTCTGGAAGTGCAGGCAAAGGAAGAGGAAGCCGGGTGGCGCGAGTCGAAGACGGCGAGCGTTCCGTCGACGGAGCCGGAAGCCAATCTGTCGCCGGAGTAGTTCCAGGAAGTGCAGGTAGTGCCCTTGTCCAGCTTGAGCAGCGACTTCTCCATCGTTGCCCGGGATCCGTCTCTCCGCGAGTGGGTCGGGTGAGCGATTGATTTGAGTTTGGGTTCTGCGTGTCTGAGCCCGCCTGAACTAAAAAACTTTGTCTAGGGCTTTTTCGGATTTTTCTATGGTTATTGACTTATTGTGCGAAAGAGAAAAAAATCAAAAAAAAAAAATTTGCAGGGAAAAACCGATTTTTCTATGGTTATTGTGCGCAAAAGAAAAAAAAATTGCAAAAGAAAAAATTAACCTTTTTTCCCAATTGATGTTGGTTGCAAATTGCAAGTCTCAAGGTAATTGTTACAGACTAGAGTCGTTGATAATTGGCTAATCAAGAGTCGCATAAAAAGGTTGAAACTGCGTTAACATATATATGTGTGTGTTGAAATTTGCATAGAAAAGACCGTTTTCAACCAATTTTACAAATGGATTGTAACATCACAGTACATCATCCTTAAATTTCACTGCTTATTATTCACGGGGATAAATCCACGGTAAGTCATAAAACTTGTCATGAAAGTGCAATTGAATCCTAAGACTTTTTTTTACCAAAAAAAAAATCCTAAAATTTAAAACGAAAGCGCAATAAAGTCATAATACTTTCAAAAAGTGCAATCGATGGAAGGGCTTGATTCCATTGATTCGACAGATTTTAGGACTTGATTGCGTTTTTTGAAAACTTTAGGACTCAATTGCTTTTTCTGACCAGTTTTATGACTTAATTATACTTTTTGAATGTTTTAGGACTCAATTGTACATTGGTGACAGATTTTAGGATTTTCAACCCACTTACCCCTTATTCATGTAATGGTATAATTTTTGTATAAAAGAAATTGGATTCTCAAATTATAAGAAAAACTCAAATCTTAGAAAATCATTTCAAGTAAAACTCGATTATGAAAAAAACTATTCATGAGCTACTCAAATTCAAGTCATAAGCTATTTCAATTCAACTGATTTGCCTTTTAGCTCAAGTAACTAGAGTACCCAATTGAGTCGAGTGAATTTGGAAAGGGAAAAAAAAAAAGAAACATATCCAATAGTTTTTTTTTTGGGTCGGAATAAGCAAAACTTTTATTACTCGTAATAAAAAGTTCGTACAGCTAGGCCCGTAGAAGGGGCATCAGCACAAAGTAAATTCCACACAGGGATGGGTGGGTCGAAGGCCCATTATCCAATAGTTCACTAACTCCATGTTTTGTCACCATTTATACATTCGAATTCCGCAATGATTTGTACGTTTGCATTTTCCCTTCTTGCTAATTACATCTTTCCACATCTAAGATCTCGTCCAGGATCCGTCCTGTGATAGAAGAAAACCAATTAATTATAGAAACTTTCTTACAATGGCCATGCCCCTATAACAAAACGTGGTGTATTCACGTGATTCTATAAGCCATAAGCTAAATAACGGATTTTTTTTAAAGGCCTTAAGCTTATTGCATTTGTGCTAATTCAGTCCTAAATCTTTCAATTAGGTGAATTTAGTCATTAAAATTTTAACATTTGCTAACTTAGTCCTTCCGATCAATTTTAATTGAAAATTGCTGACATGACAGTCTAGTCAACGCCGGTGGTCCTACGTGGCACGGTTGGCGCTGACGTTATTCTTAACAAATATTCAATTTGGTTTCGAACTTTAATCGTAGGGATAAATGCACTGAAAGTAAAAAAAAACTTGGAAAAAGTGCAATCAAATCCTAAAAATTATCAAATTGATGCAATTGAGTGCTTTCTTTAACTCCGTTAAATTTAGCCGACAGAAAATGATAATGTGGCTTATTATTATCATTTTCTCTATCTTACTAGAGGGGTCAGCCGTCAGTGGCGAACCTCACCCGATCTGAGCCTATATATATATATATATAGCTTATTTTTAATTCGATTTAAATAATGTTTCTACAAAAATAAGATTTAGACGCAAACAACATCGTTTCAGCCATATCAGCGCCATGAAGAATAAATAAAATAATAATAATAAACTACATCAGTACTTTAAGTAGTCCAAGTTGGATGCAGTTAACGGAATGACTCAATTGCATCAATTTGATAAGTTTTGGGGTTTAATTGCACTTTTTCAAAGTTTTAGAACTCTATTGCATTTTTCTAGCAAGTTTTAGGGACAATGACACAAATAGTCGTTGAACTTTGGCTCAATGTGAGATGTGGTAACGTTCAATTTGTTCAATGTAGTCCCTGAACTTTAGCCTAATATGCAATTTGATCCCTAAACTTTTGAATTGTTCAATGTAGTCCCTGGACTTTTCGTACATGTTCAGTTTAGTCATTGAACTATGTGAAAATGTTTAATGTAATCCTTCCATTAATTTAAGTTAGGGACAACAATGAACATTTTCATATGGTCTAGGGACTAAATTGAACATGTACGAAAAGTCTAGGGACTACATTAAACAAATCAAAAGTTTATGGATCAAATTGTACATTGGGCTAAAGTCCAGTGGCTACATTGAATAAATTAAAAGTTCGGGAACCACATCGCACATTGAGCCAAAGTTCATAGACTATTTGTGTCATTTCTCCCAAGTTTTAAAACTTTATAGTGCGTTTATCCCTTAATTTTGTTTAATTTGGCCGTTGTAATTTTTTATTCCAATAGGTATTGTCTTTCTAATTAACTTTTTCTTGTTGGCATTTAATGTGAAAATTCCGCGGAGAGGGGGGTGTTGCTCCTTCGACAGCTAAGACTGAAGATCCTCGCCAACGTCTTAATGATAGCGACCGATCCTCACGCAACCATCGACGAGGGTAATCATTGTCATGCAACGGTGTTGCTCCTTCGAAGGCCAAGATTGACGGTCCTCGCCGATGTCTTGATGCTGGCGATTGATCCTCACACGGCCATCGGTGAGGATAATCTGTTGAAAAGCAAATAAAGAACATAAAAGAAGACACGATTTAACGAGGTTCGACAATGTGCCTACGTCCTCGGTCAAGCACCTCACTCTCTCTCTTTTTTCTTTTCTTCTTCATTAATTTATCAAGTATGTATAGACTCATAGATATACAATCAGACAGACTTCTTTTACAAGTCAAGTCTCTACAAATTATGAAAAAGGACCATCTTCAAATCAGGAGGAAAAAATAAAATCTCTTACAAATTAGGGAATCACAGCTCATGCCAACTTAATCATCATCATGCAACAGATATCAGGATAACGAAGAAGAAAAAAGAAAGTAGGGCGGTACCAAAAAAAGAAGAAGATGAAATGCTATGATTACTTACCGGCATGTCAGTCCCCTCCCATGCCTGGCCGGAAGAGGAGAAGCAAAGACAAAAAATAAAAAATAAAATAAAATAAAAATAATAATTTGCAATGAGCTTTCTCTCCCTCGCTAAACTTGCAATCCCAAGAAAGCTGTTCAACCCGATTTTCCTTTTGTTTAATTCCGCTGAATAACACAGGACGGACGTCCAATAGGAAACTCATACGGCTTGTTGCCGCGAAATTTCCTTTTGCATTGACGTCAGGACGGGAGCTACCGACTTCGGAAGATCCTTCGTTGGGATTTTATTAACGTTTAGTAAAACTATGCTGCATAGAGAATGAATGAATTGGGAAAAAAAAAAACAATAGATGTGCTGAACAAGTGGGATGAAAAAGGTAGGTTAGGTGAAAACTACGCACACCTACTAAAAGCTTCGAAACAAAAAGGTGCGATTTGGTCAATCCCACGAGGGGAACCCCCAACGCCCAACCCGAGTGCGACAAAGAAATGAGCCACGTCAACCCGATCCGGCCTTTAAAGCAATTTTTGGGTAAGACTTATCCGGAACAAAGAAAGAATAGGAATATTCTAGGGAAGGAACTGTTGTTCATGACAACATTTTCCATCTTTCCTGGCACTTTGTACTAATCTTGCAGATCATCTCCTACTTACTTGTTTCGCTAAACCCAGGACCAGGAGGGTACTTAGGGTGGGTTCATATATGTAAATTCAAGTAGCTGCGCTAGTGGAATGGATCCGAATTCCATGCTGTTTACGCTCATTTAATCCCACATAAACAATCTCGTCCGTGAAATCACCTCGCTAAAATCATTCGCCGGTCGTGATCTCCCTTCATTTCTCTGCTTAATGATCTGATCAAACCAAAGCATAGAAGTAGCAGGCTAGCAGCAGCGAAAGCAGTAGTTCTCTTTTCTATGACATCGCATGTACGTGTGAACGAAAACCTATACAGCATGATCATGGATCTCCCATCATTTGACCGATTGACAACTGACCAACTTTTTTATGCACAAACCTATTCGTACAGTCCTTCCTCGCTATCGGGTTTGATCCGCCGCTCCTCAGGCACACGAGATACCGATGGAACTAGGCGCGAACCTCTCCGACGCCGTCTTCCTCACGAACCGATCCATCTCCGGCGACAACTTCCCCAGGTACTCAGCCTCCGGGGACTCCGGAATCGTGGTCAGCGCGCCGGACTTGTCGTACGCGATGCAGAACCCCTCGCCGACGCCGAACGCCGGGGCCGAGCTCGGCTTCTGCTTGAAGACCGACCGCAGCAGCTTCTGGATCGACCGCGAGATTCGGGAGTGCTTCTTCGCCGCCGTCGAGGCCGCCGGTTTCGGTTTCGGTTGCGGTTGGGTTTGCTGTTGAGGAGGAGGAGGAGGAAGGGGGAAGGCGCGGCGGTCGGGGAGGTGAGGCATGGACAGGGTGCGGGCGGAGATGGCGGAGTCGAGCTGGCGGTTGAAGGACTTGAGCTCGAAGGAGTCGTAGAGCGCGCTCCCGCAGTCCCACACCGCAGAGCTAGGCCGGTCGAGTCGCTTCTGCTCCTCGGACGATTTCGGCGATTTCTCCATTTTTCTCATCCTTTTCTCCTTCCGCCAAGTTCAGAGAGAGAGAGAGAGAGAGAGAGATGATTGAAGAAGGCGTGTCGGAAAAAGAACTGAGCGCGGAAGGTTTGAGAGAGAGAAGGTCGAGGGGTTGTTGCAGAGATGGTTGACGAAGAATGAAACGCGTAAGGTAGCAGGGAAAGAAGACTGAAGAAGGAGAAGAAGAAGAAGAGGAGTCTTTTTCACGCTCACGTCCACCCCATGTCCACCATTAAATCATTTTTTTTTCTTTTTTCTTTTTTGAGCAGATTTGGGTTCGCGCTGTGCATTCATTTGGAAAGGCTTGAGAGGCGGTTGAGGCTGAAGTTTTTCTCGTTACTTCTCTTTTATTTTTTTTTTCTCATTTAATTTATGTTTTCCGCAACGGCATAATTACCATATTGCAATAATATCATCATTTGATTAGGAGCGAATCAACCAAAAAAAAGTATTAATCCTATTGCAATTGCGTCAATTCAGTCCATTTGATCAGTCGACGCTGATGTATCTTTCTTTTCTTTTCTTTTCGTTTGGACAGGCAGCTCCTGTCGACCCAAGACAAGGGCTCGCAAATAGCGAGGGCTGTGGCCCTTATAGCTGGCCATCCCCCAAACCAAAAATGAAAAGGAAAAGAAGTATTATAATATTATTCGGCGGTCTCACGTCGATTTTGGACAGCCAAATAGATTGAATTGTGCTAGGAAATTGGCAAAAGAAAAAAAAATTGGACTAACCTAGCACAATTAAAATAATTTTAAGATTTTTTTAATAATTTTTCTTTTGATTTGATATTTCACCGACAATTCTCTCTCTTTTTTTTTCTTTTCAACTCACGATGCCCTCTCCCCTCGAACTTTGTTCAAACATCAAGAACCAGCACGAAAAACAATTATTATTTGCCAATCATCCTACTTGTTCCAAAGAAGGACATCGACACACACTTTTAAATGTGTTTAACGTCCTCTTTTTATAAGGTAACTTTCGACTTATGTATTTCACAAATTTCATTCTATTATGTCAATGGTCGCCCCAAAAAAGACTTAAACTTAGGCAACTCCCTTTTCACCACGTGTGTCTACATACTCGGAACGGTCGCGCCCTCGCGTAATTAATATGGTCTTGATTAATTATCGAGTTATGTGATCTTGAATATCATGGAATCGAAGTGGGTGCCTAATCATTTTCGTCGGTAAGAAGGTGAGACGGCAGCCAACTCTGATTAGTCAAATTAATAAATCCGATGGGCGTAGGGGACTTAAACGAACCATGTGAACTTAATGATCCGATGGAGTAGGAACGTGGATGATTCGTTCGATTTTGCTTTGATCTTGCTTTGATCTTGCTACGCAAGCGCGTGTGGACAGGACCATTCAACCTCCACAATAAAATATATTAAGTTTATAAATAAATAAAAAATCCCCACGAAAGCATTCATTATATTAGAATTAGTCGAATTTTTCATTTTTTTTTTCGTTGACCCTACAACCACGGATTGTACAGTTGGGTTCCTTCTTGGAAACATGGACCATCTTCATGGCCATGGCCATGCAAGAAACATGGCTTAAAAAATGGAGTTGGTCTTCATTTCCACGCACGACGAATTCTATAGGAATTTCATATTCGCGAAGAGTTCGAATTATTCAAGATCAAAACCTACGGGGACATAGTCAGCGACGAAGGGCGGATTTATGCATGCTGATTAGGCGCACGACTTATATTCGATTGCCATACCACTAGCGATGAACGCGGCCTCCTCTTGGTTATGAAATTTTCGAGAAATTTTTTTTATGTGAAGTGATTAATTTCGGATGTACATGGCTCAAAGCAATTTGTTGCTTATCCTCCTTGAATGAACCGGGTAACGATGTTCAACGATGGGATCCGTCGCAACAACCACAATGATTGTATCCGTTGAATTGATGTGGTATAAAGGCAGCTCATTATACTTAAATATTGGTCTTACAACCTCTCCTTTTGGTTTTCTGTCCAAGTCCCACCGCATCAAAACGATCAGATTTCTAGCTTTTTTTTTTTTGTCCGGAAGATTTCTAGTTACAAACCCAAGCAATTGCTAGGTGAACGAGGAAAAAAACGGCTAAAAAAGTCTTAAATTTTTTGTATTTGTGTTAATTCAATAATTAATCTTTTAATTATGGAATTAGTCATAAATCTTTTGCATTTTGGGTAATTGAGTCTGGCCGAAAAATCTGGTGAAGGGATCGTCCGCCCTTTCCTCAGAAGGGCAGGCCCTGCCCTTGGAACCCGGGCTGTCCGTGTTATGAATGGACGACCAAGATTATTATTAAAAAAAATAAAATAAAAAATCCAAAAAGTTGCCCCCTAAAAATAGAAGATTTGGGACATCCGTCTAAAAACGGACTACCCGGATCCCAAGGACAGGCGATCCGGATTCTAAAATCTGACGTTGATATTTCTTTTAAATTATTTTTAAAATCTTTTTTGTCCTTTTTAAAAAAATTAAAAATTCATTTTCTAAAAAAAAGTATTAGAGAATATTGGCGTCAGTGCCAGTCACACCATGTAGGACGGACGACGTCTACGTCAGCTATTTCCGGGCAAAACTGACTGGATAGATTGAATTGACACAAATGCAAAATATTTTACGACTGGATTAGCACAATTGTAAGTTTTAAAAGTGAATTGGCACAAATGTAAAAGGTTATGATATATATATATTTTTCCGGGTTATAGAGCGATGGAACTACAAATGCTGAATAAAACTTGGATAAGACTTGGGACTGATTTCGGAAATGGCGCTGGTTTATTGATCAAGGTCGCGACAAGCACAGGACAGTCCAAGCTTAGCATTCTTTTTGCTCGACAAGTTTTCCGTCGGAAGCGTCTGAAGGCGCCCATTTAAACGTAGTAGATAAGAAGGACTGATCAAACAGCGAAACTACAATTATAGCCGCGAGATGGATCGCCGGGACAACCTTAGGCCAAATCCCATGACTTGGAGGAGGAATCAGATTTTGCGTGTGAAAAAAAAAGAAGATCAAGCAGGAAAATTATCATTACCTACTAAGAGCATGGATCTCTGCTTGTTACACGAATGTTGTCCTGAACAAAACATGAATGCTTCCATCTTCTTTGAGCTGGCTTCTCATTCTCTCACGTTCACTCCGTGGTAATTAGGAAACAGGAAATCTTTTAGCTTTTGTTCTGTTGTTACAGTGCTTTCATCTTTTAAATCAAAGCATAAGAGACAGCAGGACTAAATTGCTTTGCTGGTAAAGATGTTGCCAACGTCGATCATCATTTCCAGGGCGTCGTTCACCTACATCCCATGATTATAAGTAGTTTCCGCGAGGAAGAACTGGCTGAAAGGGGAATCGCTTAGCGTGTGTTTATATCGCATGATCGATCAGGATTACATGTCTTTCAGATATCAGAGTGCACAATGAAAAGCCTCTTTTGTGTTTGCTGAATTGAAGCTTGGGATATCAATTTTTCTACACTTCGAAATGACGATGCCTTTAACTTCACACCTATCAATCAAACCTCGCTACTCTGATTCAACCTGCATTCATAACAATTTCCATTATCATGTCGTTCAAAGCGTCAATAGGCCCTGGCAAACACCAGTGCAAGCAGTCGTTCTGGACTTTAGCGTTCTTATCCTTTGCAAACGGAAAAAACTGCCTGTAAGGACCTGGATGCCCATCGGGCCTTGTCAGCAAGAGGTTAGTGAAGTCTAGAAGCTTTAGATTCACGCCATTTTTGGCAGCTACGGCTGATGCCGTCTCGTACTCGTTGAGTTCGATGTCATGGAGAATCTGGCTCCGGACCTTCAATTGGATTTCGCCTCCTTTGACGGGAGCAGTTCCTGGGCAGATCCCCCCGGTGTCCCACTCCCCATTCTCAAAATGATCTGGTGTGGATGTGCGGAGAAAGATCAGACCTTTGTGCTTAGATTTTGCTATGAAGTTCATCACGTCATGCAGGGTCTTTCTATAGGCAAACTCAAATCCCATCTCGGGTATGTCTCCATTGCTACAGTTATAGCACCCCACGACGCTGTCATTCTCGTAGTATATTGCAGTTTTGAGAAACCATTTCCCGGTTGACAGTATCATGTAATCCACGTTTGGATACAAACTAGTCCAGCTCGTATCAAGCTTGTCCAGATGAAGCTGAACTGCCGATGTGGAGACGCCATTGTAGTCCTCAAAAATCGCCGCTTTTACGAGGAAAGGAGCCCAGATAACTGAGATGTTGAAGTTGTAGGAGAGGAAGTGCCATCTTTCCGACCTGTATTCTTCGTCATGATAGACGGTTATTGGCTGTTCTACCTGAAAAATTTATTCACTGGGCTTAATAAACCACAAAATTAGATATCACCACTTAAACAACATAACATAATAGAGAACAAAAGTCAGAGATCAGTCAATTTTCACCGGACACGCCCAATATCAAGATAATATATTTTGACAGATAAAATCTCTCTCTAGCATACATGCATATACTCTCGCACAAACTCAGAGCAGATCAGACAACACACCCAATAAGCTTGCCCATCTCTGCTTTTGTGTGTTACTGCTCGATATCATGAACGTTATGCAGTGGCTTGAGAATCAAAGCAAAGAGTAATACTGATAATGTGCAACTCCCGTATCTATTCAACAAATATTTACTTATGGCGCACTCTGAGGACAACAGGTACCAACTAAAAGTTTCAATCATGTGTAGCCGCATTTCAACAAAAAATTGGAGGTCATCCCAACATGAAAACCTCTTACCAGATTATAACGGAAGTGATCAAATTTTTAAGCCTTAATATGCCAATTCATCTTCTGTCCTCAGGCACGTGAATTAACTATTGTCTATGATAAAAAAGCTACAATGCATGTAGATCATCAAGGATATTCTGTTTTCCTGTGAGTAGATGACATCCTAATAAAAAGAAACAGAAATCTAAACTAGAACTCTCTTTTCCGTCAAAAGCCAAATTCAATCTCACATGCACAGGTGAGATGTAGCAAAGTCCGTCCTAAAGTATCTTGGTTCATCATCATACCGACAAAAGGTTCAACCCATTTACACTGGTCAGAGTCCCTTTTGAGGAATCAGCATTACCAACGTTGAATGATGCACCGGGCACATCAACCTATTGCTTATAAACAGGTAAACTAAATTTGCAAGGCATGTAAACAATATCCTGGAGCTCCTAGGCCAGATGAAGTATAAATGGTTTTGCTGAGAGAGAGAAGTAGGGGGAGAAAAGTAGAACGTACACTTCCATGAGAAATTGAAGTTGGCACAACTCTTATAACTGGACAGACAATGACCAGACGACTACTACGAATCTCTGAAAAACCAAACTTGATAATCAAGTAGAACCACCACAATTTTACATGATTTTTACTGAACAGGAACTTGTAACGTGCGTAACAAATTCGAGGTGATAATTAATTTGATTACTTGAAAAGGAATGTCAGGGAATCAAAACAACTCTCCTTCAAAATCTCTGAAGGCAACAAAGCTGAGATCTAACTTTTGAATCAAGAATGCTGAAACTTACGGTCGAAAGCATGCAGAGCAACGACTGCATATGGTTACGGGATATCGAATCGCCAATCAACGCCCATGCCTTGTTCCTCATAAACTCAAGAAACCTTCGCCCATCGAATGGTGGCAATTCGCAGTTTCTCGGTTTCCACCTCCAGTACAAATACCCGTTATCCGGCCTCCCATTCCCGACACAGTTCTGGTGAACAAAGATCCAGGAGCAACTCTTGTTGGTATAAAGCGGGCCAGAGCGATAAGGAATCCAATCCCCAGAGTAAAGATCACATACATCTGAAACAAATGCCGATATGCGTTGGAAAAACATCATCAAATCAGTCAAAGGAAATGAACTCCTCATGAGACAAGAACAGGATTCCCGTTCGAAGCAGCTAAATGGAGATCAAACCAAGATCTCCAAGATTGAGCCAGCCACTGTCGGTGTCTGAGAATACTTGAAGCAACATTCCAAGTCATATCTGGCTTCCCTTTACCCAACACAGACCGACCGAGAGTACAAACCGAGAGCAGCAAGAAACATTACCTGCGCTGGCATTTCCATCTTCCGCACTTGTGGAGTCGAGCTGAGGCGAGATGTCATCGGATTCAGTCGACTTCGTCACCTCCGACTTCTCGGCAACTGGGTTCGCTACATTGGGCGACAACTCCTCGGATCTTGAGAAGAGAAGCGTAACCGCGAGACCCACCAAGAGAATCGATACTGCCAGCTTTGCTGCCAAATTACTGCGCTTGTTCCGCGACGGGAATCGCCAACAGAGCTTCATCCCCTTCTCTTCTGTCGCTTTTGCGGGGTCCCAGCTGAGATCTCGAGTGTCCTTTTGGTTGCAAGCACTGGAAAGACAAAGACGTCATTAGCTTCTGATATGGGGGGGCTTAAGAGAGTGAACGAGTGAGATTAACACAAGAAGACCGACGTCAAAGAGATTAATCATGACCCACGAATCCAGCTGCGATTGCTAATTTCGAAAAAGAGAAAACTCAAATTTAAGTGCCAGTGACAGTGAGGATCTTTGGGGAAAATTAGAGTATACTTCTGTTTCTTGTTTTTTTTTTCTTTTTCTTTTTTTTTGTCTAGCAACCAAGAGTCAGTGACTCCTGCCCTTCCCCACCCACGTGATCCACGGACCGTTGACCAAACCCGTAAATTAAAGTACACTTCTTTAATATATTTATGATGCAGAAGATTCTCTCTCCTCAACTAGGAATTGGTTTGACAAAAAAAAAAACTAGGAATTGGAAATTTTTGCTGACCATTGCTTGGAGCAGTGCGTAGTCAGTAAGGTAGTATGCTCTTTTTGGCCACCCAGAAAAATGAGATTCGAAAAGATTGACTACCGATTTTACGGCCAATAGACTCAGTCCGCGAAAGGTGAAAATGATAAAGGTGCGAACCGTCCAGGATCTTTTCTAACAATTCTCCCTATACTTAAAGAAAAGTAAGTGCACCGAAAAAAAAATGCAAAATTATGTTATCATTAATTCACTTTAACAAGTGGTTTCCAAAAGCACTAGTGAGATGCATGATTAGTGATAGAAATGCTATTAACCCCATAAATTCATGATTACCTTTATAGAGGGATGACTTGCGCCGGTCCAAATGGTTCATAATAACTTCTAGGAAAGATGATACCGAGTTTGTTTTTGTACTCCAATCACGATGATTGACTTCCACGGAGATTTTTTTTTTTTAATAAAGGGAAGCATCCTTCTAAGTCTACAAGGACAAATTGGCTCATATTTCCTGCTCGAGAACACGACACAACATCAGGAGCAAGGCCACTCTTGAGTACTATTTTTGGACGACGACAGCATCACCTAGTGTTTGTATTACAATATGTGTATCGACATTACGATATGTTTCTTTCCTAGTGAGAAATGCCGTTTTACTAACTTATTTAATCAAATTTATTTTCGCAACAATCCACTTGAAATTTTGCAGGGCTGCTTCTTTGATCTGCCAAGTTGGTAGGTTGACGTGCTCTATATCGTGGAACACTGGGGGGATAAATAGCTAATAGCATATTCCTATGTTTGAAATTTAAAACCGCGACTCACATAGATGATAGATTCATGATCATAAATCTACTCCGAGATTGCACTTCTGATGGGACCTTTTCACCTTTTGAGTTGACGTGGCCGCCAAGTGACACCCACTATTATTTACTTCTTCCTTTTTCACATCATTTTTGGCTTGGCTTCAAGTGATACGCGTTGCCTGCATTAGCAGCATTACTGTTTAAGTCGCAAAAAGCTCAAGTGAATTACCCATTAGAAGGGCGTTTGGGAATTCGAATTAGTGGGCGCTTTTAAGTCAACGCTAGACTTGGTCAATGGGCCACTCAAGAATTGGTTATCATTGGGTCCGCTCGTAATTTAACGAAGCTAATATCCCAGATAGTTCCGGACGATGACATGTTCTCTTCATACGTACGTAAGCCGATAGACTACGAATTACATGAACGTAAAGATTAAGGAGGGAGTCCTGTTCATCTAATTTCTGACGAAGACGGGAAGAAATTGATGGTTTATCACAGCCCTTATCAAAAAAGAAAAATTACACAGCTAATCGGTGTTCGCATGTTTTGAAAACTTTCGGTAATATGTTTAGCCACACCACCGTGGGTTTAGCTGTGTCTCCAATACCCGTGTCTGCTTTCCTCTTCAGCACGTTGAAGCTGGCATTTCTCAAATTTAATTCTTTGTTAAATTTTCTATAACTTTTCATGGATTTTCAAATTTCAAGCACCACTTATTTTGGTTGGGGTGGAGAATTTTGGAAAGCATCTCAATCTAAATCTTGAAACCTGCCTCCTGTTTCGAAGAAATTGGTAAAGGAGTTCGCCATTCCGCCACCAAAACTTTCCAAGCAGATTTTCATATCTACAAATGAACAGTTTCCTCAGAGACCATAACTTTTAGGATCTTGAGAACCATGAGGTGCATATGATACAAATTTTGACTTATTCACTAACCCTAAGGTTCCACAAAACTGATTTTGGATCCGACACCAAGTGCATCCCATTTTAGCAGGATGTACAGAACGCCCACATTTCATCAAAAAATTCTTGACATTGAACCCGAATGCAGTTTCCCAGATGTTACATTTCAGAGGGGAGGAATGTCAATTACCCACGGTGATCACCTGGAAGAACAACCCGTCTGAAGAGCATTATGTACCCATTTTTGTAGACGAATTCCAATTGCACGTGGACTTGATCGATTAATTGTCATCAGAAGCAAGCTTTTGCTTCTTCCATTTGTAAGCAGCTTCCAAGATTTTGAAATTTGTGGTCTCCGTCTCTTCAGGGAACAAGTAGTCTATGTATTCCTCGTACCTGCAATTCAAGAATGTCAGACAAACTCCAAAGTGGACGGTTACAAATAGCGAGCAACAGAATAGGTATCCCTGGTATCAGACACATTACACCCCAGCTTGCAGAAGCATTGGCTCAACAAGTTTCCATCAATATAGTCACCAGGGATTAGCCCGGGAATAGGAAAAATATAGACAGAACTGCATTCCGACGGAAACGAAAATCTGAAACCAGAAAGAGCAGAACTCGACAGACAACTCACTGGACCTATCATCACCGGGCATAACCAGATTTAAAAAATTTAGTACTTATTATTTATGGGAACAATCACTCAGATCAACAAGCACGAATCGAAATAAATAAAGAGGACAGCATTATTGCAGGAAGTCAGCAAGTTGATACCACCAAGCTACAGTCGAAAATCAATGAGAGAGATATGCTTGAAAATCAATATAAGGATATCTCCGTTGACAAGCATCAAATGTAGCAAAGAGAAGAAATGAGTGACAATATAGGCCAGTCACATACCCAGCTGGACCATCCTCAGCCAAAATCTGCCTCCTCTTCTTCAGCTTCTTTGGCAGTTTAGGCTGGACAAGGCCAACATCACCAAGTTCGCCAAAACTGCTCTCCATGTTTAACCACTCCTCCAAAAGCATTGCCCTTTCTTCTTTAAGTTCGGGAGTTGATGTTCGGAAGTAATCAATGGCCCTTTCAAATATTCCTGATGCATTTCCAAGAGGAAATAAGAATACCTCAATAGTCAAACCACAAAGGGGAGAAAAACCTCAGTAAAATTGCAAGTGAGCACTCACTTCTGGCATGTTGTATGCATTCCCTTTTTTGCTCTAACAAATGTGATTGTAATTGATCTTCTGACAAATCTGAATTAAGGGCATCCATAGCTGTCGCCTCAAACTTGGCATAGCTGATCCACACTTTCAGGTGCTTAGTCCGATCCAATAATCTCTCATATAGCTCTCTGGTTCGTAGATATTCGCCCTCAGAAATCTCAAAATCAATGTACGCCTGTTATCAAAAGACAAGTAAAATTAATACCTTATATTCTCTCAATTAAACAGCACGCCTCAACAGTAACTTAAAGAATAAAACACTGTGAGTCATCATAATTGCCTCTGCAGTAAACAAGTGGGAACCTTAGAACCCTATAAGACTTAATATCGTATCAAGACAGGCCATGCAAAAGCTCTATTAATAAGAAAATGTGCCACTAAACGACTGTGCTGCCAGTCAACTAATACAGAGGTCATCAGAATAAAAGTGGATAAGATAGGACTCAAACACCACCATACAGTTCCACATAGAGACATATGCTGTTTAAGTAGTAAGATCACATTGGGCAAAATCATTGCCGAGCACCCATTGTAAGAAGACATAAAGGTCACAATTTAAGAGTAGAACCCTAGGCTAACTCAATTGTATATCGAAGAATTAACATACTAGGTGGGTATGGAATAAATATGGTCTTTTAATTGCTCACGAATAGTTTTGCATTTTGCATTTGAAATTTGATTTTTGCCCAACATGGAACGCCTCCCATTTTAATAGCACATGGACATGTACATTAGAAAGCATTTGAAGCTGTATGCTTTCATGATTCTTTCAAGATATAACAATATTTTTCTCTTTCAACGTTAAGGCATACATATTTTAGGTAAGTAAAACAAAAGGCAGGCCTTTACCTTCCATAACAGTGTAGGCCTGTCAAGTGCAGGTTGTGCAATTGCTAATTCAAAAATGGCTCTAGCTCTGTTGGTTTCCGCCAAGGATATTTCCAATTCAGCATACTTGCTCCAAGCGTAACAGTTCTCTGGAGACCACTCCAAGTATTTCTCATATAGTTTTCGGCATCGATCTATGTTGCCAAGTTGGAGCTCTATCTCAATATATTTTTTAAATATCTGTTGTAACCAAGCACAACAAAGAAACTTGTTTAGAAAATAAAGGATAACAATGACAGGGAACTGACTTAGAGACTAATCTCTCTCGGTGAAAACTTTATCCAATCAATATTACCTTGTCTTTGGGAGCTTTGCCAATTGCATTGCCCAGGATCTGCCTTGCACCCATAAGATTCATTTGTCTAATCTCAAATTGAGCCGCTAAGAGCCAAATTTTGGCAAATGAGAATTTCTGGTGAGGAATCAGTTTGAGGCACTCTCTGCAAGGATTCAGAATTTATGAGAGAGCTCCATCAGTAATTAGACTAGCCTTGAACGCGGGAAAGAAACAGAACAAAAAGATACATCAAGTACTTGCGTTTACATGGATTCAACCCCTCATAATCATGGCTTCCATGCTACATATTTACATCATTTCTGTATATTTAAGCCAAAAAGTGGGTTTTGTGTCATGCTCCTAAGAATGCCCTTATATAACTATCAAGTTTGGGCTGAAAAAGCAAATCAATTTGAGGAGTGTACGTGAAGAAATGCATCTATCCATCACTCTCGCTCTCCATTAGGCATTAACTATCACCCTTACCCTCCAATAAGTAACAACACCTGTTCATCCAAGTCCAGCTATAACTTTCTCTGGAATACGTCGGGTCAGACACATGGATTTCTTTTTATCTGTATGCATGTCAATTGGTTTGAGAAATGCTGTGATATCTATGTTGCAACGAAGCGACAAAGACTAAAATCACCTGCACACACGTAGGGCGAGTGCCAGATCTGGTCAACAAATTAAAAGATATCTATCAAAGCTAGGCACAAGCAAGAGTTGAGAGCTTAAATTGATAGTAAAAAAGGAAAAGCATGACCGCTTGAACTATAATCCCGCCACCAAAACTTTCAACTACACTGCAAAAATACTAAAACCTTGAAAAAACACAATCTCCAACCATCAAGGACTCAATAAAACCTAGGGTCAACCCCCCCCTCCTTCCCTCTCTCTTCTTTTTAAGTAAAATAATAATTACTTGGACAGGGCACCGATTCCATTTTACACTCATTCACGTTGCGAGTCATGAAGCTCTGGGAAAAGAGAAAATCACATGTCATCAGTTTAGCTAGTACAAGTCCCATGTAGCATCAACTCTCCCCAGACACCAGATATACTTCCTTGCTCATGAGTTTAGAAACAGATATAGCAATCGTCTATAGCGTAGCATAATCAACGAACCACACTATCATTCCTTAGCATAAATAGGAAAGTTAGTATAGACCAACAAACTATCCAACCTCATTTTTTTGAAAACACAAACAGGGAAGATGTGAAATAGATCCCATCCCTGTCAAAAAGGTAAAAATGCAACTTCCACAACACAAGGACATACATACCTGTATACATCCCGTGTAAGCTCCATATCTTCCACATCAAGCTCTTCATACAACGCATAATTGATCCTGAAACACCAATAGAAACACCATGAGGCATATTTCATCTCAAACGTACAAAAGAGAATACAAATTTAAATATATACCTACCACAAATATATGTAACGCTGCCAGTACCGCTTCTCCTCAGCAGGTGGCACATTGGCAATTGCACGCTCGTAAACTTCCCTAACCCTCTCTTTATTCCCCACACTTTCTTCCAAGCGAAAGTAATCAAACCATGAATCATAATTCAACGGATTCTTTCTGACCTCGTCCTCATACTGAAATCTCCTCTTACCCACAATAGCATCCTCAATTCCTTCCCTATCACCATACTTCTTTTCAAAAGCAACAAACTTCCTATACAAATCCTCTGCCCCTCCTTTCGGAATACGGTCTAGCGCCAACTTATATATGCACCTTGCCCTCTCTGTCTCCTTACAGCGCTCCTCAAATTCCGCAAATGCCACAAACAACATGTCTGCTTCCTCATCATCAGCCAATTTCTCCACCGCTCTCTCATATACATGCCTAGCTCTAGAGACCTCACCATTCTTCATTTCAAATTTCGCATACTTAATCCAAGCACTGACCGTAGGGTGACATTGCACGAACCTCTCGTAAATCCTCCGTGCCCGCTCAATCTCATTGAGGCTAACCTCAAACTTGATGTAAGAAAACCACCCCTGCTGGTCGGGCATCCAGCTTATCCACCTATCGAAGATCTGCCTGGCGCCCGCTACGTTCCCAAGCTGTTCTTCCATGTGTGTATACTGAAGCCAAATTTGAGCGACCCTTGGCAAGAGCGAGACCGCGCGGTCCCACACATTCCGGGCGTTATTTATGAAATTGTTCTTCATCTCCATCTCCGCGTACTTCAACCACAGCGCGTGGCTCCGGTAATCGACCTCGAGGGCACGCTCCCAGACGGAGCGCGCCCGGTTGAAGTCCTTCTGCGACTCCTCCCACTGGGCGTACTTCACCCACGCGCCGACGTTCCATCGGACGCGGCGGACCAGCTCCTCCAACTCCTTGCGCTTCAGGAGGCGGTAATCCCCCAGCTCAGGGTCATCTGTGATCTTCTGCTTCAGGAGGCGGATTTCAGCCTCCTGTCGCTCGCGGGCCTCCCGGAGGATCTGCTCCGCCGTTATTTGCGTCGGCCCCGGAGTCTTATCCTTGACCCTGGTTGGACGCGGGAGCTCCATGCGAGTAAATCCGGCCGTAATTGGGGCTACACAAGAGAGAGGGGACGAGGGGAAGAAGAAGAAGAAGACGAAGCGTGAGGTCGAGGTCGAGGGATGGTCAGGGTCTAAAGAGGGTTTTGTTTTCTCAAGTGCTCTTTTTGTTTTGATCGAAGAGCGTTTTGATCCTTTCCTTCACTCACTTTGTTGGATTTTTTCTTTTTCTTTTTATTTTTTATTTTTTCTCTTTCCCTTTTTTTTTTCTCTTTCCTCCTCCCCAAGGGCCCCACCCCCACCAACCCCCCAACGTTTTCTGCAACCGTGCTCCTTCATCTTCTTCAACCCCCTGCAACCCTTCGACGGCCTTCCTGGTGAGGTACAGCGGGCGGCCAGATCCGTTGTTAGTCGCGAGCACGGTGGAGAGGATGCCCCCAATGCCAGTCCCGGAGAGGACGTCGAAGAAGTCGCGGCAGCGGATTTGGTCCTCAAGGAGGACGAGGGCGACGCCGACGACAATGCAAGTGGTCCTGCCACCTTCAATGCAGAGGAGGGGGGTGCGCTTAGCGGCATCGCAGCCATTTCGGCCGTGAACACGAAAGGCCCATCGAGGTGGACCAGCTTCTCGCCTCGAGGATCAAATCCGCCAACCGCCTCCGTGGTGACTTCTTCGACGTCCTCTCCGAGAACGGTGTCAGGAGCATCCTCGCCGCCGTGCTCGCGACCGACGATGGATCCGGCCGGCCGTTGTACCCCGCCAGGACGGCGTCGAAGGTATGCAGGGGTTGAAGAAGATGAAGGTGCTAGGCGACATGGGGACGTCAAAAAGGGAAAGAGTTTGGAATTCTGTTCTGTATGGATTCAAATTTCTTATTATTTATTATTTTAATAATTCAAATTTCTTGTTATTTGATTATTTTAATATTAATCTACTCAAGAATTATCTAATAAATCCCTTGATTCGAAGTTAAGAGATAGGTAGATATTACAAATTATTAATTGATCTCTTTTTCTACCTCTCTTACTCTATGTTTTTGTTAATCCCGTCTATAATGATTGACGAATTAACAACTGTCAATTGAACTTATTCTTTCATTTGAATTGGGATTTTTGCTTATCTTCATATCTTGAACTTCCCTATGAAATGAAACATGTAACGAAGCCACTACGAAGAAGTTTCGGGAGTACTTAAATGCTTTTAGCAGTTATCCGCTTCGCACTTGGCTACCCAGCGTTTACCGTGGGCACGATAACTGGTACACCAGAGGTACGTCCTTCCCAGTCCTCTCGTACTAGGGAAAGGTCCTCTCAATGCTCTAACGCCCACACCGGATATGGATCGAACTGTCTCACGACGTTCTGAACCCAGCTCACATACCGCTTTAAACTATCCATGTGGCTGAGAGCCCTCACAGCCCTAAGAAAGCCTATAGAAGCCACAATTGCGCAATTGAAACTTTCCCAATTTTTATTTGTTCGAGTATGTAAATATATCGCAAATAGGGAGATTACTCTCTTATTATATATAAAAAAAGATTTTTCTAATCTATAATATGATTAGTAGTAATCATAAATATATTACCAATTCGACCAAAAAAAATAAATATATTACCAATTTGGTTTTTTTCTAAATAGAGTGTGCATGTGCTTGTTTGGAGAGATCATCATAAATTATTAAAGTGTGTCGTTCACGAAACATAAAATATTCAGCGAGAGCTGGTCAATCTTTCGTACCCTTCGCTCAACGAGAAAATGGGTTAGATTCTAAAGGATCAAACCTATGGGACTTAAGGAATGATGGAAGGGAATAAATCCTAATGAGTCGATCCACCTACACGTCTTGCTTTTACTGTTATATCTGGAGTTACTCCACGTATTGCTTGACGTAAAACGAATAGTAGATTTGTTTCTGTCTTTTGTTGAATCTTTTTCATGGCTCGATATATAATTTGATAAGCCATTGATTTTTTTTTTCCGGCTCCCATAGTGTGACGGGCGGTGTGTATAAGGCCTGGGAACGAATTCACGGCCGTGTGGTTGACCGGCAATTACTAGCGATTCCCGGAGTTACGGGGCTATTTTGCCGAGGTCCTTAGAGAGAGTTGTCTCGCTCCCCTAGGTATTCTCTACCTACCCACCTATGTCGGTTTTGGGCACAAGTACTACCTCAACAAGTCTGCGCGTAAGATATCCAGCATCTGATGTTCGTACAGCAGTATCCACAACTCCTTTGCGAGCTCCGTAGCAAGAAATGATATATTCTGTTAAAGATAGTCATTCGCGTAAATTGCTTTGAATGGGAGTGCCTGACCTGCTAAATGATTAGCATTACTGTAACTAGAACTTTCACTCCAACTATGAATCTTTTTATCCGTATCGTTTATAACCGGATCTTCACTTACACTAGTTTTTTTAATAGGATCACCAAACCTATCAATTGATTTACTTAGCCCACATTTGGACTGCTACTTAGTATCGGCAATAGGTCTGAAAAAGTATCTAAAAATATCCAATTTAGATATTTGTACCCTGTCGAGGCAAGGAACCATGGCATAAAAAAGAGGAGGTAGAACCAATAAAGATTTCTTCTTCGATTCATCCCTGGAGTTCTCCCATAATGATATCTATGCTACCTAGTATTGTCATAATATCAGTCAATTTCATTCTTTTAACTAACTGAGGAATAATTTACAAATTGATAAAACCAGCTGGACGATCTACCACTGAGCTAATAGCCCGTCGTGCGGGCTTCCCGCCGGGGCCCGCTATGTCAAAAGCTAGATAAACAAAGCACAACTTTCGCCCGTCCACTATGTTTTTGTCCCTTTTTTTTTTTCGTAAGATAAACAGAGCACAACTTTCGTTTCGAGCTTTGGCTTTGAAAAGAACGGTCAACTTGCGATTATCATCGACAAGCCACGAAGAACTTAGTCGATGAGAGCAGAATTTGATCAAAACGGGAAGTCGTCGATAAGCAAGACGGCCGGCAATTTTCAAGAGAATCGACGGCTCGGCAGTAATGTCCTCGACGGCAGACATCGCGAGTTACTAATGGAGAGCCTTCGTTGGTTGGCTGGGTCATCGACACCACACCAGCACGTAACCCGTCAGGGTGACTGGGCCGTTGTAATTGCAACCGTCAAGATAATGTATATATTGCAACATCCTCTAACCAATTTGTTTGATTTGAAAATTATCCGTGGATTTAAATCCAATAAGCATCCGTGTAACAGCGTGCTTTTTGTAATCCACCCCTCCACCCTCGCAGATTACGAAACTCTATCCGTAAATTCATCAATTATCGTTACTTTCTTACGACGGACCGGATAATTTAATTACTTGCGATCAAATTATTATCAAGTAATCTTTTCGTTAGTAAGAAGATGAGAGGGGGGGGGGGGGGGACACGTAAACGGACCATGTGAACTTAACGACCCGGTAGATTAGGAACGTGGAGGATTCGTTCGATTCTTGCTTCGATCTTGTTACGCAAGGCAAACGTAGAGGTGGCAAATGGGTGGGTCGGGTCGGGTCGAATATGGTCCGACCCATATTGACACATATTTAATGACCCAAACTCGACCCGACCCGCGACTGATCCATACCCAACCCAACCCGTTTTGACCCATATTACCAAAACACAACTATTTTTTTAAAAAAATAATATTACTAAAATAGTTCCTGACCTCGGTCCCGGTCGCGATCCCGGTCACGGCCCCGGCCCCGGTCACGGCCCCGACCCCGGGACCCCGCCCCGGCGCAGGGACCCGGCCCTGGGACCCGGACCAGGCCCCCGCCCCCGCCCCAGACCCGGCCCCGGCCCCCAGACCAGAGACTCGGAACCCGACCCCGGACCCAGCCCTGGGCCCTGGACCCGGTCCAGGCCCCAGCCCCAGACCCGGACCCGGCCCCGGCTCGGACCATGTCCCGAGAACTGACCCCCGGCCCCGGACCCAGACCCGGACTCGGACCCGGCCCCTGACCCGGCCTCGGACCCGAGGCCGGGGCCTGGACCCGGCCCTGGCCCTAGGTCCGGCCCCGGTCCCGGGACCCTACCCCCGGTCCCGAACCCGGGACCTGGCCCCGGACACGGACCCGGCCCTGGCCCCTGCCCAAGACCCGAACCCGGCCCCGACCTCGACCCCGGACCCGGACCCGGCCTCGGGCCCCGGACTAGGCCCTGGGACCGGCCTCGGCCCCAGGCCCTGGACCCGACCCCCGGCCCCGGATCGGTACTTAGCCCGGACCTGATCCCGAGACCCGATCCCCGGCCCCGGAACCCGGCCCCGGCCCCGACCCCTGACCCCGGCCTCGGACCCGAGGCCGGGGCCCGGACCCAGGACTCGATCTCGGCCCCGGCGCTGGATCCACCCTCGGACTCGGCCCTCGGACCCGGCCCCGGCACCCTGTCCCGGAACCCGCCCTGTTCCTTGAACCCGACCTCTGGACCAGGCCCCGGGACTGGGTCCCGGTCCTGCGACCATTTGTAACTTGTGGAATGATGTTGTCCTTATGAGTCGAAAGTGGGTCAATATGGGTCGAAAATGGGTCAATGTGGGTCGAAAATTGATTTAAGTGTGACCATTATTAACTCATTTTTAGTGAACCTTTTAAAAGTTAATGACCCATATTTGTCCACACACGCTTGCCGCAAGCGTGTGTGGACAAGACCATTCAATCCTCAAAATAAAATACATTAAATTTAAAAAAAAAATCTCCCCCCAAAAAAGCATTAGAATTAGTCGAATTTCAATTTTTTTTTTGGTTGACCCTACAACCACGGATTGTACAGTTGGGCTCCTTGGAAACATGAACAACTTCATGACGATGGCCATGCAAGAAACATGCTTTTTTTTTAAATTCGTGGCTACTTTTCAGCATACTTTGATTTTCCATAGGGGGAGAATATCGAGGACTAAATTGACGCAGTAGTAATAAGTTTAGGCCTTGTTTGATAATTTCCCCCACTGTTCGTTAGTGGTATTGAAATCAAATGTAAATCACGCGCCTAAGTCATATGCATAAATCTGCCCTCCATCGCTAACGATATGCCCCCCCCCCCCCCCGGGCCCCTGGAATAATTCGAACTCTCTGCGGCAATATGGGTTGGGCACCGACAGGCTAAATGAATTGAATTGGCACAATCGTAAAAAGTTTAGAACTAAACCGGCAATAGAAAAGAGTTTAGGAAATGAATTGGCAAAATTGCAGTATATTTACGAGTTTTTTTGGTAATTTTTCCGCCAAAAATGCACACCTGCTTGTTCAGGAAATTCTTGCCAAATTTTCGTGTGCAATATTCACGTCGGATGTACATAACTCAAAGCAATTTGCTACTTATCTCCTCCTTGAATGAACCGGCTGACGATGTTCAACGCCGGGATCCCTCCAACCGCCACAATGATTGTACGATTTGTATCTGTCAAATTGATGTAGTTCAAAGACAACTCATTACACTTAAATATTTGGTGTCACAACCTCTAGCCTTTTGGCTTTCTGTCCAAGTCCCACCGCATCAAAACGATCAGATTTCCAGTTACAAGCCCAAGCAATTGCTCGGCGATATGAGCGATGGAACTAAAGAATGCTGAACAAATTGGATGAGAACTTGGAATGGATTTGTTTCATCGAGGAACATCGCAACGAGCATATATAGGACGGTCCAAGCGGAGCATTATTCGTCTTGCTCGATGGGGCCAATCTAAATGTAGATTAAAAGGACTGATCAGACGGCGAAATCGCAATTATAGCTATAAGATGGATCGCCTTGACAACCTTACGCCAATCCCATTTACTTGAGGATGAATCAAATTGCATCCTTTGCGAGCACTTTACACTACTTCGACAAGTAACTTGCCATAGCACCCTCAATCTTATCCATCCGTTGTTGTAAAACGGAAAAGAAAGGAGATCAAAGAAGGAAAAATTGTCATTACCTGTCAAGAACACAGAACCCTGTTTGCTACACGAACGTTGTCTTGAACAAATCTGAATGTTTCAGCTGTATACAGTCAGATGCTTTTCATTCGCTCACGTTCTTTCAGACGGTAATTAGGAAACACAAAATCTTTTTGGCTTCTGTTTTTTCAATGCTGCTTCTATCTTTTAAATCGAAGAATGAGAGACGGTAGGACTAAATTTCTTGCTGGTAAAGATGTCGCCAACATCGATCATCATTTCTGGGACGGCATTCACATACATCCCGCGATTATAACTAGTTGCTGTGAGGAAGGACTGGCTGAAAGGGGAATCGCTTTGCGTGTGTTATATCGCATGATCAACCGAGATTACATGTCTTTCAGAGATCATAGTAGTACACAATGAAAATGAAAAGCCTCTTTTTGTTTGCTGAATTGAAGCTTGGGAAATCAAATTTTCTACACTTCCGAATGACGATGCATATAAATCTCCTTCCTTCTTTCAACGGCACAAAGCAGAGGACGACTCTAGTATTCATGATTCGCCAGTCTCCCCGTTGAATGTTCCTTTCCCCCCCTTCTGAACGTGTAACTTTCTCCTGTAACTTTACATTAGAACCACAGAGTTTATGTTTATGTACCTTAGTCCACCACGTCACTACTGAAGAGCTTGAACTGGTTGGCATCAAGAACTAACTTCCTTATAGAAGAAAATGCGCCCAATAGTCCTGCACCAGTGAAGACGATGATGATTGAAATGTTGATTAAGTAGGTCAAGGACGATTTCGTTGGCTTGAATGTCATGTTGTAGAGAACCATGGGAAGAACGAAATCTAGAGGGATGAAGCCAATAGCTCCCACGACACCGTTGATGTCCCCGAAGAAGGGAAGCATGGCCGCCATGAACCCGCAAAACACCACGTACAAAGTCCGAAGAATTATCCTAGGAATGAGGTTGCGCCAGGCAAATATTCCTTGCTTCACATCGGCCGATTTGCTTTCCATGATCTCGTACGCCACTTGAGAGTAGACCTGTTTCCAGGCCCTCGGAGATGAGTTTAGAAATTCCAATCAAATGGAGTACACTATTAGTACTACTACCAATGTGATTACCAGGCCTATGGCAAAGAGCTGTACGAGGACAAAAACCACGCCGAGGCCTAGAACCCAAGTCGGAGCTAAAGCAGGTCCGTTATCTGGCAGTAGGCTATTGAGTATGTTTGAGTTTGATTTGTTGCCAAAAACCAAGTATCCAGACACGGCAGCAGAATAGAATGTGACAAAGATCACTGCATAGCACATGAGAAGGCCTTTAACCATCTTCCCAGTCACAGGTGGTGCCAGAGTCGCCTGCAATGAAGCATAACACAATTCAGAGCAGAGTTGATGTTTCTAACAGCTAATGGATATGAACATACATCGCTAGATACTTACCCAAAAACATACATCGCTAGATAATACGACATCGTCAACACGTCTTTTTAGTACTGGATGCTTCTCAGCCCAGAATTCGAACTTTCTTCACGCGCATACTTACGGCAATTGTGAAAGTTGAAACAGAAGTTGAGGTTTACCTGTATTTCAGGCAGTATACCATTCCCATAAATGGCAGCTATAATGGATATGGAAGTGAAAGCACTAAAAATCCTTGCTGACTCTGAAGACTCCAAGGAATAGTCTCTTGGAGGGGCATCCTTTGACATACCTGCAAGATGTAAAAGTTGGTTAGATGGCCAGAACGGAAAAACAACAGTCGTCTTTAGGAATATTGCTGCCCCTTTTATGATTCCTATGTGGAAAAAGGTTACACAATTCATTTGTGCCATAAGCTAACTCGTGCCTGTACAAAATTCGACCTCCATGAAGAACATAAATGTCAAATTTTTAGGTGTTCAAAGTGAAATAGGAAATGTGGAAAGCTGGAAGACTAATTTCCAGTGTGAACTTTGACGCAAAACTGAAAATAAGACTGGCCACTCCGACAAGAATCTAAAACATATACAATTTGATTAAAAAGCACAACAAAAAAAAAAACCATGGATTCAATACCTGCATGAACACAAGCACCAACTATAAGGAAGGTATATCCCAAGCTGAGAAACAGTGAACCCAAATTAAGGTGCCTGAGAGAGTGGAAGGTCGGAAGCTGGGAGAGAACTATCATGACCACCGTCACCATTGCTATGAAGTCGTACAGTTTAAGGGACCCATTAGGAGAAAGGTTTGAGTACATGATCTTGTACAGCCCAAACAGACAAAAAACAAATTCGTATAAAAATAAAATCCATCTGTCTCGGAGTTGATACAAGGGAGAAGATAAATACAGCAGATAGTGAATACATCTAAATCATGAAACATTCCTGCATTGACTAATTTATTCCGAAACATCGAAATGATCCATTTTCATGAAGGCTCGTGAAAATGGCAAAAAGTGTCGCGAAACTGTGTTACGCTGGAGCAGACAGAGAACATACCTGAAGGCATTCTCCGGCCAGCAGAATCGCACCAATTCCGATCCCGGTGTTGATGGCAGTTTGTATGAATATCACAAAGTAAAACATCCATCCGGATCCTATACACAACAAAAGGCGGGACCATAAGATCTGTACAGATTAGAACGACAGCAACAGCATTATTCCCGCAGGTAATAAGGAATTTTACCCATGAGAACTTCATCCATATGGTAAAGGATCCATCATCTGAATTGTCATGCGCTGAATTAACTTATCAAATTTGTCCCAACTGGAAGGCCTAGTTACAGTACACTACAGTAATACAAGATCCATCACTGCGCCTAATAATCATTGTCTAGGCTTGCCTCCTGGATTATGATTTTCTTGATTAAAGCTATAGGGAGAGTTATAAAAAAAAAAAGTCGTAACATATTGTAACTAATTTTTTTTATTCATTCCTAAACCTTCTGCAATCGTGTCAGTTTAGTTCATCGGCGAATTTTGGCCAACCGGCGGTAATGTGGACGCCAATCGGCCTGCAACCTAATATTTTGATATATTTTTTTAAAAAAATTTCATTTTCTTTTTCCTTCCTCTAGCCGGTCGTCGGTGAGGACAGCCGAGCCTCACCCAGCGAGATCGAGCCTCGTCGATCATCCCTCTCGCTAGTCTCCAAGGTCTTGCGACCTACCGGAAGGGAAAAGGGAAAGAAAAAAAAAATTATGTCGTCGGCCGGCCAAAATTTACTGGATGAATTGAATTGACACGATTGTAAAAAAGTTTAGGATCGAATCGGCCAAAAAAATTTAAATTGAATTGACATTTATAGTTTTCTCGAGTCAAGTAGGAAGAAAACACGCATTCCTTGAAAAGTAGTCTTTACGAGATATGACGAACTGGCCACTACCCATTATAACCTTGGGCCCCCAATTCCAAGCAAACATGACGCAGACTTTACGGAACTAGAACGAAAATAAATAAATAAACAAATAAATAAATAAAGAAAAGTAGCCACCAAAAACGAAAAGTCCACCTCCAACTCAAAAACGAAGAAGAAGGAGATAAAAAGATATAAAGAGAACTACGAAGGTCCAGCCGTTGGCCAACGCGTCTGAATCATCCGGTCCGTCCGTTTTTACGGCGCTCATAACGCCGATCCACATGCCGAGTTCATTTCTTGCCAGCGCAGCCACCGGAATGGATAAAACTTTGTCAACCACCGAATTGATAATGATCAAACTTCCAAGAAACACAGGAAGCAACTCGACTTAACTATATAATGTCACTATACATTACATTGTCCGGACGTCTGCCCAAAACTAGGGACTACTCTTGCTGTCCGTCAAACATCCGTCATTGTTTTCACTTGTTATGGTTCGTAGAATCTATGTTAGAATTTGAATCGGAGCAGTGGTACGTTCTTGATTTTTTTTTTCCCTATTTCGGATGTAATAATCAAAGATAGCGTGTTATGCACGAGAAAATATATGGTAAAAATAGAAATCTTAAGAACCTTTGATAACGCATCTAGTGCCCGGTTATTTTTTAAATAAGCAAAAACGTGCGATGATTCGCTCATGATTAATTAATAAAAAGAAAGGAAAAAAATGAATGGAGAGAGATTTTTGATGGACTTAAAAAAGCAACCCTGCTAAGCAAATTTGCTATAAAACAGGATCGACATTTTCAGGTAAAATAAAATAAAATAAATAATAGATAATAATAATAAAAAAAGCGCACAAGAAGCCAGCGCGTCCAGATCATCGTCTCATGGCATCTAACGAACCGGCCGAACTTGTCCAGCGAGCGAACGGGCGGAAGAATCGATTGGTATTGGTAACTAACTTTTACCTAGGACGTCGGCGGCGAGCTCGCGGAACCGGATGTGCCGGCGGCCTTCCTTCTCGCAGTGCTCCAGCACCATGGACATGAGGAAGTAGGAGTAGAAGGTGACGATCCCCATCGCCGTCAGGCAGAGCAGGCCTAGCCCCCACCCCAGCCCCCGGAACGCGTACGGCAGCGTCAGTATCGTCGGCCCCACGATCGCCGTCGTCAGATGGAACCCCGCGTGCCACCACTCCCCTGTCCAAAACACGAAGGGATCGAACCTCGATTCAGTCTCTTCTCGATCCGGCGAAAAAAAAAAAAAAACACAATACAGAGAGAGCGTTGCTTTGGCGGTCATCCAAGTGACGTCGATGACCATCGCGAACGGTTCTAGAATGAATCTGAAGCGATCGCGAGCAGTGGCGCTACCTTTAGACTCGAGGACGAAGGCGGCTCCGGCGTCGGTCTCGCGGCGGAGCTCGGGGAACGAGTCCTGCTTGGGAGGGCTCGCCATTGGTGTGACGTGGGGTGTGAAGGACTGAGTCCCGTTGCGGGAGAGAGGGAGGGAAGGAGAGTTATAATGAGCAAGGTACACGCGTGCGATGGAGGTGCGCAGGTTAGTAGCGTGCGCCCACGGCGCAGTGTAGAAGCCTGGGAAGCGGGAATTGACCTACGTGCTGAATGGTGCGAGAGGCTGGGATCATCTGCCTTAAATGCATGTGACTTACTCCCATCTCCACTCTTGAAATTGCTCTCCCCCCTATATCAAGGGTGGAGATTCCCCTACCTTGGAAAAACTGCTGCGAGAGTGAGAGGAATATGTACTCACCGATATTTTATTTTTATTTTATTTTTTTTAAAAGAGGGGAAAATAGATCGAGACTGAAGTACCGATCTCTCTTACGGGCGTGGATCCCCTGCCTATGTTTTTCCTAGGCAGGGTGATCCCCACCCTTCATTGGGGTGGACCCCACAGTGTGTGGGGTGGGGATCACCCTGCCCAGCCGAAATCCGGGCAGGGGATCCGGATCCCTCTCTTACTCTCGCCACATACTAGAATGTGTGCACATAAGAATGAAAGATATAATCAATAATCCTGGCCAATTTAACATCACAAAGAGCAAACTCATAAATTTATACTTGAGTGAAATCACCTAGTGCAAGCCAATTACCCTTAGAAATCACTGCACAAAAATCTAGCAAAGAGGAGCATGAAGCACCAAAGGTGCTTGCGGATGCGGCCCGCAACATGACAAAAAAAGAACAAAAGAGAACAAAAGATGTTGGAGAAAACATAGGTGGTTGGCCACGAGAAGAACTGGATGCTTCTCAGCCCAGAATTCGAACTTTCTATCTCCTTGTCCTATCATGAATTCTATGAAGAGACATGAATTCTATCTCCTTGTCCGTTCTCGCTCTCTTCTCGTGGCCGACCGCCTATTTTTTCTCCAACATCTTTTGTTCTCTTTTTTTATCATGTGGCGGGCCGCATCTGCAAGCACTTTTGGTGCTTCATGCTCCTCTTTGCTAGATTTTTGTGCAGTGATTTCTAAGGATAATTGGCTTGCACTAGGTGATTTCACTCAAGTATAAATTTATGAGTTTGCTCTTTGTGATGTTAAATTGGCCAGGATTATTGATTATATCTTTCATTTTGTGCTTCTAATTGCTTCGGCCGTGATTATTTTTACTTTGTGAAATCGATCTAGATTTTCTGACCCCCCCAAAAAAAAAAATTTGATTCCTTATCGTATTAGGCAACTTTTATACTACTCTATATTTTTTTTATAGAGTATTCGATATGGTTGGCCGAAAGCGATAGGCAATAAAAAAAAAAGAAGGTTACTTAATTATGACTATATATCTTATCTTGATGTTATGCCTTTGATGCGATCGGATCGCTCTTTAGACGTGGGAAAAAACAAAAGGGTTTGACTTGTAAATTTTTGAAAATTGTAATTCGGCATAGCTGATTCAATTTGAATTGAATCATAGCCTACATTGTCAAAGTGAAAGTGGATTTTCTTACTTTGGAAGACCACACCACCGACGACGTATTCAAAAATTTCCATTCATGCTGAAAATTGCCATTCTTCGCCCGTCGACTAAGTTTGTGTTTTTTTCATAAGGAAAAACGAAAAACAATTTCTCGTTCCGAGCTCCGTCTTCAAGAAGAGCTCCGACGTGTAAAATGCAGCTGGAAGGGGGATTAATTTCACACGTTGGTAGCACCCGACAAAAAAAAAATGGTCGACTTTCAATTATCGTCGACAAGCGGCGGGACTTAGTCGAGGAGAGCAAGCTTTGGTCAATGCAGAAGTCATTAATAAGCAAGACGGTCTGCCAATTTTAAGGTGAAGCGATAGCTCGTCGGTAATGTCCTCGATGGACGGCATACACCACAAGTTATCGATGAGAGCCTTCGTTAGTCGGCGAGATCATCGAATGCCACGCCGGCAAGAAAAGGTCAGGGTAGCTGGGTGGATGTAATTGAAGTCGATGTAACCTTTTATTGGATTTGGAAGTTATTCGTGGATGTAAATTCAGTAAGAATCTGTGTGACAGTGTGCTTCCTAAGAAGACCCCCTAATGAGTTACGGAACTCAGCGTGTTTCTGTGAATTCATCAATTACCTTTCACTTTTCTTACGATGGACATCGCTGGCGACTATACTTTAAATTTCCTTTTGCCATTCTATTCTCTTTTTTTCGCAGTGGCACGAGGAACGAGTTAGTTGTCGTTGTTGCGGGCACGAAACGGCGAGAGTGGAGTGGCGTGATTGGAGGAGTGTTTTGATTGATTCCGTCCTCTAATTATGTTAAAGTCGTAGATAGATCACACGAACTCGTTCTAATTAAGACAAGTTTGCTGTCTTGACCGCAAGCGTATACGAGGCCCCCCTTTTTTTTCACACAAAGAGGAGAGCTGTGAAAACGACGAAGCAATTGGAGGGAGAATCTCATCATCTTATGCCCACCCCCACGAACCGATTCTCTTCACTTTGATCACGTTAAGCAACTCCTTAAGTTGCGTCTCCGTCCGTTTCTTTGGCAGAGAATAAAGGGAAAAAGCTCCATTTCACCTTTTGAATGGACCTTGTTTGATAGCCTGGGGAGACCTAATTAAGGTCCATCCTGGAATATCTCGAAAGGAGAAGACCTGAAATATGCTCAATTCAAGTGCGGATCGTCTTTTATGTCCATGTCGGTCCGGCTCCCGCGTACATCACCTCGACCCCGCACAACTCTGCTCGTTTTTGTTTGCCCTTGAGAGGTTCGTCCGGGGTGCAGAAAGGGAAAGACGTGCGATGACAGCAACGATAGAACACCCCTTTTGGATTTCTAAGAAATGTTACGGTTCAAAAGATCCGATCATCATGAGATCGGCACCACAGGACATTGAAAGTGTTCCATGGTTAGTATCTCAGTTGAAACAATCGAGTCTAGTGAAACTCAGAATCAAGTACTGCAACCGCGTAAACCGCACGGCGCAATACAACTCCATGCCATTCCTTTTGCCAATACAACATCATTTCTGTTAGATTCCGAGAAGACGCTCTCTTTGTACCGTCAAAACAAATTAATTCCTTGATTGGCCGTATGGTCTATGTAATAACCTCACCATAATGGGAGAGCTGAAGGAACTAGAGCATATTCACAACTATTGCATTACATCCACAGACTGCGAACTCCTGCCAAGTAGTGTGCATCGCCCTGTTGTGTGCATTTACAAGCTCACCATTCTATCAATTAGATCTCGGGCTTTGCTGCTCTGGTTCAACCAGCATTCACCGCAATTTCCATTATCAAGTCGTTCCAAGTGTCAATAGGCCCTGGCAAGCACCAGTGCAAGCAGTCGTTCTGGACTTTGGCGTTCTTATCCTTTGCAAACGGATAAAACTCCCTGTAAGGACCCGGATGCCCATCGGGCCTTGTCAGCAAGAGATTAGTGAAGTCCAGAAGCTTTAGATTCACGCCATTATTAGCAGCTATGTCTGATGCCTTCTCGTACTCGTTGAGTTCGATGTCTCGGAGAACTCGGTTTACGTCCTTCAACTCGATCTCACCTTCTTTGACAGGAGCTGTTCTTCGGCAGGTCCCGCCGTTATGCCACTCCCCATTCTCAAAATGATCTGGTGTGGATGTGCGAAAAAATATCAGACCTTTGTGCTTAGATTTTGCTATGAAGTTCATCACGTTATGCAGGGTCTTCCTGTAGGCAAACTCGAATCCAACCTCGGGTATGTCTTCTTTGTTACAGTTATGGCAGCCCACGGCTCCACCATTCTCATAGTATATCGCAGTTTTGAGAAACCATTTCCCGGTTGATATTATCATGTAATCCAAGTTTGGATACAAACTAGTCCAGTTCGTATCAAGCTTGTCCAGATGAAGCTTAACTTCCGATGTGGAAACGCCATTGTAGTCCTCGAAAATCGCCGCTTTTACAAGGAAAGGAGTCCAGATGACTGAGATGTTGAAGTTATAGGAGGGGAAGTGCCATCTTCTCGATTTGTATTCTTCGTCATGGTAGACGTGTATCGGTTGTTCTACCTGAAAAATTTCGCTGAGCTTTAAAAACAACAAAATTGGTCCACAAATTTCAAGAAGCATAACATAATGGTGAACAAAAGTCAGAGAACAGTGAATTTTCACTGATACACACCCAATATCACGATGAAATATCTCAAAAGAAACCCCCCCCCCTCCCTCTCTCTCTCTTGTGCAATGACAACACGCTCAATAAGCTTGCCCGTCTCTGTTTTTGTGTGTTACTGCACCATATCATGCACATTACGCAGTTATGGACCGAGAATCAAGGACAAGCAAAGAGCGATACTGTAATCTGCAACTGCCTGATCTACTCAGAAAACATCTACTTACGGCACATTCTGAGGACAAACAGGTACTACCCTTTGCTCATCCATTCCGCCCGTCCAACCATAACATTCAAGTGTATGTAGCGCATTTCAAAGAAACTGAGAGGTCATTCCAAGGTGAAGACATATATACCAGATTAATTTTGAATAAAAAAAAAAGTGAGTGATCAAATTTCTAAAGTCTCAATATGCCAATTCAGCTTCCATTTCTTTAACAAAAAAAAAAAAAAATTCAGCTTCCATCCTCAGACACATAAAAGAATGTCTATAGATGATCAAAGACATTCCGTTTTCTCGTCAGTAGATGAAATCCTCAAAAAAAGAGACAGAAATCTACACTACACTCTATTTTCCTGTCAACCTTTCGTTCATAGGCACAATCATCCTCACATGTGCAGGCAAGACATAGCAAAGTCCGTCCTAAAGGATCTTTGTTTATCATCATGCTAATAAACTTCGACCCATTTACACTAGTTGGAGTCCCATTTAAAAGAATAGGCAATACCACAATTGAATGATGCAGTGGGCACATCAACCCCAAAGCCTATTGCTTATTAACAGGCTTTATCGAGCTTCAGTTGTCAGAAGAGTGACAAAGTCACAATCCAGAAAAGCAATATCCTGGATTTTTTATTTTTTTTAGCAATATCCTGGAGTTCCAGGCTGCATAAAGTATAAATGGTTTTGCTTAGAGAGGTGGGAGGCAAGAAAAACAGAATATACATTTGCATAAAATATTGAAGTTGCACATGTCCTATAGCTGGATAGACATTGACCTAACAACCACCAATCAATGAAAATCATACTTGATAATCAAGTACAACCACTGCAAGGTTGGATGGCATTCGCACAACATTAATCCCAGAAACCAGCATAATACAAACAAGATGATGAATAACTTCATTCCCTGGAAAGGAACATCAGAGAATCAAAACAACTCCCCTTCAAAATCTCTGTAGGCAGCAAACCTAACATCTAACTTTCAAGTAAAGAATGCTACAACTTACAGTTGAAAGCATGCATAGCAAAGACTGCACATGGTTACGAGAAATCGAATCACCAATCAATGCCCATGCCTTGTTCCTCATAAACTCGAGAAACCTCTGCCCAATGAATGGTGGCAATTCGCAGTTTCTCGGTTTCCACCTCCAGTACAAATACCCTTTATCCGGCCTCCCATTCCCCATACAGTTTTGATGAGTCTCGATGAAGGAGCAGCTCTGATTGGTATAAACTGGACTAGACCGATGTGGAATCCAATCCCCAGAGAAAAGATCACATTCATCTGAAAAAAAATGTCAACATCCATTGGCAAACACCAACTCAGTCAAAAATGCGAACTTTTCATGAGACAAAAATAGGATTGCCCATCAAAATCAGCTAAATGGAGATCAACCATAAGAAGAATGGAGTTTCACTGCCCACAAAAACTGTCTCTAAGCATTTCATCATTACAAGTCGAAATATTCACGACTGAAACAGCCACTGTCAGTATCCCACAATAATTTAGGCAACTTTCAAGTTATATCTTGCTTCCCTGGTCCCAATTCAGCAACTACTCAGTAATTACACAACAAGAAAAGAGACCTGAAACAGACCAACGAAGAATACAAACCAAGAGCAGCAAGAACCACTACCTGCGCTAGCATTTTCATCTTCTGTACCTGTTGAGTCGAATTGAGGAGAGACTCCATCAGATTCAGTCGGCTTTGTCACCTCCGATTTTTCGGCAACTGGGTTCGCCACACTGGGCGACAACTCCTCTGATCTCGAGAAGAGAAGCCTAAACGCGAGACCCACCAAGAGAATCGAGACTGCTAGCTTCACCGCCAAATTACTGTGCTTGCTACGCGACGGCAATCTCCAATTCAGCTTCATTTCCTGTTCTTTCGTTGCTCTTACTAGCGCCCAGAATTGAGTCCCAGTTATTGGTTGCCCTCTTGCGAGCAGACTCAAGAGAAAAGAGAGGAACAGTATTTGTTTCTGGTAAGAAACTTATTATATGTGGGCTCCAGAGAGGGGAAGGAGTGAGATTACTCAAGAAGACCAAGATCCTAGTTATCAATAATTCCCCGCGAATCAAAAGGCGAAAGAAGACCCACAAGTAAGGCAGGTGAAAGGGATGCCCGAGGGGTGGGGTGGCGACCGACACGAGGTGGGTTTGGTTTGTTTTTTGTTTTTTTTTTTTTGGGGGGGGAAAAGCTCGGCCATTTTATTTGGGTGGAGCCATGTCCGATAATCGAGAGAGGTCTATGAACAGATCAATTTTTCCGTACAACATTGAGTTATTCCTCACTAACTGTTGTCCCAAGACGGTTACTAAATACATTTCATGAAACAATTTCACCATAATGTATAATGATAGGAGAGTAGTGTAATTTCCCAACTAGTGTCCCAAGGTTCAAAAGCCTTTAGGACACTTGTTAAGCCTTATTGAATGTACTTTAGACGTGAAAATCGATTTATGTTAGCCCCGAGTCGAAAATGATTCGACCAGAATTGACCAATTGCTATGCAATACAAATTTAGCTACCTAATCCGTGCTTGACCCATACCCATCCCGACCCGAGATCCATTTTTAGCAATATTTTTCCCTTTAAACTGTTACCTATGAAGAATGAACAGGTCCATGGACCGGCTTATTAAGTTGGCTTATTAAGTTAATGAGAGAGCTCGAGGATAAGGTCATGGACCGAGGCATTAATATGGTGGTGAAAATGCGGCCTGAGACATGCATAGATGATGAACAAAGGTTCGTACTTGATTTTTGATATGGACGATGGATCTCTGCGTGTTGGGCTTGATGAAAGCCCAACTTATATTTCTCTCGTAACGAAGACAACTGCATACTAGCTTATCTTCTTTTGATTATTTTCCGAAATTACACGTCTAGACGAGCAAGGTATGGATTTTGCCACACAGCAACATGCTTGTCTAGCATCAGCAATTGTATTAATCAAATCCTAAACTGCTAGAGCTTATTACTATCGACCATTTCTCGCGGCTTGGGAGTCACCATTTTGGCATCAAAATCCTCACTAAACATCCATAAAACGTTCATGAACGGCCACTGCGTATGATACAACATCACTTCGCATGAGCAGATAAAAATCCCGAGAATTATCGATCGTTGAAACTCGTGCTAACACGCATCTCTAAGCAGGGGAACGAGGTAAAAGAGTAGTACCTAATGCAATTAGTCTCGAACATCGACGATTAGGGAGTCATCGTCGGAATATTCCTCCGGTGGAACTCCAAATAACCAATCTCCGAAAAAAGAGCTGAGGCAACTATGAAATGGAGTTGCTTATTCTGAACCAAGAGCCTGAAGAAGAAGGCTTGCCAAACCAAGTTATTAAACCTGCGTATGAAGAGAAGCGTGCAAGCAAAGTAACATGGAAAACATAATAGGTCCACCAGCGATGGAGTGATGTGTTTCGGGGGAGTGCGAAGCCAGATCAAGCAAAAGGCAGAGTCCGTCTCCGTACCCATCTTCTCTTTGTTTCCCGAGCCTAGTATTGAGTTACAGATTGAGTTTGAAAAAGGTCAAATCTTGAATGATTCCATCATATATGATGGAGTTGCGAAAACTTCTAGATAAATACTTTACATCTGCACTGAACTCTTTCTAGTTAAAGAATCTCTTTTCAGTTGCTCTGGAAAAATTAGGAGATTCTCTAGAAAAAAAAAATACAGGGTTTTGCTTCTGGCGGCAACATGCTATGAGGTGGTGATCCCGCTTTTGGGGTTAAATCAATAGGTTCTAAGAAGAAATATGAATATCAATCTCATCGATCTCATAAGCCAGCAATGCCACAGAAAGATGAGTTCAGCTCCTTGAAGGGCCACTGTGGATGGGCGGTGGCGAAGTTGGAGTTCGGCGATGGGGAAGGAGGTGACGCCGATCAGTTGGGATCAAAGAGGAAGGAGAAGCTCGTGACTCACGATCGTAGAATACTAGAATGGCGACAAACTAGGGGCAGAGAAGAAGAAACTAAGGAAGAAGAAACAAGATGGGCTGAGTTAAAAATTGGGTTATAACAAACCCACTAAAATCCATTTATCTTGGGCTTAATTCATTAGAACTTATCATGGCCTATATTTGAAATTTAAGGTTACCCATATGACTCAATATCTCCGTTGAACCAAAAGATTCTGATGAAACTCAATATCAAGTACTGCAATCTTTAAGCTGCACGGTACAATACACCTTCATTTGATTCTTTTGGCAAATCCAACATCATTTCTATTAAACCCAGAGAAGATGCTCTCTTTGCACCATCAAACAAATTAATTCCTTGACTGGCCATATGGTCTATGCAACTCATTGTTCGCTATAATCGGTTTGGCTTTCTTTAAGATCAGTCAAAGTTGTTATTTTGTTGGGATTTTGTGGTTATAGCCTTGTAGGGGTTAGTTTCTTTGTCGCTATTTTGTTGTTATATGTTAGTATCAATAGCCTATTTTAAAAGGTTTGTTGTCAGTGAAATAAAGTAAGTTAGAAGCAGAATAGTATTTTTCTCCATCGTCTCTTTCTTTCGTTTTCGCGTTATACGCAACAGTAGACTGTAGTATCAGAGCCTGCTTTGTTTTGAGAGTGCTGAGAGTTCAAACACGCGAGGAAAAGTGAGCCACAAAAGGTTGAGAGCCAAAAAGAAAAGAAAGAGACTACGTGAGAACAATGCAGTATTGAAATCTATGGCCTCAGAAACATTTGTTCAACCGGCTATCCCACGTTTTGATGGTCATTATGATCATTGGAGTATGCTGATGGAGAATTTTCTCAAGTCCAAGTTGTTACTTCAGGAGTTGTCAAACCCGAAGAAAGGAGCTATGTTAACAGCAGCACAAAGAACAGCTCTGAATGCATCAAAATTGAAGGACCTCAAGGCCAAAAACTACCTTTAATTTTCTAAGCAATTGACAGGACCGTCTCGGAGACAATTCTTTGCAAGATATCTCCAAGCAAATTTGGGACTCCATGAAGAAGAAGTATCCGTTGTTGAAAAAGATGGAGGAAGTCAAATAAAGATCCTCCGCACGGATCGCGGTGAAGAGTACAATTCACTTGAGTTTGTAAATTTTTGTGTGAAGCACGTCATCAAGAGATGTCGCAACCTAAAAATTAACTTTTCAGGCTAATGAATTACTAAAATGTTACACCTAACTCGGACTCTCCCAAGTCCATACGAATTCACTGACTTGTGGTCCAACCATTTTATGCAAAGGATTTTTATTTGGAGTCGTCACCAATCTGTTTACAACAGGTTGATTAGACACCTAAACAAAGTATTGAGAAACATGCTATATTCCTACGAACCAGATATTACAAGTTCGGTGATTTGGTTACGCTAGATCATCTTAATGCCCTTTCGATCGGTACCTTTTAAATTTTTTGGCAGACAGCTTGGATTCATTTTAGAACCTATCTCCTAACGTGTGAAAATGTCCACAAAAATCAAGCAAAACAATTTTTTTTTGTTTGGTTCTAACGAGCAAATTAAACCGTGTATGCAAGAACGAAATTTTAATAATTTTTTTTTTTTAAAAAAAAAAGTGACAACTATGCTAAAAATGCAATGCATGAGATGCAATGAACACTCTCTCTTCCTTTTCTCTCTCTGAACGAAGCCTCTCACGTTTTCTCAAGAGTCAAATTTACTGATAACCTCCCCCACCACCGCTCTTATCTTGTCTGTGAACGTGAACGGCCCTTCTTACCTGTTAAGGGAGGAAAGCAGATTTCATTATGGTGAGTGAGCTGGACAATCCCCTTAAAACAGCAAGGAAATCCGAGGATCCTTTCATTATCTTGTATCCTTTGTACGCATAAAAGTGGGCCACCCACCTCACAATTCCATCCTTTTCTTGCCATTCCCTTACTTTCCCATGTGAAAAATACTAGGAATCTTTGCCAACTTGCCTGTTCTTTTCATTTCTTCCCCACGTTGACTCCTCTGATCTCTCGGGCAAAACAGCTCAGCCTCACAATAAAACGAGCAGGTGAAGAAAAAAAATGATTTTTCTTTTCTTTTCTCTTTGGGTTCATTTCATATTTCTTTTTCTTTTCTTTTTTTTGGTTGCCTGCCTTTGCTTTTCAAATTGGTTGAGTATGTGCGAATGTACCAGGAATTCATGCAAGTTGCTTTCTTTGCCGCGTGACCAAAGTCTTAATAATAAAAAGCTTATTGTTTCAAACTTTGGTCGATTAAAGGATAATGTGTTTGAGACAAATCTTCTTTCACCGCAGGTTATTCCGACCAAATTCAAAGCACCCCCCACCAGTCGAAATGCAAATGTGCGAATGCTGGAATTAAAACTGTACCAAAATGAATTGTTTTTTTTTTTTGTAGGAACTAAAATTAGTTCTTGATTTCTTTTATGTAAAAGTTAACAGCAAGGGAAAATTAAAATTTATGTGTCAATAAGAGACAACTTACAACAGACCTATACACCACAACAAAATGGTGTATGTGAGGGGAAGAGTCGTACCATTCTAAATATGGTGCAAATTAAGTCTCCTAAGGAGAAGTAGAATTCCAAAGAGTTTTTGGCCCGAAGCAATTAATTGGAGCATTCATATTTTGAACAGAAGTCCCACCCTAGCTATTCAAAATATGACACCAAAAGAAGCCTGGAGCGCCCAAAGACCTGCACTAAATTACTTTAGAATTTCTGGGTGTATTGCCTATGTGTTGATACCTAATTTTTGATCATCTATTATTGTGATTTTCATCTTAAAAATTAATTAAAAATAACAAAAAAAATCATAAAATTGTGAAGTCATCTTTGGTAGCCTTAGCCGAAAAAAAAAATTCATTTGACTCTTTAATTGGCGATTTTAGCATTTCTAGAATCTTGACATTTAATTAGATTGCCCTGCATTTCGATGTTATTCGGTTGCATGCTCATTTGCTTATTGGAGCGCCTAAAGTGAACTATTGGACTTTGTCATTAAAAAAGGGGGGGCCCAAAGGAAGGATGAGCGGCCATTAAGCGAAAAAGCCGAAAGACAAATCTCATACTTATCTTAGTGCCCGGCATTCAGACAAAAATAATTAAAAGAAAAGGGCATTAGAGAATAATAAAAAAAAGAAGAGGGGGATAGTGTCCGACAAAAGCTGAGGCCTAGTTATCTTTGCCTTCCATTGCCCATAAAATAATAGCATAAAGAGATGGTGGGAAATACTTAATACACGGTCAAAGTTTGAGAGGGGGAAGATGGCAAACAAGCCATCGTGGAGCAAAACAAAATGGTGGGATTTGTGGTGGTGCCCAAGGCATCCAGAAGGTGGAGGAGAGAATGAAGTTTTTTTTACAAAAAGCGGCCGAGGAGCTCCAGAGGAGTGGGGGCAGACCTTGACATCCAGGATCCAAGCGTTCACTCTGCACGGACATGGAGTCGACCTTGCCATCGCGTTGGTATCCCGTCCTGTGATTGAGTCTTGCCGAGCGGCGTTCATTTTGCAGGTTCTACCAAGCCATCACGAACGCAATGAGACCATTGGCGAACCTTCATCATCCCGCCAGAAGGGATAATTGCCCAATGCATGGTCGCCGTAAATCGGAGAAGTCCTTCAGAGGTTCATCGTTCGCTCTCCTTCAGCAGTGACCGCCATGTCAAACCCTGCAAGGAAGAGGCTGATGAAGGATTTTAAGAGGCTGCAACAGGACCCACCCGCAGGCATTAGTGGTACCCCCCAAGATAATAACATTATGCTTTGGAATGTTGTGATATTCGGTCCTGACGATACTCCATGGGATGGAGTCTTTACTGTGTGATCCCAATCAAAACTCTCCTACAAACTCGGAAGCCGCTCGGCTGTTCAGTGAGAACAAGCGTGAATACAACCGAAGAGTGAGGCAAGCTACGCGGAGGGTACAAAAAGCATCATCGGCATGCAAGCAAAAAAAAAGGAACCAGTCGCGCTTTGACCGGCAAGGATCGTCGTCACTCACCACAGCCTCCTCGTTGTTGCCCACAGCCAGCCGAAGCTTGAGTAGACTTGCAGCGAGAGCCGAGGTGAGCTCGAGCTAGGCAGAGGCTGCGCGGTTAAAAGGGAGGGACTCGCCAGCTTCCCGCAGTCGACTCTCTGAGTTCCCCAGTGATCGCTCTCGAAGATGGAATACTCGTGGTTGGTCGCAAGTTTTTGCTCCTTCTCGTCCGTTCCTGTCTTTGCTCGTTTTGAACCGTGGTAGGCAAAGATGACGACACGAGTGTCGAGAGTGAGAGTAGAGACCGAGCTAGCAGCGGCGGCATGCGAGGGGAGGCTCGTGAGCAGATCCCGACGGACGCGGTGCGATGGCTAGCTCAGAGGCGACGTAGCAGATCCCGACGTTGATGGCCCGCTAGCAACGAGCAGACTCGACATTTCCGATGAGTGAGTCCAGACGATAGGTCCTAGTAGCGGTCATTGGTGTCCGGAGATGACGAAGAGCAGTTGAAGCCGTCGGTAGGTGATGATCGTTGGAGAGCACGACGAGCAGACTTGGTGTCCAGGTGGTCCGCCGAGCGTGATCTGACGGAGCTGGTGAGCGAATCCCAGCGTCGTCGTTCGGCGGGAGACGAGCCGACTTGGCGTTTGTAACGGGGACGTCCCCGGGAGCGTGACTCGACGGTGGAGTGGTCAGGCGACGGGTTAGTCAGGAAGCCGATGACGATTGGGAGGCAGGGACGCCGGCGACGCAAGCTGAAACAGACTCGAGGTCGCCTCTGGTTCCATGCAAGAAGGCGCGCGGGGAAGAAGGTGGAACAGTGGCAAATAGGCCTTCCATTTTCGCTACGTTTGGGCTGATGCGAGTGGGCTAGAGTAAAAAAAATGTGCTTGTGGGCCTGTTTGTCTTCATTAAGAGAATGTAGCTTCAGGTTTAGAAATTGGCCTAAGAAGAATGAAAGGCAAAGGAAGTGGGCCTGGGTATCTCTTGTGCATACCAGGCCTATCCGAGTCCTCCTATCCGAGCCCGATCAGGGAGGCCCATAGCGATGGTAGTCCATTGGGGTTCGATGATTGAAGATTGACGTCTAACCCGGTGATGTGCATGGAGATGGTCGTAGGCTGGGTCTGGGCGATTGAAGGTCGGTGGCCAATCAGGTATATTCTACTACTCGATTTTTACATCAGAGTTATTTTCCTGAAATATAGCCATTATAGACTCGATTTGCATGTGTTTATTTCAATCTAGTAATTAGCTTGTTTACTGGGTTAAGTGTGGTATGTTGTCAAAGAAAATATTTTCAGAAAATATTAATAATAAAAAATATAAAAATTTAAAAAAAAATGGAAAATCAAAGGAAAAATAAAAAAATTGAAGAAAAATTCAAGAAATTCCAAAAAAATTCTCAAAATGGGAAATGGCCTCGGTCAACGGGCCATGGGTATTTTGAGTAATTCGGTGTCCAAACCTTCCAAAATTGACGATTTTGTCTTTCGGGTTAAATCGCCTCCAAATCTTCCCATTTTACCCCGGTTCGGAATCACACTTTACCTAAGCCCTTATGGCTATACGAGGAAGCCATTGACTTGAATTGAGGTGTATTGATGTGATTTGTTTATATATTTGATTACGCTTTCATTTAAATTGATTGTGGCTGATAGGAACAGTCTTCCAATCTGCATGAATCCCTGAATCAAGCCTACCTCACCTAAAATTGCGCCTGCATGAACTCTTAGCTAGGAAAATCACTCACGTTAGGTACCGAAAGGGCGTTGGTAATGACACCAGCGTAACCAAGTCCCCGAACCCAAAATCTCTGGTTCCGCAGAACTGATCGATCTCTCCCAATCGGTCAGTAAGGTTTCCGGTCTACCCTCCAAGAAAGACCGGTGGCGACTCCAAATGCATGCACAAGTTGCACATGCCACCACGACCACACTGAAGGTCGAAAGCGATCGACTCCTACCGTCGAATCTTTTGATGAAAACTCCCGCCGCGATTTGGTATGGGCCTGGGAGGGCCCGCACCGATCCAAGACCCGCGATCGGTAATCCATTAGCCGCGTCCGCTTCCGGACGGGTCGCGACACTATGTCCATGTTTCAGACTAGGGAGTCAAATGTATTTTATTTGGCATTAGTGATCAATCAAAAGCCTATAACTTTTATGATCTTATAACCAAGAAAATCATCATCAGTCGTGGTGTGATTTTTGATGAAGTACAAAGCTAGTCGTGAAGTGAGCAAGGTGTCGCTGAGCAAATTCCAACGAATTTTGAAGATGAAGACAAGCTGGTGCAGCAACCCACAACAACCCGAATCACCATAGACAAGTGCCCAAAGTAAAGTAGCAATTGCAGAACCTGAAGATCAGCTTCATTGTGTTCGTTGAAGGCCTGCATGGATGAGTGACTATGAAGTAAAATGAGTTGATCAATTTGAAGACCCACTTACCCAGTTTGCTTTATTTTCATATTATGATCCAACAACCATTGATGAAGCACTACAAATAGAAAATTGGAAGATGGCAATGGATGAAGAAATTGCAGCTATTGAGAGGAATAACACTTGGGAGTTGACAGATCTTCCACAAGCACACAAAACAATCGGGGTCAAGTGGGCGTACAAGACAATATTGAACAAGAATGGCGAAGTAGACAAGTACAAGGCGCACTTGGTAGCGAAATGCTACAAGCGAGAATTTTGTGTGGACTATAGAGAAGTATTTACGCCCGTAGCAAGGCTTGACACAATCAGATTTGTGATTGCATTGGCAGCGCAGAATTCGTGGCCTATCTTCCAATTGGATGTGAAGTCGGCATTCTTGCATGGTGACTTCAAAGAACAAGTATTTGTTGATCAACCTTCTGGTTATGTGAAGCTTGGTAGTGAACATAAAGTTTATAGATCGAAAAAGGCACTAAATGGGCTAAAACAAGCTCCCTGAGCTTGGTATAATTGCATCGATGCCTATTTTTTTAATGAAGGATTTAGAAACTGTCCATATGAGCATACTCATTATTAAAATGGGTGATGGTGGAAAGCTGCTTCTTGTATGCTTATATGTGGATGATCTTATTTTTAATGGGAATGATAGTGCCATGTTTGACAAATTCAAGAAGTCTATGATGGATGAATTTGAAATGACTGATGTTGGATTGATGCATTATCTTCTGGGCAAAGAAGTGATTCAATCTGCAACTGGAATCTTTGGCTGCGCATGACAACACTTCTCTGCCTAGAATTAATTTATGGTCAGAAGTTGATTTATCTATTTCTCCTTAAAAGTAGAAGTTGATTTTTCCACTTCTGCTCCAGATTGACTTCTGATCAAATAAATTCATTTGGTAACAGTTGAAAATTTCTACTTTTGAAACATTCTTAACAAAATCTTTGGCGTCGGTGGTCAGGCGGCGGCGGCGGCGACCTGTGGCGATCGGCGGGCATTGGCTGCGGTGGACGTCGTTATGGTTGAAGAAGTGGTTTCTCTGCCGAGAATTTTACTTCTCGAAGTTGGCCAAAAATCTTACAAAAAGTAGAAAATCTAACCAGGAATCACTTTTTTTACCAAACGCATTTCTACTTCGATAATATTTTTACCAAACAGATTTCTCTGCCAGATTGACTTCTAGCAGAGACTGGCAGAGAAATCAAAAAGCAGAAGTGTTATCATGCAGGGGCTTTATGTCCCAAAGTAAGTACATTTAAGAGATTTTGGACAGGTTTCAAATGAAGAGTTGCAACCCTATGTCTACTCCAACCGAATTTGGATTGAAGCTCTTGAAGGATCCTAATAGAAGCAAAGTGAATAGCACTCTCTACAAGCAAATTGTTTGAAGCCTAATGTATTTGACGAGGACGAGGCTAAATATCATGTGTTATGTGAGTCTTATAAGCAGGTATATGGAGCACCCAACAGAGTTATACCTGCAAGCTACAAAAAGGATTTTTTCGCTATTTGCAAGGAAATAAGAATTTTGGGCTGTTTTATAAAAAAGGGGAAATGTTAGATTTGTTTGGACTTACAAATAGCAATAATGCTGGAGAAATTGATGATAGAAGAAGTACTTCAGGGTATGTCTTCATGCTTGGTTCAGGGACGAGTTCATGGTCTTCAAAGAAGCAATCAATTGTCACTTTATCAACAACTGAAGGAGAATTCGTAGCTATAACTTCATGTGCGTGTCAAGCTATTTGGCTAAGGAAGATTCTCAAAGAACTTCAGTTAAAACAACAAGAAACAACTACAATCTATTGTGACAACAACACAACCATCAAACTCTCCAAAAATCCGGTTCTACATGGGAGGAGCAAACATACAGATGTGAAGTTTCGCTTCTTAAGGGATCTTACAAAAGGATGAAGTAACTGAGATTGTTTTCTGCGGAAGTGAAGATCAAGTGGCTGATATATTCACCAAGCCTCTAAAGTTGGCCATGTTTGAGAAGCTGAGACTGCTTGTTGGATACTCCAAATTGAGGGAGAGTCCTTTAAACTGATTGTTTGCAACATCAGTTTGAGGGAGAGAATGTTAGCTATAATCGGTTTGGTTTTCTTTAAGATCAATCAAAGTTGTCATTTTGTTGGGATTTTATGGTTATATTCCTAGATTATAGAGGTTAATTTCTTTGTCGTCATTTTGTTGTTATCCATTAGTATCAATAGCCCATTTTAAAAGGCTTGTTGTTAGTGGAATAAAGTAAGAAGCAGAATAGTATTTTCCTCCATCGTCTCTTTCTTTCGTTCCCGTTATACGCAACACTCACGTAGCATACATTACCTGAAAATTGTATACCCGAGCAAAATTGGCCAGCTGAAGAAGGAACTAGAACATATTCACAACCACTGCAAGGCATCCATAGACTGTGAACTCCCGCTAAGTGTGCATTGCCCTTTTGCATCCATTTACATCCTATCCAATCACCTATCAAATAAATCTCAGGTTTCGCTACCCTGATTCAGCTTGCATTCATCGCAATTTTCATTATCACATCGTTCCAAGAGTCAATAGGCCCTGGCAAGCACCAGTGCAAGCAGTCGTTCTGGACTTTGGCGTTCTTATCCTTTGCAAACGGATAAAACTCCCTGTAAGGACCCGGATGCCCATCGGGCCTTGTCAACAAGAGATTAGTGAAGTCGAGAAGCTTTAGATTCACGCCGTTGGCTGATGCCTTCTCATACTCGCTGAGTTCGATGTCACGGAGAATCCGGCTCAGGACCTTCAATTGGATCTCACCTTCTTTGACGGGAGCCGTTCTTGAGCAGGTCCCACCATTATCCCACTCCCCGTTCTCAAAATGATCTGGTGTGGATGTGCGGAGAAAGATCAGACCTTTGTGCTTAGATTTTGCTATGAAGTTCATCACCCCATGCAGGGTCTTTCTATAGGCAAACTCAAATCCCATTTCGGGTATGTCTTCATTGTTACAGTTATGGCACCCCACAGCTCTGCCATTCTCGTAGTATATTGCAGTTTTGAGAAACCATTTCCCAGTTGATAGTATCATGTAGTCCAAGTTTGGATACAAACTAGTCCAGTTCGTATCAAGCTTGTCCAGATGAAGCTGAACTGCCGATGTGGAGACGCCATTGGAGTCCTCAAAAATTGCCGCTTTTACGAGGAAAGGAGCCCAGATAACTGAGATGTTAAAGTTGTAGGAGGGGAAGTGCCATATTCCCGACCTCTTTTCCTCGTCAAGGTAGACGTGTATTGGTTGTTCTACCTGAAAAATGTATTCACTGAGCTTAATAGCCACAAAATTGGACACCACCACTTAAACAGCATAACATGATAAACTCTCGCACAAACTCAGAGCAGATCAGACAACACATCCAATGACCTTGCCCATCTCTGCTTTTGTGTGTTACTGCACCATATCATGGACGTTATGCAGTGGCTTGAGGACCAAAGCAAAGAGTAATACTGATAATGTGCAACTCCCCTATCTATTCAAAAAAATATTTACTTATGGCACCCTCTGAGGACAACAGGTACCAACTAAAATTTTCAATCATGTGTTGTTGCATTTAAAAAAAAAAAATGGAGGCCATCCCAAGATGAAAACATCTTACCAGATTAATAAGGAAGTAATCAAATTGTTAAAGCCTCAATATGCCAATTCAGCTTTTATACTCGGACACATGAATCGACTATGATTTGTCTATAATCAAAAAGCTAAAATGCAAGTAGATCATCAAGGACATTCCGTTCTCCCGTAAGTAGACAACATCCTAATAAAAAGAGACAAAAATTCTAAACTAGAACTCTCTTTTCCGTCAAACTTTCGTACAGAGGCAAATTTAACCTCACGTGCCCAGGAAAGATGCAGAATAGTCCGTCCTAAAGGAACTTGGTTCATCATCATACCGACAAAAGGTTCAACCCATTTAGTTGGAGTCCCGTTTAAAGAATTAGCAAGACCACGATTGAATGATTCACTGGACACATCAACCTATTGCTTTTTAACAGGTTTTGTCGAATGGCTTCGGTTGTTGGAAGAGGTAAAGTCGCAAGGCATATAAACAATATCCTGTAGTTCCCAAGCAAGCTGAAGTATATATGGTTTTGCTAGAGAGAGTAGGGGGAGAAAAGTAGAAAGTACACTTATATAAGATATTGAAGTTGCACAACTCTTATAACTGGACAGACAATGACCGGGACCACTACAAATTTCTGAAAAATCATACTTGATAATCCAGTACAACCACCAGAATTCTACATGACATTTAGTGAACGGGAACTCATAACCAGCATAATAGATCCAGATGATAATTAATTTGATTACCAGAAAAGGACTGTCAGGCAATCAAAACAACTATCCTTCAAAATCTCTGAAGGCACCAAAACTGAGCTCTAACTTTCAAATTAAGAATGCTGAAACTTACGGTTGAAAGCATGCACAGCAGAGACTGCATATGGTTACGGGATATCGAATCGCCAATCAACGCCCATGCCTTGTTCCTCATAAACTCAAGAAACCTTCGCCCATGGAATGGTGGCAATTCGCAGTTTCTCGGTTTCCACCTCCAGTACAAGTACCCTTTATCCGGCCTCCCATTCCCCACACAGTTCTGGTGAGTCACGATCCAGGAGCAACTCTGGTTGGTATAAAGCGGACCGGAGCGATGTGGAATCCAATCCCCAGAGAAAAGATCACATTCATCTGGAACAAATGTCGACATACATTGGAAAACATCCAATCAGTCCAAGAAAATGAACTTTTCATGAGACAAGAACAGGATTCCCGTTCAAAGCAGCTAAATGGAGATCAACGTAAAGAACAACAGTTTTTTTTTTCCCTTATTTTTGGGTGTCATGGAAGAACAGAGCTCACTGCCCATAAAAACCGTCACTAAGCATCGTTGACAGATCAAAATCTCAGAGACTGAACCAACCACTGTCAGTGTCTGATAATATTTGAAGCAACATTCTAAGTTATATATTGCTTCCCTTAACCCAATACAGAGCGACCAAGAATGCAAACGGAGAGCAGCAAGAAACATTACCTGCGCTAGCACTTTCGTCTTCCGCACTTGTGGAGTCGAAATGAGGCGAGATGTCATCAGATTCAATCGGCTTCGTTACCTCCGACCTTTCGGCAACTGGGTTCGCCACATTGGGCGACAACTCCTCAGATCTTGAGAAGAGAAGCGTAATCGCGAGACCCACCAAGAGAATCGAGACTGCTAGCTTCACTGCCAAACTAATGTGCTTGTTACGCGACGGCAATCGCCAAAAGAGCTTCATTTCTTTCTATTTAGTCGCTTCAACTGGGCCCCAGTTTGAAAGCTGAGCTGCCATCATTAGTTTCCGAGGTAAGCACCAAGTACATATATGAGGGCTTAAGAGAGCGAATGAGTGAGAAACTCAAGAAGACCGAGATCAAAGAGATTAATTATGACCCGCGAATCCAGCTGCGATTGCTAATATCAGCAGGCGAAAGAAGACGCACAAAAAAGTGCAGAATGCGAGCGACCAAACGATATGAGCTGGTTACAGGTGAGGTGGAGCCATCACGGGATAATCGAGGTTTGTCAACACGTCAGCCAGTCAACAAGTTGTTCGGGAAAGAAGCCAATCATGCCATTTCCAATTCACCAAAGGTAATTTGCCAAGCCATACTCCTTAGGACTCTAATTTGGCACAGCACCTCCAATTAGTCAACTTTATGATGTATGGATAGGCGATGACCATCTCTTGCAATTGCCACCCTTCGGCAAAATTGGTGCTTTTTCCTTAAATACAAGACGATGATGACAATATGGGAAGCATGGGCCCGCTACGCATTGCCATTCGAAATCAAGATATTGTGGTCAGATTATACGGGATCAAACCTATGAGACTTAAGGAATGATGGAAGGGAACAAAAAAAGAAATTAAAAAAAAGGAGTTCTGGTAAAACAAAAGGTAATCTCTCGCATTCTCGAATACTAGAATATCGAATCATGAACGAAGAAAGGCACGAGAGAAAAGTATATTGACAAGTGATTTAGTACAAAAAAAAAACTTTGAGATTGCTGAATCACAGACGAGATAAACATATAAAAAGCAACAAAGCCATCATAGTATTTTTTTTTTTTTAACTGCTCTGAAAGGAAGAATGGTAGGTAGGTCATTTCTGCAGAAAGAAAAAAAGAATTTCACGTTCTGATCAATGATAAAGGAGGTAAGGGTGTAGAGACAACCATGAGGTTTGCCTAGAAGCAGCCACCCTTGAAAGAATACGTCGGATGTAACACTTTAGGAGTAATTTATCTAATTGGTTATGTCTAAAATAAGAATAATCTTTTTGTATGATATCCTATAGCCCAGAAAAATTACCAAAAAAGTCATAAAAATTTATGTTATTGTGTCAACTCAGTTCTAAATTTATTTTTTCAATTCATTCCGTCCGGTTAACTTTTAGACGGTCGATGTTGCCGTGGCAATTTTTTTAATAGTACTATAATATTTTTTTTCATATTTTCTATTTTAATTACTTTTTCTTTTTCTTTTTTTTCTTTTCTTCCTCCTCCAGCCGGTCGTCGATTTGGCGACTAGCTAGAGGAGAGGGCTGGCGAGGGCAAGTCTTGCCAAATCTAGCGAGGCCGAGCCTCACCATAACTGGGGCCTCTCCTCTGGCCAGCCGTCAACTGCAACTGGCTGGAGGAAGAAGAAAAAGAAAGAAAAAATCAAAAAAGAATAAAAAATTATTAAAAATTATCTACGTCAGCGTCCGCCAGTCAAAGTTTGCTAGATACGCTAAATTGGTATAAATGTAAAATGTTTAGAATTAGATTAACAAAAAAAAAGTATATAACTGAATTGACACAATTGTAATATGACCTTTTAGGTAATTTTTTCTAGAAACCCAGTAAGAAATCGAACATGTTCCTCTCTCTCTCTCTCTCTCTCTCTCTCTCTCTCTCTCTCTCTCTCTCTCTCTCTCTCTCTCTCTCTCTCTCTCTCTCTCTCTCTCTCTCTCTTCATTGTTCTTTTCGGATTTGTCTTTTGTCGTGGAAGTTCTAAGTCGTGTCCCATTCCTTTTTTCTCACGGTCACCTTTTTGTTGTGTTCCCCTATGTACACAAAACTCGACCCTTTCTCCCGTGTCATTTTGGAACTAACATCTTACTTAAGGTGGCATCCTCTATCAACTCTTGCTTGACGAAAGTATCCAATTCCTTCTCTCGGCAGGGCTTTCCGCTTCGACTTGAAAAAGAATTAGCAAAGATAAGATCAAAATTCCCCCCTTAACGCAAAACGGGTCCTCAGATCGCTCTATCTTAAACGAACTAGTTCAATTTAATTTCCCCCCCCCCCCGTCGGTTCTTATTATTATGGTCGCCTCAACAAATGCCCTTTAATGTTAAGCATACCGAATGAAATGTGAGATAGTTCTATTTTCAAAGATTGAGCGTGGACAATACATAAAGAAAGGCAGAAGGCATTGAAAAATGCAAAGTTTTGTTCAATTCACTCTAGCAAGTGCGTCCAGAGGCACTGGTGAAACGCTGGGAAAAGTGATGGAAAAGTTCTAAACATATTGCATTAGTGCCAATTCAATCTTAAATATTTTGCATTTGTGTCAATTCAGTCCTAAACCTTTTATTGGTGGCAATTTCTATTTTTTTTTTTTTGTATTGGTGTCAATTCAGTCCTAAATCTTTTGCCAGTTGGGTCGATTCAATCAATTTTGGCCAAACATCATTGATGTGGATGTCGATTGTCCTACGTGACATGGTTGGCACTGACATGAATTTTTTAAAATATTATTTTAATTTTCTTAAAAATAATTCTAAAAAACCAAAAAATGCTTAAAATAATATTAAGAATACTAAAATAATATTAAAAAATATTCACATCAACACCAGTCATGTCACGTAGGACAATCGACATCTATGTCAGCGATTTCAAGCTAAAATTGCTCAAATTGACTCAATTGGCATAAATATAAAAGATTTAAGACTCAATTAACACTAATGCAAAATGTTTAGCATTGAATCGGCACCAAAAAAAAAAGTTTATGACTAAATTGGTATCAATGCAACATGTTTAGAACTTTTTTGACACTTCTCCCGTGAAATACATGGTTAGTGATGGAAGAAATGTAGATTCACATAATTCATAGTTACCTTTTAGAGAGACGACTTAGCATGATCGATTGTTCCACCGATCGGTCCAAATGGTTCACAATGACTCCTCGGAGAGACGAGACCGGATTTTTGCAGGGTCAAGGCCTGCAGTTAGCACAAAGCATCGATGTCGGCGTGCCTATTCACTAAATTAGTTCCGTTTTTCCTTTGGGTCATAGGCTTCCGTTACCTATCAAGTTGGTAGGTTGACTATGTCAACCATGACATGTTCTAATTTGTGGACCACTGTGGGTAAATAGCTAATGCATATTTCTCTATTTGAAATTTCAAACCATGACTCACATAGATTTGAAGAATGTTAATATTCATGATCAGATCTACTCCGAGATTGCGTTTCCGATGGGACCTTTTTACCTTTTGAATTGACCTGTGCCTCCGAGTGATGCCCACTATTTTTCTTCTTCCTTTTTTTCTCATTAAAGTCAACGCGACACTTGGTCAACGGGTCACTCGAGTCTTGGTCATGATTGGGTCGATCGTAATTTAAGAGAAGTTGTGTCCCAGATAGTGGAGGATGATGACCTGTTCTCTTCATACTCGTTTAGCGGATTAACTTTGAACTTAGTAAATAGGGGAATTACATGAACGTAAAGATTCGGTGGTGTTCTGTTTATCTGTTTCTGATGAAGACAAGAAGAAATTGATCCTTTATCACAGCCATTTTGAAGGAAAAAAAAATCATACATTCACGTATCGACTTTCAATTATTTTCAGAACTTTTCTATAAACGTTAAATAAAATTTCAAGATCTGTCTGCTTTCCTCCTTGGGCATGTTGAAGCTGGTTTTGCTCATTTGTATCTTGATTCATTTTCTACAAGCTTTATGGATTTTCATATTTCTTAAACTTCTCTCAGTTGAAAACCTTTTAAGCACCGCTTATTTTAATTGGAGTGGATAATTTTGGAAAGCATCTCAAACTAAATCTTGAAACCTAGCCTTCTGTTTCGAAGAAACTGGTAAAGGAATTCGCCATTCTGCCACCAAAACTTTACAAGCAGATTTTCATACCTGGTAAGATAATACAAATAAACAGTTTTCTCAGAGACCATAACTTTTAAGATCTCGAGAACATGAGGCGGATATAACACAAATTTTGGCTTATACACTAACCCTAAGGTTTCATAACACTGGTTTTGGATCCAACACCAAGTGCATCCCATTTCAGCAGGATGAACAGAACGCTCACATTTCATCAAAACTCATGGCATTGAACACGAATACACTTCCCAGATGTTACATTTCAGAGGAGGGAATGCCAACAATCCAGAGTCATCACCTCGAAGAACAACCAGTCTGAAGAGCTTTATGTACCCACTTTTGTAGACGAATTCATGGACTTGATCGATTAATCGTCATCAGAAGCAAGCTTTTGCTTCTTCCATTTGTAAGCAGCTTCCAAGATTTTGAAATTTGTGGTCTGCGTCTCTTCAGGGAACAAGTAGTCTATGTATTCCTCGTACCTGCAATTCAAGAATGTTAGACAAGCTCTCGAAGTGGACGGTTACAAATAGAGAGCAACAAAATAGGTATGCCTGGTATCAGACACATTACACTCCAGGCTTGCAGAAGCATTGGCTCAAAAAGTTTCTATCAATATAGAACACCAGTGATTGACACGTGAATAGGAAAACATAGATGTCGACACAATGAACTGCATTACGACAGAAAAGAAAAACCGGAACCAGAAAGAGTTGGACCCAACAGACAACTCACTGGACCTATCATAAATGGGCATAACCAGATTTACAAGATTTAATACTCACTACGAGGACAATCACTCAGATAGACCAACAAGCATGAATCAAAATGAATAAATAGTACAGCACTATGGCAGGAAGTCAGTAAGTTGATACCCAACAGACTACAGTCGAAAATCAATTAGAGAGATATGCTTAAAAATCAATATAATGACATCTTCGTTGACCAGCATCAAATGTAGCAAAGAGAAGAAATGAGTGACAACATAGGCCAGTTACATACCCAGCTGGACCATCCTCAGCCAAAATCTGCCTCCTCTTCTTCAGCTTCTTTGGTAGTTTAGGCTGGACAATGCCAACATCACCAAGTTCACCAGAACTGCTCTCCATGTTTAACCACTCCTCCAATAACATTGCCCTTTCTTCTTTAAGTTCGGGAGCTGACGTTCGGAAGTAATTAATGGCTCTTTCAAAGACTCCTGATGCATTTCCAAGAGGAAATAAGAATACCTCAATACTCAAACCACAAAGGGGGAAAACCTCAGTTAAATTTCAAGTGAGCACTCACTTCTGGCATGTTGTATGCATTCCCTTTTTTGCTCCAACAAATGTGATTGCAATTGATCTTCTGACAAATCTGAATTAAGGGAATCCATAGCTGTTGCCTCAAACTTGGCATAGCTGATCCACACTTTCAGGTGCTTAGTCCGATCCAATAATCTCTCATATAGCTCTCTCGTTCGTTGAAATTCGCCCTCAGAAATCTCAAAATCAATATATGCCTATTATCAAAAGACAACTACAATTAATACCGTATATTCCCCCAATTAAACAGCACGCATCAACACTAACTTAAAAAATAAAACTCAGAGTCATTATAATTGCCTCTGTAGTAAATAAGTGGGAACCTTAGAACCATATAAGACTTAACATCATATCAATACAGGCCATGTAAAAGCTCTATTAATAAGAAATTGTGCCACTAAACTACTGTGCTGCCAGTCAACTAATACAGAGAACATCAGAATAAAAGTGGATAAGATAGGACTCAAACACCACCCCACAGATCCACATAGAGACATATGCTGTTTAAGTAGTAAGATCACATTGGGCAAAATCATTGCCGAACACCCATTGTAAGAAGACATAAAGGTCACAATTTTGAGAGTAGAACCCTAGGCTAACTCAATTGTATATCGAAGAATTAACACACTAGGGTGGGCATGGAATGAATATGGTCTTTTAGATGTTCATGTATAGTTTTGCATTTTGCATTTGAAATTTGATTTTTGCCCAACATTGAACACCTCACATTTTAACAGTCACAGACATATACATTAGAAAGCATTTGAAGCTGTATGCTTTCGTGACTCTTTCAAGATATAACAATATTATTCCCTTTCGATTTTAAGACATACATATTTTGGGTAAGTAAAACAAAAGGCACGCCTTTACCTTCCATAACAGTTCAGGCATGTCAAGTGCAGGCTGTGCAATTGCTAATTCAAAAATGGCTCTAGCTCTGTTGGTTTCCGCCAAGGATATCTCCAATTCAGCAAACTTGCTCCAAGCATAACAGTTCTCTGGAGACCACTCCAAGTATTTCTCATATAGTTTTCGGCATCGATCTATGTTGCCGAGTTGCAGCTCTATCTCAATGTATTTTTTAAATATCTGTTGATATCCAAGCACAACAAAGAAACTTGTTTAGAAAATAAAGCAGAGGAAAAACTAAAGGACAAGAATGACAGGAAACTGACTGGGAGACTATTCTCTCTCGGTGAAAACTTTATCCAATGAATATTACCTTATCTTTAGGAGCTTTTCCAATTGCATTGCCTAGGATCTGCCTTGCACCTGTAAGATTCATTTGTCTAATCTCAAATTGAGCCGCTAAGAGCCAAATTTTGGCAAACGAGAATTTCTGGTGAGGGATCAGTTTGAGACACTCTCTGCAAGGATTCAGAATTCGATGAGAAAGCTCCATCAGTAATTAGGCTAGTCTTCAATGAGGGGAAAGAGAGGGAACAAAAAAGATACATTGAGTTACATGCATTCAACCTCTCATAATCATGGCTTCCATGCTACAGATTTACATCATATCTGTATATTTAAGCCAAAAAGTGGGTTTTGTTTCACTTTTAGTTGCTCCCAAGAATACCCTTATATAAATCATATTCTATCGAGTTTGGGCTGAAAACGCAAATCAATTTCAGGAGTGTGTACGTGGAGAAATGCATCTATCCATCACTCTCCCTCTCCACTAAGCATTAACTATCGCCCTCACCCTCCACTAACACCTGTTCATCCAAGTCCAGCGATAACTGTCTCTGCAATAAAAAACCTTCCAACTCCTATATGTTGGGTTAGAAATATGGGTTTCCTTTTATCTGTATGCATGTGAATTGACTTGAGAAATATTGTAATATCTATCTTGCAACGAAGCGGCAGAGACTAAAATCACCTGCTCACACATAGGGCGTGTGCCAGATCTAGTTAACAAATTAAAAAATATCTATCAAAGCTAGGACAAGCAGTGTCACTCAGAGTTGACATCTTAAATTGATAGTAAAAAACGAAAAGCATGAAAGTGTGACAAACAGAACACACTTGACAAGAAAAATGAAGTGAGTCAACCAAAATGAAAGAAACATAAACTCTATCCTGAAGAACGCATCCACGTACCACAAAAATACAGCAAAGATAATATCTGCTCAAACTATAATCCCGCCACCAAAACTTTCAACCATGCAGCAAAACCACTAAAACCTTGAAAAAACACAATCTCCAACCATTAAGTCTCAGATAGACAGGCGACCGATTCCATTTTACACTCTCATACACCTTGCGAGTCATGAAGCTCCGGAAAAGTGAAAATCAAATGTCATCAGTTTAGCTAGTATAAGTCCTACGTAGCATCAACTCTCCCTAGACATCAGATATACTTTGCTCATGAGTTTAGAAACAAATATAGCAATCATCTACAGCGTAGCATAATCAACAAACCACACTATCATTCCTTAGCATAAATAGGAAAGTTAGTATAGACCAACAAATTATCCAACCTCATTCTTTTGAAAACATAAACAGGGGAGATGCGAGACAGATCCCATCCTGTCGAAAAGCCAAAAATGAAACTTCCACAACACAAGGACATACATACCTGTATACATCCCGTGTACGCTCCATATCTTCAGCATCAAGCTCTTCATACAATGCATAATTAATCCTGAAACACCAATAGAAACACCATGAGGCATATTTCATCTCAAATGTACAAAAGAGAATACAATTTTGACAGATATATACCTACCACAAGTAGATATAACGTTGCCAGTACCGCTTCTCCTCAGCAGGTGGTACATTGGCAATTGCACGCTCATAAACTTCCCTAACCCTCTCTTTATTCCCCACACTTTCTTCCAAGCGAATGTAGTCAAACCATGAATCATAATTCAACGGATTCTTTCTGACCTCGTCCTCATACTGAAATCTCCTCTTACCCACAATGGCATCCTCAATTCCTTCCCTATCTCCATACTGCTTTTCAAAAGCTACAAACTTTCGATACAAATCTTCTGCCCTTCCTTTTGGAATATGGTCTAGCGCAAACTTATAGATACATCTCGCCCTCTCGGTCTCCTTACAGCGCTCCTCAAATTGCGCAAATGCCACAAACAACATCTCTGCTTCCTCATCATCAGCGAATTTCTCCACCGCTCTCTCATATACATGCCTAGCTCTAGCAACCTCACCATTCTTCATTTCAAATTTTGCATACTTAATCCAAGCACTGACCCTAGGGTGGCACTGCATATACCGCTCATAAATCCCCCTTGCGCGCTCGACTTCATTGTACCTAATCTCGAACTTAATAAACGATAACCAACCTTGCTGGTCGGGCATCCAACTCATCCACCTTTCGAAAACCTGTCTTGCGCCCGCCACATTGCCTAGCTTCTCCTCCATGTGGATGTATTTATACCAGAGCTGATCCACCCTAGGCAACAGCGAGACCGCGCGGTCCCACACGTTCCGGGCGTGGTTTATGGCCTTGTTCTTCATCTCCATCTCCACGTACTTCAACCACAGCGTATGGTTCCGGTAATCGACCTCGAGGGCACGCTCCCACACGGAGCGCGCCCGGTTGAAGTCCTTCTGCGACTCCTCCCACTGGGCGTACTTCACCCACACGCTGACGTTCCATCGGACGCGGCGGATGAGGTCTTCGAACTCCTTGCGCTTCCTGAGGCGGTAATCGCCGAGCTCGCTTTGGTCAGTGATCTTCTGCTTCGGGGGGCGGATTTCAGCCTCCTGACGCTCGCGGGCCTCGCGGAGAATCTGCTCCGCGGTAATCTGTATCGGCGCCGGGGTCTTGTTCTTGACCCTGGTGGGACGCGGGAGCTTCACCTCCGTGTCCCGTCGGGTCAGATAGCCCAGAGTCCGATCTGACTCCGCCATTGTTTTGAGCAGGGATTTAGTGGCGATGCGAGGGGCCGGCGACGCTAGAGAAGAAGACAACTTTCAAACCCTAGACACCGGCACGAGAGGAGGCGTGTTTGGAGGCGTCTTGTGTTGATTGAAGCTATTGAACTCTAAGAGTAAGAGGGGACGCCAACATTAGGGTTGGGTTTTTCTTTTTTTGAGTTTTTTGCCCTTAAAAAATTATAATTTGTCGATCTTTCCCCTTGACAAGTTTGATTTTGAGGATCTCTCATTCGTTGTTGGCTTCTGACTGGTATTAGTATATGATCGTTTTCTGTGCTCGGAGTTTGATTTCAGTTTGATGGATAAGGATATTTTTTTATGTAAAATCAAGGGCTCTTTTTATATATTTATCTATTTATTTACTTATTTATAAAAATAAAAAGTTAGTGTGCGTGTATATATAAGGTGTCCCAACGTTTCAAAATTCTTCATTTTTTGAATAATCACGTGTCGGTATATCGTGTCGTGTCGTATCCTGTGTCTCGAGTCTTGTCGGTGCTACATTGGCTCACAAGCGAGAAGAGAGAAAATCAGCAGCTATTTATGAAATGAGTGGGCACGAGAAAAGGAGTTAAGCGAGACAATATATATTCTTTCTTTTCTATGGAAATTCAGGCCAATCTATTTAGGATTTTTTTTATCGAAATCTATTTAGAATTAATATCACGAAAAATCCTAAATTGACAGACATATGAATTTCTCCCAAATTATTTTTTTGATCAAGAAAAATATTAAACTTGTACACCCATGATATCTTTATCCTAAATTATTTTATTGACAACGAGAAATCCCAAACTGGTATATATGTGATAAATTTACCCAAAATTATTTACCTATGACAAATTTACCCTACATTAGTTTCAAACAAATTTTGTTAATACCATGAAAAAGTCCAAATTGATATATATGTGACAAATAGATGGTAAGAATCCACAACTAGTACAACTATTAATTGCTAATATAATCCAACTCAGTAATTAGACAGTAAATTTTAATGGAAAACTAATGGCCGTCAAATTTGTCACATGTATATTGGTTTTGGATTTTTTGTGATAAAAAAATATAACTTGGGGTAAATTTATCACAAGTGTTCCAGTTTGAGGCTTTTGGTAGTATTTTTTTTTTTTTGTAAATTTATCACGTGTGTGCCAGTTTGGGGTTTTTTGTGATCAAAAATATAATTTGAAGTAAATTTATCAAGATTTACCAATTTTGGATTTTTCTTGATATTAACACATCTACTTATACTTAAGCAAAAGCAGTTTCCTCGTCAGAATCTAATTCATTATTCAAATTTCATAGGATTATTATAAAAAAATTGTAGTTGAATTTACGTGTCAATATTTAAGCATCATGCGAGTTACAATCATGTGTACCGTGTGAGTTGATAAAATAGACCGTAAAAATATATAAAAAATCAATTTAGATTGCCTTCATAAATTGTACATTATTTCATAGAAATATTATAAAAGAATTGAACGAGTTGTAAGGATATGTAACATTTTTCTTACCTATAAATGAATAAGGTTATGAATAATTTCAAATAAGGGCCTAAAGTATTTTCATTTTCTTACATAAGAGCTTGAAGTGGATCATATTTCAAATAAGAGCATGAAGTGACGAAATCGTCTCAAATAAAGGCCCAAAGTGGCCAAATTATCTCAAATAAGGATTTTTGGCCGACCGGCGAGCATATAACTATTCTAACCGTCAGAGAAGGAGATATTTTAGTAAGAGAAAATTCTGAAAATAATTTTTTGAATTGTTTGAATTTTCTTTTCTTTTCTCCTCTTTCGTCCACAGGCAATCATCGGCCCTCATCGATGGCCAAAGGAGATCGCCAGCCTCAGGTGAGGATTGCCATTGCCATATCAGGCTAGGGTGAGGGTTTCCTTCGTTGGCGTCTGACGAGGCTTGACGATGGCCAACAAAGAGAAGAGGAAAAAAGAAAAAGGAAAAAAGAATTCAAAAAAGTGAAGAACGAAAATGCCATCCGACCAACGAGGTCAGGCCTTTATTTGATATCAGTATGGCACTCCAGGTCCTTATTTGAAGCAATATCCATTTTAGGCTTTATTTGAAAAAAATCAGAATACTTTAGACCTTTTATGGAAAATTTCCCTAAGGTTATGCATTGAAAACTAAAAGGAAGAAAAGGAGTTTGAACTTCGAAATTGTTTTCAAAAGTTCCTATGTGATTTCAAGATCATTATCATCTAACTTCAGTCATCTCTCACGTATTAAATTGGAATTTGATTTCTCTTATCACCTAGAATTATTTAAATCAAATTTCCAGAATAAGTTGATTCGATAGACATTTTGCTTCTTTACACGAGCAAAAAGCACAAAGACAAATATAAGTTACATTTGATCTATGAGCTTATTATTTTCGATCTCGTGTCGTCATCATATATTTTCTTAACATTCAATGTTATTCCAAAGTTTTTTATTTTGTTTGAGTTCAGCCTAGTAATTGGCACGATGTTGTGATTCCGTCTAATTTCTCTGCTGCAACGTTCCCTGAGGTGGACGACCAAAAGAAAAGCTAATGGATTACTAAACCAAAGACTCGCAGACTCTCCCAAGCTCGTACCAATCACGGTTTGGGTTTTAACTTAACCAATTAAACATGCAATTTGGTTCAATTAGAAACCGCCACTAGTCTATTATGAGTGGATTAGAAATCAAATTATTCTGCAAATCAGAGATATAATCGATTCAAGAACTTGGTTATGCTCAACACTTCGTTTTTCAAAGCAAAAGCGAAGCTTTATCATCATCCATTCACGGCGGAGTCTTAAGCGAATAATTACAGAAGCAAAGCACGCGATTTCAAGCCAATACGATGAAGAACCAACATTGGATCGACGGCAACGTGCCACCGAAAAGCAAAACAGGAGACTGCAGATTTAGGTTCCGTTTGTTTCACGGAAAATATTTTTTCCAGAAAATGTTTTCCCTAATTTCCAACGTTTGGGGGGCGGAAAATAAATGGTCAACGGAAAATGTTATCCGGTCAACAAAAAAGCCCTCCTAAAATTGAGGAAAATGATTTCCATTTTTAAAAAATGGAGATCATTTTCCCCTCGGCTGTCCTCCTTCCGATTGAAATCCCTCCCATCGTCTCTCTCTCTCTCTCTATCCCCTTCCCTCTCTCTCTCTCTCTCTATATATATATATATCTCTCTCTCTCTCTCCAGCCGTCTGCACCATCTCTCTCCCCACAGCATCCGCATCCGCTGCCCCATATCGCTCGACCTCATGAAGGACCCGGTCACGCTGCCGATCGGGATCACGTACGACCGCAGCAGCATCGAGAGATGGATCGAGGCCGGCAACGTGAGCTGCCCCCGTCACGAAGCAGCCGCTCGGTGGCGACGGCGTCAACCTCATCCCGAACCACGCCATAAGGAAGATGATCCAGAACTGGTGCATTGAGAACTGCTCTCCCTCAGGGTGGAGAGGATCCCGACGCCGAGCATCGGAAAATAAAAATTTTCTATTCGTTTTCAGATTTGAGCCAAACATCGGAAAATAAAACTATTTTCTTCGAAAACCACTTCTTGGAAAGCATTTTTCAGAATTGCTTTATTTTCCGCGAAACAAACGGAGCCTTAAAGCGTTAATCGAACTGGCAAAAAGGATGGAACCTAAAGGTGCGTTTGTTTCAAGGAAAGTGATTTTCAGGAATTCGTTTTCTGGAAAGTGGTTTTCTGAAAATCACTTTCTCGGAAAACGATTTGTTTTCCGTTGTTTGGTAATATGTTACCGAAAATATTTTTTGGTGTTTGGTTTTCATTTGGAAAACGATTTTAATCCTCGGTTCTCGGTTCCCGGCCCCGGCCCCGGGCCCCGGTTCTCGGTCCATAGCCCCGGTCCCCGGCACCTACCCTGGCCCCGGTCTCGGCCCCGGCATCGGTTCTCAATCCCGGCCCCGGTCTCGGGTCCCCGGCCCTGGCCCCGATCCCGGCCACGACCTTGGTCTCGGCCCCGGGCCCCGGTTCTCGGTTCACGGCCCCGGCACCTGCCCCGGCCCCAGCACCGGTTCCCGGCCTCGGCCCCGACCCCCTGTCCCGGCCCCAGCCCCCGGCATGGCCTCGGCACCCGGCCCCGGCACGGCCCCGAGCCCCGGTTCCCGGCCCCGACCCCCGGGTCCCGGCCCCAACCCCCGGCACGGTCCCAGCCCCAGCCCCTCGCACAGCCCAGGCACCCGGCCCCGGTTCTCGGTTCCCGGCCCCGGCACCGACGCCGATCCCCGGCCCCCGTCCCCGGCCCCTGCCCCGACCCCGGGTCCCGGTCCCCGACCCCTGCCCCGGTCCCGGTCCCGGCCACGGCCCCTGTTCTCGATTCCCGGCCCAGGCACCGACGCCGGTCCCTGGCCCGGCCCCCGATCCCGACCCTCGTCCCTTGCCCGGGTCCCAGTCCCCGACCCCTGCCTCGCTCCCGGGTCCCGGTCTCAGCCCCGGCCCCAGTCCCGGCCCTCGGCACCCGGGTCCCGGTCCCGGTCCAGGCCACGGCCCCGGCCCCGGTCCCGACCCCTGTCCCCGGTACCTGCCCCGGCCCCGGGCCCTGATTCTCCATTCCCGGCCGCGGCCCCCAGTTCCCGGCACCTAGCCCGACCCTAGCCACGGCACCAGTTCCCGGCCCCGACCCCCGGCACAGCCCCGGCACCCGGCCCCGGCCTCGGCCCCTGCCCCGGCCCCGGGTCTCGGCCCCCGACCCCTGCCTCGGCCCCGGGTTCAGGTCCTGGCCCCGGCCCCGGGATCGGTCCCCGAGATCGGCTTCAGTCTCGTTTTCAAAGAAAGTGAGAGACTCAAATTTGGGAAAGTGTTTTCACCTTTTTATTTTGGAGAATTCACTTTCCTATTTTAATAAATAAAATCTTTGTTGGCTAGAAATTACTTTCCGTTGACCAAATCATTTTCCACAAACCAAACAGACGAAAGTTCTGAAAATACTTTCCCTGAAAACACTTTCCTCAAAACAAACGCACCCTGAGACACTAAATTCATGAAAGAGTGGTAAACATAAACCCGAACCGAACATCGACATGAAGCGGATGGACGACGATGCTTGGCAACCGGACTAAGCAGACATACAGATTGAGCGCTGTGAATGAGCACGGTGAATTTGCTCAGGCTTGTATGTTGGATAACAGCGATTAAGTTCAGTCGAGAGAATGCATGCTGGGTGGAGACCTTAAAGGCGAATCATGGGCTGGCGACCAAAAGTTGAAGGTTCTAACTCTGGACAAACACGTACTTGGTCTAGCAATTGATTATGTAATCAGGAGATGGAAATCACGAGCTACATCACCTGCCGACTGCGACGAATGAATTTGAAGGATCGGTGTGCTTGCGACTCTTTCTTCCTCGGCGTCGTCTCTCCGGTTCCTACTTCCTTGCGCCCTCCTCTTGCTCTGCTATTCTTGCCCGAATTTTTTCAGAACGGGGATAAAAGTTTGCAGACGATGGACAAGGGGAGAGACCATTGGCAAGGTATATGAGGATGCCAGTGCGGTTGTCGGGCAATCGTGATTATGATTGTCGGCTAAGCTTGAATTTTCATGGATGGTCGTCCCCGTGCTCTCGCCATTGCTACTCCAAGTCCACGCCGCCGGGTACCGGGCGAACCGAGAAGGGAAGCTGCAGGATCGTCAGAGATCAAAGAGGAGCGCCTTGCTTGAGGAGAACCGTTTTTCTGAGATTTTTTCCACATCTTCTGCTTCGTTTGTTTCATGGATAATTCATGATTTGTAAGACATTTTCTTACCACTAATCGCTCATTTCGCTTCAAATAGCTAGTTAACAAAATATATTTTCATTATCGAAAATAATTTATATCAATTATTTTTTGTGGATGAAAATAATTTTTCATTTATTTATTTTGACAAGTTAATTCGTTTTCCACGAAACGAAATCATTCCGCCTCGCTATTTCTCTCTTACGGCGAAAACCCTCTTGTGATGAAGGAGCAGTGGCTTTTTAGATAAGGGATCAGGGCTTTTCAAGATATCAATTAGTTTATCTCTTTTCTATTTTAAACCAAAAGACTGTATCCCCACTTCTTATTTTAATGCCATTAAAAATTTTAAGGATTATTATCACCTAAGTTTTGACAATTTCCATTAGATTCCCATGTAAGATTTCCGGTCCATATAGAAAGAATTAATGGGTTTGGCCAATTTTTTTTATTTTTTTTTGCTCTTCCGAGGGCTCAATCTAAATAATTTAATTAAACTCGGAATTTCATTGCTTGGATCCATTGTGCGACAGTCCAATTAAAATGCGATCCTCGTTAGCTTGATGATATTAAATGAAAATGTTCATAAAATGTAAATGCCATCTGATAATTTTTGTTTAGCCTAATTACATAATGTAATGAATAATTAAATGGGTTGTCAAAATTTGGTTGTCAATTATTTGAAAGTGCAGTAATTAATTCAGAGACGCTCGCATGTTTCCTCTGGCACTGTTCATCTTCAACCCGGGCCACCGTTCATCTCTCTTGTTGGACACGGCTAGGGCTTCGTTGAGCAGGCTCTAGATTCGGGGCGACGAGGACGGCATCAACTCGGCGTCGGGGATCGAAGACGAGCAAGAGGCGGCAGCGTCGAGGATCGGAGATGAGCAAGGGATGAACATAGGCCTGCAAATCTGTTCACGATGAGTTTCAGCTCGGTTTCGGATCTATTAGTCGACTGAGGCCTGCAAATCTGTTCGTCGACGGAGGACTCGGGGATGAGGCGAAGGACGGCGAAGTGAAACCCACCGGGCTTCGCCGCTCACCCAGTCCCGCCCGTCCCCCCACCAGTGGTGGGCCGGCGGTAGCGTCCGAATCAGGGGAAGACAAGCTTCGGATCTGTTCGTCGACGGAGGCTTGTAGATCTGTTCGTCGATGGAGGACGAGGGGACGAGGCGAAAGACGGCGAAGCGGAGCGCACCGGCCCTCGCCTCTCCTGTCCTCCCTATCGGCCCTCACTGCTGTCGCCTCTTGCTCGCGGGTGGCCGTCAGATCTAGACTGGTGCAGCGGGAAAAGAGGTCGCGAATCGGGGCTCCTTGAGGTGATCTTGGATGGTCGGCGGCAGCTCGACGGGCTCGGTGGCAGCTGGACGACGGCAACGGAGGAGATGGTGGTGTGGGTGGCGGTGGTGGGATTGCTGCTCACAGAGACGATGAAGAGTCCCTCGTTGAAGACGATGAACAGTGGCCTGAGTTACATGAACAGTGCATTGGAGGGGGTCTGCCGGCCTGGGTGTGCGAAACAAAGAAAAAAAAAAGAAATAAAAAAAAATGACAAAAATAACCTTGGTCAGGCCATCTTTTGAGATAAAAAGAGCACTTCAGGCCCTTATTTGAAACGTGATCCACTTCAGGCCCTTATTTGATAAAACAAGAGGACTTCAGGTCCTTTTTTGAAATTTTCCCTAAACAAGATCACTAGCACGACTGGCTTTGATCTGGACACGCTCAGCTCTGTGCCGCACATGTATTGTGTAAATAGATCTTGTAAAAAATCGCGTCTCTGCTCGAGGCGTGACAGACTTCGCCGTGGAGATGCCGGATGTATTTGTTCGAGAGCCTAATTTGTGGCATATGCACGTGGGACACATTGTCAATGAGCTGAATGTATGCAAGTGCTGAGACTTGGATCGCCGACTTTTGATTATCAGAATAGCCACAAAGATTGGAGAGTTAATTTCACATGGATGTTTGCAAATTGTTACGATTTCCTTCAAAAAAGAGTATCATATTTATGCTTAAACTTATTGGTGACTCCTCGAATAAGAATCGAGCGTTTGTGCTGAATCACAAATTCGATAGTTGCCAAGATTATGCATTTGGGAACTTTGAGTGAAAATGAGATTGGTTTTTTAACGACCAATCATGTGGGGATTGATAGTAGCATGGAGTCCTACCCGGAGCTCTTAAATGTATTCACCGTGAGAAAAGCCATGGTAAGAACCATAGTAGTGCTAGTGAACCACAACATGTTACCGAGTTGATAAGCAAAATATTACTAAAGACGACCCATAAAATACTCTATAGTGCAACAGATATGGCTAGAAAATTCTTAGCGAATACACCTAGCACGTCGAGCTGCGTGGTGAATAGATCCACATAAACCATAATTGGACGTCAGACTCCAGAAGAAGGGTGGTGGAGGACACATAAATATATTAGAGAATAAGAGTAGCTTCATGATAAAAAAAAGTTATTAAACTCTGTAGATACATTAGAATAAACAAGATCATTTGGAGTTAGTACCAAATAAGATCGCTCTATCATAAAAGAAAAATGTTATTACCACGAAAGAACACGATTCATCAAACTTCGGGAAAAAAAATTAAACAATTGCAAGATAATATACATATATATGTATATATAAATATATATATTTTTTGGGTTGCATTTTTGCATTTTTTGCACCCAAAGAAAAGGCAATTTGTGGAGCTATATACTCGCAACCCCATCAGCTACGATTACAGAATAAATGAACTGTCATACAACCGTGATTATAACACGAAATGACAAGTTTCATCTCACGCTCTCCGAGGCGCGTGTGCGTCGCGCCAGTCGAGATCTTCTCACCGCGGCTTAGGCTTAATCATCTAACCACGCGCTCACCGTTTCCGCGGCGCGCGTGTCCCAGACCGAAACCTCGATTGAAGTTCAGATAGTTTTGTAAATCCGAACATTTAGATTGGCGTCTCTGCTTTTTGATGCCCTCTTTCTCCCTCTCTCTCTCTCTCCCCGCCCCGCCCCCCCTCTCTCTCTGCTAGGGTTTCAGAGTCGCCGCTTCTCTCTTCCCGAATCGTTTGACTCACTCTCCATCCCCGAGTTCACTCATCAACTCGGTGTAAGTGCTCTTACTCTACCCTCTGTTTTCGCAGTGACAACTGTTATGGATTTGGGCGTTCGAATCGTCGATCTGGGATTATGATCGCGGATGAGTGTGTGATCTTCGAGAATGTTAGACCGGTTTGGTGGTGCTTGGTTTCCAGCATCGATTGAAAGTGGGTTTTTGCTTGCGATTTTGTTTCGAAGTGTCTTTTGCTTGCTTTCTGTGTCATCGGCGAACAGTGGCCCCTGAGTAGCGGCCGTAAAATTCTGCGATTTCCTTTTTGTTTTTCCTCTGAAAATTTGAATATATTGCATATTTTGATTTGTTAAACCATGTAAGGAGGATTGAAAACCCTCCGGTTGATCTACTATGAGATTTTTAACTGGAGATTGATGATCGAGTCGAGTCTGGGGTTTCGCATAATGCTTGATTCCCATTTATATTTTTGCTTCTAGTTTGGTAATTCCTGGTATGTCCTTGGCTGGGTAGTTTATATTTCAGTCAGCTGCATCACAGATCATACTTTACTGGTTTGTTCTATACTTTCAGTTTCAAGATATGTTGTTTGTAGGGTTGACTGTTTGGTACAGCTGTGGAAGTTCACTTGCTGTGACGCTGTTTTCCCTTTCCTTTTGTAATTAATGTTTCAACATTTGGATGATCTTTGTAGTTGTTTTTGGTGCTTCTTTTGCTCTTCTCTGCTTAAAGTGTGCTAGGTCTTGAATTAATTTGACTAGGTTTTCAGTTAGTCCCATCTTTGATTAGAAACGGACAGCGCCTGATTATTTTCTCCGGCCATTTCACTGATCTGTCTAATTGATTTTACTTTTTTTCTCTCTCAGACAGTATGGCGATGGAAGTCACGCAAATTCTCTTGAACGCACAATCAGTTGACGGAGCTGTGCGCAAGCATGCTGAGGACAACTTAAAACAATTTCAGGAGCAAAACCTTCCAAGTTTCTTGCTTTCCCTGGCTGGTGAGTTGGCTAATGAAGAAAAGCCTGCTGAAAGTCGTAAACTGGCTGGTTTAATCCTTAAGAACGCCTTGGATGCTAAAGAACAGCACAGGAAGTATGAGCTTGTACAGCGCTGGTTGGCTTTGGACCCTTCAGTGAAGGGCCAAATTAAAAACTGCTTGATAAAGACACTCTCCTCCCCTTCTCACGATGCTCGTTCGACCGCTTCACAAGTTATTGCGAAAGTGGCAGGTATAGAGTTGCCACAGAAACAGTGGCCAGAACTGATTGGTACTCTGTTATCCAGTATTCAGCAGCTTCCAGCACATACCAAGCAGGCCACACTTGAAACGCTTGGATATATTTGTGAGGAAGTGTCCCCTGAAGCTGTGGAGCAAGATAATGTCAATCAGATACTTACAGCTGTTGTTCAGGGTATGAATGCATCTGAGGCGAACAATGATGTCAGACTTGCTGCTACCCGGGCTCTCTATAATGCACTTGGTTTTGCTCAAGCGAATTTTTCCAATGATATGGAACGTGACTACATTATGAGAGTTGTTTGTGAAGCTACTCTTTCTCCTGAAGTTAAGATTAGACAGGCTGCTTTTGAATGCTTGGTAGCCATTTCTTCAACATACTATGAGAAATTGGCTCCTTACATTCATGACATTTTCAATATCACCGCTAAAGCGGTCAAGGAGGACGAGGAGCCTGTTGCACTTCAAGCCATTGAATTCTGGAGTTCCATTTGCGATGAGGAGATTGATATCTTAGAAGAGTATGGCAGTGACTTTACTGGGGATTCTGAAGTTCCTTGCTACTATTTTATTAAACAGGCTCTCCCTGTACTTGTTCCACTGTTACTAGAGACACTTCTTAAGCAAGAGGAGGATCAAGATCAGGACGAAGGAGCTTGGAACATTGCAATGGCTGGAGGGACATGCTTGGGTTTGGTGGCACGGACTGTTGGAGATGACATTGTTCCGCTTGTTATGCCATTTATTGAGTTGAATATTACAAAACCAGACTGGAGACAAAGGGAGGCTGCCACTTATGCTTTTGGCTCTATTCTAGAGGGTCCGTCTCCAGAAAAGCTTGTGCCTCTTGTTAATGTTGCCCTAAACTTCATGCTGAGTGCTTTGATGAAGGATCCAAGTAATCATGTGAAGGACACCACTGCATGGACTCTTGGTAGAATGTTTGAGTTTCTTCATGGCTCAATGCTTGAGACTCCTATAATTACTCCGGCAAACTGTCAACAAATTGTCACAGTTCTTTTGCAAAGTATGAAAGACGTCCCCAATGTTGCTGAAAAAGCTTGCGGGGCTTTATATTTCTTGGCTCAGGGGTACGAGGACATGGGACCCTCACCATCTCCACTTACTCCCTTTTTCCAGGATATTTTGCAGGCACTTTATGCTGTTACTCGCAGAGAGGACGCTGGAGAATCACGCCTCCGCACTGCAGCCTACGAAACTCTAAATGAAGTTGTACGGTGTTCCACAGATGATACATGTCCAATGGTGATGCAGTTAGTTCCGCATATTATGATGGAGCTTCACCAAACTCTTGAAGCCCATAAGCTTTCAACTGATGAGAGGGAGAAGCAAAATGAGTTGCAAGGTCTTCTCTGTGGTTGCTTGCAGGTCATTATACAGAAACTGGGGTCATCTGAGGCAACAAAGTATGTCTTTTTGCAGTATGCTGATCAAATGATGGGGCTCTTTTTGAGAGTATTTTCTTGCAGAAGCGCCACCGCTCATGAGGAAGCCATGCTTGCCATTGGGGCACTTGCGTATGCTACAGGCTCTGGTTTTGATAAATATATGTCAGAATTTTATCGGTATCTTGAAATGGGTCTTCAGAATTTTGAGGACTACCAGGTTTGTGCTATCACGGTTGGTGTTGTAGGTGATTTATGTAGGGCTCTGGAGGATAAAATCTTGCCATATTGCGATGGGATAATGACACAACTGCTGAAAGACTTGTCGAGCAATCAGCTGCATCGTTCTGTGAAGCCTCCCATCTTCTCATGCTTTGGTGACATTGCTTTGGCAATTGGGGAGAACTTTGAGAAGTACTTGATATATGCTATGCCCATGCTGCAGAGTGCCGCAGAATTGTCAGCCCATACGTCTGGTGCAGATGATGATATGACTGAATATACGAATTCCCTGAGAAATGGAATATTGGAGGCATACTCAGGGATCTTTCAAGGATTTAAGGGCTCTCCAAAGACCCAACTATTGATGCCTTATGCCCCTCATATTCTTCAGTTTTTGGATAGTCTGTACATGGAAAAGGAAATGTGAGTGTGCTGCTACTCGTTCTTGTCTCGTCTCTCCAGATTTTGACATTACATTTATTTTTTACTTATCTGTTTCTTCTCAGGGATGATGTGGTGACCAAAACAGCAATTGGGGTCCTTGGAGATCTGGCAGATACTCTGGGAAGCAATGCTGGTCCCTTGATTCAGCAGGCCATATCAAGCAAAGACTTTTTAAATGAATGCTTATCCTCAGATGATCATATGATTAAGGAATCTGCTGAATGGGCCAAGTTGGCTGTCAATCGAGCCATTGCTATTTGAGGCCGCTGATATTCCATGCATTCCTTAGTCCTTCATGCATTTGGGTGTGTTGAGTTGGGTCTGGCATTGCATTCCATGAGTCAGGTCATCACCATTTTTGGGTTCAAAGATATGGGTTTTTTCGCCATCGTTGTGTCAAGTCAGCAGCAATCCGAAGCCTTTCCTTTCAAATTAAGTGATATTAATTTTATTATTTTCCTTTCTGTTGGAGGAAGATGGCGGTGATGACCCATGTATCTATCTGCTGACTTGGCAGATAAGTATGGACATTTACCGAGGAGGAAAAAACAGTTTAAATGGTTGGGGAGGAAGACATCCAAGAGACTGCATTTGGTTCTGCGAATATTTCTCATGGTGGGCAGATGTGGTTTCTTGTTATGGTGAGGATGGTGCTGAAGGCATGCCTTCAGCGTTGGCGGTTTTGGCCCAAGTCAAGTCTGCATTTTCTGATCGTCTTACATTTGTCCTGTGTTCTTCCCTCCCCACACCAAACTTGGGTATCCAAAGCATTGCATTGTTACAATTGTCATAGAGTTTGGTCTTTGCCTCTCTGTACTCATTTTGTATACTTGCTCTGTGTGTGGTATTGCTGAGAACCACACAATTTAGGGCGTTCATAGCATGCATCATTCACATCTCATCAGTTTAATGTTCAATATAATGGGTTTTTTTGAGTCAATATTCAAAGATCTTGTGCTTAAAGCTCGTTTTTTCTGCCATTTTCTTGGCCATTATGGTTCAGTTTGATTAGATGTGGATAGTTGATCTTTTTTTGCCAAATCATACTGTAATGGCCACATAAAGGATGTTATTGCCTCCCTTTATTGGCTATTCACAGAGACAACAGATATGTCATTACAGTATGTATACTGGATTCGGGAAATTTTTGCTTCTTTGTCCTTTACTACAGTTGCTGGGTGGATGTGGTGGATATCGTTGCCATCCTTGTTTGTGGCTTACTTTTGAAGCCTGTAAATCGTTTCTGGCTTTTATGAAGATGTGACTACTGCCCACTGGCTATTGCATGCAATGAAGGAAGATCAGTTGCAGTGCTTTCATGATGCTTCGAAAATGTTTGGTTGGGATGGGGACAATTCGGTAATTGGAAAAACAGAGCCAGATCGGGCTGCGGGCATTAATTTGACTTCGATGTTGTGTTCTGCTCTGTTTTCAAGTTTGTCTTTTTGTTTTTTTAATTGCTTGTCCTGTTTCCCAGTTTCTGTAGTTTTTTTATGTAGTGGAATGTGTGTGCTGAGTCATTAGTCAGTAAAAGAGAGTTATTGTGGCCCCATTTTGCAAGTTGACAATGTGGTTACAGAAGTATGGTATTTTGTATTGAACTAAGTGAATTTTGGGGTGACGTGAACATGACACGAGCCAAGGCATGGAGTTCGTATGAGTGAATAATCCGGCATGGGTCGGGCCCGTGTGTGGTGTGCTTGGTATATTTCACTGTAAAGGATGGTTAGTCATATACCCTAGTGTCCTGGTACGAGGAAAACCCAATTGTTCCCAATGTCCCTTTTGATTTCTAGTATCTCCGTCATGATCAACATAACCACGAGCCTTCTGCTCCAAGCTATTCTGTTTGCGGTTCGTGCTTTGGAGGTTTGAGCATTGCCGTCAATTTCATCAGCCAACCAATGTCTGTCCAATTTTGCCCCCATTGTCCCTCTCGAGGTCGTGCAAGTTGTGCTCATTCTCAGTCTGGTCCTGTGTGTGTTGATAGCAATCAGACTGGAGTTTTAGGGAGTTCATTGTTGTGTGGAGTCCGTGTCCCTGACGATTTTTTAACTCTTAGGTTCTCGCGTTATTTTGCCCATCAAGTTGAGGAGCAATTCTGTTCTCCCTGACCTTATTATGACTCCAACGTTGAGCTCGACCCAAATTGCTCCTACGCCCAAGTGGTCTTCATCTCTCAGATGGCGGTACGCATGGTGTTACGTCATGATCACACATGATGAGTACTTCCGTAAAACAGTAGTAACATGGTATCCAGAAACTGCAGAGGATAACTTGGTTGACGATGGATAGTTTTGGTCATGGCTCTCTCTTTGGTGTAGCAGACACAAACCAATTTAATGTCTTGGCTGATGGTTGTCCTGGAGTTTCGGGTTTTCACAATATAGGCTTTTGGAATAAGCAGAAGATTACTCGAATGGATGATAATAACACTATCCGATCCCAATCTGTCATTGCAGTGCTTCACTTGTAATGTCAACAAGAAATTAAGAACGAGGAGGAAAATGTGTCCATTCTTATATAAAAACAGCAAATCCAAACAAGACGACCCGTAAGTACTGCTCACATGACGATCGACGTGCCCGTTCCTGTATCAAGAGTCAAGACCTGTGGTGAATGGTGATAGTCATGGCCATGAGCCGGAACCGGCCGGTTCCGGTTCAAGAACCAGCGGTCCGGTTTGTGGCCATGGGTGAACCGGAACTGGAACCTTAAGGGGCGGTTCCGGTTCCGGGTTACAGCATCCCCGTTTATGGGTCGCGACTGTGGAGGTTGGCTGGCCGCGGGGTCTCGATCTCGCGGCTGGTGGGGACGGCGTGGCGGCACAGGTGACTGGCAGGTGGCCGGGACGACTGGCGGCTGCTGGATGGTGGCGTCGGTGAGCAGTCGGGATGGAGAAGGAGGTCGGCGTCAGGTGAAGATGGAGGGATGGGTGGTGATGCGTGCAACAGAGGAAAAGGAGAAGAAAAGTGAAGATGAAGAACAGCGGAAGAGAGAGAGGAAAGACAAGCTTGGGAGCAAGTTGGGGGGGCCGGTCACGTGGGCTGCGGCAGAAAGAGGGAGAGGTGCGTCTGATGGGATAAAAAGAAGGGAAAAAACCACCAAAAACCCCAAACTATGCCCATTGTGACACATTTACCCTGAACTTTTTTTTGTGTCACCAAAAATCCCAAACTTGTATCATTGTGACACATTTACCCTCTGTTATGTTCCCGTTAAGAAACTCCATTACAAATCCCACGTGGCTAGTGACGTGGAAGATGGAATGTAAACGGCTCTGACGTGTCATCTACGTGGATTATTAAAAAAGGAACGACGTCGTTTTTATCAGGGATTAGCAGAACGTCTCGCTCTTTGTCTCTCTGTTTTTGGGGGGTTAGGGTTCGTGCTCTCCATCTCTCCCAATTTCTCCATTGAATCGATCAAGAATTCTCGATTGCTCCATAGGAAGGAGGTCGATTCGTGACTGATCTCACTTCATGCTCGATTTGCGACTAATCTCGCGAGTGCCCACTGCCTCTCGCTCGATTTGTCGAAAACGTCACTCTCTCTCTTTCGTTGAATTTAAGAGCTCAATTGCCCTTCGTGGTGGTATTTCAAGATTTCAATGTTATTGCGTCCAAGTTCAGAACGAGCTTGCCGGTGGACCACTGTCGTCCCATTATTGAGTGAGGGGATGAATGTTCCCTTTGCCTCTCTCTCTTTCCTCCGCTCTTGCCTCGCGGCACCGACTCTCGCGTCTGATTCAGCTCCGGCTCTCTCTTCTCCAACAGAAGGAGAGGGGTTCTCATTTTTTGTTCGGCTTTCTGCAGTGTCTGATGTTCTCGTATTTTGGCGATGCTTGTTTGTTGTTTTAGTTTTTTGAGTTGCTGTCTGAATCGGTTTTATAACTGTTGCCTTCATTGTTTGACATTGTGAGGCTTTAGATATGATTGTCTTCGAGTTCATGTGGTTGGAGTTCTCTCCGGTATGGCATTACGGTATCTGCTGGCTTGATTCACCAATAGTCTGTGCATTTTTCATTCTACTATAAGATGTTGATCTTTCACGATGTGGGCATAAAAGAGAAGGACTTTTCCAGTCTCTAATATCTCATGGTTTAGATAATTGCAGTGCAGCTAAGCACACAAAACGGTTTTGAATGAAAATTTGAATACGATCCCTGGTGGTTGATGTTTCATCCATCAGTTTCTGCACATTCTCTAGTGGCTGATGTTCCCTTTGTCTATGTGAAGCTCCATTCATTGGTAGGCTTATTACCGTAGCTGCATATGCACTACACGAGGCTCGCTCCATTCAAGACTTGCTGGAAGTGGAGCTCCGTGATTCTCTGAATTTTGCATAACCAAAGTTTCTGGAGTGCTTGTGGTGTTTTTGTATAACAAATGAGGGTGGTGAACTGAAGAATTGTTGCTCACCTTTGATAATGCAGTTATGTTGGGTCTTTAGCGCTTTTGCTCAGCAAAGAACTGACATGTGGAGTTGATATTGCTTTAGGACATGATATCCTATTAAATCAATTTACGTTTTCTTTGCAGGGAAAGTTGAAGACTCTCTTGGCTTTACTCTCCCGAATACAAGAAGATAATAATGCTCAAGCAGGTCCTTCGCTCTGCAGCTTCTCATTGCCTTCACGCCTTATTGTCAGCATTGAAGAGTAGTGGAAGCAACAGAACAAAATACAAGTGAATGTGTGCAATGCTCCTGTTGGAGTTGTATTTTGTTACTGTCTTCAATTGTATAAGCAAGTATAACTTGAATCGTATTCATTGTAGTACCAGATCCAAGTTTATCAATTTTATATTCCATTAAATGCCGGTCTGGGTTGAAGCCATTGATTTACTTGACAATTTTTGTACATATTGCAGTAATATAAGTAAAATGGTAGGTTTTGCAATATTTGGAACAAGAAATTAAACTGATCTAGTGCCCAAGACCAAAATCTGCAGTAAGTATCAAAACCTTGACTTCATTGATGGAACCAGGCGCAACCAAATAATCTAATCACATTAGCATACACATAATCGGATAATGATTCAAAGTTGAACAAAAAAACATCTATATTGCCAAAAAAGTGTTAAATCAGTGTCGAAGCTGGATTACAATAAAAAATGAACTCTTGCAGTTCAACCAAAAAGAAACTTGGATTACAACCAAAATGCTTGTACTCAGTTTTCAATTACAACCCAATAAGTACAAGCGGCTAAGATTTTACATTAGTATTGGACTCAGATTACAACCAGAAAAAAACAAGCAACTACTCTTCGGCTATTGACAATTGGATGGAATTCACATCTACTTCATTGTGGAGCATGACTCGTTGATTTTCGAGTTGAACATCAACTTCACCCTGGCTAGCACCCAAAGCTCCACCCCGAATTTCAGCTTCAAAGTCATCTACTACTTCAGTATCGAATGTATTTGACATTCCCTCTGTACCACGTTTCATCTGCAAAAAAATAAAATAAAATAAAACAATATATATATATATATATATATAAAACGAAAGCAACTATTAACTTTCACAAGGGGAATCCTTGAGGGATTCACTCAAATTGAGAGAATTACCGAGCTAAAATCGAACTTCTTTGAGCGAGTCCCGAGAACAACCCAGCAGATACCGTAATGCCATATCGGATAGAACTCCAACCACATGAACTTGAAGCCAAGCATATCTAAATCCCAGCAATGTCAAATAATGAAGGCCATAGTTATAACTACCAGACAGCAACTCAAAAAACTAAAACAACAAACAAGCATAGCCAAACGACGAGAACATCAGACACTGCAGAAAGCCGAACAAAAAATGAGAACCCCTCCTTCTGCCGGAGAAGAGAGAGCCGGAGCTGAATCAGACGCGAGAGTCGGTGCCGCGAGGCAAGAGTGGAGGAAAGAGAGAGAGGCAAAGGGAGCATTCATCCCCTCACTCAATAATGGGACGACAGTGGTCCACCGGCAAGCTCGTTCTGAACTTGGACGGGAATCCTGAAATACCACCAGGAAGGAAAACTGAGCTCTTAAATTCAACGGGAGAGAGAAAGTGACGTTTTCGAAAAATCGAGCAAAAGGCAGAGGGCACTCGCGAGATTAGCCGCAAATCGAGCATGAAGTAAGATCAGTCACGAATCGACCTCCTTCCTCTGGAGCAATCGAGAATTTTTTATCGATTCAATGGAGAAGTTGGGAGAGATGGAGAGCACGAAGAACCCTAAACCCCCAAAAACAGAGAGACAAGAGCGAGACGTTCTGTTAATCCCCAATAAAAATGACGTCGTTCCACTTTTAATAATCCACGTGGACGACACGTCAGAGTCATTTAAATTCCGTCTTCCACGTCACTAGCCACGTAGGATTTTTAACAGCATTTCTTAACAGAAACATAAGAGAGGGTAAATGTGTCACAATAATGTAAGTTCGGGATTTTTGGTGACACAAAAAAAAGTTCAGGGTAAATGTGTCACAATGAACATAATTTGGGGTTTTTGGTGGTTTTTTCCCAAAAAAGAAAAAGAAAGTGGGCCCTACCACAATTAAAATTAGTGCAAGGCCGGTTCAGAACTGACGGTTCCGGGCCGGTTCAAGGAAATTGAGATTCGTAATCGGCCCATATGGCACGGGCCGGTTTCGGTTTGGAACCGACAGGCCTGGTTAACGCGCCGGTTACGGATTTGATCCGGGCTGGTTTCGGCCTCAAATCGGCCGTGGGACCGTGGCCACCACTATGTGGTGAAACCAAGATGTAGGTAATTACGGTTCGCTGGTGGCCAAACTATCAGTCCTAGCCACTCACAAAGGTCCCATTCCTGTGTCAAGACCTGTAATTACGGTTCACCGAAGTCCGACTTACCAGTCCTGGCCACTCATTAAGGAAAAAGTATCTCTGTTGAAACTTTTGCTGGTTTCGTCTGCTACTAATTGACAACCTATTCAAGCAGCATGAGGTTTCATCCTTTCGCAGTGGAGAAAGAGCGTTCTAGTGCTCTGTGAATTGGCACTGAAGGATTGGCCGATCCCGGGGTGGACAAGACTATACAGCTCCTTTATGCCGATTGATAATACTCGACGTGCTGACTTCTACTTCAGGCACATTTAGGTGGATGATCCTCACAGACATATTTGGTAGGTTGTCATGTTCGATTGACTGGAGAAAAAAAGAGAGCCTATATTGTGTGTCAATGTATGGTGGGCACCTTCTGTGGTTGAAGAGAGCTCACTATCCTGAAAATTCTTGAAAGTGACCAATTCAATCATGGTTATCCTCTCTGATTGACATTTTCACCTAAATTAGCACAATTTCACAATCTGTATTTCCTTGTCAACGATTAGCTATTGGCGAATGACAAGACTTGAAACTTCTTCTCTAGTATCTGTAAGCACATCCATGAACTCCGGAGACCACCATCTGAATAGGGTGGCAACTTTATATTCACCTTGGAGCGAAAGTTCTATGGAAAGGATGTATGGGTGGAAATATGTTGGGGTGAAGCTTCTTGATTCATTGGAACGCAATGTTCGAGCAGTGACTTGTATGTTATCAGTTTAACGATAGAGATAATTTGAAAAAGAACCGAGTAAGTGGAGTGTTAAGCGGCCATTGAAGCTTGTCAAGGTGAGGTAACTGAAGTTTCATGAATGACGGGGTAAGGAAGTGATAATGGAATGTTTGACAGAGACTCAAGTCAACGACCTTACAGGGAAAGGAGAAATCTGACAATTATTTCGATCATCTCACATTCTCGCATACACGGTGCTTATCAGACTTCATAAGCATGTTCTATCATCCACCTAACAGCTTAAACTCCATGCATACAAGCTTCGAAGACGTTATAGGTTGTAGTGAATGTTGCTGTCACTTTTTTAACTTTCCAAAACATTCAAAGTTTTTTTCTCCAGAAACAGGAGCGAATTACTAGAGGAAAAATTGAGGATGTAGAAGTCAAGTGTGTGGTGCACGATATTGAAAATAACAAACCAGCTTCTGAGAAAGCTTTACATTCGGCTATGCAAAATCGTGTAGTTGACTTTGTGCACTAAAATCCTTCATATTATTACGACGTGACTGAGTTTCGTACTGCATAACCAAGTCTCCTAATGCCCTTATATACCCCTTTAGTCCTCCTAAATCTAAACTCAGGTTAACTCTGGTTCTCGAAAATACTGCATGGATCCTTATAATAATATGGCAATTGCCATCCTGTTCATTCTCTTTGTCAATAGTCACTCAGGTGAGAGAGTTCCTCACATTTTTTTTCTAATCGCAGAGACTATGCGTCCTAACTAAGCTTGAGCTGCAAATTTGTTATTCTGTTGCAGCTGTTATGAGCTTCGGAGAAGGTGAGAATCCTGCAGAGTTGCTGAGCAAGGTAGCTTTCTATTCATGATAAATGTACTTAGTTGAATCTTTCATTTTCCCAGTGGACATGCATCTGTAGCTTTATTTATTGATTATGCAGTTGATTTTCTCTAAGTTCCTCATCATGCTCAAATCAGTTCAATATTCTTTGCAGAGTTCTCTCGCTAGATAGAATTGTCGGTAAGGCAATAAGTCAACTTATAGATGGAGGTTGTACTTAGTTGAATCTTTCATTTTCCCAGTGGACATGCATCTGTAGCTTTATTTATTGATTATGCAGTTGATTTTCTCTAAGTTCCTCATCATGCTCAAAGCAGTTCAATATTCTTTGCAGAGTTCTCTCGCTAGATAGAATTGTCGGTAAGGCAATAAGTCAACTTACAGATGGAGGATGTTTCAATTTTTACATTCACGACAGGCACTTTCAAAACTAGGATTATATTTGCTAAGTAGTCATGTCTTGGTAATACTCCATCATAAAAAAGAATGATTTGTTCAAGCTTGCATAAAAGTTCCTCCCCTTCCCCCTTCCCTTTTGATGATCCGCAAAATGTCTGTGTGAAGGTCATGAGTCAGAGGAACATGAAAGAGTTGATAATGCTCGAAGCTGTGTCCGACTATGACAAACCAGGGCCAAACCCAAGGCACGACCAAGGAAAGGGCAAATCCGGTCCTGGTGGAGGCGGCACCTCCAACCCCTGATCTGCTCGCTTCTTCCTACTTCTAAGTGCTTCTGTTTACTCCAATAAAAGTTGTTGCTTTCAATAAGGAGACTGGGGCTTTTGACTGCTCTACGATCAATCTTAGTTCATCTGTTATGATGTTCGATGCTAAAGTTAAGATTTTTAAGGTTGATGTACCCATCGGCAGGAACCGGTAATGATTATGCTCCCCGTTCCTGTTATCTACAATTTCCTCTGGTTTAACAACTCACAAATAGATCTCTCTCGTCTTGCTCTTCTAACCATACTTGTGGGCCGTTTTACTTCTTAAACTAGAAGGTCACTATGTTAGCACTTTCCTAAATAGATTAAACCAATAGACTTTAGATTTGTAGTGGGGAACATGGAAGAAGGCACCGAGAACTGAAGCCCAGTACTTGCAGGTTTTTTAAGAGGGGGTTTCCCTCTTCGGTTTGTTCTCAAGAGAGACCGGGTTTGTACTGTCGAGGAGTGATGTCAAGAGAGACAGTGCCTAATAGGACAGTATACTTGTAAATGTTCACAGTGAAAAGATCTTCAACTGCAGCAGAATTTTCCATTCATAGTTTTGGATAGAAGAGACTGTAGTATCAGTAAGTTTGCAGGATCAGATAAATTTCAGTGTTGTTTCGCCGCTCTTCACTTCTCATTGTGAACTCACTCTTTGCAAGTCTTGTCGTTTTGACTCAGATGAAGATCTTTCCTCCTACTAAATGTCCCTACTTTAGAAGATTTTTCCTTTTGCCCAAGTTATTGCAGAAGAATGAACAACCATTTAGAAGCTCCGAGGCCCTCCTCAAGCTATACTGTTCTATGGATCTCACACATGAAAAAAGATTGCAGAAATTAATATGTTCCAACTTCACTAAAAAAACTCCTTTTTGTTTTGACCGTTAGCCTTATCGGACTCCATAGGTTTAATGGGTTTGTGCAAATTCTGGATTCGCTCAGGCCTTGAACAGCATAAATGCATTGTATATAATCATGTGACACATATAATTACTAGAAAATAAAACCTTTTGTATGCAGAACTCTGATACCACAAGCACGGTTAGAAACTGTAATTAAGGGATTATATTTACAGCCTGCATTCGGTCTATTTGAACAGTTTAGATCTACTCAAAACTTACTGCATGACCCAATATCCACGCCTGTGCTTATGTCCACAGTCAACTTTACGATCCACAACATGATTGCTCAGCCAAACCTTCTCCTGGAATAATTTCGGCGATCTTTTTTATCCTGTTTTGCTATTGATATTCATGCTGCACAAAGGCTAAGTGTTCTAACTATTTCCTGAACTCTATTTCCCATGATGTCATGCATGTTTCCAGGGGTTGACAAACTGAGTTTGCTCTATGTTGGAAACTTTTGATTGTCGATAACTTAGGCTTTAACACCACAGATGGTGGTGCTTGCTATGAAAAATCTCTGTCAATGGAGAAAACGACATCGAAATGGCGGCATCGACAATTTTGAAGTTAATGCAGACTAAGAGATGACTTCCTGCCTTAACCAAAATACAAAAAAAAAAAAGGAGATGACTTCCTGGGTCTTGCTGAGAAGCCGATAAGTCAATTCTAGAGGAAGTGCTCTTGGTATTATAGAACTGACTACTGGCCAGTGCGTACCACCTTGTGACTCTTCAAGAATATTCGAAGCATCGTGGCCACGAAGAGGGCGAGTGATCGGGAATCACCTGAAAACAACCATACATTCTGGCCAAGAACACAAGGAGACTCATCAGGAACGAATGGAAGGAAGGAAAAAGGAGGGATGAAGTAAGCATGCATGACGAACAGTGCCCACCATATGAAGCAGAAACAATTGTTAATTTTGGGGCTGTGATGAATTCATGTACTCTGCAGATGTAAAAAGCTTGACTAAGTTATTTGGGGTCATCATTCGATGGCTGAATATTTTATGAGATCCAAATTACAAAGAGAATTTGGCCATAGCTTTCGGAGACAGGACATCCGTAAGTGCCTTGGTTGGTTCCCGGCAAATGCAGCTTTCGAGGTCGGCATTAGCTATATTGGAGAAGATGGCTATTGGATGCATGATACGATGAACAGCGAGAAAAAAATGACAAAAACAAAGACAAATGGATGTTCTTTTAAAGTTATTATTTCTTCTTGTTCTATCTTTTTTGTTTCTGGGAAGACTACTACTTAGATGTTGCTATGAAGAAGGTGGTTGGAGGAAAAATCCACCAAATTCCTACCAGTTGAAACCTAAAGGGAGAATCAGCTAACTCCTTTGTCAAGAAATTGTGGGCACGATTTTGATTTCCTCAACAAAGTTGGGCTAAGTGGGTGTTCTCATATTTCCTCACAATTGGAACTTTTCACTTTAACTGATCTAGAATAGCAGATTTTTGTCACAGTTCACTCTTGTCGAACAACACCAGATTGAGCCAAACCAATGGATCTCACCAAGAGATCCAACAGAACTTCTGTGGGCGAGACAAACCCTTGCAAGTGCTTACCAAAATTATATCTCACTTTGGAGCTCTGCAAACTTTCCCTTTGCTCTAAGCAGTCAATGGAATGGTGCCTAACAAGCCGAATGGCCCATTTTTAGTGCTTGGCAATTTAAAAAGAGACATAATTCAAAGACACCCAAAAAAGTGAGTGTCAATTATAGACCAAGTGTTCACACAAACCCCTTTGCATTGTCCCACGTCCAGACAAAAAACCAGAGAGGGGGGGCAAAAAGGAAAGAAAAACTATGAGATGTAACCAGAGCTTTTGGTGCAGTTGACCTTTGAGGTGGGGAATAATGGGAATGCATTTTGTATTGTCATTTTATTTCCACAAAGCTCTTGAGTGATGTTTCATCATGGCGAGGCTATTTTGGCTCCATTCTCATCCCCCCCTCCCACTAAGCATAAAAGGGCTAACCTCTCACATTCAAACACTACCCCAGAATCAAACAGCAAGAAGAGAAAAGAGAGAACAAAAAGTTTTATCAGCAAATGTCTCTTCCTTTCAAGTCCTCCCTTATCATCCTCCTCATCTTTTTCCATGCATGTCTGGGTGAGAAAGAAGGCCCTGCAATTAATCAGGAACTCATTATTTCACAACTTGTATGAATTCTCAATAATGTTGACATAGAACTCGCCTTTTTCTGTTCTCGTAGGCAACAGCGAAAGCATCTACAGTGCGAAGTCGCTGAGATCTCCAAGCGGCGAGGTAAGAAACGGCCACATGCATGCGAAGATTACTTAGTGTCCGGTCGGTACAAAATCCTCTCTTTCACATTTGGTGCTCTCTTTCACATTTGGTGCACCTTCAAGGTCGCGATATGGCGTGCTTTCGCACACAAAGAAGACCCTTTTGTTTCATTCTCCTTTGGTAGTAGATGAAAAGGAATTGCCTAGGTTCTCATCAATGGAAAGACTGAAATACATGTGGCGAGAGTAACATGATTGCGTGATTTGCTTGGAAAAATGAATGACTTGAAGGAACGTGAACCTTGGGAAGAAAAAGTTGGATCTCTTCCTTATCTTATGCGATCCTTCACATTTCAAATTATACCATGTTGATTCGCATGGAAATGTTGTCACAGGGCAATGCTGCGGTGAAGGTGAGGAAGCTTATTGGACTGGAAGCACTGCTGGACTATGAACCTCCAGGAGCTAATCCTGCTCATGATCCACGCAAAGGTGGTGGAAAAGGCAACAACCCTTGAACAAAAACCCACCAAAAATCTAATCTGTCTATCTTTATATATGTTGTCTTATATAAGCACCAATGCATTGTCTGTTTAACGTGCCATGGTGATGAGAGAGAGAGAGAGAGAGAGAGTTGCATGCCAGAGAAAAAGACTAGGCTTTGGTGCTGAAAATGGTGTTGGGAAAATGAATTGATAAAGTTAAGCTTGTGCATTGTGGTATATTTAATATATATGGTGGATATGTATTGTGTTCTTATATTTACATTACCTTGTGATGGTTCTATGGTTGTATTGCGAAGCACCATTTTTAACTAAAGAAGACAGAGGAAAAAAGCGAAATAAATCTTCATCATACTGACTGTTATCGAAGTAATTTAACGCGCATATCAGTCGGAGAAAATGATATGCATTTCCCATAAATGAATTCGTCACATATTCACTCAGGACCTCGTGAGAACTGCTGAATGATCGACCGTGTTTTTTTTCAATGAAAGATAGATGTAATGATTTGAGCAATGCAACAACAGAAGTATAAGTCCTGAGGAACAAACTGTGTGAAGCTTAAAAGAAGAAAGCTCCCAGCTTTTCAGGTTGTCCGTGATGGGATAATCGAAGTTGAGGCAATACAAACACTCGCAACTCACAAAACACTCACGAAGGAGGAGGAGATTAAGAGAGCTTTTCTATGTATTTTGCATTCACCTTGATTCACCCATATAAAAAATGATTACAAGATATGCATATTTATAGGCTTGAAACACAATTCTTGAACTACTCTAGTAGCATGAACAGAGGTAATGTAGATACATAGTATTGGTACATGAACCGACTCTTGATAAACTCACCTCATAAAGACTCTACAATAAAGACTCTTAAAAAAACACTTACAATGGATACTAATCTAGGTTTGTGCATCCGTCTTGGGGGTCGAACGGACTTCCGCGTGCTGGTCGACAATCATGAACCTTCATATACATTGAATCAACAGCGATTCATGAATTTGGTTTAATATGCTTACAATGACTACTAATCTTGATTCGTCCATCCATCTTGGGAGTTGAATGGACTTCCGCATGCTGGTTGACAATCATGAAATTTCATATACATTGAATCAATAACTATTCGTGAATTAAATTTTTAACAGTCCAATTGAGTTCCGCAAGGGACTTGTCCGAGATGTCCCAAATAGACAAATGTCATGGGCCAACATATTTTGGCCGCAGAATTAACCTGTGCGGCACCTAGCTATTCGAGAATATGTCAGGCCAGTCTTCCTTCTCATGTTACTCCCAAGAAGCGAATAGTGTCCTCGCATCAAATCATACCACACCTAGCTAATTAAGCTCGGGCATTCAATCCAATGAGCGAGACGAGCAGAACACTTTAGGCACCACAACTAGTTTCAGCCTGCCTTGGCCTTGTTAGGAGAGCGACATCATCTCTGACCAGTTTGTACATAGGAGATCGACCCCTCTTTCGGAGCTCCCTAGAGATATAATCTTTCTATCATAGAACTCACAGCACAAACCGCCTTGATGCCTCTCCCACGAAGCAATTGTATCTTACATTCTGCATCGCTCACTCACTATGATGACACTAGCAAGCTTCCACTCACAAAGGGTTAGACAAGTGCAGGAAGAGAGAGGACACGGGACTTCCAGTACGTCGCATCGCACACGCTACGGATGGAGGCTTACTAACATCCGGTCTGTGATATTCTTCGCCACTCAGTTTCACGACTTCCCCATTGCAAGCTATTTTGTCTCTTCCTTGCGCTATTACACCATCAATGCCGCTGTGGAGTTTTACATGGATGGCGAGCGCTCGCCCAACAGAACAACTTCTCTACACTGGTAGCTTCTTTCGAGTGAAGTTCGTTCGGGCTCTTTGGGTCATTTTTTTTTTATTGAAGAAAAAAGGACAAAAAGTAGGGTGTGCAAATTGAACCGGACCGATCCGGGTTGGTCCGGTCTTGGAGGGGGGTGGTCTAGTCTCCAGTCCCAATAAATGAGACCGTTGATTGGGCAGTCTGGTCTTCGGTTCCACATGAATGGGATCGGACCGCTCGGATCGGATGCAAAGACCTACATATTTATTCTGTAGTTAGCCTAGTAATAAATGAAAGCATATGTATTTCCTTAGAAAACTTTTGGGGTTTAGGTACATTGAAAGAGATACATTAATTACCAGACCAGTCAACTCAAGATGTCTTGCATACTAAATGAGCAGTTACTCTTGATTGTTAGACGTGATGTCAATTTGAGGGGCAATCAAATAAAAATTAAAAACTCTAGTTTTATGATCAGGCTAACAAGTGCTCCCTACATACTTGTTAAGCATATTTAATATAAAAATTTTGGAACTTTATGATATTAATTTTACTTAACACAATAATAGACAACATGTTGAATACAAACCGAGATTTCTCAATTTGTTGTTAAAAAAATGTCTTTGAAAAACAAAATTTCCTAATTAAATTATACACAAATTTTCTCTTTCTTCATGTTTTCATTCACATAAGTATTAATTGCCAGTCCTATACCCACAGAATAGTTCAAATGACTAAATTAGAAATTGAGAATATTAGTCAAAAGCCCCCATTTTTCAAATAAAGAATCAATTTACCTACTAAAAGAACAAACGAACTTTTTTTTTTTTAAATATCAAAAAATTAGTAGCTGTTGTTATTGATCTGGACCAGAACGCTGGTCCCGATCTAGTCCAGTCCTCGGTCCCAAAAATTTGGGGACCAGGACTACTGATCCGGTCCTCAGTTCCATACCGAGCTCGAACCGGCCCGGACCATGTACACCCCTAACCGAAAGTGTGGCATTTTTGGCCAACTGTGCCTTTTGACAGCACCCTCTTTCACCTATTAAACACTTCCTACTGCCAGTAGACCAATGAAGGTTCTCCCCTTGTTGAAAACGTAGCAGTGAACCCATTTGGAGATTCGCCAAATTGATCTAGGAACGTAATCCCATTTTAGTGAGGAATCAGTTCTCTGCCGTGCTCTCATTGGCATCTCAGAAGCTGGTCGAGGGCCGCACTTTGTCCGAGGGTGGTCACTCAAGCGATTCACTCTCTGCCCTCTTGAATTGAGTAGACCACAGGCCCTGTGCGCACATTGTCATCCTAAAAGCTGGTCGAGAGCCGCTTTTTGTTCGAGCATGGCCGCCCTGGCGATTCACTCTCCGCCCTCATAGGACAGGGTGGATTACATTTTTTTTTTCTTCCAACTCGCTCATTTACTAGAGGGACTCCTGCTCTGATACCAAGTTGTCATGAGCCAGCAGATTTCGGCCGCTGAATCAGCTCGTGCAGCACCTGGTGATCCAGAAACACGCCAGGCTGGCCTTTCTTCTCATGTTGTTCCTAAGAATAGTATGATGAATAGTGTTCTTGCATTAGGTCGTACCACGCTAGCTAAGCTTGGGCATCCGGTCCATTGAGCAAGACGAGCAGAACACTTTAGGCACCACAACTGTTTTCGGCCTGCCATGGCTTTGTCAGGAGAGAAGCATCGACTCTCAACCAATTTGTATATGAAAGGCCAACCTCGCCTTCAGAGCTCCCTAGAGATGTACTCTTTCTATCCTAGAGCGCCAAGCACAAACTGCCTTGATGCCACTCCCACGAATTAGTTATATCTTCCCATTTGCATCACTCACTCACCATGACGACACTAGCAAGCTTGCACCCACAAAAGTTAGACGAGTGCGGTAGAAGTTGGGACGCGGGACTTCCAATCCGTCGCATCGTACGCACGTACGGATTGAGGCCTAGGAACATTCGGTCCGTGATACAAACGTGTGAATCCAAGTCGCTAGCGTGAGGATTTCATGAGTGGGATCTAATTCTTTTCCACATTTTCAATACATAGCGTCCATCATACATTTTGTCTGAATTGTTTTCGGCGATTTTCCCTTGTTTTTATCTTTCTCGAGCTTCTTAAGCCTCTTTTTAACGAGCCAACCATCCATTCTCATTCAAATTAACCCCTCGTGAACTCTCTTCGCACCAAACTTATCGGGATATTCCGAGGAGACACTTCGTTCATCGAATTGATATGCGAAAGTCCTTGGTTTGTCTCCAAAGTAGCCCGCATCTCATCCTCCAGTTTCGACCAAACTGCAAACCCTAGTTGCCGAAATCAAGTAGTACTGCCCCAAGAAAAACAAAAAACAAAAAACACATTAAAAAAAGAAATCCAGAACAGAGATGGACAGGTCTTTGAAAAAGTTGATGACAGCTCTCAAGAGAATGATGACCTCGAAGTAAAAATTCTAATCCGCATCAAGGACAGAAGAAAGAAGAATGAATATATGTGATGGGGAAGCGAAGATATGATTGTTTCCTGAACGGAGGAAATGAATCTCAAAGGCTACAATTTTTCATGTCGTTGATTGCTCTGAAAGCAAGCCAGCGAGATGGGAGACACGCATGGAACTCGGGCCAGAAGTGACCCACATCCGCCATCTTTAGTTCTTGGAAAATCACATGAAAAGGTATCTATTTTCCTTATCAACATCTGTCCTGCAAAAGAAGTATATAAAAGCTTGTCGTCATTATTACGCCCCTGTACCCAACTTCAAATTGATTACACATTAAACCCTGCTTAACTTTGTGATGCAAGGAGGATTATCTCTAAAGGAAGTCCGCGGCAAAAGTTGCAGTGGACCCGTTTCTTCGCCTTTCCGTGTGATCGTGATCATATTGAGTATCGAACTCGGGAATATCGTACGTGATAGACGCGTGTGTTCTGGCCCGCTCGCCGATGGGGCCACACCGACGGCCTTGTGAACCTCGGACTTACATGGTTGGTGAATTGGGTAGTCGGGATTTCCTTCGAATGTCCAGAAACGGGGTCTCTCGTAGTCGTGTGCCTGAGGAAGGGTTGGCTGTGCGGATTGTCCGTACGGTGCTGAGGTAGGACAGCTCCATGAGATACTGAGCACTGAATACAAGTTGAACTAGTCTGTAATGTCGATAAAAATTCTAACCTAGCACAAAAGGGTTTGACTCTTGGACGGTGAGAGCTTGTCTGAATTAAGGTCAATCTGAACATGCATGGCGGTTTGACCATCAAAAGGACTTACAGGTGATGATGGGCAGAAGGAAAAAGAAAAATGAGGTTATCCTTTGGGCTTCATCTTAAGATGTAGCTCTGGACTGGCCTTTTTTATGGTCATGTAGTCAGTTCTTTTTGTCAAACCCTAGCGTTTAGAAACTGACTTGTAACTGAAAGTTGATTTTTCTACAATTTTGATCAAACAATACTTTCGTATTTAAGTAAATTTCAGATGGCCTCTTCTTAATTGAAGATCTAGGAACGATGGCCTTTTTTTTTTTTAAATGAATATGCAAATTTCTATAGTTTTTTTTTTGGTAAGGGCAAATTTCTATAGTTCATCCGTCTATACATGAATAGTTATTTGTCCTCCATGACTCAGATTAAACATTTCGCATTTGTTAATGACACGTTCAGGCACATTCAATGCTGCATGTTAAATGTGTGAACCCTTTTATGACCCGTTTGCCCGAGCTCGGGGTTTCCAAAAAAAAAAAAACATTCATTTGTCTCGCACCCACGTTGTTTCGATTTGGGCCTGAATCTCTGCCAAAGCCCATGAAAGTCTTAGGGTCAGGCCGGGCTTTCTCACTAAAAGTCATCGGGCCGTTGTGGCGGGTTTATGGGCCTCCAGATCCATGACCAAGCCCATCCACAGACAATCGGACTTCCATCTCATTCGAGGCTCTTCAACTGTCGCACCCGACAGTCCACCAAATCCGCCTATTCGCGACTTTTTAATTATCGTAATTAAGGGCGTGGCTGATGGTGCATACGTGGGGATTTAGCCTTTAGGGAGTGGGGGTTAGCTAACCTAAGCTCTTGAATTAAGGGATAAATCAATGACGTGAAGATCAAGGCGCGCAATAATATCGCATGATTATTCTTCTAACCTTTCTTTAATTTTTTTTTCTTAAAAAAAAAGAAAAAAAGAAAAGAAAAAGGGGATTTTATAGTGTGGGGGCATCATTTAATGGTTAATCAAATGGCTGCACATGCCTTAATGCTCTGGATTCAATGCGTCGATGTCCGCTTTAGCACGACGTCAAAGGTTCCAGCCCCGTTCCAACCATTTTTGGGTGGGGTCCCTCTTTTTGGACGCCACTTGCACCTAATTGCTCGATTGACCATCATGGTTTCATGTCATCATTCCATTCCCATCCCCCCTTTTTTTTTTGTTGTTGCTTAAAATACAATAATCCACGTTTAGAAACGTTTCAAATTAATTAGTTTTGGGGAGTAATTTAGCTAGTTCGGTTCTCGGTATGAGAGAATGTCCCCGGGACACGTTGTGGATTACTTGACTGCACTCGCAATGCGAGACAATCGTCGGATGAATTGTGAAAAGTAGAGTCGCGACTCAATTTCTTGACAGGAATGTTATTGTCTTGAAGTCATCGAGAGAAAACACAACGCGTCGTATCATTGCCCTACAATTAGCGGGACGAATATGCACGGGATAGAACATAAGAAGACGGTTTACAATTATAAACCCCGAATAATTTTACGAACGAAAGAAAGAAAGAAAAAATCCAGAGAGGGGAAAATGAAACTGCGAGGTGAGCAAGGGGGGGCTTCGTCATTGCATATTCCTAGATTTCTATTAAGCTAAGCTCGTCGATGTCGTGATCTTGTCATGCCTGTGACGAGGCTTCCGAATCTTAACCAATTCGTCGGAGACCGCGGGACTCCGACCTCGCGAAGGACTCGATTAAGGTGAGATTGGGTTTTGGCGGCAAACAGATTTTGTTGGGATTTGAATATTTGGGAAAAAAAGTATATATATGATGTGCTTGTTATTGTTAGTATGATTACGAATTTTCAATTTTTCATAATCCATGGGGACATCGATTCCGGGATTCGGACAGGGGCTTGGTAGTGTGAAAGGGGGTTTGAAAAAGCGAAAGGGCCTGAGAAAGTAGGAGGGGCACCGATTCTGAGGTGGGCAGCAAAAAGAGATGTAACGGGGACGGTCGCACAGAGACGACTCGCTCACTGGCCAGTGGCCACACCCGTATAATCAATCACGATTCACGAGGGAAGAGCTGCTCTGCAAATAAAGATATATATACACCATAACATTTATAAAATAGAGGAAAAATTCTATATATTAAAAAAAAAAAGGCTTGAAGTGTGTATATATATATTTCTTTTTTATCCCCCACCCCAGGCCATCCTCGGCCTCCTCAAGCCGTCGTCGGGAGGGAGAAGGTACTCCTTGCTCGACGCCAGCCTGGCGAAGTGTCGAATGACATGGCTGAGGCCGACGATGGCGGCTGAGGCCGATGATGGCTCGAGAGGAGAGGGGCAAGGAGAAAAAAGAAAAAGAAAAAAAATTATTTTTTTTTTAAAAAAAATGAGGAAAATATCCTTCGGTCATACTCTTTTTAAAAATAATTTGAGCACTTCAAATCGTTGTTCAAGTCCTTATTTGAAAAAAAAAATGAAGGCATTTCGGATTTTTATTTGATTTTTTTTTTTAAAAAAAAATAAGAATTGATCTGAATAAAGAAACGAGAACAAAACAAAGCAAATAAATAAATTAAAGAGAGAGAAGTAACCAACCACCAGCAAAGCAACTGGAGTCTGAGTCGGACCACCCTACCTAACAAAATAGGAAGGAAGATGCCTCTCCCTCTCCCTCGGAAATGGAAGTCAATACTCAATTTACCATTTTACCCCACCTCACCTTACCTCACCGTACCCTGCACGCTCTCTCACGGACAAACAAGGAGGACTGGAGGAGGTTCGAAAGCTCCAACTGATCTGGATCGATTCCACACACAGTCTCTCTCTCTCGCTCGGTTTTACACAGCAAAGAGCTGATCGACAGTGGTTGAGAATGGTGGCCAGTCCTATTTCTACTTCTTGAATTAATCCCCCCTCTCTCTCTCTCTAGCATCAGTTTCTGCGTTACCTCAAATTCCACGATCAAGAAGAACAGGGTATCCCACCCCCCCCCCCCCCCCCCCAAAAAAAAAAAAAACGCCGCCATGCCTGGCCTCGTCTCCGTCAAAACCCCGCCCGATGCGCCGCCCCCGCGCATCTCCCTCCCCGACCCGACCCCGAGATCAGACCCCACCCCTCCCAAGCCCGCCTCCCCTCTCCCCAAGAAGCCCCCCTCCCCTTCCCCTTCCCGCTCCAAGTTCTCGCCCCGGAAGCCCCCCCCGGAGTCCCCCACCTCCGTCCCCAACCCCGATTCCTCTCTCGACAACCCCGATCTCGGCCCCTTCCTCCTCAAGCTCGCCCGCGACACCATCGCCTCCGGCGACGGCCCCTCCAAGGCCCTCGACTACGCCATCCGGGCCTCCAAGTCGTTCGAGCGTTGCGCCGCCGACGGCGAGCCCAACCTCGACCTCGCTATGAGCCTCCACGTGCTTGCGGCGATCTACTGCAGCTTGGGCCGCTTCGAGGAGGCCGTCCCGGCGCTGGAGCGCGCGATCCAGGTTCCCGAGCCGGGCCGCGGTCCCGATCACGCCCTCGCCTCTTTCTCCGGGTATATGCAGCTGGGGGACACGTTCTCGATGCTGGGCCTGGTTGATCGGTCCATCGGGTGTTATGAGCAAGGGCTGAAGATACAGATCGAGGCACTGGGGGAGACAGATCCGAGAGTGGGCGAGACTTGCAGGTGTGTGTCGCGCTGGTTTTTGATTGCTAGATTTTGTTGTTTTCTTTTTTTCTCTCTTTCTCAGATTTTAGTATTTGGATGCGACGAGCGTGGTTGTATGTGGATTTTGGAAGGTTCTTGCTTCACTTAGTTTGATGCGCCTAGGTTACTAGGGAGTTGCAATTACCAACCTAGGGGATATTTTGACTAAAGCATCATGCGAACTGGGTTCTGACTTTAGCCGAAAAATGTTGCCTTTGGGTTGTGTGAGTTGGATCCGTGGAGTGCTGATCATTGATGTCCACGACACCTAGGTTAGATTCTCATAATGTGGTTTTGTCGGAGTCTTTTAGTTTCCAGTAGTAACTGAGGAAACTTAGTATGACCATTGAGGTGACTGCGGGATTAACTATGATAATTGAATTTTAGCTATGCTGAACTTCCAGAATATTATTAGGTGCTTGCAGTCTGATGTGTAAATGAACTCCGGTGAAGAGAAAACTGCGGTCTTCTGGCAAATGTCGTTGATTAGATATGAGAACCTCCGTTGCCTTTCTACTTCTAACTTCAATTTTGGGAGGACTATCTTCTCCAGAGATCTTTACTTGGCTATATCTCGGGAGTAGTTAATTTCTGAACTGAGCTCTGTATCTGTTCTCCATTTCCAGTCTTCTGTGGCTCGAGAGTAACTGTCTGTAGCAAACAACTTATGATGTTTTCTTGCGTTGTTTTCCATGCCATTCCATCCGAGTTGATATGACTCCTAAAAGATTTTGGCAGTCCCTCGTTAACTGGTCTTTTGCTGAAAATAGCAAAAAAAATTTCAGTTGAAGTATTACTTTTTGTTTCGACTAAAAAAAAAAGTATTACTTTTTGTTCTTTGCTTGATCTCATGAACATTGCCAATTAGATTGGCTTCTGAGGAGATTTTCTCTTCAAAGGATCAATGAGTTGAAACTTTTGCTGAACATTCCTTTTTCTTTCTTTGGTCAAATTTTCTGGAATATTCTGACTGCCCAAGATTGAGTTGGAGTGCGTAGATATGGTCACTGTCCTGTAAATTTTGCTTTGTTGCTTTTCATGATTTTTGGACACATCTCAAATGTCTCAGCACTCATAAACTGCAGGTACTTAGCTGAGGCCCATGTCCAAGCAATGCAGTTTGATAAAGCAGAAGAGTTGTCCAAGAGAACTCTTGAGATCCATCGGGCGCATAGTGAACCAGCATCTCTTGAAGAAGCGGCTGATCGCCGGCTCATGGCTCTAATATGTGAGGCGAAGGGAGACTATGAGTCTGCTCTCGAGCACCTTGTCCTTGCCAGCATGGCAATGATTGCAAATGGACAGGACAATGAAGTTGCTGCAATCGATGTTAGCATCGGCAACATCTACCTTTCTCTTTGTCGTTTTGACGAGGCTGTGTTTTCTTACCAGAAGGCCCTTACTGTCTTCAAATCATCAAAAGGCGACAACCATCCTTCAGTTGCTTCTGTTTATGTACGTCTGGCAGATCTTTACCATCGGACAGGAAAATTGCGTGAGTCTAAATCTTATTGTGAAAATGCCCTTCGAATTTATTCCAAACCCTTGCCCGGAACTACAGCAGAGGAAATTGCTTGTGGGTTGACTGAAATTTCAGCAATTTATGAGTCTGTGGATGAGCCTGAGGAGGCGCTTAAGCTCTTGCAGAAGGCTATGAAATTGTTGGAGGACAAGCCAGGACAGCAGAGCAGTATTGCAGGAATAGAAGCAAGGATGGGAGTGATGTTTTACATGATTGGGAGGTACGAAGAAGCACGAAGCTCCTTTGAAAATGCAGTGACTAAACTTAGGGCCAGTGGGGAGAGGAAGTCGGCCTTCTTTGGGGTTGTATTGAACCAGATGGGATTAGCTTGTGTTCAGTTGTTCAAGATTGACGAGGCCGCTGAGTTGTTTGAAGAAGCAAGGAGTATTCTTGAACAAGAATGTGGTCCTTGTCATCAGGATACACTTGGAGTGTATAGCAATCTCGCTGCAACATATGATGCAATGGGAAGGTACTTCTTCTTTCAGAAACTGTAAATTGCTGTGCGCGTTATGTGTGCTCTGCTGTCAATTTTGAATGCTTAGTCTGTTGAGTGGCAAGTCGGAACCGACTTGCCCACCCAAAGCAATACATGTGGCATAATGCCATATTTTCATGAGGTAGGTTGACTTTGTGTTTAAATTAACTCTATTGAAATCAATTCCGAGGTGTGGTCTAAAATTCTATCTCGAGTTATTGGGGAATTGGCTATCTTTCTGATGGTTATTAGATATTGTCTGAGTTTTATTTAGACCTCACAGCTTTGTATGTTATGTGCTACTCTTCTCTTTTTTCTCTATCTGCATTTTTGGCACAAAACTGTGATGTCTCCTATTTCTGTTCACTTTCCATATCGTGTTCCAAAGAGAAGGCTTATAATTAGACTATCTCATATTGATTAATCTTTAGCATACTTGCAGCAAATTGGGTTACAAGCCAAAGTTCAACTTTCACTGCAATAGTATTAATTGTTTTTCAATTATATGTGCAAACTGAGGCTGCTTTATGTGCAAGTCTTGCTTCTTTTTTGGACCAATTTCAGTTGAACCATGGTTGTTCACACCGATTGTGAATTCCAGTATAAACTGCTAGCAAGCTTTACGTGTGATTATTCTAATATTATACCGACTTTGTTACCTCATTTACAGAGTTGAGGATGCAATTGAAATCTTGGAGTATGTGCTCAAACTGAGAGAGGAAAAACTTGGCATAGCTAATCCTGATTTTGAAGATGAGAAGGGTAGATTAGCTGAACTGCTTAAAGAAGCTGGAAGGTCTCGCAATAGAAAAGCCAAATCTCTAGAAAACCTCATCGACCCCCACTCGAAGAGGACGAAGAAAGAAGGTACTAAGAGGTGGCCTGGCTTGGGCTTTAGAATCTAAGCAGGCACTACTAATTATCCGCATCAATCCACGATTTCCGACACGCACATTCTGTAACATAGAAGATCATGTATAGAGTTAGTGTTGTTGCCCGGGCAAGTTTCGATGTTTTCGTTGGCTTCAAATCTTTCATTTGCTTTCTTCTTTAATTGTTTATTGGCACTGATGTGTGTTGTGATCTTTGGGATCTTTCGCCTGAGAAGGGGAATGGTCAGTCTGGTTGTGTACATTTCGATGTGCTCTCCGCTCGCTTCTCCCAATTACATTTTCTTTCCATTTGTTCTGATTTTGCTTATCATAACTTGTGTCCTTTCTATTTTTGGTATCTGATGATTCGGCCGAAGCCGAACTGCAAAATGTAGTAGATCTCTGTGTCCCTTGGCAAGAGAAGGCACTGTAGGGATTCAAGAATGCAGTAGCCTCAAGAGTGAAAAGTGCCACTCTATGCTCGCTTCAGCCAAGTGAAATGATCCGTTCCATGCTGGGAATCGATGCAAGATTGTTTCCGAGCTTTGCCTCACTTTGAATGCTCTTTTCCATTTGATACGGGACTTCATGTGGCACCTAAACAGTGAACTCCTGTGCATAATGCATATGTAGTCAATGTCTCATCTCGTCCATCAAGTTGCCTCACTCATTGCAAAATCTGGCTTAGGCCCCGATAATTATTCTCATTAAGGTCATTTTTTAATGTTGACACGAAATCTCTGTCTAGATATTTTCGTCCATGATGAAAATACCTTCTGTTTATTCACGCGATACGAAATGTCAATCATAAAAAAAGGCGATTATTCACAAAATAAGTACATCTTACTATCTTAAAGACAAGTTTAAGAAACATGATTTCTCTTTCTTTGATGATTGTTTATTTATCGAAGAGATTTTTTTTGTTCAGTTCTAGAATGCGTTAAAAGTTTCTGAACAGCTTTCTGATTTCGTGGGGTCGAGTAAATAGCAAGTGGCACACGATTTCCCAGCGTCAGTAATAGCACCAACACAAATGAACCAAACCTCCTCCGTCGATCTCATTATTATCTCACTCACTGGTCATCTGAGCTTCCGCCCGAACATTATCCAAAATTCATGTTACGCTGATCGAGGATCTGATTCTTTATCAGTCATCATGAATCCATAGCCGGCCCACCCCGGCGGTCTATGATCGTGGACCTACGTGACCACTGCGTAAAGCTAGGCGACAGCTGGTGGCCGCCCTGCCCGACTGCAACAAGAGTGTCGCGACCCTTGTCACGTCGAATGAGGCCACACGTGCTCTTAACAAGGCTAGGCAACGGTCATGTTGCCCAATTAAGCCTTAACTTGCGGGGTCATGCCAACCTTTGCGTTATCTGACCGAAGGTTGCGCGGCCTACAGCCAAAAGAGGGCATCTAATAGTCGATATGACCTTAACGACATAGGCATGAAAGCGGGTTGGTTTCCATAGAGTTTTCGTCCAGTGCCAAAGACTGTTAGGATTCCAATGAGTTTTTGATTTAGGGTTGCTTGCCAGACTTGAGATTATATTTACAAAATTCTCTAAGGTAACGATGATGCGATTTGAATGGAATTACATTTACACTAACTGTTTTAAAGAACGATTCCGTCACCTAATATAGATTTGTAGATCCTAAAACATCAGATGAACTACAATCTGACAATTTTCTGCAACATCTACCATTTTAAGTTTGCTTTTAATTTTTTCAATTGAATTCTAAACTTTTTCACCTTTTTGTCATTGAATCTATCCGGTCAATTTTCGCATGAAATTTTCGACATGGACATCAGCCATCTTACATGACATGACCGACTGTAGAACGGCTAACATTGACGTGGACGATAGCCCTCGTTGGCCACGACGAGGGCGGGCAAGGGCCGTGACGCCCTCGTTATGGCTCGCGAGGACGACAGAGGCCTCCGTCAAATTCAATATACAAACATCGAATGCCGTCTTAAATTACAAGATAAGCTTATATTGCACGCCACGGTGAGTCGTCTTTTAGTGCAACTTTTTCACCCACGACTGGTTTGGTGGAGTGAGTAATGTTGATCGTTCATGATGGAAGCTAATTAACAAATTATTATCTTCGTACTAATACATACTCACGAAATTCAAATACCATACTCAAACTACCACAACAACGACATTATTTCAGCACTATTATCATCCTGTAAAAAAGGTAAATCATCGATCAACCCAACGTGAACCATGTGATAAATATGCTTTCTATTAGTTTTCGTTAATTTTTACCATCAAATTGCTCAGTCCGATGATATGTGGCCGCTGACAAGTGACATCAATTTGAAGTTTTTACCATCTATTTATCAAAGGTGTATCGGTTTAGAGTTTTCACCCTCTGTTTGTCATATGTGTAATTTAAATGATATTAAACCGATTTAACGAAAATTAACACATGATAAGCTTGTCACAGGTAGAGCCGTCAATATGGGTCAATGACCCATTTTTTACCCATATATATTTTCATCTAAATGGGTCATATACGGGTTATAAGATTTTAAGGGCTCAATAAAAATGGATCTGAAATATTTAAGTTGAATCAGATGGGTCATAAATGGGCCTCACACATAAACCTATTTTGACCCATATTGGACCCATTTTCGCCCCATGAGAGCCAACCCCACAAATTGCACATGGGCCAAGGGCCTTAAAATGCTTTGTTATTTTTAATTTTTAATTTTTTTTATAAATTAATGAAAGAAAATCAAAAAAGGATAATATAATAAAAAAAAATAAAAACTAGTGGTCGCCACGACCGGCCACCACCTCTGCCACCGGAGAAGACATAAAATTAATTTTTGTCGATAATAAAAATAAAACCTCGAAAAAATCAGTTTTTTTTTTAAAAGGAAAACATTTCACTTGATTAAAAAATATTTAAAAAATAAAAAATTCATAAAAAATCTAAAAATGGAAAAAAAAATTCACTTATTTTTTTATTGCATGAAAGTATTTCAGTAATATTATTTTTAAATTATCTAATATTTTTTATTATTAAATTTTTCAATTTGATGTGAAGTTTTTATTAGATAACATATGCATGTGAAGAGCTTAAAAGAGATTAAATGAGTTATATAAGTATGATTTGATAATATGGGTCACAATGGGTCGGGTCGAGTATGAGTTAGATGCGGTTCGGGTCGCGTATGAGTAATTAAATGTGTTTAAACGGGTTAGACATGTCAATATGGGTCGGACCATATTCAATCCGACCCGACCCACCCATTTGATACCTCTAGTCACATGTGTACTAGTTTTTTTTTTGACAACCGAGGTGTCCGGGCCAGTTTGAGCGCACATCGACTATTCCTCGGGGGAGACTAGCACAACAACCCACCGCCATGGCCCATCACTTAAATCACAAGTGCTCAGCTGGGGAATCGAACCTGAGGCCAGTGCGCCTAACCACACAATCCCAATTGCGCCCTAACCAACTGAGCTACCCATCAATATGGAACGGACCATATTCAACCCGACCCGACTCGACCCACCAATTTGATGCCTCTGGTTACATGTGTACTAGTTTTGAATTTTTGATGGTCAAAAAATTAATTTGAGAGTAAATTTATCACAGTTGTATCAGTTAAGAAGTTTTTCGCAGTAAAAAAATTAATTTGAGGCTAATTTTTCACGTCTATTAATTTGAAATTTTTGGTGATACTAACTCTTTTTTTTCCCCTCACCTCCTCCTTGCCCACGTTACTTTCTCTTGTAGCGGTATCAAATCAGAAAACCTTGAAAACAAAGTTGAAGCACGTCAAGCTCTGTGCAGAAAGCTTTCCAACCCAGGAGAGAAAGGAGGAGGAAGAAGGAGACGACGAGTATTTAGAAAGCGGATATCGAAATGGCCAAAAAGGGGCCGAATGAGAGAACGTGCAGACAAATTCCTCACTTCGCCTCGCCCTTGGCCGGTGCCAACTGCCAAGGGGGGAATGTCGATTTCAGCAGACATCTCCTGCAAATTCCCACCTCCATCTTTGTTTTGTCCTTCGTGTCGGTCGCAATGACTCTTCCAATATTCTTGAGGAATAAAGCAAGGGTCATTCCATTCCATCACTTCTTGATTTGACATCGTGATCAGACAGACGATAAGGGGAATAAAGCAACACTCATTCGATCACTCATTGATTTAAGTGTTTGTTTTTTAGGAAAAAAAAAAGATGCCATTCGTTCATTAGAATAAGTAAGAGTCACGTAAAAGGCTTTTGATTTTAATAAATCCCAACTAACTGCGGAACAAAATAAAAACTTAAAAGCTTAAAGCACGCTCTCGTTCTTCACGAACAAACCTGCCATTGTAAACATTCGACGACCAATCACCAGATTTAGTGACGAGCACATGCCGAGACGATAAGGGCATGTTTTTTTGTTGAGTTGGACTTCTTCAAAGTTTTGAGACATTTTTCAAAGTATCACTAAGGAGCGGTATATGCATCTATGTGGAGAAGTTCATATACCGTAAGAGTTTCGGGTGTTTAATATTAGAATCGATACATATTCGCCGTAAGATTTGAAAAACGAAGTTACAGTCAACGTCATATTTATAGATTGATATTAAAAAATTCAACACAAAAGTTTAAATTGATAATTAAAAGAAGACTTTATGAATATAGATAGTGCTTTGGACCCGATATTTAGCGATGTAAGACGATATCTCAACAGATGGACGTCAAAGAGCGAAGTATCACTATTGCAATAAATATTCAAGCATGCATATATTTCTGCAAATTATTGTTCACAATGTAAATCTGTTTTAGGTGACACATAGAGATGTATAAATATCGAAATATACAGTCATTTTCGAAATGCGTTTCACACGCAAATGTTTTTGTTTTCGTACTACCAATATTTCAAAAATGTCAGCATAAACGGGTTCGAAATCTTTTCGAATGAGGTTTGTTTTACGAGAATGAAATGGATCTCTTCAACCTGAACGATGTTAAAGTCGTAAGGTTTTTGAAGGAGCTTAACCTTTTTAAGAAATGAGCTTACAGTACAGCAAACATTTCATGTAAAAGACAAAATGGAAACTTGACAGAAACTATGAGGAGAGGATCTCATATATGTGTGTGTGTGTGTGTGTGTGTGTGTGTGATATTTAAGTAGTTTTGAAATATTTTTTTACAATAATTTTGATAGAATTTTGACCGCAATGATTAGCCACTATTATTTCTAACGGGCTATTTCCTAGTGAAGAGCTCAAATGTTGGGGAGCTCAGATGTTGGTAAGCTCAGAACTGACGAGCTCAGACTCTGAAGAGAGTATCAGAAGCAACGTCCTCTATCCTCCTTTAATTTATAACAGTTCTACAATGGTTTTGCTACGGTCATGTATTGGTTTTCTAAAGGCCTTATAACGGCCATGTAAAGGTTGATTTATTTCTTCATAAACCATCCATTATTTTACAACAATTCTATAACGGTTTCTCAACGGCTCTATTTTGGTTGAATGTACATTGAATTTCAAGAAAAAATCTTTTGAGGACTTTTGTATTACATAAGAGAGTTTTTCTCGTCTTTCATTTTCTGCTTTTGTTGGGATATATAGATAACGTTGTTCATGTTCCTTCTAATATTCAGTGCATAATATAGAAGAAGATCTGTTGCATCTTGGGAGGATAGTTGCTACAAGCCTTACACATCGAGTTTCGTGTTTCGAGGGGTGGAATTATCCTCAAGGACAGTGCTCGCATGCCTCAAACAATTGTTTTTACTTTTCTCATCTTTTCCAACACATTTACTACATTTGTTATTTTTAATAATATATAACAGTTCGAATTCCTAACATGTGCTCAAATATCATTTTGTTTCGTGCCAAGAAAGATTTCCGCAGCACAGGTCAGCCAGGTTAGTCCCTCACCAGCGAACTCCCTTCCCACCATAATGACTCACCAGAGCTAGTCCTAGCCGACTACTGGCGATCAAGGATATCAATTCACTCCATCCGGTGAATTGTGCTAATTTAGTCCTAAATCTATTGTAATTAGTTTTACACTGTCCTCATATTTTTCGGCCAATTCAATTATAAACCTTTTACATTTGTGCCAATTCATTTCATACGGCCATTTTTGATCAAAAATCACTGATGTGGCTCTACCGACGCTAATGTGGTAATTTTTAATAATATTTCAATAGTTTTTTTCTTTTATATTTTTCTCTCTCTATATTCTTCCCCCTCGCCGAATGGAATGAGTTGTTACAAATGCAATAGGTTTAGAACTGAATTAGCACAATTCGCCGGATGGAATGAATTGGTGCCCTCGCCTCTAGCCGATCGCCGGATCTCAAAAAGAAAAAGCAAAATTGAATAAAAATAAAAATTGAAAAATTATTAAAAAAATTCACATCAATGATTTTCGGTCAAAATTGACCGGATGAACTGAATTGGTACAATTGCAATAGGTTTAAGATTTTTTAAGTAATTTTCGCCAAAGTTATCCTTAGACGAATTCACTGGATACATACAACAAAAATTCATGTCAGAAACCAAAACTGTCCAAATTCATATAGCAGTTCAAATTGTCAAGGAATCAAATGTCGTTTTTCTTACATGTGATCTCTTCCCTTTCTTTGATGCGCGCACTCGGCTCTTCCACCACCCAACGATGTGTCGTGTTTGGTGCATAACTTGTGGACAATGCGTCGTGATATTTTGTGAGAAACCCAAATTTGGTAAGAGATTCGTAATTGACAAGGAAATAGAAATTTTTGGGGAGGAAAAGAATAGTGAGCAGTTACATTATAGTCTCCAAATAAGTTCCCCTGTTTCATGGAAATCTATTGACGATCAATTCTCTTATGCTTTTCTAGAGTCGAAGCTTTTTGTTTCCCTCAATGGAAAATTCCCAACTGTTTAGGTGGTGAAATTATCAAAAAAGTCATAAGTCTATTGCAATTGTGTCAATTCAGTCCTAAATTTTCTTTTTTTTTTGGTCAATTGAGTCCTAAACTTTTTACAATTGTGCCACTTCAGTCCATCTAACTAATTTTAGCCTTCCGGCGCTGATATGAACGCCAGCCGGCGGTGGCCCTCCGGCGATATAATATTTTAGTAATATTTTTAAATTTATTTTATATTTTTAAATTTTATATTTTTTTTCATTTTCTCCTCATTTTTTTTTTCGTTTCTTTTCTTTTTCTTCTATCTTTGCCTTCCTCTGTGCGATGGTCTCCTTCTGTCTTCTCCTCCCTCTATCCAGCGGTGGTGAAGCTAGAATAAAAATCACAATGATGACGAACGATCGGCTCGAGCTGTTTTGTCTTGTGACTGAGACACTGATCCAAATGTCCCTCCCCTCTCCTCCTTTGCCTTCGTCGTCATCGTCCTCCCATCTCTCCCTCGCGGCGACTTCATCCTCAGCCATATGGTACCGGCAAATTGGGCAAGTTTCGAGCCTCGCTAGCCCAGATCTGGCCATGCTCGACCTCGCTGTCGCTGGCAAGATTTCGGCCAATCGGCGTCGCACAACCATGACGAGGCAAGCATCAATTGCCATCGGCCAAGTCGCCGTCTCTGGTGGATGCTGTTAGGATCGGCACACAATCGCAATAAAGTAAAAAGTCGAGAGAAAGAGAAATCGAGACACGAAATTTATCCTGGTTCACCCTTAAACTAGGGCTACGTTCAGCAGAGGATTCCACTATGTCAGCACCTCCCACCTCTCGTTACATCACTCAATTACAAGCGAACAAGAGTATATATATCAATAGTTATTCATGAGCGGGACCCACGTGCTTTCCTGTCGCAGGAGAATATGAACCACACCCTAACAGCTGCGAGGGCGACCTTCGCCTAAGGCAGGTGAGGTGGACCTCGACGGCCGTTGCCTCTGACCATGGCCAAAGGAGGAAGAAGAAGAGGAGGGGAGAGAGAAAAATGAAAAATAAAATAATAAAAAATTAAAAATTTACTAAAATATTATGTCGCTGGACGCTCGGCACCGGTTAGCCAAAATTGGCCGAATGGACTGAACTGATACAATAGCAAAAGGTTTAGGACTAAATCGAAAAAAAAGTTCAGGACTGAATTGACATAATTGCAATATGTTTATGATTTTATTGATAATTTTCTCCCTTTTAGGTTGTTTAGGTTTTTCAAGAAAGATTTCTACCCTAATTTCCATGGCTAATACTTTGTATTGGAAGAATTGGTAGGCCTTCATTAGGTTAGGTCCATCTCTAACTAGTGTAAGTAGACTTCTGTTAGGTTAGGTCCATAGTTGAGTTACATTAACATGATTGTCGCGACCCGTCCGAAAATCGGACGCGGCTAATGGATTACCGATCGTGGGCCCCCACTCTGAAATGTGGATCGCGGGCCTTAGATCGGCGCGGGCCCTCCCAGGCCCATACCAAATCGCGGCGGAGGTATGTCTTTTGAGGGATTCGACGATAAAAGTCGATCGCTTTCGACCTTAGTGTGGTCGTGGTGGCATGTGCAACTTGTTCATGCATTTGGAGTCGCCACCGGTCTTTCTTGGAGGGTAGACCGGAAACCTTACTGACCGATTGGGAGAGATCGATCAGTTCTGCGGAACCAGAGATTTTGGGTTTGGGGACTTGGTTACGCTGGTGTCGTTACCAACGCCCTTTCGGTACCTAACGCGAGCGATTTTTCTAACTAAGAGTTCATGCAGGCGCAATTTTGGGTGAGATATGTATGAGTCAGGGTTTCATGCAGATCGGAAGACTAGTCCTATCAAATCACAGTCAATATAATGAAAGCGCAAGTCAAGTGCATAAATAAATCATGTCAATGCACATCAATTTAAATCATTGGCCTCCTAGTATAGCCATAAGGGCTTAGGGAAGATGTGATTTAGGGCTAGGGGTAAAATGGGAAGATTCGGGAACAATTAGCCCGAAGGGCGAAATTGTCATTTTTGGAAGGTTTGGATACCGAATTACCCAAAATATTCCATGGCCAGTTGATTGTGGCCATTTCCCATTTTTGAGAATTTTTTGGAATTTCTTGATTTTTCTTCAATTTTTGAAAGACAATTCGCCCAAAGGGCGAAATCGTCATTTTCAAGAAGGTTCGGGGTTCAAAACACCCGGGATGAGACTTGGCCAGTTGTTTGTGGCCATTTCCTATTTTTTTGGGATTTTCCTGGATTTTTAGAATTTTTTTGGAAGACGGTTTGCCGGAAGGGCAAAACCGTCATTTCTGAAAAGATCGGGGGTCGAAAGACCCGAAACAGGTCGTGGCCAGTTGAATGTGGCCATTTCCTATTTTCTGGAATTTTTTTAGAATTGTTCTGAATTTTACGAATTTTTTTTGAATATTTTCATGATTTTTTTATTTTTTTATTGATTTATTGATTATTTATTATTTTTTCTTATTTTCTGAATTTTTTAATATTTAAAAATATTTTCCGGGCCGGGTCAAACCCGGCCCACGCCTCTCGGGCGCCCGGCCCGACCCTAGGGGTCGAAACCGGCCTAAAACGACGCCGTTTTATATTTTTAAACATTTTTCCATTTTTTAACAAATTTTTTGATTTTTTATCTATTTTATTTAATTATCCGAAAATTCCCCGGATCCGACGGTTCTCATCGCGCCACGTGGCCTCATCCTGTGCGTCCGATCTTCCACTAGATCGGACGTTCCAGAGAGAAACACGTGGCTCGATTATAACCGTCGGATCAAAAATCAATTTATTTTCCTTTTTTAGAAAAACCTCAAATCGGACGATCAGAACCATTCCACGTGTCCAATCGTGGTGCGTCCGATCTTGGACGAGATCGGACGATCCACAGAAGGCCACTTGGCACGTTCTTGTCCATCGGATCGAATTTATTTAATTTTCTGAAAATCATTTATTTTATCCGAAAATCATTTTTTTTTATTTCCCAAAATTACAGGATCGCGACACGTGTCGCGATCCGGGCCGTTCATTTTATTTTATTGAAAAAAGACTTGGACCGGCCCACCCGGCTGACGTGGCGCCTACGTGGCATGCCACGTCAGCCGTTGACCGGTTGACTGGCCGGAGGGTCGCCGGGGAAGACGATGAACAGTGTCTATTTCCGGCGACCCTCGCCGGAACTTCGCCGGAAAACGCAAACCGACCTCCAAAACTTATTATTTTTCACCCATTTCTTCGCCATTAGGTTTCCTATATTACCAACATCATCATACGGCATTAAAATGCAAGGTTTATCGTCGAAAAGTGACCGGACGAGGCTCGACCGAACCGGCGCCGGCGAGCAAATTTCCAGAAATTTTTTTTTTTGCTTTGAAAACGATTCTGATCAATCAAGGAGCATTCATGAAGGGTCGGGGAACTTACCTGAGGTCTCCCAATCTTCGGCGACCGTTCGAAGTTCCCGACCGAGCTCCCCGTTCGGACCGCGGCCGGCGAAGCTCCGGCTCACGTCGTTGGCGCATTTTCATTGCGAAATAAACACATACAAAGACTTAGAGGCGGTTCTAATGCATGCTTGAGGCTAAACACGCGCAAATGGAGCTCCGGGGTGGCTCGGCCGAGAGCCGAAAATTCAAAGCCCATTTGGGCATTCCGTCGAACACGTGGTCTACATGTAAAAATGAAGGTCGGGGGAGGGAAACCGACCTGCTTGGAGCTCGCCGACGGCCACTGAATACCCGGTGATGATCAAGGAAGGTTCTTGAAGGTCTGCCCCAGCTCCTCTCGTCCAGTGTTTGCCAGAAAAAAATCCTCTCCTCTCTCGTGCGAGCTCGGCATTAAACCGAGATCTCCCCGCCTTTTCCGCGTGGCCGACCGGCGTGCCGACGCCCATTCCCCTGCCAGGCACGACCACCCAACTCTGCCAGTGTCCCCCCACGCCCGTTCTCCTTTTTTTCTTCCCGAAGCCGCGTCGCCCATGCCGCCCCTGCTCTGTCCACGCTGCTGCACATTCTGTGCATGCTGTCCACCAGACCCGGGTCGGGCCGGGTCGGGTCGGGTCGGACCCGACCGGCCCGGTTCGGCCAAATCGCCCAAATCGCCAAATTGACCCCCCAAATGACCTCTTTTCATGAAATTGATGGCAAAATCAGATTCCTTGACATGTTTTCCATCAAATATAGGTATTTTCGTGAATCAATTTATTGAAATTCTGTGAAAACCCCAAATTGTCCCTAGGATCCGAAATTTAATTTTGCCAAATCGAAGGTCTAAACGATCGAATTAGCCAAAATTGAGCCCACCAATGGATTCAGCATGATGAAAAATGTTGGGTAGAGGTGTTTAATTTTAATGGGTTTGCCCGTGTGAAATTTAATTTCACAAATTGTAAAACCGGGGACTAAATTGAAAGATTTTTATGCAATTAAGCCCTTTTGGTTAAAATTGATCAAATTGGAGGGCAAATTGACCCAATTGCATTTCAGTACTTTAGAGTCCAATGTCATAGCTTATAAATACCGAGAATTGAAAACTAAAAGACTCGAAAAGGATTTTTTAGGCCCGGTTCGGGATTAGGTTTGTGAAGGAACCCCATGAACCAAGATAAATTTCCCTTATAAAAAGTGAAAATATTAAAGAGGAAATTAAAATAAAATTTCTGAATATTTTTGTTTAATTTTCTGACCACGGATGGTATTTTTTCTGATTTTTTGGGTATTTTAATAATTAAATAAATTCCAAAAAATATTAAAAAATTCAAAAAATATTTTTTGTTCAAAATTGGTTCTTAAGGCTAGGCTAAGGCTTCCAAAGTTGATTTTGCAATTTGTTGACCTTTTTTGCTATTTTTAATTAATTTTAGAAATAAAAACTAAAATAAAAGATAGTCAAAAATCAAGTGTCAACAATGATCTACTTTCATGGGACACGAAAACCCGACTATCTAGAGGCCTATGAAACACCTTGCAAATGGCTCGAACTTAGAGCAGTTTGCATGAAATTGGAGGAACTCGGACACATGACTTCGAACTTCTAAGCTAGAAGTCTCCCAATACCCCAACCTACTACACCGACCCTGGTTCGTATGTCTATATGAAGTTGGGTCTTTAGTTACAAAATTAAGGTTGAAGACAGGAGAGATGATGGAAAAGTTAATCCCAATATTCCTAGTTAAGTGCCCATGATTATTTCCTTAGTCTCATATGATTGAATTGCATAACAATGACCGAGTTTCTCTCGCATCCTGGGAAATGAGAGTATCATATAGAAAATGACTTTGAAGGCAATCGCAAAAGAATTTATTTGCCTAAACTGGCTCGTTTTCGCAACTTGTAGGTCTAGGTTTTAAACGATCGACAAACTCGTTTAGTCTGCTAAATATAGCAGAAAATAAACATAGAATCACTCTATATTAGGTGGGACTAGCCAATCGATAATTGAAGTTTCTCCCTATCACACCAAGTACCGACCAAACAAAGAAATAATTATTTTGATAAGCAATATACCGCAAATCATATACATATTCTCTTTAATGAGATAAAATTGCTCTTTTCCCAGATATCTCTTTTGGGTCAAAAAGCACATTTTCCCAAAGAAGGAAATAGAAACCGGCACCATCAACCTTCTAGCCAGTTCTATCCAACCGACAATCAACCGAGACTTTTCTTGTTCCCCTTCGCTTTTTCCTCTTTGTTCTCTTGCTTTTTGGCTACAATCACAATCTTAACATGCATTAATACAGCTAATCTATACCTAATTGACTGCAAAGAACATTTTCGTCACTACTTCAAAACTTTGGGGGCTACATACATCACACTTTACAGGACATCATGTGAAGCATGCCGAAACAGGTCCACGAAACATGCCTAGCAATTTATATTTGCTAATCCTTTCGTTTTTTGTTTTACAAGAATTGTGTCGCATATCCAATAATATTGAAGCGGGACAATTACAAAAGTCACCCTTTCCTTGTTCATTGCGCGATATTCTAGCGTCCTAGGCGCAGAGGAACATGAATAGACAAAGCAAGTTCTAGATCAGAACGATCAAGGGTTGCCGATAGTCTCAAGTATGGAATGAGCTAAACTGGTGGCCGCAACTGTAATGGTTCTACGGTAACAAAATTCCTGATGCGCAACTGTCAATGTATCTCGCCCACGAAAGTGAGCCAAGCAACACGGCATATGTTATTCAGTTTACCAGTATTTTTGCACCCCTTAGATCAAGGAAAACTACAATTTTTACCAAAGTATTTTCTTTTGAAATTTACACTTCGCGCCTTAAATTTTCAAATCTTAGCATGAAAGTATAAGTTTCGAATGACAATGCGCCGACTATAAGTTTGGAAACTAGAGAACGCAAAAATACACATGAAAAATTTCGACCATTATGTATTCAAACGATGGAAGTTGTTTAAAAGGAGGAAATATATGATACAACAATAATATTAAAGGACGATAGAGTTAATTTGGTCTCCATAAATCAATCAAGTGCCTCATTTTCACGGCATGATATGCGTAATGGAATAGTAGACGAATCTCTTGGTTGTAGAAAATGATTTCATATGACAATTATAGAATACAAGATCCACTAATGAACATTCCTTGCTCTAAATTTTTATTGGCATTAAATGCTTGTCTTTTTTCTTTGGCTCAAGATGAAATATTTCAAATCACCTCTCAGGCTCACCGCGGAATGATCACTGCTATTGCGAGTGGACACTTCCTGCTATAATGTTAGCATATCCAATTATTAAACTACACCTTCATCTAACAAGCTTAAAAATTTATAATATTGGGTCCATATTAGAGTTAGTGCAATATCTTCGTGTATGTTCGTCTACCCCCATCAATCAATTTCCACACGCCACTCCTAATTCGGCTTGCATGCGGGGAGGGATGTCGAAATATTGTCGTATTGCTTGGCAACATGTTTCGTATGCTCTTTATATTCATGTACTCTCCCTCCACCTATCAGCTTAAGCTTTTGGGTTAGATTTTCTCACGTGATATTAAGGTAAGAGGTCCTGAGTTTAAATCTTTCAATGCTATTATTTGCCTCCCCAAATACATATTTCACACCTTCGGCTTAAACCAAAGTCTAGCATACACGTAAGGGGGAGTGTTAGAATGTTTCAATATTAAACCATGCGTTCATTTAACAGCTTAATGTTTTAGAACATAGCATTGATCCTATATAATCTCATATATGACATGACCAGTTGACCATGTCCGGTTCTTATTACCTCATGAAGTAAAAATGAGCCGCCAAAATACTCGGGGAATGATTTCTCACTTTGAATATATGTGGTTTACTTCATTACATTTCCTAAAATTCTATGTAGACCCTTTGGCTTTATCCCTTATTACTTCATTACATTTCCAAAGCTTTTACTTTTTATTGATGCATCTCCATCAGTACACCCAATGACTTACTAAATACCTCATGCAACTCAATCTCCTGTATTGAATGGCCAAAATATACTTCTACTTAAGCTGCAGAGGTGTTGCGCGTCAAAATCCCTTGGTCGGGCCTAAGTGGGCTTTTTCTGAGTGTTTGGCTCAAAAAGGTCATAGCCCAAAAGGGTGGCCAACACGGGAATCTTTTATCGAACGTTAGTAGTTCGTTAAGTAAGAAGGGGTTCCGGGTCAGTTTTGGACAGAGAGTGTCAAATACAGAATGTGTATTAATAGCAGTATGTCTTTCGACAACTCCGTACAGACTTTCGACCAATTCTATCGACGACTTTCGATAAAAACCAGCCGAATAATTCGACGTATTTGTAACCGAGATACAATACCAGAATTTAATTGACAATGCCAGATCACACTATAGGACACAATGTCGGAATTTAATTGACGACACATGGGTGGAAATGTAGGACACAACACCGAAATTGAATCGACAGTACTGGACAGGGTGGATGAACAGTACAACACCGAAATTTAATCGATGGCACTGAACTGGGCAAGCAGACACCAGAATTTAATCGACGACTCCTAATTCTAGATATGAATCACGCCAGAATTGAATCAATGACGGGAATCTAAAAACTACAGCTAGGCTAAGAGCTAATTTGGAAAGATAAGGTTTGTTTGATGTGTTGTGTGTGTGTTGGAGTTGGATATCCTCAGGTATTTATAGGCGTGCTCTAGTAACCGTCGAACGGTTACTGCCTTGGGCTCCAAGCACGTTTTCTTCGATAGCTTTTGTGGATAAGGCCTTTTGGCAGTTTCCGCGCTTGTCCTTCTCAATTTTTGGGATTGCCACCAAACTTTGTAACCGCCTCGATCGAGACTTCTTCTGCGCATCTTCTCTCTCATCTTCGGGAAAAATGCCGCCAAAGTTTCCCTCACACGTGGCATTCTAGTAGCTAGCTTTCTCCTGGCTTCTACACACCTAACCGTTACTTGCCATATCTCTCTCACGTGCGTATCACGTGGTCCTTAGGGTAAATTTTGGTGTTAACAAATGCCCCCTTTAAAAGAAATAAGTCAAAGATTTATTTCTTTTAAGTGATTATCCTTTGATTTGATGGTCACCAGTTGTGGTACACCATCTGATTTCCCTTCCCAAAGCATAATCACTCCTTTTTCCTCCGACGCATCGATTTCTAGTCCGGATCGTTTCTTCGAATAGAAAGTTCCCAATCGTCGTCTTCTTTGTCGTCCTAAAACCCTAAACCTTTTCCAACCTTTTGCTTCATCCTTTCTAATGGCATCTCAATCCTTTAATCCCGATCCAAAGCGACTGATCAGTCGTTTCGATATGTTGAAAGATGAAGGCAATAGTGACTACTTCCTCGAATTGTTGAACACCACTGGGGAATATTTCGGGTTTATGCTTGGACTAAGCTTCCGAACCCATTTATCCATTCCAGTGCTTTTCCAACCTTGTTTTCTGATGCGTCGAGATGAGAAACTCCCCATTCAAGCTTCTCCTTTGCGGGATATCTGGTCACTCCCGTCTCAGCGATTCAGAAGTTTTCTATCACCTGATGACACATTTGTCACCTAGTTCCATCGACTTCAAACTGACCCATTGACTACCACTGCCTGAGCGACGGCAAGCATAAGGACATCACTTGATGTTAGTTTGTTGTCCCATGATCTGAATAGAGGTCTTTTAGGCTCCGTGATGAGCTTTCGATCTTCGTCAGCTAATTGCTTCTTTTTCCCATGGGCCCCTATGTCGGTAACTCTTCTAGATGTCTTTACCATCGGTGGTCTGGCTACCCATGGCGCCTCTGCTGCAAATCTTGAAATCTAGAGGATTGTTCTACTCCTAGTGCTTTCCTTGCCTACGAAAAGTTTTTGAAACTTCATTGCAAAACCTCTCGTACTGTCACCCTTGCTGAGCGAACAACCTTCCTTCTTTTTTGGTTGTCGAAATACCTGTTCTTTAGTCCAACCATAAAGGTATCTAAAGATTACCTCGTTCTTGCGTCCAATCTTGTAAGAGGAAGAGATGTAGCCTAGAGTCCCCTTACTTTAGCTATTCTATACAAAAGCATTACCTATGCTTCTCAGTCGATGGTGACACCTAAGAAGGACGGTGTATTGTTTGGCCCACTCTGGATCCTTCAAGCCTAGACAACACTGTACTTTCCTTTCATGTTCACGAAGGTGCCTAAACCCCAAAACGATAGTGGACCCTCTAATATTGGTGCCAGGTTGCTTAAGGCCATTCCATTGAAGGTTCATGCTGATGTTCAACCTTTGAACTTCTATCTCCAATAGATCTTGTCCTGCAACTCGAACAAGATTGACATGTTTCCATATCGCTCAGTCGAATTTAGCTTTCTTCTTGACCCAAAGACCCATGCACTTTTAGTTTCCGTGACTTTTCAGTCTCTGTCCTTTCTCCCAAGGACCTTCCCATTCGGTTATGTCTTAAAGGCAGGTTTTATCTTGGGTTCGAACCTTATTCTCCATAGTACTGCGCCCGGCAGTTTGGCCTTCGACAAGCCATTCCCATGCCTACTCCTCACTTTATGAATTTTCCATTGATGGAAAAGAAGGCATATAGGCTCGATGATGATGCTTCCTTCGTTTCCTGCGCTCGAGTGACTGCTCTGATGCATCATCACTTTTCTAAGAACGTTACTAGAACCCTTCGATTTGGTCCTAGGATTACTTCAGATTACACAACCGGGTGGTTATCCTTTAGCATGGAAAGTCCTTACGAAGCAGCTATCATCTCACTTTTTAGCGAGAATCGGATCAAATCTGTTGGTTTGATTGTGATGGGAACAAATCCAAAAGGCAAGAGGAAAACTCTCCAATCGGACAGTCCTAGTCACTCACCAACTTTTCCTATAGGTAAGTAGTGGTCCTTTTTTCTTGATTTACAAGCCTGGTGAATGTACTGAATGGACTTACTTGTCCTTTCCTGTTAGGTGATGATCCAAACGATGAAGATGACGATGAACCCATTATTACTCTTCATCTGCGAAAACGTCTCAAGTCTTTGGACGAGCCTTCAATCACCATTCTCAGTGTTGATGAATCTCCAACTGTTCCTCTTCAGGGTTCTTTAACGGGTGTGGCACAAACTGCTGGAGAGTCTACTGATGAGTCTCCCGTCGACAAGTTAGGGTGTGCATGGCAACACAAAAAAAATACTCCAGGAAGAGTGTTTTTGTTCCCAAAGTGTTTTCGAAACACTTTGGGAACATAAACGCGTATGGTTAAAAAATGATCCAAAAAGTGTTCCGCGGAACATTTTTGCACCAGGGAACACTTTTGAAGAATAAAAAAAAACTTGCTTATGAGTTTTGGAATACTTTTGGAATCATCACCTACCATCGCCAACTCGGCCACCATCCACCGGCCATCGCCGCGGCCTGTCGCCGGGGCCGTCGGTACCGACGCCGCTCGCCGAAGCCTCCTGCCGCCAGTTGCTTGCAGCCCGCAGCCGATCGCCGGTCACCGGCGATGGCCTGCCGCCGCCGCCGTCGCAGCCGGTTGCCGCCCATCGCCGGTCCAACCGGCCGCCGCTGCCGGTGACAAAAAATTATTAATTTTTTTTAACTTTCCAAATGCGTTTTTGTTCCAAAAAAATATAGCCGAGAACAGAAACACAAAAAAATATTTCTGTTCAAATACAATGCTTATAAACGTTCCCATACGCACCCTTATATGTTCCTGCTACATCATCTAGCACTCCAATTCCGTCATCTTTGGAAGTCCACGATGAGCCTCCATTAGCTCTTGCTCTCCATCAAGCAAATTCACCTAGCAACCTTCTAGAAATCGAGGAACCATATAGTGAACCTTCTTCTTCTGCGCTCATTGCACTTCAATCATCCCTAACTACTGATCTTCCACCTGTTAAGGCTATTCCGGATTTGTACGTAGCTCAAGCGCCTTTGGAGGACATTCAAGCTTACTTCGCAAAGCCTCTTCACCCATCTGAACCTCATAACATGCCTCGAGAAAGTATTTCTCCTTCAGTAGAGGCTCTTAGTCAGCTGAAGGTCAAGTTGTCTCGTTCTCTGGATGTTGTTTTCTCTGGCGTTTCTTCTTTTGTGGATAACCCTTCAGCCCTTAAGCGCATTGAGTCTACGATGGCAGATTTGACTAAAGAAGAGTTTTGCACGCTGCTCCCTTCGAGTATAGCTCATCGTCTGAAGAATTTTTTCGAGAACTTCTCAACTGGTTTTTCATATTATCAACAGTGTCGAGATCGAGTGGTTGCTTTAACTCGCTTTGACGATCAATCTTGCAGTGCTGAAACTCAGGTAGCAGAGCAACTATGGATCAGGAACGACAATCTCTTCATTCCATCGCAGAGGAGGTAGCTAAGCTGAACAAGAAAGAACAAACCCTTGAGCAATAGTGGCTGGCGATAGAGAAGGAGATAGCGGAGACACGCCTTCAACGATCAACCATACTTTCCTGTCGATCAACAGTCGAAGATTGATTGAAGACATCTATCGCTTCTTTAGAAGGGAAAAAGCAAGCAGACCTGGTTAGGATGGCGTAGGAAGAAACACGGCGATGCCAGACTCGGAGTGAATTCGTAGTTCGTAATAAAAGGTTTGAGGCCACATTGTATAAACTTCTTCTAGATATCAATGATGCCTTGTACCCCAAGAGATCTTAATGAAACCGCCTTTCACTCCCTTTCTCTTGTTTTCGCGCCAAAATTTTCACTATCATCCCACGTTCGCTTAGTAACTCAATTCAGTTACTTTACCGTCCTCTATATAAATGTGGGCAATGTGGGATGTTCTGAACTCGTTCCATATGGCAAACTATCATCAAGTCCTTGCTGTCTCTCAGGCATCTTTTCATCTATCGCGCCTTGATGACCTTTTGGGCTGGGAAGACAAAGGAGACGTGTCTCTATTCCATATGGATTGTTAATCTGAAAATGGTCATATCATCTTATGCCCACAGCTTAAGCGATTACCTCGCCATCGTGAAGAAACTTTGCCATCGAGCGATCAATTATCTATGCTTCCGATTAGCTAACTCCCAACCATCGGTTTGCTTCTTATCCACTTTTCAATAGGCATTTCTTTAACTGGTATCAACGGTTGAAGGGAAAGCTTTTTGCTGTGTGGGAAAAAGCTGGGATCGGCCAATCATTGGCATTCTGTGGCATGTCCATTGACCCTTCAAAATATGGGTTGGTTGGCAGCATTTACTGCTTCTGTAATTCCCCGCATTTCCCACATTGACGGGTAGAACTTTTTTAGATATCTTCCATTGATTGATCTTGGTAACTCATTGCCATTAACCTCCATCATTCGATATGCGTTCCCTGGAAGAACGTCGGTTATCAAGTATGGTCTTTCCCATTTCAACGACCATTTACCGAACTTCTTGTTGTCGAGACTCGTGGGAAGAATAGTCTTCAAAACCAGATCACCTATGATGAAACGCTTGACTCTCACGTGCTTATTATAAGCTTTGGCGATCCTTCGTTTCTGAGCCATTAACTTTTCAAGTGCTAATGCTCGATTTTCTCCTAACTCGTCGATGTTCGCATATATCAACTCATCATACTGTGCTTTCTCCATGCCATCCTAGAGCTTCACCCTTAACGATTGCATGGTAATTTCAAGAGGAAGAACAGCTTCTTGCCCATATGTTAACATATACGAATTGACGCTAGTACTCGATCTCTTCGATGTTCGGTAGGCCCGTAAGACCGTCAATAACAATGAATCACACTCCCTTGGGTTGTCTTCTAAATTCTTTTTTATCAGGCCAATGATAATCTTGATCGACACTTCAGCCTGACCATTAGCCTGGGAGTAATAGGGCGTTAAATGGATCATCTTGATTCCCCTTGATTTAGTAAAATCTAATATTTCTTGCCCGTAAAGACTGTTCCCTGATTAGCTGTTATAGTCTCTAGGATCCCAAATCTGTGAATGATCCGTTCTTCGATGAATTCCTTGACGACCTTTTGTGTCACATTCTTGTAAGAGGTTGCTTCAACCCACTTAGTGAAGTAATCTGTGGCCACCAAGATGAAGCTATGCTTCTTCGACGAGGGTGGATAGATTTTCCCTATCACGTCCATTGCCCATCCTCGAAAAGGCCATGATTTGGTGATTGGATTCATCAGTGCAGTCGGGACATGCTGGACAGGCCCGTGTCTTTGGCAGAGTAGACATCCCTTAGCATAGTTAATACAATCCTTTGTGATTGTTGGCCAAAAATATCCATGACGCCTTAACAACCAATTCGTTTTTATGCCAGCTTGATGTGCCTCGCAAATCCCTTCATGTATCTCTGTCATTGCGAGCATAGCTTCTTCCTTTCCTAGACATTTCAAGAGTAGCCCGTCGATCGTCTTCTGATACAACTCATCATCGATCAGGAGAGACTTCAAGGCTTGCCTCTTAAGATCCTTGCTGCACGGGCCTGAGTTCCTTAGGTAATTTATCAAAGAAATTCTCCAGTCTTGTCGATCAGGGACCTGATTTGAGCCTTCAGCTATTTCTTGCTGGATCATCATTATTCGAGCCTCTATTGAAGGCAACACTTTTATTTGGGTAATGATGTGGTCAGCTAATTCTTTTGATATTTTGTACATGGATGCTATTTGGTCTGGACAACATGTACTTAATTACATCTGTTTTGAAAATTACATGCACCATGGTCGGCAACATATAATGCCGTAATTTCGTATAGGCATAATACATTGATAGACACAACTTTTCGATGAGAGTATATCTTGTTTCAGTATCGTTAAGCATCCGGCTCAAGTAATATATGGCTAGTTCCTTGCCTTCCTCATTTTCCTGGGCTAGTATGCTTCCGACTGTGGTATTGGTCGCAGATAAGTAAATTTCAGTGGCCTCCCTGCTCTTGGTGGCAACAAAACCTATGGCTTGGTCAGATATTCTTTTAGTCGATCAAAAGCCACATGATGTTTCTCTTCTCCTATGAACTCGTGTTCATTCTTGAGTTTAAGCAATGGGGAAAACATCTCAATTTTGCCTGACATGTTAGCTATAAATCGCTGTAGGAAGTTCAATTTTCCAATCAACATTTGAAGTTATTTTTTATTAGCAGACGACGGCAATTCTATAATGGCTTTGGCTTTATTCTTATCTATCTCAATTCATCTTTGGTGAACCAAAAAGCCCAAGAAATTATCAACTTTTATTCCGAAAGCGCACTTTAAATGATTCATCTTCAACATAAACTTACGCATCCTAACAAAAGCTTGCTCTAGTTGTATTAGATGACTTGCCTGATCAGTCTTGACAATAACGTCGTCAATGTAGACCTTCATCAACTCCTTAATCATGTCGTAGAAAATGAAGTTCATTGCCTTTTGATAGGTGGCACCGATATTCTTCAATCCAAAAGGCATGACGATTGATTCAAAGGTTCCAATGGCACCAGGGAACTGAAAGCTGTCTTGTGGACGGAAGATCTGGTTATACCCCGAATGCCCATTCGTGATGGACATAATTTCATTGTGGGAGGCCGAGTTGATTAGCATATCAGCCATGGGCATCTGGTACTCATCTTTCGGCGTGGCATCGTTCAAATCGCGGAAGTCAATGTAGACCCTCACTTTACCATTCTTTTGCTTGACCGGGACGATGTTCGACAGCCATTCAACGTACCTCGTTGGTGTTTGTTGATACGGTCGAAATCCTTTGTTAATCGGCAGTCGATGTTCGACTACATTCCTTGCTAGACCAGGCATCTCATTGTAGTTCCAAGCAAAGCAGTTTCTATATTTCTTTAGCAAGTTTATCAATTGTGTCTTATACGGCTGGTCAAGTAACTTGTTTACATAAGTCGGTTGTGGACAAGCTTTATTTCCAATGTTTACTTCTTCTAATGGGTCTTGAGCTTGAATTACCTTGTCATCTTCCTTGGGGGGAGACTCTTCGAAGTCTAGAATGCCATCAACCGCTTCGTTGACCTGCTCGGGCCGTATACCTCTTAACGAGGTCTTGTAACAATCGCTGATTCTCCATCAACAAACTCATCGAGTTGGACTGCTGGTTCCTTCCTTGGGACCCATTCGGTGTATCCCTTGTCGAAAAGACAGAAAGCAATATCCCTTGAGTCAACCTCAGGGGGCTTTGAGATGCGTAGGCAATCATTTGGCAAAACCTGGTCTCGTCCTGATATTCGAGTCCACGTGACACAAGTCTGAAGATTAGCTTTTACGTACTCCACCTTATCCCCATTCTAGAAAGCTAGCATCTGATATAGCATCGACGGCACACATTGGTTTCCGTGTATCCAATCTCTTTCTAGGAGTAGATTGTATGAGCCATCGACATCTATAACACAAAAAGATGTCATCGATGTTTTGGACCCTACAGTGAGATTTGCAACATATATCCCTTTCACTTCAATGATTTCACAGGTGAAATCCGACAATTGAATGTTTGATGGGATAATCTCGTCGTCAGTCTTTCCTATCTTTTTAAAAAATCTGTTGGGATGAGAATTAATGTTGAACCACCATCCACTAAAACCTTCATCACAGGTCGCCTGTTTATTTTGTCTTTGATATTGAGCGACCTTAAGTGATTAGAGATTTCTTCGAGGGGTTTCTTGAACTCCATGGTTTCTTCACTGTCGAAGCAGAACTAAGCACCCTCATTCTCTTGTATAGTGGCTCCATCCTCATAATCAGCCGAAGATGACTCAAGTCGGAACTCATTAGGTAGCTTAACTTGGACCATATAAGAGCTTAATAGGGACACTGACCTGCCTACACGGGTCCTGAACCGAGACTTTGGTTTCGATGATTCCGGAGATTCGGCTCGCACATGTTCTTGCTCTCGAACTGGTTGTGCCCCCTCTGGTTTTCACTTCCAAACCAGGTTCTTCATCCTCCGGCGTCTATGATGACTTGCGGTCTTTGATGCTGGTTCATGATCTAGCAGATTTACCTGTTGTTGTAACATGCAGACTCTCTTTTTCTTTTAGATCCTCCTTTTCCTGGTGCGAGTCATGATTTCTTCTCTCTTTTGGGCCTCTGTGATTTCGTACCAAGATCCTTCTTCTGGATTGTTCGGTATCCTGAGAGTTCGCTACGAACGTGGTATATTTGGGGCGTGGTAACCTCGTTGTGTCACTCTGTCAAATTTTTCTCCCCAACCGTAGGCAACTTGGTCATGATTACGAACAAGAGGTGGACCATAGCTTACGTAGTAATTGAAGTTTTCGCTTGGTTCTCTCAATGTACCAATGGTTGGATCCCTCTCCTCGAATCTCTACTTGAACGATTTGTAGGGTTTCGGTGGAGGAAGAGTTTTCCTAGGCATTGTGTTACCAGTCTGGAGTAATCCCCGATCCCTCTATCCAGCCTGATCGTTCGTCTGGTAGTCGTGCTTGCGTCAATCCATGTTCTCCAGCTTTCTTCTGCATCGAATGCATAGATTCGACCACTCTTGCCCTTTTCCTAACTGTTTAAGAGAAACCATTTCAGTCATTACTAGGAAAGGATCCCTGTCTATATCCATGGGAAATTTGCCCTTGTCGTCAGCGAATTTAATCTTCCCCTGACGAAGTGCTTCTTGAATATTCTTTTTAAGGACTAAGCAATCCGAGGTGTTGTGACTTCATGAATGATGCCGCTTACAATATTTATTACCGACTAACTCCTCCTTAGATGGTATTTGTTGTCATTCGGTTAGCCTGATTTTCCCATCGGCCAACAACATGTCGAAAATCTCATCCGTTCGATTCGCATCAAACGAATAATATACCGCCTCTTTAGCCTTGGCCATGATGGTTGATTTTTCTTTCATTTTTGCTAGCCTTAGCGCTTGACAGGTATATGACTTGTCTAAAATTAATTGGGCCATCGCGAGTTCGATGAGGTCAACTTGTCCTTCATTGAAATCAGGTGGCTCGACAAGATTTACATCTCATCTTCGAGTGTGTCTTTTGTCTTTTTCTCTAAGAACCCTCATGTTTGATAGCCATAGTAGATAATTCAAACATATTTGCACATGGATGACCTACCATTCTTCTCAGATTTCGAATTTTAGTTCGTTGAAGGCGAACTACGCAAAAGTCTTCTAGGGTAAGGGAGCCAAACACTTGTTCTTGGCTCGCTTGAATCTTGTGATAAACTGGTCGACAGTCTCATTAGACATTTGCTTCATTGTCGATAAGTCGGCCACTGACAAATTCGGCACAGCTCGCTGGAACTGTCCGTGAAAGAGTCGTTCCATCTGTTCCCCCGTTAGCACAGAATTGAGTGGTAACACAGTATACCATGTGAAGGCCATTCTCAATAGGGAAAGTGGAAATAGCCTTACCTTCCAATGGTCGGCATGGGTAGCATCTCTACATAATGCTAAGAAGCGATTGACGTGTTCATAGGTGGGCTGATCATCTTCACCCGTAAACAACATGAACTCCGGTATTTTAAATCATCTACGGGATTGTATCCATCCAAACGGGATATGGCTTTCGATAAAAATTAATCATGTGCCTTACCATGGGATCGTTGTACCCGACCATTGGTTCGGCAACTGGCTGATTCTAGTATATAGGCTGGTATGGTGCCTGGTATCTTGGCTGCAGTAGAACTTGATACACTGGCTGTTGCACTTGGTATTATGGTTGTTACTGCGCCTAATATACTGGTTGTATAACAGGCTAGAAAGCCGATATCATAGGCTGATGTCCCTGTGGTTGCAGGGCTTGATTCGCCTGTTGATACTCTGGGTGAACAAATCGCTGGTGGATTATAGGCGGGAAAAGTTGATCCGGCCCCCCGCCTTGAAGGAATTGATCCTGCCCCCTGGTCTGCCATTGCCCCTTGGGGGAACAGGCCCTGTTCCTTGGTTTTTGACCCGGGTTACTAGGGTAATAGGTACATCTTGTTGAGCCTAATGGATGAGGAACGTACCTGGATCATTTGCTTGAGGATTGGGCTCATTAGTCAGTAATGCTTCTTCTCGTTGCAGAATCCTGACAAGTATAACTGGAGGCGCATTATGAGCAGCAAGACCTACGTTCGTTATTGGTAATGAGACATTTGCCGTTGGTATGAAGACATTCCCAACTTGAGGTTGCGGCAAACTCGGCGACCCTCTACGTTTTCCAGACGCACACTCGTGATAAGTGTTGATGATTAATGGTCTGACGACGTCGGTCATACGCTGGATCATATGATTAGCAAACTCATGCTGGGCTTCTTCGATTGTGCGTCTTATCAAGGATAGCATGACTGATGTCACTTCAGGGTTTTTTCTTGGTTCTTCGACGAGTTGTCGAGGAACCTCGCCGTCTTCAGCCTGAACCTAGTCCTAGATTCCTTGAGCTGTCGAGGATTCCGCTCGCGGTACTTCTTCCATGAGTTCGTCACCGTCTAAGTTGTTGAGACTTCTCGTACGTGGCATAGCACTCTCTCGAACTTAACACTAGGTGTCCCACCGGGGTGCCAAAAAAAGATTGTTGCGCGTCAAAATCCCTTGGTTGGGCCTGAGTGGGCTTTTTTTGAGTATTTGGCCCAAAGTGGCCAATGCGGAAATCTTTTATCGAACGTTAACGGTTCGTTAAGTAAGAAGGGGTTCCGGGTCTATTTTGGACAGAGAGTGTCAAATACAGAATGTGTATTAATAGCAGTATGTCTTTCGACAACTCCGTACAGACCTTCAACCAATTCTATCGATGACTTTCGATAAAAACCTACCGAATAATTCGACGTATTTGTAACCGAGATAAAACACCGAAATTTAATCGACGGTGCCAGATCACACTATAGGACGTGATGTCGGAATTTAATCGACGACACCAGACGGGTGAAAATATAGGACAAAGCACCAGAATTGAACCGACGGCACTAGACAGGGTGGATGAACAATACAACATTGTAATTTAATCGACGGCACTGAACTGGGTGAGCAGACGCCGAAATTTAATCGACGACACCTAACTCTGGATATGAATTACGCCGGAATTGAATCGACGATGGGAGTCTAAAAGCTACAGCTAGGCTAAGAGCTAATTTGGAAAGATAATGTTTGTTTGATGTGTTGTGTGTGTTGGCGTTGGATATCCTCAGGTATTTATTAGCATGCTCTGGTAACCATCGAACGGTTACTGCCTTGGGCTTCAAGCACGTTTTCTTCGATGGCTCTTGTGGATAAGGCCTTTTGGTAATTTCCACGCTTTTCCTTCTCAATTTTTGGGATTGCCGCCAAACTTTGTAACCCCCTCGATCATGACTTCTTCTGCGGGCCTTCTCTCTCATTTTTGGGAAAAATGCCGCCAAAGTTTCCCTCACACGTGGCATTCTAGTAGCTGGCTTTCTCCTGGCTTCTATACACCTGCCTGTAACTTGCCATATTTCTCTCATGTGTGTATCACATGGTTCATAGGGTAACTTTTGGTGTTAACAGTAGGAAAGGCCCAAAATCAATCCGCATTTTGGGCCATTTGTTGACGAACAAAATAATGAAAAAATTGTCATTTTGAATGCACTTTTATTATTGTCTTATATATAATTACATATTCTAAATATCGATCTATTTTTTATCAAATAAATTAAATGGATATTTTGAGAGCATTGGTTGATTAGTCATCGCACAGTGCTTGTTAATTAGGGGTATGCTGCCAGCAAACTGGTTAGCAACTGTGTGAAGCATAGGTCGACAACGCAGAAGCTGAAACTCTGATGACTCACTCCAGGCGCGGGTTGCTACTATAGAGCCTATCCGGCGATAGCCATTCGAAGACAATGTGGAATTTACCTTCCCCACAGCCACCCCCAAAGTTGAGAGAATATTTTTTCTTTCCTTTGTCACAAGGGAATACCGCGGAGTTTTACGTTGCGGAGTTTAGACGAATCAATTTAAGAACTTACTTAGACTTTGTTTGTTTCGCGAAAAATGCGAGGTTTTTGGAAAATATTTTCCTGGAAGTTATTTTTCAGGAAAATGATAATATTTTCTAGTTTTTGGCTAAACCATGAAAAAAAATTCAAAAAATATTTTCCCTTGTTTGGTGAGGAAAATTGGATGTGATTTTCACCCATGAACTCCTTTTAAAAATATATTTCTCTATCTTTTCTTTTCATTTTTTATTTTTAAGTTATATATCTTTTTCATTTTTCTATTTTCTTATTTTATTTTTTCTTTCTATTTTCTTTTATCCTCCTTCCTCTTTTGTTTATCCGCCCTCCCTCCTTCCTTTGCCTATCACGGACCTCAGCGACGGTCGGTCACCCGACGATTGGCCATAACACAAGCCAATGAGCTCGAGGCTCCGCCAGTCTTGCCTTGCCATAGGGCCGAAACATGACTTTGTCCGAAATCCACACTGCCACGTGCATCGCGCAGCACCAAATCACATGGGAGGTTCAAAGTAGTACATTCGAACAATTTATTTAACAAAAAATAAAAATAAAATAAAAAAGACGAAGAATAAAATTTTCAATTCTTTTTTACAAAAGAAAAATAAAAAATAATTAAAAAGAAAGAAAGTGTGAAAGAGGAGGAAGGAAAGATGAGAAAAATGTTTTTCTCTCCTCAAACAAAGGAAAATATTTTTTCCACTTTCGAAGAAGGTTTGTTTTTTTGTTTTGTTTTGTTTTATTTTCCATAAGGGGAAGGACTAGCTTATTTTCTGCCTCAAAATGTCGGAAAATCCAAAAAAACTTTTCTCGAGAAGTTATTTTTGGTGAAATAAACGGAACCTCAGATGAGTTACTCTTTCAGGGCAACTAAGTGAAAAGAATCCTGGTAAGGCTGTGATAACCTTGAAGGCAGTGCCGAAAGAGAGTCAGGCATGGAAGGCCACTCTCCTCCATGTGTAGTATAAAAAGCGTCGAAGAGCCAGCGCATGTCATGCAAGTGACCAACCTGCCTTTCTGATACATGTTGAGGGAAAGACCTCGCACCTGATCTTGAGATAGACACGAACCGAACACCCTCTCCCTCTCCCTCTCCCCCTCTCTCTCTCTCTTCCTTTTTTGCTTAATATTTAAGACTCTGTCTCATCATCGACTTCGCATAAGAACACCCGAAAGAAGAAGGCTATCAAATCTACCTCTCTGGTCTGAGCTTCAGCTCGAGCTTAGCCCTCCCCTCTCTCTCTCTCTGGTTTGGTGCTTTCTTGGAGTTCAGTTCGGTTCATCCTTGTTCAGCAGCCATGGTTTCTTCAGACGCTGCCCGTACAGCAGTCGGCGTCTTGGGTGAGTTCCCGTTCTTCCATCCTCGACGGAATGTTGTTCAGATCGAGCCTCTTACGTTCTCATGGAATCGAAGAAAGCAGACTTGATGCGGTTTCTCATGCTTTTTCTTACCCTTCTGTTTTGCCCTTTTTCAGGAAATGCGATCGCGCTCTTCTTGTTTCTATCGCCGACGTGAGAACTATGTCAATCCCTGTGATTCTCTGTCTTCGGATCTTGGGGCGGTGTAAAAGAAAAAAAAAACTGGTTTTGCTTTGAATTTTTTGAAGTAAAGAGGGAAGTCAAAGTGAAGTTAACCCTAATCCCCTAAGGCTCTAGGGTTTTTCTCGTAATCGTAGAAAGATTAAAGAAACTTAAGCCGCTGGGATTCTGAGCATGTCCCCATCGCGGAATTGGATCCGTCCCGATAACCTGTGGACAGTGAATCGTGGGACAAGTTTCGTTTTGCATACAATTGTCCCCTTATATTATAATTGTTAAACAACTCTCTCCTTTCTTTATATTCTCTTTTTCTTTGTCGAATTCTAGTTCACTATCTGAAGATATATTATTTTCCGACCATAGGTTACATATCAAACCCGACATAACATCCCCCTTCTTTTGTCATTTGATGGAAGTCACATACGTACGATGTAATTCTTATAAACACTTGTCCACATACATTTTGGGAGGGAAGTGGAATGTCTTGGCGTCTACGGCCTCTCAAATCTTGATTACCTCTTTTCTTCTCCATCGTAGATTCATGATTTTCATTTTAACCATCTCGTTAATCGAGTTTGTAGTGTAGATCATGCAAGTGTATTTGACACAGGCCGACGTTCATCCGGATATGGAAGAAGGGCTCGGTGGAGCAGTACTCGCCGGCGCCGTACCTGGCCACCCTCATCAACTGCATGGTGTGGGTTCTGTATGGCCTCCCCATGGTCCACCCACACAGCACCCTCGTCGTCACCATCAATGGCGCGGGGACCCTCATCGAGCTCGTCTACATACTCCTCTTCCTCTTCCACTCCGACCGGCAGAAGAGGCTCTGGGTGGCGGCGGCGGTGCTCGTCGAGCTTGTCTTCATCTCGGCCCTCGCGGTCCTGGTCCTGACCTTGGTCCACTCCCACGAGCAGAGGTCCATGGTTGTTGGGATCGTATGCATGGTGTTTAACGTCATGATGTACGCCGCGCCGTTGTCCGTCATGGTAAGCTTCCACCACGATTGATCACCCGTCTCATTCTTGAACGAGGTATCCGGGTCAACTCCAGGGATGAATGTTGTGTGTTTGGATGCAGAAATTGGTGATAACGACGAAGAGCGTGGAGTTTATGCCCTTCTTCTTGTCCCTCGCTTCGTTTGCCAACGGCCTTTGCTGGACTGCTTACGCCCTCATCCGCTTTGATGTCTTCATTGCTGTAATTTCTCTCTCTCTCTCTCTCTCTCTCTCTCTCTCTCTCTCCCCCAAGAGGATTGGATATCATAAAATGACTAGTATCATCTTCCACATGAATGTTAGTACATGTAATAAACTTTTTGAGGGACCGTATTTGGCGCATCGTATGTCATTTCAAACAACACCAATCTCGTAATAAATATATGTCGCAACCACATATCTAACTGTCTCTTCAAGAATTAAGGGTGGACACTGGATCTGATATGACTTGAAAATCGGTCGGAGCCCCACCAGGCCGATTAAGTTCCAAGCCGATTTTGAAGAGGACCGGTTCAGGGAACCGATTGCCCTCTATCTATCAAGAACACATACTATGCGGTGCTCGCGTGAGCTCGCTTCGTTTCTATAGTCATTCGTTTTCGCGGCTAGGTTCATTAAGATAGGTCAAGATCAATTACGAGCATGAAATAAAAGCAAAAAAAAAAGGACTATATCATGTGATTAATATACGAGGAATCTTTTCATAGTCAATTTACCATATGATTTCCGTTGATTTGATTTTCTCACTCTTGGGGTTTCAGGCTCCTAATGGGCTCGGGTCACTGTTCGGGCTGGCCCAACTGATCCTATATGCCACGTACTACAAGTCCACAAAGCAACAAATGGCTGCCAGAAATTTCAAGGAGATGAGCTTATCGGAAGTGGTGGTGAATAATGGAGGAGACTGAAGACTCCAAGGAAAATCGACGGCATTGCCCCCATCAGAACAAGATTCAAAAGGGCATGACAATTGGATGATATCGTGATTGAAAATTTCTAGCCAAATCACAAGATTGGCCAAATTCATCTAGATGCTTTGTTTCTCCTTAAATTGATGCAAATTTAGAGTGCACCCGGAAATCGATTTCGAGTTTGTTTCCAGCAAAGTACGCTCTCTATTCGCAGAAAATGGTATGTTTTTTTTTTAAACCTTATTAGAGCTCTTGTATCTTTTCCCAAAAATAAAAAAGGCTTGTATTATTTAGATAATAATGAAATTATGCTCAATTCCGAATCATTAATATATGTGTATATATACACACACAGAGGTTCCCTTTTTTTGTGAAAAATAAATAATGTGTTTATATATATGTGTATGTGTGTGTATATATATCCTCATTTGTGTGTGTCTCTCTCTTTTCGTTACTAGTAACGATCCTGCATCACGTGGGCGGTAGAATTTTACAACGGGTGAACCAAATTATGTATGCATATTCTAGTCTCTCTTGCTTTAAATTGTGGACTCTCAATCTTCTCCGGAAAAATCGTCTAAGAAGTCCTAAACATTTTGTACTTTGCCAATTCAATTCTAATTATTACCACCCTTTGCCAATTCGGTCATATTGACTAAAAATCGCTGATGTGGATGCCGGCAGTCCACATTGATACCGCCGGCGCTGATGTGGAAAATTTATGATAATATTTTATTTTTTTTTAGATTTTTTTTCCTTTTTTTCTTTTTTTTTTTCCGTCCGGCCTCGACCTACTTCGGTGTTAGGCGAGGGCCACCTCGACAGAACAGGCTAGTTGGTGTTTCCGATACGATTAATTACGAATGTAAAATGATGGCCAAACCTGAAAGATGATCGACGATATGTTTATAATTTATTACTGAGGAGAACATCATCGCACGACAAATCACTTGAGAAATGATAACTCTTAGATCTCAGTTACTGTTCGACAAAAAAAAAGAAATAAGAAAAAACAAAAGATCTCAGTTACTCTAGGAAGAAACCAATTGTTCTACTTTACCCCCCCCAAAAAAAGTTTAAGAACTTTACCCAAAAAAACCAATTGTTTTATTTATTTTTTTACCAATTGTTCCATCTCTTTCAAGTCATTAAAACAAAAATAGTCTTCTTAGCCTTAGGAGTTCATAAATTCCTCGAAAATCGAATTTCTCACGCCAATATCATTAAAGGTATCCACGTATCTAATATTTATTGTAACTAATTAAAACAAACTACATAAAATTTTAAAAAGAAAAATCGTGATGTGGCACTCTTTCTTTTACTTAGGTTCCGTAGGTTTCGCAGAAAATGAGGTGTTTATGATAAAATTTTTTAGAAAGTTATTTTTTAGAAAAATAACAATATTTTCTGGTGTCCAGCAAACTTGAAAATGATTTGATTTTTTGCCATTTGATATGGAAAATTGAATTTAATTTTTATTCATGCAATCCTTTTAATAAAATTTATTTTTTATTTTTAAATTCCATTCCATTTTAATTTTATTTTTTTTCTCTCTTTTTTCCCTCTTCTTTTGTAGTTCGCCAGATCTGACGAGGCTTAGCCTCGCTCTCGAGGTCGGCGATGGTTGGCCTTGCCTCGTTCGCCTGCGGCCAGCCGAAGAAGAAGGGTAAAGAAAAAATTGAAAAAATTAAAATAAAACAGAACAAATAAAAATAAAAAATAAAATTTTGAATTTTTTAAAAAAGAAAACATAAAGAGAAAATGAATGTGAAAGAGTGGATGAAGGAAAGATGAAGGAAAATATTTTCCTCTCTTCAAAAGGAGGAAATCATTTTTTCCACTTCTGAAGGTGTTTTTCCCTTGGTTGGGAAATGTTTTCCTCAACTCGTTTATTTTCCGTGAACCGAACATAAAAAAATCTGAAAAACATTTTTTTAAAGTTATTTTTTGAAAAAAAAAAAAGCAGAGCGTTATTCAAAGGACACTTGCTATATGAACAGACGGAAGCTAACATCATGATAGAAGTCCAATCCCTAATAGTAGCTACTTTTTATGATCTCTATAATCTACTAGGATTGACTTAAGAATGAAAATCACATAATCTCGCATAAGTTATAATTGTTTCGCTTAATCTACTTGGGTCAACCTCTCGAAGAAATCTTCAGACTAATTCCCCAAAAAATCTCAAACTTTTAGGTCAAGTCCCAAATCTGTCTTGATTTTTTTTTCTCTAAGAAAAAGACCCCAACTTTAGGTTTAGTCACAAATCTACCCCGAACTTTTTTTTTGTTTAAGAAAAAAACCCTCAACTTTAGGTCCAAATCTAAATCTACCCCGAACTTATAAGAAAAAATCACAAATTTTTACCTAATCTCAAATATGATCCATTAGCCCCCTGTCCACAAATTGTCGTTACTTGTTCCTAATTTTCATATTTTAGAATAGTTTTCATTTTGGGGAATTTTCTTTTTGAGGTGGATTTAATATCCACGTGGAAACGCCGTGTGGGCCCGTACATATTGCCCCCATTACTTTGCTAATGCTGGTTTTTTATCGACGTGGAAATGTCGTGGCAAGTTGGGATTGAACCATGGGGCATATTTGAGATTACATTGAAAACTTGTGATTTTTTTCCAGACAAAACAAAAATAGGGGTAGATTTCGGATTGGACCAAAGTTTGGGATTTTTTTCATGACAAAAAAAATTCGGGGTAGATTTAGGATTGGACCTAAAGTTGTAAATTTCTTCTATGACAAAAAAAAAAGTTCAGCGGTGGTCGTTGACAACATGTCTGTATTTGTTTTTATGACAATAAAATCTATATTTTAAGATTCCTAAACGGGTGAAATTGTCTGCCCTAAGTGTTGCGAAAAATTGATCCTGTAAGATGTGTTGGTGTGCGAAGCCAAAATAAATCATTAATGGCTTTTTTTTTATCTTTTGTCATTTCTTTTTCTTCTAGGTTAAAAGATACACATCATATATTAGGGATATAGAGGTTGTAGCCATCATAAGTGTATAAAAGAAAAAGAGAGAAAAAGAAAGAGAGATGCCCTGACGGCATTCTTGAGAGTTCTCATTTTCTTTTTCCTTCAATCTTGTGAGAAGATCATCTGTTGTATTCATACTTTTCTCGAAAACTAGTGGATTCGCAGAGTGCCTCTGCGCGGAGACGTAGCCCAGGTTTGGGTAAATTTCGATAACAAATTCTCTAGTGTGTTCTTTCAATTCTATTCTTTTATTATTATATTATGTTAGTTCGTATTGTTTGCTTGGGTTATTTTTTTGGAAACGGGGCACGAATCTTGTGAAGATGGTTCCAGCAGATCAAAGTGCATCTGAAGGGAAGGTTCAAGATGAACATGTTATTAATGAGTAGGCAGTTCAGGAGGAACACAGTGATCTGGAACATGCTAATAACCTTAAAGTATCTATTTTGAGGAGATCTACACGTGTGGGAATGCCAAAGGTAATTTTTTATCATGCAGCTAATACTGTTTTGAGCCATGTCTTATATACAGACTCGAGAGAGCCGAAAACTTATGATGAGACAAAGAAAGACACATCTCACATGCAGTGGGAGGGTGCTATGAAAGACGAGATGAGCTCGTTATTTCAGAACAAAACTTGGAAGTTAACCGAGTAGCCCACTAGCAAAAAGGCTTTGTTAAACAAGTGGATGTACATGATAAAAAATGAAGCTGATGGTAGTATCAGGTACAAGGCGAGACTTGTAGTAAATGGCTTTTCTAAAAAAAGAAAGGATCAACTACTTCGAGATGGATCTACTTCAGAATTACTATAGCAGCCATTAAGAAAACTTGGGGGGCACAAGTGGTTGATATTAAAGTACATGATGAAGGATTCTATCTTATCTGCATACCGGATGAGGTGTTTAGGAAACAAATACTTGATATGGGACTCATTTCCATTAACAATAGCACAATGGTTTTACGACCGTGGGATACCATGATGAAACTTGAGAGGGGTCTAAATGATACCCTTCCGATGTGGATACGTTTAAAGAAGGTGCCACTCTCTCTTTGGTCACCATCTGGCCTTAGTCATATTGCTAGCCTTATTGGGAATCCCCTACATGTTGATGCTCACACAGATTCAATGGTGCGATTGTCATTTGCTCGAATTTGTGTGGAAATTAAGGCTACCTCCCCCCGGCCAGAATTGATTAAAATTCGTTGGAATGGTGATTTCTACCCAATTGGTGTTGAGTATGAATGGAAGCCACTGACTTGTGGAAAATGTGGTGTCTTTGGCCCCTCCTATTTCTGTCCCCTCCTCTTCTCGGGGTCCTAAGGAAGGTGATGGTATGTGGCAACAGGTGAGAAGGAAAAATGGTCGGCAATCTGAGTTACCTACATAGAATAACCTTGAAGCACCTAAGGATTTGATGGTTGTTCCAGTTCAGTCTGTTACTAAAACAGTAGGGGGTGGTGGTTTGTGGTAACTGTCCGCCAAAATATAATGCGCATGAAGTGTCTAAGGAACTCTCTGTTGTTCCAGCTCAAGTTAACGCTGCCCCAACCTGTGTGTTACACCATTCCGCTGCTCGACAAGAGGGCAGCCCTATTCAGTCTAGCGTTCCTTCTCAGCCCCCTCCTTTTAAGATTACCGTTGTTCTTCCACCCCTTTTGGAAGCTCAACCTGAAGCTGCTATTCTACATCAACAGCAGCAGCTGCTGTCGGCTTCTTCCTCTCAGGCCACCTCAGTCCACTCCTCTGCTTCGGACATTAAAGAAAACACAGTGAGCGATGCTACTAGCAAAGCTAGCAGTGACTCGGAGAAAGACCAAGCTTCCCATTCACCTCCACTTACTCGGTCACGAGCTGTTGTGTGTGGCCTTATTAATGATCCAAACCGAATCCTAAATGAGGCAAACACCAAGACAAAAGTGAAAAACAGGAGGAGGCGGTAATCCTCTTCCTTTCTCATTTTGTATATATGTATTTTAGATTTTGAAATATTATGGGTCTAGTTCATCCCTTTCGACAAACAGAACTCCGGCATCTTGTCTTTTCGAACCGGCTTTCTGTTATTGGTATTTTGGAGACGAAAGTTAAAGTGCCTTCCTTTGGTACTATCTCTGGCAACCTCTTACCGGGATGGGTCTGGACCTCCAATTACGACTTCTCTTCTCGTGGTAGGATCTGGCTTGGCTGGAACCCCCAGGTGGTTGAGGTCCATCTTCTTTCCACTTCTGCACAGTTGATTCATTGCCAACTCAGGATGATTGCTATGAATAAATCATGTTTACTCTCGGCTATCTATGGCGAGCATACCTTTGTGGCAAGACGATCCCTATGGACTAACCTCATCCGGCTTAGTGACACCCCGGATCCTTGGTTAGTGGCTGGTGATTTTAACGCTATTAGAGATCATATGGACAGGATGGGTAGCTCTAATACTTGGATTCCAGCTTTTAATGAGCTTGGAGAATGTCTAGAGCAGGCTGGCTTGGATGATCTTAGATATGTGGGACATCGATTTACTTGGACCACATCTTCAGGTGTGTCGCGGAAGCAACGCAAGATTGATCGTGTTCTTGTTAATGAGCATTGGACCCAAGTTTTTTCTTTCTCTGAAGCTTCCTTTTTGGCGCCTGGGATCTCGGATCACACCCCCATGGTTGTTAGAATTGCTCCTCTAATTTCTAGGAAACCGTTTAAATTCTTCAACTTTTGGATTTCACATCCATCGTACAAAGATATTGTGGCTGCTGTTTGGAATACCCACTTTGATGGTTCTCCTATGTATATTGTTTGCAAACGACTCAAACTCCTAAAGAGTCGTCTCAAACAACTAAACTGTAACTCCTTCTCTGATATCTCTATACGCACAGAGCGAGCTAGGCGGAATCTTTGCTCGGTGCAAGCTGCCCTTGAACAAGACCTTACTAACCAGCCACTGGTTGAGGAGGAGATGAGACTTCTCTCGGATTTCTCAAAGCTTAGCTTCAGGAAGAGTCGTTCTATAGGCAAAAATCGAGGATCCGTTGGCTCAAAGAAGGAGACCAAAACACCCGGTTCTTCCACCACTTTGTTAACAAGAGGAGACTTCACAACTGCATTCTTTCGATCTTAGATCCTTCGGGGGCAGTTGTGACCGAGCCAACTCAGGGGATGGGTCATATAATGAGTCATTTCCACGCCTTGCTCAATGGAGAGGCTGCTGAAATTTGGCCAGGAGTGCCTCTCATTCGGGAGTTCTTGAACCGGGTTCTAGATGACGACCAAATCAACTCCTTGGCCATACCTTTCACGGAGGAGGAGATACGTAGCACCCTCTTCTCTCTTGCAAAAGGTAAGGCCCCTGGACCCGATGGTTACAATGTTGAGTTCTTCAAGTCTTCGTGGGATATTGTTGGGCCTTCAATCACTTTGGCTATTTTTGGATTTTTTTCGGTCTGGGTGCCTGCTCAAGGAACTCAACACGACTATCCTCACTATTGTGCTAAAGACTCCTAACGCGATGGCCATGAATGACTTCCGCCCTATTGCTTGTTGCAACACTATCTATAAGTGTATCACTAAGATGTTAGCCAAAAGGATTGCAAGTGTATTACCTTCTCTTATATCCCCATCCCAAACGGCTTTTGTTAGAGGAATGAGGATTAGCGATAATATCATGCTTGCACAAGAGCTTTTTGCAGATTTTCATCACGAGCCCTACCTTCATAAGTGTGCCATCAAGGTTGACTTTCGCAAGGCTTATGATTCGCTGGATTGGGCCTTTCTTGAATTGGTACTCCGAGCCTTTCGCTTCCCGAATTCCTTCATTAGGTGGATCATGGAGTACGTTTCTTCGCCTAAGTTCTCTATTGCTATAAATGGGGAGTTACATGGCTTCTTTTTTAGTAATAGGGGAATCCGACAAGGTGGCCCTATTTCCCCTTACCTGTTTACATTGGTCATGGAAGTTTTCTCGGGGATTATTCAAGCGAAGACCTTACTACCAGACTTTAAATTCTTCTGGAGGTGTAAGCATGCTTGGGTATCCCACTTATTTTTCGCGGATGACGTCCTTTTATTTGTCGAAGGACACCTTCCGTCCATTCAGAGGCTCAAGCATAGCTTGGACCTCTTCTCCAGTTGGTCGGGCCTCAAACCGAACACTACTAAAAGTGAGGTTTACTTGTCGAGTGGCGGGAATTATCTTCATGACCAGATTCGAGGCTGCTTCGATTTCCAAGTTGGATCTCTTCCTTTTCGGTACCTAGGAGTTCCGATCATCTCTTCTAGACTTGCCAAGACTGACTGTGATGTGCTAGTCGCCACTATTACGGCCTGTGCACGTTCTTGGACCCAAAGATTCCTTTCCCACGCGGGACGCATTCAGCTTATAAAATCTATGCTTCACTCCATTCATGTATATTGGGCCAGCATCCTCTCCTTGCCAAAGTCGGTTCTTAACAGAATTGAGCTCATCCTCAAGCAATTTCTTTGGAAAGGTCCCGAGTTGGGGGCCAGAGGGGCCAAAGTTGCATGGTCGGATATTTGTCTTCCTAAAGATGAAGGTGGCTTGGGGATTCGTAGAGTTGTTGATTACAATAAGGCTCTATCTCTTAAACATTTGTGGATCCTCTTTAATGATAAGGAGTCCTTATGGTGTAAATGGATCCACATGACCTTTTTAAAGAAGAAGAATTTTTGGTTTGCACCTATCCCTACTTTTTGCTCCTGGACATGGAAGAAGATCCTAGGCCTTCATGAGGAGTTTCGACACATGTTTATTTGGTCAATTGGGAATGGCAGGTCGACATCATTTTGGTATGATAATTAGCACCCTAAGGGACCTCTTCACTTGTTATTCTCGGCCAGACAGATCGCCCGTTCCAAGATCCCTCGAGAAGCCATGGTCGCCTAGTTCTTTTCATCTAACTGGCCAGCCTCCGAACCCTTAGATATCATTCATGGTTGGCCGGATCCCATGCCTTCCATTTTTCAAAACAGGGAAGATAACTTCAAATGGCTAGGCCACCCTTCGAGTTCCTTCTCAATGACCACAACCTGGGATGTCATTATACCTAAGGGTCATCCGGTCCCTTGGAACTCCTTTATATGGGATAAGGCTCTAGCACCGTGGGACTCATTTCTGTTATGGGTCATCTGTCATAACCGGCTCCCCAATCAGACTTTATTACTCCAACATCGAAGAATAGAGAATGGTACCTGTGCTTTCTGTAAGGATGGTCTGGACTCAATCGACCACCTCTTTTTTGGATGTTCTATCACCTGTGGCCTAGCCTCTTGGTGGGCGGCCAATTGTAACCTCACTTGGACAAACCGTCCTTGGCTAGAACACATTCGGTGGGCCAAGCAACATTTAGGGGAGACTTCTTTCTCACACCGGATCGCCAGGTTTTCTCTTGGAGCTCTATGTCGCATTACATGGACCGAGAGAAATAATATCTTATTCCGCGCAAAATCTCTCTTTGTTCCGGCCCTTAGGATGCATCTCATTAAGTTGATCAAGGATAAAGCTTTGTCCTTTGGCCGTATACATGACCACCCTCGCAACATGATGTTACAAAGGAATTGGGGACTATCCCCATCCATATTTGAAGATCGCCGTGAACCTGTCTAATGCTTTGCTTTTCCCTGGTATTTTTCACTTCATTTCTATTCTTTTTTGGCTGCTGGCTCGTTGTCCTTGAGCTGTGTTTGTGTTCGGACTACTGGTTATCATCTACGCCATCCTCTTACTTTGCTGGGAGGATTGTCGGGTTGTTTCCTTTCTGTTCGGGAACCTTTTCGCAGGTTTTTTGTGGTTGCTGCTTTCGTCCAATCGCCATGCCTTGCTACTTTTGCATATACCCTGCAGTTATGGAGCAGACTGTATGACTTTTTTTGCTACACGGCTGCTCTTTTACTTCGCTATCTACAGGCTGAAGACCGATTTAGTTGTCTTATTAGATATAGGTGTTTTTGGCTGCTTGTTTAGCTTTTTCTTTCATGCTTTTTATGGTCGTCTGTTTGGCCCTCTCTACCCCTTCTTGTCTGGCTTCGGCCCTTGTTTAGGCTTGCTATTGTGCATCAATGCTTCTGACAACCGGGTCACCGTTGAACCACTTTGGCGCGTTGTGCCATTGTGGTTCATGATTTTTGTGACCGGTTCTTTTGTATCTAGCTTTTGAAAAGTCCTATACATACTTAACTTACCAAAAAAAAAAACTACTTCGAGATATTTTCACTAGTAGTGAAGATGACATCAATCAGAGTTCTGCTAAGTATAGTTGCAGTGGAGGATATTCATCTTGAGCAGTTAGATGTAAAAACGGCATTTTTGCATGGTTATTTAGATGAAGAATTATTCATATCGCAACTTAGAGGTTTTGAAGTCAAATGTAAAGAACACATGAGGTGTCGCTTGAAGAAAAACTGATATGGCTTGAAGCAAGATCCACGACAATGGTACTTAAAGTTTGATGGTTTTATGTAAGAAAAAGTATTTGCACACTATGAGGTTGATCATTGTGCTTATTTTTTAAAGTATAACGATGTTGATATTGTATATGGCTAGTGCTAATATGAAAAGAATTGCATAAGTAAATAAGATGTTAGCATCACAGTTTGCTATGAAAGACTCGGGAGATGCCAATAAGATTTTAGGCATGAAAATCATCAGGGACAGGAAAAATAAGAAATCATGGTGTCGCGGGAAGACTATGTAAACAATGTATTGAAGAGATTCAATATGGATAAGGCAAAATCGGTTGCGACTGATGGATCTAGCAATATCACCTAGAGGGGGGGTGAATAGGTGATTCTGAATATAATTGAAATTTCTTGCGGAATAAAAAATAATTCAGTGTACGATTAGAATCAGGAACAGCATAACAGTGTGCAAAAAGTCTAAACACAAAAGTAAGAGTTTAGAGTAGTGAATATCGCACACGATGATTATAGTGGTTCGGTTTAGATTAAGCCTACGTCCACTCTCCCACGATGACAGCCGATCGGCTGGATTTCACTATGAAGAATCACGAGAATTACAAACACTCAATCACTTGGTTTTTCTCTCTCACAGATTTTCACAATGAATATGATTTTTGGTACACAGAATATTTTCGGATAGAACTCAGATTATGCTTGCACTTTGGATTGTTGTTCACTTCCTTCTTTAGTCCATCATGGTTCTTCTTTTATACTCCATTGCCTCCAAACTAGCCGTTGGATTCCCGACCAAGGGATCGCTCTTCAATCCTTGATTGGACGTCATCAATCGTGATTGAACGAGACTGTATCTTCAGAAGATATGTAAACCGTTGAGTGAGATATTGAACCATTCTGATTCAGTCGCCCATACAACTAAATCTCCAGCTTCCATAAGTGTGATAAGTCTGAGTTGGTTCCCGAAAGAATATTCCTTAGAAGATGATATCCCATTGTAGAAGGTCCCTTGATTGATTGGAAGGGATATCAGGGTAATCGAATATCACAAGCTTTCCTTAGGAATCTTGCCTTGATCAGAAACCTGTCATACGTGGGTCTTCATGTTTTGCAAATGCAGAAACTGATCTTTCTTGGGTTTCGTCTTAGAATAGATTTGCTTCTTACTAGATCAGTTGACATGGAATGGTAATTCGGAGATTTGATGCGATCCATCCGTCACTGTTTAGATCGTCAGAAGCACTTCCATCTGACCTTTCGTTAGAAGCACTCCCATCTGACCCTTCGTCAGAAGCACTTCCGTCTGACCCTTAGTCAGAAGCACTTCCATCTGACCATTCGTCAGAAGTACTTCCATCCGACCCTTCGTCCACGCGACAGAATTAGATCCACTCAACCTGCTGCTTACACATTCTTTCTACATCACTGAACGTTATACAATTTCTCTCGATAGTTTTGTCAGAATCAAAATATAGGAGAATTTCCACAACAATCTCCCCCTTTTTGATGGTGACAAAACTACTCTTATTATAGATACATATATGTAAATTTAAAGATTTTAAACAGTGACAAAAACGAGTAATCATCCGATTTGCTCCTGCAGGTAATCATCATTAGAGATCATGTACTGAAAATACTCTTGTAGGAAAACATGATCAAAGTATAGATGCATAATCAAAGTATAAACAGAGTGTAGGTATCTATCAGAGTATGGCTATCCTGCCACAAGAATAAACTCTTCTCCCCCTTTCTGAATTGGAGTATAATCAGAGGTATGTAATCAGAGTATAAATAGCGTACAGATATCTCTTCTCAAGATGATATCAATCCCTGCACAAAATGGATATCAACTCTTCTCCCCTTTTTTGTCAACATCAGAAAGATTGTATAAAGTTAAAAAAATTGAATCGAGTCAATGTTAAACAAATAGAGTAAAGGTTGTATCATAGCAAAGAGGAACTTTTGGTCCAAAAAAAATTAAAACTAAGAAGATGTGGGTGGAGGCATTTTTGAAGAAGAGGGATGATCTTCAGGCTCGTTATCAGCCTCTACTGGAGAAGGTCCTTGTTGACACCTGATTTTTAATCACATTTTATTTTGATTTTACTTTTCAAAATTAATCAAAAATAACAAAAAAAGTCATAAAATTACAAGATCAACTTTGGAAGCCTCGGCCCGGCCTTAGGAACCAATTTTGAACAAATTTTTTTTTTTTCGAAATTTTTAATATTTTTACAACTTTATTTAATTATAAAAATACCCAAAAAATCAAAAAAATACCATTCGTGGTCAGAAAAAGCACAAAAATAGTCAATAATTTTATTTTAATTCCCTCTTTAGGTTGGTCTTTTTAAATCTCGAAAATTCGACTCGGGTAACTATGTTGCTTCACAAACATAAACCCGAATCGATCCTAAAAATTACCTTTTGAGTCCCCTAATTTTTAATTTCCACTTTTCATAAGCCATGACATTATAATCTAGAGCCTTGAAGTGCTATTGGGTCAATTAGGCCTTCAATTTGATCAATTTTGACGAAAAGGACCTAATTGTGCAAATATCTTTGCGATTTAGTCCACGGTTTCGCGAATCTTAAAATTAAATTCTCTTTAGGGACACCCATGAAAATAAAACACCCCTACCCCATAGTTTTCATCGTCCCGAACGCATTGGTGGCCTCAATTTAAACTGATTTGACCGTTTGAGCCTCCGATTTGGCGAAAATCATTTTCGGATCCTAGGCATAATTTGGGGTTTTCATTAAATTCCATCTCAATCATTCACGAAAATACTCATTTCAGATGGAAATCACGTCAAGGAGTCCGATTTTGACGTCAATTTCATGAAAAACAGTCAATTAGAGGCTCAATTAGGAACCGGGCCGGTCGGGTCGGACCCGCCCGACTCGACCGAACCGGGTCTGCACCAAAACAGGCTGTCGTTCTCCTCCACGTACAGTACCAAAAGAGTGCGGCAGTTGCAGGGGGACATGGCAGCGACTGGGCGACCAACGCTGGGAGGACAGACACCTTTTTCAGAAGGGAGGATGGCGTGAATGCGAGGTCGGATCCGAGGCGACCGAGGATACAAAAGGAGCTCGTCCACAGTAGAGAAAAGAGGAGGGGGGTTCACGTTTTTTTGGAAAAAATTTTGAGAGAGAGATTCGGGCGAGAGGAACCGAGAGAGAGAGGGAGTAACCGGGCGTCGTCGGGGATTATCCAAGCCTCGGCGGACCCGAATCGCCGACGCCGAAGCCCCCGAGCCACCGGCGAACCGAAGCAAGGTCGGTACCCCCTCTTTCAACTCCCCTGTTTTTTCGCGCCTACTGTGGATTCGCTCGGTTTGGGTTCTCGACCAAACCGAGCCGAACCGAATGCATTCCGACATCCCTTGTGACCCATGTATTGATGTTTGAACGTCCGTTTGCTTCGGTTTTGCGCGAAATGTTCATAGATCTAGTATAAACGTTCATTTTAGCATGCCCGCCAACCGTTCGACGAAATGCCCGCCGGTTGTTTCTAGGCACAATGGCCACGGCCGAGTCTCGTTTGAGCGTGTTTTCGACATATTCTTGCCCTTAAGGTGTTCTAGTATCATCGCTAAGCCTTGTGCGTTGTTTGTTTTGCATCGACCCGTGCCGAAAACGGCGGTTGGAGCTCCCCGGGGCCAAACCCGAGCCGAAGCTCGGTCCGGCGTAGGTGGTGTCCGCCGAGCTCTAAAAGAGCTCAGGTAAGCTTCTTGAACCTTGTTAGATGCTGTTTGAATGTCCTAACCCGAGCTTGGTCGCCAAAAAATTTTCGCAAAATTCCTCGCCGGAACCGACACTGTTCACGGCTGGCCGGGGGCATTTCGGGCGTCCTTAGTCGTCTTTTTTGTGGTGGTTATGTTACTGTGTTGATGGGGAGTCATTCGGATGAATTTGGCTGAAGATTTCGCGCGTTTGGGCTCGGTCCCGGTTTTCCGGCGAGGATTCCGGCGGAACCGCCGGAATCCTCCTTCTCCGGTCGTCTTCTCAGACGACCGGGTTGACTGGTCAACAAGTTGACCAGTCAACGCCGACGTGGCACGCCACGTAGGCAGCCACGTCGGCGTAAAAAAAAATGAAAAAAAAAGAAAAAGAAAAAGATAAAAAAAAAACCTAGATCGGACGGTGGGCAAAGTGCCACGTGTCGCGATCTGGGGATTTTCAAAATTAATAAATGATTTTTAAATGATAAATGGTATTTTCAAAAATTCAAAAAAAAACTAGATCGGACGGTCGTGGGTGTGCCACGTGTCGCGATCCCATGTCTTCAAGATCAAATAGATCGGACGGACGATATTTCGCCACGTGTCGCAATCCAGTTTGTTAAAAATTAAATCGATCCGGCGGCTACGGTAGTGCCACGTGGAAAGGTGGCGACCGTCCGATTGATTTTATTTTTTCAGAAATTCGGATAAATTGACAAATGGTTTTAAAATAATAAAAAAATAGGAAAATTTAGAAAAATAAAAAACGGCGTCGTTTAGACCGGCTCCGACCCGTAGGGTCGGGCCGGGTTCGACCCGGTCCAGAAAATATTTTTAATATAAAAACAAATTCAAAAAAAATTATAAAAAAAATTCGAAAATTAACAAAAATGGAAAAATAATAAAAAATCATTAAAAAATAAAAAAATTGAAAAAAATTGAAAAAATTTCTAGAAAAATTCCAGAAAATAGGAAATTGCCACAATCAATTGGCCATGACCTATTTTGGTCTTTCGAACCCCAATATTTTTAAAATGACGATTTTGCCCTTTTGGCAAATCGTCTCCCAAAAATTCCAAGAAAATTCCAAAAATTTCAAAAAATAAGAAATGGCCACAATCAACTGGCCATGACCTATTCCAGGTCTTTCCAGCCCAATATATTCAAAATGACGATTTTGCCCTTTTGGCAAATCGTCTCCCAAAAATTCCAAGAAAATTCAAAAAATTCCAGAAAATAGGAAATGGCCACAATCAACTGGCCATGACCTATTTTGGGTCTTTCATACCCTAATCTTTCCAAAATGACGATTTTGCCCTCTCGGCAAATCGTCTCCCCAAAAATTAAAGAATTTCCGAAAAATCCCAAAAAATAGGAAATGGCCACAATCAACTGGCCATGGCCTATTTTGGGTCTTTCTTCTTTCCAAAAATGACGATTTTGCCATTTAAGCAAATCGTCTTCCAAAAATTGAAGAAATTCATAAAATTTCAGAAAAATTCAGAAAATGAGAAATGACCACGACCAACTGGTCAAGACCTATCTTTGGTCTTTCGAATCTCGATCTTTTAAAAAATGACGATTTTGCCCTTTAGGGAAATCGTTTCTCGAGAAATCCGGAAAAATTTCAAGAAAAATTTCCAAAATAGGAAATGGCCAAGATCAACTGGCCATGACCTATTTTGTTTATTTCAACTCTCAAACCTCCCTAAAATTGACGATTTCGCCCTTCGAGCAAATCGTCCCCAAATCTTCTCAGTCTACCCTTGGTCCTAAATCACACATTCCCTAAGCCCTTAAGGCTATACTAGGAGGCCATTAATTTGACTTGATGTGCATTGACGTGGTTCATTTATGCACTTGATTGCGCTTTCCCTATATTGATTGTGATTTGATAGGACTAGTCTTCCAATCTGCATGAAACCCCTTGAATCAGACTTACCTCACCCAAAAATTGCGCTTGTATGAAATCTTAATTAGGAAAATCACTCGCGTTAGGTACCGAAAGGGCGTTGGTAATGACACCAACGTAACCAAGTCCCCGAACCCAAAATCTCTGGTTCCGCAGAACTGATCGATCTCTCCCAATCGATTAGTGAGGTTTCCGGTCCACCTTCCAAGAAGGACCGGTGGCGACTCCAAATGCATGCACACATAGTACATGCCACCACGACCACACCAAGGTCGAATGCGATCGACTCTTATCGTCGAAACCCCCGCATAAAAATTTACTCCCGTTGCGATTTGGTATGGGCCTGGGAGGGTCCGCGTCGAGAGAGCCCGCGATCCACATTTCAGAGTGGGGGCCCGATTCGACAATCCATTAGCCCGTAAAGAAAATTTCGGGTCGCGACAGACTGGCGACTCCGCTGGGGACTGAACACCCTAGAACCTATGATTCTAGGCCTCAAGTGGACTTAGGCCGCGATTAAAAAGCTGAGTGATTTTTTGACACGTTTTCTGCAGGCGCTCTTGAAGGTGAGGTAAGTCCGCTTATGATAGGTGTTAAATATTTTTGCAGATTGGAGTGATAAGGGGAGTAGTCTATGATTAACATTGTCTTATGCAGGTTGGGTGTAGGAATGTATGTTATGTGGATAATTTGAAGCGCTGATTGATATACAAACTGCCGTGCATGATTCACCTGCATATTTGAGGATCACGACACTTTTGCACAAAGCGCCCAAACCCAGGCCGCGAAATCACCTGTTTAGGTAGCCATAGATAGGGAATCGATATGCGAGGCTCTAGCGTGGATTTGCGCTTGGGTTGACCATATTTGATCCCGCTCACTATTCAAGTCGATTCTTTTATCCATTTGTTGTGGATTGCGCTTATGGACGAATTTATTGACTCGAATAGTGAGAAGCCGTTAGGTCCATACCTGAGCCATTTTGATTTCTAGAGTCAAGCCTCACTTGTCTCATACGCATGTGTATGGATGGTTGGTATACCTAAAACCAAAATTCGTTAGGTATCGATTATGGTAAGGTCCTTCCGTTTCTATTTAATTTGTCTGCCATCTTTGATTTCGTATGACATGCTGCATTCATCAAATCCAATGGTTGAGTCCAATTCCATTTTATAGTATGGATAGAGTAGAGGTGGTCTCTCCAAGTCGGTCCAAGATTCCCGAGATATTCGAGTACGAGCGACGTGCCATCCGTCATCGAGCTACCGAGGCATTCAACGGATTCCACTCCTTCCGATTTGTCCAAGGGAGGGCACTTACTGGACGAAACCTCATCCGAGGGACGGATTGCTTCTACACCAAGTCCGCCGAGCAACTCGAGCGCAAGCACAAACACGAGCATAATATGGAAGAGATGATGAACCTTTATTGAAAGCGGAAGAAGGCGTTTCGAAGGACCATAGCCGATCTAAGACCCTCTCGAGTGGTCATCGAGATTTCATCAGACGAAGAGGATTCTCTCGAGAGCCAGTCGTCCTCTTCCACCCCCATAGACATTTCATCTGATGAAGACGGTGACCCGAGCTAGCCGGAGCAGGGACGACAAGCGACATTCCCCGAAGACTCGACTTGGGGCATCTCCTTAGGTTCTATAGGGTCGCATTCCATTTGTCTCATTTTAATTATTTATCTATCCGAGTCCTCGAGTCTGTAAAGAGGGTCCGCCTGTGGAACTCCCTTCTACCTTTGGCACTTTGGCCTTTGAGTCATTTCTAAGCGTCCTGACATCGGAACGCGACACTGGAATTTCTCTCAACCATTCGGATTTTTCGGCTCAATTACATGTCTCATCCAAATGAAATTTTCGTTAGGACTCACACTTGACGTGTTCAGCGCAAGTACGAGAATCTAATCCTCATTTCATGGTGCCTGGGATATGGAATTGAACCGGCCTATATCATGCATCATTGGTAATCCATGGTGATTAATTAAAGTCATCCGTGCTTTCTGAATTCAAGAGGAAATTAGATATTTGAATTGTTTTTGGTAAACAATTTCAATTTGGATGTCCTATCTCCCACTGAATTTAGGACACATTGGAATTTCATTTTTATCTTGTTGGACATTCCACAGATTTTTTTGGGGATTTGCCAAGAGTAATAACCATGGATTACGCTCCTTCCAATTGTATGTTTTCTTTTGAAAAATATTGATAAAGAACTTTTCACACGGAGCTAAGGCTTTGTAAAAGTCCTTATCTTCGTTAATCACAAGAAAGCATAAAATTGGAAGGATTCATGCTTTACTTCCCTTTCTAACATAGTTCTGTAATTTAAAACAGGTAATTTCCAAAAGAGAAATCCAAAAACCTGCGTGGAGACTTAGTCACAGGTTAAGATGGACCGGGATGGCGTGGAGAAACGCTTGGCCACCTGTTGACACCTAAATTTTGATCAACTTTTTTTTATTTTTATTTTTTTGAAAATTCATAGAAAATCCATAAAAAAGTTGAAAAATTGAAAAATCAATTTTAGTGACCTTAGCCAAGCTAAATGAACCATTTTGACCAAAAAAATAATTTTCATAATTTTCATTTTTTATATATATTTTCGAAAAATACAAAAAAAAAGAAAAAAAAAGAAAAAGAAAATCAAGAAAATCAAGAAAAATAATATTTGAGGTCACAAAGATATATAAAAATAGTCGGTATTTTTATTTTTATTTTATCTATTTTCTAACCTCATAAATAGTAAAATTCAGGTTTGATTTTAGGTGTTCTCTGATCACCATAAAATTGAATTTGACAAAAATATTTGTAATGATTAAAAGGAAAAGGAGGGAAACATCATCATTTAAAAGGAAAAGGGGACTAATGATTTTGTCTTCTCTTTTTGTTATTTTATTTTATTTTTACTTTTATTATTTTATTATTTTATTATTATTATTATTATTATATTTTTTTTCTTTTCTTTTTCTCTCTCTCTCTCTCCCCACTCCCTCTCTCCTTCCCGCTGCCTATTTATCTCCTCCCCCTCATCATCTCCCGACCCTTCTTCTCCCTCAACTCTCTCTCTTTCATTTTTCGATTTTTTTTCTCTCGCTCAGCCCGCCGCCCAGACCCAAAACCGTCCGGTTTTTCGACCATAACTCTTTCGTTAGGAATTGTATGGGAACGAGCCATATACCATTGGAAAGCTTATTCTCTTGCCGTTCTAATGACATATTGTGAGTCCAATTTGGCCCAGCCATTTGTCCCGTAGAGCTGTTTGAAGGAGCAAAGGTCAGACTGATCAGACTTGAGTCCGCGGGTGCCAAATTGGATTTTCGGGTTTGTTTTGGGTTCAATCTTGGTAAGACCACCTCTCACTCCTTGTTAAGACATATATTATTGTGGTTTATGGTTTGAAGATGGATTATATTTGGATTTAAGGGCTGATCCCTTATTGTTTTGTTCGAAAAATCTGAACCGGTTCTGTCAAGGTGGTGCCGTGAACATTGTGAGTGATTCAAGGGCTTGCCTTGCTTCCAATATTCGATAAGATGTCTCTAGCACCTAACTTAGGAATCTAGCAAGCTGAGATTGTAGTCTAGTTGAGTTTTGGATGGGTTTTAATGGTTGAATTGAAGGAGTTTTCTGGGACAGATTCTGGTCATTGGGCGATTGAAAACCGTCCGGGTTTTCGGCCATAACTCTTTCGTTAGGAATCGTATGGGAACGAGCCATATACTGTTAGAAAGCTTATTCTCTTGCCGTTCTAATGACATATCGTGAGTCCAATTTGGCCGAGCCATTTGTCCCGTAGAGCTGTTTGAAGGAGCAAAGGTCAGACTGATCAGACTTGAGTCCGCGAGGGCCAAATTGGATTTCCGAGCTTGTTTTGGGTTCAATCTTGGTAAGACCACCTCTCACTCCTTACATTTTACCTATTAGACCCAGAATCGGAAGGCCGAGCCTCCTGTTGGTGTCTAAATATTTGCTGTGTATTTACTTTATGTCATAGCATTTCTATATTTCGCATAAAAGACCCAGAATCGGAAGGCCGAGCCTCCTGTTGGTGTCTAGATATTTGCTGTGTATTTACTTTATGTCATAGCATTTCTATATTTCGCATAAAAGACCCAGAATCGGAAGGCCGAGCCTCCTGTTGGTGTCTAAATATTTGCTGTGTATTTACTTTATGTCATAGCATTTCTATATTTCGCATAAAAGACCCAGAATCGGAAGGCTAAGCCTCCTATTGGCGTCCAAGGTGTTTTATTTATTTATTTTCTGTAAATTATATTGTGCTACCCCAGAATCGGAAGGCCGAGCCTCCTGCTGGTGGTTTATACCCCCCACACATTGTTGCACGAGCACCGACGGACTCCGACGTCGTAAAATTCACCGGATCCCATCTCCTTTGCTTATGTTTATGTTGTATAATGACTTAATATCTTCTTTATTTTTTGCATTGTGTTGCGTCCTATAAAAACAAAAACAAAAAAATGCTAGATCGGACGTCTGCAGATGAGCCACGTGTCGTGATTAGGTGATTTTCAGAATAAAAAAAATTTCCAAAAAAATGAATTATTAAGGAAAAATTCAAAAAAAAATTGAGAAAAATTGCAGAAAATTCCTAAAAAAATTCTAAAAATTTTTGAAGGCTGAAAATGACAAAAAAAAATTGATTTGTTTCCATTTTTTGGATTTTCTCCCATTTAATCCAAAATGGCGATTTTACCCCTCAAAGGGTAAATCGTCTTTGATATTCCGATGAATTGTGGAAATTGCTTAGAATTTGGTGATGGGCCAGATAGGTGGCTAAACCTTATGTCTAAGATTTCCACATTTCATTCCCATTTTTAGAAAATGACGATTTTACCCCTTCGAATGGTAAATCGGTTTCTAAAATTCCAGAAAATCATGAAAATTGCAAAAAAAATAGGAAATTGGTCAATTGAGTGACCAAACCTATTTTTGACATTGTTTTACTCCGGATTCATTCCGAAATGACGATTTTTCCCTTTTTAGGCAAATCGTCCCTTTTGTCTCAAAATTACGACTTTACCCCTGATGGGTAAAATCATGTCTAAATCATTCCTAAGCTTGATTGATACTTATTTAGGCTAATAGAGCCTTATTAGGAGTGTCATGTTGATTTGATGTGATTATTTTACATATTTGGATTCATTGATTTGCGCATTTTATTATTGATTGTGATTGCTAGGATAGTCATTCCTATTTGCATGAATTCCTAGATTTAGGATTCGTACTCCACTCATCTGCATGAAATCTTAGGTAAGAAAATTCAGTCAACTTAGGTACCGAAAGGGCGTCAACTCTGACAGTTGACGTAACTAAGTCCCCGAACCCATTTCTCTGGTTATCGCAGAATTGAATAGAAACTCCCGACTATTCAATAGGGTGGTCCAATCATACCCTCCAAAAAATGATTGGTGGCGACTCCATGGCATGCACACTTAGCACATGTCACCAGACCACACTGAAGGTCGACTACGCATACCTCCGTTGCGATTTGGGTAACGGGCCTTGGGAGAGGCCCGCGTCCGACCAGACTGGACGGCCCATTAGCCCTCGAGAGCCCACATGCAACCTCGAGAGGGTCGCGACAGACTGGCGACTCCGCTGGGGACTTAGAGAACTTGAGCCGATTAAAAAGTTGATTGGTTTTTCTGACATGTTTTATGCTGATGCTCTTCAAGTTGAGGTACGTACTTTAACCCTTGAGGTGTTAAATGTTTTTGCAGATTGGAGAAATAAGGGGTGAAGTGTTCGTTAACTCTGTCTTATGCAGGTAGGAGTTTAAGATGTATGATTGTGTGGATGTTTATATTGAAGCGGTGTTTGCTAAATGAAATGCATGTTTATTGCTTTAGCACGACACAATGAACACACACAGCCGCGCCTAAAACCTCGGGCGCTCTCTTTAGGAAAATAATAGAAGGAATTGAAAATGGAATCTCCGTGAGGAAAAACACGGGGTAATCCATTTTTAATTCTGCTCATTTCGAACTATGGATTGGGTCCCAATGCAACGATAGTTGTGCAATGGAATCTACCCTTTCTAGAACTCGAAGTGGGAGCCTTGGCCTTAGGTTCCAAACCCTATTTTTGATTCTTAGAAGTCAAACCTCACTGGTCTCATGCGCATGTATGTGAATGATTGGTACACCTCGAAACCAAAAGGTCATTCAGCGCCGCTTATGAATCAAAATCCAAAGACTTGTGCGAAGAATCAGTCGCGAGTTTAAACGAACCAGGATGGCATGGAAAAGCGCTGGACCACCCTGGAGAGTCAACTGATCAGGGCAAATGCCTTTTGACCGGGGCAGCCGGGTCAAGTGTAAAGATGTGTCGTTCCTAATTGATTTTCAATCAGATACCGGCATAATATTTCCTATCTTTTCCTCTCAGGTGAAAAACAGGTACAGAAGGAAAATCCATTTGTGGATAGACACGAGGGACATGTTTTACATGGCATACATTTGTCAAAAATGTCCTCCTCCGATCACATGCAAGATGATCATGGAACGATGGTGAAACTGTAATCGTTCCAATAAGCCATTCGAATATTATACATGACGGGGACCTTTATGTCTTTTGTCTACAGGATAAGATGGTCAAAGACAAACGAAAGAAAATTTGTCTTCCCTATAAGACAGAAAGAAATGTGCCTTCAGCAGATGTCACCCATTGGGATTGCAATGACAAATTAAATCAAATTATGAAGAAGGAGCAACCTAATTAGGATTGGCTCTCCCTAAGTCGAAAAAGTTGTATCTGTTCCAAATCAGATTGACTGGTTCACGAGTTGATATGGTTTTTCATTCTTGCAGGTGATGACGAGAATGAATGGGACCACTGAAGAATTTCCCCCGTCTTGGACGCCAGAAGTGACCAGAGCGGGGATAGTAAATCCGTAATCGTTTCAATTAAAGCTCCTTACGCGGTGATTGACTCTTTCACTCCTTTCATCGCGCAGGTTGTTGAAGTACTCAATCACGAGTAAATCCAAGCTTACTGATGTCAAATAGCCTGAATGCATCAATGCGGTAGGATCAAATTGCCTACGACTAAATCAGCCAGCCCCAGACAAAGCATCCAGTGGCTGGGGACAAATCGCTCCGCTACCCGGAAAAGAGAAACATCAAATACTTCAAATGGCGACGATGATCGAGAGAATCACAAAACCGCCACACGAAAAATCCCAAGACCGTCAAGCCATCTAGATATGGATAAAAATAATTGAAGATTCTGACAATTGAGATAGAAGATCAGAATCGGCGAAACCCATGGGAGTGAGTTCTCCCATTTTCTTTGAAGAGGCCAAACCGGGGGCAAACTCTCATAAAGACGCATCGGACCAGGGTTATTAAATCCAGAGATAACAAACATCAAGACAAGCCTTACCAAGGAAAAATACTTGAAGAACACCGTCCCTTCAAATGTTGGAAACCCCGAAGGGAGTATCTCTTTCCTGAAATTTCAAATGAAGTCAAAACCTACACATGTTTCTTCATGTGCAGGTGCATGGACGTTGTCAAAATTGAATTGAAAATTGCCAACAAACACAGAAAGTGCTAAGGCATGTTGCCAGGACAAACGTCGCCCAACTGGGGCAGAACGGCTGTTAATCTCACGAACAACACCCATAAATACAGACGAGAGAAGGCATTCCCAAAGTGGATGATGATTGCAGCAAAATGCAGGAATGAATTTAGTTGGGGCAGGCATGAAAAACCATGCCTAACTGGGGCAAGTGAATCATTTGTACGCCGGACGTTTCTTCTCTGGCAAAATCCAGGGACGCAATGACATAGTCGTCCGCATCAGAAGTAAACCCCAAGATACAAAATTGGGTGAACGGTAACTTTGTATCGTTCCAATTTGATCTCCAAAGATCCCACATGTAACATGAGTTTTTCCTCATTTAGCAGGAAGGCGTTGGCGCCGAAAGCCACAAAAGAAAAGAACTCACTAATTGGGGAGCGAACAAAATTATCGGCCTTGGAAGTCATGCACTCCAAGAAATGGTCTTTGATTATAAGATCGAGTGGAGAGTAAAAAGTATCGCTTCCACACATCATGCTTTGACATGCATTCCGATAACAATTTCATTTTTCCTTGAATAAAAGGAACTTTGAAGAATGGCGCTGGAATGCGCCCAAAAACACAAATGGATCTCCTCTGGGGCAAATCCTCGAGAATGATTCATCGCCAACCAAACGGAGGGATCGTGGCCACAATATAGTTGGCCAATTTCTGCAAGCCGCGCGTTTGTGTTCAAATGAAAACGCCAAGCAAGAACAAGGCGGTATCGTTCCAATTTGTCTTGAATTTTGGAACGCAAACTGACACTTATTGTTTGTTTTTTACAGGGGCTCGCCATCAAGGCAAAACGGGTTTTCACATCCTATGTATTACCCGTTGGAATACATGACCAAGGGTAAATTGTATCGTTCTAATTTTTTGAAAAATTCGTGAACGTACAATAACATGTATCTTCCGCATTTTCAGGGATCTCCAGCCGCGGGGGACAGGTAAGTATCCCTTTCCCCAATCCATTGAAGATGTTAAATAAAAAACAAAGAGAAAAAGAAAAGCTTTCAGAATCAAATGTCTAGAAAATACATAGAATTCAAACTACAGTGGCATTCATGTTTTAAAACAGGAGGTTGTCTGAACATGAATAAGAACATGCATCGTGCATCATAAAATCCCCTCGACGGGTAAAATTTTTGGAGAAAATAAAAGAGATTTTTCCAATCAAAAGTGGTTCAAAACTTTCAAAAGAACGTTTTCTCAAAAAACGAGAGGCAAAGCCTAGTCCAAACACGTCCTACACACACTCGAGAGAAGTGGAGCGGATAAGACAGCAAAATCTGGACCTACGGAAGTAGGGACCATTCGCAGCGATTACACGGGTTGGGACGACGGAGGCATTCGTTTCATATCCCCCAAACACTACAGGTGACCGTTGATAACCCCTTTGAACGGCGGTTTTCATTCTTAACCCTATCAAGAACCACCCCACATCGGGGGAAAATAGAGGTGAGTCCAGCAGCATCAGGAGAAAATGGTTAGAAATTTTCTTGCTCGGACTAACATTAATCTTTGTGTATTGTTTATATGGTAATCCAAGTGCCATAGGATGATGAGAAGCATTCATTTCTCTATCCCACACACCGAATCCTTTGCACAGCCAACTTGAGCCTGCAAAATCATTTCATAAACCCATTGGTGATCATTCCAAGACGGATGCCGCGCCACTTCAAAAATGGAAGAGTTCAAGACTCAGGGATTACGAAGAGAATTCCCGAACTGATATTTAAAGCATTTTTAGACGATATGTCTAACATGATCCCATGAAGACGAGAAAAAAATGGGATTTCAAAAATGAATGAGAAAAATCCACGGCATCAAGAAAAAGTAAAGTGCCTGATAAAAGCAAGGCCGATGCTCGTGTAAGTTGTCTGATTGATCCCCAATGAAGCCTGGACGGGCAAAGAAAGAAAAGGCCTAGAAGGAGTCGGATCAAAGAGGCCGCTCCTCCAAATGACGTCAAGCGTGGAGCAAAAACACAGAAAGAGTTGTCAACCTCTTAATACCACAAGAGACGCTCTCTAAAGAGCTGGTGCACACCTCAAAATCTGTTGTGCACCTCAAAGACTAAAGATGCAGAAAGGAAATGACAGGAGGCAAATCAGCAATGATCACCAATGTCAAACCCCTCATAAATTCTGGGCCAAAAACAAGCTTTTTTTTTTTCGGTCCCCAATCCTACCAACATCATAACCCTGAAACAGCATTCTCTGACTAAGACACTTGGGTTAACATATAGCTTAGCTCGAAGAGGTACGAGCAAGACTATTTCTTTCTCATTTTGCAGGGTTCTTGACTTGTAAACCCGAAGCAGATGGTGAAAACTTTCGTTCAATGGCTTTGACTCAAAAATGAGTCCCCCTTGAAAACCAATACCAAGCCCAACATTACGGTCCCGTGGAAGACCTCCCGACCGATCAAAATGTATGCGCTGCGAATGAGCCTAAAACCTAGGCACAGGTTAATAGGGAATTGAGTGCATCCCCTATAAAAATCATTACCTCAAAACAGGTGAGATAGCCTCCTTGTCGAGAAATATTCCAATTGATGTTTTGAACAATCTCTTTTTGGAATTTTTCAAACTGTTGATCCAGATTTTCCATGCAAGGAATTTGTGATCACATCTGCATGTTACAAGAATGCTTTGGACAGCCTCCGGCATCAAAATGCACATTTCATGATTAAAACTTAAATCATACGGTTTTGTCAGATGGACAACCGTCGTCTTCCCAAAGATTGCTAACGTTTTCTTGGTGAAGAAAAATTTTTCAGGCTCGAACTTCTGCAGGATCCATTAGAGACGCCAATCTCCCAAAAGAAGGCCTCGCTCTGAAGAGAAGAACGTACAAATCTATTTTTCTGCAGGATACCTGGAGAACCCAGCTCCCAGAAAAGTCACTTCCCGCATCATCAGCGTACCTGTGAAATTTTTGCCAAAATAAAATCTTTCACTACTTCAAAACTGAATTCCCGACAAACTTCGGGATCTCTAAAAAAAGGGGGAAGAAAAACCCTTTTAAAAGAAACAGTCTCATCGGACGTGGAGAACCCTCGTCATGAGACCCATTTTCAAAAATCAGGCAGTCTCATCGGACGTGGAGAACCCTCGTCATGAGACCCCTTTTCAAAAATCAGGCAGTCTCATCGGACGTGGAGAACCCTCGTCATGAGACCCCTTTTCCAAAATATCAAACAGTCTCATCGGACGTGGAGAACCCTCGTCATGAGACCCCTGTTAAAAAATCAAGCAGTCTCATCGGACGTGGAGAACCCTCGTCATGAGACCCATTTTAAAAAATCAGGCAGTCTCATCGGACGTGGAGAACCCTCGTCATGAGACCCATTTTCAAAAATATCAAACAGTCTCATCGGACGTGGAGAACCCTCGTCATGAGACCCATTTTCAAAAATCAGGCAGTCTCATCGGACGTGGAGAACCCTCGTCATGAGACCCCTTTTCAAAAACCAGGCAGTCTCATCGGACGTGGAGAACCCTCGTCATGAGACCCCTTTTCCAAAATATCAAGCAGTCTCATCGAACGTGGAGAACCCTCGTCATGAGACCCCTTTTCAAAAATCTGGCAGTCTCATCGGACGTGGAGAACCCTCGTCATGAGACCCATTTTAAAAAAAAAAATCAGGCAGTCTCATCGGACGTGGAGAACCCTCGTCATGAGACCCCTTTTCCAAAATATCAAACAGTCTCATCGGACGTGGAGAACCCTCGTCATGAGACCCCTGTTAAAAAATCAAGCAGTCTCATCGGACGTGGAGAACCCTCGTCATGAGACCCATTTTAAAAAATCAGGCAGTCTCATCGGACGTGGAGAACCCTCGTCATGAGACCCATTTTCAAAAATATCAAACAGTCTCATCGGACGTGGAGAACCCTCGTCATGAGACCCATTTTCAAAAATCAGGCAGTCTCATCGGACGTGGAGAACCCTCGTCATGAGACCCCTTTTCAAAAACCAGGCAGTCTCATCGGACGTGGAGAACCCTCGTCATGAGACCCCTTTTCCAAAATATCAAGCAGTCTCATCGAACGTGGAGAACCCTCGTCATGAGACCCCTTTTCAAAAATCTGGCAGTCTCATCGGACGTGGAGAACCCTCGTCATGAGACCCATTTTAAAAAAAAAAATCAGGCAGTCTCATCGGACGTGGAGAACCCTCGTCATGAGACCCCTTTTCCAAAATATCAAACAGTCTCATCGGACGTGGAGAACCCTCGTCATGAGACCCCTGTTAAAAAATCAAGCAGTCTCATCGGACGTGGAGAACCCTCGTCATGAGACCCATTTTAAAAAATCAGGCAGTCTCATCGGACGTGGAGAACCCTCGTCATGAGACCCATTTTCAAAAATATCAAACAGTCTCATCGGACGTGGAGAACCCTCGTCATGAGACCCATTTTCAAAAATCAGGCAGTCTCATCGGACGTGGAGAACCCTCGTCATGAGACCCCTTTTCAAAAACCAGGCAGTCTCATCGGACGTGGAGAACCCTCGTCATGAGACCCCTTTTCCAAAATATCAAGCAGTCTCATCGAACGTGGAGAACCCTCGTCATGAGACCCCTTTTCAAAAATCTGGCAGTCTCATCGGACGTGGAGAACCCTCGTCATGAGACCCATTTTAAAAAAAAAAATCAGGCAGTCTCATCGGACGTGGAGAACCCTCGTCATGAGACCCCTTTTCCAAAATATCAAACAGTCTCATCGGACGTGGAGAACCCTCGTCATGAGACCCCTGTTAAAAAATCAAGCAGTCTCATCGGACGTGGAGAACCCTCGTCATGAGACCCATTTTAAAAAATCAGGCAGTCTCATCGGACGTGGAGAACCCTCGTCATGAGACCCATTTTCAAAAATATCAAACAGTCTCATCGGACGTGGAGAACCCTCGTCATGAGACCCATTTTCAAAAATCAGGCAGTCTCATCGGACGTGGAGAACCCTCGTCATGAGACCCCTTTTCAAAAACCAGGCAGTCTCATCGGACGTGGAGAACCCTCGTCATGAGACCCCTTTTCCAAAATATCAAGCAGTCTCATCGAACGTGGAGAACCCTCGTCATGAGACCCCTTTTCAAAAATCAGGCAGTCTCATCGGACGTGGAGAACCCTCGTCATGAGACCCATTTTAAAAAAAAAAATCAGGCAGTCTCATCGGACGTGGAGAACCCTCGTCATGAGACCCATTTTCAAAAATATCAAACAGTCTCATCGGACGTGGAGAACCCTTGTCATGAGACCCCTTTTCAAAAACCAGGCAGTCTCATTGGACGTGGAGAACCCTCGTCATGAGACCACTTTTCAAAGCAAAACCAAGGTAGATACCGCCTGACACACCGGTAGAAACCGCCTGAAGGGTCAACCCAATAGTAAAAGTCACTTAACTTGCCAACTCAATGGTCCGATCCACCATACGGATCAAAATCCTTGGCAAATCACAAATGGGACGCGTCTTCCTTAGATTCCTACCAGTTAGGAATCTCATTATGGTTTGACTTACCATACAGGTCAGAGCTTAACCTCTCTAGGATACTCTAGTAACGAGTTCCTAGAAATTCTCTTGAATCCATCAAACACCGCGAAATCGCACAAACATCGAACAGGTAAGTGGCAGGTATGTCTCTCTATTATCTCACTCTCTCATGTCAAATGAATGTTTCCCCCTTCAAGAAAGAGCATACATGGACAAACATGAAGATTGGATGTCATGACTCCTTTTCCTTTAGTTTCCCGAGTCGAGTCGATCAGGACTCAGGTGTCACCTTATCTTTGAGAGAAACCTCCAACGAGATTCCTCTCAAAGAGGGGCAGCTGTTGACACCTAAATTTTGATCAACTTTTTTTTATTTTTATTTTTTTGAAAATTCATAGAAAATCCATAAAAAGTTGAAAAATTGAAAAATCAATTTTGGTGACCTTAGCCAAGCTAAATGAACCATTTTGACCAAAAAAATAATTTTCATAATTTTCATTTTTTTATATATATTTTCGAAAAATACAAAAAAAAAGAAAAAAAAGAAAAAGAAAATCAAGAAAATCAAGAAAAATAATATTTGAGGTCACAAAGATATATAAAAATAGTCGGTATTTTTATTTTTATTTTATCTATTTTCTAACCTCATAAATAGTAAAATTCAGGTTTGATTTTAGGTGTTCTCTGATCACCATAAAATTGAATTTGACAAAAAATATTTGTAATGATTAAAAGGAAAAGGAGGGAAACATCATCATTTAAAAGGAAAATGGGACTAATGATTTTGTCTTCTCTTTTTGTTATTTTATTTTTACTTTTATTATTTTATTATTATTATTATTATTATATTTTTTTCTTTTCTTTTTCTCTCTCTCTCTCCCCACTCCCTCTCTCCTTCCGCTGCCTATTTATCTCCTCCCCCTCATCATCTCCCGACCCTTCTTCTCCCTCAACTCTCTCTCTTTCATTTTTCGATTTTTTTTCTCTCGCTCAGCCCGCCGCCCAGACCCAAAACCGTCCGGTTTTTCGACCATAACTCTTTCGTTAGGAATCGTATGGGAACGAGCCATATACCATTGGAAAGCTTATTCTCTTGCCGTTCTAATGACATATCGTGAGTCCAATTTGGCCCAGCTATTTGTCCCGTACAGCTGTTTGAAGGAGCAAAGGTCAGACTGATCAGACTTGAGTCCGCGGGTGCCAAATTGGATTTTCGGGTTTGTTTTGGGTTCAATCTTGGTAAGACCACCTCTCACTCCTTGTTAAGACATATATTATTGTGGTTTATGGTTTGAAGATGGATTATATTTGGATTTAAGGGCTGATCCCTTATTGTTTTGTTCGAAAAATCTGAACCGGTTCTGTCAAGGTGGTGCCGTGAACATTGTGAGTGATTCAAGGGCTTGCCTTGCTTCCAATATTCGATAAGATGTCTCTAGCACCTAACTTAGGAATCTAGCAAGCTGAGATTGTAGTCTAGTTGAGTTTTGGATGGGTTTTAATGGTTGAATTGAAGGAGTTTTCTGGGACAGATTCTGGTCATTGGGCGATTGAAAACCGTCCGGTTTTTCGGCCATAACTCTTTCGTTAGGAATCGTATGGGAACGAGCCATATACTGTTAGAAAGCTTATTCTCTTGCCGTTCTAATGACATATCGTGAGTCCAATTTGGCCGAGCCATTTGTCCCGTAGAGCTGTTTAAAGGAGCAAAGGTCAGACTGATCAGACTTGAGTCCGCGAGGGCCAAATTGGATTTCCGAGCTTGTTTTGGGTTCAATCTTGGTAAGACCACCTCTCACTCCTTACATTTTACCTATTAGACCCAGAATCGGAAGGCCGAGCCTCCTGTTGGTGTCTAAATATTTGCTGTGTATTTACTTTATGTCATAGCATTTCTATATTTCGCATAAAAGACCCAGAATCGGAAGGCCGAGCCTCCTGTTGGTGTCTAGATATTTGCTGTGTATTTACTTTATGTCATAGCATTTCTATATTTCGCATAAAAGACCCAGAATCGGAAGGCCGAGCCTCCTGTTGGTGTCTAAATATTTGCTGTGTATTTACTTTATGTCATAGCATTTCTATATTTCGCATAAAAGACCCAGAATCGGAAGGCTAAGCCTCCTATTGGCGTCCAAGGTGTTTTATTTATTTATTTTCTGTAAATTATATTGTGCTACCCCCAGAATCGGAAGGCCGAGCCTCCTGCTGGTGGTTTATACCCCCCACACATTGTTGCACGAGCACCGACGGACTCCGACGTCGTAAAATTCACCGGATCCCATCTCCTTTGCTTATGTTTATGTTGTATAATGACTTAATATCTTCTTTATTTTTTGCATTGTGTTGCGTCCTATAAAAACAAAAACAAAAAAAATGCTAGATCGGACGTCTGCAGATGAGCCACGTGTCGTGATTAGGTGATTTTCAGAATAAAAAAAATTTCCAAAAAAATGAATTATTAAGGAAAAATTCAAAAAAAAAATTGAGAAAAATTGCAGAAAATTCCTAAAAAAATTCTAAAAATTTTTGAAGGCTGAAAATGACAAAAAAAAATTGATTTGTTTCCATTTTTTGGATTTTCTCCCATTTAATCCAAAATGGCGATTTTACCCCTCAAAGGGTAAATCGTCTTTGATATTCCGATGAATTGTGGAAATTGCTTAGAATTTGGTGATGGGCCAGATAGGTGGCTAAACCTTATGTCTAAGATTTCCACATTTCATTCCCATTTTTAGAAAATGACGATTTTACCCCTTCGAATGGTAAATCGGTTTCTAAAATTCCAGAAAATCATGAAAATTGCAAAAAAAATAGGAAATTGGTCAATTGAGTGACCAAACCTATTTTTGACATTGTTTTACTCCGGATTCATTCCGAAATGACGATTTTTCCCTTTTTAGGCAAATCGTCCCTTTTGTCTCAAAATTACGACTTTACCCCTGATGGGTAAAATCATGTCTAAATCATTCCTAAGCTTGATTGATACTTATTTAGGCTAATAGAGCCTTATTAGGAGTGTCATGTTGATTTGATGTGATTATTTTACATATTTGGATTCATTGATTTGCGCATTTTATTATTGATTGTGATTGCTAGGATAGTCATTCCTATTTGCATGAATTCCTAGATTTAGGATTCGTACTCCACTCATCTGCATGAAATCTTAGGTAAGAAAATTCAGTCAACTTAGGTACCGAAAGGGCGTCAACTCTGACAGTTGACGTAACTAAGTCCCCGAACCCATTTCTCTGGTTATCGCAGAATTGAATAGAAACTCCCGACTATTCAATAGGGTGGTCCAATCATACCCTCCAAAAAATGATTGGTGGCGACTCCATGGCATGCACACTTAGCACATGTCACCAGACCACACTGAAGGTCGACTACGCATACCTCCGTTGCGATTTGGGTAACGGGCCTTGGGAGAGGCCCGCGTCCGACCAGACTGGACGGCCCATTAGCCCTCGAGAGCCCACATGCAACCTCGAGAGGGTCGCGACAGACTGGCGACTCCGCTGGGGACTTAGAGAACTTGAGCCGATTAAAAAGTTGATTGGTTTTTCTGACATGTTTTATGCTGATGCTCTTCAAGTTGAGGTACGTACTTTAACCCTTGAGGTGTTAAATGTTTTTGCAGATTGGAGAAATAAGGGGTGAAGTGTTCGTTAACTCTGTCTTATGCAGGTAGGAGTTTAAGATGTATGATTGTGTGGATGTTTATATTGAAGCGGTGTTTGCTAAATGAAATGCATGTTTATTGCTTTAGCACGACACAATGAACACACACAGCCGCGCCTAAAACCTCGGGCGCTCTCTTTAGGAAAATAATAGAAGGAATTGAAAATGGAATCTCCGTGAGGAAAAACACGGGGTAATCCATTTTTAATTCTGCTCATTTCGAACTATGGATTGGGTCCCAATGCAACGATAGTTGTGCAATGGAATCTACCCTTTCTAGAACTCGAAGTGGGAGCCTTGGCCTTAGGTTCCAAACCCTATTTTTGATTCTTAGAAGTCAAACCTCACTGGTCTCATGCGCATGTATGTGAATGATTGGTACACCTCGAAACCAAAAGGTCATTCAGCGCCGCTTATGAATCAAAATCCAAAGACTTGTGCGAAGAATCAGTCGCGAGTTTAAACGAACCAGGATGGCATGGAAAAGCGCTGGACCACCCTGGAGAGTCAACTGATCAGGGCAAATGCCTTTTGACCGGGGCAGCCGGGTCAAGTGTAAAGATGTGTCGTTCCTAATTGATTTTCAATCAGATACCGGCATAATATTTCCTATCTTTTCCTCTCAGGTGAAAAACAGGTACAGAAGGAAAATCCATTTGTGGATAGACACGAGGGACATGTTTTACATGGCATACATTTGTCAAAAATGTCCTCCTCCGATCACATGCAAGATGATCATGGAACGATGGTGAAACTGTAATCGTTCCAATAAGCCATTCGAATATTATACATGACGGGGACCTTTATGTCTTTTGTCTATAGGATAAGATGGTCAAAGACAAACGAAAGAAAATTTGTCTTCCCTATAAGACAGAAAGAAATGTGCCTTCAGCAGATGTCACCCATTGGGATTGCAATGACAAATTAAATCAAATTATGAAGAAGGAGCAACCTAATTAGGATTGGCTCTCCCTAAGTTGAAAAAGTTGTATCTGTTCCAAATCAGATTGACTGGTTCACGAGTTGATATGATTTTTCATTCTTGCAGGTGATGACGAGAATGAATGGGACCACTGAAGAATTTCCCCCGTCTTGGACGCCAGAAGTGACCAGAGCGGGGATAGTAAATCCGTAATCGTTTCAATTAAAGCTCCTTACGCGGTGATTGACTCTTTCACTCCTTTCATCGCGCAGGTTGTTGAAGTACTCAATCACGAGTAAATCCAAGCTTACTGATGTCAAATAGCCTGAATGCATCAATGCGGTAGGATCAAATTGCCTACGACTAAATCAGCCAGCCCCAGACAAAGCATCCAGTGGCTGGGGACAAATCGCTCCGCTACCCGGAAAAGAGAAACATCAAATACTTCAAATGGCGACGATGATCGAGAGAATCACAAAACCGCCACACGAAAAATCCCAAGACCGTCAAGCTATCTAGATATGGATAAAAATAATTGAAGATTCTGACAATTGAGATAGAAGATCAGAATCGGCGAAACCCATGGGAGTGAGTTCTCCCATTTTCTTTGAAGAGGCCAAACCGGGGGCAAACTCTCATAAAGACGCATCGGACCAGGGTTATTAAATCCAGAGATAACAAACATCAAGACAAGCCTTACCAAGGAAAAATACTTGAAGAACACCGTCCCTTCAAATGTTGGAAACCCCGAAGGGAGTATCTCTTTCCTGAAATTTCAAATGAAGTCAAAACCTACACATGTTTCTTCATGTGCAGGTGCATGGACGTTGTCAAAATTGAATTGAAAATTGCCAACAAACACAGAAAGTGCTAAGGCATGTTGCCAGGACAAACGTCGCCCAACTGGGGCAGAACGGCTGTTAATCTCACGAACAACACCCATAAATACAGACGAGAGAAGGCATTCCCAAAGTGGATGATGATTGCAGCAAAATGCAGGAATGAATTTAGTTGGGGCAGGCATGAAAAACCATGCCTAACTGGGGCAAGTGAATCATTTGTACGCCGGACGTTTCTTCTCTGGCAAAATCCAGGGACGCAATGACATAGTCGTCCGCATCAGAAGTAAACCCCAAGATACAAAATTGGGTGAACGGTAACTTTGTATCGTTCCAATTTGATCTCCAAAGATCCCACATGTAACATGAGTTTTTCCTCATTTAGCAGGAAGGCGTTGGCGCCGAAAGCCACAAAAGAAAAGAACTCACTAATTGGGGAGCGAACAAAATTATCGGCCTTGGAAGTCATGCACTCCAAGAAATGGTCTTTGATTATAAGATCGAGTGGAGAGTAAAAAGTATCGCTTCCACACATCATGCTTTGACATGCATTCCGATAACAATTTCATTTTTCCTTGAATAAAAGGAACTTTGAAGAATGGCGCTGGAATGCGCCCAAAAACACAAATGGATCTCCTCTGGGGCAAATCCTCGAGAATGATTCATCGCCAACCAAACGGAGGGATCGTGGCCACAATATAGTTGGCCAATTTCTGCAAGCCGCGCGTTTGTGTTCAAATGAAAACGCCAAGCAAGAACAAGGCGGTATCGTTCCAATTTGTCTTGAATTTTGGAACGCAAACTGACACTTATTGTTTGTTTTTTACAGGGGCTCGCCATCAAGGCAAAACGGGTTTTCACATCCTATGTATTACCCGTTGGAATACATGACCAAGGGTAAATTGTATCGTTCTAATTTTTTGAAAAATTCGTGAACGTACAATAACATGTATCTTCCGCATTTTCAGGGATCTCCAGCCGCGGGGGACAGGTAAGTATCCCTTTCCCCAATCCATTGAAGATGTTAAATAAAAAACAAAGAGAAAAAGAAAAGCTTTCAGAATCAAATGTCTAGAAAATACATAGAATTCAAACTACAGTGGCATTCATGTTTTAAAACAGGAGGTTGTCTGAACATGAATAAGAACATGCATCGTGCATCATAAAATCCCCTCGACGGGTAAAATTTTTGGAGAAAATAAAAGAGATTTTTCCAATCAAAAGTGGTTCAAAACTTTCAAAAGAACGTTTTCTCAAAAAACGAGAGGCAAAGCCTAGTCCAAACACGTCCTACACACACTCGAGAGAAGTGGAGCGGATAAGACAGCAAAATCTGGACCTACGGAAGTAGGGACCATTCGCAGCGATTACACGGGTTGGGACGACGGAGGCATTCGTTTCATATCCCCCAAACACTACAGGTGACCGTTGATAACCCCTTTGAACGGCGGTTTTCATTCTTAACCCTATCAAGAACCACCCCACATCGGGGGAAAATAGAGGTGAGTCCAGCAGCATCAGGAGAAAATGGTTAGAAATTTTCTTGCTCGGACTAACATTAATCTTTGTGTATTGTTTATATGGTAATCCAAGTGCCATAGGATGATGAGAAGCATTCATTTCTCTATCCCACACACCGAATCCTTTGCACAGCCAACTTGAGCCTGCAAAATCATTTCATAAACCCATTGGTGATCATTCCAAGACGGATGCCGCGCCACTTCAAAAATGGAAGAGTTCAAGACTCAGGGATTACGAAGAGAATTCCCGAACTGATATTTAAAGCATTTTTAGACGATATGTCTAACATGATCCCATGAAGACGAGAAAAAAATGGGATTTCAAAAATGAATGAGAAAAATCCACGGCATCAAGAAAAAGTAAAGTGCCTGATAAAAGCAAGGCCGATGCTCGTGTAAGTTGTCTGATTGATCCCCAATGAAGCCTGGACGGGCAAAGAAAGAAAAGGCCTAGAAGGAGTCGGATCAAAGAGGCCGCTCCTCCAAATGATGTCAAGCGTGGAGCAAAAACACAGAAAGAGTTGTCAACCTCTTAATACCACAAGAGACGCTCTCTAAAGAGCTGGTGCACACCTCAAAATCTGTTGTGCACCTCAAAGACTAAAGATGCAGAAAGGAAATGACAGGAGGCAAATCAGCAATGATCACCAATGTCAAACCCCTCATAAATTCTGGGCCAAAAACAAGCTTTTTTTTTTTCGGTCCCCAATCCTACCAACATCATAACCCTGAAACAGCATTCTCTGACTAAGACACTTGGGTTAACATATAGCTTAGCTCGAAGAGGTACGAGCAAGACTATTTCTTTCTCATTTTGCAGGGTTCTTGACTTGTAAACCCGAAGCAGATGGTGAAAACTTTCGTTCAATGGCTTTGACTCAAAAATGAGTCCCCCTTGAAAACCAATACCAAGCCCAACATTACGGTCCCGTGGAAGACCTCCCGACCGATCAAAATGTATGCGCTGCGAATGAGCCTAAAACCTAGGCACAGGTTAATAGGGAATTGAGTGCATCCCCTATAAAAATCATTACCTCAAAACAGGTGAGATAGCCTCCTTGTCGAGAAATATTCCAATTGATGTTTTGAACAATCTCTTTTTGGAATTTTTCAAACTGTTGATCCAGATTTTCCATGCAAGGAATTTGTGATCACATCTGCATGTTGCAAGAATGCTTTGGACAGCCTCCGGCATCAAAATGCACATTTCATGATTAAAACTTAAATCATACGGTTTTGTCAGATGGACAACCGTCGTCTTCCCAAAGATTGCTAACGTTTTCTTGGTGAAGAAAAATTTTTCAGGCTCGAACTTCTGCAGGATCCATTAGAGACGCCAATCTCCCAAAAGAAGGCCTCGCTCTGAAGAGAAGAACGTACAAATCTATTTTTCTGCAGGATACCTGGAGAACCCAGCTCCCAGAAAAGTCACTTCCCGCATCATCAGCGTACCAGTGAAATTTTTGCCAAAATAAAATCTTTCACTACTTCAAAACTGAATTCCCGACAAACTTCGGGATCTCTAAAAAAAGGGGGAAGAAAAACCCTTTTAAAAGAAACAGTCTCATCGGACGTGGAGAACCCTCGTCATGAGACCCATTTTCAAAAATCAGGCAGTCTCATCGGACGTGGAGAACCCTCGTCATGAGACCCCTTTTCAAAAATCAGGCAGTCTCATCGGACGTGGAGAACCCTCGTCATGAGACCCCTTTTCCAAAATATCAAACAGTCTCATCGGACGTGGAGAACCCTCGTCATGAGACCCCTGTTAAAAAATCAAGCAGTCTCATCGGACGTGGAGAACCCTCGTCATGAGACCCATTTTAAAAAATCAGGCAGTCTCATCGGACGTGGAGAACCCTCGTCATGAGACCCATTTTCAAAAATATCAAACAGTCTCATCGGACGTGGAGAACCCTCGTCATGAGACCCATTTTCAAAAATCAGGCAGTCTCATCGGACGTGGAGAACCCTCGTCATGAGACCCCTTTTCAAAAACCAGGCAGTCTCATCGGACGTGGAGAACCCTCGTCATGAGACCCCTTTTCCAAAATATCAAGCAGTCTCATCGAACGTGGAGAACCCTCGTCATGAGACCCCTTTTCAAAAATCAGGCAGTCTCATCGGACGTGGAGAACCCTCGTCATGAGACCCATTTTAAAAAAAAAATCAGGCAGTCTCATCGGACGTGGAGAACCCTCGTCATGAGACCCCTTTTCCAAAATATCAAACAGTCTCATCGGACGTGGAGAACCCTCGTCATGAGACCCCTGTTAAAAAATCAAGCAGTCTCATCGGACGTGGAGAACCCTCGTCATGAGACCCATTTTAAAAAATCAGGCAGTCTCATCGGACGTGGAGAACCCTCGTCATGAGACCCATTTTCAAAAATATCAAACAGTCTCATCGGACGTGGAGAACCCTCGTCATGAGACCCATTTTCAAAAATCAGGCAGTCTCATCGGACGTGGAGAACCCTCGTCATGAGACCCCTTTTCAAAAACCAGGCAGTCTCATCGGACGTGGAGAACCCTCGTCATGAGACCCCTTTTCCAAAATATCAAGCAGTCTCATCGAACGTGGAGAACCCTCGTCATGAGACCCCTTTTCAAAAATCAGGCAGTCTCATCGGACGTGGAGAACCCTCGTCATGAGACCCATTTTAAAAAAAAAAATCAGGCAGTCTCATCGGACGTGGAGAACCCTCGTCATGAGACCCATTTTCAAAAATATCAAACAGTCTCATCGGACGTGGAGAACCTTCGTCATGAGACCCATTTTCAAAAATCAGGCAGTCTCATCGGACGTGGAGAACCCTTGTCATGAGACCCCTTTTCAAAAACCAGGCAGTCTCATTGGACGTGGAGAACCCTCGTCATGAGACCACTTTTCAAAGCAAAACCAAGGTAGATACCGCCTGACACACCGGTAGAAACCGCCTGAAGGGTCAACCTAATAGTAAAAGTCACTTAACTTGCCAACTCAATGGTCCGATCCACCATACGGATCAAAATCCTTGGCAAATCACAAATGGGACGCGTCTTCCTTAGATTCCTACCAGTTAGGAATCCCATTATGGTTTGACTTACCATACAGGTCAGAGCTTAACCTCTCTAGGATACTCTAGTAACGAGTTCCTAGAAATTCTCTTGAATCCATCAAACACCGCGAAATCGCACAAACATCGAACAGGTAAGTGGCAGGTATGTCTCTCTATTATCTCACTCTCTCATGTCAAATGAATGTTTCCCCCTTCAAGAAAGAGCATACATGGACAAACATGAAGATTGGATGTCATGACTCCTTTTCCTTTAGTTTCCCGAGTCGAGTCGATCAGGACTCAGGTGTCACCTTATCTTTGAGAGAAACCTCCAACGAGATTCCTCTCAAAGAGGGGCAGCTGTTGACACCTAAATTTTGATCAACTTTTTTTTATTTTTATTTTTTTGAAAATTCATAAAAAATCCATAAAAAGTTGAAAAATTGAAAAATCAATTTTGGTGACCTTAGCCAAGCTAAATGAACCATTTTGACCAAAAAAATAATTTTCATAATTTTCATTTTTTTATATATATTTTCGAAAAATACAAAAAAAAGAAAAAAAAAGAAAAAGAAAATCAAGAAAATCAAGAAAAATAATATTTGAGGTCACAAAGATATATAAAAATAGTCGGTATTTTTATTTTTATTTTATCTATTTTCTAACCTCATAAATAGTAAAATTCAGGTTTGATTTTAGGTGTTCTCTGATCACCATAAAATTGAATTTGACAAAAAATATTTGTAATGATTAAAAGGAAATGGAGGGAAACATCATCATTTAAAAGGAAAAGGGGACTAATGATTTTGTCTTCTCTTTTTGTTATTTTATTTTTACTTTTATTATTTTATTATTATTATTATTATTATATTTTTTTTCTTTTCTTTTTCTCTCTCTCTCTCCCCACTCCCTCTCTCCTTCCGCTGCCTATTTATCTCCTCCCCCTCATCATCTCCCGACCCTTCTTCTCCCTCAACTCTCTCTCTTTCATTTTTCGATTTTTTTTCTCTCGCTCAGCCCGCCGCCCAGACCCAAAACCGTCCGGTTTTTCGACCATAACTCTTTCGTTAGGAATCGTATGGGAACGAGCCATATACCATTGGAAAGCTTATTCTCTTGCCGTTCTAATGACATATCGTGAGTCCAATTTGGCCCAGCTATTTGTCCCGTACAGCTGTTTGAAGGAGCAAAGGTCAGACTGATCAGACTTGAGTCCGCGGGTGCCAAATTGGATTTTCGGGTTTGTTTTGGGTTCAATCTTGGTAAGACCACCTCTCACTCCTTGTTAAGACATATATTATTGTGGTTTATGGTTTGAAGATGGATTATATTTGTATTTAAGGGCTGATCCCTTATTGTTTTGTTCGAAAAATCTGAACCGGTTCTGTCAAGGTGGTGCCGTGAACATTGTGAGTGATTCAAGGGCTTGCCTTGCTTCCAATATTCGATAAGATGTCTCTAGCACCTAACTTAGGAATCTAGCAAGCTGATATTGTAGTCTAGTTGAGTTTTGGATGGGTTTTAATGGTTGAATTGAAGGAGTTTTCTGGGACAGATTCTGGTCATTGGGCGATTGAAAACCGTCCGGTTTGTCGGCCATAACTCTTTCGTTAGGAATCGTATGGGAACGAGCCATATACTGTTAGAAAGCTTATTCTCTTGCCGTTCTAATGACATATCGTGAGTCCAATTTGGCCGAGCCATTTGTCCCGTAGAGCTGTTTAAAGGAGCAAAGGTCAGACTGATCAGACTTGAGTCCGCGAGGGCCAAATTGGATTTCCGAGCTTGTTTTGGGTTCAATCTTGGTAAGACCACCTCTCACTCCTTACATTTTACCTATTAGACCCAGAATCGGAAGGCCGAGCCTCCTGTTGGTGTCTAAATATTTGCTGTGTATTTACTTTATGTCATAGCATTTCTATATTTCGCATAAAAGACCCAGAATCGGAAGGCCGAGCCTCCTGTTGGTGTCTAGATATTTGCTGTGTATTTACTTTATGTCATAGCATTTCTATATTTCGCATAAAAGACCCAGAATCGGAAGGCCGAGCCTCCTGTTGGTGTCTAAATATTTGCTGTGTATTTACTTTATGTCATAGCATTTCTATATTTCGCATAAAAGACCCAGAATCGGAAGACTAAGCCTCCTATTGGCGTCCAAGGTGTTTTATTTATTTATTTTCTGTAAATTATATTGTGCTACCCCAGAATCGGAAGGCCGAGCCTCCTGCTGGTGGTTTATACCCCCCACACATTGTTGCACGAGCACCGACGGACTCCGACGTCGTAAAATTCACCGGATCCCATCTCCTTTGCTTATGTTTATGTTGTATAATGACTTAATATCTTCTTTATTTTTTGCATTGTGTTGCGTCCTATAAAAACAAAAACAAAAAAAATGCTAGATCGGACGTCTGCAGATGAGCCACGTGTCGTGATTAGGTGATTTTCAGAATAAAAAAAATTTCCAAAAAAATGAATTATTAAGGAAAAATTCAAAAAAAAAATTGAGAAAAATTGCAGAAAATTCCTAAAAAAATTCTAAAAATTTTTGAAGGCTGAAAATGACAAAAAAAAAATTGATTTGTTTCCATTTTTTGGATTTTCTCCCATTTAATCCAAAATGGCGATTTTACCCCTCAAAGGGTAAATCGTCTTTGATATTCCGATGAATTGTGGAAATTGCTTAGAATTTGGTGATGGGCCAGATAGGTGGCTAAACCTTATGTCTAAGATTTCCACATTTCATTCCCATTTTTAGAAAATGACGATTTTACCCCTTCGAATGGTAAATCGGTTTCTAAAATTCCAGAAAATCATGAAAATTGCAAAAAAAATAGGAAATTGGTCAATTGAGTGACCAAACCTATTTTTGACATTGTTTTACTCCGGATTCATTCCGAAATGACGATTTTTCCCTTTTTAGGCAAATCGTCCCTTTTGTCTCAAAATTACGACTTTACCCCTGATGGGTAAAATCATGTCTAAATCATTCCTAAGCTTGATTGATACTTATTTAGGCTAATAGAGCCTTATTAGGAGTGTCATGTTGATTTGATGTGATTATTTTACATATTTGGATTCATTGATTTGCGCATTTTATTATTGATTGTGATTGCTAGGATAGTCATTCCTATTTGCATGAATTCCTAGATTTAGGATTCGTACTCCACTCATCTGCATGAAATCTTAGGTAAGAATATTCAGTCAACTTAGGTACCGAAAGGGCGTCAACTCTGACAGTTGACGTAACTAAGTCCCCGAACCCATTTCTCTGGTTATCGCAGAATTGAATAGAAACTCCCGACTATTCAATAGGGTGGTCCAATCATACCCTCCAAAAAATGATTGGTGGCGACTCCATGGCATGCACACTTAGCACATGTCACCAGACCACACTGAAGGTCGACTACGCATACCTCCGTTGCGATTTGGGTAACGGGCCTTGGGAGAGGCCCGCGTCCGACCAGACTGGACGGCCCATTAGCCCTCGAGAGCCCACATGCAACCTCGAGAGAAAGACTCTAGCCACCATAAGAGCGTTGAAGGTCACGCGAACCCAATCAGCGTCGAAACCTGTCTACGCAACGCCTCTCCTACATGCCTTAAAGGGAGGATGCCTGAGGTTCTACAAAGACCAGAATTTGCCAAGAGATACGATGGCATTGGCTGTCCGAAAACTCACATCGATTACTATTTAGAAGCAATGGTTGATTATGACTGGGATGATTCACTTCTTGTCCAGAATTTTCGGCATAGCCTGGTTGGTCCCGCGTTAGGATGGTTTACAGCGCTTGCCGTCAAGGGTATCTTAGAATGTGACGATTTGGCCAATCAGTTTCTTCAGCAATACGATTTCAACAAGAAGGCCACCCCTACCAGAATGGATCTGGTACTTGTGAAGCAAAGGAGAAATGAAAGCTTCAAATCATTCGCACAAAGGTGGAGAGCGAAAGCAGCCCGAGTCCAACCCCCGCTGGACGAAGATGAGTTAATAGAGCACTGTCTGAAAGCTCTCCCCTATAATTCCTTTAATCGGTTGAGAACGGCTCATTACCAATCATTTTCACAATTTGTACACGCGGGTGAAAGAATGGAATGGGCTAAGCGCGATAGTATAATCAGAGACAAAGAAAGTCGTGGAGAATATTCTCAAACGAGTAAAAAACCGGTCAGGGAGATGAAGACCAACTATCGAGGAATGACGATCGAGAGTCAAGTTTCTGAACGCAAGTCGAGACAACCAGCGCCCAAGATAGAGAAAGCTGGCCAGTCGAGCAGGAGAGGTCCTCCATTCTTTACACCACTACCACTTCCTATGTCAGAACTGCTCCCCCGACTTTTGGAGGAAAGGTTGGTAGCCAAAAAACCACCGAGGGCGAAACCACCAAGGTTCCCGGGTTTTGACATGAACCGAACCTGTGCATACCATATGGGTGAGAAGGGACATAATGTAGACAATTGTCGAGCATTACAATATGATGTACAGGCTCTCATTGTCGCGACCCGTCCGAAAGCGGATGCGGCTAATGGATTACCGATCGCGGGTCTTGGATCGGCGCGAGCCCTCCCAGGCCCATACCAAATCGCGGCGGGAGTATTTTTCAGGAGGATTCGACGATAAGAGTCGATCGCTTTCGACCTTAGTGTGGTCGTGGTGGCATGTGCAACTTGTGCATGCATTTGGAGTCGCCACCGGTCTTTCTTGGAGGGTAGACCGGAAACCTTATTGACCGATTGGGAGAGATCGATCAATTCTGCGGAACCAGAGATTTTGGGTTCGGGGACTTGGTTACGTTGATGTCATTACCAACGCCCTTTCGGTACCTAACGCGAGTGATTTTCCTAACTAGGATTTCATGCAGGCGCAATTTTGGGTGAGGTAAGTCTGACTTTGCATATTAACCAGTTTAACATGCTCACGTAATCATAACAAATAAATAGATGTCAATCACATAAACATCTATCCTACGTGGTGATCATGGAATTATGATTTAATGGGTCTCGAGCCAATGAGACCACATTTAATCATTTTAATATTTTAATAACGGAGAGCCGCTCTTCGCTTCTTCTTGGTTTCTTGAACTCTTCAAGAATTTGGCCCCTAAGAGCTCGCCGACTTAAAAGGCTCATCCACGTAATCCTCGTAGCATTTACATTAACAATTGACTATGCTAAAAATAAAGATTACATGAAAAATAAAAGGAGTACGCAGCCTCCATTTAATAATTACAACCCCAAATATATAAATAATCACCATACATTCATATATACATCAATCACATTGATTAGAGATTTTTCCATGATCACCACCCTTCCACGTAAGTAATAAATTCACAATTTAAAACTTAGGAAGGCACAATAAAAATTCTACGTTGAATCATAATCAGAATTTTTACGTAAAATAAGATAGCCATAAATTTTCGATTCAAAATTGATTTAGTCTCAATTTTTGCTACGTTGATTAATTTATCATATAAAATAATCAACCTCCATTAGCCATGTAAGACGAACAATTCGTTAATACATATTGGCCATAGTATTGCAAAAATTGCAAAAATCAATTAAATGCACGAAAACACCTAAGGATTGGCTCTGATACCACTATTGGGATCCACGTAACACGTAGCGGAAATAAATAACAACCCCTACATGTATCTCCAGAGGCGTACTTCGTGCATTTCAATCGAAAAAAATCACAAAGCCTCAAAGGGAGTAAATAGATTACCTCTCGTAGCGTGCTTGAACGGAGGTGTCGGTTCGATGTTCTTCGATCTCAGCCTCCACAAGTGTTAGGCATCTAGTTCGGACGCACCACCAATTGACGAACGGGGAGACGACTAATAACTCCACAACAATTGTGCTAGCAATATGCGGAATCAATATTCCGAACTTAGTATATTTTGCTCACTCAAGATGATGAGAATATAGAGAGTGTTTGTGTTCTTCTCTCTAAGCTCTCAAAAATTTGCACACTCTACAAAATGTCTCTCCCCCTCAACCTCAAAACTCTTGCCATCCTTTTATAGCCAAAAATACCTTCCAATAAATTGTATTTAAAAATAGCACTAACAATTATAAATTCTATCTAAAAATAGTACTCACAAATAAATGACATTTAAAATAGCACTAACAATAGCACTCACAATCTATAATACAAAAATTCTATTTAAAAATTGCACTAACAATAGCACTAACAATTTATAATACAAAAATGCTATTTAAAAATAGCACTAACAATTATAAATTCTATCTAATAATAGCACTAACAATTTATGATAAATAAATGCCATTTAAAAATAGCACTAACAATAGCACTCACAATTTATGATAAATAAATGTCATTTAAAAATAGCACTAACAATAGCACTCACAATTTATGATACAAAAAGTGCTATTTAAAAATAGCACTAGCAATAGCACTCACAATACAATAATGCTAAAAAAAGGCACTAACAAAGGTGTTAAAAATAATAACCATTATTATTATTACAAGAGTTAAAGAGGTTACCAAACAGTACAAATATGCATAATGTATAAATACATATGACGTATAAATACGTAGAGCATACGTATACATCCGTGAAACCGGGGACTAATTGAAAGAAAAATGTGCAATTAAGCCCTTTTGGTAAAAATTGATTAAATTGGAGGGCAAATTGACCTAATTGCACTTTAAGACTTTAGAATCCAATGTCATAGCTTATAAAAAGTGAGAATTGAAAACTAAAAGACTCGAAAATGATTTTTTTTTTTTTTTAGGCTCGGTTCGGGTTTATGTTTGTGAAGGAACATAGTGACCCGAGCCGAATTTTTGAGATTTAAAGTGATACACTTGAAGAGGAAATTAAAAAAAAATTATCGAATATTTTTGGGTATTTTTCTGACCACAAATGGTATTTTTCTGATTTTTTGGGTATTTTTATAATTAAATAAACTCGAAAAATATTAAAAATACCGAAAAATATTTTTTTCTCAAAATTGGTTCCTAAGGCTAAACCAAGGCTTCCAAAGTTGATTTTGTGATTTTATGACCTTTTTTGATATTTTTAATTAATTTTAAAGAATAAAAATCACAATAATAAATGGTAAAAAAAAAATCAGGTGTCAACAGCTGCCCCTCTTTGAGAGGAATCTCTTTAGAGGTTTCTCTCAAAGATAAGGTGGCACCTGATTCCTAACCGACTCAACTGGGAAAATGAGAGAAGAAATGTTATGACATTGGATCCTTAAGCCTATTGATAAAAGCTCAAATCAATCTCCGGTTTGCTCTAACAATTTGAACATGGGCCGGAGTGAGAGAGGCTTACCTGAAGCTCACCTGTCGGATGCTGCCGGTTGCGACGACTTTCAAGAAGATGCCTAGGACTCGTCATTCAGAATATCCTAGGGAGATTAAGCTCTGACCTGTATGGTAGGTCATACCATGATGGGATTCCTAACTGGTAGGAACCTAAGGAAGGCGCATCCCACGCTTTGGGATTTGCCAAGGATTTTGATCCGTATGGTGGATCAGACCTTTGCGTTGATCCTTACTACGATATTTATCAATGAGTTGACCCTTATGGCGGTTTCTACTAATGAATTGACCCTTATGGCGGTTTCTACCATATGTGACCCTTCAGGCGGTTTCTACCATTAATGTGATCCTTCAGGCGGTTTCTACCTTGGTTTGACCCTTCAGGCGGTTTCTACCTTGAGTTGACCCTTCAGGCGGTTTCTACCTTAATTTGACCCTTCAGGCGGTTTCTACCTTAATTTGACCCTTTAGGCGGTTTCTACCATGAGTTGACCCTTCAGGCGGTTTCTACCATGGTTTGACCCTTCACGCGGTTTCTACCTTGGTTTGACCCTTCAGGCGGTTTCTACCTTGGTTTGACCCTTCAGGCGGTTTCTACCTTGGTTTGACCCTTCAGGCGGTTTCTACCATGAGTTGACCCTTCAGGCGGTTTCTACCATTGATTTGACCCTTCATGCGGTTTCTACCTTGTGTTGACCCTTCAGGCGGTATCTACCATGTGTTGACCCTTCAGGCGGTATCTACCTTAGTTTGACCCTTCAGGCGGTTTCTACCTTGAGTTGACCCTTCAGGCGGTTTCTACCTTGTGTTGACCCTTCAGGCGGTATCTACCTCTTGTTTGACCTTTCGGGCGGTATCTACCTTGTGTTGACCCTTCAGGCGGTATCTACCAATGTGTTGACCCTTCAAGCGGTATCTACCAATGTGTTGACCCTTCAGGCGGTATCTACCATTGATTGACCCTTCAGGCGGTTTCTACCATGAGTTGACCCTTCAGGCGGTTTCTACCTTACATTGACCCTTCAGGCTGTTTCTACCATTATGTTGACCCTTTAGGCGGTTTCTACCATTGATTGACCCTTCAGGCGGTTTCTACCATGTATTGACCCTTCAGGCGGTATCTACCAATGTGTTGACCCTTCAGGCGGTATCTACCATTGATTGACCCTTCAGGCGGTTTCTACCATGAGTTGACCCTTCAGGCGGTTTCTACCTTACATTGACCCTTCAGGCGGTTTCTACCATTATGTTGACCCTTCAGGCGGTTTCTACCATTGATTGACCCTTCAGGCGGTTTCTACCATGATTTGACCCTTCAGGCGGTTTCTACCTTTGATTTTGACTTTCAAAAGGGGTCTCATGACGAGGGTTCTCCACGTCCGATGAGACTGCTTGATTTTTGAAAATGGGTCTCATGACGAGGGTTCTCCACGTCCGATGAGACTGCCTAAATTTTGAAAATGGGTCTCATGACGAGGGTTCTCCACGTCCGATGAGACTGCTTGATTTTTGAAAATGGGTTTCATGACGAGGGTTCTCCACGTCCGATGAGACTGTTTGATATTTTGAAAATGCGTCCTGGGACGACGGTTCTCCACGTCTGATAGGATTTTTTCTTTTAAAAGGGTTTTTCTTCCCCTCTCTTTTTTTAGAGATCCCGAAGTTTTTCGGGAATTCAGTTTTTGAAGCAGTGAAAGATTTTATTTTGACAAAACTTCACTTGAGTCTGTTGAGGCGACATTCTGGGAGCTGGGTTCTCCAGGTATCCTGCAGAAAGTTCAAACCTGAAAGATTTTTCTTCACCAAAAAAATGTTAATAATCTTTGGGAAGACAATAATTTGTCCAATTGACAAAATTTTATGACTTAAGTTTTAATTGTGAAATGTGCATTTTGATGCTGGAGGTTATCCAAAGCATTCTTGTAACACACAGATGTGATCACAAATTCCTTGTGCGGCAAATTTGGATCAAACAATTTGAAAATTCCAAAAAGAGTTTGTTCAAAACATCTATTGGAATATTTTCCGACGAGGAGGTCTTTTCACATGTTTTGAGATAGTGGTCTTTATAGGGGATGCACTCAATTCCCTACTAACCTGTGCCTAGGTTTTAGGCTCATTCGCAGCGCATACATTTTGATCGGTCGGGAGGTCTTCCACGGGACCGTAATGTTGGGCTCGGATATTGGTTTTCAAGGGGGACCCGCTTTGGAGTCGAGGCCATTGAACGAAAGTTTTCGCCATCTGCTCCGGGTTTACAAGTCAAGAACCCTGCAAAATGAGAAAGAAATAGTCTTGCTCGTACTTCTTCGAGCTAAGCTATATATTAACCCAAGTGTCTTAGTCAGAGAAGACTGTTTCAGGGTTATGATGTTGGTAGGATTGAGGACCGAAAAAGGCTTGTTTTTGGCCCAGAATTCATGACGGGTTTGACATTGGTGATCATTGCTGATTTACCACCTGTCCTTTCCTTTCTGCATCTTTAGTTTTTGAGGTGTGCACCAGCTCTTTAGAGAGTGTCTCTTGTTGCATTCAGAGACCGACTCTCTCCATTTCTTTGTTCTGTGCTTGGCAGCATTTGGGGAGCAGCTTTTTTTGATTTGGTTCCTTCAGGGATTTCCTCTTTTCCCATTCAGGCTTCATTGTGGATCAATCAAAGAACTTACATGAGCATCGGCCTTGCTCTTACCAGGCACTTTGCTTTTTCTTGATGCTAGGGATTATTATTTTTTCTTTGAAATCCCGGTTCTTCTCATCCTCGATGGGATCACGTCAGACATATGTCTGAAAGTCTAAACATGCCTTAAATATCAGCCCCGGAATCCTCTTCGTAATCCCTGAGTCTTGAACTCCTTCATTTTTGAGGTGGTGCTGCATCCGTCTTGGAATGATCACCAATGGGTTCATGAAATGAATTTGCAGGCTCAAGTTGGCTGTGCAAAGGATTCGGTGTGTGTGATAGAGAATGAATGCTTCTCGTCATCCTATGGCACTTGGATTACCATATAAACAACACACAAAGATTAATGTTAGTCCGAGCAAGAAAATTTCTAACCATTTTCTCCTGACGCTGCTGGACTTACTTCCTTTTTGCCCCGGTGTGGGGTGGCTCTTGACAGGGTTAAGAATGAAAAACGCCGTTCAAAGGGGTTTATCAACGGTCACCTGTAGTGTTTGGGGATATGAAACGAACGCCTCCGTCGTCCCAACCCATGTAATCGCTGCGAATGGTCCCTACTTCCGTAGGTCCAGATTTTGCTGTCTGATTCGCTCCACTTCTCTCTTAAGTGTGTATAGGACGTGTTTGGACTAGGCTTTGCCTCTCGTCTTTTGAGAAAACGTCCTTTTGAGAGTTTTGAACAACTTTTGATTGGAAAAATCTCTTTCGTTTTCCCAAAAATTTTACCCGTCAAGGGGATTTTATGGTGCACAATGCATGTTCAGACAACCTCATGTTTCAAAACATGAATGCCAAAGAAGTTAGAATTCTATGTCTTTTCTAGACATCAGATTCTGAAAGCTTTTTCTTTTTCTCTCTGTTTTTTTGTTTAACATCTTCAATGGATTGGGGAAAGGGATACCTACCTGTCCACCGTGGCTGGAGATCCCTGAAAATGTAAAAGAAATATGTTATTGTATGTTCACGAATTTTTTCAAAAAATTGGAACGATATATCTTACCCTTGGTCATGTGTTCCAATGGGTAATACATGGGATGTGAAAACCTGTTTCGCCTTGATGGCGAGCCCCTGTCAAAGATGGGAATTAGGTGTCAGTTTGCATTCCAAAATTCAAGGCAAATTGGAACGATACAGCCTTGTTCTTGCTTTGTGTTTCCATTTGAACACAAACGCGCAGCTTGCATAATTTGGCCCTCTATCTTGTGTCCTTGATCTCCCATCTGGTTGGGCGACGAATCCTTCTCAACAATTTTCCCTAGAGAAGATCCATTTGTGTTTTTGGGCGCACTCCAGCACCATTCTTCAAGGTTCCATCCATTAGATCTTATAATCAAAGACCATCTCATGGAATCCTGACTTCTAAGGCCAATGATTCTATTTGCCTCCCTGTTAGCGCGCTCTTTTCATTTGAGGCTTTCAGCGCCAACGACTTCCTGTAAAATGAGTAAAAACTCATGTTAGGCATGTGGTCTTGGAAGACCAAATTGGAACGATACAAGGTTACCGTTCACCCAAATTCGGATCTTGGGGTTTGATTCTGATGCGGACGACTCTGTTATTGCGTCCATTGACTTTGTCAGAGGAGAAACGTCCTGCGTACAAATTATTCACTTGCCCCAGTTAGGCATGGTTTTGCTGTTTGTCATCTCTGGATTCGATGACCCTGGTCTGATGCGCTTTCATGGGGGATCATGAGAGTTTGCCCCCGGTTTGGCTCCTCAAAGCAAATGGAGGGAACCTGCTCCCATTGATTTTTGCAGATTCTGATCATCTATCTCGATTGTCGGAGTCCTTGATCAATTTTATCTGTCTCAAGACAGCTTGATATTCTTGGGATTCGTCATGTGGCGGTTTGGTGATTCTCTCGATCACAGTCGCCATTTGAGGTATTTGATGTTCCCTGTTTGTTATTTGAAAGCATTATATCCTGCGTCCTCTGCTCTTGTTCATCATCTGAGAGGAAAAAGAAAGGAAACATTATTCCCATATCAAGAAAATAATCATTTTGGAATGATACGTCCTTTTTACACTTGATTTGCACTCCGTTTTGATGTTGCATATTGATATGAACAACATTTATCAAATTCCTCCATCCGTGCTTGAAGGTATTTGCAACGCCTACGGTTCATTTGCCCCAGCTGGGCGACGTCTGTTTTGTCACTTGAATGCATGAGCTTTTGGGTGCATTGTCTCTTTTATCACCTGAGATAAAAAAAAATGGAGAAAAACTTATCCCCAGATCTGATTAAAAATCAATTAGGAACGATACGTCCTTTCACCAAACGAGTGGCTCTGCGGTCAAATGTATTTTGCACTGAAGGGACGAATTCCACTATGCTCCATGGGTTTGGGGAATTTGCCCCCATTTTCGATAGAAATGAGCCTTATCAAGATGTATACAATACAAATAGATCCCTAATACAATCAATCTAAGGGACGAGATAGAGAGGATCTCAGCAAAATTAATCTTATACAATAGAACTAAGAATGTCAAATCAATCAAAGGAATGTGGTCCGAACACTTGGAGATGCCCCAGTTCCAGTCTTCGAGATGTGACTCCAGGATCACCGATTTTTTTTAGGTGGTTTTAGATATACCAACCATCTAAAGACATGCACATGAGACAAGTGAGGATAAAACTACTAAAAATCAAAGGATTTGGCACCTAAGGTCAAGGTTCCCACCTCGAGTTCTAGAAAGAGCAGATTCCATTGCACAACTATCGTTGCATTGGGGCTCGATCCATAGCTCAAAATGAGCGGAATTGAAAAGTGGATTACCCCGTGTTTTTCCTCACGGAGATTCCATTTTCAATCCCTTCTATTGTTTTCCTATAGACGGCGCCCGAGGTTTTAGGCGCGGTTGTATGTGTTTTCGGTGTCGTGCTAAAGCGATAAACATGCATCTTATTTACCAATCACCGCTTCAATATAAAACATACACACAATCATTCATTCCTACGCCAACCTGCATAAGACAATGTTAATCACAGGCTACCCCCCTTATCGTTCCAATCTGCAAAAACATATAACACCTATCATAAGCGGACTTACCTCACCTTCAAGAGCGCCTGCAGGGTTAGAAAAATCACTCAGCGTTTTAATTACGACCTAAGTCCACTTGAGGTTTAGAACCATAGGTTCTAGAACAAAGGTCCCCAGTGGAGTCGCCAGCTGTCGCGACCCGTCCGAAAGCGGATGCGGCTAATGGATTACCGATCGCGGGTCTTGGATCGGCGCGAGCCCTCCCGGGCCCATACCAAATCGCGGCGGGAGTATTTTTCAGGAGGATTCGACGATAAGAGTCGATCGCTTTCGACCTTAGTGTGGTCGTGGTGGCATATGCAACTTGTGCATGCATTTGGAGTCGCCACTGGTCTTTCTTGGAGGGTAGACCGGAAACCTTATTGACCGATTGGGAGAGATCGATCAATTCTGCGGAACCAGAGATTTTGGGTTCGGGGACTTGGTTACGTTGATGTCATTACCAACGCCCTTTCGGTACCTAACGCGAGTGATTTTCTTAACTAGGATTTCATGCAGGCGCAATTTTGGGTGAGGTAAGTCTGACTTTGCATATTAACCAGTTTAACATGCTCACGTAATCATAACAAATAAATAGATGTCAATCACATAAACATCTATCCTACGTGGTGATCATGGAATTATGATTTAATGGGTCTCGAGCCAATGAGACCACATTTAATCATTTTAATATTTTAATAACGGAGAGCCGCTCTTCGCTTCTTCTTGGTTTCTTGAACTCTTCAAGAATTTGGCCCCTAAGAGCTCGCCGACTTAAAAGGCTCATCCACGTAATCCTCGTAGCATTTACATTAACAATTGACTATGCTAAAAATAAAGATTACATGAAAAATAAAAGGAGTACGCAGCCTCCATTTAATAATTACAACCCCAAATATATAAATAATCACCATACATTCATATATACATCAATCACATTGATTAGGGATTTTTCCATGATCACCACCCTTCCACGTAAGTAATAAATTCACAATTTAAAACTTAGGAAGGCACAATAAAAATTCTACGTTGAATCATAATCAGAATTTTTACGTAAAATAAGATAGCCATAAATTTTCGATTCAAAATTGATTTAGTCTCAATTTTTGCTACGTTGATTAATTTATCATATAAAATAATCAACCTCCATTAGCCATGTAAGACGAACAATTCGTTAATACATATTGGCCATAGTATTGCAAAAATTGCAAAAATCAATTAAATGCACGAAAACACCTAAGGATTGGCTCTGATACCACTATTGGGATCCACGTAACACGTAGCGGAAATAAATAACAACCCCTACATGTATCTCCAGAGGCGTACTTCGTGCATTTCAATCGAAAAAAATCACAAAGCCTCAAAGGGAGTAAATAGATTACCTCTCGTAGCGTGCTTGAACGGAGGTGTCGGTTCGATGTTCTTCGATCTCAGCCTCCACAAGTGTTAGGCATCTAGTTCGGACGCACCACCAATTGACGAACGGGGAGACGACTAATAACTCCACAACAATTGTGCTAGCAATATGCGGAATCAATATTCCGAACTTAGTATATTTTGCTCACTCAAGATGATGAGAATATAGATAGTGTTTGTGTTCTTCTCTCTAAGCTCTCAAAAATTTGCACACTCTACAAAATGTCTCTCCCCCTCAACCTCAAAACTCTTTCCATCCTTTTATAGCCAAAAATACCTTCCAATAAATTGTATTTAAAAATAGCACTAACAATTATAAATTCTATCTAAAAATAGTACTCACAAATAAATGACATTTAAAAATAGCACTAACAATAGCACTCACAATTTATAATACAAAAATTCTATTTAAAAATAGCACTAACAATAGCACTCACAATTTATAATACAAAAATGCTATTTAAAAATAGCACTAACAATTATAAATTCTATCTAATAATAGCACTCACAATTTATGATAAATAAATGCCATTTAAAAATAGCACTAACAATAGCACTCACAATTTATGATAAATAAATGTCATTTAAAAATAGCACTAACAATAGCACTCACAATTTATAATACAAAAAATGCTATTTAAAAATAGCACTAGCAATAGCACTCACAATACAAAAATGCTAAAAAAAGGCACTAACAAATGTGTTAAAAATAATAACCATTATTATTATTACAAGAGTTAAAGAGGTTACCAAACAGTACAAATATGCATAACGTATAAATACGTAGAGCATATGTATACATCCGTGAAACCGGGGACTAATTGAAAGAAAAATGTGCAATTAAGCCCTTTTGGTAAAAATTGATTAAATTGGAGGGCAAATTGACCTAATTGCACTTTAAGACTTTAGAATCCAATGTCATAGCTTATAAAAAGTGAGAATTGAAAACTAAAAGACTCGAAAATGATTTTTTTTTTTTTTAGGCTCGGTTCGGGTTTATGTTTGTGAAGGAACATAGTGACCCGAGCCGAATTTTTGAGATTTAAAGTGACACACTTGAAGAGGAAATTAAAAAAAATTATCGAATATTTTTGGGTATTTTTCTGACCACGAATGGTATTTTTCTGATTTTTTGGGTATTTTTATAATTAAATAAACTCGAAAAATATTAAAAATACCGAAAAATATTTTTTGTTCAAAATTGGTTCCTAAGGCTAAACCAAGGCTTCCAAAGTTGATTTTGTGATTTTATGACCTTTTTTGATATTTTTAATTAATTTTAAAGAATAAAAATCACAATAATAAATGGTAAAAAAAAATCAGGTGTCAACACTCATCGACAACAACCTACTGGCGTTCGATAAGACATGCCCCAACATCCAACAAAACCTTTTACAAGATCACGAAATCAGTGATGTATCCGAGGATGGACCGAAAGGCGATCTAAGGCTTATCACCAACGTACCCGAGTTACATGAGGTACCAGCTTTATCTTCTCAAAACCCAAAGAAATGTACCACCTCGATGGGGCGAAAAGAACCATGCTTGGCCGAGAAGGGTAATATGGGCATCATCGGTAGGGTTGAAGACCCCGCTTTTACATCATCCTTCGCGAAGTTTAACTTAACCTATGAAGGATATGCGATAGAAACTATGAGGGAGGAGTCATGGGAGATCCCTGCTGGGTATTCATTGAGCGTCAAGGATATTGAAGAGATCGAAGAATTAGATGAGTACGAGGAGCGTATGAAAGAAGCGCCCCGAGAGGACAGAAAGTTCATTTGGGATGCCACCAAAGGAAGTGAGATGCCATTTAGAAAGCAAAATCTGATATGTGAGGCTAACAAGACAGTCGTACCAAGCTCATTGGAGCAGGAGGACCCGTCGGCACCAACTCCTATCCAGGATAATGCCTTGTACGGAACATCGAGAGTTTGCGAGCCCAAGAAGAAATCGCCAATGCAGTTTACATCACTTCCCATGCCACTATCAAAACTGCTCCCAATACTCTTTGAAAAAGGGATGGTGACCAAGGAGGTGTCGAGGTATAATCATCCCTTGTCCAAAGGATACGATGAAGCCAAGTCGTGCGCCTACCATGCAGAGGAGAAAGGGCACAACGTAGACAACTGTATTCGACTGAAAATCAAGGTGCAGAAACTCATCGACAATGGCATTTAGGATCTCGAGGAGATAAAGCAGAACAGCCAGCAAGACTCGTCATCGGATTGCCAAGGACTGGACATGGTGTACATGGATAACCCTATCGAAGACTATGCCAGCCCAGCTGACCGGTCGATCGATGACAGCAGACTACACGGATAAGGGAGTCACTTCCTCCTTTCCATCGTCACTCTTTAGTCTATTTGCATTGTAGTTCATCTGTAGTTCCAAGTGCGATTTCTAAAAAAAAAAAACAACAAAAAAAACAAAAAAATCAAAAAGAACAAAAAATCAAAAAGATAAAAAAAAATAAAAAAAAAATCAATAAAAAATGGGGGACGTGTGGGAACACAAATCGGTCGATGACGATTCAAATGAGAGAAAAGAAAATGCAAAAAAAAGAGACGAAAAGAAAGGAAAAGCCTTGAGACCTGATTTCCCACACGTCTCCTAGTTTTCAAAATTTCGGGAAGCAAGGATGTCCAATGATATGAGGACTAGCTCCCATCTCACGTTTTAGATTTAATTTTCCTTTTTCTAAGACGTCTCCCAAGAAACTTATCATACATGGGCTTTTCCTTATATGACAACTAACCATCTCTGTGACATTCCAGGCATACCATTCCAAGCATGCATAGCAGGTTATTGAGTAACTCGGGTTCTCGAGAGGGAGCTACCCTCCAAATCGAAGAGGAGGATGAAGAGCAGAATCTGGGAGAGGTAAAGTATAGCTGGGATCGCCATGAAGAGTCCAAACCACCCGTCGCCGAGGGTACCGTTTCAGTGAACATAGGGACCTCAGAGGATGTCAGGGAGGTGAAAATCGGTGAAAGTCTATCATCGACAGAGGCGTTTAGGATAATTGAACTCCTCAGAGAGTATCAGGACATTTTCGCCTGGTCATATGCGGACATGCCGGGATTGGACGCCAGTATTGTGGAACATAGGCTACCGACCGATCCTAGTATTCCTCCTAAAAAGCAGAAACTTAGGAGGACGAAACCCGAGCTGGCGAAGAAAATTGAAGAAGAAGTAATGAAGCTCCTTAAGGTGGGGTTCATTGAAGTGATTGCATATCCAGAATGGATCGCCAATATCGTCCCTGTCATGAAAAAGGACGGGAGAGTTCGAGTATGTGTGGACTACCGGGATCTGAACAGGGCTAGCCCCAAAGACGACTTCCCGTTACCACATATTGATGTCCTGGTTGATAGTACGGCTGGATTTGAGCAGTTCTCTTTTATGGATGGGTGCTCTGGTTACAACCAAATCCGCATGAGGAAAGAAGATAAAGCCAAGACCTCATTCATCATACCCTAGGGCGCCTTCTATTACAAAGTCATGCCGTTTGGCCTATACAGTGCTGGGGCAACTTATCAGAGGGCGATGATTACCCTCTTTCACGACATAATGCATAAAGGGATAGAGGTGTATGTGCCCCCGATTCTTGGTGTCCCTCTGACCCTCTACCTCACTATTCACGACGAGTCCTTGGGAGCTCTACTCGCTCAGACAAGACCCCGAAGATGGTAAAGAACGAGCTATTTATTACCTGAGCAGGAGATTCACCACATCAAAGGCGAAATACCCGGCGGTTGAGAAAACCTGTCTTGCATTGGTTTGGGTGCTTCATAGGTTGAGGCAGTACACCCTCCGTCATACTATATTATTAATCTCGGAAAATGACCCAATCAAGTACCTGCTGGAGAAGCCTTCGTTAGTAGGGAAATTGGCAAAATGGCAGGTACTTCTCTCGGAGTTTGATGTGGTGAGTTTGAATCAGAAGTCGGTGAAAGGACGAGCCATCGCCGACATACTAGCTGAAAGTCCACAGGAGTATGACACCCCAAAAAGAGAAAGAAGCCGAAGACCATATTCTAACGCTCTCGGATGAGAAGTGGACTATGTATTTTGACGACGCTGTCAATTTAGCTGGGGCAGGTACCGGAGCAATTTTAATATCCCCAGATGACCAGCACTACCCTGTGGCCGTGAAGTTGACATTCCCATGCACTAATAACGTGTAAGAATATTAAGCCTGTATCCCGGGGCTACAATTAGCCCTCAGCATGAAAGTAAGGAAGCTACAAGTGTATGGAGATTCGATGCTAATTATCCTACAGACCCAAGGCGAATGGAAAATAAGGGATTCTAAGCTCATCTCATACCATAAATTCTCGGAAGAAGCAGTCAAGGGATTCGAAGTGATCGATTTCAAGTATCTGCCGAGGACGCAGAATCACTTTGCCGATGCGTTAGCTACCTTGTCCTCCATGTTTCAAGCAACGGATGACGTTGACATTGAGCCGTTGAGGATTGGTATTCACCCAGGAACCAGCACATTGCATGGTAATTGAAGAGGGGTTCGATGATCAATCTTGGCATCACGACATTAAAAATTACCTGGCAAAAGAGAGATTTCTTCCAGGTGCTCAGGAGAGGGACATGAAATGCATAGCAAAGGCGGCCGGCAAGTTTTCCCTCAGCGGCCAAATCCTCTATAGGAGATCCTATGATTCAGTGCTCCTTAGGTGTGTGGACGCCGAAGAAGCCAAGTTACTTGTAAAAGAGATACGCGAGGGTGGATGCGGTCCTCAAATAAATGGTCATCTCCTCGCCAAGAAAACCATGCGATTGGGTTATTACTGGATGACCTTGGAATCGAGCTATAATCAACATGTGAGATCATGCCGTCAGTGTCAGGTGTACCGGGATAGAATCAATGCACCTCTGATCGAGCTTCACCAAATGTCCAAGACAGGGCCATTCTCCATGTGAGGGATCGATATGACAGGCTCGATCAATCCCAAGTCTTCAAACGGACATCGCTTCATACTGGTAGCAATCAACTATTTCACAAGGCCGAGTCATATACGAATGTCACCGCGAAAAAACATGGCAAAATTCATCAGACTCCCCACCAAAAGAGCATGTTGGGGCAGAGGCATCAAGACCCTAGTGACAAGTAGCGAGGCGTAGGCTACTGGGGTAGGGCATCTCGAGAGAGACAATACCTCCAAGCGTTGAAAGGGCAACATTTTGAGGATGAAGATAGACAAGAAGCCCAAAGTGAGAAACGTCCAAAAAACGGGAGATTGCAAAAGTTGCAAAATAGATTAAAGCAGTCGACTGAGGCAAATTCCACTCAACCGGGGGCAAACGCCACCTGACCGAGGCAACCAGATCAAGAGTAAGGTGGTATCGTTCCAGTTCATTTTTTACACAGAACGTACATTAACTCTTCATTTCTTATCTTGACAGGGACTCGCCGTCATGGCAGACAGGTGAGTATCCCTTCCTTTAAGACTCCAAAGAAGCTCCAAGCTTTTGGTCATCTCATCCGATCGAGTTGGATCGCACATCTTCAGACTCTACGCGATTACATTCAAACGGGAAAACATAATTAAGGGTGAAGTTGTATTGTTCCAGTTTTCTCTATATTCAAGAACATATACTAATACGTCTCTTTTGCGTCTCCAGGGACTCCCCACCATGGCGGGCAAGTAAGTATCCATTTTCCTTATCTCTTAGAGCGTAAAATTTTCGAAAACACTTCTTTCGACTTCGAAGAGTCTAGAGATACTCAATAATTCCATGTATGAAAAAAAAAATTGTGTAAAATTCTTGAAATCCTTTCATCTGCACTCACATTTAAAAGCTTTTGGAATCATCCAATACATGGATTGGAACATGCATATTGCATCAAGGATCCCAGTAAGGGACGTTTTGGATAAAAAGAAATGAATTTTCAAAAGGGAATGTTTAAAACTGTCAAAAGGAGTATCTCAGATGATGAGAGGCAACCCATGCCCAAACACGTCCCTACAAACACTTGAGTGATGAGTGAAGTAAGAACTAGAATAGGAACCGTGTTCGCGGATGTAGGGATCATTCGCAGTGGTTACCTAGATTGAAAAGACGAAGGGCATTCTGTTCTCTATCCCAAACACCACAGGTCAACCATTGTTAACCAATTTGGGCGGAGGCTTCAATTCTATAACCCTGTCAAGAGCCACCCCACATTGGGGCCAATCAGAAGGAATTCCAGCGGCAGTATGAGGTAAATGGTTAGAAATCTTTTTGCTCGAACCATCATCAATCTTCGAGTGTTTCTTTACATTCAAACTCGTACCGTGATTCAAGTGCTTTAGAACGACGAAAAGCGGTCGCTTCTCTATCCTACACACACTCATTCTTTGCGCAGCCCCATTGAGTCCGCATATCTGTTTCGTTAACCCCGTTGGTGATCATTTCCCATTCCAAGATGAAGACGGCGCCACCCCAAATCGGGAGAACTTAAAAGAACTGGGTCTATAGAAAAGTCTTGAATCAATTCTTCAATGTGCCAAGATTTTGTTCGCATGTGTGTCTAGTATAATCTAAAAAAATCTTGCCCAAAAAAAATGGGAAGAAAAAGAAAAGGCGGGATTAAAAAAAAAGAAAAAAAAAAGAGAAGAAGCAAAAGCCAATCCTGGACATCAAAAAAGCAAAGTGCATGGTAAAAGCAAGACCAATGCCTATTCACATTCTTGTGTATTTATAAATCATCCAAAGGATTCCAGAATATCCAAATGTTAATCCCCAGTGGAATCTACTTGTAAAGGAAAATGCCCATTGGAATCAAGTCATGAAGTTATCCCCAGCCGAGGCGCGTCCAAGTGACGACTACACCATCCTTGAACAACGAGGGTGCTTTCTGAAGATCAGTCCAAGGGTCAAGATTGGTGGTAAATCTGCAATGATCACCAACATCAAACCCCTTTCATGTATTCTGAGCCAAAAACAAGCCTTCCTCAGTCCCCAATTCTTACCTACGTTACAACCCTTGAAAGTCTTTTTCGACTAAGGCACTTGAGTTAACGTAGAGTTTAAATGATTTTAAGCGTCGCTCGAAGAGGTACGAGCAAGACTATTTCTCTCTCATTTTTGCAGGGTTCTTGACTTGTAAACCCGAAGCAGATGACGAGGATTTTCAATTCATTGGCATCGACTTGACCACGAGTCCCCTTTGAAAACCATTGACCGAACCCAACATTACGGTCCTTTAAAAGCCCATTTTGATCAATCAAGGGTATACACTGTGAATAGTTTCGAAACCTTGAACATAGGTTCGAGAGAGAATTTGAGTGTCTCAAAAAGGACATGAAGTGAAAAGAAACCTCCTGAAAAATGGTGAGGAGCCCTCTTTGATGAACGTACTCCAATTGACATTTTAACCAAACCATTTTGCTTATCTCAGATCATTAGATCCAAAACCCTCCCTAAAAGGAGCTTTGATTGTCACATCGTGATGCAAGATGTTTTGGATGATCTCCTACATCATTAGTATACCCTGATAAATTTTTTGGCTGAATGAAATTTTTGACAACATTAAGACAAGATCCCCTCTGCTAGTCATGGGAACCCATTTTCAAAATCAGATTAAAACCCCATCCGACATTGCGAGCCGCAGTCATGGGAAAACCCTTTAAAAAAAAATCCATCTGACGTTGAAAACCGTCATCATGGGAAAGCCCATTTCAAAAACAAAAAGTCCCATCGGACGCGGAAAACCCTCGTCCGAGGAACCCTTTTTCAAAAATCAAACAATCCCATCAGACGTGGAGAACCCTCGTCCTCGGACCCCTTTAAAAAAAAATCAAAAACAAAAAGTCCCATCGGACATGGAAACCCTCGTCCGAGGAACCTTTTTTCAAAAAATCAAACAGTCCCATCAGACGTGGAGAACCCTCGTCCCGGGACCCTTTTCAAAAAACCAAATAGTCCCATCGGACGTGGAGAACCCTCGTCTGGGGAACCCCTTTTTCAAAAATCAAACAATCCCATCAGATGTGGAGAACCCTCGTCCTGGGACCCTTTTTTTTTTAAATAAAAATCAAAAATCAAAAATCAAACAGTCTCAGCGGACGTGGAGAACCCCCGTCCTGAGGACCCTTTTCAAAAAATCAAATAGTCCCATCGGACGTGGAAAACCCTCGTCTGGGGAACCCCTTTTTCAAAAATCAAACAATCCCATCAGACGTGCAGAACCCTCGTCCTGGGACCCCCTTAAAAAAATCAAAAATCAAAAATCAAAAATCAAATAGTCTCAGCCTACGTGGAGAACCCCCGTCCTGAGACCCCTTTTCAAAAAATCAAGTAGTCTCAGCGGACGTGAAGAACCCTCGTCCTGGGACCCCTTTTCAAAAACTCAAAAAAATCTCACCGGACGTGGAGAACCCTCGTCCGGGGAACCATTTTTTCAAAATCAATCAAACAGTCCCATCAGACGTGGAAAACCCTCGTCCTAGGACCCCTTTTAAAAAAAAAAGAGTCAAGCAGTCCCATCAGACGTGGAGAACCCTCGTCATGGAAAACCCTTTCAAAAACAAAAAATCTCATCAGACGTGGAGAACCCTCGTCCCAAGAACACTTTTCAAAGGAAAAACTCAAGGAAAACTTAAGAAGTCCCCTCTGACCCCGCTAGTCAGCGTCATGGGATCCCCTAAAGCAAATAGGTGCTTAGAAGCCGACCCAAGACTAGAGCTCAAAAGGCTCGCTTGCCGCTTCGAAAGCACGATGACCTAGATAAATCTCTCTCTAAATGTTCACAGGTTGGTAGCCGCGGATCTGTCATCTTCCGGACCGGATCGCCAATTTTCAGCTACAAAAGATTTCTTCCACCCCAAATCCCACCAGACAGGGATATACGACAGAGGTGTCTCAAAGCACAGTTCAAGATCGGAGCCCGTAACGCTATCGACTTGCCGCCTAGAGATACGGTGATCGCCTTTTCCGCGAAGCACGCGCCGGATAGCCATGCCTCGAAGCTCTCACCCTTCGGAATGGATTGCAGCCGGTAGCCGCGGAAGAGACATTTATTCCACCCCAAATCCCACCAGATAGGGATCTACGACAGAGGTATCTCAAAGCACAGTTCAAAATCGGAGCCCCTAACGCTCGCGACTTGCCCGCCTAGAGATACGGTGACCGCTGTCGCGACCCGTCCGAAAAACGGACGCGGCTAATGGATTACCGATCGCGAGCCTTACCTCCGCACTAGGGTGCGGATCGCGGGCCTTGGATCAGCGCGGGCCCTCCCAAGCTCATACCAAATCGCGGCGGGAGTTTTCATTTAATGGGATTCGACGATAAGAGTCGATCGCTTTCGACCTTCAGTGTGGTCGTGGTGGCATGTGCAATGTACATGCATTTGGAGTCGCCACCGGTCTTTCTTGGAGGGTAGACCGGAAACCTTACTGACCGATTGGGAGAGATCGATCAGTTCTGCGGAACCAGAGATTTTGGGTTCGGGGACTTGGTTACGCTGGTGTCATTACCAACGCCCTTTCGGTACCTAACGCGAGTGATTTTCCTAGCTAAGAATTCATGCAGGCGCAATTTTGGGAGGGGTAGGTTTGATTCAGGGTTTCATGCAGATTGGAAGACTATTCCTATCAATCACAATCAATTTAAATGAAGGCGCAATCAAGTGCATAAATTAATTTCATATCAATGCACGTCAATTCAAGTCAATGGCTTCCTAGTATAGCCATAAGGGTTTAGGGAGGGTGTGATTTCGGACCGGGGTAAAATGAGAAGATTTGGAGACGATTTAGCCCGACGGGCAAAATCGTCAATTTTTGGAATGTTTGGATACCGAATTACTCAAAATATTCCATGCCCAGTTGTTTGTGGCCATTTCCCATTTTTGAGAATTTTTTGGAATTTCTTGATTTTTCTTCGATTTTTGGAAGACGATTCGCCGAAAGGGCGAAATCGTCATTTTAAGAAGGGTCGGGGTTCAAAACACCCGGAATGAGTCTTGGCCAGTTGTTTGTGGCCATTTCCTATTTTTTGGGATTTTCCTGGATTTTTTTAGATTTTTTTTTTTTTTTTGAAGACGGTTTGCCGAAAGGGCAAAATCGTCAATTCTGGAAAGATCGGGGGTCAAATGACCCGAAACAGGTCGTGGCCAGTTGAATGTGGCCATTTCCTATTTTCTGGAATTTTTTAGAATTTTTCTGAAATTTTCGATTTTTTTTGAATTTTTTATGATTTTTTATTTTTTATTGATTTTTTTATTTATTATTATCTATTATTATTTTCTGAATTTTTTTTAATATTTTAAAAATATTTTCCGGGCCGGGTCAGACCCGGCCCGCGCCTCGTGGGCGCCCGGCCCGACCCTTCGGTCGAAACCGGCCTAAACGAAACGACGACGTTTTGATTTTTGGAGGATTTTCTATTTTTTTAAACATTTTTATTATTTTCCTTATTTATCCGAAAACCCCGGATCTGATGGTCCAGGACGCGCCACGTGGCCTCTTCTGGCGCGTCCGATCTTCGATCAGATCGGACTCTCCTCAGAGTGCCACTTGGCGCAATATCAACCGTCAGATCAAGATATTTTTATTATTTTCGAAAATCATTTATTAATTTCTGAAAATCATTTTTTTATTTTTAATATTCTTCAAAGGCCGGGATCGCGACACGTGGCATAACCACGACCGTCTGATCCCGGTTTTATTAAAATGACCCCCCCCCGCATGCTGACGTGGCCGCTGACGTGGCATGCCACGTCAGCGTTGACCGATCAAAGGGCGACAGGCCCGCCGGTGAAGACGACCGGCGCCGGCGATTCCCGCCGGCGCCTCGCCGGAGCCGCCAAACCGTCGTAAAAACGTCGGTTTCCGAGCGTAATTTCAAGCCTAATCGACTCCTCACTAACTCCAAACCAACATACATCAAAAACATGGCATGAACCACGTTGGAAGGAGGCCGAACGGTCAACCACCGAGCCGGCGCCGGCGAGAATACTTGCAGAAAATTTTTATCGACCAAGCTCCGTTCTAAACGTTCAAATAGCATCCTAGGGAGTTTTAAAAGCTTACCTGAGCTCATTTCGAGCTTGCCGTCCACCGAGCTCGCCGGTATGAGCTCTCGGCTCGGCCCGACCATGGTAGAGCTCCGACCGTCGCGCTCGTCCATTTTCGATGCAAAATAATAGCCAAAGGAAGTTTAGAGATAGTCCTTACGAAAGTTGAAGACGGGAAACATATGAAATAGGGCCGGAGAGGGCACGGCCGATCGATCCAAGCTAAAATTCTTATTCTGACATTTCGTCGAACGCATGGTGTGCGACGACGAAATGATGGTTCAGAGGGAGAAACGACCTGTTTTTGAACCGTGGACGGCGGCCGCAGCTTCGGTGATGATCATTCCCGCGTCCCAAAGCTCGAGCATGGTCCTGCCACCTCTGGGTTTTTTCCTCATCTCGCTCCACCCTCTTTTTCTCTCTCGGCTCAGCTTCCTTATTGCCGTGGCCGACCGGTGCGCCTCGACGCCCATCATCTTCCCACTGGCGAGCGTGGACCACTGAAATCTGTCCCCCACTCTCGACGTCCTTTTTTTCTTAAAAAATCGTCGCCCCACGTTCAGTTGCCGCTCCCCCTACTTTTGGCGTTCACGGCGTGCGGGTCTGCAACTTAGTTGCAGACCCGGTCGGACCGGGCGGGTCGGGTCTGACCCGACCGGCCCGGTTCGACCAAATCGTCCGAATTGAGCCCCAATTTGACCTCTTTTTATGAAATTGATGGCAAAATCGGAATCCTTGACATGTTTTCTATCAAATATGGGTATTTTCGTGAATCAATTGATTGAAATTTAATGAAAATCCCAAATTGCCCTTAGGATCCGAAAATGATTTTCGCCTAATCGGAGGTCCAAACGACCAAATTAGTCCAAATTGAGGCCACAAATGGATTCATCATGATGAAAAGCATAGGGTAGAGGTATTTAATTTCAATGGGTATGCCCGTGTGAGATTTAATTTCAAACATTGTGAAACCGGGGACTAAATTGAAAGATTTTTATGCAATTAAGCCCTTTTGGCTAAAATTGGTCAAATTGGAGGTCAAATTGACCCAATTGCATTTCAATACTTTAGAGTCCAATGTCATAGCTTATAAAAACCAAGAATTGAAAATTAAAAGACTCGAAAAGGATTTTTTAGGCTCGGTTCGGGATTATGTTTGTGAAGGAACCCCATGAATCGAGCCAAATTTCCCTGATAAAATGTGAAAATATTAAAGAGGGAATTAAAATAAAATTTCTGAATATTTTTGTGTAATTTTCTGACCACGAATGGTACTTTTCTGATTTTTTGGGTATTTTAATAATTAAATAAATTCCAAAAATATTAAAAAATTTTAAAAAAAAATTTCAAAATTGGTTCCTAAGGCTAGGCTAAGGCTTCCAAAGTTGATTTTGTGATTTTATGACTTTTTTTTACTATTTTTAATTAATTTTAAAGAATAAAAATCACAATGATAGATGGTCAAAAATCGGGTGTCAACAGCTGCCCCTCTTTGAGAGTGAGCTCGTCAGAGGTTGCTTTCAAAGACAAAATGACACCTGAATCTTAACTGACTCGACCGGGGAAAAGAAATGTGCCATGACATCAGACTCTAAGAAACCCATCGAAGAAAGTTCAAATTTATCCCCGGTTTGCTTTGACAACTTGGACGTGGGCTGGAGAGGGGGAAATTTACCTGGAGCTTACCTGTCCGATGTCGTGCTTGTGGAATCCGGGAGTTCGTTGTTATGCTCCTAGGGCGTTGGAATCGTGGGCTCGGCTTCCTCTTTTTTCGTTTTTGTTTTTGTTTTTTTTATTATTATTTACCTTCGTAGCTTCTGACTCGCTATACCAGGTTTTATTCTTCCCTTCATGGCTTCTGATACACCATACCAGGTCTTCATTCGTCCCTTCGTAGCTTCGGATCCGCTATACCAGGGTTTTGAAAGTCTTTTCCGCGGCTACCGGCTGCACTCCATTCCGAAGGGTGAGAGCTTCGAGACATGGCTATCCGGCGCGTGCTTCGTGGAAAAGGCGGTCACCATATCTCTAGGCGGCAAGTCGCGAGCGTTAGGGGCTCCGATCTCGAACTGTGCTTTGAGATACCTCTGTCGTAGATCCCTGTCTGGTGGGATTTGGGGTGGAATAAATGTCTCTTCCGCGGCTACTGGCTGCAATCCATTCCGAAGGGTGAGAGCTTCGAGGCATGGCTATCCGGCGCGTGCTTCGCAGAAAAGGCGATCACCGTATCTCTAGGCGGCAAGTGGAGAGCGTTACGGGCTCCGATCTTGAACTGTGCTTTGAGACACCTCTGTCGTATATCCCTGTCTGGTGGGATTTAGGGTGGAAGAAATCTTCTGTAGCTGAAAATTGGCGATCCGGTCCGGAAGATGACAGAGCCGCGGCTACCAACCTGTGAACACTTACAGAGAGATTTATCTAGGTCATCGTGCTTTCGGAGCGGCAAGCGAGCCTTTTGAGCTCCAGTCTTGGGTCGGCTTCTAAGCACCTATTTGCTTTAGGGGATCCCATGACGTTGACTAGCGGGGTCAGAGGGGACTTCTTAAGTTTTCCTTGAATTTGTTTTTTGCAAATGGTTCTTGGGACGAGGGTTCTCCACGTCTGATGAGATTTTTTGTTTTTGAAAGGGTTTTCCATGACGAGGGTTTTCCACGTCTGATGGGATTACTTGACTCTTTTTTTTTTTGTTTATTCACCTTCGTAGCTTCTGATCTGCTATACCAGGGGTTTCAATTCTCCATTCGTAGCTTCTGGTCCGCTATACCATGGTCTTCAATTTTCTTCCTTCGTGGCTTCTAACTCACCATACCAGGTTTTCATTTCTCCCTTCGTGGCTTCTGACTCGCCATACCAGGGGTTTCTTTTCTTTCCTTCATGGCTTCTGACTCACCATACCAGGTTTTCATTTCTCCCTCCGTGGCTTCTGACTCGCCATACCAGGGGTTTCTTTTCTTTCCTTCGTGGCTTCTGACTCACCATACCAGGTTTTCATTTCTTCCTTCGTGGCTTCTGACTCACCATACCAGGTTTTCATTTCTCCCTTTTGTGGCTTCTGACTCACTATACCAGGGGTTCATTTCTTCCTTCGTGGTTTCTGACTCACCATACCAGGTTTTCATTTCTTCCTTCGTGGCTTCTGACTCACCATACCAGGGGTTTCTTTTCTTTCCTTCGTGGCTTCTGACTCACCATACCAGGGGTTTCTTTTCTTTCCTTGAAAAGGGGTCCTGGGACGAGGGTTCTCCACGTCACGCTAGGACCGCTTGATTTTTGAAAAGGGGTCTCATGACGAGGGTTCTCCACGTCCGATGAGACTGCCTGATTTTTGAAAAGGGGTCCAAAGACGAGGGTTCTCCACGTCTGCTGGGACTGTTTGATATTTTGAAAATGGGTCCTGGGACGAGGGTTCTCCACGTCCGCTGGGACTGTTTGATATTTTTGAAAATGGGTCCTGGGACGAGGGTTCTCCAAGTCCGCTGTGACTGTTTGATATTTTGAAAATGGGTCCTGGGACGAGGGTTCTCCACGTCCGCTGGGACTGTTTGATATTTTGAAAAGAGGTCCTAGGACGAGGGTTCTCCACGTCATGCTAGGACTGCCTGATTTTGAAAAAGGGTCCCGTAACGAGGGTTCTCCACGTCCGCTGGGACTGTTTGATATTTTTGAAAATGGGTCCTGGGACGAGGGTTCTCCACGTCCGCTGGGACTGTTTGATATTTTGAAAAGAGGTCCTAGGACGAGGGTTCTCCACGTCATGCTAAGACTGCCTGATTTTGAAAAAGGGTCCCGGAACGAGGGTTCTCCACGTCCGATGAGACTGTCTGATTTTTGAAAAGAGGTCCTGGGACGAGGGTTCTCCACGTCATGCTAGGACCGCTTGATATTTTGAAAAGAGGTCCTAGGACGAGGGTTCTCCACGTCATGCTAGGACTGCCTGATTTTGAAAAAGGGTCCCGGAACGAGGGTTCTCCACGTCCGATGAGATTGTCTGATTTTTGAAAAGGGATCTCATGACGAGGGTTCTCCACGTCTGCTGGGACAGTTTGCCGACTTTTTTTTTTTAAAAAAGGGCTCTATCCTCATCCCTTCTTTTGAAAGATCCCGAAATTTATCGGGAATTCAGTTTTGAAGCAGTGAAAGATTTTATCTTGACAAAGCTTCACTTGGGTCTGTTGAGGCGACATTCTGGGAGCTGGGTTCTCCAGGTATCCTGCAGAAATTCGAGCCTGAAAGATTTTTCTTCACCAATAAAACGTTAGTAATTTCTGGGAAGACCACGGCTGTCCATTTGACAAAAACCGTATGACTTAAGTTTTAATCGTGAAATGTGCATTTTGATGCTGGAGGTTATCCAAAGCATTCTTGCAGCATGCAAATGTGATCACAAATTTCTTGCACGGAAAATCTGGATCAACAGTTTGAAAATTCCAAAAAGAGTTTATTCAAAACATCAATTGGAATATTTCTCGACAAGGAGGTCTTCTCACCCGTTTTGAGATAGTGGTTTTTATAGGGGATGCACTCAATTCCCTACTAACATGTGCCTAGGTTTTAGGCTCATTCGCAGCGCATACATTTTGATCGGTCGGGAGGTCTTCCACGGGACCGTAATGTTGGGCTTGGTTATTGGTTTTCAAGGGGGACCCGCTTTGGAGTCGAGGCCATTGAATGAAAGTCTTCACCATTTGCTCCGGGTTTACAAGTCAAGAACCCTGCAAAATGAGAAAGAAATAGTCTTGCTCGTACTTCTTCGAGCTAAGCTATATGTTAACCCAAATGTCTTAGTCAGAGAAGACTGTTTCAGGGTTGTAACATTGGTAGGATGGAGGATCGAAAAAGGCTTGTTTTTGGCCCAGAATTCGTGACGGGTTTGACATTGGTGATCATTGCTGATTTGCCACATGTCCTTTCTTTTCTGCATCTTTAGCCTTTGAGGTGCGCAACCTATCTTGCGATGTGCATCAGCTCTTTTAAGAGCGTCTCTTGTTGCATTCAGAGACTGACTCTTTCTATGTCTTTGTTCTGCGCTTGATAGCATTTGGGGAGCAGTCCTTTTGGATTTGACTCCTTTAGGAATTTTCTCTTTTCCCATCCAAGTTTCACTGGGGGTCAAGCAAACAGCTTGCACGAGCATCGGCCTTGCTTTTACCAGGCACTTTGTTTTTTCTTGATGCTGGGGATTTTTCTCATTTTCATTTTTTTGTCATTTTTCTTTTGAAATCCCATTTTTCTCATATTCAGGAGATCACATTAGACATATGATCGAAAGTCTAAACATGCTTTAACCATAAACCCAGGAATTTCTCTGTAATCCCTTAGTCTTGAGCTTTTCCGCTTCTGAGGTGATGCTGCATCCATCTTGAAATGTGCAATGATCACCAACGGGTTCATGAAACGAATTTGCAGGCTCAACTTGGCTGTGCAAATGATATGGTGTGTGGGATAGAGAAATGAATGCTTCTCGTCATCCTATGGCACTTGGATTACCATATAAACAACACACAAAGATTGATGTTAGTCCGAGCAAGAAAATTTCTAATCATTTCCTCATGATGCTGCTGGACTTACTCCCGTTTTGCCCCGATGTGGGGTGGTTCTTGACAGGGTTGAGAATGAAAACCGCCGTTCGAAGGGGTTATCAATGGTCACCTGTAGTATTTGGGGATATGAAACGAATGCCTCCGTCATCCCAATCCATGTAATTGCTGCGAACAATCTCTACTTCCGTAGGTCCAGATTTCACTATCTGATCCGCTCCACTTTTCTCTCAAGTGTGTATAGGACGTATTTGGATTAGGCTTTGCCTCTCGTCTTTTGAGAAAACGTCCTTTTGAAAGTTTTGAACAACTTTTGATTGGAAAACTTCTTTTTGTTTTCTCCGAAAAATTTCCTCCCAATGGGGCTTTATGATGCACATGCATGTTTCATTCATGTTCAGACAACCTGCCAACTTCAACTGTGGATGTCTATGAGTTTAAAAATTCGATGCCTCTTTTCAGACATAATGATTGAAAGAGTCCTAACACTTTTTTTTCAACGACTTGGGGAAAAGGGATACTTACCTACCCGCCGCGGCTGGAGATCCCTGAAAGTGTAAAACAAACATGTCATTGTATGTTCATGAATTTCGCAAAAATCGGAACGATACATCTTACCCTTGGTCATGTATTCCAACGGGTAATACTTGGGATGTGAAAACCTGTTTCGCCTTGATGGCGAGCCTCTGTCAAAGACGGGAATTAGGTGTCAGTTTGCGTTCCAAAATTTCAGGCAAATTGGAACGATACAGCCTCGTTCTTGCTTTGTGTTTCCATTTGAACACAAACGCGCGGCTTGCAGAATTTGGCCCTCTATCTTGTGGCCATGATCTCTCCATATGGTTGGCAATGGAACATTCTTTAGGATTTGCACTAGAGGAGATCCTTTCATGCTTTTGGACGCATTCTACGTCGTTTTTCAGGGTTCCAATTCTCGGCAATCTGCCTCCCTGAAACTGATATTCTTTTTGCTTCCATGTTGGCGAGATCCTTTCTTTTGTGGCTTTCTTGGCGCCACCAATTTCCTGTTAAATGAGGAAAAACTCATGTTAAATGTGGGATCTTTTAGAGATCAAATTGGAACGATACAAAATTACCGTTCACCCAGGTTGGTATCCCAGGGTTTAAGTCTGATGTGGACGACTCTGTTATTGCGTCCATTGACTTTGCCAGAGGAGAAACGTCATTCTTTGTCCGGCGCACAAATGATTCACTTGCCCCGGTTGGGTGTGATTTGTCGTAGCTAGGTGACGCTTGCCCCAGCTAACTTCATTTTGCATTTTGCTGCAATCCTCATCCTCTTTGGGGATGTCTTCTCTCCTGGGATCCATGGTGGCGTCTTACTGACGTATTCATCTCTTTCGTCGATAATTGACGCGCCACATTTGATGGGGGGATCATTTCAGTATCGTATACTGATGTGGATGAATGTTGCTTCCTCTCGTCTGCATTTGTGGGTGTTGTTCGTGAGATGATCCTCGATCACATCAACAACTGCTTCGCCCCAGTTGGGCGGCCTCTATCTTGGCCACATGCCTTAGCACTTTCCATGTTTGCTGGCGATTTTTAATCCAATCTTAAGGCGTCTACGCACATTTGAAGGAACGATGCTTTTCGCGCATCTTGCCCCAGTGAGGCTGGTCTTGCTGTTTGTTATCTCTGGATTTGATGACCCTGGTCTCATGCACCCTCCTGGGGGTTCATGAGAATTTTCCCCCGGCTTGGCTTCTCGAAGAAAGTGGGGGAACTTGCCCCTATAAATTTTTGCCGATTCTGGTCATCTGTCTCAATTGCCAAAGTCTTCGATTATTTTCTTCTGTCTCTAGGCAGCTTGACATTATTGGGATTTGTCGTGTGGCGGTTTGGTGATTCTCTCGATCACAGTCGCCATTTGAGGTATTTGATGTTCCCCTATTGAAAAGAAGAGACCTCATGAGTAAAGGGCATGTATAATTGACTATTGGAGTCGATACAATTTACCCTTGAAATTTATCCTGCTGGAACCGGCATTTCTCCCTTTGGGTTCTCTGTATGCAGGATGTGTGCACGATATGTATGATGCATGTTATGTATGCATACAACGAAAAATGAGTTCGTACTTTTCATTCTATTCAAAGAAGGCATTTTTATCAGATGTGTCAATTTGCAAAATTTAAAATTTTCTTTTCAAGTGTTCTTTTCACAGAAATTTCTAAATGATGAGAAACTTCTTGAGGTATTCTCAAAAGTTTTGATCACAAATTGAGCCATTAGAATGCTCTTGAAAATATTTAGCCAGAATGCATGTCTGAGATGCCATGAAAATGGGCACTCCCTGCTTGTTATTTGAAAGCATTACATCCTGCGTCCTCTGCTCTTGATCATCATCTGAGAGGAAAAAGAAAGGAAGCATTATTCCCATATCAAGAAAATAATCATTTTGGAACGATACGTCCTTTTACACTTGACCCGGCTGCCCCGGTTAGGTGGCGTTTGCCCTAGTTAAGTGGGATTTGCCCCAGTATGATGTCTTGGTGAGAAGTCGACTTCTTTGTCTGACTTCAAATATCCATCCCTGTGGTTTGAGTTGTCGACCAGCTTCGATCTTCTTGAAGGACCACTCCTGAGGTGAGGATGAGTGTCTTCGTCTCTGTCATCATTGCGAACACCTAAGCCAAATGACTCTCCAGGGTGGTCAAGCGCTTTTCTATGCCATCCTGGTCCATTTTAACTTGTGACTGATTCTTCACACAAGTCCTCGGATTTTGATTCTGGAAATTACCTGTTCGAATGACAGGAATATGTCAGAAAGGGAAGTAAAGCATAAATCCTTTCAATTTTATGCTTTCTTATGGTTAACGAAGATAAGGACTTTTACACAAGCTTTAACCTCATGTGAAAAATTCTTATCGATGTTTTTCAAGAGAAAACATAAAACTAAAAGGAGCGTAATCCATGGTTATCACTTTTGGCAAATCCCCAGAAAATCTGTGGAATTTCCAAGAAGATAAAAATGCAATTCCAATGTGTCCTAAATTCGGTGAGAGATAGGACATCCAAATTGAAATGATTTCCCGAAGGTAATTTGGATATCATGTCTCCTCTTGAATTCAGGAAACATGGACGACTTTAGTTAATTACCAAGGATTACCAATGATGCATGCTATAGACCGGTTCAATTCCATGTCCGGCGTACCATGAAATGAATGTTAGATTCTCGTACTTGGGTTAAACATACCAAGTGTGAGTTCTAACGAAAATTTCATCTGGGTGAGACACGCAATTGAACCGGAAAATCCGAATGATTGAGAGAAATTCCAGTGTCACATTCCAATGTCAAGACACTTAGACAAGACTTAGGAATCGAGGTGTAAAAGATAGATGGGAGGCCCACAGACGGGTGCTCCTTATAGACTCGATGATCCTGATAAAAGAAAAGGGACGACTGGAACGTGACCCTTAATAACCTAAAGAGATGCCCCAAGTCGGGTTTTCGGGGGACGACGCTTGATGTCTTCGGTCTGGCTATTTCGGGTCTTCATTTTCATCAGATGCCCTCTTGATAATGTCCGGCAGGTGTCTCGGATTTGTTGTTATCGCATGTCCTTCAACTATCGTTATGGTTATTGGATCATTCCTTGGACAGCTCGAAGAGGGTAAACTCCTTGAATGTCCCGACAGTCTGATGGCGGATGACGCGTCGCTCACACTTGAATACGTCCGGGATGTGGGACTGACTTGGAGAGAACATCTCTTCTATCCGTACTCTAAAATGGAATTAGACTCAACCATCGGACTTGATGAATGCAGCATGTCGTGCAAAAATAAAAGGCTGCAAGTGAATTTAAATAGAAACGGCAGGACCTTACCATGAGAGGTACCCAATGATTTTTTGGTTTTAGGTATACCAACCATCCATATACATGCGCATGAGACAAGTGAGGCTTGACTCTAAAAATCAAAAGGGTTTGGAACCTAAGGCCAAGGCTCCCATCTCGAGTTCTAGAAAGAGCAGATTCCATTGCACAACTATCGTTGCATTGGGGCTCGATCCATAGTTCAAAATGAGCGGAATTGAAAAGTGGATTACCCCGTGTTTTTCCTCACGGAGATTCCATTTTCAATCCCTTCTATTGTTTTCCTATAGGCGGCGCCCAGGGTTTTAGGCGCGGTTGTGTGTGTCCATGTGTCGTGATCATCTCAATGTAAATCATGCACAACAGTTTATCAATCAGCGCTTCAAATCATCCACACAACATACATTCCTACGACAACCTGCATAAGACAATGTTAATCACAGACTACCGCCCTTATCACTCCAATCTGCAAAAACATATAACACCTATCATGAGCGGACTTACCTCACCTTCAAGAGCGCCTGCAGGGTTAGAAATATCACTCAGCGTTTTAATTACGGCCTAAGTCCACTTGGGGTCTAGAACCATAGGTTCTAAAACACCGTCCCCAGTGGAGTCGCCAGCTGTCGCGACCCGTCCGAAAAACGGACGCGGCTAATGGATTACCGATCGCGGGCCTTACCTCCGCACTGGGGTGCGGATCGCGGGCCTTGGATCAGCGCGGGCCCTCCCAAGCTCATACCAAATCGCGGCGGGAGTTTTCATTTAATGGGATTCGACGATAAGAGTCGATCGCTTTCGACCTTCAGTGTGGTCGTGGTGGCATGTGCAATGTACATGCATTTGGAGTCGCCACCGGTCTTTCTTGGAGGGTAGACCGGAAACCTTACTGACCAATTGGGAGAGATCGATCAGTTCTGCGGAACCAGAGATTTTGGGTTCGGGGACTTGGTTACGCTGGTGTCATTACCAACGCCCTTTCGGTACCTAACGCGAGTGATTTTCCTAGCTAAGAATTCATGCAGGCGCAATTTTGGGAAGGGTAGGTTTGATTCAGGGTTTCATGCAGATTGGAAGACTATTCCTATCAATCACAATCAATTTAAATGAAGGCGCAATCAAGTGCATAAATTAATTTCATATCAATGCACGTCAATTCAAGTCAATGGCTTCCTAGTATAGCCATAAGGGTTTAGGGAGGGTGTGATTTCGGACCGGGGTAAAATGAGAAGATTTGGAGACGATTTAGCCCGACGGGCAAAATCGTCAATTTTTGGAATGTTTGGATACCGAATTACCCAAAATATTCCATGGCCAGTTGTTTGTGGCCATTTCCCATTTTTGAGAATTTTTTGGAATTTCTTGATTTTTCTTCGATTTTTGGAAGACGATTAGCCGAAAGGGCGAAATCGTCATTTTAAGAAGGGTCTGGGTTCAAAACACCCGGAATGAGTCTTGGCCAGTTGTTTGTGGCCATTTCCTATTTTTTGGGATTTTCCTGGATTTTTTTAGATTTTTTTTTTTTGAAGACGGTTTGCCGAAAGGGCAAAATCGTCAATTCTGGAAAGATCGGGGGTCAAATGACCCGAAACAGGTCGTGGCCAGTTGAATGTGGTCATTTCCTATTTTCTGGAATTTTTTAGAATTTTTCTGAAATTTTCGAATTTTTTTGAATTTTTTATGATTTTTTATTTTTTATTGATTTTTTTATTTATTATTATCTATTATTATTTTCTGAATTTTTTTAATATTTTAAAAATATTTTCCGGGCCGGGTCAGACCCGGCCCGCGCCTCGTGGGCGCCCGGCCCGACCCTTCGGTCGAAACCGGCCTAAACGAAACGACGACGTTTTGATTTTTGGAGGATTTTCTATTTTTTTAAACATTTTTATTATTTTCCTTATTTATCCGAAAACCCCGGATCTGATGGTCCAGGACGCGCCACGTGGCCTCTTCTGGCGCGTCCGATCTTCGGTCAGATCGGACGCTCCTCAGAGTGCCACTTGGCGCAATATCAACCGTCAGATCAAGATATTTTTATTATTTTCGAAAATCATTTATTAATTTCTGAAAATCATTTTTTTTATTTTTAATATTCTTCAAAGGCCGGGATCGCGACACGTGGCATAACCACGACCGTCCGATCCCGGTTTTATTAAAACAACCCCCCCCCCCCCGCATGCTGACGTGGCCGCTGACGTGGCATGCCACGTCAGCGTTGACTGGTCAAAGGGCGACAGGCCCGCCGGAGAAGACGACCGGCGCCGGCGCCTCGCCGGAGCCGCCAAACCGTCGTAAAAACGTCGGTTTCTGAGCGTAATTTCAAGCCTAATCGACTCCTCACTAACTCCAAACCAACATACATCAAAAACATGGCATGAACCACGTTGGAAGGAGGCCGAACGGTCAACCACCGAGCCGGCGCCGGCGAGAATACTTGCAGAAAATTTTTATCGACCAAGCTCCGTTCTAAACGTTCAAATAGCATCCTAGGGAGTTTTAAAAGCTTACTTGAGCTCATTTCGAGCTTGCCGTCCACCGAGCTCGCCGGTATGAGCTCTCGGCTCGACCCGACCATGGTAGAGCTCCGGCCGTCGCGCTCGTCCATTTTCGATGCAAAATAATAGCCAAAGGAAGTTTAGAGATAGTCCTTACGAAAGTTGAAGACGGGAAACATATGAAATAGGGCCGGAGAGGGCACGGCCGATCGATCCAAGCTAAAATTCTTATTCTGACATTTCGTCGAACGCATGGTGTGCGACGACGAAATGATGGTTCAGAGGGAGAAACGACCTGTTTTTGAACCGTGGACGGCGGCCGCAGCTTCGGTGATGATCATTCCCGCGTCCCAAAGCTCGAGCATGGTCCTGCCACCTATGGTTTTTTTCCTCATCTCGCTCCACCCTCTTTTTCTCTCTCGGCTCAGCTTCCTTATTGCCGTGGCCGACCGGTGCGCCTCGACGCCCATCATCTTCCCACTGGCGAGCGTGGACCACTGAAATCTGTCCCCCACTCTCGACGTCATTTTTTTCTTAAAAAATCGTCGCCCCACGTTCGGTTGCCGCTCCCCCTGCTTTTGGCGTTCACGGCGTGCGGGTCTGCAACTTAGTTGCAGACCCGGTCGGACCGGGTCGGGTCGGGTCGGGTCTGACCCGACCGGCCCGGTTCGACCAAATCGTCCGAATTGAGCCTCAATTTGACCTCTTTTTTATGAAATTGATGGCAAAATCGGAATCATTGACATGTTTTCTATCAAATAGGGGTATTTTCGTGAATCAATTGATTGAAATTTAATGAAAACCCCAAATTGCCCTTAGGATCCGAAAATGATTTTCGCCTAATCGGAGGTCCAAACGACCAAATTAGTCCAAATTGAGGCCACAAATGGATTCATCATGATGAAAAACATAGGGTAGAGGTATTTAATTTCAATGGGTATGCCCGTGTGAGATTTAATTTCAAATATTGTGAAACCGGGGACTAAATTGAAAGATTTTTATGCAATTAAGCCCTTTTAGCTAAAATTGGTCAAATTGGAGGTCAAATTGACCCAATTGCATTTCAATACTTTAGAGTCCAATGTCATAGCTTATAAAAACCAAGAACTGAAAATTAAAAGACTCGAAAAGGATTTTTTAGGCTCGGTTCGGGATTATGTTTGTGAAGGAACCCCATGAATCGAGCCAAATTTCCCTGATAAAATGTGAAAATATTAAAGAGGGAATTAAAATAAAATTTCTGAATATTTTTGTGTAATTTTCTGACCACGAATGGTACTTTTCTGATTTTTTGGGTATTTTAATAATTAAATAAATTCCAAAAATATTAAAAAATTTAAAAAAAAAATTTCAAAATTGGTTCCTAAGGCTAGGCTAAGGCTTCCAAAGTTGATTTTGTGATTTTATGACTTTTTTTTACTATTTTTAATTAATTTTAAAGAATAAAAATCACAATGATAGATGGTCAAAAATCAGGTGTCAACAACCGCATTTTCCATGAAGCACGCGCCGGATAGCCATGCCTCGAAGCTCTCGCCCTTCGGAATGGAGTGCAGCCGGTAGCCGCGGAAAAGACTTTCAAGACCCTGGTATAGTGGATCAGAAGCTACGAAGGGAGAAATGAAACCCTTGGTATAGCGGATCAGAAGCTATAAAGGGAGGAGTGAAAACCCTGGTATAGCGGACCAGAAGCTACAAAGGGAGGAATAAAACCTGGTATAGCGAGTCAGAAGCTACAAAGGTATATAAAAAAAAACAAAAAACAAAACAAAAAACAAAACAAAAAAAAGGGAAGTCGAGCCCGCGATTTCAACGCCCCACGAGCATAACGACGAACTCTCATATTCCACGAGCACAGCAGCGGACAGGTAGCTAAGCTCCAGGTAAACTTCCCCCTCCCCGGCCCACGTTCAAATAGTTAAAGCAAACCGATGACGAATTTGAGCTTTCACCGATGGGTTTCTTAGAGTCTAATGTCATGGCCTTTCTTTTTCCCCAGTCGAGTCGGTTAAGACTCAGGTGTCATTTTTGTCTTTGAAAGCGACCTCTGACGAGCTCACTCTCAAAGAGGGGCAGCTGTTGACACCTGAATTTTAATCACCTTTTATTTTGATTTTACTTTTCAAAATTAATCAAAAATAACAAAAAAAGTCATAAAATTACAAGATCAACTTTGGAAGCCTCGGCCCGGCCTTAGGAACCAATTTTGAACAAAAAAATATTTTTCGAAATTTTTAATATTTTTTCAAATTTATTTAATTATAAAAATACCAAAAAAATCAAAAACAATACCATTCGTGGTCAGAAAAAAGTACAAAAATAGTCAATAATTTTATTTTAATTCTCTCTTTAGGTTGGTCTTTTTAAATCTCGAAAATTCGACTCGGGTAACTATGTTGCTTCACAAACATAAACCCGAATCGAGCCTAAAAATTACCTTTTGAGTCCCCTAATTTTTAATTTCCACTTTTCATAAGCCATGACATTATAATCTAGAGCCTTGAAGTGCTATTGGGTCAATTAGGCCTTCAATTTGATCAATTTTGACGAAAAGGACCTAATTGTGCAAATTTCTTTGCGATTTAGTCCCCGGTTTCGCGAATCATAAAATTAAATTCTCTCTAGGGACACCCATGAAAATAAAACACCCCTACCCCATAGTTTTCATCGTCCCGAACTCATTGGTGGCCTCAATTTAAACTGATTTGATCGTTTGAGCCTCCGATTTGGCGAAAATCATTTTCGGATCCTAAGCATAATTTGGGGTTTTCATTAAATTACATCTCAATCATTCACGCAAATACTCATTTCAGATGGAAAATACGTCAAGGAGTCCGATTTTGACGTCAATTTCATGAAAAACAGTCAATTAGAGGCTCAATTGGGCGAAAATTAGGAACCGGGCCGGTCGGGTCGGACCCGCCCGACCCGACCGAACCGGGTCTGCACCAAAACAGGCTGTCGTTCTCCTCCACGTACAGTACCAAAAGAGTGCGGCAGTTGCAGGGGGACATGGCAGCGACCGGGCGACCAACGCTGGGAGGACAGACACCTTTTTCAGAAGGGAGGATGGCGTGAAGGCGAGGTCGGATCCGAGGCGACCGAGGATACAAAAGGAGCTCGTCCACAGTAGAGAAAAGAGGAGGGAGGTTCACGTTTTTTTGGAAAAAATTTTGAGAGAGAGATTCGGGCGAGAGGAACCGAGAGAGAGAGGGAGTAACCGGGCGTCGTCGGGGATTATCCAAGCCTCGGCGGACCCGAATCGCCGACGCCGAAGCCCCCGAGCCACCGGCGAACCGAAGCAAGGTCGGTACCCCTCTTTCAACTCCCCTGTTTTTTCGCGCCTACTGTGGATTCGCTCGGTTTGGGTTCTCGACCAAACCGAGCCGAACCGAATGCATTCCGACATCCCTTGTGACCCATGTATTGATGTTTGAACGTCTGTTTGCTTCGGTTTTGCGCGAAATGTTCATAGATCTAGTATAAACGTTCATTTTAGCATGCCCGCCAACCGTTCGACGAAATGCCCGCCGGTTGTTTCTAGGCACAATGGCCACGGCCGAGTCTCGTTTGAGCATGTTTTCGACATATTCTTGCCCTTAAGGTGTTCTAGTATCATCGCTAAGCCTTGTGCGTTGTTTGTTTTGCATCGACCCGTGCCGAAAACGGCGGTTGGAGCTCCCCGGGGCCAAACCCGAGCCGAAGCTCGGTCCGGCGTAGGTGGTGTCCGCCGAGCTCTAAAAGAGCTCAGGTAAGCTTCTTGAACCTTGTTAGATGCTGTTTGAATGTCCTAACCCGAGCTTGGTCGCCAAAAAATTTTCGCAAAATTCCTCGCCGGAACCGACACTGTTCACGGCTGGCCGGGGGCATTTCGGGCGTTCTTAGTCATCTTTTTTGTGGTGGTTATGTTACTGTGTTGATGGGGAGTCATTCGGATGAATTTAGCCGAAGATTTCGCGCGTTTGGGCTTGGTCCCGGTTTTCCGACGAGGATTCCGGCGGAACCGCCGGAATCCTCCTTCTCCGGTCGTCTTCTCAGACGACCGGGTTGACTGGTCAACTTGTTGACCAGTCAACGCCGACGTGGCGCGCCACGTAGGCAGCCACGTCGGCGTAAAAAAAAAAGAAAAAAAAGATAAAGATAAAGATAAAAAAAAAAACCTAGATCGGACGGTGGGCAAAGTGCCACGTGTCGCGATCTGGGGATTTTCAAAATTAATAAATGATTTTTAAATGATAAATGGTATTTTCAAAAATTCAAAAAAAAACTAGATCGGACGGTCGTGGGTGTGCCACGTGTCGCGATCCCATGTCTTCAAGATCAAATAGATCGGACGGACGATATTTCGCCACGTGTCGCAATCCAGTTTGTTAAAAATTAAATCGATCCGGCGGCTACGGTAGTGCCACGTGGCAAGGTGGCAACCGTCCGATTGATTTTATTTTTTCAGAAATTCGGATAAATTGACAAATGGTTTTAAAATAATAAAAAAATAGGAAAATTTAGAAAAATAAAAAACGGCGTCGTTTAGACCGGCTCCGACCCGTAGGGTCGGGCCGGGTTCGACCCGGTCCAGAAAATATTTTTAATATAAAAACAAATTCAAAAAAAATTATAAAAAAAATTCGAAAATTAACAAAAAATGGAAAAATAATAAAAAATCATTAAAAAAAAATAAAAAAAAATGAAAAAAATTGAAAAAAATTCTAGAAAAATTCCAGAAAATAGGAAATTGCCACAATCAATTGGCCATGACCTATTTTGATCTTTCGAACCCCAATATTTTCAAAATGACGATTTTGCCCTTTTGGCAAATCGTCTCCCAAAAATTCCAAGAAAATTCCAAAAATTCCAAAAAATAAGAAATGGCCACAATCAACTGGCCATGACCTATTCCAGGTCTTTCCAGCCCAATATATTCAAAATGACGATTTTGCCCTTTTGGCAAATCGTCTCCCAAAAATTCCAAGAAAATTCAAAAAATTCCAGAAAATAGGAAATGGCCACAATCAACTGGCCATGACCTATTTTGGGTCTTCCATACCCTAATCTTTCCAAAATGACGATTTTGCCCTCTCGGCAAATCGTCTCCCCAAAAATTAAAGAATTTCTGAAAAATCCCAAAAAATAGGAAATAGCCACAATCAACTGGCCATGGCCTATTTTGGGTCTTTCTTCTTTCCAAAAATGATGATTTTGCCCTTTAAGCAAATCGTCTTCCAAAAATTGAAGAAATTCATAAAATTTCAGAAAAATTCAGAAAATGTGAAATGACCACGACCAACTGGTCAAGACTTATCTTTGGTCTTTCGAATCCCGATCTTTTCAAAAATGACGATTTTTCCCTTTAGGGAAATCGTTTCTCGAGAAATCCGGAAAAATTTCAAGAAAATTTTTCAAAATAGGAAATGGCCAAGATCAACTGGCCATGACCTATTTTGTTTATTTCAACTCTCAAACCTCCCTAAAATTGACGATTTCGCCCTTCGAGCAAATCGTCCCCAAATCTTCTCAGTCTACCCTTTGTCCTAAATCACACATTCCCTAAGCCCTTAAGGCTATACTAGGAGGCCATTAATTTGACTTGATGTGCATTGACATGGTTCATTTATGCACTTGATTGCGCTTTCCCTATATTGATTGTGATTTGATAGGACTAGTCTTCCAATCTGCATGAAACCCCTTGAATCAGACTTACCTCACCTAAAAATTGCGCCTATATGAAATCTTAATTAGGAAAATCACTCGCGTTAGGTACCGAAAGGGCGTTGGTAATGACACCAACGTAACCAAGTCCCCGAACCCAAAATCTCTGGTTCCGCAGAACTGATCGATCTCTCCCAATCGATTAGTGAGGTTTCCGGTCCACCTTCCAAGAAGGAGCGATGGCGACTCCAAATGCATGCACACATAGTACATGCCACCACGACCACACCAAGGTCGAATGCGATCGACTCTTATCGTCGAAACCCCCGCATAAAAATTTACTCCCGTTGCGATTTGGTATGGGCCTGGGAGGGTCCGCGTCGAGAGAGCCCGCGATCCACATTTCAGAGTGGGGGCCGGATTCGACAATCCATTAGCTCGTAAAGAAAATTTCGGGTCGCGACAGTCCTTCAGAGCTTCTTCCCATTTGCTGAGCACGGCTTCTAACAGCATGAGATGAAGGCAGTTCTGAATCTGTTCTGTCAATTCTGACCAGTGTGTAGGTAGGCATGTTTGCAACCTCAGCACAAAACATTCTGCCATATAGATCAATTGACTTCTCAAACTTGTTCACCTGACTAGTCATACCCTGCAACTTCCTATCGATCTTCTGTTCAAAAGTCTGCAGTCTCTGATCTAACCTTGTTTCCATAGCAGCCAGAGTCTGAAGAAGGATATGTTGAAGATTTTCAAAGTGTCCTTTAAGATCCACCTATAGTTCTGTAAGAGCAAGTTCTTGATATGAGGTGTCAATCCCTTTTGTAGCAAAATTCTCTCCCTCAGTTTGTGCTTTAAGAAAAGCTTGAGAGGCAAACACTTCAGTGAGAAAGACATCAGATGTTGCAGGCAAAGGCTCCCCTGAGTTTGAGCCTTCTTCCCTTTAGCTCGTAAGCTGGATACAGATTCTACATCTTCATCAATGTCCATTGGTATGGACTGAGCACTCGAGAGTTGATCTTCTCGTGCAATAACCGAAGCCAAGCTTGTAGCAGCTTTGTGAATTGTTTGTCTGGTGGAGGATACAGAATAAGCCTCAATGTCATCTGACTCTTTCTCTTGCTCTTTTGAGGCCAACTTAGTTAGGACTTGTGCTAGCAACTGCTCATGATCAAAATTGACAAGGGTATTGTCATACTCTATTTCATCTTCAATTTTGACAGCATGCTCCTCATTCCACATTGTGAGGAATTCTTCCTCACTCAGATCACAAGGATATACAATCTTTTCTTTTGGTTGTGTTTCTGTTTCATCTCCTCCTTCCTCATTCCTTTCAGCACTGTGATCCCCAGATTCACCTTCTTCATCTGATCCACCTCAAGATTGTGTAGCTTCAGAGTCATACTCCCATGTTCCTTCTTCACTTGCCTCTGAGTCCTTATCAGTTGAGCTGTCTTTTTGTTGTCCCTTGACAGCCATAACTTTTCTCCTCTTTGGAGATTTCTGCTTGGACTTATCCTCGAAATCCACAATGACTGGTTCATTGTTCTTTGTCCTCCATCCAGTAGGAGTCATCTTGTATCCCATCTTTGTCACCATAGTTTCACCAACAGTCATCATAGAGATATCTTGTTTGACATGAGAGCCCAGACCTCCGATCTTGAAATGATCCATTATTCTGTATATCAAAGCAGCATAAGGTAGTTGTCCCTTTGGCTTGAGAACAGACCTGTACATGTGTAATAGGACTGTGTAAGCAAAAGAAATCCTCTTTTTTGTCAAGATGCCCCACAACAGTTTTGCCTCATACTTCGAGATGTCTGTTTTAGAGGCTGCCTTGGGTCTAAGATATTCAATGATCACCTTGTGCATCATGATGTGTTTTAAGGAAAAGTCACTGTAGGCAATATGCGACTTCGATTCCCTTGAGAAGCTTGATTTGCCAGTTAGGAAGCAAAAGGCTTCTTCTGCAGTGACATCTAGAGGTATGAAATCTCTCTTTCTGGTTCCCATGATAGATGCCAATTCATCAACAGTCAAAACATACTGCTTTCTTTTCATCGTGAAAGCCAAGGAATTAAAGTTGACAAACTGAAGATTTGAGTAGAAGTAGGCTACCAGATCAGGAAAGGTATAGCCCCTATGCATTATGAATTGATCTATCTTCACCTTTTGTAGATTCTTCCTCAGATAAATGTCGTTACTATCAAAGTACTTTAACTCAAATACCTTGTGAGGTATAACACCTCTCTGTTTCATGAATTCAAACTTGTCTTTGTGAGCCTGATTCTGGAACATGAGATCAGGAAAGCTTTTATCCATATTAAACCCGATATTCTTCACAAAATCATTGAACAGAATGTCATCATCATCTTCAACCTTTGCCCTAGTTCTACCAGGTCTTATAGGGGATGGTTTTCTTGACTTCGAACTAGGCTCTGCCATTTTCTCTTTTCCTTTTCTAGATGCCGATTCAGGTTTTTCTACAGCAATTGGATCAACTATTTTTCCAGGTAAACTAATAAACTCGAGCAGTTCACCTTCACTTTCGAACTGATGAGCATTCAGCAATCTTCTAAGTTCATTGCTAGAATCCCATGCTGCCTTAATACTATCGTACATTGGCTTAATAGAATGTGCCATTGCTTCTTTTCCTTCAAAAGAAGATAGAGACAAACCTTTTGCCAATCGGAGTGCCTCATGCTGTTCGTTGATTTGGGTTTCTGTAGGTTCGGCGCTGCTTGCAGTTGAGGTGGAAAACTTTCTCTTCAACTGAGGAGTCTTCTTCGAGTCAGAGGCTGATTTTGGAGCCATTGATACGTAGAAAGTTTGAAACTTTTGATGAAAGAGTGTTGTTTTGAGGAAGAAATCGAGAGCGAGAGATCTTGAATACGGTTTTAGGGTTTCGATTTGAGAGAGATTTGAAAATGAGAGAACAGAGGTGACGGTTCGGTGTTTTATAAAAGAGGCGGTTATTTTTGGAAACAAAATCAATAAAAGAAAATTCTGATCTTCTAAAAAGAAATAAAAGAATTTCTTTAACAAATCAATTAATCACCGTCAATCAGATATTCGGAGATATATATTCATATGAGAAACTTACCTTAAAGAGAATTTTAAGAGTTAACTGACCTCGATTTATGAACTTTTCCAAAAAGATGTGAATTTCTTCTTACTCCTTCTGACGCTCCTTCTGACGTTCCTTCTGACGCTCCTTCTGACGTTCCTTCTGGCGTTCCTTCTGACGCTCCTTCTGACGTTCCTTCTGATGCTCCTTCTGACGTTCCTTCTTATGTTGCTTCTGACGTTCCTTCTGATGTTCCTTCTGATGCTCTTTCTGATTCTCCTTCTGACTCTCCCTATTCGAAAATATACTTAAGAAGGAGGGTTAATGATGGATAATTCATTTCTAATAAAATTAAAAGTCTGCTTATCCAATGGTTTAGTGAAAATATCTACAAGTTGATTTTTCGTATCAATGTATTGAATGTTAACATCATCATTCTGAACATGATCACGTATGAAGTGATGCTTGATCTCAATGTGCTTTGTTCTTGAGTGAAGTATGGGATTTTTTGTAAGATTTATGGCACTTGTATTGTCACAAAGGATTTCCACAATTGATTCTTCAACACCATAATCTTTGAGCTGCTGTTTTAGCCAAAGTATTTGAGCACAGCAACTTCCAAGAGATACGTATTCTGCTTCAGCCGTACTAAGTGCCACTGTATTTTGCTTCTTGGAATACCATGAGACAAGCATGTTTCCCATGAGCTGACAAGTTCCAGATGTACTTTTCCTATCAATTTTGCAACCTGCAAGATCTGCATCTGAATATCCCTTTAGTATAAAATCAGAAGATTTAGAGTACCACAAACCATAGTTGGGATACGTCCCAATGTATTTGATTATTCTTTTGACGGCTAATAGGTGTGATTCTCTTGGGCTTGATTGAAATCTTGCGCATAAACAGACGCTATATAGGATGTTTGGTCTTGAAGCTGTGAGATAGAGTAGTGATCCAATCATACTTCGATATAGTTTGGGATCAACTTCCTTTCCATCTTCATCTTTATCTAATTTGGAGGAGTGAGACATAAGAGTTTATGTCTTTTTGTCGTTCTCCAAACCAAACTTCTTCACTATTTCCAGTGCATACTTTCCTTGATATATGAAAGTTCCTTTTTGAGATTGATGAATTTGAAGACTAAGAAAGAATCGTAATTCTCCCATCATACTCATCTCAAATTCATCCTGCATTACTTTAGAAAATTTCTTGCAGAGAAGCTCATTAGAAGAACCAAATATAATATCATCAACATAGATTTGAAATAGAAGAATATCCTTACCTTTTCTTTGAATAAAAAGAGTAGTGTCTACATTACCTTTTGTAAAGTTGTGTTGAGATAGAAAGTTACTCAACCTTTCATACCAAGCACGAGGTGCTTGTTTCAGTCCATAGAGTGCCTTTTTAAAGACAAATACCAAATCATTTTCTCTAGGTTCTTCGAAGCCGGGGGGTTGTTCAACATATACCTCTTCTTTGATGTAGCCATTTAGAAAAACACTTTTCACGTCCATCTGAAAAAGTTTGAAATCATTGTAACAAGCATAAGCAAGAAGTAGCCTAATGGCTTCTAACCTGGCAACCGGTGCGTAGGTCTGATCGTAGTTTATTCCTTCTTCTTGAGAATAGTCTTTTGCTATAAGTCTTGCTTTGTTTCTTACAACCTTTCATTTATCATCCAGTTTGTTTCTGAATACCCACTTAGTTCCAATCACTGGACGATTTTTGGGTCTGTTGACCAATTCCCAAGCATTGTTGACTTTAAATTGATGTAACTCTTCCTGCATTGCATTTATCCAGTTCTCATTTGCTAATGCATCTTCAATCCTTTTTTGTTCTAATTCAGATATCAATGCTATGTTGCTCATTGCTTGCTTGAATTTTGATCTTGTCTTTATGCCATCACTTATACTTCCTATGATAAGTTCCTTTGGATGACTTGACTTGTGCTTCCAACTTTTGTCGAAGCAATCATTTGAGGATGTTGTGGGTTCATTCTATTCATCTTCTGGTCTTTCTTCAACTGGGAGAATTTCCTTCTGAACATTCTCTGAACCATCATCCACAATCGAGTCTTGCTTTTCTCCTGATTCTTCGTGTGAGTCTGGGACTTGAGGAGGTATATGAACTTGATTGATTTGAGGTTCATCATTTTGATGGCTTTCATCGAACTTGATGTTCACTGACTCTTCAACAACGCAAGTGTTCTTGTTGTAGACTCTGTAGGCTTTGCTCGTTGTTGATTATCCCAAGAAAATTCCTTCATCTGATCTCTCATCAAACTTTCCAATTCGATCATTAGCATTCTTTAGAATAAAACATTTACAACCGAATACATGAAAATATGCAACATCAAGTTTTCTTTCTTTGAAAATTTCATAGGGGGTTTTCTCGGAAAAAGGTCTGAGAGAAATTCGATTTAAGATATAACAATCTGTTGAAACGGCTTCAGCCCAAAAATTAGAAGCAATTTTACTCTCAATAAGAAGAGTTCTGGCCATTTCTTGTAAGGATCTATTTTTCCTTTCTACTACCCCATTTTGTTGAGGAGTATAAGGTGTAGAGAAGTTATGCTGAATTCCAAAATCAGTGCAAAAATCTGAGAAACTTTGATTTTCAAATTCTCCCCCATGATCCGTTCTCAAACTAGAAATGGTGTAGCCCTTTTCATTTTGAATCCTTTTGGCAAGTTTTGAAAAGGACATAAACGCCTCACTTTTGTGAGCTAGAAATAAAACCCATGTAAATCTAGAGAAGTCATCAACTATGACAAGACAGTATTTCTTACTGTTTGGTCCAAAGATATCCATATGAAGTAGCTGTAGACAATGCTTAGTGGACACTTGATTTAAGGACTTAAAAGAACTTCTTACCTGCTTGCCTAGTGTGCATACATGACATAGTCCACATTTCTCAAATTTTGTTTGAGGTAACCCTCGAACAAGTCCCTTCTTGGAAAGCTTTGAGATATGTTTTACACTAATATGACCTAACTTTCTGTGCCAAAGATCAGATTCATCCTTAACAGAAATAAGACATTTTGCACTTTCACAATTAGCATCAATATCTAAAAGGTAAATATTCTCATGTTTTCGTCCCGTGAAGGATTGCTTCTTGTCCTTGCTCATACCTGTACATTTTAAATCTTGGAAGCAAATATCATAGCCAGAGTCATAGAGTTGACTTACAGAAATTAAGTTATAGTTTAATCATCTGACTAGAGAGACATCTTTAACCGTCAGATTTCCAATCTTTACATTTCCCTTCCCAATGACCTTTCTCTTGTTCTTTCCTCCAAAGGACACACTTCTACCATTACAATCTGAGAAGGACATAAATACATCTGGATTTCCAGTCATGTGACTTGAACAGTCACTATCCAGAAACCACTTGTTCTTCCTTCTCTTTGGTACCTGCAAGAAATAAACAACTTATGATTTCTTTGGTACCCATGCTTTCTTGGGTCCTTCTGTGTTAGTAGGTTTTGACCTTTTAACGGGTCTCCAAATTTTCTTGCAATAATCCTTAGTATGACTAGGATCACCACAGTTCACACATGATTGTCGAATATAAGATCTAGTAAAATGCTTATGAAAATGATGCCTGTAATTAGAAAATGTTGGTTTTCGAAATTCAGTTTTAAAGGAATTTTTGAGATTATTATCTTTTTTAAAACCTAACCCAGATCGGTTATTGAAGGGTATTTGTTTTGAAATAATGTTATTCAGAGTTTCTGAGCTTTGTGAAAACCTTTTTGAGATATCGAAAACCTTTTCTTTCAGAGAAGCATTTTCTTTTGAAATCAAAACATGATTTTCTTTCAATTGGTGAAACTCTTGTTGTATAAAATCGATTTTTTTTCTTTTTGAGATAAATTCTGCTGTTTTAAGGACGAATTTTCCTTTTTCAAACCAGAAACTTTTTCAAGAGCTTCTTTATAGTTTCTACACAATTCATCAATATACTCAGTAACTTCATCAGGGAGTTCAGATGAACATACCTCAGTTTCTGAGTCTGAATTTGAATCTGATTCGGCCATGAGACAGATGTTTGCGTAATCATTTTCACTTTCATCAGAATCACTTAGAGTATCTGCCTTTAAGGCCTTCTTGTACTTCTCATACTTGAGTTTGTCCTTCTTCAAAATTGGACAGTTCGGTTTGATATGTCCTGCCTTCTTACAGTGAAAGTAGATCACGTCTTTGCTATCTTGTGAGTCGTTGCTTGATATCTTCATATCATTCTTCTTCCAAGGTTTCTTCCCTTTGATATTTCTGGCTTTCCGAGCCATCTTTCTAAATTTCTTAACCATGAGGGCTAATTCTTTATCATCCTCATCTTCATCATCTGTATCAGAAAGACATTGAGCAATTTCAGTTTTCAAGGCAATAGATTTTTTACCTTTTTGTTCTCCCTTCTTGTTTGCTCGTTCTGTTTCATAAAATTGCAAAGTCCCGACTAGCTCATCCACCGAGAGTGGTCTGATTGTTTGACATTCTTGAATTGATGGTTTGATGTAATTCCAATCATCTGTGAGTCCACGTAGTATTTTCCTGACTTGCATTGGTTCAGCAATAGGTGCGCCTTGTCTTGCAAGTCCACTTGCCAAAGTCTGAAACCCGTCTATCATATCTGCAATAGATTCATCAGATTTCATTTGGAATGCTTCATAGTCACTCAGTAAAATACTGAGCTTCGTTTCTTTTACTCGATTTGTTCCTTGAAATGTAATATGAAGTCTATCCCATATTGCCTTAGATGATTCTTCCTCTGAGACACGATTATAGAGAGGGGTAGATAAGGCACAAAAGAGAGCATTGACAACTTTAGAATCAAGGCCTCTTCTTTTAGCCTTTTCAGCATCGGTCATTGTTGTGACAGGATTTGCTCCGTCAGCAGAGGTTGGATTTGTAGCAGTTGTAGGAACTACTCCATTCGTAACAACATCCCACATCAGATCATCATAGGCTTTGAAGAACCACTTCATCTTGTTGCTCCACATATTGTAGTCCTTCCCATCAAAGTATGGTGGCTTGTTGACAAAGTGCGAATCGCTTGTTCCTGAAGAGTGATTGCTAAATATAGTAGATCATTAGCTCTGAAGTCAATAAACATTTCGTAAATATGAGCAACTTGCTCTGATACCAATTGATGGATCTAGCAATATCACCTAGAGGGGGGGTGAATAGGTGATTCCGAATATAATTGAAATTTCTTGCGGAATAAAAAATAATTCAGTGTACGATTAGAATCAGGAACAGCATAACAGTGTGCAAAAAGTCTAAACACAAAAGTAAGAGTTTAGAGTAGTGAATATTGCACACGATGATTATAATGGTTCGGCTTAGATTAAGCCTACGTCCACTCTCCCACGATGACAGTCGATCGGCTGGATTTCACTATGAAGAATCACGAGAATTACAAACACCCAATCACTTGGTTTTTCTCTCTACAGATTTTCACAATGAATAGGATTTTTGGTACACAGAATATTTTCGGATAGAACTCAGATTATGCTTGCACTTTTGATTGTTGCTCACTTCCTTCTTTAGTCTATCATGGTTCTTCTTTTATACTCCCTTGCCTCTAAACTAGCCGTTAGATTCCCGGCCAAGGGATCGCTCTTCAATCCTTGATTGGACGTCATCAATCGTGATTGAACGAGATTATATCTTCAGAAGATATGTAGACCGTTGAGTGAGATATTGAACCATTCTGATTCAGTCGCCCATACAACTAAATCTCCAGCTTCCATAAGTATGATAAGTCTGAGTTGGTTCCCGAAAGAATATTCCTTAGAAGATGATATCCCATTGTAGAAGGTCCCTTGATTGATTGGAAGGGATATCAGGGTAATCGAATATCACAAGCTTTCCTTAGGAATCTTGCCTTGATCGGAAACCTGCCATACGTGGGTCTTCATATTTTGCAAATGCAGAAACTGATCTTTCTTGGGTTTCGTCTTAGAATAGATTTCCTTCTTACTAGATCAATTGACATGGAATGGTAATACGGAGATTTGATGCGATCCATCCGTCACTGTTTAGATCGTCAGAAGCACTTCCATCTGACCTTTCGTCAGAAGCACTTCCGTCTGACCCTTCGTCAGAAGCACTTCCATCTGACCCTTTGTCAGAAGTACTTCCATCTGACCCTTCGTCCACGCGACAGAATTAGATCCACTCAACCTGCTGCTTACACATTCTTTCTGCATCACAGAACGTTATACAATTTCTCTCGATAGTTTTGTCAGAATCAAAATATAGGAGAATTTCCACAACAGCGACTCCTCTAGTAGGCTACTTCAAAATTTCCAAGGATATGTGTCAAAGTACTCAAGCCATGAAAGATGAAATGGCAGCAGTGCCGTATGCGTCAGCAGTGGAAAGTTTGATGTATGCCATGATGAGCACGAGACCAAACATTGCACAGGCAGTGAGAGTTGTGAGTTAATATTTGCAGAACCCGGGCAAAGAGCATTGGAATGCAGTAAAATGGATATTGAGATATCTAGAAGATACATCAAATTATTCTCTTTGTTATGGAGGTACATCTTTAGAATTACAGGGTTGTGAGGATGCAAATCATTCGGGTGATCGAAATAGTGGTAAAAGTACCTCTGGATATGTCTTTACAGTTGCAAGTACAACAATGAGTTTGGTATCTCAAATACAAAAAATAATGGCTCTATTAACGATATAAGCGGAGTACGTGGCAATTACGGAAGCCTCTAAGGAAATCATGCAATTACAAGATAACTTGAAGGAGCTACATCGAAAGCAACCAGTGAGCACTCTGTGGAGTGACAGTCAAAGTGCAATGCACTTAGCAAAGAATGTGTTAGATCTAGCAATATCACCTAGAAGGGGGTGAATAGGTGAATCCGAGTCTAATTAAAATTTAGTGCGGAATTAAATCAATTTCAATGTACGATTAGAATCAGGAACAAAATAACACGTGCAAGAGAACTAAACACAAAAATAGAGTTTAGAGAAGAGAAGTGTGCACACTGAATTTATAATGGTTCGGCTTGTCAGGCCTACGTCCACTCTCCCACGATGACAGCCAATTGGCTGGATTTCACTATAATGATTCGAAGAAGGTTACAAGTGATAACGGACACTCGGACTTTCTTACAAATCCTCACAATGAAAGGAATTTAGAACACTCAAAATACTTTGGTGAATTTAAACAACTTTTGCACATGGATTTTCTTTGTTCTCCACTTACTCGCAGATCACCACGACTCTTCTTTTATACTCCTTTGCCTCCAAACTAGCCGTTGGATAGACGATCAAAGGATCGCTTTCAATCTTTGATTAGACGTCATCAATCGTGATTGAACGAGATTGTATCTAAGTAGATATGATAACCATTGAAGTAGAATTTGAACCCTTCTAATTCAGTCGCACATACAACCAAATCTTCAGTTTTCACAAGTGGAGTAGATTCAAATAAGTTACCAAATATATTCTTGGAACGTAATATCCAATCGTAGATTTCCTCCTTATTGATTTGAAGAAAAATCTTGTCAATCAAATATCACAAACTTCCATAATAAAACTTTCCTTGTTCGGAAACCTGCCATTCGCGGGTCTTTAGAATTTGTTTTGTGGATAGGTGCAGAATCTAACCAATCTCAAAAGCAGTCCTCAAGAGAAGACTTCTGAATTAGAGCAGATATTTTAGAATGGAAATACTGAGTTTCAATAAAGTCCATCTGGCATTGTATATAGTTCTTTAGATGAAGTATTCAAAAAAGAGATTATGTTGCATCTGACCCTCAGAAGCAACTCCATCCGAATGACTTCAGAAGCACTTTCATTTGACAGACTTCAAAAGCACTTCCATCTGACCGACTTCAGAAGCACTTACATCTGACCGACTTCATAAGCACTTCCATTTGATCATCTTCAGAAGCACTTCCATCTAACCGTCGTCTTCAGAAGCAACTATATGGCTACTCTTCCCTCGAGTCTTAGTGACAAAATTGGAGCAATACAAACTTCTCTTTACACATTTTTCCTGCAATAAAATATTTTAACTATTACACAAATTCTGTTGATAATTTTTTCAGAATCAAAATAAAAGGAGAATTTCCACAACAGAATGCAACTTATCATTCAAGGACTAGACATATGAAGAAGCGTTATCACTTCGTTAGGTTAGCATTGAAAGATAACGACTTAAAGCTGCAGAAGATTGATGGTTCAAAGAATCCAGCTGACATGTTTACCAAGGTAGTAGATAGAGATAAACATAGTTTCTTTACTACTACTATTGGCATTACTCCATGTTAATTGATGAGGAGTATCGCAGAGGCACAAATTTCAGTTGCCAGTTTTTTGAAGATGATGGATGCAGAGTTGCTTGATGCATTAGATATATTTATCTTCAAGTGGGAGATTGTTGGCATGTGAAGCCAAAATATATCATTAAGGGTTTTTTTTTTAATCTTTTGTCCTTTATTTTTCTTCTAAGTTAAAAGATACACCTCATATATTAAGGATATAGAGGTTGTAGCCATCATAAGTGTAGAAAAGAAAAAGAGAGAAGCGCAAAATAGCGAAAGAGATAAAAAGAAAGAAAGAGGCCGGGACGACATTCTTGAGAGTTCTCGTTTTCTTTTCCTTCGATCTTGTGAGAAGATCATCCGTTGTATTCCTACTTTTCTTGAATACTAGTGAATTTGCAGAGTGTCTCTGTGTGGAGTCGTAACCCAGGTTTGGGTGAACTTCGATAACAAATTCTCTAGTGTATTTTCTTTCGTTATTATATTATGCTAGTTCGTATTGTTTGCTTGGGTTGTTGTTTTTTTTTAATGGGGGCACGAATCCTATCAACTTGCACATAGTTTATTCACATAAACTCGTTCCTCAACCATTAGGCCAAACTCGGGGTTTTGGTAGATCTTTACTCGATTCTAACTTTCGCAGATCCTCTCCCACCTGCTGTGAGGCCCGTACGAGAATTTCCAAAATATCAGGCTATAAGAAATGAGAAATTATGGAGAAAATAATAGTCGAAATCCGTGATGTACGACGAACAATAATTTCATGAAAGATTTCTCAGTCTAACGCCATGTGAAGGGGAGTGAGCGCAATCGTCTTGAAATTGATTAAAAATTTTTCAAAGAAGGAAGAAAGAGAGAAGAAAACGACGAGAGAAGGACGTCGGTTCCTGTTCGAAGTGTCGGCCGGTATGCGTTGATATTGACCTCGTAATTTTGACCTTCTCTGATTTTTATCGGTCGACACCTTACACAGTTTTGTCTCAAGCGTGCGCAGATTACTTTTGGGACTGCAAATGATTCAAATTAATCAATTTCAGAATTCCAGGAACAGTTCTTGTGGTTCCTTGTCGCCACTTTCTTTGTAAAGTGTTTTTTTTTTCTTTTTTCCGAACGGGGGAAGAAAGAAGGGAAGGTAGGCACGTGAATATTCGTTGCGGGAACGTGCAGAAGCCAACAGCTTCTCACTCTGTTCAGTAATCACAACAATAACGACATGTTTTTTTAACCAGTCAAAGCAATAAGGAATTGACGAAAGTCTCCATCTGCATGCGATCCTCCGCCCTCAGGAGCTCCTGATATTCCTCGAAGATCTCCTGCAACATGATGCTGTTCTCTTCCTTGGTGGGTATCAAGATTTCGCGTGAACTTGTCGTTTCTTGATGATGATCATAACAGTAGCACTCTTCGCCGACATTGATACGATCTTCTTGTAAAACCAATGGGGGGAGTTGTAGCGGAAGCTGTTCGCTTGGAGCTGTTTGGCTTTCTTCAAGAATATTATTATTACTCGGTAGACTATTACAACTGTTGTTCCTTGCAACAGCTGAAACCCTAGTGGGCTTTGGCTGATGCACTTTGATCTTTGTCATTTTCGTCTCACCACTTCCATTGTTCATCTCTCGCTTCTGCTTAATGGTGAACGGCCTGACCTTATTAGCGGTGACGATCTTCCTCTTTTTGGGCCCCTTGACGCCTCTATTATTAGAGTTCCTTTGGTGATTATTGTCCTCCACTCTTTTGCTGAGGTGGGAATTCCAGTAGTTCTTTATCTCGTTGTCAGTCCGGCCTGGCAATCTCCCAGCTATGAGGGACCAGCGGTTGCCGAGCAGCGCGTGAAGGCGGACGATGAGGTCTTCCTCGTCCGGGGTTATGTTCCCGCGCTTGATGTCGGGCCGGAGATAGTTCAACCATCTTAGCCTGCAACTCTTCCCACATCTAAGCAATCCTTCACGAGGCCAAAAAACAAAGGTAAAAGAGATTCTACGGCCAACGGGGCACTAAAATTCAACTGAATTCCGACAAACTATTTAAAATTCACAAATCTATCATTGAAAAGTTTTACTACACATGGCACTCTTTAAAAGACGCAGAAGGCTTTTGCATGGAAAGATTCTCTAAAAGTAGTGCATTAGCGACATTATGAGAGTTTTTCCAATCGGAAAAATCAATCATTTCGTCACCGGACTAATGTTTCCCAAGGAATTAATCAAGGTCGCTCAACAACATCCAGGGCGCTGCTTTGGGAAAACAAAATATCTTCAGCCTTGCCTTTCAATAACCATTTTAGAGGTGTTTGAAAATGTGATCAATGATGCATGAACCCTATTGTCCAAATTCAGCATACTCTAGATGGCTTCCCAAAAGTATATTTCCGAGGAGTGTTTTTGGGGTTTTTGTTGGGGTGTGCATGTTTACATGCTCCTAGGAGAGATGGGAATTCGTGTTCTTATCGTGCTGTGTTCAGAGCATTTTTGCAAAATAGGTCGATCCGAACACAAGATGATTACTTAATCGTATCGACTTATGTGACACCAACACACCCTAAAAATATTACGGGTTGACACGAAGGATCCATATAGCACTATTCAAAAACCGGCTGCTGGGTGAACATGCTTGTACGACCTGTCATGGAACGAAATGAGTACCACTCAAACATAGTTTGGTGCAAACTTGCTCAGAGTACTAATTCAAACAACTTTTCATGCGAACTTTCCCTTGAGTTGATGTGAACATTCCTAAAAGCCAATTCATAAGAATTTTGATGCGAACTTGACACGAAATATGCTCAATTTTTCCAAAAAAAAAAAAATTCTATTTACAAATTGTAATTATTCATCAATCGATTTTTTTCAAATCAAATGAAGGACTGAGTTCCTACTCAATGAAAGTTTATCAATTTAGAGTCTTAATAGCGAATAACAAGGAAATAATTGGTCTTTTAGCTAATCGTGTATAAACGGGTGCTATATAATGTTGAGTCAACATTAACTCGTTGCGTCTTTGGCGGGTCGATACAAACACGACGCAATTAGTAATCGTGTCTCGCAGGTTGGCAAGAAATTTTCCTGAACACGATTCGCCTCATCCCAAGCTCGCTAGTTTTCGCATCTTGTTTCCAGTCTTGTCATCATATCATATGAGAAATTACATCCTCTGCATTCCGGGCAATGACATAACCTTTCCGATCCGCTATTGCGGTTGTTAATGTTCTTGCTGCTAGTTAGAGCTTGGGCCAAAAAAGAAGAAGAAGAGGGAAGAGAAACCTGTTTGCAGAAAAGGAAATTGGCGCGACAGTTTGGCAGGTTTCTTGTTTTGCAAATTCTGTCATCCAAAATCTTAATAAGAAAACCACATTTTGTAAAGAAGATACCTGCTCTTTTAGGCATAGATTTCCAATGGCCTTCTCCATGAGCTTGAATGTATTGAATGAGCAACCTGTCTTCCTTATCAGACCATGGGCCTCTGTGCAAACCCACCTTTGAGCAACATGGAGCTCTTCCCATTCCTCTCTCTCTCTCTCTCTCTCTCTCTCTCTCTCTCTCTCTCTCTCCTGATCTTCTAATTGAAAGCTTGTTACATGCTGATATATATGGAGAGACTGTGTGTGTGTTAGAGAGAGAGAGAGAGAGAGAGAGAGAGAGAGGTGCGTTAGGAGGGCGTGACCCTTGTTTTCCTTTTTTATATTCAATAATATGGAAGAAGCTCTGAAAAAATTACGGAGAGATTTAGAGGGAAAATTTGTCAAAAAAAAGTCCCAATCCTATTGTACAACGGCCAATTGAATCATAAACCTTTTAGCTGTTGCCGATTGAGCCCTCAACCTTTTTACGATTTGTCAATTCAATCCTAAACTTTTCAATTATTCCAATGTAATTCGAAATGTATTGACAGTTTGCCAAGTTAGCCCTAAACCATTCGACAGTTTGCCAATATAATCATTTCAGTCAATTACCCAATTAATAAGTCTAGGACTAACTTGACAAATGTTGAAAAGGTTCCAAGATTGAAATTCTTAGCACTAAATTGGTAAATCGTGAAAATGTTTAGAATTCAATTATTACAATTTAATGATTTAGGACTAAATTAGCCGTATTACAATAAATTTAAGGCTTTTGGACAATTATTCCGATTTTAGAATGAGCTTTTGAATCCATTGACCTATCTAATTAGACTCACGTTCATTCAAAAACTCATATCGCGTTGCGGGCCAACTGTGCACGGAGTATCAATTGCTTCTTTCAGCTCTGACAATCCAATCTATGGATTTTTCACTTTCACGAGTCTCATGCTTTGAATGCACTGATCTCTCTCTCTCTCTCTCCACTTGCTTGGGACCAACAATCCAGCTTCACGTCATGAATTATTTTATCAACAAAAACTCCGTGTCGGAACCATAATTGTGGGCATGACAAAAGCATTGGGTATGTCATAGACCAGCGCGACTCAAGGGATCCATTTAATTGCTACCATTTGTCACAGACTATGACGTAAGATTTTTGGACTAAGTCAACGCTGCATCGTTGCCAATAACAAGATCCATAAAAATTACTTGTAAATAATTAAAAGCATTTTCTGACAAAAAAAGTAATTAAAAGCAATTGAAAAATAAGCAGACCACAAAGTTTCAAACCTTAAAAGTAACGAGGCAGTTCTCGATTTTTTTTTTATTTTATAAATTTGATCAATTTAGTTATTTGGGTGACAAAATAGGTTTAGAACTCATATTTAATGGTGGTGGGTCATAAATGAGTTATTAAAAACAAACTAATTGGGTCATACATGGATACCTAAACTTAATGGATCCTAAATGGATTTTAAATAGGGTTAGTTAAGATAACTATACTAAGTGAGTCAGTTTTTTCAAAACTATAAAAATTTGGTTTAGCAATATGTGTGTATGTGTGTGTGTATATATAAGAAATAATTTTCTCTAAACTAGATTTTAATATTGAAATGTTTTAACAATATGGGTCGAATCGGTTATGGCTCACTAAATTTGTATAATATGAAAATGGGTAAAAAAGGATTAAATGGGTCATATGGCTAGGACAGTTTTCGATCCGACCCAACCCACTCATTTGACGGCTGTAATTCTAACTAATGTTGACAAGAAATTGGTCCAGTCAGCACCGGTGCTGAAGTGGACGATTTTTTATACTTTATTTATTTTGGCGAGGGCTATAGCCGGTGAGGGTTTCCGGGCCATCGCCGAGGCCTTGATGACTGGTAGAGGAAAATAGGAGGAAATAGAAAAAAAGAAGAAGGAAAAAGTGAAAGAGAAGAAGAAAAATTTCAGAAAATTTAAGAAATCACAAAATTGTTCGACAACCGGTGTCCACGTTAGAGATTGCCGACCAAAATTCATCACGAGGATTGCATTAACAAATCGAGAAAATGTTTAGGACTAAGCCGGTGATTAAAAAGTTTAGAATTGAATTTGCATCTACACAATATGCTTATATATTATTGTTTTTTTTTATATAATTTCACCCGTAGCCCTCTCTCCCATGCATCGATGAGGGAGTCGTCAGTTCCCAAAGTCACGCTGGCAAGATGTTGAATGGGTGGAACGTGATCCGTTGCGCACTGGGCGTTGTTCTCAAGAGACACGTATCGAGCTTAAAAAAAACTGGAAAGAAGAAGAAGAAGATGCCAATGGATGAGGTGGATTAAACGCTGATTAACATATTTCTTATACCAATTATTACACCACCGATCGAGTCGTAGAAGAAACCTCGGATGGCCATGATAGGTTGACGATCTTACCATGTTTGCGTCGTCTTTTTCCCATCTAAATAATTGCAATTCCCTTGCATCATCATGGTGGTGGTGAGGCTCGAGCTCAGCTAACGTTCTCAACCATGATCACCTGCCCTTCCCCTTGCATTCGATCGTGCCTTTTTTTTTTTGTCTTTTATTTATCAATCCCTGCTTACCTATTCTTGATTTACGAGCCCGATCATTCTAAACAGAAAGCGACGACGTACGGCGTTGGGTTGATTTTAGCACATGCGACATCACGACTCCCGATGCGCGTGATAAATGAGTTGAAGTACCCTCTTTTGCCCATTTGGCATTTTTGTTATTTGGTAGTGGACATGGTTCACCTAAAAGATATCAAGATGATAAATTTTAAATCAAGGAAGAGAGTGAGACAGTGTGCACTACGACATATACATGTGGGTCACACGTGACCGCGGAATATCACGTACGATGCTTAGTGAGCCGATAATACTAGGTTAGCCTTCCTTCTAAATATTGTTCCTAAAAATAGTCTGGAGAATCGCTTCCCCGCTCCGAATCCTACCACACCCAATTTAGCTCGGGCATCCTGTCCCTCGAGCGAAACGTTCATAACATTTAAGTATAACAATTGATTTCGGCTTGTCATTGCCTCGCCTCATTAGGAGAGTGACATCGACTCCCGATTAGTATGTGCACCAGAGGACAATCCCGTCTTCAAAGATCCTCTAAAATGGAATTCATTCTTCTCCTTGACTCCTAGCACAAATACCCTATCATCACTGATACAAACCAGCTGCTCGACCCAAAAAAAAAATAGCTGTACCATTCCCTCTGCATCAGTCACTTTTCACTCCGATGCCACAAAAACTTTACTCTTCAGCTCAAAGGGTACGAGAGGACTTGGTCCGTGACATATGTATATGTGGTTCTAAAACTAAGGCAAAACACCGATATAAATTTGGCATATTCACAAATTGATCGGGAGTTGATGCTACTCTCTTATGTTCAAGAAAACCAATTCCAAAGTGATACGATGGCTTCTAGATTCAAATTTTAAAAGAATTCTGAATCTAGCAAGATCATCCGATGACTTATGGAATTGCCAGTGAAGTAACGGTGGCCACAGGCTAATTTGGACCCTGAACCGGCCCGTTGATCGGCCCATCGATTCCGAACCGGAATCGGCCCGGCCCTCACAGGCCGGTTCAAGTTCACAAAAATTTCAGAACCGGTTCCGGGCTGGTTTGCTCTTTCCGCCCCAACGGTCAATTTGACCGTTCGGCTCCCCTTTTTTTCTTAATTTTTTTAAAATTATCCTAAATTTCTATAAATACGCCTCTCCCCTTTCATTTTTCCTCACAATTTCTCTAAATTCTCTCAATCTACTCAAATCTGTCAATCCCGGTTCAATTCTCTCAATTTTTTGAATCTGCTTTTCGCTCAATTCTCTTAAAAAATAGCAAGTGAAAGCAGAAATACTGGAAAGAGCCCGATGGCGATAGATGAATCCGATTATCCCCATAGATATGATCCTCGTGAGTATACATGCTGGGTAGATGATGATGATAATATTAACATTATTCCCAACATCGAGCACGTGCCAACGCAAGAAAGTCTTCGTCCACCTATTGATGTCCAAGAAATGTCGACAATAAATGAGCCGGAATGGGAAGGTACATCCAACATATGGCGACACTTCGAGAAGGAACATTCAGACGGAGACAAGCATAAGGTAAAATGTAAATATTGCATGAGTACATACAATTTTTCAACTGAATACAGCATGTGGGCATGTTGGAATCTCAGATGACCGCCTTAGCAACTATGATGGCCGACATCAAGGCCATGCTGGAGGCCACCCAAGCTAAACAAACCACAGCCCATAACCAGAACAACCCAGGCCCTTCTTCGGTACCTGATGTAACAGATAGAGAGGTAACAAGGGATACCCAACATACAGAGAAGGATGTCCATGAACCAAACAGCTGATCACAACCAAAAGCCTCGCCTGTTGTTATCAACCTCGAGAAGGAGGAGAAGGGGAAGCAGACCATGAAAACTGAAGCAGAGGCTAAAAGGTTGGCCAAAATCGAGGAGTGCTTGAGCAGTCAAGGTTACGAGTTAGCCCGCTTCGACAAGATATCTCATTTCGCTAAAGTAGAGACTCCTCCTGACTATAAGGAACCAGAGTTTGTAAGAAAATACAATGGGACAGGTTGTCCACGAGCACACCTCAAGTATTACCGGCGCAAGATGGCGCATTATTCAGATTATATTCCGCTACTAATGAACACGTTCCAAGAGAGTTTGGTTGGCGCCGCTCTGGCTTGGTTCATTCAGCTAGACCTAGAAGATTACGATGGGTGGGAAGATCTTGCAGAGGACTTCCTCAGACAGTACAAATTCAACACGGCTACAGCCCCTACAAGAGAAGACCTTCTGCGAACTTCGAAGGCAAGAGGTGAACTAATCAGGACATATGCCCAGAGGTGGCGAGCCTTGGCCACCCAAGTAAAGCCATCAATCCCAGAAGAGAAGCTGATTGACTTATTCCTGAAAGCACTCCCCTACGAGTACTTTGACATGCTAAACACTTCCGGGTGTCAAACATTCGCACACTTGATTAAGGTTGCCGAAAGACTAGAATGGGCCTTGAGAGAAAGAAAACCTCATGAAGCTTCTAGAAGGCAATACCCCTTGAAAAATGAGAGAGAAGCCGGACTCGACATAGCATTTATACCAGATCCCCACAAGCCCAAGACATTCGACAATTCCAACCAGGCCAAAGGAGGATCGTCTTGGTCAACACCTAAAGTGCAAGAGCCTAGAAGAAAGCAACCCCAGAAGCAATTCTCTCAGCTCCCGAGGCCTTTATCCAAGTTGCTCTCGATGCTGCTAGAGCAACACCTGGTGGCGAAAGAACCGCCTAGGGCAAACCCTGCAAGGTATCCTGGCTTTGATGAGAGCCAGACCTGTGCCTACCATATGGGCGAGAGATGGCATAATGTGGATAACTGTTATATCCTTAAGCTGAAGGTGCAAGCCCTGATTGATAGTCAGATTCTAAAATTTGACAATGCAGCCCCAAATGTACAAGAAAATTCACTGCCAGATCATCAAGCAGTAGGGGCAATATTCTCTGAAGGGGAAGAAGACTACCTTAAGCTGAAGGTAGATGTGCTTAAACTGACCGACCTGCTAATAACCGCTTCATCATACCCAAAAGCAGGAGCGATCTCGACTGACCAAAAGAGATTATGCATCGCTAAGATGATGAGCTTGGGGATAATGTCTGGTATCATCAATGAAGAGTTCGAAGGAGTCAAAGCTTCTTTATCTTTGGAAGGTAGCTACTTCGTGATCAAGACTGAGCAGGGTAATACCTGGGGTACCTCACATGAGAATCTGGTAAACAGTCTTGAGCCAGTCATTCAGTTAGAGGAAGAGTTCGAAGAAGACGAACTGGAAGCCAAGAGACGAAGTCTAGCAGACCTCAAATTTATGGCCGAGGCACTTAAGAAGGGCGAAATTATAGACAACCTTGGTCAAGATTCTGGAGGGTACAACTTCAAAGTGAAATATTCAGCCCCTCCCAGCTTTCATCAGAAAATTGAAGACATCATACCAGACGGATGGGGAGGTATGGATGATCCCCATCTACCAGAGACCTCAAAAGACATGGGAAAACCTTTTACAAAGGGCTTTGACGACACCGTATCGATGATCGAAACCATCACGACCGTGGTGATCAGGTTGGAAGAACTGGATAACCCGAGCAAGGTGAAAAATTGCCGAGTCAAGCCTATCGTGATTCAACTGCCGCAAGAGGAAGAAGGCGACACATCTAAACCGGAGATATCTCATCAGACAACTGTAACTATAAAAGTCCCCCCAGTAGAAGAATACGATCCTAAAGCAGCCCATTGGGACTATGGGACCACACAGGTTGACGAGGTAAAGAGGTCCGGGCGGTTCTATGCCTCTAGGGAGGGCGAATCCGAAAAAAGGGAGGTCTCAAAGGAAGACGCGGAAAAGCTCATATCGATCATCAAAACCAGTGAGTTTGAGGTGATAGAACAGCTGAGGAAGTTACCCGCTCAGATATCCCTATTAGATCTATTCATCAATTCTGAAAAACACAAGAACACACTGTTGAGAATACTTAATGAAGTACATGTCCCTGAAACAATTAGTGAGGTACAATTAGGAGACTTTGTGGGGACGATCCTTTTAAAAGACCAATTGAGCTTCTCTGACGAGGACTTCCCCATGGAAGGAAAAGGGCATAATAAGGCCTTGTATATTTCCGTGCAATGTAACGGAAAAAGAGTGGCACACGTATTGATCGACAATGGATCAGCCTTCAATATTTGCCCTTTGGCTACCCTGAGAAGATTGGGAATCAATGAAGAAACAGTTAAAACATCTAAAACGGCTGTGAGAGCTTTCGACGGGATGAAAAAGACTGTGGTAGGTGAGATTGAGCTTGACGTGTCCATCGGCCCGACAAAGTTCTCTATAAACTTCCAGGTGATGGATCTGCCCAGTGCATTTGGGTTCTTGTTAGGAAGGCCTTGGATCCATACAGCAGGAGCTGTCCCTTCAAGTTTGCATCAAAAGGTACGCTTCGCAGTAGATGGGAAGGTGATTACTGTACATGGAGAAGTTGACCTCCAGACATACCAAAACAGTGCCATACCTTATGTTGAACCCGAAGTAAAAACAGAGGCGAGCTATCATTCCCTAGAACTGGTGGCAACAGTTCATACCCCGGCAGGGCTAGGCTAAGAACCCTTTACATCTCAGAAGCCAGTCTTCTACCAGCTAAGATGCTACTGGCATACGGATTCAACCCCGAAAAAGGCCTAGGCAGACACAATCAATGAATAAATACCCCACTGCAGTTAAAAGCTAACCCACATAGAATGGGCTTGGGGTATCAGAAATAACACATGGATGGATCTGGCCCAAAGACAACAGGCCGAGGTCGAGGCAGAAGCCTGGGACGCCTGGGAGGCCGAAACAGCCCGAATGACTCATTCATCGATTCTCCAACTTGGAAAGGCAGGTCTCAAATGTTCAACAACCCTTTGGATGCCCACTTCAACCAGAACTCTAAATGGTTGTCTGAAGAAGATGTCACTTCACCAATAGAATCAGATCTGACAAATCCTTTTCTCAAAGGTGACTCTGTGAATGTCATCATGGAGTGGTTTGACAATGAAGCCACTTCCTCTGAGTAAAGAGCCTCTTCCTTTGTCTTTAAATACTGCATTTAGAATTTTCTGCATTTTGTTGTATTTTCTTTCCTTAATTGTACGTATAGGGAAACGCCTTTGGATCTCTGGCCGTTGGTCCAAATAGCACATCTTGTAACGCGGCCCATCCTGCATTCAATAAAACCACGCATATTTTATTAAGGACATATGGAGCCACGAATCAGCCCAATGATGATACTAGTCTTCCACACAGAAGCTTGAGGCCTGATTTGCCATATGATTCATGATTTCCAAAAAGATTTCCATGGGGCCGGAATGTCCAATGACATGAGGATTAGTCCCGTTTGTACCTATACCTGTTTCGAAAAGACTTTTCATGATCATACATGTCATTTTTACGGAGCACAAACTAACCATACTCATGACATTTCAGGCATATCATCTCAAACATGCATACCAGGTTATTACGAGATTCGGATCTCTCCATTAACCATTCTTATAGCATTGAGGAATGTGAAGACGAAGGTTATGCGTCTATCCGCAGAGATTGGAATGCCTTTGAAGAATCGAAGCCTCCTACCTCAGAAGAACCAGTCATTATCAATTTGGGAGACGCCGTGAACATCAAAGAGGTCAAGATCGGCGGACACCTATCCCGAGATGAGAGGCTCGAGCTCGTAAAATTACTGAGAGAATATCAAGACATCTTCGCATGGTCTTACGCTGATATGCCTGGCCTTGATCCTCAGATTGTGGAGCATGCATTACCCACGGATCCCGGTGTCAAACCTGTCAAGCAAGGCAGCAGACAGATGAAGGCCGAGTTGGAAGACAAGATTAAGGAAAAAGTCATGAAACTTCTCAGGGTAGGCTTCATTGAAGCTATCCCATACTCAGACTGGATTGCGAATATAGTCCCCGTCATGAAGAAGGATGGTAGAGTGCGAATCTGCGTAGATTACCGAGATCTGAATAGAGCGAGCCCAAAAGATGATTTTCCACTTCCCCACATTGATGTGTTGGTGGATAGCACAACAGGTTATGAGTTGTTCTCATTTATGGACGGATTCTCGCGATACAACCAAATCTATATGAAATAAGAAAACAAACCAAAGACTGCTTTTACCACACCCTGGGGGAACTTTTGCTACAAAGTCATGCTATTTGGATTAAAGAACGCCGGGGCGACCTATCAGAAGGCTATGGTCACATTATTTCATGATATGATCCACAAAGAAATCGAAGGATACGTCGATGACATGATCGCCAAATCCAAGAAAGGGCAGGATCACGTACAGGTGTTAAGAAAGTTATTTGAGCGCCTGCGCAAATATAAGTTGAGGTTGAACCCTAACAAATGTGTGTTTGGGGCAAAATCTGGGAAACTTCTTGGGTTCATAGTCAGTAACAGGGGCATTGAGATTGATCCTTCGAAGATTCAAGCTATCCATGATCTATCGACTCCCTCCACAGTAAAAGAAGTAAGAAGCCTTTTGGGGAGACTGAACTATATCGCCAGATTTATCAATCAGCTGTCTGATGTAGCTAAGCCGATCTTCAAATTGCTCAAGAAAGGCGCGAAAATAACATGGGATGCTGAATGCAGCAGGGCATTCCAAATGATCAAGAGCTATCTGATCACATCGCCGGTACTCGTACCACCAATTTCTAGTCACCCATTGACCTTATATCTGACTATACAGCAGGAATCCTTGGGAGCCTTACTTGCCCAAACAAGCCCGATAGATGGTAAAGAAAGAGCCATCTATTACCTGAGTAAGAAATTCACACCATCTGAAGCAAAATATGCACCAGTCGAAAGGGCCTGTGTAGCAGCGGTATGGGTACTTCGCAGACTGAGACAGTATACCTTACACCACCACATTCAGCTCGTAACAGAGAACGATCCTGTCAAATACCTCCTGGAGAAACCCGCTTTAATCGGGAAATTGGCAAAATGGCAAGTAATGCTATCTGAATTTGACATCAAGTGTTCTCCACAGAAATCAGTTAAAGGAAGAGCTATAGCTGACATGCTAGCAGAAAACCTGTCAAACGGTGAGTCTCTTGAAGTAATAAGCACAGAAGGTCAAATTCTCAACTTGGCAAAAGACAAGTGGGTCATGTACTTCGATGGTGCTGTTAATCTATCAGGGGCAGGCACTGGGGCAGTGCTGATATCCCCGGATGATCAACATTACCCTGTGGCGGCAAAAGTAACTTTCCCTTGCACCAACAACATCTCAGAATATGAGGCGTGCATTTTAGGCCTACGATTGGCCATTTCCATGAAGATACCTAGGTTGCAAGTTTTTGGAGATTCCATGCTCATCATTTTACAGACACAAGGAGAGTGGAAGACGAAAGATACAAAGCTCATCCCTTATCATGAATACCTTGAAGAATTAATACTCGAATTCGAAGAAGTGTCGTTCGAATACCTATCGAGATCCCACAATCAATTTGCAGATGCGTTAGCCACCGTTGCCTCAATGTTGCAAACAACTGGAGGGTTGGATATAGAACCCATAAGGATCAATATAGTTGAACGGCCAGCTTATTGCATGCAAATCGAATAAGAGTTTGATGGGGAACCATGGTATTACGACATCAAGAACTATCTCTCAAAAGGTGAGTTCCCTGAAGGATGCCAACCAGGAGACCGGAGATACATAACCAAGATGGCCAGCAAGTTCTTTCTCAATGGACAAATTCTGTACAAAAGATCCTTTGATTCTACCCTATTAAGATGTGTAGATGCCAAAGAAGCAAATATCCTCTTGAAAGAGATCCATGAAGGAATATGTGGGCCTCACATGAACGGCCACCTCCTCGCCAGGAAGATCATGCGGCTTGGCTATTATTGGATGACCATCGAATCAAATTGTTGTCAGCACGTCCGGTCATGCCACCAGTGCCAAATATACGGTGATAAGATCAATGCACCCCCAAACGAACTACACTAGATGTCTGAAGTTTGGCCTTTCTCTATGTGGGGGATAGACATGATAGGGCCTATTAATCCTGTGGCTTCAAATGGTCATCGCTTCATCTTGGTGGCAATTGATTACTTCACAAAATGGGTAGAAGCCAGCTCTTACAAGAATGTCACTGCAAGAAATGTGGCAAGATTCATCAAAAGAGACATCATATCCCGGTATGGTACCCATCAGGCGATCATCACAGATAATGGGTCTAACCTGAACAACAAGATTGTCGATGATCTACTGGATCACTTTAGCATTCGACATCTGAATTTATCTCCTTACCGCCCACAGATGAATGGGGCAGTGGAAGCAGCCAACAAAAACATCAAAAGAATCTTGGCTAAAACAGCAGAAAATTACAGGGATTTGCACGAAATGCTGCCCTTCGCCTTGATGGCCTACCGAACGTCGACCAGGACTTCTACAGGGGCAACTCCCTACAGTCTGGTGTATGGGACAGAAGCAGTTCTACCCGTAGAAGTTAAGATTCCCTCTTTGAGAATCTTATCAGAAGATAAACTCTCTGAGTCAGAGTATTTCAAACACAGATATGAACAGCTGAATTTAATAGACGAGAAACGTCTTAAAGCCATTTGCCATGGACAGACTTACCAGAAAAGGGTAGCCAGGGCGTTCAATCGAAAGGTCAAGACCAGAAACTTCGAAGTAAATGACTTGGTAATTAGGAAAGTTTTGCCGAGTACTACCCATCCAGGGGGAAAATTCACTCCAAACTACGAAGGCCCCTACATTATCAAGAAGATCCTCACGGGAGGAGCATTAATTCTTGTAAACTCCGAGGGAGAAGAACTGGGGCACCCTGTAAATTCAGATGATGTGAAGAAATATTACCCTTGAAATAAAATCAGATTCCGGTCATGTGACTTACCCCGAATTGAGCCTACTCTTCATGATAGCCATTGCATAAGCATGTCATGCATCCATACATACATTAGCATGTGTTCAATATTGCAGGACTCAAGGAAGCAAGGTCCTCGAGGGAAAATACCAAGAATGTCCGATGAAGACAGCAGACAGCAAAACGAAGAATAGGAAACTTCAAAAGAAGGGCACATGAGCACATTCCAAAATGAATGAAGCCAATTAGAATGCATGATCAAGAGGACTTACTGTCATGGTGACCAGGTACATGTCCTATTTCTCCAAAGACTGAGAATTTCAAGAAATTTTAGAACAACTTAATCATCTTGTGTTATTAAGAGACGATGCAGATTTTCATGAATCTATCCATTTCCATTGGAGCGCATGATCAAGGGTAAGATGTATCGTTCTAATTTTCTGAAATTCGAGAGCATGTACCGACAGATTCCTTTTATGTTTTTCAGGGATCCCTGGCCACGCTGGACAGGTAAGTATTCATTTCCCTATCTCTCAGGTTTTAAGACTGTCAGAATCCTTATTACTAGAATTTGAAGGCTTCTTGGAATCTAGCATGCATTCAATTCCCATGTCTAGAAAAGCACCAAATTTTCACAGTCGCGTCATTGGCATTCATGTTTTAACTTGGAGGTTATCTAAACATGTTTGAAACATGCATTGTGCATCATAAATCCCCTTGGAGGGTAAGTTTTGGAGAAAGCGAAATGAACTTTTCCAACAAGAGTTGTTTAAATTGTTCGAAAGGATGTTTCCTCAGACAAGAGGCCGACCTGATCCAAACACGTCCTATACACACTTGAGAGAAGAGTGGAGTGGTAAGGATAGCAAGACCTTGATCTACGAACGTAAGGGTTATTCGCAGTAATTACATGGATTGGGACGACGGAGGCATTCGTTTCTCTATCATAAACACTACAGGCGACCATTGATAACCCTTTGAATGGCGGTTACATTCTTTACCCCTGTCAAGAACCACCCCACAGTGGGGCAAACTGGAGGTACGTCCAGCGGTATCAAGAGGTAAATGGTTAGAAGTTCTCTTGCTCGGACTTGCATCAATCTTCGTGTGTTGCTTGTCATTTTAACTCCTATGGTAATTCAGGTGCTTTAGGATGACGAAAAGCATTCGTTTCTCTATCCTATACACTTTACCCTTTGCACAGCCCAGTTGAGCCTGTACGTTCGTTTCACAAACCCGTTGGTGATCATTGCATATTCCAAGACGGAAGCGACGTCACTTCAAGAGCGGAAGAGTTCAAAACACAGGATTTGTGAAAAATTCCTAGATTAATGTTTGAGTGATGAGATTCAAGTTGTACATCTAGCACACTCATTTGAAAATTCTAGTCCCCAAAAGAAAAGAAAAGGTGGGATTTCGACAAAAGATGAGAAAAAGAAAAAAAGAGAGAAAAATTCGATCCTGGGCATCAAGAAAAAGCAAAGTGCCTGGTAAAAGCAAGGCCGATGCCCATCCGAATACTTGTGCACTTGTGAATCATGTGTTTGATCTTATAAATGCCAAAAGATGGCATGATACCTTTATATAGGTCACTAGTGAGATCTGATTGTAAAAGAAAATCCCAAGGGAGCTGGACAGCAAAGGATACTCCAAAATCATGTCACATTCAGATGATGAGAGCATAGACAAGATGTTGACGCTGTCTCAACATGAAAGAGATATTCTCTAAAGACAAATGTGCGCTTCGAAGACTGACAATGTTCTTCAAAGACTATCAATGCACTTCAAAGACTGAAGACGCCCTTTGAACCAGAAGGGACAAGATGGCGGCAAACTTGCAGTGATCACTAATGTTAAACCCTTCGCGTATTCTGAGCCAAAAACAAGCTTTTTTTGATCCCCAAACCTACCTACGTTACAACCTTGAAAAGCCTTTTCTGATTAAGGCACTTGGATTGACATAGGGTTTAATGTCTAAGCTTAGCTCGAAGAAGTTCGAGCAAGATTATTTCTTTCTCATTTTGCAGGTTTCTTGACTTGTAAACCTGAAGCAGACATTGAAGACCTCTCTTCGAAAGCCTTGACTTGCACGCAAGTCCCCCTTTGAAAATCGTTGACCAAGCCCAACATTACGGTCCCTTGGAAGTCCTCCTGATCGATCGAGGTGTATTCACTGCGAATGATCCTGAACCCTAGGCACAGGTTTGATAGGAAATTCGAGTGCATTCTTGGTAAAAGACCATTATCTCAAATCGGTGAGAAGTCCTTTTTGATGAGAATACTCCAATGGACGTTTTAACCAAACTCTTTTGGGTAATTTCAGATTGTTTGATTCAAACTTTCCTCACGAGGAATTTTTGATCACTTCCGTATATTGCAAGGTGTTTTGGATAACCTCCAGCATCGTAATGCATTCATTGAAATTTTTTTCATGACTATAATGTAAGTCATAAAGTGATGTCAGTTTGACATTAGATATCACTTAAAGACCATTGATGTGCCTTTGGTAAGAAAATTTTCAGATTGGAGCTTCTACAAGATTCTTGGTGACTTCGGCTCCTAAAACGGCTTGTATCACTCTTGGTGAGAAACGTTTAACATGTCTAAACTTCTGCAGAATTCCTGGCAAGCCCAGACCTCAGAAGAACACAACCTCTCTTGGTAAGAAAGAGTTTACATGTTCAATCTTCTGTAGGACCCCTGGTATCCCCAGACCTCATAATGCTACTTCTTTTGTGAAGAATAACTTTCAAATTCAAGCTTCTGCAGGATTCCTGGTAACCCCGGATCTCAGAATGCTATTGTTCTTGGTTAAACTTCTACAGGAATCATGGTAACCCCAGATTCTATAAGGATGCCTTGCTCTGTGAAGAAGAGCTTTCAAGTTTATTTTCCTGCAAGATCCCTGATAATTCCATATCTCAGGAAAACATATTCTTATGAACAATTTTGTAGGTTTGATCTTTCTGCAGGATGCCTGGAATCCCCAGATCCCAGAATGTCACCTCCAATGTCAAAAGGACAATCTCCGAAATTATCCCTCTGTGAGATTTCAAATTTATAGGTTTGAGCTTTCTGCAGGATACCTGGAGTCCCCAGATCCCAGAATGTCACCCCCAATGTCAAAAGGACAATCTTCGAAATCATTCCTCTGTGAGATTTCAAATTTATAGGTTTGAGCTTTCTGCAGGATTGCCTGGAATACCCAGATCCTAGAATGTCACCTCCCATGTCAAAAGGACAATGTTTGAAATTATCTCCTTGTGTGAGATTCCAGCATTACAGGTTGGAACTTCTGCAGGATACCTGGAACTCCCAGATCCCAGAATATCACCCTCAATGTTGAAAGGACAATATGCAAGATAGTCTTTCTGCGAGATCTCAGGTAGCCCCTAGACCCCAGAAGAATCTTATCAAAGTTTTTGCAGGATACTTGGAATCTCCAAATCCCAGAATAACGCCTCGCGTGTCGAAATGACAATTTTCAGTATCAGCTTTCTGTGAGGTTCTAGGTAACCCATAAACCCAGAATAGCCCATGTGGTGAAGCCTAAGGGTAGGCACATCTCACTTATATGGATCCTAGTTAATTCCTTAGAATATAGGATCAAAATGTTCGACAATCCCTAAGAGACTGGGTGCGTCATCCATAGGTTCCTAGCAAAGAGGAGTCCTATTCTTGGCCTGACCCCCATGAAGGATCAAAATGTTCGACAATCCCTAAGAGACTGGGTGCGTCATCCATAGGTTCCTAGCAAAGAGGAGTCCTATTCTCGACCTGATCCCCCTGAAGGATCAAAATGTTCGACAATCCCTAAGAGACTGGGTGCGTCATCCATAGGTTCCTAGCAGAAAGGGGTCCTATTCATGGTCAGATCCACCATACGGATCAAAATGTTCGACAATCCCTAAGAGACTAGGTGCGTCATCCATAGGTTCCTAGCAGAAAGGAGTCCTATTCATGGTTAGATCCACCATACGGATCAAAATGTTCGACAATCCCTAAGAGACTGGGTACGTCATTCACAGGTTCCTGTCAAGTATAGGAATCACATTCTGGTACGGCCTACCATACAAGCTAGAGCTTAACCGCCCTAGGGTATTCAAAAGGCGAGTCCCTAGGTATTCACTTGAACCCGCTATACACCGCACATGCCGCACGAGCATCAGGCAGGTAATCAAACAGGTAAAAAACAGGTGGGTCCTTCTACTTTCTCTCTCACGTCAGCAAAAGAATGAGGAGCAGAGCGTTCACCAGCGGGACAAGAAAGATTGAGTGTCAAGATTCGTTTTTCTTTTCCCCAGTCGAGTCGGTCTAGACTCAGGTGTCACCTGTCTTTGACCAAAATCTCTCACGAGATTCCTCTCAAAGAGGGGCAGCTGTTGACACCTGATTTTTGACCAAGTATTTTTCAGTTTTATTTTTGAAAAAATCACGAAAAAATCATAAAAAGTTAAAAAATTACAAATCAACTTTGGTGACCTTGGCCAAGCCCAAGGAACCATTCTTGACCAAAAAATAATTTTTCATATTTTTCACATTTTTTAGTATTTTTAGAAAATAGAAAAATACTAGAAAAATCAAGAAAAATAGAATTTGAGGTCACGAAAATATGAAAAAATAGCCAATATTTTTATTTTTAATCCCTTGCATTTTTGACCTCACAAAAAATCCAAAATCAGATTCAATTATAGGTGTTCCTTTGTAACCCGTACTATTGAATTTGAGAAAAAAATATCAATTGAGTCTTTTAATTTGCAATTTTAGTATTTTCTAGGATCTTGACATTCAATCTAATTGTCCCATATTTCAATTTAACCTAATTGTTCGGACAAATTGTTCAATTGCAAACATAATTGCATTTTAGTCCTTGAAATTGAGCATAATTGAAATTACTTTCAATTCAAGGGCTATCATTTCAAATTGAACATGCTACCCAATGAATTTCACCATTTTAAATCGATTGGCATAGGTGATTTGACCCAATTTGATCATTGGAACCCTCAATTACACAATCCCCAATTTCCAATTAAATGGGAATTTGGGGGTTTTGTAGAAATTGATGAAAAATTTTGGGCAAAACCACATTTCTAGATAAAATCCATGCCCTAGATTCGATTCTGTGGCTCAATTGCAAAATTTTCATATTAATTTGGGTTTAATTTGAAAAATGGTGAGTCGGAACCGGTTCGGACCAGTCAGACCGCCGGTCCAACCGGTCGAACCGGTCTGCTACAGTATCATCTTCTTCTCGCGCAGAAGAACAGTCCTGAGCTAATTTTAATCAAGAAATTGAAGGGCAATTCGCGACAAATTGAAAGGGAAAAGGTGGGCGTCTTGTCCCTTACTTCAACACCTTTCGATCAAGACCGGCCGCAAGGCAAAATGGCTGCCGGACGGGCTCCGGCGAGGATAGTCAAACCTGCACACCTGCAAAAGTCAACAAACATCAAACGCAGGAAAAATTCACGCCAAATTCGCGTGAAAGAAAGCCCGCCGGAGAACCAAACGGAATTAGACGATTCACCCATCCTCCCCGACGCCGTTTGGACCTAAAATCACGTGATGGCACGTGCTATTCAAGTCAGTTGGCCGTTCCCCGATTCGGCGCCAAAACTCAAAGGGCTATAAAAGCCTGTGGGGACTTTCAGTTGAGGAGGTTGGTGAATTCGGTTAGTGGAAGACGAGGAGAATCGAGAGCGAGAAAGAGCGTAAAACAGAGCTCGTTCTCCGACCCCCGTCGTCGAGAACTTGAAGCTCAAATTGCAGAGCGCCGGTTAGGCCTTTCCAGGCCAAACCAAAGCTTCACGGTGCTGCTAGAAGGTCTCCCAGAGTCCCCGGAAGCGATCGCCGTCGCCCAAGCACGTGGAACCCGCGAGAATAGGTGAGTCGCAGTCTCGAGTTCTTCTTTGAGCATTCATGGCGATTCACACATTTCTTGATCATTTATGCAATTAGTGTGTGTGTTTCATTCCCTGAACATCACTGACCATCGCTGCATCTTGTTTTTGCATTGATTTTGTTCGAACAACCCGAATCGAGTCTTCGAACTTAGCTTTCTTGGCCGACCCCTGCTCATTCTTGCCCAGCCAAATCTGGGCCAAGCGAGCTCAATCGAAGCTCGAGGTAAGTCTTCTGCACCTCCTGCCATGTCAATCTGTGAGTGAATTGATCTAATCTCGCGTGGTCTGTGTGATTGAACTTCCATGGCCATACTCGGCGACTCGCATGATGTTCTTGATTCTGTGGATTATATGCTTCGATCCTTAGATATGTTAAGATAGAGTCGATTGCGAGTCGATTGCCGCCGGTCTCGTACGATTCCATCAAGATCCCACCGTCGGATCGTCACCGGAGAAGCATAGCCGTTCGTCCAGTTGCAGACGCGAGGTTGAAGACGATGCTGACTTGGCGGGTCAACGAGTCAAAGCGCTTAGATGGCGATAGGTCATTGGTCCACGTGTCAGTACAGTCAGCTCGGCCGTTGGAAGTTGTTGTTTGAATTAGGAGATCCAACGGTCGAGGTTAATCGAGTCCAACAAATAGGGGCCGTCCGATTAGAAATTAGGATAATTCGAAAATGATTTTAAAATCGAAAATAAAAAATATTGAAACGACGCCGTATGGTCTAGGGGATAGGCGACGTCGTTTTAGGTTAAATAGGAACGGACGGTCTAGATCTAGTCCTATGTTTTAATCGTGGCCGTAGGTTCAAGTAATTAGATCAGACGTCTCTGATCAGGTCTTCGTTTAATCTAGACCGTAGATTCCCGTCAAATGATCCGATGGTTATAGATTAGCCATGCGTTTTGACGAGGACCGTCGGATCAGATTAGGATAATTCAAAAAATAAAAAATACGATGCGGTGTCGTTTTTGAGCCGTGGTCCGCGCGGGTTCGGGTCCGGGCCGGGTTCCGACCCGAGTGGGTCGGGTCGACCGGGTCCGAATCATATTTTTTAATAAAAAAATCAGAAAATGATTTTAAAAATAAAAAAAAATCAGAAAAATCCTAGAAAATCCAAAAAAATATTAGGAAATTCCAGAAAATTCCAAAAAAAATGTGAAAAAATTGTGAAAAATCCTAGACATTCCAGAAATCCTCAAAAATCGAGGGTTGACCACAAACAACTGGTCAACCCTATTTTTGGGTTTTCTTATCCGATTTTCCGAGACTTGGCGACATTACCCTTTAAGAGTAAGTCGCATTTGCTGTGTATGTATGATAAAATCGACAAAGCCAAGGTAAGAATTAGGGTCGGGTAGACAACCAATTCTTAGGTTTGGGTTTTCGAGTCTCGCCTCTTTTCTCAAAATGACAATTTTGCCCTTCAATGGGAAAATCGTCTTTCTTGTCTCAATCGAGTTCTGAAAATTGCTTAAAGTTAGGGTTCGGGTCAGGTGGACGACCAGCCTTAATATTTAAGATTTTCAGTTCTCATCTTTGTCCAAAATGACGATTTTACCCCTCCGAGGGTAAAATCACTTTTAAATTCCGGAAAAATCCTGGAAATTCCCGAAAAATAGGAAATGGATTGGATTGATGGCCAATCCTATTTCCCCTGTCTTTTGACCTCCCAATTCATCTAAAATGATAGATTTACCCTTTCAAGGTAAATTTTCCCCGAATTATTCAAAATTACGATTCTGCCCCTCATGGGCGAATCATGTCCAAATCACTCTTAATCCTTGATTGATATTTCTCTAGGCTAATAGGGCCTCATTAGGGATGCCATGCTGCTTTCATGTGTTTTATCTGCATGTATTGGATCCTTGATTTGCGTACTTATTTCTATTGATTGTGATTGATAGGGTAGTATTTCACATCCGCATGAACTCCTAGATTTAGGATCTGTACCCCACTCATCTGCATGAAATCCTAGGATCTGATAAACCATTCAGCTCAGGTACCGAAAGGGTGTCAACTCTGACAGTTGGCGTAACTAAGTCCCCGAACCCACTTCTCTGGTTTCCGCAGAATCGAATAGACTATTCCCAACTATTCGATAGGGTTTCCGATCGTACCCTCCACGAAACGATTGGTGGCGACTCCTTGGCATGCACACTCATCACATGTCACTAGACCGCACTGAAGGTCGATCACGTATATCCAGCAGTTGCGATTTGGGTAATGGACCTTGGGAGAGGCCCGCGTCCGATCAAGCCAGCGATCGAGCGGCCCATTAGCCCCCCTCCGCCGAGGGAGGGTCGCGACAAGTACCACCAAAACCCCTAGTTTCCTTCTTCTCGTCAAGCCCTTCAGATCCTAGCTATTTTGCAGCTATACTTAGCACAAGACCACCTCCTCCAAAGATAAATTTCCTCTCCATTCGAGATCATCTTAAAAAGCTAGATCAAGAGAAAAAAGAAAAAGGCAAACAAACATCACTACCACCTCCTTCAGCTCCACAAGAACAATCTCTTCCACCATCTCCACCTCATAAACCTTCTCATTCATATATGGTTTCTAATCCTTTGGAAAATTTCCTTAGAAACCAAGTTCCTACCATCTCCACAATGGAACCTATAAATCCTTCACCCCTAGTCACTCCTGAAGCCTCTATCGGTGACTCTTCTTCCATTCCCGATACTGAGTCTTATGACTCCAGTTCTCCGTCTGTTGTAGCAGACATCATGATGGCAGACCCTGCAGAGCCAATCATTGAGGAAGAAATGGAAGATCAACCTGAGGTAGACCATCCACCTCTACCTCCACCTTCACAGCCCTATCAAGACCCATCATCCTCAAAAATCTATTCGTCCAATTTCTTTACTTTAGATGATATCCCCTATCACAAATGGGCCGAAAGATTCCAAAAGTTTCATACTTGGTTGATTACCATAAACTTAAAAGAACACAATACTTATGATGTCCTCCTTGAGTTTTGTTGACATCTGATTTTTGACCAAGTCTTTTTGCAGTTATATTTTGAAAAAATCATAAAAAAAATTCATAAAAAGTCAAAAAATTACAAAATCAACTTTGGTGGCCTTGGCCAAGCCCAAGAAACCATTCTTGACCAAAAAATAATTTTTCATATTTTTCATATTTTTTTAGTATTTTTAGAAAATAGGAAAATACTAGAAAAATCAACAAAAATAGAATTTGAGGTCACAAATATATAGGAAAATATTCAATATTTTTCTTTTAAATTTCTTATCATTTTTACCTCATCAAGAATTAAAATTCAAGTTTAATTTTGCGTGTTTCTTTGTAACACACAGGGTTGAATTTGTCAAAAAAATATCAATTGAGTCTTTTTATTTGCAATTTTAGCATTCTTTAGGATCTTGACATTCAATCTAATTGTCCCCTATTTCAATTTGACCTAATTGTTTGGACAAATTGCGCAATTGCAAAATTAATTGCATTTTAGTCCTTGAAATTGGAGCATAATTGAAATTATTTTCAATTCAAATGCTATCATTGCAAATTAAACATGCTGCCCAATGGTTTTCAGCATTTTGAATTGATCGGCATAGGTAATTTGGCCCAATTTGATCATTTGAGCCTTCAATTGCACAATCCCTAATTCTGCAATTAAATAGAAATTTGGGATTTTTATAGAAATTGAGGTGAAATTTTGGGCAAAACCACATTTCTAGATAAAATCCATGCCCTAAACTCAATTCTGAAATTTAATTGCAAAAATTCCCAACATATTTGGATTAATTTTTAAAATCTCAAATTGGAACCGGTTCGGACCGGTCAGACCGCCGATCCGACCGGTCGAACCGGTCCAGAACCATGTCATCGTCTTCATCAAGCCTGCGCACAAATGAACAGTGCGAGGTGGAATTTCAACAAGGAAATTGACCAAGCAATCGGCGGCAATTAAATAGAACTAGTGGGGGTTTCATTCGCCGCAACATTCCCCGTCGATTGACACCAAGAGCATGACCAATGGTCGCCGGAACGGAGAGTAATCGGCCGGCCAAGGTTGCGGCACCTGCGAAAGTCAACTACGACAGAATTTAGGTGAAATTTGGCCAAATTTGCGTCAAATGCAGTCGCCAAGGGCCCCGAACAAAACGACCATTTGATACCCATCAATTGTCGGTCGACGGTGGCCATTTCGCACGTGTTCCCACGTGCGAAGGTCAACTACCCGACTGTCGCGACCCGTCCGGAAGCGGACGCGGCTAATGGATTACCGATCGCGGGACTTGGATCGGCGCGGGCCCTCCCAGGCCCATACCAAATCGCGGCGGGAGTATTTTTCAGAGGATTCGACGATAAGAGTCGATCGCTTTCGACCTTCAGTGTGGTCGTGTGTCATGTGCAACTTGTGCATGCATTTGGAGTCGCCACCGGTCTTTCTTGGAGGGTAGACCGGAAACCTTACTGACCGATTGGGAGAGATCGATCAGTTCTGCGGAACCAGAGATTTTAGGTTCGGGGACTTGGTTACGCTGGTGTCATTACCAACGCCCTTTCGGTACCTAACGCGAGTGATGTTCCTAGCTAAGAGTTCATGCAGGCGCAAGTTCGGGTGAGGTAGGTTTAATTCAGGGTTTCATGCAGATTGGAAGACTATCCCTATCAATCACAACCAATTTAAATGAAAGCGCAATCAAATGCATAAATAAATCACATCAATGCACATCGATTCAGATCAATGGCTTCCTAGTATAACCATAAAGGTTTAAGGAAGGCGTGATTTAGGACCAGGGGCAAAATGGGAACGATTAACCCGAAGGGCAAAATCGTCAATTTTTGGAAGATTTGGATACCGAATTACTCAAAATATTCCATGGCCAGTTGATTGTGGCCATTTCCCATTTTTGAGAATTTTTTGGAATTTCTTGATTTTTCTTCAATTTTTTGGAAAAGTGATTCGCCCAAAGGGCGAAATCGTCATTTTAAGAAGGGTCGGGGTTCAAAACACCCGGAATGAGTCTTGGCCAGTTTTTTGTGGCCATTTCCTATTTTTGGGATTTTTTCTAGAATTTTTACAATTTTTTTGGAAGACGGTTTGCCGGAAGGGCAAAACCGTCATTTCTGGAAAGATCGGGGGTCAAATGACCCGAAACAGGTCGTGGCCAGTTGAATGTGGCCATTTCCTATTTTTTGTAATTTTTTAGAATTTTTTTTTTAGAATTTTCCGAATTTTTTTGAGTTTTTTATGATTTTCTATTTTTTATTGATTTTTTTGAATTTTTATTATTATTATTATTATTATTATTATTCTGATTAATAAATAATAATAAAAATAATCCGGACCGGGTCGGGTGACCCGGCCCACAACCCAGACTCGCAACCCAAACCCGGCCCGCCTCCTCCGTGCGAAAAACGGCGCCGTTCCACGAGCCCCGATCGGACGCCTCAGATTAGGACACGTGGCGCGTCTTGGTGCGTCCGATCTCAGACAAGATCAGACGCTCCGCGGAGAGCCACTTGGCCAAATCTAGACCATCCGATTGATTTTATTTTTATTATTTCGGAAATCATTTATTAATTCTGAAAATCTTTTTTTATTTTCCAAAAAAAACGAGATCGCGACACGTGGCATCACCACGACCGTCCGATCTGTTTTACTTTTTTTATTTCCCAACCGGCCCCACCCGCTGACGTGGCTGCTGACGTGGCAAGCCACGTCAGCGTTGACCCGCTGACCGGTTCAGTCCGCCGGAGAGGACGACCGGCGACTCGCCGGAACAGTGATTATTCCGGCAAAGTCGCCGGAATCCTCGCCGGAAAGACGCGAACCGAATCAAAACCTAGTGTTTCTTCCCCATTCAAACACCCATCGACTCCTTAAAGCTTCAGTAGCAACATCCGAACAAAATAACAGCCGAGAACACATCGAAAATGATCGGATCGAACTTCCGATTTCCCGGTACCGGCGAGAGAATGTCGAGCTTCGCCCTCGCTACAAACTCAACCCTGTTTTGATCATATAACCTTTGAATGAAGCTTGAGAGCTTACCTGAGTTCCCATTAGGGGCCGGCGACCGTACGAGCCTCCTCCTCTAGCTCCCGATCAGAACAGCAGCTGGCGAAGCTTCAAGGCGAGCTTCCCTCATGGTTTAATGCAAAGTATTGGCACACAGAGCTGAGGATCGACTCTAATGAAGCTTAAGGATGAAATGCGCGCGAGAAGGCGTTGGGAAGTGCTCGGCCGGGAACCAAAAATAAAATGCACAATTTGGCATTACATCGAGCATGTGGAGTGCATCATCAGAAAGTTGATAAATGGCTTCGTCGAAGCTCGACGAGGAATACCGGGCCAAAGCGACTATCGGATACTTTTATACACACCGTTAGGAGGGTCGGATACTACCGGTTCTGGTCCGACTCGATTGAAATCGAGCCGGACCGAGGAACCCTGTTCAACAGCACAAAAACAGGGCAAAACAGGGGGGGCGGCACTGACCTGGCTTCGCCGGCGGCGACGGCGGCTCGAGGTGGTTCGATCGCCCTCAGCCTAGCATCCTTGAGCTCCTGCCTCCCTCGCCCGCTCTCCTATTCTCAGATTCTCCTCTTTTCTCCCTCTCGGTTCTCTGCCCCGGCCGAGCTCCCCTTTTTTTTATTGTTTCTGGCCAACCGATTTTGGTGGACGCCGTTCCTGCCTACTTCCGCTCGTGGATCAGCTTTTTATTGTCCCCCATTCCTGTCATTCCTTTTCTTAAAAAAATCGATCCCCCTCACGCTGTCCTCAATTCCTCTGTTCGGTGCGCCTTTGTTTAGGCTGCGGTGGGTCTGCAACTGAGAGTTGCAGACCCGACCGGACCGGGTCGGGTCGGGTCTGACCCGACCGGCCTGGTTCGGCCAAATCGGCCCAATTAGGCCCCAAATTGATCTATTTTCATGAAATTGATGGCAAAATCGAATTCCTTGACATGTTTTCTATCAAATATGGGTATTTTCGTGAATCAGTTGATTGAAATTTTATGAAAACCCCAAATGGTCCCTAGGATCCGAAAATGCATTTTGGCTAATCGAAGATCTAAACGATCGAATTAGTCAAAATTAAGCCCACCAATGGATTCAGCATGATGAAAACTATTGGGCAGAGGTGTTTAATTTTAACGGGTGTGCCCGTGTGAAAATTAATTTCGAAAATTGTAAAACCGGGGACTAAATTGAAAGATTTTTATGCAATTAAGCCCTTTTTGATTAAAATTGATCAAATTGGAGGGCAAATTGACCCAATTGCATTTCAATACTTTAGAGTCCAATGTCATAGCTTATGAAAACCAAGAATTGAAAATTAAAAGACTCGAAAGGGATTTTTTAGGCTCGTTTCGGTTTTAGGTTTGTGAAGGAACCCCATGAATCGAGCCAAATTTCCCTAATAAAAAGTGAAAATATTAAATAGGGAATTAAAATAAAATTTCTGAATATTTTTTGTAATTTTCTGACCACGGATGGTATTTTTCTGATTTTTTTTGTTATTTTTAATAATTAAATAAACTCGAAAAATATTAAAAATACCGAAAAATATTTTTTGTTCAAAATTGGTTCCTAAGGCTAAACCAAGGCTTCCAAAGTTGATTTTGTGATTTTATGACCTTTTTGATATTTTTAATTAATTTTAAAGAATAAAAATCACAATAATAAATGGTAAAAATCAGGTGTCAACACCGACCTCCCATTTCGGCGCCAAAATTCCCAAGAGCTATATAAGCTCGTGATCGCTTTCTGTTGAGGGGGAGAGTGGATTCAGTTGAGGAAAGAGGAGCTGAATTGTGTGAGAGAGAGAGAACGCAAGGCAGAGCTCGTTCTCCGACCCATGTCGTCGAGAAATTGCAGAGCGTCGGTTGGGCCTTCCCAGGCCAAACCAAAGCTACACGAGGCCGTTAGGAGGTCGCCCAAAGTCCCCGGAGTCGATCGCCGTCGGCAGCGCACGTGGAACCCACGAAAATAGGTGAGGCAGAGCTTCGACTCTTATATTGAGCTTCAATGGCGATTCTTGCATTTCTTGCTCATTCTTTCAATTATTATGTGTGTTTCACTCCTTGAACATCACTGACCATACCCGCATCTTGATTTTGCATCGATTTTGTCTGAACAACTCGAATCGAGTCTTCGAACTTAGCCTTCATAGCGACTACTGTTCATCATTGCCCAGCCAAATCTGGGCCGAGCGAGCTCAATCGGAGCTCGAGGTAAGTCTTCTGCACCTCCTGTCGTGCCAATCTATGAATGAATCGATCTGATTTCGCGTGGTCTTTGCGATTGAACTCCCATGGCCGTACTCGGCACTTTGCATGATTCTTGTGATTCTGTGGATTAGATGTCACGATTCTTAGATATGTTAAAATAGAGGTTATTGCGAGTCGATTGCCGCCGGTCTCGCTCCAATCCGTCAAGATTCCACCGTTAGATCATCACCGGAGAAGCACAGCCGTCCATTCTGCCGGAGTCGCGAGGTTGAAGACGAAGCTGACGTGGCGTGGTCAACCGGTCAAAGTCTTAGGTGTCGATTCACCATAGGTCCACGTGTTTGTCCAGTCAGCAGGCCGTTAGGAGATCTGTTATTCGAATAGGTAATCCGACGGCTTAGGTTAATCGAGTCCAATGAATGGTGGCCGTCCGATTGATAATTAGGATATTCGAAGATAGTTTCAAATTGGAAAATAAAAACTGGTTGGAACGACGCCGTATGGGTTAGTGGATAGGCGACGTCGTTTTAGGTTAAGTAGAAACGGATGGTCTAGATCAAATCTTGCGTTTTAATCGTGGCCGTAGGTTCAAGTATTTAGATCAGACGGCCCTGATCAGATCTTCGTTTAATCCAGGCCGTGAATTCCAGTCAAAAGATCCAACGGGCACAGATTAGTCACGTGGTGCAATTAGGACCCTTGGATCAGAATCCGAATAATTCGAAAATAAAAAGCGGGAACGGCGTCTTTTCGGGAGGCTTCGGCTCAGCAGGTCTGGGTCTAGGCCGGGTTCCGACCCGAGTGGGTCGGGTCGACCCGGCCAGAATAACATTTTTTTTTAAGAAATTCCGAAAATGATTTAAAAAATATAAAAAAAATTCAGAAAAATCTTAGAAAATCCAAAAAATGCTAGAAAATTCCAGAAAATACCAAAAAGATGTGAAAAATTGTGGGAAAATCCTAGACACTCCAGAAGTCCCCAAAAATCGAGGATTGACCACAGACAACTGGTCAACCCTATTTTTGGGGTTTCTTATCCATTCTTCCGAGACTTGACGATATTACCCTTTAGGGGTAAGTCGCCTCTGCTGTATATACGAGATAAGGCCGATAATGCCAAGGTAAGAATTAGGGTCAGACAGGCAATCAATTCTTAGGTTTGGGTTTTCGAGTTCCGTCCATTTTCTCAAAATGACGATTTTGTCCTTTAATGAGAAATTGTCTTTCTTGTCCCCAATCAAGTCCTGAAAATTTCTTAAAATTAGGGTTTGGGTCAAGTGGGCGACCCACCCTAATATTTGAGATTTTCAGTCATCATCTTTGTCCAAAATGATGATTTTACCCCTCCGAGGGTAAAATCACTTTTAAATTCCAGAAAAATCCTAAAAATTCCCAAAAAATGGAAAATGGATTGGATTGATAGCCAATCCTATTTCCCCCATCTTTTGACTTCCCAATTCATCTAAAATGACAAATTTGCCCTTTCAAGGCGAATTGTCCCTGAATTGTTCAAAATTACAATTCTGCCCCTCATGGGCAAATCATGCCAAAATCGTTCCTAAGCCTTGATTGATATTTCTCTAGGCTAATAGGGCCTCATTAGGGATATCATGCTGATTTCATGTGTTTTATCCACATACATTGTATCATTGATTTGCGCACTTATTTCTATTGATTGTGAGTGATAGGGTAGTAATTCCCATCTGCATGAACTCCTAGATTTAGGATCTATACCCCACTCGTCTGTATGAAATCCTAGGATCAGATAAACCATTCAGCTTAGGTACCGAAAGGGCGTCAACTCTGACAGTTGGCGTAACTAAGTCCCCGAACCCACTTCTTTGGTTTCCGTAGAATCGAATAGATAGCTCCCAACTATTCAATAGGGTTTTCCGATCGTACCCTCCACAAAACGATTGGTGGCGACTCCTTGGCATGTACACTTACCACATGTCACTAGACCACACTGAAGGTCGGCCACGTACATCCAGCCGTTGCGATTTGGGTAATGGACCTTGGGAGAGGCCCGCGTCCGATCGAACCAGCGATCGGGCGGCCCATTTGCTGCCCCTCGCCCTAGCCCGCGAGGGAGGGTCGCGACAAGTTTGTCACTCGATTCACTGGTTCCTTGAAAGATCGGTGGAAGTTAGCTCTAGAAATAGACCAACTCCAGTTCCTAACCACGTCCTTTGATGAATCCATTCAGCTCATGCATCTCTTCTTTATTGGCCAACCCTAAGATTCAAAAGAACTCAAAAGAAAGGAATTCTTTGAAAGAAAATGTTGTTCTCTGGCAAAAAAAAAATCTGGATCGACACTTCCGAGAAATTATCAAGCTTTTTTACTAGCTTGGTTCTGATCCTAATCTCAAATCAGTTTTCCTGGCTTCCATTGCCAAAGAGATTAGCCAAGTCGTTGAGAAAGTCTTGAAGCTTAAAAACAAGACTATTACATATGCCACTTTTGGATAACCTTGCCATTGAAGAAATGTGCCACAGAAGAGAAGTCTTTAAGAGTTATCTCTGGGAGAATCGTTCTCTCGAAAAGAATTGCGACAATCGCCATTGGAAGATCAAGTGCCTAAGAGACTACAGTGATCCCTCTTGTGCTGACAATAAGAAACGAAAGCACTTCAAGAAGTTCTCCTTTGATAAATTCGCTTTTGGAAAACGAAGATCCAAGAAAGGCAAGTGGAAGTTCCTTCGAAGGAAGAAGTGGCATCATTCCTCTACTTCTGATTTTAAGAAGAAAAAAAAGAAATTTGACCGATACTACATTTGTAGCAAGAAATGGTACTTTGCAAAAAACTGTCCCCAAGCAAAGCGCCAAGGCAGTTACATGATCCAAAAGATTTCATCCACCACAAGTATCCCATTGGATGATGAAAATATCGAGTCTGTCTTCTCCGTTGCAGATGAACCTTCACCCGACACACTTTTTGCTCTTCAAACATATTCTTCAGACTCTGATGAATCCCCTGGTGATATCTTTGCATTTTTCCCTGATACTATCTCTGATTCTTTCCATGTCCAACCTGTTTTTCACTCTCCATATATCCCCATCCAAATCCACACTTCAGAAAATAATAGACCCATCCAAGTCATTGCCCTCATTGATACCGGTGCAGCTGCATCTCTCATAGATGTAAAAGTACTCTCAGAAAGATTTTGGATGCCTTATACAAGGTATTTTCATTATGCTTCCGTGATACTTTTACCACAAAATTCCGCAGCAAAACTATCACACTCCAAATCTTCTCAGGTTGTTCCATATCCACAAAAATCCTTAGTTGTAATTCCCCAAATAAAGACCTTATCATTGGTTGGGATGTTCTTGCCCAGCTTTCCCAGCTAAGAATCAATCCCACTGGTTTACAGTTTGGTGACCAGTTTCGTGAATATGTGGATATCCATAGACTTTTCATTATCCAACCAGAAATCCTTGATCCAATTACTCAAAGTCTCTTATCCTGTTGTTCTGAATCTTATTCCCAATTTGTCCAAACTTGTTCAAACCCTCTTTGAAAAAATCTTGACTTCTTTGTCAAACTCTCATTCAAGAAAAGCGAAGATGTTAATCCAACAAAAGCCAATCATTCTGGTATGAATCCCGAACATCTTGCTTTGGCCTAGAAGGAATGTGCTGAGCTACTCTCACAAGGTCTAATTGAACCTTCTGATTCACAATGGGCTTGTGAAGCCTTTTATGTGAACAAGCGAGCCGAACAGAATCGTGGTAAGCTCAGATTAGTGATCAATTACCAACCCTTGAATAAATTCCTTCAAGATGATAAATTCCCTTTGCCTCACAAAAACTCTTTGTTTGGTAGCCTAGTTCAGGCTAAGATCTATTTAAAGTTCAACCTGAAAGCAGGTTTTTGGCAAATTGGTATTCATCTTGATGACAGTCCTAAAATTGATTTTTGCATTCCAAACCAGCACTTTCAATGGACCATTGTCTCATTTGGTCTTAAAACAGTCCCATCCATTTTTCAGAAAGTTATGTGTAGAATTTTCCAGCCCATTCTCCCACATGCCCAGATTTACATTGATGACATTCTCCTCTACAATCCCGATGAAGAATTTCACTGTAAATTACTTTCCCAGTTTGTTGATATTGTCCAGAAACATGGAATCATATTTTCCCAAAAGAAAATTATTCTTACTCAAAAAGAAATTGAGTTCTTAGGCATGCATTTGAAAGAATGCACCTATTGTCTAGGTCCTCACCTTGTAGAAGAACTTCAAAAATTTCCCTTTGAGAATTTGACAGTTAGCCAAGTCTAGGTTTTCCTTGGAATTGTCAATTATCTCCGAGACTTTGTGCCAAAAATCTCTAAAGCACTTTATCCTCTTCAGAGGATGTTGAAGAAAGATGCTCCTCCATGGGGATCAAAGCAGACACAGGCTGTAGCCCATCTCAAAGAAATTTTGCAGCATCTCCCTCCTTTGCAAATTACTTCCACTGGCCAGATAATTTTGCAAATAAATGCTAGTGATAAATATTGGGCAACCATTCTCCTTGAAGAAATCAAAGGCAAGCGCTTCATTTGTGCTTACAAAAGTGGAAGATTCACCCCTGCAGAAATGCATTATCACTCCACTTTGAAGGAGATTCTCGCAATCAAATATGGCATCAAGAAGTTTGAATACCATCTTATTGGGCATCACTTTTTGGTTGAAATGGATATGTCTTCATTTCTCCAAATGCCCAAATTCAAGCAGAAATAGATTCCCCACCCTCAGCTGTTAAGGTGGGCCGAATGGTTCTCAAAATATTCTTTTGATGCTAAACATATAGCAGACAAAAAGAATGTCCTTGCAGATTTTCTGTCCAGACCCAAGCAGCTCGTTGAATCCATTAACATGTATGTCCGCAGAAATCCATTGAACGCAGGAACATTTCGCACTACACCTATGCGAGATACACCATGGAATTCTTACAGTTATCCTCCAGAAGTCCCAGGAGAAGTTACCGAGAATAATTTCTATGAGAATTTGAAGTATTACATGAATGAGTACAAAAACTACATATTCGGCACTTATGGTATATTAATGTTAGGACCACACGGTCTTAATCCTGATTATCTATTCATCCATGTTTTGCGGTGGTCTTCTGATCATGATTTCCCTAAAGATCTCAAATGGTTCTTTTGATATCTTCTTAATGTATATGTTATTGCCATTGAATTTTCCACACACAAGATTATTCGAGTTCTGTCCAGAGCACTCATGGGAGATTTCTCAAACCAGAAAGCTTTGACGGAAATGCTCACTTGGTTCCAGCCTTTAGCAGCATGGAAAAATCAGTTTATTTTCTAGAGACGCAGTGGAATAGCTGACCCGAAAAGGCACACCACAGTCATTTTCCATAGACCTTAGGCTTTCTTCAGCCCAACAGGCGATGTGCGAGATAAAGCATTGCCCTATGGCACCACTACATTCAAGCCCAATCTCCATCGATAAATTTTTCAATTCCACACAACACTTCCCAGGTCCATCACACTGATGCAGTATGAATATAGAGAACTCCAGCGAGTTCTATGTGAACAAAATCAAGAAGTTCCCCCTAAAATTTGGCCATACCACCATACGAACCTCTCATGGGATAAGCCCAAAATTCACCCTCAGACACTCCGAGCCCTCGAAGAATATAAAAGTAACCAGCCAGGTTCTTCTATGGACACTGACACTCAAGACCCTTAGGGAGAATCACTATCACAGAATCCTTATCCTACACAAGATATTGCATCAATCACCCAGGACCAGCCATCCAGCTCATACACGTGGCCTCAGCTCCAACTATGGCCATAGCCTCAGATATCATCCAGCTCTAATCAAGACCCTCGACAAGATCCGCAGGACCCAGTCACCATGGAAGATATCTTGTCACGAGAAAGGAAAGCAGCAGAACAAGAAGATAGTCCCCCACTATTTGAAGATCCAGACATCAGACTGTCCCAACTTGAGGAACAGTGGTATTGGAATAAATACAAGAAAGAGAAAGATGGCCCAGACAGCTTCGACTCTGACGATGCCAATTATCATCCAGATCCAGACCGTCGTCGACTTTGAAAACGTCAAACCATCCAGTTTTCGTGTTTGTGTGTCAAAGTCCTTGTTTAAATGCGTCAAAGTCCTTGTTTTAAATAAGCAGATAAGAGTAGGTAACAGGTTAGTTCGTTGCCAGACTTTCTGCAGCTTTCACAAGACTTTTCTGTAAAAAGTACCGTTCATGTTACTGTAGCAAATTATTGTAGCAATACTGTTGACCCGAAGACTTTTTTTCAATTTTTTCGTGGATCTGCGTATCCATCTTGTGTTTGTCCTATTAAGTGTTAGATGCCTATAACAGGCCCCCGGATGTGTTGTAATGGGCAAAATTTGCCTTATGTGAAATATCAGTGTGTTTCCTAAAAAAGCATGAGTTTCTAAGTTCCTCTTCTTCTTCTTTCCTTAAAACATTGTTCTTTGGATGTCAGAATACTCTTGTTGATTCAATAATACGATTGGTTTGGTCTAGTACGCTCTTCACTTGCCACAATGTGGAACCTGTTAATCAGAAATATCTGGAACCTTAAGGGTTGAGCTTCAAGAATGAGTTTGAGTGAGCAAAAAGGAAGTCTCATTTTAAGGCCAGGAGCGCCATGTTTATGGGGATAACATACCTGCTCATCTCGCTCAGGCTTGTCTCCGGCGCTTAATGACAATTCATTAAGTTCAAGCCCCTTCTCCATCCCTTTTTTCCCTCCCAAATTTGATTATAATGTACAATTTGATTATAATTTATAATCGATAATTTTTTATTTTTTATTTTTTAAATTTCATATTTTATTAATTAAAAATTAAATTTCATATTTTATTATTTAAAAATTAAATTTAAGCGTCGAAACCGGAATCGCTATTCAATAGGCCGATTTCGATTCAGGCATGGCCACAAATCGAAACCGTCGGTTCATAAATCGAAGTCAGCGATTCATGAACCGTGGCCATGTCTTCAGTGAAGTGATGACACAAGGCACAAATCCAGACATTAACTATTGCAACGTGAAAGATAGTAAAAGAGTGTGGCTTCTCCAAAGGAAAAGAGAAACGATGTGATGTGCCCCTACTCAATGAGGGAGATTGCAATGTTTCTCTGAAACATACCACCCGATCACTATCAATCATATCCACCAGCTTCAACAATTAGGTAGTTCTACATTATATGAAGCATTTATCATGTGCCCTAACATTCATGATTCACCCGCTCGAGAAAGATGGCCAATTAATGTATGAATTGATGTAAAGGAAAGACACATTTCGTCCGATCATTGGCTATACCCAAATAGCTTCATTTGAAAGGTAATGCTTTCATGAGCACACACGTGTTTAACAAGTAGATACATTAAACGTTATGAAAATGTCATGTAACGAAAGGAACTACTTCAGAAAGTAAGGTAGCGATGAGGTGTCAATACCCCATAAGACGAGATGATTGGAATGTTGCAAATTTCGAGGATGAAATTTCCTTAAGGGGGAAAAGTTGTGACATTCCGGATTTCGATCCTTTTCGAGGCTATGAAATGAGACCTTGAAATTGGAATTAGGACAACGAAGAATTCCAACATTTGAACTGAATTAGACGACGCCTCATCGAATGTAATTTAAATTGGAAAAGTGAAGTTTTGGACGGAAAGTGTGAAATGACCATTTTGCCCCTCAGAGATTAGCCTTGTCTTAAGATTAGAATAAGGGCATTTTAGTAAATTGTAAATCTCCATGGCTGCAGAAAATTTAAGGGCAAAAGGGTTATTGGATATCAAGATATTAATTTGCTTGTGGACAAGTGTCAAGACTTGGAGTAGTTAGCATTAATTAACCACTTTTTACCTACCATTTAACCAATTGACCAAGGAAATTTGTGGAAGACTCTTTCTCTCTCATTCCTCTCCCATTTTCGGCCAAACCCCCTTTCCCCTCACTCTATCTTCATTTTTCTTCTTCTTCCTCCTCTCTCTCGCTCGTCAGCTCGCTGCCCTATTCCGACAGTCCCATTGTTCCGGCCATAACTTCTTCGTCCGACATTGGATTGAGGTAAGACTACCGCCATTAGAAAGCTTATTGTCTTGTGGTTTTGGGGACATATTATAAGTTCAATTTGGCCCATCTGGTCAGTGTTAGAATCCGATTTGGGAGAGAGCCTTCTTGCACCGACTTCAAAGGTTCAATTGACTTCAAATTTTCGGTGAGGTCTTATAAACTTGTAGCATTAGAACTGGCTGAGCTAGGGTTGTAAGTTTATTAGAGTTTGGATGGGTTTCCATGGATGAAATGGAGTGATTCTGTGAAACAGATTTTGACTGTCTGCTCACTGAGTAGAACCGAGTGGCTTTGGGACACTTCGAAGTATTATTTTGCTCCGAAACTCACGGTGAGACTCCTAGACATGTAGATTGATGTATTTGCAAGTTGATTTCTTGATAAATTGAAACTTAGAGATGATTTAAGGGCTGTTTGTTGTGATGGAATCAGGACCAATTCTGCCCCTGCTTCGGACTGAGCGAGCCGAACACTTTTGAGGTTCGTGAAGGTGTCGCCTTGTGTTGAAATTTGTGGTAAGTCGCCTAGGAATGTTAATTGATGTGTCGGCAAGGTGTCTACTTGGTGGAATTGAGATTGGAAGAGTTTTACTGACGAAATCGTGGGTTTTTCCTAGGATCGAATTGCTACCCTGTTTCGGTCAAGTAGGAGCCGAGCTTGGCGAGGGAAATTTGGTGAAATTTGCTAGCTCGATTAAAGGGTAAGTGACCCTTAAACCCTTACTAGGACGTTAGGACACTACTGGATGACTTTGATTGGTAAATTGGTCAATTGATGGATTTATTGTGCCTGGTTTTGTGATGGCCGAATGTGTGGGTGTCGTGCAATGAACTTGCTGTGTTTGTTTCGATGTGTAATTTGCATTTGATTGAAATGTGGCCTCGATGGCGGTATGACGTATATGCCTCGAATTGTGAGGAACACCAAGGGAACTTGCGAATTGTCGTGGGGTTAGATCAAGAGAAGTTTGGCTAATAAGCCCTCATGCATTGAAATTGGCTAGTGAGCCCTTATACATTGAGATTGGCTAGTGAGCCCTCACGCATCGAAATTTGCTATTGAGCCATTGAGGAATACATCGCGGCTAGGGACCCATTGGCGATGAGAGATTGTGATATCGTTGGGATAAATTCTTGAATTATGAGTTTATATTTGCGCTAGTTCGTTGAGCTTGGTCACATTGTGTTATATTCCTGTTAACTGTGATTGTCCCATATTATGTACGACTAAGTGCATTGATGTTCGCATGCCTGGTGTCATTCTTGATGAGCCTTTGTATCTTGGTTTTGATGTATTGTCTGGGAGGACTAACGGCCTGGTCTAGGTTTAGGGCTAACTTGCTGAAATTTATATCTCACCCCGTTGGGGATTAACATTTTTCAGGTCCTAGGATATGGAACACCAAGTTTGCCAAGGATTGGTGTTCGATGAAGTAGTTGGTCGAATGAACCTAAAACCTTTTGTGGCCTTAGGGATTGTATTTGATTTTGTGGATTGGAATTGAACCATTGGTATTTGACCGCTGTAAAACGGAAGTGTAGTATATAGATATGTGAAGTATACCCTTTTTCCATCCTAAGTCATTTTGTTTTTTAAATTTATGATTAGAGTTGTTTCTCGCTTCCGCATGCATATGGATTCTAAGTGTTGTGGGCCGAAGGATCCTGAGAGACTATCGAAAAATAAACGGCCTGGTGGGATGTTCGCGTGCTTCCCGGGTTCGGGGCATGATAGCAATCCATTAGCCCGCCTTTCTCGATTTATTAGTCGAAAATCGAGGGTGGGTCGCGACACTAGTCGATCGAGCCGTCCCTGTTGTTGCATTGAATAAGAAAGAGCTGGATCAAAAACAAATCAAGATAGGACTAGTTGATCGACCCGAACTTCCAACTGTGACGGCAGTTTTCCAAACAACGCATTCGCGAGCGAAGTGCATACCTTTCTATGTCAACTTGAATTTTTCCACTCATATGATCCACTGTGTGCCTTGGCTTTTGTGATGCCGCTTTGTTTGAACTCTGCAAATGTTGGAGTTCAATGAGCTCCGTGTCTGAGTCTTGCGAATTACTAAGAGGAAGATGAGCTGGGCGTTCCCATATATAGCCTTCATTGGTATATATATGAGTATTCTCCCCTCTTTCATATTGAAAGAAACTGGGACCATCGTCAAATACATGGGACGTCTCATTGTGCAGGGGAAGTATTTGTCATTGTCTTATTCAATTTCTTTTTTTCCTTAAAAATGACTGCCCAAGTAATTTCGCAGAAAAAGAGGTCAACCAGTTCTGTCTTCGGCCACGACATCGTTAAATACTTAATCATTTTTGCACTCTCACATGTGCAAGAAGAGGAGAGAGAAATATAAAAGCAGGAAGAGAGAGAAGCAGTGCTGCACAATATTACCTTCCATGGTGCAAGAAGAGCCTGCTTGCGGAGAAAAAGGGCTTGTTGAGGAGGGATCTGGCTCAGGTGATATAATGTCACATGCGCATTGAATCCCCACTCTCCCTTCCCTCCCTTTTATAGGGGGAAGTTTTTTTTAATTATTTCTTGGACGGCGGGGATTTCATGGGTCGGGTGACATTATGTCACCTGATCCATTACCGCTGGGGAGATCACTAGTGAGCCCAATGCCGAAGCCAGCGAAAGTGGGGAGGACGAGGGGATTGGCATCAATAATAAACAGAGTACGTTGGGGTTTCTGGAAGAAGTGTGACGCGTACAAAGAGAATGCATTGCGAGGGAGAGAACAGAGAGAGACGGGAGAGGCGTGGAAAGTAAGAAAGGGAAGGAGGAGGAAAGTGGGAGTCCTAATGGAAAGAAGAAGAAAAATAATAGATAAAAAATGAAATATATAAATTTGTGCCATAAGGCCACAAAAAGGATAGGATGGCTAGAACAGAGAAAAAAAAATGTCAAAGAGCTATAGGAGGAGTGAAAAAAGCTCGATCCTTTATTAAATTTTTAGAAGAGCAAGAAGCACAATGTGGAGGAGCATGTAGATTGCAAGGGCCGAGAGAGCAAAAAGTTGAGTCATGGCAAAGAAAAGAGCGGCTCCGGCGAAGGGACCCGCGAAATTTGTCATATTAATTTGCGGTAAATTTGTCACAGATGCATCAGTTTGCGATTTTTTTGTAGTAAAAGAAATAATTTTCCGTAAAATTATCACAAATATAACAGTTTCGAAGTTCTCGTAGTATTAACCATCGTGAATGCGTGTGGGGGAGGAGGATGTGGGCTTATACCTCGGTTTCTTTGTCGTGGTGGATAACAAAGGGCCTTAGCGCACGATTTATCCCGAGGGAATGATGGCATCGGCCTCTCACGCTCGGTCTGAACTTGTGGTGGCGGACGGGACTGGTCGATTCGCAGATCCGATCGATCTGAAGAGCTTGTGTTGTGATGAAGGAGGAGCTCACCGTGTCCTGGCCTATCTGTCCTTCAATACGAGTGCGCCCGATCCACTCCCCCCACGCGCCCGACCCCACCTTTTTTTCACCGGGGGTGAAGAGCTTTTACATGTCATATTATTGTCTTCTGTTAAAACCAGTAATTATTCTCCAAAGCAATTTTTTTTTGCTTTAGATGCAAGTTAAAAACATTTAACTCAGTTCATTCTTAAAAGCCGTGCTAATTTCTCCCCGCTCTCCTTAAAATGTGACTTAATTTCAGAAACATTTGGAGTATGACAAATTTATCAATGAACCCTCTCAACTAATTATCGGGCAAAAATTAATGCCAGTTAACAAGTACGGTACTTGTTTTTTGAGCCCTTCCGTAGATAAAAATTAATCGCTAAGCCCCATTCCGTGGCCCTTCTTAAGGTTAAAAATAAATTGCTAAGCTCCATTTTGCTTGCGTGCGCCTTTCCTCGAGAGTTCATTAGGATAAAGTCGGGACATCCGTGAATATTTTAGAATAAAACCCATTATGCGAGGATTTTTTTTTTGAAAATTGGTACAACTTTTGGGGATTATTTTTTTTTTAATTTTCCCAAAATGTAATCTTTCTCAGTTACGCCCACTAAAGAGGAACACAAATGTGAAATTTATTTTAATCAAGTTTTCAAGAGATTGGGCAATATACGTTTGGTTTTGCCTGCTCTGGATCATAAATGTTTGTTATTAGAATTGCGTCATTTTGAGAGCAAAAGCCCTAATTTCCACCACTTGTGTTTGTCCCGTGGGAGACTCCTGTTCTGTTCCACTTCTGGTGTTCCTCCAATCCTTATCTAATCGAACAGAGTCGTTTCCGCTTCCAGTACTCCTGAATTGGGTCTCTGCAAAAATCCGACGACAGAGCACAAGCGAAGCGCCTCAGCTCAACTCAAGTGAAGTTTCAGTGAGCTAACCACCGACCTTGATCCCTCCCATGAGGAAGGGGCGATGAAGCCTTCAAGGCCCTGCCCTGTTTGAGTAAGATGTGAATCTCTGTTTTTCCCCATTTGACGAAGTTAATTCATTCGAGGAAATAGAGATACCCTTTTGGTGTTAGCAGCTCATTTGTCATGGCAAGTATTGTCTTTTTGGTGTTGCTGTTTAAGTTTTCGCTTAAAAGAAAGTTTTTTTTTTTTTTTTAGCTTTTCCTGAGGTATCGTGCCAATGCCCTCTGGTGTGGATTGAGTTCGTCGAAATCGCGGCGGACGGAAAAATCCAAATTGGACATTAACGCTGATGAATAGCCGTTAAATGTCCACACTGGACTCCGATATGGCCTCTTGCAATGATAGCCACCTCAATTTGACGTATTGGACAACTCAGTGCTCTCTCTCTTCACCGAATACTTAGATACATATTCGCATAGTTCTTGCTGAGTAAGCGAGCCACGCCAACAATGGGGTTTAACTTTTGAGAGTTAGTAAAATCACTTGACATGGGATTTATTTAGGGATACTTCAGATCGAGATGCATTTGAAAAAGTTAAGATTCTTGATTGGACAAAAGAGAAAAAGTTTAGGTTGTTAAACAGATAAATTTTCAGGTACTTATTGTGTCTTTATCCCCGGAAATCAATGAGTCGCAATGCGATGACTGGTGAGAAGAATAGTTTAGTCCGTAATGTCTCATGCTTTTGCCCTGGTTGTCTCTTAGGTCATCTGCGTCTGATCCTGGTTGTCTCTTAGTCATCATATAATACTTTTTATCGAAGTTTTTAGTTCTTGAGTAAGTCATCAGACTTTTAGAATTATTGCCAGGTTAATGAGTAAACATATTTCCTGGCCAAGATTCATATGTTACTTGGATGAGAAGAAACTTGCAGCAATGCCCTTAGGAGAGGTAGTGGGTGCTGTGGTACTGGGGTTGATCTTAGCTGACTTGAGAGTATTTGATCAACATAGCTCAAGAAGCTCCGTCTGTTATAGCTATTCATATTACTAATTAAATCATCTGACCAAGGGTTTTTTTTTTCATGAATCGTGAATGACTCAAGAGCTCTAGGAGCTTGCTGATGCCGAGTCATGTGGAGCTTATTCAGCTCTAGAATTTGCTTTATGACATGATGTTTTAAAATTCCTGGTCTTGTAGAAAACTCGGAAATTGACTAGATGTAGATAGATTTCTGGTTATTTCCTCCCTTCCTATACTATTATTGAAGTTCTCTCACCCTGAGCTTTACTGAAACTTCTGCAGATTGATTTATCTGAATAGACCATTAACGCATTGTAATGGTGAAAGATAGTTTATGGTTTCGACTCCACGAAACATGTACCTGTTTGTTAGCACTTTGATGTATGGAGGCTACCAGAGAACATGAGCCCTGCAGACTTGGTGAGCGAGTCACCAGTGATGTCAGATTACGTCTCTTGAATAATGAAGGAAGACCTGAATTTTTGTACTGCCATTCCTCCCTATTGACAGAGAAGAGCAAGTTCTTTGCAGAAAAACTCTCTTCTCCAGATTCCACAACTTGCATTGAAATTAACTGTTCGAAGCTAGACTATGATCACCACGTCAAACTTCTGGAGTTGCTTTATTTACCTTGCGAGTCGCATTTGGACTTCTATGGCTCTGTGAAATCTGCTCTCGGTATACTTCAGGTGGCAATTGCATTTCACTGTGAAGAGATCACTCACAGCTGCGTCCAGTACCTGGAGGCCATTCCTTGGGACAACAAGGAAGAAGAAGAGATAATGGAAGCTGCGTCAAAGCTTGGTCCAGTCACCCTGCCCATATTAGCCAGGATTCAGCCAGTTGACTTTAGTGTTGCTAAAAGTGTTTTTGTTTCTGCATTTCGTTTTGCCACATCCACTGCTGGACCCTGTCCTCCATTCGGAGAGGAGCTCAAAAGTTCAGCCCAAGAGCAAATAGAGTTCATGCTACGGGAAGATGAGGACATGCCATTAATCACTGCTGATGATGAAGTGAAATGTGCAGTTAGAAAGGGCCTTTCTTGTATGTTCTCCTCATTTGAAAGCAAGTTGTCCTCCTTGCTTAATGAGTCGGATCTTGCTTCCAAGACAGCAGAGGCCGATATATTGCAGGGTTTAAGCGATCTTGATTGGATGAGTAACATACTGCCGAAAATGGAGCTAATGAAGGATTTTGTCTCAACGTGGGCAGAAACCTCTGAAAACATTTTGGGAATCATTGAAGACCAGAAGCTTAAGTCTGTCATGTGGGCATTGAAGCTAAAGCTCATAGAAGTATGTGGGAAAGTCTTGGAAGCAGTCGGGTATGGAAGCGTGATCCTTCCAGCTGATTTTCGCGTGCAGATACTTAAACTGTGGCTCCCTTATATAAGAAAAATGAAACCTCTTCTAGATTCAAAGAGTGATGAGGAGGCCAGTTTTCCTTATAAAATGGATGAAGACGTGTGCCAGAGCATCGAAGGTGCCATCGTCTCGTTCATATTAGCACTTCCATCGAATGATCAAGCTGATATCCTGGCAGATTGGATGAAAGCCGAGCAGGCGAAGTATCCCGACTTAACTGAAGCCTTCGAAGTATGGTGCTATAGGACGAAATCTGCAAAGAGGCGGTTGACAGAGGCAGTGGACGAGGTTGATAATGCCCCTATCAGCTTGTGATCTGTTATGGCGCTGTTTTGACCAGTTCTAATCGAGTAGATTGAGCTTGAAGGTCCAGTGGGTACGTCTAGCTCTAATGGAGTTGGTTCTCCCCTTTTTTCACGGGCGTTTCTGACCTCCACGAAGAGAACTTTCATAATGAGGTTCCAATCCACGAGATGAATAGGATACAACAGAAAGTGGCTGTGCGTCATCATGCGGATTGCTTAATCTTGGCAAAGTTGCAATCAGGAGAAGTAGCTAACGAAGTATATATTCCTGGTGCCTTAGATTGAGTTTCTTGTGGGAGTATTCAGCTAGTTTTAATCTAATAATTGCAGGGAGTGTACCATTAAGTTTTGGTTGCTCCATTACAAGCCAACATCTCAAGGAAGCAAAACATTAAGCAAGGTGTCCTTACGCATCAGTTGTGCCGTACTTCTTTTGCACCCGTTTCAACAAGACAATAGTGATCATCCGGTAAGATGCAGGTACACGTATTGTATTACAGACACAGTTGAATTTGATTTTCCTTTCCCAGCAGTAAGATGCCTATTGCTGAAGAAAAGAAACCTTGTGCACTCGCTCATTGTAAACCTGCCTTTCCTGCAATTGTACAAGCTAAATTTCTTTGATTATTGTCATTCTCTGTTCGTCAATGTGTTTTCGCCTGGAATTGTTTCGACCACAGCTCATCGCTGTGGAGGGTCCCCGCAATTTTCCGTTTCGCGGTTAGCACTGATTAGTCCACTCATCTTTGTAAACGAGGCTACTACATTCAGCTTCTATGCTAAAGGGTTTATGCATGTATTAGGAACTTTGCGGAGTCTTTTTTTATTTTTTTCATCCCGACTGTTTCTAGACTTTAATGTGCATCGACGGACTCTGGAGCTGGTAAAGGCTTTGTCTGATGACTCTTTTATCAGACCTTTCGATATCGTTGTTGCCTCGACTCTGTCAGACTAGATCACCAGATTTCACTCCCGGTGGCCTAGTATTGTCTTCTGATCTGGTTCGTGCCATAGTTCTGCATGAGGAAAAGATCGAGCTAGTCTGCAAAATATGCACGTCATCAATAACAGGATCACTTTCGTCTGTGGGAATAAGGTTAGTGTTTTTCAACTGCTTCCTGGAGAAATCTTGGAAAAGCTCTTTGATGGATCACTGCTTATTTGCCAAAAGGGTTTTATTATTAGGTGGTCCAAGCTGACGTCGAACATTTATTGTCAAAGGGTCACAACCAACAGCAAGATTAATCAAAGTAATTCTCACCTGGTCCCTCGTTACCTTCCAGGATAAAACCTTCCCAAAATAGCAATGCTTTTACAGCAAACTTCTGCGGATCTTAAGCCTCAAGAAAGAATCATACGCCAAAGATGGGTCGGATCAAGTCCTTGGTCGGCTCACTTCATTGAAAGCTGCTGGAAGAGAGAGAGAGAGTATAAAGTCTTGTAGGCATATATAGTTCAAACAATTACACGTATGCAATCTTCACTTATAGTAACTGTTGATTTCCTCTATCATATGAATACGTGGATATGATATAAAAAAAAATCCATTTTTTTTTTGTTATCAACTACGTTGGACTTGAGTTCATATATAAATCTATTTGTTTTTTTCTTCGTTCTTTTTTTCACTTTTGTCGGATAAGTTGTGGACAGTAATGCAGACGTGCATTGCAAATTAGAGAAAAAGATGCAATGACTACTTTTGCATGTATATTGCATATTAGCGTCATGTATCTATCCTCCGTTGGTAAACGTGAGGATCGAGAGAGTCATTGAATTTCACTTACATCAATCCAGAGCTACTTTGGTTTCACCTCCGTATCAACTCAATCTGTGATCAGATCGCTCGTCGACAAAGAGGTATCGGATCAAAACATTCGGCACAACAAACTGAGAGTTTTCTCTAGTTCATAGCGCGTCTGTTTCGCCAATAACGAGCTGAATCAAAATCTTCAGAAAAATATGGTCGTCTGTGGCAACTCGACCATTTCATCAAATCACGCGAGAGTAACTCTTAACCCCTACGCAATCCTCTCGAGATGCATATTCTCCCTTCTTATCGCACCCGCAATTTCCACATACATAAAATTCGGGTACTTGTCCAACTTCGTTTTAATTTCTGAAAAAAAGAAAAAAAAATTAGTGGCACGTGTAAGCATGTGAAATAGATCTTTCTAATGAACTTAGAAAAATGCACAATTTGTCCACGAAGACGACCGTAATTAGGGGGGGCATGGGGCATCATATCCCTTTATCGCAAACTGAAGTGGCTTACAGCAAAGAACAGAAACTAAAACCCCATTAATCTAATAATAATAATAATAATTAATTTCATTTAATATTAATAATGAGAGGAAAAATGGAGCATCCAGATCTAAACGGATCCACTTAGTGGAAAGCATAATTCCCTCCTCTGCACACTTGCCTAGGAGAATGTTTTCGTGGGTCCCCACGAAGACTCCTGAGAAAAAGCCGTGCGTGTCAGATTATCTTCCTCTTCCTCCCTAACCTTCTGTTAAATTAAGAGAAAATTTAAAATTTAAAACCATATGAAAGGTAAAAAAATAATAATAATAATAATAAAAAGGAGAAATAGTCGTGGCGATGCTTGAAGCATATGACATGATCATTCGAGGCAACGTGAAGGAGAGAGAGCCTTTTCAAAGGATGTCCGGGAATGGAATTCGGGTCGTTGAAACTTTTGGTCGAGGCAGGTTTGATGGCCATTTCTTGACACAGCTCCCCACTTTGCTCCGATCCATAACTTCCCTTTATTGCTGCCGTACGCGACGAGATAACACGAGGTTCTCTCGAGAGCACTCGTCGATCGTGCTCGATATGGGAAAAGTTTTGGATCTTCGGTACGCTGATTACAACATGGAACGAGAGAGACCGGTCGTTTTGCCGAACCTCGAAGCTTTTGTTCCGTGGGTGTCCAACGAGTGCATCTGAGGCGTTTGTTAACAAAACCCTAATACGGGAAGTAAAAGCAATCGGTTAATATGTGCATTTTGTAATGTACTTCGGAAGCGGGATCGATCGAGTTTGCACATTTTTTCATTTAGGCTTTGTTTGTTTCTCGAAAAATGGATTACTCGAAAAATATTTTACCTACTGGAGCATGATAATAATTTTCACATGTTAAAAGCAAGAGTAATCATGCGAAATTCGCTATTTTTTCTTTTTAGTTCAGATTAACTGCCACATGCCAAGGGCTCTAAGAACAGCCGTTAATTCTTAACCGTTAATATATCTTTTAGGGGGGCAAAAATGGATCGTGCTGGCTTCAAAGCTATGAGTTGGGTCATTCATAGTACAAAATGAAACTTCCTTTGACAGAGTTGACATGTTCTCCGCATTCGACAGGACCAGGTTCGTTTGGTTAACCTGAAATCACTCCATAATTTGTCAGAAACCCTAAAAAAGAAGCGATTTACATCATACGGTTCTTGCTTATTCTTTAGCTGCTACTTCTGGAATCCACGTGGAACGACCACCGGTGGACAGACCTTTAGATCTACTCAAACTGTACCCAATGAATGGAGGAGGAGAGAGGCCATTCCAAGACCAGTACAATTACTATATGATTTTTGTAGGCTCCTATTAGGTGATCGAATATGGTTCGTTAGTCTAAATGCAGAAGTGCAAGCCAGTTTTTGTATCCTAAGCATCAGTCTTCCGATTGAGTTGGATGCAATCAACACAAGCTCAAAGAAAAGGAAAAGAAGAGAGAAACATCTACACAGGATCAGATGATGGAATATAGTCCCTCAGTAGAGATAGTAGGAACTACAAAATTCATTGAACTAATTGTGCAATTACAGCAAAACATGTCTGAATTTAACCCAAAGCCAAACATCAAACATACATAAAACTTGGGTAACTTCCTCCACCCCCCCTCTCTCTCTCTTGTGGGGATGAGGTGATGAGCAAAATTCATGCCTTCACTCAGTCAAATGCCCTAAAAAAGTGGGCTTTAATCAATTTGCCTTTTTTGAAAATCCCAATCCCCCCCCCCACCCCACCACACCCCCACTCCCTCTTCCTTTCTCTTCAATACAGTCATACATGCAGAGGGGAAGCTTTTTTATCTTTGAAGCTGAACCCTACACACTAAAGGAAAAGCTTCAATTCCCTCCAGCAGTCTTCAACAAAGGCAAAGAAGAAGATGAAGAGGGCCAACAATGAACAGAGATGGAGAGAGAGAGAAAGGAACCCACTTAATAAAACCTATGATCTGTTAGTTTCCAAGAAAAATCAACAAGTCATAATAAAAATGTACCCACCACCACCACCACCACCAGAGAGAAACTGATGATACTAAGTAAATTAACACCCAAAGAAGAACAAGTAGGAACCCATTATTTATTCTTTTTTTTTCTGTTTCATTAGTCTGAAACTAATTCTTTACCACGATCCGCCACCCAACATCCCACTCCAGTATCCGTTGGAGTCTCCTTGCTCTCCTCTATTCTGCTCAACATCGCTTGTGCTTGAGACTGGCTTCAAATCTTCAAAGGGGAACAAGAGCCTCCCTCCATTAGTGCCACCCTCTTGCACGTTTGGGAGGCTCCTGTAAGCCCCACTCCCAAAGCCATCAAGAGAGAAATTGAGGGTCGGCTTGAAGTCCGGCAGCGCAAACAGCCCGGGCGCATAGACGGAGCCCGGATCGGGGAGTGGCATGGACATGAACGAATTCAAACTACCTCTCGATGTAATCCCTGAGAGCAGCTCCAGAGCTGAGAGCTGTCGCGGCGGTGCCGCAGGAGCACCAGCAGAGCTACAGATGGCAGAGATTTGGTGGTTCTTGCTGGCCTCGAGGCTTGGCACTTGGACCAGCTCGGAGATGGACTTGAAGTCGTGATGGTGAGGGTTTGGGAAGGCCAAGTTCAGATCTTGGCCATCATGGAGTGGCACTTTGTTGTTAGGGTTTGATGCGGGTGTGCTGATCAGATCAGGCAGCTTCTTGGATGAAGAATTGAAGGACGAGGAAGAAGAAGATGCTGAGGATGATGATCTCTTGTTCTTCCTCGAGCCGCCGCCCACGGGGATGTTCCGGAGGGACCCGCCGTCGGTCCAGTACCTCCGGCAGGTCTTGCAGAAGTACCTGGGCTGGGTGAGGCTGTAGTTGTTGTAGTAGCAGAATTTGGTGTTGGTGGAGTTGCATCTTGGGCAGTTCAGCGCTTGTTCCTTTTGTGGCCTTGGCTTCCTCTCCAAAGCCGAAGATGCTGATGATGATGGCTTTGGGGTGGTTGTTGCTGTGCATGTGCTCGTGACTATTTCTTCTATCGGTTTCACCACAATCTCCTAAAGAAACATAAAGGCCCAAAAAATGAAAATGGAAAGAGACATCAAGAAACCGAAGGAGCATGAGCAGATGAAGATCAAAAATACAAGGGAAGATCGACCCTGAAAATCTGAGAAAGAAAACAGGAAGAAGGTGAAGACAAACAAACAAAACGAGACCAAGAAACAAAGCAAAAACAGCCCACTTTTCACTTTTTCAAAGTTGGCATCAGCCCAGAAAATAAAGATGCAGCGCCTCTGTCTCTGTCTCTCTCTTTTCTTTTCTTTTCTCGGTGACTATAATTGAAAAGGAGAAAGGAAAGTGGAAAACACTATCAATAACACGCATGACTGAATCCAAAAGAGAGCGAAGACTGGGCACTTAGCCATTATATGAGCTGAGAGAGGAGGAAAAGAAAAGGAGCTATCGCCTTTCATCTTCAAAGAACAGCATCGCTTTACCCTTTATTAGCAGCCAAAATCATCAAGAGGGAGCGAGAGAGAGAGACGGAAGGAGATGATGCAGATCGAGCGAGAGAAGAGAAGATGGATGGATCTATCTTACCTGTGGCCACTGAGCGGTGTCCATGGATGGAAGCTCTTGATTAAAAGGGATGGCCAAAGATATAAGTTGGCTTTTAGAGAGAGAGAGAGAGAGAGGAGGTGCTTTAGTTGAAGCTGGTTATGAAAGCAGGAAAAGGGGTGTTTGAGAGTGTCTGGACGTCCTATGAATGTATTATTTTGTTCCCTTAGAGAGAGAGAGAGAGAGAGAGATTCCGGGAATGTTTGTCTCGGAGATTTTATAATCCGCTAACCACTGTCCGAACTATATTATCTCCCTAATGATCTAATCGACGACTGCCCGAAAACACTATTTAAAAATGCTTAATAACGCTTAATAATGAGGCGCTTCTTAACAAGATACTTAAAATAATTTTGATAGTCATACATAATCTCACCATGCTATAGTCCTATTGTATAAACGAATGATTGTGGTACATCCCTAAAAAGCCAGTGAAATCTAAAATTGGCGCATCATGTTAAAAACGACAATTCTTATAACGATCAATAAAAAAAGTTATCTCTCTAGTAGTAATGTGAGACTAATCGTGTGAAATAACTAAAAATGATTGCTACATGTTTCGAAAATAAACGATTGTTACTAATTTAACACCGCGTTCGAGAGTAAATCATTAACCTTAACCATGGTGTTTCGAAGTAAGACTGCAGTAATAATGAAAGATATTATATTCTAGTGCGGTGTGTATAGTATTGACTTTGGTGGATTGTTCTACGATAAGAGTTACGCATACGTGATGAAGAAACCCTCTTTTTGTTTCGAAGAAAATGAATGATTTGGGAAATGTTTCCTAAAAACAATGGCTTAGTTAATGAAAATTATTTTCATTATGGACAATAATTTTACGGCTAAACATTTTCATGGACGAGAAAAATATGTGACGTTCATTCATTTTTGTAAGAACGCAATTAATAATATTTGTAAAAATCTTTTTCGAATTGTTCATTCTTTTTCGAAAGTAATTCACATTCTCTTTTCATCTCCATGTCTAATTTCTAATTTGAAAAGGCATTAACACGTGCTGAAAACAAATGGAATTGATGTTTGGCGGAGAAACCAACAGAATCATCCTTGGACGACATTGACAAGACACAGGCCTTACATTTCGGAATAGTTTCTCACTTGCCTTAGCTTGATCAACTTTACGTGTAGTGTGTCTCCTGAAGAGCATTCGCGCGGTTTCAAGCATTAAATGCTTGTCTTTTGACTCGATCAAAACCAGTCGTTTTGTTTTGTGTCTTGCGGTTTTTTTTTTTTTTTTTTTGGCGCGCGCGGGGGGAGATCATTATAGAGAACGAAAATGAAATGAGTAGAATTAAAGGCTAAATGTATTGCAGGAGAGGCCCCCAATAGCCTCACCTGGGGTATGGAAACTGCTTATAATCGTGTCCACCGAGTCGCCATCATTGCTAACTTCAGGGCCGAGTGATGCTGCGTTAAACTCCTATTATCATGCCTTGTGGCTTTGCCGCTTCATCATCCCCGCCCGCCGGGCCGCCTCCGCCACCACCTCAGGCAACCTCTAATTTGAGATTGCTACCTCATGTTAAAAGAGAGAGAGTGAGAGAGAGAAGCCGAGACAGTGGTAGCGGCAGAGATGGGTGGTGGCAAAGAAGTCAAAGAAGAAAAGTTAGGGGCAAAAATAGTCGTTACGCTTATATGAGTCAATATGTACTTTTTGCCACTACAATAAATTCAAGGCATAGATTTGTACCTACCTCTATCCGCCTACGAATTTTTTGGGAATTTCAAAGCACATAGCCATATGTTATTAATGCAAAAAAGCATGTTAATTCGATATATCTATTTCTGATCATCTTAAATCTATCTATGAGCGATTTTCTTTTCGTTGACTGCGTCTCTTTTATGTTAAAAAAAAAAAAAACTTACATTGAATTCAGAAGATGCTAATCCAAAATGAAGAAGGTGGCCCCAAAAAACCTTTGACCCTCGAGTGGGGATCACCTGCCTTAAAGGCAGGTGACTTACCCACCTCCCCACCCTTAATATGGGGTGGGCCCCCTATATCAAGGGTGGGGATCCCCCTGCCTTAAGCCTTATTCTCCCTTCCTTGCTTTTTCCTTGTATTCGACACGAAAGACATTCCTAGGCAGTTCACCTAATGCTCAAGAATTGTTTATGGAACAACATAAAAAGTACGGAATTGCTTTTAATCGATACATGCTGTCGTAAGCGGAGAAGAAATATTTTCCTAAAATAGTCAGCTTGAAATTATTAGTCAATAAAAAAAATATTTTCCTACGCTTTTGTGAACGATACAATACTTTTCAAATCATTTATTTTTCGCCAAATAAATATAAGAAATTACTGCGGCACTGGCAAACATGTCTCTATGTTTTAGCCCTAGTGCCTTAGTCGAAGTCGTCCATGGATGCTAATGATTTCTATACTCTAACAAAAAGAAATGCCAATGGCGTTTTCAAACCCGCAAAAAAAAAAGACAAAAGAAAAGCTTGTCGGATACCGACATTCATAAATGAGCAATGAGAAACTTAGTCGATGATATCATGTATTATTAGTGTATCCACACTTCGCCCTTTTAGGCGAACGATCTTATTTGCAATTTAAATGCGCTATTGTAATCACGTTAACGACGATTAAATTATATCGGCTCCGAGGAGATCGACAGCTTAGTCACTTCTTTAAATAGTTGTCTCGCGACTCTTGTCTCAAACACAAAACCCTAATTTGTAGGCTGAGATGTTGGCTCGATTTATTACCAACCAATTTTGATTGTATATTATCAGCGAGGGACGATTCTCATGGCATTTCTCTTTTTCGTATGTTGATATAGCATCATCCTCGTTTTTTTATGACTTCCTACGACATCTACTGCCAGAAAAGAAACATCCTTAATTGTTTGATAAAGTTCGAATTGGAAATTCTGATTACGAATTTTCAGTTGAGCGCGTGGAAAATGTTTAGTGGCTTTGAGTCAATCATTGCTCATCATTTCCCGTTTCGGTTGGAATTTCTCCATCATTCAGCATGCAGCTGGATGTTGGAAAAGCAAAAGTTGCCAGTTGCGTCGAATTATCATTTGTTAGCACCGCATGATCACCGCCACATTAACAGATAAAATTACTGAAAATATATATATATATATATATGATAATTGTGACAATTCGATTATGAACATTTCTTTGTCCAGTTGAATATTAAACCTTCTTGTATTTATACAAATTCAGTCCGTCAAGTTAATTTTGACCGGAAACGTGACACGACGAACATCAACATAGATATTTTCTAATAATATCTTTTTTTTTTTTTTAGGTTTTGTAATTTTTCTTTTTTTTCTTTTCTATTTTCTTTTCCTGCGCTACTTTTTTTTATTTTTTTTGGGCTACGGGACAGCGACCCTCACCGGCCCTGTGCTAGGGCGTCGTGGCCCTCGCCGACTCTATAGTGGAACTTCAAGCAAACATATAAGGCTAGATTGGCAAAATCGAAAAGTTTTAATCTGAATTAACATCCATAAAATATGTTATGGTAAAGTTTTCCCCTCAATTATGTGGTTGGGGCAATGTACATTCGATTGCAACGACCAAACCAACAAGAAAGAAAGAAGGCAGGAGAGAGAAAAACGGGGGGGTTGTCCCAATGGACGGCTGAAATTTATTCTTCCTGCAATCCAACGACTAACGGTGCAGAGCCGAATAGCTCGGGTTAGAGAGAAAGTCCCACTCCAGCACCACCCCTAGAAAAGCCGCGAGTAGACTAGGCTCCCCATGGGAACCGAACCAACCAACCAACCAATCGAAAGTGTTGACTCCGGCAGCGAATGGACGCCGTTGTTTGTGGTGGGGGCCCACCACCCTAACGGCTGATGTTGACCCCACACGGTATTTACCCTACACACGCTCGCACGCTACGGCACGCTCGCATCGGACCCGCCCAATAACCCGGGAAAAAAACAAAACGAAAAAAGGGAAATAAAATAAGAGAATGTTGAAGAGAAGGCGTGATGGGGATGGGAAGAAGATGGGCGGTGGAGGTGGGGAGTTGGATTTGGGGGGTGTGTGTGTGTGGGGCCCGTGGCATGCGCGCGTGCCCCCAGTGAATTCCTACCGGACCAAGTAAGGAATCTGATCATCTCCGCCGTCTGATCTGATCTTCGCGCCAGATTCGCCCATCCGGCTCCAGCGGATGACGTCACGGGGTCAGCTCTCCCGTACGTGGACCGCATGTCGTTGTGCGCGCCACGTCGGCAGGAAACTGCTGCCCTCCCCCCACGCATCGCTTTTGTCCTCACGCTCGATTTAATTTAGGGAAAAATAACGGCCGGTATCCAAAAAAATTTGTCACCGTAGCATCCCCAAAGAAAAACTTCAGTGCTCAGATCATTCCTACTTTTCGGATGCGTCCTAGAATTTGTCGTTTCGTCCATAAAAAATTTTGAATTCGTGTCGTCGTAAAACAATCGAGTCGTGACACTGGAACTTCCATTTTGCGTAGTTAAATCGTAAAACTCGCCACGTATTGTCCCACTTTTGACTTTTGTTAGTTTTTGAGGACCGAAAAAATTAACGTGGAATTTTTTCTATTAGGGGCGATGAAGGACTGCAAACTTATTTTTCGAATTAAAAAAATCGAGCAACGTTCCTGGCCATTTATCAATGAGAGAGTTAATGGAATGATTCGAGTATAATAAAATTGCAGATTTCATGAATTAAATGCACGGAGATAAAATATTTTAGGATTCAAACTCGTTCTTGTGTCAAATTTTCAAGACTTGACTTGTAAGTGCACCGTTTTTTTTTTATTTGGGAAATTATATATTTATGTGATTGTCCTAGGAAACAGATCGTCTACCCTGATTTGACACATGAATGAGTAGACGGATCGGCACCGCTTTTCGCGCCGAGTCGGAACGGGCACGAGCCACTATTCCCGGAATCCCGATTCACACTAGCCAAAGCCGAGGCTTTGTACACAAATTTCCTCAGGAGAATCGAAACTTTATGCTCCAAAACCAACGCGTGGACGCGAATGTGAACGGGGGAGGGATGGCGACTGGGCTAGGTTTTACGGTCGCCCAATCGGAGATTAGGAAAATCAAGCAGGACCCACAAAATCTCAGATTGGAGGTAGATGTCCACGAAAGAAAGAACCCGAAAGCCGACACGGGACTCCTGGTGCTTATTAGTCTCGTAAGCATCGGCCAGGAATTGTTTATTTTCAGTCTTTACTGTTTAGTTTAGCATCTACTAAGACGACAGGTGCACTAATTAAAAAAAATAATTATAATAATGAAATTCGAAAGGGGTCGGATTAGGAGTTTGAAAAAAAAAGAAACATAAGATGTGGTGGGACCGTGACTTGATTAAGGTAAGGTCGGCGCCAGGATCGAAGGGACCACATCAACCCCCCACTCAGTGGAGCAGCATGGGCCACCGCAAACAAGGTTCGGACAATTTCCTCGGGGAATCCACCTTCTCTTTCCTTTTTCTTTCTTTCTTTTTTCTTCTTTTTTTTTTCCTCGTGTCAGCCTAAATTTTCGAGTTTTTATTGGTATTCTCCAGAATTTGATTTTTTTTTTTTTTTGCGTATGCATGTGGAAAAGAATCTTAAATTAAGGTTCCGCTTTTTAAGCGAAGAATCAATAATTTTGAAAAAAATATTTTTTTTCTAGTATCATTACTCGTATCAATACTTTAAATACAAATATTTTGTCAATGTGACCCTACTTTTTCAGGATAAGAAGAGGTAGAAAAAATACCATGAGCCAATATTCGAGTACCGAGCGCTACGACGCTGAAGTAATCGACACCATACTTGCAAGAAAAGCTCGAACGACCTTTAATCCGAAACCGACACGGGTGGGTAAAAATTGATTTCATCGCGCATCATTTTCCCATTTGATATTAGCGATCAAGATTAGGAAAATCTTCTTTAAATTCTTGATTTTCCAAAATATATAAAGGTACTTTTGCTATCGCCATAACCAGAAAATGGCTGTGTTAAGTCAACCGAGTGCAGCTAATGACCCCTTTAAAACGAGCTCCCCAAAATAATAATTAAAAAAAAAAGGAAGTAAAGCTGAAAAGAGAGCTAGTTTGTCGCTATAGTCAGCATGAATCATGTGATACTTTTACGTGTGCATTTACGTGGACAATATAAAGATTGCATCATAAAATATCATCAATCATCACAACGAAAGAAAAAATAAGTCTTTCTTCGCTTTGATTATAAGTCAAAATTATTAATTAATCTTTATACTTTCCTAGGAAAAATGTCTTGATCGAAAATATCTATAAAAAAAAAAAAAACCTAAATTTATTGCAATTGTACCAATTCAGACCTAGATTTTTTTTTAATAATGACATCAATTCAGTCCATCTGTCAACTTTTAGCCGACAGGCCACATAGTATTTTAATTTTAATTTTTCTTTTCTTCTTTCTTTTTATTTTCTTCCCCTTCCCTCTTGTACCTCGGCCTGGTCACCGGATCATGCCAACCGACCAAAGGAGACGGATGGTGAGGCCTGACCTCCCCATTATTGCCTCGACTTCGCCAGACCTCACCTGACGACCGGTTGGAGGTTGAAGAGAGAAAGGGAAGAAAGAATATATATATATATATACACACGTTAAGTTGGTCGGGCGGCCTCCACGTCAGCGCCGACTGACCAAAATTCTCCGGATGAACTGAATTGGGACAATCACAATCGATTTAAAAAAATAGTAATTTTTTTCCTTTACTAGGACGTTATTGGACCAGAAAATGCAAACCTGCTTTGATTGATATGAAACTGACATCTAGCACAAATGATACGCACGAGGACGTGTCACAACGTTCAATTTCCTGACTTTTAGGCCTCATTTGGTTCAACATTACAGATGAGCATTTGGGCTCTAAAATTCCTTGACAAAATACAAATGCTGTTTGGTTCAATTTTTTGCTCACTTTATAAAATGCACTTGCATTTCAAATGCTCTCTAAAGTCCCTTAACCCAAAATATCTTTAGCCTAAAGGTATTTGCATTTTGTCAAAATCCATTAGTCAAATGCTGAACCAAACAGGCCCTTAAGGTACACTTACTACAACTTCGTCTCAAGCTCTGCACTATTCTTTCAGTGCAAGAAAAGGGTCATCATAAAACACGAAGTCGCTCAATGTCCCAAACGTGGAACCCATATAGCGTATTCCAAAGAGTAAGGCGACATTGAAAAAATTTGCGTGAGGCGTCCATGAAAAGAAGCCAAAAAAAAAAAAAAATTCCTTAGGCATCTTCAGGCGGCTGGCGATAAATAGGAGCATGCTTAAACTCGTGGTTGTTTGGTGGGTGCGCACGTGACATTGTTCAAGATATTTCAAAAAGTTACGGGGTGCCTCGTCAACAAATTAGTCGAATTTGCATCATGTGGTATTGGCTCTAGTTCGTGATTTTTCGCCGGAACTATACGGGATACGGTGAGCATATCTCGCATTATTAAAGGGGAAAAAAAAAAGCGACTCCTTCCATATCAAGATTGACGAGAGAAATGACTCCACCCGCACATTTGGAAGGATAGTAACGCAGCAAGTGATCGAGGGTTGATGATTTATCGCTCACCTGTCTTACCAAAATGGAAAGGAAAAATGACATAAATAGTTGATTAGTTTTGGCTCGATGTGCAATGTGGTCCCTGAACTACTGCTCAATGTGTAATGTGGTCTATGCATTTTTAATTTGTCCAACGTGAACACTAGACTTTTGGTACATGTTCCACTCAGTCCATGAAAGTCTTCAATGTCGTCTTTGAATAAATTGAAAGTTCATGAACCACATTGTACATTGGGCCAAAATTCAAGGACCACGTTGAACAAATTATAAGTTTAGGGACCATATTGCACATTAGGCCAAAGTTTAGGGACTATTTGTCGAGAGGGTGAAGTAAATAAATTGTCCTTCTTTTCATTTGTTTTCATATCAGAATGATTGATTCTACATATTAGATTGGGTTTTCTCCTTTTCAACATGAAGAAACATTTAGAATTTATGCGATCAATTTCATCTTCGCAAGGCCATATCTTTTCGTGTTGTTGTTGTTCTCGTATTCCAGAAAACACTTATATACAAATTATGAAAACAAACTGCAACGGAGGTGGCATCACGGGCATCGCACGTATGTTCTTCTGAGTGGGAACCTAAAGAGATCTCAATCCTTTCAACTTTTTTTTTTACGTCCAATGCATCTCCATGTTCATGCACATGTTAAAGGATCAACTAAAATCCTAGGATCATACCATTGGAAGCGCGCGGCAGAAATCCAATACCTTCATCCTGGGAGATCACCAATAGAGAGCCCATATTCGAGCTCGTCAACATATCCAGTCAAACCCATCTTTACTCGAAAGCTTAAGCTGTTGAGTTATAGACAAATATGGATATAGTGACTGCTCTACACCACTTCGATTCTCCGATGTGGCATTTTTTTAACATAACTCATTCACACGTGCATCCTAACAATCTCCCCCTCACACGTGAGCTCAGTGTTAAGTTCACTTCCCCTCAATTCATGTATCATTTCGCATCAACTTATATCAGGTCGAATTTCCATCAAAGCCCAACTCTATAATCATTAAGTCTGCCATTGGGTCCAGCTAGAAACCGCATGGGACACTAGCCGTCGGCTTTAATACCATTTGATAGGAGCGTGCAACAGAAATCTGACACATTCGCCCGAGGAGATCACCAAGAGGGAGCTTATGTCTGAGCTCGTTAACATATCAGTCAAACCCATCTTTAATCAAAAGTTTAAGCTGATGAGTTATGGGCTAACATCGATATATTAACTGCTCTACACCACTTCGATTCTCCGACGTGAGATTTCTTTAACACAACTCATTCACATGTGCAGTCTAACACGTACTTGAGTTAACCTTCATTGGGTTAGAAGGAAGTTGAAGCTTACGATCCCCCGAACGTCGGTTTTTGTTTCTCATACCTACGCACAAGCTAGGGCATTGATTCATTCTTCGGCTCATGAAAAATATTGCACTTTATTCTCAAAGTCCCTGATTTGTGAGGAAATGTTCTTCATAGAGATATCACGTATTAGCAACGCATATCGAGTACCATCATTTTTTCATGTCCAGTAGGGGTGAGCATGGTTCCAAGGTAGAATCGGGAGCCAGACCAGTGGGAATCGGTTAATTTCCAGGTTCTAGGATATGATGATAGGTTTCAAGTTTCAAAAATTATAAAATTGATTCTAACGAATAGATCGGCTAAAGAGTTTTTGTGTTTCTCTTGTTCTATGTCATCACATGATCTTACGGTATTCTATGGCGTCCGATGACGAGTGCGTAATTTGATACCACTAGTTTGAGTTTTTATTTTCGGTGATATATATGACTTAGACTTTACCTTATTAATATTTCAAATTCGTCTTCTGTCTAAATATGAGTCGTGGTCCTGGATTGTAAAAGCAAATAATAATCATTTTCACTTCAATCATTAAATTAAGAATGCATGTGAAATCTGAGTAGATCCTAGAATAGACCTCGAACCTGTGACGTGGTAGATTCTAGGTTCTATGATGTGTAGGGTAAGCTCTAGCTTCCAAAATTTAGAGAATTGGTTTCCAACGGATAAGTTTTAAATATTCAGGAAAAATTCGGACCGACCCTAAAACCACTCATCCCAAATCTCGGGGCAAGTCCACATTCGACATAAACAACAAATTTATATATATATATATATATGGAGAGAGAGAACGTAAATGAGGGGACGCATCATGATGAGGTTCCTCAAGAGAAAACCAAACCTTCCTTGAACTTTATCACGATAGGCCCAACCCTAGCGGGCCTCATCATGTCTCGGGGGATGGAAAATTGCCATCGCGAAATTGCGGCCTATCATTTTCTCCCCGAGAAGGGGAGCGCCTGAGAAGCATTTTGGACCACAAATTCCAAAAGTTTTTTCTTACCACATGGGTATCCGAGGCCCATGCACCACGCAGCGACCCCGACCACGGTGAGTTTCCATTTCGTTGCACAAAGGAGAAGTTTTGACGCAAACGGTGTGCTTAGAACGACGGACGGCCATTTTTCGAGTTGGAGTTGGACAATCGGAGGGAGGATCGAAAGTGGGGATCCACCGTGGTCGGGCAGCCCCGGTCGGTGAGGATTTACGTACAGACCACGCCCGGCCAACATCACAAGCAATCGAATGGCAGCGTTCCATTCGCTTTTTTGTTTATTATCATATCACCATCATCCCTCCAAAAGCATACTCCTCAAATCACGACTTTGAGACCAAATATTAGCAGGGGAAAAAAAATATAAATAAAACACACGAGGTACTTTGGCCTCATGTTCTCCATTTGCTAGTCGAAAGAACTTTTGAAAGTTGTCGAAACATTGGGTATAGATTGCCTAAAAAAATCCGTAATTTATTGTATTTTTGTCAATTCGATCATAAGCATTTTAATTTGATTGATTGAGCACTAAATATTTTCACGTTTTGCTAATTGAGCCCATCCGGCCACAAACAATCATTTGACGTGGACGCGACTGTATTATGTGGCACGACCTACATTGGTGTGAATAATTAATTATTTATTTTTTTCTTTTTCGCTCCGTCGGTCACCGCCTGGCCTCATCGATGGGCAGCGAAAGTCACCGCCCTCGGGTAAGGGATACTTGGGCCTAGGCTGGCGAAGGTGTCCCTCTCGTGTGGTAGGCGGTGGCTAACGAAGGGAAAAAGGGAGAAAGAAAAAAGAGAAGGAAAACATATAAAAAGAAATAACTCACAAATAATTTTCGGCTCCGTTTGTTTCGCGAAAAATGAGTGATTTGGAAAATATTTTCCAAAAAATAATCGTTTATATCTCTTAAAAAATGAATAAATGAATTTTTTATCTCATATGAAAATAGTTAGGCATAGATTGTTATCGATCATGAAAACATTTTTCGTTGATTAATTTTTCTAAACGATATAAGCAATCACTTTTCAAAAAATATTTTTCAAATCGCTCATTTTTCGTAAAACAAACGGATAGCACTTTAATTTTTTTTGGATTTATAATTTTATCTTTTAATTTCTTTTTCTTTTTCCCTCCACTGGCCATCGTCGGCCTCGTCAAAGGCTGACGGAGGTCACTGACCTTGGCTGAGGGACACTCGGGCATGGGTTGGTGAGCGCAGCCCTTCGCCAATTGGAGAGGTCGAGGCTTGCCCTCAGCCGGCCCTCAACAAGGCTCAAAGGGGGGGAAAAGGGAAAAAAAAAAAAAGTAAAGAAGGACAACAAAAAAAATTAATAAAAAATTGCAAATATTAAAATATTATTAAAAATATTCACATCAACGTTGGCCGTCTAGTCGTGCCATGTAGGAAGGCCATCATCCATGTCTGCAACTTTAGACCACAATTCACTAGTTGGACTCAGTTGGTAAAATATTGAAAATATTTATGACTTAGATAACAAAATTAAAAGATTTATGACTAAATTGACAAACGTGGAATATGATTCAAGATTTTTGGCGACAATTGTCCCATGATATGTGTATACTGTATAGGGGTGTCAAACATACCCGCGTCGAAATGGGCCGAGGCCCGGCCCGTTGACACCCCTACGTATGCCCCTTGGAGCAATCCCCGAGCATACACACGTCGACGTCGTTTGGTGTAATTTCTCAATAAGATTGTATCACAATCAAAGTAGGTTTCTTGATTTTTTTTTTTTTTTGCAAGGTGTCGCGACCTAAAAAAAAATTAGGCTAATGGATTATTAGGTTAATTAGATGAATTAACTAACCTAATACGGACTCTCACAAGCCCTACCAATTCGCAACTTAGGTTTCACTGAAATGATTTTTTTTTTATTTTAGGAGCCGCCACTAATCTTTTTTGGTAGGTAGATTAGATACCTAAATAAAGTACAGGAGAATACTTTATTTTCTGCTAACCAGAGATTTAGATTCGGGGACTTGGTTATGTTAATTTTTCAATTAACACCCTTTCGGTACCATTCTTGTGACAAATTTCCTTGATTGGCAAATTCCATTGATTTCACTTTAAGATCGAGGTGCAATTCATTTTTTTGGGTTTTCTTGGATTAAATGAATGCCATGCAAAATGCGACTAGATGACATGCAAAGATATGAAACTACATGACATAAGAAAAGGTGACCATGCATGATGATTCTTGAAAAATTTAATTTTAATGCAATAAAGAATGTAAATTCTAATCTAAATGACATGTGATATGGTGATGCATGAGCTTAGATGACATGGCATAATAATGCATGAATGACGGGCAATATGCATGAAATATTTTGAAAGTTGAATTTTGATGCAAGGAAAATATGAATCCTAACTACATGTCACAAAAATAGATGAATTATGCTAATGAAATGATAAAATGCATGACAAATTAAACTATATGAAATGCAAATGGGGTGTACTGACTTTTAATGAATTTTCAGTTTTTTCATGAATTGGTTCGACAATTAACACAAATTGATTAATTAAAATCCAACTTATATTAAGAGTCTTTTAAATGTGAATTCTGAAAAAATTCATTTAATGTCACAGCACGATGATTTTTTTGTTGTGTTTTCATGATTTTTGGTATTTTTGTGTTTTTTTATGGAAAATGAATCAAATAAAAGTATAATAAACCTTGAGCATAATACACCTTATAATCCGAACTTTCTGATGAATTCGCTTCGTACCCTGGGGGACGGGTCAGAAGGTAATTTTATTCACGTCGTGCCCTGGGGGTCGGGTCAGATAGTGAATTTAAAAATTTATCAATTCGGTCCCAAAGTTATGAGATAGGTTAGACAAATTGGTGTGCGGATGACGTCGTACCCTGGGGGTCGGGTCAGATAGTCATCACAATGCACATAATTCCGAGAGACAAGGCACAAGGGAGCATGTATTATACTCAAGGTAGATTATAAAATTATTTGAATTAAATTAAAAAAATGATCTTCGGCCAAACTAGGGATAGGTGCCGAAATTTTAAAGGACATAAGGTCCTATCCGCAAAGGATTCACATGTCTTTTTAAAACTTAGGAAAATTACCTTTCAAGTTTTGAAATGATTTTTCAGATAATTCCTTGGATTTTAAAGATATCTTCAATTGGAATGAAATTTTATCCGACTTGACTTGAGAAAATTATCTTTAAGATTTGGAAAAATTAATTTTAGATAATCTCCCAGTTTCGGATATAATCCAATGAATCTAGATCTCATCTCTAACCTGATAATATTCAGAAATTCAATAGAGATAAGATAGCATCAGGCAAGCAATCCAATATCGTCGGATAATCCAAGATAATATCAAATCAGTAAATCAACATGCGAAAGTAATCATCTCAACATGGCAAAGATTATCCACATTCAAGGAAAAATTCGAGAGAGAGAGAGCGTGCGCCGAAAAAATCAATCCGAAATTCTGACATTTTAATTTAATATGTGAACATATCAAAGCAATCCAAATAGATAATTCGTTCACAAATTGAGTAACACATAGCATTCTGCCAATCAAATGTCCTCTTGTTTAAGCTCCCAGTTAACCTTTGGAGTATATACCTCAATACACGAGTTAATTAAGATGAACGATTTCATGGGAATTCAATCATCAACTTTGGACACGTGAAATTCCATTCTCAGCAAAGACATGCTTGAAGCTTCGAATTTTGCGAGGACATGAAGGAATGTGCAGAAGTCCTTGATGTCAGAAATCAAATAAATTAGTCTCTCGTAGGCAACCAAGCAAGATTAAATCTGACACCAAAACTTTTCCTTTTATCCCAAGAACAAACGAACTTCTCATGGTATATCAAGATGCAAGAGAACACTCAGTGAAGAATGTAATTTAGTCCGTTAAGCAAGAAAATATTCAACGATAGAACAACTTTACCTTGAATCAAATATCTGCTTTGCTAGTCGAATGATCTTGTGTGAAACTTGAATATCAAGCTCAAACTTTCGGATGAATCGGCTATAGACCCACGCACAGGAAGGAGGATTCCACGAACAATAGAAGCTTCGATGGCACGGATGGTTTGTTACGAGCGTCGAACAGCCACACCGTCGATGGGAAGGACGGAGCAAAAAGAAAAGACAGTCGGAGTTGCCGGCGCAGGTAGGTGGGAAGGACGTCACCGAGATACGGAGAAAAATCACCGCCGACAATGATTGAGTGCCTCTCGGTCTTTCTCCAGATTTTTCTTGCTTCTCACATATGCTTTCAGGAGAATGTCCGTAGAAGATTTTTTTTTTAGCAATCTTGGATGATACCCCTAGAGAACGTATTCTCTCTCAATGTGTCGTATGTGTAAATTATGTGGCCTCCCCCCTCTCATCTGACCTAGATGTGTTTATATAGAGAACGCATAGGTCAAACCCTCATAATGCGGGCTTAAGTTTTGGCCTTATTTAAATTAATAAACTTTAATTAAAAGGCCTTTTTCGGAATTAAAATTTAGTGGATTGGAAAATTAGGCCCACGGCCTGGCACTTGCTCCCTTATGATGGTCGAATTGTGCAATGTGGGCTCTGGTCTTCCGCATATCAATTCAGACCCAAATTCCGTCATCGGTGCAAAATAATGCAAATGCAATGCATGCTTATGCATGAAAACCATTTTTTTTTTGTGAGAATCATGGTAATTCTCATTTTTGTGGAAAATTAATAATTTAATATAAAATCAAAATTTAGGTGTCAATACAAGGCACGCTCGACTGATAGTTCAACTCCGCATACGCGGTGTCGGGGTGCATTTCACGACAACCATAGCTATAGTTGCAGTTAATAGATCCAACATGCCCAGTGTTTCATCTAAACCAAGGTGTTGACAATTACAATCACTAGCATGCATGCTTGTGCAGTTATCTTCATATGTAGGAGCCAATTTTGAACCCCCAAGTTTTTTAATTCATGTAGACTTAAACATTCATGTCATAGAGTACAAGGGACAAGAACAGTTATTTCAATGTCATTCGACTTTTGCGAATATATATATATATATATATATATATATATTGAAAGTACTTCTTTTGAGCGCTAAAAAGTTCGAGCACGCCAATTTTTACATGTTAGAGATTTTGAGACTTTGAAAAACTACCGATTCTTGTACCATATTCAACCGATATTAGTTCCCCCAGCCCCAAGTAATATAAAAGCGAACCAATATGTACCACATAAATTTTACAATACTAGGTTGCACTTTCATCACTTGTTCACTTATAGTTAATTTTATAACGTATTGTCTAGGCAAATCCTTTTTTTTTTAATCGAAGTCTAGGTAACTCTTTACCATTTCGATTTTTGGTTAGTTTGAGTCTCGCACTTGACTTTTTATTGACCCGAGACTTTCACAATACACAAGCTCTAGCACGAAAATTCGCAGATAAATTTATGCTTAGTGCGAACGAATCGGCTGGCTATCGAAACGATATACAATCTCTTGAAGTGAGTAGGAAAGGATGATGCAATTTCTTAAGATTTCTCCTTCCCGTAGTCTACTTATTACAAGTTGGTAGCATTCATATCGCGAAGAGGAAACAACATCATTAAATAATTAGTCATTGTCATTACCACTTCCATTTTAAAAGAATTTGTGGGTCAAGCCAACCATTTGAATATTTGCCTTTTGAACTGAAAGCATACGGGAGATGCGGTGAGAAGACTGAGAACCAGATTGAGGGGGAAAGGTTTGAAATTTGGAGATTTCCTACTTGTTTAGCTTTCATCGTGGAAGTGGAGATTTTATTTTCGTTGAATTTCTAGCTATCAGGCGACTATATACACAAAGTTGAGTTTTTATATTATCTTCCCCCCCCTTTTTTTGGGTCTCTCTTTTGTTCCCAAAGTTTCATAACAAAAAAAGTCACTTCAACTCGGGCCGAACGAAATACCCTACTGTTGTTTAGTCCCCAGCGATAGTAGCACTTCGTCGTGGAAGCAGATCGAATTTTGTCAATTTAGCTCTAAACTTATTATTTGAATATAATTGCGTGAATTAAAGGACCACGTTGACAAATTATCAGACGGTCTAGGACTAAATTGACAAATGGTCAAAATGTTTAGGATAAAGTTGGCAAAACGGAATGGTTTAGTACTAAATTGGCAATTCGTCAAAAAGTTTAGGATTAAATTGACACAACTGAAAGTCTATGACTGAATTGACCGCTGTACAATAGGTTTAGAACTTTTTGGATAATTTTTCCCAACATAAGCAATCACATAGAAATGTTTGATTTTTTTTTTAATTGCCGTGTCGATTCCAAAAGTTTATAATGCTTTCTTTAGATTGTCTTTTTCTTTTCTTAGTTTGAGACATGTTATTTCCGCACCGAAATGTAACTAAACTTGATTACTCGGACGACGGAATGTTTTTCCTAATGATATCCGCCTATAAACGAATTCAATTGGTTTTTCATAATTTAATTCCGCTTGTTTCAAGAAATTTGAATGACTTCGAAAATATTACTCTAAAATTGATCTTTTGTATCACTTAAAGTAATTAGTCAGTAGAAAACATCTTCATTACCGATAATAATTTATGTCTTAAATATTTTTGTGGGCAATAAAAATATTCTTAGTTCACTTCTTTTTTTTTTAAGCAATACAAGATATAATTTTAAAGAAAAATATTTTTCAATTTTTTTTTTTTGTAAAACAAGAAAAGCGCAAAGAGACTTTTTTTGAGGGGGGGGGGGGGGGGGGGGGAGAAGATCTATCTTTCTAATTTGATCAATTCCTTGGTGGTTGGGACATGAATTGATCTGATGTCTGTTTTGTTCTTTTGTCTTCTTTCTTTGCTGATGATTTCAATTGAAGGACATTTTCCTCGTAGAACTGTCGGCTTTTGGGAGAACTTGTTACCTGATTTCCATTTGAGGTCTACGATTCTTACTCATCCCCCACATTTTATTCCCCCCCTTTCGATAAAAGTCAAATCCGCTTTTGTTTGAATAGAGTCAGATCATTATGCTCCGACAATCGAAATTTCACGCTCCGATCAATTTCCACTATAAATCATTGATGCTGTCGTTCGGTCATCACCTGTCGGCCTGCGCGGCCACGTTAGCCATTTCCCAGCGAAAATGGGCCGAAAGACTGCGTTGGAATCGCGCGCAAAAATTCAGTACTCAATTGGCAAAGGTGGGAAATTTAAGGACTGAATTGGCATCCGCACGACAGGTTTAGAATCGATCGGACAACTTCTCCGATAGAATTTTGCGCATCCACAGCATCGTCGCGCGCTAAACGACTCTGACCGCCCGATTGTTACTGTGGTGAATTGAGCTAAGATAAGCAAGTATCGCTTGACGGGGTTGTGTAAATTCATATGGCAAATAAACTATCCGAGACTAGATTGAGAGAATGTCGGGTGAATTTTGCCATCAAGAAGGCGGCAACAAACATGGATATTTGTTGTGTGGTGCGCGTTCGTTGGGATGTGTCGGGTGAGAATTTGGTCACGTCCTATAAAATGTTTGACCTCTAATTTTGACCAGTGCGCTCGTCTATTTCCGGCCAAATGACTAGCCCAAGGTCTAATTGAACCCAAGATGATGTCCCTCGCCTACCAGCCCTATATTTAATATTGTCTCGACCAATTTTTATTTTTATTTTTTATTTTTTATTTTTATAAAAAGAAAAGTACCCATTAATTAGCCAGCTTGACTAGCAACCTGCGTAACCGAAGTGGGCCTTTTTATTCCTGGGTCATTATATGATGTGCCATTTAAAAGCTATACAGAGTATATCGAGGTACATTCCCTTCATTTTTGTACTGTTTGAATTCGGATGATGTCATGCATGTCCGAGTTTCCGGACATTTTTCGGGTCGGGATGGTCTCGAGCTCGGAGCGCTTGAATTTTCGGCTTCGCACGGATTCAGGCCACGTCAAAAGCCCCACGTTCGCTCGCGGCTCGATTTTCTCCCCGTTTCGAGCTGGGTCGAGATCCAGACGATTAAGATTCGTTCGAATTTCGGACGCGGGAACTGTTGGCTTTTTGTCGATCAATTAGGTTCGGGTATGATTGGGCACGGGAGAGTTCGGGGGACGACGTACATCGGACTTGGTCCAGTGAGGCCGTGAGCTTGCAAATTGCACGGGGAGGCGACACGAAATAAAAATAAAAATAAAAAATCTGTCGGAGCGACGTTTTGATGACTTCATATGCCAACAACGTATCCCCCGCTTGGCACGAGGAGTCGACGTTTCAACTTTCAACTTTCAAAAAAGGAGAACCTTTGAAGACTCAGCCGTCGGTAGAGACTTTGATCAATCGCGCCTTTGAGTGTTGAAATTGACGTGGTCTCCACAAAAAAAAAAAAACAATAATAATAATAATAAGTGTCTCAACTACCGCGTTAGATGCCGACCAATAAAAATAAACTACCAAGTTAGAAAACAACCTAATTGGATTTCGTCTCGCTAGTCAGAGCGAAATCCAATCTACTGCAGAACAAATAAGTTGATGATGTCCGATCGAAGGGGCGGGGGGATCTGTCTGCTCTTTTGTTTCGGGTTACGCCTTAAAGCATCATATTCACTCTAATTTGCTCAAGCATTGCGCAGCATAATATTTCGCAAGTACGGTCGTTCATTGGGACGGTATGCGCAATCGGTGGAGAAGGTAATTTTCCATAAGGCAATCTTGCCCATCACTTACGCGAGGGTTTCAAACTACTCTTTTTCTCCATTAACATCAAATCCAGAGCAAATGAGATCGCTCGCGAAAAATTGTTTAACTATGACAGCGTATGTCACGATTACTCTTTTGGATTCTATAGATGAATATGCTAGAAGTAAGAGCCAGGACAGAGTATAAAGAATCTATATGTATTTAATTCTCCTATTTTCTTCCAATTTTCATTAGAGGATTTGCACTTTTTAATACGGGTAATTTACTGAGAATTCAGAAACTTGTCGCAAAAGTGCAATAAAATTCTTAAAATTTTAGACCCTTTTTTTTTTTAAATCCGCTTTACCGTTTTCTTTTTAATGTTTCAAAATTTTTCTTTTTGCAGCATTTATCGAGCGCCATCTTTGTACTAGAATAAAAAAAAAGTTATGTCGATATTTTCAGTTAATCGAGTCAAAGGGAGTTCACATAAAAACTTGATTGAGCCAATTTGACAAATTTCAAAAATCCTGTTGCACTAACCGAAAAGTTTTAGTACTTCCCATTAATTTAACAATACGAAAGGGTGGTAATGTAATGGATCTAATTGCATGGCATTTCCTTATTCTTTTTTAGAAGCTCTTCCCTTCGAAAGTGCAGAAAATATATTCCATTTTCTTTGTAGAAGCTTATCTTGAGAATTGCATAAAATATCATTTTTTGCCCTCTCCTTTGTGCTTTTCCATCTCTTAAGCAAATTGTTGTTCTTAATTAAAAAGGAAAAAAAAAGAGGAAAAGGAAATCAAAAACATTTTTCTAACAGCTCAATAAAATGGAAAATTTACCATCATCTACCATCGCAGCAAATACATTTCCTCTTGAGTATTCGTCGAAGTCTCCTAAATACTTCAAAGAATTAAATGAGTGACTTATATCTGCTTGTTTATCGTCGATAATTATTGATTTTCGAATATGGTTCGAAAGTCCGTAGAAAATTTTGTTATGAAATTTAAGTAACATGCAGTAGAACAAGTGAAGTTTAAGAGAAAACTTCAAATAAAGGGCATGAAGTGCCATCATTTTCTTAAATAAGAGCCTAAACTGCCCTCTGACCGAAGGGCATTTTTATCTTTTTATCTTTATATCTTTATATCTTTTTTTTTTTACTTTTTCTCCTTTTTTTATTTTCTTTTCGTTTCTTTTTTCTAACCATTGCTGCCCTTGCTTGCCTGGCCTCGCCTAGGCTACCCTCGGCTGATGCCGATGAGGGAACCGTCACCTTGCCTGGGTTGGGCGGGCAAGGCCGACCCTTGCCAAATCTGGCGAGGGTGGTCCGTGCTTGAGTCCGGCGACCTCCGTCATTGGCCCAGGGAGAAACAGGGAAAAAAGAAAAGAAAAAGAAAAAGAAACAAAACAGGAAATCAAAAAAGCAAATAACGAGAATGTCCTTGGTCAAATCCTTCTTTGAAATAATAAGGATACTTCTGGTCTTTATTTTGAACAAAGTCCACTTCATGTCCTCATTTGATAAAATCAGGGCTCTTCAGACTCTCATTTGAATCAAAGTCCACTTCAGACCCTCATTTAAGAAAATGAGGTACTGTCGGCCCTTTTTGGAATTTTTTCTAAGTGTAATTATAAGTTGGTTAATCTGGCGAAGAAAAGCCAAAAATAACAAGGAGTGTATTGGAATTCCTAAAACTTATTAGGAAAGTACAATTGAGTCTTAAAACTTTCAAAAAGTGCAATCAAGTTATGAAATTTGTCAAATTTCAGGCTCTCATTTGAAACAAAGTCCACTTCGGGCCCTTATTTAAGAAAATGAGGTACTGTAAGCCCTTTTTGGAATTTTTTTCTAAGTGTGATTATAAGTTGGTTAATCTGACGAGGAAAGGAAAAAAAAAACAAGGATAATTGCATTGGAATTCCTAAAACTTATTAGAAAAGTACAATTAAATCTTAAAACTTTCAAAAAGTGCAATCAAGTTCTGAAATTTGTCAAACTTCTGGTTTTCATTTGAAACAAAGTCCACTTGAAGTTCTTATTTAAGAAAATGAGGTACTGTAGGCTCTTTTTGGAATTTTTTCTAAGTGTAATTATAAGTTGATTAATCTGGCGAGGAAAGACCAAAAGTAACTAGGATTAGTGCATTGAAATTCCTAAAACTTATTAGGAAAGTACAATTGAGTCTTAAAACTTTCAAAAAGTGCAATCTAGTTCTAAAATTTGTCACAAAGTGCAATCGACCTCTAAATTTTTTTAAAAAGTGTAATCAAGTCACAAAACTTATTATGACAGTGTGATCAAGTCGTAAAAATTTCAAAAAGTACAAACCCGCTTCAAAGCCATACCACTAATTCCGAAAAATATAATTGGCCTAAGCGTTCCAGAGAAAATTTCTATTAATTGAGTCGTAAAAATTTCAAAAAGTACAATAAGTCTTTGTTAAATTAGTGAATTCAAGTCATTGCGTCCATTGCACTTTTTGAAATTTTTGGACTCAAATATACTTTATAATAAATTTTAGGACTTGAGTATATATATTTTTTTGTTGAAAATTTTAGGATTTAAATAAATTTTCATGATAAGTCTTCTAAAAGGTAAAAACGAGTAGAGTAATGGGTCCAAAAAGAGGGCAAAACGAAGAACATAGAGATTTCCGTCAAAAAGACGAACTAGAACCACCTCCTACCTCTGGGACCTTCCTTTCCCTTTGAGCACTAACGCTAATATCGAGGCCATTTTTGTTTTGCCTCGTTTCCCAACCTCTCTTTTTATTTTTCGTTTTTTTTTTTGAATCTCATCTTCATTTTTGTCCAGTGTAATGGATTCTTTGCCTCCTCATGCGGGACTTCGGTAGAGAGAGAGAGAGAGACAGAGAGTGTGTGAGAGAGAGACAGAGAGGTGGAATTTCAGAAGTGGAAATCCCCATGGCTGTGTCGATTTCTGGGTTTCGATCCGAATTCCATTTTTGATTTCCAGGTGAGCAAAAAAGGAATACTTTTCCTTCTTTTGTGGATTTTCATGGTTCCCTCTTCTACTTGTTCTGTTTTTCCTTTTTATTGGTGGGTCGTCAGTTAAAGTGATGTTCTCGCTCGCTGCGCTTCTATCCATTTCTGTAGTTGAAGGACCAATTTTTTCGTTGCTTAGGTACTTGTCTGTAAGCCAATCAGTCAAGATCTGTGTACCGAGCTCTTTTATCATGGTTACTGATTAATTTTTGTGGGTACATTTTTTTGTCAGTTCCGGTTCAATTGAGAATTTAAGCTTCAGTGGGATGCGGAAATTTTCTTAATTTTCCCTTTTTTTTCTTCTTGTTTTGGTGGATCAGGTTCTCATGGGTTGAAAACAAAAAAGGGCCATGGGGAATTACAGTGAAGAGGACGACGATCAGTACTTTGATGCCCTTGAGGAGACATCCTCTGTTTCAGATCGGAGTTTAAACTGCTCTGATTGTTGTAGTTCAGGTTCCAGGTTTGATGAGAACGTTTTGGATAGTCTAGGGTTCGAGTTTTGGACTAAATTTCCGGAGAGCACGAGGGCGCGCCGCAATCGGTTCTTGATGTTGACGGGGTTGAGAATAGAGGGGAATTCAGTTGATAAGGAGGATATAATTCCACCATCTTGTAATGAAATTGAGGTGGACACATTTAGAGTTACAGAAGATGGTGGGGCGGTTCAGAGATCTTTGGATTCATATTACCGGGTTTCACTGATTCAGTCATCTGCATCCACTTGGTCGAATCAAGTAGTTGAATCATCGGGTGGTGGCTCATTGGTCAGCAGTTTCGGGGGTGGACGTAAGGATTCTGATGATTCAATGGAACATAAGACGGGTGGATTTGTCCAGAGTCAAAGAGACATGCGATTAAGCGAAGCTGGTTCAGTTAAGTCGGGAAGCATTGAAGAACTGAGGAGAATAGTCGCATCTTCTCCTTTGGTTCATCCGGTGTTACATAGGAAATTAGAGTATGAAAGGGAATTAGTTGAAACGAAACAAAAAATGATGGTCGGTTGGTTGAAGAAATTTGGCACTGCCTCATGCATTAGTGGAAGACATGGAGATGCGTGGCCAAGCCCTGATGATCTTGAATTAACGACAGGGATGAAAATGCGGAGAATTCGTGCACATTCATCTGGGAAGAAGTACAAGGAATTGTCTTCCCTTTATGCTGCACAGGAATTTCTGGCACATGAGGGGTCAATTTCGACGATGAAGTTCAGTATGGATGGGCAATACTTGGCAAGTGCTGGTGAAGACACTGTAGTGCGAGTTTGGAAGGTGACTGAGGAGGATAGATCAGAGAGGGTCGATATTGCAAATGTGGACTCTTCCTGTTTATATTTTGCTCTAAATGAATCCACGCAGTTGGCGTCGCTCAATACGAATAAAGAGCACATGGGTAAAGCGAAATCATTTGGGAGATCATCAGACTCATCGTGTGTCATCTTACCCTTAAAGGTCTTCCGGATTACAGAGAAGCCTTGGCACGAGTTCAAGGGACATAATGGGGAGGTCTTAGGCCTCACCTGGTCTAGTGAAGGGGTTAGTAGATTTTTGAAGCTACAATTAGACCTTTAACTTCCATAAGTCTTGTGGAATTCCACGGTTATGATTTAATTGTCTGATTTTAACTTGTGTAGTATTTGCTGTCATCATCTACTGATAAGACCGTCCGTTTGTGGAGGGTGGGATGTGACAGATGCCTGAGATTATATTCTCACAATGACTATGGTGAGCTTCTTCTATGCATATGTTCTAGGATTTTATTATCACCTTTGAGGAGTCGCTAAGGATGCTGACATGTTTTCTTTACCTGCAGTTACTTGTATAAGCTTCAACCCTGTTAATGAGAATTTCTTCATCAGCGGGTCTATAGATGGAAAAGTACGCATCTGGGATGTGTTTGGTGGTCAGGTTGTTGACTACATTGATACTAGGGAGATTGTCTCTGCAGTGTGTTATCAATCTGATGGAAAGGTTGGGTTTTCCTTTGTGCCTTTTCTTGGTAAAACATTCATATGGGATTGTTTCTAACAGGATTTAGGGCGATTCATTGCAGGGAGCCATTGTGGGTACCATGACAGGCAATTGCCGCTTTTATAGTATTGAAGGTACTCATCACTTTCCTATCTGGAAATTCTTTGATAAAGGCAGTTGATATTAGATGAATTGCCAATGTGTAGTAATGTTTTGTTATTAGCTGCTAATGATGGTGATTTATTTTCACCATTTTGATTTGCTTGCTTTTCTGCAGCATTAGCAGGTTTCATTTTTGGTTTTTGATAGCATTTTGGAATGGAACTTGACTAGAGAAAGATGTGAGAAAAAAAAATATTGGTCGTAGATTGTCTGGAATTAGAACATAAACCCGGCATGGAACCAAAATTTCTTTGATTTCGAGTTGGAGTCTGTATCTGTTTTAGTGAGTGTGCATGGTCAATACTTCTGCCCAGTACAAGTCTTTAAGGTGGTGGTGGTGGTTGTTGTTGTTGTTTTTTTTTTTTTTTCAGTGGGAAGTATATGAGAAGTTCAATGACTCAAGCATCTGATTTACAGTACATGTTCTTTTGTGAAGAGAGGTGTCTGATATATGAACGATTTTTGGCAGTTAATCAATAACAGAACTTAGCTATGATTTCAAGCTTCCACTTTCACTTTGACTTAGTTCTTATTTTCAGTTGTTCTCTTCCTGAACCTGAACAATGAATGAGTCAAATTACCTGTCATATCATTAAGGTTTTGCAAAAAAAGAAGAAAACATATTTCAATTCTGTCTGCTGTTTGTCAGATAATCATTTGCAAATGGATGCACAAGTATGCTTACATGGTAAGAAGAAGTCTCCTGGCAATCGAATAACTGGTTTTCAGGTAGTGAACTTTTCCATTTTCACTTGTCATTCAAGTTCTCATTGCTTCCGATTTAGATATGGAACTAATGAAATTTTAGTGATCAGTTTCCTCCCAATGATCCTGACAAAGTGATGATCACGTCTGCTGATTCTGTAATTCGAGTATTAAGTGGTGTGGATGTAATCTGCAAACTCAAGGGTGAGTGTTCTGGAAGATATATGCAGTGTCTATATAGATTATTTGACAGTTAGTCGACTTTACGAGTTACAAATGTGAACTGACTTTTATTTTCTTGATTTAAGGCCTTCGAAGTTCAGGGGGACCAATGATTGCGACTTTCACATCAGATGGGAAACACGTAATCTCAGCAAGTGACGATTCAAATGTCTACGTCTGGAACTATGCCAGTCAGGACAAGACTTCATCCCGGGTGAAGAACATAAAGTCTTGCGAGAGTTTCTGGTCCAGCAATGCCTCTGTCGCTTTACCCTGGTGCGGCATTAGAACTGTGCCTGAAGCACTTGCACCTCCTTCACGAAGTGAAGATGGCAGAGCGAGTTGTGCAGAAAACGGAGAGAATCATCATAGGCTGGAGGAGTATTTCCAGAAAATGCCTCCGTATTCTGCAGACTGTTTCTCTCTCAGCCGCGGATTCTTCCTGGAGCTCTTGCCAAAAGGATCCGCAACTTGGCCAGAGGAGAAATTATCTGATTCTAGCCCAACTATGGTCTCTTCTCAAGCAATTTCCAAGCTGGAGTACAAGTTTCTGAAGAGCGCGTGCCACAGCGTATTGAGTTCTTCTCACATGTGGGGCCTGGTGATCGTGACTGCGGGCTGGGACGGACGGATCAGGACATATAACAACTACGGGTTACCTGTACGTTCTTGAAATCTCGATCTATACTAAAATTGCAAAGGCAACGAGTTTGGCCGTTGGTCTTTTCTTAGTTTTAGCCTCGAAATGACACATGATGCTTTAAGTTAAAAGAGGGGTTTGCCTCAAGTGTATAAGTATTTGCCCCTAATAGATAATGCCAAAGTGTAAGTATGCATAGTGCTTTTGTCACACCATTCGAAGTGGCAATGTGGCTTTTGTATCCTCAACTGAAATCCACCCATGAGTGCGGACCGCCGACCGGCATGGGGAATTTTGCCCGTGTTCTGGAGATGTGTACAAGGGTTTAATCAATATTATTCTTTGATTATTTTATTTTATTATTTTTTTTTTTGTTTTTTGTTTTTCTTTTTTTGGGCATGGACATGATCATCTTGTAATGGAGCAGTTTCTTCACGTGACGTTTGGGCCCATGCGGTTGGGAATTTGTTTCATGCATCAAATGGCTAGATGGGGTAGGGTTTCAAGAGGCAGATTGTACCTTTCTTCACAAAGAAAATATGAGGGGAAAAAAATATACTTTTGGTGTCAAAAGTTGTGTACGGAGATCAATTTAGTGTCAAAAGTTTCAATTGGATCTTTTTAATGGCAAGTTTTCTGAAAAAACGATCACTTTGGTGTCAAGTTCAATTTGCCTCGTCGAAATTCTGACGTGGCATTTTTTATTATTATTAATATTTTCAGTTGAAATGGCTCACCGGTGATCTACCGTGGCATTATTTTTAAATTTTGAAATTTTTTATTTAACATAATTTGATTAAAAAAATATGCAGGCGGCGAGGGTTGTTGTAACCCTCGCAGTCGCCAAGCCTTGGCCAGGGGCTGGCGAACCTCGTCAGCCTCAGGCGAGCGCCTGCAGACCGTTAGCCAGATTGGGCGAGAGTTGTCGGCCCTTGCCCAGGTCTGGCAAAAGGTCGCCGCTAGCGGCCCCTCGCAAACCATTGTCAGCGATGGTGGGGCGGCGGCGGCGAGGGTTGCAACAATCCTAGCAGCCATCGATTTTTTTATTATAGTTTTCTTTCTTATTTTCCAGCTTATTTTGATTTATTTTAAATAAAGTTTTTTTTTTTAAAAAAAATTCATGTTAGTTTTTTTATTTTATTATTATTATTATTATTATTTTGAATTTTGAAGTCCACGTGGAACTAACATGGACTTTATTATTATTATTATTTTAAATGCCAATTAAAATTAAAAACGTCACGTGGTAATTTTGGCTGGAAGCACCAAAGTGATCCTTTTTTTTTTCTCGATTTGGCACTAAAATGATCCGATTGGATTCTTTAGCACCAAAGTGATCTTTGTACAGAACTTTTGACACTAAAAGTGTATTTTTGCCAAAATATGATGCGTGGACGTCTTTAGTGGGAAGTAGGGAGTAGGATGTTGTGGTGGGCACAAGTAATGCATCTGTACCTCTGTATGTATGTGTTTTATTTTTTTTTTTTGTTACTTATGGTGCTTGTCCTAGACGGCTATGTGATTCGAGAGATAGGGGCGGGAGTGAGTCTCGCCCTAGTTCGACGCGTTGGGTCACGATGGATGGATCTCGGACTCCAGCAATCATTGAGAAGGGATGGCTCTGTCGAATCAAGAATGAAACAATGAAGCCGGCATCTAACATGTTGTGAAACTGTGATATCCCTAGTTATGCTTTGTCTAAAGTTGAGCAACAGGCAGCTTGCTCGATCGACGTGAGTGGTCTACGATCGATTTTTTGGGCTCCACCGATCGGGCAAAATTGCAACCGATTTGGTCGAGTCCGCATGGGTTTGGCCTCATAGATAGTTAGTGGTAATCTCATGCCGAATGGGAAAGAAAAGACTTGTGATTTGATTCATAAGTTTGAGCGGCCTCAGAATGACAACCATCTTTAGTGGCTACAGTGAATTACCACCCCTTTCGGGACTTTAGACAATGTGGAATTGAACGGTCCTGGTCATTTTACATCATATAAAGTATAACTCCAGCGGTGTGATGTTCGAAAATGGATCGCACTTGGCGAAGAGCGCTAGTTTAGGCGCAAGCAATCGAAGAATGAGCGGCTCCTGATAGGCTTCAATTGTGGTGAAAGGGAAGCGGCTGCGTGTGGAGCATGTGCCCACATTACCGAATATATCAGTGATTGATATGTGAACTATATGGACACTTGGAGGAGAAAAGAAATTGCTTTCATGGAATGGTGGTGAATAGGCCTGGTCATAAGCAATGGGCCGATGAGGATTGCTGCCAAGGCCCACCCAAATTATGCTTCATTTCCTTATTGGTGAGGGCAGGCCCAGTGGGCCTCTAAGTCTATGATCATGCCTACGAGATTCGTTCTTTCCCCTTCAAATCGATTAAAGAACTCGCCCACTTTGGTACTACTGCTGCTACCAATTGTGATTGGCAACTTTGGGGCGCACAATATGCATCTCCTAATCTGGTCTAGCGTGAAAAAACGGGACGACTCGAACGCCCTAATCCACGAGCCGGTGCAGACACAAGGGGTCGTGCTCCCCAAACGAAAACTCGCCACGGCTGTCACGGTCAATGTAGTTCGGCACCCTTCGATCTAAACATGATAAAACCTACTCCAACGAATGGAGAATTCAAAGAGATGTATTTCTATTGATAGATTAGATTTATACTTAAGGGTATAATTATCATTGTATTGTTTTAGCCCTAAACCCTAGGTATATATTTGTAAATTACTTCATCAATGAAAAGCATGTTTGCCCAAACTCTACATGGTATCAGAGCGGTGATCCTTTGCGACCGTCTCTCTTATCCTCTCATCGCCACGCGGCTTCCCAGCATCGGCGCCGCCTACGCTCTTCCTACTCTTCCTATGCCGATCCCACAAGTGACGTGGTGAACGAGCCTCTTGTTGGAATCGAATTGGTGGTGGGTTCAATTCTCGTACTTGAACCTCGGAATCGTGAAACCTGAGAAGATCAGACTCGTTCATGCTCGAGTTGGATTCGTGCTCGAGGGATTTCGCAAGGTCTTCTTTTGGTGTCTTCTTTTGAATTTCGACGATTTCGGCGACTCAGATTTGGCAAGTGGTCTTCAATTTGGATTTCAACGAGTTGGATTTTATTCTTTAGAGTTTCGTGCAACTCAGTGGATTTGGATTTCGACAAAACAATTTTGTGCAACTCAGATAAGACAAGGAATTCTCAGTGGAGTGTTCCAAATATTTTTTTAATACCCAATTGTTGAGGTGAAGGAATTCTCATTCTTCTTCTTCGTGCTTTGTAAATTTGGCGTCTTCTACCGTTTGCAAATTTGGCGTCTTCTGCCGTTGCAAATTATGGATTTGGCGCACAGAATATTGGCATCTTCTGTTGGTGGTCTTGCCGACGCCCTTGTTGATTGAGAATTGGCTTGAATATCATCACGCATAGAATATCATCACGTACTATAATCTCTGCTGTTCGGGTTGATTTTCTCTACTGTTCGGGAAGTGATTCAACTACTGTCCAGAGATGTATTCACTGCCGTTCGGGATTACCTCTATTTTTCGAATCAAGACGAGACTGTTTTCCTCAGCTCCCGAAAGTTAAGAATGGCAAATGAGACTTCATATTCTTTGGTCACTATTCCCATACATGAACGGTCAGACAACTTACTATTCGCGCACGAGGTAAACATCCCAAAAACTAACCTCTCAGGTAATGTTCTTGGCTTATCTTCGGATTCATTTAATTTCGATACTTGGGTTATTGACACTGGCGCCACGAACCATATCACATTTGAACCGTGTCACCTTACAAACCCGATACACTATCCTCATCCACATCCCACAGTTGGAATTCCAAATGGTGTTGGTGTCCTGTAACATCACACGGTTCGGTTCTTCTTACCCCAACTATCTCTCTTGAGAATGTCCTTTGCGCTCCTTCTTTTAAATACAATTTATTATCATTCTCCAGACTTACTGAAACTTTACACTGCTCAGTCACTTTTTTTCCAAAACATTGTCTTTTTCAGGACCTCTTGACGAAGAAGATCATTGGTTGGGGCCATGAGCGCAATGGTCTCTATTACTTGGAGATTCCCACAGAATCTGCCGTTCTTTCTGCTGCAACCTCTTCACCTCATCTTTGGCACGCCCACTTAGGACATCCATTTGAGTCATTTTTATCTACTTTGCAATAGACTTTAAGTTTTATTCCAGCAAAACAATTAAATTCATGTGATGCTTGTCATTTATCCAAGCAAACGCGTCTATCTTTTCCGTCTAGCACAATTACTTCTTTACGTCCTTTTGAGCTCATTCATGTTGACATTTGGGGACCGTATTCTCATTTTACACATAAGACACGTCGTTATTTTTTTATCTATCCTAACATTTCTCATGTACATCCTACATAAGCATAATGCCAAATTGTCTCCACTCAGTACAACGTAAAAAGGGCACAGGGCACCACTTTTATGCATGCAAAGGAAAAGGAGCACGCTTTAGCATATACCACTTGAACGATCCGTCATTTCTATCGGTTCATAACATTATGCGTGCGCCGGTATTATCATACTCGACAAAACGATACTCCAAAGACGGGTTGGACAAACCACAGCTTGGAAATCTGCCGTTCTAGATCCGGTGAACATCAGAGTCCCCCCATCATGTTGGAATCCAATGAATTTTCTCATGGAAACATGAAATTCAGAAGAAACCCTAGTGCAAAATAGTACGTTTCATATATATATATATATATATATATATATTGTGTGAATGGATTGGGGCTTACCGACCATATCATCATGGTCAACTGTGGGAAAGAAAGACTAATCCATGGTCTGCTCACATTGGCCATAACCTCAAATGTAAAAACCAAGCAAAGCCCATGATTATTTTTATGCCATAATATATGAAATGAAACCTTGTTTTTCTGAATTGGATTAATACAAGCGGAAACAAAAAGTGAGTGTGTGGAATCATGTCCTCGGCTTTGGGAATCTCCCCCCCAACCCAACAACCTGTACAGTCCAAGCGTCACCAGACAATTGCAGCAGAGACGGCAGACATTCTCTGGGCCAAAGTTTTCACCGAGGTAACAAAAAAGTAAATAAAAATTCTCCTTTTTGTTTACCCCTTTCCCTTTGGGGGGGGGGGGGTAGAAAGAGAGTGAGTGAGTGTCGGGAGAGTGGGGCCCACTAGTGTTGTGGTTATTTTCCAAGATGGGTCCCCCCCCTCATTTTTGTGATGGGAGGGGACCTGGGATTGGACCAAAGGGTAGGGTGGGATTGCAGGAGGAGACCACCTTTGAGTGCCCCCAAAAAATTGAACAAAATTGATTGGATCATTAAGTGGTTTTGGGCCTCTAGGGTTTATTCTGTTGGCCAACCCCCAAGAGAGAGAGAGAGAGAGAGAGAGAGATAGAGATATGTTTCATTTTAACTTTTGGTTTCACCTCTTGTTAATATTGCTTGTCTGTCAATTCTCCAACACCCAACATCATCAATAATTTGTAGATGTCAGTATTGGTACCGTTTGTGATGAATTTGAAGAACTAAATGAGTGAATTCTTAGTTTTTTTTTTTTTGTTCTTCCGAGAAAGGAAAAGGGGAAAAATTGGGGGCATTAAGCCCCTCGAACGAGTCTCTATCTAGGACATGACTTTTGTTGCCAAGGATGTTCGTTCGTTCATTCATCTATTTATACGTGACATTTATGGAGTACCGTGCTAATTCTACGATCCAGCTAGACTCGGGTGTTTTATCTGTGTGGACGACCTTATTCAAGAACAGATTGCACATGATGAGTGAGGGAGATGTGAATGACCAGCCTTGAAATCCCGAGTTGGGAATTCCCCAATAAACTACGTCGTGCATAGCAATTTTTCATTCACCTTATCTTTCGCTCCTCACCTCTTTTAAACATCAATTTTGCAAGAATAAAATAAAATTTTCCAACATCATTATCTCTTGATTGCCTTTCGATTAATTACGAAATAATATTTTTGGTAACTTATGTTTGGATTTTAGTATAGACATAAAAAAAATTAATGTCAAATATGATAAAAGAATTGGATTTAGCATATTCCTAGAAATGACATAATTTTTCCCCTTATGAGTTGTGGAGCTTTGGAAAAATTTTATAGTTCTTTATTTTGTCCATCAACTTTGGAAAATCAAACAAATTTTGAATCACAAATATATATAGGCGAGAGAGAATAGTTATATTGAGAGAAAATTGGAGAAAAAAAACTGCTAATCATTTTGCAATTAACCTATTAAATGTTCTCATTTGATCAAAAAGAGAAAAAAAAATTGTTTCCAACTCACTTTGCATGAAGTAATCACCAACTTCGTCCGTATTATTTAATAACTATCCACCTTTCTCTTTGGGATATTTAGGGCACGTTTGTTTTGGGAAAAGTATTTTCAGGGAAAGAGTTTTCTAGACTTTAATCTGTTTGGTTCGTGAAAATGATTTGGTTAATGGAAAGTACTTTCCAGTCAACAAAGATTTTATTCATTAAAATAGGAAAGTGAATTCCCCCAAATAAAAAAGGTGAAAATACTTTCCCAAATTTGAGTCTCTCACTTTTTTTGAAAACGGGACGGAGGCCGATCCCGGGAACGAGGCCGAGGACCCGGGCCTAGGACTGGGGTCGGGAACCGGGGACTGGGGCCGGGGCCGGGGCCGAGGCAGAGGCAGGGGACTAGGTCCAGGGATCAGGACCAGGGCTGGGCCCGGAACCGGGATCGGGGCCGAGGCTGGGACCGGACTGGGACCTGAGCCTAGAGATCGGGGATTCGTGCCTGGGTCAGGGGCTAGGCCCGAAATCGGGACCGAGACCGAGGGAGGCTGGGGCCGGGGTCAGGCCGAGACGGGGCGGGGCTGGGGACCCGGATCGTGCCGGGGCCCGGGGACCGAGACCGGGGTAAGGGCCTAAGCCGGGACAGGGGCCGATGCCGGGACTGAGGCCGAGCTAGGGACCGGGGCCGGGGCCGGGGCCAGGGCCGGGCTAGGACCGGACTAGGACCCGGGCTTGGAGATCGGGGATCCGTGCCTGGGTCGGGGGCTAGGCCCAGAATAGGGATCGGGACCAGGACCGAGGGCCGAGGCTGGGGCCGGGGCGGGGCTGGGGACCCGAATCGTGCCGGGGCCCGAGGCCGGGGACTGAGACCGGGGCTGGGGACTGAGACCGGGGCCGAGGACCCGGGTCGGGGCCTAAACCGGGACCGGGGCCGGTGCCGAGACTAAAGCCGGGCTAGGGCCGGGGCCGGGGCCGGGGCCTGGAACCGGGGACTGGGGTCGAGGCTGGAGCCAAGACCGGGATCAAGGCCTGGCCGGGTCAGTTCACGTTAGCTCTCTCGACCATCTGCCTCTCCTCAGTATCATGGACATTCCCTTTGATGAGATTGAAATCGTTTTCCAAATGAGAACCAAACACCAAAAAATATTTTCGATAACATATTACCAAACAAAGGAAAATAAATTATTTTCCGAGAAAGTGGTTTTCAGGAAATCACTTTCCAGAAAACGAATTCCTGAAAACCACTTTCTTTGAAACAAATACATCCTTAGACATGTTTTAGTTTTATCATCGGGAAAGGCAATTAAAGTTTTTTTTTAAGCCACTCTAGGGCATATATCAAGAGAAAATGATGGATAGTGCGCATAAAACAAATTGAAACCCTCTCCCCCCAACCTTCTCGGCGAGGGGGTTGGAGGTGGGGATGAGTGAGTGAAGGAGCAGGGTTTTGCAACTTGTACATAGTACGTGGCGCACACAATGTGGCTTGTATAATAGAATATGATATGATAACTAGATTAGGAAAACGAGCCATTTAAGCTCTATCTATTTCTTGAAAAATTTATCACACTACTATCAACAAAAAGTTTTCTTTTAAAAGAATGAATTATTTTCCACGATATTATTCGGTTGTCCTCCAAAACTTTTTTCCAAACGTGTATTTCATATTTTTCATATAGCAAACATTACAATAGGAGTATAACTTTCGTATTATATACAAAGATCGGTCAAACATAAGAAAATGAAAATAATTTTCTCGGAAAGTAGGGTTTTCACAAAAATATTTGTCAAAAATTGGGTGAAAAAAAAAAGAAAATTTTAAATAAGAATCTAGAGTGAAACTTATTTCAAATAAGGGCATAAAGCGTTTTCTTTATTTCAAAGAAGGGCTTGACCAAGGGCAAGCGACCCTCGCCATGTCGCGTTATGATTATTGGGGTATTTCGTCTTCTCATTGGGAAAAAAAGAGAGGAGCAAATGACCGGATGTAGTTTGATGTATTTTCACGTGCTTACTACGTAGAGGTTATTGAGTTATTTGAATAGGAGACTACGCATCTCGAGTTATTTCCACGGTCCGCTTCTGGTTTCCTTTTTCGTGATTTCTAGGAGTTCCTTTGCGACCGCGAGAGTTGTATTCTTGGCGCTCCACAAGCTGGTGATTTCACTGTAGGACGCAAGAGCATCTAATGTGTTTCGAGAAAATTGTCCAAAAAGTCAAACATATTGCGCTGTTACCAATTTGCTCTCAAAACTTTTAATTTTGTCTCTGATCTTTTTTTTTTTTTGCAAGAAATACATGACGTGGACAGTGGCAGTTTTACATGGCACGATTGGTGCTGATGTGGACAAATTTTGATATATATTTTTATATTTTTTGAAATGTTTTATTTCTTTTTTTCTCATTTTTCTATCGTCCTTTTTTTTTCCCCTTTTTCCATTTCCCTCCATTGGCCATCGACAAGGTGCGGCGGAGGGAAAAAGGGAAAAGAAAAAAAAGTAACGAAGGAAAACATTAAAAAAAAAACTAATACGAAAATTTGAAAAAATATCATTAAAAATCATTAATGTCGGTGCCGGCCGTGCCACGTAGGACGGCCGGCGTCTACGTTAGTGATTTTCGATCAAAATTGACCTCGATAGACTCAATTGGCAAGACATGAAAAGGCTTAGGACTAAATTAACAAAAGTGCAATAGATTTAGGAATTTTTGAACAATTTTTTTTCTAATATATGTCTAATAAATGTTCTTCGTATATTTTGTGTTGGTAATTAAGGATCTGCATGGTAACCATTCCAATTCTCTGATTCTCATCTCAGAACAGTAAAAAAATAAGAATGTTGTTTGGTAATGTAAAAAATTCTGATTCTATTTTCAGAATCAGTTTGAGAGTAAAATCCAAAAGCAAAAAAAAAAAAAAGTAGGTTCTGGAAAAAGAATCACTTTTGAAAATAACAAAATAGGACGAATCTCATTTCTCTCACTTTTCCTGTTTAGTTTTCTCGTCACTTTTCAGTCTACCTAATAAAAATAAAATATCGAAAAATAGAAAAGTTTCGATTATGCTAGTTTGGCCTTATTTTCATAAATTTGGGTCTAAATTGCATAGATTTAATAGATTTCACTCTCCTACAAAATATATATATATATATATATATAACATAAGATGAGGGCATCCAATATCTTTCTAAGTATTTAGACAACGCAACATTTAAAGAAAAATGAGTCCTTACTATGGGAACATGCCCATGCTTCATCAAACTTCAAACATCATATATTAAATTTTATGTTTCATTCATGACATGCTAAAAAATAATGTATTTTAAATTATTTTATGTGCATTGAAAATTAGTCTTCAATTTAGGATGAAATTTTACAAATTAATTACATAGTTATTTAACTTAAATGAAAAAATAGGAAACGAACCAGTTTTTTGAAATATAATTTTTGTGCAGTTATCAAATAGGTTATGATTCTCTAAAACTCATACAGAAACAGAATTAAAAAAGTTATTTTAACCAGAATTAGTTTTGAGGATTAGAATCAGAATTGGAATCAGAGAATGAGAATAGTTACTATGCAGTCCCTAAAGCACCCCAACGGGGTTTCTCACCTTGCCGATGTCGCAAATTAGCGGAATTCAATTTACCAAGTACAAGACATCATAATATCAGTCGCTTCAAGAATGATCAAAAGATTAGGGAACAAAGAAAGAGCTGCGGGCGTGCATTTACCAAACGTTACAGAGGCTGTTGCATCTAATTGGAATTTAATAAGGGTATCCATGCTGTGATTATAAGATAAGCAGGCAATGAAATATGGAATTCTCTTGGTGTTTAATCCATCTCGAGAATTGAGCCCCAAGAAAGATTTACTTGGTTGGGTTGTAGATCCATCATGCGACATATTTCGGTGCCAACATTATTGCATTGGCCCAGCTTCTAGATCACTCCCCTTCTAAAACGCCAAAAACCAGATGCCAGTCTTGTTAAAAATTCCTGAAAAACGCTTATGTCAATTTATTGAGCAGAACAAACTAGACTTAAAGTCCACCTCATCACAAGTTAAAAAAAAATGGGATGAATTACCAAAAAGTCTTAAACCTATTATAATTGTGCCAATTCAATATATTTGGCCGGCCGACACTGCCTTGGCGTCGCCGGTATTGATGTGACAAACTTTTAATAATTGTTTAATATATATTTTTTTAATTTTTTAAATAATTATTTCTTTATTTTTATTTTCTTTTGGGGTTTGGGCCGGCACAAATTATTAAAAATATTTGAAAAATATTATTAAAAATTGCCACGTTAATGCCAACCGGACAAATTGACTGAATTGGCACAATTGCAAAAATTTTATGATTCAATTGACATTAATTGGCACAATTGCAATAGATTTTTTGGGCTTTTTTGATAAATTTTCCACAAAAAGAAGAAGATAGAAACCGAATCATGTTTTGACACCTTTTGCTTTTTCCCCTGTTGTGTTCATTTTTTTTATTTTTATTTTTCCCTTCAAGAAATCAGGCTGTTTTTGACATTGTGTTTGAAAGTGAACGTGAACATAATAATTGACCCGCAATTATAATTTTTGTCCCCTTACCCTTAATTGGCCTTCAAGACCTATCTCAATTGAAACAAAGCATGTTTCCACAGAGAAATATTATCCAAGACAACCAACAATCATATGCTCAAAGCATACAAAAAATATGAATCAATCATCACCAAGTCGGGGCCTCACACTCGATACGTGTTGTCACCAATCAAACACCTCGGTTTGTTTACTCAGCTGTTTTTATAAAATTCATTGGAGCAGGCCAATAGCAAAAAAGGAGAAAAGGGA